>CM065427.1:47272500-52213750 GCA_033030585.1 Hippophae rhamnoides | reverse complement strand
ATGAACGCTTTGCATCATTTTGTCTTTACGTTAAACTTCATTGGTATGAATGCATACACTATATGATTATTCTTTACACTTCGCTTATTTCTATGTAAGTTAAACTAAAGTACAATGAGGCTTTCAAGCCAAGTTGTCGTATGATTTATCTATGTCATTTCAATTACTTGCAAGTTTATCAAGTTACAGGAAAGATGGATTCATCTGACCATAAGATGGTTCTATTGTAGAGTCTAAAATATCAATTTATTTTTACATTACTCCTATGGGTGTTGTAGTGAGTGAGAGGTTTTACCACAGGAAAATGACAAACGATTAGCTTGTAAGGACTATAAATATTAGTTATTTTCGTGGATAAAATATTTACATGTAAATTTATCTTTAAACTTATTATCAAGTCTCTAGAGAATATCAAGTAAAGTCAAAGAAATAATCGAGTTTCAAATAGTTGTATTTCAAATATATCTATTATAATTATCACACATATGATTGTTCTCATTCATGCATTTAATAGCACATGTTCACAACATTTGAAATTATTTTTGATGTTAAAATATTAATTTAAACTCAATCAATTTATGAAATTATTACTTAACTTTTTCTTAAATATGCTCCAATGATTTTAATAAAAATGTGTGCTAAAAATGGCTTTTTACATATAAAATTTTTAATGAGTTTTTGGATAATTAAGTCCAAAAAAAAATTAATACTAAATAAGATGTTACAAATATATATATATATATATGTTAGGGTTAGCTACCAAAATAAATGTGTGGTGTCGAAAAACTATTTTACTTAAGTCTAACTTGATATCGGCATCAAAGCGAAGTTTGTCAAAAAGCCGCATCATAGGAAATCGGCAATTGAGGATTTGAAATGGTAATATATAAATAAACATATTCAACCATCATTTATATACTTTATTTTTAAGTATGATTATATAATCAATTTAGTTTAAGTTATTAATTTATAAGTTAATAAAATTTAAAAATAATTTATTTATTTTTCATTAGGTTAATTAATTTCTTATAAATATCAAAAAGTTTTATAGTCTTACCTTTACATAATGATTTTAGTTAGATTATTAAATTATAAATTAATAAAATTTAAAAATAATTTATTTATTTTTCTATTTTTCATTAGGTTAATTAATTTCTTATAAGCATCAAAAATTTCTCTAGTCCTACCTTTACGTTAAGATGACATGTCTATCAGAGTGCCAGTGACTTCTTTTTACTAGACAATTACTTCACAGTGAGGGGTAACGTAACAACAGAGCTATAGTCAAAGTGATTCGATGTGTGACAAAGACAGTTATGAAATGTGGCAAAAAGTTCACAATTCTTATGTATTCCCTAAGATTTCTTGACAATCTTTTAATTCTGCTTTATCTTCTTACAAATTCTTGGCCATTGAGTATGTGGGTTTCTAATGTTATAAACTTTCCTTCCATCTACAAGCAAGCAAATACATATAGACCACAAGCCGCAAGAGACTTGGTCTGAAGTGCAAGCAACGTTTATGGCTTGCATGGTGGGCTCAAGCAGAAGAACCAAGTTACAAATATGATTGTACTTAGAAGAGTTTTCTTTAATCACATCGCATCTTTTAGTTCTCTTTAATCTTTCTTGTGGATTTCGAATCATTTATAACTTCCCGTGAAACTAAAGGTACCAGAAAACATAAAGAAAGCGCTAGACCTGAGTGGAAGAGCAGGCGAGCTCTATGGATTGCATAATGGACTGAAGCTGGGCCAAATCTGGCGGTTCACTACTTCCTGGAAACCCTTGCATCTTCAAATATTCAACATTCAAAGCACAAATCTGAGAAAATTCTCAACATTTCTTCTGTGAATTCTTGAGTAGCAAGAAAGTGTAAAAATATTACTCAAATGCCAAAAGAACCGAGTAACCATTAGTGATTTGTACCTATGTTTTCGTCAAGATTCGATCACAGTCACAGAAATAGTGGGAAACAATGTTTTACGATCGAACAGAGAAAATGGAGGGGTCTTTAGGGGTCTTTTTTCACGGTGTTCTCTTTTCTTTCTTCCTACGCATTTTATTGGCAGCTTGTGCCTTAATGAAGTTATGATATTTACGGGAGTGCCAAAAACAAACGAACTTTTTCCTTTACCCGTCTTCACTATGGTCCAGTTTTTAACAATCGAATTTGATTGGGATATGAATATTTTCCATCTAAATTAAATTCGAATTTAAGTTTGAATTTTTTTTTTGATAGAATAAAATAGAATTTGTATTAAAATTTATTTTTATAAATAAAATTGTTGGGATTGTTAGAATTATAGTTAAAGTTGTTAAAAGTTTATTTAATTAATAAATCATATTATTTAAAACATGGAGGGAGAGTTTGAACATTTTTTTTAGCCATTTATCATGTTATTAGGATCATTTGTCTAACTCAAGTTATTTGTTTCCAATTTTATCTCTTCGTAAGACTTATATAAACCAACAGTTTCTTTTAAATAAAATAACATTCATTTAAATATTTTTCTTATTTATTTTGTGCTTAGAGTTTACAACAATCTCGTATCAAAGTTAAAAAAATATTATTTTTTTAATAAAAAAAATTGCTACTTTAAGAAAAGAAAAAACCCCTATCCCAAACCGATCAGAGTTGCCATTGTCCAATGTCAGCATAACCATAGTAACATCAAAAGAAGCTCTCCAATAGCTATTGCGATACCAAAAGTTTCTCTACGTTGATACATGTGTCCAGAAAAAAAAGGGGACTACCATCATACCATCATTTTCTACACTTCTTTCCATCGTGGAATCCATCAACATTGTTTGTCGGATTTTTGTCTAACCCAGCCCTAATTATAATGGTCGTTGGATCCAACATCACCTACCTTGATTTGGTCATTGGATGTGAGAGAAAAGAAACCATAATTTTTTAAGAAGAGTGAGAAGAGAGAGAATCGAAGTATGGTAGTTGAAAATAATTTTGTTCAACCTGTAATTCCTAAATTTGATTGTCATTACTATCATTGGTCCATGCTTATGGAAAACTTTCTTCCTTCAAAGGATTATTGGAGTTTGGTGAAGAATGGAATCCCTATTACAGCCAAAGTAGTAAAGCTTACTAAAACATAACAAAAATCAATTGCAGACTAGAAGTTGAAAGACTTGAAGGTCAAAAATTATTTATTCCAAGCCATTGATCGAACCATTATGAAGACGATCCTCAACAAAGACACTACCAAGTACATTTGGGACTCTATGAAACAAAAGTATCAGGGTTCTACAAGAATCAAAAAGCTCAGCTCAAAGCTCTTCGAAAGGAGTTTGAAGTTCTATAGATGAAAGAGGGTAAGAGTGTTTATGTGTACTTTGCTTGAACACTCATCATAGCAAACAAGATGAAAATTCATGATGAAAACATGCAGCAAGTGGTGATCATTGAAAAGATCTTGAGATCAATGACCTCAATGTTCAAATATGTTATGTGTTTGGTTGAAGATTCTAACTTAGACACTTTAATCATTGATGAGTTACAAAGTAGCTTATTGGTACATAAGTAGAGGATGAATGGGCATGGAGGAGATGAGCAAGCATTAAAAGTGACCTACAATGATAGAATCGGTGGAAGAGGAGGCAATCAAGCTCGTGGAGCTTTTTGAGGAAGAGGCAGACAAGCATTCAACAAAGCTATAGTTGAGTGTTATGAGTGTCATTAATTAGGGCACTTTCAATATGAGTGTCCTAAATGGGAGAAGGAAGCGAATTATGTTAAGCTTGAAAAGAAAAAAGAAATTTTATTGATGTCATATGTGGAGCTTAATTAATCAAGGGGAGAAGATGTCTGGTCCCTTGACTCAGGGTGTAGCAATCATATATGTGCAAATAAGGAGTGGTTCTTGGATCTTGATGAGGAGTTTCAGTAATCTGTGAAACTCGAAAAGAATTCCAAGATGTGGGAAAAGGTAACATTAGGTTGCAAATTGTTGAAGTTACTCAGGTAATCACTGATGTATTCTATATACCTAAGTTGAAAAATAATTTATCAAGTGTGGGACAATTGCAAGAAAGAGGTGTAACTATTTTGATACAACATGGAGTATATAGAGTCTATGATCCCAAGAAAGGGCTCATTGTGCAAACAGGATGTTCATATTATCAATAAGAATTCTACCGAAATCTCTCGCTTGCTTCCAAATATTTATTGAAGACAATACTCATCTATGGAACTACAGATATGGGCATCTAAGCTTCAAGGTTCTAAGAACATTGCAATATAAGCTAATGGTGAGAGGGTTACCATAGTTGAAGGAACCATCCAAAGTATGCATTAATTGCATGATAGGAAAGCAACACGAGGATGCAATTCCAAAGAGGAGTTTATGAAGAGCATCACAAAGACCGCGGTTGATACATGATGATATCTGTAGACCCATCAAAATTTTTTCCAGTAGTAAAAAGAGGTATTTCATAAGCTTTATTGATGATTACAATCGTAGGTGTGGATATATTTTCTTGCTAAAAAATATGAAGCTTTTATTATCTTTAAGAATTATAAAAACCTTTTTGAAAAAGAGACAGGAGTTTTTATTCATTGTCTACGCACAGATAGGGGTGGAAAGTTAATCTCTTACGAGTTCAATGTCTTTTGCAAAGCTAATGGTATTAGCAGGCAGCTCAGTACAGCCTACACTCCCCAACAAAATAAGGTAGTTGAGCACAAGAACAAGACAATCATGAACATGGTTAGAAATATGTTAGCTTATCTTCAAGTGAGTCACTTCTTAAGAAAGCTCACTAGAAGGGAGGAACAAAAGAGTACCATTCTGGATGGAAGATTATGTGAGTGGGGAAGAATTTTTAGAAGAAGTTAAGCACAACAATTTGGTTTTGTTTACCTCAACTTCAGATCTGATTACCTTTGAAGAAGCTATTCAGAGTTCCAAGTGGAAATTTGAAATGGACTTGGAGATAGAAGTGATTGAAGAAATAGGACTTGAGAGTTGACAAGTGTAAGGCTCGGTTGGTGGCGAAAGGGATATACACAACAGCATGGCATAGATTATACTGAGGTGTTTGCACCTGTGGCTAGGTGGGATATAATTCGAATGCTAATTGCTTTAGTAACTCGAAATAGTTGAAGTGTGTATCAACTTAACATCAAAAGCGCTTCTTATATGGAGAGCTAAATGGAGTAGTATTTGTTGAGCAACCACAGGGTTATGAGAAGAAAGGTGAAGAGCATAAGATGTACAAATTGAAGAAGGCATTATACGACCTTAAACAAGCCTCTTATGCATGGTACCACTGGATTGAAGCATATTTTGTCAAAGAAGGATTTGAGAGGTGCAACTGTGAACACACCTTATTCATAAAACCTGGAGATGGAGGTAAAATTTTGATTGTTAGCTTATATATTGATGATATAATTTTTACTGGTAATGATGAGAGTATGTTTGTTAAGTTCAAGAATTCTATGAAATTTGAATTTGATATGATTCATTTAGGAAAAATGAAATATTTTCTCGATGCAGAGGTTTTACAAAATCCTGAAGACATTTATATTAGCCAAAGAAAGTATGCAAAAGATTTTTTGGAAAGGTTTAAGATGGAGAAGAGTAATAGTGTGAAGAATCCCATTGTTCATGGCATTAGACTAATGAAGGATGAAGAAAGATTCAAGGTTAATGTTATCAAGTACAAATAATTGGTCGAAAGTCTTATGCATCTAACTGCAACAAGGCCAGACTTGATGTATGTGGTGTTTCTCATTAGCATATTCATGGCAAGTCCAACTAAGTTGCATTTGCAAGCTGTGAAAAAGGTGTTGAGATACTTGAAAAGTACCGTGGATTTGGGAATTTTTTATCGAATGGAAAGTAATAGAGAGTTGATAGCATATACAAACAATGATTATATAGGAGATGTAGATGTAGATGACAGGAAAAGACTTATGGTTATGTGTTTATACTCAGTAAAGGAGCTGTGTCTTGGTTCTCTAAAAAACAACCTGTAGTTTCTTTGTCCACTACTAAAGCAAAGTTTGTGGCAGCTACCTCTTGTGCTTGTCAAGGGGTGTTGATGAGAAGAGTATTGGAGAAGCTTGGTCATTCTCAAGGTAAGTGTACCACTATGCTATATGAAAATAGTTCTACCATTATGCTATCCAAGAATTCAGTCATGCATGGATGTAGCAAATACATTGAGGTAAGGTTTCATTTCTTGCATGAACAAGTTGCAGACATTATGACAAAACCACTTAAGCTAGATGTGTTCCTGAAGCTACGTGAGTCAATGGGTTTGTGTGTGTGATGACTTGCATAATTTGGTATAATTTATCACTTCTCAATTTTAAACTTTAGTTTAATATTATTTATTTTTTATTGATTTTAGACTTCATTATTATTATTTAATTTTTATTGCATATTTGAAAAAAGTGAAGATCCAAAATTTTAAAAACATATCATTTAAGGACTCTCAAATTTAAATGAAGATTTATTGAAATCAAATTTAAATGAAGATTTTCTAAAACAAAAGGAAAGTTGAAACAAAAAAAATAGGCAATAGAAATGGCCGAAATTTAAGGCAGATGAAAGCGAAGCAAAAAAAATGGAGAATAAAGGATGAACCAGAGGAACACAAGGTTGATTTTTTTAAGTGTTCATTTTCCTTTCGATTCTTCTCAGAAATATTATAGTGAATTCGTTTATGTTGAATTTAATTTTTAGCATGAACTAAATTTTATTTATTCTAGGAAAACGATGTAATCTAATTCCAAACTATGATTGTTTTTCCATGTTAATTTGAAACATTTATCTTCATATTTGTCTAATTTATTATGGGTTTATTGTTTCTAATTAACTAGTCATTAATTAGATGATTTTTGATCTTGTGATTTCCTATCAAAGAGGGAATTATATGATATATCCGGAATATTTCAGCATAAGTCTTAATGCTTTATTATTTTATTAAATTGCATACTCTTGTATAAATTGATGAAAAAGAATGTTTCCCAATTGACTGTCGAAAGAGGCTTTTGGATTTTTTTGGAGATTGCTAACAAATAGAGAGAATTAAATTAAATTAGTTAGATGAGTAAAACATAGTAAGGGATTAGGTGAAATCTATTTCCTAGAAGTTTTCTTCCCATTAATTTGATTTTCGAACAACATCTTTATTTTCTTTTGCGCATTTTCTTTAAATTGATTTTATTTTAAATTCTAATTATAACAACCTTAGTGATTTCTTTAGATAAAATTTAGATTAGCATAATTTTGGTATTTTTAAAAAGTAAGTTACCAATCCCTGAGTATGATACTCTTCTCATCACTTTAATATAACAATACGATATTGTGCACTTACAGTTTTGCACCGATTAAATTTTTGGCACCATTTTCGAGGATTGATTTCTTTTAATTTTTTCCAATATTAATACAAATTAATCTTGGTTTTAATTTAGAATTGTATTTTATTTCATTTATTTATATTTATTTTATTTTTCTCTAGGTGTGTTTTTGACGTTGGATTACCGTGCTAGAACTCGAAACACTATTCCTTTTGATCTAAAGATTGAAAGAACTTTTAGACTAAAATGAAAGAAGAACGTAGTAGCCATAATTGAAGGAGAACATAATGCATAGCCACGCACCTTGAAGGATTATGTAAGGCCAATTGTGAATGAAAATTATTCAGGTATAAAATGCCATACCATTAATTCCATTAATTTCGAGTTCAAACCGGCATTGATCAACATGTTGCAACAAGCTCAATTTATTGGATCGCCACTTGATGATCTAAATATTCATTTGGTGATGTTTTTGGAGATTTGTGACACTATAAAGATAAATGGTGTTACTGAAGACACCTTAGACCGATATTGTTTCCTTTTTCATTGAGGGACAAGGCCAGAGGCTAGTTACAATCTCTACAATAGGGAAGCATCACTAGTTGGTAGGACATAACATAAAAGTTTCTTGCTAAATTATTTCCACCTGCAAAACAACCCAACTTAGGAGTGAGATTGGTTAATTTAGGCAAAAATGATTTTGAGACACTCTATGAAGCATGGGAAATGTATAAAGATTTGATTTGGCATTGCCTTCAACATGGATTTTCGGATTGGTTGTAAGTTCAGATGTTCTATAATGGGTTAAATGGGTAAACTATAACTATAGCTGATGCTACTTTTGTTGGAACTTTGATATCAAAGATAACTGAAGGTGCTACTTCTCTTTATGAAGAAATGGCCTCAAAAAATTATCAATGGTCAACTGAAAGATCAATGGCTAAGAAAGTTACTAAGATTCATGAATTAGAGCTGTTTGTTGCCCTTTTAGCTTAAGTAGTTTCTCTATCTCATTAGATTTCTACCTTGACAGCCCAAAGAATACCACAAAGTGCAGAATATGTTGCAACTTTAAGTATGATAGTTTCGATGAATGAACAAGTTAAGAACATGTTCAATGCATCAACAATCAGAACTACAACTATCATGATGATCCTATGCCAAATTACTACTATCCAGGGCTTTGAAATCATGAGAATTTTCCTTATAGAAACACAAAGAATGTGCTATAACCTCCTCTAGGGTTTGATAGTCAACCAAGTGAGAAGAAGATGTGACTTGAGGATGCCATGGTTTCTTTTGCTGAGGAGACCAAAATAAGGTTTAAAAAAGAGTGATTCACAGTTGGCTAACATTTAGACTCATTATAGCAATATGGGAACCACTATGAAAAATCTTGTAGTACAAATTGGGTAACTAGCCACGACCATTAAAGCCCTAAAAGGAGGAACTTTTCCTAGCTAGCAATATAGAAGTGAATCCAAAGGAAAAAATACGAGGTCATTTTTACTTAGGAATGGAAGAGAAATTGAGATGTCACTATCAAAGGAAACTGAGTTCACCCCTACAACTCGAAACAATGGCCAAATGAATAATAAAGTATTAAAAAAGAAGATTATTGATGATACACTAAGAGCGACTGACATGCCTCCATCAATTTTATTTCCTAACAATCCTTTTATTCTCTCTATTCCACTTTCTTATCCTCAATGATTTCAAAAACAAAAATTAGATAAGTAATTTTCCAACTTTTTAGATATTTTCAAGAAAATTCACATAAATATTTCTTTTATAGATTCCTTAGAATGAATTCCAAATTATGCCAAATTCCTGAAGGACATCATTTTCAAGAAGATAAGGTTGGAAGAGTTTGAAATAGTGAATCTTTCTAAAGAATGTAGTGTCATTCTTCAAAAGAAATTATCTCCAAAATTAAAAGATTTGGGGAGTTTCACTTTGCCTTGCATTATTGGAAATTCATTTTTGATAAAATTTTATGTGATCTTGGGGCTATCATTAATCTTATGTCACTTTCTATTTATAGGAAATTGGGACTTGGAGAGATGAAACAAACAACAATGATTTTTCCTACTGATTTTTTGGTGTTAGATATGGATGAAGACTAAGATGTCCCACTAATTCTTGGCCGACCATTTTTGACTATGGGAAAGGTTTTAATGGATGTTCAAAAGAGTGAGTTAACATTGAGAGTGAACAAGGAAGAGGTTACATTCAACATCTACAAAGCTATGAGATTTCCAAAAGATCCAAGCACTTGTTTTCGGGTAGATGTCATTAAGTAATGTGTAGTAGAAGCCTTTCAAGAGGATATGTTGGTCGATCACCTATAACAATGTATCACCACTTTATCTTATGCTTATGATTTTAATAACGCTATTATTTATGAATCTGATTTAGCTTTTGTTAGTGAAGAATTTCTCCACTATGTGTTTGCCTTGGAAGAATTGCAACAAATTACATCATTTAGCAAAAAAGTGGAGATGCTAGAGCCGATGGTACCAAAGATGGATTCTATAATCTTTATAGAAAAAGTGTAGCAAACTATAACTCTATAGTTAAAGCAATTGCATGATCATCTTCGCTATGTGTTCTTGGGTGATAATTGCACCTTTCCAATGATTCTTGCAGCTTCACTTATACCAAAAGAAGACGAAAAGTTACTACCTGTGTTAAGGGAGCATAGAATAGCCTTGGGATGGACTATCTATGACATAAAAATGTTTAAGTCCATCCATTTACATGCACAAGATTCTAACGGAGGAACCTTACAAACCATCAATTGAGCCCCAAAGAAGATTAAATCCAACAATGAAGGAAGTTGTGAGAGCTAAAATTTTGAAGCTCTCTAATGCGGGAATTATTTATGCTATTTTAGATAAAAAAATATGGAATGATAGTGGTGAAAATGACAACAATGAATTTAATCATACAAGAACGATCACAAGTTGGCATGTATGTATGGATTATCGCAAGTTGAACAAAGCAACAAGGAGTGATCATTTTTCACTTTCATTCATTGATTAAATGTTAGATTGATTTTTTGAATATTACTATTATTGCATTTTAGATGGTTATTCAAGGTATAACCAGATTTCCATAGCCCCCGAAGATTAGGAGAAAACTACATTCACATGACCTTACAAAACATTTGCTTTTAGAAGGATGCTCTTTGGATTGTGCAATGCCCTAACAACATTTCAACATTATATGATGGCTATCTTTTCTGATATGGTGGAAGATATAATGAAAATTTTCATAGATGACTTTTCGATTTTTGATACATCTTTTGATCATTGTTTGCATAATTTAGCTCTTGTTTTGAAGATATGTGAAGATAAAAATCTTGTCCTAAATAGGGAAAAGTGAATTTCATGGTTCAAGAAGGGATCGTGCTTGGCCATAGAGTGTCATCTAAAAGAATTGAGGTTGATTGAGCTAAAATTGCAACCATAGAAAAACTACCACCTCCAAAGAATGTGAAGGGAATCAGAATCTTTTTGGGACATGCAGGATTTTATAGAAGATTTATAAAGGATTTTTCTAAACTATCTAAACCTTTATGTAATATTCTTGAAAAAACTCTGCATTTGACTTTGATAATGTTTGTTTGCAAGCCTTTAATACAATCAAGGAGAAACTAATTTCAGCACCAGTAATGACTGTACCTGATTGGAGTAAACATTTTGAAGTCATGTGTGATGCAAGTGACTTTGTAATTGGAGTAGTGTTAGAATAAAAGTAAGACAAACTATTTAGAGCCATATACTATGCAAACCAGACATTGAATGAAGCCCAATTAAATTATACAACAACTGAGAAAGAGATTCTTGCTATGGTGTTTTCTTATGACAAATTTTGATCTTACCTTATTGTTAAAAAAGTGATCATGTTCACTGATCATGAATCACTTTTTTATTTTTTTGACAAGAAGGATACTTAACCTAGGCTAATTCGTTGAATCCTTCTTTTCCAAGAATTTAATTTGGAAGTTCGAGATAAGAAAAGAAGTGAAAATGCAGTTGTTGACCATTTCTCTTGGTTGGAGAAAGATGAAATAAAAACAGATTTAGTGATCCAAGAAGCATTCCCTAATGAGCAGTTGTTTGCATGTAAGATTAAGCTTCCTTTGTATACTGATATTCTAAACCACCTAGTTTGTAGGGTATTTCCACCAGATCTTACTTACCACTAATGTAAGAATTTTTTTCATGATGTGAAATATTATCTTTGGGAAGAGCCTTTGCTTTTGAAAAGATGGCTTGATCAAATCATCTGAAGATGTGTGCCTGAAGAGGAGATACAAGCCATTCTCCATTATTGCAAATCATCTAAGGTACTTCAAAGTGGTTTCTTTTGACCATCTATTTGTCGTGATAGTTATACTTTGGTGAAAACTTGTGATCGGTGCCAACGTATAGGAAATATTTCAAGGCATTAAGAGCTACCATAAAAAATATCTTAGAAGTTGAGTTATTTGATGTTTAGGGAATTGATTTTATGGGTCATTTTCCTCCTTCATTTGGCTTTGTTTATATCTTGTTAGCAATTGATGATATGTCAAAGTGGGTGGAGGAAATTTCTACAACAACAAATGATGCAAAGATAGTGCTTAAATTTCTACATAAGAACATATTCACAAGATTTGGCACTCCATGAGCTATTATTAGTGAAGAAGGGAATCACTTTTGCAGGAAGTTGTTTGATAATCTTCCCATTAAATATGGTGTGAAGCATAAGATAACACTTGCCTACTATTTTCAAACTAATGACTAAGATGAAATTTCAAATCGATAATCAAGAATATTCTTGAGAAGACTGTCAACACCAATAGAAAGGATTGGGCAAAGAAGCTTGATGATGTTTTTTAGGTATACCGTACAACTTTTAAAACACCTATAGAGATGTCTCCTTATTGATTAGTGTTTGAAAAATCATGTCTTCATCTCCCTATTGAGTTAGAGCATAAAGCTTATTGGTCTGTAAAGAAGTTTAATTTTGATTTGAAAATAGCATAGGAAAAGTGACTTCTTCAATTGAATGAGATAGATGAGTTCTGGAATGATGCTTATGAAAATGAAAAGATCTACAAAGAAAGAACAAAGAAGTGGCATGAAAAATAGATTTTTAGGTGTGAGTTTTCTCCAGGACACTAGGTTTTACTTTTCAATTCATGACTAAAACTCTTCCTGGGTAAGTTAACATCAAGATGGAAATGTCCTTATACAATTGACAAAGTTTCCCATTTTGGAAAAATAGACTTGAAAGACAAGGTAGAGCATATACTCAGAGTTAATGGTCAGAGATTGAAACACTATTATGGAGAACAAGTGGAGAGAATTGTGTATTTATTCCTCTTCGAAGTCCTAATCAATGAAGATTGAAAAATCTGACTGTAGATTATAAAACAAACGCTTATGGGAGGCAACCCATAAAAGTTTCTTTTATTCTTTTATTTTATTTTTTGATTATTTATTTGAATAATTTGGATTTTGATGCTAGTTTATTTTGCAGGAATAAAGAACCAAAAATTACATCTACCATAAAACCAGGGAAGTTCATTTCATTTTTCAATATGTCTCACTTTTGACTTACAATGAGGATATTGTTTGGTTTGAGTTTGGGGGTGTTAACTCCTATAGTCTTGAGTTGCTGGATTTCCTTATCAAGCATGTATTTGAGTATGATTAAATTTACTGTGACTTTGAAATTTGTGATTGATGATGGTTTTGAGAAATTTTTTCAAAATATGCTATTATGTTAGGTACAATTTTATGGATACTTTGATTCAAATCTTTGTTTTTGAAAATAATTAAGCACATAGTTAATTTTTATTTACTCTGTTTTGCTTATAAAGAGAAGGAGTTGAATTAACTGGGTTAGGAAAGTTAAATTTTTCTTTTCTCTAGAATTCGTTGATGGATCCTTGAGGCAAAATCCTAGTTGACACCAAATATTAGATAAATGATCTAGGCAATGTTTTGTCACAACCAAAAAGTTTTTCTAGCCGTATTGATTATCAAGCCATCATTGCATGGTGTATTCCCATAATCAACCCCTTAAGCCTTATTTTACATAGGCCTTTATTTATTCTTTTAACTACCTAAACCATTCTCATTCTAAGCTTGAAAAATAATGAATTTATCTTAAATTTTGAGAAAATACTTTGGTGGAAATTTTCATTTAAAGAGAAAGTTAGTTTAAATTAAATAATCCATATTATGTTTGCTCTATTTGATCAAAGTGTGAAAAGAAAAGAAAGTGAAAGGCATGGTTGAAAATCAGAAAAGACTAAGTATCAAGGTGATTTAAAAAAAAAGCATTACACTTATTGAGTATAGCAATAGTATTATCATCAATATAAGCATATTGTTAAGAAAGAGCTATGGTGTGAATCTTGTGAATATATTTTTTTTTGTTCTTTCTACCAAGTATTTTCTCAGTTTGTTTTGATTTTCCATAACCATTTCTTTCTTATCCTTCACCCTATGGCCTGTCATTACAACCTTGATTAAAGATTTTTTAATTTTTTATTTTGGTTTTTGATTACATTAGTGGAGAAGATTTCTAAAAATTGGATTTATGAGGTTAAGTTTTGAGAGAATTTTTTTGATTTTAGTTGTTCTACTTTTATCTAAATTTATTGGTAGTTTAGAATTAAATTGACTATTTCACACACACACACTCACTCAATAACTTAGCTTTAGATTGAAGTAAATACTTAACTCTTGCTTGACAAATTAATGAATTTTTTGATTGATTTTTCCTTCTATCTTCGATGTCAAAAGAGTAAGTTATTAGTGATGAGATCTAAACTCAGATCATGGCTTGATGAGTGATCGTAACTCTCTATGGGGTCTAGTTGATATTGTCTATATATGTCTTTTATATTATTTTCTTTTTTTTTAAGGACAAATAAAGTTCTAAGTTTAGGATTGTTTGATGACTTGCATCATTTGACATCATTTATCACTTTTAAACTTTAAACTTTAAACTTTAGTCTAATTTTATTTATTTTTTAATGATTTTAAATTTCATTATTATTATTTAAATTTTATTGTAGATCTGAAGAAAATAAATATCCAAAATTTTAGAAGTATATCGTCTAAAGATTCTCAAATTTAAATGAAGATTTGCCAAAACAAAAGGAAACCTGAAACAGAAAAAAAGTCAACAGAAAGGGCCAAAATTGAGGTAGATGAAAGCGAAGTAGAAAACACTAGAGAATAGAGGCTGAACCAGAGGAACATGAAGGCTAATTTTTTCTTTTAGCATTCATTTTCCTTTCGATTCTTCTTGGAAAAATTATGGTGAATTCGTTTATGTTAAATTTAATTTTTAACATGAACTAAATTTTCTTTATTCTAGGAAAACAATGTAATCTAGTTCCAAACTATACTTTCTTTTCCATGTTCATTTGAAATGTTTATCTTCATATATGTCTGATTTATTTTGAGTTTATTGTTTCTAAATAACCGATCATTAATTAAATGATTTTTGATCTTGTGATTTCCTATCGAAAGAGGAAATTATATGATATATTCGGAATATTTTAACATAGGTAAATATAAATATCGAAAGAATTGTATGAACCTTTATAATATTAAAATCATTGGTCTTAATGCTTTATTATTTTATTAAATTGCATACTTTTGTATAAATTGATGAAAAAGAATGTTTCACAATTCACTGTCAAAAGAGATTTTTGGATGTTTTTTGGAGATTGCTAACAATCAAAGAGAATTAAATTCAATTAACTAGATAAGTAAAGCATAACGAGAGATCAAATGAAATCGATTTCATAAAATTTTTATTCCCATTAATTTGATCTTCGAACAACATCTTTTTTTTCTTTTACGCATTTTTTTTAAATTGATTTTATTTTAAATTTGAATTACAACAACTTTAGTAACTTCTCTAAATAAAATTGAGATTAACATAATTTTGATATTTGTTAAAAATAAGTTAAAAATCCTTAGGTTATACTTTTTTCATCATTTTATTATAAAATTATGATATTATGTATTTACAGTTTTGCAACGATTAGTGAGGTATTACAAGTAAACTGAAAGCTCCACTGTAATCAATTTAGGAGATGAATAATTGGGGTTGTTAGAGTTTATCAAAATTTATTCAATTAATAAATCTTATTATTTATGACATGTAAGTAGGGTATGCCCATTTCGTTAATCATTTATCATGTTATTAGAATTAATTGTTTAATGTAGATTGTTTTTTTTTCTTTCTAATTTTATCTTTGTAAGGTTTATATAAGCCAATAACTTATTTTGAATAAAATAAAATTCATCTACATATGTTTTTTGAATTGTTTTGTGTTTAAAGTTTATAATAAAAGTATCTTATATTTATATATAATATTTAAATTTTAAATTTATATATTTTTAATAAAACTTATTATTTATAATCATAATTTATAAAATTATAAAATAAGAAGAATAGATAGATAATTATAAAATTTTAATATTTATATTTATTTTTAAATTAAAATAATTTAATGTAATTAAAATATTAATAAAATATATATTATTTTATAATTTTTATAAGATTACAATATATTATAAAATTTATAAAATTTGATTAAAATTCAAATAAATTATATATTTTTAATTTTAATTTAAGCTCACTAAAAATAATTTATATATCAAATATCTGAATTTCTAAATTTAAATTGTGTTTCAAATTAAAAAAATTATTTTATTTAAAAAAAAAATTAAAAGCTTGAAAAGTATTAAACCTAGCTACTAACGACGGCGGTTCAACATTATCATCAAAACAGAGAGTTCCTTTCTCTCGCACAGAGTTCCGAGCTCGAGTTCAACTGCGTAATATTCTTCTTTGCTATCCTCCTTTCTTCACTACTGTTCTTCCTGCTTTCTTTCTCTGTAAGTATGAATTAATTTCGCATAGATTTTACTGCTGTGTCATTATTTTGTTATGGTTTTGGTGATTTTTTTTTGTTTTTTTTAAAGTAATTGCAGTTGGAAATTTTTTGCCTATTTGAGAACCCATTGAAATTACTTGTAAATGTTGAATACCCAGAGCGCATTAGCGAAATATGTAGTCTGTTAGGATTTCTATCTGGTAATAGGAATTTGTATTTACAAGCGTTTGAGACTTGTTTAGAGTTTGTTCCTTCTCTTCTGAAGGCTGAGGTTTGTATTTTTTTTTATATATTATACATATGACTATTTTCTGTTTCTATAGTATTGTTTCTTTTTGGGATATTCAAATTTGAAAGCCGGTTTGTGGAGTTCATTTGTCGTTTAATAAATTCATATATAAATTAAAATTCGAATCGCAATGTTAATATGGTTGTTTGTTTGGTTTCTGTTAAATTTGTTGTGAACGGGCTTTATATATATATATATATATATAGTTCTTCCTCCTCATGCAGCAATAAAATCCCATTTTGGAATATATAAGCTTTCTCACTTTCCTCTATCATTATCTTAGTTTGAGTACTGTATGGCCCGAGTATAATAGACTCATTAGGATTGCAATGGTAACTTATGCTGGAAATTTTTATGAATGCTATGAGTTGAGAGATTAATTCTTTTCTGATAATCTTCCAAAACCCATTATCTCTTTACTCTTCCTTTCTCAATTCTTTTCTGATAAATCTTCCAAAACCCATTATCTCTTTACTCTTCCTTTCTCAATTCTTTTCTGATAATCTTCCAAAACCCATTATCTCTTTACTCTTCCTTTCTCAACTCTTGTCTTCCTCTCTTATCTCCTACATCACCTGCCCTCTTCTTCCTTTTGTCTTCATTTGAAATTTTTTGCTACTAATATTATGACTTTAATCTCTTATGCAGTCATAGTTCGTATTCCTGAGCAGAGGAATTGGTTTGCTGAGTACTCTTTGTTGGGTAAATTCAGTAAGTGAATGAATCCTGTAGTTTTTTTAAGCTTTCTGGTACTGGGTGTTTGTTATTAAGTTGTGGTTATTATTGGAGATTATTTGTTCTAAGTGGGACTGTGGTAGGAGAAAATGGAGTGTTGTGGTACTGGCCTTAACTCAACAGTAAAAGCATTTCCTGTTTACTCAAATTGTGTGAACAAATGTACTTTACAAACTCAACCCTCTTTAAAATGGAGAGGTGATGTTAGTTCTAGAAATGTGCGTGAGTGCCGGGGTACTAGTTTACAAAGCAGTGTTGTTAGTAGAGTAGACGAAGTTGGCCATGATGAGTGGAACTCGGATATTTATGAGGTGGATGTTGAGAGAAATTTTATTGATAAAACAAATACTAAGAAGCACCGCAACTCTTCAACATTGCATTTGGATGGACGCTTTGTTGGGAACAATGAAGAAACCAATAATGACGCTCTTCAGAATTTTTGCAACCGTGGAAGGATAGTAGATGCAACAAGGTTAATCGAAGTTATGGCACGTAGAAACCAAATCCCACACTTCCCTTGTTGCATAAACTTAATTCGAGGCCTTGTTAAAATAGATAGGATAGATAAAGCTGCCAAAGTACTGAAAATCATGGTAATGTCTGGAGGGGTTCTAGATATTATCACATACAACATGATGGTTGGTGCCCTCTGTAAGAAACGAAGGTTAAGATCTGCCATTGAACTATTGGAAGAAATGAGCTTGAGTGGTTGCCCTCCGGATGTGATTACGTATAATACAATACTTAGGAGCATGTTTGATAATGGGAATTTTGATCAGGCTGTTGGATTTTGGAAGGACCAACTGAGAAGAGGATGCCCCCCTTATTTAGTTACCTACACAGTTCTTATTGATCTAGTTTCCAAGCATTGCGGAACTGTGAGAGCTATTGAAGTATTGGAAGATATGGCAACTGAGGGTTGTTATCCCGATATAATTACTTATAACTCTCTGGTAAATTATACTTGCAAACAAGGAAAATATGAAGATGCAGCTTTAATTATCCATAATCTCTTGAGTCTTGGTTTGGAGCCCAATGCTGTAACTTACAATACTCTTCTTCATGGTCTCTGCAATCATGGGTGTTGGGATGAAGTAGATGAAATCTTTGCCATCATGAATAGAACCTCCCAGCCTCCTACAGTTGTTACTTACAACATCTTAATCAATGGTCTATGTAAGTTTGGTCTTTTGGATCGTGCCATTGGCTTCTTTGCTCAAATGATTTCTGAAAAATGTTCACCAGACATTGTGACGTATAACACACTGCTTGGCGCTATATGTAAAGAGGGAATGGTGGATGAGGCCCTTCAATTGTTTGACTTTTTAAGTGGTACTAATTCCCCACCTGGTGTGATCACTTATAATACTGTAATTGATGGATTGGCTAAAAAGGGTTGCATGGAAAAAGCAATTGGAATATATGGTCGAATGATAGAAAATGGAATTCAGCCGGACGATATTACCAATCATTGTTTAATTTGGGGTTTCTGTAGGGCGGATTTAGTGGAGGAAGCTGTAGCTTTCTTAAGGGAAATTCATCAGAGAGCTCTTAGGGTCAGAAATAGTACTTGCAGGTTATTGATCCATGCCCTGTGTAGAAACAGAAAGGTTGATATTGCAATACAAGTTTTAGAAATTATGATATTGGGTAGACGCTCCCCGGATAGTACAATCTATTCTGCCATTATTAAAGGTGTAGCTGTAGCTGGTATGACTAAAGAGGCTAATGATCTGTGTCAAAAATTGACCGAATGGAAGGTTTTGAAAGAGGATATTACCCTTGATTAAATTAAGTTTTTGCAAGATTTTGATATTGTAATGTATGACATTTCTTGTTTAGGGAAAAAAATGTATAATATTATTCTCTTCCACTCGTGATTTTAATGATGAATTGGAGGATTTTAATGATGAATTAGTTAATAACGAACCAAATGAAGACCCCCACTATTTAGTTGTAACATTTTTTATGTTCTACTCATTTTAGGTGTAGGGTGGAAAAGGAACTTGGTGGATTTGATCATGCTTCTTCTTCTACTTTGAGAGGGTTAGACTAACAATGTTCGCTTTGGGCTTGTTATGTAACAAGTTTATTTTTTAAGCTTTATTTTTTTGTATTTGAAATTAATTTTTTGCTTTCTAATTCAATTAGGGAAAAAAATTATTTGGTAAAATAATCAGTTTTCTTATTTATTCCATCGTGCAAAAATATAATTTTAATTTAATTTGAACTTAATGAAATTAATCATCAAATAGAACTTATTTTGAAAATTTGCATTCAAAATCAAAAACTTGAAAACGTAACTTGTTAGTGGATTTGCTAAGTAGACTCGACAAACGCTAGGGCTGCGTCTCGTTATAACGTAGAGTTTTACTGATAAGAGAGGGATTAAGCAATCACTTAAAATAATCAAATTCCAGAAATAGAATGCAAAGTGCAAGTAAAAAGCTATATCATATTTTTTGACATATGCTTTCATAACTATTCTACATTTACTTTTCTTAAAAATATGTAGTTAAATCGATAAACCAACCGAAAGATCATTAAATTGAATTTAACGTTCACTGAGACGCAAAAGGAACATAGAGAAGAAACAAAATTACATAAAAAATCTTCAGAGCTGGTATTAGCTTCTCCCAGTATCTATGAGGTAGAAATGGTTATCTGGCAATGCACCTTATATGCTATAAATTGGAAGTCATTTTCATGTATCATCTTTTAGTTTCTTTGTCAGTGCCTCTTTGCTTCATAGTGCACATAGCAGAAAGAAGATTTTTGGAGTAGCTTAGTAAAATTATACACCATGTTGAGTGTAGACTTAGTTGTTAATTTCAGACAAGTTAAGCTCTTTGTAAACATCAATCATAGGAAAGGTTTTGTTCAAACGTTTGCACGAATCCTCCGAAATTGCTCCAAAACCAAAAAGGGAGTTAGCCAACTCGATTGCTTCAATTCGCCACCCGGCAAAACCAATTCCTTCAATCAACAATGTGAAAGTAGTCTCATTTGGCATGCATCCTCTTTCAACCATTGTTGTTAACACTTCAATGGCATCATCGATTCTTCGCACTTTGCACAACCCAAGTATCAAAATATTGTAGGTAATGACAGAAGGCTCGAATGAAGCTCTTTTCATGTCTACTAACAACCCAATAGCCTCATTTACCATTCCATCTCTGCACAAGCATGATATAAGTGAATTGTAAGTAATCTCATCAGGATCTATACCTTTGCTAACCATGTCTGATACCATTTCAAGAGCTTTAAGTCTCTCCCCACAACCCCACAATGCACTAAACATTGTGTTGTAGGAACTCACATTTGGAGGACACCCTAATTCTCCTAGCTTATTGAAAATCTCCAATGCCCGATTGGCATTGCCATTCTTACACAATGCAGCCATTATTGTGTTGTAGTTCACAATATCTGGCAAGGAACCATCAGAAATCATACAATCCATGAATTCTATAGCCAAATCTAGCCTGCCCTCTTTACAAAAAGCACAAATCAATGGATCATAACTATAAGCATCAGGGGTTAATCCTTTTTCCTTCATATCCTTCAACACACTCACAGCATCTTCAACTTTGCCATCGTGACATAGGGTGCTAATCAAAATGCTGTAAGTAACAACATTTGGCTCACAGCCACTGGAAACCATATCAGCCAGTAGCTTCTCTCCATCGCTCCATTTTCGGCGGTTCAAAAGTGCCCGTAACAAAATGTTGTATGAAATCACATCTGGCTTACAACCCTTAGAATCCAAGCTTCTAAGAAACTCAAAAGCTCTATCCACCATTCCTTCTCTGCACATTCCTCTGATCACTGCATTGTAAGTAAACATATCTGGTTGAAGTCCTCTTGTTAACATTTCATCCAAAAGCTCCATAGCTTTATCAATTCCACCTTCACTAATAGTTGCTTCTATCAATATGGTATAAGTGATAACAGTTGGTCTACAATTTTCTTTCAATAACTTGTCCTTAATCTTTAGAGCAAAATCAAGCTTCCCCCTACTACAAAGACTCCCAATCATAATATTATAAGTAATAATGTCAGGTGAAAACCCTTGATTTCTCATTCGGTCAAGCATTTTGTTAGCTAAAACAATTTTATTTGCCTTGCAAAACCCACTAATCATAGCATTGTAAGCAAACAAATCAGGCTCACCATATTTTTCCAGAATTTGCATGACCCTAGTGGGTTTTTCAAGATTTCTTGAATTGAAGAAACCTCTAATTACCTTGGTACATAGAACTACATCGGGTTTAATACCCTTGTGCACCATTTGCTCAATATAGTAAAGTGCCTCATTGTATTTGCCATTTTTCAAGGACCTGTTAACGGATTTCATCAAATGGGTCTCTTTTAAATCATTTTTATGGAAATGGGTTGACCTCTTTTCAGCAGAAACCTGCCCCTTCTTGCTGTAGTTTGGGATTCTGAAGCTCACAACAGTACTTATATGGCGCAAGGGTGAAGTGGGCTTCAGCTGGGCGGTAAAGGGAAAGCTCTGATGCAGAAACTCGGTGGAAACTGTTGACATTGATAATATGCCTACTTGCTATAGTTTTGGCACTCATAGACCACTATTATGCACAAAATCTGAAGAGAGAGAGAGAGAGATGAATAGAAAGGAAAATGGCACCTGTTTATACAAAAAGTTGCAAAATTTGGCGGTTGAAGTTCCGAGCTTGAGTACTCACAGGCACGAAACATCTCCAAGGATAGAGACTCCAAATAGATAACAGTAACACAACTTAGATTTGTGGATAAGAAATCACATCATGTCAAATATTAGAGGATTAGAGTACAGGTGTAAAATGAAAAATAATAAAAGAGTGTTATATTATTGGTGTGGTTTGTCCTTAAAATTAAAATTAATTTTTAATTCATTTCTTTCATAAAAAATAATTAAAGACCATTTATAGTATTTTAATCATTTATATGTTAAAACAATTTTTTATGAAGTAACTAAAAAGTGATTGTTGTTTATAGAAATAAAATTATATATTATTTTAAGAAAAATTAATAATAATAATATTTATGATAAAAAATACTTTAATATATATTTTAATTTTTGAAAAATTAAAATTAATAAAATATTAAATACAATTATAACAATCAATAAATATAAAAAAAATTAAATTTTTTAATATTAATTTTATTATTATTATTAACCACTCTTGTTTCAATCAAATTATAATTATTGATTAAAAAATTATTTGACAAAATAATTATTAAAATAATATTATTTATTTTAATTTAATGTAATTAAATGATATTATTTATAGTAGATTGAATAAATGATACTACTGTTTTAATTTAAAATTTTCAATTACACGTTTAGCAATAAAATAAATTTTTGAAGATGAATATTGGGTCGGAGTGAGAGCACAAGGCAATGGACTGAAACCTATAGATAGTAGCAATGCATGGTATAAATTGTGGATGTTTAAAGGGCAGGCCTAAATATTTTGCAGACAAAGGGATGTGTATGATTTTTTATTAGTTTTTAATTATTTAATGTAAACTTTATGAATAAATATGAGTACTAACTGATTAATAAAGTTTGTCATATATCATTTGTGAAAATGTTATAAATAATGGAGAAAAACTGATGCTATAAGTTGTTAACAATTACTACAATCAAATTATAAAATACAAATAAGTTAAAACTAAATTTGATTTAATATTAAATGTTGTTAAGAGGGTACAAAATTGAGGATTAAAGAGCATAACACAATAAAAGAAAAATAAAAATGAAGGAGAATGAATACATTTTATTTTAGATCAAATGTTATTTAATATTGTTTAAATATATAATTTGAAACATGAAGAGTGCGTGATTCTTAGGGTTGGATTATTAGAGAAATCATAAATAAAAATTACTGTAAAGAAGGGAAAGTGAAACATTTGTAACCAATAAAAAATTAATTCAAGGTCAATAAATATATATTTTTATAAGTGTAAATTTTTTTAGATAATACATCACCTAATGTATTATACAAAATGAAAATTCAAAGTAAAAAATAAATAAATAAATAATCGAAGTAATTTGTTTATCCATGTCTCACAGTTTTATTGGCTTATAAAAAGTGAAGATTTATTAGGTTTAATTGAACGTAAAATCCAATAAATATTTAACAAAAAATTAAGATATATAACAAGTTCAAGATAAAAATTATTTTTAAAGAACAAAATTAAATCAATTTTACGCAAGTACTACGACTAAAAACAAATTCTTCTAAAAGTGCACTAAGGACATGCATGCCGAATTGGAATGAATATTTTAAATACAAATAATTAAAAGTGAAATTATTTTAAAAAAATTAATAATAAGGTAACTAATAAATCGTAATATATTAATATTATTTTTTTATATACATATAATTATTTAAAAAAATTCATTTTTAATGAAAGAAATACAATACTTGTAATAATTGAATTGAATGTTATATATCTTTACTTTTAAGTTTTTATTTTAATTAAAAACATATGTATAATAGTTAAAAAAATAAAAATTAATATAAATATTTTAAATAATATATTATGATAATAATTATCTTAATATTTAATTTTTTTAAATTAAATTTATTTTTAAATAAACATTTAAAAGTAAAAAATGTGATTAAATCATGAAAAAAACTTGTAAGGACCCACCTAATTGATTTTGCTAAATTTAAGTCTTTTTATCTTAAATTTTCATGAATATACACTTATATTTTATTTGGTTTATTAAGCTTCTTGTAATCGATCTTTATTCTACTAATAAATAAACATTCTTATAAATATATTGCAATGTTTTTTTTTCTTAAAACACTTAATACTTTATTATAATAAATGTAATCCTTAAATAAGTTTACATGCAAATAAAAATTATCAATTCAAACCTTATTCTTTAAATAATAAACTCTTAATAAGAAAATCTCATATGAATACTATAAATCAAAATAAAAAGATATAATTAAACATCTTGTTGGAAAATATGATTACAATATCTTAAACCTTCAAACTTTCAAACGTGATCTTCAAGATCGTCAGTTATACCTAGATGAAAAAAATAATTTAAAAAGTAAGTGAATAATTTTTTTCTGATTGAGTGATGATTTATAAGTTTAATACAATTTATGAAAGAGACATATGTATAAAATTTATTTTATAAAAAATCTATTATCTCAACAATAAACATAACTATGAAGATAACAATTTTAGGGATTAAATAATAATCACAGTACTAACTTTAAATAACTTAATAATAATTTTAGTACTAATATAACATAAAAGCAAGAACGAAATAATAATGATGATGATAATAATAAAAATAATATATTTATATAACAACAATTGTAATAAAAATAATAACAATAACAGTAACATAATATGAATAATGAAAATAATGAATATAGTTAAATCAATCATCCTAGTTTTCTCGGGTAAGACAATGATATGGTTAATATCATAATAATTTTCGAATATTAGATGTTATACATTGGCTTTTATGATCATAATTATGTCATAATAATTTCATACCTTACGGTTTTGTAGTGCTTTTGATAATTATAATTATGTCATAATATTTTTAGTTCTTACATGCTCTGCATTGCCTTTTTTAAAATTATAACTGTGTTATAATACTTTCGAGTCTTACGTGCACTGTATTACCTATTTATAATCACAATTGTGTCATAATATTTTTGGATCTTACGTGCTTTACACTACCGTTTTATAATCACAATTTTATCATAATATTTTCAAATCTTACATATTTTGCATTATTTTTTTATAATCATAACTGTCATAATATTTTAAAACATCGTGTGCTTTTCATTGTATTTTTTATATATATTATTACTGGTATATTATAACGTTAAATCCATGTCAAAGTGTTCATTCCGTCATAATGTCCATATCACAGTCAAATGGTATCCTTACATACTATGTATTTATAAAATACTAATTTTTTTTATCATAAGAAATAAGTAGCAATATAGTGATAATAAAATAAATTAAAAATTTTGTAGCTAGATTTTATTGTACATCATCTTTGTAAAATATAATCGATCATAATATTTAATATTTTAAGTAAGTTTTTTATGATTAAAATTTTATATCTAAAATATCATTTTTTATAAAATATACTTGATCTCATGTGTATAAAATAATTTTTTTAGTGATTAAAACTTTATGTAAAAAATATCATATTTAATGTAATTTGTTTGTTTCAAATAAAATGATTTATTATAGTAGAAATAATAGTTATAAAATAATACATGTCAAACTAGTTGTAGATATTAAAACATGAAAATATAAAACATGATAATGTAATAAAATATACGAAAATATTTGAGAGATACTTTCACTCATTATAATTATTTACTATGAAGGGAGTCAAATGAGGTTGTAGATTGGCACAAAAAGATGTAAAACTGACAGAGCTTCTTTTTAATGACTCTTTTTCCATCTACAATTTTTCTTTGAGAGCTTTCTATAAAAACATTTATGTGTAATGCATGTGAAACACTTTTTTTATAGCCAAAATTCAATACTGTTTTATGTTTTTTCCCTTCCTTTCTTTGCGACACTCTGTCTTTTCTCTCAAATTGCCTTCAAATATATTACCTAATAGTAATTGTTATCAAAATGCTACTCTAAATTATCAAAAAATATATTACTTAATATTAATTATTATTAAAATATCACTAAAAATATATTATCTAATATTAATTATCGCTAAAATATCACTCCAATTTATCAAAAAAAAATACTTAATATTAATTGCTATTAAAATACTACTTATTTATCTTAATTAAAAACTTAAATTTTATTTCTTTTTCAAAATACCTCAAGTAATTTTTTTTTTCTACAATCACTTTCTCTTGCCATTTAAAACCATTTACAATTTACCAAAAATTAAATATTATAATACTACTATCTATTTATTATCAACATTTATTATCTAAATATATCTGAAATTAATACATTATGATTATGATTATTAACATAATGAGTTTAGTATTTTAGTGATACTATTATTAAATACAATATATATATTTTGACTTATATTATAAAAATAGTACATTAATAATCTCCCATTTTAACAAAAGATACATCAATAATATAATTTTAAAAAATAATTTATAAGATGTAAGTTTGTATTTATAAAAATATTTATTATTTTATGTATTTTTTCATATTTTTGTAAATTTTATTATAAAAAACGATATATACTCTACCAACCAATCCATCTCCATTGTTACTTTTTGTCCCACACTTACACTATCCTATTTTTTACCCATCAACTATCTTTCACTGTTTTCTATAAAATAATTAAAATATAATTTTTATCAAAATTGAAGTTATGTAACCACTAACTTATTTAAGGTATTATCTTTGTCAATAATAACGACTACCATTCATTTCTTTTAATCTTATTGACCTCTTATTATTTTTTAACAACTTTATGTTTGATTAAAGTTACTTTTATCTTAGATTTGATCAAGTATGAGGTTATTAGAAATAATGAAGGTGTAAGTGAGATCAGAGTAAATAAGCTAATAGTGATGATGGCCTGAGGCAAAGATGTATACTTCAAATGAATTGGTGGTAGTCTAACTATAAATTCAGTAAAACCATATAACTAGATTGTTCTAAATAAATAGTGAACTCCAAATTGATTCTCTTGCCTTTTCTCCCTAGCCTCTCATCTCGGTTGCCAACGACCACCCTCAGTTAGTCAGCACCTATTGACCCAGCCTCACGAAACCACCTATATGAAAACCAGATCCTTGCGAAACCAAAAACAACGATATCGTCATCCTTGCTAGCCAGACAAAAACTCCAAATATTATAAAAACTAAAGCATAATTGGTAATCCAATTGGTGAACTAGTAATTGACATCGATTTGCGAAGAAAGGGAAAGAGACCTTTTTATGGTAATTTTATTTCATAAATAATTTCATTTTTAAGTTTATTTTTTGTGTTTTATGAGTGTGTGATTATTAAAATTAAAGCAATTAATATAGTTTTTTTAGAAGATTCTTTGTATACTAATTCTTTATTTTTGTTTGTTTTCACTATTTATGGTAACCATCCCAAATACAAATGGAGTGTGGATTTGTCTTTTTTTGTAGGGGGTGAGGTATGTATTGAAGTGGGAAAGCTTTTTGTGAATATTGTATTAACATAAATCAATAATCCCAGACATGTAGTCTTGATTTATACTGATATTTTTAATATAACACCAATTAAAATTATGCATTAACTTCCTTGTATACTATTTTCTTGTTTTTCACAAAGAGAGATTTGGAACAATTTACTATGATAGTCCATTATAGTGATAAATATATTGATTAAGATAAAAAATATATATGTTAGAGATATAATAGATTACTTGGATTACTGCAAGGAGGACATTATGTCTCTTGCATTTTTTGAGAAGTTTTTCTAAACTTGATAAGGCAATTTACTTGATTTTATCAAGTACCATGGGTTGATTTTACTGCTCTAGAAATCAACACTAATCAAGTTGCTTGAAAATTATGTGATTATATACCTAATAATCTAAGAAAGTTTGATGTTTATGTTGTGTCTAACTAAGGTGTGGGGATTGATGCATATAAACCAATACAACAATTAAATGTCCTACCAACTAATGAATTTGAAGTCCAAAAATTATAGTTTACTAATGATTTGCATAATTTAACATAATTTATTACTTTTCAACTTTAACTTTAGTCTAATTTTATTTATTTTTTATTGATTTTAGACTTCGTTATTGTTATTTAAATTTTATTGCAGATTTGAAGATAACGAAGATCTAAAATTTTAAAAGCATGTCATATAAGAACTCTCAAATTTAAATGAAGATTTATTTAAATTAAGTTGTCTATATATATATATATATATATATATATATAAACAAGATGGAGAAAAAGGAGCCGCCATAAAAGAAGAAGACACAATAAAAAATTGAAAGAAAACGTGCAGGGACGAAGAGATTAAAAAAAGAAAAATAAAGGCTACTGAGAGAACACAAAATTAAAAAAATCAGAAATGCAAAAACTGGGAAAAAGATAAAGAAAACCGAGGAGAAGACACAAAAATAAATTCTTTTTGTGATTCAATTCTTCTCAGAAAATTATGGTAAATTCGTTTATGTTAAATTTAATTTTTAGCATGAACTAATTTTTATTTATTCTAAGAAAAAGATGTAATTTAATTCCAAAAAATGATGCAAAGGTAGTGCTTAAATTTCTACATAAGGACATATTCACAAGATTTGACACTTCACGAGCTATTATTTATGACGAAGGGACCCATTTTTGCAACAAGTTGTTTGACAACCTTTTCTCTAAATATGGTGTGAAGCACATGATAACACTTGCCTACCATTCTCAAACTAATGGCCAAGCTGAAATTTCAAAGCGAGAAATCAAGAATATCCTTGAAAAGACGGTCAACACCAATAGAAAGGATTAGGCAAAGAAGCTCGATGATGCTTTGTGGGCATACCGTATAGCTTTTAAAACACTTATTGGGATATCTCCTTATCGTTTAGTGTTTGGAAAAGCATGTCATCTTCCTGTTGAGTTAGAGCATAAAGCTTATTGGGTTGTAAAGAAGTTTAATTTTGATTTGAAGGCAGCAAGGAAAAAGTGACTTCTTCTATTGAATGAGATGGATGAGTTTCAGAATCATGCGTATGAAAATGCAAAGATCTATAAAGAACGGACAAAGAAGTGACATGATAAACAGATTCTTAGGCGTGAGTTTTCTCTAGGACAACATGCTTTGCTTTTCAATTCACGACTAAAACTCTTCCTAGGTAAGTAAAGATAAAGATGGATAGGTCCTTATACAATTGTCAAAGTTTTCACTTTTGGAGCAATAGACTTTAATGACAAGATAGGAAATATATTCAGAGTTAACGGTCAGAGATTGAAACACTAATATAGAGAACAAGTGGAGATGAATTGTGCATTTATTCCTCTTCAAAATCCTAATTGATGAAGATTGAAAAGTCTGGATGTAGACTATAAAACAAGCGCTTAAGGGAGGTAGCCCATAAAATTTTATTTCTTTCTTTTATTTTATTTTTGATTACTTCTTGAATAATTTGGACTTTGATGCTGGTTTATTATGCAGGAATAAAAATTTGAAAATTACAAACTAATACGAGTCTACCATAAAACCAAGGAAGTTCCTTTCATTTCTTCAATCAATCTCACTTTTAAATTACAATGAGGATATTGTTTAGTTTAAGTTTTTGGGTGTTAATTCCTATAGTCTTGAGTTGTTGAATACTCTTATCAAGAATGTATTTGAATATGATTGAATTTTCTATGACTCTAAAATTTGTGATTGATGATGGTTTTAAGAATTGTTTTTCAAAATATGCTATTATATTAAGTAGAGTTTTGTAGGTACTTTGATTTAAAGCTTTGTCCTTGAAAATAATTGAGCACATAGTAAGCTTTTCTCAACTCCATTTTGCCTATGAAGAGAAGGATTTGAATTAATTGGGTTAGGAAAGTTTAATCTTGCTTAGCTCTAGAATCCATTAATAGATCCTTGAGGCAAAATCCTAGTTGATACCAAATATTAGAGAAATTATCTAAGCAATTTTATTTTCACAACCAAAAAACTTTCCCAATCGTCCTAATTATCACGTAATCATTGCATGATGTATTCCCATAATCAACCTCATTTATCCTTATTTTACATAAGCCTTATTTTTTATTTTAACTATATAAATCATTCCATTCTTAACCTGAAAAATCATAAATTTACCTTAAATTTTGAGAAAATATTTAAGCAAAATTTTGCTTTCAAAAATAAAGTTAGTTCAAATTATATAATCCACATTATGTTTGCTTTATTTGATCAAAGTGTGAAAAAAATGAAAAGGTAAGAATCGAAAAAAGGTTAAAGTGATTGAAATTAGTAAAGACTATGAGTATCAAGACAACTACGCAAAAAAAGGAAAAAAAAGGAAAGAAAAAAAGAAGAGTACTCCACTTATTGAATATGACAACAATATTGTCATCAATATGAACATATTGTTGAGAAAGAGCTATGGAATGAAATCTGTGGATATATATATATATTTTCTATCAAGTATTTTCCTAATTTGTTTTGATTTTCTATATCCATTTCTTTCTTAGCCCTCATCCTATGGCCTGTCATTACAATCCTAATTAAAGACCTTTTAATATCTGATTTTGGTATTTGATTACATTAGTGGAGAGAGTTTCTGAAAAATTGGACTTATGGAGTTAAGTTTTGAAAGAATTCTTCTTATTTCAGTTGTTCTACTTTTATCTGAATTTGTTGGTGCTTTGGAGTTAAATTGACTATTTCACACACACACTCAAGGACTTAGCTTTAGGTTGAAGTAAATACTTAACTCTCGCTTGACAAATTGCAGAATTTTGATTGATTTTTTTTCTTTTATTTTCTTTTTGTTTTAGGACAAACAAAGTTTTAAGTTTGGGGGTGTTTGATGACTTGTATAATTTGATATAATTTATCACTTTTTAATTTTAACTTTAGTCTAATTTTATTTATTTTTTATGATTTTAGATTTCATTATTGTTATTTAAATTTTATTGTAAATTTAAAGAAAATGAAGATTCAAAATTTTAGAAACATATCATTTAAGAACTCTCAAATTTAAATTAAGTTGTCTCTCAAATTCGATATATATATATATATATATAAACAAGAGGGAGAATTGGGAGCCTCTAGAAAAGAAAGAAACAAAAAAATTTGAAAGAAAATGGGTAGAGACGAAGAGATTAAAAAAAAGAAAAACAACAGCCAGGGAGAGAACACAAAATAAAAAAATTAGAAACACAGAAACTGGGAAAAAGAGACAAAATGCAGGAGAAGACATGAAAGTAAATTTTTTTTGTGATTCAATTTTCTTTCAATTCTTCTTAGAAAATTATGTTGAATTCGTTTATGTTAAATTTAATTTTTAGCATGAACTATTTTTTTTTTTACTTTTAGGAAAAAGATGTAATTTAATTTCAAACTATGTTTAATTTTTTATGTTAATTTGAATTATTTCTCTTCATGTTTGTCTGATTTATTCTAAGTTTAATGCTTCTAATTAACTTGTCATTAATTATATAATTTTAGTCTTTTGATTTACTATCAAAAGAGGGAATTATAGGACAAATCTGAAATATTTTGACATAGGTAAATATAGAGATCGAAAGACTTGTATGAACTTGTGTTGTTTTAAAAACCATTGATCTTAATGTTTTCTTGCTTTATTAAATTACATATTTTTGTGTAAATTAATGAACAAAAATATTTATAATTGACTATCAAAAGAGGCTTTGAATATTTTTAGAGATTACTAATAAAAAGATAGAATTAAATTCAATTAGCTAGATGAGTAAAGCATAGTGATGGATTAGGTGAAGTCGATGCACTACTAATCGTGTTGCGAGTTTTGCTTTTTTTTTATTGAGTGTATTACATTTAACCTTACTCTATAGCATAACACATGATTGCATTTTTTTTTTCCTTTTCATACAAGCTAAAGGTGCAAAGATAAAGGTAATGCTTACTAGTTAGGTATTAAATGTGGCTTAAAGATATAATTGGTTCTTTTTCAGGCTCAAATGGGTGACTAAAGATATTAACAATAGTTAGCTTGAAAGGCTCGATCGATCCAAATAAGGCCTAAATCATTTCTCTTGCTTAATATTATTCCAAATTTCGTTTTGAGGGATGATCAAATAGATTCTAAAACTTGGTATATCTCATTAACTAGCATAACTTACTACAAATTTTCTCTCCATAAGAACACTAAAATCAATCGTGAACATGTGCATAAAAATTTGAATCAATTTAATCAAAACTAGTAAGCATATCACATGATTAATGTAAGTATCTTAACAAATATGTTACATTCCATATCCTAGTCATGACAACCAATTTTTATTATTGAGTTCATATGTTTCATATCAAGCATGCATGCATTTATAGTTCATATATTTATCAATTTCTACCCAAATCATAATTAAAAACATCTTAAAAATTTAAAATGCATAGTAAATACTAATGTAGAGAATAAAGTTCCCTCCCTCAAACTTAAATTACACATTGTCCCTAATGTGCACTTATAAGTATGAAAAGGTAAAAGAAAATAAAATTCCCTTATTCATGGCACACCACATCTGTTGTTGAAATGTTCATTCTTGTTGTATCATTGCTTTCCACATTTATTCACCTACAAAACAAAAACAATGAAAATATAAGTAAAATAACGTTGGGTTGTCTCTCAACCAGCGTCATGTTTAATGTCCTTGACTAGATGATCATATCAAGTCCTAAGACACATCCATTTGTGTTCATTTACTTTTGAGTTTGCTTATTCATGGCACACCACATTTGTCGTTGAAATGTTCATTCTTGTTGTGTCATTACTCTCCACATTTATTCACCTACAAAACAAAAACAATGAAAATATAAGTAAAATAACATTGGGTTGTCTCTCAACCAGCATTATGTTTAACGTCCTTGACTAGATGATTATATCAAGTCCTAAGACACATCCCTTTGTGTTTATTTACTTTTGAGTTTGCCTGAAAATAGTTTGAGTCTTGATTTGTTCAATAATACCTTATGTTTAGGTTCTCAAACACGGTGCTCAATTCTTTTCTTATGCCATATTTTTATTTTCTTTTTGCACTTTTTGACATTCTTATAAACACTCCATCGTAACTCATCCAATTTATGTATTTTCAACATCTTTTTCACCTATCTATTGGACTCATTCACTTTCATACTTGATTGAGGATGAAAGAGTAAAAGTATGAGGTCTAAACTTGTTGGCTTTTCAATTGATGGTTTGAGCTTAGATCATATCTCAAAAAATTTCATAATCTCCTTTGATACACACATGAGAGGCATGACCTCCAAAAAGTTCACACAGTCTACAATATCAACCTTTGATTCCATGCTTTCAAAGCTAAAACAAGTTGAGTTGTTTTTTGGTGAGTTTATGTCATTATTCATAGCATCACGTGTAACAGTCTTATATGGGACTAATATGATCAATTTAAATTTCAAGGACGAATTCTATTAAAGATGTGGACTATGATGCAGATAGGAAGGTTACATATAGCAACTAATTTTCCTTTTACTTTCTATTTAAATGAATAACCAACTTGGTGCCAAGATGCACATTATGGCTGTGTAGGTGTGTGTGAGTCATGCATGAAGCACATGAGAATCAGTTGGGCCATGTATGTGTGTGAGAGTGCATCCGGTTCTACACATGGAAACAATTAGGCTTGGTTCTTATAAAGCTCAAGCATTGTCATAGCCAAGACCCACTCTTATTTATCCAATTTTAGTGTCTCCTTCACAAAGCCTATTCTGTGATTTTAAGAACTCCAACCAAAGTGTTGTATTCTCTAATTCAAGCAATTGTAAATTATGTTCTTGTTTTGATTTCATGCTACATCAAGATGGGATAATAATGATTTAAATAAATAAAAATACAAAAACGATGAGAAATATGAAACATGATTATTTATAATGTAAAAATTTTAAAAAGGAAAAAATAATTGAACATTATTTTTCAAGTAAGACACATTAAGACCATGTTCTAAATATGATGAGATGATATGAAATGATATTTAAATATAGTGGGATAACTCATTTGATATCTCTATGTATAACTTACATATTAATTTAGTGTAAATTCAATTATATATAATATTTATCTGCTATTTATGATCCATATTCCTAGTCTTACATTTGCTAGACATCAGCGTATTCTTCTTTGTGATGTACCTACGTTACAATGAGAAATACAAAAGTAAATATATTCAAACAAGTGATTTAACAAAGTCAACTGAACTTTCTAGCCAAATAAAAATAAAAATGGCAACATATGAACTCTTCTCAGGTGCACGGTAGCATCATGATGTTGTACCAGAGCAAAGATAAATGTAGAACTCGTGTTTTAAGTTTGAAGAAAATCTAATGCAAGGATAAGTAGGAGTAAACCTACCTAGTACACAGTCCAAAAGAACCAATTGCTGCATAGAATATGAAATTCACTTAACAGTAGCAATAATTTACATGAAATTCCTTAGAACAAAAGTAAAAAAAAAACATTACTACTATCCTCTAACTCTCTTAGAGGTGAAACATGTACCAGAAAGACAACTGAAAGAACTTTTTGGTGCTCTTCCTAAGCCAGAATATGGGTTTCATCAGTCTAATGAGGCAAAAGAAAGAAGCTAACTGAATGACTAAATACTTATTATACAACATTTGGCAGCAAAATTTTGTGAATTTGATTTAATACAGGGGACTACAAGGTGTGAAGCCTGTACTTTCAGCAAATGTATTTGCAGAAGGGGAGTATAACATCATTATTAAACCAGTATTACACAAAGATAAAAAATATCAAAAATAGTCATAAATCCAATCCAGTGTCATAACTGTTATTTGAAAGAATAATCTTGCATAAACCTTGTGAATGTTTAATGACTAGTTGCTGCAAAAATTGGGCCAAAGACTTCCCACGGGCAAAACTTAAATGAGTTGTTTCATTTGCTCAGTTGGTTCAAATCCTTTAGAAACCATCTCCTCAAACCATTTCCTAGCCTCATACTTCTTCCCATGCTTAAGAAACCCACGCACTAAAATGTCATATGTCCACACGTTAGGTTTATACCCTTTTTTGTGCATTCTACTAAATAACTCACAGGCCTGATCCATTCCTTCCATGCTTAGTCTTCTCAACAACATATTATATGTGTAGACATCAAGTGGAAAGCACTTTTCAATGTGTTCTTCTAAGTTCTCTATAGGTTTATTAAACCTAATATGGCCACAAAATACACCAATAACCCGACTAAACAAATAACTATCAGATGTCTCATCCTTAATATTTCTCAGATGATTCCAAGCCTCGAAAATCTCATGAGTTTGTAAAGAATGAAACAGAAGTATATTACCAATAAAGGAAGTGATGTGCCGCCCGACTTTTTCTAAGTCATTAATAAGCTTTACTGCCTCAGCATATCTTTTCTTCGAAGACAGCGCCTGTATGAGAACCTCATAACACTCGATGCTTGGAATCACTTCTTTCTCTCTCATCTCACTCATGATCTCAAGTGCACAATCTTCCTTGTTGGCTTTGCAAAGATTTACAACAATAACGTTGTACAGTTTTCTCCCAATCTTTCTTCTCTGGCGTAGACTTTCGAAGAAATTCAGAGCATCCGAAATTCGTTCACTCTTCAAATAACTTAGTAACATAAGAATGTCAGAACTCAAATTGGGTTCAACCTGACTGTTCTGCATCATCTCAAACACTTTTCTAGCCAAATCGGGTCTTAGTGCATGCGTTGCACCATCGATAAAATAGTTGTACATGTGACAACTAGGTGCATGGTGAGAAAGTTGCATGTTTAACAAATTGGAAAACTGCTTTTCAGGATTTTCCATCCCACATAGGCAACAAATAACAGCTCTGAATATCTTGCGAGTTGGCATGTGACCCTTTTCTTGCATTTCAATTAGAAGCCTTGCAGCAATGCCTCCTCTATTTAACCTGCTAAAACCACTTATCAAGTTAAAGTAAGTATTCCATGTAGCAACTTTATTTGTTTTGTTAAGTTCCCCATGTACTAAATAACCGTCTTCTACCTTATTTTGCTTGCACAAAGCTGAGATCAATTTCTCAAATGTGATATCACTAGGCATAAGATTTCGCCCCAACGCAACAATGACCAACTCCTTCATCTTATCAAGATCCCCTCCCCTGATCAAAGCATCTGCAACTATTGAAAATGTTTTACTGCCGGGAAAACAACCTTGATCAATGGAATTCTTCAACTGGTCACATGCCTCATCTATGCTCCCATGAAAACAAAGAGTATTTACCAAATAGTTGTATACCATCGAATTAGGGGAGAGCCCAAACTCGGACTGCAATTTGTACAATTCAAGAGCAATATCGACCATGCCTGCTTTGCAAAAGAAGCACAATGCAGAATTCATAGTGACCTTGTCAGGGGGAATCTTACATTCTATCATTTCCATTAATAAATCAAACACCTCCCTAAGCCGGTTCTCCCTTAGAAGCTTACATACCAAACTATTGTAGCTGAAAATACCAGGAACATATCCATCTAACGATTTCTTGTTCTTCATAAACTCCAATGCTGCATCTAGTTTGCCAGCCTGAACAAGACACCTCAACCACACACCATAAGCTTGCTCCATAGGAACCATCTGTGAATCTTGAAACTCCTCAACTAACTTCCGAGCATGGTCAAACTTATTACTCTTACAAAGTGCATCAACAAGCACACTCAACACATGCCCCCTTAAAGGCCGCCCGTCTCTCACCAACCCGCGTACAAAATCTTCAGCTTCACTCAATTGCTTCTGCTTACAAAAACCCTTTACCATTATAGAATGAGTGATCCCATTTTCAAAGCCCCTAATTGAAATCTGCTTGGAAATGACATGAACTGCATCAAAGCAATTCTCCTCAACCAAAGCATTCAAAAGTACATGGTAACCAAAGCTATCCAAGTCCAGACCCTGGAAGCGCATTTTACCAAATAGTTGGAGTGCAACATCAGGCTTCCCCGCAAGCGCATAACCCATTACTAAAGTATCATGAAATCGAACCTTGTACATATAACTACGCTTGATATAGTTCTGGAGAAATTCCAACAAGAGAGACATAAGCTTAGATCTCGACATAATCTTGAAAATGGCATTGAAGGTGGCACGAGTATGGTAAAAACCATGTTGTCGTCCAGCCCACTCAAAAAAATTAATACAAGAGAGTACATCCTCCTTTCTGTAGCCATAATTGAGAACCTCCAATACAAATGCCTCAGAAAGGTGTAGACCCAACTGGAAAAGAGCCAAGTCCCGTGATATATGAGACGACACGTCATTTTCACCATAGGTGCATCTTAAAATTGTGAAGATTTCATCGAACAAAGCGTCATTACCGCTTTTGAACCATTCCTTGAAGGACGATACCACCATGTCCTTGGCCTCTGGACACCATATATTGTTGTCGTTCACCTGAGATGTATTTCCTGATCTTGATGTTAACCATGCTGCTGTAAAGTTGTTGTTTGGGCTACTAAAAGAAGAAGAAGAAGAAGAAGAAGAAGTAGAAGTAGGATTGCTAGTGTTTGTATAGCAACTGAAGATAACAAAAAGTTGAGATCTTGGTAAGTAATTAGCCCTAGATTTGGCGAAATGCTTCAATTTTAGCGAAAGCATAGTCACCGGAGAATCAAAGGGGGGCGGCTCAAGTGTTTGTGAGGCCCCAGGCCACAATAAAAAACGAAATCCAACTTGAAATGTATTGAAAAATTAATAATAACACATTTCAATGATTCAGAGGTACATAAATCATCGATCACAAAACTAGCTAATATCAAAGTAACATACATACAAGGTCAGCAATTCTATGTATAAAGAATAAAACTGAAACCCCATTCCCAAATAGAAAGACGGTAAGAAAGAATGATTGAAGGGTTAGACCGCTAGAGGACGTTGGTTATGAATATGAAATAAATGGGAGAATGAAATTAGGGACAGTGGAAATTTGGGTTTAAGCGTTGGTTGTTATTGCTTTTACTTTCTCAATTTAAGAATTAAATTATTATATATATTAAATATAAAATCAACAATTAAAATTAAAAAAAAAACACAGTAAAAAAATCTTAATACTTCCTTTCATCTAAAGATTGTAGCAGCAGCACTATTAGTTAACCTATATTTCTAACGGTAAGTTTATAAAAATATTATTAAATTATTATATTTATTTCATTAATATTATTGAATTTTTTCATATTATTTATACAAATTGAATTATAAAAAATTTAAATTATATCATTTCATTAATTTCTAAATAATTGATTCATAATTAATAGTATAAATTATTATTTCAAATATACAAATTAACTATCCAAATTATTTTATGTTTATTTCTAATATGTGATATCTTTAAATAAAGACTAATAGAACGATATAAATAAAATTTTTACGAATTAAATGATATAATCAAAATTAAAAATAATTAAATATATATGAATAAAATAAATATCTAAAAATTTAATAACACCCGAAAGTTTTTTATTTGCTAATTAATTTTACCGAGTTTATTTCTTTTCACTTTTAAAAATCATAATTTTTTAACCCTTAATTATATAAATATAATATGATGTATATTATTTAAAATAATATTAAATAACACATTGCTTACTATATGGATCAAATAAACATGATATTGAGAACAAATTCACTATTATATAATTTAATTTTATCTCTTTTTCTTTATTCATCACAAATTATAGGACACAAACAACATAAATTTAATGAGCCATTTATTTTATTAAAACTATTTTTGGTGACTATCTTTTGTGTTGAGAACCACAACTATGATATCACGATACTATTATGATTTGTTTATTATATGGGTTAACACAACTTCTAAGAATTATGACTCATAAATGAGCATTTTTTTTACTATATAATAATTAGGTTATAAATTTATCAAATTATATATTATTTAAAAATTTGAAATTTTGTCACAAATTCACCGTAAAAATGAAATAAATAATAAATAAAAGTCAAATGAAATTTCCACATGAAAATTGTGCATATTACCATCCTAGTTATTTTAAGGAAAAAAAGTTACTTCAAAAAAGTACCTTACAATGTTGGGAGGATCTAACTTATCTAATCTATAAAAGCATTTTTCTTATTCTAGTTATTTTAATTTGGCAGTGATATTATTATAATTTAAAATTATCATTTTCAGAATAATAATTTATGAATGATAAATTTATTGAACAATTATATATGAAGTGTAATTAATTATAAAGATATAAATATATTTTTGTTATTATAATAATCAAAATACTTGTGGTACCTTTTAATTTGTGCGTGCTCTGTTTTTTAAGAAATAAGATTTATTATTTATTACAATTTTAATTATATAAAATATATTCATCCATTTATCATTAACATTCATACATCATTATATTATGATGATCAACCTTTCAACTCATAAAATTTAATTTTTTAAAATATAAAATTTTTAACTAAAATTTTAATTTTCTTTAAATTAATTTATTAAAATTACACTTAATAATAATAACAATCTTGGGAAAAAATTTATCATATAATTTAATAAGTGTTTACGAAAATACTTTGAAATAAAAAAGAAGAAGTATTTCTATCGTACTAAAAGTAGGGTTCATTATTTAACGGTATCATAATTGTCTTTTAGGTATTTTAGTTCAAAACTAACTTAAAGATTCGAAGAAAAAAATACTGAAGACAATACATCACAAATATATTGAGAAAATAAACGAAAAAAGTTAAAAAGATGAAAAAATGAGTCAAAAATGTCAAAAAGACAAAAATCATGCACGCAACTACCCATCGCGCCAAGTTCCACGTGCACCATCCAATCCGCGCCAAGTCGCATGCCAAGTCCCGTACTGTGTCGTGCGTGCACCTGTTCACTGCTCACCGTGTCCTGCGCGTGCTCACACACACCAATCGCCCATCTCCCGCGCCAACCGCCCGTTTGTCGAGATTTTTGCACCCAATATGCACGCTAACTTGTCTAAATGCGCCCAAACTTAAATTTTGTAATATTTTTCCTCCTTTTTTGGCATTTTCCTCATCTATAAAAGGACCATCTTCCCCCATTCCAACACACAAAAATTTTTGAGCTATTTTTCTCTCTAAAAGGTTTTTTATTAATTTTTATTTTTAAAGTTCTTCTCTTTTTTAGAGTAACTAGTTATATTTTTATAAAATTTTAGTTTTTGATTCAATAAGCATATATGCAAATTCGTTTGGAAGTTTTCCAGTAACATAATTAACATCAAACTACTATAAGGATTCTTTTAAGGTATTATTTTAATTGATTCTTTATAGTTATCATTTTATGTTTTACTCTTATATGTTATATTTAATTTGGTTGTGATTAAATTTAACATGACTCACTCTTTGTAAATATGATATAATTATAACGTTGTTATACTTGCAAAATATTAAATAGGTAAAACACTTTTATAAAATAAATTGATTTTATTTTTATTCAAGATTTTTATATTAAGGATGTTAGAGAGAAATATATTATTTTTCATTACAAACTTAAATCTAAAAATTAGATTTTAAGGTTTAATTATTTGGTCTGATTTAGAGTAGTGTTCTTTTATTTGTTGGTACAATCGTCCGGTAGTTAAAGTAGAATTCTATTTCAAAAGTTTTTTTTAAGAATTATTATTCGAAAATGTATTGACGACATATTTTGAGTAATTGTTTTAAAACTTGAAAGTTAGTACTTGAATAGTTAAATTCTTAGGTTTAATTTGAACACCTTGAATAAAGTCTAATTATTTGACTTCACCTAAATGTGTGATTAGATGATTTGCTATTTTCTTAAAATTAAAGCTAAAATTTAATATTTAATTAATTAATAGGTCATGCCTAAAGATATTAGTTAGTTAATATTAAACAAAAGAATTTAGACCCCGCTTAAGGACACTTTCATACCAAAAAGAGAAAATCAACAAATATTAATTTATATCTTTAATAACCTAAATAATACGAGCAAACATAGTTAATTTAATTATTATATCCTTAAATATTCCATTGTTATGAAAGATAAAATTTGAATTATTGTTTATTGAATTTATATCTATGTTTATGTTTATGTTTATATTTATTTTTATAGGAAACAAACAAACCACATATATTTCTTCCTTAGATCAACTTCGGAAGTATACTTATTAATTTCTATAAAATAATTTGTACACCTGCGATAGTTTTACAAATAATAAAACCACAAATGATGAATTTCACAATATTGATATTTGCAATGCGAGTCTTGCGATTCATTATCAATCATCATATATTTTTTACTTTTATTTTATAGATGGTATCTTAACTATATTCATATTTAATAAAATGTATCAATTTCATTTAATTTTTTATTTTATTTTAAATTTTTCACACATATACATTTAAATAAAGGATATTTGTAATATTTTTTTTCTATTTATTCCATTGAAACATAAACAACTTCTTCTTTTTTTACCATTTTTAAATCATTAAATATATGTTTGAATTTTTTTTTACTCATTTTGTTTTTTTACTTGCTCTCTTCAACCTTTCTTATTCCTCTCTCACTTAAAAACTCAACAATTTTACTAATAATTGTATACTGTTTATTATCATCCAAATTTTATGTATGTTATGTTTTAATAAATACAATATGTAATTTGTATGAAAAAATAGATTGAAAGAGTATAAAAATAATTTGTAGGTACAACTCAATATATAAAGTCATACCTATCAAACTTGTAACTATTATAAGAAATATTAATATCATAAAGGTAATCAATAGTTTGTTTTTTTAGAACTTGAATGAACAATGTTCTTTTATCATTTATATAATTATCAAAAATATTTAAAAGGAAAAGAATAATAAGAAAAATTTCAATCTAAATTAATTAATAGAAAAAATATATATAAATACAGTTATTAAACTACTATGTGATAGAGGAAGAATAGATGTTGAAAAAATATAAAAATAAATCAAAAAACATTAAACACGTGTATTTAAAGATTAAAAATGGCAAATATAAGTTGTTGATATCTAATAGAAAAAATACTAAAAAATATCATAAATATTATTCATTAAATGTAAGCATGTGAAAAATATTTAATAAAATAAAACTAATATTATTAAATTATTGCACTAAAAATAATGATAAAAAGAGTAATTTTTAAGAATCGCATATTAAATAACATGCAATGCCATATCTCAGCAATATTATCCCATAAATTTGTTTCCTTATGTTAATTTGTTGAATTCATTATGTCTAATTATAGTTTATTATTATAAAAAAAATAAAAATAAATCATAGTCTCTTTTTTTCGGAGCAAAAGTAAGAAATTTATGGGAGAAAAAAAGAGACGAGAGAACTCATGGTTTTATCAAACAACTTATGAACATTGACACAAATTCTTTCACCAAGAAACTAATTAACCAAAATAACCATTGCTCACCTAAAAAAACAAGAGACATTATCCTATATATCCTATGTTCTTTGTAGGAATCCTATATCTCTGATAAAGATTTAAAAGAAATTAGGTGTTGGGATGAATGAAATAAGTATATGAAATAGGATGAAAAAAATTACTAATAAATCTGAAAATGTCATTCAAATGTCTTCCTTGAGGAAATGTATTCCTTTCACAGTTCATTCTATAAAAAAAAATTATTATTCCAATTTTGCCATCGATCATAATTTATATTCTCTTCTCACCCTTCTTTCCAGCCTTTTTTTTTTGGGTTTTAGAAATCGCGACTGTACACTCCATCCCGCTATTCTCGACCACTTTTGACAAAATTAATCCATGTTTGAGTCAATTCTACTTCTGGATTTTTCATTCTTGAACAATTTAGTGGGAATTTATGTTTAAAACATTATTAAATCTGCAAAATATAAACATTTAAAATAGGTTAATTTTCTCGAAAAACAAACAGGGACGCATTTGAAATGGAATATTTTTCCACCATGGCTACATAAAATTTTGAGTCAATTTTGTTCTTTTCTTTTCTCAAATTACGAACTTGGAAATTTTCTTACTTTTCCACACAATGACTGCACTGAAATATTCTAAATTTTTGTTATTGTTACTCGTTCAATGTAGTACTAATTTTGCTTTTAGGTTTTTGGCGTTGATAGGATTTTTCTTAAATTGTTACTTAACTTTCTCTTTCATTTCGTAGAAAGTATGTGGTGAGGGCTTTTGATAGATGATACAATTTGCTTGAACCAGAAATGGATCTTTTTGGAAGATTGAATAAGAATAATTGGTCTTTTATACGGAGGTGTCGTGTTTTATTGCTTAATTTTTTTTTCTTTTAAGATTAGATAATATTTTTAATAATATAATAATTTAAAAGGAAAAAATATAATTAAATTATGTTATTTAAGTTTTATTAAAAATAAAAACATTAAAACAATATACGTATATTTTATTTTGTAAATCAAACATTATAATGATAATTTATTTCTTAATTTAATGATAAAAAAATACTACAATAATATCATCTTTACTTTTCCGTTATTTATCACAAACTTTATATTAAATTTTTATTTTTAAATATATATATATATATATATATATATAAGTTTTTTATTTCTAGATTTAACTAAAACTAATCTCGTTATCATTTCTTATTCTAAAAATAAATTACCAAATATGTATTTTAAAAACATATGTCATCATGTTGTCAAGTAATGAAAAATAAATTGTTACACACATAATTGATGCATTTCTAAAGAATTTGATGTCTAATTAGAGATATATATTTTTGAAGTTATTATAACAACACTTATTAAAATGATTCACATTAATTGATACATTTTTAAAGAATTTGATGTCTAATTAGAGATATGTACTTTTGAAGTTATTATAACAACACTTGTTAAAATGATTCTATTATATTATGATGCAAATGTTTAAAGATAAATATAAAATTATTTTTCATTATATAAAGGAAGCTAAACCTCTTTAAGGATTTTACAAAATAATATATTGTAATTTTGTTATTTTTAATTTGAATACTTTAATTCAAAAAAATTAAAAAAATATATATTTTAATCTTAAAAAGTTTTAAAGATTATGTATAACTAAAATATTTTTTTTTCAAAGTTATGGTATTAAATTATCCATGTTAAAAGATAAAGAAATTAAATAGTTATTTGTATAAATTTGTCTCATCTTTATTCCTTTTTATTACTAGTATAAAAAATAAAAAATGACTTTTATCACAATATACAATTCAAATGGGATGAATATAATTTGATCCCTACCAATAAGAAAAATTTCTCAACGGTCATATTCAAGTGCCTACATTAATCTGTACACTGTACTGTACTTGCAAACTAACTTCTCTTAAATATAGAACCGAAACTCTTCTAAAGGAATCCCTAACGGTCACATTCCAATACTTTAGACTCTCACCTTTTTTTCTCTTCCTATGAAGATTTTCTTATAGACTATCATCTATACTCTCCTCTTTTTGTCGAAAAAGATACAACCTTTTCAACTCTAAACTCCATAGTGGGTTGCGGCTAATCATGCCTTGCCTTTTAGCTTGTTTCCAATCTTCTAATAAGCGAAAGCACCATAAATCAGTCTGCGAAACTCCCACTAAACAAGACCAGGTAAGCCCACCAACTTTCCCCTTTTTGATTTTTCCGGGAAAAAGTTAAATGTTTTTAATCTAATGTTTGTTACAGAGCCTTGAATTTGCTGAAGAAAATGCAGGAAACTCAATTGAACTTGTTTATAAATCAAAGTAAGCAGCCTATTTCTTGTAAAATTTGATCATGTTGTCTTTACTCGTTTTACTTTATTTGGATGGAGTTGTTTGGTTAAAGTTCTGGGTTTTGCTTACTTTTTTGAAATAATTCAGAGATAAGGTTGAAGAACCATGCTGTGTGAAGAAAAGAGTCACCTTTGATTTGAATATGGAGACATATGAGGAACCTAAAGAAGTTATTAATAAGGATTTGGCAGAAAATGATGAAACTTCAATAGAAATGGAACCACTTTTGGTCTTTGTTGGATTAAGTAAAGTTGAATCCTGCAATTCAAATTATAGGTACCAAGATTGTAGAGACAGTACCGAGTATGAATATGAAGATATTGGATTAGAAGGTTGTGATTCGGAAGGAAATAAACTTACAATTGTTCAAGAAGAGTCTTCTGAATCCTTGTTTTCTATATCATTAGACTCTAGGAAGAAAAATGTTTGTGGTTCTGAAATGGAAGAAAAGGAGGTTTGTAGTCCAATGCTAGTTTCTACTACTACTTCCCTTAAGAAAGAAGAGACAATTGGATTTCACCAAAATCATAAAGATAACGGTCAGAGTTTTGACGTAGCGTTAAACCCAATTGAAAATCTCAATCATTGGAAAGAAGAGATTAAAGAAAGAGAAAAGGGACCAAACCCATCATCATCAAATCATAAAGGGAAGGAAAACGTCAGTTTGGGGCAAGATTTATGCACACCCATAAGCTCAGAGCCTAAAACCAAGTTGCAAAATCACAACTTGAAAACAAGGTTTACTGATGTGAAACCTGAAGAGCAACTAATTGGTGTGGACGCTAGCCTATCTAGCTGGTTGGTTGAATCTGAAAACACACCTAATTACATCACTGGTATTAGTTCTCATTCCGAAGAAGAAAAATCACATAGTCATGAAAATAGGCTAATTCCAGGAGCATCTGATAAGGAAGAGCGTAAGCTGTTGTCTGATTCATCCTCTCCAAGACGAGAACGGACCCCGAGTCCTCATGATACACCAATAGGTACTGTTGGGAGCTACTGGATTCATACAGGGCAGAACATGGATTCTGACTCAAGCTCTTCTTCCAAGCCAACCCCGGAAAGGAAACAGAGAGAGGTAACTTAATATGAACTTATTGGGGTCGCTAGTATTTTCCTTTTAATGTGAATTCTGTATCTGATTACTGATCGAGTGTTGCACAATGCAGGTTCAAATAATGAACTGTGATTCTACTCCATTTGAAGCCAAATTGGAGGGAGTTATCATTTATCAACATGGCTGTTGCTGAAGTTCAGTGGTTTATGTGTAGCGCTTATGTTTCGTACATATTGGTATTCTTTAGGAATTTTTACAAGCAAATCTTAGAATAATGCTTTACATGCATGAAATTATGTTAGCTAAAACAATAATGTATTTGCTGTATGGATATTGCACTGCTAGCTTTAAATTCAAATGCTCAAACAATAATGTATTATCCTTCAAAGCATGATGTACTAGAGATTGTAGCCTGACTTGGATTTCCAATGTTCTCAAGGCCCAGTCGAAGTAGCAAATGTTCATTTTATTGCTGCGGATTTTTTTCTCGCTTAACCAAGTAATAATACAAATGGGAAATTTGTAAAAGATACATTTACTTATTTTCTTTCCACAATAAATCTATTTTTTTCAAGTCAACTACACCAAATCTACTTTGGTAAGGAAATCTAGTAGAAAAACAAATTTGTTATTAAGCGTTCTTCCACGCCGTCGTAAATGGCCCATAAGAAAGAGAAGGGTGTTCATCATGTAATCTACATATCATGAAAGAGCCTCCTTATCTGGTCGACAGTTGTAGGCATTAACGTGACTGGACAGCGCTTGTACTGTGTCAAGATAGAGACAATCAATCACAAAAGGAAAATGATTACATATGGGAGGAACTAATGCATTTTAACAAAATGAACTGCACTACCAAGGAACAAATATCAAGCTTCATATACAAAACAGATACAATCAAATCTTATATTTGTAATTTTGTACATCCTCATCTACCTATTTTTCTTCAACCAAATTAAGGTAGCACGAGCTTGAGAAATTTTTTATTGAAGAGAATTTTCTATTTATAATTGCTATAGACCATGTCCTTCAAGGTTTTTCTAATTCATCAAACAGTTTACATGGACTTGCTCTATGTAATGATTTTTTTTCATATATCACAAGTCAGCATCAACAATACCAAGGATTCTGGAGGCCTCACCTGAGATATATACTTAAAGATGCAGGCATAGCAGAAGACAAACCCTGACATGGTAACTACGGATGGATTTGCACGCTTCTGCGAACACAAAGGACAGAGTGTCTTGTTGGTTGGCAGTGGAATTCCCTCTTTGGCTACCTGTTTATGATGATAAATTGATTTATTTGCAGAATCAAGGTCTTCCAAAATTTTGTACATTAATCAATTATGTAGAACCGCTATAAAATATTCCATGAGAAATACTCTCAGAACGATACACTAATGGAAGTTACCTACCTTATAGTTAAATAAATAAGCACCATCAAAATTACTTAAGTCTAAAGTCTAAACTACTATTTAATTTTAACCCAAAAAAAAAAAAGACAACGACAACCTAAGTGAGGCACAAAAGCACAATTGTAAAACATGTAAACGTAAGGTTTCAATCCAAGGGGAGTGAGTTGTGTAATTTTATTTCAAAAAATATATATAATTTTAACTAAAATGATTTTTCCTTTATAGTTAGTGTTCAATTCAAATTTAATCTGCATTAATTTTCTTTTTTTTTGGGGGGAACAGAAACAGGTTAAAAAGGCCAAGAAAGATATATCAAAAACTAATTTAGACCTGAGGAGGAGGAGGTGGGGGCGGCGGTGGGTATATAGTTGGAGCTGACATTCTCTCCTCAGCAGATTGGTACCACCACTCCATCATCTATCAGTCAAATAAATGAAAGTTAAGATTGCAATTACTGATGAAAAATAGTTAAAGACAAAAGTGCTGCTCGACTATATTTTTCAATTGATGACTAGAAGAGATCGTTAGGTGTTTGAAAAGTGGAGACGTCTGAACATTATCCATAGAAACACTCACACCAGAGATTTCTTTTTGTTCGTCCTTGTGGTCATCCCTGAGTATGATAACTATTACATAGTTCTTTAACTTCAATATTACTTATGATGTAAAACTATAGCAATTTAACCTGGATCGTACTTCAATATCCTATAACAGGTAGATGTCTGTCTTTCTCTGAACAACCATAAGGTTCAATTTCCATTCATGAATAGTAAATAAATAAAAAAATCCCATACAAAGTGAGCCATGTTTACCTTAAAGAAGAATACTGATGCAATTAATCCAGTTTGTGCGTAATCAAGCACTATGTACGAACAGCTGAGTAATACTCCTTGAATTGCCTGCATGGTGAAACACATCAAATTACCAGTGATCGGTAAGTCAACATAAAGGATAGCAAGTACATTGTACTGGGAATGAGACAATATATATAACAATTTACGAAATATTTTATTACTAGTAAGGAAACCACAAAACAAATTTAAATTAACAGATACAATAGTTATCAAGTTGCATGACTCCTAATACTCTTTCCTAAGAGGTAAAATTCATTAAAATTCGGGAGATGATTAGGACACTCTGCGGTGGAGGGACATAAGGACACTCTATGTTAAATGCTCATGTTCGTTAACTAACTCACAAAGATCCTCCTCAGAGGATCAAATAAATAATTATCCATTCAAACTTATTCTTGTCCCAAGACATTGCTCTAAGAAAATTTTCTGATAGATGCATGAGAAAATCGAGATTGATTAAATCTACAAATAATATGAAGTTATACCTTCAACCATGGAGGGCCACGGAGCCTCTCTCGTTCACGATTTCTTATCTTCGAAATTCTGGATGAAGTGTCCATCTAATTTGAAATTAAAGCATACAGTTTCAAAGAATTAATGCAGGAGTAAAGCAGTTACTTGGACCAGAAATTTAGGGCAAAATATAATATAGAAAAAGAAGCATAAGATGCTTGAAGCATTTAAACTTATAAAACCTATTTTAATTAGATCATATGTATATTTAACAAAGTTTACCAATGAAAATGTGTGTAACTGTTAAAAGTGACTACAACTATAAGACTCAAGAATAGTCTTTTAGCTATTGCCGAATACAATGGAAGAAAGTAATCCATAAGTACAGACATGGTGTAGCATCTTCATCATAAAGGCTGCAGATCATTTTATGAAAAAAGCGTAATCAAATTCATGAAGCAATATTTTAATGTCTGCTAAGAAGCAAGAAAATTGGTTCTCATGTATGCAGATTGCAGAGTTTACATTCGCTTGAACACCTATCTGTATACAAACATGTATTAGAAGCATGGATGTAATGCATGGCAAAATTGATCTTGTGAGAAGAGATTATGCAATTAACATAAACTTAAGAACATGACAACTTGAAATGTCATACCAGCTCTTGCCCGGTGGCACGGCAGACATGAACATCAAGTGCATGTAATCCTAAGGAGTAGAATCCAGTAGCATCCAATAAATATAACAGCTGGTAAGCAAAAGTCAGTCCTGCATCAGAATATTCTGGGTAAACCCTTCGACAAAGCTGAGAAATTGATTTGTCTAACAACAATGGCAAAACCATGCTAAATCATAAACTAATAATTTCACAAGGCATCTTGTTAGATACTGTACAAAAGAATTCCCATCAATTAACTAAAAATTCATGTTACATATTTAAGTTGGATATGCAGAAGATAACTGAAAAAGAGAGCGAGGTGCAGAAAGAGAACTGGTAGAAAACAATGACACTGCCAAGAAGATTTATATTTTAGGTCTTAACAAAGGAACTGAGTGGCATGTGATATAGAAAGATCATTATATAAGCTGTTAGAGGTAAGAATAACATATAATGCATAAATATTCAACCATGAAAACCACTATTCGTCCAATGTCTTTCTACTAAATATATCTTCAAATTAAAAATGAGAACAGACAAGAATCAAAAGTCCTCTTCTAAAAGATGTCAACAAGTGATGAAGATACCTTCGCTACTAGCATGCAACCAAGGATAACAAGTATATACAATTCTCTGAATCCCCTTCTTCAAAAGGGTACTAACCGAAGCTTCTACCTCAGAGGTTCTTCTTGGAAAGGGAGACTCATCCTCTCCTCCCCCACTTATATCAATATCATCAAATCTCTCTTCACCATTTCCCCATAGACTTTCTTGAAGCCTGGCTTCCCTTTCTTTATTGTAGATTGAATGAAATTTTGATTTGAAATATGGCAGAACAACCTATACATATTCAATTAACAAATCATTTATCCTTGCCTTTCTATATGTTTTAAAGAAATTAAGAAACAAAAGGAAAAACAAATAAATAGAGAAAAAATGGTACAGTTTGCAAAAAATAAAAACAAAAGGTACACATGTGGAAACCTGAGTTACACAAATGGTATATAAACGATTTTTTATAAAATTATCACACAAATATGACGTCTATTTAAAAAAAAAGGATAAGTGCATCAGGGATCATCAACCAAATTCTTGAAAACTCAAGATTTTCAACAGCATTAGCCAGAACACATGCTGTAACCTGAGTCACACCAATTTACATGAAATTCCTCAAAGAAGAGCATAAAAGTTTAATCATGTATGTTGCAACTCTTACGTGGAGAGAAAAATAAAGTTTAAAGGAAAAACAGATAGATGTACCAAAAATACAACTGAAAGAACTTTTTGACGCTTTTCTAACCCAGAGTGATGAAGTTCACCAACTGAACGGACATCATCCTTTTTAACTTTCATCTTGACAGCTCTCCTCCGTAGACCGTACAGGGATTCAGAGAAAGAAGCATCTGAAGAAACTAATGAGTCAGTACAAAGCTGGTTTTAAAAATGCATAATAAAGTTTTGAAGTATAAACTGGATGCCAGTTTCAAGTCAGCATAAAGGTACAAAGGATTGAAACCTGTAGTTCGCAAGCTATGAGCCTCAAGAATGAGCATGAGCAAGGCAAAACATTCATCTTCATAGTCTAACACCTTATGGAGGAAGGGCTGTCTTAAAGCCAATACCTGCAAGCACAATACAAAACTCTTCTCAATTTCAAACTAGAAGGATACAAATCAATAACCCAATAAAAAGAGAGACAAGGCACCAAATGGAGCTACCCAGCAAGTAAGCATTTCAAATAATCAAACCAGAACAAAAGAAAGAAAGAGAGCACAATATAAATGAGCATAAATTACAAAACTGGGCAGAGCAAAGCATAGATTTTAAGCGAGAACCAATACGTAAATTAGTAAGTAAAATTTGGCATAAAATTGGGGATTACTAGAAATGTTATTCTATAAACCCTTCCATGGTTTCTCAATAAGCAATAATTGAAGTGGGTCTCGCACGAAACTCGGTGAAAAATCGAAGGGAAATGAATAAAGGCTTACGCCAATGGAATAGGTGAGGGCGGCTCGGAGACTAGCCGGTAGCTGCTGAGCCGCGGCCATCTCGAAGAAAGTGGGACGAGTCCCTTGCCCTCCCACCTGAAACAACATCTCTCTCTATCTCTCTCTCTCTCTCTATCTCTCTCTATCTCACACACACACACACACACACACCGTCGTGAAATTGTTTCTACTTCAGGGAAATCGAAGAACTCCAACAAGTTTGTGTTTTTCGTATGTATCACGATTCACAACTCACTGCAGATGATTTAGTTGCGTTGTTTCCTTTATCAAATATCAAGTAAGAAAGAAAATAAGAAAAAGGACCGCCTCCCTTTTTTTTATTTTTAGAAAAAGAATGCCACCATTTTACCAATTTGTGATACTAATTTTTTACAATATCATATCATGAATAATAAATTTTTTTTTTCTTTTGATTAACTCATACCAAACCATTTTATTTTTTTTTAAAAATAAATTTACTAATTAAATAAAAAATATAAACATTATAAAAATTTTTGATAGAATTCAATTAGTATTATGAAATTTGTTTTTTTAACTCGTATATAATATTATTATCATGAGATTTTTATATTAAAAATAATATTTTAAAAAATATATAAAAAAATTGTTGATTTTTAAGTATGTTTCTTTTAAAATTTGAATATAATAATATAAATTAAAATAAATTTAAAAAAACTTCTATGAATTGCCTAAAAAGAAAGTGATTAAATTGATCTATTTAAAAAAAAATATATGACTTGTGGTAAATTTCATCCCATAAATAATTACTTTAATTTTACATTACAGTGTAAATTTACATCATAAATTAATTCAATTGATTGAATAAAAATGAATTGTACATGAAACAAATTAAATTCTAATTAATTTAGGTCAACTCTAATAGTTAGAAAAATCCAACTTGATTGAAGTAATAAAGTTATTTTAAAATTAAGTTAATTAAGTTAAAAATGTTATGATTTTGTTATACATATCTAAATTGATGCGGATGATATTGTGACTTGAAATTAATGATGTTTTAAATATAATATAAATTATTGTGAATCTTAATGTTTGAATGATAATCTAATAAGATATTTTAATGTGTGTTTTTGTGATTTACTAATTGTTGCAACATTATTTTTTTATTTCTTATAATAATGTTTATACTAATAAGTTTTAATATTATTAAAAATATTTTTAAATTTATAAAAAAAATTAATTAAATAAAAAATATATAATTAACAATTTAAGTTAATTCGATAAAATCATTTATAGGTTTGAATTCGAGCTCATAATTATCGATTCAAATTAAATTTAATTTGACCTAGGATTTGACAAATTTAAATAGAGTTAATTCGAATCGATTTAAAGTGATCTAATTTATACTGGTAGTCTTCTTATTATTTTAAAATTTGAAAATACTAAATAATATTTTCGCTTGAAATTATCTTCATAGTTCTCCATTTTTCATTTTCTCATTCTATTAAGTTATATTCCCCCTTTTCTGCATAAGTGTTCTTATTCAATTAGAGAAAATTGCTTTAAATACCCGATTCTCTTTTACATGCTTACTTTTTTCTCTATATATGAATATTCTAATTTTTTGCTAAAATCACGTGAATACTGCACATTTTGGTATAAAAGTGGACATGAAACCCAATTTCTACTTCCAAATTTGATTTTTAACTTAAAGTCATGTATATTATACAATATTAAAAATACTAATTATATAATTTTTATATTATGGTATATTTAATCTCTAATTAAAAAAAAGTTATTTTCTAAGTGAGTGTTATTATTCAATTAGACTATGTTTAGTTGCAGAGAATGAATATAATTGTTATTATTCAATTATACAATATTAAAAATATTAATTATATAATTTTTATATTATGATATATTTAATCTCTAACTAAAAAAAAGTCCTTTTCTATGTAAGTATTATTATTCAATTAGACTTTGTTTAGTTGGAGAGAATGTATGTAAGTGTTATTATTCAATGAAGTTGTATTTGTTTGGAGCGAATGGAAATGAATCAGGATTAATTCTTTTCATTTGTATATTTGGTTGTGTTGAAAAATGAGTTAGGAATGAAATCGATTCATTTTCTCCTTTAGTAATTATGATTCCATTTCTATTTCAATTTTTTTTCCAATTTTACCCACCTCAAATATAACCCTAAACTCAAATTCCAAATCCGAAATCCCAAAATCAAAAATCCTAAACCCTAAATCTTAAATCTCAAATCCTAAAATCCTAAACTCTATTTAAAAAAATAATAATTTTAACCCTAAACCTTAATTCACAAATATAACTTTAAACCCTATTTAGAAAAATAATAATTTTAATAATATATTTTCTTTTTAAGTAATAATTATTTAAAAAAATAATGATTTTAATAATATATTTTGTCCGATTAAAAAATAATAATTAAATAATATTATTTAAACATTACTGAATATAAAGATATTAAGATAATTTACAATTTTTTTCATTATATTCTAATGACAAATTAAACATTTTAATATTGATTAATTCTTTGATTATAATAATCAAACCAAATAATATTATTTTCATTTCATTACATTGCATTCTATTTCATTCCGATTATATTAAGTGAAACAAACTACACCTCGGAAAAAATTGCTTTAAATACCTAATTTTCTTTTATATGCTTACTTTTTGTATGTCTATGAGCGTTCAAATGTTTTGCTAAAATTACGTGAACTTCACGTTTGATATACAGCCGACAAGAAACCTAATTTGTACTTCCGAATTTCATAAAATGATTTCAACCATAACTTATGTTTATTAGACTTTTTTAAAAATATTGATTATATTTTTTTTTACAACCATATATTTCAATATTTTATAATAAAATAAGCATAAGATATATATTTTATTTTTTCTTTTATATCAAATTATAATAATTTTTATTTTATATTTAAAATATAAAAAAAAATATAAAAAATAATAATATTTAATAAAATTTTATAATAAAATTATTTTGATAGATACAAAATCATCTTAAATTTTAAATTTTTAATTAAAATAATTATCATCAATTTTATCCAAATATGTTATACAAATTATCACTAAATATTATACATAATAATTATAATACAATAAATTTCAATCAATTACTATTATAGTTAACTTATCCTACACCAAACATACCAAGTGATTTAAAACCTATTTTACATATCCATAATTTTTTTCATTTGCTATCAACAAATTAAATTTAGTATTGACATCAAGAAGTCTGAATCGTTACACCATTCTGGTTCAGTTATAATAGTTTCTAACTTTGACACCATACCATCTGTAAAGGTTAAAAATGTGTTATTATTCCACCATAAATAAGTACATCCCAAGAAAATATAAACAATTCCATTGTAGATACTCCCCCTTCAGAACATAAGTACATAACTAAACCTTACATCGAACCATGCTAATCAAGACACTGAAGTAGTAAACCCTCAACGATCTAATTCGAAGGAAGGGGAGATAAAGGTCTACAAATGGAAACCTAGTCCTAAAGAGGTCTCATGGTTTTGGATACCAATGAAGCAATGATATTATGTTGTTCTCATCATTACCATTTCATCCCCAGACGCAGGGAGAAAGGGGGAGGGGGGAATCCATCAAATGCCGCTGCTCATTCATCCACTCTTGGCTCGTTTTGTAGGCGGGGAATCACACGTGCCATCTTTCAGATGAGGTTCCTCGTAACTATCAGTTAATTGTGTCTTTAGCTTTCTTATTGCATCCTTAGAACTTCCTTCTGGGGATGCATTGGGAATCACGCCGACTTCTGTTTTGGCATGATCATCCTGTTCGGTGGTTTCAGATTTTTCGTTTCCAGAGGAAGGATGCAATGCATTTGATACTGCAGCAATGGGATCACCCGAAGTGGTCGATGAGGCCTTGAACCTGTCACCTTCCATTTGTCTGTGCTTCTCAACCATCTCTTTAAGGTATTTTCCTTGTTCTTCAATTTGCAGCTGCAGATTTCTTTGATGCTAGATAAACAAAATCAGAAATGAATATTAGTAAGTATAATTTATAAGCTCCATAACTTTGTAAAGAGATTATTGACTCAGCTATAGAACATTTGATAAATGGTGAGGAATCTTCACTATAACTGAAGTTTGAAAAAATAAAGAATCTTCACTAAGACTCATATATTACATATTCAGCAAAAGATAACGCATAATGAGGAAAGGGTTCTATAACACAACCCATAGTCATGTATATTTGAAGTACAAGAAGCAAATACTAGCCACTAACAAAGTACCTCAAGTTGTTCATGGAGGCGCTTTTGGAGTTCCACCTGCAACCTCAATGCTTCGACAATGCCCATACTCCTGCATAGAATTAGTGGAAAAACTTATAGCCTGAACACAAGCATAGCTTCTCTCTTTATGTAATGACTTAAACCCAGCCATGACTCCCTTTTCTTAACTACATTTCTTTCCTCTCCAATCCCCATGGTAATGATTAACCCGAGAGGACAAAGAACGGTTTGAAAACAAAGAAATATAATACTATTCATTGGTAATTTGGATAGAGGGAGAATACATACGTTTTGACGTCCAGAGAATTTATTTCTTCTGTGGCATTTGACCTTCTCTCAGAATTTTCTGGAAAAGAAAAAAGAAAATTCAGCTTACCTTTATAATATCATTTAATAACTGATGAGTGATGACTCATGTGTATATCGAGAAATGTGAAAAGATATCAAACAAAGGTATAGAGCATTGTATTTGTTCACATTTACTTTTAAAATATGGGAAGTGAGTGTAGCAAAATTAAGGTTCATAAAAGAATATTTATGAACTGAAAAGCTACAGGTGTCAAAGATATTTATACAAAATTCAGAGAGTAGAAAAGTACGTTAGTACCTTCTGAGGTCTCTGGTTTGTACCGGGCTGTTCTATATTTCTAAAATTAGACAAAAGGAGAGGCGGTTAATCTGAGAGAAATAACAGCAAGCTTGTAATGAAAAAGCTTGGATAAGATAAACTCACCTGTAGGTGGCTTTTTACATGATAAATTGTCAAACCCTCAACTTTCATCGCACTCAAGATGCCTTTGGGAGTAGCCCCTGGGTGTCAATGTTATAAAAGTCAACAAAAGAGGAAGCCTTTCGACTTCCTCAGGCTTAACAAGATTAACAGACAATGTGATAAAGTGGGTTACATACGTTCACTACCGCCAAGTTTGTTTACAGCTTCCACAAAGGCCTCATGTAGTTCTGGCGTCCAACGCATTCTGGCTTTCGTTGGAGGTGCAGGTGCTGATGAGCCAGGAGGAGGACATATTTCACCATATTGAATAGGCTGATGAGGATCAATTTGGAGCTCCTACACCAGCATATCAAAAGAATCTCTCAGTGTTTTGCATTGTAGACATATTGTGCATATAGAATCAGAATAAGATGTTAGAGAATAGATACAGCAATTCAGTGTTTAGCTCCATTAGGTTCTTATTGAATATCTTGCAAACATGCACTTTGAAAGCATTGAACACCAAATAAGATGTTCATTAACAATAGTGGACTAAATGCCCTACATTACACACAAAATTAGACATAGTTGAGGACCATACTTTTTCTTTAGATTGTCAAGCACTTACATCATCAGGAAGATCATTCCAAAATGTGCCTAGAGCATCCTCATTTGAAATTAATGGATCCCAATCTGACCAATTGGTCTTGCCAGTATTTTGCGCAGATGTCATGATACCAACACCACTTTCCATCTGACCATTCTGGACTGAAACAATGTCACTAAAATCAAAGAAATCCGAAACTGGATCTGCACACCAGGGAGGAATGTTCTTAATATCTTCTCCTTTGTAAATCACGAGTGCAGTAGATTGTTCTTCTGAATGAGATGGCAAAGACTTTTCATTTCTTGACTGGTAGATAATTTGAGAATTTGGGAAAGGCCTTTCACAAGGGGAAAGAATAGACTTATGAATGTTATCCTGTAACAGTGAGGGTGATGAAAACAACTGCCCTGTAGTCCCACCACTGGGACATAATGGTGAAGCCTGCCTTGATGTGGGGTTAGCCATCATTTCTCTTTGTAAGGAAACCTGAAAGGTCTATCGCCGTTCCAAAATCTTGTTTTCAAGAGAAGTAATGAGAACTGGAAAAGAAAATGATAAAACCTCGAGTCATTAGCTGGTTTGCATCCAATATTTGAAAATGCAAACTGAATCTTTGTCACTAACATAATAAACCAAAATTATAAACATTCTTAAAGTAATTCTGGTTTATTATAACAATTACTTACATCCTATTATTCAAGAACATGACTTACAAAGTGTGAACATAAATTAATAAGGACTGCCATCTACTAAACAGAAACATCACAAGAGATGAGCACAATTATTGAAGCAGATGGACTCAATTAAAATAATTGTTTCAGTAGTCTCAGAAAAGGAGAACATAGCCAACCAAAAAATATTTTCCAACACTCACGAATAATGATGATATCAAGTTCAACCATAACTGGCTGACTCTATCTCTCTCTGTCTCTCCTTCAATTAAAGTCATTAGTAAAGTTACAGGTTTCAGCTCTATCAGACCCTTTTTCAAAACACACGCACGCACCGAGAGAGAGAGAGAGGGGGGGGGGGGGGGGGGGATTCAAACAAAAAGAGAAATTTTGAAAGAAAAAAAATATTACCAGAATAACAGATTGTCAAGTTCAAATACCTATTTCATACCATGAATAACAGAATCAGAAAGCATGTGTTTTAACAATTATGGAATCAATTAAGTGAAGCACCATAAACACATCTCAAGTCTCAACCATCTAATCAAATATACCACTACCCAGACCAAAAAAAAATCGGTTTCTGAGAAAAGCATAAAACAACCTCAAACAGTTGCAGAAGAGACTGCAAGACAACGACCAAATAAAAAAAATACCGACAATATAGTAGCGCACCATCTTTTTAATCGAAATTGGAAAAAAAAATCAATTCAGAACACAACAAAAGGACATTACAAAAACCAACTTAATTCCTTTTAATGTTGGCTTTTCCAAATTCTAAACATAGATAAGAGAAGAAAGTCTGATGAGAAAATTCATGGTTGAAAAAACCAAAGTGGGTTATTGATCGATCTTACCGATTATTCTCAAAGATTAAATATTGACACAATCCAATCTGGAGAAGCTGAATTCGAAGAATAAGAACCGGGACTTGAGAAATCAGCCAGCAAAGAAAAAGAAAAAATCACTTTTGCCAAATGTTGAGATAGACAAACATATACACCACACGATGATGGGTTTTGTGCTCTGACCTTGAATCTCAAAGAAACCGGTGTCCTATTAGAAAAAGAAAAGTGTCCCTAAATGGCCTCATTTTGTCTCTTATGTGGCTCTGTGTCAGGATTCACTATCAGCTTCAATCTTCCCTTTTGGCACGTTAACTGGATGTAAAGATTAGCACGTGAAATAATAAGTCAAGAGAATTGGTATTTCCGAACAAAAACATAAACGCAAGAATATTTAAATATTTTATCTCCAAATTTAATATTTTAAAATTTATATTAATTATAAATTTAAAGTAATTATAAATAATAGATTAATATTTAATTTACTTTTACATAAAATATTTATATAATTTTTTATTTGTTAATATAAAATAATTAATAAGTTAATTAAAATTAGAATAGAATTATGAATGTGCACTTTTTAATTATATATAATGGTAAGAATTTGCTGAAATGCGGAAATATTTGGTAGAAAATACTATAATGTCGGATTAGGTGTCATGAACGTACAAAATTTTGGTTGGATCCATTAAAGTTACCCATTTTCCTCACATTTTCTATTTGAGTCATCTCTCAATTTCTGAAGTTCCACTCAAGCACTTTCTTGTGGTGTTGCCTTTTGGATTTGGTCAATTACTTATAGCTTATTGCTTCTTGAAACAAATTGAAAGAAAAGTCAATTAGAATTAAGAAGTGTTATCCTTCTTGGTTTCTTCTTGTTGGACTTCCAAGAATTGTGCATTTTAGTAGTAGTAGGGTGGACCATAGACAATGGAACCTTTATTCACATTAAGCCTTAGAATTTTGGCACTCAATTTAGTAAATGGGTGAGTGCCGCTATAAATTCCAATTCTTTAATAAAAGAAATATATAATCATTTTCAACATGTAGATAATTTCAAAAACAATCCAAACACTTCCATATAATCAATAAAAACAAATAAAAAACCAATTGAAACAATTAGTTGCAAACGGTCGTTATACTTGTCCTTTTATAATTTGTTTTAATAATTTGTACAATATGCATAAGAGACATATGAACATAAATGAAGTGTTTTTTATTTATTTTAAAAAAGGGGTTTAATGTGATTATTAAAAGATCTATAATTAAACTTAATTTAATAATAGTTTTTCTTAAACAATGGATATAGGTAACTTCGTGAGCTTTGAAACTTACTTACTACTCAATTGTATGTTTCATATTTTTTGCCATATGTTCCGCGTACTTGTTTGCTTAACTAATAGCATGTCTTATAACCTTTAACATTTGTATCCTCCTATTATCTTTCTATCAAATAATTAACTCGTTACCAATATCTGCGAAGGCTAGACGCCTTGAAGCACCCTTAATTCCTCTATGTCTATTAATTGATAATTTATCTTTCATCTCTATCTCTCTTAGCAAATCTTTGAAACTTTATTTGATATTTTTTTTTAATAAAAAATTTCTTTTAAGTGAACTGGTCTTTTGATATGAACTAAGGAATTAATATCATGGGTCGAAATTATCATGAAAATTTTGAAAGTTATAATTTTAGATATACCATATATCTAGATATCAGTCTAAGTGAAAAATTGTAGGCAATATTTTAAAATTTTCCAATGTTTAATGCATACAAATTGGTAATAAAATTTTATACGAAGTTGGGTCATGAATGAAATAAAAAACATCTTCATTATTATCGGTTAACATGTATTATTGATCTCTAGATTTTAACTAACTTTACATATAAATTTCTAAACTTTTAAAATATACAATTTGATCATCAAACTTCTAAAATTTTACACATAAACTTTTAAATTTTTAAATCGTACCATTTAATCATCAAATTTTTAAAATTTTACACATAGATCTCTAAACTTTTAAATCGTACGATTTAATCATCAAACTTCTAAAAATTTACACATAAATATTAAATTTTTGATTCACAAATATGCATTTTAATAACCAAGTTAAGATTTATGTGTAAAATTTTAAAAATTTGAAAACTAAATTGTAAGATTTAAAAGTTTAGGGATCTATATGTGAGGTTTTAAAAAATTATGTGTGACTTTAATTAAAATTTGAGTACCAATTGTGCACTTTAACCTTTAGTATTTTACATAGATACATTTAATTGCATTTAAATGATCATTTTAATGTTAGTTTTTGGATATTCGGACCGACCTAGTGTTTGATACTCGCAAACTGCTAAGTCAAGTCACCAACCCAAGATGGAAGGTAAAGTACCCCAAATGTCCTACCCGTAAGACAACCATGAGCTCGATGACAAGCCGAGCTCGATGACAGCCCGAGCTTAATAACAATCTGAGCTTAATAATAGCGTGATCTCAATGATTAGCCCGAGCTGAGGTCGACCTCGACCCCTGATATGTTATACTTTATGCCAGTTTTACCCTTTTGACATGTAAGTATGTGTACTCATTGTGTAATTGAAACCTCTATAGGTAATGTTCTATAAATATATAGACCTCCTATGAGATCACACATTCAACCAATCAACTTAACTTCTCTCTATAAACCAGATCAATCCCAAACATTTTGGCACCCACTGTGAGGCTCAGATTATTAGGTCAAGCTTAAGTTTCTGACCTCGTACTTCTTGGGATTTTACTCTGAGTCTTGAGAGGAACTTAAGAAATCTATCGTGCTCTTTTCAAAAAATTGCACCTAAGACACAAGCCATTCCATACACATCAATATGGTGGGAACTCGTGCTGGTAGACATTCAAAATTGGCTAACAAAGGAACGAGAACATCTTAAGAAGACATAACACAACCCCTCGATGAGGTTAGGACATAAGAGAACCTACATCACCAGAAGATGGCTCACCAGCTCCTAGAGTTGAGAAAATGAGCTCGAGGAAACTAGAAGGGAAAATGTGGCACTACGGTCCCAATCAGGGGGATGTGATGAGTGCTCAAAAAGCACTAAAATTACCATGATTTTATTCACATTAATTGATTAAAAATATATATATTTATATGTTTTATCATATATTTATATAAATTTGTCTTTTTCGGAATCACGGGTATTTTTATTGTTTTTCAGGTATTTTGGCTTAAAAACGCAACTTAAAAAAAAAAGAGGAATACTAGAAATGATACATCAGAAATATATTAATAAATAAATGGGGAAAGGTCGACAAATAAGGAAAAATTGGACAAAATGGGTCAAAAAGGGACAAAAATGTCGAGAAAAAGAAAATCGCGCCATGTGCGCCGCCATGGCATTGAGCCCATTACAGTAGCCTATGACAACTTGTTCATCGCGAGTCTTGTTCATCGAACCTTGTTAAATCACAGCGTCTTGTTCATCAGCGACCTTGTTCATCCAGCGGTCTTGTCTTACAGCATGATCTTGTTCATCCGTCTTGTCGCGGCCTTCTGTCATCTTGGCGTCATCAATGTGTCGTAATCAATATCCAGCGTTTTACATTTTTTTAACATTTTTTCTCTATTTTTTCTCTCCGTCCTCACTATAAATACCCGGCTACTTCACCTAAAAACACACCTCAAAACCACGCCTTCTCTTCTTTCTTTCTCTCATTTCTTAGTTTTGAGTTTTTCTTAGTTTCTTTCTTAGTTTCTAAGCTTTCCTTAGTTTTTCTCTTGGATTTTTTTAGTTCGATTCTCTTAGGTTTAGAGTTCTTACTCTTTTGAGAGGAACTTGTAATGTTTTGTAATAATTTAGATTTTTGATTCAATAAATGGAAGTGCAAATTCGCTTGGAGGTTTTCTAGCAACGGGAATAGCGTCGAAGTTACGTAAGGATTTTATTTTCTTCTGATTATTTTTATGCTTTATTCTTACATGTTATATTTAATTTGTCTATGATTAAATTTAAGCGTACTATTCATTCATAATCATGATATAATAATAACGTTGTTATGCTTGCGAAATATTAAATAGGTGAAAATTTCTAAAATGAATTGATTTTATTTTTATTCAAGATTTTATATTAAGGATGTTAGAGAGAAATATATTATTTTTTCATTACAAACTTAAATCTGAAGATTAGACTTTAAGGTTTAGTTATCCAGGTCTAATTTAGAGTAGTGCTCTTTTATTTGTTGGTACAATCGCAGGTAGTTAGAGTGAAGCTCTATTTCAAAAGTTTTATAAGAATTATTATGTGAAAATGTATTGACAACATGTTTTTTCGGTAGTGGTTTTAAAACTTGAAAGTTAGTACTCGGATAACTAAATTCTTGGGTTTAATTTGGACACCTTGAATAAAGTTTAATTGTTTAACCCGCCCAAAGGTGGCATTTAAATGGTTCATTTTCAATCTCTTAGAAAAGGAATTAATTTAATTAACCAAATTAGTTATCAACCCCTTTGTAGGTGTTAATTGATTTGTTTAGTTAACAAAGAATATCTAACCCTGAAAGTTGGTATTAAATACAAAAAGAGAGAATCGAATAAAATATCAATTTATATCTTTAATAACCTAGATAATATGAGAACAGCGTAATTAATTTAGTTATTATATCCATAAATACTCCTAATATAAATGATAAAATTTGCATGAATATTTATTGAATACGTATTTATATTTTTTTTTAGGTAAATATTTATTGAATTTGTATCTATGTTTATTTTTTTATTATATTTAATTAATCTGTATATATGTTTATTTTATGTTATTAGATTAGGAACACAAAAACCAAACTATCGTGACAGGATGTTTAGGATTTAATTTCGTTTTTAAAAGTTTGAATAATAAATTAAGGACCACATACATTCCTTCCTTAGATCGACCTTGGGAGTATACTTATCATTTTCTACGAAATGATTCGTGCACTTGCGAGAGTTTTACAAATATTAAAACCAAAGTATTTGCGAGAATCGGCGATGTCGGTTTTCGCTCATCAGAAGGGTCCTGGACACCAAGCAACATACCCAGTTGATAGAAACATAGCGGGATAGGGCCAACCCGAGCCACACCATACAAAACAAAAGGATGAAAAGAACTACCTTTTTAGCTCGGCAAGACCTAGTGAGGAACAATGGGTTCAAGAAAAGAAGAATTGGGAGGCACAATTTCAAGTGTTGGAGGAAAACAATAAGAAGCAAGACTTATCCTTGAAGGTAGCTCAAGAGAAAAACGAGAAGGGTAAAGCCCCTTATGATATGGACAAAGATTGTGAACAATTTTATATCTCCCACTTTTCTAATAATATAGAAAATGATGAAGCACCAGCCAAGTTTAACGCCTCCAAATGCCCTGATTATTTTGGGATGAAGGACCCAATGACGCATGTACAACACTTTAAAACATCCATGGCTCCCATGAGCTTGACTCAGGGGAAAAGAGATTCTATAATGTGCAAACTATTCACAACCACTCTCTGTGAGGGCGCCCAAAAATGGTTCAACAACTTAGTACCCTGATCCATAACCTCTTTTCCATAATTCGCTAAACTCTTCATCACAAACTATGCCTATAACAAGCCCTTGAGGAAAGAATCACACCACATTTTCTCAAGAGAGGGGAGAATCCATTAAGGAGTTTATGAAATGATTTTGGGAGGAAAAATTGGAAATCTCCGATTGTCCTAATCATATAGTTATAAAAGCATTCCAGAAAGGTCTCCCAAAGAACTCTGACCTATTTATAGAATTAACCAAAATAGTGGCTCGCACTTTTGGAAAAAGCTTATGGCGAGGCCAGAAAGTTCATCAACCTAGAGAGAGAGTTAGGCCTAGTTAAAGATCAATGAACTAATATGGAAGTAGTGCCCAACAAAGAGAATAGGAGGATGAGCCCATACAAGGCACATCAAAACAGCAAGAATAAACGTTTCACACCAAATAACAGGTCGATCAAACATTGGTCAAGAAACAGAGAACTTTGGGGGAGGTCACTTTCTCCCTTCAGAGGTACTCTATTGAGAGTAAATCTAACCCAAGCAATGATGAGAATGAAAGAGGAACCCAATGTTAGGTGGCCACCCAAGATGAAATCCTTACTTAGAAACACGTCCAAGTGGTATTCCTTCCATAAAGATGTGGGCCATGATAGAAAAGATTAAAAACACCTCAAGAAAGAGATGGAGGAATTATTGGTAAGGGGATATCACCAAAAACAACAAACCTAACTAGCAGCAGAAGAGAACCCCCCAAAGAAACCAATATCAGAACTATACACACCATACATGGAGGACCAGGGGTTAGTAGAAACTCCAATAACTTGTGCAAAGGATTTGTTAGAGAATTGCATGGTGCCCCCATGTATATGCCTTATATAACAACAAACCTGCTACTAAAATAGTTTTCAGTGAGAAGGATGAGACCTCATCTCATAACGAGGACCCTATGGTGATCACCTTGAGGATTGGATCTTGTGACATTTGTAGAATAATGATTGATACAGGGAGTTCGGTAGACCTCTTTTTTATGACTACAACAAGAGCTCTAGGTATAAAAGACCCTGACATTGTCAAAATGGAGCTCCCTCTCGTAGGGTTCAATAGTAGTACTACCTATGCCAAAGGAACAATATTATTACATGTTATGACAAAAGGAATGATAATAATGACCACTTTTGTAATCATCAATGTCCCAACTCACAACACCATCTTGGGAAGACCTTGGATATATAAGATGAAGGAAGTCTCATCCACCCTTCACCAAGTAATCAAATTTCCCACTAATGAAGAGTGAGGGAGATTAGAGGAGACCAGGAAAAGGCCAGAAGCTACTATAATGCCACCGTTAAGGATATTGCCAACAAATAGCAATTACCGAGAGGTCTCCCGCAGAGGAAGCCAGAGAGGCAAGGCCTTATAAAGTCAATCAACCTAAATAAAGTAAAGAACCTCCCCATGGAAGTAAAAAGAGAGAGCCAACCCTTAAAATTGGGTGAAGATTTGTCGATGGAGTTAGAGGCACAACTCTTACAGTTCCTTAGGGATAAATCAAATATCTTTGCATGGATTCCAATTGACATGCCCAGAATTGATCTAAAAGTCACATCACACTGACTAAATGTTGATCCAAAAGCTAGACCCGTACATCAATGAAAAATAAAATTTCCAAGAGAAAAGAATGAGGTCATTAAACACCAGATGGTTGCTCTTAAAGAAGTAGAGGTCATAAGGGAGGTCAATTATCCCTCATGGCTATCAAATGTGGTCCTCATCAAGAAATCATATGGGTCATCCCATATATGTGTCGCTTTCATAGATTTAAACAAAGCATGTCCCAAGGATTGCTTCCCTCTTCCAAGTATTGATCAATTGGTAGACGTCTCTATTGGCTTTGAGATGATGAGTTTCTTGGATGCATACTCAGGGTACCATCAGATTAGGATGCACCCAGAAGACAAGGACAAAATATATTTTATCACAAAATAAGGAACATTCTGTTATAAAAGGATGCCATTTGGATTGAAAAATACGGGTGCCATATATCAACTCCTAATCAAAAAATAATTTGAAGAACAACTGGGGAGAAACCTTAAGGCCTATGTGGATGATATGATGGTTAAGTCAACTCAACCTATGGATCACGTTATAGACCTAGAGAAAGTATTCTTAATAATCCAAAAATATGGTATGAGGCTTAACCCTAAAAAGTGCATATTTGGTATCGTTGTAGGAAAAATTTTAGGGTATCTTGTGTCAGCCAGAGGGATTGAGGCCAATCAAGACAAAATACATGCCCTAATAAACATGAGACCACCTTCTAGCCTTAAGGAAATTCAACAATTAAATGGAAGAATAGTAGCATTGAACAGGTTCATTTCTAAATGCATTGATAAGTGTCTACCATTCTTCAAAATGTTGGAAAAAGACATATCAGTCTTTTGGGACGAGAGGTGTGATGAAGCTTTTGAAGACATCAAGAAATACTTAAGTAACCCCTATCTTAGGTAGCCCTCGTTCTAGTGAGGTTCTTTATTTGTATTTGGTTGTGACCCCCCACACATGCAGCACTGTACTCCTAGATGAGAGAAATAAAGTTCAACACCCTGTCAGCTACATCAGTCAAGTTCAAACGGATGCCTAGAGTAGGTATCCAACCATTGAAAAATTAGCATTTACTCTCAAAGTTAGTGCATGAAAGATCAGACACTACTTCGGTTCACACACCGTTATGGTACTCACCTCTCACCCACTCAAGAATGTCTTGACAAGACTAGATATAGCATGGAGGCTGGAACATATAGCCATAGAATTGGGAGAGTACGACATCAAATACATGGCTAGATCGGCCATCAAAAGGCAAATGGTCTCCAAGTTTGTGGCTGAGTTTAGTGAGAAGCCAAAGGTTGTTATCAACGAAGAACAAAAGAGAATATGTGGGATAGATAAAAAAGTCAGAGCAATTTGGTAGGTATTTGTTGATGGAGCACAAAACTTCAATGGTGGAAGGCTAGGGGTAGTCTTAGTATACCCTGATAACAATTGTTTCGAGTATGCAGTCAGACTTGATTTCCAAGTGACCAATAATGTTGAAGAATATGAGGCAACTATATTTGGGGTTATGACTACTAATAAGCTGGGAGCAAATAAGGTCACCCTATATAACGATTCACGACTAGTGGTCAACCAATTCTTGGGGTCATTTGAAGCTAGAGATGAAAAAATGAAAGGTTACCTAGAAAGGTTAAAGAAAAAGTGCTCTAAATTTTCCAAGTTTAAGATTAGACAGATAACTCAAAAGGATAATGGTCATATTGATGCCTTAGCCACTTTGGCATCAATACGAGAGACCAACCACAATCAAGTAGTATCGATAACAATCTTGTCAGAAGTGTCCTTGGAGGAGGCTAAACGAATAGTTGGATTTGTAGACACTCTCACTATCCTATGGTACATTCCAATTTATAACTTCTTAAAAGGGAGAAGTTGCCAGAAGATAGTAGGTTTGCAAAAGAAATAAAATCTAAGGCAAGTCAGTATATGATACAAATAGGGAAATTATATAAGAAAACTTCACTCGGTCCAAGGCTCTTGTGTGTAACCAAAGCGGGATCATGAAAGATTAATGTATGAAGCACATGAAGGGGACTGTGGTTCACATTCAGGGGGTAGGAAAATATCACAACGAATCATGAAATAGGACTATTAATGGCTCACTATGTTGGCAGATTACATAAAGTACACCCATACATGCAACAAATGTTAAAGGTTTACCCCGTTTTCACAGCTTCTAAATACCATAGAGAGTGTGGTAAGTCCTTGTCCCTTTTATAAGTGGGGGCTTGAATAGTGGAACCCATACCTATAGGATAAGGTCAAAATAAGTTTATACTTATGGCTACTAATTACTTCTCAAAATGGATTGAAGTAGAGCCCTTAGATGGAATACGGGAGGAAGAGGTGATTCGATTTATATGATAATCCATAATTTGTTGCTTCAACCTATTTAGAGAACTCATCACTGATAATGGGAGACAATTCACAAGACAAAATATCATAGAGTTTTCCCTCAAGTACAACATTAAGATGTGCCACTCCATGCCATATTATCTCTAGGCCAATGGTCAAGCGGAATCCTCCAACAAGCTCATAATCGGCTTATTAAAGAAAAGACTGCAAAATGCAAAAGGAAGGTGGGTGGAAGAGTTGCCTGAAACATTATAGGTCGTCAGGATTAGTCCTTAAGGAAGCACTAACGAGACGTTTTTTTCACTGGTATATGGGATGGAGGCAATAATACCAACCGAAGTCACGATACCCACTACCTGATCAATTTTAACAGAGGAACAAAACAACGTAATCAGAGCACACAAACTGACCCTCATGGAAGAGAAAAGAAATGAGGCCCTAAGAAGGAGGACCAAGCAAAAAAGAAGAATATCATATTATTACAACAAGACAGTGTGCTTCAAAACATTTTCTAGCAATGATTGAGTCCTCAGGTGGATCTTCCTCAACAAGAAAGAATGGATGATCGGAAATTGGGTACTAATTAGGAAGGACCTTATCAAATAATTGAAATGACACTAGGAGGGGCCTACCTACTAAAAAATATAGAAGGAATAGAAGAGGGCACAAGTTGGAATGCCCGACACTTAAAGAAATATCACTTCTAACATATAAAAGCTCACCATTTTTATGTAATATTGGCATAGATATATCAATAGAACTACATCACCCCATACAAATGGCTCTTTCTTTTAGAAGTCTTCCATTATTTTATGCCATGGGTTGATCACCTCGATTAGGAGCCAGATAGAGTGTCGTGGCACTTATATAAGGTCACGAGATCTCCACCTCGTTCAAGTACTAGATCGGTGCTCTAACATTGAAGGGAGATGAATACCTCAGTCAGGAACCATGTGAGGCTTTCTCTCCTACCCAATTTGAGCCACAGGTTGATCACTTTGGTTAAGAACTAAGTAGAGTGCTATGGCACTTGCCTAAGGTCTCGAGTTGCCCATCTGGGTAAAGAACAAGTTGGAGCTCTGATATTGAACGGAAATGAGCACCTCATTCAGGAACCAGATAAGGCTCTCTCCCACTAATTTATGCCATGAGACTGATCACTTTGATTAAAGAACCAAGTAGAATGCCCAAATAAGAGCAAAGGTTGAGATGACCACTTCGATCAACAACCAGGTCGCATTATATAATAAAAAAATCTCTTTGGATATTTATAAATACAAATACACTCACAATGTCAAGTCATCACAAGTACATACCATCCATAATGTTTTCATTGTTTAAAATTTACAAGCTTATGGATATTTATTAATTCAAAGTTCGGCCTTCTCAGAAGGCTAAAAACTCTTTAAACACTAGGACATGCAATCAGTATCTGGATCATCAGTTTCTTCGACTAAGGGCAATAATTCGACTTGAATCTCTATAATTTTCTTTTATGCATAGGTCATAGGCTTAGGGTGAGCTATCATGATCATGAGCAATCCTCACACAAATTCTTCAATAACCTCCATCACCTTAAGAAAGACTCTTTCAAATAACTTCATATAGAAGCTTGCCCAATATGATTCCATATCTACAATCATGGCCATACTAGCCAGGGTTCTTCTCTCTCAAGATTGAGTTTGGATTAATTTCTCCTTACAAGAGGCAAGCTCACACTTGGTCTCTTTTACATTACACTCAAGCTTAACCACCTCAGCTTTAAGCGCCCTAGCCTTGTCTTAAGCCTACCATTTTCAACACGTAAAGCTCGAACTGAGCGTCTATTAGTTCGATCAGAATCCATAAAATATGATCAAAAAAGTTAGAGGGATTGATAAAAATCCCTAAATGTATAGATTACACAAGTGTTCTCAACCTTTTTTTATAGGAGATGAAGGTTGAAAAAAAAGAAAAATTAATGACCCAAGTTCCTAAAAAATAAATGGGTAGGTCAACATCATAAATACACAATAAAATAGGCAAACTAATTTTCCATTAATAAATAAAGTTGATCTTTTCATTTGATTTTTTCATTTAAAATTCTTACAAGTTTGAGCTTACAACCACACAAACAAAAGTGGTATCGAGGTCGAAAAAACAAAATGAGGCCGAGTCATTAAAATTCAATGATCCTATGCCCCTGCCCTAACGGTCTCAAGACGGTCCTCACCATCAGAAGAGCTCGAGCTTTCTCCTTCTTCCTCCTCCATATAAGGAACCTGCATACATAGTGGAGTGACTGGGATGTCTAGAATGCGATAATAATACTCACCCATATCCTTATACTTGGCCTTCATCTTAAAGGTTTCCATGGCCAACTCGTACGCCTTCTCTATGTTTTATTCGAGCTTCTGAGCGATGGCATCCACATCGTCTTTTGCCTTACAATAGACCTCCCTGACAGAAGCCTTGGCTCTTCTCTGGGCTTCCCTGGCCCCCTCCTCCGTATGCCTAAGAGCCTCATTGACCTCACTAAGGCATCAAGCATACTCATTAAGCTTAAGGGCGGCCCTTTTAAGCTTCTCTCCTTATCAATTGCCTCACCTTCCTATTTAGATGTTCTTGCCAGCACCAACGGTGTATTTTGAGCACATAGACACATGGCTCTACTTCTCTTGCACTAGCTTATCTTTCAAAAAATACACATTGCAAGCCTTATCAAAGTCATATAGTAGGATCAACTAAAGAAAATAAAAGGTCAAGCCAATAATTCTCGAGCTCACACTTTACATATGCTAATTAACGAATAACAACAAAACATGAGATAACCCACCTAACACATCTAGCGACGGATGACCTTGCCAGATGATAAGAGCTAAATTATTGCATTTTTGTTATGATTTAAATGTTGATATTTGTGTGAAAATTGTGTTTATTTAATTATTTAATCCATAAATGTCATTTCACGGGTATTTCGTGTTTAAAGTGCAATTTCAGGTAAAATCATGATTTTGGAGAAGTTAGGGACAAAGTGCAATGATCGGGATTGAATTAAAGAAAAAGAAAACAAAATTTCAAAATTTGGAATTTCGCCACCGGCGAGAATATTCTCGCCGCCGGCGAAAACCTTACGGAGAAAATGTTGAAAATCTTCCGAAACACGGAGTTTTGGCAAAGAAATCTCGCACGGCCAAGTACATCTCGCCGCCGACCAAATACATCTCGCCCGGCCATGATAATCCCGGACGCCGTGAGATTTAGTGGAACCAAAATCGTAAGTTTTCGAAATCTCGCCTCGGCGAGAATAACCAGCCGTAGGTGAGTTTAGATTCGAAAGCATTTTTTATCTTTGTTTTGTTCCAAAAATTGCCCTCCAAAACCAGACTCCATATATACATTATGATGGAGAAGGAGCCCAGTGACGAGTTGAAAGGCATTTTTGGAGAAGAGAAGGAAATTTTGGAGAAACTTGAAGGATCTTCACCCATTGTTGCTACCAAGCCTTCATCTTCTAGAGTTTTTTCATCTGTTTCTCCTTAGTTTTATATTCTAGGTTTATTGATATTTGTTATTCATGGATTCAATTGAAATAATGTTTGTTCTTATTTTTAGATTTATGAACTAATTAGTTTTGCTAAGGCTATGATGTAGTTGAATCATGAAAATGCTGAATTCTTTTGTTATGGTTATATGAATTCATCGTTTTCAAGTCGAGTATTTATTTCCATGTTTAATGCTTTTAAATTTACGATCAAGATTTAGATGATTTGTTGCATTATATTGAGGCCGAGAAGGAGATGTGTAATGAATGCTTCTTGTGATAAATACCGTATGTTGAATGCGAGTTTGACACCTAATGTCATGATGTGTGTGGTTATTCCAGAAATTCCATAAATCGTAATGTGCTTATTTGTGATTAAATCTTCATAGAAATATAGTCGGTTTTCATAGATAAGTAATTCTAATATAACTTGAGAAAGAGTATTAGATAAGTTTGGGTTTTTCAACCATCACTTTTAACTTTGATTCTCATATAACATAATTTGAAATCGGATTGAATTGATTTAGCGAAATCAAATGCCTTAGCGTTTTTAATCATTTGTGAACAATATTAAATTTTGTTATTTGCATTTAGTTTTATGTTAATTTGCTTTTAAAACAATTTCAACAATTCGATTTTCAAATAAAATTAGGGTTAGTCAATTTTGGTACTTAGTAACGCCATTCCTTGTGGGTTCGATATCCGTACTTTTGTACACTTTATTACTTGAATGATTCGTACACTTGCGAAAATACGCATCAATTTTTTGGCGTCGTTGCCGGAGAATGGTTTGATTTTATTAATATCGATACTACCTGATCTTAGTTTTAATTTGAAGTTAATTTGCTTTATCTTTCTTTCATTTTTTTTAATTTTGTTTATTTTGCTGTTTTATTTTATTTATCATAAAAAAAAAGAAAAAAAAGTAACCTTGTGTTGTTTGTGTGTTAGTTGATTTTCGGTTGTAGGATTATTGTATGGGGACGTACAAGAAGCCTTAACCAATTTCCATTTTGATCCGAGAGATTGATAGAACATTTAGGCGTCCGAGAGAGAAGGCGTTCAGCGTCACCTCACAATAGACAATCAACTATGGATCCACCATTTGTTGAGTGAGGTAAATCATAGAGCTTTGAGGGATTATCTTTGTGCCTAATATTCTTTGGAACTACTACGGGTATAAGGAGGCCAACCGTTCAAGAAAATAACTTTGAGATAAAGCCATCCTTTATCCAAATGGTTCAATCAAGTTTGGGGGAATGTCAAAGGATGATCCAAATGCACACGTATTGCTTACTTTTTAGAGGTGAGTGATCTTTACAAGATAAATGGTGTGTCTGAAGATGCTTTATAAGATTGAGGGTTTTTCCTTTTTCACTTGGGATAAAGCCAAGGAGTGGCTAAACTTATTACCACCGAGGATCAAGTACAACAGTGGAATGAATTGGTTGAGAAATTCTTGTCCAAGTTCTTTCCTCCGCTAAGACAAAGACAAAATTGAGAAATGAAATCATATCTTTTACACAATATGACCAAGAATCATTGTATGAAGCTTGGGAAAGATTCAAAGAAATGTTGAGGAAGTGCCACATCATGGTATACCAATTTGGCTACAAGTCTCTACATTTTATAATGGGTTGGTTTCAAACTATCGTGCAATGATTGATCTTGTTGGAGGGTCTTTAATGGGAAAAACACAGGAGGATGCTTTCATGAGTTATTAGAGATTATGGTGAAAACAACAATCGATGTGGCATTCGGAGCGGGTAATTGCAAAAAAGACCAACAAGGTGTATGAAATTGATTCGGTGAATGCTTTGTCGGCTCAGTTGCTACTACTCAAGAAAGATGGATTCTTTGTCATCCAAATTCGAATCCAAACCAACTACACAATGTGATTTATGTGGTGGAAATCATGCTAGTATCGAGTGCAAGCTGGAAATCCATTTGCTTCACCAAATGAGCAAGCAGATTATGTTTCAAATTTTAAAAAACCTCAACATGACCCATATTCGAGCACCTACGATCCAGGTTGGAAAAATCATCCAAATTTGTCATGGGGAAATAACCAAGAGGAATTCAAATAGCCATCATCTTCCTACCAACCCCAAGAGAAAGAAACAAATAGATTTGGAAGTAATTTTGGGAAAGTTCATTGAAGAGACAAGAACAAATTTGAGAAATCAAGAAGCGATCAATGGGGACATCCAAAACCCGACTAGGCTGACTTTCAAAGCGGTTGCGAGAAAGATCTCAAGGATCATTGCCTAGTGACACAATAAATCCCAAAGAGCATGTAAAGGCTATCACATTGAGAAGCGGTAAAGAACTTGAATGGCAAGGGAAATCGAGAAAATGATGGAAAAATCTAAAGAAAAGCCATCAACATCCCAAGATTTTCAACCTTCCCAAATGCGAAATATGAGCCTCTTGTCCATCCCATATCCTCGATTGAATAAGAAAAAGATTGATAATCAATTTGATAAATTTTTGGATATTTTTAAGAAATTGCATATTAATATTCCTTTTGCGAGAGATGTTGGAACAAATGCCCCAGTATGCAAAATTCATGAAGGAAATTCTATCAAAGAGGAAGTGGGAGATTATGAAACTGTCCATGCTAAATGAGGAGTGCGATGCTTCTTCAAAGCGCCACAGTAAATTGAAAGACCAGGGAGTTTTACTATACCTTGTACTATAGGAAGTTGCAATTTTGATAAAGTCCTATGTGATTTAGGCGCGAGCATTAATTTGATGGCACTTTCTATTTTCGAAAAACTAGAAATTTGGGTGAAGTAAAAACCACTTCAATCTCTCTACAATTAGCGGATCGATCGGTGAAATATCCTGCAGGGGTAATTGAGGATGTTTTAATTAAAGTTGACAAATTTATTTTCCTGTAGATTTCGTGGTGCTTGACATGGAGGGAAGATAGAGGTATCGTTGATATTGGGGAGAGCCGGATTTCCTTATTTGCAAGAAGAACATTGATTGATGTTCAAGAAGGAAAGCTCATTCTACGAGGTGCAAGATGAACAAGTGATTTTTGATGTTTTTAAAGCAATGAAATTTCCAAGTGAGGTACATTCTTGTTTTCAAATTAACAACTCGACAAGTTAATCTCGGAAACTTTTGAGAGAGAACTCCATTGCTACCACTTAGAAGCTTGCCTTGTGAAATGCAACAAATGAGATGGATGAAATGAGGAATGATGCTTATGAGAATGACTGAATATACAAGGACAAGATGAAGGTTTGGCATGATAAGCACATTTTGAGGCAAAACTTTGAGGTGGGACGAGAAAGTCTTTGCTTTATAAATCCCGTCTGAGACTTTTTCCAAGAAAACTAAAAATCTAGTTGGTGAGGACCTTTTCTAGTAACCAAGGTGTTTCCTTATGGAACAATTGAGATCATTCATGAAACAAAGGGAACTTTCAAGGTAAATGGACAACGAGTTGAGGCCATATTTTGACGGAGAATTCAACAATGAGAAAGATAACATAAAAGTCTAGCTAATGACTATAACTTAAAAGCGCTTAATGGGAGGCAACCCATTGAGTTTTGTTTTCTTATCTTTTATCTCATTTTATTTTAGAAATTTTAAATTATGCACTTCATTTTATGATAATTTTATTTTTAATTAAATTTGCTTATTTTATTTGTCTTATGAATTAAGAAAAAAAGCCATATACATTTTTTCTTTCTTACATTGAGGACAATGTAAGGTTTTGGTTGGGGTCAAGTGCAAACTTGATAAATCTTTTCTTCCCTTCATTTTTATTAGTTTTGTTTGTGTGTTTATTTGTGTTTAATTTTGATTTTCCATTTATTTTTTACGCATTTTGATTTAATTTCTTTTATTTTTATTTTTTATTTTATTTGCATTTTACTTATTTGAATTTGCACGTTGATGATAATAATGTGATTGTGATAACAAGTAGCTTTTAGAAGACATTAAATTTGCTTCGGTTTAAAGATAATTTCAAATGTTGATTTTACCTAGTTGGCGACTAACTTTTGGTATGTGGTATGATTTGGTTGATTAGTCTAAATGCTTAGAGAAGTCTTATGTGCGAATTTTTCATGGACATTTTTGTGATCTCAACAAACTCTAGAACTCATTTGAAAACCTCTTGAGGCGAAATAATTTGGAATTGCACTGTTTAGGATAGGATATAGGCCATTTTTGGATCGATTGTGCCATTTTAAGCCTACCTTGTTATCTTTATATCACTAGTTACCTCATTGAGCCGATTTAAATATATTGTTAGCCTTATTTTTCTTTCTTTTTGCCTTCTATAACCTACCTTTTATTTAGCCAATATATATATATATATATATATATAATTCCTACCTTATTTGTTAAGAGCACTTAATTTTGAACACAAACTTTTCAAGAGAAATTAGAGTAAGGATGGAATAAAAAAAAAGAAAAAAAAAAGACATCTTCCACATACATTGGAAGAAATTGGTTGGGGGTTATGTTTAAAAAAAAAACAACGAAGAAAAGAAAAGAAAAAAAAGGAAAAGAAAAGAAAAGAAAAAGAGAAAAAGGGCCTTCACACTCTAGTAAATAAAAGAGTGTTAGTAATGGATGTACTGAGGTGAAAGATCGAGGAAGAATTTTGTTTATCTTTGGAAAAATGGGTTATGATCGGAAGAAACAATTTGGGTTAAATGGTGTTACTCTTTTACTTAATTGGTTGTGTTTAATCTAATAAGTGCTATTATTTGTATTTTGACACTTCCCGTTCTTTCTTAACCAAATACCTAAGCCTAACATTACAAGCCTAATAAAGTCCTATTGATCCAAAGTGGTGTATTTTTCTTCATTAGTGGAGAGAGTTTTGAAGAGTGAGCCTATGGAGTTTGAGTTTTCACCTTTTTGTTTGTGGATGTTCTGCATAATATTATCGGGCATTATGGCTATTGGTTTGTGGTTTGATGGATGTTTAAGAGTCAATAACAAAAGTGAAATTGGCATTTGAGATTTCTTAAAACTTAGGTGACATTTAATTATTCTATATGTTGGGTGTTATTTACAATTTTTGAGACATTTGTGCAAATTATTTTTTATGTTATGTTATTGTTTTAAGTTAGGATAGTTATAGGTAAGATGTTTGTGGGTGTCATCCTTGGAAGCCCTCACGAGACTACAACTCGTCCTACTAGGCCGCTCTAGGGGTTTAAAGGCTTATTGCATACGCTTAATGTAATTTTGTAAATAGAATAAATTTCCTTTGAAGTTTCTCTTAATGTCTCCTTTGAATTTATTAAATAGATCGCTTTTCTTGCTAGAGGCTAGCAAGAAGCTGGTTGGGGGTTGTTGATAAGAGCTAAATTATTGCATTTTTGTTATGATTTAAATGTTGATATTTGTGTGAAAATTGTGTTTATTTGATTATTTAATCCACAAATGTCATTTCACCGGTATTTCGTGTTTCAAGTGCAATTTCAGGTAAAATCATGATTTTGGAGAAGTTAGGGACAAAGTACAATGATCGGGATTGAATCAAAGAAAAAGAAAACAAAATTTCAAAATTTGGAATTTCGCCGCCAGCGAGAATATTCTTGCCACCGGCGAAAATCTTACGGAGAAAATGTTGAAAATCTTCCCGAGAGCACGGATTTTGGCAAAGAAATCTCGCCGCCGGCCAAGTACATCTCGCCGCTGGCCAAATACATCTCGCCGCCGGCCATAATAATCCCACCGCCGGCGAGATTTAGCGGAAATAAAATCGTAAGTTTTCCAGAAATCTCGCCTCGGCGAGAATAACTTCACCGCCGGTGAGTTTCGTTCGAAAACATTTTTTTATGCTGTTTTGTTCCAAAATTTCCCTCCAACACCCTAGACCTATATATACATTATGATGGAGAAGGAGGCCACGGCAGAAAGCAAAGTTCAAAGGCATTTTTGGAGAAGAGAAGGAAATTTTGGAGAAACTTGAAGGATCTTCACCATTGTTGCTACCAAGCCTTCATCTTCTAGAGTTTTTCATCTCTTCTCCTTAGTTTTTATATTCTGCAGTTTATTGATATTTGTTATTCATGGATTCAATTGAAATAATGTTTGTTCTTATTTTCGTTATGAACTAATTCGTTTTTGCTAAGGCTATGATGTAGTTGAATCATGAAAATCTGATTTCTTTTGTTATGGTTATATGAATTCATCGTTTTCAAGTCGAGTATTTATTTCCATGTTTAATGCTTTTAAATTTCTGATCAAGATTTAGATGATTTGTTGCATTATATTGAGACCGAGAGGAGATGTGTAATGAATGCTTCTTGTGATAAATACCGTATGTTGAATGCGAGTTTGACACCTAATGCATGATGTGTGTGGTTATTCTAGAAATTCCATAAATCGTAATGTGCTTATTTGTGATTAAATCTTCATAGAAATATAGTCAGTTTTCATAGATAAGTAATTCTAATATAACTTGAGAAAGAGTATTAGATAAGTTTGGGTTTTTCAACCATCACTTTTAACTTTGATTCTCATATAACATAATTTGAAATCGGATTGAATTGATTTAGCGAAATCAAATGCAAGCCTTATCAAACTCATATAGTAGGATCAATTAAAGAAAATAAAAGGTCAAGCCAATAATTCTCGAGCTCACACTTTACATATGCTAATTAACGAATAACAACAAAACATGAGATAACCCACCTAACACATCTAGCGACGGATGACCTTTCCAGACTCCATACCCTCACAAATAACCTCGAGCTGCTTCTTGTATGAGGTAAAAGAAAGATGGATCATACAATGATTAAGGTTCTCTGGTGCTAAGCCTCGATTCAAGATTATGCCCTCCGCATCAGTAGTAAAATTATTAAGGATGATCTTCTCTTTCCTTGAATCCTTTACAAGATCCTTAGATTCTTTAAAACTTGATCAAGGAGTTGGAGCGATGTGCTATTCTCATAAGGGTGATATGGGCGGGCAAACATTCAGAGGCTCAGGGCTGAGGGTAGGCTCGTCGACTATCACCTTATTCTTATTCTTCTTCTTCTTTAGCGAAGAAGGGCAACCTTCGTGAGAAGACTTGCCCCTTTTCTTTCCTCTAGAAGAACCCTTTCTAAGAGCTAAAGGTGTACCCATTGGAGTGATCCCCTTGTAGGTACGACCTTACTCTTTATACGGGCAAAGAGTTGCGCAGTAGTAACATCTATAGGATCTACAAAATAAGAATGATTAGATGGCATGTTAGTCATGTCAAGCCAAACAAAAGGGGGGAAAGGCAAGTCATATGACTAGCTAACCATCATCATCCACCACCTCAAACTGATCCTTGAAGTCTGTAGGAGGAGTTCTACATTTAGGAATAGCTTAGGGTTTAATAGGAGCCCAAGGTTTACGATTGATCCTTAAGGGAGGCTCTACCATACCATGCCTCATCAACCCACACGTGACAAAGCGTGGGGTGTTCAACAAGGTCCTCTAGTTGGTCTTTTTAGGAAGATAGTTTTGGATATCAGCCAACCTTTGTTTCGAGTAAAGACTCAAGGTTGTGATTAAGGAATCCATATTTCTTATCACGACATTAGTGTCGTTCCATACGCTTTTTATCAACCTAGTGTCACTAGTAAGAGATTTCCCACCGACCTAAAACATAGAAAAAAATGATATTTTTAGTTTTTCTCGTTTTCAAGAAAGGACACATTCATCCCCCGATCCTACTTCATCGACATATATACCCTCCAAGGATTCGTGGGGTTCTGCGTCAGGATATAGGCCTTGTTAAACTTGGCCATCTCTCTGAGTTCTTAGCAGATTAACGTCAGGCAGAATAGATTCCTCCACCCGTTAGGCATTAACTGCCCTGGAACGTGCTGCATCCTAATCAAGAATCTCCTAATTATAGGGTATATAGGAGCCTTACCCTCAACCATAAGGCTTTTCATGAAAGACGACCCAACTGAATAGAGGTTGATGAATATCACAGGCTTCCTCTAGATGAATCATTATATAAACCGAGGACGGGATGTTATAGGTTTTTCTTAATCTCTCTTCATCCTGGGACACCAATTCATATGGCTTAGACACAACCGACCAACCCTTGGTACAACTTGTGGGTTCCCTAGAGCCTATATTCCTCTTTTTCTTCCTCTATGTCCTCGCCATTGAGATTTGAGTCTATGTCACGCTCAATCTAATTGTAGGAGTGGTATGAGGATAAGCGGTTGAGGTAGAAGGTTGAGGCATAGATCAAATCTCCTCAATGGAAGAGCCCGAGCTACAAAGTCGCCACTAACACTAGAATATTAGGGGCTCTTCCCTGTGCATTCTGTAAAAAGTACAAAAACATAAAAACAAAAGGAAACCCGACGCGTAAGGTACGAGAAGAATAGGTTACTTATGGCCGAGTTTAAAAATAAAAGAAAATTATCCTTTAAAAACTGACCTGAAAATAAAGTGAAAAATCGTTAGGTTCTCGACGCTTGAACTTTAAAAACTTGAACAAACAAAATTACAGTCTGAGTTGAATCCTTACCACCGAACTGAAAAACCTTTTACAAACTCGAGATGATGCGACAAAAAATTTTTATTCACTATTTCTTAATTTCATAGGTAATGATGATAAGTGCCAGTCCAAGTATCCCTTTATATAGAGACACTTGATTTCTCTCTCCAATCAACTGACACGCATTTATTAGGGAAGCTAAACAGTTCATATTCCAAGCCCGATAATTACTCTTTCACCTCAGACCATAGCCCAAATTGAAAAAGTAGAGGGATTAGATGTTTGGATATCTGGACCGATTGAGTGCTTGACCTACGCAAATCGCTCAATCTAAGTCACCAACTCAAGATGAAAGGTGAAGCACCCCAGATATCCTACCCGTAGGACTACCACAAGCTTAATGACAGCCCGAGCTCAATGATCAACTTGAGTTGAGGTCAAACTCGACCCCTGATATGTTGTACTTTATACCAATTTTGCCCCTCTAACATGTAAATATGTGTACTCATTATATAATTGACATATGTATAAATAATGTTCTATAAATATATAGATCTCTTATGAGATCCATACGTTCAGTTAACTTCTCTATAATTTTTCTCTCTATAAACCATATCAATCCCAAATACTTAGTATTAATAATATCTTTTTGAAACTATCTATATACACTATATATAGGATGACTTGAAAAAAAAATTGAATTTACACACACATCAATTTTGGTATAACATGTGACAAAATAGGATGAAAAAATTATTCATTTCAAAAATTATATTTACATGATATATCATAATTAATATGATTGAAAAAGCTACGGCTATGACGATTGAAAAAAACAATTAGATACTATGGCAAAAACTTAAAAAGATAAAAAAAAATTCATATATTGTGTGTGGTAAGAACCTCTGGTTACGTGGATTTAGTGGCACCCAATTAATATATCAAATAGATTTGTTCTTTTTGTGCTTATTGTTATCGTTCCCGTTGCTTCCTCTTTTCATGACACCTCTACGACCCTTCTTAGGTCCCTGCCATCAAATCAATGCAAATGTATTAGCAATTTACTTCATGTTATTGTTTTACACATTTGCTCAAGGGACTGATACTAAGTAGACAATATTTTAGGTGTTTAGGTGTAGCAGCAGAATTTCAACAAAAAAAATGTAATGCAGAAAAAGTAGAGATATTTCCACAACTGGAAAAACCAAGCTAACACAGGCGATACCTCAGCCGTGAAAGTCTTGAGAGGGTCCGTCTTCTGAATCTTTTATTGGACCCTTGGCAACGTGCAGAGTTGGTATTTAATTCCCATTGCAATTTTAGAGAGTTTGCTCATCTTGCTGGCTTCTTTAGTTTTCGAGTCGACTAGATAATCAGGCACATCTCTTAAGTGAGGAGCCAGGGGATTCTTACTCAGAATCTTGTCATGTTTCAACAAATCTGTTCAATAGGCATCATAATGGGAATAAACCTGAATATAATAAGCATCTTTCAGAAAGGGTTTGTTGAATCCATTACCTAAGTCCCTTGGATTAACTTCAAAATGAGATTTCAACCTGAACAGCAGAACTACATTGTTTGAAAATAAAAAAATATCTTATAATGTCATAGGAGTTCTGGGAAAAGTCAGAACCAAGCAACCACCCTTCAAAAAATTCAAACACCATCCTTTCATGAAAAGACAAATACATCAAAGCAGCTTGCAAGAAATTAAATACGTAACTCAAAGGTGGGAAATAGAACCATGCAAATTGAAACCATGTGAATCTGATACGGATAGTATTCTGGAGGAATAATCATACACAATTAAAAGGAAGCACTGTTTTTTTATATTTACAAAAAAAAAAAAACTCACTTTTTCATTTCTCAAATCCCCAGCTCTTGATTCTCGGATTGCAACTTTTGTGACACACATCCTGAATCTGTAGGTCTGTTTACATGCAACAATGAGAAGAAAATAAAAGATAGATAATTTTACCTATAAATAGGTAATATTTTTGCTTTAGAGAGACACACCAAAAGAGATGAATCAAAACAAAGACAAATAAACAATTTCCTTTGATGAAAAATAATGTTGTGTGTGTGTGAGAATAAGAGATAATATTTAGGATATTTTTTCTAAAATGAGAGTGACAAAATAGTGAGTTCGGGAAACACTTGTGTGTCACTATTTTGGGTTTATCTCAATTTGTTGTATTCTCTCTCATTTTGTACCCATTAATTTTATTAGTGAAGAAATATTTTTCGGAGTTTGTCTCGTGGACATAGCCCAAGAGTGAACAATGGTAGACAGCTGACAAGATAATATGCATATGGTGTAACCTCAACCCATTATTGCTTGCCTAACCCAACATTTGACAATATACACCGAACCTTCTCTAGCAAAGTTCGGTTTAAACGTTTTGCAACTCCGATTTTTTGTGATGTTTTTCCAATAGTGAAGTGTCGCACTATCCATTCTTCGTCAGAAACTTTCATAAATAGATCATTTGTGAACTCGGTACCATTATCAGACCTTAGACTATTGATCTTTCTACAAGTCTAAGTCTCAATCATCTTCTTTCACTTAAGAAAAATTCTTAGCACTTCATCATTCTTCTTCATAAGATACACCCAAACTCTTATCGAGAAATCATCGACGAAAATGATATAATAATGTTTTCCATTCATGGATGAAGTTCTTATTGGCCCTTACACATCCGTATGACTGTAATCCAAGATGTCTTTTGTATTATGGAGTGTAGTGCCAAAACTTACTCTTTTCTACCTCCCCAATACACAATGCTCACAGAATTCTGACTTGTCGATTCTCATGCCTTTTAATAGGCCTTGTTTTACAAGAATTTGTAAAGCTTTTTCACCAACATGTCCCAAACGCATATGCCATAACTTGGTAGTTTCTAAATCTTATCTTCCTCCAAAACTACTGTTGATACATAGCTTAGTAGTTTCTGAATATTTTTCTTTCTCCGAAACTGCTATTGATGCTATCTCAATAACCATACTACCAAGGTAGTAGTACAAGTTATTCTTCGGAACACCTTTCATTGCCACAAATGCTCTAGAAGTAACCTTCAATGCCCAATTTTGCATGGTTACAGTGAAGCCTTTTGATACTAAGACTCCCACGACAATGAGATTCTTCTTCATATGTGAAATATAATAAACATCCATCAAGACTCTGGTTGAACCATCTTGATTCTTCAAACGAATTGTACTAATCAACAAAATTTTGCATGGATAATCATTACCCATGAAAACAACTTCACCGTCTAGTTTTTCAAAGTTAAAGAACCACTCCTTATTAGAAGACATATGGAAGGTACATGTTGAATCAAAAATCCAATCACCACGATGGGATGTTGTTGATGAACCAACCAATGAAAAATCTAAATCTGAGTTGTTTTCAGCTACATATGCATCAGGTGTCATAGCTTTTCCTTTCTTCTACAGCTTCAAACAATTTTCTTCCAATGGCCTTTTTTCGTGATAAAAGGCATATTCATATTTACCAAGCCTTCCTTTATAAAGAGATCTACCTCCCCTTACTTTCTGTTTTATTTGTGGACGTCTTCTTATAGATAATGCCTCTGCTGCTTCATTCCTGCTTTCTAATTTCATAACTACACAAAGGATTACAAACTTCCTCAATAGACACTTTATCCTTCCTAATAAGTAAGCTCGTAATAAGGTGATCAAACTCATTAGGAAGGGAGGCTAATAACATCAAGGCTAAATCTTCATCTTTAAAAGTTTCATCCATATTTAACAAATCTGCTACTAATCAATTAAAAGCAGTAATGTGGTGGTTTATTGTGGTACTTGGTAGATAATCAAAACAGAACAACTTCTTCAAATAGAGCTGATTATGTCTACTCTTTTTTATGAACTTGTTCTCCAACGCCTTCCACAACTTACTTGTCGATGTCTCCTTTATGAACGTGTATTTTTGTTCTCTTGAGAGACACAAACATATTATACCACATGCCAATCAATTGATATTTTTTCACTCGACTTCATCTGCTCTATCTGGTTTCTCTGCTTCAATGGTGATGTCTAGATCTTGTTGAAAAAGAGCATCTAGAACTTCGACTTACCACATGCCGAAATGACTAGTTCCATCAAACTTCTCCACCTCGAACTTTGCATTCATCACAATTGTTCTGCCTAACGTGGATGGTTGGCCTTTGTTTAAGGGAGACTTTTCTTCCATCATTTCTACAAATTACAACAACTAGCAAATATATTTCATTAGCAAATAAACGAAATACAAACAAATGCTTAAGTAAAAACCTTCGGCTCTAATACCAATTGTTGAAAAAATCAGGTATATTTTCTCTATTCTAAGTAGTTATTATTCACAAATACTATGATTTAAATTAATAGAACTCAAACTAGTTTGAAAAAATAATGCTATTGGAAATATAATGCTAAAACAAACTAAAGCAAAAAAATAAAAACACCAAAAATTTAACGAGTTTTGGTATAAATGTTACCTATGTTCTCGAGAGTCGTTGACCACTTGCATTATCTTCAAATTGGATAAACTCTAAAATTACCATTAATTGGGAAAAATGAGCTAATCAATTACCCTTATAAAAGAGAGAAAAATATACAAATTTTGAGATACTTTTAAAGTGAAAAATGAGACTTTATTTATAGCCCAAAATACAAAACCCACTATGATTCCTAATCCATGTGTGACTTTTTCAAATTGCTCACTAAGTAGCTATACAATAGATATACTAGGAACAAAATAGCTTAGGCATAAAATCCTTTTCTCTCGAAAAGAAAATTTCAATTAAAAAATATTAGGAGAATTACAATATCAATGTGAACTTAATCAAGCTTTAAACAACGGAACGAAACATATTCGCCTTCTTTGTGTGAATCTTTTAGGAAACAAATAAATAGAGCTTAAAATGAAACATATACAAAATCAATACAATCAATTTATGTGAAAAAACCTTCCTGATGTAGGAAGGAAAGAACCACGGCACTCCATCTCCAAAACTTCCACTATTAAGAAATTTTTTTGCAAAAGTTCTCTCTAGATAAAAATAGAGGCAAAAAATCAACAACATCATCAAGAATACAACTTCTTGGAAACTAACAATTATTTCAAGAAAATGGAGAGATCTAACCCAATTTTGTATTCACTGTTCACGGCCCATATTTTCCCAAACCGATGAGCCAAATCCAAATCCCACCGTTCAGATTGAATAGTCTTTAGTCATGAACCTTCCTGCAAAATTTCAGCTCAATCAGACCACAAACGACATTCTATCGAAGCACTTGATGAAGACTTGCTAGATAAGAAAAAAATGAAAAACTACTCTCAATTTTTCTACTTTTCTTTTTGCTTCCGCTTCACCCTCTCAACAACCCTAAATGGATTGATTAATGAAGCAATCAAATAGAAAAAATTTCCCTTTCTTTATCCATGGGCCATGAAACCACATAAGCCTTTTTGGGCTCCTCCAAATTAGAGGGTAAACCCAACAAATCTCCCCCTTTTCCGATTAAATGGAGGGATTCACCATCCCAAAAATTGAACAACAAACTTCAAGTTATTCCCTTGACACTGCTTTTGTTAGCATGTCAAATCCATTCTCATAAGTATGGATTTTCTCAAGTTCAAGTAACTTATTGTTAAGAGTATCTCTTATCTAATGATATCTCGCATCAATACGCTTTGATCTTGAGTGAAACGCCGAGTTCTTCGCTAGGTGAATAGAACTCTGATTATCATAGAATAACACATATTTCTACTGCTTGAAACCAAGTTCTCTTAAGAAATGTTTCATCCATAACAACTCCTTACAAGCTTCCGTTGTTGCAATAAACTCTGCCTCTACTGTAGAAAGTGCAACACACTTTTGTAATATTGACTACCAAGAAACTACTCCACCAGAAAAAGTAATTAGATAACCTAAAATAGATTTACGAGAATCTTCATCTCTTGCCAAATTTGAATCGGTGTATCCAACTAACATTGGTTTTCCACTTCCAAAGCTAAGTATTAACTTGGAAGTATCTCAAAGATATCTCACAATCCACTTTATTGCATCCCAATGCACTCTTCTTGGATTCGAAAGAAAACGACTAACATCTCCAATTGCATGAGCTATGTCTGGCCTAGTACACACCATTGCATACATTAAACTTCCTACTATTGAGGCATATGAAACCTTTTTCCATATCTTCCTTCTCTTTATCTGTTGAAAGGATTTGACTCGATCTCAACTTAAAGTGGTTAGATAAAGGATAAGAAATCACTTTAGCTTTATCCATATGAAACCTTTCAAGTGCCTTGTCAATGTACCGTTCTTATGACATGTACAACTTCTTTCTTTTCTTGTCTCGACAAATTCGAATACTAAGAATTTGTTTTGTTGGCCCTAAGTCCTTCATGGCAAAGGACTTACTCAACTGCTTCTTCAAATTATCAATCCTTGAAGAATTTCTACCAACAATCAACATATCATCAACATATAGCAATAAAATGACAAAATCATCATTAGAGAATTTCTGTACAAAAACACAATAATCAGTCTTCTTGTAACCATGCTCCGCGATAACTGACCCAAACTTCTTATACCATTGTCTAGGTGCTTGCTTCAACCCGTAGAGACTTTTCTTTAACCGGCATACGTAATCCTCTTTTTCTTTTACCTTAAAACCCTCTGACTGCTCCATATAAATATCTTCCACCAAATCACCACGAAGGAAGGAAATTTTCACATCCATTTGTTCAATTTCTAAATCCAAGCTTGCTGCTAGACCTAGAACAACACGTATGGAAGACATCTTCACAACAGGAGAGAAAATTTCATCAAAATCAATACATTTTCTCTGACTGAATCCCTTGATGACCAGTCTAGCTTTGTATCGTGGTTGTGAACTGTGTTCTTCTTGCTTCACCCTATATACCCACTTGTTCTTCAGAGCTCTTTTACCCTTAGGAAACTTTACCAGCTCAAACGTGTGATTTTCATACAGTAACTACATCTCATCTTCCATAGAACCAACCAGTGTGCATTGTTTTCATCTTCCATTACTTCTGCATAAAATTGATGTTCTCCCTCATCTGTCAATAACACATACTCATCTATATCATACTGTGTGGAAGGACATCGGTCTCTGGTAGACCTTCTGAGTGGAATTTCTGGTTTTGGCATCTCATCATTAGTCTGATGATTTGTTTCAACTTGCATAAGAGCATCTGCATCATCTAAACCTTGTTGGTCATCTTGAACATTTTGTTCCATATGTACTGATAAAGGAACCAAATCTAAGTCAATCAAATCATCGATATACTAATAGACTCCTTTTTCTATCTTCTCAACATCTTGTATAGTTTGATCTTCTATAAACATAACATCATGACTTCTTACCAGTTTCTTCTTAACTGAATCATAAAATCTGTAGCCAAATTCATCCATACCATAACCAACAAAGATACACTATCATGTCTTCACATCGAGCTTAGATATCTCATCTTTTGGTATATGCACAAATGCCTTGCAACCAAAAATACAGAGATGATCATAAGAAACATCTTTGCCAGTCCAAAATCTGTTTGGTACATCAAATTGAAGAGGAATACATGGTGTGAGATTAAGAATATGTACAATTGTATTCAAAGCCTTACCCTAGAAAGATCTTGGCAATTGAGCTTGCGAAAGAAGACATCTTACTCTTTCAACCAATGCCATGTTCTTTCTCTCAGCCAATCCATTTAACTAAGGAGTCTTGGGAGGTGTCTTTTGATGTCAAATGCCCTAATGCCTGCAATACTCATCAAAAGAACCTAAATACTATCCCTCATCATCTGTTTTGATGCACCGCAATTTCTTCCCAATCTGTCTCTCAATTAAGGCTTGAAACTATTTAAACACATCTAATACTTGATCTTTGCTCTTCAAAGTGTACACCCATAACTTTCTTGAACAATCATCTATGAAGGTCACAAAATAACTGGCACCACCCAAAGTTCTTGTCTTCATAAGACCACATACATCTGAATGTACCAAATCAAGTATGTATTGTTTTCTTGAAGAAGGGGAACTCTTGAAATAAACTCTATTTTGCTTCCCTGCCAAACAATGAGTACATCTTCTTAAACAAACATCATTCATTCTAGAAAGAAGATTATTTTTAGTCAATACTGGAAAGCCTTTCTCACTCATGTGAGCAAGTCTCTTATGCCACAATTCTGCTGTGAGCTCATCTATCACAACATTAATAACATCTTTGAAAAGTCTTGCCTATAGTATATACAAACTAGAATACTAGTTCTCACGAGCAACAATCATAGCACCTTTAGTAAGTTTCCATTGACCATTACTAAAGGTATTGCAATATCTTTCATCATCAAGTTTACCTGCAGAGATCAAGTTCAAACGAATTTCAGGAATATGCTTTACCCCTCTAAGAAGTAGCCTCGTTCCATTATTCATCTCCAAACACACATCTCCAATCCCAATGACTTTAACCAAGCCATCATTACCCAACTTCATTGTCCCAGAGTCACTTGTTGTATAGGAGGTAAAGAAGTCCTCTCGATACATAGCATGAATGGAGGCTCCACTATCAATAACCCAATTGATCTCATGACATGCAACATTGACAACATCATCATAAACAACAAGAAATTTTGTCTATAATATTTCTTGATGTGCCCTTTCATGCCACAATGATGACACTCAACATTAGCAAACCTATTGGACTTGCTTCTTCCTTTTTCTTTGCTCTTGAAACCTTTGTTTTTACTCCTCCCTCTTCTTTCTGTAACCAAAATCTATGAGTGTTGAGAAGACCCATATGATTTTCTTCTCATTTCTTCATTCAAAGCACTGCTCTTAGCCAGATCCATGTTGATTACACCATTTGGAGTTGAGTTACTTAATGACATTCTAAATATTTCCCCAGAGTCCAACAACGTACCCAATAAACACAACCCTTAAATCTCATTATCAAACTTGAAACCCATTTCAACTAACTAATTGATTATTCCTTGGAACGTATTCAAGTGATCTATCAACAAAGTTCCATCTTGGTACCTTAAAGCCATCAACTGCTTTATGAGAAACATTTTATTATTTCTAGTTTTCTGAGCATACAACTCCTCAAGTTTATTTCAGAGTGACCGTGCATGTGTTTCCCCACTAATATGATTCCAAACATTATCATCTACCCATTGCCTTATATACCCACAAACTTGTCGATGTAACAAAGTTCATTCTTCTTCAGACAACTTTTCTAGCTTTTCAAAGGCAAACACTGGTAAATGAAACTCTTTGACATAAATGAGATCTTCCATTTTTCCTTTCTAAGTGTAATAATTAGAACCATTCAAAGTAATCATTTTACTCAAATTTTCTTCTATTATTCAACACAAGAAATTCAACAATAATAACCACAGCTCTAATACCACTTTGTTAGGAGAATCATAATATCAATGCGAACTTAATCAAGCTCTAAACAGCGGAATGAAATCTATTTTCCTTCTTTGTGTGAATCTTTTAGAAAACAAATAATTAGAGCTCAAAATGAAACATGCACAAAATTAACACAATCAATTTATGTGAACAAACCTTCCCGACGTAGGAAGGAAAGAACCATGGCACTCCATCTCCAAAACTTCCACTATCAAGAATAATTGTACAAAAGTTCTCTCTAGATAAAACTAGAGGCAAACAATCAATATTATCATCAATAATACAACTTCTTGGAAACTAACAATTATTTCAAAAAAATTGAGAGATCTTAACCAATTTTGTATTCACTATTCATGGCCCATCTTTTTGCAAATCGGTGAGCCAAATCCAAATCCCACCATCCAAATTGAATAGTCTTGAGTTTTGAACCTTCTTGCAAAACTTCAGCTCAATCGGACCACAAACGACATTCCATCGGAGCACTTGATGAAGGCTTGTTGAAGAAAAAAACTGAAAAAAATAGTTTTTCTGCTTTTCTTTTTGCTGACGCTTCACTCTCTCAACAACCCTAAGGTGATGTTTGGTTGGAAGGAATGGAAAGTAATCAGAATTGATTCCTTCCATTTTGTGTGTTTGGTTGGGCAGAATAAGGAGACGGAATGAAATTGATTACTAAAGGAGAAAGAATCACAATTCCTTCTCCCCCTTTAGGAATAATGATTCCATTCCTGATATAAATTTACTTTCCCAATTTTACCCCTCACCTAATATTATAATTCCAAAACTACCCTTCCTTTATAAACGAAGAAGCAGAATGAATATGTCTCCTATTTTCCCACCCACGAAGAGAGCCTTAGGCGTCGCAATTTCTTCTCCATCTCTACACTCAACCGTCGCCTCACCTAGTCCTCCACAGCTGGGGGTAGGGCTGAGCATTGGTTCGAAGCCGCAAATTTTAGGTCAATCCGAATTCGATCCGAATTCGATCCGCTGTATATGCCAATTCGAACAAATCTGAATCCGCCAATTTTAACACAATCTGAAACCGATCCGATCCGATCCGAAAATTATTTAATACAAAAATTATTCAATCCGAATCCGCTTTAAATGCCAATCCGAACAAATCTAAATCCACCAATTTTAAAGCAATCTGAAACCAATCCGATCCAAAAATTATTTAATGCAAAAATTATTCAATCCGAATCCGCTTTAAATGCAAATCCAAACAAATATGAATTTGATCCGATCAAAGAAGGACAAAATCATAATTTTAACCTATAAAATAAAAAATTACATAAAATCAAAGAAAAAATTAAAATTAAAATATTTTCCATATAAATTCAACAATAAATGACTATGATTAAAAATAGTTCAACAAAAATGATCCAAAAGAAAAAAATTCAATACAAATTAAATAATTTAACTCAAAATATCCATAGTTTTAACATAAAGTTTAAAAATATTAAATTCAAATTACATCAAAATAAAACAATACTTTTAAAGTGTTGTTCACTACAAATCTTCAATATGGGTTGGTTTTGAGATGATTCATTTAATAGAGCTTCCAAATCATGAAACGGCCGAAGCAAGGAGATCATGAATGCTATACTTGTTCATTGTCTAGCCAATATAAAAGACTACGAGCTTCTTCAATGGTTGCTCTTCCTAATAAAAGCAGGTCACTATCGCACAAGAGTTTCGCACCACTTTGAAGCACTGGACTTCTTATAAAAAGGACTACAATACAAATTTTAATTTACCATGAGCCTAAATATCATGATATATAAATATACAAGTATGTTCTTTGGAAACTATAAGGCAGCTCTTACATTGTGACTTGCAACCTCATTAGATGATCCACTTTATCTATGTGGTGCTGTGCCTCTTCCAGACTCTGCATTTTTCAGCCTCTTTTGCTCAAATTATCTGAAATAATTTTCCAAACAAAGAAATAAAAAAAAAACTAAAGTTCTCTAGAAATAAACTCATGTATGAAAACAACCTAACTGTTATTTAACATCATAAGTTCCAAATATTATGAGAGACAAAGAATGTTGCTAAAACAAGAAGCTTATGTGGCATACATCAAGATTGGCTTGAAGCTCAGCATTGGCTTTTGGAGCAGGCATTGCCCTGACTGCTCGATCCCAAGCACGAGATTTCTTGACACCACCAGGTTAGGACTATCAAGACTGTTTGTAATCCTCTTTATGCTTTAAAGTGCAGAGAAGAAAAGTAAGAACTGTAATATTATAGAGAGGTGCATGGCAAATAGACAAAGAAATGATCAAATCAAGATAAGAAATGTTCAATAACAGTAATATACTTTCTGGCTTCTTCATCCCGAAGTTTTGCATCCATCTCTTTACTAGGAGGATATTTTAGAAGACTAGAATGGTCACAGGCATAAGGTTGGTTTGTGAAAAACTGAAAAATAAGACATAAGAACTCATTAATATTCTGTGAATTTATTAAAATGAAATATAACTTACAATTAGCAAATAAAAGACAAAGGAAAACTACTAGTCAATGTTGAAGCTAATGAGTCATGAACAACGGAGAAATGGGGGTAGTAGTGATTGTCTCTTCCCAATGATACCAACCATAAAGACTGATTCTTCAAAACAAATTGGCTTAATTTAAAGGCATTTAGTATGGCTTAGTTAACTCAATTTTAAGTGCATATTATTATGTCAGTCTAACGTAGCAGAGATATCAAAATTTAAACAAATCTTATTATTGTATCTATGTCTCTTATCAATGGCAATGAGATCAACAAAAAATCAAAAATATCAGAAGACGCCAAGTCCAATAGTGACTATTAAGTCATACTTCACTGTTCAATGCAGCAGAGTGGCAGTCAGGCGTTCAGAAGGGTCAATTGAAATAAGGGTCTCAATTAGTGGCAATGATGATGGTGGAAAATATTTGAAGGTTTCCATTTTCCACAATGTATCGCTTGTAGGATTGTTGAGGCTTGAATATTGTTGCATGTGGCAACTTTGACCTTTTCCAATAATCCTCCTTAGGAGAGCCGCATAACTTAAAGATCTTATGCAGCTCCTCCACCTATTTGAAAAAGAAAAAGTTAAAAAAGAGAGACAAATTAGAGGCAAAAGGTAAAAGTTCTCAAACACAAACCAACAAAGAAGAATCACCAACAATTCCATTTAACCAACAGAATCTCTATATCAAACAGGTTGTTCGGAGCATTTAAACTCTACAGATGAAATTAGTTTGAAATAAAGTTGCTAAATAAACACAAGCAATTAGATCCTACTTCTGTGCGACCAGGCATGATAGGCTTCCCTGCCAGTAACTCAGCTAAAATGCAACCAGCACTCCACAGATCTACTCCTACTCCATAATCAGTGGCATCAAGAAGAAGCTTTAGGGGACTATACCAAAGAGTAACCACCCTACTTGTCATGGGTTGCTTGTGATTGGGATCAAAAAAGGAAGCCAATCCAAAATCAGCAATCTTTAAGACTCAACCATTGTCGATAAGAAGATTTGATCCTTTAATATCACGATGCAATACATGCTGGTTGTGACAGTGTTCAAGCCCTAGCAAAAGTTGGTGCATATAACATTTCATCTGCCACATACCATACATAGAAAGAAGTAAGAACACCAATAGAACAAAACTATCTCAAGGAAAATGTAACTCAATCACCTACCTATGAAGCTAGAAAATTAAAAAAATTCTATAATACCTAAGACTCTGTGAACTTTATTCCTGCGCTTGTAGCAAGTCCAGCTAAATCATGCTCCATATATTCAAAAACAAGATACAAGTTGCAAGACATCTGATGAGCGAAAACCGGTATCGCCGATTCTTGCCAATACTTTGGTTTTATATTTATAAAACTCTCGAAAGTGCACGAATCATTTCGTAGAAAATGATAAGTATACTCCCAAGGTCGATCTAAGGAAGGAATATATGTGGTTTTTAATTTATTATTCAAATTTTTAAAAATGAAATTAAATCCTAAACATCCTGTCACGATATTTTGGGTTTTGTGTTTTTAATCTACTTACATAAAAATAAACATAGATTCAATAAATATTTATGCAAATTTTATCTTTTATAATAGTGGAGTATTTATGGATATAATAACTAAGTTAATTATGCTTGCTCATATTATTTAGGTTATTAAAGATATGAATTGATATTTATTGATTCTCCCTTTTTTGTATGAATACCACATTTGGTGGGGTTAGATATTCTTTGTTAACTAAACAAATCAATTAACACCTATGTGTGGGGTTGATAACTAATTTGGTTAATTAAATTAATTCCTTTTTCTAAGAGATTGAAAATGAACCATTTAAATGCCACCTTTGGTGGTTAGACGATTTAAACTTTATTCAAGGTGTCCAAATTAAACCTAAGAATTTAGTTATCCGAGTACTAACTTTCAAGTTTTAAAACTACTACTGAAAACATGTTGTCAATACATTTTCAGATAATAATTCTTATAAAACATTTTGAAATAGAGCTTCACTCTAACTACCGGGCGATTGTACCAACAAATAAAAGAGCACTACTCTAAATCAGACCGGATAACTAAACCTTAAAATCTAATTTTCAGATTTAAGTTTGTAATGAAAAATAATATATTTATCTCTAACATTCTTAATATAAAATCTTGAATAAAAATAAAATCAATTTATTTTAGAGATTATTACCTATTTAATATTTCGCAAGCATAACAACGTTATTATTACATCATGTTTACTAACAGCCAGCAGAGTTAAATTTAATCACAGACAAATTAAATATAACATGTAAGAATAAAGCATAAAAAATAACTGCAAAGAAAATAAAATCCTTACAAAACTTCGATGCTATTCCCGTAGCTGGAAAACCTCCAAGCAGAATTTGCACTCTCATTTATTGAATCAAAAAGCAAATAAATTACAAAAACATAACTAGTTCTTCCCAAAAAAGAAAGAACTCTAAAACTATGAGAAATTAACTAAAATCTAAAAAAAACTAAAAACTAAGAAATGGAGAGAAAGAAAGAAGAGAGAAGTGTGTTTTGAGGTGTTTTTGAAGTGAAGAGAAGGGGGGTATTTATAGGTGATGATGGGGAGAAAAAGTGAGTGAAAAAATGTTAAAAAATTGTGAAAACGCGGAATGCAATTGCTGAGGTCATTGATGACGTCAGCATGACGTCATGGGACGGCTGCTCAGAAAATGGGGCAAAATGGGCAGCGGCGCGCGCAGACAGCACCAGGGGCACGTAGGGCGCGTGCGGGGGTAGCAACAAGACATGCAGGCGCGCGGGTGTGGGCGTGGGGGACAGCATGGCGCGCGCGGGGCTCGGCGGAGCTGGGCGGCTAGGCGGCGTGATTTTCTCCTTTTTGACCTTTTTGACCCATTTTGTCCAATTTTTCTATATTTGTTGACCTTTCCCCATTTATTTATTAATATATTTGTGATATATTGCCTGCAGTATTCTTCTTTGAGTCTTTAAGTTACATTTTTAAGTGAAAATACCTGAAAAACAATAGAAATACCCGTGATTTCAAAAAAGACAAATTTATACAAATATATGATAAAATCATATAAATATATATATTTTTAATCAATTAATGTGCATAAAATCATGGTAATTTTAGTGCTTTTTGAGCACTCATCAACATCCTTGAAGTTACTAATCCTTCCAATTTCACAACATTAGGATGATCTAGCTGTCGCAGAATCATAATTTCCCTGGGCATAAATTTTACACTCTCAGGCTCCAAATTGTCAAAGCGAACTTTCTTCAGTGCAACAACTTTATCCGTTAGCGTATCCCTAGCTTTGTAAACATTGCTATATGTACCTTGTCCAATCTGTTCAAGACAACACAAAAACAAGAAGATTGAGCCATGGACATCCCAAAAGGAAGAAAAAAAATTGACAGTAAAATAAATTAAAATAAAATCGATTGGAACTGACAAACATCGACTGGAACTGACGATCAGCGACTGGGGAAGGAGAGAACAGCGACTGGGGAAGGAGAGAGTGGCAACAGGGAAGGAGAGAGCGGCGAGTATAAGAGACAGAGAAATGAGATTAAGGTTTTCAGCACCTCGGCTCTAAATTTCAGTTTTATATTAGATTTAATTATAATATATTATTATTATTATTATTATTATTATTATATATATTTTAAATAATATATAAATGTATCGGATTGGATTGGATTATTCAGATTTGAATATTTTCAATCCGAATTCGAGCGGATTGATAAAATCCAATCCGACTTCGGATCGAAACCGCTCAATTTTTTTTTCAGATTTGATCGGATTGATCGGATTTTTCGAATTGATTGGATATTTTGCTCACCTCTAGCTGGTGGTTTCCCTGACATTCAAGGGGAGTTCTCGTCCTCATCTGTGTCTTCTCTCTCATCTATCTCGTAACCCTACTTTCTTCACGAGTTGTTCTCTTTTCTGTTTTTTGCTTCTCGCCTGGTCGTATTCTTATTTGTTTTCTGATATTGTGGATTTTTCCTTTGAGATTGTTCTCTATTCTGTAAATATTTATTTCTATTTTGAATCGATTCCTAATTTTTTTCTTTGATCTAATCGCCTCCTATTGTTCGTCTGAGGAATTGTTCTCTGTTTTGTCGAAATTTATTTATATTTTGAATCAATTCATATTTTTATTATCTGTTCTGGTATTCTGGTATGTGATATTCTTTGTTGTTTGCTTTGAATCGATTTTTTGGTCTCATGAACTCAAAAACTATCCATTAGTGATACTTGCAGAGGTATTGTCGAAGAGAATGCATTACTTAATCTTTCATAAACAAAAACTGTCCATTAATATCCAAATCAATATTGTTTATTCAAAAGATGTATATTATTAGTAATATAATCAGTATCTTTTACAATATTTAATTTTTACAGTTTAATATAATAGGTATATTTTATCAATTTTATAAGTAAATTGTTGTTCCTAGTATTGTTTTTGTTTGTAATTTAAGGTAAAATGGATGACCATAGCTTGAATGTGGAAGAGGTGGATGCTATTGTTGTGTACTTGATGCATATAATGTATATTGTAAAATTCTTTTTTGAGATGGTGGTGGATAAAAACAAGACAATATCTTTAAGGAGACAATTGTATGAGCTTGATTTTTTTTCAAATAGGAAAATTGTGCTTAGATTATGCTATAAGAGCGACATTACTAGTATTAATCAACTTAGGATGAGTATGAGTGTTTTTACCAATTTATGTGCAATGCTTGAAACTAGAGGGGGGCTAAAACAATCAAAGCATTTGTTAGTAGATGAGCAGGTAGCCATGTTTCTTCATGTGATTGCACACCATATGAAAAATAGAGTTATAACTTATCGATTTAGAAGATCTGGAGAGACAGTTAGTAAGTATTTCAATAATGTCTTGCATGCTATCATACGGTTGCATAAGGAGTTACTGAAAAAACCTGAGCCTATTCTTGACGATTGTGATGACGATAGGTGGAAATATTTCAAGGTAGATATAATGTTTCATTTCTTTCTTTTTTTCTTTCTTTTTTCTTATTACCATGTAATATTTTTAATAATTAAATGATTTTACTTGATTTATTGGTACTAAGGTTGCTTAGGAGCACTTGATGGTACTCATATTAGGGTAAGAATTCCTATAGGTGATAAGTCTAGGTATCGAAACCAAAAAGGTGAGGTTACCACAAATGTTTTGGGGGTTTGCTCTACTGATATGCAATTTATTTTTGTTTTACCCTGTTAGGAGGGTTCAACAGCTGATAGTAGTCTTACGTGAAGCTATACGTAGAAGGAATGGATTTAAAGTCCAACTTGGTAAGTAATATGTAAATTGATCAATTTTTTTAAATTCTATGAATATGAAATTGAACTGTAAAATATATTTAATATATACGGCATTATTATCTTGTGGATGCTGGATATGAAAATTTTAATGGATTTCTTGCTCCATATCGTGGTCAATATTATCATTTGAGTGAATGGAAAGATGGTATACAACCTCGCAATCCACGCGAATTTTTTAACATGAAAACATGCTAGGAATGTGATCGAGAGATTTTTTGGTGTGTTAAAGAATTGATGGGCTATTCTAAGAAGTCCAGCATTCTATCCCATTAAAACTTAAAATCGAATAATTATTGCTTGTTGCTTGCTGCATAACTATATAAGAAAGGAAATGTCATATGATCCATTTTAGAAAAATTGGGAAAATCTTGAAAATAGAGATGAGGATGAGGATGATGAAGATACAATAAGAATTGTAGACTCTACACATGAATGGAGTGTATTTAGAGACAATTCGACATCAAACATGAAAAATGAATGGAAGGAAAGGAGAGAGGGATAGATGATAGTGATTGTTTAGGTTAATGGAAGTCGTGTTTTCTTATTTATGCTTGATTATGGTTGTAATGAAGAGATTGTTTGATTGAAATTATTTGTAATCTTGTAAAACATTATGCTATTGGTCGTATTCTTATAATTTTAAAATTATTCTCATTGGTTGCTAGGCTCGTCAACTTTAATATTTTTTCTACTTCTATTTTGTTAATAAGTGGTATATTTTTTTGTACTTACTTTTTAATTTTAGGATGTCATTTTCACAAAGTTTTACCTCAAGAAATTGAGGCCTTGGACAAAATAAAATATTTTGGATAGTAGCATTAGATGAAAAATTAATTGAGTGTCTTGTAGAGTTACACAATCAGGGTTCATATAGAACTGATGGTGGTTTCAAACCTGGCTACTTAAATGTTATTGAGAAATTACTACTTCAAAAACTACCATATTGCACTATGAAAGCTAAACCACATATTGAGTCTCGATTGAAAACATTGAAGACTCAATTTACTACTATACATGACATGCTAACTGGTCATAATAGTAGTGGATTTGGGTGGGATCCAGTGAATAAACATATAGCTACTGAGGCACCTGTTTGGGATGCATATGTAGAGGTAATATTTTTGTTGTTCTCATTTGTTATAAAAAAATGCATTATTTATGTTTAGAAATTAATCCATTTGATTATAAATGATTTTCAATTTGACATATTTTAATACTTTTTAGAGTCACAAATAAGCTGCTCATTTTAGACATAGGTCATTTTCTCGTTACGAGGACTTGGCTATTGTATTTGGTAAAGACAGAGCCACAGGAAAAGATGCAGAGACTCCAGATGATGTTGTTTTAGAACTTGATAATGAACGGGATCAAGAGACAGTAAATGAAACTGATCCATTACATCAACATGTTGATGCTACTGACCAGCAAAACTCAAATGTTTCATCTAAAAAAAGAAAGAGAACTATCGGAGTTAATGAATATGGAACTTTTGTTGAGAGGGCAGCTTCGATACTTGTAGAAGAGATGAAGAATGTTGGCAGCCTTTTGAGTCGATCCATCACAAAAGGAGAAGAAAAAGAAGAACAAATGAGATTGTACAATGAATTACAAAGGACCAAATCACTTAGCAATGATGAGCTTGATGTTGCTACAATTCTTCTTGTTGACAAACCCGCAAGAATGAATGTATTTTTTGGAGTACCTGATGGCAACAAAGATGGTTGGATTAGAAGCCTTCTTAGACGTGAAAGTGCATTATATTAAGTTATGGATATGTGTTATTACTATATGAATATTCGTTTGTAATTGTTATATTAGCCTTATTTTGGTATCTAACTTAATTTTAGTTAGGCTAATATCAATATTTTGATATAGTGTTTTGAACACTTGTATTTTGAATACTGCTGAAATGTTAACATTTGTGCTTGATTGAACAGATGATACGAAAATAGTAGGATCAACATAAGTTTGTAATTATGTTTATATTAATAATTTATTGTTCTGTAAACAATGAATAGCATCATTGTACAAAAAAATCCCAAAAATGGTTTCAATATATTGAATGCTATCAAAAGCAATCTTAATAACATCATTATCTTTATAAAAGTTAATATATAATTAATTTTTTATGATATAAAAAAAGAAATATATATTTTTTACTTAAAAAATTAAAATTGTTATTTAATTTTTCTGACGAAAAAATAATAATTAAATAACATTATTTGAATTTTACAGAATGCAGGGGTATTAAGATCATTTACAGCTTTTTTCATTCCATTTCAGTGGCAAACCAAACAATGTAATCCTGATTCCAAGCTTGATTCCAGTGGTCAAAACAAACAATATTTTTTCATTTTCATTTCATTCCATTCCGATTCCAATTTCATTATGCAAACCAAACATCGCTTGAATGGATTGATCAATGAAGCAATCAAATAGATAAAATTGTCCCTTCTTTCTCTGTGGGCCACGAAACCACGTTGGATTTTTTAGGCTCCTCAAAATAAGAAGAAAACAAACAAAAAAAAAAGAGTAATAAGTTTGGTCATTTCCCAGTGATAGTGTCCCTGTTCTTACCCAGAATTGCTGAACATTTTTCGAAATAGCATCATCTTTACTATCTCCAATTTTTGGCAATGTCAAAATGTAAGGATTGTGTAGTATGAGCTTTTTCAGTTTCTCAACATCAGCACTATCAAAAATCAAAGGACCAGTATGTATACATCAGTTTGGAACAACACTCCCCCAATGGAAGGAGGAATTTGACAAGAGCATTTATGATCGATACGGACAGATATTTTCAGAAGTCTAACAATTACAACAAGAAGCTGGGGACCTAATCTTGTTGCCAATTAGTATGTTATTAACATGAAGAGTCAAGGTTATCTACTAAGGAATGAAATTGAGACTACATAAATAAAATCCAATAATAAGTAGGCAGAGCAGCATAGAAGGCTGTCAATGAGAGGAAAAATAGGCTCTATTATAAGTTTCCCTCATCACCAATGTCTCTCTCAATGACGCACCTGGAGCTAGCAGACATGAGAAGGCATTGACAACTCTTCGGAATGTACGGTGTAAGAGCTTTTAGATCTTCTTCATACCCAGATGACAAAAGAAGATCTGCCTGGAAAAAGTATAAATTAATGTTCTATCGACAACAAAATACTTGGTAATCTTGTCATAGATTTGAACCTAGCAAGAAGAAAGTACAAAGATGAAAATGGTTTCCATGAAACAGCTAACCCATTTAGGGTAATCCACCGCAGAAAATGAACATATGTGCAATCAAGTTTAAACTCCGCCCAACAATAACATAAAGACATTTAATAATGGGTCTAACCTCATCAAGAACAAGAATCTTTAGTGAATCACTAATAGATGCTGATGGAAGAACACCGGCTGATAAGCATTTTGGAATACAAGCTGGGGTAGAAATCATAATGTCAATTGGTCCAGCCAATGCAACACGCTGAAATTAAAGTTATTGAGTGAGAAGGTGAGGTTTGGTGAACAAAAACAAGTTGACTTGCTCTTTGTCAACATTGAAACATCTACTTTGCAACAATATTGGGGTTACAAGCTGACCAAATCGGAAGCAGTTATACTAGTTGTCAATTGTACAACTTTCAATTGAACTCTGCACAATTTAATAATAGATATAGCCTCCCCATAAACCCAGGCATATATGACACAAAGTATGATATTAGGAAATAGATAGATAAGATTGAAAACAAGAAATCAATAAGGGATTGACTACATTAAAGCACACCTGCTGACAAAGTTCCCGATTTGGAACTAGAATGAATGCACTAGGAGCAGACTTAGTCGTTGAACTAGAATCACCAAAAAGCTTTTGAAGCAATGGAACAAGATAGGCAAATGTCTTCCCAGAACCAGTGAAGAAATAAACATTTTCTTCAATATATTTTTTCTTAATTTGAATCGGGTATGTACATTGTTTATATAAACAAATATTAATTACTATTTCAACAACCACCATGATTGAATTACAAGGTTTACAGCTGCTTGGTAGGCACCGTGTATATTGGTAAGCGTTTGGCATCGGTGCAGTATTTGTTGAATGATTTACAGTATTTGTTAAATTCAACACTCCCCCTCAAGTTAGTGCATAGATGTCTTTCATGCCCAACTTGACTGAAACTTCTGTGAATACTCGATATGAGACTACTTTAGTGAGAATGTCATCCAATTGATCTTCTGACTTAATTTTTGGTAATTCCAATGAATTTTCTTCTAACTTTTCCTTAATAAAAAATCTGTCAACTTCAACATGTTTTGTACGATCGTGTTGAACTGGATTATGAGCAATATCACATGCTGCTTTATTGTCACAAAATAACTTAATTGATTCTTTAACAGGATATCCCAAATCTTTTAAGAGAGATTGTAACCACAAGGCCTCACAAAGCCCAAGTGCCATGCCTCTGTATTCAGCCTCTGTGCTTGAACGGGTAACAACATATTGTTTCTTACTTCTCCATGTTACAAGGTTTCCCCCTACAAAAGTGAAGTAGCCTGATGTAGATCGTCCATCATTTATTGATCCAGCCCAATCAGCATCAATATATACTTCAATTCTAGAGAACTTTGAGTTTTTAGTGAACAATACTCCTTTTCCAGGAGCAGACTTTAAATACCTCAAAATACGAATAACTACATTCATATGTTGTTCTCCAGGATTATGCATAAATTGGATGACAATACTTAAAACATAGGCAAGATCTGGTCTTGTGTGTGCCAAATCCATCAACCTTCCAACAAGCCTTTGGTATCTTTCTTTATTTGTTGGAACTTGATCAACCTTGATACATAACTTTAATCCTTCCTCTAATGGTGTATTAGCTGGTTGACATGCCAACATACCAATTTCTTTTAATAAATCCAAGGCATACTTTCTTTGAGATAAGAAGATTCCTTCTGTTGATCGAGAAACCTCAATCCCAAGAAAATATTTTAAGGAACCAAGGTCTTTCATTTCAAATTCTTTGGACAAATAAGTTTGTAGCGCTTTCCTTTCTTCAAGATCATTTCATGTTACTATCATATCATCAACATATACAATAAGTGTAATGATCTTACCATACCTTTTTTTAGAAATAAAGTATGGTCTAAATTGCTTTGCTTGTAGCCAAATGCCTTCATTGACTTTATGAACCTATCAAACCATGTTCTTGGGGATTGTTTCAATCCATGTAGTGATTTTTTTAATTTGCACACATTTTCATCATGGATTTTGGATTTCTTGATTCCTAGTGGTAAATCCATGTAGACTTCTTCAATTAAATCTCCATGTAGAAAGGCATTTTTTACATCAAACTAATATAATGGCCAATCTAAATTTGCAGCTAGAGATACCAAGACCCGAGCAGTATTAATTTTGGCTACAAGTGCAAATATTTCTGTATAGTCGATCCCATATGTTTGAGTGTATTCTTTTTCCACCAATCTTGCTTTATAACGTTCAATCATACCATCTGCTTGATACTTTACTGAAAAAATCCATCTACATCCAACAATTTTCTTTGTTGGTGGACGATCGACAAGTTCCCAAGTTCTATTTATTTTTAAGGATCTTAGTTCTTCATTCATAGCATCTTTCCATTTTGGGTCAGCTAAAGCTTCCTGCACACTATTAGGAATAGATACAGCAGATAATTGATTCACAAATGATATGTTTGATTTTGACAAACGATGTTTAGACATATAGTTACTCATGCGATATTTGACTTTACTAGAAATCTCAAGTTCATACATGGCTTTAGGAATACCTCTGTTAGGAAGTGATGGAAGTATTTTTCTGGCTAGTTCAATAGTTGGAACATCCTGTGCAAACGATTGGTTAGGTATATCAACAGCTTGTAGAGAAGGAAACTCGTACTCACTTAGTGGTAGTAAGAAACTTGCTTGATGATCTTGAAGTTGATGAGGACTTGATTCCATTTCCCTTGAGTCTTTTCTATATTGAGAGTTATTACCATCTGAATTCAAGTTATTTGTATTTTCCTCACATATAATTTGTCTTTCTTCATAAGGAAACAATTTATATGTAAGGGTTTGAATTTCAGCCTGGTTGTACTCCCCCTGAAATTCAGGTGTAGAAGAGAAATACATTGTATCTTCATGAAAAATAACATCCATGGTGGTAATTATTTGTTTTGTAGGAGGATGATAACAACGATACCCTTTTTGTTGCATGGCATATCCCATAAAAACACAATGTATTGCTAGTGGATACAATTGCTACGTTTTTGTTTATGTAGGTGTACAAATGCCACACAACCAAATACATGAGTAGGTAAATTGGGAACACTTGGTGCAATAATTGCTTCAGTGATGACTTGTAGTGGTGTTTGGAAGTTAATGGGACTGGAAGGTACCCGATTAATCAAATATGCAGCAGAAGTAATTGCTTCTCCCTAATAAGATAATGACATATTAGCTTCGATCAATGAAGCACCAACAACTTCCAACAAGTGTCGATTTTTTCTTTCTACAACTCCATTTTGTTAAGGTGTATCAACACAAGTAGTTTGATGAATAATCCATTATGATTTAAGATATTCTTGAAGCTCAGAACTTTTAGATTCTCCTCCATTGTCACTTCTTAGAACTTGAATCTATGTTTTATATTGAGTACGAACCATTTTATGAAATTTTCTAAATAATACGTTTACCTCACTTTTAGATTTCATTAAATAGACCCAAGTCATTATACTAAAATCATCGATAAATGTAACAAACCAACATGATTCTCCCAAAGTAGAGACTTTGGAAGGACCCCATACATCAGAATGTATAACCATAAACAGAAATGGACTTTTATTTAAGGTTACAAGAAATGAGGAATGATGACTTTTTTCTAGTTCATAGACATCACACTTTAAAGTAGAAAGATCTAAGCTAAAAATAAACTTGGAAATAATTTCTTTAAATATCCAAAAGAAGCATGACCCAATCTCCTATGCCATAGCCATATATTTGATTAATCCTTTTTAGATCCAGTTGCTACCAATGCATGATTTGTTGAGTCCAAGTCCAAATAATACAGGTTTCCTTGCCTAACACCACGACCAATCGTTTGCTTTGTTTGAATGTCCTTGAACACACAAAAGTCAGGCTAAAAAATAACAAAACAAGATAAAGCAGTGGTTATTTGAGAAATAGATATAAGGTTATACTCTAAAGAGGGAATAACTAGTAATTAGTCTAAATTCAAAGTACTAGTGAGAGACACAGATCTTTCCCCAATGATTGGGGTTGTGTTACCATTGGTAGTGCAAACAGTTTTGTGTGAGGATGGTTTTGAGATTTGTCTAGAATCAAATGTCATATGATCAGTTGCACCTGAATCAATTATCCATGTATTATTAAAAATAGGAGAAAAAGCTTTAAGCATCTTACCAACATTTACTGAGGAGTTTACAACATGATCCTTTGTTGTTTCAACAATGGTGGCAGCAGACATATGTCAAGGATTTTTCTTCCGAGAGTCATGGTTGTGATCCCACCAGTCAGGATATCCCACAATTTCAAAACATTGTTCTTTAGTATGACCCTTTTGATGACAATGGGTACATTTAAATGATGATTTATCAGTCACCCTTCGTTCTTGCTAATTGGAAAAAGAACGATTTTTAGATATCATGGTGGAAGCATCAACGTCTCCATATTTTTCCTTCAATGAGATTCGACGTACTACCTCCCGTCGAATCAAGGAATAACAACCTTCTAAATCTGGGATAGTTTCTTTTCGCAAAATTTCTCCACGAACCTGCTCAAATTCATCATCTAATCCAGCAAGAAAAATATGTATCCTTAGTCTTTCAACAGACTCTTGATATGATATTAGATCATGAGGGTCTTTCATGACCACCTTATCACGATGGTCTAGCTCTTGGAAAATTTTAGTCAACTCTCCATAATACTCTGAAAGTGATTTTCCATTTTGTCTGGAAGTAAAGGCTTTTTGGTTTAAGACAAATACCTGTAATTCATCACTTCCATCATAGAATGCTTTTGCCAAAGCACCCCAAATTTCAAAAGCAGTAGGTATGCGTAAATATCATTTCATGATTTCTGGACTCATTGACATAAGTATCAATATCTTCACTTTTTGATTTTCTGCATACCACTTGTTATAATTGTTTGATGTTTTTTCTGGTTGCAAATTTTTGTCATGAATATAAGAGAGTTTTCTCTCTCTATAATATGCATTTCTTTTATTTGAGACCAAACATCATAATTAGTCTCAGTAAGAACAATTCCAGCATTAAAAACACCTTCAGAATGAACAGATTGTACAATAATCAGAGTTGATTGCTCTATAGGTAATGAAATTGTACCCTCTGTCATGATATTATGATAAATAAACTAGAAAATGGTGTAATAATTTCAGAACTAAAAATTAAAAAAACAATTCAAGAACTAAACTGTTTTTTTTAAGAAATAGACTAAATCGAATAAAAAACCACAAAATCGGGTAAAAAATTGGTTTAAAAACTTGAAAATTGGACCATATCTGTTTAAAAAATCCAGAACTGGGAAAAAATGGGTTCAAACCTTTAAAATGGCCCGAACCGGCCAAAAATGAAAAAACTATGAAAAACCGAGAAAACCGAGTTCAGACCGAATCGCTGGTTGAACTGAACCAACCTGAGCCGAACCGAGATGCATGCCGGCTACATCCGTGAGCCAAACCGAGATGCGGACAGGCTACGTCCACAAGCCGAACTGAGGTGCGGGCTGGCTACGCCCTCGAGCCGAACTAGCCGAACTGAGTCGAATGACACGTCATCGTCTTCAACCTGCAGATGGTGTGTGACGGGGCGTGAAGGCGCGTGAAAATGTTTTCTTTCCTTCAGGTGGCGCATGGGGGCGCGTGTTGCACTTTTCTTCTATCCTATTTTTACCAAAATGTTCAGAATTGTGTTTAGAGTAATCTGGTAAAATTAGGTGGAACAAATAACGCTTCAAAAATGATGTTTGCAATTAATAGTTGTACAAGTGCTTGAATAAAAAAAATTCACGAGAAAAAATATTTTCAGAGAAAGAAATCTCTGTTTTAGAGAACAAGGGTTTCAAATTTGTATAAAGCAATGACTTGGCTCTGATACCATGAAGAAATCAATATTTGAAGAAACAATCAGAAGAAGAAATAAACTTTTTCTTCAATATATTTTTTCTTAATTTGAATTGGGTATGTACATTGTTTATATAGACAAATATTAATTACTATTTCAACAACCGCCATGATTGAATTATATGGTTTACAGTTGCTTGGTATGCGTTGTGTATATTGGTAGGCGTTTGGCGTCGATGCAGTATTTGTTGAATGATTTGCAGTATTTGTTGAATTCAACATCTTCTCCCGGGCAACTACATCCTTACCTTCCTGAAATTAGAAACATATATAAAAGAAAAATAAAATGTTGAACACAAAAACAATCAAGTTTTCAGCAAAATCAAGCATCTAAATCTGATTGCAACCAACCCACTATTGCTTTCTCTTAAAAATTTCATCAGAAGGTTGCCAAGTGCCTAGGCGATGTACAAAAGGAAAACTCGCTAGTATTAGAGGAATGGCTACACTTTGAATAGGAGTTGGTTTGTGAATTCCCTTCTTGTTTAGCGCATGAGTAAGATAAGGGTCCAACCCAAGCTCTCTGTATGTCTGCTTGTCTTCTTCCTGCTTCTTTCCTTCTTCCCTGTGTTTGGTCTCTTTTACTGGTTTTCCCATGGTTTGAATCATACGGTGCCTAATTGATAAACTACAAAGATTCAACCCTTTTAAAACGTTCATAAAATGTTGTAACTTGGTATCTGCAGCATTCAGGGTGTTGGGAAAAAATAGATGGTTGTAAAGAAATAACTTTCACGCACCTAGGATAATTTTCCAAATCAAAATAGAACAAAAATGAAACCAAGATTTTGCATGGAAAAACCTTTCAAAAAATGAAAGTAACAACCACAGGACCCGTAGGACACTTGAACTTCCACTATAATAAGATGGGATTACACACTTCACCTTTAGGTGGATCTCTCACAAAATACAACAAATATGTATCTTCAATTTGTGGATAAAACTTAACAAATTGGCTCTCTTACTTTCTCTCTCAAAAACTCTCTCTCTCTTTTGTTTTCTCCGCTTTTGATGTATTTTCTTTTAAGATGAAGCAAGGCTTTTATAGAGCCAAAGCTCCATCTTTCTCTCTGGATTATATGGAGAGATTTTTGACTTTTTTTTCTTTCTTTCTTTCGGCGCCTACCACATTTGAAAGTTTACATACCTTTTCTTTCTTTCTTTACTGCTGCAAGCCCACCTTAGTTGACCAAAAAATCTCCCCCTCTAACTTATGTGGTACATGGCTCTTCCACACCTACAATCTTTCTACAGATAACAAGTTTTTCTCTAGTCCCGGTCTTTGTCATCATATCTGCCCCATTATCATTGGTGTGAACCTTTTCAACTTCCAGTAGTTTATGTTCCAACACATCACGAATCCAATGATAACTTACGTCGATGTGTTTGGACCTTGAGTGGAAGGTTGGGTTCTTACTAAGATGAATTGCACTCTGACTGTCGCAATAAAGAACATAGTTTTCTTGGTTCTGATGCAATTCTTGTAGGAACTTTTTCATCCACAGGATCTCCTTACAACCTTCAGTGATTGCAATGTACTCTGCTTCGGTGGTACTTAAGGCAATACACTTTTGTAATCGTGATTGCCATGAAATAGCTCCCCCTCCAAATGTTATTAGGTACCCGGATATAGATTTTCTCGTATCTATTGCGCCAGCCATATCTGAATCTGTATATCCTTCTAATACAGGTTTTTTATTACCAAAGCATAAACAATGACTGAAGGTTCCTTTGAGATACCTGAGTATCCATTTGACAATTGCCCAATGTTCCTTTCCAGGATTTGATAGGAATCGGCTCACAATGGCAACAACATGTGTAATGTCTGGTCTGGTGCATACCATAGCGTACATTAGGCTGCCAACTGCCGATGCATAAGGCACCTTACTCATCTCTTATTTCTCCTCCTCACTTGAGGGACATGGACTCATATTAAGTTTGAAATGGCTTGCAAATGGACAACTAATAGGTTTAGCTTTGCTCATGTTGAATATTTCAAAAAAAAATTCAACATACCGTTTTTGGGAAAGCCAGATCTTTTGCTTTTGCCTGTTGTGGGTAATCGTTATGCCAATAATCTACTTGGTAGGTCCTAAGTCCTTCATTGAAAAGGACTTGCTCAACTTCTTCTTTAACTTGTTAATCTTGTCAATATTTTGACCCACAATCAACATATCATCAACATAAAGCAAAAGAATAATAAAGTCACCATCAGAGAATTTCTTGATGAAGACGCAGTGATCAGCCGTTGTTCTATTGTATTCATTTTTCTCCATGAATGAGTCGAACTTTTTGTACCACTTCCTTGGTGCTTGCTTCAGACCATAAACGCTTTTCTTTAGTCTGCATACCAACTTCTCTTTGCTTTTGACTTGGAAACCTTAGGGCTGCTCCATATAGATTTCCTCATCAAGATCACCATGTAAGAATGTAGTCTTTACATCAAGTTGTTCAACCTCCAGATTAAGACTAGTTGCCAAACCAAGAACAACTCGGATTGAAGACATTTTAACTACTGGTGAGAATATTTCATCGAAGTCAATGCCTTTCTTCTGCTCGAATCCTTTCACAACCAATCTTGCTTTATAGCGTGGTTGTGAGCTACCTTCTTCACTTTTGATTCTGTACACCCACTTGTTCTTGAGAGCTTTTCTTTCGTGTGGCAGTTTCATCAGGTCAAATGTGTGGTTCTCATGCAGAGATTTCATTTCTTCCTGCATGGCTTTTAACCACTCAGTCTTACGCTGATTAGTGATAGCTTCGTCATAACTCTCTGGTTCTCCCCCTTCAGTGAGCATCACATGCTCGTTAGGAGAATATATACGACTAGGTTATCGTAGTCGGGTGGATCTCCTTGTGTGTACTTCTGGTTGGACCTGTTCAGACACTTGTTCTTGTTCTGAACTGCCAGCTAGTGGATTAACATTATCAGTATCTGATGTAACTCCCCCATCATTTGGATTTATTGGTGGAGAGACTAGGTCCAAATTAACTGGAATTTCATCTGACTGTGGTTTCTCGGATTTCTCAAAATCCTCGATTGTTTGGTCTTCAAGAAACACCACGTCTCTGCTTCTGACAATCCTTTTACTAATAGGATCCCAAAGTCTGTAGCCAAATTCCTCATGGGCATATCCCATAAGTTACAATATTTTGCTTTCCCATCCAACTTGGATCGCTCATCTCTTAGGATGTGAACAAATGCTCTGCAGCCAAATACTTTCAAGTGTTTGTAAGAAACATCCTTCCCCGTCCAAACTCTTTCTGGTACATAATAGTTCAGCGGAACTGATGGAGAAAGGTTGATTAAATCGACTGCTGTCCTCATTGCCTCCCCCCAAAAGGAGTTTGGCAGTTTTTCATTTGAGAGCATACATCTGACTCTTTCACAGATGGTTCTGTTCATTCTCTCTGCGACACCATTGTGTTGAGGTGTCTTTGGTACTGATTTTTCCAGCCTGATGCCAAAGCTTCTGCAATACTCCTCGAATGGTCCATGATACTCACTACCATTATCTGCACGTACACACTTCAAACATCTGCCAGTTTCTCTCTCCACTTTTACATGAAACTGCTTGAAAACTTCATGCATTTGATCTTTAATTTTCAAAGCAAAAGTCCATACTTTTCTAGAATGGTCATCAATAAAGGTCACAAAATAGTGAGCACCTCCTAATGACTTACAACTCATTGTATAGACATCCGTGTGTATTAAATCTAGAATATTTTCCTTTCTAGATGGTGCGAGACTACGAAATGCAACTCTATGTTGTTTTCCCATAATACAGTCAACACAAGTTTGCAAGGGTGTACCTTTCATTCCTAGCAAGAGCTCATTTTTGGAAAGAATTCTGAGGCCTTTTTCACTCATGTGGCCGAGTCGCTTATGCCATAGCTCGGTAGGAACTTCTTTCCTTGTGGCATTTATTTCTTCTCTACACAGTCTAGCTTCTATGATGTGGAGTGATGTATTTTTCTTGCCTTTAGCTATTACCAGATTGCCTTTGGTGAGCTTCCACTTTCCTTCACCATAATAATTATTATATCCATCATCATCAAGAATACCGGTAGAGATCAAATTGAGGTGGATATCAGGAACATGCCTCACATCTTTCAGAAGTAATCTGCATCCAAGATTAGTCTCTAGATAAATATTTCCAATGCCGACAATTTTTGATGCAACATCATTTCCCATCCTCACACGTCCAAAATCACCTTGAGTGTAGGTTGAGAAGAATTCTCGTCGTGAGGTGACATGATAGGAAGCGCTTGAGTCAACTACCCAAGTAGTGTCTTGGCATGCAAGATTGACATAATCAGCATCTCGAACAATGACAACTTCTTCAGTGACAGTTGTGGTGTCATTTGTTCAGGTTTCTGCTTCATGATTTCTGGATTGTTCCGCCTTTAACCTTCTACATTCTTGAATGAAATGTCTAGGCTTTCCATAATGATGACACTTCATGTCATACCTTGATCTAGACTTCGACCGTCCTCTTTGTTGACTTTGGTTACGGGGATTTTTACTTTTACTTTTCCCCTGCCATTCTTGCTTGCCTTGTTTCTGCATGACAAGCGCTTCTGTGTCAGGAGTATATCCTTCATCTTTTCATCGAGACTCTTCGTTTAACATTCTGTCTTTTACCATATCGATGGTAAGCTTACCGTCAGGAGCTGAGTTGCTAACTGACACAACTAGAGTATCCCAACTTTTTGGTAGAGAACTCAACATCAACAACGCTTGTAGCTCGTCATCTACAGTCATCTTCATAGAGTTGAGTTGATCTACAATGCCTTGGAACTCACTCATATGTTATGATACGCTGCTTCCATCTTTATACTTCAAATTGACTAATCGTCGCATCAGATTTGCTTTATTCTGTGCGGTTGTCCTCACATACATTTTCTCCAACTTTTGCCAAAGAACGTAAGCATCGTGTTAATTAGCAAAATTTTGAAAAATGCTTTTGTCGATCCATTGTCTGATTTGAGCAGCACACTTTCGGTTCAGAACGGCCCATTCAATGTCTGCATCGGTTACTTCTTTCTCCTTCGGCATTATAATTGGTTTTCATAGATCTTTAATGTATAAAAGATCCTCCATCTTCGGCTTCCAAATTGCATAATTAAATGCGGTCAACTTTATCATATTACATGTGCTCTCCTCCATTTGAATCGTCAGTCACCAGGTTTCGCCGAACTTGATACTTTTCTGACAATGAATAGTACCCGCCAAATAGTATCGATGAATAGTATCTTCCGAATAGTACTATGTGAATAGTATCCGTGAATAGTCAATACTGTATATATGTACAGTCTCTTACTAAAAATAACCTGGCTCTAATACCACTTTGTTGAGAAAAAATAGATGGTTGTAAAGAAATAACTTTCACGTACCCAGGATAATTTCACAAATCAAAATAGAACAAAAATGACACCAAGATTTTGCGTGGAAAAACCTTTCAAAAAATGAAAGTAACAACCACGGGACCCGTAGGCCACTTGAACTTTCACTATAATAAGATGGGATTACACACTTCACCTTTAGGTGGATCTCTCACAAAATACAACAAATATGTATCTTCAATTTGTGGATAAAACTTAACAAATTGGTTCTCTTAATTTCTCTCTTAAAAACTCTCTCTCTCTTTTGTTTTCTCCACTTTTGATGTATTTTCTTTTGAGATGAAGCAAGGCTTTTATAGAACCAAAGCTCCATCTTTCTCTCTGGATTATATGAAGAGATTTTTGATTCTCTTTTTTTTCTTTCGACATCTACCACCTTTGAAGTTTACATACTTTTTTTTCTTTCTTTATTTTTTCTTTCTTTACTGCTGCTAGCCCACATTAGTTGACCAACAAGAGGAATGTTGTACATCGAAGTGCAATTTTTTTTTTATCATTTCACTTTAACAACATTCATCAAACGCTGTGGGAATGTTGTTTTTAACACTCATACATGCCTTCAAAAGCTGCCGTATTTTGCTGACTAGATCATTCATTAAAAGCAGTTTTTTTTTTTAATACCTGCTACAAAAAATTGAGCCATTAATGCACAGAAATCTTAGAAAAGTGAGTAGGAAAACGGTGAGAATCAAATAAATTAATTACTATTGATAATTACATAAATGTATAGCTATACCTAACTCTATCAAACTATGCATTTCACCGTAATGGCTAATCTAGAAGCTACAAAACCAGTGTAAACAGATAAGAAATAAAGAAAAAAAAAGTAGTCAGCATGTTGTGTAAGTTTGCTGCAACAGTGAAAAAACACCATTTGCTTTTGACTCCAAGTCTGGAAGTTCTTGTTTTAGTTGTTACAGAACAATATGTTGTATTCTCTCAACAAGTTCTGATGTAACTTCTGCATTCTTTCTTAAAGAAAACAAATCTGCCACTAACAAAAAACAAGAAATCACAACATGGTAGCAGCTCCCATTCAGGAAAAACTACAATAACCCTTACCACAATCAATTGTGTCCTTTGCAGCTCAATGAATTATAGTTGATGATACACGTACAGTTGATCGATAAACTTCATCTGATAACATGACCCATTTGTTTCCAAGCTAAAAATATTGTATGAAACAACCTCATGAAGATTTGTTTTGGTAGAAAATACCCAACGTAGTAACATCAACAAGGAGTTCATTAATTCATTCTATCAAAGTCCACCAAAAGGTTGTGTTTATATTGATTTTTATCACAGATAAAATTGTTCTCCGTGGATGTGCAAGATAGAAAAAATTGTTAGGAACTCAAACGGATGAAAAGTGGTAGCCTTTTATCCTCCCGTACTTGAGTCAGTAAAGGGAGCTGTACAATGTAGAAAAGATCAAAGTCTCACTCTATAACAAATAAGAAAAAAAATAAGAAAATGAGTGTTTGTGGCCAGGGCTAGATACATTTGGTGGTGAGAAGAGGCACGTGACCCACTTCAACTCTCGATAAATAAAATTTTTAGGTATAATATTTATGAAATTATAGATAAATTATATGCATAAAATAAAACTATTTCACATTTGAATTTTAAATTTTAATCTTTTAAAACTTAACGTCTAAGAAAAACTCAATAATTTAAACATATTTTTACTAATATATACATCTTTTTCTAATTAAAATCAATTAATAACTCAAAAATAACTAATACTTTTTTACTATATATATGTTATCCCTGCTTAATATAAATTCAAAATCCTCTGCTATTTGTGGCTACAGTTCTTTATTATGGGAGATAAGTTATTAGCTCTGGAATAATTTGTATAAATGTGTACAATAATGAATAAAAATAAAGAGTAAAAGTAACATGATATATATCGTTTATCTATATAGATAGACTTGTTGTAGTATCATGGTTATCTCTTTCAAACAATTAAGAGATAATTATTGGTATTTTATCTTCTAATAGAAATTATCTAATAGTTATACTTATATGATGACTCAACGCTTATTAGGCTGACCTATAAGACATTTCATTGACTGAAATCACTTATAATTCGCAATGTGATATGTATTAAATTACACAAACATTAGCTTCGGACCTTCTGATCCTTGATCAAATGGGTAGGAAAATCAATAATATTCTCAACATTTGCATATTCTTTACAAATATCCTCATCTTTTTAAAAAATTTAAAGATGACCTTGGACTTTAACGAATGTTAAAGATAATAATTAATGGCATTTTTGTAATATGATTAAAATTGAATGATATTTTTTGTTTTAAGCTAAAATTTTAATCACTCTTATATATTAATATTGAATAATCAATAATACAAAACTAATAAAATAAATAAAAAGTGTGAAGAATATAGAAAGATAAGAAGAAAGAATTATTTAATGTTGTATTGGTGTGTGTTAGAATGTACATAGAGAACCTTATTTATAGGGTTGTAACAAGTGTAGTACAAGTAGAATATTAAGTGTAATACAAGTGAAATAGTGAAAGTATAGTATAAGTGAAATAGTAGAAGTGTAATATAAGTGAAATAGTACAAGTGTAGTACAAGTAAAGTGTAATATTAGTATAAGTGAAGTACAATATCAAATATAACTTAGCATCCCCCTTAAACTCAAGGAGGAAGAGAAACAATTAACTTGAGTTTGGAAACTAATTCTTGAAATCTACCTGTAGATGAGATTTGGTGAAGATGTCAGCTATTTGATCTGTGTAGAATATTGATTTGAGACAAATAGTGTCTTCAAGAACAAGTTGACGAACAAAATGACAATCAATCTCGATATGTTTTGTTCGTTCATGAAATACATTATTGTGAGCAATCTGAATAGCACTCTCATTGTCACAATATAGGATAGTTGTAGTTGATTGGAGAACACTCATATCAGTAAGTAGCCAACGGAGCCAAAGAAGTTCTTGAGTGGTGTCAACAAGAGCGTGATATTCAGCTTTAGTACTGGATCGAGAAATGAGAGATTATTTCTTGCTTCGCCAATATATGAGATAGTTTCCAAGAAAGAAACAATATTCAGTAGTAGAGCGATGATCAGTTGGATCACCTGCCCAGTCAACATTAGAATAGGTAGAAAGAAAAATATTAGACTTGTTGGAGAAGTAAAGACCGTGAAACATGGTTCCTTTGATGTAGTGGAGATTGCGAAGAACCGTAGTATAATGGGTAGATCGTGGAGTAGACATGAATTGACTAACCAAATGAACAACATAGGCAATGTCAAGATGAGTGACTGTGAGATAAACAAGATTATCGACTAGTTTTTTGTATAATGTGGCATATGAGATAATAGTACCATCTAATGGAGTAAGTTTGACATTGGTTTCTAGAGATATTGATGTAGTCTTGCAATCAGTAAGGCCAACCCGATTAAGAATATTGGAAGAGTACTTTGCTTGAGAGAGATAGTATCCTTGAGAAGTAGTGGAGATGACCAAGGTCTTTCATTTCAAATTGATGGCTCAGAAACTACTTGAGATCAATAATTTCATTAGAGTTATTCCCTATTATGATCATATCATCTACATAAAGGAGTAGAAGTGATACACCAGTGGGAGTCTTCCAAATAAAGAAGTGGGAGTCTTCCAAATAAAGAAGTGGGAGTCTTCCAAATAAAGAGGTTGGAGTCATAAGAACTAGAAGTGAAGCCAAAGTCAGTAAGTGTAGAGCTGAATTTGGAAAACCAAGCCCAAGGAACTTGTTTGAGGCCATAGAAAGCACGACAAAGTCTACATACTTGATGAGGTGAATAAGTGTATCTAGAAAGAGGTTTCATATAAACTTCCTCGGTTATGTCTCCATTGAGAAAAACATTTTTGACATCCATTTGAAACATGTTCCAATTTCGGGCAACAATAACAGTAATGATACTGTGAATAGAGGTGAGGCAAGCTATAGGAGATGAAAATCCACTTACAACCAATCATAAATTTATTAGATGGAAGATCAACAAAATCCCATGTATGTGCTTTTGTTAATGCCTGTAATTCATCTATCATAGCTTGCTACCAATGAGGGTTAGAACTAGCTTCTCTAGACTTTTAGGATTCATGGTGAGACAAAATAGTAGAGAAACATTGGTAATCACGAAGATGAAAGGGAAGACTACTTACACGAGTAGAACGACGAAGTGATGACTCTGGACAATCAGGTGATTGGTCTTCAGAGGATGTTGTAATGGTAAGATCAATAGAAGGAGCAAACACATCAGGAAAAGCCATAGTAGACGATGGTGAGGGTGATTGAGCAATGTCAGGAGGAAATAGATCAAATAGTTGGGTCATTAAAAAACGAGAGTGAGGTAGGAGATGAGACATGAAATGAGGAAATAAAGGAAAACATTTTATGTTCCCAAAATATAACATGATGAGAGATACGCAATCGTTGAGAGATAGGGTCCCAATAACGATAGCCTTTGTGTTTTACTTCATACCCTAAGAAACAACAAAGACAAGCATGAGGTTCTAATTTATTGTGTTCATGAGGGTGAAGAAGAACAAAAAGGCACAACCAAACACTTTGAACAGTTCATAAGATGGAGGAGTATTATAGAGACGCTCAAAAGGGGATTGATTGTGAATAATAGGCATGGGAACACGATTGATGGTATAAACAACTATAATAGCTGCTTCACCCCAAAAGCATTCAGGACAAGAACTAGAAATGAGGAGAGTGCAAACACTAGTAAGAATATGTTTGTATTTTTGCTCAGCTCTTCCATTTTGTTGAGATGTGCCAGGACAAAAATATTGAGAAAGAGTACCATTTTGTCGAAGAAAATTTAAAAAAATTTGTTTCTTTATATTCCATAGCATTATCAACTCTAAGTACTTTGATAGTTTGAGAAAATTAGGGTTTAACCATTTGAGAAAAATCATAATAAATTTTGGGTAATTCATATCTATGTTTCATGAGAAAAAGCCATATAAATCTTGAATAATTATCAATAAAAATGACAAAGTAAACACATCACCCCATAGTAGGATGTAAAGATGAACCCCAAACATTAGAATGAATTAAGTCAAAAGGGGAGACAAAAGTAGAATCACTTTTATTAAAACATAAAGCAGGTTGTTTTCCCAATTGACAAGGCAAACAATTTACATTATCAGAAGTAGAAACAGATCCTAATTTACCAAAAGATGCTAAGGGACGAAGACGTCCTATAGACGTATGGCCTAGATGAGCATGTCATAGGTTGATAAGAGTAGTAGAAGCAGTAACAAAAGTATGAGGAGAATTGGGTAGATGAAGATTGATACATTCAAATAGTCATCTAACCTTACGGCCTATCCCAAGGATCTGTCCTATCTGTGGATCTTGCACATGAAAACCCGAAGGGGAAAAAGTAATAGTAAGACCAAGTTCACATAATTGACCAATGGAGATAAGATTTAGAGTAAGGTTGGGAATATGAAAGGTGTCAAAAAGTGATATAAAAGATGTGGAAACTTGACCTATAGCATTAACGTGAATATGTGAACCATTAGCAATTTGAATTAAAGGTTTGGAGATGGAAGATTTTGTGGGAGAAAAGATGTGAGTATCATGAGTCATATGGTTACAATAAGTAGAATTAAAATACCATAAAGATTTACCTGATGTGAGAGACAAGGTAGTAGGATGAGGATTACTAGATTTTGAGAGAACATGTTTAAGAAGACCTTCTAGTTCTTGAGTGAAAAAGGTAAATTTGTCATGATTATCCTCAGAAATAGCAGTAGTGATAGATGAGTTACTAGTTTTACCTGAAACATTTTGAGAAGGATTCCGTGAGAATTGCCAACGGGGATTCTGAAAGCAATCTGTGTGAAAGTGTTTTGGACCCTTGTTGTGACAATATATACATACCCGAATAGGACATGTAAGAAGCTCATGATTGGGGTTATGGAAGTAGGCATAGCCTTGTTGTTTGAAGCCTTCTTTAGAACCTTCTTTAGGGTGATAAGAGAAAGTGGCAAGAACAAAATCTGTAGGATGAACTTTGAAAACCCTCATCCGAGTTTCTTTAGAGTGAAGCTCAGTCACAACAGTATTTAAGGATGGAAAAGGACTACGATGAAGTAGTAATTAGTTAATAGTTTGAACAGACCTTTGGTGTTTGGTATGTAGAGTTGTTAAAAGGTTATATTGGTTGGTCAAATCTGTTGTAGTGAAGCGAGCCTCAAGAAAATCCCAAACTTCTTTGGCAGTGTCAAAATGCCCAAATTCACCATGGATGGAGGATAAGGTGGTGTTGTAGAACTAGGTAATAATTTAATGATGTTTACTCTCCCAGTCTTCAAGGCAGTTAGCAAATAAGGAGTTGGTTTCGATGGGTTCTTGTATGGGTATAGAGATATCACCAGTTATGAAATGCCATAACTTACGTCCTTTCAAGAAACTTTTCATTACTGGTGCCCAGACTAGGTAGTTAGTATCATCAAGGGTGGTAGAGATTGGTTTTGGGACATCATTTTGATCTATTTTAACGAAATAATGGAGGAAATATAAAGAAACAATATAAAGGAGTGTATATAGGTCAAAAATATCCTTAAAAATGAAAAGAGGAGTCGAAAACAAGCCTGAAATCGATCTGAATCGGTGAAAAACTGGCTAGGATGGTGCTAAACCGGATCTGTGAAGAGATAAACAAAAAATTGGGGGTGAACCAAGTCTGGATAAACCGAGTCTGGTGAACCAGGTTGGATAAGCCGGGTTGGGTCTGAGAGTAGTTGGTGCGTGGATTCTGGGAACAGATTCTTTTGGTGGCACCTGAGGTGTTATTTCGAGTTGATTTTAGTGGCTATGGAATTTTCTGGATGAAAAGAGTCCAATGATGATAGTTTGGTTTTGATTGGATTAGTATAGGTGATGTGATATGGGTTTATTATGATGAAAAGAGATAAAATTTTGATAAAAATTCTAGAGGTATATGAGAGGACATGATACCATGTGAAGAGTATAGAGAGATAAGAAGAAAGAATGATTTAATGTTATATTGGTATGTGTTAGAATGTACATAGAGAACACTATTTATTGGGTTGTAACAAGTGCAGTATAAGTGAAATAGTGAGAATGTAGTATAAGTGAAATAGTGAGAGTGTAGTACAAATGTAGTATAAGTAAAATAGTGCAAGTGAAATAATATAAGTGTAATACAAGTAAAGTATAAGATTAGTATAAATGAAGTACAATATTAAATATAACTTAACAAAAAAAAATATTAGATTTTTATTTTATTATAATAACATAAAGCACAAAAATTAAAAAAATTAAAAATTAAATACTTACATGATTATCAATTAAGAAAATAAAATTGAAATATATACGACAAATGAAATTGTTTATTTTTATTTTTCTCAAACAACATGCAATAAAATAGTTATTTTTATTTTTTTTAATTATCTATGGTTATGATCCAATTTTAATAAAATTAATAATATATAACATGTAATTATAAGTACATTCCTAACTCATCTCAAAAAACAAGGGTAAACTGCTCTCCTGATAAGGAATTTGATGTTCCTTGTCGGCTTAGCTCTATCTTCATTTTAAGCTAGTTGAATCTAACATTGGAATTATAAGACTTGGAATTTGAAATACCCATTTCTTCTTCTTCGATGTTATGAAGCTTTGCAAAATGATCGTGAATCTTGCATAATAAGGAAGGGAACGTCGTTTAAGCTTCTTTTTTTTTAGCTGAGTATTGAAAATGGCCATGTCCTACAAGGATGGTAAGCAAATAATAGAGAATGAGAAATATGCATGTTAGGTACACACCCAAGCAAGTTGAAGCCCTTGAGATCGAGGCTTTAACATGAATTCTACAAACCTAGATCGCTTGGTCACCAACAACCTATAAAAGAGTGCCCTATTCTTTCTAATATTGAGCCTAAACAAATCAATGGTTCCAGAACAATAGGTATAGTATAATTGGGATTTCTCTGGTTTTTTCTGTTTGTGTGATGTTCAAAATTTTACTAACTATGATTATTTAGATCCTATAAATTTTTGATTACTAACTATGAGGGTGAATAATGAGTTCACTAAGATACTTTTAGTTATGAATATAGTTAGACATCAATTGAGTCCTTCACTTTTTAATTGTCTGATGAATATGATTTATAAAGTTCTATTTTTTTTTAAATGTTATGATAATTCACATTGGTCACTCGGAGTTGTATTTTTTTTATAAAGTTGACTATTCACATTGTTCACATTGGTCATGCTTTCCTATAACTAAGTTTATATTAAAGGATATCATTGAAAAACTAATATTTATAATTTTATATATTTAATTGCATTTATTAATTTTATTATTTTTACGATAGAGTTTTCAATAAATATAACTTTAATACATATCTTAAGTTTTCATAAATTATGAATCCTAAAGTTTATTTTCTTATAATAAATCGGTCACGAAACAAGTACTTACCTTTGAATAATATTATCATAATTGAAGTATAATGGTAGATAAAAAAACGATAAGAATTAAAAAATTCACAATTATATAATTTAAAAGAATATAACGTGATAGAGAGAAGGATAAAAAATTGAAAAACAACATTTATTAAAATTAAATACACCAACCATTCAGGCATGTAATATCATTTTACATTTATTATTATCCTTACAAAAATATTTCATTCATTTTATTTTTTAAAATATAAAAATCACAGTCCAATCTATCTAATTATTATTTTTTTATTAAATTTAAAATAAATTAAATTTTTATTACTTATTTTCTTACATGTGACTTGCAACTGCCTATAATATAAAAACAAAAATATAATTTTGTTTTTTAACATTAATACTTTTATTTTTTATTTCAAAAACACTTTTAAAAAGTTTAGAAATAATAATAAAATATATAATCACATTTTATTTTTGTCTAAACTTATTCTTCAATAAAAAATTAAAACCTTATTTGTTCATAGTTCATATACATATTCCTACGTACATACTCATTTTATATGAAATAAAATTAATTATTCAATCGTTAATATTAAATCAATAATTTACATATTACAAAGAGTAAAAAAAAAATATTAGGCATACAGGCAAAAGTAATAAGATCAAATATATATATTTTTTTGAGAATTCACAAAAATTCATCTATCAATTTTTCAAATAATAAATAAAATTAATTGTATTAAAATTAGACTTTTGATTTTATATTTATGTTATAGGTATGCGCAAATCACGTACAAGAAAAATAAGTAAATTTTCATTAAATATAACAAAAAATTGATGTTTGAATTAAATTAATTGAGATTTTGATACTTTAACTACTACAACAATGAAAATTAAAGTCGATGTTTAGGATCGATTTTAAATAAAAACTAACTTATATTTAATAAATTTAAAATTAAAAAATATTAAAAAAAATTACATATCCTCGTTATCGCACAGGACTAACATAATAATAATTGTATAAGCATGAAAATGAACGGAGAATAATAGTACAAGGATAGTTAATGCATTTAATTCTATTTATAATATTCTTAAAATTTATAACCATAAAAATATGATTTATTATGTCTAATTTATATATTTTTATTACAAAAAATTAACGGTCTAAAAATTTAACTAAATCTATATTAGTGGAAGTCATTTAAGTTGAACTAAGTATAATTATATTTGTTCAATATTAAATTCTCAATCAATTAGTCTTGTTTAACATTATTAATATATTATTTTTATTGTTATAAGTTCTAAATAAAATAACATTTTTTAAAACTTATAACACAAAAATAACACCGTTTATATTTCTCTCATATATTTTTAATATTAAAAAAATTTCAATCATTTATTTTATATTCAATGTTGTTGGACTTTGTTTAATTTGAAGTATAATTATTTAAATATGTTTAATATTAAATATTATTAAATTAGATGTAATTCAATATTATTATAATCTTATTTTTATTATTATATTTTTTTAGTAATATATATATATATATAAGGGTTAAAAAATTTCAAATTTTTTTATAACAAGAATTATAAGATGAATAAAAAATGAAAATTAAATATATATGTGATAAATAATAAAAAGAACGATAGTAAATATATAAAACCATCACAATAAAAATAATATAATACAATAAAGAGTGGTATTTTTACATGTCATGTCATTATGATTTATAGCGACATGTCGAGATTTTTCCGAGTATTGTAATCATTCAAAACTTATTAGTGTATATATTAAGATTATGTAATCCATTAACAGATATATTTTAATTATATATCTTAATAAATATATATTTAAAAAAAATTAATTTTTTAAAGTTTCAACCAATTCAAAATAAGTTTTTTAAGGATGAATTCAAAATTTTAAAAAATAAAATACAAGACACGTACCCTCTTCAATTAATTATAATTTACCACTGATTTTATGGCATAAATCTGTATGCTCTTACACATTAAAGAAGAATGCGAAATTTTTTATTATTTTAAGTGAATAATATAATAATATATTCGATATATTTTTTAAAAAATAATAATACAATACACAATCACAATTTTTCTACATGCCTTAGCGATTAGAGGCTAGAGCAACAACTCGTTGAGATACTGGGTTCATTGAAAAATTATAAAAATAATAATAATAATAATAAAGAGTGTATTGAGAAAACGTGGGTGTGACGTTCAATTCTATAAAAGCTACTAAATATCTATGAAAATTTATGACAAAAATATAATAGAGTCTATTCAAATTTATATAAAATTCTATAAAAGTTTAAAATAAAAAGCACTTGGCGCTAAAGACTTTCTAATATTTAAATTTAAAATCTATTAAAGTGTGTAAATCTTTTTAATACATTCAGTTTAAAAATATAATTATAGAACTTTGAAGAATTTGAAGAATTTCTGAAAATTCTTATAAACGCAACTTCTCAAATATTGCTCATTTTTGAATATTTTGTAAGGTTTTATAAATATTATTAATTAATATAAAAGACCACGTTATCAACTATTCAGAAGATATGTAACGCTTTACAGAGCATTCGAAAAAATTATGGATTGCAATTTATGTAAAATTTCAAGCCTATATACGTGTTTTATTGAAGTCGAAATCTGATTCTATACATCATCATTATCATTATAGAGCTCAACTCAACAATAATGTAACTGATCAGTTTTCATATTATCCATGACTAGGAGGGAACTTTATTGTCTTATTAAAGTTTCTTAATCCACACAACCTTCTTTTAAAATTTTCTTCCACCAATAGAGGTCCATCATGAACGAATCAAAAAGAAAATATTCTTATCATAAAATCATTTTTTTAAGATCAAACAGTACTTGATAGCACTTGGCGAAATCCATTTCTGATATTTTACTTTTTGCCCTGGCTTTAATTCCTGCATAAGGATATAATTATTAGTACCAGAAATTTAAGGCAACTTATAAAAAAAATTGCAACTATATTTTTACCTCATTTTTATGCCTGCCTGAAGATTGGCAATGAGCAAATCAACAAAACAAGACCGTACTTGTTCATGAAATTTTCATCGTTCACCCATGCTTGACCTTCGCTTGCAATTCTCCCTTTGACCTGAAGAGTCAAACTCAAATAAATTGTCCCAAGCTTTAAAAAAAAAAAAACTAAATTGTTTTCTAGAAAAGCATTAAACTAAGGCTTTTTCCCCCTAAGGAATCGCTATGTAAGGCCTTATTTTTTAGATGAAACAGTACTTGATATCACTTAATTTTTACTATGTAAGGCCTTATAAGTTATAACATTAATAATGTAACTATATTCATGATTCAGTTAAATATTTGTTATTTTTTTTCCTCGTAAACAAAGTTTATTACACAAAAGTTCTAATAACTTCTTTATGGTAACACGTTGGCATTGGTAATTCAGAGCATCTTCTCTACTCTATGCTCTAACAAGTTCAAATAAGAATAAAGATTGATCATTTTAAAATTTTATTTTCTAGCATACATGGGTAATTCAATGAAAAGGGAAAAATATATAATAAAAAAACATTTTAAACCATCCTAATAAATGGGTTGTTAGGAAATTACGTAAATTCTCGATAAGTCATATTTATGATAAAACAAGAATAGAAAAATAATACACAAATTTGATAATTGAGTTCGGCCAATCTAGTTTACGTCTCCAGACTGTTGTAGATCTTTTTACTGAAAGGGGAGAAATTTCACAAGGTGTTTACAACACTCACAACCTAAAACACAATTATACCTAAGAAAATTACTCTCAATTTTCTCTCATAAAATTTTTTCTCTCAATTGGAATGAACACTTTGGATGATTAATTCATTACAATTTATTTATAAAAAAATTCACTCATTGAATTACTCCTTAAATTAATGGTTCCTTCAATTAAGCTCCTTGTTTTGCTCCTTGAATTAAGCTCATTGTTTTGCTCCATAAATTGCTCCATGTTTTGCTCCTTAATTTGCTCCTTAAATTAAGGAGCTTTATAGCAATCTCCAACATGGGTAACATCATGTCACTTTGGAGAGTACATAGTTGAATATCTTTGCAAATTTGGAGAATATTCTATCTGAAGCCTTGCTCTAAATTTTTGCATGTTTTTGAATATTGTGTATGATGTTCACCGGATGAAAATTGTTGATTTTATACTTATTCGATCCGATCCGACTATCCGTTCAAATTGAAACATCCTAATCCGCAATCAATTCAATCACCTTTCACATCCAATCAATCCGATCCGTAAACTATTCAAATGGCATCCGATCAATCCGACCAATAAACTTAATTAATTTTATTTTTTGTATTTTTAAATAAAAAGTTTTAATTTTCACATAAATCATAACATAAAATTATTTCACATAAAAAAACATTAAAAAATCAAGTAAATATATATTAATTATATATATAATATATATATATATAATTTTGATCAGATCGAATAAGATCGGATGAATCGTAATGAAATCCGTCATCCGATCCGACCATCAGATTGGATCGAATCGAATAAAAAATCAACAACTTGAATCGGATGATCGGATTTTTTACACACTCCTAATTGAATTGTGTATGGTGTGCCATGGGTGTTATTAACACATTACTTAGAAATACCTTAGAGATATTATTCTTTACTCTAAAAAACCTTATAGAGCTTTAAAAAATTATGAAAGATGTCACCCAACTTTTGGAAAATTTATGGGCTACAATTTATGTAAACTTTTCGGACCACATGTGATTACCCATCTATTTAGTTCAAAAATTGTATAACTTATCCAAAACTAAAGAGTGCAAGTTATTTTCATTGCTGACCTTTTTCTTTTCATGTCTCTACAAGATGAGCTTCCACAACAACATGGAAATGCCTTTACAGGATGATCTTGATCATGAAAGTCAATTCCGTAATCCTGCAGGTGAGGCAAATCACCATTAGTGAATGGAGGGAATACACCAGTAACAATTACATCGGAATCAAAACATTTATTTGACCACAGATGCATCAATGTAAAAAGATCCTCAAAATTGGACGTACAAAATGGTGTACTTGTAATTGATTAAAACATCTAATAATAATAATTAATAGAATAAAGATTGTGTTTATTATCCAAACTCATTTTTATTCAGTTTACTACTTTTAACCATTTTTTATTCAATTTGATATTCAAACTTTATGATTTGATTCGACTAATTATTTTTGCAAACAAAAGGTAAAAAACTAAACATAACTTGCCTCATGAGATACTAAATTGAGTAAAATTTTGAAGTTCTAATATCAAATTGAACTAAAAAAAACTAGTAAAAATTAGTTAAAAGAACCATATCATGAAGTTTGAATATCAAAATGAATTAAAAATAGTTATTGTGAATTCATTGAAAAAGGAATTTTTTGTGTAGTAAACTGGAATCTTTATCCTAATATATAGTTGGCACAAGTATAGCATCCCTTAACTTTACAAATTGTACCACACAATCACGGCTAAAACTATGCATGACAACATTCATACGGCAAAATACTTGAAACCAGACCATGATTAGTGCAACTTAACTAGAAAGTTCAAAAATAAACAAAAGGTATTGTATCGGGCAGATGTACCCACCCAAGACAATTCCTCCAAAGCGTTCACTTTCCTAGTGGTAAAAAAAGCCACCTGCATTAAAAGGATGAAATTCTAAGACCTCTTCATGAAATACAAGGCTACATACATGTGAAACAATTTTAATGTTGAGATACTTACATGATAATAATGACGATCGGGTATTTCCACTTCAATTGGAATATCAATTAAATTTGAATCATAACACCTGAAATATTGAGTAAAATTTAGAATACACAACTGTAAATTTACTAATATTGGATCTACACAAGTAAACAAACTATTTGTATTATACTCACAATAAAAGACATTATAACACCTTTCAAAGACAACTCACAAATTGAAGAGAAATATAAACACTCAAAGAAAAAACTCTCAACTCACACTCAAACTAAGAATACAAAGACATTAGTTTTTGATAGGATGATTAAACCAAATGCAAGGTAGGCTATTTATAGTCTTCACCATGCAATCTACAACACACAAATATAAAATTAAGAAATAATTCTAGCAGCATAAATATTATCTACACACTTCTCTTTTCTACAACCTTCAACCACTCAATTTATTTCTCTACATCCTTCAACCACTTCATTTATTATGTTGGTGTTGATTTTCAACACTCCCCCTCAATTTATTTCTCTACATCCTTCAACCACTTCATTTATTATGTTGGTGTTGATTTTCAACACTCCCCCTCAACACCAACTCTCACTATTTTTATTGTGTCAAGCTGACGGTGAAACATTTCGAACTTACCAACACTTAAGCTTTTTGTGAATAAGTCTGTAACTTGATCATCTGTTTTGATTTGCCTCATCTCAATTTCTTCTTGCAAAACTTTTTCTCTAATAAAGTGGTAGTGCACTTCAACATGCTTAGTTTTTGCATGAAAGACTGGATTCTCTGCTAAACTAATTGTCGATTGATTGTCACAGTATAACGGAACTACATTATCTATTGGTTGTTATAGATAATATCATTAGTTGTATCAACCATGTACTCACTTGAGCTTCCATTGCCGCTGCTCGATACTCAACTTCAGTGGTTAATAATGATACTGACGGTTGTCTCTTGCTACACCAAGAAATTGTTCCAGAACTAAGCTTAAACACATACCCAGTTGTTGATCTCCTAGTGTCATGATCTCCTACATAGTAAGCATCGCAATAACCAACTAACTTGTCGTCTCCACCTTTCTTGTACACAAGACCATAATCAATTGTACTCTTCACATATCTCAGTATTCGTCGAACTGCTTCTAAATGAGGCTTCTTTGGATTTTGCATGTACCAACTCATTACACTAACTGCATAAGAAATGTCAGGTCGAGTTAAGGTTAAGTAGATTAGACCACCTACCAATTTTCGATACATTGTAGCATCTTCCAAATCTTTTCCTTCATGTGCACACATTTTGGCATTTGGTTCTATCAATGTCGAAATTGGTTTGCATTCAAGCATTCTGAACCTTTTCATTAAATCTTTGAAATATTTTTGTTGACAAAGAAATATTACTTCTTGTGTGCCGTCAACCTCTAGATCAAGGAAGTGTTTAAGATGTCCAAGTTCCTTCATCTAGAAACGGACTGATAAATTCTCCTTTATTCGAAAAATTTATGTCTCATCATCACCAGTTATGATTAAATCATCTACGTATACTAGTATGATATCTAGCTTTCCTTCATTGGCTTTGACAAATAAGTTGGAATCTACAGGTGTTACTGAATAACCATTGTGTTAAAAATTCAGCAATCTTACCATACCATACCCTGGGTGCCTATTTCAATCCGTAAAGTGCTTTTCGTAGCTTACACACATATTCAAGATGATCTTGGCTATGAAAACCCATTGGTTAGATCATGTAGATCTCCCAATCTAGCTCTTCATGAAGAAAAACATTCTTCACATCCATTTACCATAAATTCCAGTCTTTGTTGGCTGCAAGTGCAAGTAGGACTCATACAGTTGTAAGTTTCGTCACCGGACTAAAAATTTCATCATAATCTAGTCTCTACTTTGAGAGAAACCACGAGCTACCAATTGTGCCTTATATCTCTCAATTGACTCATCTGGACGATGCTTTATCTTATAAACCCACTTACAAGATATGGGTTTCACATCTCCTGGTTTTCGCACCAGATCCCAAGTTTGATTTTGCTGAAGTGCATCGATCTCTTCTTTTATAGCTGTCATCCACTCAGATCTTTGAGATGCTTCTTCGAACGTCTCAGGTTCTATTGCTTATTCAACTATGGCTACATTTTCATATTTAGGATTTGGCTTTCGTGTTCTTGTTGACCTATGGAGTTGAGATTGTGGAGTTGATTCTTCCATTTCACTTGGCCTACCTTCTTCACTTAGTTGTTGATATATGCCAGTTTGCCATGGATTCTGAGTTACTCTTTGTTCGGAACCAATCATCGTTTGTATCTCTGGATTCATCTAAACTTGGTTGGAATTGAATAGTATGCTCTTTCCTCTTTTCTTGCAACTTGTCTCCAAATTCTCTCAAGTTTGGCAATGCCTCCTTTGAGAACCAGCAAGAAGATGCTTAATCGAACACCACATCTCGTGAAGTGTAGCATCTTCCACTCGTTGGATCACAACATTTTCACCCTTTTCTCTAGCTGTCGTATCCCACAAAGATACGTCTAATAACTTTCTTGTCAAATTTGCTCCGTAAATGATCAAGAACAAATACATAACATACACGGGAAAATACTCGAAAGTAGCTAACCGTAAGTTTCATGTTCCACAGTTTCTCAAAGGGTGAAACAAATTCTAACCTTGGTTTAGGAAGTTTGTTGATCACAAAGGCTGCAGTCCTCATCGCCTCAGCCCAAAACCTTCCAGGTACATTCTTTTCATGTAGCATACTCCGAATTTTTTTTTCAAGAAGTCGGTTCTTTCTCTTTGATACACCATTTTGTTGTGGCGTGTTGGCACAAGTGTACTGATGATGTATTCAACATTCCCTTAGGTATTGAGAGAACTTTCTTGAGCTATATTATCCATCATTGTCTATGCCCAAGCAACGAATCTTCTTTCCTACTTTTCCTTCAGTTGACTCTCTGAACTCTTTAAACTTTGAGAATGCATCAGATTTTCTTTTATAAAGAAAACCCACACATACCTTAAGAATTTATCAATGAATGTCACCATGTATCATATACCACCAATTGATGGTTACTTAACATGACCGAATGCATCAGAGTGAACTAACTCCAATGATTCTTTTGCTTTAAACTTCGATTCCTCATATGGAAATTGGTGAGCTTTACCATACTAGAATCCTGCACAAACTATGTATGTTCGCACGTCTAACCACATATGCCATAGATTTGTTGTCTCATTTCTTCTTGTCCTATCTACATATACAGATTCTACTAACATCACGTAGACTAATTCCAATCGTTGCCCCTTCATTGTCGGTGTTTCTAAGATTTTGAGATCACGATATACCTTTACATCTCGGGGACCAAACAAGACATAGTGTCCTGATGATGTTAATTGAGCCACAGATAGAAAAGTTGTCTTCATTCCTGGGATATGATAAACATTTTGAAGTGGTACTTGGTTAGTACTATATCGAGGTGTAACTATCGTCTTATCGATGTGGGCTATCAGTAACCTTGAGTTGTCAACTGTCACTACTACACAACCTCCTTTGTACTTAGATATGCTTTCCAACTTCTGTTTATCACCTGTCATATGATTTGAGTGTACCTAATCTACGATCCGCCTTCATTCTCAGAGTTAATATGTTTTGATGTTGTCACCGTAAGAGCTAATTCTTCTTCCTTTATAGCAAATAATGATTCGGCATCCTAACCATCTTCGCTATGCTCTTTAGAACTGGAAGTAGTTGCATTTATTTCAATAGGATTTTTCTTACTCCAACAATCTTTTTCCATGTGACATCTTCACGCAGTTGTAACATTCACCGTCAAATTTTCTATTGTTATTGTGGTTCTTCCAAGCTCTCCCTGGACGAAAGCCTCCCTTTTCTTGAGGATTTTTTTCTTTATTGCCATCATTTTTATATCCATTTTCATTGTCTATGCTTTTGCTGGTGTAGAGGGCTTTTTCTCACCCTTCAGCGAGACTCCTCCCATTTGCTTAGCCATAGCCTTGACCGGCCAACAAATTATCAAACTCAACAAGAGATGGTCATGGTCGCCCATCCTCAGTATAGCAAGAATAAACCCTTGATATTCGCGTCTCAAACCATGAATAATTATTCTCTTTATCCTTGTTTCCCCAATAGGAGCTTTCGGATCTAACTTTAAAATTTCGTATCATAATGACTTCACCTTGTGAAAGTAATGGGAAATCGTCATGTCATATTGTGCCATCAATAACAACTCGTTCTCCAGAAGTTGCAGTCTTGTATCATTCTTCTTTGAAAAGGGTGTAACAAGAATGTCCCATGCTTCCTTCGGTGTTTTGGCATCCCGAATGTGCTCCAACATTTCTTCTTCAACTGTGGTATTTAAAGCAAACATCGCTTTGCCTGCTTTAATTTTTCACTTCCATAAGATGTCATTTTCATCTTCCGTTGCTGGTTGTGTAACTTCATCACCACCAACAACCTCCCATAAGCCTTAACCTTGTAATACATGTTACCAATGTGTTATTGTTTTTGTTGTTGAGCTTCTTGATTCCTCCAACTACTTGAAGGTCACCCATTGTATTGGCAAGACTTCGACTATATCGAACAAGCTTAACTAAGAAATTTGTAGAGTACCAAACTCAAGATAAAATACATTATAACACCTTTCAAAGGCAACTCACAAATTGAAGAGAAATACAAACACTCAAAGAGAAATCTCTCAACTCACACTCAAACTAAGAATACAAAGACTTATTTGTTTTTGATGGGATGATTAAATCAAATGCAAGGTAGGCTATTTATAGTCCTCACCATGCAATATACAACATAAAAATATAAAATTAAGAAAAAATTATAGCCACACAAATATTATCTACACACTTTCTCTTTTCTACAACCTTCAATCACCCTATTTATTCATCATTCAACCACCTTATTTATTCATCCTTCAACCACCCTATTTATTCATCCTTCAACCACTCAATTTATTTCTCTACATCCTTCAACCACTTCATTTATTATATTGTTGTTGATTTTCAACATGAAATAGTTATGATCAAGGAATTATTGGTAAATGAAAGAAGGACTAAAAGGGGTAAAAAGTTGACAGCAACAATTATATCAACCATTGACTGAACATCAAATTCTCTTCTTGGAAGGGAATGCACTACAAGCAAACGATGATAGTGTTGGAAAATTACGTAAATTCTCGATAAGCCAGATTTATGAGAAAACAAAAATAGAAAAAATGACACACAAATTTGATAACGGAGTTCGATCAATTTTTCCTACGTCTTCGGATATGCTGCAGATCTTTTTACTAAAAAGAAATTATACAAAGTGTTTACAACACTCACAACTCTCAATTTTCTCTCACTAAAGCTTTTTTTCTCAATTGGATAATACAAAGTACCTATTAGGGTGCTCTATTTATAGATACAAAAGCCCCCCTTCTACGGATTTTGCCAACTAATTCTTAATTGGTTTTCCTTCTTTTCAACAAGGAATGTACCGTCCATTCAATTTTCCTGGGTTGTTGGCTTGACAACCATTCTTTTGTTTTATTGTCATTTATTGCATCGTTTGGTGCATGTAAGTTTGACCAACAATATCTCACTTGAAGATTGGTTTTAATCTGTCTTCACACCTCAATCAATACAATAACTTTTCTAGTCTTGTTACTTTAACAGACCACCTGAATTTGAATACAACTTCAGTTTGTCAATAGTCACCACATTTGTCAACATATCTACTGGATTTTTGCTTCCTTGAATCTTCTCTAGTATTAACACATAATCTTCTAATAGAGATCTAATGAAATGATAACGAAACCCAATATGCTTGGTTCTAGAATGAAATGTTGAATTCTTCGCCAAGTGTATCACACTTTGACTATCATTGTGCATAACATTCTTCTCTTGTTTGAATCCCAACTCAGTTAACAATCCTTGAAGCCATATCATATCTTTACTAGCTTCAGTCACTACTATATACACATCCTTTGTAGTGAATAGAGTGACAATCTTTTGTATTTATGACATCCAACTAATAATTGTAGTTTCAACAGTAAATATATAACCAGTGGTGCTTCTTCAGTGATCAACTTCACCTCTAAAGTTTGCGTTTACGTAGCCTTGTACTTCTAACTCTTCTTTACTAAAGTACAAACACTTCTCTACGATGCCTCGTAGATACCACAAAATCCACTTGACTGCTTCCCAATGAGCTTTCCCTGGATTTGACATAAACCTACTAACAACTCTCATTGCATGGCCAATATTTGGTCTCATATAGACCATCGCATACATCAAACTTCCAAGAGTTGAGGCATAAGGAACCTTAGCCATGAATTCTCTCTTTCTCCATCTGAAGAGACTGATCCTTGAATAGGAAAAAGTGACTGCCCAAGGGTGTGTTAACTGACTTTCCGTCGCCCATGTTGAATCTGCAAAACACGGTTGATGTATTCTTCCTGAGATAACTGTAAGGATCCTCTATTTTTATCTCTTGTGATTTGCATTCCAAGAATCTTCTTTGCTGGACCCAAATCTTTCATGTCAAACTCCTTTGACAATTGTTGCTTCAACCTTCTGATATCATCCATATTTGAACCTGCTACTAACATATCATCAACATAAAGTAGTAAAATGATATAACTAGACTAGACCTATATCTTTAAAAGTAGCAATAATGGTCGACGTTGCACTTCTGGAAACCTTCCTTGTGCATGAAGTTATCAAACTTTATGTACCACTATCTTAGGCCATATAAACTCTTCTTAAGTTTGCACACCATATTCTTCTTCCCTCTTTCTAAAAAACCTTCTAGTAGGTACATGTATATCTCCTCATCTGTCTCTGTTAAAGAAGCAGTCTTCACATCCAACTGTTCAAGATGAAGATCTTCAATGGCTATAATACTCAACACTAATGTGATAGTATTGAACTTCACAATGGGAGCAAAAATGTCGATATTGTCAACTCTTTCCTTCTGCTAAAATATGTTGACGACTAGTCGAGCTTTGTATCTCTTAGAACCATCATGCTCCTCTTTCATTAGGTCCACCCATTTGTAGTGAAGTGCCTCTTCCCCGTGGGTAACTCAACTAGTTCTCATGTCTAATTGGAAATGAGAGATTTCATTTCTTCTTTCATGACAAGCTCACACTTGTTGGCATCTCGAGTCTAACAAGCTTCATCGTAGCATTCAGGCTCCACTCCATCAGTCAGTAACATATAGTTCATGTATCTCCTGTTAGACACGAGGTCGAGAAGACCTTCTCAGTACAGGAGCTAGAGTAGAAGGTTGTGGTGTGTTAGACTACTGTTTATTGCTCTGTCAAACAAGTTCCTCTGGTCGAGGACTTGTTACAATTGGTTCCATCATGGGACTATCTAGGACATTATCTGCATCTGCAAATATTGACTCATTTTGCTCAGAGTCGTTGGCATATGTTTTATGCCTATCCTGATCTCTTTCGTTGAAAATCACATATTTGCTACGGATCACTTTCTTGTTTTCGTCATCCCAAATGTGTTATCCAAACTCATCCTCACAATAGCCGCTGAAGGTGCATTTCTTGAATTTTGGATCAAGCTTATTTTTGTCTTGATCACTGATATGCATAAATGATACACAATCAAAAACTTTTACATGTGATAGTTTTGCCTCTTTTTTACTCCATATCTCCTCTGGTATTCTATGTTCCAATGGAAAAGATGGGCCTCAATTGATCAAGTAAGCTACCGTGTTGACTGCTTCTGGCCATAACTACTTCGGTAGACCTGACTATATACGAATGCTTCTGGCTCTTTCTGTCAACGTTCGGTTCATACGCTCAACTATACCATTGTGTTGAGACGTTCTTGGCACAATTCTTTCCATTTTGATCTTGTGTTCATAGAAGAAATTTTTGAATATGGTGTCTATATATTTATCACCGTTATCGATTTTGAGCTTTTTTATTTTCAAACCTGTCTCATTTTCAACCATAGCTTTCCATCTCCTGAAAGCCTCAAATACTTTAGACTTATTCTTTAGAAAGTAAACTCATACCTTCTGAGAGTAATCATCAATGAAAGTTACGAAGTAGTGTTTCCCACCAATGGATGAGACGGTCGTTGGTCCCCAAACATTAGAGTGAATGAGCTCTAGCCTTTCCTTCTTTGGGGTTCTGTCACTTGTTTGAAAGCTAACTCTCTTTTGCCTTTCCAAGTATGCAATCGTCGCACTTATCTATCTCTGCTGACTATAGACCAGGAAGTTTTCCCTTTGAATGCATAATTTTCATCCCCTTCTCACTCATATGGCCTAGTCTCTGATGCCAGAGATTTGGTGTTTCATTGCCTACTATAACTACGATCGAACAACGCACCTCTGTCATGTAAAAAGTGATACTCTTCTTACCTCGAGAAACCATCATTGCACCCTTTGAAATCTTACAATCATCATCATGGAAGATCGTAGTGTAGCCTTCACTAACCAACTGTCCTAAGATTAAGTTATTTCTTAGGTCGGGAATATGTTTGACATCCTTTAGCTCCAAAACAAACCCGTTCAACTTAATCTTCAATACATCTTTGCCAATAATAGACATGGTTGATCATCACCAAGATATACCTTTCCAAGGTTTCTGGGGACATATTTCTAGAAGAATTTTTTCTATGAAGTAGCATGGAACGATGCTCTAGAGTCTAACACCTAAGATTCTTCCTTGCTCTCCAAAAGCATATCAATGCATCATCTCTTCCTGAGGTGAAAGTAACATTTGCCTCTGCCTTCGTTTCCTACTCCTTTGGTACACTCTTGAATTGATTTTGGTAGTGTCTGGTTCTCCTACAATTCCAACACTTCACAGTCTTCGAGCTGTGGGAATTATTATAATTCTTGGATTTGGACCTCCTGTCCTTTAATCTACCTCGATAGTTTGTTCTTCCATGTCCATTCCTTCTGATTGAATTATTTCCTCTTGACTCTATATGAAAAATTGAAGAGGTTGATGATTCATCTGACTCTCTACGTCAGATCTCTTCACTAAGAACTAGATCATAAACATCATCAAATTTCAACTTATTGCTTCCTAACGAGCTACTCACAACCCTGGCAGTAACATTCCAGCTTTCTGGTAGAAAAGACAAAAGTATCAATGCTCATACTTCTTCGTCGAATTCAATTTCAACTAAACTCAACTAGATTGTGACTATGTTGAGTTCATTGAGATGTTGAGTTACCGATGCGCCTTCTGTCATCCGCAAATTGAACAAACACCTTATCAGGTGCACTTTATTTGAAGCCAATGGCTTCTCATACATGATTGCAGAGAGCTGACATAAGACCAGATATGGTCTTTTCCTTTACTATGTTGAAAGCAACATTTTGAGATAGTGTTAATCAAATAATTCTAAGGGCTTGTCTCTCTAGAAGATTCCAATATTCTTCCTTCATAGTCTCTAGCTTCTTCCCTATGAGAGATTGATACAGACTTCTTTGATACAGATAATCCTCTATTTGCATTTTCCAAAACCCAAAATCTGTGCTATTGAATTTCTCGAGTTTTAACTTTCTTTCATCTATGACCATTGCTCCCACTTAAACCTAACTTCCTTTGGATCGTTTCTGACTATTCTTGCGAATCACCGTGTATTAGAAAATTGACAAAAATCACCAAAAAATGCTCTAATACCAATTGTTGAGAAATTACGCAAATTCTCGATAAGTTAGATTTATAGGAAAGAAAAAATAACACAAATTTGATAACAGAATTCGACCAATTTTACTTACGTCTCTGGATATGCTGCAAATCTTTTTACTAAAAAGGAAAAATTATACAAAGTATATAAAACACTCACAACCCAATTACACCCAACAAAATTACTCTCAATTTTCTCTCACTAAAATTTTTTTTCTCTAAGTTTTTTTCTCATTCTACATGTTTTATCATCTAATTCTTAATTGGTCTTCCTTCTTTTGAACAAAGAATGCAACGTCCATTCAATTTTCTTGGGTAATTGACTTGACAACCACTCTTTTGTTTTATTGATATTTATTACACCGTTTGGTGCATGTAAGTTTTACCAACATATAATTCTATTGTCTAAGAATAGTAAAATGTACATAATTACTCTTTTCAAGTTCGGGGAACAGCTAATATCACAAGCGTTTTTGTGTATTCAATGGCATGATTTTTTACTGACTTAGATACAAAATTGAAACTATGTAGTTAAGTTATGATAGTAACCTTGTATTAACCATCTACCACCATACTAAGAAAAAAAAACAATCATTGACACATTAGATATATAAACTTAAAAGCTAATCTCCATAGGTTGTCTCCGAAACCACCAATACGAAACTGAAATTGACTTCAATGCACACACAAAATCATGAATTTAATAATTTGTACCGGTGATTGATAAACCTGGCAACATTTCCATGAATTGTTGCATCAAGGCAGAGTGCTTCCTCATCCTTTAAAATTCTTTCAGAACCCCAATCTGCATCAAGGTTTACAGGGTATGTATGTCTTTCATTGACATTGCGTCTCTTATTTCGATCATACAGCTCTGTATTGGTCATTATCTCTCCTACATATTCACACACAAAGGCTCCCTTGGGTAATACCTCTAGCGTTCTAAGACCCCAACCTTTTCCACCATGAGTCATGAATACCTACAACATAGGATTATATAAAAAAGAGAAAAGAATACTAGAATGAGCAACTTGCTAATTTTTCAAATAAAAACTGCTAATTTAATTTATTTATCTTTATTAAGAAATGAAAAATCATATAGCCAGACTGCACTGGACTATATCCCAAGATGCTTAAATGTGAGACCTACCTGCAATTTGCAGGCAATACCTCGTTGTACTATTCGGTTCCCACAATGCATGTCACATCCACATTTTCTCCAACATTCCTTAATAAATTTCCTATATAAATGTCCCTTGCATTGCTCAGGTAATTTCTCATTCTTAGACCTTTCATATGGGCAGTCTTGACAGTAAACAAAATGGTGAGCCTTTGGCTCTGTATTCATAGATATACAAGCTCGAAGAAAATCTTCTTTTAGTTGACCTTGAGGCGTGTAAGCAAACTCTCCACCAGTTTCTCGAGCACATGCACATGTTATTGATAATGATAGGCAATCCCCTGAACAACTTGAACAGCAGTCCTCGTCCACAATCCGAGCCAGAGAAATATTTATGTTAGCATCTTGAAAAATGATATTTTGTGGAATGTAATTAAACTTTGGAAGATCCTCCTTGTCGTATTCATCAACCAATGAGATCTTTACTTTTTCAGTCCCTTTTGTAATGTCATCAACATAAAGGTGTGGCTTCTTGTTATCTTCAATGACTACAGCCCGTTTCCTCTGAACTGCTAAATTTTGTTTATAGTTAGAGGCACTTGAAACTCTGCCATTTGTTTGATATCCTATTTTTTGTTCAGTAGCATTAAGGGCAGCATTATCATGCATAACCATTTCAAAAGAAGAGTTGTTAATAAAAGATCTATCGAGAGAACCAGTGCCCATTTTCAAATAACTTATGCACAAATCTTTCAGTAACTTCTTCACAGAAAATTGGAGCCCTACAATATTCTGTGACTTCAGATACATATCCTCCACAAATTTAAAAAGTTCTTCCAATTTTGGGGTCTTAAAATTTGGTTGCTCGGGAGAAGATTCACTCTTTAATAAAATTTTCACTTCTCCTAATGGCGAAGAAGCAATACAAAAATTGTTCCTACTGTTTCTACTGTAAATGCAAGTGGGATGACCATCTTTGTCCTGTATATCTATATAATAAGACGTCATGGTTTTAACAGAATGATTTCTGCTTGGGCCCTCAGATACACCTGCCAGAGCTTACAGTGAGAAAAGAAAAAGCGAAATCAGAGAGCAAGAAACAAATAGATACTTGGACACACATGAACATGTATCAAATTTCTGAAGACATTTCTGGTCTGGCATACAATAAATGAATTCATATCTGTTGAGAAACTGAAATATGTAGAGAAAAGAACTAGAAAAATAAACAAAGTCATCCTTATTCTCCTTAACTTAATATGAATATAAAACTATAATCATATAAAACTACACACTTAACTTTAGTGACAAAATAAACCCTAATATAATAAGAAAACAATGTATTATAATTTATGATTCCTATATTACTAAGGAAACATAATATTTATTATTTCCACCACTTCCCCTCAAATAATACTTAGACAATTTATATTCAGTTTCCACAAACGCAAAAAATCTTAAATATAATAGAGACACTATAACAATACTAAAATAATAAATATTTTACCACATATAATTGAGTTATTTATAGTTTAAATTAAATGTAATGAGCACTTGAGTAAGATGTTGTTCAAACTAGTCTTGGAATCACAAGAGTATTTTCTTGTTGAAAACAATCATTGCTAATAAATTGGAATAATAATCTCAAAGAGTACATAACTCTTGTGTTGTGATTAATTAAAAATAATATTAGGTTTGTTAGTCAAAATAAGAGGTGCCTAATTAGAAGAAAATTCATGAAAGGTGGCTTATCATATTGTCAAATATGGAGGTGCCTAATCTTCTTTGAATAAAGAATAGGAAAATTAGGTAGCCTAATTTTGTGAATGAAGAAATGTTTAGCATATGAAATGGGAACTTGAAGGCTATAAATTTGGCTTCATTTCTTCATTGTTAATCATCCCAAAAATAGAGAAAAACTTATATGAAAAGTTTTTAAGTGAGAGAATTTTGTGGGAAAATTCTCTTGGACTTGTAATTTCTCTTGTCTTTTAGTTGTGTGAGAAAATCATTGAGAGTGGTTGTAACAATTTCTCACATAGTAAATTTATTTCTCTGATTGTCTTTTGACAACGAAAGTGGTTTTTCTTCAATTTGGAGTTTCCAGTATAATTCTTGTGCTGTGTATTCTCTATTTCTCTATTGTTTGATATTCTGCTAAGGAGGATCTTGGGGAGAAATTTGTGATTATACCATTTGATCCAAATTTCCTAATATCTTGAGTCGAAACAAATGACATAGTAGAGACCCATAGAGTGAACAAAGACATGAGAGAATTCTTGTAAGTTGAGAGAGAGACGCAATAGAACCCATATAGAATATGAAGACAGATAAAGAACCCATTTTTTTGGCACAAATAAAATTAAAAGTGATAAATAAGCTCAAATTAAAATCAATAGTTGCCTCTACCATAAATACTAACAGAAAATAACCCAAAACAAGCCTTAGACAATAAAAGATTTGAATATAAGTACACCAATTTGAACCAAATGGAAGTGGAAAAAGCAGAGTAAACCTAAAGTTGTAAAACTTTATTTTTTTTATGCTTCAAAACAACATATTTAGCTTGGGATTAGAGTTCCAAGTGACAAATGATGGTGCTACCTTACTGAAATGAAATGACATGGAATGGTAAGTTGTGGCAATAACGATGAAATGAAATGACATGGAATGGTAAGTTGTGGCAATAACGATGAACTGTAGACCTTTTTTTAGACTATTTTTTTGGGTGAAGAATCCTAGAAGTCCTATAACTTTCAATAAAAGTGTACAAAAGTCCTATAGTTATTAAGTGATACATAAAAGTCCTATAACTTTAAAAAAATTACACATTGGTCCTAAATTGACAATTCACCATATATTTTTTCTTTGAAAATAGTCATGTGCCAAGCATGTGACTACATTTTAAGAGGTATTTTTGAAATTATAAATTAATAAAAAAAACTAGGAATTCTTAATATAAATAAAATGCAAATGTTAATAGTCAACTTAGGACCAATGTGAACTTTTTTTTTTAAAGTTATAGGACTTTTGTGCACTATTTGATAAATATAGGACTTTTGTGCATTTCTATTGAAAGTTATAGGACTCTTGTGCACTTCTATTGAAAGTTATAGGACTCCTAGAGTCTAGTCTAACAAATTAGAACTAGAAGGGTTTAATTGTTTTCTTGATCAAACACCCCTTTGATATCATATTAAAGGTAGTTGGGAAACCAACTCTACCAAGACTTAAAAGTTGATTACCAACAACTTTAACAATATCAACTAATAGCCCATAAATAAATTGAGAATTCAAAATAAAATACTCTTGTTGCATTACAAAACTTTGACCATAAGTCATATAATCATAGTATCTTAAGATTTAAGATTTAAGATACTGATAGTTTCCACTTCTTTTTTTTTTTTGTCCTTCAAAGAAAAGTAGGTGAACTTACAACTAAAACTTGAAATTTATGTGAAAGATTATTATGCAACTTTATACAAAATACCTGGATGAACCACTGATATGGGTCTTCGAGAGTGTGCCAATCCATTAACAGGTTTCTTAGTATTTGCCTCAACCAACTCTTTCTTGTGAAGACTATTTGGTATAGGTTCACCGCTCAGACCTGAAGCTTTATACCATGAATTTCCATCTTGAGCAGCTATGGCAGATGAAACAACTTTCTTTCCTTTGTCTTTGAACTCAGCATGGGCCACTGGAGATCTAAATCCTTTTATGTTGTATCTTTCACCTGTTTGGCAAGACTCCACTTCCTTTTTAATAGACGTCAAAGGAATTTGGCTCTCTACCACTGTCAACTTTTTTCTTGAGCTTGACTTTCCATCTTCAGAGAAAATATCAGAGGATGCAACTTCCTTTCCTCTATCAACAAGCTTTGCACTGGATTGTGGATATCCATATCCTTTTTTGTTGTTTTGTGAGCATGGTTGAGAGGACTCCACTTTCTTCTCTTTAATTCTCAAAGGAATTTGACTCTGTCCATCTGCCAATTTTTTTCCTGAGTTTTCTACAATGGATGTTTGAATATGTTGTTCAAACAAACGCAGTCTTTTAGATGGTTTTTCAGACCCATTGTTCTCCATATCGCCTTTAGTTTTTATTTTCAATTCCTGGTCAGCAAATATAAGAGAGAAAAATAAATATTTTAACAAAATAATGAAGATATACTAGGAAAAGAACAAACAAATAAACAAAGATACATATAATGCAGTCTGGTTATGATTGAGTAAGGGTAATATGGCTGTAAAATTGTTATAAGCAATTTATCATTTCAACTACGACTGGAAATTACTTCACACGATTTTAAAATACAAAGGGATGCAAATGATGCCTCATTAATGCTATATATGGGACAAATGCACATAGTTCAGCAGACAAATAAGAAAAAAGTACACAAAAATTTTACTAGTGGTTTCAAATGGTCAATATCACAACGGAGAGATTTTAACTTTTGTAACCAAATGTACACCTCGTCATGTTCATTTTATAAATCTGTGAAGGAAGAGGTATAAATGTATCAATTTTCTTAGTAAGTTAAGCAAGCATATGCAAAATCAAAATGGGTCCAAACAAAAGGTACACAATGATTGACATGGAAAAAGTGGAAAGATGATAAAAATATGCATTTTGACCAAATTGCATGGTAAGTCTTGAAAAGGTGCAATTTATGAAAGGAGAAAAAATAAAAAAGAGGCTACATCGGCACATTAAAACAAAAGGTACAAGCACAGGTTATGTGAGCAACACAAAACAATAAGAAGATAAATGAATAAAGTTACATAAACACGAAGCTGTGAGAAGATAAAGGAAGAAGAACAACAACCTTATCTTCCCTAATTTCATATATTGTGGCTACAAGAGTCTGGTAGTTGTCATTTTCAATAAGAAACCAATTGTTCTCAGAAGCTTCCAGTAGACCCTTCAAAGCCCGTATTGCCTCTTTATCTGGAATATCCATGGACCTTGTTTTCTGTAAAGCCTTCCCAAGTCTAGTGTTGGGAGACATCTTAATAAATACCGTATTGGATATTAAGACACTTGATTCTTAGATCGTGATGCTCTTTCTTCCTGCCATCTATAGTGTTACCTGCATTTGCGGACTAATTAAATGAAATAGACATTTGGCGCAATTGAGATAAAAACTTTGACATCTTGGCAGAAAATATTTGAAGTATCATTTGTCTTAAACTTTTGAGCTAATTGAAGGTTTGAACTGTAATATAGCAAGAAGCATTTCACACATTAAATTCATGGGCCAAAAGTAAATATAAACTTTCTAACCTTGCTCTATTCTCTATTTTGGAAGTAACTCACAAGTCACAAGAATAGTTGTGATGGCCAACCATTTTGTCTATTGTCTTATCTATATATAAACAATAGAAAACACTAGAGAGAATATTTGCATGAAATCCTTACAATTCCCTACAATTTATATCAATATTTCCATCATGTATTACACATGGACTACCATGACAAAATAAATCACTCTCAAGTCCGTACCTAATTCAAGTTCCTTGTAAATTCTCGACTTTATTTTCTAATTGACCTCAATGTTTAAAAACTTTTAAAACATAATATAAACACAATATTGAAAAATATAGTCATGCCATTTTATTTAAGTTTAATTTATCCTACGAAAACCAGCTGAGTTTATCTTTTCATATTGAGAACAGTGCTGACCGTTTATTTATTCGTGTTCTTACATATCAAGAATATAACTCAAATGCTTAGCATCTCATTTTGGCACCACCAGTCGGCATCCTCAAAGTTATGGTTATAAATTATTTCAAGAACAATTACTAAAGTGTATTAGAAACATACCTTATAATACACGTATAAAATGAGATAAAATATTAATGAGATTCATAAAATAATCAATTAATTTTTAAAATTCATATTATCTTATCTCACTTAATTTTTAATAAAATGAGATAATAATGAAATGATATTAATATGATATCACATTTGTCATTAATGAGCCTAAATGACACAAGTAACAATACAAAAAAATAAAAAATCTGATAAATGATAATTTATAATATAGGTTTAATAAGAAAAAATAATACAACATATATTTAAAGTTAGACACATTAAGACTACAATCTAAATAAGATAAAATAATATTTAAATTAAATGAGATAAGATAATATTTAAATAAATGAATAATATTACACCATGAACCCATCAGACACTAAATGAGACATGAGATGAAATAAAATATCCCACTTTACATCTCTATCTTACAACATATTGTTCACTTTATGGACCTATATAACTTTTACTTGTGTTGTTTGAACTCTGAATTGAAAGGCAAAAAAATATGAGTCAGATCCATAGTTGCATAATACACTTTGTCAATTTCAAAAATATAATATTAATCTTTACATTAAAATATTGCCTTTATATAAAATAAATGCATCTATGTCAGATAATGAATTGAGATATTCTCCCTCTCATCCATCAACCATAAGGATGTAAAATTTCCGGAGCTGAAGTTGTATAATGAGAAAGACTAACCAACGATTTCAATTGATATACATTACAAATTAATTAGCGTGCCCTAGTTATCCATCCGTAAGTCAAATTTGAACGATAATTACAATAATGATCTCTCTTCCGGAGTAGCTAAATTCAATTGATTCCTAATAAGAATTACTAAACTAATAAACAAAAATCTTCTTCTCCCTTACCATGCACACCCGAATATCAAATTTATTTAAAGAAAAATACGATCATGCTACCAAATTAAATCGCACTCCCAGACATGCAAAGTAAAAAAGAAATAGAAACTTGTAACAAAAAATTGCATTACTAAACCAGAATAAACCCTGCATTGGTTTAGCAAGACTGTAACAACACTTTCTCAACAACCAAATAGAAAAATACATCTAACGAAACGCTAAGTAGAAGGAGATTAAAAAACGGCGATGTGTAACTTGATATGAGAGAATGGAGGAGCAAATGACATACCGTTCAATCGAAGAAAACTCAGAACAACGACCACGATGCCGAGGACTGAACAGAGCGTCTTGAAAAACTAGAGAGTGAGAAATAGAGGAAGAGATTTTGTTTGGAGATTAAAAAACGGCGATGTGTAACTTGATATGAGAGAATGGAGGAGCAAATGACATACCGTTCAATCGAAGAAAACTCAGAACAACGACCACGATGCCGAGGACTGAACAGAGCGTCTTGAAAAACTAGAGAGTGAGAAATAGAGGAAGAGATTTTGTTTGGATTTTTTTGTTGAAATTAAAACGTGAGAGACGATCTTTTCCGTAGGCGGAAAGCGTCTGAGAGTGTGTGAGGAGTGAATGAGAAAGACGTGCGGAAAATAGTAGGAATTTGCTGGGAAATTGAAAATTCTGCTACAGCTGTGTTTACTTAGAAATATTTTAACATGGTTAATTGTCAAACTACTATTTGTTGTTACGATTCCTCATTTGCTGAGTGTTTAGTCGTTTTGAATGAGAAAGGCCGCAGATCACTTCTTAGATAATCTATAGCATGTGAGCCAATAGGAAGGACTAAGCCGTATCGGCTGCGTCTGCGACGAGATTCTTTGTGGGCCATACGTGTGAATTACCGTTATGAATAATCACGCAACGGTTACATTAGTGATAATAATCATTATTGAACAATTTCGGAAAAATTCGATTAATAAACATGGATATGTCATATTCCTTATTTCTTAATATTTATTTAAAAATATATTTAATTTTAAAAAATTAAATGTTAACTTAATTCTTACTTTATCATATTATTTAAAATATTAACATTAATTTTTATTTTTTTAACTATTTAACCTATATTTTTAAATAAAATAAAAAAATTAATCTAATTATATAAAGTATTATATATTTTAATATTAAAATTATATTTTGTTTGTAATTTTATGTATATAAAATAATAATGTTAGTATATATTCGATTTCGGTATTACAATGACTAATCCCCCTTCACGTCTTTTTGGTTACAGTCATTTTCAAGAAACATTTGTTAGATTTTTACAAATAACCATAATTTTAGTTATCTACAATTAAAATGTCTATCCCTAATTACGATGTAGTATCATAGGATATAAAATATTGTTTAGCTTAATTTTGATAAATTGAATATAAAACTCATTTCAAAACTCATATTTTATATTAAATTATATAATAAAAAATTAAAATATCATCATTTTATAATTTTAATAAAATAAAATCCATATTACATCTATCTTATTTTGGCTGCCATTGATATCGACTCTAACAGAACTTTAACGACTTCATTGATGATATGATGACTATTGCTGGAAATTCTATTAGAGATCTAGTGAATGTAACATGTTATATACAAATATATGTAATAAGTTACATAACATGTGATTACCAAAATTATAATAGATATAATAGATTACACACAAAAGATATATGTAGATGTAACATATTACATTCGATAGACAACTGAAATATAATGGATAAAACATGCTACATACAAATATATGTATTAAAATATAATATGTAATATGTTATATCTTATGAGTTGTTGAAATTATGGTAAAAAATAACAAGTTATTACGTACAAAGATACAGATGGATATAACAAATTATATCTCGTAAGTAATTAGAGCTACAAATATATAACATGATGTATTTAAATATATATATATATATAACATATTATATTTAATAAGTCATTAAAAATATGATAAATATAATATATTATATTTAAAATATGCAAATAAAAATATAATCAAGGATAAAACAATCAAAACCTTATCCTAATACCCTATAGTGATCGATATATGAATATTTAAACATAATTTGTTGCTATTAAAAGTAATTAAATCAGGTATATGATGAGTCACAAGACCGTCATTACAAATACCGATTTTGGAAAATACCCTTTGGTTTTATAATTTGTAAAACTCTTATAAGTGCACGAATCATTTTATAGAAAATGATAAGTATACTCCTAATGTTGATCTAAGAAAGAAATATATGTAGTTTTTAATTTATTATTCAAACTTTTAAAAACAAAATTAAATCTTAAATATTTTGTCACGATATTTTGGTTTTTATGTTCTAATCTAATGACATAATATAAATAAACATATATATGGATTCAATAAACAATAATGCAAATATTTATCATTTGTAACAGTGGAATATTTAAGGATATAATAATTAAGTTAATTATGCTTGTTCATATTATTGGGGTTATTAAAGATATAAACTAATATTTATTGATTATTTCTCTTTTTATATGAATAGCACCTTAGGGTTAGATATTATTTGTTAATTAAACAAATCAATTAACACATATGGGTAGTATTGATAGTTAATTTTGTTAATTAAATTAATTCTTTTTTTTCTAAGAGATTTAAAATGAACCATTTAAATGTCACATTTTGTGGAGTTAGATATTTTAAACTTTATTCAATGTGTCTAAATTAAACCTAAGAATTTAATTATCTGAGTATTAAATTTCAAGTTTTAAAATCATTACTGAAAATATATTGTCAATACATTTTTAAATATTAGTTCTTATAAAAAATTTTGACCAATAAATAAAAGAGCATTATTCTAAATCAAACTGGATAATTAAACCTGATAATCTAATTTTTAGATTTAAGTTTGTAATGAAAAATAATATATTTCTCTCTAACATCCTTAATATAAAATCTTAAATAAAAATAAAATTAATTTATTTTATAATTTTTTTACCTATTTAATATTTCGCAAGCATAACAACGTTATTATTATATCATATTTACAAATAACCAATAATGTTAAATGTAATCACAAACAAATTAAATATAACATATAAGAATAAAACATAAAAAGATAACTGTAAAGTATCCATTAAATTTATACCTTAATACAATCTTTACAATTGTTTGATGCTAATTTTATTGTTAGAAAACCTTCAAACAGATTTGCATCTCTACTTATTGTATCAAAAACTAAAAATTTATAAAAACATAATTAGTTTTTCTTAAAAAGAGACGAACTTAAAAACTAAAAACTAAAAAAATGAAAACTTTCTAGAGAAATAAAGTGTTCAGAAAATTGTGTGTTTTACAATAGTAGAAGATGACCCTTTAATAGGTAAAGAAAAGGCCAAAAAAGGGGAAAAATATTTCAAAATTTGAATTTGGATGCGTTTGGACAGGTTGGCACGCGTATGAGGTGCAAAACTCTCAACAGATGAGCAGCTGGCACGCGCGGGATGCGAAGAAGAGTATGCTGGCGCGTGCACGGCATGACACTAGTGCGATGTTGCACCTGGGACTCGGCATGAATGGACTGTTGTGCGTGGGATTTCGATCATTTTGACATTTTTTACCGTTTTGACTCATTTTGTTCAATTTTTTCATCTTTTTGACTTTTTTTCATTTCTTTTCTCAATATATTTGTAATGTATTACCTTCAGTATTTTTTTCATGTCTTTTAGTTATTTTTGAACGAAAATACCTAAAAAATAATAAAAATACCTATGATTACGAAAAGACAAATTTATATAAAAAATATGATAAAATCATAAAAATATAAATCTATTTAATCAATTAAAGTATATTAAATTATGATAATTTTAATATTTTTTAAACACTTATCGATATATAAAATATTAATTCATTTAATTAACATATAAAATTCATTTACATAAAAACAAAATCGTGGATGGATTATATGTTATGGTAAAACTAAATTCGATGAAAATTATTAGAATTTACTAGGCGTGTATTGGATAAAAAATTAATAATTTTAAATTTGAATATATTAAAAGATATTATTTTTTATATTTATTAATAATTTTTATAAATATTTTTTAATAATTTTATATATTCGATCAAAGTTTACACTATAATACACATATAATATAATAATAAAAAAATATTTTTTGTTATTTTCAATTTTTTAATCTCTAAAATGAAATTATTTAATAGATTATTTTCTTTTTTTATTTCTATTTTTTTCTCAAATTTATTAGTTATTTTTTAAATTTAATTTACAATAAATAGTTTAAAAATATCGTATTATGAGTTTGATTTGAAAACAAATAAATATAATAAATTATTTTAATCATAAAATAATTTAAATTAATTAAGTAGATGTTATTATATTTTTTTAAAATTTTTGTACGATGAAAAAACACCAACATATTATATTTTTTAAATTTGAGTTGTTGAAATTAATATAACGGTAAAATGTTGATATGATATGAATTATAAAATTCATAAAATGTACTAATGATATATTAATTATAATTATATGAATTTGATATACTGTATACTCTGCATAAAAATAAAACATGTTTTTGTTTATTTTATAATTTTAATTATTTATTTACGGTAAGATTATTAATATATATATATATATATATATATCGCTTTATTTTAGACAATTTTATTATTAATATTTTTTATTTTATTTAATTATTTACTTTATATTTATCATTAAATTTCTAATTTAAATAAGTTTATTCTATAAATCAAATTCGTAAAATTCGCTAATCAATCAAATGTATCACTTTTAAATTTTGAATAATATTATCCTATTATATAAACTATGTACCCAATTTTAAGTATAATACAAATATCTTATTTTATTTATATTTAAATTAATATATAATGATATGTATATTAAATATTAAAAAAATCAAAAATATTATTTCCCGCTAAAGTTAATATAATATAATGATTAACTTATATTTCCCTTTTAAATTATGCATCATTTACAACTTATTATCATTTTGAACGAGAATAAAATATATTTTTAAAACAATCATTAATTTACTAAACTTTTAATTTAAATAAGATTATTCCCTAAATCAAATTCGTAAAATTCACTAATAATTCATATGAATTAATTTTAAATTTAGAAAATTATATAAATTATTTACCCAATTTTCAAGTGTAATACAAATATCTTATTTTATTTCTATTTAAGTTAATATTTATTGCTATGAATATTAAAAAAAAATCAAAAATTATCATTGCCTGTTAAAGTAATATAATAATTAACCTGTATTTACTTTTATAATTAAGCATCATTTACAACTTATTATCATTTTGAACATTATGAAATATATTTTTAGAATATTAATAATTATTAATTTACTAAACTTCTAATTTAAATAATCTTATTCCCTAAATCAAATTAGTAAAATTCACTAATTAATCAAATGTATTAATTTTAAATTTTGAATAATATTATCCAATTATATACACTATTTATCTAATTTTTAATTATAATATAAATATCTTATTTTATTTCTATATAAAATATTTAAAAAAATCATTATCAATTCGGGTTAATATAATATAATGATTAATTTATTTTTATTTTTATAATTATGCATCACTTATTATTTTGAAGTGAATGAAATATATATTTAAAACATTAACGAATATCCTACTTATTCAATGATTAGAAACACGTGAGATTATGATTATTTCAAAAAATCATAAATTCATCAATTTTAATTTTAATTATTTTAATAAAATATATTAGATAAATTAGTATAATTTGATATCATAGTCTAACATACATATATAAAAATTATATGTTAGAGGCTAAATTAAGGCAATTACTCATATTGAAGACTAATAAATAAGCGACCGAGAATTGTCACGGGATCAATAAGTGTTGTAAGTAACTGTCGTGGATATAGGTTTTGAAAATATGATAGAATTATTACATATAATCAACAAACAAGAATAATAATGGAAATTAATATTGTTATAATTTGTTTATTTTTCGTTTCTTTTTGTATACAAATAGAATACATTTGTACAGAAAATATTAGAACAGAAAATAATATGAAAGATATATGATAATTATCAGAAAATATTTTGACATGGTATCAGAGCAAGTTATTATTGTTTTCTGGTCTCCTACCGAACTGATTTCTGATTTCTAATTTATCCTGATTTCTGATTTTTTTCTTGATTTCTGATTTCTGATTTATCCTGATTTCTAGTTTCTCTTGATTTTTGATTTATGATTTCTGGTTTATTTGTTGAAACCGATCAGTTACAATACTTGAAAAAAAAAGAAATACCACTCACCAGTGCTGCGACCATCTAGTATCAAGATGGCCATTTCTGCTCAGCGTCAGTTGTAGCTGTTGGCTGACTAGAGTCGCAACAGTCTAGCCAAAGCAGCGTAGAAGAACACCGCGTCATAGATACGGAGGACTAGGTGGAGGGCTGACTCTACTCTACGAAATGCGAAAATAAAATATAAAAAAAATCAGGACAAACGAAAATGGAAGACGTTGTTTCTTTATAGCAGCAACAGACGAAGAAGAAGAAGAAAGCAGCAGACGAAGAGCGCTGCTTTAGAAGGGCTGCGCAGATGGGAAACTATTTTTAGGGTTACAGTTTTACGATTGTCCCTGTGCGTGTGGCTGGTTGGAGCCATAGGTTTATCTGCAGCTTGTGGGAAGAAAACGCCACCGAGGCTGTGGGAAGAAAACTCCACAGAGGCTGCTTGAGGAAAACAGTAGAAGAAGCTGCGTTGAGGAACGAAGAAGAAGAAGTTGCGCTGAGGAAGAAGAAGAAGCTGCGTTGAGGAAGAAGAAGAAGTTGCGCTGAGGAAGAAGAAGAAGCTGCGTTGAGGAAGAAGAAGAAGTTGCGCTGAGGAAGAAGAAGAAGCTGCGCGATTTTTTGGAAAAAAAAATTAGGGTTAGGAGAAGAAGCTGCGCGAATATGAAAAAGGAGGTTTAGGGTTACGAAATTTTTCTATATATAGTGTACGAAGTGTAAAAAAAAAGGAAAAACGGAAGGAAAAAAATTTTAGATTTCATGGCAGAATCTAGAGATTTAACCACCAATTTCATATTGGAAGATTTGACGACGAAAATGACGGAAGTTCTAACTAGAGCTCAGACCGTCTCACAACCTCCGCTAACTGAAGCGTCGACTGCCCCCATTAGTATCAAGTTGGGAGGATCCAACTATGCCTTGTGGTCCCAGGTGGTGGAGATGTATATCTCTGGCAAAGACAAACTGGGATATATTAATGGGGATTTTCCTCAACCTGCTGAAACCGACCCCTCATTCAGGAGATGGCGCACTGAAAATGCCATTGTTAAAGGATGGTTGATCAATTCGATGGACCCCTCCTTGATTGCAAATTTTATTCGATTCCCAACTACGAAACAAGTTTGGGATTCTGCTGCTACCACCTTCTATGATGGGACAGACACGTCTCAAGTGTATGATCTTCGCCGTCGAGTTACTCGTATGAAGCAGGCGGATGGATCCATTGAAAAATACTACAATGACCTTCAAGGGTTATGGCGAGAAATTGATTTCCGTCGTCCTAATCCAATGGAGTGTGCAAATGACATACAAAAATACAACTCCATCGTACAGGAAGATCGAGTGTATACCTTCCTTGATGGACTTGATGACAGACTCGACAAAACTCGAAGTGATGTGCTTCAAATCAAACCATTCCCTACGGTGGAACAAGCCTATGGATTCATACGTAGGGAAGAAGTCCGGCAGACCGTGATGATCATGGGTATAGATACGACACCCGGAGCAGTTATGGCTTTTAAAGGGGTCAAGGGACACCATAATCTGATGCCACCAAAAATAGGAACCTCTTTGGGTAGCAAGAAATCCTCGAGAAATCCACCATCTCTTGACATGAAATGTGGCCATTGTGGAAACTCCAAACACACCCGTGAAAACTGCTTCAAACTCCATGGGTATCCAGAATGGTGGAATGATCTTCAAGCACGGAAGAAACGGGACACCACTGGGCGAGCAGTTGTGGCTACCAATAATGCCTCACTATCCCTTACTTCTCAGGCCGAATCTTCCCAGGATCCAGGTATTTCAAGTAAAGCATTTCACATCTCTACTCGTAGTGATAAAGAGGATTGGATTCTGGACTCTGGAGCTACAGATCACATGACATTTGACCCAAACGATCTCTCCAATACAACCCAGCCAAGACGGAGCCATGTTGCCAATGCAAATGGGGTCACTTATCCAGTTACAGGAGCTGGAACAGTGACCTTATCTCCTTCATTATCATTATCTAATACTTTGCTTGTACCCTCTCTGTCAAATCGACTAATGTCTGTAAGTCATGTCACTTCAGACCTTAACTATGTAGTATTGATGTATTCTACTTTTTGCCTTCTACAGAATATTCTCACCAAGGAGATCATTGGGCGTGGTACTAGGAGAGGAAGGCTATATTATGTGGATGACCTCAGTTCAGGAAGAGCCAATCACATGCAGCATACTATTGGTAACAAGGAACGATAGATTTGGCTATGTCATCGTAGATTTAGGCATCCATCATTCGGGTATTTAAAGCACCTACTCCCTAGTTTATTTTCAAATATCACACATTCAGATTTCAAATGTGATACTTGTATCCTAGCAAAAAGTCATAGGGCGTCTTATCCTATGAGCATGAATAAAAGTATGACTCCTTTTGCTTTGGTACATTCTGATGTTTGGGGACCTTCCCCGGTCATTACGTCATCGGGTCATCGTTGGTTTGTTATTTTTGTTGATGATTGTACACGAATGACATGGCTTTACCTTATCAAACATAAAGATGAAGTATTTGCTACATTTCACCTGTTTTACACCATGATTCAGACACAATTTTTTGAAAAAATTAAGATACTTAGGTCTGATAATGGAGGGGAGTATGTTAATCAACAATTTTGGACATACTTGGACAACCATGGTATTCTCCATGAAACCTCGTGTTCACAAATCCCACAACAGAATGGGACTGTAGAGAGGAAGAATCGGCATATTTTAGAAACAGCTCGGGCCTTACTAATCGATGCACATATGCCTAATAAATACTGGAGTGATGCTATTACTACAGCTGTGTATCTACTGAATCGTATGCCCACAAGAACCTTACAATTTCAAACTCCATTAAAGGTGCTATCTAATCATCTTCCCTTGCCTACTATTTTGATGCTTCCGCCCCGAATTTTTGGATGTGTTGCTTTTGTCCACCTCCATAAAAATCAACGAACTAAGTTGGATCCATGTGCTGTCTGATGTGTATTCTTGGGGTATGGTGTACAAAAAAGGGTTACCGATGTTATGATCCAATTACTAAAAGAATCTATACTACCATGGATGTCACTTTCCTCGAATCAGAATGGTTTTTCCCATCACCGGTATCCAATTACACTCTTCAGGAGGAGAGTTATGGTGAAGAACGAAATTGGCTTGATGTTGAAATATTAGACACTAGTCCAACATACTCGGATCGTGTCAATAATATGGAGGAGCCAATATCTAGACCCGAGCTTGAACTTTCAAGAACTGAAGCTGAAGTAGTAATTGAATCTCCCGAAGATGAAGTGGTTGATGTACCCCTCCATTCTCTAGTACCCAATGATCCTCCTGCTGAGAACACTCCTGAGGTAAGCTATCCTATCACACCTTTACAAACTAATGCTATAGATACATCTATTGGTTATGTTTTACCTTTCAGACACAATCGAGGTAAACCTCCAAATCGATACTCCCCAGAAAGAGAAGAACGACAACCCAAGTATCCAATAGCAAATTATGTATCTACTCAAAGGTTATCATAACCTATCAGGGCATTTTCACAAACACTCTCCTCGTGTCAAATTCCGAGTAGCATTGAAGAAGCCTTATCTGATCCAAAATGGGCTCAAGCTATAAAAGAGGAATTTGAGGCATTGTAGAAGAATAACACATGGGTGTTAAGCGAGTTGCCTCAAGGGAGGAAGATGGTAGGATGCAAGTGGATTTTCTCCATTAAGTATAAAGCAGATGGGTTAGTTGATCGATACAAGGCGAGGCTTGTAGCAAAAGGATATACACAGAAACATGGGATAGATTATCAAGAAACCTTCTCACATGTGGCTAAACTAAAAACTGTGAGAGTTTTGTTATCTCTTGTAGCAAATTTAGATTGGTCATTGCACCAACTTGACGTGAAGAATGCCTTCCTTCATGGTGACCTTGAAGAAGAGATTTACATGGATATCCCACCAGGATATACTGTTACATCAGGAAAAGAAACTGCATGTAGATTACAACGAGCATTGTATGGACTAAAACAATCACCTCGAGCGTGGTTTGGTAGGTTGAGTTCAGCAATGAAGAAATATGGGTTCCAACAAAGCAACTCTGATCATACTCTTTTCCTAAAACATCGATCAGGGAAGATAACAGCCCTTATAGTATATGTAGATGACATGATCATTACAGGGGATGATAAAGAAGAAATCTCTAAGCTTCAAGAACAATTGTCAAATGAGTTTGAAATGAAGAACTTGGGAGGGCTCAAATACTTCTTAGGTATTGAGGTAACAAGATCAAAACAAGGCATATGTCTTTCCCAAAGGAAATATACTCTGGACCTACTAGCAGAGGCAAGACTACTAGATTGTAAACTTGTCGATATTCCAATGGTTCAAAATCATAAACTCGGAGAATATGTGGACCAAGTACCAGTAGATAAACAGAGATATCAATGGTTAGTAGGTAAACTCATATATTTATCTCATACTCGACCTGATATTGCTTATGCTGTGAGTGTCGTGAGTCAATTCATGCACTACCCAAGTGAAGACCATATGGATGCGGTCATGCGAATACTTCGTTACTTAAAATCCTCCCCTGGGAAAGGACTTATGTTTTCAAAGAATGGTCAATTGGAAGTCCTTGGATATACAGATTCAGACTAGGTAGGGAATATGAAGGATAGGAAATCTACTACTGGGTACTTTACTTTTGTGGGGGGCAACCTTGTTACATGGAGGAGCAAGAAGCAAAATGTAGTTGCCTTATCCAGTGCTGAAGCTGAATTTCGAGGAATGGTCAAGGGAATATGTGAGCTCCTTTGGCTGAAAAAACTTCTAACTGAGATTGATATTGCTCCTAAGTCTGAAATGAACTTTATTTTGTGATAACAAAGCAGCCATTGCCATCTCTCACAATCTAGTTCAACATGATCGCACGAAGCACGTTGAAGTGGATCGAAACTTCATCAAACAGAATCTTGAAGAAAAGATTATTAAGCTTCCATTTGTTAAATCAGAAGATCAATTGGCTGATATACTCACAAAATATGTATCTGCAAGGAACTTCTACAACTCACTTGACAAGTTGGACATAAGAGACATATATGCACCAACTTGAAGAGGAGTGTTGGCATGTGAGTAATATGGAAGACAACAAGAAAACATCAATGCATGAATTATGGTAGATAATCAACAGACAAGAATAATAATGGAAATTAATATTGTTATAATTTGTTTATTTTTCGTTTCTTTTTGTATACAAATAGAATACATTTGTACAGAAAATAATATGAAAGATACATGATAATTATGAGAGAATATTTTGACAGGAATGTCAATATATTCAATTATTATTTTATATTTAAATTTTAAATTTAGATTTAAATGTAAAATAACCCATAATTATGATTATTATATTTTATATCATTTAATTTTATGGTAAATGATTATTTAAAATAATATTTAAAAAGATATATTTTAATAGCAACTATAAAATTGGTAATTAAGTTTGTAACATTTAAATTATATTGATTATAAATAAAATTAATGAAAAAGAAATATATTATTCTTAGAACATTAAAAATTCCTTTTAATAATTATCTTTAATTTTTTTATAAATATTATTTAAATTATTATTATTTTATCTTGACATGTTATTATATATTAAAATGATATTATCTGACTTTAAAAATTACTACTATTATCTTTCGAGTTAATTATGTGTGAAATTTTGTTTTCTAAAAAACTGAATTTTTTAAATTAAAATTGTAAAAGTTATTGATATTGAATAACAAAAATTTTATCCAACAAAATGTCATGATATTATTAATTTAATTATAAAAATATAAAGAAATTTATAAGTTTGATTTTGTAGAATGAATATTAATTAAAACTTTTAAACTTTTCGACTTTAAACCCAACGAGGATAAACGGGACAAATAGATGTTCTTACAATCTTCAAGTAGATCAAAAAAACTATTCTAATTTTCCAACTAAAATTCCTCTATTTGTGAAGTCTATTATTCTACTAGAATAATTATAATTTAAGAAATAATTTTTTATATACTATGTGTTTGAGTTGAATCTTGTTTTTCACAAAATTTCTTTCAATTAAGTGAAAATTTTCTCTAAAATTCCTCTAAGTGATCAACACTAGTGTAGGCTATTAGAATTGCTTAAATAGTCTTTAATTTTGGTATAATTACAAAACTCTTAATTATACTACAACAAGAAATCATTCAAATAATCAATTTAAAATTATGTTCTCATATAAATTAACCAAGCACACAATATTTGAAGTCTTACTAATATTTGTGCATACAATTTAACTAATTAAATTATTAAATTAATATATTAATCAATTCACATATCTTACCATTACTAAAATGTCTCAAACAAATAATTTTGATGTCTATCAAATATTTAAATTTAATATTTTAATATTATAATTATCTAATCAAACTAAATAATATACAATTAATTAGATAAATTAAATGATTATGTTAAAATTAACATTTTACTCATACATATTTATTTAATATTTTATGACACTTATAAAACATCCTAGTTAATAAATACGAGTTTGATACTTTAAATAATTAATTTCAAATGTTCAAAACAACATTATTTGATCCTTGTTATTGAACATACTCAGAAACAAATGGATTTATAATTTCAAGATTGATTATAGTTATTTTAATGTAAATTTAAACTAAACTCTCGAATATCATATCTTATATTTAAGTAATTAATATATAACTATTAATTGTTACTCAATCATTTACTGCTAGTTCTTAATAGAATTGAAATAATTAAGTTTACTTAACTTTATATATTACAAATTTCTCTTTAAAATAAGCTATGCACACGAAGAATCATGTATTGTGCATGTAAAGATTGAACACATTTATACATGCTTTGTTAATTAAAGAGAATTGATATATAACCCTACAATACACCATAAATATTGAACTACCAAGATATAAGACATCTTAATACACTAGTAAGAATATTGTCAAGTAAAGTGATACAACAAGATACTAAGTTAATCTCTTATAATTAAGATCATCTCACACGTGTTCATTGAGTGACATATATATAGAAACATTTATGAATAAACATAAATTAATAATGTTTATAATATTTATGGTTTAATTTTGTAAAGTTAATTATAACATAAATTATTTTATTTAAATATTTTCATATCAATTATTTTGGATAAGTTTGACTCCATTTCAAATGAATATGAATAGTAAAAAGTGACTTAATTAAACATGCATTTATAAAGAGATTAATTTGATTCTCAATTCTCTTTTATATAATTAATATGTATAAATTATTATAGCATCTTAAATAAGCATCAGTAAGAATCCTGCATAGTTAATAAAGATTAAAATAGGGAAAATTTATTATGATTATTTCTTTAACTGAAAGAAGTTAAATTATATTACTTATAAATTCTTAAGCATTATTTCTCATGTTAGTATCTTTATAATTATTTGAGCCAGAGGCGGGAGATTGTTTGGGCTCCATTTCGAAACTTTTATATTTTCTCATTTAAATGCTCCAAATATCTTTATTATTAATAATAAATATGAATAACAAAATAATCCATTTTCATAAAATTTTTTGTTCTTTTATAATACAATTTTTTGAAATATATAGACGCGCATGACAAGTGCATTTTATTACCATATGTGCATGTGATTACACGTAAAATAATTTTTGATAAAATTCTTATTAGTTTTTAAAGTAATAACATACTTTACCTTTTATATTTTATTTTAAATTAAAAAAATAGAATAATAACCTTAAATAAAAAATTTATATAATATTCAATAGTGTACACTATATTAATGAGCTTAATAGCGGCATTAAAAAAATGTTTACAATAATGAATATCTAATCTACTAAAAAATCTATGTTTCATTTTGAATTTTGAAGCTTAATTTATTATTATTTTTTTTCAAAGGTGTTGTTGAAGTTAATATAAAAAAATTAAAAAGATATAAAAATACAGATACAAAGCATGTATTTTTAAATAATATGTTAAAAATGTTTATATGAACTATAATTCAAAAAATAAAAAATAACTATGTCATTGTGGTTTGTTACAATTTTGTTGGAAAAAGTAAGTGGTGTCTTACAAGTACGTATCTTTTTATTAAGAACTTACAGAGCCATACGTCTTCTTTTTGTTCTTCACAAAGCGACAACATATTCGACTTTTATTGTGGTATCAACTATACAGCCTTATTCCACGTATCTCCAACTATTGCTCATCTACCGAGAGTAAAGACTGACCCAGCCATTGATTTTCGATAATTTGTCAGTTTGAAAGTCATAACCTGTCTTGTGGGGATCAAATCTGTTCACCATAATAAACTTACTAGCATACTAGCATACAATTCGATTTATTTTAAATTTTTGGTTTAAATGTTATCGATATACTTTTATGAATACTTAGTTTTCTTAAAAATAAATAAATAATTGTATTATATGATTTAATGTTTAAAAAGAAAAAAAATTGTGTAATTTGTTGGAAAATAGGTTGATATAAAAGAGAGTTATATATTTATTTATTTGAATTAAAATGAGTAAAATACACGTCCAATTCAACTTAAATGAATTGGGATAAAATTCGACGAGTAAGATAATTGTTCGATTGAGTGATAATGAGTTGAAAATTGTATCAAATTCAACTCCAATTAGTATGATCATTCGTCAAATAATAATTAAATATGTATTCAATTTGACTTTAGTAAATAGGTAATTGGTGATATAAGATTGATGGTCAATCTACCAAACTTTAATGAGCAATCATTTAATTCTTACGGATTAAATTATATAAATATCTAATTAAAATTTAATCACAAATAATTAATTAAAATTAATAATATTTTTATATCGATGTATAAAAAATCAAATAAGATTATCTTAATCATAAAAACATACAACCTAATAATAAATAGGTTTACGTGATAGTTACCATATAATATAGTCTAATGTAACAAAATCTTTATAGTATTTTATATTTGATTATAATTTGAATGATTTTGTCTTAACATAATGAAGTATAAATATAACATATCTTGCAATGATGTAATTAAATAACTCCTTATTGTTTTTTTATATATCTAATTATTATTTGATTTAATGATTTAAAAAATATCTATTAGTGATCTTCATTTGATCATTGATTTGCATCATGTGATAAAACTATTGATACTCAATATATTTACTAATATTTATAAATATTATCAGTAATATACACAATAATGAATTTGCATTATTTTAATATATTTTATGTTCATTGGTATTGTAATGACGGCAAAAACAAGTTATTTTTGTAAAACAATTACTTATTTCTTATAAATTAGTAATTTTTCATATAATAAGTAACTAAAATAAATATACTTAACATAGATAAGTGAAACCTAGAAAAATTGTAATACATATAGAATCAATTCACAACTAAGTATACTAACCTATTAAGTTATGACTTTTTATTTAGATTGTAATAGTTACATTAGAATGTATCAATTCAAAGACATTTCACATTGAAGCATTGTTGTCATCAAGGAGAACACATTTGTACATACATTATACTCTTTTTTATTCATATGGTTTTGACCCACTGGATTTTCTTGTGACGGTTTGAACAAGACAACTTTAATGTATTGCATGAGAATATTATACTCTTTTTCCTTTGATATTTTTTGTTCCACTAGGTTTCTCTAGCAACACTTTTAACGTTACATGTTCTCCATGTATTTGACAACTACAAGAGAATTTTTAATATTATAGATATAAAATATTATATTATGTATTCAAATAGTAATTATCTATCTTATTAGTATTATAAGGAGAATCATTTTAAATTTAATTATTATAAAAAATAGATTTGATTATTATCAAATCATAATTTTGAAATCAATATTATAGATTGAGAATCCTAGACTTTAACATTAATTGTATTATGGATACTAAGATTAACAAGATATATTTTCTTTATATGCTCTATTCTTTTAGTCTAACATCTATCCTTTTTTTTCTTTCTTTCTAATAAACCCATTATATTATATTAGGATAATAAAATATATCAACTGATTTCATTAGCACCTAATTTTATAAGTATAGCAATGAATTCATAAGGGTATTTTATAATTACCTAATTTATCCATATACAGTAGTTATTTAGCAATTAAGAAAAGAAAATATTATGAGTGGATGAAAATATAAGCACCTTTAACTCTATATCTATTTATAATATAATCTTCTCTAACTCTATTTCTTAACACTCATATTATTTGATCCCTCCGTTTAACAGAATATTGTTCATCTTTTCGATCCAAAATTCACACAAATGTTATAACAAAAGTATTTTTCAAACATTCTTTTAATATAAAGTAAGTACATGTAGAAAAAAAATAAAACCTATAGTAAATTCTTGTAAAAAAAAGACAAACATAGTTAAAACAATATAAAAAGTAGTTTACAAATGAGAAATAATACCATACATAAAATTATATAAATCTTCGACAATAAAAATTGAGAAAAGAAGCTTCAAAATCAAACTCATAATAATATTATTCTACAATATATTTAAAACTTTATTATATATATATATATATCATTTGCGAAAGCTTCACCATTGTTAAGTTTCTTAAGTTCTATTGATCATTAAATTTTTTATCATAAATTTATATCAATATATTTTTAATTTGTTTACCTATCATCAAGGAAAAAACTATCTTTTAATTTTGATGAGCATTTAAAAAAGATTATTTTTATATGTATCAAATTATTGTGAAATAATAAATTGTTAATAAATCATTAATGTTATATTAGTTGTATATAACTAATATACTTTATCAGTTGTATATTAGTTGCTGTATATTAGTTGTATGCAACTAATATACTTTTTCAAAAAGCACTTTTCTTAAAAAGAAGATTCTTATTTTCTGTATTTATACATGTATTAGTATTCATTGTAAGTGCGATTGTAAATACATTCAATACATTCAATATATTCAATTTAGTATCAGAGCAGGAAAGAAAAAAAAATTATTACCGGTTTTTGAGCAGCATCGACGCCGTCAGTTTTTTTTATGTAGTACCGTTAATCTTCTCCCACTGTTCAGTTCGCGTCGTCGTTGCAGACCTGCGCCATCTAGTCCGCGACATCCAGCCCGCGCCGTTCAACACGTGTCGTCCAACCCTGCGCCATGCAGCTCGCCCATCCCTGCGCCGTCCAACTCGCGCACCCATACGCTATCCAGCTCGTACACCAGCCCTGCGCCGTCCAGCTCGCGCACCTGCATTCTTTGTGAGTCCGCACAACTCCTACACTACTCTGTTCAATTTTTTTAATTTTTTCAATTTTTTAAGCTCTGCCCTAATCCAAGCATGATATTATCAGCCCTAATCCAAGCCCATTAGCCCTAATCTAAGCCCATCATCCCACTTACTCATCTTACCTAGTCCAAGCCCATCAGCTCATCAGTCCAAACATTTAGACAGGCCACTTATCAGCCCAATCAACAGCCCAACCAGGCCTAAAAAAAAATCCAAAATCTTTATTCCGTTGCACAATATTTATTATTATTATTATTATTTCAATGGAAGATTCAAGACAACATCAAGTTTCTAGAATTCATAAAGTTCCAAATTTTGAAGTTTCTGTTAAGAGTTCAGAAATTGGTTCTTTCGGGGGTACTAAACTTAATGGTACAAATTTTCGAACATGAAAAAAAGTTATGTCTGTTTATCTTCGTGGGATGCATAAGATGGGACATGTATCTAGATCAATCAGGGGTCTTAGTCAAGATGATATAGAAGCCTATACTAGGTGGGAAGTCGATGATGGCTTTGTCATGTTAGTTCTATTTAGAGCCATCACTGATGATATATTACAAATAGTGGAGGAATGTGAAACTACTGAGGCCATATGGAATACCTTAAGCGATCTTTATACAAATGAGTCTGACTTTATTCAAGTTCATGAACTCATGTGCAAAGCTGTTGGCATGCAGCAAAATGGGCAACCAATATCTCTTTTTTTTACCAAGCTGAAAAATGTATGGGCTGAAATTGACCAAAAACGCCCGTGCAAAATTAAAAATCCAGAAGACCTTCTGTGGTACTAGAAGGAAAAGGAGCTTGAACGAGTACATGCCTTTTTAAGAGGCCTTGATACAAAACATAATAGTGCTAAAGGCGAATTGCTTCGAATGTCAGACCCTCCGAGCTTGACTACCGCCTTTACATACATCCGTAAAGACGAATCTCAGCAAGAGAGTTTTCATCAGGCACATGTTGAGGTATCAAGCCTAGCCATTCAAGCCAAATCAAAGGCACCTTTTCTCCAGTAGCAAAATTCAATTCCACTTCATCAACAGGGACCTTTACCAGGTTTTACCAATTGCTCTCGTTCTCACTGCTCTTATTGCAATAAACATAGGCATCTTCATGAGAATTGTTGGAAACTGTATCCACACTTGAAACCAAAAGCAGACCACTATGGAGCAAAACGAAAACATCATCGTTCTAAAGCAAAATCAGCTACAGTGCAAATTGTCCAAGAACCATACTACTATGGACATAATCATCCTATGGAATGTGGCGGTATCCCTACAACTTCAATAGCTGGTCGTGGTAAGATTGGTATGACCTTAAATGTTTCTCACTCTGTTGGGTCTAATACTTGGATTATTGATTCTGGTGCATCTGATCATATGACTTATGATAAATCTTATTTTAATGAGTTATCTCCCCTACCAGTGTCTTATGTTATAAATGCTAATAGTGAGGCCTCTCCTGTCTTAGGGCAGGGGTAAATTCATATCACTCCATCTTTACAGCTCCATAATGTTTTATATGTACCTGACTTATCTCATCACTTAATATATGTCCCACAGTTGAATATTGAGTCTAAATACTTTGTAACCTTTTATCCTATGTATGTGATTTTTCAGGATCTTCTTACCAAGGAAATAATTGGTCGAGGGTATCTAAGGGGAAGATTGTTCCGCTTGGATCAGAACTACGGAGGGGAGAAACCAGGAGCACGGGCAAGAACTACATTGACTTCTAGTTCCGATAAGCTAAGTGAAATTTGGTTGTGGCATCGCCGCTTAGGGCATCTGTCTTTTAGTCTTATGAAAAAAACCATGCCTACTTTATTTATTGGTGTTAGTGAGACTGTGTTGCATTGTGAGACTTGTGTTTTAGCCAAGAGCTATCGTATTACTTATTCTCCTAGTATTTCTAATAAAAGTACTATTCCTTTTAAATTAATTCATTCTGATGTTTGAGGACCATCTAAAGAGCCTACTATATCGGGTATGAGATATTTTGTTTTCATTTATCGATGAATGTACAAGGTTATCATGGATTTCTCTTCTTAGAATAAAAGATGAAGTTTTTTCAGTTTTTCAAACTTTTCATACCTTCATTCAAACACAATACAATGGCATCATTCGGATCCTCCGTTCTGACAATGGGGGGAATATGTTAATCATGTTTTTCAAGACTTTTTCAAAACACATGGGATTATTCACCAAAATACTTGTCCGCAAACACCGAAATAAGATGGAGTATCTGAAAGAAAAAATTTTCATTTACTTGATATGGCTCGTGCATTCTTATTTAGTACTTATATGCCAAAATATCTTTGGGGTGATGTTGTACAGGCTTCCGCCCATCTCATCAATCGTCTCCCGTCTAGTGTCCTCAACAGAAAAATCCCATTCCAGATTCTTGCATCTTACGTCTCCTTATCATCCTTCCATAATCTTCCTACCCGTGTATTTGGTTGTGTTACTTTTGTGCATGTTCCTAAAAATCAACGGTCTAAATTAGATGCCCGGGAAATTAAATGTGTGTTTGTTGGTTATGGAAGTTATCAAAAAGGGTACAAGTGCTTCCATCCACCGACCAGAAAGTATTATGTCACTATGGGTGTTACCTTCTTTGAGGACATAAGTTATTTTCCCCACCTGATACTGCTCGTCAGGGGCAGAATACATATTTCGAAGAACTGTATCATGGTGAGGGGGAGGCATTAGCAGAATCACCAACTGATGTTTCAATGAGACCAGATGAGACTCCTAATCCATTGAATCCAGTCATTATAGAAGTAGATGCTCCAAGTATTCAAGCACCAAATTCACTTACAACAAATGAAGTTGAATACATAATTGTACCCTCGGGCATTACTCCTACCCCTGATCAACAACTCCCTGGTACTGAAGGTTACTCATCTGAGGTATGTACACCCACTGATACTAATAGTATAGGGTCTAATGTTGGACAATATGTGTTACCAAATAGGTCTACTTGAGGTCAACTAGCCAAAAGGTATGAACCAAATATTCATGCAAAATAAAAATACCCAGTAGCCAATTACATGTCCACTAAAAGATTATCTAAGTCATATAAATCATTTGTGAATCAAATATCTGGTGTATTAGTACCTAACAAAGTGCAGGATGTGTTGGGAGATCCAATATGGAGAAAGGCAATGGCTGAAGAGATGGATGCGTTAAAGAAGAATGATACTTGGCAACTTGTGCCACCACCACAAGGAAAAAAGGCAGTTGGTTATCAATGGGTGTTTATTATAAAACATAATAGTGATGGATCTGTAAATCTGTATAAAGCTCGTCTTGTAGCAAAAGGGTTTACTCAAACGTATAGTGTAGACTACAATGAGACTTTTGCTCCTATTTCCAAAATGAATACTATTCGGGTTTCGCTCTCACTTGCCGCTAACCTAAACTGGCCACTCGGCAGTTTGATGTCAATAATGCGTTTCTTCATGGAGAATTAGCCGAGGAGGTGTACATGAGTCTTCCACCTGGGTATATAGTTGATTCTCCTGGTAATTTTGTATGCAAATTGAGGAAGTCTTTGTATGGTCTCAAGCAATCCCCTCAAGCCTGGTTTGGAAGGTTTTCACAGTTCATGCAAAAGGTTGGTTACAGACAGAGTAATTTAGACCACACTCTATTTCTCAAACATCAACGAGGGAAGGTAACAACCCTAATCATTTATGTTGATGATATGGTAATCACTGGTGATGATACTATTGAGATGGATAAATTACAAAGACAACTAGCCTCTGAATTCGAGATGAAGGACTTAGGTGAACTAAAGTACTTCTTAGGAATTGAGGTAGCCAGGAGAAGAGAAGGAAAATATCTGTGTCAGAGGAAGTACATTATTGATCTGCTAATAGAGACAGGTATGTTGGATTGTAAACCTATTGACACTCCTATTGAGCAAAACCATTGTTTAGTAGAGTATCCAGATCATATATCAACTGATCGAGCTCGCTATCAGAGATTGGTTGGGCGTTTGATTTACTTACCTCATACTAGACCAGATGTTGCATATGCAGTAAGTGTGGTGAGTCGGTTCATGCATAATCCAAGTGAGAACCATATGAATGTTGTTTTGAGAATTTTAAAGTATTTGAAATCGGCTCCAGGAAGGGGAGTAATGTTCTCTAAACACAACAATCCTCTTGAAGTCTGTGACTTCACAGATGTAGATTGGGCAGGAAGTATTACAGATAGAAAGTCACCATCAGGTTATTTCACCTTTGTGGGAAGAAATTTGGTTACATGGAAAAGTAAGAAGTAGAAAGTGGTGGCACGATCTAGTGCTAAGGCTGAGTATAGAGGTATGGCTCATGGGATTTGTGAATTACTGTGGATAAGAACTTTGTTATTTAATTTGGGTTTTGAACTAAAAAGTATTATGCAGATGTATCGTGACAATCGGGCAGCCATTGATATATCACAAAATGCAGTACAACATGATCGCACTAAGCATGTAGAGGTTGATCGTCACTTTATAAAAGAGAAGTTAGATGCCAAACTTATTAGTTTTCTTTTTGTTTTCACATAAGAGCAACTTGTAGATATGCTTACCAAGTGAGTTTCCAAGAAGGCATTATACAGTTCACTAAGCAAGTTGGGCATGATCGATATCTATGCACCAACTTGAGCGGGAGTGTTAATAAATCATTAATGGTATATTAGTTGTATGCAACTAATATACTTTTCCAAAAAGCACTTTTCCTAAAAACAACTACTATATTTTTCCAAAAAACACTTTTCTTAAAAAACAGATTCTTATTTCCTGTATTTATACATGTATTAGTATTAATTGTAAGTGTGATTGTAAATACATTCAATATATTCAATTTAAATGAATTAATATGATAGCTTAAAACTATTTAATATAATTTGATCCATTTTTCTTAACCCATAATAAGGTGTAAAATTAAATTTTTTACAGCAAAAGACTTTTTGTTTGGAAAACTCACTAAGCATTTAAGCAAACAACCACACGGACCTTGCCCAGCATAGTTGCATGTTTCTCTAAAATTAACTAAACAAAGAGTATAATGATGGAGTGGGGTTATTATCACTTTTTTTTTATTTCTGTAGTATATTTAGTACCAATATTTTAAATCAATAAAAATATTCTTTTATTTTTAACATATTTATTCTATATTAATTAAATTATTTTTAAATATATTTTTATTAATTTTTAAAATATACATTGACTTATTATTTAGCAATTACATGCTATGTTTAGCTTAGCAAGATTCACATTTTAAAAGCTATTTATTTTTAAAATTTGAGAATCTCAAAATTATGTTTTTCCATAATATCTGAAATTAAAAAAAGAATAAAAACATTACATCATGAAGATGAAGAATGCAAGGAAAGTTAAAACAAATGAGATATTATTGGTGCTAGATTTGGCACTTGGTAGTGGATAAAAAAAATCAAGATTTTTGATTTTCAAATTTAGTAAAGTTATATACTTTACTATTTTTATTTATCAGGTAATTTCTCATGATGGCTCCATATGGTTGCTGTTATTCCCATCAATCAAACAGGTTGTTAGAGATGGACATCAACAAATTCTAACCTCGAATAAAAAGCCCTCTTAACATCTTAAGGTAAAAACACCCCCAACTTGAATCAACAAGTTCCAAATCAAAAAACCATCGATCTCTTTCTCTATCACAATTCGGGAACCGCCGTCGTCGACGGAGACGGTGGTGGCAGTGGCAGTGTTCAAACAATGCCTCACATAATGGCACCATTCCAACTTCTAGAAATCAATATCATCTCAGCACAAGATCTATCAACCGCGTTTAAGAGTACCATGCGAACCTTTGTTGTCGCATGGCTGAACCCAGATAGAAAACTCACGACTCGTCCAGATCAAGCTGGCCAGACCAACCCAACCTGGAATGAAAAGTTCGTATTTCGCGTTGAAAATGAGTTTCTTGACAATGAAACCTCCACAATTAACTTTGAAATATACTCCACCACTTTGATACGTAACGTTCTGGTTGGCTCTGTTTCTATTCTCCTCAACGATCTATTACCTCCATCATTAGGAACACAGAATACCAAATCCAAAACGCGATTCGTAACTCTTCAAATTCGACGACCCTCTGGTCGTCCACAAGGTATTCTTAACGTGGGTGTCACACTTTTGGATGGTACATTACGTAGTATGCCTCTTTATAGCGAACTCAGCACCTCTACTCTTGGCTGTTACAATCAAACCGATGAATTAACAAGTCCCTTAATCGTTTTAAAACGTTCAAAATCAGAAAAAACTGATACTGAAGGTTACCCAACAAAATTCATAACTGGGTCCATGTGTAATGGGTCGGTGATTAAGGGGTCCGAAGTGAGTGGAGGTCGAAAGGGTGAAAATGAGAAGGGAATAGGAAAAGGGTCGTTGGTTTCCGATGTGGGACCGTCGGCATCTGTAGTAGCGGTGGCCATAGCTAAAGGGTTATACCCAACTCCGAAGACGGACGACAATGGAAGCTCAATATTGAAAGATTGGACAGAGCAAGATAGTACTGAGGGATTAAAGACAAGAATAGAGCGATGGAGAGCTGAGCTTCCACCTATATATGATAATAAATATCGGAAGATACAGAGTCCGAGACGTATCAGAGGAAAAAAAGAGAGAAAGAATGGAAGCGGGTTATTTTCGTGTTTTGGAACTGCGTATGGGTGTGAGTTCTCGATTTCTTGTGGTGGTGGGAAGAAGAATAAGAAAAGGATTAGATCACAAGTTCATCTTAAAGGCCAATCAGAGCTCACTTATAATGATTCGTCTTATCTTTAATTTCATTTTTGTGCCTCTTTTTTTTTTCTTAATTTAATTATTCTATCCTGTTGATTTCAACCTTTTGTACTTGATTACCCAGCCAATTATTCTGTGCTGCTTTGTATCTTGATTGTTTGGCAGTGTAAGAAATTTGTAAAACAAAATCAATAAATTCAATCTAAACGTATATGAAGCACCATTTCAATTTTTTTAATATTATATTATATTAAAGTGTATAAATAGATTACTAAATTTGAGTTTATGATTGAATTAATATTTTACATTTATTGAAAAATTTAAACTTTTAAAGTAACTCAACAAATTATTAAAAGTATAAAGGAATTGTTATATTTACTATTCACAAATTTAAGGGTTAGTATTAAAGACTATAAATAAATTATAATCATAAAAAAATAGTTATTAAATTTTTGTTGTTATAAATTTTAATAATATTATTTTATATAAATTTAAAAAAATAAACTACACTGAATTTATATCATTTGAGCAAGTATATAAATTGAAAATTTAGTAAATTTTACCTTATTTTTTTGGAGATAAGTTATCGTGGGTAAGTGAGAAAATATGGTTCGGTAAAAAGGTTTGATTAAATACAATAAATAATAATTTTTGATTTTTTTTAAGAAATTACTTAAAATTTATAATAATAAAAATAATATATTTATCTTAAATTATGAAGTGTATGAATTAATATTGAAATATTATTTTTATTATTATAAATTTTAAAAATATTATTTTTTTAATTTTTTAAAAAAATTTGTGGTTGAAACTATAAAAGTTAATACACATGTCAGGCAAATAATTAACAAATCTCACTTGGCATGCACCTTATACATCCAAGTAATCTGTAATTAAATATGGTGCCTCGTATTCTTTTAAACAAATTCGAAAACTTTCAATAATACAGAATATTGAAAATGATGGTTTATTTAGAAATTCTTGCAACCAAAAACGGTGGGTATCACATTGCCTATTGCCCGTTTTCTATAACAAAGTTTTCGTTGAGGCTCGGGTTTTTCGCATGTGTTAGGTTTACATGCTTATGCTAAAGAGAATGAACATCCTAGTTTGATCAAACTTGTCATCATATTTGTACTATGTCTTTTTTTTTGAAAGACTAGTTTTAGAAAAGAAAAAAACGCAAGTTTTTCTTTAATTATAAAATTTTTAATTACTTTTATTATTATTGAAAAATTGATGTTAAATTTTTTGATATAATTATAAGTAAAAATATAATTTATAATAATAACTATTTTATAAACAATATAATTTAAACACAATACAAACATGAGTGGTTTACCATAATATTAATAAAAATTATGTAATTTTATTTAATAAACAAATCAAATATAATATGAAAAAAATATAAACTTGTTTAATTATATTTTTATTATCCAAGAAGTTAATAATATATAAACACTATACACAAAATTTGATTGAATTTAATAATCGTTTTTTATAAACATTTTTATTTAAAAATAATTTATATTAATTAACTATTATTTTTTTAATTCATATGAAATATTACATGATCTATATATATAAATGATTGGTTTAATACAAAATAATATATCATTACATGGACAGTTTGTTTTTATTGTTCTATAAGAAAAAAATTACTAATATTGACGAACAAACTTACACAGGTTTTAAAAAATATAGATTTATATCCATTGAAATAAAAATAATTATGAGAATGATTAAATTATTTAAATCACATTAAAGTATTATGAAAATCTTTAAAAATTATTTGTAGTACAAGAGTAATTCTTTTTAGATTCTTATTTATTTTTTTGAGTTCTCCATTCTCTAACATGATGCTTTAAATTGATAAAATATAATATCTTTAATAAAATTTGATTTTTTATAACTTGCTATTATGAGAGTTTAAACTACAATACTACCTAAATTAAAAACATCATCTATAAATTAAACAAAACAAAACAAAATATGTTGCATCTCTGACCTATTGCACCCTTTTGGTGCAAAACTTGAATTATGTATATTTTTTCCTTTTCAACTGAAAATACAAAATATTATACTAAAAAGCCTCGATAGCATTTGTGATCTTTTAATAGATTTTCAATTAAAATACTTAAATAATTTTGTTTAAATTTTATCTCAAGCTGTTATTTCATGTCTTATTTTTTTGTTTTGCTTGAATTGTTAGCGACCAGCAATAAATTGATTAGAAGTTGTGATTAGTACATAAAAATACATTTTAATGTTAATAAATCAATAACATTTATTAAAACATGTGATTAGGTATAATATTTTTATTGAATTATTTTACAATAATATTATTAAAATATTGCTTTGTTTGTAGTATGTTCTTAATGTTTTTTTGTTCATGGTATCTTGTAGGTTCATATCATAAAGTTAATTGGTTCTAAATTTAGATATGTTAATTCAAATTTATTTTGATGTAATACTCAACTTTGCAAGGGATTTACTCCTCTAATATGTTTATGTCAAATAATCAATGCCATTTCAAGTCAATATTCAAAAGATAATCACAATTTTTTTTCCATTTCAACCTCATGATAATTTGTTTTTATTGATTTTAAATTTAAACTTTTAACTTTAGATTATCATCCAATTATTTCTTACCAAAAATTGTGAATGCAAGATTGGAGAATTAAAGACTATCTACTATTATAAAAGGAGTCATTGGGTGCTCTTGTTTAGACACCACTTGAAAAAGAGAACAATCGTTACTAAATTTTCATGTAGAGTATTAATTATTTTTTTCATGTTTTCTTTTTTATATCTTGTGAAAAGATTAACAAGTTAGCTAAATTTTAGAACAAGATTGAGAGTTATTTTATTATGTTATTTGATTTTTTTTTCATCTTTTGATTCTTTTATGGTTTTCAATATTAATACATATGTTTTGTTAAACTTTTCATTTTATTTCATTAATTGAATTCATATATTATTGTTATTCAATATCATATAAAGTTAGTCATGTTATTTTTACGTGATTATTAATAAAATAAATATTTTAATTATTTTTGTTATATGAGTTCATGTTTTATTTCAATATTATTTATTTGATATACCAATGAATCTTAGATAACTTACATAATAAAATTTGTGTTGAATCTTATTTTAAGGGCTTTTCAAAATAATCATTTTTATGTTCTCAAAGGTTTTGAATAACATATTTTTTTAATTATTTGTTTGAAATGAGAATATATAATTGGGTAATAAATTAGAATTAAATTAGTAATATTAAAATATTACAGAAAAGGGAAACTAAAAGAGTTGCTTGCTTTTAAATTGATAATTTCTTTAATTATTGTTTATAAATTTCTTTTTTCTTTAGTTTTTTTACAAGTGAACATTTATCCATTTTATTTATAGTATTTACTTTTCTTTACTTATATTTTTAATTTCTTTATTATACTTTTATCATTTTAACAACTTTTTCTAACTAGTTTCTCTCCTCTATAAGATCGATACTTTAATCTGCACTATGATAACCACTAGTATATTTCGAGCGTAATTAGGAACCCCATGACAATTCGATAACTTCAAAAATTTGTACAATTTTATTCCCTAAAAATTATTTTACTATTAGAGACAAATAATTGATTGAACATGATGATTTCTCTAAAACGTGTGGTAAGGCTTTCAAATTTATTTCTAGTTAATCCTGTTGAGATCGATGGTAGGCTAGCTCTTTTTTGGAATGATGATATTAATTTAATTGTTCATTTTAGTAGGGGTTTTTTATCAAGTTTGAAGTGTCGAGTTCTCTTGATAGTTATGTGTGTTTTTATGTGTATGCTAGTTCCAATGATAGTGTACATAGAGAACAGTGGACGATCTTAAAAGATAGGTTTTCTTTATGTGATCAGTCTTATCTAATTGGTGACTTTAATAATATCATTTCAATAGGTGAGAATCTGGGTGTGAGAAAGGATTTTGAGGTTAATGAGGAATGCATTGGTTATCTATCCTTGGATCCTTGATTATCCATAAGCTACCATAAAGCATTTGGAGACCACAGGGGCATATCACCTTACTTTGTTACCTCAGTTGGATTATGTAGCTTTTAAAGCTAGGAAAAAGTTCTCCTTTTGGCTGTGGTTGGGTTGATAGCCTTGAATGTAGGGATTTAGTGGAAAGGCTCTAGAATCATGAAGTAAGAGGTTCTACCTGGTTTTATATTAAGCAAAAATATCTCAATATCAATAGGACTTTACTCTATGGAACGGGTGAACAATGTTAACTCATCTAAATGCTTTTGGGATCTAAAAGAGTAGTCATTGGCTTTAGAAAGAGAATTATTATGGGTTAGAAAATCATCGTCACTTATCCTTAGAAATTGGACAAGTTTGTATCCAAGAGGAGAAATATTGGAGGGATAAAGTTGGTATTAAATGGTTCTAGGCGTGGGATTGTAATACAACTTTCTTCAATGCAGAGGTAATTTAGAGGCATAGAAAAATGACCATTCATAGGCTATATGACGAAGATGACATATGGGTATTAGAAAAGCATGATTTAAAAAGGGTAGCTTGTTCTTACCTTAGGTCCTTTTTTAAGTCCAATAACTCGTGCTTCTTAATCAATAAGGATATTGTATCATGTGTGGAGACTCGAGTGATGGAGGAAATAAATTAGAACCTTACAAGGCCTATTACAATTGTAAAAATTAAGAAAGATACCTTCCAGATCCACCCTACTAAAGTTACAGGTCTGGATGATATGCCATCCTATTTTTTTCAAAAATATTGGGATATTGTTAAACATGATCTTGTACAAGCACTACTACAAAAATAAGTATTTAAGTCGATATGTAAAGTCGGTTTTTGGAAAAAACTGACTTATAATAAATTTAAAATTGGTTTGGTGTAGAACCGATACTATCCACATAGGATGTAGCGTCGGTTGGCGTGTCAAACCGACGTTATGCGTGGACATAGCGTCAGTTGACACCTGAAACCGATGCTATCCATGTAGCGTAGCTTCGATTGACACCTGGAACCGACGCTACACACGTGGATAGCGTCGGTTGACATGTAGAATCGATGCTACACACGTGGATAAATTCTTTTCTTTTCTTTCTTCCCCAGACAGGAACTATTCCAAGCATTGCATAACTCTCAAAAACTCAAAACCTCTTCCACTTCTCCTCCACTCTTTCTCATTTTCTGGCCACCTACGACCACAATTTCCAGCGCCTGTTAGTGGGTTTTCTTCTTCTCTAACTAATCTTTTATATCTCCTATTTTTTAAGCGAAATACTCAAATATTTTATACCTATTTCTCACTTACAAAACACATTTTTTTCTTCATTTACTCTTGTAAGTATTTTTATTAATTCTATGCACTTATTATTCATATTTTTTCTGTTATTATGTGTTGTTATTTATGTGTATAAATTTTTGTATTATATATGTAGGTTTGTACTATTAATTAATATTTTATTTTTCAATTATTTGTATTATTTAAACTATTTGTTAAAATGATTTTGGTTTTTTTCTGCTCGAATATAGGTTTTTATTTGAGTATGATAGAAAATGAGTAAATTTTAAAAAAATAAAATTAAAGTAGGTTCACGCGTTGAACCGGCTTTATATTTTAACCAACTTTAATGCCCTTTTTTGTAGTAGTGAAAAAGTTATGAGTTTATTTTGTCATGGTGCTATTTCAACAGATTTTAATATTACCTATATAATTCTATCCCTCAAAGTGGCAAGTTCGAAGGATATAAAGTAGTTACGATCAATCAGTCTTTGTAATGTTATTTATAATATTATTTCAAAGATTGTTACTAATAGATTGATCTGACCTTGATCATAAGTCAAAACTAAAGTGCTTTCATTTCCCATTGGCTAATTATAGATAATATGGTGATCACCCATGAAGTTTTGTACTATATGAAGACCAAGAGAACGAGCAAGAATCACACTTTGTCGCTCAAGTTGGATATGATGAGAAAGACCTATGATATGATCAAATGAATATTCCTTAAGGCTCTAATGGCTAGGTTGGGTTTTGTAGACAATTAAATGTAGTGGATTATGTGTTGTATTGATGGATGATAATGAAATCGTAAGATCGGCATTACAAATACTGATCTTATGAAAATTACCCTTTTGTGTTTTTATTATTTGTAAAACTCTCGCAAGTGAATAAATAATTTTATAGAAAAATGATAAGTATACTCTCAAGGTCGATCTAATCTAATAATATAAAATTAAATATAAACATAGATATCAATTCAATAAATAATAATGCAAATTTTATCATTCATAACAGTGGAGTATTTAATAATATAATAATTAAGTTAATTATGTTTGCTCGTATTATTTAAGTTATTAAAGATATAAATTAAGATTTGTTGGTTTTCACTTTTAGTTATGAATGTGTCCTTAGGCGGGGCCTAAATTCTTTTGTTTAATATTAACTAATTAATATCCTTAGGCGGGGTATATTAATTAATTAAATATTAAATTTTAGCTTTATTTCTAAGAAAATAGCAAACCATCAAATCACAGTTTTAGGCGGAGTTAAATAATTAGATTTTATTCAAGGTGTCCAAATTAAACCTAAGAATTTAATTTTCCAAGTACTAATTTTCAAGTTTTAAAACTAATACTGAAGATATGTCGTCAATACATTTTCGAATAATAGTTCTTATAAAAAAACTTTTGAAATAGAATTTCACTTTAACTAACAGACGATTATACCAACAAATAAAAGAACACCACTCTAAATTCGACCAAATAATTAAACCTTAAAATCTAATTTTTAGATTTAAGTTTGTAATGAAAAATAATATATTTCTCTCTAAAATCCTTAATATAAAATCTTGAATAAAAACAAAATCAATTTATTTTATAAAAATGTTTTACCTATTTAATATTTTGTAAGCATAACAACGTTATAATTATATCATATTTACAAACAGTCAGTTATGTTAAATTTACTCATAGAAAAATTAAATATAACATATAAGAATAAAACATAAAATGATAAATATAAAGAATTTATTAAAATAATACCTTAAAAGAATCCTTACAACAGTTTGATGTTAATTCTGTTATTGGAAACCTCCAAACGAATTTGCATATCTACTTATTGAATCAAAAACTAAAAATTTATAAAAATAAAAACTAAAAACAATAAAGCTTTCTAAAGAGAGAAAGAGCTCAAATGTTTTTGTGTGTTTTAGAATGGGGGACGAGAGTCCCTTTATAAATGAGGAAAAGGCAAAAAAGGGGGGAAAATATTTTAAAATTTGAGTTTGGACAAGTTGGCAGGCGTATGGGGTGCAAAAATCTCGCCAGACGGGCTATCGGCGCGACAGACGGGCAACTACGCGCAGGACACCGTGAGAAGTGAGTAGGCATGCACGGGAATTAGTGTCATGGGTGGCTGTGCACGTGAGACTCAACACATATGGGCAGGCTACGCGAGTTTCTCGGCACTATTGTGCGGCTACGCGTGCAATTTTAGGCTTTTTGACATTTTTGACCCATTTTGTCTAATTTTTTCATCTTTTTTTATTTTTCCTCATTTATTTTCTCAATATATTTGTGATGTATTATTACCTCCAGCATTTTTTTCTTCGAGTCTTTAAGTTATTTTTGAACTAAAATATTTGAAAAATAATAAAAAGTACCCATGATTCCGAAAAGGCAAATTTATATAAAAATATGATAAAATCATACAAATATAAATCTATTTAATCAATTAAAATACATTAAATCACGATAATTTTAGTCTTTTTAAGCATTCATCATGTATCTCAACTGCTTCCTACTCCTATATGATCTATGGAGAGCCAATTGGTTATTTTACTCCTAAGACAAGACTCTATTAAAGAGACCCACTATCTATGTACCTTTTTCTATGGTCTGAAGGGGTTCTATAATTTGTTGCATAGGGAGGCGCATTTTCATCACATTTCAGGGGTTCATGTATGTAGGATTGCACCTTCTATCTTTTACTTACTTTTTACTGATGATTCCATAATTTGTTTATAAAGGTTCTTTGTATGAAATTTGTAGAATCAAAATAGTCCTCTGCATCTATGAGAGGGCTTCTAGATTGGTGGTTTGGTGGTAGTATAGGTATATAGGTAAAAGAAGCTATTCAACAAGAGTTAGGTTTTGATCTAATTTAGGGTTTTCAAGATATCTTAGGTTGCTCACCTTATTCAGGAGAGATAAAATGAGCCAATTGAATGGTATCTTAGATAGGGTTTATAGTAAGTTACAAGATTGTTCATGTCAGTTTCTTTATCCTTCTGTGAAAGAAGTCCTTCTTAAGGTTGTGGCTTATGCCATGCCTGATTATATAATTCAATGTTTCCTTCCACCAATAGAATTATGCCAGGATATTGAGAAAGTGATGCAACGATTTTGGTAGGGTACTACCAAGAATTCTAGGAAGACCCATTGGTTTTCATGGAAAAAATGTGTGGTTGACGACATGATAGAGTTCTAGGGTTCAAAGATCTACTATCTTTTAGTTTGGCTATGCTAGCTAAACAATATTAGGGGTTGATTAAATTCTCAAACTCCTTATTTGCTTAAGTCTTTAAGAAAAAAGTATTTTTGTCATGGCTCATTCTTTGGTATAGAGTTAGAAGCATCTTCTTCTTTGGATTGGCAAGGGTTCTTAGAGTCTCAAGCTATTTTGTTGACAAGAGACCGTTGGGAGATTGGTTATGGTACAAGTGTTTATATTTGGGATGACCTTTATATTCTCTCCATCCTGAGCTTTTGTGGTACTTCTGCAAGGTATAGTTATGCCCTTTTTAGGGACCTTATCGACTTTGATACTATGACTTTGAATGTTAACCTTGTGTGTATTATGTTTAATCCTTTATAGGTAAACATTATCTTAAGCATGCCTTTCAAGCTTAGTTTCATGGGTTGCCTAGTTTTGTATCATTCCTCCCATAGTAGCTATAATGTCTAGTTTAGTTATTAGGTTGCTCTTGGGTTGGGTTATCATGCTTCTGCGGCAGTTCAAGCACGTCTCACTCGACTTCTTTGAAGGAATCTATGGAAACTTAAAGTCCAACCTAACGTTAAACATTTTTTTTTGGTGTTGTATGCATGACATCTTTTTATTTCGAGATGCCTTAGATAGAAGAAGTTGCATGGTTCGTGTTCTATGTCCCCTGTGTTCCTTTGAACAAGAGATTGGTAGCCAGTTTCTATTGGGTTGTCAGAGTATTAGCTTAGTTTGAGCTAGTATCTTACATTCTGTTAACATTCCTAATTTTACTGTAGACTCTTTTTCTTTGAGCTTGCATACTATTTTTTATTGGGCAGGAAACCAAACCGAAGAAGAAAATCTCCTTACTATTGAGGCAAAAGGTCTCTATAGAAGTTAGAAAACTTGTAATGTTTTAGTGTTTAATGAGGTACCTTTTGATTGCACAATTATTTCTTGGCTTCTAACTTAATTTTGAAAAATATATCATGGCTATGGTTGGCAACAACTAGCTAGTTTTGTTAGTAGCATGGATACTTTGCTTTTATGTGTTGTTTTTTTTGTCTCTATCTATTTGTAATGGTTCACTTTATGTGAATTTTAAATAAAGATACTTATTGATTAATATAAAAAATGAGAGTAATAAAATAAAACCATATATTATGTACGTAATACATAGTGACAATATGACAGTTTGTCACTCTTAGAGCACATATGTAATAATTCGTTAACAATACGAATCAATTCCTCCAATGAAAACCAAATTTCATTACAGATTTCAATCAATTTAGCCCGCCTGTTGAAAAAAACTCAAGATCTTCTTCAAGAAATCAATTTCCAAACGAAGGGTTATTTATTTTATATATTCAAATATTTGCACTGCTAGCTTAATTAGCCTCAAAATGCCTCAAAATATGGCATCTTTTAATCTATTAGAGATAAGTGTCATTTTGGTATAAGATCTTGCGGTGGTTTCAAACACTTTTGCATGGCCTGGTTGAACCTTGATTGCAAATTCACAACTTGTGTTGATCAAATTGGCCATAACAATTCAACATTGAACAAAACGTTCATTTTAGTCGAGAATGATTTTCTCAAATATTATGCATCCATCATTACCTTCGAAAACGTTTAAAGATGTCTTTTGTTAGTTGAGTTTTTGTGCTTCTTAACCATTTTATACCTCCATCTTTAAGAACCCAAATCTAAAATGCGATACGTAACTCTTCAAATTCGACAACCCAAGTCCATGAGGTATTCTCAATGTGAGTGTTACACTTTTGGGTGGTCATTTTCGAAGCATGTCTATTTCTATTTGTATATTGATCATCAAACTTGTAATAATTTGTATAAAAAATTCCATATACAAGATAATGATCTTAAAGATCACGCTTCCACAAAACTCATTAGGTGATCTCCAACACTACTATAAAACTCTAAATTTGATGCGATGAAAAATAATAATTGCTATAAACACTATTCATACTATGTTATTTTTTTTAATTTTAAAAATATTGTTAAATTTTTTATTATATATAAAAAATTAAAATTAAATATATGATATAAAATGACTAAAACCATTACTATGATACAAAATAGAGCTAAAACAATTAATATAAATTAAAAACATCAATTTAGTAAAATTTTAAAAATATTGTTAATTTTTTAAATCATATAATAAATTAAAATTAACTTAATAATACAAAATACCAAAAAAGAAATACTAATACAACATAAAAGCTAAAAATATAATATAAATTAAAACAATGATTTAGTATTCACGATCCACGTGTTCCAAAAAATAGTTATTTGTAATGAAGCAAGAAAGATTTAAAACGTGTATTTGCTCACATTGTATTTTGAAATATATTAATTAAATATTTATGGAATAAATATAATAATTTATTGAATTAATATTTATTTATATTTACATTTAATTTTATTTTTAATTAAATATTTTTAATTCATATAACAAATATAATATTTTATTTAGTGGATTTTTAACTTTTTTTAATGATATAATTTTTTAATTAATTGTTATTAATATATAAATTATTTAATTGATTGAATATAATAATTTGAAAAAAATTTATAAAAAATTATTTTTTCAGTATAATATTTAGTTTCGTGAGTAAGTGATGAATTAAAATTTAATATAATTTTTGATATAAAATAAAATAAAAATTTATTTAATAAAATCCATTACTATTGAATAAAAGTACTACTGGTTTTCATAAAAATAACTGGCTCATAAATCAGTAAAAGTTTTGATATTCAGGGAATTGGAACAAGAATTGGAAATGGGTCGATGATCTCCGATGTGGATCCATCGACGTCGGTAGTAGCTACGGTGATAGCAAATGGGTATATCTAACACCACCACACGATAAAAATAAGGAAGAATACAATGAAAGCTCATCCATATTAGATGATCGATCAGTGGATGATAGTGTTTAAGGATTAAGGACGAAGATAGAGAGATGGAAAGTAGAGATTCCACCAATATATGATAACATGCACCAAAGAAATTATTTCTAACTATCGACCCCAAGATGAAGTATTGAGCTCATTAGAAGACCCAAAAAAAGCTCAAGGAGGTGGGTTATTTCCTTGCTTTGATATTGTTGCACTACTACAAAAATGGGTATTTAAGTCGATATGTAAAGTCGGTTTTTTTCAAAAACTGACTTATAATGAATTTAAAGTTAGTTCGGTGTAGAACTGATGCTATCCACGTAGGACATAGCATTGATTGACGTGGCGAACCAACGTTATACGTGGATGTAGTGTCAGTTGATGTGGTGAACCAATACTATCCATGTAGCGTAGCGTCAGTTTGCCACGTCAACCGACGCTATCCACGCGTTTATTACCATTTCTCTTCTCTGTTCTTCACCAGCAGATTTCAATTTGTGCAAAAACCCCATTCGCCTAAAACCGAGCTCACCCTCCACTCTTTTTCATTTTCTGGCCACCTTCGACCACCATTTCCAAAGTCATTTTTTGGGTTATATTCCTCTTCTCAGTATCTTTCAGATACCCTATTTTTTTGAGCGAAATACTCAAATTTTTTATACCCATTTTCTCACTTATTATAACTTACAAAACACCTATTTCTTCTTCATTTTCTTCATTTAGTCACTTCATTTACTCTTGTAAGTATTTCTATTAATCCTACGCACTTATTATTGAGTTTGCATTATTTTTTGTATAAATTTTTGATTTATGTATATTTTATATTATGCTTGTTATTATATGTTTGACTTATTTTCAGTGAAAATAATATCTGCTTGTTGTGGGTTTAAAGGACTATAATATTTACCGTACGTGGATAAATTTATTTACATATAGATAAGTATATTTTATTAAGTAAAAGTAATATAATTGTAAAATGATTAAAATGATAAATATTTTGTATTATGTATATTTTGGTATATATTCTAATAATTAGGAAATTTATATATAATAATACTTGAAATATATTGATTGGATACATAATTAATATACTTAATTAATTTTATTAATAGAAAATGGACAAATCTTGGATGTCAAAGTGTAGAATTGAGTAGGACTATATTTCTGGAGTTGAAAGTTTCATGGGATTTGCTTTTAGAAATAGTAATACTGGAATTAGTATGATTCGATGTTCATGTATTAAATGTAAAAATGAGCGATTTCATGAATTTGACGAGGTTAAGTATCACATTTTCTGTAGTTCTTTTGAACTATAAATGTTGGTATTATTATGGAGAAAATATTGATAATACTCATAGGGAAAAGATAAATAAGAATGTGAGTAGATTACATATATCTTATCATAATGTAGAGACAGAAAATATGTTTCATGGTGTTGAAGATGAACTACGTGAGGATGATCCTGAAACCTTTAAAAAACTTTTAGAAGATACCGAAAAAACGTTGTATCCAAAATGCAAAAAATACACTAAAATTTCGGGATTGGTTCATTTGTACAATGTGAAGGCAAAAGTTGTTCTGACAAGGGATTCACAGAATTACTAAATCTACTAGTCGATATGTTTCCTGAGGGTATTGAATTGTCATCTTCAATTTATGAAGTGAAGAAATCTCTTAGCCGATTTGGCATGGAATATCATAAGATTCATGCTTGTCCAAATGATTGCATTCTTTATAGAAAAGAATATCTATTAGATGATTGTCCAATGTGTAAAGAATCGAGATGTTGACTTGGCATTTAGATAATCGATCTGATGATGGGGTACTACGTCATCCTTGTGATTCTCCAAATTGGAAAGTAGTAGATAATTTATCTCCTCAATTTGCATCTGATCCGCATAATCTTCGTCTTGCCATTGCTGCTGATGGAATTAATACACAGTTCCCTTAGTAGTAGATATAGTTGTTGGCCAGTAATTAAGGTAACATACAACCTTCCTCCCTAGTTGTGTATGAAAAGAAAATTCATGATGTTAACATTATTGATCTCAGGACTAAAACAACCCGGTGTTGATATTGATGTATATTTACAGACTCTGATAGATGATTTAAATACGTTATGGAATAATGGTCTAAATGTTTACGATGCACATAAAGAATAACACTTTAACTTGAGGGGTTCATTTTATGGACAATTAATGATTTTCTTGCCTATGGAAACTTATTGGGACATGCAACAAAAGGTTACAAAGGATGCTCTATATGTAGTGATGGAACTTCTACAACTTATCTTGTTCACGGGCGAAAGATGTCTTATAGAAGACATAAAAGATTTTTTCCATCTGGACACAAGTTTAAATACCAAAAGAAACCGTTCAATGGTGAAGAAGATCATGATCATGCAACTCGAATTTTGCAAGGTGTTGAGATATTAAGACAATTCAATGGTATGACATTCAAATGATACAAAAAGATGAAAAAAACTCACTAAGGTAGGGAAACGAAATAGGTCAACTAATGAAATGTGTAAAAATGAAAAAGAGTTTGAACCGACTTACCATGGTTGTTGGAATAAAAAATCAATAATTTGGGAATTACCTTATTGGAAAGACCTACACATTCATCACATCTTAGATGTCATGTACATTGAGAAAAATGTATGTGAGAGCTTGGTACCTTATTAGTACTTTACTTAATATACCTGGAAAAACAAATGATGGAATTAAAACAAGACTGGATTTAAAGAAACTAGGCATACAGCCTGAATTGGCACCAAGGGTGCAAAATGATAAGAATCGAACATACTTGCCACCAGCATTATATACAATGTCAACAAAAGAGAAGGGTGTGTTTTGTAAATGTTTGGAGGGTGTGAAAGTTCCTGATGGTTACTCATCCAAATTAAGAACTTTTGTGTTTATCATCTATAAGAAACTTTATGGATTGAAATCACATGACTGTCATATCTTAATGCAACAGTTATTACCAGTTACTATTAGTTCAATTCTTCCAAAATATGTTCGATTTTCAATAGTTCGTCTTTGTTTATTTTTCAATACAATAAGCAAGAAATCTATATCAATTGGCGAGTTAAACTCTTTACAGAAAGATGTTGTAGAGACTTTGTGTCTAATTGAAAAATATTTTCCTTCTTCTTTCTTCAATATAATGATTCACTTGTGTGTTCATTTAGTTCGAGAGGTTCAATTGTGTGATCCTACTTACTTAAGGTGGATGTATCATTTTTAGATATATGTGCTAGTCCTTAAAGGATATGTTAATAATAAAAATCGACCTGAAGGATGCATGGTGGAATGCTACATTACTGAAGAGACCATTGAGTTTTGTTCTGAATACTTTAGTGGTTGCACTGAAATTGGGAATCCTACGCACAAGTTGTTCTTAGAATGTCACATGAACCAAGTAGGTAACCCTATGCTTGGTGAAAGTAAGAAATTTTTTATTGATCGCACTCGATGGGAAAAAGCACACCGAATCATTTTGGTAAATAATAATGAGGCATAACCATACATGGAGTAAGTGATGTTTAACCTTTCCCTTTATGTAAAAATTATTTTTTATTTAACTATTAATGATGATATCTACTTCATATATTTTTAATAACATTACATGATGCATTTAAACTTATTGAAGATCGATCCTCGTTATAAAAAAAAGCAAGAGAAAAATGGTTGTATGATGAACATAAGCGAGAGCTTATTAATTGGTTTCGCAACCATATAAGTGTCACAAACAAAAATTCATGTATGTTCCTAAATCTATGCAATGTTTTAAAAATTTTCTTTAAACACATTTTATGTTTTGGTATACATAGGTTCGAGATGAACTCAAGAAACCTAATCATAAAATAACAGAAAGTTTAGAATGACTTGCACATGGGTCAAAATTTGATGTCAAATCATTTTCTAGTTTTACAATAAATGGATTAAGGTTTACGACTCAAGCTAGGGATAAAGTCTGAGTAAATCATAATAGTGGTGTGAAGATGGTTGCACAAACTATGCAATTTGCCAGTTCAAAAGATGGTAATCCTATACTTTATGATAGAACATATTATGGTATAATACAAGATATTTGGGAATTGGATTATGAGGTCTTCCATGAAACAGTTTTCTTGTGTGATTGGGTCAAATATGTTATCAATGTTGGATATAAAATATATGATTTTGGATTTACCCTTGTAAATTTATCCAAGATAAGTCACACTAATGATCCTTTCATGTTAGCACTTCATGCAAAACAAGTATTTTACTTGAGCGATCAAATTGATACAAGATGGGCTGTTGTGTTAATGCCTCCATAAAAAGAGTTTTACCATTATGATGCTTTAGAAGATAACGACCCTATGCTTGATACATTAACCATTATTAGTAATTTCTCAAACAAATTGCCTAATGTATGTGATGATATAGTTGATGACGATGATTCTTCGTCATGGGCTCGAAATAATTGTGAAGGAATATATGTATACGATCAACAACCTAATTAAACATAATGTATGTTCTATATTGTTGTAATAACTCTTATATATATATATGTATGTATGCTCCTAAAATTGTAAATTAATTTATATTTCTTCATTGGTTGTAGATATCTCATGGATCCTCGGGTAAAAGAGCTTGTAGATCTAAATGTTCCATTGGGGCATTTAAAAAGAAGGGGTTGGGCAAATATACTTGATGTTCCACTTAACCCAGATGATAGAGTACCTATTCTATTTGATGCTACTGGTAATCCAATAGGGAAAAATGGTCAACAATTGAAATCCTATATTGTTCTTAGGTTGACGATGTAGAAAAGTTTAAAATATGGATAACCATTTGTGTAAGTCTCTTATATTTTATAATCAATTACATATATTATATATTTTTTGTATTATATCTAATCTTTTGTAGTGTGTTTTTACAGAATCGTTACAAAGTCAATGATAATTGGAAGAGCAAGTGTTATAAGATTACAAATAAGGCATGGAAGGAATACAAGACTTCCAGATTGGCAAGAAATTATGTGTTTTCATATTTGTAACCACTTGATGAAGTAGAGCTCTACAAAATCCTTGAAGGACACCCCTGGATTACACCTTAAGTTTGGAAAGACTTCATGAATTATAGACATACAGATGAATTTCAAATTATTAGGAAAGCACATCAGAATATATAAATGCATAACATTCTTCCTAATCGTATTAGGAGGTCTTCAAGTTCTGAAGTTAGATATAGAATGATATTATTAATTTGTGTTTATTTATAAATATTTTTAAATTTAATTTCCTCAATTTAATTTCATGTCATGGTTAATAAATTTTTCATAATTTATGTAGGAAGCTGAATTGGGTAGACTGGTTACCCGAACTGAATTGTACATAGAAACAAAGACTCCCAAAATGAAGAAGTCAAGACCGATGACTAAGCGAGGAGAAGAATAACTAAATAAGTTGGTTATTAATTTCAGTTGATACAAAGTCTTAAAGATTTTTAATAATTGATGTAATAATGCATGATATGCTTGTGTGCTTTATTATTTGTAGAAAGTTGTTCAAGAACAAATATCCAGGGGTGAAATAATCGAAGAGCTTGGTAGAGATGCTCTATATCATGCATTTGGACGTGACCATCCTGGTCGTGTTAGGGGAGGTAGCCAATATGATGGTTATATGGAGTATTTTAACATTCCAAAACAAAAGCCTCAGACAGTCAGTAAGGAGAAGTACACTAAAATTGAAGAAGAACTCAACTTATTTAAGGCCTCAGTGTTAAGTGAGATTGCCACTATAAAAGAATATTAATCACAACACATGTCAGGCATGACATCATTCTACAACTAGGGCATGCCATATTGGCCAAGCATGCAACCATCCATGCCAGGCATGCCATCATCCATGACAGGCAGGCCACCATCCATGCCAGGCATGCCACCCACGCAATCTCATGGCGCTCAAACTATATCCATTATGAGATATAGTCATACTATTGGTCCTCTCTATATGCCAGGAATGCATATGCAATCAAGTAGTGGTTCATTTTCTCCAATGCAATCTTCGCATTCTTACCATCAATCAAATCACGATGAACGTTTGGTAAGAATGTACATCCAATAGCTACCCCACATGGGAGTCCTCCTCTATTTGATGAATCATATGTGGTAAGATTTTAATTTCTGGTGTATATAATCTATTATTTTAATTTCTTATTATATTTTTTATTTATTATATATAAAACTTAAATTTTTTGCAGAATATGAAATGTTTATTGAGACATCCTTCATCAAAAAACTTTGTTGTTATTGGAACGATACAATAATTGAGCGATGATCAGATGATTCATAATCAATATTTGCATAATCATTGACGAATAGTAATTGATCAATCATTATTTCATGATTGTCCACTACATGTGCTTTCTGATGCTACCAAAGTCCAAGAGGCAGTTGGACAATATGTGGCTTGATCGTCGATTCAAGTTGTTCTAAATTTTGACATGGTACTATTTTTTAACTTAAAAGATAACACTTGTTTACTACTATTATTTTATTATATCTTTTATTGTTACTAACATACATAATACTTTTTTTAGTCTATTATACCAGAACTCTTAAATGCGGCACATTTAAGAGATACGAAGCAAGTATCTTGTGCTAAATCTATGTCTAGTGGCCAATCATGGCGCACCAAGTCATTCAAGAAGAAGCCATGGAAAATTATAGTTATGATTATACTTTAAACTTCAGTAGAAATCTTGGCACTTTGATGACTATTGTTGCGAGGGCATCTAGCATAAATGCTGGATGGACTGTACCACTTCCTATAGAAAGTTTTGGTGTAGACCTCGGCCAAAATTATATATCGATCGAGTGCATATTGTAACTATTTGAATATCAAATGATCGATTTAAGTATAATTCAATTGTGGACAAGGTGAGTCCTTAATCTATTTAATTTTCTTTCATTTATGTAGAACATATATAATTATATTTATATTATCTAATTACTTATATATATTTCTTTTATATAGGGCATGTTATTATTGACTTCAACATAATCACTCATCACATTTAGCAATGTTCTATGATTCTTCATATGTCAATCAATATCAAGAGAAGGATGTTAGCATCAAAGCTAAACAATTATGTGATAGGGCATTAACGCTTAACATAAATCAAAAGTTGATAATCCCTTGGCCACTAAGGTTTGAACAAGGCCAAGATCATTGGATGTTGGTAATCCTTGATCTGTTCAATAATCATGCTTGGTACTGTGACTCAGCTTCCATTGAACTGAGTAAAAATACAAAAAAAGTTGTTGAAATGTATGAGTTATAGCTAGCTATTGGTTTCTTATATTATTTTTTGTAATATTTAATAAAAAACTAACCGTTTTAAACCTTGATAAGGCATGAAAGTTGTAGAACAAGTGTAGGGGCATTGCCTTTAAAAATTCTTATAAGCTTATATAGACAAAAGTTATGGTATGTACAAGCGAATATTAATAATTTTATTAATTTTACTATTGAATAATAAATGTTCGAATATGGAAAATCATATACTTGTTTTTTGTAGGTTTCATAACAAAATAATTGAGTCATGTGTGGTTATTATGTCATGAAGTTTATGAGCGAAATCATCACAAATATCAAAATTCCAATTAATGATGTGGTAATATCTTTTACCCATATACAGAATTTTGTTTAACATATTTGAGTTATTTTTTGTAAATACATGAAATTAGATTCTTATTTTGATTTTAAATACATGTAGTTCTTTGGTTGGAACAAGACGGGTCATGACCAACAAATTTTTGATAATTTATGAGAGGAATGTGCAAAACACATGGTTCAAATTATATCATCACAAGAAGAATCAGGAGAAGATTCTGATGATCTTGAATAACATATGACAACATAACGGTAATTTTTTTAATAATTTAATTTTTCTATTCCTATGTATGAAGTCCCTTGTTTGATGGATGTTTTGTCTGATGGATGGTTATGTACTCATGTATTTAGTGGAATGTATTGTTTTATAGACTTGTTTTTGGCCCAAACTTCATTTCATCTCTCTGGCCTACTTTTCTTATGATAGCATCATGGTAGCACTTTATTAATCATTTGTTTATAAATATGAAGTTATCTGGAATCTTTACTGGTATTTTTAATGCTATAATGAGCTCTAAATATGAAGTCGGGTGTAACTTCTATTTTGTTACTTGGCTTGTATGAGTTTTGGTGCCTATAAACGTATTACAAAATTGTTCCATACGTTTGAGGGCACTAAAACTCATACAAGCCAAGTAACAAATCAGAGTTACACTTGATTTCATATTTAGAGTTCATTATAGCATTAAAAATACCAACAGAGATTCCAGATAATTTTATATTTATAGACAAATGATTAATAAAGTGCTAATATGAGTTCAAATGGATAAGGTTATTATTATATCATTCGGATGTTACTGTGGTAATCTCTTTTTGATGATAATATTTATAATAATTTAATTTCTTTATTCGTATGTCTCTAAAGTTTAGACTACTTGTTTGATGGATGTTTACGTGCTCATGTATGTAGAGGAATGAATTGTTATATGGATCATCTGTTTTTTGCCAAGTTTCCTTGTCATAATGCTGGTGATTCTAAGCCAACCAAGGTTACTTGCATAATCCAATCACACTTTGATAACATTATTTTATTTGTAATTTAAGTTAACTATATATATATATATGTATTGTATATACATTATTTGTTTTTGTAATAAATTTAATTATCAAGTAATTAATTATATTTAAATTTTTAATTATTTGTATTATTATTTATATTTTGGTTTTTTTATGCTATATTGAATACATGTTAGTGGAATGAAAAATGAGAATAAAAAAAATCAATACAGGTAAAGTCGGTTCACGCAGTGAACCGACTTTAAATTTTAACTCACTTAATTTAAAGTCTGTTTTTAATCGACTTTAAAGCCCATTTTTATAGTAATATTGGTTATTTAGAGTTTTCGATTCTTATGGTGGTGGTGATGTTGGTGAAAGGAAGAAGAAGAAAATTACTAAGCCTAGATCAGATGTTACTTTTGATGGTGAATTGTTCCTGATCATTTAATCAATTTATTAATTTTTTTCTTTTTATATATATTCATTTCTTTATTTGTTAAACATTGGATGGAAATGGAGAATCAATATGTTAAAGTAATCTTTATCGAGCAAGTCAATAATATTGTTTATAAGTTTGGACAATTCTTTGATTTAATGAGATTTTATTGGGTTGAGTTAAGAGTAAGTTTCTAACATGGTATCAAAACTCTACTCTTGGTTTCTATGTGCTTGGATTTGGACTCTACTACAATTTCACCGTAACGTTTATGTTCACCTTTATCCGTCGTATAGAGGGGTTGTTAACTATCTTTTTCCCACATCGGCTAGGAGCAAGGAAACAATAATGCTTATAAATCTGGACAATTTTTTTAATTTAATGAAATCTTATTAGATTTAATTAAACTTAAGTTTCTAACGGAATATATTCAAGAAATTGATCTCATCTTCTACCGTATATATTTCGTCCAAATATTATAATGAGAAAATTTGTGCACTACATTTGTTTGGGATTTATGAAAGGATGAAGGTTCCAACTTCCAACTTATGTTGGCTAAACCTACTCCAATTTCCGTGTTAGTTTTTGCAGAATTATTATTTAGCAATAGGACTGTTGGTTGTCATTCTGATATTAGATATTGCGTCTTGTTATTTATACATTTTAATTTTATTAATAATATAATTTAGAAATATAATTAATTAAATCAAATTTTTTAAAGGGTATAATTTTTACTCTTTCTCTTAATTCACTTCTTCTTTGTTCTTTTTTCTTTCGTCCTCCCTCCCTCCCTCCCTATTCTTTCTCTCTTCCACTCACTTTTTACTCTCTCCATTCCTTCTCTTACTCTTTCTCTCTCCATCATAATCTCTACTAGTCATTATTTATCTCTAAATTTTATTTTTTATTTTTATTAATAAAATAATGATATAAAAAGAAGAAAAAAGAATGAAAAAAAGAGGAGAGAGATAATATGGAAAGAGAAAGAGAATAATTTCTTTAATTTTTAATTTTTAGTTTATTTATAAATAACATATAATTTCTTTTAATTTTTGAAAATTTTAAATTAATTAATCATATTTTTAAATTATAAAAATAATAAAATATATCTTAAAAATTTATAAAAATAAAAAGAATAAAATGATTACCCAATCTTAGTATTGAAGGCAGATTTTGTTTCGGTTATAATAGGACCTCTAACCTATTTTATTATTTTAGTACAATTTTTGTATTATTTTAGTGTAAAAATTATACTATATTATTTATTTATAAAATAAAATAATCTTTTTTATTTCTTTTAAAATTAATTATTTAAAATTATTATATTTAATTAATTAATTATATATTGTTATTAATTATTTAATAAAAATATATTCAAAGATTATTTTTTAAATAAAAATTAAAACTTTGATAACTAAAATATTATATTTATTATTTGAATTAAGTATTATATTTAATTTAAAAAAATAATTTAAAATACATATTAATGTTATTTCTCAAAGTTTAAATTCTATAGACTATCTAAACTTAGCAAGTTCGTTTAAAGCAAACAAGTAAAGATTTTATAAAAAAAAATCTCAAGAATAAAAACATAGATCTTAACAACAAAGAAAATGATTTTAAAGTCAATTTCGATAGTCTCAAAATAAAATAGATATTTTTTTGTAAATATTTTTATAATTTTAGAGGATCTGGAAATTATTTATCAGATTATTAAATTTTTATTTTTATTTATATTGTATTTTTAATTTTACATTGAATTTAATAATTTTTATTTAATTTTATATTATATATTTAATTTTAATTTATTATATATAATATAAAATTAAATAATACTATTAAATAAAAAATATATAAATTAAAATAATATTTTTAAAATTTTGTATCTAGAAGAGTACATGTAAATAATATCACAATAAATTTGGTGAGACGTTGAATTTTATATATATTGTTAAGCATTCCTCGTCTTTATTTAAAGCTTTTTTATATATGCATCTTTTGACCTTTAATTTTAGGATCTTATCTAGTTAATTATTTTATTTCTTTTGTAATCAATATCATGTATAATTACATTATTTTAAAATTTGTAAAACAATTATATATATGAAAAACTCTTCCCATTATGGTAGTTTTCAAACACTTACATGGTATCAAAGCATAATTAGATTAACATCCCACAATCTCTAATGACCTCTAATTCTTCTCTCACTCTCATTCCTTTCAACACCATGATTCACATGGTCACAAACAAACTCTCCTCCTTTAATTATCTCTTATGGAAGAGCAAACTCCTTTCCCTTCTTGAGAGCCAAGGTCTATTGGGTCATGTGGATGGTACCTTTGAGCCACCATCTCCATTTGATCCTTTTACCTCTACAACACCAAATGCCAAACACTTGGCATGGAAAGCCACCAACCAATGACTCTTTTGCTTCCCTTATCCTCTCTCACAGAGGAAGTTATGGCTAAAGCCATCAGTCTCTCCATATCCCACGAAGTCTGGACTATTCTTGAAAATACTTTCTGCCACAGCTCCAAAGCCTATGAAATATGCCTCAAAGATGACCTCTAATTGATGAAGCGTGGCACCCGTCCAGTCACTATCTATGCCTGTGCATTCAAAACCATCTACGATCAGCTTCATGCCATTGGTCGATTAGTTAAAGGCATCAATAAAGTTCATTGGTTTCTTTCTGACTTCAAACATGATTTCTACAACTTTTCTACTGCTCAGATGGCCCAAACACACCTCCCTTACTTCCTGAATCTCGTGTATAAGGCTAAGAGCTTTGAACTATTTCAAAAATCCCTTGAGACTTCAGCGCCATCTATTATCGTGTTCACCGCTCACCCTGGATCTTTTCAATGTGGGGGTGTACATCTCTCGGGCGTGGCCTTTGCTATTTTCCCGGCCCATGATTAGTTGGGTCTCGAACAAGGTGGTTTCCCACATTTCACTTTCAGGTTAGGTCGTCGTATACCAGTGCCAATCTCTTCTAGGAAGGCATTATCTTGATTAGTGTAGTATAATGGAGGCACCGCATGGTACCCATCCGTCTGACTCGTTGAAGCTTTCAACGCTTCATGTTCTATGTCTGGAAATGAAATTTCAAATTAGTTTTTGGACTCGGGCACTTCAGCCCATATGACTCCATCCCAATCTACTTTGGCCTAATCCACTAACTATATGGGTAAGGATTGTGTGATTGTAGGGAATGGTGTGCCCCTATCCATTACCCACATTGGTAAAATTTCCCCTTCCTTAAATCTTTATTTATTAGATGTTTTGGTTGTCCATCACCTAAAATAAAATCTTTTGTCCATTAGTAAATTAACAAATGATTTTCCATTATCTATTACTTTTACTAATGATTTTTTCACTATTCAAAATTGCCAAACAGGAAGGGTGGTGGCAACCGATAAATGAGATGGAAGCTTATATGTGCTAGAGCATGAACATTCTACTTTTATTTATGTCCTTAAAAATAAATCCCTTCATGCTTCGTATGATTTATGGCATGCTCGCCTTGGACATGTAAATCATCATGTTATCTCTTTTTTAAATCAAAAATAACATTTTTATCTTACTTTTTTATTACCGTCTCATACATTATTTGGTACATGTCAACTTGCAAAAAATCATTGTTTGTCTTATTCTGGTAATGAATGACGATCGTCTAATGTTTTAGATCTTATTCATTGTGATTTATGGGGGTCCTTTAACCATAAAATCAAACTTAGGTTTTGTCTACTATGTTTTATTCATTTTTGATTATTCTCGTTTCGCTTGGTTTCATCCATTAAAATTCAAATATGACTTTTATGATACATTTATCCAATTTCAAAAATTTGTGAAAAATCAACATTTTGTTCGTATAATTTTTTTTCAAAGTTACGGTGGTGTCGTATTTACTAGCAATTGCTTTAAAACTCATCTTAGTACTTCTACATTCATTATCAACTCTTTTGTCCATATACTCCCTCCCAAAATGGTCACGCAGAGAGAAAACAACATCATGTGACTAAAATCGGTTTGGCCCTACTTTTTCACTCTCACATTTCTCCTCACTTTTAGGTTGATGCCTTTAGCACTGCATCCTACATTATCAACTGTTTTCCAACACCACTTCTTGAAGGTAAGTCCCCCATTGAGCTCTTATATGGTTCCTCTCCCAATTATGAATATTTTCATCCATTTGATTGTCGTGTTTATCCTTGTTTACGTGATTATATGCCTATCAAATTTCCCCCATAGCATTCCTTATATTTTTATGGGTTATAGCCTCTCTTACAAAGGGTTATGTTGTCTTGATCACGCCACCTCTAGAATCTATTTCACTCGACATGCTCAATTTGATGAGACTCACTTTCTCTTCCTCGATATCTTCTAGGCTCAACCCATATCATCCCTTCAATTTTCAAATTTTTTGGAACCTAGTCTTCCTTATACAGACATGCTCCCATCTTTCCCTACACCTCATTCCCAGCATATTATGTAATCCAAATATAACTCATATGGTCTTTGTATTGATCCAGTGTCTGAGTCTTTGTAGGTCAATGATTCTATTGTAGGTTCATCTTTGTCACCCTCTACTTCTCTTGAGCTCACCACCGAGTTGTCTATTCCTTCTCCTATTATGGCTACTCTGATGGCTTCTCATCCCATGCTTACACGAGCCAAAACTGGTATTTTCAAACCTCGTCACCCGACAAATCTTGCTCTTGGGCTCCTTTGGTCTTCTTATCTCCATTGAGTCCAAAGGATTCAAATCTGTTGCTAAGAATCCTGCTTGGGTTACTACTATGGATGAAGAAGTTCAAGCCCTGCAAAATAATCGTACCTAGATTTTGGTCCCTCGACCTGCCCACACCAACACTGTGGGCTCCAAATGGGTGTTTCAAACAAACTATTTTCTTGATGGATCCATTGAGTGCCTCAAAGCCTACCTAGTTGCCAAAGGATATACATGGGTACCTGGGTCTCGACTACACTGATACATTTAGCTCGATTATCAAGGCTACTACTATTCGTGTTGTACTCTCTCTTGTTGTGACAAACAAATGTCCTTTCTACCAACTTGATGTAAAGAATGTGTTTGTTAATGGTCATCTTCTTTAACATGTATTTATGGAACAACCTCTTGGGTATATTGACTCGTTTTCCCAATCATGTTTATCAATTGAAGAAAGCTATTTGTGGACTCAAACAGGCTTCTTGTGCCTGGTTTCAATGATTCAGCTCCTTTCTCATTCAACTTGGTTTTTATTGTAGTCGTGCTGAAACATCACTTTTTGTCTTTCACCAACAGTCTAAGATTATTTATTTGCTCCTTTATGTTGATGACACCATTATTATAGGCAACAACTCTTCTCTTCTTGACAGCTTTACTCGTAAGCTACATCCACCACTGATGATCTATTTATCAATCAACTCAAATATGCATGAGACATTCTAACATGAGCTCAGTTACTTGACAGCAAGCCTGTTCACACCCCCTTGATTGTGTTTCAGTACTTGTCTCCTGATGGTCCTCTGTTTTTGGATCCCACTCTCTACCATTCTCTCATTGATACTCCACAGTATTTGACTATCATACATCTTGATATTGCTTACGCTGTCAAATCTGTTAGTCAATTTCTACACTCTCCAACTAAAGACCATTTTCTTGCTGTCAAACACATTATTCGCTATGTTAAAGGCACACTGCATTTTGGCCTTTATTTTTGTCCATTTGCTACTCCTAGTGCTTTACTTGCTTACTCTGATGCTGAATGGACATGATGTCTTGACACTCGTCGCTTTACTTCTAGTTATTCTATTTACCTTGGAAATAATTTGGTTTCTTGGAGTGCCAATAAGCAACGTACTGTTTCTCGTTCAAGTTGTGAGTCTGAGTATCATGCCTTTGCTCTCACTGCCGTTGAACATCTTTGGCTCACGCATATTCTTCGCGAGCTTAGAACTTCTCTTCCACAACAATCGCTTCTTCTCTGTGACAACAAAAGTGTAATTTTTTTGAGTTCTAACCCTATATCTCACAAGCACGCCAAGCATGCTGAGTTAGATTTCTTTTAGAACTTGTTGTTGTTGATAAACTATGCACTCAATATGTGCCATCTCATTTACAGATTGTCGATATCTTCACCAAAAGTGTACCTCAACCTTTTTTTCAATTTTTCTACTCCAAGCTTCACATTTGCTCCAATCCGATGCTTAGCTTGCGAGGGTGTTGAGGATTCTCTGCCTTAATCTAAGGTTTTTCTATATATGTATCTTTTGATCCTTAATTTTATGATCTGTCTTGCTAATTATTTCATTACTTTTGTAATCAATATTATGTGTAATTACATTATTGTACAATCTGTGAGCAAGTCTCTTATGCCACAATTCTGTTGTAAGCTCATCTGTCACAGCATTAATAACACCTTTGAATAGTCTTACCTACAGTATATACAAACTAGAATGCTTGTTTCCACGAGCAATGACCATAACACCTTTAGTAAGTTTCCATTGAGCATTACTAAAGGTATTGCAATATTCTTCATCATCAAGTTTACCTGCATAGATCAAGTTAAAAAAAAATTCAGGAATGTGCTTCACCCTTCTAAGAAGTAGCCTCGTGCCATAATTCATCTCCAATACAAATGACTTTAACCAAGACATCATTACCCAACTTCATTGTCCCAAAGTCACCTATTGTATAGGATGTAAAGAAGTCCTCTCGAGACGTAACATGAATGAAGGCTCCACTATCAATAACCCAATTGATCTCGTGACATGAAATATTGACAACAACCTCATCATAAACAACAAGAAAGTCTTCTGAACTAGTGGTGGCAACTCGATCATTTTTCTTGCCAACATCACCCTCTTGTTCTTTGTCTTTCTTCTTGTTATCCTGCTTCAATTGTCTACAATATTTTTTGATGTGCCCTTTCATGCCACAGTGGTGACACTCAATATTAGCAAACCTACTAGACTTGCTTCTTCCTTTTTCTTTGCTCTTAAAACCTCTGCTTTTATCCCCCTCTTCTTTTTGTAGCCAAAATCTCTGATTGCTGAGAAGACCCATATGATTTTATTCTTATTTCTTCATTCAAAACACTACTCTTAGCCAAATCTATGTTGATTACATCATTTGGAGCTGAGTTACTTAATGACATTCTAAATGTTTCTCAAAAGTTCAGCAACATACCCAATAAACACAACCCTCAAATCTCATAATCAAACTTGATATCCATTCCAGCTTATTGATTGATTATTCCTTGGAACGTATTCAAGTGATTTGTCAACGGAGTTCCATCTTAGTACCTTAAAGCCATAAACTGCTTTATGAGAAACATTTTATTATTTCTTGTTTTTCGAGCATACAACTCCTCAAGTTTATTCCAGAGTGACCGTGCATGTGTTTCCCCACTAATATGATTCAAAACATTATCATCTACCCACTACCTTATATACCCACAGACTTGTCGATGTAACAAAGTTCATTCTTCTTTAGACAAACTTTTTTAGCTTCTCAAAGACAAACACCGGTAAATGAAACTGTTTGACATAAAAGAGATCTTTCATTTTTCCTTTCCAAGTTTAATAATTAGAACCATTCAAAGTAATCATTATGCTCAAATTTTCTTCCATTATTCACCCTAAGAAATTCAACAATAATAACCACGATTTTGATATCACTTTGTTAGGAGAATCATAATATCAATACAAACTTAATCAAGCTCTAAACAGCAGAATGAAACCTATTCTCTTTCTTTGTATGAATCTTTTAAGAAATAAATAAATAGAGCTCAAAATGAAACATGCACAAAATCAACACAACTAATTTACGTGGAAAAACCTTTCCGGTGTAGGAAGGAAAGAACCATAACACTCTATTTCCAAAACTTCCACTATCAAGGAACAATTTTACAAAAGTTCTCTCTACATAAAACTAGAGGCAAATAATCAACAACATCATTAAGAATACAACTTCTTGGAAACTAACAATTATTTTAAGAAAATGGAGAAATCTAACCCAATTTAGTAGTCACTATTCACGACCCATATTTTCCCAAACCGATGAGCCAAATCTAAATCCCATCGTTCAGATTGAAGAGTATTAAGTCATGAACCTTATTGCTAAATTTCAGCTCAATAGGACCACAAACAACCTTCCATTTGAGCACTTGATGAAGGCTTACTGGATAGGAAAAAACGGAAAAACGCTCTCATTTTTTCTACTAGATGCTCTCTTGAATTCATTCCACTATAAACCCTAAATGGATTGATTAATGAAGCAATCAAATGAAAAAAATACTCCTTCTTTCTCCATGGGCCTTAAAACCACATGGACTTTTTTTGGACTCCTCCAAACAAGAGGGAAAACCCAACATGAAAGACTCTCACCATTAAGTGGTGTGGTGGTTTTCAAACACTTACATATATTACAAAATATAAATGTTTTCTTTGCTTTGAAATTTGTATATATGTTGTTTAGTAAGTAACGTAGTGAATGATGCTCTGATCTTACCGTGCTGCAAATTTAATATAAAATTGAAAAAAAGAATTTATAAGGATTAGGGTTTACTATGATCTATTAAATTTCTCTCAGCTTCTCTTTCCTTTTCCTTTTCATTCTTATTCTTCCTTCTCTCTGGACCAAGCTTTGCCTCTAATTTTTTGTTTGTGCAGTTGTGATACCTTCTGTGTTTGGCTTGTTTGTTTTTGCTCTTTTTGTGGCTTATTAATGTTTGTCATATGTTCGAGGAAATTCTTTGATGGAAGGAGTAAGATATTTGTGTTGATAGAAGAAAATGCACAAACTAGAGTTATTCAATGGTGAACGAAATTTTTTAATGAGTTGTGAGTCTCATAAGAGTGCACACAATTGCTAGGATGTAATATGAGCAATGTTTTCATTATGGGTTCTAGTTTTTTCTATTAATAATAAACATGAATCAAGTTTGTGACAAATTGAAAAAATTTAATAACTTCACCATCATATATAGTTGGATGGAGTGAAAACAACACCTATTATTTAAAAAAAAAACAAAAGAAAAGAAAAGAGAGAGCGAAAGAACTAGTGACAACGTAACTATAAAAATCACATGTAATTAATACAAATTCATAATTAGGTTTTCACTTGAACAAAAATATTATCTAAATATATTTTATACAACTAAAGGGCATATGTCTCTCTAAACTTGTTTTGGAAACCATAACCAATCTTTCTACCAATGCATACCGATCTTTTAAGATCATGTTCTTTATATATATAGTCTATTTCTCTTTCCATACATTATATTTATGGTGATTTTTTCTAGATTACAAAACCTCTTTTGCCCTTATCCTTTCAAGCTACAATATAGATTCTATTAGAATATTTGGATGAAGGCGAAGAAAAAGACGAAGATGATAATGTTAATGAAAGCCCTTTTTGAGTTTTGTTAAAGTTATTTTTGATATCTTTTAGTATTTATCATATTGATACAGGCATAAATAGTAAATAAAAGGTGTTAGTCATGAATAATCAATTATTTGTAAAAGATTGATTGATTATAATAACAAAAAGTACATTTGAATATTTTTGTTTAAGATTTTTTAGAAAATTATTGCATCAATTAATTCAGAGGAAAGAAAATGTGGAGTAAATAAAAAATATTTAAGAGTATTACCTCATAGATCATATATTTTAATATATTTAAAAAACTAGATTATATCATTTTGTACCATTGGTTCATGTTTAAATGAATTTTTTTATGTTTATTATAAAAAATTAATAAAAAAATATTAAATGAGCTAATTATTTTATTTTCATAATTAAACAAGAAAGTTTATTCTATACATAAGGATGATGTTTTTTCATATTATATTTTGACTACAATATGTATTGAGTTGTTTTAAGATCATGTTCTTTATATATATATATATATATATATATATATATATATATATATATATATATATATAGTCTATTTATCTTTCCATACATTATATTTATGGTGGTTTTTTCTAGATTACAAAACCTCTTTTGCCCTTATCCTTTCAAGCTATACTCTTTCAAGCTACAATATAGATTCTATTAGAATATTTGGATGAAGATGAAGAAAAAGACGAAGAAGATAATGTTAATGAAAGCCCTTTTTGAGTTTTGTTAAAGTCATTTTTAATATCTTTTAGTATTTATCATATTGATGGAGGCATAAATAGTAAATAAAAGGTGTTAGTCATGAATAATCAATTATTTGTAAAACATTGATTGATTATAATAACAAAAAGTACATTTGAATATTTTTGTTTAAGATTTTTTAGAAAATTATTGCATCAATTAATTCAGAGGAAAGAAAATGTGGAGTAAATCAAGAATATTGAAGAGTATTACCCTATAGATCATATATTTTAATATATTTAAAAAACTAGATTATATCATTTTGTACCATTGGTTCATGTTTAAATGAATTTTTTTATGTTTATTATAAAAAATTTATAAAAAAATATTAAATGAGCTAATTATTTTATTTTCATAATTAAACAAGAAAGTTTATTCTATACATAAGGATGAGGTTTTTTCATATTATATTTTGACTACAATATGTATTGAGTTGTTTAGCTAAAATTTTATCTCATTACACTTAAGTCATTAAAACACTTTATTTCCTAAACATTAACATGTGAACTCAAGTAATTGTATTTTTAAAAATAAATTTACTTTGATCTCTTTAGTAATTTTAGTTTAATCGATTACAATATTTTTATTCTCTTTATTTTAACTTAAATAGAACTAAAGTATTATTTTTTTAGTTTTGATTGATCATTAGTTTCTTTTTTCAACTTGAGTTCATTATTCAAAAACTATGATTTTTTTAAATATTTTTTTGATTTTACTCAATTATTTGATTGTATCATTTTAAATCTTGGTTTTAAGATAGTCTATTAATTTTGAATTGAGTTATGCTTTTAGTATTTTATATTTTATATAAGGTGTTTCCATATTAAATGAAATTTTATATTATACTTTTAGTATTTAAAAAAAACTATGCTATTTACTTAAGTATAATTGATTCTCAAATGGATATAGGTATTTTAATTTTTTATTTTTTTTCACTCAAAATTTCGTTGGGCTGTAAGACCGTTTTCTTGTTTTGGGCCTGAGCCCTTAACCAAGCCCACCTACAGGTCCATACATTAAATAGTGAAAGCCCAATAGGCACAAGCCATTCTCCTTTTGCTCTCTATCCTTTGAAGCTTGAAAGTGGAAATAGACTCGGACGCATTCTGCTCCTCCTCGTTATTCATTACACTCCCCTTAAATCTCTATCTAATCTCTTTCATGCCGACCGGAGTTGGCTACCGTAAAAGACCTGCTTAGCAATCGTCCACTTAGAATTTCGATAAATGGCGGTCATTTTATGTTTATAATTCTATCCATAATCTCTTTCTCACGTTCTCATGGACGCCATTACCGCATCTCATCTCCTTTCTAGTCCCTTCATTCCTCGATTTTCACCATTAAACCCTAAGCCTCTGTTTTCAATACATGTAACTCACCGTATAGGAATTCAAAGGTTTTCGTCCACATATCGGAAATTTCGCGGCACTAATAGTTTCATAGTGTTTAGCTTTCTAAAAACATATGAAAGCTCGAAACTTCACAAGGGAGTAGATTTAAAAGAAAAACCGAATGCTTCGAATTTGAATTGTTTGGAGTTGGAGGGAAGTGTGTTAAAATGCATTGTGAGGCAGACGTTGGTGGGTTTGTTTTGTTTTGCAATTGGTTTCGCCTCACTTTGCACGCCACGTGCTTGTGCAATCGCTGCTCCAGTGGCTACACAAGAGGCTCTGGATCAGAAAAGGAATAAGGAAGAGAAACTACTGAATTCGAAAGATCACCAGTACTCAGGATACACGAGGAGGTTGCTTGAAGAGGTGTCGGTTTTGTTGAAGAGAGTGGAGGAAGCAAGGAAAGGCAATGGGGATGTGAAGCAAGTGGAAAAGGGATTAGAAGTGTTGAAAACGAAGAAGGCTGAGCTGCAGGGTGAGATTATGAGTGGGCTTTATGGGGAGCTGAGGGAATTGAGGAGACAGAAACAGGAGTTGGTGAATCGTTCAGAGGAGATCATTGACCAGGTAGAAAAGGCAAAGAAGGAGTGCCAGAAGTTGTTGATCAACGCGGGTAAACAGGAGAGTAGAGAGAGGGTGGAGAAGTTGGAGGAGAGATTGAGAGGATTGGAAGAGGAGTATAGTTGGATATGGAAAAGGGTTGGGGAGGTTGAGGATCAGATTTTGAGGAAAGAGACGGTAGCGCTGAGTTATGGGGTACGGGAGCTTTGTTTCATTGAAAGAGAATGTGAGCAGTTGGTACAAAAATTTTCCCGAAAAATAAGCAGGAAAACTGATGACAGGTATGTATATGACAATGATTGGTTTCTACATTTTATTAGTGGATTTAAACACACATATAAGTTAAGTGTTATGCCTGCGTTTCCTAAAATGAAAGTTCAGCTGTTTGGTGTATATGGTTTTGGCTTATAAGTTTTTTTTTTCTCAAAAGAAACATGGAAGCGCTTAACCAATCAAGATTGAGGTTCGATTGGTTTGACTAGAAATCAAGCTATCTATGTAAGTAGTATCAGTTTTTTCATCTAGAAGCTCTTTCATGGTTATCAGATTGAAGCTTGTTGTTTGGATATGGACTCTATTACCGTAAAGGAAAATCTGCAATTCAGTTATGCTTTCCTCTACTATTATTGGGATTAAGTTATATTGACTACATGTTATTCTTTTTCCATCTGACTGTCCACATCTAATCTTAAATTCAGTGATGAAATAATGGCTGGTGTTGGTGTTATTCCGAACTGTGTCTATTTTGGAACAATAGTATGTATTTGCATGCATGTCTTACAAAAACATACTGTATTGCATGGTTTCTTGTTTTTTATTATGTACGTTCATTACCTGTTCGGATTAAACCTGGTTTCAACTACATTATCTGGATATCAATTGTTACTTCTTTGCAGTGTGCCAAAAGGTGTCGTGACAAAGCTTTCTAAATTCGATATTCAAAAAGATTTAGAATCTGCCCAAAGAAAACAACGGGAGCAAAATATTTTGTCAAGTATTTTGGAAACTGATGACCTTGGACTTATCTTTGATAATGATTCAATTGATTTTGCTCAAGGCATAAAACAAGGTTTGAGGGATTCCAGAGAGCTGCAAAAGAACTTGGAGGCTAGTATTAGGAAAAGTACCAGAAAGTTTGGTGATGAACAGCTATTTGTTGTGAATACACCAGAAGATGAGATTGTGAAGGGTTTTCCTGAAGTTGAGTTGAAGTGGATGTTTGGGAAAAAAGAGGTTGTGGTTCCTAAGGCTATTAGCCTTCATTTGTACCATGGATGGAAGAAATGGCGTGAAGAAGCCAAGACAAATCTAAAAAGAAAACTGTTAGAAAATGTTGACTTTGGTAGACAATATGTGGCCCAAAGACAGGTAATTTTTTCATTTCTCATGCACATCCATGGATATATACAGGAAAGGTTACATGTTAACCAGTTACGTTGCTAAATTTTATCTCTCTCTATCTCTGCGCACAATAATCCCCTTAGTTCTTTGTGTAAAACATAGAAGTTATCGCTATTACTGCATCCTAATTATTGCAAGCGAATAAAAGTTGGCCATTTTCTTTATTACAAGTGAAGTGTATGACATACTGGATTCCTTTAAAAATAATTGCAGGAAAATATTCTTTTGGACCGTGATAGGGTTCTGTCTAAGACTTGGTACAGTGAAGAGAATAATAGGTGGGAGATGGAACCCATGGCTGTTCCTTATGCTGTATCAAAGAAGTTAATAGAAAGTGCCCGAATTAGGCATGACTGGGCTGTCATGTACATCACACTCAAGGGAGATGAGAAGGAATATTATATTAATCTTAAGGTGGTGTATTGTTATTATTACTACTATTATTATTTCTTGCATCGGTAATATTCAACATACCTCTAATCTTTAAGTTGTTTTTCTAGGAATTTGATCTGGTGTTTGAAGATTTTGGAGGTTTTGATGGGCTGTACATGAAAATGGTTGCGTGTGGTATCCCAACTGCTGTTCATCTGATGTGGATCCCTTTTCTAGAGCTGGATCTTCATCAGCAGTTTCTCTTAATCCTCAGGTTGTCTCATCAATGTTTCAATGCACTGTGGAAGACAAGTATTGTTTCATATGCAAGAAATTGGACTTATCAGAAATTTGAAAACATAAATTATGACATAATGATGACAATTGTGTTTCCTCTGGTTGAAGCTATAATCCCTTACCCGGTATTTATCCTTTGAGCTAATGATCTACTACTTCAGACACATATGTTGCTGTTACTGTTTGTTTACCTTTTCTTAACTATTATAATTATCTTTTAAAGTTCTTAAGTTCCATAGCTATTTCATTACAGGTGAGGATAAAATTGGGAATGGCTTGGCCCGAGGAAGTATATCAAGCTGTTGGCACAACATGGTATTTAAAATGGCAATCTGAAGCAGAAAGGAATCATAAATTGAGAAAAACAGATGGCATTGATTGGTTTTTCTGGTTTATTATAAGAAGTGTTATATATGGATATATTTTGAGTACCATATTCCATTTTATGAAAAGAAGAGTTCCAGCATTTTTTGGATATGGGCCAGTACGTAGGGATCCGAATTTACAGAAGCTACGGAGATTGGTAATCCTTTGTTTTTTTGTCTCAGGTTTATATATGACGATTATGGTACAATCTGTTGAATGGGTTGAATTAGGATTTTGTTTTTCCCTACTACCATTTTCTTCTTGATTGTACTTAATTTTCTTTTCTTAAGCCTTGAAAAAAAAAGAGCTTGTAGCAACAATATTACATTAATCCCTAATTGCTGAGGAGTAGAATTGCTATAATAAAAAAATTTTGTTGACCTATTTGTTGGATGTCAATTGCATCATTCTTTTTATTCTTATTCATTATTTCCAAAATGCTAGTTTATTAGTTGGAGAGTTGATGACAAATCGACTACCTATAGATGAGTTAGATTATCAAGATTTTCTTCTGCATTTTGCACATTAATGACTCATAAAAGAAGCCAAAAAGAAAAGAAGAAGAAAAGAAGAATTTCATCATTTTACATTTTGTGTGGTGTATGCTAGTTTATTATCTACTGCTCTGGTTAGTTTTATGTTCTAAGTATCACTTTTCCCATCTTAATATACATGGTCAAAGGAAATGAATACTTTTCAATCACATGGGTTTGTTGTTTTGCTCTCAAAATTCTCTTAGCAAAAAGGTCGTGTAATAGCTCAGATGAAGATATTTTGTAGTTTGTTTTGTTAGAACTTTATGCACCTTTTGTTTAGTTGGATATTTATACATCTTTTGATTTATTATACCATTCCACTGCCACCTTGCAGAAATTCTATCTTAATTATAGGACGCGGTCAATAAAGCGCAAGAAAAAGGAAGGCATCGATCCTGTGACACGTGCTTTTGATGAAATGAAGGTTCTTGCTCGTCACATGAAAGTTTCTGCATGTTTCTAAAACTTTTATAAACAAGTCACAAGATCATCGTTTGTGTGCAGAGAGTCAAGAATCCACCAATTCCTTTGAAGGACTTTGCTAGTATCGAGTCTATGAGAGAGGAGATCAATGAAGTTGTAGCATTCCTTCAAAATCCTGGTGCTTTTCAAGACATGGGTGCTCGTGCACCTCGGGTATGTTACCTCAAGAATAATATGAATATTCTATTATTCTTATTTGATTGTAGAAAAAGCTTTGAATAATGCCCTTTTATTTTGAGTAAGCATCTCTTCTTCCCCTAGCCCTATTTATTTCAAATATGGATAGAGAAGTTCATCCATAATTATCTCCAAAATTATTATTTTGATTTTGATTTTTAAGCAACAGAATTGAGGATCCTCAATCCATTCCATATTTAATGTATACGGGGAAGCTGGTTTTGTGCCATTGTATCATTGGGCATATCTTCTATAGTTTAATTATTGACTTCCTCAATCTTTACGAGAAGTAATATTTCTATTTGTTCCTAAGAATAGAAAGTAGGTTCATCTGAAGTTGTATTATTTGTTTTACTTGTTGCTGGGAGAGATGTTCCTTTAAGTGGTATGGTCGGTTTCTTCCATCTATGTTACTTGGATTCTTCATATTTTGTGAAGTACTTGTGTCCGAGCGATATGACATGGAGTAAGGGCATAGGTACTCGGACACTTCAATTTGACGTAAAGTTATAAAAAAAAATATAGAAAAATTGGTGTGTTTGACCCGTGAATATGTATAAAAAAATTTATTTGTGATGTGTATCCTAAAACAATTTGAGTAACATAATCTGCCACAATTCATTTGTGATGTGTATTTTGCAGGGAGTTCTTATAGTAGGTGAAAGGGGAACAGGGAAGACATCTTTAGCATTGGCTATTGCTGCAGAAGCTAAGGTTCCTGTTGTTAAAGTTGAAGCCCAGCAATTGGAGGCTGGACTATGGGTTGGACAAAGTGCATCCAACGTTAGGGAGCTATTTCAAACAGCAAGGGATTTGGTTGTTATCTTAAGCTCTATTATTTGATGTCCACTCTTTCTTATTTCAATTTGGTAGTTAAATCCATATTTCTGGGTTCATAGTTGAAATGTGTTTGTGACCCACATAATGATTTTAACTTCAAGCGTAAATTCTAACAGCTTAGGTGGCAGTAAAAATAATTTAAAATTTGATAGTCTTTTAAAAGAATAGTTTATTTCAGTCAGGTTGTTGAGACCATATTGCTGGGTCCCTTGCTGAAATGTTGTTCAATGACCGGAAGTTGTTTGGGCCGGGAATGATTTCAATTTGAAATGTTTATCCTAATAGCTCAGTTGGAATTTAATTTCATTTTTTAATATTTAAATTTTGACATTTTTTTTTGCCACAAGTATAGATATTTGTTGAGAAACTGAAAAGGATAGAAGATGTTGCTTGAATGTTCTTTGAAGTTGGCTGGTTTACATTTTTGGTTAGAAGTTGGCTGGTTTTCTAATGGTATAAAGATATGTTTCTAACTTACTGGAATAATAATAATTTTTAGCTAAACTTAATTGATGTTCCTGTTGCATGTTAACAAGCCACCTTAATGATAGCTACATTTTTATGCGGAACATGGTGCAGAGATGAATAAAACATAAACTCTTGGAACTTAGCAATATTTAATTTTCTTATTCCTTCCTAAACTCAGGGCTTTCCCCACAGTTTTAAGAAAATAATTTACATTTTGCAACATATTTTTGTTTATCTTATTATGAAATACACCAAAATGCTTTACTAAATTTTTGGTAAAATGACACCTTAATTATAACCAAACATTGTCTGATATAGTGGTACTGTTACTAAGTGACTAAGGTATTTACTACTTTTTACTTCATAGTAATGCTAGTTATAAGAACGTCATTGATTTCCTCCTTTACTTCATAAAGTGTTCGTTCTAGTAAACCTTTCTTTATTATTGAATTTTCTTTTCTATGGCTTCATTCTCTTTCTTTGGTGGCTGTGTATGTTTAAGTTTTCAATGGGTGACAAGCATGTTTATATTCTTTAATATGTTATTTCTCAAAACAAAACAGGTTAGCATTTCTTATATTTTTCCTTAGTTCTTTTTGAGTAATATAGTTAATTTTGTAGGCACCTGTTATCATATTTGTGGAAGATTTCGACCTTTTTGCTGGTGTCCGTGGTAAATTTCTTCACACAAAAAAACAGGACCATGAAGCTTTCATTAATCAGCTTCTTGTGGAACTAGATGGGTAAATACTTATAATATATAATTTTATTTTCTTTCCCCATAATTTTATACTCTCAACCTTGCTCCGATCTTCAGACCAGAATATTTCTCCTTGTCATGAGTTTTCACTGTTTTGCTTTAGCTATTAGTTGATCAAGTAAATTTGGAGATTTGTATGTGCTGAGTAATAATTATTTTTTTTTTGCTCTGAAGCGCTGAGTAATACTTTACATACACGTCTTCTTTTATTTTTTTCTTTTATTGTTATAATTAGGATAAATAATCTAGAGAAAAATTTACTGGTAATTCAAATTAGAAAACATCCTTTTCTTTACTTAAAAAGTAGGAAACTGACTTTTATCTATTTATTTATGACATGTTGGGTCACACATAATATCATACGTACCATACAGATTGCTGGTATGAGTGTAACAATGCCTGCATCCTGCATTGTAAGGTTTGCTGCCTGATTGTGTTTCCCGTGGCAATCTCCATGATTCCTAGCTTTTTGATTCAGTACTGGTGCTCAAGTATCAATGGAACAATTAAGTTTTAATAGTGGAGCTTGTATATCCTAGTTAAGGATGGTTAGCCAGGTGCTTTCTTTTGAAGTGCATTACTGGCCCACTTTACACTTCTATAATTAATAATAGAATATGATGTTTTTTTATAAAAGAAGTATTAATGGAACACTTTTACATATTTTATATTTCTCTGTAGTTTTGAGAAACAAGATGGGGTTGTTTTGATGGCCACTACGAGAAATCTAAAGCAAATTGACGAGGCCTTGCAGCGGCCTGGACGGATGGATAGAGTATTTCATCTTCAGAGGCCAACTCAAGTAGAAAGGGAGAATATATTACTCATGGCTGCAAAAGAAACAATGGATAATGAAGTAATTGAGTTTGTAGACTGGAAAAAGGTGATCAGCTAAAGAGTTTTTATTTATTTTTGTTTGCAATTATGCTCTTCCTAAAGATTGAATTTGTCTTCTGTTTTTCTGCACCATATAGGTGTTTTTGCTACTTTGACAGTATTTATCTTCAAGTCATCCTTTGACTGTTTGTCTTTAATCAACCCAAGTGTTGTAGGAGTTATTATCCATAGCCTGACTCATTTTTCTTGTTATATGATTATTGATAGTACTAATTTCACCATCTTCATTATAGATTACTAGATTTTTCCATGCACAAAATTTGTGATTTTTTGGCATTGAAGATATCTCAAAATTTCTTGCTTTAGGTTGCTGAGAAGACAGCTCTTTTACGACCTATAGAGCTACAACTTGTACCTGTGGCACTTGAAGCTAGTGCTTTTAGGAGCAAATTTCTTGACAAAGATGAACTTATGAGCTACTGTGGCTGGTTTGCGGTAATAATTTCAGTAGGTTTTAGTTATTTCCAGATTATTCCTGTGCAACCCCATTTTGCTTAAATACTCATTCCGCAAATAACATGCTCATCAAAAATTGCAAAATCAATGTCCTTTGCATCCTTTTGCACATCACACACTAGAAATTATAAATAAAAGATTTGCGATTTTCAGTTGAATCCTGTCACATGTTTAATGTTTACCTCAAACCAATAGCTGTTTTAAAATTATAGTCTTCTTAGGACTTAGGTAGTTTATATATTGAATATGACAGAATTGTGACTCAAATGTATTTCATTTTTCTGTGATTAGAAATCCTGTAGTAGTTAAAAAAACAACTCCCGTAGTGGAGAGATTAATTTTGCGCACTACAAATTTGAGATCTGAAGTTCATATGGTTTCATTGACTTTTTTGATTTCTTTTTCTCTGCCGCTTTAAACTTGTGGCACCTGTAATACTTATATTTCTAGAACTATATTATATTCTTCCTTTTCTATGTGCTCATAACCTTACTACTTTTTGAGCAGACCTACAGTGGCATCATTCCTAAATGGGTACGGAGAACCAAAGTTGCAAAGAAACTAAGCAACCTGCTAGTGAATCATCTTGGACTAACACTGACTAAAGAAGATCTGAAAAATGTGGTTGATTTAATGGAGCCATATGGCCAGATAAGCAATGGGATGGAGCTTCTGAATCCTCCACTTGATGTATGACACTAAACTTGCTCCATCTGTCTATCAAACTTTTTTTGCTTCATCTGAACATTGCTTATATTATACAGTAGCCTACTTTAGCTGCTTAAATTTCTAATATAATATTTTCCTTGCGTCTTTGGTGCTATCATTATTCCTTTTTTCATGTGGAGAATTCTGATTCTCAACAATTTAGAATTGATTTTTTCCCCCATGTTATCGTAAATTAACAGGAACAACCCCCAACATTATGACATTTCTTCTGCACTTTACCATATATTTCTCTATTCTTACCTTTATTTCCCAGTTCCATGTTGTATAAAAATAAATTATTTACTCATTATTATTCTCCTGAAAATGTTCAAGAAAGTATTAGTTAGAGTAATATTTCCTTATGGAATTTACTGTTCTTTGAACTTTCTTGAAAATACATTAGAATTGCAGTACCCTATACTTGCTTTAAATGTTTGATGAATTATATGCCAGTGGACAAGGGAAACAAAGTTTCCACATGCTGTTTGGGCTGCTGGCCGTTGCCTTATGGCTCTTCTGTTGCCAAACTTTGATGTTGTAGATAATCTATGGCTTGAACCATTGTCTTGGCAGGTAATTCCTTTTCATGTTTCATGTCATTATATTTTTAAAGCTTTTGTCTATATACAAATATTGAAATCTTCTATTTTACACTTTTTTTTTAAAAGAAGCATAATGTCTTCATTTCTATAGTTTTTATAGGTAAAAACTACAGTACTGTTGAATTGCTTGTCATCTTTGTTAGAATAATAAATTCAGATTTTTTTTTTGGGAGAGGGGGGGATTTTATTTTATTTTTTTTGAAAAATCTTCAAAATTTGTAACCACAAAAATAGCATTGCTTATGTCTCAACTCATATATTTTCTATTAAAAAAACCAACCTTGACGTTTCATGTTGAACGCGTTCCGATTGTATGCCATTGAATTTGAATTCTAACTATTTTAACTTGTTCAATGTTGGACTCTGTCTAATTCGACCCCATTCAATATTAGTGATGTATTATTTTTATTGTTATTAGTCTTACTAGTGTTATTTTACCTAATTTTTCTAAATTTTTTGGCAAGAAACATTATATTTTATTAATTACAAAAGTTCAAAGTGGACAAGTAATTTACTTATAAAAGGAAGCACAAACCTGTACTAAATAATAGTTACATGCCCTGTCTATTATAAAACTCCAACACTAACTAGGATATACAAGCTCTGCAATTATACCTTATAAAAAATTGAGAATAATCTTTCAATTATTTAGAAACTAATGCCCATGAACATGCCAAAAATAAAATTTGTTCTACAAAAAAAAATATTATTTTCATTAACATCTACGGTTTTTAGACCTAAAATTTTGCTCCCATCCCGCATTCCAAACACATATGCCTTCAAAGCCTTGCTACTATATTTATGTACAATGTTTCCAGAATAAAGGTTGACATGATCCTGTAATATAATCGTGTTCTTTTGAAACTTGGACCAATGAAGTTGCGCAACTTGACAATGTAAAAATAAATGATCTATCTTCTGAGCTACTTTTACAAAGCTTATTATACCAATTAGGAGAAATGCAAAACTTGAAAACATTAATTGAATTTGATCATTTGTATTCACCTAAGGGTAAGCAACCATTTCAAAAACTTAAAATGCCAAGTGATTAAGAACTTGTCATTACTATCATCTATTAGAACGTGAAAATATAACTTAAAATGCCAAGTGATTAAGAACTTGTCATTACTATCATCTATTAGAACGTGAAAATATGATTTACACGGATGAATTCTTTGTCCATGTCCTTCTATCACTACTAATTATGGACTCTTATTATCACTCATTCCAACTCTGATATCATGCTCAGGAAATCTTTAACTTCCCAAACCAATATTTCAAGTTTCTTCTTAAATCATTATATTGTCTTGGACAAACTGTAGTATTTTAACATGTCATTTTTCCTTAAGACATGAAGTACTTATTCTACCGATTTTTACCACCTTAATCATTTTAATATACATAATGGCATCATGTAGTAGATCATGCTGCTACTTTATGCTTAAGCTGCATAACTTCTCTATGCTCCTAAATTCATATTGTTTCTTGTTTATGTATTCTCAGTTATGCCATTGCCATTTAAGACCATCAATTTTTTGAAGAGGCTGAAGTTTTATTTCGTAAACAACAATTGGAATTTGAAATGTCTTTGAAAATACTAGGGGGTGAAGGCCCAACGGTTGGGCCATCATTGTTCCTAGAGATGGTTTCTTAAAAGTTCAGTTTCAAGTGGAGACAAGGCCATGTTATTTATTAGGTAAAAATAGCCCTGGGGGATACCACACATTGTTATTCACCCCACTTAGAGCAATTCTATACAGCCCTACTTGGTAGCAAACACTCATATGGTAAATTTTTATTGGTTGATATGTAAATGAATAATTGTGATTGGACCCACTTACATTACTTGTTGGACCGTGTGATTTTTGACTTGTAGATGGTAATGGTGTTGATGGAGATGCTTTGCTTTTTTCTATCCTATTGGTTCAAGCTGTGTACCTATTTAAGTCCTGCAAAAAGGGATGAAAACTAAGTTTAAGTGTCAAGTTATCAAATTGTGTATGGAATATGTCTTGTTTTTGCTAAGAAAATCATAATATTCATTTCTGACAGGGAATTGGGTGCACCAAAATTACCCAGGCAAGAAATGAAGGTTCCATGAATGCGAATTCTGAATCAAGATCGTACCTTGAAAAGAAGCTTGTATTTTGTTTTGGCTCGCATATTGCCGCACAAATGTTACTTCCCTTTGGAGAAGAGAACTATCTTTCCTCCTCGGAATTAAAGCAGGCACAGGAGGTTGATTGTTGAATGTTTTGTAATTTCTTTGATACTATGGTGTCCTTCATGCCCTTCATCTTCTTGTAATTTCATACAGATAGCTACAAGGATGGTAATTCAATATGGCTGGGGACCTGATGATAGTCCTGCAATATACTATCATAGTAATGCGGTATTTTTCCTGCGGCTATATATCCAAGAGTACTTATCATTGGTCTAATTTGACTGATATTAATTTAGTTGTAAAACATTAAATATTAAATGTATGTAAGACTTGTGCATTTCCTTCCACTTCCTGTTTGTTAATGGTGAAGGCATCTTTTGTTACACTCAATTTAGGACAACTAATATGATATGACATAAATAGCGTGCGGTGAATTTGTGCCTAATAAGCTGCTTTCGCTCTTTACATAGATCAATTTTCTATCAATTTTCTGGTACCATTTTAATCTGTTTTAGGGCTTCATTAACTTGGTGTAGTGATAAGGTGTTTATTTCCCCTCCAATTGTATTAGGTTACTGCATTAAGTATGGGGAACGATCACGAGTATGAGATAGCAGCTAAAGTTGAAAAGGTATGTTTTATAGTGTGTTCTATCTACTTATATTTTTGTTTTATGGGTGTGAGACCAAATATCATTATGGAAGCATCACCCACGAGCAGTTGGGTATACCATATGTTCTACTTCTAAAATAACTGCTGGTTATGTTTGAATATGAACGACTTCGATTTACTTTTTCTTGTGAATTTTATTTTTGCAGATGCATGATTTAGCATATAGTAGAGCAAAAGAAATGCTTAAGAAAAATCGTCAGGTTCTTGAGAAGATTGTTGACGAACTGATGGAGTTTGAAATCTTGACAGGAAAGGTAAAGGGCTCAAATTCTGTCTGATTTTTAATGACTGAATAATGCCAGAGCTTTAAGCGACATTTTTTATCTAGTGTTAGTTGCACTGAGATCATTGATTTGTGTTGGCAGGACTTAGAAAGAGTTATTGAGGACAAAGGTGGGGTTCGCGAGAAAGAACCGTTTTTCCTTTCCAGAATCTATGACAAAGAGGTATTTTTCAAATGTGTTTTGAAGATGTGTAAACATAATAAATTTTTTAAACAGAATTGTGAAAGCACATCACAATTGTTTAACCCAGTACACAAGTGAGAGCTCATTGATTTAGGAAGTGTTTAAAAAAAAAGAAGTTTGGAGAGTGTTACGACGTAGACATAATATACAAGAAGATAATCTGCCTCCTAATAACTTGAGTTTTTAAGAAAATTAGCTGTTAATACTCTTCTTTCAGTTCCAGTTTTTTGTTGACTTTAATTGCGCAATCTATAAATTAATGTCAATAAGTTTTCCAGTTTCTCATTTTAACGAAGTATGTTCACTTCATCTACAACCTCATACATGCATCAGCAAAGAGAGTTCAATTTAACTGCTTAAATGCTCATGTAGTCATTTGTTTCTTCTCCTTAACGAGTCACATCTCCCTCTCTTTCTTCCATTCGCAGCCTATATTTAGCAGCTTTCTTGATGGTGGAATATCAGGAACTACGCTTTTAAGTGGAACAACATAGTTATAGTGAAATACACAGCCTTCCGAACGAAGACTGTAAAGCTGGTTCAATGGAGCCATGTTCACTCAAGATGCTTAAACTAATTTATATTTAGTGGGGAAAACATTGCAAATAGGTTCAGGAGGCAAAAATTTTGCGTTGAGGAGATTAAATATTTAATTATCAAGCTTAGAAAATCCTTGTATTCCCGTTTTCTGAATGTTGTAAATTATTTGTAGAACAAAATAAATGGAAGCTGCTTCTATTTTGTCTGATATATCAAGATTGTTAGCTCTCATGCATCTTTATTTGTGAAAGAAAGGATAACAGAGGAGGAAAGGGATCGTTGTCAGTGGCCGAGCTAGGAAGTATTTTTCATGAGAGCTCATGTACTTTTACAAAAAGTATAAAATCTTAATGGCATGAGAAATTTTTTAATAAAAAATAAATAATATAACAAGATAATTTATAAATACTATAATTATATGAGATAAGATAGTCATATATACAATAATTATTTAATTGAATTTTAATGTTAAAAATAGTATAGAAAATTGAAAATGAACGAAAAATAAAAGAAAAAAAAATCAAAAGCACACATTTGAATAAATCAATTAGTGCATAAAAATTAAATTAAAGAATAGTAATAACATTAAAAAATAAACAAAATCGTGTACTTTAAAAATAAAGAGTGAAATGCCTCCTTTAAACAATTATAGAATTATATTTTCACTTGTAATTTAACCTATTAAGTATCAATAAATAAAAAGTTAACATTTTATATTTTGATACAATAACAAATCAATATTAAAAGCTAAAAAATTGGCAAAATATTTTCAATTATTTTTTAATCAAAATCTGGGATGGGTTTCAGCCCACACAATAGTCCGCCCTTGGTCTTAATAGTATGGTAATTACATATATAAAAACACTTTAATCAAATTATTTTTAATTAAAAAATATAAAATCCTCTAATTATTAAAATAAATTCATTTTATTCTCCTGATTATAAAATCTGTAATACTTTTGGTCTTCATTAATCGTTTACAAATACAAGGCTAAAGCATTTTCTTTAATAATTACGAGGATGTAGTGCTCAACTTTCGATAACAAAGTTCACGTATGGAAATAATAAGATTCATTTCAATTGTATGCATAAATTAATGCATCACTACAAAATCATAATACTAATATTTATATATGATTAAGTAGAAATATATATATTCATTTTAATACAACATTAATATATATATATATATATATATATATATATATTTATGTTATAAGAAAAATGAATATATAATTTTTTTTAAAAAATATTAAAAATGAAACTCAACTTATAAAGTGATTATATAATACAATTAAACTTTAAGTATTTTAAAAATCATTATATTTTCAAAAGGGATACTTATGTCACTTTTTTAGTAAAAATAAGACATGTTGATTACTTTTTAAATAATAAAATATTATTTTATTAATAAAATTTATAACATAATAATAAAATATATTTAATAGAATAAAATTGTTATTTTAAAATCTTTCCTCCGTTATAACCTTAGATTCTTTTTTTCTGTTTAATTTTGGAGTCATTTTTCAGTTATAAAGTTAAAAATATTAACATTTTTTAATTATATTCTCCATTTTTTAATTTTTAATTATATTTATTCTTTACATAGTTAAAAAAAATATAATATATTAATTACCATACCAACTTCAAATTAAATATAGTTAAAAAATACTGATGTTTTTTACTTTATAATTTAAAATGGCTTTAAAATTTAACCAGAAAATGAGGGGAGGATAAAAGAGAAAAACATTTAAAATTATAATTTTATCCTATTAAATATACTATATTATTTTATCAAATATTTTTATTATTAAAATAATATTACACCATTTAAAAATAACTAATACGTAGTATTTTTATTAATTGACAGAATTATGAATAATATCTCAAATGTCCCTATGATTTGACATATCTTCAATTATGTCTTCGAGGTTTATAAAATATCAAATATGTCTTTAGATTTTAATGGTGTTAATTTTCTATCAATTATTATTTAGATTACTATTCATAAGTTATGATACCAATTTTTGCGAATGGATACAATTTTTAATCGACGGTTAATATTGATTTAGTTGATGGTCTTTGTCTATTTATTGAAGACAATAATTTGTCTAAAAAGCTTATTATTTTTTGGTATAAATATAATTTTGTTTTATATTCGTTACAATTGCATGGTATATTATGTTCTTCATTATGTTGGTTACTTAGTTCTAATCTTGAATCTATTCATTGTCTTTTAAAATTAAAAATTATTCTTTCATTTGATAAATCTAATAGTTCTAATTTATGTAGTAATGATTCGATATTTATAGAATATTATCTTGATAAATCATATGTGTTGAATGCATATTATTTTGTCCTATTCGTAATATATAAACAGGTTTTTTTGTGTACATACAATGTATTTATAATCTTCAAAGAAGTAGTATCTAAATATTAAGTTGTTGAATTCTTCTATTCTTACATATTTTTGACTAAAATATTCTTTTAATGTCCTTGAAATAGGATGATCTATGATGCTTGTGATAACTTTAATATAATGTGTATATAAATCTAATGAGATGCTAAATCTTTTAAAATTTTCAAGACAAGTTTCATAATCCCCATCTTTAAAATATTCATTTAAATGATAGAGATAACCTTTATCAAATATTTCTAATAGAATTAGATTTTTATCTTTGATTTTATTTGGAATTATTAGTTGTTTATTTCTAAAAATAGTTTTCATTTTTCTGTTTTAGCAGTATTATATCTTATTGTAAGCAAATATTTAAACATTCAAGATTCTTAACTAGCTTAAATTTATAATTATTATATCTGAATATGATGGGTCCACCACGATCTTCCCTTATGTTCGTCTTCTTTTGTTACAACTATTATGTCTCAGCTTTGCTCAAACCTCAACGCTCTCTTGGCAATGGTGAGCCTTCTACATCCGTACATAAATGGCATCCAATAGTTGACTTACTAGATAAGAGTAACTAAACTCTATTTTATTCAGTGGATAATAATTATTACTACTTAAGGCCAACTAAGAACCTTGAAGGTGTACTTAGTCACTCATAATTATTAGGTATAACATTATTGGTTTTGAGATTTCTAGATAGAGGGGTTTTTTATACTAGAGTGTTTGAGAGTAGAGAACTCTGGATTTCTGTGTATTCGTGTGTGTTTTGAAATGATAATAATGGTTCCTTTTATAGAACAAGGAATCTATGTTTACAAGACTAAAATTATTATGTTACCCTTTCTTTAATAATTTGACTGCTTTTCTACTTTAAAGGATAGCCACTACTTTTTTCCTTAGCACATGCTACCGACTAAGATGTGAGGTCTACATCTTTATTTTTTTGTCGTTTTCTGCCGACAGTTTCTATTCTCATTTTTCTTTGTCATTTTCTGTCAACGGTTCCTTTGATGACGTTGATGATGACGCATCTTCATCTTCTTGATCTTTGATGCAGAGAATGCATTGTGGTATTTGGTGGCTTTTCTAGCATAGAAGCAGAATACCTTCCTTATTTCTCGACCAATTTCTAGGTTGTTTCTATTAAAATTGGTTTTGTATTTAGTAAATTTTTCACCATCTTCTTCTAATAGAGCCATGCTACTATGGGAAATGATGATGAATTTATTAGTTGAATAATTTACTTTAATCTCAAAAGAATTGTCAATTTTTCTAAGTTCATAGTAAATTTGGCCTAACATTTGACCTCTTAGTACACAGAGTTCTTCTATGTTGAATTCCTTTTTCTGGAAGTGCCTTTGGTTTGGGAACTTATTTTTTTGTGTTAGAAATCCCTATCTTGATGAAGTGGTAGGGACTAATATTTCATTCCTCATTCCAGTCCATTAATGAATTGAAAAATCTAAGATAAATAGGTGTATCATCTACTTTAATCTTCTTTCTAAATTTCTTGATTGCTTTTTTAAAATTCTTTGGGAAATAATTTAATTCACTTAAATTAATTCTTGGATATATATTTTCTATTAGTCCTGCATGAAATAGTTTATACATAAATATTAGTCTATAGTATAGAACTTCATATCTTCAATATGTTCGTGGGTAGATTTTCTGGCCTAGTTATAGAGAATCAACTATTATGGTTTACTAAGGTTTCTATATTGGTCTTTTTCATCTTTAATGATTGGAATAGTTATATGAGATGTCTCCTTGAATAGTACTGAATGCTTTACAATTTTTGATGTCTCTAGAGAAGATGTTTCTCTAAATAACACTAGAGACCTTGATATTTTTCCAAGATTTGTCAACCTGCTTAGAGCTGTTGGTTATTGTTGTAATATTGGAGAATAATTTCTTACTATTTCCTTTGGAGTTATCAGTTTTGGTGTTTTGCAGTTGGCATAACTACCTTCTGCTTGTATTATGTTGGTGAAGACTTTATCAATTACTTCACTAATTCCTAGAATATATTTTCTAGCTTCTACCCAATTTTTATAAATTCCTGGTTTTAGGTCATTATAGACTATATAAACTTTTTTTTGTTCTTCCTTTTCTGTCTCATCTGCCCAATTGAGCTTTGTGATTTTAAAAGTTTTTTGTGAACTGTTAGGTTCTTCCTTTTTTTAATGAAGATTCCTTGTTTGAGCATCTGGCCTCTAGAGGTTATTTTGAGCAATTAAGCTCCTCTTGTTTCTTTGTTGTTTCCATAATATATTTCTCGAGATATAGTAGCCCAAGTTGTTCCTGTAGGATTTTTATCTCTTTTTCCTTTATCTTGATTTTGATATGAAGATGTTCCATTCCTGAAAGCATAAAAATAGTTAGAGGTGCTAATTCTCTAGTAAGAGCATCAACTAAGTTATTTTTATGGTCTGGTTGATGTTCAACATCAAAATTGTAATGATTGAACTATTGTTGCCATCTAACTAATCTTCCTTGTTTGTAATCACATGCAATATTAGTTCTTAAGAAATAACCAAAATTCTTGTTATTTGTTCTAATAATGAATCTGGAGCTTTTAACATATATTGCAAATTTCTTAATAGCTTTTTTAATAGCTAAATATTCTTTTTTATTACTATGGTAATTTAATTATGAACCTTAAAAAGATCCTAATGTATATCTACAAAGATATTCATCTTTGTCATCCACTCTTGCTTAAGAACTGCTCCCCAATATTATTGTGAAGCATTTGTTTCAATTATCATCTTATCATATGATCCTGGATGGAATAAAGTTAGTAAATTTTTTACTTTTTCTTTTACTCTATCCATATATAGAGTATCTTCTTCGGTCCATTTCTAGATATGATATTTTTTCAATTTTTCTTGTAATGGTTTTCTCATTTCTGCAAGTTTCTTGATGTATGCTTCTACATATGTTAAACATCCTAAAAATCTCTGTAATTAGTTTTTATCTTTTAATTTACTGGGAAAACTTTGAATATTATTTAGTATATTGGGTTGTAGATTATGTTTTTCATCTTCAATTTCCAAACCTAAGTATTTAATTTTTTGTTGAGGAAGTCCTGTTTTCTTTTCAGAGAGTCCTCTCTTCTACATTCTTGTATAATATTGATAATATCCAAATAATGTTTATTTAATTCATTACTAAAAAACCAAAATATCATCTATGTAAAGACAAAAAATATCTTGTAATTTCTTAAAAATGTTATCCATATATCTTTGAAAAATACCTGGAGCTTATTTTAATCCAAATGGTATAACTGTCCATTGGAATTATCCTTGGGGGAAACTAAATGCCGTTAATTTTTGGGATTCTTCATCCAGTCTTATTTGTCAAAATCTGATTTTGCAATCAAAACTCAAGAATTATTTTTTTCCTTTTATTAATGATAGTAGTTCTTCCTTTTTTAGAATGAAGTATCCATCGTTAATGGTTTCTTTATTTAGTGCTGTAAAGTTTATTACCATTTTTTGTTTTCCTCTTCTTTTCTCAGCTTCTTTTTCAACTAAGAATGTTGGACTAAAGTGAGGTGAGTTACTTCATATTATGACTTTTAATTCCAAAAGTTCTTGAATTTATTTTCCAAATTCAATCCTGTTTTCTGGAGTATAAATCATTGGTTTTATTCTTATGATCTTGTTAGGATCTCTTAATTTTATGTTGACTATTGTTTTAGATTTATTTATTTTTGGATCCAAAGGATTTTCTAAATTGACTGTTTTTAATAATTTTTTAATGCTTGTTAGGGCTTTGTCTTCTTGTATTTCATTGTGAAAAGAGTTTTGTTTCTCTTCTATATCTAATGAAATATTTTCTAAATAAGGTTTTTGTTGGTCTTCTATGTCACCATATTTTCGCTTTCTATGTTGTTACATAAAATTTGAGTTTAAGACGGTTGTGAAATGATGAGCAGAATCGGGATTGCCAAAAACTTTGATGCCATCCCCGCAACGGAGTCATCCCCGGCAACGGCGCCAAAAACTTGATGAGCAGAATCGGGATTGTCAAAAACTTTGATGAGCGAAAACCGGCATCGCCGATCCTGCCAATACTTTGGTTTTATATTTATAAAACTCTCGCAAGTGCACGAATCATTTCGTAGAAAATGATAAGTATACTCCCAAGGTCGATCTAAGGAAGGAATGTATGTGGTTTTTAATTTATTATTCAAACTTTTAAAAACGAAATTAAATCCTAAACATTCTGTCACGATATTTTGGGTTTTGTGTTTTTAATCTACTAACATAAAAATAAACATAGATTCAATAAATATTTATACAAATTTTATCATTTATAATAGTGGAGTATTTATGGATATAATAACTAAGTTAATTATGCTTGCTCATATTATTTAGGTTATTAAAGATATGAATTGATATTTATTGATTCTCCATTTTTTGTATGAATACCACCTTTGGTGGGGTTAGATATTCTTTGTTAACTAAACAAATCAATTAACACCTATGGGTGGGGTTGATAACTAATTTGGTTAATTAAATTAATTCCTTTTTCTAAGAGATTGAAAATGAACCATTTAAATGCCACCTTTGGTGGGGTTAGACAGTTTAAACTTTATTCAAGATGTCCAAATTAAACCTAAGAATTTAGTTATCCGAGTACTAACTTTCAAGTTTTAAAACTACTACTGAAAACATGTTGTCAATACATTTTCAGAGTGAAGGGAATGGGGGTATTTATAGGTGAGGATGGAGAGAAAAAATGAGTAAAAAAATGTTAAAAAATGTAAAAATGCATAATGGAAATGCTGAGGTCATTAATGACGTCAGCACGACGTCATAGGGGCGGCTGCACGTGAAAAATGGGGCGAAATGGCGTCGGCGTGGGCCGTGCGCGTAGCGTGCGGTGTCGGCACACAACTTAGCGCGCGTGAAACAGTCTGCCATATTGGGGCGGTATCTTTGGGCATAGGCGATTTCCGTCTTTTTGACATTTTTGACCTTTTCAACCCATTTTGTCCAATTTTTCCATGTTTGTTGACCTTTTCCCACTTATTTATTAATATATTTGTGATGTATTGCTTCAAGTATTCCTCTTTGAGTCTTTAAATTGCGTTTTTAAGCCAAAATACCTGAAAAATAATAAAAATACCCGTGATTCCAAAAAAGACAAATTTATATAAATATATGATAAAACATATAAATATATATATTTTTAATCAATTAATGTACATAAAATCATGGTTATTTTAGTGCTTTTTGAGCACTCATCATGAAACTTATTTTGTCAAAAGGTTGTGAGACTTATTTTGTCAAAATGTTGTGTGAAAGGTTGATATAAGTTTAGGAAATTATTTTCTATTAACAAATCTACTCATGTTTCCTGTTGATATATGGTAAGAATGTGATAGTTTTCTCCTCTTATCATTATATCAATATCTTTTAATATCTTATTAAGTTTTATTATAGTATTATTAGTAATTCTTACGATTAAATCTTTTAGCCCTTGTTTCCATTTGTCTTCTGGAAATACATATTTACTGGCTACACACATACTAGCTCTTGTATCTATATATCCATGTAAATGATAAGTGTTATAGCCTTTAAATTTTAGTCCTACTTTAATGTAAGTACTATTTGGATATGTAATACTATACAAATCATTCATCTTCTAATGAATAATATCTATAATTTGAGTGTTCATATTCTGAATCAATTATTTCTTCCAATAGATAGATACTATAAGTATAATCTATATCAGATTCCTCGATTGGTTCTAATTCCATTTTGAAATTTTCTTCTAAGATTTTTGGTTTTTGTGCCTTTTTATGTTAAAGTTTGCTTAGACATTTGTTAGCATAATATCCCTATTCATTACAGATCTAACATCTACATTTTTTCTTTCCTGAAGGGCAATAATTTCTTTTTTCAGAAGGTTTATAATTCTTTCTTCTAAAATATATGTTCTTGTAGTTTTCTTTATTAAATATTTTTTTATATTTTTGGAAATTTTGTTTTCTTAATTTATAATTTTTAAATCTTTTATATTTTTTATATTTATGTTTTTGTTTATAAGATTTTATATTACATCCATATTTTTCTGGTATTCTAAAATCTCTTATATCTCAATAGATTTTATCATTTCTTCTTATTTGTTTATATTCTTTTCTTTCTTGGAATTTAATAATGATCCAATCTTTAAGGTTTCTTATTCTAAAAGTTCAGAATTATAATTATCATGGAGTTTGAACTTTGGTGGAATACTACCTATAGTTTCCCCAATGCAACCCTTCCTCCATTTTAGGTGGTTATCTTCTTCTATTTGTGGTATCGGGTTGTTTTTTTCTTTGTCTATTTCTTTATCCCCTATGTGGGTCAGATGTTTCTTCTTGGTAAGGGATTAGTAATGAAATTGGTTTCATATGACCTTTTGAAATCATGTTTTCTGGTTCAGAATCAGTTTCACTGATTATTGTCACATCATTCTCTTTTTTGTTAGTACAAAGTTTTTCGTTATAATGTTCTTTTATTTCTTTATTGGTTAATGTCAATAAACTGACCAATGTTTCTATATCTCTATTTTCAGGGTTAATGAATTTCTTTCTAATTCTTTTTTATATTCCATTAAATTGGAATTATCTCTTTGTTCTTAGATTGTTATTCATTTTTCCTTTTCTTATTTTTAACAATCGGGGAATTTAATCTCCTGGGTGGTTCTTCTTTTAGTCCTTATAAGGGATCATGTTTATAACATATTATTTCATTATTCCTATGTATGTTGTATACATCTTTTCTTAATTATGAAAATCCTTATGCATATCTTATTGTAGTTTCTTATAACCACATTCATTTATTTCTTTTAGTAATTCTTTTTGTATATATATATTATTTCCTATAAATATTTTGTGTTTGATTCTTGGACTAAATCCATTTCCTCTGTTAATAATTGTATAGTTTCAAATAATGTTGCTTGATTTTATGCTACACCTACTAGGCTTCCATTTACTTCTAAATGCATATTTTTTATTTTATCTCTAAACATTATTTTTCCCTAATATGCAATCATGAACTAATGCCTTCATTATTTTGACTTCATTTTCTAATTTTTTAACTTCTTCTTGGTTAGAAGTTTCTCCTTCATGGTCTATAGAAGTAAACCTTCACATGCTATTAGTTTTAATAACATTACTTTTTCTCTCTATTATCAAAGGTTTTTCTTTGATATCTAATTTCTATTCTTCTGATATTTCAAAATCTGTTAGTATTTCTGGTTTTATTATTTGTCCAAGTTCCTTAAAAGTATTGTCTATTTTTATAAATTTATTTTGTTAGTATATTAAACTATTATGCTACTAGATAATGTATTGAAAATGGATGATTTCTTTCTTTTATTAAATCTCCTCTTTCAAACTCATAAGCTATACTTAATACTTAATTTAGATTTTTATCATGTATTTTTATGGAAAATCTAGGATATGCTGTAAATTTTAGCTTTTGATATCCTAAATTACCATGAATTATTCCTAATAAGGCATCCTGTCTATTTATTATTCTGTTATCTAATAATGCTATTTTTATTGGTGTATCTATTTCTTCTCTAAAATGAGTTTTTATTAATATTTGAATTCATCCTAAATAGATGTATCCAATTTTTTCTTTATCTTTATGAGGATTTTTTGATAACTTGTTTAATATAGTTTCTTTATCAATTAATGATATATTATATCTCCATTTTGCATCTGTAATCTTAATACACATTTCTTTATTACTTATGCCATAATATATTATATTTTTTCTAGGGAATAATTTTCTTAATAAAAATGATGGGTATTTAAATCTATCTCATTCTTTAAGATTTAATTTTTTTTTTGAATTTCTTCAAATTTTTTTTTTACTTATTACCATTTCTTGTGAAAAATATCCTGAAATATCATCCGTTAAATTTAACTTTTGTTATATTTCAAGGGTATTTTTGAATTTTTTTGAAACCTTAGGGGAGATTTCTAATATTGAATGTTACTATTTATTTTCGTTAGATTTAACTTCCTTTATATTTAAGGAATATTTTTGAATTTTTAAAACCTTAAGGATATTTCTAAATTTTTTTGAAAATTTGAAGGTATTTTTTATATTAATCTACGGAATTAAATATGCATGTGAAAATAAAATAATTAAAGTATATAGTGACACCCACCCATTTGAATTCACCGATATCATCTGAATTTCTGAAGGTCTTCCGAAGGAATTAAAGATCTAGATTAGCAACACATTCAACATTCTGATCATTTTTCCTTGATAACAATACGAATTTGTTTTGGGAACATATTATTACTTCTTTGAAAATTAGTGCACTAAATTTTGGGTAAAATCTTAAGTTGAAGTTGAAAGCATGTACAATACAATTAGTTTGCTTTTCTAAAAAGGTAGGCTTGTTTTGTCCTGAATCAGGATGTTAAATATATCTTTCTGCTCAAATTCTTTTGAAGATTAATAAAGAAAAAATCTCTCCCCTCAAACTAAGACGACATGCTTTCAATTTGTTGGGTTTTAATTTTCTGCATTAATTAGTGAGTTTTGATTTAATTTGGATTTGGATTTATTGGTATTGATTTTTTCACTCTCACTTTGGTGTAGAAACCATGGGACTAGAAGGCAGGTCATAATGCTAATAGTTGCTTTTTTCCCTTTCAATTTCAATTCATACTCATATATGCTTAATTTTTCATAAGCAAACTCTGTTTGGCATCAATGCTAACTGAAGATTGTGGTGATTATAGTGTATTTTTAATTATGTATTTTTTCCCAACAAATCACAAGATATAACATATTATATTCACATGTATTTTTTATGTAATCCGTGACAATTACAGTGCTTTTAGCAACCCACCGAAAGTAATATGTTACATTCATATGTATCTTTGTATGTAACATGTTACATACATTATAGTGTCGGCGATCTATCATATGTAACATGTTACATTCACCTATATCTTTGTATGTAATCTATAATATCTATATTTATCTTTGTATATAATATATTATATGCACTTAGTTGTCAAAACATCGATGATATGTAATATCTATTTTTATCTTTATATGTAATATATTACATACATTTTTATCTATGAATGTAACATATTACATATGTCTCTATCTTTTATGTAATGATTATTGCATTATTCCCGTTTAATTTGAGCAAGCATTTATCAAATCTTTTATTGACAATTTGTTTTACCATCACATCCACCAAATAGAGTAAGTTAATGATAAAAGAAAAAATTAACAAGTTGCATCAGTTTAATAAGGATTTGAAAATGTATTAAAACTAATAAGTAACAATATTTAATGAGTTATATTTACTTATATCTTTATATGTAACATGTTACATCTATATTTATCTTTGTATGTAACATATTATATCTAATCATATCTTAAGAGGTAATATATTACATCACTTCTGACAAGATGACTAGAGCTCTAATGAGGTCATTGGAATGGTGGTTGGAGCTTCGATGAGGTCACTCACAGGATGGTTGGAGCTCTGATGAGGTCGTCAGTAGTGGCTACCTAAGAAGTAATAAGGTCTTAAATTGGTTTTCATTTGATTGAAGTTATAAATAAAGATGTTTTAATCTATTTATTAAATAATTTGATTTGAACTTATAAATTTTAGAATGAATTATTGCTACTTAAAAAACTTCATCATCTTATCAAAATTTACCAAAATCTACGTTATTTAGCTAAAAGCTCCCTCCTTTGTATCTACCGATGATACTGGATAACCCAATTACACTGCCAACGTTATCAAATAATTATCACATATTATACCATACACAATTTACTTGATCATTTCTCTATTAAATTTGTAAATAATTATATATTGATACTGTCTCGAGGGGGAAAAATGCAACAAAGAAATTACTTGTTTACGTTGTGGAGAGTTTTTCAAAAGAAAAGAAAAGAGATAGGTTTAGTTATACATTATAATCTTTCTTTATATATAAAATTTTATTTTTAATCTTTCTACGTTGTACATCTATATTTTTTATAGAACTTAAAAAAATATGTTTTGCATGTTTAAAAGTGTGATATATATTTATTTCTTATAACATAATTTTTTAAGAGAATTATAAGTAATGTCATTTGAAAGAAAAAAATAATAAGAAATGAAAGACGAGTGAATTGTGTAAAAATGATATTAATTTTCGTTGAATGAACACATTGCAATATTAGAAGTTACTTAACAAAATAACTCTTTGATTTTCTTAATGATTAAGTTAACATTTGTATTCTATTCATGAAATTACATTATAACAACCTACACCTAATTACAAGATACATCTTAATAGCCCTCTTAAACTGAGGGTGGTGGAAGCAACATCAATTTATGCGTAAATGAAGAAAAATTCACTTCTTAAGAGTTTTATCAATATATAATATGCTTCATTCTAACATGCATGATAAGATTAGATGCAAATACGTAGCATTAAAATTATCACAAAATAGAATTGGTTTGAAAACTAATGGAACTTGCAACTTAGACAACAATGACTATAACCATAAAACCTCTATAGAAGCTAGAGCCAATGCTTTATATTCGGTTTGTAGAAGACCTGGCTACAAAATTTTGCTTGCTTTCACTCTAGAAGACCAAGCTATCCCTAAAATAAATGCAATAACCTCCAATACTATGCCAATCATTAGGGTAACAAGCTCAATCTAAATCTGTGAAACCAAAAAGCACAAGCACTTCAAATTTTTGCATAACATCACCATGTGTTACAGTGCCTTTCATATTCCTAAGTATACATTTAATTGCTTTCATATGTTCCTCAGTGGGAAAATGAAAAAAGTGGCACAACATATTTACATAATAGGCTATCTAGGGTCTTGTCATTACACAATATTGAAGAGCACCAGTCAAGGTCTTATAAAGTGTTGGATTAGTTAAGGGGATCCCTACATACTTAGTTAAAATTTTACCTACCACTATATGAGTGTCATAAGGGTTCGTAGACTCTAGAACAACTCTTTGTAAAAGATCTTGAATATATTTGTGCTGAGACAAATGTAAACCTATAGAAGATGTTCTAACCTCAATTCCAAGAAAGAAATGAAGCTTTTCAAGATCCTTTAGTGCAAACTGTGAGTTAAGCAAAGTAACGAGTTTCTTTAAAAAAGTTGAGTCCCATAATATCTTCAACATACACTAATAAATTGATAGTGTGTGTAAAAGTGTAGGACACAAACATAGAGTTATTAGATTTTGAGATTTGGAACCCTAAACCAACCAATTTTGCAAACAACTTGTGGAACTAGGCTCTAATCGAGGAAAGCATTGTTGACATCTAGTTGACTAATATACCAATCAAAATAAATAACTATAGTGAGAACAATCCTTATGATTTGTGGTTTCACAACAGTTGTGAAAGTTTTTATGTAATTAATCCCTTGCTTTTGATGATATCTTTTAGCCACTACTCTTGATTTATATTTATCAATAGAGTGATCAGAAAGCAATTTCACTTTATAAACCCATATAGAGGTAATCTTTTTTCTTACGAGGAGGAAGGAGAACTAATTTCCACGAATGGTTTCTCAATAGATCCTCATATTCAACTCTCATGGGTGCCTTCCATTCTGGGATGCCACGAACCTCCTTATAACAAGAGGGTTCTAGCAGAATAACCTTGGTAGTGAAAGCCATAATGAGAAGTATAAGATTAGGCTTGTGAATACCATCATTATCTCTTTTGTGCATTGGATGAGTATTACTAGGTAAGGGTAGAGGAATAGATGAAGCTAAAGGTATAAGAGAAGAAGAAAGAGTTGGTATGCCTATATTTTGATAAGGTAAATGAACTATAAAAGAAATAGTTGGAATAGATGGTGACAAAAGATGATTATTGGGTGGTAAAAAGGGAATATAAAGTACATATACAAAAGGACTTGTCTGTTGAGGTAGAAAATGATGAATAGAGACAAAAATAAGGTCAGTGTTAGGTTGTATAAGTTGTGTATTTGAGGAAAAAAGAATAGAAAGGTCAACTAACTTTGCTTGTAAAGGATAGGAATACTCGTTAAAGAACACATGTCTACGAGTATAGCTTATTTTAGAAATCATGTCATAGCGAAGGTATCCCTTGTGACCAGGTGCATAACCTAAGAAAATACATGCTATGGATAGTGGTTAAAGCTTGTATCTATTAGTTGGCCTTATACATGGGTAACACTTACAACCAAAGGACCTAAGAAAAGTATAGTCATGAATCTTTTTATAGAGAACATATCATGGAGACTTGTTATGCATAACACATGTATGCAACTTATGAATAATGTAAACAATAATTCTAAAAGAATGTACCCAAAACTCAAGTGCCAAATGAACTTGCAGCAACAAAGCAAGGCCTTTATAAACGATACTTCTATTTTTTAACTCAATAATATCATTCTATTCAGAAGTATAATGGCAAGTAACCCTATGATTGAGTCCCAAATAATCTAAATGAATGTCTAGAAAAGAGAATTCACCACTTCCATTTGTCTTAATTGATTTCAATTTAACATAAAATATTTTTTTTACCATATTCATAAAGGTAACGAAGATAGAATGAGCTTCATATTTTGTTTTTAAGAAAAAGATCCATATAAACCTACTAAAATCATCAACCATGAGAAGAAAATACTTTACACTAATTAATGCAGTCACAAGTGAAGTCTAAAGATTCATGTACAAAAGATCAAATGACTTAGATGATTTTAAATGTTTAGAAACAAAAGACGATTTTAAATGTTTAGAAACAAAAGACGATTTTAAATGTTTAGAAACAAAAGACAGTTTGTGACTTTTTGTAATAAGAAAAAATTACAAAGTTGCTTATTCTTACTATTAATAAAAACATGAGAAAGGAAAGATTGCTTGGTTAAATTGTCATACAATTTGTTGGAAGGATAAGCCAATATAAAGTGCCAGATATCACGTGAAATAATACCTTACTAAGGTTAAGGAGATGATGAAAGAACTTTGAATTGAGAGGACATCTATTGTGGCAATGCACAAGTTTCTTGCAAAGCATATAAACCATTAGTCACACCTCCCTTGGCTAAAACATCTTTCAGTGCTCCTTTTTTTAGAAAAATTGTTAGCAAAAAATTCAACTCTCAAGTTATTATTAGTGCATAATTGATGAACTAATAATAAACTTGAAAAAACCTTAGAAGTATGTATGATTTGATGTAAGTGCAAGACACTATTAGCAACACGAACTAAACTATTTCCTACACTTTTAATAGGTAAGGTAGAGCTATTACTTAATGTGATTGATTTACGTCCATTGTAAGGCACATCATTGTTAAGAGTAGAGGTATCACCAGTGAGGTGATGAGAAGCACTTGAGTCCAATAACCAATAAGGAGTTACAGAAGTATTTGCAGATGTGTCATTTGTCTGCATATCTACAGCAAATGCACTTGGGCACATAGTAAGACCTTTGCCAAGAAGGAGATCTCTGAGTTGGAAACATTTATATGCTCCGTGCTTGACCTTACCATAGATATGGCACTTTATAGTGCTACCTCCATTGGATTACTTTTTTTACTTGTATGAACTAGAGTCTAAGGAGGTGTTATTGTTATTTCTTGAATAAATAGGTTTCTTGCTTTATGCTTGATTTTGATTATTTTCTGTATGAAATTCAGCAGATTTTATTGATTCTTTTATGTAGCTATTTTGTTTGAAGAAAAATGGGTAGAAGAAAGAGCTTTAGCAACATTAGTTGATGTTTAAGTCAAATTAGCATGATACAGATTAGATAATTCAAGTTGTGCAAATTAATGATCCAACATCCTTTCATAACCTAAAATAAGTTTATGAGGATCATCAAAGGTCAATGCTCTACCATGAAAAGAAATAGAGGAAATGAAAGAGTTATACTTAGCATTAGGCCCTCGTCTAACATAGAGAATCAAATATTTGTCAATAATTTGTTCTCCTAGGTGATCAGACACCTCTTTAACACATCAAATATTCATCCATTGATGAACCTCCTTTTTGGATTGTTTGTAGTTGAAGCCTAAGATCCATGAGCTTGAGAAGAACCAAGAAAATTTTTATCAAGTGCTTTCTATATCTAAGTTACAGTTCCAATGCATGGAAGATGAGAGAGAATACTACAACGTACGAAGCCATAAATCTAGGATTTGATTTTTACCATTCATACTAGTCCATACTAGAAATTCTAGATTAGACAATCTAGTAATAGAAAGGCAAATTAGTAGCAGGAGGAAGTTGAGAAGCATCAACATATTTCTCTAGCCCAAAAGCATTGATTATCGAGAGCAATTTTGATTTCTAGGTCAAAAAATTATTGTGATCAAGTTTGATGGAAAAAAGCGATCCAATAGGTGGATAGATCATAGTTGCAAACTATGTAGCATCTATGCATGATTTTTCAGATGAAGAAATAATATCCTCAAGTGCCATTGATGATCAGAGAAACTTTCTAAATAAAGAGAAAGCTTGTGGAAGAGGATAAAAAAATGAAGACCTATTGCTCTGATACCATAATAGAAAATGAGAGTTAAGTGATTTGTATAATCTCAATTATCATTGAATGAACACTTTACAATACAATACATACATACATACATACATACATATATATATAAGAATTAGTTAACTAACATAAACTAACTCTTTGATTTACTTAATGACTAAGCTAAGTACATTTGTATTCTATACTTGAAAATAAACCATAACAAGTCACACATCTTATTAGACAAAAACTACCAAAATTTGAATATATATATATAAGAGTTAGTTAACTAACATAAATTAACTCTTTGATTTACTTAATGACTAAGCTAAGTACATTTGTATTCTATACTTGAAAATAAACAATAACAAGTCACACATAATTACAAGATACATCTTATTAGACAAAAACTACCAAAATTTGAAAATTGTTCTCCAACAAGTTAACTTCTAAATACTAAATAAGAGCAATGAATAAAAAGAGTCTAAAATATATTCGTTATTTTAAAAACCTTGGTAAAAAATGTAACAACATTATAAGTAAAAAAATGAACATAATATCCTAAAGTACCTTATCTTGTCAAATAAGGATATTCAGTGAAGAATTATAGTAGTGCTACTAGGGATGGAATCTTGAGGTCTAATGCTAATGGATTTCAATTTAGTGCCATAAAAACTAAGAAATAGGAAAGTGTGGACTCTGTGAAGAAGAAAGCATGTACTAGAGTTTATGCTCAAGACCCTTCCTGGCTTGTTTTCCCACATTAGAACCCTGAGCAGCTTTAAACTTACCACTATTTTTGGAGTTCTCCTTACCTTTAGCATAAACATGGAGGATGTATCTATTCTTAGAGACATGGAGGATGTAAAAATTTTAGAATTAGAGGATATTTATCCTTACCCTTATGCTCAAGGGTCTTGATGGAATCTATGTTAGGATTGAAGCTAAAGTTGTTGACAACATAGAGGATGTTTTTATTCTGAGGAAGTGAGATGGTGGTGATGTTGCTTCTATGTTTGGATTGGTTAAGGACTCTACTTTTTTGGATTACTTTCTTTCTTTAAGAGTTATGTTTGTTATCTTTTCTTTTATTTTAGATTGGGTTTGTTGTTTTTTCTTATGCTTACATATTTGTTTTAGTTTTGGTGAAATCTATGGGTTTTCTATTGTCTGTTCTCTACTTTAGATTTCTCTTTGCCTTAACATTACTTGCTTGGTTATGTAGTGTTGAAAATCAACACTAACTCAATAAACAGAATGGTTAAATGATGTAGAAAAATAAATAGAGTGGTTGAAGGATGTAGAAAAATAAATATGAGTGGTTGAAGGATGTAGAAAAATAAATATGAGTGGTTGAAGAATGATGTAGAAAAATAAATAGAGTGGTTGAAGGATGTAGAAAAGAGAAGTGTGTAGAATGTGATGATATTTGGGTAACTATAATTATTTCTTAATTTTATATTTGTGTGGTGTATATTGCATGCTGATGACTATAAATAGTCTACCTTGTATTTAGTTTAATTATCCCATCAAAAACAAACAAGTTTTTTTATTCTTAGTTTGAGTGTGAGTTGAGAGCTTTCTCTTTGAGTGTTTGTTTTTCTCTTCAATTTGTGAGTTGCCTTTGAAATGTATTATAGTGTCTTTTATTGTGGGTATAATACAAGTAGTTTGTTTTCTTGTTTGAATCAAATATTAGTAAATTTAGAGTTGTGTATTCTAAATCTTACTCAATAATTGGTATCAGAGTGGGATGATTAAGGATCGTTCTTAGTGGAGCTATCTTATGTTGTGAGGAGTTTGATACTCTATAAGTTTCTTAGTTAAGCTTGTTCGATATAGTCGAAGTCTTGTCAACACGATGGGTCACCTTAAAGTAGTTTGAGGAATCAAGAAGCTCAATAACAAAAACTATAACACATAGGCAACATGTATGGAGTCTTACCTAGAAGGTCAAGACTTGTGAGAGGTTGGTGGTGGTAACCAAGTTACACAACCAGCAACAGAAGATGCAAATGGAACCTTACGGAAGTGGAAAATTAAAGTAGGCAAAGTGATGTTTGCTTTAAAGAAAACAGCTAAAGAAGAAATTTTGGAGCACATTTGGGATGCCAAAACACTGAAGAAAGCATGGGAAACTCTTGTTACACTCTTTTCAAAGAATAATGATACAAAACTGCAACTTCTTGACAACGAGTTTCTATCGATGGCGCAATGCGATATGACAATTTCCCAATACTTCCACAAAGTAAAATCGTTATGCGGAAAAATTTCAGATATGATCCAAAATATCCTATTGGGGAAACCAAAATAAAGAGAATAATTATCCATGGTTTGAGACCTAAATATCTAGGGTTTGTCACCACTATACAAGGATGGCCAACACAACCATCTCTTGTTGGGTTTGAGAATTTGTTGATCAGTCAAAAATCCATGGCTAAGAAAATGGGAGGAGTCTCGTTTAGGGGTGAGGAAGAAGTGCTCTACACTAGTAAAATCAGATGTACTTTCAAGCGGTACAATGGAAGTGGATCTAAAAAGGATGGTGACAAAATTCCTCAATGAAATGGAGGCTTTCGTCCAAAGGAAGCTTGGAAGAATCATAATAACAGTAGAAAATTTGACAATGAATGATACAATTGTGGAATGATGGGTCAAATGGCAAAATATTTTTGGAGTAAGAAAAAGTCTTTTGAAGCATTATTCGTTACAGAGGAAGAAGAATTAGCTTTCACGGCTACAACGGTGAAAAATGCTGGCAACATTACTCATGAGAAAAGTGCAGATTATGATCTACATGTTGAATGAGATAAAAAGACAAATGCCAATGGTCCAACTAGCAATCAGTGGGAAGAGATAGATACCTCTACTTGGGGAAGAAAGGCCAAAGATGCTCCGGGATCTGACAATCTTATTCTACTTTCACCATAGTGGCTTCTGCCAAAGCCAAGAGATATTAAGCCGGCAAAGACAAATGTGGGAAACCCTTCTAGCTCAAATCTTTCATTTGGAAATTTCTCAAACATCACAAAGTTATTAAAAAATAGTGAGGTGGTTCATTATATCCAGAAGAAAAAGGATGTGTTCATGCTATCCTTGTTGTATATGGAAACTAGTAGTTATGACCGATGCCGTGATGACGAAAGAGACACCAATTCGTCTTTGTGCAAAGATCGCTGGAGAGATGAAGATAAATATCTTGGTGATAACCGTATGAAGGACATTTGGATAGAAAATTCAAGCATGAAGAACTTTGGAGAAGGGCGTCGTGTTCCATCTGCCTGGTGGACAGACCTGGGTAATAGGGATTCCAACTATGAATAAGGCACCTCTTCTACAAAGCTTAATGGTGACAGAAAATCAGATAGATGGACAGGGAGATTAAGTTATAATAGCACGAGATCTGATGTTGCAATGAACAATATTATTGATTATGAGATTCCATGGGAGGAAGACAATATGATCTAGTCACATCCTTTGTAGGAGAGTACATCTCTGGAGTCATATCCAAGGTCAAACAGTCTGATAATGGTGATAGGGGTGTCGATGGCACCTTCAAAACAACAAACAAGTCAGAACAACCTAACCCTAGCCCTGTCAATCCCATAACAACAACAAATGAGGAATGATAGTGGAAGAGGTGGAAGAGAGGATTGTTGGAGTGAAGGTGCTACATCGGTATTGATTGATGCTTGAAGTTAAAGGTATGTAGAATTGAATAGAGGGAATCTCAAGCAAAATCATTAGAAAGAGGTTGCTGATATTATGAATAATATAGAGGACTATTCAAAGAATCCTAAGACTGATAGTCAATGTAAGAATCGAATTTATACTATGAAGAAGAAGTATAAGAGTGAGAAGGCTAAAATTGATGCAAGTGAAGGACCTAGAAAATGGAGTTTCTTTGAACTACTTGATGAGTTAATTAGTTCTACGACAAAGATAGTTGGGTTTGTTAGGTTTGGTGATGAGAGTGAACAATTGCGAGCCATGACATAAATTAATAGGTAGTACTGTTCTACTAGGCCCATGCATATTGGACTTGGTTCCAACAAGAAGCCTACTATCACACAAGTATTTGGCCAATTTGGTGAGTTAATTCATGATAAAATATCAGTTGGAAAAGTACGTAGTTTTGTATAATTTCTCGATAGGAAAAATGTTGAGGATGTAATTGAGAGTCTGAATGGATCTAATATTAATAAATTTAGAGTTATATATTTTAAATTTAGAGTCGATAATATAAGTAATTTGTTTACTTGTTTGAATCTAATATTAGTAAATTTAAAATTATGTATTTTAAATTTTACTTAACATGCTGGTGTTCTGAAAATGTTTTATATTAGCTTGCTCTTGCTAGCTTCGTGCTAGTTAAGGTTAGATATGGTTCCTTTGATAGCTCTAAAGCTATTGAAAATGGAGTTGATTTGGTTTTGATTTTCTTGGGTGATATTAGTTTTGTTCTTAATGCATTTCCTCTTTTTAAAAAAAAAAGAAAAAAAATAACAGAGTACATAATATTTTGAAAGAAAAAATACATAAAACCTTACATAATTTATATATATACAGATAATATCTTTACACAGTAAAAATTCTTAATTTTTAAACTTTTTTTTTTCAATCCCATGAACATTCTATTTTGGTCGTCAATATCTAAAATATACTTTGTTGTATTTTTTTTAAATGACAATTAGCAAATGCATCCTCTCATATATATATATATATATAGGGATTGCAACGTACTTATGCCTCTCAAATGTTAATCAATTTATATAATTACAGTACAAGACAGTTAGTTATATCTTATTGATATAGATTTTGTATTTTTTTTCCTTATAAATTAAAAAATTTAGATGCTTTAGCTTGGCTGGAGAAGTTTCTTATGTTAAAGATTCTGACCTTATCCAGGCCATTAATTTCCTGTTTGATTGTATTTGGAACTGTTAAATGATTGGCAGGTATATAATGAAGTATTTAAGTCCATTTTTAAATGGTAATAATTTAATTTAACGACTTTATTAAGTTTATTCATATTTGACGTGTTAATTACCCTATAATGGGTCCATTGAATTTGCCATCCCAATTGCTTATGCTGAAAGAATTATACGCTTAATACAAAATTAAGCGCATAATTACTTTGGTATTTTTAATGTGACTAAATCCTCAATATCTCCAATAATCAAAAAAAGGAAGCTGCAGGTTCGGGAATTTTTCTTCTTTTTAGATCTCTCTCTCTCTCTCTCTCTCTCTCTCTCTCTCTCTCTCTCTCTCTCTCTCTCTCTCTCTATCTCTCTCTCTCTCTCTCTCTATAATTGATCTGTATATGAAAATGCACTTGAAAATCAACAGGAATTGACATTGGAAAATGGCAGAAGAATCATTCCTTGTAACATTAATCACATGTTTTTGTTGTTGATAATTTTACAATAATAATAATAATAATAATAATAATAATAATAATATGAGACTTTTTCCCCTTTTTTTTTCCTCTAAACATAATCATGCATACTTGGTTTGATGCTAAACCACAACAATATCAGACAAATCAAGTAGTATTTACAGTAGAGGCACAACAATATCAGACAAAAATAAGCATTAATTAGAACAGCGTTAATTAAAATTTTCAGAATTTATTTCATCAAAAATTAAAGAAATATATAAGACCTGATCGAAATCAATTATATATCCTATTTTATTTAATAATGCATTAATTTCTTCAAGTAACTATATCTGTTAATTAATTTTCCTCACAAAAATTAGCTATATAGAAACTTTTTTTGACTGAAAATTATAAATATATATTAATTAAAGAAACCTAAGAAAATACTTGATTATATAAACTATTACAAGTTATTTGGAATTACAACTTCATATTCGGAATTATATATACATATATTATGTATATAGCCCCTGTACTTAATTTACTCCAATAACAAACAATATTGAAAACATAATTAAAAAGAAAAAGAAACTAAATGTATATATATATATATATATATATATATATATATATATATATATGCGATATTAAATAGAGCCAAGAACCAGACTTGCCGATGGATCCTGTAGTTGAATCTCAGTAATGAGAACTCAAGCCTTTAGAAATGATGAGCTTCTGAGCTGCCACGTACATAATAATAATAATAATAATAATAATAATAATAATAATAATAATAATAATAATAATAGAATTTAATGAGCCCTTTGAGCATCGAAGAAAGATAACACTGAATTCTCTTGCAATTACTCATCAACATGATTAGTACGTAATGTGGTTTGGGCAAAGTTATAAGATAGAGAGTTGGTTAATTATGATATATATTGATTCTTTTATTACTTATTAGTTCTTGGTAGCTAGCCAGTGAGGATCGAAGAATTTAATTAATTTATAATTTTAAATAATATATAATATGAATTCATGAGTGGCCAACTTCAATTTTAATTAATTAACTTCTTCCTATGCCCTACTAACCATTGGAATATCCCACCAAAATTAAATTAACATCTTGAATCTTTTAATACCAATGTATACTTCCAACAACTTATTATTTAATATAAATTGTGTTTGCGAATAAAAAGATGAGAAGATATTATATTTTATTTAAGAAATATATTATTATTATGTTTATAAATAATACGATAATTACTTTCATTTAGGTTAATTTTTTTTTAAAAAAAGATTAATGATATTTTTGTTATTCTTACGTACATAAATTATTTATTATTATTGTATACAATTATCTTTAATAAATTATTTTTTATAATAATAATTTTGAAAGAATTGATATTTTTAAAGTAGAAATTATTAATGTTAAAATAATTCAAATTTTAATGATATAGTGTTCCTAAAAATAGAATTATTGGTTTGATATTAGCAAAATTTTCTCTCACAATAAGACTATCCTAATTAAAATTGTGGTAATCCGTACTAAAAAGAATAAGTTTAATTAATTGCATAACTTAATCTTTATCTATAGATAAGGTTTCATCTTTGATCTCCTTTCTGATTAAAAAAACATGTTTTTTTAATATTTAAAAATAAGGTTTATATATATATTTTCTTCTTATACTATATATATAAATTTTAAAAATAAAATCACACTAATAAGTAAATCATATTAAAAAATAAAACCAACTCAAGCATTATATATGGTTTGAGTCACATTAAGTGTATTTAATTTAATTTTTTTTGCTTTTGGATATATTAATACTCCACTAAAAGTAGGATATATAGTGCGAACATATCTTATATTATGTTAATAACCACCATCTGATGGTACTGAATAGTAACTTTTTACTGTTTAATCATAAAATTTGTTTTTGATAATATTTATTAAAATATATTTAATTTGAAAATAAAATTAAAAGTTAATATAATAGTTGTCCTATTAAGTTAAATTTGTTTCAATTAATATTTATATTACTTTTCATATTTTAATTATTTAGTAAATATTTTTTATATAAAATAAAAATGTATTATAATTATTAAAAAAAAAATTCTAATACCAAAATATATATTATATTAGACAATTATATGTATATAAATATAATATAACATATGTTCGTTTTAGTTAGATACTGCTTCAGATTTACAAAAATCATCCCTATTTTATGGCTAATATATTCTTATTAATTTTGAAAAATAATTGTCATAATTAAATAAGTGATAAATGCAGTAACAAATCACTAGTAATTATTATAGTTAGAATATTTAATATCAAGTAGTTTTTTTTGGTGACATTTTAGTTCAATAACTTTAAAAAATTGACATCTAAATAAGCAAGTTTTAGGTTTTTGAAAAAAAAATATTTTTTATATTTATTTAATTACATTTTAAAAAGAAAGTTTTAACATGAATAATTACATAAACAAATTTTAAAAACTTTTGGGATAAATTCATGATATAAATTTAAACACAAACCACACTTTGTTTAACATACAAATCATATCTAATTTTGGTATATAGAAAAAATAATAATAATAACCACCTTAATTATAATTAGTACATTTATATACCCTATATATATGTAAATAACCATGTCCACTGTATTTTGGAATGTACTTGTAAATAATCATATCTAATTTTGGAATGTACTTGTTATTTACATTATGAACTCATGTATATCCAAACAAAAACAAAAACAAAAACAGTATTTGACATATTAATATATTCATAGTGATTAAAGAGGTGGTAATAAAAGAAAAAGGAGGCTTAATTACTTTAATCATAGAAACGTGATCTTTATAGATATATATGGTACACAAAATTTGGATTTTTTTAGCCTTTTTAATTCTCCTTCTTTTTATATAAAAATAAAAATAAAAAATATTCTTTTATTTATTTCCAGCAGGAGGACTAATTGTGGATTGATATAGTGCTGAGGAGAGTATTTTAATAACTAAATGGATTGTGAGTCAAAATAATTTTGGCCTTTTCTCACCAATAACCCTTAACATTCTTAAAGGACAAGACAAATTGACCCTTTGCTTAATTAGATATTGAGATGCTATTAATTTGTGATATCTCTATAAGAACAGTCATTTTAAAAAAAATAAAAAATAAAAAAATCTGACCATTATAAAAAAAAATGTATAGATAAATTGTAAATTTTTTATGATGGCCGTTATTAAAATAAATGTCTTAAAAAGTATGAAATAACGTACGACGCATATGCGTCTATCGTGCGACTATCTGCATCTTTGCCTATACTCGTAAGCCCTTGCCGTCGTCACTTCGCCTACCGTCATCCGCCGTCGTCTATTGCTGCTTCACGACGCTACATCGTCCTCCATTATTTTCTACCAAATATTTTCAGAGAGTTTTGTATCAGTGAAAGCAGGGAAGATTAAAAGATGAGAAAATCACATTTTTGCATGTATGTATAGGTTAAAATCTGATTACTTCTTTTTCGTAATTAAAATCTGATGATTTTTTTTTTTTTTTTTGAGAAATAAAATTAAAGAAATGACTGGTAAAATTTTAAATGTCGTCAAATTAACGTTATTTATACGTGGTTTATTAAAACTCTAATATTTAAGAATATGAGTTGCAGTAATTAAAAGTTACAAGTTGAAGTGTTGAACTACATTTTTCATTTTGAGTTGTGGACACGTACATATAGTTATAGGAGCCAATATTTGTGGTTAGACTGTTTTTATTTTTATTTTTTTAAATCGAGTTTTTTTTTTATTAATTTTTAAGTAGAAAAGTAGCTTAAATAAAATTAACAATGGTCAAAAATTGTAAAAAAAAAAAAAAGCTTTTGGTTGTTGTTGAAATAAGGAAAAGAAGTTACCAATAGATTTGAAAACAATAAACTAATCATGGTTCTTGTTTTATGTTTGGGGAGACCAAATTAGATATGTGGTTTCTTTTAAAATATAAACTTAACCTAATTTTGTTTTATGTTGAAATCACAAATTCCAATAGTATATCTGAATAAATCCACTAATAAAATCAAAAGAGAAAATAAAGGATAAATCAAAAGATGGGATAATTTTAAGTATCCATCTAGTGAGTACTTGCTTCGTAGTTATAGGAATTTAATTCAATACTTATTTAATAATAAGTTGACATGTATAAGTATATGTATATTTTTTTTTAGGTTAAATCACAACGTCCTATAATGGACGTTAAATGAAATCCATTAATAAAATCTGTTAAGTTATATTTGATATTATAATTCACTTATATTTCACTTATACTACACTTGCACTATTTCACTTGTACTACACTTTTATTATTTCACTTATACTACACTTCCACTATTTCACTTGTACTACACTTCCACTATTTCACTTGTACTACACTTGTTACAATCCTATAAATAGGGTTCTCTATGTACATTCTAAACACACCAATACAACATTAAATCATTCTTTCTTCTTATCTCTCTATACTCTTCACATGGTATCAGAGCCTCTCATATACCTCTAAAATTCTATCAAAATTATGTCTCTCTTTATCACTCTAAACCCAGCTCACCTAAAACCGGCTCACTCTAAACCCAGCTCACCTCAAACCGGCTCACTCATCAACTCGGCTCACTCCAAACCCGGCTCACCTTAAATCGGCTCACTCCAACCCGGCTCACCTCCACCCAACTCACTCCAACTCGGCCTCTCAACTCGGCCACTCCAACCCGGCCACCTCAACCGGTTCCCGTGCTTGTTTTCAACTCCTCTTTTCATTTTTAAGGATATCTCTTTTATACTGTTTCTATATATTTGCTTTATATTTACTCCATTATTTCATTAAAATGGACCGAAATGATATCCCAAAACCAATCTCTACCACCCTTGATGATACTAACTACCTAGCCTGGGCACAAGCAATGAAAAGTTTCTTGAAAGGACGCAAGCTATGGCGTTTCATAACTAGTGATATCTCTATACCCATCCAAGAAACCACTGAAAACAACTCCTTATTTGCTGATCGCCTTGAAGACTGGGAGAGTAAACATCATCAAATTATTACTTGGTTCCGTAACACCACTTTACCCTCCATTCATGGTGAATTTGGGCATTTTGACACTGCCAAAGAAGTTTAGGAATTTCTTGAGGCTCGCTTTACTACAACAGATTTGGCCAACCAATATCAACTTTTAACAACTCTTCATACCAAACGCCAAAGGGCTGATCAAGCCATTAACTGATTTCTCTTTGAAATGCATACTATTTGGGATCAACTCGCTCTTTCTGAACCAACTTGGACAAACAAGATTGATGCTGAGATGTTTGCAACTTACCGTAATCACCAACGTCTTGTTATTTTTCTCATGGCTCTCCATGATCGATTTGAACCTGTTCGGGCTTCCTTACTTCATCGGAGTCCTTTTCCATCCTTAGATACTGTTGTGATCAAGTTTCACTCTGAAGAAACTCGGATGGGGGTTTTCAAAGTTTATCATACAAATTCTGTTCTTGCCATCCCCTTTTATCGCCCTAAAGGAGGTTCTAAAGAGGACTTCAAACATCAAGGCTGCACCTACTATCATAACCCCAATCATGAGCTTCTTATATGTCCCATTCAAGTATGTATATATTGTCACAAGAAGGGTCCAGGACACTTTAATAGAGATTGCTTTCGGAATCCCTCTCAGCATTCCTCACGGAATCCCTCTCAGCATTCCTCTCGGAATCCCTCTCAGTATTCCTCTCGGAATCCCTCTCAACATGCTTCAGGTAAAAATAGTAACTCATCTATCACCGCTGCTGCTTCTGAGGATAATCATGACAAATTTACTTTCTCTACTCAAGAACTTGAAGGTCTTCTTAAACATGTTCTCTCATAATCTAGTAATGCTTCTCCTACTGCCTTGTCTCTCACATCAGGTAAATCTTTATGGTATTTTGATTCTGCTTGTTGTAACCATATGACTCATGATACTCACATCTTCTCTCCCACACAATCTTCCATCTCCAAACCTTTAATTCAAACTGCCAATGGTTCACATATGCATGTTAATGCTGTAGGACAAGTTTCCACATCTTCTATATCACTTTCTGACACCTTTCATATTCCCAACCTTACTCTAAATCTTATCTCTGTTGGTCAATTATGTGAACTTGGTCTTACTATTACTTTTTCCTCTTCTGGTTGTCATGTGCAGGATCCACAGACAGGACAGATCCTTGGGATAGGCCGTAAGGTTGGACGATTATTTGAACTTATCAACCTTCATCTACCCAATTCTCCTCACACTTCCGTTGCTGCTTCTACCACTCCTATCAACCTATGGCATGCTCGTCTAGGCCATACGTCTATAGGACGTCTTCGTCCCTTAGCATCTTCTGGTAAATTAGGATCTGTTTCTATTTCTGATAATGTAAATTGTTTGCCTTGTCAATTGGGAAAACAACCTGCTTTATGTTTTAATAAAAGTGATTCTACTTCTGTCTCCCCTTTTGACTTAATTCATTCTGATGTTTGGGGTCCATCCCAACATCCTACTATGGGGAGATGTGTTTATTTTGTCATTTTTATTGATGATTATTCAAGATTCACATGGATTTTTCTCATGAAACATAGATCTGAATTACCCAAAATTTATTATGATTTTGCCCAAATGGTTAAAACATAATTTTCTCAAAATATCAAAGTGCTTAGAGCTGATAATGCTATGGAATATAAAGAAACAATTTTTTAAAATTTTCTTCGACAAAATGGGACTCTTTCTCAATATTCTTGTGCTGGCACATCTCAATAAAATGGAAGAGCTGAGCGAAAACACATACATATTCTTAATATTGTTCGTACTCTCATCATTTCTAGTTCTTATCTTGAACACTTTTGGGGTGAAGCAGCTCTTACGGCTGTTTATACCATCAATCGTGTTCCCATGCCTATTATTCACAACCAATCCCCTTATGAGCGTCTCTATAGTACTTCTCCATCTTATGAACTACTCAAAGTGTTTGGTTGTGCCTGTTTTGTTCTTCTTCACCCTCATGAACACAATAAATTAGAACCTCATTCTCGTCTTTGTTGTTTCTTAGGGTATGGAATAGAACACAAAGGCTATCGTTGTTGGGACCCTATCTCTAAACGATTGTGCATCTCTCATCATGTCATCTTTTGGGAACATAAAATGTTTTCCTCTATTTCTTCATTTCATGTCTCATCTCCTACATCACTCTCAATTTTTAATGACCCAATTACGGCTTCTCCTAATGTGTCTGCTCCTTCTGCTGATCCTACCATAACAACATCTTCTGAAGACCAACTACCTGATTGTCCAGAGTCATCACTTCGTCGTTCTACTCGTGTAAGTAGTTTTCCTTTTCATCTTCGTGATTACCAATGTTTCTCTACTATTTTGTCTCATCATGAACCCTAAAACTATAGAGAAGCTAGTTCTAACCCTCATTGGCAGCAAGCTATGACAGATGAATTACAGGCATTAACAAAAGCACATACATGGGATCTTGTTGATCTTTCATCTAATAAATCTTTGATTGGTTGTATGTGGACCTTCAAAATCAAAACTCATTCAGATGGGTCTGTGGAAAGATATAAAGCTCATCTGGTTGCAAAGGGTTTTACATAGGAATATGGAATCGACTATGAAGAAACTTTTGCACCTGTAGCTCGACTCACCTCTGTTCGAAGTATCATTGTTGTTGTTGCTGCCCGAAATTGGAACATGTTTCAAATGGATGTCAAAAATTCTTTTCTCAATGGAGACATAACTGAGGAAGTTTATATGAAACCTCCTCTTGGATACACTCATTCACCTCATCAAGTATGCAGACTTCATCGTGCTCTCTATGGCCTCAAACAAGCTCCTCGAGCTTGGTTTGCCAAATTCAGCTCTACACTTACTGACTTTGGTTTCACTTTCAGTTCTTATGACTACGATCTCTTTATTCGGAAGACTCCTACTGGTGTAACACTTCTAATCCTTTATGTATATGATATGATCGTAACCGGGAATGACTCTAATGGAATTATTGATCTCAAGCAGTTTCTGAGCCATCAATTTGAAATGGAAGACCTTGGTCGTCTCCACTACTTCTTGGGCCTAGAAATCTCATCTGATTCTCAAGGATATTATCTCTCTCAAGAAAAGTACTCTTCTGATATTCTTAATCGGGCTGGCCTTATTGATTGCAAAACTGCATCAACACCTCTAGAAACCAATGTCAAACTTACTCCATTAGATGGTACTATTCTCTCAAATGCCACATTATACAGACAACTAGTAGGCAGCCTTGTTTGTCTCACAGTCACTTTTTCTGACATTGCCTATGATGTTCATCTAGTTGGTCAATTCATGTCTGCTCCACGGTCTACCCATTATACTACGGTTCTTCGCATTCTCTGTTACATCAAAGGTACCATGTTTCACGGTCTCCACTTCTCCAACAAGTCTAATCTTCTTCTTTCCGCCTACTCTGATGCTGATTGGGCAGGTGACCCAACTGATCGTTGCTCTACCATTGGATATTGTTTCTTTCTTGGAAACTCTCTTATATCTTGGTGAAGTAAGAAACAATCTCTCACTTCTCGATCCAGCACTGAAGCTGAATATCGTGCTCTTGTTGATACCACTCAAGAAATTCTTTGGCTCCGTTGGTTACTTGCTGATATGGGTGTTCTACAATCAACTGCAACTATCCTATATTGTGACAATCAGAATGCTATTCAGATTGCTCACAATAATGTATTTCATGAACGAATAAAACATATCGAGATTGATTGTCATTTTGTTCGTCAACATGTTCTTCAAGACACTGTTTGTCTCAAATCAATATCCTCAACAGATCAAACAGCTGACATCTTCACCAAATCTCATCTACCAGGCAGATTTCAAGAATTAGTTTCCAAACTCAAGTTGATTGTTTCTCTTCCTCCTTGAGTTTGAGGGGGGATGTTAAGTTATATTTGATATTGTAATTCACTTATACTTCACTTGTATTACACTTGTATTATTTCACTTGTACTACACTTCCACTATTTCACTTGTACTACACTTCCACTATTTCACTTGTACTACACTTCCACTATTTCACTTGTACTACACTTGTACTACACTTGTTACAATCCTATAAATAGGGTTCTTTATGTACATTCTAAACACACCAATACAACATTAAATCATTCTTTCTTCTTATCTCTCTATACTCTTCACAAAATCAAAAGAGAAAGCAATGGATAAACCAAAAGATGGGGTAATTCCAAATATCCGTTTGAAATCCATTGATAAAATCAAAAGAGAAATCAATGGATAAACCAAAAGATGGGGCAATTAAAAATTTTAACAAAGAATTTAAATTTAATGCTTATTTGAATACTCGGTACGCTTATATATTTGTAGGCTAAATGCCAACCTCTAAAAGCTAAAAGAATGTCAAAGATGATAAATGTTGATTATTTTTGTGTATAAAATATTTGCATATAAATTTGTTTTTAAATTCGTTATCAAATCTATTAAACAAAGTTGAACATACGTTAAAATTATAAATAATCGTGCTTCTAGTATATCTTTTATAACCATCATAAATATAATTAAACTCATGCATTTAATAACACATGTTTATGAAAATAAAATTATTTTATTACTAAAATATTTATTTAAATATGTTTTAATATTTTTAAGATGTATTTTAAAAAATAATTTTTCATAATATTAAAGTTTTTAAAGGGGTTTAAAAAAATTAATCTATACTAATATTATTAAGTTATTTTCATTAGGTATCTATATGTATATATATTAGAGTTGAAAAAGGTGGGAAAAGAAGCTGCTGCAAACTGCCGAAAAGAAAAAAAAAATTGAAAAACAACCTTCATCGTCATTTTCTTGGCTTGTATCAAGGAATCATCATTATCATCATTGATGCGATCATCGTTGAATTTCCTATTGATTTTTGTTGAACTTTGGCTGTGCAAACTTGGGATTTATCATCATTATCATTGATGCAATCATCATCATAATTCTATACCTCGAAACAAAGTTAAAAGATAAAGGTAATTAAATTAAAAGGTGATATTAATTTATATGATAAGAAAGGATATCAAGCAAATGATAATATTCAGGAAGCTTCGATTATCTATGTGATAATATTTTATTATTTATATTTCATAATTTATTATTTTATTTATTTTATATTTTCATATAATTTATTTTATGATTATGATATTGCATATTTAAATCTAATATTTGTGTGAACGATCATAATTATTTGATTTTATTATTAAATTTAAAATATATTATTTTTATTAAACTTGTATTTAATATTTTTATTTTAAAATTTGTCAGTTGGTTTGATTTAAGTCATATATGTTTTGAATTATTTAGTTAGGATTATTCATTATTAAATCTGTTTTAGAACATACATGGACATTTGTGTTTTTGTACTAACCTATTTTGTAGTTGATTTGTGAACATATCTGATTGGTAAGAAGCTTATTGAAATGTTGGTTTGGAAACCGTTTACACTAATATTGAAAACTGTGAAAATAGAGTAGGAGCTGATCATAAGTAAAATACATTGGGGTAGTATTCTAAAGAAGGTAACGTAAGACCGAGTTTGTACTTAAACATTTGGTTTTCATAGTGAAAATTTAGATGGTTCAGTGAACTGATGGTTTTCCTCTTAGGTCATGGTTATGACTTATGTTGTTTTCACCTAAAAATATCGTGTGTCATTCTTTTATTTTCGTATTTTATTCTTATACGTGATTGCTTGTCTGATTGTTTGTCTGACTGCTTTATTTAGGTTATTAAATTATAAATCGATAAAAACTAAAAATAACATATTCACATTTATAAGTTAATTAAGTCCATATTTTATAAACTTTCAAAATCAAAAGAAAAAATTTAAAAACTACCTAAACATGCTGATTTGAAAAATAAACAAAAGGGAATATACAATTATGTATCTTTTGGGTTATGCACAAAAGACAATACTTATCGAGGGAGCTATAATTTCAATTGCAATTACTCAAGAAGTATTAGACCATGATTTTGATATAATTGGTATAAAAGTGAAAGATATTATTCCAATTTGTGAGGAAAATTAGGTTGGAACTAATATCATTTGAGTATATATTGAGTATGAATGTACTATTTAATTAATATTATTATTTTTACATATTTATATACTAACGAGTGTTTGATTTGTTATAATTACTTCTTGGTAGTATATTACATGAACACATGACTAAGGAACAATCCAAACACTATTACAAAATGTGTCATTTAAGTTGATATGTAAAGTCGGTTTTTTAAAAAAATCGACTTATAATAAATTTAAAGTTGGTTCGGTGTAGAACCGACCCTACACATAGTATTAGTTGACGTGTCGAATCGATGTTACAAGCGGACGTAACGTTGGTTAACACGTAAAACCGACGTTACGTCCACGTGTAGCGTCGATTCGACACGTTAACCAATGCTAGGAACTACGTGGATAGCATTGATTGACACGTAGAACTGATACTACACACGTGCATAGCGTGTCGGTTCACGCGTTGAACCGACTTTAAATGTAAAGTCGGTTCATGTGTTGAATCGCTTTAAATTTTAAGTCATTCAATTTAAAGTCGATTTTTAACCGACTTTAATAATCAGTTTTGTAGTAGCGAAAAGTTTTTCTTTGTATTGATTTATGGAATCGAATAAAATTTCTTTCGAAATAGTAAGTGAAGATCACCAAATTCAAATGGTTTATAGGAGAATGATGGCTACGAAGAATGGTACTTTAATAGTTTGTCCCTATTGCATATTTGTAAGTGTGATAGATAATTAATTAATATTTTTATATATGTTTCAAATTTTTACTAAATATAACTATATTTTTTCATATATGTAATACTTATTGCGTTGATAAATACATAGAATTGAATAATTGATTAGATGGATTAAATAATAAGAAAAGAAAATCAAATTGTAACACTTGATTTTTTTAACAATTTTATAAGAGTAAGATTATGAATCATGTTTATTTGTTTATTTATTTTTTAATTATTTTATACTATTATTTGATGAAAATTTTGTAACTCATAATATGTAAAGGCATGATTCAAAGATATAGCTCATAATATGTAAAGGCATGATTCAAAGATATAGCTCATAATATGTAGAAGTCATGATTCAAAGAGATATTTAGTAGACTTTGCAAGTCAACAAAAACAAGATATATATGATCATTAAATGAACTTAAAAAAATTTATGTTAATTAAAAGGTTTAGATTAATTCTAATGTTCATATGTATACATCAACATGTAATTTTATATTTCACAACAAAAATATTAAATATTAATTATTTATTATGTAATTTTACATTTCACAATAAAAATATTAATTATTTATTATTGTCCAATTATTGTATTTATTTATTTATTTAGTTATTTATATTATTTTTAAAATTTTATTATAAATGGTGCCCAAAACAAACGATGTTTATATAAGTGGTTATTATGTCATGTTATTCACGTGAGATATTGTTAACTATTTTCGTTTAAGTATAACTCAACTGATATTAATCTTTACTTTATTGATATTTCATGTAAATATATATTTACATTTTAATATATTCTAAATGTTTTTTTACTGTGTTTTGTATATAATATTTGTAAAGAAAAAACAAGTTACATTATGCAAAAGAGAAGTTATTTCAATTGAATAGGAGTGGCACACAAATATGATGATACATGTTTGTGAATAATAAATAGTAATTTAGTCATTAATTTAAGCATATAATATAGTGGATAAATATTGTAAACATATTGATGTTTTGAAAATTTTACAAATTAAAAACTATAAAAATATTTTAAATTTTTATATAAATTTATTACTTTTTGATGTTATTTGTTGTAAATTTTATTAAGATTACATGTTAATTAATATTAGTGATTGATATTTTAACATTTGTATCAACCTAATATTTGTCATTGATATATATAACCTCTCAATATTATATATATATAATTATAATTAATTTTAAAAAAAATATTCATTAAAAAATAATTTATTAGTTTACAATAATAATAGTTAAAAAAGTTCGTTATAAAATATATTTTTGATTATAGTTGTTAGTTTATTATGATAATTATTGAACAACAACCATTATAAAATATATTTTTCATAATAATCATTATGAGCTTACAATAATAATCATTAAAAACAACCATCATAAAATATATTTTTTATAAAAGCCATCCGATTTTCTATCATTTTTAATAATGGTAGATTTTTTTATTTTTTTTTTATGACTATTGTCATGTAGTCATAAAAAGTATTTATTTATCATAATGCTTATGTGCGTACGTTATATTTTTTACAAAGTGTCATAGTAACGTATATATAAGTACTCAACACTTCTTAATTAATCTTTTGTCTCATGTGGTTTCTGTATTCTCTTGACTATCACCAACGTCTTTAAGGCAAAACTAACAGCAGCTATACACGTAGTTCCAATATGTTGTCTCGGATATTTTTATGACATTTCAGAAAATAAAACTAGCAATTGAAGAAATTTGAATATTCATATTGACATTTCTTTATTCTCCATTTTCTCAAGTGTACGTAAACATGCATACTAAATATACTTTATCCTTTATATTCCTAATTCTATTTCTCACTTTACTACCCTTAATATTTTCCAACTTTTTTAACACACCCATACTAATAGTGTTCCACCAAACATGTCTTGAACATAGTGTGTCCAAAACTGAAGGGTGGCATTCATTTGTTCAAAATTAGAGTGTTCAAAACTAGTAGATTTATCAAAAATAAGTGTTATAATTTTTTTGTTGTGTATAAATAATATGAGCTATTAAATCTTAAAAGATTAACAACAAAAAAATTCAAATTTCATACTTTTTTGAACATTATACTAATATCTTTACTAATTAATATGAGATATTTTTTATACACTAATATTCTCTCAAATTATGGGTAGTGTGACCTAATAGTTTGTATTATTAACCTTTTTATCATATTTTAATTCTATTTTAAGCACTTGTATTATTTTTTTATTGCAAGCTTATGATTTTTTGGAGGTCTATTTATTTTGTTGGTCCTATCAAGTGTATCATATTAGTGTAAAAAAATATATCTTACATTGATTAAGAAAGATATAATATAATATTTATAAATAATATTTAACTTAACCTTTTCAAAATTAATTTTTAAGGTTAACATTTTAAAATTAAATAACTCATATGCTGCTTATATAATTATACAAAATCTACAAGTGTTAAAAATTGGGGACGAATGAACATGAGTTCAACATTAGTTGTCACTACTACAATAGTGTCATATGATCTCGAAAATTTAGCCTTGATTATTTTAAAAATAGAGACCATAGGATTTTGGTCACGGTCTTATGAAAACCAAGACTATAACGAATACATATAGCCTCGATTTTATCAATAATGTTGGCTATAAGTTAAATTACAAAAAATATTTAAATATAAATAAACTTACATAGTTACGATCATTAAATAATCGCGATCATAATTAAAATAATAGAGTTTTTAATCTTTTTAAAACCAAAATTAAATAATATATTATGTGTTATTCATTTAAAAAAATACAAAACTTACTTTACAATTTTTTTCATTTTTCTATTAATTTAATTTCATGTATATTATCTTTTTTATACTACAAACCAAATTTTTATATCTAATTTTTTTCTTTATCTCTTCAATTTTTTTTTCCTTTTTCCTTTTCTTTTTCCCTTTCTCCTTTTCCTTTTCCTTTTTCCTTTTCCTTTTTCCCACCCTCTTTTTTTTTCTTTTACCCTTCATCTTTTTTCTTTTCTTTTCCTTTTCCCCCACTAGCATCCATCCTTGCGCGCATAACCCTAGCCTCTCTCTTTTTTATTTTCTTCCCCACCAATAGCTCCATCCTCGCGCTTGTAACCCTAGCCTCTCTCTTTTTTCTTTTCTTCCCCACCAGCGCGCAGCTCTTTCCTCCTCCATCCTTGCCTTACCCTAGCTTCTTCTTTTTTTCTTTTCTTTTACTTCCCTACCAGCGCACAACTCCATCCTCGGGTTTTTCCCTCTTTCTCTTTTCTTTTATTTTCCTTCCACAACAGCTTCATCAATCCCTCTTGTTTTGCCCTAGCTGATCTCCTTTATTTTCTTTCTATTTTTTCCTTTTCTTTTTCCCTAGCTCACTCGTTCAACCCAACTGATCTCTTTTTCGTTATCGTTTGCAACCAAACTCCGGATATGTGTGATATTATGATTTCTATTAAAGATTCATTACTATATGTATTTCTTACTGTAATTTTATTACAGGAATTTATATTCTCGCGACCCAGCTCCAGGTATATTTGTTACTATAATTTTTATTACAAATTCATTTGTGGAAGGAGCACAAATCCATTCTTGTTTCTTTAACATAGTAATTTATTTGCAGTATTCTAAACTCATAATAGTGTTCTTCATAATGCCATATACAATGGCTACAATCAAATGACTTTACCATGAAAATGTATTTCTATAATTGTAGGTTTCTCAAACTGAAATGAAGAATTTTTTTAAAACAGTCTATGGTGAGGTACAGAGATTTCAAGATCATTTTGTCTATCTATTACTTTTTGAGTATGTATGATGCTCTTGGTTGTAACTATGTTTCTATTTTTAACGTTGTCTTTCTTTTTTTCATTTAGATCACTCATTTGAGGCTTTTGGGACATCATATGCACTTGACTCGTATAACCTTTGTAGAATTTGCAATGAAAAGTTACTGGATCAGGGAATTAAATGTTGGAATTCCCCCTACTATTTTTATGATGTTTTGAAGCTTAAAATCTTATCTTTATTTCCTAATTCCTATATGTGTTTTGATATTGTGTTTTCTTATTTACTATATTGTATACAATGATGGGTTTTAGAGATGGCAATAGAGTGAAAGGGGGAGGGTTTGTAAGGAGAACTTGGTCCCTCATGTTTGTATAGAGAACTTAGAACATCATTTTTATCGGGATCATGGGATCCAAACCTAGAGAGTTCCACAGCTGCTCTTGCATCTTCTACTGCATAAGCTCCCGACTCAAAAGCTGCCTAAGTTGCATCAGCAACATCCCTGTATTTCTTTCTTGCATTTATTGAATCTAGAAACTTATTATCTCTCACAATATCCTCTGACAAGACTTGCAAATTATTCATTGATCCATTGCCACTCAAGTTGCTAGATTGGCTTAATGTTGACTGATTTTGATTATTGTCCTTGTCCTCCATTGAGCATATTTCAAAATTCTAAATTAAATCATAGTGTTTTTATTTATTCTAATATTATATTTAACTTGTATATCTCAGTAGAAAAGAAAGGAGCTTCCTCAAGTTACAAGCAATCTTGGCTGCGTAGTTAGTAGTTTTATGATCATGCTAATGTTTCATTTTTTTGGGTAAACTAAGAGAAATTTGTACTCATGTTTTGATAACAATGTTAATTTTGCACATTACTTGCATTGGAATTTAAAAAACATTGCTCAGAAAATTACTTTGAAGATGGTTTTTAACCATTCTTTTGAGCTTTTTTTTAATTGAGTCCTTGCTTTTCTAAATAATAATAATATTATTATTATTATTATGAGATATGTGGGTTCGTTGATCGACCCCATCCCAAACAATTGAGAGTGTTTAGAATAGGTTGTTCAAAATTGACTAATTTTTTTAACAATAATAAATGCTAATAATATATAAAATTATATATTTTTATACTTATGTTTTCTTATATGCTTATGAAATTATTTTAAAAATTTATAAAGATAATTTATTTTAAAAATTAAAAAAATAATTTATATTATATTTTTAGATAGTAATAATAATAATAATAATGACACACAAATGGGTGAAAAAGTAAATATAAATTGTATGTTTTTAGCTTTTTATTTTTTTTGGAACAATGGTATTCAAAAGTACAATCATTGGAAATAAATGGTTGAAAATTGGGAAGTTTTTTGAACAAGTTATATTAAAAATCTGAAAGCACCTGACTAATTTTGAACTTGAAGTATTTTTGAAATATGTGGCTAAAAAGAAATTTATTTATAAAACGGAGAAAAATATGGGGAAAAATCAACATTTCCCCTAGCAACAAAGTAAAGCATTTATATGGCTTTTGATTTGTGTTGGTACTCAACATTTTACACAAAATGCTCTTTGGTTTGCTAATATTTTAAATCATAATATTAACTTTAAAATTTAAAAACTTTAAACATTAATTCATAAAATTTTAAATTATATAATTTAATTATCAATATTTTAAAACTTTATAAATTAGTAACAATTTTACAATTAAAATATGAATTTAAAATTTATAAGCTATATGTATAAAGTTTTAAAAAATAAATAAATAAATTATACAATTTATATGAAATTTAAAAAATTGTTGGACTAAATTATATAATTTAAAATGTTAATGATTAAAGGATTTTAAATAAAGAAAAAAAATACATTATTTTATTTTCATAAATTAGACACATTGATCAACTTATTTTAAATTGTTATTTTTTAATCATTTTACTATTATATTTATAGTTATAATCATTTTAAGTTAATTTTGATCATTTTAATCAATTTTTTTCTATATTGTTCAATTTGTTTTAATTTAAGTTTTAAAAAAAAATAAAAGAATCAAAATTAAAAAAAATAACTAAAATATCTAAAAATATAATATAATACGATTAAAACATATCAATATTAAAAAACATAATTAATGTATTTAATATAAAAAAAATTTAAGTATTAAAAATATTATTCTAGCCTTTAAAAAAAAAGCAATGCAATTTACTTTTGAGAAATTAGAAACCTATCTTCGACTCTTTCTTCTTCATCCTTCTGCTCCGCCATTTGCTTATTCTTCAACTGTTTTTGCTTGGTTACAGAGTTGAATTTTTGTAATGGGTATTAAAATTAACTTTTTTTTTAAACCCTCTCTGCAATTTTTTTGTTGAAGTTCTTAGAAGAAAAGAATATTTTTTCTTTTATTATTGTTTATGATGGCTGATTGGTTTAGGTGAGGATTGATGTTTGTTGTTACTGCTACTTGTTGGTTCCATTATTGTTTGGAGAATTTACTAGATATGGGTTCTCTTAATCATGTGATTTTGGGAAGTGATGTATTTCATCGATGGGTCTGAATCACAACCAAGATTGAGAGAGAGAGAAATTAATACGGAGGAATAAAATTATAACAGACTAATGGGTCGGTCCACGTATGAAACGGGTTGGACTAATGTAAATCATATTTTAGGTCAAATTTAGCCTTACAAGCTAACTAAAAAATTATCTAGATGATATTCTTTAGAATCCGTTATTTTTATTTAAATAATATAATTTTAAAATTTTTTTAGTAATCAAAATTATTGCTTTATCTTCTTCTTCTTTTTTTTATTCTTGTTTTATAAGTATATAGGGATTACAAAACATTCTGAAAGGTTTTACAGCTTATTAATTTAGGATTTTTTTTCTTTTTTTTTTATTAATTTTATGATTCTAGTACTAAAATATTGTTAGATTTTTTTATTTTAATTGATCATTTATTAAATTTAATTTAATATCTTTTAAATTAAATTTATTGTCTAACCAATTATTCAATTTTTATATTTTATTATTTTATTTTATATCTAATATAATTATGTCCAAATTAGCTTTTAGATTTAAAAAATCTTTATTAGACCATTTTATTAGATTACGTCCCTTTTTTTATTTTTTGAAAAATAATCAATTAATCTTTATAAGTTTTTAATTATTTTTGATCTTTTTAGTTAATAGTGAATATTTAATTTATAGATTCTTTAAAATGTAACAAAGATACTTTAAGATATATAATATCTTTTAAACTTTCTTTGGTTTCTTGTTTTCCTTTTATTTTACTTCTCTATAAATTAGTTCTTAATTTCTTTTCTCTATTATATTTTTCTTTCATATTGTATGCAAATTATTAAATGAGTGATAAATAAAATAATAAACAATCTTAGTAATCTCATAATATGTAATTGTAATTGACTTGATAAATATGAATACACTTCAATTTTTCGTTTCGTGATATCTTATTCTTTTTTCTTAAGATAACACCTCAATTAAATCCAACCCTATATCCTTCTTGACTTATGGAGATTTATAATATTCATACGTTCTTTTTAAAATTAGAGTAACAAATAAGAGTTTCTGATTAAGATGAACATCTATTTATCGTAATAGTTTATTACAACTAGAGTACTAAGAACTTTGAAGAACATTTTAACTACTCATTCCTAGATAAAAGATTTTAAAAGATAGAAAGATAGGAGCTAAATAAATAATTTTCTCAAAGAGTGTGAGAAGTATGTTTTTCCTTAAAATAAGAGTCCTTTTTTATAGACATAAACACTTAATTTTTCTAGTTAACACGTACATTATTGAGGCTGAAGCCCCTAATTTATTATGTAAGGTCCCTACATTTATTCAAAGTTATTTGTTGATACTGATTCTTGCTATGCTAAATTCTTCATGTCTTCTTCTTTATAATTAATGCAATAAATGTATTTGTGATCCCTAACATCATAATGGCAGAATACATTTTTGCTTTCTACATTTACTTTCAATCCATTGCAACTGAAAGTAATTTCTTATTTACTAATCTTTTCATCATTTCTTTAATGAAAGGCATATTATTTTATGAGGTGATAATCACTTTGTTGGTAAAGTAATTAACTTTAACTTTAGAAGAGTTTTTAATTTTCTTAGTTCATAAAAAAATTGTCTTTGCATTTGATCACATTATTTGCTTAATTCTTCTAGATCAAATTTCTTGTGTGACCAAGCTTTGGGATAATTAAAAATTTTTTCGGTGTTGGAAAGTCCAAGTTTAATGAAATGATATAGACTTCCTAAAATTTACTAGTTTCAATCCATAATTGAACTGAAAAATCTTAAATAAATAGGTTTATCCATAACCTTAATTTTTTCTAAATTTTTTAGTGGATTTTCTCGAGTTTTCATGAAAGTAATTTAACTCATTTAAACTATTTCTTAATGAGTTAAATTACTTTCCTGGATACAAGTTTTTATGAACTTAGCTTGAAATGCTTTTGTATACAAACATTAGATTCGCTCATTCTCAGATATTAAATTTGCTACATGTAGAGATTTCTTTCTTTGAAGTATAAAACTTTATATCATTAAGATATTCCTTAATATATTTTCTAAGTTATACAAACTTAACTTTTGTTGTCATGTGAGGTTCTTATGTTGATCTCTTTCTTCTCTAAAACAAGAGAATTGTTGGTTGCTTTCTTGAATAGTAATGGTCTAGGTATCCTTCTGAGTGTCTTCATTCTACTAAAACTGGTTGACTGTTATACTACTTGAGAATAATTCTTAGTTACTTCCAAAGAAGTTAATAGTTTTGGCATTCTATAATTGACAAAACTACCTTCTACTTATATTCTATTGCTGAGTAATCTGTGGATTATTCGAGTGAAACCTGTTATAACTTTGCTAGTTTCTGGTCAATTGGTCTAAATTCCTTGTTAGGGTCACTGTAAACTACGTAAAACTTAGTCTTTGAAGATTATTCATTTTTTGTTTCATTTTCTCAATTGAGTTTTTATTTCTTTTTTCATATAGAGCTTATTTTCTCCTTTATGTTGAAAATTTTAATTCCCTTCTTTTTATCTAAAATAATCTCATCATTTTGTAGATTGAATATTTAAGTTCTTTCTGCTTAGTCGAGAGGTTAACATTTTTGATATTATCTCTTAAGGATTTCTCAAGATATAATATCTCAAGTTGGTCTTCTAGGATTTTGAATTTTTTCTTTGATCTTGATGTTTATGTCAAGAGGGTTCATTCTTGATAAATAAAAAATAGTTAAAAATGCTAATTTTCTAGTTAATGCATTAGCTAAACTATTTTTTTTATTTTTTTGATAAATGTTCAAAATCAAATTTATAATGATTGAACCATTAATGTCTTTTGATTAATCGACCTAGCTTATAATCATCGGTAATATTAGTCTTTATGAAATATATAAAGTTTTTATTATCATTTTTGACAATAAACCTTGAATTGGTAACATATATTTTAAATTTCTTCACAACTTTTTAACTGTTAAATATTCATTTTCAATACTATGATAATTTAATTATAGATTCTAAAAAGATCCTGATGTATATCTGCAAATATATTCATCATTGTTATCTACCTTTGCTTTTAAAATTACTCCATAATATTCATGTGAAACATTTGTTTTTATTATCATTTTATCATATGGACTTATATGGTATAAATTTGGCAAGTTTTTACTAATGCTTTTACCTTGTCTATGCACTATATATCATATTTTGTCAATTTCTAAACATAATTTTTTTGAGTTTAGTTGTAATGGTTTTCATATTTCTGTAATACTTCTACATAAGTCAAACATCTTAAAACTCTTTGTAATTAATTTTTATCTTTGATTTTATTAAAAAAAATCCTTGTATACTGTTAAATATATGAGATTGAAGATGGTGTTTTTCATCTTCTATTTCAGATCCTAAATTCTTATTTTTTTTTTTTGAGTTATTACAACCATTATTTTTTATAGAACAAGTTCTTCTTGCCTACATTCTTAGAAGACATTAATAATATCTAAGTAATGTTTATTCAAATCATTATCAAAATACCAAAATATCATCGATGTATATACAACAAATGTTATGTAGTTTTTAAAAGATATTATGCATATGTCTTTGGAAAATACATAGTACTTGTTTTAATCTAAATGGTACAACTATCTATTGAAATTGTCTTTGTGGGCATGTAAATATTGTAAGTCTTATTTGTCAAAATCTACTTTTACAATCAAAACTTGAGAAATATTTATTTCCTTTTATTAATAATAGTAATTTTTCTTTCTTTGGAATAAAATATCTATCATTAATATTTTCTTTATTCAAAGTTTTGAAGTTCATTATTATTATATTTTTTCCTTCTCTTTTCTCAACTTTTTTTACAACTAAAAATGCTAAAATTGAGTGAGGTGAATTAACAAGTATTATGACTTTTAAATTCAAAAGTTCTTGAATTTGTTTTCCAAATTCATCTCTGTCTTTTGAGATATAAATCATTGGTTTTACTCTTATGATTTTGTTAAGATCTTTGAGTTTAATGCTTGCTATTATTTTAGACCTATTGATTTTATGATCTAATTTGTTTTTTAAACTTACTATTTGTAACAATTTTCTTATTCATGTTAAAACTTTTATCTTTCTATATATGAATAAGAAATGAGTTTTGTTTGTCTTCTATGTTTAATGAAATATTTTCTAAATAAGGTTGTTGCTTTGTGTCTATTCTACCACATTTTTTTCTTTTTATATTGTTGCATAAAAGTTAGATTTGCTACTATCAAAACTTTTTTATTTTTGACACGTAATCTATTGTTATTAAACTTATTTTTTAAAAATATTAAGTAAAAGGTTGGTAAAGATTTAGGAAGTTATTTCTTATTAATAAATCAACTCATGTTTCTTGTTGATATATGGTAAGAATATAAAGTTTCTCTTATCCTATCATTATATCTGTACCTTTTAAGATTTTATTAAGATTTATTGTAATATTGTTAGTAATTTTTACATTTAAATCATTTGGTGCTTGTCTCCATAGTTCTCATAAGGATACATATTTACTAGCTATACTCTATATTCTTCTAGCATCCTAAAATATCTTGAATCATAATAGATTTTATAATTTTCTCTTATTTATTTATATTCTTATCTTTCTTGACATTTAATAATTATCTAGTTATTAAGACTTCTTGTTCTCTCCTATAAGGTGAATGGTATAGTTTATCTATTCTTTTTATTTCATCATTCAATTATTGTTTTATATAATGTTTTCGGGTAGCTTATGAAAAAATAATTCCTTATAAGTTTCTTACATAAAGGATAGTAACTTGTGATAATACATTTCATATTTATAAATAAAGAAATATATATAAAATATGTCACATATTTTCATATTTGTTAAATGTTATTTAACTTTTTTAATTTCATTCTTATTGGATTTAGTGATATGTTTATCTTTATCTTCACTAATAAATTTCTTGTATATTTCATTTACTATGGTGAATAAGTACTTCTTACCTGTGTGAGCATTCCCCTATATTTGTAAATGTTGTTGTTATGTTAAATTTATAAACCAAAGTTTTTAATATTTTTTTTCATTCTATGAGCTACTAAGATTGTATAAGTTGAAGGATTTGATTGTATAGTTAGAGAAATTTATATCATTACACATATACTATTAGATCATTCATCTAAAGCTTTTTTCATATCTCTTATGCAATAAATTTAAAAAATCATATCTATAATTTTCATAAAGTTTGAATTCTAGTGGAATATTATCTCTAATTTTTCAATATAATCATTCTTCAATTTTGGATTGTTGTTTCCTTTTATAAAAAAGACCAAGTTTCTCTAGTCTTTGTCTATTTCTTTCTTCCTTACATGGATTAGATGTTTTTTCTTGATAAGGAACTGGTAATGAAATAGGTTTCATGTGGTTTTTTGGATTTTATTTTCTGATTCAGAATCAATTTCACTGACTATTGTTGTATCATCTTCCTTTTTGTTGGTGCAAAATTTTTCTTCATAATTTTTTTCTATCTCTTCATTTAGTACGTTAACAGACTAACTAATTTTTCTATCTCCCTATTATTCGAATTCATAAATTGTTCTTCTAATTCTTTTCTATTTTCCCATAAACTAAAATTTTTCCTCATTCTTTATTTTTGGATTTTTTCTCATTCTTTATCTTCTCATTCTTCGGTATCAATGCATCTTATCTCTTAGGTGGTTCTTCTTTTGATCCTACCAAGGAATCAAACTTGTATCTTATAATTTTATTATCTCTAGGTATGTTTTTTGCATCTCTTTCTATTTATGTAGATTTCTTATGTATGTCTTGTTATAATTTCTTGTTGCAACCATATTCTTTTATTTCTTTTAGAAGTTCTTTTTTTTGTTTCATTTATAACATGTAAGGATTAGATGTTTGATTATTGTACTATATCAATTTATTTTACTAAAAGAATTAAAGTTTTTATTATTATTATTTGAATTTTTATATACCTATTAGGCTTCTATTAAAATTTAATTTTATATTTTATAATTTATTTTTAAATATTATTGGAAAAACAATTGTACCATTTTTTCTCGACGGTATCATGGTTTTTATTTTACATCTAAATTTCATTTCTCGGGTATTTCAAATTCTATTAATATTTCTGATTTTATTATTTGTTCAATATCTTGAAATTTTTTGTCTATTTTTATGAATTTATTTTGTCCAAATATTAAACTATTATGGATATTTGTTAATGAATAATCTAATATATAGTGTACTTAAAAATAACAATTTTATTTTTTCATTAAATCTTTTCTTTCAAGTTCATAGTTTAAATTCAATACTCCATTTAAGTTTTTTTATCATTAATATTAGTGATAAACCTAAAATATACTGTGAATTTTAATTTCTGGTATCTTAAATTTTCAAAGATTATTTATAATAAACCATATTTTCTATTTATTATTTTATTATCTAACAGTATTAGTTTTATCAGTGTATCAATTTATTTTCTAAAATGTGATTTTATTAATAATTAGATTCTTCTTAAATAGATGTATCTAATTTTTCTTTTATCATATTGAGAAATTTTTGATAATTTATTTATAATGATTTATACGTTAATTATACATTTTTTTATTTCTGTAATATTAATATTAATTTTTTTTATTATTTGTTTTATAATAAACTATATCTTTTCTTTAAAAATATTTTTCTTATTCTAGTTATAATTAGAGTCGAAGACACACGAATACCAACAATATAAAAAAGTTTATAATAATTTAGTGTTGCTATTGAGTCTTAACGTAGCGATATTTCTTGATTTATATATTTTTAGTTTTAAAATATATATTAATAAATTATATTATTGTTTATAATTTTTAAATTTGAGTTTTTAATGAAATATCTATTATCATTGAGCTTGTCCTTACCGTCCTGATCATTATTATTTGAAAATTCAAACAAAGAATGGTTGTTAATTTCATTTTTTTATTTTTTACGGGGGAAATATTATCCAAATGTACTTAAAGATAGAGATATTGAAATATAAAATAAAGATCATATTTTATAATATAAGTTACAATAAATATAGAGATTATATTTTCTGTTGTATTTTTTAAAATTATATATTATATTTTAATAAATATATCAAAATTAATTTTTTAATTTTTTTAGATTTAATTATATTTAAATTTAAACTAATCATAAATAATATGTATTATATATTTTATCTTTAATTTTTTATTTTATTAAAATATTAATAATTTTATTTTATAAAAATTATTTAAAATATTTATTTAAATTCTAAAAAAACTAAAATCTTATAATTATTTTATAATTTATTATTATTATTTCAAACTAGTTAGTAACAAAATTCTATCAATCTTATTTAATATAAAATAATTATGTATTTTATCTTAGCATATATTTTATTTATTTTTATTTCACCTAAAAGGATGAAAGATTTTAAAAGTTTTATATTAAGTAAAATATGTTAATTTAGTCCCATTATTTATTGATAAATTAATTTATTATTTAATTTATAAAAATAAGATATTTAATTATAAAAATATCGGAGACTAAAATGTATGATTTTATATAATTATAAGATTAAATTATTTATTTTCAATAATTATGAGATTAAATATATTTACTTTTTATAATAACAAGACTTATAATATTTGATATAAAAATAATTGAAATAAATCAACACATTTTAAATAAAAATAAGATTATTGTTATCCATAATCTTCACATTAATATTATTTATTAACTTAAAATTAAAATTTTTTCAATATGAAATATTTATTATTCACTTACTACTTTTAAAATAAAAACTAATTTTTAATAAAATTTTATAGCTATTAATTAATATAAAAAATTTATATATTTTTGTTACATATATTATTGCCACCATCTTTCACCTAAATATTATTTATAATTTAAAATTTAAAATTTTTAATATAAAATATTTATTATAAATTTTTTTTAAAAATTTTATTATTTTAAATTAATTTATAACAAAATTTTATTAAAATTATTTAATATAAAAAATTTATATATTTTTTGTTACATATATTTTAATTTTCTCTATTTTGTATAAATATTATTTATTGAATCAAAATTTTAATTTTTAATTTTTAATATTAATTATTATTTTATTATTTTTACAAATTTTTTTTATAACAAAATATAAAAATTATTAAAAAATATATATTTTTATTTAGATTCCTATTTTTTATTAAAATCTTCAATATATTTTTATAAAGATATTAAATAAAGATAAGAAATAAATTTTAAATGATTTACTAGACGAGAAGTGTCGACCCGCCACTCTAATACTGATATTAAAAGAAAGAAAAGAAAAAAACAAAAAGGAATACTGTGGCCCCTGGGTCACAGATTGGAGCTTGTTAAAATATAATGGCTTTTGTTTCCCTAAATCACAACGACTTTCATTACTGATTCACTATGATCTAACTTTTATCCGAAAATATCCGGCGAATCCTTGGTTATTTTCTTTGCTCTCGCGAAAATTCAAATTTTTCTCTAGAAAATTTTGGGCTCCGAGAATTATAATGAGACGGAACACATGGTTCGTTGTGGTTACACTTGTGCTGACCTGGATTCAACCAAAGGGTGTGTTTGGATCCCCGCAAAAGACTACAGAAGAAGCGTACGTGACGTTGTTGTATGGAGATGAGTTCCTATTGGGAGTTCGAGTACTTGGGAAATCGATTCGTGACACTGGAACCAAAAATGACATGGTGGTTCTGGTCTCTGATGGCGTCTCCAATTACGCTACCAAGCTTTTGGAGGTAAAATTATTATTTCATTGATCCTCTCTTCACTTTCGACAAACTTGTGTTGCCAGATAAAGTTTTTGATTCGTGTCTGCTTCTCCTGTCTTTTTTGGTTCCATAAAAGGATAACTATAACTATAAAACTATTAATTAAGGCCTCTTTATCGTTGTCGAGGAACCTAAGGAAAATAGCTATGAGGGATAATGATATGGAAAATTCTGGGGCAGACTTTATGTTTATCTGTTTTTTTTTCAATGAATTTCTTTAATGGTCTGTCAGACTTTGTTTGTAAAATTTTATTTCCATTGATGTATTCATGAAATTTATTTGGGATACACGATCGCATGCTGTAGACGGTAGTTTGTCTGGTGAACTTATTGATCGTTATTTACTTACTTTACTCCGTCCATGCTAGAGAGTACTAGAGTAGAGACTATAGAAGCTTAAAAATCATAAATTTTTGGTTATGTTTCAACCAGTTGAGTTGGAATCTTAAGTTTGAAATATTTGGTTTCAAACCTGCTAACTGAGGTTCGTTTACAAATTTGGTTTTTTTTAACACCTTACTTATAATTTACTATGTGCGGTTTTCTGGTGCATTATTTTGTAGGCTGATGGCTGGATAGTGAAGAAGATAAGTTTGTTGGCAAACCCTAATCAAGTACGACCAAAGAGGTTCTGGGGTGTGTACACAAAGCTAAAAATCTTTAACATGACTAACTACAAGAAAGGTAAATTCTTACTCTGTATTCTTTCTTCTTCTTTTCTGGTTTCTTTATGGAAAAGAGAAGTAAAAAATAGTAAGGCATTCATTTTCTTTTCTTGGCTAGTTTGTTGGAGAGTGGAAGTAAAAACTAATAATTTTTTGTAAAATATTTTTTGGTATTGAATACTAATTGTACCTTTTTAATGTTTCATGATTAATGGTGATTGGTGAAGATATTTTAGCCAAGTAGCAGATGATTCATTGAATAATTTTCTAGTGAATTAATTTTTCTTGAATTTCATTATCTTTCATATTGTGAAAGGGTACTTTCTTTTGTCTTGCAATTTAGATGAGCTCACAAACTTTGCTGAAGCTAAATTTTCACCTTATTGCTCTCATGCAAAAAAGGTTCTGTTGTGAGTAAATTGTGATTGCATCTTCAAATGAAATTGTCAGTTGTATATCTTGATGCTGATACCATTGTGATCAAGAGTATCGATGATCTTTTCAAATGTGGAAAATTCTGTGCTAACCTGAAGCATTCTGAGAGGTTGAACTCTGGAGTGATGGTAGTGGAGCCATCTCAAGCTGTTTTTGATGACATGATGAGCAAAGTGACCACGTTGCACTCTTATACTGGCGGTAATGTAGTTTTTCAACAGTTATTGTCCTTGCCTTGATTTTTTTTAGCACTGATGTTGTTTCTTTCATCCTAGTATCATGGAGTCTATTTATTCTAGTATATTTTTCATCTATTTCAGTTCGTATCCGTTGATTAGAGAATTTTATTTCATCTTGTATGCATATGAAAACAAGAAGATATTAATCAGCTTTATTTTCTGCTTGACAAAAATTAATGCTTGACACTGCTTTAAGTTATGATGAATAGTGAAAAGCTCAATGGTCTATTTGATCTTTTGTTAGTATCTCTTTCTTCTAAATTTTCTGGTTTGTGTTTTGTTCTGACAGGAGATCAAGGGTTTCTGAATTCGTATTACTCTGATTTCCCTAATGCGCATGTTTTTCAACCAAATACACCGTCAGAAGTGTTGAAAAGAAGACCAGTTCCTGAAATGGAACGACTCTCCACTCTATATAATGCAGATGTTGGTCTTTACATGCTTGCAAACAAGGTAGTCTGCAGCTAATTCTTATTCATATGAAGTAGTATGCAATTACCGTTTTTGACCACGTTCTTCGTGTTACACACAAAGTTGTCTAACTGTAACACAAAGTTGTCTAACTTGCCTATGCATCGTAAATGCAGTGGATGGTGAATGAAAGTGAACTTCATGTTATTCACTATACACTAGGACCTCTTAAGCCTTGGGATTGGTGGACATCTTGGCTTTTGAAACCTGTTGATGTCTGGCTGGTATTGCCTTTTTGCTTCAATACTAAATGGTCTTTCCAGTTTTCTGGGCCCTTTCTATATCTTAATGTAGTATGTTGGTTCTTCCTTCTGTTCTTTGGCTCAGCACAGTTTGCTATTGTACATCTTAATTACAACTAGCTGGTAGATTGTAGAGGTGAATGTTGGTACTTAATATGTTTGGAAGATTTTAATCTGTATTGTATTTCACTGAAGTAGCATCTGATGAAGATACTTCTAATTTTGCAGAATGTTAGGGTACAGCTTGAGGAGTCCCTACCTGGAACTGGAGGGGGCAGAAACCCTAATGATGATCTTCTTGTCAATTTTCTTTTTCTGCTACCACTTTGTGCTCTACTACTCTTCTACTATAAGTCATTTCTTCAGGTTGGTAGTTGCAGGAATTTTTTTTTTGAGCCTGTAGATTCAGGTTAATGGATGGTTAAAGTTGGATGACTGGACCTGATGGAATGTTTATATTCGTGCAGACACGGGAGTTTTTTGCTTCCTTATTGAGAAGTTCATTGTGTGACCATATCAGGCACCTTTACTACAAAATTAGATCTATTGGTACACTTACTTATAGTGGTGTTTCTACATCAACCACTATTTACCCAAATCATCAGGTTAGGTTTCTTTCTTCTTGTTGTGCTTAAAATCTCTTATAAATTGTCATCATATCCCTCGCGATGTTTTGCAAGTCTACAATGAGGATGGTATTCCTATTGTTGTCAAGTGTTTGTAAAGGGTATCCGTTCCTTTTGATATAATCATCTTTTCATGGTATGCAGCCCAAGGTGCCTATTTATTTAGGTGGAGTTTCTATTTTCATCTGCTTTATGGTTGCTCTGGTAGCCCTTGTATTTGCTCTTGCGGTTGTGCCTAGACAAGTCATGCCATGGACTGGTTTGCTCTTGATGTATGAGTGGACATTTGCAATCTTCTTTCTATTATTTGGTGGTTATCTTCATATGGTGTATCAATGGGGAAAGGCAACCGGAGTGCAAATCAGATCCTCTTCCATGCACCCTGAATCATTGGATGATGATTCTGGCAAAGGTTAGAAAACTTCGAATGATGTGTCCTGGAATTGTGGCTGACAACACATCTTCTTTTAATTATATATTTATTCTTTTGTTTTGCATAAATCTAGTTAATTTTATGTTATTTTTATCACAGTTTCATAAACTAATATAAATAAACTTATCTACAAAATAATACAAACTTGAAAATTCTGTGCACTTTATAAACACGCCTAATCATGTCTAATATGCATGATCATGTGCTTCATAAGGTTTCTTATTTGGTCATTTATGTATTTATTTTTAATTTACACATGGTACTCATATGTGTTGCAGGTCATCAACGTCAAGCATTATCATCTGATTTTGCAACATGGTATTATGGGCTAGGGATGGCATTTTTGGCTGTTGCTGCATCATCTTTGCCATGCTTGTTTGGGATTACAGCTCTATTCTTGAGGTATTTTTTCTCTGTTCAGATATTAGAATACGAATGCCCATATTAGAGAATTTTGTCTCAGAATACCTTACAGCCACATGTCGAATATTATAGGAGTAATATCAAAAGATAAATACCATGTCACCATATATGAAAAAAATTAATCTCAAAGACGAATGTCAGCTTTTTCGTGAGAATGATAACTTAGAGGTCAAAAACTAACGTTCCATTTACAACCACATTTTGCATGACTAATTGAAGCTGGTTTCAGTTGTAGTGTTTCACAACCTATATCTTGGAATTTACTTTTTTTAGGATGTCTTCAAATTATACGTTTTAATGTTGGCCCTCGCTGAGATTGGCAAGAGCTAAAACTTGTTTTAATTGATCACGCAATAGGTTAGGGTTGATGGTTGTGGGAGGGCTAATTTTGGCATCTTTCATGACGTATGCTGCCGAGCATCTTGCAATTAGATCATTTTTGAGAGGTTTTGAAGACCAAGATGCTAGCCAAAGCAGGAGCAAATGTTTCTTGTGCTAATTGATTGAATACTCAGTACTGACAATGTAATATGTAAGGAGGCTTTTCTTAACTTTATTCCATTTGACATGTAAACTTTATCATCGATTTGTAAAGTATTGCAGGAAATTTTGGTCATTTAGAACTCCCTTATCTTATACAAGTATTGTTGTAAGTTGTAACATTCTTCCAGTATATTGTAATCTTGACACCAACACAAGTCAATGTTTAATGATTATAAAGTGCCCTTTCAAGTTTCGTTTTCCAAATTAGGCCTAATTATATTCTTGGACTTAATCCAAACGCGCAATGCACTTCTTTTGAGGTGTTTTGAGTAAAATTAGAGGTTTTACTTTCTTTTTCAGTGCTGAATTGGTCATATGCAAATTCTGCGAAAGATTATAAAGTGTATAAATATTTGCACAAATAGCGCTATTTTCTCCAGTGCCGTAATATTTTATCTGATCAGTTCAATGAGTTAGGTTCTTCGGATGCTGACAAATTGGAAAATAAAATTATAAAATATTCAAACGGGAAGATTTACTTTGTTTTTTGACCAGAGCTTTTAAATCAAGAGATATATATGGTAGATGCTTTTCTGCATTGAACTGAATAGTGTTGCTTCTGATGCTATGAAGTACGAATTAACTGATAGTATTGTCCGGACAAGTTTATGGTTTTCCAAAATAAAATATTAGGTTTTTATTTATTTATTTTTTCTTTCGTTTTTTCTGGGGACTTCTAGATATGAAGTGGCTGAAGAGTGTGCGTATGACGATGAGGCAAAACTTGCAATATCTAATATGAGGAAGGTTGTTTTAGAGGAGTTTAATAGACGCAATTCTTTTGTACAGGTAAGATGACATTTGAGGGATAAGTTTCAATATTTAGTTTGCGGCATTGTAGTTAGTAACATTTAAGAAACCTAGCTTATTGCGATATCTAGATTATGAAGTGAGGTAGAAGGCAAAAAATCAACAAATTACATCAATAATACTTTTAGTACAAAAATAACATTTTGATAATATTAAACGATATATAATTAACTTAAGTTCAATATTGAATGGATTTAATCGGTCGAAGTTTAACATTAAATAGTTCTAATTAATCGGAGTTTAATATTAAACGATTTTAACCGATCGAAATTTAACTAATGGTATCATCGTTCAATATAAAATATTTGGGTTATATTTTTTTTTAAAGAAAAATATATAAATTAAACATAAGAAATATTATTTGACAGATATTATTGGACACAAGTATCACTATTTGAATATGTAGTGTTGTTATTCCTATTCATTGTGTATTTTCTTAATACGCATATAGAGTTATGTTTTCACTCATATAAGCTATTATCATTGTGGTTCAAATATATTTCTATAGGAATGGGACTTAGATGCTGCTAAAGAGGGTACTGTCAACTCAGCTACATTGAAATACACAGATTTCTTATTAGCAACAGCTTCAGGAAAGGTTGAAGGAGTAAAAGCTCCTCGTAAACTTGCAACTACATTTGAGAAAACCAAAGTTGCTGTTTACACCCTTGGTGAACTGTGATTGTTTTTCAAGAATCTGTTTCTAACAGAATTGTATTAGCTCAAGTTGTGATAAGCCATTCTGTTTTTAAGTTTTGTAATTCAGATAATCAGAATTGAGAAGCTTCAATAAGCCATTCCTGCTCCCCCCATTGGACCACGTTGTTCATCTGTTCTAAGGAAACAGTAGATTATGGGACAAATTGTTGAGACTTCAATCATTGTTCTTCATCTTAAGAAAATGAAAAACATCTTCAATTTAAATAAATTAAATTATCCTTTCACTATTACCAAATCAACAAAATTAAATGATGGTATAAATAATAGAATACTAAAAGACTGGACATTATACGAAACAATGTCATGTTCTTTACCAATCTTTCAAAATTATATGGGGTAGTATTGCAAAGCTACTTACTAACTAATGCATATCATATTCATTATTTTAACTCCAAAATGACACATGAAAATCTATGTGGAGAAACATCTCACTTGTATGTGTTAAATGCTATCAAACAAATCCTAGTATTATTTTTTTCCTCAGCATCTACCGCCAACAACTTTTCAAGTGGTACTACCTTTATTATCTTCTTTTTCTCATTTTAAAGTGGGTACCTAACATATTATTAATTATGCCTCCCTAACATATCATTTAAAACTGCATGAACAACTCTGTGATGTTTTATATGAATTATCAAAAAATATAATAAATAATTAAATAATAGAGAGATAGAGAGAATATAGCAGGTTTAATTTTTACATATTCTAATTTACTATCATCAATTAAATTAAATAGGATAGTAGAATGTAAGATACATAATCTGTAAATTGAATTTTCCTAATATATATAAGTTTAATTTAATGTTTAGGTTTTGTATCTCAATGAAATATGCCATAAATTGGTTTTTTAATAGATTTTTATACTATAAATAATCATGTTTTATTTATTTTGGTTTATTTATTTTTACTTGTTTAATTTAATCAATATCTTAATATCATCCCAATCTATCAAAAATTAAGTGAGTTATTAAAATTAATGAATTATATTTATAGATTAATTAGACATCATATCTCAAATAGAAAAGGTTATATACATGTAAGTAAAAATTGTTGGAGATTACAAATACAATAGAATAAATAAAAAGTACTCACTTTAGAGAATAAACACTTAAAGAGACCTCTTAAAGTTATTACACTCAACAATAATGAAAACCCTATTACATTTCTTCTCTAGCCTCACTCAAAATGTCTTTTAATGATTCTAGAATGCAAACTTGTGTTTATACGCGCGCAACAGATCATTTATCAAAATGTTATTCTAAGCCCTACTTGTTAATTCTCATGCCCATTGTTGTCATCTTTTAAAAAAAAATTACTAATTTAATCGATCAAACTATTATAATTGGGTACCAAAAATTGGACAAAAATTCCTCGAGTGAAGCATGATCGACTTCGTTCTCAACCTTGCTATTCCATTAGCATGAACTTTCATAATCTTGACTCCAATAATTTAATCTTAAATAAAAATTTATCTTTTTTTTTTTTGGAGCAAAAAGATTTATCTTAAAGATAAAAAGGGAGAAGAACACATTGACTTTTATGCATTTGGCCTTTAATTTCTTTAACTTCTAGAAACTTTTTGAGGAAAATAAAAGGAGCTGGTAAATACACGACTATCGTAACCTGCCACTTATATGTAGTTGTCAAACGACTCGCCTTCCATAAAAGCCCATTAGCTTGCTAAGTAAGCTTATACCCTTTATGTTGAACAAACTTAATTAAACGCTATATTGACCCACCCAAAAAAAAAAAACTAATAGAATTGACCAAATAACCTTAAATAAACGAAGCTTCATATCATGATATTCCAACCACCAAATTTCTTTATAAGGCAACATTATTAGAAATCTGATATGGCATTGAAATAGCCTGCTAGGATTGGATTTCCCTCTGTTTTCTTTTTGGCATACCACGTGTGAACTACATGACTTAAAAACTTTTTTAATTTTATTCTTTGGTAATTTATTATTATTATTATTTTAAAAACTATAAAAATAACACTTTTAAAATTTCTTTGTATTTAACTCAAATATTTTTATTATTAAAAAAAATATAACATATCATTTCATGTTAAAATTCATTTGATTTGACGTTGTTTAAATTGAAATACGGTTATTTAAACCTATTCAATGTTAAATGTTATCTAATTAGATCTCATTCAATGTTATTAAGTTGTTATTTTTATTATTATAAATTTATGGGTGTTATTTTTTATAATTTTCTTATATTTAATTGTTCTACTTTTTTATTTTTAACATATTTAATTTTGCAATTTGAATCAATTTAAAATAGACTTTAAATTAACAAAATTAACTAAGTGTATTAAATGTCAATTGCATGCAACTAATGTGAGGATAAATTTAACCAATTATTTTTACTTTCATTCTAAGTTTGGCAAGTAAGAAAGGAAAAAAATATCAAAATAGTTTAAATTGGGTTAAATTAACACATATGTGAACACTAAGTCATTGACATTTTAGATTAATTTTGTTAATTTAGAATTAATTTCAAGTTAGCTTTAAAATTGATGATTAAGTGTATTGGAATTAAAAAAATAAATAGAAATAAATTATTAAAAAAAGTTAAGATATCAAATTGTAAAATTATGAAAAATTTAGGTTTCAACTATTAAACTATCAAACCTAATGTAAAGACAAAGTAAAAAAATTTCATAACCATTTAAAAATTTGAGAAAATATGTCAAGAAAATTTTAAATATTTTCATTATTATCTCATCTTTACTTTATTTTTATTCAAAAATAAATTAAATATTTCACTAATTATTATAGGTCTCATATGATTTAATAACAAATATCATTTATGATAATGGATAAAAAATAGATACAAAACTGATATGCTATTCCACCATATACATAAAGAACTATTCCATTGATCATGTAAAAAACTTGATTATGGAAGTAAAGGACAGTAGAAGATTAAATTAAAGCTACCATTATTAATGTAGAGTGGTTGATGAATGTATCTAATTCCATAAAATATATATTAGTTCAAAAGATATAGCCATTATGACATTTTCAATTATAATTCCCTTAAACAATACGCTACTTGCAGTACTCTTCCCCTCCTATAAATTCAGTTGTTTGACATGCAAGAACTCTCACTTCACTTCCCATATACTTTTCAAAAACAACAGAAGAAGAAGAGACAAAACCTCCAAAGATGAAAAGTGTTCAGTTCCTTTTATGTTTTGCTATTTTGGCTTTGGCAAGCTCTGTTGCCTCTGCCTCTGATCCCGGCTCTCTTCAGGACTTCTGTGTAGCAATTGAAGACCTCAAAAACGGTGGTAATGAACTGCCTTTACTGTTTCCAAGTTATAATTTTGAACCCAAGTTTTCAAAATGAATGATATTTAATAATTAATTCAATTTTCAAGTTAAAAATCAAATTTTTGAAAATATATTCCAAGTTTGCTTTTTTTTATTAGTTAACTTTAAATTTCTTTTTATGAGTTAAGAGATAATGAAATAGTAAAAACAAAACATTTTATCAGACGATTTTTTTTAAATAATTAAAAAACAAAATTAATTTAAAACAGAATTTAAAAATACAATTCATTACAAAACAATCCCTAAATTAACATCTTTCTTTTTTTTTTCTTTTTTAGCAAACATACTTAGGGTATGAGGGATTTTTGTATGAGAAAAATATACCAAATATACTCGAAGGCGACTGTAACTTTTAAACCATTGACTAGTCAAGTAGTTACAACTTTTAAACGATCATATGTATTATCATGATGTTCTCCAATTAAACCAACACTTGAATGGTGGATGCAGTATTTGTGAATGGAAAGTTCTGTAAGGACCCAGAGCAAGCAGTCGCAGAAGATTTCTTCTTTTCAGGACTCAACATTCCTGGAGACACAGTAAACCCAGTTGGATCAAATGTAACAACAGTGAATGTTGATGCATTGCCAGGGCTAAACACACTTGGTTTGTCTTTAGTTCGAATTGACTATGCACCATATGGGCAAAACCCACCTCACACTCACCCTCGTGCTACAGAAATCCTTGTTGTTCAAGAGGGTACTCTCTATGTTGGATTTGTTACTTCTAATCCAGACAATCGTCTATTCACAAAGACCTTAAACAAAGGAGATGTGTTTGTCTTCCCAATTGGGTTGATTCATTTCCAAGTCAATATTGGACACACAAATGCAGTTGCTTTTGCTGGTCTCAGCAGCCAAAACCCAGGAGTAATTACTATTGCTAATGCTGTTTTTGGATCAAAACCTCCCATTAATCCTGATATTTTGGCCAAGGCCTTCCAAGTTGATAGAAATGTGATCAACTATCTGCAGAAGCCGTTCTGGTCTAAGAACAATTAAAAGACTAACTTATGAAGTTGGAATCCATATATAAGTTATCGATGTTTGCTATTTACAGTACTAAAAAATAAATCAATATCCATTGTTGTTATGAGTATTAATAAGTAGAATTACTCTGTTCTGTATGTGACTTGCTTTGAGTTCAATAAAATGATATATTTATAGCGAACTTTAAATTGTTCACATTTTACAATAAGTCTCTATGCACAATTTTTTTTTCTTTTCTTTTGCAAGTAGTTTCCAATTACACATGTTTGAAATTTTTTTCGTAGGCATGTTACAAAAAAATTGTTACAAGTCTTTAAATTTTGTAATTTTTTTCTTCACTTGCATCTCTAAACTTTATTATACTACAAAATATCTCTAAGTCCATTGCTGTTATGAGGACTAAAATAATTAGAACTACTCTCTTTTGTGTATTCCTTGCTTTGAAAATGTGACCGTTTATGAAATATTTGGAGTATAATAACACTAAGGTAGAATTTATATTTAAAGCAAACTCCAAATTGTGTCGTGGGTGGAAGCAATAAATAGCGGTATATAAATATATCAGAGCGATAAAATGAACACACAGAATTTAAGTGGTTCGACAATTCGCCTAGGTCTACGGGAGTCAGCAGATATTATTTGAACTGAGTAGGAAATATACAGAATACAGATACAGATTTCCTCACTAATAATATCTTTCAAGTGTTTTCCCAAACTCACAAGTATTTTCTCTCTTTGAGTTTGCTTATACTCTCTCTGATTTTTTCTGATTTTTGCCTTGTTCTTCAATGCATGAACTTTTCCCTATTTATAGATGAAGAAAGGCTCCCTTTTCCTAAATTGTGTCATAATTTAAGCCTTAAATTAGGCCACCAATTTCCTTAAATTATGCCACTAATTTCCTTAAATCATGCCACAAATTAGGCCATTAATTTTTCTAAATTATGCCACTAATTTGTTACTTTTAGAGCCAATATTCAACAATCTCTACCTTGGCGAAAAAGTTCATAACGCTGCCTCCAAATGCACCCTACGCGCCCTAAGCTCGAGAGATGTTGATTAAGTTCAAGCAGTGTTGAAACTTGATCCCTGTAACCACCTTTGTAAGCATATCTGCAGGGTTATCTACAGTTCCGACTTTCTAGAGTATAACATTCCCTTCATCGACGATTTTCCGAACAAAATGAAATCGAACATGGATGTGCTTAGTACGACCATGATGAACTTGGTTTTTTGCCAAACAAATGGCACTCTGGCTGTCGTAGAAAACCTCCACGTTCTTCTGAACAATACCCAAATCCTTAGTCAACCCGAGAAGCCATATAGCTTCTTTGAATGCTTCTGTTACAGCCATATACTCTGCCTCTGTAGTAGACAAAGCTACGATTGGTGAAATGTTGATCTCCAACAAACTGGTCCTCCTGTCATTGTGAACACATAACCAGTTGTAGATCGACGCTTATCCAGATCTCCAGCATAGTCAGAATCCACATATCCAACTAGGTGTTTACCTTCAGTCTTGTCTCTTTCAAACTTCAAACCAATATCCACAGTACCATAGATGTATCGTAGAATTCACTTCACTACTTGCCAGTGTCCTTTACCCGGATTATGCATGTACCGACTCACCATACTAACAGCGTGGGAAATATCAGGTCTGGTGCAAACCATTGCATACATCAAGGCACCCACGGCATTTGCATATGGAACACGTTCCATTTTCTTCTTCTCATCGGTGGTGCTAGGTGACATTAATGCACTTAACTGAAAATGAGGAGCAAGCGGTGTACTTACTGGTTTGGTTTTTTCATCAATGTCAAACCTTTGTAGTACTTTCTTCAAATACTGAGTCTGTGTCAGACATATAGTACTTGCAACTCTATCTCTTGTGATTTCCATCCCAAGAATTTTCTTAGCTTCTCCAAGATCTTTCATTTCAAATTCTGAACTCAACAGATCCTAAAATCTGTCGATCTCCACCTTACTCTTAGATGCAATCAACATATCATCAACATATAAAAGCAAATAAATGAAGGTACCGTCTTGGAGTTTCTGAAAGTATACACAATGATCAAACTGACTACGTGTGTACTTCTGCTCTCTGATGAAGCTATCAAAGCGCTTGTACCATTATCGCGGTGATTGCTTCAAACCGTAAATTGACTTGTTCAGCTTGCAAGCCCAATTCTCTCGTCCTGGAATTTTGAAGCCATCCGGTTGAGACATGTAGATTTCTTCGTTCAAAGTACCATGGAGAAAAGTTGTTTTGACATCGAGTTGAGCTAACTCGCGATCAAACTGTGCTACCAAATCCAATAGTATCCGAATAGATGAATGCTTAACAACAGGTGGGAATACCTCATTGCAGTATATTCCTTCTTTCTGAGCATAGCCTTTTGCTACCAGTCTGGCTTTGTATCTGATGTTGTCTTTGCCAGGAGCACCTTCCTTCTTGGCATAGATCCATTTGCAACCAATAGTTTTCTTTCCTTTAGGAAGTTGAACCAACTCCCAAGTCTGATTCTGATGTAGAGACTTCATCTCTTCATCCATTTCCATTTTCCACTTCATACTATCAACTCTTTGCACGGCTTCTCTGTAAGTGCATGGGACATCATCATCAATTACTGGAAGTGCGAATGCTACCATGTCTGTGTATCTGGTAGGCTTCCTAATCTCCCTTCTCGGTCGAGTAGTGGCAATAGATTCTGGCTGTTGATTAATCGGTGGTGATGGTGAGAGAACCTCCACCTCAACTGAGATCTCTTCTTGATCATCAATTCCATCTTCACCATGATCGGTAATTGCTGCAATCTTTTCTGGATCTTTCGAAGTCTCAAGCATCACCTTAGAAAGAGTATTTGGACTTTCATTCTCTTTCTCTGAATTTGTTTGTCTCAGCATAACAGACTCGTCGAATGTAACATCTTGGCTTAAGATGATCTTCTTGGATTCACCACACCAAAGTCGAAATCCTTTAACTCCTTCCTTAAAGCCCAAGAAAACAACTTTCTTTGCTCTGGGATCCAGTTTGGATTCACTAACATGAAAATATGCAGGACATCCAAATATTCGCAATGAATCATAATCAGTAGCAGGTTGTCCAGACCATACCTCTTTAGGAGTTTTTCCATCTAATGCAGTCGTAGGAAGTCTGTTGACTATATGAGTTGCATATGACAAAGCCTCAGCCCAAAATGCCTTGCTCAATTTGGAATGAGATAGCATACATCAAACTTTCTCAACCAAAGTACGATTCATTTGTTCTGCAACTCCATTCTGCTATGGTGTACGAGGAACTGAAAAATTTCTGATTATCCCTTCATCTTGACAAACTTTAAAGAAAGGATCTGATTTATATTCGCCACCATTATCAGATCTGAGCCTTTTAATCTTCCTGCCTGTCTGAGTCTCGATCATTTTCTTCCATTTAAGAAAGATATCCAGAACTTCATCTTTGTGACTCATAGTGTATATCCAGACATATCTAGAGAAATCATCAATAAAAGTCACAAACCAACGTTTATCTCCAAGTGAAGCATTCTTGGAAGGTCCCCAAACATCCGTGTGAATATAATCAAGAGATCCCTTAGTACGATGAATGGCAGTGCCGAACTTGACTCTTGTTTGTTTTCCCATTACACAATGCTCACAGAAATCAAACTTTCCAGTCTTGGCACCTTTCAAAAGACCTTGCTTCATTAAGCCTTGCAAAGCCTTTTCACCGACATGCCCTAAGCGCATGTGCCACAGGCGGGAAGAATCATTTGCCTTTTCTTCAGAACTACTTGAGACAACTGCTTTTCCTGTAACTGTACACCCATCTAGGAAATACAAGTTCGCATTCCGAGTACCCTTCATTGCTACAAATGCACCTCGTACAACTTTCAAGACTCCATTTTCCAATGTTACCTTGTAACCATCAGAATCTAGAACACCTAAAGAAATAAGGTTTTCTTTAGGTCAGGAATATACCTTACATTTGTAAGTCGTCTGATTGTACCATCGTGCATCTTTAGTCGTATTGTTCCGATCCCTTTTGTCTGACAGGCATTGTCGTTGTCCATAAGCACAACTCCTCCATCGAGCTCCTCAAAACTCGAAAACCAATGTCTGTTTGGACACATATGATAAGAACATCCAGAATCAAGGATCCACTTATCTGAGTAGGTTTTTGATGATGAAACTGAAAAGGCTGATTCTTCATCTTCATCGCCTTTTGTGCAACATTTGCATTTGACTTGTCCTTGTTTGGACAATCTTTCTTCTAGTGCCCTTTCTGGTGAGAATAGGCACACTCGTCCTTCGCAAGACGTCTTCTGGATGACTCTCCTCTGGACTTTGATCTAGATTTTCCCTTATTATTTGATCCGCCAGATTTTTTGTTATTAGTCCTACCTCTAGCTGCTGTCAATGCTTCTGATATTGAGTCTCTGTGATCATGTTGATCCTTCTTCTGGTACTCGTTATTTACCAAAGCATTTGAAACATCTACGAACTTAACCTCATCCTTTCCATATAACAGGGTTGTGGTTAAATGCTCATAGCTCTCAGGTAATGAATTCAACAACAACAAAGCTTTATCTTCATCGATAATTTCAACATCTAAATTTTGCAAATCGGCCAAAATTTTATTGAAATTATCTAAGTGCTCAATCATAGGGGTACCTTTCTTGTACTGGAAACAGAAAAGTTTCTTCTTCAAGTAGAGTCTGTTCTCAATACTTTTCGTCATGTATTTGTCCTCTAGTTTCTTCCAGAGAACTGCGGCTACATTCTCTTTCATGACAAAGTACTTCTGATCTTTTCCTAAGCACAGTCGAATTGTGCCACAAGCTTGTCGGTTGACATAATTCCAATCTTCATTTGAATAATCTCCTGGCCTGGTCTCCAAGGCTATATTAGATCCTTCTCGGAACAATAGATCTAATACTTCACATTGCCACATGCCAAAGTTATTGGTGCCGTCAAATTTCTCCACCTCAAACTTTGCGTTGGACAACATAGTTCTTCGAGTAGAACTTGGTTTGCCATAAATTCTATGGTCAACTTGTTCACCTTCTTTGATCTCTCCTTTATCAGCCATAAGTACAAACTGATAACAAAAATTTTGCACTTACAACTTAAAACAGTGTTTTTCCAAAATTTATACCTTATTTGAAAAAACGAAGTCCGTAATTAAATCCGGAATGGTCCAATTAGCTAGGAATAGATCCAACTCAGTTGAAAACGGATGAAAAACAGACCAACTCGGTCCAAATATCACTATTGACTGAGTTGACTCGGTCCAACTCGGCGAGTTGACTCAGTTGCTGGCAGCATGACTCCGGCAGCTTCTGGCGGTGATTCCGACTTTCGATTTGAGCGATTCTTTCACCGTTGCGTTCGTCTCGTCGAGAGCTTCGATTTGATATATAATAGTGCTATATTTGGCTCTGATACCAATTTGTTGTGGGCGGAAGGAATAAATAGCAGTATATAAATATATCAATGCGATAAAATGAACACACAGAATTTACGTGGTTCAGCAATTCGCTTAGATCCACGGGAGGCAGCAGATATTATTTGAACTGAGTAGGAAATATACAGAATATAGATACAGATTTCCTCACTAATAATATCTCTCAAATGTTTCCCCAAATTCACAAGTATTTTCTCTCTTTGAGTTTGCTTATATTCTCTCTAATTTTTCCTGATTTTTGTCTTGTTCTTCAATGCATGAACTTTTTCCTATTTATAGATGAAGAAAGGTTCCATTTTTCCCTAAATTGTGCCATAATTTAAGCCTTAAATTAGGCCACCAATTTTCTTAAATTATGCCACTAATTTCCTTAAATCATGCCATAAATTAGGTCACTAATTTCTCTAAATTATGCCACTAATTTGTTACTTTTAGAATAAATATTCAACAAATTATTCACATTTTACAATTTTTTTTCTTTTGCAAGTTTTTTTTCCAATTACACAAGTGAGTCTTTTTACTCCTCACGCATATCAAAACTTTGTAAGTTTCTCAAAAACTTAAAAGTACATTTTTTTATCAAGTTGAATTATATCAATATTCATAAATTAATTTTATTTTTTAATATATTTCAATTCTTATTTATTACAATTTATAATTTTATTTTTATTTAAATTTTTAAATCAACCCAATTAATTAGGGGTGAACAAAATATCCGATTAATCTGAAAAATCTAATCAATTTGTTCAAATCTAAAAAAATTGAGTGATTTCGATCCGAAATCAGATCGGATTCGGATTGGATTTTAACAATCCGCTCAAATTCAGATTGAAAATATTCAAATCCGAATAATCCAATCCGATATGATACATTTATATATTATTTAAAAAAATATATATATAATAATATATTATAATTAAATCTAATATAAAACTGAAATTTGGAGCCGAGGTGCTGAAAACCCTAATCTCATTTCTGTCTCTCATACTCGCCGCTCTCTCCTTCCCCAGTCGCTGATCGTCAGTTCCAGTCGATTTTATTTTAATTTATTTTACTGCCAATTTTTTTTCTTCCTTTTGGGATGTCCATGGCTCAATCTTCTTGTTTTTGTATTGTCTTGAACAGATTGGACAAGGTACATATAGCAATGTTTACAAAGCTAGGGATACGCTAACGGATAAAGTTGTTGCACTGAAGAAAGTTCGCTTTGACAATTTGGAGCCTGAGAGTGTAAAATTTATGGCCAGGGAAATTATGATTCTGCGACGGCTGGATCATCCCAATGTTGTGAAATTGGAAGGTTTAGTAACTTCGAGGATGTCTTGCAGCTTGTATCTTGTTTTTGAATATATGGAGCATGATTTAGCTGGACTTGCTGCAAGCGCGGGAATAAAGTTCACAGTCTCAGGTATTATAGAATTTTTTTAGTTTTCTAGCTTCATAGGTAGGTGGTTGAGTTGCATTTTCCTTGAGATTTGTTCTATTGGTGTTCTTACTTCTTTCTATGTATGGTATGTGGCAGATGAAATGTTATATGCACCAACTTTTGTCAGGGCTTGAACACTGTCACAACCAGCATGTATTGCATCGTGATATTAAAGGATCAAATCTTCTTATCGGCAATGGTTGAGTCTTAAAGATTGCTGATTTTGGATTGGCTTCGTTTTTTGATCCCAATCACAAGCAACCCATGACAAGTAGGGTGGTTACTCTTTGGTATAGACCCCTAAAGCTTCTTCTTGGTGCCACTGATTATGGAGTAGGAGTAGATCTGTGGAGTGCTGGTTGCATTTTAGCTGAGTTACTGGCAGGGAAGCCTATCATGCCTGGTCGCACAGAAGTAGGATTTAATTGCTTGTGTTTATTTAGCAACTTTATTTCAAACTAATTTCATCTGTAGAGTTTAAATGCTCCAAACAACCTGTTTGATATAGAGATTCTGTTGGTTAAATGGAATTTTTGGTGATTCTTCTTTGTTGGTTTGTGTTTGAGAACTTTTACCTTTTGCCTCTAATTTGTCTCTCTTTTTTAACTTTTTCTTTTTCAAATAGGTGGAGCAGCTGCATAAGATCTTTAAGTTATGCGGCTCTCCTAAGGAGGATTATTGGAAAAGGTCAAAGTTGCCACATGCAACAATATTCAAGCCTCAACAATCCTACAAGCGATACATTGTGGAAAATGGAAACCTTCAAATATTTTCCACCATCATCATTGCCACTAATTGAGACCCTTCTTTCAATTGACCCTTCTTTCAATTGACCCTTCTGAACGCCTGACTGCCACTGCTGCATTGAACAGTGAAGTATGACTTAATAGTCACTATTGGACTTGGCGTCTTCTGATATTTTTGATTTTTTGTTGATCTCATTGCCATTGATAAGAGACATAGATACAATAATAAGATTTGTTTAAATTTTGATATCTCTGCTACGTTAGACTGACATAATAATATGCACTTAAAATTGAGTTAACTAAGCCATACTAAATGCCTTTAAATTAAGCCAATTTGTTTTGAAGAATCAGTCTTTATGGTTGGTATCACTGGGAAGAGACAATCACTACTACCCCCATTTCTCCGTTGGTCATGACTCATTAGCTTCAACATTGAATAGTAGTTTTCCTTTCTTTTATTTGCTAATTGTAAGTTATATTTCATTTTAATAAATTCACAGAATATTAATGAGTTCTTATGTCTTATTTTTCAGTTTTTCACAAACCAACCTTATGCCTGTGACCATTCTAGTCTTCCAAAATATCCTCCCAGTAAAGAGATGGATGCAAAACTTCGGGATGAAGAAGCCAGAAAGTATATTACTGTTATTGAACATTTCTTATCTTGATTTGATCATTTCTTTGTCTATTTGCCATGCACCTCTCTGTAATATGACAGTTCTTACTTTTCTTCTCTGCACTTTAAAGCATAAAGGGGATTACAAACAGTCTTGATAGTCCTAACCTGGGTGACTTTTATGGCCGTAGATTGAGAGATGCAGGCAAATCTAATGCTGGTGGTGTCAAGAAATCTCGTGCTCGGGATCGAGCTGTCAGGGCAATGCCTGCTCCAAAAGCCAATGCTGAGCTTCAAGCCAATCTTGATGTATGCCACATAAGCTTCTTGTTTTAGCAACATTCTTTGTCTCTCATAATATTTGGAACTTATGATGTTAAATAACAGTTAGGTTGTTTTCATACATGAGTTTATTTCTAGAGAACTTTAGTTTTTTTTTATTTTATTTCTTTGTTTGGAAAATTATTTCAGATAATTTGGGCAAAGGAGGCTGAAAAATGCAAGAGTCCGGAAGAGGCGCAGCACCACATAGATAAAGTGGATCATCTAATGAGGTTGCAGGTCACAATGTAAGAGCTGCCTTATAGTTTTCAAAGATATTTGGATATTTATATATCATGATATTTAGGCTCATGGTAAATTAAAATTTGTATTGTAGTCCTTTTTATGAACAAAGAAGTCCAGTGCTTCAAACTGGTGCGAAACTCTTGTGCAATAGTGACATGCTTTTATTAGGAAGAGCAACCATTGAAGAAGCTCGTAGCCTTTTATATTGGCTAGACAATGAACAAGAATAGCATTCATTATCTCTATGCTTCGGCCGTTTCGTGATTTGGAAGTTCTATTAAATGAATCATCTCAAAACCAACCTATATCGAAGATTTGTAGAGAAAAACACTTTAAAAGTGTTATTTTATTTTGATGTAATTTGAATTTAATATTTTTAAACTTTATGTTAAAACTATTGATATTTTGAGTTAAATTATTTCATTTGTATTGAATTTTTTTTCTTTTGGATCATTTTTGTTTAACTATTTTTAATCATAGTTATTTATTGTTGAATTTATATGGAAAATATTTTAATTTTAATTTTTTTTATTTTATGTAATTTTTTATTTTATCGGTTAAAATTATGATTTTGTCCTTATTTGATCGTATTAAATTCATATTTGTTTGGATTGATATTTAAAGCGGATTTGGATTGAATAATTTTCTCATTAAAAAATTTTCGGATCGGATTGGTTTTAGATTGCCTTAAAATTTGCGAATTTAGATTTGTTCAAATTGGCATTTAAATCGGATTTGGATCGAATAATTTTCGAATCGGATCGGTTTTGGATTGTGTTAAAATTGACGGATTTGAATTTGTTCAATTAACATATATCGGATTAGATTTGGATTAAATAATTTGTAATTTATTTTGGATCGAATTCAAATTGACCTAAAATTTACGATTTCGAACCGATACTCAGTCCTAAAACTAACACATACTCAAATGAAAAGTACTGTATTATTTTTCAATTTTGAATTGATTTAAATTTTCTACAATTCCCATGATTCTTCAAAATATCACTTTAATTCTCTAATTTTTTAAATATACACCTAAAATCCTATAATTTAGCAAAATATATACTTAATATCAATATCTTTTAAGGTATATTATCTAAAGATCCTTTACTTATTTAAAAATTCCAATCTATTCTAAATAGTCTTTTTTTTTCTTAAAAGATAAATTCAAAATTTTAAAAAATAAAAAAAATACAAAAGAATAAAAAAACTTAAAGTTAAAAAAATTAATTTAAAAAAAAAACACTAAAAATAAAAATAACATGAAAATACATTCAAATAATATTTAGAATAAAAAAACTTGAATGGCGTTTTTATTTATTTATTTTACATTTTATTTTTTTTATAATTTTAAATTTTTTCAACTTCTGCATTTTGAAAAAAAATTCTTTTTACTTTTTTTGTATTTTCAAAATCAAAATTTTCATATACATCTAAAAAAAATTACTTCAGTATTTTATTTTTCAAATTTTAAATTTACCCTTTCAGAAAAAGATTATTTTAGATTTAAACTTTAAAAGAATTAAGATCTTAAATATAAACCTCAAAATATGGAGACTGATAAATTATAGTACCTATATGTGTACCTTAAAAGTTAGGAAGACAAAATAACCTTTTAAAACATTACAAGACTTCGAAAAAACCTCGACCCTTGTAAACTTCTCATAACTCAAAACCCATACATTGTGAAACTCTCTTATAACTACCCTAAATAATTATGGTTTTTTATTTTACAAAAAAAAAACTTGTCTACTTCAGCAAATCAGGGCCACCTTATCACCATATATTACCATAAGATAGAGGTAGGGAGAACATGTTAAATAAAACATTTTACTACTAGCTAGTAACGTATCACAAATGTCATCTCGACCAATTTCTCTCAATATTTTTTCCCAATGCTCTGAGTTTATTTACAATTCCGTGATTCGATTACTTTCATCTATGTAAGGGCACTCTAGATCATCCTCGATGACCTTAAAATGTTTGGGACGCTTCCCTGAGCAATTTAGGTTCCACATTTTGAAATAAGCACTTTCCAAATTCTTCACCTGAAAAGATATATCAGAGCTTTCAAACATTTCTCATCATAAAAAAAAACAGCAACTTTGAAGTGCATTCATTAAAACGCACCCAGCGTGCAGTGTCAAATAGAGGACAAGTCAAACGGGATGCTTTGAGTTTATCCGTCAGAGCCTGGAGCTTTGGACGATTCAAAGCCAAAGATACAGCCTTCTCCTCGTATTCCTTCATACTGTACGATATAAACCAGAAGTACGTTTTGTAACTTTTAAAAGATCGACACTCCAAATAAACAAGAAGGGTACCCAAATAAAATTTAAAATGTTAATGCTACATGCAAAAACAAAAGGTAGAAAGGGCTAAACTAATTAAGACAGCATGAGAGCAAAAATATCTGCTACGAAGTAAGGACAATGAACCAACAAAAAGTAAAAGAACTATTTTGACCCTTTAGATTTCATTTTAGTGCAATAACAGAACCGCAGGTAAATTTCATCTTACCTACTAACTATCATCTCCTCCCCAAGTCCAGTAGATATACAAAGTGATCCTGCAACTCTAGTGGCCATCTTCTCAAGAGGCAGAGTTACCATTGGTAATCCTGCCCATAAAACATCCGTGCCAGTAGTATGCGCATTGCATAAAGGCCTACATGCATATGAAAAGTCCAAGCACCAACAGTTGAGATGCCAAACTACTTTGACAAAATTTAAATAAATCAACATAGAATTTCAGGGTGAATGATAGACTTAGAAGATCTCAAATGAAACCAGAAAAGAAAATTTACGTGTCAAGGAATAAATCAGCTAAAGAACTGCGTCTGATATGTTCACTCTTCATAGCTACATCTGTGAAAATAATTTGATCTGGCTGCACTCCTTGAGCAAGAGCATCTGTATAGAGTCCAATAGTTAAACATCGCAATTCAACAAACACAAAGTGAATTCCGCCCTTCCCTCAGAAAAAAATTGTAAGAGGGAAGGGTGGCAAGGTGGAAAGAAAATCTCCTTATTGCACTCAATAAATAAGTAGAATGACTAAACATACATGCTCTGAGTCTCATTTCGCCAGCAGCTGGAAATCTCAGAAGCCAGAGTGCACTGTTGGGTACACATTTAAGGATAGTGCACCTAATTGATGGATAAATAGGGAAAAAAATGAGATGTAACCTGATCCAAACTACAAAACATGAACTAAAGACCATTCTGATATTACCATGTATTAAATATTTCTGGATCTATTTTGTACAACTGGTTGAAGCATGCAAAAATAAATTTATCCTCAGGAAGACCATAATCAGATCGCTTATGCTGGCAGTTAGGATCCAACACATCCTTGTTTTTCTGAAAACATGGTAGATAGGATGTTGATGTGATTAAAAACAGATATGCCCAAATTAAATACATTATCAAGCGTATAACATAATGGATATAAAAATTGTCCGGAAAGTGCAGCATAGGACTAACCTGCTTATAGTCATTCACAAAGTAACAATGGGGAAGATGAACAAGCTTTTCAGAATAAATATGAGCATAGTGTAAAGGTGAAACAAACTGAAAGCAACAAAAGAAAACATATGCCAAGGTCAGCCAAAGAAATAGAGAAGTTGGTGCTTGTTTGGATCTCTATTCTTACTTTATAGAACAATTTTTGAATCACAAAAGGACAATTTTGTCTTTTAGCTCTTGATAAATGTGTTACTTTGTAATTTTGACATTTTACGATTCAAAATTTGTTTTCAAAAACTGGAAATAGAGATCAAACGAGCACTTAATTAATGCTGAAAAAGTGGCTCTATCCTACTTCATCAGTGACCAAGTAATCAATGTAATCTGCCCCTGTGGTTCCAGGAAATCCCATGTATGAAACTTGAATAGGTGCTGGCTGCATTGCAAATATTTCATTTCTAGCCCCCTGGCATGGTTAAAGAGAATTAGATTATGCCAATCAATAAATACTCAAACAGTATGCTCCAACTCAAACAACTGATAAAAAATCTTTGAATCTAGGGGTATAATTGTCATTATCGTGTTGACAAATTAAAAAAAATTTGGTAACTTCCTTGTCATGATTTTTATTCATATAGCAAGGATTAGTAGAAATATACAAAAGAGATAGTGATTAACTCTCTATGAAACATTTTTTCATCGTGTCATAATTGTGTTGAAGATGGTATACCTTTGTATAACCATTAAGGTTAACTAAAATCTGTATCTTATCATCATTAATGATTTTGGCAATCATATCTGAAGACATGGTAGAGACATCGATAAAGTGCTCAGCTTCAGACTGGATACGCTGCCTCCATTCAGTACCATCATTTGGGCTCAATCCATAACAGAACACCTATAAGAATAATTCTGTGGTCACTATAAATAATGGCAGAAAGAAACAAATGGAAAGTACAGAGTATTGACTGCATGGCTGAGGGACAAAATTTACAAAAGAGAACAAACCTCAACATTTTCTTTGTTGTGCAAGCCAAACACGGATCCCATAAGATGTGATAAGGGATGATTACCAAAGTCACTGCTGACATATCTGCAACTCAAAACAGATCGTGATAGGGTGAGAAATTGTTAGAAAGTTAAAAAGAAAGGACATAACTTTGATACAAAAGTTTTACAACTTACCCAACTCTTAGCCTATAACTTCCACTCTCATGCTTTACAGGAACTGGAGCAGGGTGGTTGAAAGGAGGAAGAGCAAACCGAGAAGCTATTATGGAGCAGTGTGCAGCATACTTACGGCTACAAGAGAGAAGCATTAGAGTTCTGGTTAGTAAGTTTTTAACCATTCTTAAAGCTAACATATCAACTTTCAGTGTCTTACCTAATTTCAAGGGCAAGCATTGGGTCAATGGGATATGCAATGGCATGGAAAGGCTGTACGCTAGGAAGAAGAGACATCTGAAACCAAAAAACAATACATCCACTAAGCAAAGATGTTGAATGATGTAAAGCAAAGATCTTAGACAAATAAGACATTGTGATACTGACATTAATTTGTCTCCTGATAATCCCCTCAACCTCGGTGAACATCTTGTCACGATCCTCCCAGTTACAGAGACACTGGAATAAAAAAGAGAATTAAATTAGTTCTTAAAATTGTATATTAAAATTTAGTGCCCAAGTACTGAAAACAGAAAAAACAAGCATGGATTCCCTGGACTTAACACTGTAGCATCCGGACTAAACATAGTAAGACCACACATTAACCAGTACTGACTGGAGAATAACAGCACCTGTAACGTGTGCAGAAGGTTACAAGTTGCCTCTGGAAAATCAGGTCGAAAAAGCAAGGCTTGCCTATAGCTCGTGGCAGCAACTTCCACATGCCCACTACAAGATTTACATATCTTAATTATTAAAGCCATAAAAGATTTTTATTGTCACTAATCCTGAGAGAATTCCATCTACAGCAACATGTATAAGATATAGAATTTTGAATTGCCAACTAATATAATGCTTGAAGACCTGACAACTCAAACCATGATCCTCAATAGTGAGTGCACTTTAAATATGAAATTGAAACTAAATCTACCAAACAGAAAGGAATGAAGTTTACAGAAATCTATTTAAACTTTGGACAGGAATCAAGCATGAAATTTCAAAAAAATTTAAGTAAAATATCAAATTTTTTTTTCAAAATGCCACCGATTCGGGAACCGAAACCTTCAGTAAAATTGGAGTACTGAAATATTTACTGACATCAAAATTTTCAATCCTTGCCCAGAATGACGAAAAGAAATTAGTACATAAATAAAAGACCACTTGTATACCCAAACAAGCATCACCAAGGAATCAAATGCAATAAAGGACGTTGAAAACAAATCATAAGGCAGGGGAAGACAGCAAGTAACTATACCTGTCTTTATAAGCTGATGCCAAATTTGCATGAGCTTCAGCCATAGATGGTCGTATAGCTATTGCACGCATGTAATCTTGTATCGCTTCACTTACTCTACCAATCTCCTTGTAAGTGTTACCCCTATTGACAAGCCCATCAACTGCCAAGGGATCTATACGAAGAACCTCATTGTAACAAGAAACGGCATCCACGTAATTTCCCTGTTATGACAAATGCATAGAACAAATCAAGACATATACATGAGAAAAGATAAATGAGGATTTGATTGAGCATTCTACAGAGGGAAAGATTCAGACAGTTATGCACAGAATAATTATCTTCTTACATTGTCGTTTTTCAATCACTGCTTACATATCCAGTACTCTTCAACAATGTCCATCCTCCCCATAATGGATCTGGCCTATACTTATAGTTTTTCAGGATGGAGCCAGGTCATCCCCACAAAACTCTTATCCCCTTTCCCAGAAATAAATAAACTGAACTCTTTTTTTGTTACCAAAGGATGAAATGTTAGAAATCTTTATTCTCAAAAAATACCTGTTGCTTATAGATTATGGCAAGATTGTTGAAAGGGGCAGAAAGTCCAGTCGTTACACTCAGCGTGGCCTTATAATATGAAGCAGCAGCAAGAACCATGTTCCTGCATTTACACATTTCCTCTTGTAAAAGTCTAGTTTAAAGACCGGTAAATATCTAAACATCAACTTTACATTGCATAATTAGTTCTTAAGATTTCATAAGTTTTTTATAAGAAGCATTATATCATACTAGGTAAAATTTACAAAATCACAATTAAATTGTAATCGCGTACCATTCCATGTATATATTGCCAAGGTTAGTTAGTGCTTGTGGATGGTTTGGTTGCAATGTAAGGCATTGCTTCAAAAGCCAAAAAAAGGAAGTTAAAGCAAAAATACAAAACCAAGTATAAAGATAACTAAAAAAGAGTTGGAAATAAATTCTAGGTAACAAGATGAGACTTATTGCTTATACTTACGTTATAGCATTGAATCGCTTCATCCACTCGACCAATGTCTTTAAGAGCATTGCCCTGGCAGTAGTAGAAGAAAATGAGTCAGCAGAAACTGCAACATTTTAATCAAAATCTAAGTCATCCTAGCATCTAGATAACCAACCAAATTGTTGTAAGCTTCCAAAAATCTCGGATCACGTGAAATGGCTTTCTTATAATGAAGTATTGCCAAATCTAGCTGGCCTTGCTCATAATATGTGCTCGCCAAATTGCCTGCATAATATGATACATTTCATAGTCAAAAAATAAAAGTGAAAGTCATATGACCTCAATATGTTACCATTTCTACATTTGAAAGTTAACATAAACCAGATAATGGGTTCTGCAGATATAAATGGTGTCAATTTCTACATATGACATTCAGGTACTTAAAAATCCAATTACTAGATGTCTAGAAACAAGAATTTCTTGTGTCAGCTCTATGCTTATTAGTTCGCTCAACCCCGGTGGACATATCTGCACCTATCTTTAACCATGACACAATATTCTTGTTTACCCATGAATACATGTCTTCATAAAAGGGAGACGATGATTGCAAAGGCAAGAATCAGGACAAAGGCCAGATTAGCAGAAGAAAGCCCACGATAACTATTGCCAGTTGAAATCTATCTTCAAAAGTTGACAGATAGTATCAATTCTTGCTTGCTGCAAAGTCTCTAAAAATATTTGCCATATTTTCAATTTTCCTTGTTCTATTGTACACCTTACAAGTTGCATTAAAAGAAAATCCCTTTATACCAGAGCACCTCTACTCCACCCACCCCATCATTTCTTTTTTGTTGCAATCTATTGGTACCAAAACTAAACGCAATAATTTTACACTTTGCAGGGAAGAACCATCTATGGTGCTTACAGCTCCAGATCAGCATAAGCATGATTCAAGCTTAACTCGTTAACTGGCACAATACTAGAAATATTGAACTAGATGCAATAATAGACATGAGACAAAAGTAATAACATACATTATACAACAATACTCACCATAAGCCATTGCATAGTTAGGTCTTGTCTGCAAAGCACGCTGATAACAAATGATGGCCTCTTGAGGCATTCCTAAAGCCTGGAAAGGGCAAAATAAACATCTTGTTTTTCTCCAATACCAGTCTGCTCACTTGCAGGTCTACCTGAAGTAATTTGTACAAAGCATGAATCTCACCTTGTAAACATTCCCCAAGTTCATGTAAGCGTCTGGAAATGAAGGTTTAAGTTTTACAGCCTCCTGGAATCCAGAATTTCACAGGAAAAATGAGTATAGTCCAATATCCTCACAATAGTGAAGAAGCAATATCAATCCATTCATCATATCGCAACAAAATGTGCAAGTTAGTTAAATTTTCATATGAACTTGCTCAAGATAACTAAGGGACAAAACATAGACAAAGAAACTAAGGCAACATAATTAAGTGAAACAAACATGCATATACCTTATAATATTGAAGGGCTCTATTAAGGTCACCTGACTCCATAAAAAGTCCAGCAAGATTTGACCATGCAATAGCAAATGTTGGCTGTATGCGTAATGCATCAAGATAACAACTGTATGCCTGCACAAAATGTTAGATTCTGACTATATGCAGACTTGGAGATGCAAGTTACAACAAGAGCAACCATCATCTGAGCCCTGGCTGGTACATAACAACTTGATATCTGTATTGAATCGTGAACCCAAACAAAGTTCCACCCACGAATTATTTCCATCAGTAACTTTACTGGAGAAAAGTAGTGCGGAAAATTAAATAAGGGTCCTTCCCTATTTTATTGGGCCCTTACATTGTTGGGCAAGGAAAGAGTTTGGCTAGGTGATTCAGTAGAGCATAAACTCAAACTGATAACCAAATTACCGATGAATTAATTCCATTACAACTATCTGAACATGGCGAGACTTTGGGATTATGATTCAAGCTAAACATGGAAAATGAAGGAAGCATATACATGTATAGATATCTAGGATGCATAAATCTCATAAATTAGGAGTCCACCCAGCAGCCCGATAGATCCAGAAAGACTAGAAACATAAATTATGTGCTTCTTATGGACTTACTTCTTGTATCAATCCTTTTGCTTTCATTAGATTCCCAAGATTACTAAGAGCATCAACCTGAGTCAAAATGATTAATTAAAGTCACAAATGCATATCATGGTGAAACGAACACCATGCACAGTTTCCCCTGGAAAACAAATGACATTAAAAATAAGTAATGATGGAAACAAAACAAGAAAAAATTATTTTACCAAATGAGGATTAAGTGCAAGCGCCTGATGACAGCACTGAACTGCCTCATTTAGTCTTCCCTTTCGCATATATGCACTAGCTAAGTTTGACCATGCATCTGCAAATTTGGGCCGGAGCTGTAGGGTGTGAGAAAGAAAAAAAGATAAATCTATTACTCAAAAATTGTACCAACAAATATAAAAGGTTAATTAACAGGAAACAAAATAAACAAATTAGAGCAGATCAACCATGATGGACAAAATAAATAAATATAAATGTTTACAAGGTCACTCAAACCTCAATGGCAACCAAATAGTAACGAATAGCAAGGTCAATATTGCCTTTTTCCTGCATTTATGATACACAACTCTTTCATCAATATGAAAATATTAATACGCCATGAAAGAGGAGCAAGATGAATTCAACTTGTTGAAAATTCATGGTTACTTTACCTTCCATGCATTTGCCATATTGCCATAGCACTCAGCAAAGTGCGGATCAATTCGAAGAGCTTCTTCATTCTTCGCAACACACATGTCAAAATTATGCAACTGCAAACAGCACATATTCATAGTTATATATCACTTATCCAAACTCTAAAAAAGATTAAATTTGGAGGCACACTATCAGATTCATATAGTGTGTAACATAGAAATGAACAAAAGAACAACTATTGCATGGAAATCTAAAGTCTTAACCTGAAAATAAGTCGCACCCATAAGAAGTAAATTGTCTGTTCGCATTGGGTTTTTCTCATAAACGCCATTGCTATGCTCTAGCGCCTCCTTGTAATTTCCAGCCTTGTACAACTGATGAGCTAGGGCCAATTGCGCGTCTTCATCAACTACGTCATCAAAAGAATATCATCTTCAGCCGCAATTCCAAACAATTCAATAGTGCAAAACTCGCCTAAAAATGCTAAATTCCCCTAAAATTTTACATCTAACAGAAAAAATGAATTGCAACATAAACCCCTAACAAAAAATTACAATTATATACTGATCACAAAGAGAACTACTTTTGTTCCGAATTTTCCAGATATTTCATTTTCATAATTCAAAAAACTCTGAAGTTCCATAAAGCAACGTTTACTGAACAAACCTTCACGGGAATCAGGACTCTTGAACGTCCCTAACCCGAGAGACGAAGGCTCAGACTTCACCACGAAAGACTCATCTCGATCAGACCCGAACGAAGCCCTAGAAGTCCTGGGCAAGGCCAGCTGTGGGTGCTGCTGCTGATGTTGCCGTACATCACCTTGTACCGACATCATCGCCATAGTTAATTCTCCACCATACAATTCCTACCTCAATTCAACAAAAGCCCGCCAAAATGCAAACTTTTTTTCCCCAAACCCTAAACCTAAGAGCACAAATTCCCAATGTGTTCTAGTTTTTCTTTTGGTGCCAAGTAGTTCTGAATTTTTGATACGCGTGGATAATAGAGAAGAGAAATAAAAAAGGAAAAGCGAATCGGTCAGACGTAAGAAATTATCAGAACCGTTTATGTTGTCAACGATTGATCGTGTTAGGTTGTACAAGAAGAATTTTTATTACGGACACGTATCATTGATTGATTTATACGCCTTAATTTCCGTTTTTGATCTTTCTTAAGATTTTTTTCCGAAATTCTATCCAATTATTTTCTTTTGGAATTTACAAAAAAAAAAACAAATTATTTTACACTTATATGTAATCAGATTATACAACCGTGAGTATTTTTGTTACATATTATTTTGAGTGGGATTATTTATCCTTGTGATGAATAAAGATTACAAATAATAAATTATCTAATTTAATAACGTTACTAACTTTTAAAGTGAGAATAAAGATTACAAATAATAAATTATCTAATTTAATAACGTTACTAACTTTTAAAGTGAGGTAGTTTGAACGGCAAAAACAAGTATATTAAAAAAATTATCATTACCAAGGATTAGAAACTTATATATATATATATATATATATATATATATATATAACTATCTATCATTTTAATTATTTATTTTTATAAAAATAAAATATATAAATACAGATAAGATCAAATTAACATTAATAAAAAACATACAATTAAGAGAACGTAAGGATAATCGAAAACGATTATGTTAATAATTATAATTACTTCATATCAATTTGAATATATTCGAATAATAATCGTCAGTTATGAGTAAATAATAATTTTTTCATATTTTAACCATGTTTATTAATTTTAATATTTATTTAAAAATATATTTAATTTTTAAAAAATTAAATCTTAATATAATTCTTACTCTAATATATTATTTAAAATATTGATATTAATTTTTATTTTTTTATCTAAAATAAAAATATATACTTTTATTTTAATATATAATACTATTAAAAGTATATTTTTTTATGTAAATATATGTATATAAAAAATAATATTAGTATATATTCTCTTTCGATTAACCACAATTTCGATATTGCAATAATCATTCTAATCTCACACCTTACCAGTTAAGGCTATTTTAGGAAAAAAATTGACAAATTTTTACAATTAATCACAATTTCAATTATACATAGTTAAAATATCTATCCTTACATACGACATGTTATATAAAAAAATTGTTATTAAGGGTATTATTTTAAAAAAAATAATTTTTTAAATAACTAATATGAAATTAAGTTATTAAAAGTTAAAAAACAAAAATTAAATTCTTTAAGAATGTAAAAGTACTAGCTTTTGGATACGTGTAACACAGATAAATAATTTAAATTTGATAAATATATAATAACATTAATTGTTAAACAATAATTATTATTGTTTTAAATTCTTTATTTTATAAAATAAAATAAAAAAATAAGTTTTTAAATATAAATTTTTAAGTTAATTTTATTACAATCAAAAAAATAATGTTAAAATGTTTTATAAAGTTATTTGCATAATTATTCTTAAAACAAATAACTAATTAATTTGTTATTCTGTTAATAAACAAATATATGCTAGTAACTATTTTATGAACGCAATATAAATATAAGTGATTTATCATAATATTTACAATAATTGTATAACTTTATTTAATAAATAAATCAAATATAATATAACAATATATGAATTTATTTAATTAAAATTTTATTATCTAAGAAATTAATCCTACGTAAATGACAAACATGAATTTAATAAGCATTTTTTAAAAAACAAAATAATTTTATATTGGCTAATTGTTCTTTTTTAATTGATATAATATATGATATAATCTAGGCATAAAGTTATTGGCTCAACAAAAATATGATATATTTATAAGTGGATTGATCAAACACTCGTTAAATAGTTAATTATTAATTGTATGAATTGTCATCTTTAATGTAATAAAAATAATTGCGCTATATAAAATAAATATTCATAAAAAATGTATTTATTATATGGACATTCAATAAAAATATTATATACTCACAAATGAATTGATCAAATATTCATTAAATGAGTAGTCATTAATTACATGAATTGTTATATTTAATGTAATAAAAATAATTATATTATATAAAATAATTATTCATAAAAACTATATTCATTATATGGATATTTTGATATTTTTTGATATAAAAAATTAACAAAAAAATATATAAATATATTTATTATATAGATATTTTAGTATTTATTGATTAAAAATAAAGAAAAAGAAGCGTTTGTCAACCAAAAATTTGTGCATCGTATTTAGTATATGAACATTAAAAAATATATAATATGTTTACATTTGAATTGATCGAACACTCATTAAATATGTAATCATTAATTTTATGAATTGTCACCCTTAATGTAATAAAACAATTATATTATACAATTTAACTATTCATAATAATTGTATTTATTATATGAACATTTCACTACTACAAAAATTGCTTTTTAGGATGGTTATTAATCATCCAAAAAGTTCAATTGATATATTTGTTTATTCAATCGCAATCGTACTTATGTAGGCATCCTTATAGGTATGACTACTTAAGACGATTAATAACCTTCCCAAAAGATAGATAACAATTGTTTCTAAATGTAAACAATAGTCTTGTAAGATTATTAAGAATAGTTGTAAACTTATTTTTTGAAAAGGTTATTACATTTCAAAAACTATCCCGAAATACTTTTAGGGACGATTAACAAACGTCTCATCAAACATGTCTCAAAAGAATTTTAATAAGCTTTTTTTTGCTAATATATTGGGATGGTTATTAATTGTCCCAAAAGAAAAAAAAATAAAATCTTATAATTATAATGTATATAGAATATATTTGTAAAATATATTTCATTTTCAATATCCATAATCAATAATGATAATATTATCATATAAATAATATTAATAATTACACCTGAATAAAATTATACGTACATAGCTAGCTAATAATAATATAAAATTAGTAATTAATTAGTTTCAAAACTTGAGACATTTTCATATGTCTCCATTAAAATAAAAATGTTATCATTTGTTATAAATTCTATCAAACTAAATACAAAAATAATAATATCATGTTATATTTATTTTATTGACGAGATAAATACACTATTTATATCAACTATTCTCTTTTATGTACCTTATATTTTCTACAATCTATATAAATAAATAGCATACTCAAGTCTAAAGAAATACATATCAATTATATAAAACATTAAAATAATCCAAATACACACCATAGTTAATACTTACTAATTCTTGCCAATATTATCTTGGATTATATATAATATATCTCAAATATCACATTACATAAAATTCACACTTAATATCATTAGGTTGCATTGAAACCTATATATGAAACAAATTATTAGTTAGTTGTTAAAAATGAATACTAGTGAAAAATATTGATGTTAAGCAAGTAATATATTTGTAAAAATAATTATTTTAATAGATCGAATGTTATGAGGTGGTTTAGATGGACGCATGATGGTTGTATACCATTGAGAGATAGCACTATAAAAGTATACATTTATGTTATATATATATATATATTACATCATATATTTTACTTAAATATATAGTAAATAATGTTTAAAGGTATTTCTTTCTTACCAAGCATATAAATCTAGGTGGCGTACTATTAACAAGTGAGTCCAACAATTCAATTACATTACTATATAGATGTATAATTCTAAGCATCCATGATTTCTATAAATGATATAAAACCATAAAATAATATCACAATTACTTACTTTAACCAATAAGACACTAGAAGTTACTTTAACTAATATAGCACTAGAAGTCATTCATACTCAATGAATAATAATTATTTATTGAACAAGAGCATCAATTTGTTCATCTAATTTGAGACTCTATACATTAGAAATCAAGGTAAGAGCATAAACGTTTTGACTAACCTTAAATACTTGAGAAGTAACTTTTTTTGAAGACTTGGCTCAATATTTGTTGCATAAGTTTTTGACTAACCTTAAATACTTCAAAAAGAAACTTTTTCTTACTTGGCATATTCACAAAAAAATTGACTAGCCTTGGGAACTTTAAAAACAATTTTTTTCTTACTTGACCTAACATTTTATGCACAAACTTTTTACTAACCTCAGGAACTTGAGAAACAATTTTTCCCTTACTTGGCAGTGTACACACAAACTTTTTTCTTATTTGGTGACTTGCCTAAATCATTCAATATATCATCAATATATATTAAATTTAAAAAATATTCAATTTTCAATGAATTAAATATTATACTAATTGATTCGCTTGATATAACTATTAAAGCTTTTGGCCAAGCTATAAAGCATTCTTTAGCTATATATATATATATTCATCTTTAATCGAAATAGGAAATAACTCATCTGATATGATTGTCTAGTCTATACTTACCCATGAATTATATCTTTCAAGAGGCATATGATGCACTACTTTCGATGGGTCACTTGTCGGATAAACTTTACCTCTAATTATAATATTATTCATATCACCCAATGCTAACTCACAAATAATTTCCTAAGACATGATAATAAGAGATTGATTATATTATTCAAAATTAATAGGTTTGATAATAAAAATACTTATATTCAAAACATACATATAAAAAAAATCAATAAATAACATGATATTTTGCATACATATCTTTAACAAGTAAAGTAGAGGATCCAAAATTAGAGGATAAATATAAGAGTTACTTCCTTGTATGATACCGAGACTTTTTCTTCCCAACTTAAGAGATTGATTCTCTTCCAACAACTTCAAAACTTGTTGTCTAAGTTCTTTTTTTCTTATCCTCTTCTTCAACTATTTACTTATTTTTTTTCTTATTTCTTCCATCATTTTTTCTATTGTTTTGTTCACTTATAAAATTGCTTAAACAATATCAATGCAAAAGCTAGCTCCTCTAACACGTTTGGAGTGCTCCTTTGTCTTTAAAGCCATAGTTAATATGTCATGGTGGCCATCTATATCCAATTCCACCTTCGTCTGTATCTCTTCCTACGAAGTAATTAAGATATGTATATTTATTAGTAAAAGTTTACTTCAATTACATATGAGATCGATATCTATGAACATTTGATTTACTATTTGCTCTAACAATAATGTTGTCTTCTCATTGTACGAAACTCCATCTTTAAAATGATCATCTTTCCAAGGAACATGACTTCCATTAGCAAAATTTACTTTCTACAATAGCAAAAAGTTATATATGTGCATATAATATATTTGTGATTTATTAAAATTACCAATTTACTTAATAACTTCTCCTCTTATCAACAAAAATACATTGACCCGTATGTACTACATAAATAACCTACTCTAGACTTTTTTTGACACCTCTACTTAATTTCACCACAAGACATATACTCATAGTAACCAATTTTGAAATATATAAAATTAAATAAAACTACATTGAATGACACTTACTTTAACTTATTCGAATTAGGTTCGACATACAAACCAATCCCATGATTCTTGATTAATAGCTGTAAAATCATTAAGAATCATGTGCAACATATTGGTTTTAACAAGACGAGATATCACATAATCACAATACAATGTATGCTTGTGCTTTTTCCATAAACACCTCAACAAACTCATTGCATTAATATGAGCAACATTCAAATCAATATCATGAAATGTAAAAGTTTTCTATAAAATAAAATAAGTACTCAATTATAAGTTTAAATAATAAAAAATATTTTTTTTAGTAAATGAATAGTTTAACATATACCATAACATCCACCCATGCCTTGTCCTCGAGGATAATGTTTACTTTCAGCTATACCTTATTGATAGGAATGTTATAACATGCATGTACTTCCCAATAACTCTAAAAAGTTGTACCTTTTTTTTTTCAATAATTACACCTTTTGTGTTGAAATGTACCTCAAGGTGCGTACTCTCACTCCGTAATATCACTAAAGATTTCATCATCATGCAATCTTTTTTTTTCTTGTAGGCTTGTTGGCATGTTGTGATGGATTTATCACACAATGCAAAAATTGAAACAAGATATTAGTTAGGAATTTAAATTTTTTTGAATTAAACTATAAATGAATACCACAAATAAGAAACAATATGAATATACTTTGTGCCTTAGTTATCAAATAAAAAATATCAAGTTTCACAATCAACATGAGTATAGCTTATTTGATTTTTATTTTCTCCATCATCATTCATGTCACTTGTACCTAAAATTTTATCATGCTCCATAGAAATGTCACCTAAAACATTATTACTTATAGTATCATTGTAATCCCAACAAAGAGGAGTTAAAACAACCCACCATCATTGATGAGCAGAATCGATATCGCTGATTCTACAAATACTTTAGTTTTATATTTGTAAAACTCTCGTAAGTGTACAAATCAGTTCATAGAAAATGATAAATATACTTTCAATATCGATCTAAGGAAAGAATATATGTGGTTTTTAATTTATTATTCAAACTTTTAAAAGCAAAATTAAAACCTAAATATCCTATCACGATATTTTGGTTTTTGTGATTCTAATCTAATAACATAAAAATAAACATAGATATGAATCCAATAAACATTTATACAAATTTTTTTATCATTTATAACAGTGGAGTATTTATGGATATAATATCTAAGTTAATTATGTTTTCTCATATCATGTTATTAAAGATATAAATTGATATTTATTGATTCTCTTTTTTTATATGAATACCACATTTGGTTGGGTTATATATTCTTTGTTAATTAAACAAATTAATTAACGCCTATGAGTAAGGTTGATAACTAATTTGGTTAATTAAATTAATTCTTTTTTTTCTAAGAGATTGAAAATGAACTATTTCAATGCCACCTTTGGTAGAGTTGGATAGTTTAGACTTTCTTCAAGGTGTCCAAATTAAACCTAAGAATTTAATTATCTGTGTACTAACTTTTAAGTTTTAAAATCATTACTGAAAATATATTGTCAATACATTTTCGAATAATAGTTCTTATAAAAATTTTTAAAATAGGGCTTCACTCTAACTACCAGACGATTGTACCAACAAATAAAAAGAGTATTACTCTAAATTAGACAAGATAATTAAACCTTAAAATCTAATTTTCAAATTTAAGTTTGTAATAAAAAATAATATATTTCTCTCTAATATCCTTAATATAAAATCTTAAATAAAAACAAAATCAATCCATTTTATAGAGATTTTTACCTATTTAATATTTCACAAGCATAACAACGTTATTATTATATCATATTTACAAACAGCTAGTCATGTTGAATTTAATTACAGACAAATTAAATATAACATATAAGAATAAAATATAAAAATAATTGTAAAGACTTACTACACTGTGATGCTAATTATGTTGCTGGAAAACCTCCAAACGGATTTACATTTTCTTTTATTGAATTAAAAGATAAAAATTTATAAAAACATAACTAGTACTTCTCAAAAAGAAAATAAATTTAAAAATAAAAACTAAAAAAAAACTAAGCTTTCTAGAGAGAGAAAGAGCTAAGAAACTTATTTCTTGAGGTGTTTTTTGTATAATGGGAAGAATGGGTATTTATAGGTAAAGAGAAGGGTAAAAAAGTGAAAAAAATGCATAATGGATAAACGTTGACGCAGACACTAACACAGCACTAACGCAGTAATGGGTTTGTTTAATTCGACATGACGCTAGCGCAGCGCAGACGCGCTGTGCAAAAGATCGACATTGTGTGGGAGGTTACACATGAAATTTGGTGTTGTGCGGGTGGCTACGCACATACTTCGATATTATGCAGGTGATTGCACACGGGACTCAACGTGGATGGGCAGCTACACATGAGATTTCGGCTTTTTTGACATTTTTGACTCATTTTGTCTAATTTTCCTCATTCATTTTCCCAATATATTTGTGATGTATTTCCTCTAGTATTTATTTTTGAGTCTTTAAGTTATTTTTTTAAGCAAAAATACCTTAAAAATAATAAAAATACCCATAATTTTGAAAAGATTAATTTATATAAAAATATGATAAAATCATATAAATATAAATCTTTTTGATCAATTAAAGTACATTAAATTATGGTAAGCTTAGTATTTTTTAAGCACTCATCAATCGTGTCTCTTGATCATCTTGAATATAGAACACTTGTTTAGCTTGGGATGCCATTATGAAAAAGGTCATATTTATAACCAATACGATTAAGAACAATCAATGTAAATCTAGGAGTATCTTTTTTCACACTATGTTTAATATCTACCTAATTACACTTAAATAAAGGAACTCTAAACTTAAACATAATCTAGATCCCATATCTCATCAATAACTTCATAGTATGAAACATCTCCTTCAATGGATTGCATATCCTTAGACCTAGAAAAATCAATAGTTTTTGTCATAATAGAAACTCCACTATTTTGAGTTGTTAATGTATATCTATTAATAGATTAATGTATATTTGTTCATGTATATCATATCTGCTAATGTATATCTAGTATACTTTAGATATATCTAGTTTACTTGTAACTCATATATAAAAGCACCATGCATATTCCTTAATAGAAAGAATACAATACAATCATTAAGTATTTATAACATGGTATCAGAGCCATTATCTGACCTTTCTTTTAGCAGTCTTATCTATTATGGTGTTACTTCACCTTTATCGCTTCTGCTATCACAACAGCCGCTCCAGCCACTCACCTTTGAACCTCCGATGTCTTTCAGCCATTCTTTTTAGGTTTCGGGCCTGCAATTGCTGTTGTTGAGGAGTCCTACACCACATAGACCACTACAATCATCATCTCCACCGAGCATCTTGCTCTAATAACCTTTATGCAGTTACCACTATGATTGGCTCGCCCCGATCTACAGAACCGTGAAATTCCTACAACCATTGGAGCCTGCACGCACTCTCACGCGCCACACTGAGGAATCACACCTCTTCCTCACGCGCTGGCCACAGAAAACCAAGCACCACCGTGAATCTTGCTTTGACAACCTTTTTGCAGATACCACCATGATCGGCTCGACCAGATCTACACATTAGTAGAAGTCTCGCAAGCATCAAAGCCTGCAAATGTCCTCACGTGCCGCAAATATAAACTGTGCGTTAGATTCAAATGCTGCACTCTGATCCTATGACATCAACAGTGACACATCCCTAAGGTTGACGTCATCATCGCCTTCTGTTGACATCATCTCACCATTGACTGTCGTCATCACTGCTGTTTGACTATTGAATTTTTTGTAGATCAGGTTCACCCTACTCAGTTTTTCGCGTAGACCTCATTTTTGTAGTCCGTTTTTGCATATTGTGTTTCTAAATGGATAAAAAGGATGTTTTTTTCCTCGTCCATCAATATTGTATTGAAGAGGACCAAGAATTATTTATCATGGTCTCAAGTTATGCGTAATTTTCTTAAGGGTCGCATGATCTAGAATTACTGTACTGGTGCAATTACCATTCCTGTTAAAGGAGTAAGTGAAGAAGATGTTGCCTACCTTGGTCGCATGATTGAATGGAATAGTCACAACCACATGATCCTCACATGGATTTAGAATACTTTTGTTCCCTCCATCTCCAATCTATTGGGTAGCTTTGATGATGCAAAATCAGCATGGGATATGTTAGCTAAAAGGTACTCCACTACTCACGGATCTATGAAATATAAGTTAGTAGTTGAATTGCATCAACTTTGACAAGAACCAGGACAATCCATCAATGACTACTATGATCAACTTTGCTTTTTTTGGGACTAAATTGACCTTTGTGATACAATTTGGGCATGCTTAACAATATGCTACAGTTAGAGATGGGTTTCATCTCTATGAGTTCCTAATGTCACTTTATAAGGACTTTGAGCCCATCTGGGGTTAACTACTTAATCGCAGTCCTTCTCCCTCTCTTGATACTGTCGCAAACGAGTTGGTTAGAGAAGAAGCTCGACTTGCAACCCTACAAGCCCAGAATAAGTTCAATGTTTTGACAATTACTCCTTCTACTCCTGCCATTGAGTAACCTCAGTAGTCAGGTGATTCCTCTTGCTCTAGCAATCATCGCAAGCAAACCAATAAGAAGTTCTACAATTATTGCAAGCATTATGGCCACATCATTGAGACTTGTTACCATCGCAACAAATCTACTGCTACTATTGCTAATACTAAGCCTATTCCATTAATGCCTTCCATTTGAATTGAGTCCCAGTCTTTTGGATCCACTATCAACCTCTCTTCTAGATCCACTATCAACCTCTCCCCCATTGAACTACAAAAGATCATAACTCAGGCTGTTTAAATGGCTTGTAATGTAACTATTTCCACTACTCTCTCAGTTCTGCCCAGTAAGTCTCAAACTTGGCTTTTTGATTCTGCATATTGTTCTTCTATATGTTAATGATATGATCATAACTGGTAATGACCTCAGTGGCATTCAATAACTCAAGAATTTTCCTAATCAGTAGTTTAAGATGAAAGACCTTGGACATCTCAACTATTTCTTGGGTCTTGAGATCACTCGTTCCATAGACAGTCTTTATATTACTCAAGTCAAGTATGTATCTAACCTTTTATCTCAAGTTGGACTCACTGACAATAAGACTGTTGACACTCCAGTTTAACTTAATGCGCATCTGACACCCTTGGAGGGGAAACCATTGTGTAATCCCTCTCTTTACAGACGATTGGTTGGTAGCCTAGTTTATCTTACAGTTACTCGTCCAGACATTTCTTATGTTGTTCAGCAGGTGAGCTAATATTTGTCTACTCCACGATCGACTCACTATGCTACTGTTATGTGTATTCTATGATACTTGAAGTGCACTCTCTTCCATGGCCTTTTTTACTCAACTCAATCTCCTCTTGTACTTCGTGCATTCTCTAATGATGATTGGGCAGGAGATCTCACTAATCACAGGTCCACTACAGGTTATTGCTTTCTCCTTGGTTCTTCTTTGATTTCTTGGAGAAGTAAGAAACAAACTTTCGTGGTCCACTCTAGTACTGAAGCAGAATATCATGCTCTTGTTGATACCACATTTGAGCTCATTTAGCTATGATGACTTCTTAAGGATTTGGGTGTGTTCACATCCTCTACTACTCCCATTTATTGTGACAATCAGAGTTCCATTCATATTGCTCACAATGATGTCTTCCATAAACTAACTAAACACATCAAGATTGATTGTCACTTTATTCATTATCATCTTATCCATGATGCTCTCAAGCTTTTCCCCGTCTCCTCCAACGATCAACTTGTAGATATCTTCCCTAAGGCTCTTCCTAAAGGATGCACTCGTAATTTGGTTGACAACCTCAAGCTGGATTCACATCCACCTTGAGTTTGAGGGGGGCTGTTAATGTATATCTATTAATGTATATCATATCTGCTAATATATATCTAGTTTACTTTAGGCATATGTAGTCTACTTTAGGCATATCTAGTTTACTTGTAACTCCTATATAAAGGCACTATGTATATTCTTTAATAGACAGAATACAATACAATCATTAAGTATTTCTAACATAAGTATCACAATTGTAGCATCTTTGCTTTGTTTGGTAGTACGTTCCATTTATGGTATATCCATGATATTTAATGACATTAAACTTAATACATTGTGCTATCCACCGCAAGTCTTCTATGACTTTGCAATTTTATTGATGTAATTTATTTGTAATCTATAATACAAAGCAAAAAAATATAACATGCACAATATATACTATAAATATGTTTTAAAGAATATGTAGATTAATATATAAGACTTCTCGTAACTTATTTGAGCACAAATTCAATAAATAAAAGAGTGATTATGCTCATTTAAGATCCATTTTTTTTTGTCTTAGAGTGATTGCTATGTCCAAGATATTTCATATACTTCTTACGATATAATAACAATATATAGTTGATAAGAATATTAATCTAAATATATTCAACATTTTCATTTTTAAGAAATTGAAAGATGACTTACTCAATGTAAGGTTAAACTTCTTCCATGTTGTTTAATATATACATATGTGCTTGCTCTCATGTGATACAATCAATGGTATCAACCCATCCACCTTTATCTGGCTTCCCTAATACATTCGAACCATTTGGTTCAGTTCAATCAATCAAACGACTAATCGACTTCACTCCAATTAAATTTTTTGAACAAAATTCAATTACTTCTTCAACAACAAAACACTCTGATATGCATCATTTTGGACGATTACGATTACAGACATAACTTCTAAGAACTTTTTTACTCTTCTCAAATGTATAAATCCACCTTAAATATACTAGCCTATATAACTTTAACTCCCATATGGGATGCACAATAAGGTGCATCATTATATAAAAAAAATGAGGGTAGAAAGTACTTTTCGAACCTACATAAGGTAAGTACAACTTTTCTTTGAATATCTTCTAGTTTATTCATATCCATAGACTTTTTCCAAATATCATTGAAGTTGTACATATCTATGACAAAATTCTTAACATCTTTAGGTAACATGCCATGTATTAGAATGAGTAGTATTTATTGCATCATAATATGCCAATAATGAGTCTTCATTGCATTCAATTTTCCATCTATTGTAGAAACCAATGATCGTATATTAAAGGAATATTTATAAGGGATTTTAACTTTGGATAATGTCTTAAAAATTCTTCTTTTCTTTCTTACTTAAAGTGAAACATGCAGAAGGAACAAAAGTGCTTCATTCACCAATTATAGGATGCAATTCTCAACGTAATCTGCTTTCTTGTAAGTCCAATCAGACACTTAGTCTATCTTTTGTTTTTTTAAGGAATATTTAGTAAGATACATAGAATTCTATTGCACACATTTTTCTCAATGTGTATGACATCTATAACGTGTCCTATAGGTAAAGAACTTCAATAGTCTACCTCAAAAAATATTGATATCTTTATCCAACAAATTGAGATATCAAGAAACTTTTATTGTTCTTTTGATTTGACACAAGAAAATATTATTCCTTCAACTTCCTTCAAAATATCGTCACCTGTTGGTGGTAATGGAGATAGGTTAAGTTCAATTGTCCCGTCAAATGATTTCAATTGCTTTCGATAAGGATGATGAAGAAGGAGAAACTTGTGATGACCCATATAACACGGTTTAAGAAAATGTGTTAATGAATTTGAAAATGTATTCTTACTACAAATTAGACAATCAAGTTTTCCCTTAACAACATGACTAGATAAATTACTATAAGCTAAAAAATAATTTATAGTCCATATTAGGATTGCCTTCATTGTGCATTTTTCCTAACAATATGCATCAAACACTTTAATACCCTCATTCCATAAAGTTTTTAAATCATCAATCAAAGGCTTCAAATACATATTAATGTCATTTTAGGTTGTTTAGGGCCTGATATTGACAAAGCTAACATTATGAACTTCCTTTTCATTCAAAACCATGGTGGAAGATTGTAATTAACCAATAGAACTGGCCAACAACTATACTTACTACTCAATGAACTATATGGATCAAAGCCGTTAAATGCAAGTGCTATTCTAAGATATCTTGGATCTTATGCAAACTTTGGCCAAGTTTCTTAACTAAGTTCCAAGAATGGGCATGTGATGGATGCTCTATTTTTTCATCTACCATTTGTTATGAAACATGCCACGTTAAGTTCTTTAATGTCTCAAGACTTTGGTATATTCATCTAAATTTCATAATATGTAAAAAATACCATAACAACTTAGCATGAATATTTTTATTGTCTTTATCATTTATGATTTTAGAATCCTTCCACCTTGATTGCTTACAAATTAGACATACACTTGCATTATTATAGTCCTTTCTGTAGAGTATGTAATCATTCAGACAAGTATATATTTTCTCATATCCTATTAATTCCAAGCTCATTTAGTGACTTTTTTTTTTACCTCATACATAGAATTAGGAAGTTGATGGCCATTGGGAAATATTTCACCAATTACACTTAAAACCTCCTTAAAGTTTTTATCAAACAATCCAAACTATGCCTTCATATTGTACAATGTTACTAAAGTCGATAACTTACCGAATCTAATATAGCCACCCCACAATGGTTTCTCAGCATCCTCTAAAATATTATTAAATTATTCACCAAATTTTTATCATGCACAACATTTAGCATTTCTACGGTGTTAACAAAAACATCATCAACGTGCTTTCTTTTTGTGATAAAAGTTGGACATGACCATTCATTATACTTTTTAATCTCTTCTCCGTGCCAAAACCAATTCTTATAGCTTTTGTCTATATCATTCTCAAATACATGGTTCCAAATTTCATTTACATTAAGTCTATTTTTGTTTCCACACTTAAGAAAAAGACACTTGATTTTTTCTAAATTTTTTGCCTTCTCGATAACAAAATTTAGAAATTTTTTAAGTCCTTTGCTAAATTCAGTAGACTTTCTATCTATATATATACAAGACTTATCCATCACAATTCCTAATTTCATATATATATATATATATCAATAATTAGTTCTAATGTTTAAGTTTATTCTTAAATGTTAATAATTATTTAGAACAGATGTTTTATGAATTGATTCAAAACATACATATATATTCAATATTCGATTATATATATTAGTTATTTCTATTTTATTAATTTATCTTTTTTTATATATACTATGGCATAATTATATTAAATTCACAAAGCACTATATATTTATATAAAAATAAAGTTTAGCTAAATATTACTTAAAATGACTTGTTTAAACTTAATTTGTCATTTTTATCTGAAAAAACACTAGTCAAAAGTGAGGTTAATTATTTGCTCATAAGGCAAAATTGTAGATACTCTTCAAGAAAATTAGAACAGTTTACTAACTTTAAAAAAATCAAACTAAAAACATACAATATGAATGAATTTGAATAAATAAAATCATGTAGTTTGTTAATGAAACACATTAAGAAAACAAATAGGGGAAAAAAGGAAAAAAAATAGAGTATTCATTCGCACAAAAAGGTAAGCATTTTACATGGAATCTAGACATGTGCAAGTGGATGAGGTGGTAGCTAAGGCATAGGTTGGGCATTGGAGGAAGGAGCTGCTAATGTGCGTCATTGGTTCTTGAAAATAACATGCAATTCGCGCTGGAAAAGAAGAAACTAGAATGTTGATGTTGTCTAGGTGGTGGCACCACTGATGGTGGTGTCCTGATGTGTTGGTTGATCGTGGGTGACTATGTTGGCACGACAATAGTGGTTCAGGGGAGGCGTACAGTTGTAGAAAAATTGTTAATTTTAATAAATGTAATAGTTAGGGCTAATGTGAGGGGAAAAAGAGAGATATGTGTTTTTAAATTAATGTGATAAAGTTTTAGGGATGGTTAATTACCGTCATAAAAAGTGACCTTTACGAACAATTAAGAACTATCCCAAAAGAGTTTAGAAAAAAGTTTTAGGGACGATTATTGAAAATTTATAAGATATGGACCTAATTAACCTATAAGAGTTAATAAGTTATTTTTAATTTTTACCAATTTATAACTTAATAACCTAAATAAAGCGTCCATACATGCAATCGTGTGTAAGAATAAAGTGCAAAAATAAGAGAATAACACACAATATTTTTATATAGAAACAACCTAAGTCACAACTATGACCTAAGAGGAAAACTAATGGTTCACTAGACCACCCAACTTTCCACTATAAAAATCAAATGTTCAAGTACAAACTCGGTCTTATGCTACCCTCCCTAAGATACTGTCCCAATGTACTTTACTTACGAGTCTTTGCTCTATTTTCATAGTTTGTAAAATTAGCGTGAGCAGTTTTCAGACCAATGTTTCAATAAGCTTCCCACTAATCAGCTATGTTCTCGAATTAACTGCAAAATGGTTAATACAAAAACACAAGTGCTCGTGTGTGCTCTATAACATATTTAATAATGACTAATACTAACTAGATGATTTAAAATATATGTCATTTAAATCAAATCAACTAGCAAATTTTAGAGCAAAAAGATCAAGAACAGTTCAATAAAAATAATTTCTTTAAAGATTAATAATAAAATCAAATAACTATGGTATGATAAAAAAAATTATTTGATCTAATAATTTAAGAACAAAAATAAAGAAGAAGTCATAAGAACATATTATCAAAATATCGTAAAATAATTATGTTTATTAATCAATTAAACATAACCACCAATATTTGATAGATTAACTAAAGAAAAAAACCTAAAACATTATGATATTATATTTGTAAAATAAAAGAGAAAAATTAAGAATAATAGAATAATGTTATTGTGTGTTTGATTGAAACAATGAGCAATAGATTTTATTTATAGGAAAAATTAAAACTCTTACTCCTATGTAATTGATAAATATATTTTCTATTACAAATAGGATTAGTAATATTCATTTATTAAGAAGACTCCTATATGATTGATAAATATATTTTCTATTACAAATAAGATTAATAATACTCACTAATTAAGAAAACTCCCATTTAAAAAAGAGTTCTTTTAAAATAGGATCATTAATCATGAAGATTCATATTTAAAAAAGAGTTATTTTAAAGTATATTTTATGCTAAAGATTTAAGCTATAATTTAGAGTATATCTTATCTAATATTTTTGCATATATCATATTCTATATTTTAGCAACAAAAATAATACAAGATTTATAAATATATGCTATTAAATGTGTGAATGCAATCATATGTGTTATAATTATAACATATATATCTAAAGTACGACTATATGAAATTATGACATTTATTCAACTTTATTTGATAAACTTGACAGCGAGTTTAAAAATAAGTTTACATGTAATTATTTTGTCCACGAAAATAGCCAATACTTATAATCCTTACAAACTTCCCTTTTGTCATTTTCGTATGGCAAAACCTCTATTTCAGTTCATAACACTTATAGGAATAAGATAAAATACAATGATGTTCTAGACTCCATAGTGGAACTATCCTATGGTCTGGCGAATCCATCTTCGCTGCAACTTGAAAAGCTTGTAAGTAACTGAAATGACATAGGCAAAGTAAACAACTTGGCTTGAAAGCCCATTGTACATTAGTTCAATTTACATAAAAATAAGCCAAGTGTAAAGAATAATCATATAGTGTGCATTCATACCAATCAATCTTAATTAAATATGTTCTCCCCTATATGCATAACAAAATAAAAACATGGAAGTAAAACACATTATTCTCTCCTTCTTTTTGACATACGAGAAGGACAAAACATTAGACAAAGCAATAAAGTTAAACTCCTCCTAAAAATATAGTAATCTAAAAGTAGAGTAGTGTAGAACTTTAATGTGCTTTAAACTCCCTCTAAGTTCTATGACTCTCTAACTTAGAAACTAATTAAAAAGGTAATAAAGAAAAAGAAGATGTAAATGAAAAAAATCGGATTTTTTTTTGAAAATTTCATAAATAGCCACATCAGGTATTGAACTCATGTAATCATAAATGAGCACACAACCAATTGAGAATTCATCTTTTTTAACTCAAATTTTGATTATCTATTGTATAAATAAGAAAGTAGAGTAGAAGAGTCACACTTCACACATATAATGACATATTGACATTTATTTAAAAGCAGCATATATGTTTAAGCTCCACAAATATGCTAATTAAGTCATTTGTGATCAATCAAAAAAGACTCAAGAAAAAAATATCACCTATCATGTAAAATTATAATCGAGTCTTCAATCTCAAAAAATAAAATATATCTATTAAAAGAGGACTTAAATTTTTTTGTTTATTTTATATATGAGGTAAATGATATTTCTTTAACCTTTTGGCTCTTTATTTTTGTGTATTCAATGTTCAAGATTTATACGTAGTCGTTTTTTGCATAATCTTTCCTTCTTTTTATTTTTTGCATGAGCCATAAATCTAGCATGATGACTTTCACACTAGTTGTAGGGTATCCCTCTCTGCTCACTACGGTAGCTTCACACATCACAGTCTCTCAATACTAGGTGCCTCCATAAGGTAAAATTTTAAAAAGCAAGAATAAAAACTCAACACAATTTTACAATCAAGATTAGTTGAAGTTCTAAAGTCTTTTAAGAGAATTCATAAACTTCAAGAATATCATATATGTGTGTTCGTGAGTGTGTGAATAAGTTTATGTCAACATCGATCATCACATGTACAAGAAAATGTGTGGGTGCATAAGCCAAAATTGTAGAATAATTTATACAATAAATATCAAAATTAGTTAAGTCATTAAAACTAAGGTTATATGTCTGTAAGTGTTGAATAAGTTCAATACCTCGTTGGCCAAATAAGGATTCTACTTATCTTTTTTTTAATTCTAACTAATAAATAAAACAAAGACAATAAAGATTGCTCACTTAGGGTCATTTACGCACTCTAACAAAAATACTTAGATGAAGGAATAAAAGATGGTCAAGTGACCAGAAAAAAAAACCTTTCCTAACCCACATTTTCTTTCATTTTGGTTTCTCTATATCATTGGGTTGAACTCAACAAACTTAGGTTTCATAGGCATGTTCTTGAACTTAGCTGTATTTTTCTCATTCATCCCCAATGAAGATGCAGTATGCATAGTAAGATGATGATAATGAGTCCTAGCATTAAAAATACTAAATTTTACTTGCCTCTTTAAACCTAAGACTTCATGCTTCCTAGTAGAATTTTTGAACACATTATTATAATTTCCATTCATCCTTGAATATGATGTAGCATGCATAGATGGATGATGCTTATGGGTCCTACTATGTGAAAAATGGAAAAAATGATTAAGTTTAAGAGCATTCCTTAAAAATCTACATTTTGGTCTTATATGATTTTTTCTACCACAATGATGACAAACAAGCATAAACTTAACAACTTTTTCTACCATAGGTGCAATAGTTCTTTGTGCATAAGTAGTAACAGTAGGAGTAGAGTTTAAGGGCCTTACAAACGTGGTCTTTGATGTTGAAGGTGTGGAACTCTCATTCTTATAACCAAAGCCATGTGTATCACCATATCACTTACCAATGCTTAATATTGTATCTAAGTATTTAGCTCCAATGGTAAGTCTCTCCATTACTTCATATGATTCTTTGAGCTCTTGCACTTGTTTTTTATTATCTTCAACAAACTTATTATTTTCTTCTTTCAAACCTATAAAACTAAAATTCAAAGCATTATTTTGTTCTTGCAAAATATTATTCGTTTTTTTTAATTTATTAGAAAAAATTTCATGTGCCTCAAGTTGTTCATTTATTTTTTCTATTTTTGTATGTAAATTATTACTCTTTTATGGCTCTAAGACATTTAGAAAATAATTCTTTAGAACTTTTAACATTATATTTAGAAAGAAAAGAAGATTCAAGTTTCTCATCATCTGAGATATAATCCTCAATAAAATGACCCATAATAAAAATCCATAGGACTAACAATAAGTATATCTAGTACTAGCTCTGATACCAATTGAAAATTTATAAGATATTAACCTAATTAACCTAGAGGGAACTGAATAAGTTATTTTTAATTTTTACCAATTTATAACTTCATAACCTAAACAAAGCAACAAGTCATGCAATCGTGTGTAAAAATAAAGTGCGAAAATAAGATAATAACACACGATATTTTTAGGTGAAAATAACTTAGGCCACAACCATGACCTAAGAGGAAAACCACTGATCCACCAAACCACCTAACTTTCTCCTATAAAAATCAGATGTTTAGGTACAAACTTGGTCCTATGCTACCCTCCATAGGATACTGCTCCAATGTACTTTATTTAAGAGCCATTACTCTATTTTCACAGTTTCTAAAATTAATGTGAGTGATTTTTAGACCAACATTCCAATAAGCTTCTCGCCAATCAACTACGTTCTCGAATTAATTGCAAAATGGTTAACAAAAAAAAACACAAGTACCCGTATGTGTTCTAGAACTTATTTAATAATGATTAATCCTAACTAGATGATTTAAAACATATTTCATTTAAATCATATCAACTAGTAAATTCTAGAGCAAAAAGATCAAGAACAATTCAATAACAATAGTTTCTTTAAAGATTAATAATAAAATCAAATAACTATGGTACGCCAAACAAAATTATTTGATCTAATAATTTAAGAACAAAAATAAAGAAGAAACCATAATAACATATTATCAAAATATCATAAACTAATTAGGTTTATTAATCAATCAAACATAACCACCAATATTTGATAGATTAACTAAATAAAGAAGCCTAAAGAATTATGATATTATATTTGTAAAATAAAATAGAGAAATTAAGAATAATAGAATATTGCTCTTGTGTAGTTGATTAAAACAATGAGTAATAAGTTTTATTTATAGGAAAAATTAAAAATCTTACTCTTATGTAATTGATAAATATATTTTCTATTACAAATAAGATTAGTAATATTTTTTAATTAAGAAGACTCATATATGATTGATAAATATCTTTTCTATTACAAATAATATTAGTAATATTCATTAATTAAGAAGACTCATATATGATTGATAAATATATTTTCTATTACAAATAAGATTAATAGTACTCACTAATTAAGAAAACTCTTATTTAAAGAAGAGTTCTTTTAAAAATAGATTTTATGCTATCTTTTATGATAAAGATTTCAACTATAATTTAGAGTATATCTTATCTAATATCTTTTAGCATATCTTATTTTGGAGTATATCTTATCTAATATCTTTTAGCATATCTTATTCCATATTTTAGCACTAAAAATAATTTCAGATTTATAAACATATGTTATTAAATGCATAAATGTAATCATATGTATCGTAGTTATCAAATATATACATGAAGTACAATTATATATAAGCATTTGTTTGACTTTTCTTGATAGTTTGCTACTGTATTAATTATTACTTTTAATTTAATAAAAAATAATTGTATTATATAAAATAATTATCTATAAAAATATATTTATTAATGTAAAAAACTAAAAAAAAAAACTATGGTGGTCATTCACCCTTTTTATATATTAAGGTGTATAATATGCCTAACTTAGATATACATTTTGAAAAATTAAGCATTTTACGTCTTACAAAATATTTAATTTGTAAATTTGTCTCCTCATTGACTTATTCTTTAGTTAATTTAATAAAAACATAAAATAACAATTCTAAAAGTAGTATATTCAAATTTTACAGATGCATTTGGTACGGTCATAAAGAATTACTATTCCCCAATACCATTTGTTCTAAAAAATATATATATATATATATATATATATATATATATATATATATATATATATATATATATATATATATATATATATATATAAAACAATTATACAACTACATGATTGATTGTAAAGTTGTACAAATTAAGTATAAGATACCAAGATAGTAGTTACCATTGCGCATATGCTTTACATATCTGTATTATATAAAAAACTTTAAATGATATTTAAAATAATTTTGAATAAATTATCTTTATATTTTAAAATAATAATATATCTTACTATTTATATTTTATTTTATATATCAAATAAACAATGCTCATTATATCTATTTCTAATATGTATAATTTTTGTTGTTTCTTTTACAATAAGGAATTTGTAATTGAATAAAAAACTTGGAATTAGATTTTTTATTTTATTTACTAGTCATAAATACATACTTCTAATGTAATTTATTAAATGTTAAAAATAATAATTATTGAATTTTATTTAAATAAAACTATAATCTTGTTATTGTTATATAAAAAATATCATATAACTAATATTTTTAATAGTATTTAAAATAATTGTTAGTATTTTACATACTAATAATTTATTAATTAATTGATAAAAATATTCATAAATAAATTATATAATAATTAATGAAATAATGATAATTTTAGTTAATTTTAAAAAATATGAATGTAATTTTGTATAAAATTTTATAGATTTATATTTTTATAAATAATATAGTTATAAATACATATAACTATATAAATATAATTTGTCAAATAAAGAATTAAAAATTTTAAAAATACAACAATTTCAAGGCTCTTTAACTAGAAAGAGAAAAATGTGTGTGCAATTTGAAGAAATTAATGTTTGAAGAAATAATCAGAGGAAGAAATAAACGTTTCATTAATCTAATTTCTTGATTTGTATCGGATATTTACATTGTTTATATAGACAAATACTAATTACTATTTCACCAACCACCATGATTGAATTGTATGATTCTGACTTGATTGGTAGCGCGTAGTGTATATTGGAAAAAATGTTTGGCGTCGGTGCGGTGATTGTTGAATTGTGTTTGCAGGTGTTTGTTGAATTCAACACTCCCCAGTTGGTGCGTAGATGTCTTTCATGCCCAACTTGTCAAACTTTCTGAATACTCGATATGAAATTGCTTTAGTGAGGATGTCGGCCAATTGATCTTCGACTTGATTTTTGGCAATTCCAATGAATTTTCTTCTAACTTTTCTTTAATAAAAATCATTAACTTCAACATGTTTTGTACGATCGTGTTGAAATTTGGATTATGCCAAGCAATATCACATCTGCTTTATTGTCACAAAATAACTTAATTGATTAACTTTCGCAGGATATGTCAAATCTTTTAAGAGAGATTGTAACCACTGAGGAACTCACAAAGCCCAGAGTGCCATTCCTCGTATTGACCTACTGCGCAGCGGGCACAACATGTGTTGTTTCTTACTTCTCCGTGTTACAAGATTTCCCTGCAAAAAGTGAAGTAGCCTGATGTAGATGTCATGTCATTTATTGATCCAGCCCAATCAAGATCAGTATATACTTCAATTCTAGAAAACTACGAGTTCTTAGTGAACAATACTTTTTTCCAGGGAGCAGATTTTAAATATCTCAAAATACGAATAAGCTGCGTTCATATGTTGTTACTCCAGGATTATGCATAAATTGGTGACAATACTTAAAGCATAGGCAAGGTCCGGTCTTGTGTGTGCCAAATACATCAACCTTCCAACAAGCCTTTGGTATCTTTCTTTGTTTGTTGGAACTTGATCAACCTTGATACATAACTTTAATCCTTCCTCTCTTTGGTGTATTAGGCTGGTTGACATCTTTGACATCTAGGGTTTCTTTTAATAAATCTAAGGCATACTTTCTTTGAGATAAGAAGATTCCTTCGTTGATCGAGAAACCTCGATCCAAGAAAATATTTTAAGGAACCAAGGTCTTTCATTTGAATTCTTTGGATAAGTAAGTTTGTAGCGCTTTCCTTTTCTTCAAGATCATTTCACTGTTACTATCATATCAACATATACAATAAGTGCGGTGATCTTTACCATACCACTTTTTTAGAAATAAAGTATGGTGAATTGCTTTGCTTGTAGCCAAATGCAAATGCCGTTGACCTTGTGAACCCGCCAAACCATGTACTCGGGGATTGTTTCAATCCATCTGAGTGATTTTTTTAATTTCGCACACCTTTTCTCCATGGATTGTGGATTTCTTGATTCCTGGTGGTAAATCCATGTAGACTTCTTCAATTAAATCTCCGTGTAGAAAGGCATTTTTACATCAAACGATATAATGGCCAATCTAAATTTATGAGCTAGAGATACCAAGACCCGAAAGCAGGTGTTAATTTTGGCTACGGTGAAAATGTTTCGTATAGTCGATCCCAATATGTTTGAGTGTATCCTTTTGCCACCAATCTTGCTTTATATCGTTCAATCGTACCATCCGCTTGATATTTTCTTGAAAAAAATCCATCGACGTCCAACAATTTTCTTTGTTGGTGGACGATCGACAAGCTCCCAAAGTTCTATTTATTTCTAAAGATTTTAGTTCTTCATTCAATAGCATCTTTCCATTTTTTGGTCGGGTTAAAGCTTCGCACAATCGTTAGGAATAGATACTGACAGATAATTGATTCACAAATGATACGTTTGATTTTGACAAACGATGTTTAGACATATAGTTACTCATGGGATATTTGACTTTACTAGAAATCTCGGTTCATACATGGCTTTAGGAATACCTGTTGGGACGTGATGGAAGTATTTTCTGGTTGGTTCAATAGTTGGAACATCCTGCGCAAACGATTGGTTAGGTATATCGGCGAGTTTGTGGAGAAGGAATCTCGTACTTTCATTTAGTGGTAGTAAGGAACTTTGTGATGATCTTGAAGTTGATGAGGACTTGATTCCATTTCCTTGAGTCTTGTCTATATTGAGAGTTATTACCATCTGAATTCAAGTTATTTGTATTTTCCTCACATATAATTTGTCTTTCTTCAAGGAAGCAATTTATATGTAAAGTCTAATTTGACATGGTTGTACTCCGAAATTCGGGTGTAGAGGAGAAATACATTGTATCTTCGTAAAAATAACATCCATAGTAGTAATCATTTGTTTTGTAGGAGGATGGTAACACCGATACCGCTTTTTGTTGTATGGCATATCCATAAAACACTGACGTATTGCTCGTGGATCCAACTTGCTACGTTGTTGTTTATGTAGGTGTACAAATTCCACCTGACCAAAGATACGAGGAGGTAGATTGGGAACATTTGGTGCAACAATTGCTTCGGTGATGGCTTGTAGTGGTGTTTGGAAGTTAATGGAGACTGGAAGGTACCCGATTGAGTAAATATGCGGCAAGTAATTATACTCCCCCAATAAGATAATGACATATTAGCTTCGATCAATGAGGCACGAATGACTTCCAACAAGTGTTGATTTTTCCTTTCTATGCAACTCCGTTTTTGTTGAGGTGTATCAACACAAGTAGTTTGATGAATAATGCCTTCGATTGAAGATATTCTTGAAGCTCTAACTTTTATATTCTCCTCGTTATCACTTAGAACTTGGATCTGTGTTTTATATTGAGTACGAACCATTTTATGAAATTTTCTAAATAAGAAGTTTACCTCACTTTTAGATTTCATTAAAACGGACTCCAAGTCATTCTACTAAAATCATCAATAAATGTAACAAAACCAACGTGATCCTCCCAAAGTAGAGACTTTGGAAGGACCCATACATCGAATGTATAACCGTAAACGGAGATGGACTTTTATTTAAGGTTACGGGAAATGAGGAACGATGACTTTTGCTAGTTCACGGACATCACACTTTAAAGTAGAAAGATCTAAGCTCAAAATAAACTTGGAAATAATTTTTTCAAATATCCAAAAGAAGCATGACCCGTCTCACATGCCATAGCCATATATTTGATTATTATTTGAGACGAACATCGTAATTAGTCTCATTAAGAATAATTCGACATTAAACACACCTTCGGTAGGCAGTTGTATCGTACAACATTTGGATTTGATTGCTCATAGGTAATGAAATTATACCTCTTATGATATTATGGTAACGAACTAGAAAATGGTGTAATAATTTTAGGGCTAAAGAATATATATATATATATATATATTTTTTTTTTGTGTTTTTTTTTAATATATATTTATACTAAACCGGATAAAAACCATAAAACCGAATCAAATTTGGTTTAAAAAACTTGAAAAAAATGAACCAGGACATTTGTTAGAAATCCGAGAACCGGAAAAAAACCGGGTTTGGACCTTTAAAATAGGCCAAGGCCAAAAATATGGAAACTGTGAACAACGAAAACCGGGTTCAATCAATCACGTGGCGGACCAACCTGAGCCGAACCGGCAAGGTGACTGAGCGAGCCAAGGCGCGACCGGCTACGCCACAATGGGACCGGGCTGCATCAAGCCAATGCGAGCAAGGCAGATCGAACCGAAGCCGAACTGGCCTAACCGGCAGGAACCGGATGACACGTCATCATCTTGACCTCCCAGGATGGCGCGCGCGGGGCGCGTGTAAAACTCACCCTCGGCCCGGGCGGCGTGAGGAAGCGTGGACGGTTTTTTCCGCTATTACATTTTTACCAAAATGTTAATTGTGTTTAGCAGTGTCTGGTAAAATTAGGTGGGAGAAATCTTGCTTAAAAATTGATGTTTGTAATTAATATTTGTGGGGTGTTTGAATGAAAATTTTTTTGAGTAGAAAAAAATATTTTCAGATAAAGAAATCTCTGTTTTAGAGAACAAGGGTTTCAAATTTGTATAAAGCAACGACTTGGCTTTGATACCATGAAGAAATTAATGTTTGAAGAAATTAATGTTTGAAGAAATAATCAGAGGAAAAAATAAACGTTTCATTAATCTAATTTCTTGATTTGTATCGGATATTTACATTGTTTATATAGACAAATACTAATTACTATTTCACCAACCACCATGATTGAATTGTATTATTTACAGCTTGATTGGTAGGCGCCGTGTATATTGGAAAAAATGTTTGGCGTCGGTGCAGTGATTGTTGAATTGTGTTTGCAGTGTTTGTTGAATTCAACACAATTTGTTTTTGTATATAAGTCAAAAACTATTAATTTATACATTTTGATTGAATCAAAAACTATTTAAAAAATTGCAATTTTATTAAATGTCAGTTAAATTTTAAAGTGAACCTAAGTCGTATTTTTTTAATAATCAATTACATTATATAACTAACTAATATAATAATTTAATCTATTTGGCTCTTGTTCAAATAACTCAAAAAGATATATATAATAATTTGACGGATTTAACTTCTTTTAATAACTTAAAACATGTTTAATTTGAATAATATTTCAAAAATATAAATTAATTAAAAAGGCCAATGAAATGTCATTCTATTAAAAATTAAAGGTATTATTATATCCTAAAAAAAATCATGCTTCATATCATAAGTATAGGTATAAATGGATAGATTAATGATGATAAGTGATTAAAAAAATATTAAAATTATCATGATTTAATGTACTTTAATTGATTAAATAGATTTATATTTATATGATTTTATCATATTTTTATATAAATTTATATAAATTTATTTTTTCAGAATTACGAATATTTTTATCGTTTTACACATATTTTCATTCAAAAATAACTTAAAGACTTGAAAAAAATACCAGAGGTAATACATCACAAATATGTTGAGAAACAAATGAGAAAAAAAAATGAAAAATTTGAACAAAATGAATAGAAAATATCAAAAATATCGAGTTTTGCATGTGCCAATGCTCCTTTGCCGCAAGTCTTGTCTCCATAGGCATTCGAGTTTGTCCAAACGCATATGATGAGTGCTCAAAAAGCACTAAAATTACCATGTTTTTATGCTCATTAATTGATTAAAAATATATATATTTATATGTTTTATCATATATTTATATAAATTTGTCTTTTTCGGAATCACGGGTATTTTTATTGTTTTTCAGGTATTTTCGCTTAAAAACGTAACTTAAAGACTCAAAAAGGAATACTGGAAGCAGTACATCACAATTATATTACTAAATAAATGGGACAAGGTCAACAAATATGGAAAAATTGGAAAAAATGGGTCGAAAAGGTCAAAAATGTCAAAAAGGAGAAAATCGCGCCCAGAGCATCCCATCCCGCTAGCTAACGCCTACCAAGACTGCAAGGCTACTGGTACTTTCATCCGAGCTTGTACCAGCCGCGTGACGACGTTGCGCCATTAATGACCTCAGCATTTCCATTATGTGTTTTTACATTTTTTAACATTTGTTTACTCATTTTTTTCTCTCCATCCTCACCTATAAATACCCCCCTTCCCTTCACTTCAAAAACACACCTCAAAACACACTTTTCTCTTCTTTCTTTCTCTCCATTTCTTAGTTTTTAGGTTTTTTTTTAGTTTTTCTTATGTTTTAGCTAGTTTTGCTTAGTTTTAGAGTTCTTCCCTCTTTGGGAAGAACTAGTTATGTTTTTGTAATTTATTAGCTTTTTGATTCAATAAATGGGAGTGCAAATTCCGTTTGGAGGTTTTCTAGCAACGGGAATGGCATCGAAGTACTGTAAGGATTTTATTTTCTTTGGAGCTATTTTTTATGCTTTATTCTTACATGTTATATTTAATTTGTCTGTGATTAAATTTAATTGTGCTAGCTATTTGTAAACATGATATAATAATAACGTTGTTATGCTTGCGAAATATTAAATAGGTAAAAATCTCTAAAATGAATTGATTTTATTTTTATTCAAGATTTTATATTAAGAATGTTAGAGAGAAATATATTATTTTTCATTACAAACTTAAATCTGAAAATTAGATTTTAAGGTTTAGTTATCCTTCGATTTAGAGTAGTGCTCTTTTATTTGTTGGTACAATCGGTAGTTAGAGTGAAGCTCTATTTCAAAAGTTTTTATAAGAATTATTATCTCAAAATGTATTGACAACATGTTTTGTTAGTGGTTTTAAAACTTGAAAGTTAGTACTTGGATAACTAAATTCTTAGGTTTAATTTGGACACATTGAATAAAGTTTAAATGTCTAACTCACCAAAGGTGGCATTTAAATGGTTCATTTTCAATCTCTTAGAAAAAGGAATTAATTTAATTAACCAAATTAGTTATCAACCCCACCCATAGGTGTTAATTGATTTGTTTAGTTAACAAAGAATATCTAACCCCACCAAAGGTGGTATTCATACAAAAAAGGGAGAATCAATAAATATCAATTCATATCTTTAATAACCTAGATAATACGAGCAAGCATAATTAACTTAGTTATTATATCCATAAATACTCCACTATTTATAAAAGATAAAATTTGCATGAATGTTTATTGAATCTATGTTTAATTTTCTGTAATTAGATTAAAAACACAAAACCCTAAAATATCGTGACAGGATATTTAGGATTTAATTTAATTTTTAAAAGTTTGAATAATAAATTAAAAACCACATACATTCCTTCCTTAGATCGACCTTGGGAGTATACTTATCATTTTCTACGAAATGATTCGTGCACTTGCGAGAGTTTTATAAATATAAAACCAAAGTATTGGCAGGATCGACGATGTCGGTTTTTGCTCATCAAGTTTTTAGCGCCGTTTCCGGGGATGACTCCGTTGCGGGGATGGCATCAAAGTTTTTGGCAATCCCGATTCTGCTCATCAGCATCCAAAATCAATTTTTGAGATGTTTTCTCATAAGTTTTGGCATTTTCCTTATCTATAAAAGGATCCTCCCACCCATCGTAAAAATCATCCCAAAAATTAGAAACTTCTCTATCTTTCTTTCTCTAAAAATTTTTTTTAATAGTTTTTTTAGTTTTTAAGAACTAATTATGCTTTTATATATTTCTAGTTTTTGATTCAATAAACGGAAATACAAATCCATTTGGAGGTTTTCTAGTAACAAAATTAATATCAAAGTTCTGTAAGGATTCTTTTGAGACATAATTTCAAAATGAATTATTTATCATTATTTTTTATGTTTTATTCTTATATGTTATGTTTAATTTTTCTGTGATTAAATTTAAGATAACTGAGTGATTGTAAATATGATATAATAATAACGTTGTTATGCTTGTGAAATATTAAATAGATAAAACATTTTTATAAAATAAATTAATTTTGTTTTTATTCAAGATTTTATATTAAGGATGTTAGAGAGAAATATATTATTTTTCATTTCAAACTCAAAATTGAAAATTAGATTCTAAGGTTTAATTATCCGGTATGATTTAAAGTAGTGCTATTTTATTTGTTGATACAATCGCTCCGTAGTTAGAGTAAAGCTCTATTTCAATTTTTTTATAAGAACTATTATTCAAAAATATATTGACAACATATTTTCAGTAATAGTTTTAAAGCTTGAAAGTTAGTATTCGAATAATTAAATTCTTAGGTTTAATTTGAACACCTTGAATAAAGTCTAATTAATTGACTCCGTCTAAAGCTGTGATTAAATAGTTTTCTATTTTCATAGAAATAAAGTTAAAATTTAATTCTTAATTAATTAATAGGTCATTCTTAAAGATATTATTTAATTAATATTAAACAAAAGAATTTCAGCCTCACACATTTTCATACCAAAAAGAAAAAATCAACAAATATCAATTTATATATTTAATAACCTAAATAATATGAGCAAACATAATTAACTTAATTATTATATCTATAAATACTCAACTATTATAAATGATAAAAATTTACATTATTGTTTATTAAATCCATATCTGTTTATTTTTTTATGTCATTAGATTAGGAAACAAAAATCAAAATATCGTGACAAGATGTTTAAGATTTAATTTCGTTTTTAAAAATTTGAATAATTAATTAAAAATAACATATATTACTTCCTTAGATTGACCTTTGGAGTATACTTAATTTTCTATAAAATAACTTGTACATTTGCGAGAGTTTTACAAATATAAAACCAAAGTATCAGCAAAATCGGTATTGCTAAACCGACTTCGTTCTTGTGTTGCTTCATCAATTACAAAGTATACATTGTAAAATAAACTGGTAGTACAATCCAATGAGATGCAAAATAAATTCAATAATTTTAATTGAAATATACATTTAAATAATATTTTTTAAAAACAATCACTAATAAAATTAATGTTAGTAACACATCACATGAGTAATTTGTATGGTTAGATATAAGTTACAAAAATTAACTGGACAAGTTTTTGACCCCATGATTGCTATCCGACTTTGAGGATTAAAATAAGAGGTATTATACATTATTTTTAGAGTCTATTCTTTACCAATTCGATTATTTTTTCTCTCAATTTTTTATTGGGTATTTATTATTTTGAAAGAAAAAGATACTATTATATAATTTCATTAATACAGAGTATTATGTAACATAATACAAAAAAGAAACGAAAAATACGAATATTTGATAACAAAGATGATGAACAACTTCAATTTCTATGTTTTAGTTTTCCAACTGTTATCCAATACAAGAAGTGAAAACAGGAACTAATATGCAATGAACACACACACACAGAACAAATTGTAAAATCAAGCAAGGTGGCATTTATTTGCTTCTAGTAAATTACATGAGGATGAGTACCACTTATCAGTAAAGCTCACAATGGTGACAAAAAATCAATACACATGTACAATCACTATTTTCATCTTTCTATTTAGTATCATCAAAATTCAAAATGAGCCTCTCTTTCATTTGACTCAAGGAGCATCAAGACAACTTCCCTCATTGTTGGCCGGTTCATAGGAGATAGACTTGTACACAACAAAGCTATTTTCAAGACAATGATCATATGAGAAACAAAAGCCTCTTCTTGTAGGTTGATTCGAGAATCGAGAATTTCTGATGATAACGCATGTTTATGAATATAATTTCTCACCCATGTTGCAAGATCACCGCCTTGCTCTATTGGTTGTACGGGTGTTTTGCCGGTTAGCAACTCCAACAAGACTACTCCGTAGCTATAGATGTCTGATTTTTCTGTGACTTTCATGGTGTATGCATATTCTGAAAACCGAAAATATAGGTAATTTAGAGTGGTGCAGGAATTAGCTTTGGAATGTATTAAAAAAAAGTAGGATAATCAATGTATACAAATAAACAGTACTGAAAGGATTTAAAGCCATCTTCTTGAAAATATAAACATTGGGAAAAAGAATACAGAACAGTGCAATATTACTCTAGCAAATATGCAAGAGGAAGAAAATGAAATATAATTGAAAGGCTCTGGAAAAGACCTTACCAGGAGCAATATAGCCATAGGAACCTGCAACTGCAGACATTGACTTAGTTTGGGGCATGTCGATGACCTTTGCTAACCCGAAGTCTCCAACATGAGCTTTGAAATTTTCATCCAGTAGAATGTTATTGGACTTAATATCACGGTGAAAAATCATAGGCTTGCAATCATGATGCAAATAAGCAAGACCTTGAGCAGCTCCAAGGGCAATTATGAACCTCATTCGCCAGTCAAGACTACATGATGTTCCATGAAGCAATTCTCCCAAGCTTCCTCTAGCCATATATTCATAAAGCAGAAGATTGGAACCCTGGTGATAACAGAAACCATATAGCTTTACAATATTCCCATGCCTGATGTTCCCGAGAGTTAGAATTTCGGCACGAAAGGTTTTATCCACACTATTGTTTCCTTCTCTGTTGGATTCTAACTTTTTAATAGCAATATTTTGACCCGTATTGGACAAGACTGCTTTGTAGACAGTTCCCCATGCTCCCCTTCCAATTATGAAGCTATCATCAAAATTGTCAGTGGCCTCTACCAAGTCTTGGAAATTGAAACCATCCCTTGGTGAAAAGTAGATATCTGAAACTGGAGAAGTTAATGGTTTTTCTGCTTGCAATGGAGCCACAGTCTCAACTGGTCGCCTTCTCATTAAGTATAAAATAACGAAAATTAGAATGAGCGAAACCCCACCAATAGCTGCTGCAACTATAGCAACAACTTTGGCTAAACGAATTTTCTTGCTCTTAATATCTGGTGGGAAAGGGAGAGAGGATGTAGGTGTTTCACAGCCACCAAGAGGACCACCACAAAGTCCTTTATTACCAACAAAGCTGCTCATAGTCATGTTCTGAAAGAGTGATAAAGAAGGCAAAGATCCAGTCAACTCATTGTACGAAAAGTTGCAGCCAAGCAAACTTAGTAGATTCTTAAAAGTGCTTGGGATTTGACCTGTTAGATGGTTGTTATTCATCAGAAGGTATTCCAGTAAAACTAAATTTCCAAGTGTTGCAGGAATTTCTCCAGAGAGATTGTTGTAACTGAGATTCAAAGCAATCTGCAGACTAGATAGAGCACCCAACTCGACCGGTATACCACCTGAAAATGAGTTTCCACCCATTTCTAGCTCTGTCAAACGCAAGAGGTTGCACAGCGAAGCTGGTATACTTCCAGAAAATTTATTTTCTGAAAGCTTAAGGAGCTCTAATTGGTTAAGTGTTCCTATTTCACTTGGCAAGATATCTACAAAGTTGTTATGGCTAATATCAAGCCGCTGAAGCATCTTGCAGTTAAAAATCTCACATGGTATCCTTCCTGAAAGTAAGTTTGAAGAGACATTAAAGCTAACCAACTGAGAAAGATTTCCAATCTCTCTAGGCAAATCAGATGTGAAGTAGTTGTATGAAAGGTGAAGCCTCTGCAAACTTGTACAGTTACCAATGTCCGGAGGAATGAGGCCACTGAACTTGTTCTGATCCAACTCAATTGTGGAGAGGTTTACCAATTTGCACATCATGTTGAATGAAGGATTCCCAGTCAGATTGTTTCCGACCAAACGAAGCTGGGTCAATGACTTGCAGCTTGTGATCCCAATTGGGATGTTTCCAGTGAGCCTGTTTGATCCCAAGTTTAACAAACTTAGATTAGAATGCATGCAAAGGTGATGGGGAATTTTTCCGGTTAGGCGGTTTTCAGATAAATCAACCACCCAAAGTGGACTATAAACTCCAAGCCCCTGAGGAATGATGCCACTGAGTGAATTGTCAAAGAGTTGTATCATAATCAACTTTCTCAGGTACTTGAATGCAACAGGAATTGGACCAGTGAGGTGATTAATAGATAGGTCAAGCTTTGTCAAGTTTGTCAAGTATGTTAGCTCATTTGGAATGAGACCTTGAAACTGGTTATCAAAAAGATAAAGTAACCTCAATCCCACTATATTGCTGAACTCAGTTGGTATATCTCCAGTTAACATGTTCTCTGAAAAATCAATCTCAAGTGCTTCAGACAGGTTACAAATCTCTCTTGGAATTGTTCCATTCAAGTAGTTCCTGTAAAGATATAACTGTTTAAGATACACAAGGTTTCCAATCTCCTTGGGTATTTCTCCCACTAGTTTGTTCCCATAGAGAGCAAGTATTTCCAACTTTGTCAAGTTTCCAAGCTCTTTTGGAACATTCCCAGAAAGCTGATTATTGAAAACGACCAAACCTGTCAAATTCTTGAGCAATCCAATTTCTTTGGGTATTTCTCCACTCAATTTATTTTCAGCAAGACCAAGATACTTCAAGCTTACACATCCACCTATCTCGGGAGGTAAGCTTCCAGAAATTGAATTCTCTCCTGCCCTAAAAATTGTCAATCTTTTGAGGTTCCCAATAGAATAGGGAAGAGATCCACTGAGCTTATTAGTATACGCAATCAAATTAGACAAGGAATAAAGATTTCCAATCTCTTCTGGTAAAGGCCCTGTTATTCTGTTATTGCAAAAATTAAGGACTTGTAAACAAGAAAGTTTACCAATTTCTACGGGTATTGAGCCTTCAAAATCATTGTTCTTCAGAAGAAGAACTTCTAAACTCGAGCAGTTCCCAATATCTTTGGGTATATTTCCAGATAATTGATTAAAAGAAAGATCAAGATAAGTCAAATGAACCAACCTACCAATGTTGGGAGAAAAAGAACCAGAAAGATTCATTGAATTCAAGGAAAGAGACAAGACAACAGGATTGGAATCATTGCTGCAGATCACGCCTTCCCATCGACAAGGTGAGGAATCGCTTGAGTTCCAATTACCCAAGTGATTGAATACATCACCAAGTTTACTCTTTATTTCTAAAAGGTATCGACCCTCTGCATTAAGCCCTTCAGCTCGATAAATCATAAGTGCAAGTACTAGACAGAACAGAGTCAACAAACCATATGGTATTTTCTCCATACTCATCAAGGAATTGACTCAGAAAAAACAAAAAACCCAATTCGAGTATTTATAGTAAAAGAAATTTCATAACTTTTTCCCCACTTTTTCATTATACATAATACAGAAACCCAATAGGGAAAAAAGATAAATAATTGATACAAACATTTTTACAAATAGGTGGAGGACATTGATATTACATACCTCTGAATTGATGACCAATAACAGAAGGAAACAAAAATCCACCAACAAAACTCAAGCATTTTCCACAGACCAGAAAAGGGAACTTCATTTTCCCAGATAATATATTTCATTGAGGATAAAAGGAAAATCATAGAGTTCTGACTGAAACTCTGAAAGTAATTGTTCTACTGAATATTTGGAGTTTTTTTCCCTGGGTTTTTTAGTAATAATCCAAGTACATTGAAATGCCACTTGGTTTAAGATAATCATAAAGAAAATGAAAAGTCTGCAGGGGTTTCATTTTGTCGCCTATGAAATGATTAAGAAAATCCCACTTTGTCAGAATGATATAAACTATAAAGAATATAAAGAAATTAATAGAGAGCCTTTGGTAATTGGAATGAGGCTGTCATGGCCGACAAAGCATGCACATGCTTTTTTTTCCCTCATCCTCTTTTATAATATATTCTAGTGCTCCCTTAAACTGTTCTACAATTTGTTTCTTTTCAGTTTTGTCTTTTTATTAACCAACAAAAAAAAGTGTGGATTGAAAATCCCAATATAATCTCAACTCTTTATTTTATTTTGTAATCACTCTACATTAGAGGAAAATATTTGCCATTAAATTGGAAGGATCAAGTTTGTCATTAAAAAGAATCTCTCTTTTAACACTAATAATTTTCACGAGATTAAAAATCAATGGTAGGAATGATATGGAAGAAAAAATTATTTATTGTTTTTATTTATATGATTACGTGATATTTTAAATTAATATAATTTTTTTAAATAAAAAAAAATAATTAAGATAGGCAGAAAAAATAATATAATTAATAAAAAATATATTATAAATAGTATCTCATTATGTAAATATATAGGTTGGGGGTTGATCTCATTGAGCAAAACTTTGAATTGCATTTTCGGGTAATAATGATAGCTACTTTATGAAACCATTAAATTAGGGGCCTGTTCGTAAAAGTACTCAAAATTATGAAATTAGTATAGTTTAAATCCTTAGATTTTAAAAAATATTTCTTAATTCATTTAAAATAATATGATAATTAAAAATAAATAATTTTATTTTAATAATTTTATTAAAATATTACCTTTTAATGTTAAATAATCAAAATGTAATAAAATACAAATCATTTACAAAAATACAATTAAAATTTAGATAAAATTATTAAAAATTAACAATAATAATATCTTAATAGAAAATTAAATAATAATTTTAAAATTAAAATTAATAAAATATAAAAATAAAAATAATGATAATAATCAAATATTAAATTAATTTTTTTATATTAATTGTTATTTTATTATAATTAAATAATTAAAATTTAATAGTATTTTAATTATTAGTTAAGAAATGATAAATAATATTATAAGTTATTAATATAACTTTTCTTGCGATTAGAAAACACATTTTTGAATCCGAATGATTAAACGTATATTAAGATCTAATAAGTGAGATTTAACTTATGCTTTTCTTTTTAAATTATTAGAGAAAAAATTAAATAATAAAATTAATGAGGGGCATATAGCAAGAATCTAAAAGTCTATCTTTTTCTCATTTTTTGGTTGACTTAATTATTTTGTAACGTTAAAAATATTTTAAAAATAATATTATCGATGTACTGAAATGTACTGCTTAGATTAAGTAGCGGATTATGTTGATTTTTTTAATATGTTTCACGATTTTGTCCAAATACGTGCAAGCAAACACAATCTCGTCGTCCTTAAGATAAAACATCCCAAAATTTTTGTTTTTTGTCGCAAAATTTCATTGCACTGATGAAATCCGGAATGCTAGACCTTTAATGTTGCTCGAAAAACTCAAAAAATAATTTAGTATCTACTTCTTTGATCTGTAAGAGCTATTTTCAAATTGATCTATTTAAACTGAGAACTAAGGCCCTTTATATATAGTTTGAGAAAATGTGTGACAATTATGATAAAAAATGGTCATGTTTGGGTGGAACAAATAATGGTCATATTTGGGTGAAAAAATAATTGTCATATTTGAGTGGAAAAGTAATGATCATTTTTGAGTGGAAAAATAATTTAAAAAAAAATTCCAAAAAATAAAATGCCACCACACACATACACACATACACACTCGGCTCGGCACGACACAACCAGTTGGATGGAAAGCGACGACGGCATGCGTGTGTGGAATCACATTTTCCTAGGTCATATCACTTTCCACAAAAGTAGGTACCCCTTGGAGCCCAAACCTAATAGTCAATCATTTTTTATTTATATATCTCCTAAGCGATGTAAAATTGCAATGTGAGACAAAATTTTAAGAGACTACGTTTGACACTTATTCTCATCATTTGTTTTTATTGAAATTCACATTTCCAACGATCCTCCACTTGAATTTTATATAAAAAATAGCTTTCATCGAGCAATCGATCAATTAAAAGTATATAAGATTGTGCATAAGCAAAAGATGTCCATCGATTTGAACCTTTGCATAGTGTTGATGCTTTAGAATATATTAGAGTAACTCGTAGTTTTGAACTCTATCTTTAACAATATTACACACACAATCTTTCTAAGGTGTAGTTCAAAAAGCCTGTGCTTTATGGCCATGCACGTGTATCCCAATATAGTGAATGTTCTAGTAAATTTTGCCCAAAATTTTCATAGGAAGAGGCCACACTTTCACATTCACCAAGGTGAGTCTATCAAGAGTACTTTTGTAGCTATGTACTCCACTTCACATAGAGTATAGAACTCATTAAGAGTTAAATAATTAACTCATCCTCCTCATCATGTTTTAATAATATAGAATGAGACTTCTTATTAGCATGATTCATCTCATATCACTTCATGACTTGTTATTACCCATTGAACTTATTTCTTGGGATATCTTGTCTATAAGTTGGGTTACCATTACGAGTGACTCTTCATTCTAAGGGCAACAGTCCCATTCCTTTTAAGGTTTTGAAAAACTTCTCTCTTGGTAATCATTTTGTCAAAGGATCAGCCAAAATTTCATCAGAACGTACATGATCTACTCTTACAACTCCTGTAGAGAGGAATTCTCTAACAGTACTATACTTATGACGTATCTGTAGTCTCTTACCATTGTAATAATGGTTCTAAATCTTTGCAATAGCCATGGTACTATCATAGTGGATCAAAATAGTTGGTAACAATCTTTCCCATAAAGAGATCTTAACTAACAGACTTCTTAACCAACTTGCTTCTTCACTAGCAGTAGCTAGTGCTATCATTTTAGACTCAATCGTAAATTGAGCCAATATTTTCTATTTCTTAGCCTTCTAAGAAACAACTCCACCAGTAATGCTAAATATATAGCCGCTAGTTACTTTCGAGTCTTCTCATAGAGTGTTCTAATCAACAACGTTGTATCCTTCTAGAATAGCGTGAAACTTTTTATAATGTAATCCAAGGTTCATAGTTCTCTTAAAGTATCTGATGAGTGCTCAAAAAGTACTAAAATTACCATGATTTCATGCACGTTAATTGATTAAAAATATATATATTTATATGATTTTTCACATATATAAATCTATCTTTTCGGAATCACATGTATTTTTATTGTTTTTCAGGTATTTTCGCTTAAAAAAGTAACTTAAAGACTCAAAGAAAAATACCAGAGGCAATACATCGCAAATATATTCATAAATTAAATGAGGAAATGTCAAAAAATATGAAAAAAAATGGACAAAATGGGTCAAAAAGGAGGAAATCGCGACGCATGATCGCCTACCATACGCCATGCGACGACGCCGCGCCAAAGATAACGCCTAGTCGCGTGCACTGCGCCCGGCCATGCGCCTATCAACACATAGTCCGCGCGCACCGCTGCGCCCATCTTCCCCAATCCGCGTGCGCCGCCGCCCCCACATCAGGATGATATCATCAATGATGACATCATTCACTACTCCGCGTTTCCACCATTTTTAATCATTTTCACCCACTTTTTCTTCCTCTCCTCACCTATAAATACCCACATTCTCTTCATAACAAAACATATCTTCTTCTCTCTTTCTTTCTCTCATTTCTTAGTTTTTTTAGTTTTTAGTTTTTTCTTAGTTTTAGAGTTCTTCTCTTTTTTAGAAAAACTAATTATATTTTTGTAATTTATCTGCTTTTTGATTTAATAAATGGGAGTGCAAATTTCGTTTGGAGGTTTTCCAGCAACAAGAATAACATCAAAGTACTGTAACGATTTTATTTTATTTACAGTTATTTTTTATGTTTTATTCTTACATGTTATGTTAATTTGTCTGTGATTAAATTTAACTTTACTGGCTGTTTGTAAACATGATATAATATTAACGTTGTTATGCTTGTGAAATATTAAATAGGTAAAATTCTTTAAAATGAATAGATTTTATTTTTATTCAAGATTTTATATTAAGAATGTTATAGAGAAATATATTATTTTTCATTATAAACTTAAATCTGAAAATTAGATTTTAAGGTTTAGTTATCCGGTCTGATTTAGAGTAGTGCTCTTTTATTTGTTAGTACAATCGCCCGGTAGTTAGAGTGAAACTCTATTTCAAAAGTTTTTATAAAAATTATTATCTGAAAATGTATTGACAACATGTTTTCAGTAGTTGTTTTAAAACTTGAAAGTTAGTACTCAGATAATTAAATTTTTAAGTTTAATTTGGACACATTGAATAAAGTTTAAATTTTCTAACTCTACAAAATGTGGCATTTAAATGGTTCATTTTAAATCTCTTAGAAAAAGGAATTAATTTAATTAACCAAATTAGTTATCAACCTCACCCATAGGTGTTAATTGAGTTGTTTAGTTAAAAAAGAATATCTAACCCCACCAAAAGTGGTATTCATATAAAAAAGAAAGAATAAATAAATATCAATTTATATCTTTAATAACCTAAATAATACGAGCAAGCATAATTACTTAGTTATTATATCCATAAATACTCCACTATTATAAAAGATAAAATTTGCATAAATGTTTATTGAATCTGTATCGATATTTATTTTTATGTTATTAGATTAAAAAACACAAAAACCCAAATATCATGACAGGATGTTTAGGATTTAATTTCATTTTTAAAAGTTTGAATAATAAATTAAAAACCACATATATTCCTTACTTAGATCGACCTTGGGAGTATACTTATCATTTTCTATGAAATGATTCATGCACTTGCGAGAGTTTTATAAATATAAAACCAAAGTATTGGCAGGATCGGTGATGCCTGTTTTGCTTATCAGTATCTCATGACCCTTTCAATGGCATCCCAATGCTCTATACTAGGTTTATTGGTAAACCTACATAGTAGTCCCACAACATAAGCTATGTCTGGTATAGTGCAATCAACAGCATAATGTAAGCTACCAATGATGCTCTCATACTCAATTTTTCTAACACCGTCTTCGATGTTCTTGAACAACTTTGTACTAGGATTATAAGGAGTACATGCAGTTTTGCAGTTAAAGTAATTATATTTCTTTAAGATATTCTCGATGTAATGAGATTGATCTAGAGAAAGTCCCTTTTCAGACCTAGTAATCTTTATACCAAGGATTACACTCACTTCTCCGATATTTTTCATATCAAAGTTAGCATATAACAAAGTTTTCACATTATTCACAACATGAATATTTGACCCAAAAATAAGCATGTCATCCACATATAAACATATAATATTGCAAATATTATTTTCTGATTTATAATAAATGCATTTGTCACTTCCATTCATTTTGAATCCATGTGAGATAACTAGATTATCAAAATTTTCATGTCATTGCTTACGTACTTGTTTTAGACCATAAAGAGATTTATCTAGTTTACAAACTTTATTTTCTTGAACTAGAACAACAAAGCCTTCAGGTTGGTCCATGTAAATCTCTTCTTCTAAGTCAGCATTTAAGAAAGCATTTTTAACATTCATTTGGTACACTACTAAATCATGGATAACATCAAGAGAGAAAAGTACACATATGGAAGTTATTTGTGTGACTAGTGAAAAGGTATCAAAGAAATCTACATTTTCCCTTTGCTTATACCCTTTGACTGCAAGATGAGCTTTGTACTTTTCAATAATACCATTGGGTTTTAATTTCTTCTTTAGTATCCATTTACATCCTATGGTTTTGCAACCAGGAGGTAAGTCAACTAAATGCCAAATTCTATTATACTCAAGAGAGTCCATTTCATCATTTATGGCTTTTTCCCATAAGTTGGCATCTAAAGAAGATAAGGCTTCTTGAAGAGTTTAGAGATCTTCCTCTATGGTATAAGTATAAAAATCAAACCCAAAATCCTTAAAGGTTTGAGCTCGTTTACTTTTCCTAATTTCAATGTTTAATTCCTCATTTTGTCCACTAGTTCTAGTTATGGGTAAACTACTAGAAGACGAGCCCCTACTATTTTTCAATTGAAAGGAAAACTTATGTTCACAGAAGTTAGCATCATTTGATTCTATAACTACATGATCATTTAAGTCATAGAATTTATAACCTTTACTATTCATAGTGTATCCTATGAATACACATTCATACACTATACTAGCAAATTATTTCTTTTAGGATCAAGGATCCTAACATAGGCTAAACAACCCCAAGTTTTAAAATAAGTTAAGTTAGGTTTCTTATTTTTCAAATTTCATATGTTGAAATCCAACTAGTAGATTTAAGCATTCTATTTAGCATATAGTAAATAGTTAATAAATTTTTTCCCCACCAATGAGAAGTAATACTAAAGTTTAATAAAATTGCAACAACGGATTCAGTAAAAGTTTTATTTTTTCTTTTAGCTTTTCCATTCATTTCAGGAGAATAAGGTACAGTTTTTTCATGAATGATTACATGAGTTTTATAAAAATCATTGAAAATATTGGAATCATATTCAGTGTCTCTATCACTTTGAAACCTTTTTATTTTTCTGTTATGTTGATTTTCAATTTCGATCATAAATATTTTAAACATGTCAAACACTTCACTTTTATATTTCATTAGATATACATAAGTATAATCTGAATAGTCATCAATAAAAGTTATAAAATAGTGTTTTCCATTGCTTGTTAAATTTCCATCAAGTTCACATATGTTAAAGTGTATTAAGTCTAAAGGTTTAAATTCTCTAACTACTCACTTATGTGAAGTTTTGGTTATTTTAACTTGACTGCAAAAGTCACATTTTTCAAAATCATTTAAAGATAGTTTAGGAATTAGTTCTAAGGTACTCATGTTCTTGATTATGTGTTTATTAACATGACAAAGTCTAGTATGCCAAATATTAAAAGAACTCAACATATAAGTAAAAGAAAAGGCTTTATTTATTTCAACATTTAATTTAAACATGCCATCAATGGTGTACCCTTTCTTAACAAAAATATTATTTTTAGTTATTGTATATAAATCAGTCCCTATAGTCTGAGTAAACCTAATTTTGTTAAGAAGATAACTCGAAACTAAGTTTTTTCTCATCTCTGGAGTATGTAGGACATCTTTCAAGATGACAGTCTTTCCATAGGTAAACTTCAATTCCACCTTACCAGTACTAGAAACTTTGGTGGAGTGGGAGTCAATTAGTAGCATTTTCTTATCCTCAAACACAAAATAATACTTGAACATGTCTCGATCATAGAATCACATAGCAAGAAGCATCAGTGTCTACCCATCACCCCTCAGATCCACCAACAAAATTTATTTTAGATATCATAGTAATTGGATGATCTTCGGTAAGGTTTGCCTATGGGGTAGGACGATTCTTGTTATAGTAGTTCCTAGCCAAGTGGCTAGGTCTGTTACAACTATAACACATGAATGTGTTATTTCTTGAGGGGGTTAAGGTCCATTCTGCGGAGGATAATTTTTATTTGTATTTTGGTGGTTACGGTTTTGGTTATTATTGCGATTATGAGTTTTCATGTTTCTTCCTTTAGGTTTCAGAATTGTAGAGAAGGATTTCTTAGAATTGTAGAGAAGGATTTCTTATTGGTACTGTAGTTTGAGATAACAAGTACTTCATCTTTTTTATTTTGTTTTTGGGCTTCTTCTTCTATTCTTAGAAGGGTTATGAGACTTTCTAAAGAAAATTCCTTAGTTTTATGTCTAAGTGCATTCTTAAAATATTTCCATACCTTCATAAGTTATTTCCTGTGTTATCTTTTATAGTTCATGTGATTAGCTTCCACATATTTACCATCAATCATTTGGTACTCCATGTATATACTAATAACATACTTCTTTGTTCTAGCTTCCTCAGTGTCGTACTTCTTTTAAAGTGCATCCAAAATTTCCTTAACAAACTTGTCAGAATTATAACAGTCATCAAATAAATCATTAAGAATAATTTTTTTGCATAGAAAATCATTTTCCATCCAGGTGTCTACATCTGTTGTTGTAGCTTCAGTATGAGGATTAGGTAATGTTGGTTTTTCAGTAGTAAGAACATAAACGACATTTTTCATGGTTAATAAAAATAACATTTTTTGTCTCCATCTTTTAAAGTGTAGTCCCTTGAAACGAAATAGTTTATTGAAATCAGCAGTTAACATTTCAGTAGACATGGCAGATAGAAATCATCTTAAAATTGTTGGAACAAGTATGTGAAAAATAATGTAAGAATAATATTACCGATATACTGAAATGTACTGCTTAGGTTGAATTGCAGATTAGGTCACTCTCTTTAAGACATTTCGCGACTCTACCCAAACTTGTGCAAGCAAACACAACTTTATCATGCCTAGGATAAAAGAGCCCAGAATCTTTATTTTCTATCTCAAAACATTATTGTATTGATGAAGTATGGAATAATACACCTCTAATGTTGCTCGAAAAACTTAAAAAATAATTTAGTATCTTCTTCTTTGATTTGTAAGAACTATTTCCAAATTGATATGTTTAAATTAAGAGCCAAGGTCCTCTATTTATAGTTTGAGAAAAGGTGTGACAATTATGATAAAAAATAGTCATGTCTGGGTGGAAAAATAACGGTCATATATGAGTGGAAAAGTAACGATAATTTCTGAATGAAAAAGTAACGGTTATTTCTGAGTGGAAAAGTAACGGCCATTTCTGAGTAAAAAAGTAATTTTAATAAAAAAAATTCCAATAAATAAAATGCCACCTCACCTCACACACGCACTCAGACTTGGTTCTGCTCGACACGGCCGATCGGTCGAACGAATGGTGGCAGTGGTGATGCGCACATCTATGGAATCACATTTTCCTAGGTCTTCTCCCTTTCCACAAAAGTGGGTGCCCCTTAGGGCCCAAACCTAATAGTCAATCCTTTTCTATTTATACATCTCCTAAGTGATGTAAAATAGCAATGTGGGACAAAATTTTAAGAGACCAAAATTTGGCACTTATTCTCACCACTTGTTTTAAATTAAATTCATATTTCTAACAAATTAGATAAGCTATCTTAATTTATTTTCAAATTACAACTACAATATGTAATTTAGGTTGTAAGGTTAGGGGGTTGTTCTCATTTGGTTTTTGCACTTTAAAAGATTGTGGCAACTTGTGTGTACTCATTCCATTGTTTATCACAATTAGTTTTCATAATATCGAGTTATTACTCCTTCGTTATCTTTATTACTATTTGGAGAGAATTCAATGTGTTAGGAATTCTAGTGATTTTTAGTGAGTAGAAAATATTGGTAAAATGAGCAGATCTTGTATTCTTCCCATTGAAGAGGTATATGTAGCACCTAGACAAGTGTATGAGTTACATGGGTAGAAAATATCATAAAAATAGAGGTTTCCATGATCTAGTCTAATCCAGTTTTGAGTAATTTTTTTAACCAAATTGGACCAGACTGGACCGTTTGTCTATTAAAAATGTTGTAACCAAATGGTTTGGTTAAAGGTTTTCAACGTTTTGATCTAGTTAATAATACATAAATATGATATAGTTTAATAGGATACAGTCTAATAAGATACAGTCAAATGTCCTGCTCATCATACATAAATAGATATTATTGTTAATAGCAACAAAAACGAAAGAGAGAGAGCTTAAATCATGAATAGATGAATCATTCCAAAATTCTAATACAACACTTTATGTGAACAACAGAAAGTAGCGCTTATTGTCTCAATCTCTTCACCGTTAATTTCCATAACTTCTCCATCAACCCAAGCATTGTCATGATTCTCCACCCAAACAAGAGATCCAACTTGACTAGCCTAATTGGTCAGTAAGGTAATTGATACATTATGAAGGAAAGAGCAAACAACAATGAGACATCCATCTAACAAAAATCAGCATTAGCAATAGGTTTTTTTGCATGAAAACATACATGCAAAGCTAATTTTGCTTTATGTAGAAAAAAATAGAGTTAGTTAAAACAAAAGGCTTAACTATAACACTTGTAAGTATCGAGAAGAAAGATAAAAAAAGTAAAGAGGTGAAATTTACACAGAATTTTTAAATATATACAAATACAAACATCCAAACTCACAGTCGACAATATGTTATTAAATGTAAACAATTTAAATCCTTTTTAGCTAATAAATGCTATAAACTCAATGCCAACCAATTAAAATTTAAGCCAAGACCCTACATTAATTATTTGACAAATAGGAAGAAACTTACCCATTATTAATCATCAATGCTCAATGTAGTGTCTTTAATGAACTCTATAAGCAAATAAAATCATATATCATTAGATAATAATATTTAAAAAATAAAACTAGAAATAATTTTGAAGTATTGCAATTACCTAAATCAACATCTTCATAAATCTCGTGGTCATCATTGTATTCTAGTAAGGCGACATAGTCATTATTAATGGAGGAACGAAACCAATATTTACTACATACTAATACTTCTACCATTTTAGGATTCAAATAACTTCTAAATGGATCAAGAATACACCCTCTTATGCTAAAAGCTGATTATGATGCAACCGTTGAAATTTGAACTACTAACACATCACATGCAATGAGAGAGATGATATGAAGCCTAAAAGATTTTGCCTTTTATCATTTCAATATATCAAACTTATCCAACATGAAATTTTCACATGGGGTGTTCAAATATTTCTCAACCTCAGTTTTCAACTCCAAAATAATTTTATCCTCTAAGTATTTAAGAAATTTCAACTTTATTGCTTCCTCAGATGAGGAAATCCTATTACATCTTGTGGTTGAATCACATTAGATTGAAAATCATTTCCATGCACTAACTTATAGTAAACTTTGAACATATCTATGAAAGTATTTTTGACATTATCTCTCAATTTTTTTACAATTTCTAAATCATAAATCTTTTCAAAGAGGAATTCCAAATACTCCAATTTGTACCTTGGATCAAGTACAGATGCAACATACATCTTATTAGTCTTATGTACATTTCCTCAATACTTCTAAAATTTTGTTTTCATGTTAGCAACCATATTTTTCAACAACTCGTCATCAAAACCACACCATATAAGCATTTGAGATTGAATGTTATGCAATTATGTAAAATATAAATTTGATATGGTACATAAATATGCACTAAATGCTAATGTAGAGTCATGAAAAGTCTTCAAAAACTTGACAAAAACATTAGCATTCTTCCAATCATCTAATGTTGGAGGCCCAACACTCAATCGCTCCTAATGAAAATAAGAAATAAAGTTTGTTTTTCCTTCTTCTTTGAGACGATCAAAAGCTTTTTGAAAATCTAAAGAAGATTTTAACATTAGATATGTGGAGTTTCATCTTATAGGCACGTCTACCATGACACTTCGTTTGGACTCAATATTTTCCTTAATATTACACATTTTAAACTTTTATAATCTCAAAGGAGAAGATCTAACATATCTCACTGCACAACGAATACTCATAATAGTATTGTGAAGATCTTTAAGTCCTCTAACAACCAAGTTCAAAATGTGACCACAACATCACACATTAAAAAACTCCCCACTCATAACAAGTCCATCATTCCAATTTTTTAGCTTTCTTTTCAAGTATGACACAACAATATCATTTGAGGAATTTTTATCAAGAGTTACGGTGAATATCTTACATATAGCCCAATCACACAAACTCTGTTCTATCACTCTCCTAATTGTTTCACCTTTATGATTTTCAACTTGACAAAAGTTTATAATTCTCTTTTGTAATTTCCAATGTTTGTCAATATAATGAGTTGTTAGACAAATATAATAAACATCTTTCGTAAGACAAACTCTTTTCTTTTCACTTATGAAAAAGTTTCTCAAACTTGTTTCTCATCTAACTAAAGTTGAAACACCTCCCTAGAAATTGTTTGACAAGATGGAACATGAAACTTAGGACAAATTTTAGCTATAAAATCTTTAAATCCCTCACCCTCAACAAACCTAAAAGACAATTCATCAATAATAATCATTTTTTCCAAGTTAACTCAAACACGTTTTGCATCAAATGATACAACAACTAATTTATGAGTTGTCATATCACCCTATCCTTTTTTTGTGTTTCAAAACTTAACATCTTTTGTCCTCTATCTACTTCTTTAGGAATCTTCTTACATAAATTTTTGAAGTGATATATCATTGAAGTAGTTTCATTTCTTGTGGGATGAGCAGTATAACTTTTATTACAATAATGATATATAGCTCTAGGATTTTCCACATCATAGGGTAAAATAAATGAAAAATGATTCCATATTTCTAACTAGAAGTTTTTGGTCTCTTCATATCATATTTGTTATCAGGGTCAACATTACTTGCTTCTATTCCTCTTTTTGAAGATGAGTCATTTAAAGTTTGTGGTGACTTTTCCATTTCCTCTTGGATGAATTTTAGGTTCAAGGTCTTCGATCATAGTAAAGTTTGGAAATTGACTTGGTCTAATAAACTTATGTAAATCATTATCACTTATATATATAATATAGATGAGTACATATTGTTATTGTAAGTTAAATATTGAAGTAACATTCTATGAGAAAATAATGGTTATTATAGTTTACAAATTAAGATAGCATAATCAATTAAGCATATATCCTTGAGAAATTTAAGCATATAACAAGAACATATATTTACACCACGTTATTATAAATATTAATTGTAACAATAAACTCAAACATATTTGTGGTTCAAACAAATTGTGTCTTTTTTAAGTACAAGTCACATGTTCAAAATATATAAATTAATGTTTAATATAAGATGAGAGATTGACTGATTGGAAAATAATTACAGTTTAAGAAATATACAAGATGGCTTTTAAGCTTCTAGCAGTATTTGCATTGCGTATCATAACATGCTATCAGCAATAGATGATATTGAATTATTAGCTTTCTGATTTGTTGGAGGCTGAATTATTCATATTAATTAGTTTCATTATATAGTCTTTTTTTTATAAACAAAGGAATATACCAGTCTCTATGTTTTTGTTTTGATAAAACCCAATGAAAACGAGATGTAGAGAAATAGAGGACTGTTCAATTTATAACCAACACCCTGTAGCTTGGGGATGCTCATTGTCTAGAAAAATAGAGGACTTTGTTCTTATGATGAATCAATTTCAAAACTTAAAGGGGTTCTATTATTAATGCAGAGAAAACATAGAGCGAGAGAAATTCCACATACTTATTTCGTCTATGGATGATAGGACTAAAAGTAAGGCAAGGATGGTTGGTTGGTGCTAGAATAGACACGAGGATGGCTGGCTAGTACTAGAGGAGGCGGTAAGGATGGCTGGCTAGTATTGGAGGAGGCGATGAGGATGCATAAAAGGTATTAGGATTCAAAGAGTGAAATTGGTTTGAGAACGAAATGCAAATAGGGATGAATGGTTTTGTTATATATATAATACACCGGTTAAATTAAGTTTTTAATTTATTATTAAAACCAGTTATATCTAGTCTGATCGGTTTAAAAATTAGTATAACCGGACCGAACCATTTGAAAAATGGTTTTAGTTAATACAAATCGGATCGAACCGTTTGATTTATAAAATTGTTCGGACCGGTTAGGTCTGGTTTGATTTTTTGGTTTAATTTGATTCGGTTTGGTTTTTGGACACCCCTAATACAAACAACAAGAATATGTATTAACATACATACAATACAATTTTTGTTAACTAGGTTTCTTTATGGTACAGAGCTCCAAACTCCTCAGGTTTTCATCTTCATCACCTTACTACATATTGAGGTCGTTCTATAATGCTGAGTTCCAGACTCATTAGGTCTTCATCTTCATCACTTCACTACATATCAAGGTCGCTCTATAATGCAGAGCTCCAGACTCATAAGGTCTTCACCTTTATTAGATCTTTATCTTTATCACCTCGCTATATAATAATAAGGTGTCGTAGTTTGCTAGGTCATGTATCTGTATCATGTATACCAAAAATTAGCTCCCATATTCCCTTGATTTTGAGAAGTCAAGGGAATATTACTTATTTATATAATCTTCAATTTGTCATAAAGTGTAAAATTTGACACGATGAGCTTATATAATCATTGAGATAACGATCTGGTGCAAGCTCTCCTAATTATAAGGTCAACAATCCATTATGAATTATATTCCTCTAATTAATTTTATTTATTGAATAAACATTTCAACTTCCCTCTCCCCTTTATAAATAGTGGAGAAATTTACTTTTTATCCTGTTTGTTTTAACTTAGTCAAATTTGTTTTCAGAGAATTTTAGCCTCTTAATTTTCTCTTCATTACCCTATTCTTTGTTAGTCTGTTAGGAAAAATACTTTGTTGGAATTTCAACTCGTTTGGTTAATGACATCAATTGGGAATCAGTCCGTTATTTTGTCTTTAGGTCACAACTTGAATGGCCTACATCATATTATTTAGTTAATTTTTTCATCTTAATCTTATTTTTCATGTCTTATAAAGGAAAAGAGGTGGTTCATCCTCTTCCTTAGGGCTGCTAAGAACATGCTTCGAGAGGGGAGCCTTCTAAAGAGAGATCACATGATTCAAGTCATTTAATGAATTAGTCATTACGAATTAGGTGGCCTTCTAAGATTATTGGGAGTAGAAATCTCTCACTACCTCATCGGGATCCCGAGCAATCTATTCCTCGTCTTCCCAGGGTTCTGTACTAGTTATTAGGATTCTAGTATCAACGACCACCAAAGTTCCTCACCCTAAGAAAAAGGGAAAAATTCATGGTGAACCCACTCATAGGACTAAAGACAAACATCATATTGAAAAAATGATATCATTCTTATAGAAATCGATTTGATTGAGATTAAACAAAAATCTGGCATCCCTTCCTGCGTAGGTTTAATGCATGTGCCTCTAATCTATGTGATGCTGATAATCCCCTTACAGGGTGGTGGGTGATACATTTTATGGCCTTTAAATTTGGACTTTGATGTCCCTTCTCTAGGTTAGTAGCTCAGGCCCTTAATACATTTTATATCAATTTCGCCCAAATAAATCCTAATGGGTGGCAAACTCTTATATGTCTATCTGTGATCGCAGGTAAACAAAGTATAGACCTTACAAGCGATGAGCTTAAGAGCTTGAATTGTTTGAAGAAGAATGGCCTAGATAAAGGAAAAGCCTATATATTCTGTATTATTGGACACGACTTTCATCTCAAACTCCCTCACAGTAGTTTAGGCATGAAGGACAAGTATTTTTATATTACTGAGGATATTTAGGGTAGCGGGGTAGACCTTCCTGTTTGTTACACTTGGAATCATCATTTTAATACCTCCTAACCTTGTGTAAGCAAATTGATTAACAAATTAGATCCAAGTGGAAAGGAAAATATTATGAGGATCGAGATGCAAAATACCTCGCATGAAGGCTATCAAAAAAATTCTAACTGTAGTTTGTCTGAAAAAATCCAATGTGTGGAGGGAATACACAGACGAGTATTCAGGTCACCCCCCTTTGTTTACGAGGTAACTACTTGAGTTCCTGTTTTGTACCATTTTATTGATTTTTTACTTTCCTCGTACAGGTATGGATTACTTGCATATCAACCTAGAAGAATGAATAGACACATATAGTGTCCATACTTATCCACACCTGGAATCCACATTGTCGCATCTGGAGTCCACATCGCCTTATTTGGATCCTACGTTGCCTTCTTCCACTAGGGACAAGTTTCCTTTATGGAATCTATGGAGGCACATCCACAACAAAATTTGTACCCCCTCTTATATTACCTGGTCAACGAAGTTATCTCCCCTTTCTCAGTCAAAAGGCCACTAAAAAGAGGAATGTTGGGGAAGAGTACATTCTTGGTATGGAGGCTATGGTTATGGATGACTTCGAGTTTGATGATGTCATCTTGAAGGACTCTATTGTGTCAGGCACCCTAGTGACCTATTTCAATGTAGGTATATTTAGGCAAACTAACTTAAATAATGACCTATTTCACCATTTTGGCTCTGATTCTAAGAGGTCCCAAGTTAGGGATACCCGTAGAATGAGGGCAGGACAAATTCTTAGCTAATAGCAAATAGCATGATCAAAGTGAGTTTTTATATCATCTTCTTATTGTTGTATTTATATCTATTATACCTTACCCATTTGTTAATGTATAAAGGTCATGTGTTTAGAAAGAGAGGGTGGGCTATCCCTTAGAGGTTATAAGTATGAGGTGTAGGCCAGTCGCCTACAAATCACAAAAATATGACAACATTGTGAAGGAGAAAGACGTCCTTATGGCTGAGTATGAGGCCAAACTGTTAAAGCTAGAGGGTGATATGTTGGATAAAATTGAGAAATTGAAAAAAATGGATAGCTACTATTTTGAATAAGGACATCAGGCTACCTATTTTGAACAAATGGCTAAGGAATATACACATGTCTCCAAAGAGGCTGAAGAAAATCTCGCATATGCAAAGTTAGTTGTGCACTTTGTCAAATCAAGTGAGCTCACTTTCAACTTTGGTAGACACTTTGAAAGGAGTGCACCAAAGCCTATAGAAACAGTGTAAATTTCATGGTTAGTAGCCTCTGAACTTAGGCCAAAAAGTTGGAGCTAACAGTGCCTTACTTTACTTTGATATGGTATTTTCAAAGTAGCAGGTCGAAGACACCACCATCTGATACCCCGTAACCTTCACCTCGTGGTGATGAGGTCGTAACTACCCATCGATCTGAAGGGATAATTGAAGAGGCCACTCTATAGAGAATGTCTCATCGTATTTATTTGTTTAAGATGTAATTTTGGATGTACATTTAATGTAAGGAATATTTTGGAATTTTGAATTTTTACGGCCATTAAATGCCTAGTTTTATTTATATTTTATGTCTTTTCTAGCATTTGTGTAATTTATCTATAATCATAAAATTTGTTTTTCCTGAGTGTTTGAGGTCGTGTCTTAGAATTAAGGTTAATTATAAAGTTACAGACGACCTAAGGAAAACTATAATTTTATTTAAGGTCGTGTTGTTTACAATGGATTATAATCAAGTGAATTTAGATGACCTAATTGAAACGGGTCATATTTTTCTTGTACCCCCGAAGTATCTTCACCAATCACTAAAGAACTCCCCATTAAGGGAGAACGACCTCATTCACTTGCGATTAGCAAAGAAGTGAATAAATGGTCTTACGAACCACCAAAGTGCTTCCTTTTATGAGAAAGTAAGATACCACTCCCGCCCTTACTAAAGAGGTAAATCAAATTTGTCTCAACATCCTAATGGGTGGGCCGTTTAAAAGATCCAAGACACTCCATATCTCACCTTGCTCTTTAAATAAGGGATCACTTATGAAGCTAGATCAGGTCAGCATTCTTAGAAAAGAGGATAAGGTAAAAACCCCTCCTTTAAGTGGAAAACGATTTGATAGTTTAGGTCTTGGTAAGGGCTTGTCTCCGTTAGGGGATGGTAGGAGCCCGTTGTAGAACATATACCCCCTAAAAATAGAGCAAGGTGAAGGGAATAGTATAAATGACCTGTTTAAAGGTGGGATGTTTAATAATTTTGATACGCAAGTTGAAGTGTATCATCACTTTAGGGTGCTCGAAGACCAACCTCCTATTTATGCAGCTCGTAAACAAGAAAAGGGAACAATCTGGCATATGATAGCAAGACGTGTGCTTAATGTAAACGATGTTATAATTTTACCATGTATATATATATTTTTTTGTTAAGAGATAATTATTAATCCATCTGTATTGATTTGCTTATTATCTTAATGTAGGTCATAGCTCTTGCAAAAGAGTCAGAATAGGAGGTTGAAACTTGTCATGAAGCGGTCGACTTTGAGATAAGGAGTTGTGTATCTGGAAGACTCACCATGGAGTCAAAGAACATGAACTAATAGATACACATAATAAATTGAAGGCTTCTTGTCAAGAATGATATATATATATATATATATATATATATATATAAAAGGAGGAATGAGATTATTTGTGCAAATTGGTAGAGTATTGGAAACATAGGTCACTCGATAATAAGACCCAGAAGGCTCTAATATTAGATAACATTGAAACACATCTTGCACATAAGTGACGATCCATATAATGTAATTGAGATGTTTTGTTTTTAATAAATTTATTTATTGTTTATAAGAATGATAATGTGTAATTTGTTTCATGAAATAATGTAATAACATTTAAACATTTGATTTACCTATATTCATGTTATGTTAGTGGAAAAAACATATTGTCGATGTCTTGGTGATGCTCTAAGGACACATCTTCCATCTCAAGTAGCGGGTCAGTGGACTCCTTTCTTCAATCATGAGGTATGGGATGTATCCTACATCACAATTAGGGGTTCAATTGACTCCATCCTCCAATCATAGAGGTCGTCGTGTTTATTTTTCACTAGATAGGAGACAAGTAAGAGCAAAAATTATATTCCACCCCTAAATGTGGTCCTATAAAAGAGGCTTACCATGGAAATCAAAGCTCTTTTGTGGGATGTATCCCGCATCTCAAGTCGAGGGTTAGTGGACTCCTTTCTCCAATCATGAGGCATGAGATGTATCCTATATCCCAAGTGAAGGGATCAATTGACTCCACCTCTAATTTAGGGAGCCATTAAATGATTTGTTGATGTTATAACACAATACATGGGTGAACTCCAAGTACATAATGATTTTTTAATACATGGATCACAATATTTCATACATAATAATTCTTTAGGTACTACCTATTACAACCTAACTTTTCCTTTATACCATCACATTCAATCAAATAAGACATTCCTAGAGTAATATCATATAATCAATACGGGCTTTACCATACTATGCAAAAATTTTCCATAGGTAGTTTCAACTTTGTTTCCTAGTGATTTTTGCCAAACCCACTCCCATATATTGAAGCTTTTATGTTTGAAGAATCTATTATATGTCTTTTGAACAGCTCTCTTTTATGGCTCAATACGTATCAAAGCTTCTTCCCTTCTCTCTTTAGCCAATAAGAGGTCTTTATTTCTGAGGTGGCCATTATCTTATTGCGTGATCCTTGATATGAGAATAGGTTTATGTATTTTTAAGGGTATAACTGCTTCTATACCATAGACGAGAGAAAAAAACTTTCCCTCATCAATATTTTGGGGGTGGTTCTTGTAGTCTAGAGAATGCCGAGAAATTGATCCACCCATTTTCCTTTTGCTCCATTTTTTGTGGTCTGTAAGGGGTGGAATGGAACAGTTTGACTCCCATTTTACTGCAAAAAGATACTAACTTTTGGCCTATGAACTATTGGCTATTATTAGTTACTAACTCGTGAAGGAGACCATATATTCAAATGAGACCGACAAATAAATTTTTGAACATCCACCTCCTAAATTCTCGCTAGTGGTTCTGCCTCTATCCACATAGAAAAATAATCAGCTGTAATAATTAAAAAAATTCTTTGGCTAGTAGCGAGAGGTAAGGGCACGAAAATATCTAGTCCCTATTTTTGAAATGGCCATGAACTGACTATAGACTTTAAATCATTGGCTGGTTGATGTAGTACATTGGTGTGCCTTTAGCATCTATCACATCTTTTGACATAGTGATGCAATCCTAGATAAGGGTAAGCCAATAATAACCATATTGGATGATTCTCTGAGAAAGGGTTCTTCCTACAAAGTAGGCGCCACATTGTCCTTCATGTAATTCGCTTAACACAATCTAAGCTTCCGAAAGGAGCAAGCATTTCAACAACAGTCCACTATAAGTTTTTTCTATACAATATCGCATGGATAGTGGTATATGTTGTCTCTTTAGGAGAACATAAAATGTGCAAGTATACACGGTCACAAGTTATAAAATTTGCTAAGTAAAGTATCGTTCCCACGGAGATTTGTCACTACAGTTTGTTGAGTACTAAAACTATTTCGCTCTGATTTTATCCAAAACAATCATCGATTTGGAACAAGTTAACTAAAAAGTTTTATAACAAAATAAAAGAACTCTAGGATTGCATTTTTTCACCAAATTAATCCACTCGAATCATATTATTTTCTCTTGATTTATATTTTTTTAGTAAATATAATTTGTCAACTGAAAACTTCTAATTTTATCCATACATCTCTTCCGAGCTCCGTATAGACACACCTTGTTAAATTAATTCACTATATTCCTATGAGAATTAAATTCACCAAGATTCATTACGTTCTAAGTTCTCAAATGGCCACACATACAATAAAAGTATATTCATATCCTTCATATATACATGTTATTATATCCATGAGCAATATACACAAAAATGCCTCTTCCAAGTTTATTTAAATGCCACGGATCATTTGATAAATTTTTAAATAATCAAAAGCATTAAGCACAAATATAATAAACAAATTAAAAGTCTTATAAATCTTTCAAAAATAATTAAATTCAAGCTTCATAAATTTAGATAAAACGCAACCCTGGAAAAATTAAATTACTTCATAAATAAAATTTAAAACTATAACAGTTAAGAAATATCAGTTCATAAATAAAATTTAAAACTATAACAGTTAAGAAATATCAGTTACAGAATAATAAGAAAATTAAAACATTTTTTAGCATATTTAGCACACGTAGAACACAACAGAAGCCAAAAATGACTTCTGCGTATTCCACAGTCCAAAACAAACCAAAAACAAAAACTTCTCTTTCTCACATTAAATGCCCTATTTATAGCTCCAAAAAAATACATAAAAAAATATTAAGTATGGAAGACATTTTTCTTTAATTATGCAGCCACGTGTACGAAAATGAGGATATCAAAATTGTTATTTTAACGTACGCGTGGAAGACATAAAAATAGAGGGTGCCGTTTTTGATTTTTTCTATTCAATATGCATGCCACATGTCACGATCCGATTCACTGTAAGATATAGTGGGACACGTGGCAAACTTCAATTAGTGGGTGGAACGGACGCACGCGGAATGCGTCGCATGGGACAAGCGGCGTCGAGACATGGGGGACAGCTGCTGGAAACGCGTGCGGGATTCCATGTTTTTTTGTTCCCCAAACCGTGACACGGATCAGTACATGATTGGCTGGAAAAATAGTAGGACACATGTCAGAATATAAATGGTTGGAACGTGAGATTGCACGTGGTTGCACCGCACGGGATCAATGCCCGCGAGACATGTGAGTCCCAACCTGCACATCGGCCTACGCGGCAGGTGTCCCCCACATGGCTCACCGAGCCGTTGATCTAAAAAATCCGCGTCCACTCTCTTTTGTCGCGTTTGCAATCCACGTGCCTCATTGTATCTGTTGATTTGCTGATCGAACGGTTAGTGTTGCTCGTTGGTGATGGGGCGCGTGGCCTCATTTTCCTGCGCAGAAAATAAATTTCCTTAATTGTATTTTAGCCCTCCAATTTAATTCAAATTTACTTTTAAACTTTCTTTAATTGCAATTAAGCCCTTTTCTAATTTAAATTAACTTTTAAACTTTTGTTAATTATAATTAAGCCCAATTTTAATTCAAATCATATTTTAGACTTTTGTTAATGCTATAAAGGACTCTTTTATTTTAAATTATATTTTTAGACATAAATTTGTAATTAAGTACTTTTTCGATTCAAATTATTTAATTTTCTTAAAAATATATTTCTTAACAAATAAACAGTAAATATTAATTTATTCCGCTAAAATTAAGTAAAAATGTCAAGAACATAGCAATTAAATTAATAAAATAGATGAAAGTAACTATATAAAATACAGTTATCAGTATAGTTTTTTACCTTCGTCGTAATTTTGCGAGCTATGTCCTTATCCTCTGGTAGGGTATCATTAATGAGGTATTCTAAGTATGGGGTAAACCAAGAAGTATGAGTTGTAGAATTGATGTCCAGCTCAGTTTGATCCTTCCCTCCATTTTCCCCGATATTGGGTCTCGATAGACATGATACCTGGATCACCCATTCTAAGTTTGAGTTCATTGTTGATGCCAATATGGCTAAGGAGTTGGCATGTGCATTTCCCCTTTGAGGAACTTTTTTAATCTCAAATATTTCAAAGGTGACCCTCATTTGTTTACCTCTTACATATAAAGTTTCATCTTTTCATCCTTAGCCTCAAACTCCTCATTTAATTGGTTTACTACTAGCTATGAGTCGCTATAGATCAACACTCTTTTGGCTCCTAAGGTTATCAATTAGTGTAAGGCCAAGAGTAACACCTCATATTTAGGCACATTATTGGTTGCACACAAAGTGATATGAAGACATTGCTCTATCAAACCCCATGTTGGAGTAAATATTACAATTCCAATCCCTGATCCTCTCGAGTTGCTTGGTCTATCAATATATACCTTCCATACATCATATATAAAGGCAGGTATTACTACCATAGATGTTGGTTCTATGGTCTTTGATATTGAAGTACACTCATGAGTCCATTTAGCGACAAAATTTTCCAGGGCATGTCCCTTAATTTCCCACAATGGCTTATAATGTATCTCTAACTCACTTAATTCATGGTTATTTAAGAGAGGCGACTAGATTTATCCACATTACACTAGATGTTTTTAAGGGGTATGAATTGAGGACCACTATTTTGTGGGCACCAAAATAGTGCCTTAGTTTGCGTGTCATCATTTGTTTTATGAATTCCGCCTAATCTAATGGGAGATATAGTTGTTGCACTCCCGTCAAGGAGAGACTTATATAATACATAGGGTGTTGTTTCCCCTCTTCGTCAACTATCAAGACGGCATATACGACCTTATTCGTGAAAGACATGTACATGTATAACAACTCACCAACAATAGGATTGGTCAAAAGAGGTGCTCTCCTAAAATATTCTTTAATGGGTTGAAAAGTTTGTTCACAATCGTTATCCCAAACATGTTCCTTTTTCTTCTTCAATAATCGAAAAAATGGAAAACACTATTTGGTACATTTAGAGATAAAGTGACTAAGTATGGCTATACGACCATTCAATTGTTGGACTTCTTTAAGGAAATTTGGGGACCTCATATTTACTAGGACAATACCAAATACCTGATCAATTTTCCCAAGGTCACCCCAAAGACACATTTTTGGGTTTAATTGCATCTTATAACTCTTGGTTATAGAAAAGACTTCCTCAAGATTAGAAATGTGATCTTTGACACACTTGGTTTTTACCATCATGTCGTTAAGATAGACCTTCATGCTTCGGCCAATTTTGTCTTCAATCATTTTTTTTACCATTCTTTGGTAAGTAGGCCTTCCATTTTTCAAGCTGAAAGGCATCCTAGTATAACAATAGGTGCCTTCTTCCATGATGAACGTTGTTTTTTCTTCATCTCTAGGGTGCATTCAGATTTAATGGTAACTTGAGTAAGTGTCTATAAAACTCATCAATTCAAAACCAGTCATGGCATCAACTAATTGATCAATATTAGGTAATGGGAAACAATCCTTTGGTGTCACCTTATTCGAGTCTGTGAAATCAATGCACATTCAATGTTCTCCCGTTGGTTTATACACTAACACCACATTTGAAACCAAGTTGGGTATATGACCTCACGAAACCAACCCGCATTTTTCAAAGAATTAACTTTCTTTTTTATGGCATCGCTCTTATCTCGGGCAAACATACATTTCCTTTCTTGAACCATTTTTTTAGTTTAGCCGACACATAATTCGTGCGAAATAATATCAAGATCAATGCCAGGTATGTCTTTAGGCTTCCATGCAAAGAGTTCAACGTTATCCTATAAAAAATCACCAAACATAGTTTTCAACAAAGATGATAGCTTAGAGTTAATATTCACACATTTGTCATCCCCCAGATCTCCTATGTGAATCACTTCATAATCTTTAAGATTTATTTTCATAATAGGTCCCCTCATTAGTGGCATTCTCCTCTCACCCGAACAATTTTTATTCTTTAATTTATATTTCGATAGTGGAAGCAATGCATCTTTCATGGCAGCATTATAGCAATTCCTCACTTTGTCTTAATCTCTCTTAATTTATTTAATCCCTTCAACAATGGGATTTTAATAAGTTGATGGTATGTGGAAGGTACTGTCTTCATTTTATGAATCCATGGTCGACCTAAAATTTCATTATAAGATGTAGGGGTGTTTAAAACCATAAAATTCATGAGAATTATGGCTCTTTCCAAGGAGATTGATAAGCGTATAGTCCATACTGACATAGTTACACTGCCTTTGAAACCCATTAATGGCATTTATTATTGTGTAATCTACTTAGGGTCGATCCTTATATCGAATAAGGTGGACAAGTACAGTAAATTCAAATAACTACCATTGTTCACTAAAATTCTGCGCAGTTCACAATGTGTTATCTTAATTGTGATGACTAGAAGATTATCATAAGGCAGGAGAACTTCTCGTCCATCAAAAGTGATAAAGTGAATAAGTCCCTTAGGTCTTAAACTATAGATCAATCGATTTGTGTCTCTAGCTTCCCAAGCATACCTTTTCCTGGAATTGTTGGAATGATCGGTCATAATAGGTCCATCGTGTATGGTATGAACTATTAGAACATCCCCTAGTGGAGCATGATTAGTTCTATTTACGTCCTTAGGGGCTGGATTTGAGGGTGTTTTGCCTCTTTGAATAGATTTGGTACCTTCTAGATTTCCTTCTTATGGACCCTCTACTCTATCAACAATATCCCACATATATCCTTCCGAAAGCAAATGTTTAATCTCGCATTTAAGATGTCAAAAATCTCTGGTCCAATGTCCCGTGTCTTTGTGGAACATGTAGTATTTGTTAGGATTTATGAATGGAGCCTTCATGGATGGCGGCCAATTAACATTGTTAAAACGAGACTTGAATAAGGTGGACCTCAAAATGGGAATAATTCTCGACCACATGTCCTTGAGCCTACCCTTGATATGATCATAGGTTTAAAACATAGATGGTGCAAACGTCTCTTCCCGACATGCCTCATATTCTCCTCCCTTTTGCTCGATGTAGATTTATCCACACTTCTATTAATCACTCTTTTAGTGGATTTTATTTCCCTTTCCACGTTTACAAATTTTTGGGTTTCTTCGTAAACCATGTCCAAAGATTGAGGTGTGATTTTTGTTAACTCGATGAAAAGACCAATATCGTGCTTGATTCCTTTATGAAAAGCCTTAATTGCTATAGAGTAAGGACATTGAGAAATTTCCATCGTTTTCGTCTTAAACCTTCTCATATAAGCTTCACTTGTCTCCTTCTCGTCTTGGATTATCGAAAATAGGTGATGAGATTCCTTTCTTATGGGCTTGTTGCATGCATAATTGGTAATAAATACCTTGATGAAAGAATCAAAGCTATTTATGTCTTTGGAAGGAAATTCCATGAACCATTATTGCGTGGTTTCTTGGAGAGTTACTGAGAATAACTTGCAATACATCGCTTCTTTTTTATTATCTAGAAGGCTTACAGTAGCCATGATTATCTTGAACTAGAGAATATAAGCCACCAGGTCTTTTGTTCCCTTATAAGCAAGGCATTTAGGAGCATTAAAATTTGGCGACGATAAGGTTAATTCCAAGGCATCTAAAAAAGGTGATGTTGACAACTGATTACAAGTAATTTTAATATCACACTAAGGCCTAAGCTTCTCCTGTCCTTTAAGTCTGTCATTCATTTTAGCCCACATCTTCTTCTTTATATCTTTTAGTTTTCAGTCCAAGACATCCTTAGAGTCAAACATTGGAGTTGGGAAGGATGTATGCTGCATTGCATGCTCATAAATTGGTGGATTCATCTAGGAAGGCTCTAGAGTAAAATTGGGGTTTGGAGTTGCACGGGGATATTGTTCTACAACATATGTATATTGTTGTGGGTAAGGAGTGCATGATGCGCGTCCCTTTCTAGATGGGTGATTATCCAATATTAATGGGCTAGGTGTATGAAATGAGCTCTCTGCCTCCAAATATTCTTCCCATTCCAATTGGGACCTTAACTTGTTATTCTCCTTTGTGATTTGACGAAAGCTTATTGAAACTCATTTATTTGTATCTGACGACTCTTCATCATTGCATCCTTTTTAGAGAGAAGCACTTTTAGAACTATAATTCAAAGAATTGGTTGGATTTGTTCTAGTGGGTCGAGTCACATCAAGACATGGTGAGATTTGGTGACTTACAATAACTAAGGGATGTGTGCTACCTAGTTTACGATCTGATAAAGGCCTAAGAGGAAAAGAGACATACATCCGGTCATTGAGATCAAATTCTTGAGTGGATAGGCAACACTATCAACCTATTCGGTAGGTACTAATGGGTATTCATGTTACGTGGTATGAAAGTCGCTGAAACACAAGCTCAATTCTCCTAAGGATAAGATGTCAGGTCTCAAGTGCTAACTATGACTAAAAATATTTAAGTTCCTATAGACGGTGCCAATTGTTTGGAGAGAATTTGATGTGTTAGGGATTTTAGTGATTTTTAGTAAGTAGAAAATATTGATAAAATAAGTAGATCTTATATTCTCCCTATTCAAGAGATATATATAGTACCTAGACATGTGTATGAGTTACATGGGTTGAAAGTATCATACAAACAACCAGAATACGTATTAAAATACATACAATACAATTTTTGCTAACTAGGTCGCTCTATGGTGCGTAGCTCCAAACTCATCAGGTCTTCATTGATAACTGTATTTTATATAGTTATTTTCATCTATTTTATTAAATATAATTGCTATGTTCTTTACATTTTTAGTTAATTTTAGTTTAATTAATTAGTATTTTCTGTTTTTTATATATTTTAGGAAAATTAAATAAATTGTATCGAAAACGTTCTTAATTGTAAATTTTTGTCCAAAAATATAATTTCAAATAAAAGAGTGTTTAATTGCAATTTATAAAAGTTGAAAATATAATTTAAATTAAAATCGAGCTTAATTTTAATTATTAAAAGTTTAAAATTTAATTTAAATTAACAAAAGGGCTATACTGCAATTAAACAAAGTTTAAAGTATAATTTGAAATATATTTGTGGGTGAAAATGGAATTAATAAAAGTTATTTATTTTGCGCAGTAGGGAAGAAGCCACGCAGCATTCTACACGCGTGGCACGTGGACCGTCCGATCAAATCATAAACGGCTAGGATTGGCGCATGTTTATCACATCTGACCAAAGCAAGTGGATAGAGAAAATTCTCTTTCACGCGGCTCGGTACGCCGAGTGGGGCCCACCTGCCGCGCATGCCGGCGTGCAGTGTGGGACCCACGTGTCTGACGCACCCAGCCGTTGTCCCCCACGTACGCTCTGATCCCGTGCGTTGATCTCTTCGTGCAACTGGAGTTTCAGCGAATCAGAAGATGCCACGTGTCCACCTGAATCCATTCTTGAAATCAGAAATTGGCACGTGTCCCACTCTATTTTTCAGCCAATCATGTGATGACACGTGGCATGTTATCATGAGCACGAAAGCGTAGGATCAAGCCCATGTGTAGCCGTTGCTCCGTGCTCTGATGTTTCCTGCGCACGTTCCCAGAAGCCAATCAGAAGCTACCACGTGTCCACATTAATTCCTTTCAGCGAATCAGGCGCTGACACGTGGCATGCATAAAGAATTTAAAAAATGCAGAATCGGCGCCCCTGTCTGATGCGTGAATTAATTAACATTTTCGATACAAATTATTTAATTTTATTAAAAATGTATTTTTAGCACATAAAAGGAAAATATTAATTTATTTAACAAAAAATAACTAAATATTAAAAGAACATAGCAATTATCATTACTAAAATTGATGAAAATAACTATATAAAATACAATTATCATTCATCTTCATCATTCGCTACATATCGAGGTTACTCTATTTTATGAAAGAGAAGAAGAAGTAAAGAAAAGGAAACAATCTAATTTTTATTATCTGACCTAGGATGAGTACAAGAAGGCTTATATATAAGAAGCCTAAAACCAATGAAAAAATGACACATGGAAATACTCTAATACTCTATCTTAACACTCCTTCTCAAGATGGAGAGTAGATGTTAATCAATCCCATCTTGTCGAGCAAACCTTTGAAAATAGAAGGATGAAGAGCCTTAGTGAATACATCACCCAACTGATTTCGAGTAGAAACATGTAAGGTCTTCAAAACTCCTGCCTGAATTTTATCACGAACTAAATGACAATATATCTCGATGTGTTTTGTTCGCTCATGGAAAAAAGGATTCGCTACCATGTGTAAAGCAACTTGATTATCACAATATAGCAAGGCAGGCCTAGAATGGCTTACCCCAAGCTCTTTCAACAATGACAACAACCAAGTCAGCTCGCAGGTGGCATTAGGCATGGACCTGTACTCAGCCTCTGCTGAAGAACGAGAGATTGTAGCTTGTTTCTTAGACTTCCAGGAGATCAATGAGTCTCCAAAAAATACACAATAGCCTGATATGGAACACCTACTGTCAGCACAACCAGCCCAATCAGCATCAGAGAAAACTTTGAATTAAGCTTTAGCTGTTATAGATAGATCACTTTCAGCATAAGCTCTAAGTTCTATTTCAGACTTAGTAGGAAGAAAAAGACCTTGTCAAGAAGTCCCTTTCACATATTGCAAAACTCTTTGCATAGCCTTGAAGTGAGGAAGTCTTGGTTGAGACAAGAATTGGCTAAGTCTATTAACAGCATATGATAGATCCGGCCTAGTGATGGTGAGGTATAATAACTTCCCAATTAACCTCCTATAAAGAGAAGCATCTGGAAATAAATCCCCTTCATCTTGACTTAATTTCAAATTTGGTTCCATAGGTGTAACCGCTGGTTTACAACCTAGGTACCCTGTGTCAGCCAAAAGTTGCAATGCATAAGACCTTTGTGAAACCGATATGCCCCTTTCTGTTCTGCCAACTTCTAAACCAAGGAAGTAACGTAAAGTTCCAAGATCTTTCAACTTGAATCTAGCATTAACTCTACTCTTCAAGTGTTGAACAGCCACATCATCGATCCTGGCTATAATAATGTCATCAACATAGACAAGAATAACCATGAAAGCTGACCCCTTGCTGCTGATAAACAAAGAATGATCAGTTGCTGACTGACGAAAGCCTTCTTCAACCAAGGCACTAGAAAAATTTTCATACCACTACCTTGATGCTTGTTTCAAACCATACAAGGACTTGCTGAGTTTGCAAACAGCATTAGGAGGTAATTGTTTCTCCCCCTTATGACTCTAACCCTGAGGGATAGTCATATATACTTCCTCAGAAAGATCACCATGCAAAAAAGCATTATGAACATCCAATTGGTGTAAAGACCAACCATGGACTGAAGCTAAAGCAAGTAAAAGCTTGACAATAACAAGCTTTGCTACAGGAGCAAAGGTATCAAAAAAATCAACTCCCTCTTGCTGAGTATATCCCTTGGCAACAAGTCGCGCTTTGTATCTTTCGACAGTCCCATCAACATAAAACTTGACTTTATATACCCACTTACAACCAACAGCGTGATGTCCAACAGGTAAAGATACAATAGACCATGTATTATTGAGTGCTAAGGCATGTAACTCATCAGCCATAGCTTTATCCCACTCAGGAATACCAGAAGCTTGAGAGAAAAATTGAGGCTCGGGTGTGCTAGAGATGGACATAACAGCCGCCTTAAAGTCCCCTTTGAGCTTATTATAACAGAGAAAATTAGAGATAGGATGCTGAGTAGAATGACGATTGATAAGAGAATCATGAAGAACATAACCACAATGATAAGTCTACAAGTAGCTTGGCTTTTTAAGACAACGTTGTGGTCTAGTAGGAACAATAGGATGCACAATGTTAGAAACATCAGCCAGCTCAGAACAAGGAGAAGTATTGTCAAGAACCGGAAAAGGAAGAACATTATTAGAGAATAAGGAAATAATATCAGCAGAGGAACTCTTGGTAACCAGAGGAAAAATGGTCTTATGAAACACAACATCATGAGAAGCAAAAGTCTTATTACTCTCTAAATCCAGCAGCTTATAGGCTTTCATTCCAAAGGGATAACCAACAAGAATACAAGCTCTAGATCTAGGAGAAAACTTGTCACGTTTACTCAACAAAGTGGAAGCATATCATAGGCAACCAAAAGAGCGCAAGTGACCATAAGAAGGAAACTTATTATTCAGCACTTCAAATGGAGTTTTAGAGCTTAGAATAGAGGATGGCAGCCTATTCATAAGGTGAGCAGCAGTCAAAACAGTATCACACCAATGAGAGAGAGGAATACTTGACTGAAACAAAAGAGCACGAGCAATATTAAGTAGATGTTGATGTTTACATTCACCAACTGAGTTTTGCTGCGGCCTTTCAACACAAGATCGATAATGAACAACCCCTTTAGAGTTATAGAAATGAGTCAGATCCAATTCCTTAGCATTGTCTAAACGAACTCCTTTTATATGCTTCCCATATTGAGTCTGAATCAGCATAAAAAAATCTGGAATAATCTTCTAAGCCTCAGCTTTTGTATGTAAAAGAAAAATCCAAGTATATCTTGAAGCATCATCAACAATGGTTAAAAAATATCGAAAACCTTCATTAGATATCACTCGAAATGGACCCCATACATCAACATGAATGAGATCAAAAGGTAAAGCTGAAAGTTTATTATTAGAAGTAAAAGACAAACGTCTTTGCTTTGCAAGAGGGCAAACAGTACAAAGAGGCCTTTTATCAGCTCTAAAATTGAAAATGGGAATCTTATCCTTATGCTGAGAAACCAAACAAGAAGGATGTCCTAGACGATAATGCCATAATGTCTCAGTGGACAAAACAGAGGAAGCATTACAAGCAACAATAGAGTTAGAACTAGGTTTATACAAAGCTGGAACACTGAGATGGTAGAGATGCCCCACTCTTTTACTCGTCCCAATCTTCATGCCCTGAGTATCCTGAATCACATAGCCACCATCATAAAAAAATAAAGAACAGGAGAGGCTCTTTGTGAGTGAACTAACAGATAATAAGTTGTATCTAAAAGAAGGAACATAGAGCACTTTAGATAAAACTAAGGAAGGTGATAACCGAACAGAGCCTATCTTAGAAATGGGGGCAGAATGTCCAGTAGGCAGAAGTACAAAGGTAGAAGTATGGTTGTTATCAAAAGAATCAAACAAGCTCAAATCATGACAAACATGATGAGTAGCACCTGAGTCAATAATCCAAACATTAGTTGAAATAAGAGAAGAAATACCAATGAAGTTGGACACTATAGGCTGTTGTTCTTTAGTATCCTGAGAGATCCCCTGCATCTGAGTACTTAACAGAGATATTAAATGTTGATAATCATTAGCAGTCAAAGCATGCAAAGGAGAAGTATTGTTACTAAAATTCTGGTGATTCTCTAGATTAACTTGAGTTTCAGCAACAAAAGAGGTCTGATTAGCTAGGGGCTTTGAAGAACTTGTCAGATTGGAATACCCTGGATGACTACTTGTTTGGCCCTTAGAAAAATCTCCAGAACAACCTTTTGGTTTAAAACTAGGAGGATATCCATGAATTTTGTAACATTTATCAACTGTGTGACTAAAGAAACCACAGTGTGTATAGATCGGTTTGTCCTTCTTTCCCTTATAAGCATTGTAATTTCTACTAGCCACTCCATAAGATGCTGAAATAGGAGGCAGAGATGAACCAGAAAAATTCATAGATCGTTGCCTTTCTTCTTGTATAACCAGAGAAAAAACTTTGTTAATCGGAGGCAATGAATCACTCATGAGAATTTGAGCCCGGATCTGACTGAAAGACTCATTCAAACTCATAAGAAATTGTAAAACATAATCTTCATGTTGATAATTTGTCAGACTTTTCATTCCTGCACAATTACATACTGGTACAGGTCTAAAATCACGTAATTCATCCCAAAAAATCTTTAGTTTGGTGAAATAAACACTAACATCATTAGAACCCTGTGTGAGTGCGTGAATTTGTTGCTTCAGTTGGAAAATTCTAGGACCATTGCTCTGATTGAACCGATCATGAAGATTAATCCACATACTTTGAGCATCATGAATATACATAATACTATCTGCTATGTCCTTGCTAACTGCATTCAAAATCCATGATATGACCATGTTGTTACAACGAGACCAAAAATGATACAAATTATCCCCAATTTCTAGTTTAGCAATAGATCCATCAACAAATCCAAACTTGTTTTTAACAATAAGAGCTATAATCATAGATCGATGCCAAGAATTGTAGTTGTTACCTGTTAAAGAATTTGAAACCAAGCCAAGCCCTGGATGATCTCCATTACCGAGATAGAAAAAACTATTTGAATCTTCAAGAACACGATTGGTGTTATCCAAGACCGAGAAAGAATTTTCATTGCTCTGATTGCCTCCATTGTTACCTCCTCGAGCTCCTCCTCCACGAGCCATTGAAGAACAAAGAAAGATCAACGAGAGCAAAAAATGGAGCTCTAATACCATTTTATGAAAGAGAAGAAGAAGTAAAGAAAAGGAAACAATCTGATTTTTATTATCTGACCTAGAATGAGTACAAGAAGGCTTATATATAAAAAGCCTAAAACCAATGAAAAAATGACACATGGAAATACTCTAATACTCTATCTTAACACTCTATGATGCAAAGCTCTAGACTTATCAGGTCTTCATCTTCATCACCTTGCTACATATCGAGATTGCTCTATGATGCAGAGCTCAAGACTCATCATATTTTCACCTTTATTAGGTTTTTATCTTTATCGTCTTGCTATATAATAGAGAGGTACTATAATTTGCTAGGTCATGTACCTGTGTCATGTATAATACCAAAAATTTGTTGTTTAACAATTTTTTTAGAGAAAATTAAACTTTTAAGCACACAGTTGGCTTAAACAATTCCCTCAATTAATTATTTATCGCTTCAGAGTAACATGTATACACCTCTTACTTCAGTGGTCGATAACTTAATACATGTCTTATATTCTCTTAAACGAGAATTTGAGTTTTTTCTCATAATTTATAAGAGTTAGTAAGTAAATGTGTATCTAAAGATGAATCGTATCAATTGAACAAATAAATAACACGTATACTTGAATAATTGTATGAATTGTGAGATTTACTTTTTAGACAAAATAAAATTGTTAAGAAATTGATAGCACCAAGTATGGGCAAGCATTATTTTTCTAAAATCGTCCAAACTGAAGATAAATTGAGCATGTAAAATTTTAGCAGGTTTGGTAGGCTGGTGTTTGATTTTTAAACATCCAGCTATATAAATAGGTCAATTTCAATTAAGAAGCTGTAAAAAATCGAATCAATTGTAATATAGTTGTACATACATTAATATTTTCTTGTTTATTTAGATTTATTTTATAATGATTTTGATTCTAAATTTTTGATTTTTTAAAGTTATTTTTCAATCTTAATAACAATTTTGATTTTGATTTTTTTAAAGAATCGTTACTAAAATATGAGATTTTTTTTTTCATTTTCATCAAATATTTTTTTGAGAGTAAATCAAGTCTTATGATTTTTTTCATTTATAAGTATTTGAATAAAATGACTAAAAACAAATCATTTGTAAATAATAACCAATAATTTTTTTATTTTTTAAGTTTTTTAAAATGAAATATTACCAAACAACTTGTAAGAGATTTTTGATTTTTTTCTTTAAAATCATTGAGTAAAAATTATTGTCAAATATATTGATAATTATCAATATATTTGACTAACAATTTTTACAAAAAAATCATAAATCATAAAGTTGATTATTTAATTATAAATCATAAATCATAATTATTATCAAAGAAAGCCTTAGTTTTCTATAAATATTTCGTTTGTTCAAATAAAATAAATTTTTCATTTTTGCTTAGTTTTCTATAAAGTTTGCATTTGCTCAATTATTTTAATTTTATAGCATAACTATTGTTATAAATAAATTTTCATATTGGTGTACATATGTTGTTTTTCACCTAAGGTAAAAAACATATATTTTTCTCGTATTCAAAAATGTTGTGCACATATTCTTTTTAATAACATAAAAAAATGTGTTTTTTATAGGGAGATTAAAAGTGAAATCATTTGACCCACTTAGTCATCTAATTTCAGTTAAACTCCTTAAGAAAACATTTGTTATTTACTTTATGACAGAAAAACCATAAGATACATATATATTTTTTTAGGTTAAGAAATATTTGAGATACCTAAATTTTAGTCTATTTTACACAAAGATATCTAAACTATTTTTCTCTACACAAAAATATTTAAAATCTTATTTTGTTTACACATAAGTATTTTTGTGATAAGTTCTAACACAATTAATAAGCATTAATTAATTGATCTGTAAACTAATTAGCTAGCATGAAAAAAATTAATTGATTGTCATATTAACTGATTAGTTGACATGACAACTATGCATATGATATGATAGAAATTAATAAAAAAAATACTTATATATAAATATAATAAGAGTCTATGTATCTTTTGTGTAAAAAAAATTCAAATATCTTTGTATAAAATTGACTATAACATAAGTATTTTGAAAACTGTTTACCTTTCTTTTTGTGAAAAACAAATATTCTTTTACGTTTAATAAAAACATATTTTTTTTCTAGAATTCAAGTGATTATGTGTAATGTGATGTAATTAAATCTTAATATAAAGGATTTACTTACATTCAAAGCACATATTTGATTAAATTAATATATATATATATGGATAAATTAATTTAATTAAAATGTTGGAGATTGAAAAATTGTTTTCAATTATGTAAATGATTTATGCTATTTGTAATGTATCTTATTAATGTGTCAGCGTCATTTATATTAAAATATATTTTTCCTTTTAAGTACAAGCATTTGTTAGGCCATTTATCACATGAACACGTTATTTTGATACTATTTTTTGTTGTTTGGCTACCGCACGTTTATTGTACTCTTTCCATTTCAAAAGATTTTTCTGGTATTTTTTGTTTTAAGAATTTTACTCCATGCCGCCTCAAACAGAGGAGGTACTAAAATAAAAACAAAGAAAATGAAACGGGTCTTTTTGCCCTCCGATAATAGAGCTTTCCAAGTGGATATCAGATCATTGTTGTTTCCTAGTATCAACTTTTGGCATTAATTGGTAGTAAGTGGAATTTGATAGTTGGCACTACCCATAAACTAATATCTTCAACTATAGTTTAGTAATAACAAAAAAGTAAGGTAAAATTTGAAGCTTAGCGCTCTTAGAAATTTTTTTGTATGAGTATGTAATGTCATTTGACAATTTTAACAATAAACTATTCTTACATACATAAAATAAGGTTCTGTACCAACAGATGCATTCATATAAATCCATCAAATGAATAGATTCCCCGTGTCATTCATGGTTCATATAAAAGTTTATCCACTTTTAGGTAGGCATGCCATTGATTGTGTTATCTTAATTCTTGCATATTTACCCTTCAAATTTTTATTAGATTTTAGTTTCTATTCTTTCTTTTTTTCTCCATCTTCCAATTTCCTTTGAAGTGTAAGTACATATTTAGTATTGAAAATCAACACCAACCCAATAAATGAAGTAGTTGAAAGATATAGAAAAATAAATGGAGTGGTTGAAGAATGTAGAAAAATAAATAGAGTAACTGAATGATGTAGAAAAATAAATGACGTGGTTGAAGGATGTAGAAAAATAAATTGAGCGATTGAAGGATGTAGAAAATATAAGTGTGTAGATAATATTTGTATGACTAGAATTATTTCTTAGTTTTATATTTGTGTAGTATAGATTGCATGATGAAGATTCTAAATAACCTACTTTGCATTTGGTTTAATCATCCCATCAAATACCAAATAAGTATTTGTATTCTTAGTTTGAGTATAAGTTGATAGCTTTCAATTATCTTTGAGTGTTTGTATTTCTCTTCAATTTGTGAGTTGCCTTTTCAATTATCTTTGAGTGTTTGTATTTCTCTTCAATTTGTGAGTTGCCTTTGAAAGGTGTTATAGTGTCTTTTATTGTGGGTATAATACAAGTAGTTTGTTTATTTGTTTGGATCTAATATTAGTAAATTTAGAGTTGTGTATTCTAAATTTCTAAATTTTACTCAACAATTGGTATTAGAGCGGGACGATCAATGATAGTTCTTAATGAAGCTATCTTCAATCGTGAGGAGTTTGGTACTCTGCAAGTTTATTAGTCCAGCTTGTTCAGTATAGTCGAAGTCTTTTAGGCATGATGGGTGATCATCAAGTAGTTGGAGGAATCAAGAAGCTCAACAACAAAAATTATAACATATGGGCAACATGTATGGAGTCTTACCTATAGGGTCAAGACTTGTGAGAGGTTGTTGGTGGTGACGAAGTTACACAACCAGCCAGCAACGAAAGATGCAAACGCCATCTTAAGGAAGTGAAAAATTAAAGCAAGCAAAGCGATGTTTGCTTTAAAAACCACGATTGAAGAAGAAACGTTGGAGCACATTCAAGATTCCAAAACATTCAAGGAAGCATAGGACACTCTTGGTACACTCTTGTTAAAGAAGAATGATACAAGACTACAACTTCTTGAGAACGATTTGCTATCGATGGCGCAACATGACATGACGTTTTCCCAGTACTTTCACAAGGTAAAATCGTTATACTGTGAAATTTCATAGATAGATCTGAAAGCTCCTATTGGGGAAACCATGGATGAAACCAGTATAAAAAGAATAATTATCCATAGTTTGAGACCTGCATATCAAGGGTTTGATACCGCTATACAAGGATGGCCAACATAACCATCTCTTGTTGAGTTTGAGAATTTGTTGGCTGGTTAAGAAGCCATGGCTAAGCAAATGGGAGACGTCTCCTTGAAAGGTGAGGAAGAAGCGCTCTACACTAGCAAAAGTAGAGGCACTTTCAAGCAGTACAATGGTAGTAGATCTAACAAGGATGACGAAAAAGGAAAAATTTCTCAAGGAAATGGAGGCTTTCATCTGGGGAGAGCTTGGAAGAATTGCAGTAACCGTAGAAAATTTGATGGTGAATGTTACAAGTGTGGGAAGATGGGTCACATGGAAAAATATTGTTGGAGTAAGAAAGCTTGTTGAAATTAATACATCTACTTCCAATTCTAAGGAGCATAACGAAGATGGTTGGGATGCCAAAGCACTATTCACTACAAATGAAGAAGAATTAGTTCTTATGGTGGCAACATCAAAATAGATTGACTACACGAATGATTGGATCGTAGATTCATGCTACTCAAATCTTATGATTAGTGATAAATAGAAGTTGAAAAGCATGTCTAAGTATAAGGGAGGTCGTGTAGTGGTGATAGTTGACAACTCAAAGTTACCGATAGCCTACATCGACAAGACAATAGTTATGCCTCGATATATTACTTTATATCTGTGGCTCAATTGGAAAATTTTATATGTGTGGCTCAATTGATATCATCAGGCCATTATGTCTTGTTTGGTCCCCGAGATATGAAGGTGTATCATGATCTCAAAATCTCAGAAACGCTAACAGTGGAAGGGAAACAATTGGAATCAGTTTACGTGATGTCAGTATAATCTGTATATGTAGACAAGACAAGAAGAAATGAGACAGTAGATCTATGACATATGCGGTTAGGTCACGTTAGCTATTTCAAGCTAAGTGCGATGGTAAAGAAGTCGATGCTTAAAGGGCTTCCTCAACTAGACGTGTGAACATACACGGTCTGTGTAGGTTTCCAATATGGTAAAGCTCACCAATTTCCATATGAGGAATCAAAGTTTAAAGTAAAAGAATCATTAGAGTTAGTTCATTCTGATGTATTTAGACCTGTTAAGCAACTATCAATTGGCAGTATACGGTATATGGTGACATTCATTGATGACTTCTCAAGGTATACATGGGTTTTATTTATGAAAGAAAAAATCTGACACATTTTCAAAGTTTAAAGAGTTTAGAGAGTCAACTGAAGGAGAAGTAGGAAATAAGATATGTTGCTTGCGCACAGACAACGACAGAGAGTATAACTTAAGCGAGTATCTCAATACCTAAAGAAATTTTGAATACATTATTTGTACACTTGTGCCAACACGCCATAACACAATGGTGTAGCGAAGAGAAAGAACCCGCATCTTACAGAAATTTGTTGGATTATGCTACATGAAAAGAATGTACCTAGGAGGTTTTGGGCTAAAATGATGAGGACTACAGCCTTTGTGATCAACAGACTTCCTCAACCAAGGTTAGGATTTGTTTCACCCTTTGAGAAACTATGGAACATGAAACCTATAGTTAGCTAGTTTCGAGTATTTAGCTGTGTATGTTATGTATTTGATTCTGATAATTTACGAAGCAAGTTTGACAAGAAAGTTGTTAGATGTATCTTTGTGGGATACGAAAACCAAAGAAAGGGGTGGAAATGTTGCATCCAACGAGTGGAAGATGCTACACTTCATGAGATATGGTGTTTGATGAAGCATCTTCTTGGTAGTCCTCAAAGAAGGAAGTATTTCCAGACTCAAGAGAATTTGGAGATAAGTTGCAACAAAAGATGGAGGAGCATACTATTCAAATCCAACCAAGTTTAGATGAATCCAAAGATCCAAACAATGATGATGCCAAACAAAGAGTAACTCATAATCCTTGGAAAACTGACATATATCAATAACTAAATAAGGAAGGTGGGCCTAGTGAAACGAAAGAATAAACTCCACAATCTCAACTCCACAATCTCAACTCCGTAGGTTAACAAGAACACGAAGGCAAATCCCAAATATGACAATACAACCATAGTTGAAAAATCAATATGACCTAAGACATTTGAAGAAGAATCACAAAGATCTGAGTGGATGATAGCTATGAAAGAAGAAATCGATGCACTTCAACAAAATCAAATTTGGGATTTGGTGTGAAAACTAGGAAATGTGAAACCCATATCCTGTAAGTGGGTTTACAAGATAAAGCATCATCTAGATGGGTCAATTAAGAGATATAAGGAACGATTGGTAGCTTATGGTTTCTCTCAACAGTACAGACTAGACTATAATGAAATGTTTAGTCCGATGGAGAAACTTACAACTCTACGAGTCTTACTTGCACTTATAGCCAACAAATACTGGAATTTATGGAAAATGGATGTGAAAAATGCGTTTCTTTATGGAGAGCTAGATCGGGAGATCTACATGATCCAACCAATGGGTTTTCAGAGCCAAGATCATCCTGAATATGTGTGTAAGTTGCAAAAAGCACTTTACGGATTGAAACAGGCACCTAGGGCATGGTATGGTAAGATTGTTGAATTTTTAACACAAATTGGTTATTCAATAACACCTGTAGATTCCAACTTGTTTGTTAAACCCAATAAAGAAAAGATAGTTATCGTGCTAGTATACATAGATGATTTAATCATAACTGGTGATGATGAGGCAGAGATTCTTTGAACAAAGGAGAATTTATCAGTCCATTTCCAGATGAAAGAACTTGGACAGCTCAAGCACTTCCTTGGTCTAGAGGTTGACCGCACACAAGAAGGAATATTTCTTTGTCAATAAAAATATTCCAAAGATTTGATGAAGAGGTTCGAAATGCTTGAATGCAAACTAATTTTGACAGCGATGGAGCCAAATGCCAAAATGTGTGTACATGAAGGAAAAAGATTTGGAAGATACAAAAATGTATCAAAAATTGGTACGCAGTCTAATATACTTAACCTTAACTAGACCTGACATTTCTTATGTAGTTAGTGTAATGAGTCGGTACATGCAAAATCCAAAGAAGCCTTATTTGGAAGTAGTTCGACGAATACTGAGATATGTGAAGTGTACAATTGACTATGGTCTTTTGTACAAAAAAGGTGGAGATGAAAAGTTAATTGGTTATTGCGATGCTGTTTATGCAGAAGATTATGACACCAGGAGATCAACAAATAGGTATGTGTTTAAGCTTGGTTTTGGAACAATATCTTGGTGTAGCAAGAGACAGCCGACAATATCATTATCAACCACTAAAGCTGAGTATTAAGAAGCAGCAATGACAGCTCAAGAGAGTACATGGTTGATACAAATAATGAATAATCTACAACAACCAATAGATTATGCAGTTTTGTTATACTATGACAATCAATCAAAAAAATTTTGGCAGAGAATCCAATATTTCATGCAAGAACTAAGCATGTTGAAGTATACTATTACTTTATTAGAGAAAAAGTTTTTCAAGAAGAAATTGAGATGAGGAAAATCAAGACAGATGATGAAGTTGCAGACTTATTCACAAAAGTCTTAAGTATTGGTAACTTCGAAATGTTTTGCCATCAACTTGGCACAGTAAAAATAGTGAGAGTTGGTGTTGAGGGAGAGTGTTGAAAATCAATACCAACCCAATAAATGAAGAGGTTAAAGAATGTAGAAAAATAAATGGAGTGATTGAAGGATGTAGAAAAATAAATGGAGTGGTTGAAGGATGTAGAAAAATAAATGGAGTGGTTGAAGGATGTAGAAAAATAAATGGAGTGGTTGAAGGATGTAGAAAAATAAATGGAGCGATTGAAGGATGTAGAAAAGATAAGTGTGTAAATAATATTTGTATGGCTAGAATTATTTCTTAGTTTTATATTTGTGTAGTGTAGATTGTATGATGAGGCTAGAATTATTTCTTATTTTTATATTTGTGTAGTGTAGATTGTATGATGAGGATTATAAATAGTCTACCTTGCATTTGGTTTAATCATCCCATCAAAAACCAAATAAGTTTTTGTATTCTTAGTTTGAGTATGAGTTGAGAGCATTCTCTTTGAGTGTTTCTATTTCTATTCAATTTGTGAGCTACCTTTGAAAGGTGTTATAGTGTCTTTTATTGTAAGTATAATACAAGTAGTTCTTTTACTTGTTTGGATCTAATATTAGTAAATTTAGAGTTGTGTATTCTAAATTTCTAAATTTTACTCAACATTTAGTCCTTTAACATTTCATACTAGTATGTCAACGGATAAAACATTGCTACCATGTAAATTTTCAAAACCACTCAAGCTTATCAGAGAAAAACATAGAGTTCTCTATTTAATCTAATATAATTGAAGAATCTACTTCACATCACAAAACACAACTTGTCAATGAGACTACAATTTTCCAAACACATAACTATTAAAGTCATCCATATTTATAATAATATAAGATCTATAACATTATACAAGTACAACATTAGGAATGAATTCATAAATAAAAGTAGAATAAAGAGCAAAAGATAAAACAAAACAATGACTAAACTAAGGATGTCTCCTGAGTCATAAGACTAGTTACTTGAAATTGTTCTGTCTGACACAACCGGAACTAGAGTCTCAACGTAAAAAGCATAAAACATATACAAATACTATCTCTCGAGAATTCGTAGATTCCCTACAACTTGTTTGCTCCATGGGTCATACCAAATAAGCTGATCATATTTAATTTCTAATTCTTTGTGACAATTAGTTTCATAATCCAAACCACATTCATACTTTCCTTTTCTAAGTAATAAGACTCTACCATCATTTCTAAGAACTAATGGCTTATTTAAACTCGTCATAGTAATGTTAAATTTCTTGGTCCAAGATTCTGCTACACCATATTCATCCATGATCCACATACTAATCTCGCTTTTGTTGCCGTAGGGATAATGTTAGAAAATTTTGTATATTTTTCTTATTCTAAGTAGTTATTATTCACTTATGATTTAAATGAATAGAACTCAAACTAGCCCAAAAAAATAATGTTATTGGAAATATAATGCTAAAATAAACTAAAGCAGATATTGAGAAAGAAATATTAAAGCAGGAAAATAAAAACACAAGAAATTTAATAAGGTTCGGTATAAATGTTACCTATGTCCTAGAATGTCGTTGACCACTTCCACTATCTCCAAATGGATGAACTCCAAAATTACAACTAATTGGGAAAATTTGAGCTAATCAATTACCCTTACAAAAGAGAGGAAGATCTACAAATTTTGGGATGTTTTAGAAGTGGAGGAAAGGGCTTTATTTATTTCCTAAAATACAACATCCACCTTCATTCCTAACCAATGTGGGACTTTTTCAATTTGCTCACTAAGGAGCTATACAACAAATTTTCACCTTAGTGACTTAGTGATTCTTAAATGATTTCTTCAATCTCTAGATCATCGACGTCATTTCCAATTTAAATTTGCAGGATGTTAATCAATTCTAGACAATGTTTGAACTTAATTTCCATTACCACCTTATTCATCATATCTATAGAATTCTCTGTAGTATTGCACCTTCAATAATCTCTTGCACTATATGGTAATGAACGTTAATATGTTTTTTACGTGCATGATAGACTTGGTTCTTTGCTAAATGAATAACACTCTGATTGTCACAAAACACCTTAATATGTTTTTGACCAACTCTCAAGTCTTCAAGAAAACCTCATAACCAAATAGCTTCTTTCACAGCCTTTATAATTGCCATATACTCTGCCTATGTAGTAGACAAAAAAACTGTGGATTGTAAGGTAAACTTTCAACTAACTGGTGCTCTAACAAGAGTAAACACATAGCCAGTAATTGACTGATGCTTATCTAAATCTCTTGCATAGTTGGAATCACAATATCCGACTGCACATTGACCAATAGTATTATCTTGGTGAAATACTAAACCAACATCTATAATATTTAAAATATACCGTAGAATCCATTTCACAACCAACCAATGTCCTTTACTAGGATCATGCATATAACTGCTTACAGCACCAACCACATGTGAAATGTCAGGTCTCATATACACCATTGCGTACATCAAGCTACCAACCACATTTGCATATGGTACCTTTGCCATGTATTCTTATTCTACATAATTCTTAGGAGATAATTGAGCACTAAGCTTGAAATGAGAAACAAGCAGAGTACTTATAGGTTTTGTCTGTTCATTCATACCAAAATATTGTAGTACCTTTTTCAAATATTGACTCTTAGTCAAACTAAGCTTCCCTTTCTTCCTATCTCTGCTTATCTCCATACCGAGAATATTCTTGGCTTTTCCCAGATCTTTCATCTCGAACTCCTGATTTAGTTGATCCTTCAACTTCTCAATTTCTTCTTGGCTCTTCGATGCAATCAATATATCATCGACGTATAATAGGAGATAGATGAAAGACTCATCTTGTAGCTTGCGAAAATACACACAATGATCATGTGTACTTCTAGTATACTTATACTGTAACATAAATTGATCAAATCGTTTATACCACTACCTCAGAGATTGCTTCAATCCATACAACGATTTGTTCAGTTTGCAAACCCAATTCTCTTTATTAGTAACATTAAACCCTTCCAGCTGAGACATATAGATTTCATCTTCAAAGTCACCATGTAGAAATGCAGTTTTCACATCAAGTTGAGCTAGTCCCAAATCCAAATATGCTACCAAGGCCAACAAAATTCTAATGGAGGAATGCTTTTCAACTAGAGAAAATACCTCATTATAATTGATTCCCTTCTTCTAAGCATAGCCCTTAGCCACCAACCTTGCCTTGTAGTGAACAACATCTTTGTTAGGAAATCCTTCTTTCTTTGCATACACCCATTTGCAACAAATTTCCTTCTTGCCATTAGGTAGTTGTGTCAACTTCCATGTCTTATTCTTCTGAAGGGATAGAAGTTCTTCATCAATGGCTTCCTTCCATCTTTCAACTTCATGCCTTCTGATTGCTTCTTTATATATGGAAGGAACATCATCATGCACAACTAAAAGTTCATAGGCCACCGTATTCTTAAACTGAGAAGGTAGATCTTCCATATCTTTGTATCAAGCAGGCACCTTGACATTTTGTTGTCGTGGCCTATCAACTGTAGTTTCTTCTTGTTGTTGTGGAGGTTCTTAGGTTAAAACCTCCTCATTTGATTCATCGTCTATCAATGGAGGATTGGCTTATGTCTTATCTCCACCAATTGGATTAATAATTTTGGTTTCAAAAACCACCTACTTTAGAGTTTGCTCCACCTGTTGCAAAGTACCATCAATCTTCTTAGTTACTTTTCTCAGCAAGTCAGATTCATCAAACGTAACATCTTTGCTAAATATTATCTTTTTGTTTCAAGGCACCATAGTTGATATCTCTTAGAACTATAGGGGATCCCCCAAAAATAGTTTTCTTGGCTCTTGGATCCAACTTTGATTATGTTACATGGTAGTATGTAATAGAAACAAACATATGTAAGAAATCGTAATCTCTAGCAGGTTTTTTAGTCCATACCTCCATAGGAATTTTGCCTTCAAGAGTAGATGATGGTAGACGGTTGACAAGATGACATGTATATGTCACAGCCTCAACCCAATACTGCTTGCCTAACCCAGCATTTGACCACATACACCAAACCTATTCCAGCAAAACGTTATGTAACTCCATTCTATTGTGGTGTTTTTTGAATAGTGAAGTGTCGCACTATTCCTTCTTCTTCACAAAATTTCACAAATGGATCGTTTATGTACTCAATGCCATAATCAACCTTATATGCTTGATCTTTCTACCAGTTTGAGTCTCGATCATCTTCTTCCACTTGAGAAAAATTGCCAACACTTCATCCTTTTTCTTCATGAGATACACCCAAACTCTTCTAAAGAAGTCATCAACAAAAGTGACATAATAATGTTTGCCACTCATGGATGGAGTTCTTGTTGGCCCTCACACATCTATATGAATGTAATCCAAGATGCCTTTTGTATTATAGAGTGTAGTTCTAAAGTTTACTCTTTTCTACTTCCCCAATACATCACAAAATTCCAACTTGTCGATTCTCGCATCTTTTAACAGGCCTTGCTTTACAAGAATCTATAAAGTTTTTTCACCAGCATGTTCGAAACGCATATGTCATAGCTTGGTAGTTTATGAATCTCTTTTTTCCTCTAAAACTTCTATTGATGTTGTCTTAGTAACCTTACTACCAAGGTAGTAGTACAAGTTATTCTTTTGAATACCTTTCATTGCCACATATGCTCCAGAAGTAACCTTCAATGCCCCATTTTGTATGGTCATAGTGAAGCCTTTTGATTCTAAGACTCCCACAGCAATTAGATTCTTCTTCATATCTGGAACATAATGAACATCCGTCAAGACTCTGGTTGAACCATCTTGATTCTTCAAACGAATTGTACTGATCCCTAAAACTTTACATGGATAATCATTACCCATGAAAACAACTCCATCGTCTAGTTCTTCAAAATTAAAAAACCATTCTTTATTAGGAGACATATGGAAGGTACATATTGAATAAAAAATCCAATCACTAGGATGAGATGCTGTTGACAAACCAACTAATGCAAAATCTGAATTTGAATTGCTTTCAACTACACATGCATCAGACAACGCAGCTTTTTCTTTCTTCTACAACTTCAGACATTTTTTTCTGCCAATGGCCTTTTTCATGACAAAAGGCACATTCATCTTTACCAAGCCTTCCTTTTGAATGAGATCTATCTCTCTTTCCTTTTTGTTGAGTTTGCAAACGCCCTCTTACAAACAATGACTCTGTTGCTTCATTCCTGCTTTCTTTTTTATCTTCTTTCTAATTTTATAACTATACAAAGCAGTGTAAACTTCCTCAAATGACATGTTATCCTTCCTAATGAGTAAGCTCTTAATAAGGTGATCAAACTCATCAGGAATGGAAGCTAACAACATCAAGGCTACAACTTCATCTTTAAATGTTTCATCAATATTTAACAAATATGCTACTAATCGATTAAAAGCATTAATGTGATCATTTATTGTGGTACGTGGAAGGTATTCAAAAGGGAACAACTTTTTCTTCAAATAGAGCCGATTATGTATGCTCTTCTTCATGAACTTGTTCTCCAATGCCTTCCATAACTTACTTGCGAATGTCTCCTTCATGAATGTGTACTTTTGTTCTCTTGAGAGACATGAACGGATTGTACCACATGCCAATCGATTGATATTTTTCCACTCGACTTCATCTGCTTCATTTGGTTTCTCCTCTTCAATAGCGATGTCTAGACCTTGTTAAAATAGAGCATTTAGAACTTCGCCTTGCCACATGTCGAAATAACCGGTTCCATCAAACTTCTTCACCTTAAACCTTGCATTCATAACCATTATTCTGCTTGACGTGGATGGTTGGCCTTTGTTTGAGGGAGACTTTTCTTCTACCATTTCTTTAGATTACAACAACTAGCAACTATATTCCAATAGCAAACAAACGAAATACAACACAAATGCCTAGGTAGAAACCTTTGGTTCTGATACTAATTGTTGGGAAATCGGGTATATTTTCCCTATTTTAAGTAGTTATTATTCACTTATGATTTAAATGAATAGCACTCAAACTAGCCCTACAAAATAATACTATTAGAAATATAATGCTAAAATAAACTAAAAGAGATATTGAAAAAGAAATATTAAAGCAGAAAAATAAAAATACAAGAAATTTAATGATGTTTGGTATAAATGTTACTTACGTCTTTGGACGTCGTTGACCACTTCTATTATCTTCAAATGGATGAACTCAAAAATTACAACTAATTGGGAAAAATTAAACTAATAAATTACCCTTACAAAAAAGAGGAAGATTTACAAATTTTGGGATGATTTAGAAGTGGAGGAAGAGGCTTTATTTATAGCTAAAATACAACATCCACCTTAATTCCTAACCAATGTGAAAAAAATTCAATTTGCTTACTAAGAAACTATACAACAGATAAGCTACAACAAAAAGACATCCTAATGCCTCCCCTAATATTATACGATTTTGTGTTATGCAATTTGGCAAAATCATTACCTTAAAAACATCCTTATTAAGATCAAAAGCAACAATGGAAGTAAATTTTGATCGTTCAAGAACATAGCTATAGGTTTCCACCATGCTATCATAAGCTAACCAATGGACAAATCCATTAAAAGAAACACTGCGGAAAAGAGGGCAGCACCAAATAACATGGTTGGGGCCAGGGGCTATGTTTCCAAAAAATTTCTAAGAATCTGTGGATAAACTGTAGACATGAACCTTTGCTTCTGTCAATGCAGAAGGCGGGAGATCTTGGTTCTGTTTATCAAAGGAACGGTGAAAGGAATGATAAATTTCAATGATTTTGTAATCATTTGCCAAAGGGTCATAACCAAAACCAATTTGACATCTTCTTAGCATACTAGGATTAGAACAGGAAGTCTTCTAATCTGCCCAATGGCAGGGTTACATAAATACTTTAAACTTGTAGTATAATTGATACCCGTATAACGAAAATTAGCCAAAAGTAAGCCATTGCAACTACCAAATTGTTTAATTTCATAATTTCCTGATTCAACTAATAAATCAGATCTGTAAATAAATAACTTGTCTAGGGTTTTGGCATCATAGTGCTTTATTTTTATTTTGGTTTTGTGTATGATAATGTCATGCTGATTACGAGAGCAACAACAATTAACAAGGTTGTAGTTGGTGGTTTTGAAAGATAGTTGACGATTGAGGTGTAAATCAATGAAACTTTCATTCTCCATCAAATAAAACCACGACTTACACACAGACTTACATTGGAAGAGAGACTTAACTGACGATATTCTTGAAAGAATGTCTACTAAGAGATCAATTGGAAGTTGATTGATTCGGGAAAGCTCTGCTAGCTTGGGTCTTGTTTGCTTCTTCACTTAGAGGAGAGAATAATGGAGAGACTGAAGAGGTTTTTCTTAATTTCCCTAATCAAAGAGACAGAATACTGTAGAGGTTAGGTTAATGAGATCGTCGCTTATTATTTGGGAACACGTATATCTCTTCATGTCTTTTTGCGTGTGATACAAGTGTCTTAAAATACTACTCTTATTTTTAAATATTAACCTTTAATTATTTTTTCAAATATAAAATACTACTCTATCTTATTTTAATAAATTTTTAACAATTAGATAAAAATATCAAAATAAAATAATATATATTATGTATGGAGTTATCAAATATAGCATGTTGTATGTTTGCATCTTTTGTTTATTTTTGTTGTTTCAGTGTGTATTTTGTTTTCCAAAACTCATATATTTTTACATCTTTTTTAAATAAAAATTTATTTAATTTATTTTAAATTTTAAATATATGTTTAAAATTGATTATTCACGTGCGAAAGAATAAGATGAGAGAAGAGTATACAGAAAGAAAATTGTGAATGAGTTTAAAAATTAGGACAAAATTACATATTTTTATCTCTTTTTTAAATAGCAATTTATTTTGATTAATTTTAAATTGTACATATATATTTAAAATTAGTTATTGATGTACGAAAAAAATGACTCTACTCAACAAGCAATGGGAGTCCTTGAAAAGGATGATGCTGCCACTGATGTGGAAAATGCCATAAGGGATTTAGCTGCTTGAGAGGTTGGTTTTTCTGGTATTTTGCTTTGGTCTTGAGTTGCTAGTTGTTGGGTTTGGCCAGCTTGTGATGGTTCTATTTTTGGGTGCTCTTCTGCTACTTATGTTGTTGGTCTTTTGGTTTTTGTTTTGTTTCTTTTGGTTTCTTCTAGATTTTGGATCTTATGTTTGTTTTCGCGTTATGGTTTGATTGTTGGTTTATGTTTGTGTTTCTGTTAGTTTTTATTGTTTTGGTACGATGTCTATTGTTTTCAAAAGTGTGTTCTTTGGTTTTTGATCATGTTGGACAACGCTGGTAAGCATTTGGAGTACTTCTTTGAACTCTTTCTAACCTGAGCTATTCATGTAGTATTTTGTTCATTAGATAGTTTGTATGTTATTGATGTTAAATAACGCGAGATCTAGCTGGTGACAACCAACACACCAGCTGGAAACAGCCACCAATAGATTGGTGGGGAGGAACAGGTTGTCCAAGAACATATCCTTCTATAATTGTATTTGTTTTTAATTATTACAATTTTGCTTTTCTTTTGTATAAATAGATTGTAAACATTCGTTTATTCATCATCAATAAAACCATTTCTTACATGTTATCAAAGCTTAGGAAGTAATTCTCAGAAAATTCAGCTCACATAGAAACTTTTTCTTCCTTTCAAATTCTGTTTCTTTCCAAAACCAATTTCTATTCACAAAATAATTTCAATTTCATCCCGTTATAATATCCAGAAAAATCTGAGCAATTTGCAATTAATTTCAAGCCAAAACATCAACACATGCACTCACACGTGTCTTGCCTAAGTTCACTGGCTTTCACGCGCCTCGCCGGAGTTACACGCGCTAACACGCGCTAGCTGCTGAGGAAGACGACTCAAATGACAAGTCGTTCAGTGCACCTCTGAAGCAAACGATGCATTGTTCGTCCGATTCGGTCTTTAGTCAGTTTGGTCTTCCATCCGGTTCGATATTCATCTGGTTCGATCTTCATTTGGTTCAGTGCTCCAGCATTGTAGCCGCCGTTCCAACCACTCCAGACGCCGGTTCACCAATTTTTTGACCGGTTTTGCGGTTGAAATATCTGGTTTTGTAATCCTTGACTCATTTTCTATAAGATAAAACATATTTCAGTTCATTATTTGTTTCATAAACAGTCATTGTTGTCTAAAACACACTAAATTCTATCCCGTTCTTTCGTTTTTTTTACTCAACAATAATGCCTACAACTACCAATACCAATCCTACTTTACCAAAATTGTATGATGACCCTAGCCATTCATTATATCTACACCACTTAGACCAACCAGGCATGATTCTAGTAGCTCAATCCTTAAATCAAGAAAATTATCATATTTGGAGTCATGCGATGCTCATGGCTCTCATCACCAAAAACAAAGAAGGATTTATTGACGACACAATCAAAAGGCCATCAACAAACTTTGAAGCATAAATAAAACAATGGACTCGCTACAACATTCTTGTCAAATGATGGATTCTCAATACCATATCGCCTAAAATTGCAGAAAGTCTTATGTATAATGATACTGCATATGAGCTATGGGAAGAATTGAAAGAACGTTTTTCACACACCAACATCGTGCACCTATTTCACATTGAGCAAGAGATCCATGATTGCATACAAGAAGGTGTGAGCATTGGAGAATACTACACCAAGTTGAAAAGCCTATGGGATAGTTGCGATGCATTATGTCCTCTTTCACATTGTGGAAGAAATTCCAGAAAGGAACTACAAGAATATCAACCAAAGCAGTGAACCATAAAGTTCCTCATGAGGCTTAACATGGTTTACACATTAGCACGTGGACAAATCTTGCTCATGGAACCTTTACCTACAGTTAATAAGGTATATTCACTCATTGTTCAAGATGAAAAGCAGAGAGTTATCTCCACGCAAACCATAGGAAGGATGCCAGAAGCTACCACACTTGTTGCCAGGGATAGTCGTCCACAATATCCTCACAAGAATTACCCACCAAGGAACCTACATCTCAAGTGCAATCGATGCAACAATATAGGCCATAATTCTGAGAATTGTTGAAGTCACCTCAAATGTGATTTTTGTGGTCTCAATGGACACAATTTCTAAAACTGCCGAAATCGTCTTAAATGTAATTTCTGTGGTTTGAATGGAAATGACATCAACATGTGTCGGAAGAAAAGAGCAATTCAAGATAAGAGAAATACAAGTTATAGCTTCCCCTCCAAAGCTCACCATAATGACTTTCAAGAAAGCAGCTCTGACATAAAGACACCATCCCACAGCCTTACATCTGTCCAATATCAAGAGCTTCTTATACCTCTCAATCAATCCAAATCAGGTAGCATCGCAAGTCAAGTGACTAATTCTTCAAGTAACACATTATGTACAATTGTTTTCCATTCAGAAACTCGTTGGATTTTTGATACAGGAGCAACTGATCACATGGTCTATTCCCAAAACCTTATGAGCTCCAGCATTCCAATCATTAATCGGCATGTGCATTTACCTGATCATTCTCTTGCCCGTGTCACACATATTGGCACTGTACATTTCTCCAATAATTTCATACTCCATAATGTCTTGTGTGTTCCCTCCTTAAAATTAAACTTAGTTTCAGTATCCAAACTAACTCAAACTACATTTTGCCATGTCACCTTCACTAATAATAAGTACTTTGTTCAGGATAAATGCTCAGTGAAGATGATTTGGATGGGAACTGAGAAAGCATGACTCTACTACCTGACTATTTCTGAAAAGGCTGGATGTTTCTCCATTTCAAATACTACTTCCACCAACTCTCATCTATGGCATCAACGACTTGGTCATTTATCTAATAACAGTTTTTGTGTAATTTCTCTTTCCATCAACACACCTTTTTGTTCCATTAGTGATTGTTCTATTTGTCCATTAGCTAAGCAAACTCGTAATCCATTTCCTCTAAGTTCCATCAATACAAAGGCACTTTTTGAACTAATTCATGTCGATATTTGGGGTGGTTATCACATTCCAACACTTAATGGAGCACGTTATTTCCTCACTATTGTTAATGACTACTCAAGATGCACATGGGTTTATCTCTTACATGCTAAATCTGATACACACACATTTCTTATCACCTTCATTAATCTTGTTGAAACACAATTTGCATCTAGAGTCAAAATTATTTGTAGCGATAATGGACCAGAATTCTCTATGAACTAGTTGTTTTTTACCAAAGGAATCCTTCATCACACCAGCTATGTCTCTACCCCTCAACAAAATGGTGTTGCTGAACGCAAACATTGTTATCTTCTCAATATCACTCGTGCATTTCTCTTTCAAGCCAATCTCCCTAAACAATTCTAGAGAGATGCCATTCCTATAGCCACATACCTCATAAATTGTACTCTAACACATGTTCTCAAGGGTAAAACACCATTTGAAGTCCTTTTTCACAAAATTACTAGGTATGAACATCTTCGTGTTTTTGGTTCCCTTTGTTTTGTGTCTGCACATCATAATCGACCCACCAAGTTTGATGCTAGATCACATAAATGCATATTCATTAGGTATCCATCTGGGATAAAAGGTTATCGTGTCTACAATCTGGAAACAAGTAAGACTTTAGTGTCTCATGATGTTATCTTTCATGAACATGTATTTCCTTATTTCACTTCCGTTGTCAACACTCCAATTCTATTCACTCTATCAGAAAATACTATTTATGATGACATACCTAACATTCGTCAATCATCCAATCCAAATATATCACTTCATCATACACCATTTGTCCTTCCAATAATCTATTCACACATTCTTCATCTTCAAAATTCATCTCCTTAAACATCATCATCAACTTCTGCACCATACATGACTCTTCCAACACTAGTCACACATAGGCTTCGTGTATCATGTATAAGCTTCCTTGCCTTCTCGGTCCTTCCCTTCGTCTAACTCAACATCGTCCAATGACAAAGGTACTTCTCATTCTCTATCTCATGTACTTCCTTGAACCGATTATCACCTACACATCGTGCCTTTGCTAATTCAATTTCCATTCTTAGGGAACCAACCACCTTTGATGAAGCTTTCAACGATCCAAAATGGTGGCTTGCCATGAAACAAGAACTGGATGCTCTTGAAACTAATGGCACTTGGACGCTTCAACAACTTCCTCCAAACAAGAAACCAGTTGGTTGTAAATGGGTCTACAAAATCAAGTATAATCCTGATGGCTCTGTGGAACGATACAAGGCTCGGTTAGTGGCTAAAGGATACAGTCAGATTAAATATTTTGACTACCAAGAAACTTTTGCACCAGTAGCCAAACTTGTCACTGTTCGTCTTCTACTTGCCGTTGCTACTATTCAAAATTGGCATCTTCGACAACTCGATGTCAATAATGCTTTTCTCTATAGTGATCTTCATGAAGATGTCTACATGTTCCTTCCACCTGGATTTGGATGAAAGAAGGAAACACGGGTATGTAAGCTACACAAATATTTGTATAGACTCAAACAAGCCTCACGATAATGGTTCATTAAGCTATCAACAACACTTAAGCTAGCTGGTTTTAACCAATCCAAGTATGATCACTCACTATTCGTCTGAACCCGTGGTAATTCCTTCTTTGCTCTTCTTGTCTATGTAGATGATATAATCATAACAAGAAACAATGTACAAGACATTGAAGAAACTAAGAATCATCTCATACGATAATTCAAGCTTAAAGATCTCGGTGAATTAAAGTATTTTTTTGGCATAAAAGTTTCACATTTCAAGAAGGAAATTGTTCTGTCACAACGCAAGTACGCACTTGAAATATTGGAGGACATGGGTTATCTTGGTGCCAAATCTGCCAATTCACTTATGGAACAAAATTGATCTCTCAACAAGGTTGAAGGGGAATTCATCAGTAACCCCACATCCTATCGAAGACTTGTTGGGAGATTAATATACTTAACCATCACAAGACCCGACTTAGTGTATGTTGTGCGCATTCTCAGTTAATATATGGATAAATTACATCAACCATATTTGGAAGTAGCTCAACGAGTGCTACGATATGTCAAAAACACATTAGGGCAATGCCTCTTTTTCTCAGCAACTAGTTCATTACAACTAAATGTTTTCTGTGACACAGATTGGGCTAAATGCATAGATACACGACAATCAACCACAGAATATTATATGTTTCTTGGAAACTCGCTAATTTCTTGGAAGATTAAGAAACAAAATACGGTCTCACGATCAAGTGCAGAAGCAGAATACCGCTCTATGGCAGCAGCTTGTTACGAAGTAACCTGGTTACGATACATTTTGGATTATTTGGGTATCAAACACTCCCAACCAACCAAGTTATATTGTGATAATCAAGCAGCCCTTCACATTGCATCAAATCCAGTGTTTCATGAACGAACCAAACACATAGAGATCGATTGTCATCTAGTAAGAGAAAAGATTCAAGATAGAATGATCAAGACTAATCATATCTCTACATTAGAGCAACCATCAGATATATTTACTAAATCCCTAAGTTTTTCACAGTTTTCGAGCTTACTTAACAAGTTAAGAATAATTAACATATATTTCAACTTGAGGGAGAATGTTAAAAACTCGAAATCCAGCTGGTGACAACTAACACACCAATTGAAAACAGCCACTAACAGATTGGTGGGGAGAAACAGGCTGTCCAAAAACATACCCTTTTATAATTGTGTTTATTTTTAATTATTATAATTTTGTTTTTCTTTTATATAAATAGGTTGTAAATATTCGTTTATTCGTCATGAATAAAACTATTTCTTACTATTAATGTTGGAACTTTTAGTTGTTTTGCAAGGAGCTTTTTGGCTTAAGTTTGTAGTTTAGTTTGATGATCATAAGTTTGTAACGCATCTTTTTCAATTTTAATGAATTTTTCTTTGTGTTGAACAAAAAAAATATATATATCCTTATTTTATTATTGTCCTCAATTTCAAAAATCTACCTCAAACAATGGTATTAAGTCCTAAAATCCTTGGGTCATTATTCTATCTGGCAAGTTTGCTTTACTTCAATTGAAAGCAAAATAAAAATCTCGTTTTCTCCCTCACGCCGCTCAGAAGCCAAAACCCAATCTTAGTTCCGTTTCTCCCCCACTCCATTGTATAGCCTTATACATCTCCTCTACTCCAGTGTCCCCTCTCCATCCCATCAACCCCTCAGATTCCATTCTTCTCTAGCTCCATATCCTTGTTGGTACGTATTCCTTGTTTGTTCGATCTCACCACCAAGGTGAACATAATGACCTTTTTTCCTCGAGAATGCTCTCACCTTTTTGGTTTCCCCTTCCAACCTCAGTGTTGGTTTCGTTATTTGGTTTCTTCCTTGATTAGTTACCTTTGATTGTGTTGTAGTGTTTCACTTGCGATTGTGTTTCCTTCGCTTTGCTCTTGCTTTATCACTGCGATTTCGCTTTTTTCCCTAACTTTGTTCGTCTGAATTTCTGTTTTGGCAATGGATGAGCTAAGGAATTGTGTTGATGTCTTGGATTTGACTTTCAATTGCGGAGACTCGATTGAGAAGGAGAAAGGCACGTTGGAGATTACGACAGCAGGTAGGATGGCAGGTGAATTTGGAGGAGTTGATTTGTGTTATTCACAAAATTGGGCCATAATCTGGGGTTCTGCATTTCAAAGCTGGTCTCCTATGGAGGTTCTTGCTGCTATTAGCTCCAAGGATGACGTGGAACAAACCATTTATCTCCAATTTCTTCTTTTTTATATACATAGGAAATACTATATATGGAACTAATAATAACCAAAATCAACTTATCCAATTAAAATAGTTATAAATTGAGTTTTATGTTTTATATGTTTAAATAAATTGGTTTTTGTTACGAAAATACAAAAATTGAGTTAACTAAGTCAATTAAAATTTTAAAATTCGAAAATCGATTATTAATTAAACCGATACATACATTACTGATACATATTTATTTTTTAGTTTTATATTACATATTCCATAAATGTTTATAATAATCTAATTTTAATTAAATGAGAAAAATAAATAACTTATATTATTCTTTTTTAATGTTCATTTTAAAAAATTTGTTATAATTAATAAAAAAATTAAATTACTTTATGTTTCTTGAATTCTTAATAATTTTCTCATTTTAAGAGTGTTTATCTACTTCATAATTTTAATTTAAATACTAATATATTAATATGACATTTATGCTCATATGACATTTATGCTCAGTCCCTTATTACTTTTGTTTTGATGATTTATACATTAAATACAAATAAATAAATATTAATAAATAGAGAAGAGAAGAGAAGAGAAGAGAAGAGATAAAACAGAGCAGCTATTTAATTAAATATTTATTTTAAATATAAAATTTAATAGTTAAAATTAATTTGACCAAATTCAAAAAAATTTAAAGATGAGACGTAGCTTATAAAGTAAGAATTAAATCATTAACCCGTAGAATATCTTAATTTAACTTTTAATACGGACACCTACAACCAAAAAATAAAAAATCATTTTACAGTAATAAATGTAAATTAATACAAGAACTTTTGAATTTACTCAAACTAATTCTAACCAGATATAAACTGTTTGTTCTCCATAAAATTATCCTGAATTTTCATCAAAAAGTTCGTAAAGTGAAATTGTCAATATAAATATACAATTTTAGAATATTTTTTACAATACATGATATTTCTCAATATTTTCTTAAAAATATCAAAATTTTCTAATATTTTCATATATATATTTTTAATTTTCTAAAACCTGATAAAAAATTTGAAAAAAACGATTTTAGTTTTTTTTCTAACTTTGTCACCTTAAATATACATGTAAATCACTTATTGTATTTATAAATTACGTTCATATTTATATAAATGTAATTAATTTTTACATTTACATAAATAATAAATATTTAATTATGTTATAATTCATTTAACTTTGATATTTTATATGATATTTGAGTTACATATATAATGAATGAAAAAACCAATTTAATTAGTATATTATTATTTGTTTGAATATTTTTAAAAAGTTCATAAAAAACATTAAAAATTATTATAAATTTTATGATTTTCATAATATTTTTAAAATATTGAATATGCATACTAAATAAATTTCATATCAATTTTATATAAAAGTAGTGGCAAAAAAGTCAAATCTCTTATCAACAAATTTGGGTTCAAACATCATGTATTTTTACAAATTTTCATACTAATTAAGCACAAAAATTTGAAATAATTTTAAATCATAATTAAATTAATTGTCAATATTTATTAAAGTTTCTACCAAAAAAAATTAGTTACAATTATTCATATTTTTTAGCAAATTGTTACAAAAAATTATGAAAAATTTTAAAAATATTTAACAACGAAATGTTGTCATAAATTAGGATAAATAATTCTAGCAAAATTTTATATATAATATGAATCTATAAAAGACTCCGACAACTAATTTAACAAAAATAAAATAGTTATGAAAATTGTTAATTTTTTATGAATTTACAACGAATTTTTTTAAGAATATATTGAAATTTAATTTTTGAAATGGAAATGATATTAGAAAAAAAACTTTTGTAGTAATTGTTTTATTAAATTTTGTATCAAAGTCCGGAAATTCATTTTGCGTTAAATTTTTGTAGCCATTTTTACACTAATATTATTAATAAAATATTAATTAAAAGAATTATTACTTTAATTTAATCCCCGTAACTTTAATTTTAAATGATTAAAAGGTAAGGATAGTTAAAACTAACAAATTTTAATAAAAATTATTAATCCCTATAATTTTAATTTAAAATAACTAAAAATAAGGATAGTTAAAACTACCAATTTTTAAAAAAAATTATTAAAAAAAAATTAGTTATTAATTGATGTTTAAATATAAGTCTAAATTAACTAATTTAAAATATATAACCCAGAATAATGTTGGTCAAAATTTAAGATTATTCATATGTATTACCTAAAATCTTTGCTCATTAAATCAACATTTTAAAATACATATTATTTAAAATTTATTATAAAAATTTGAGTTTTTATTATATATTATAAACTAATTTATTATATATATATATTAAATTAAATACATTTTAAATAATTTAAATAAAAAAATCACTCTGTGGACCTTCAAAAAATAAACTATTATTTAATGGCATTGGAACTATTTATATGTGGTGATTTTAGGTTAATATATATATATATATATATATATATATATATATATATATATATATATATTTTGTTACAAAATATATGCCCCACCTTTTCATTAAGTTTCCTAAAATTATATATATATATATATATATAAGATTTAGATTTTGTTACAACTTATTTACCGATAAAGAAACCAAAATTGTTACACAATAAACTAATAAATTTTAGATATGCAATATGTATATCTTTTCTTGTCTAGATAGTAAAATTCTAGATTAAAATTCAAATTAACTTTTTTTAAATACATTTGATTTAAAATATATATTATCCGGCACTATTTAGTATAAATAAAGAAAATTAAATTAATCACATAAAAATAAAACAAATGATAATTGATGTTATGCGTACAAACTAAATTTTTATTATTTTATTATCTTTATATAATTAAAGGTTGTTTTATGAATATATTTTTCTAAAAACTTTTTATTACACATTTAGTTAAAAAATATTTATTTTAAAATATAATTTTTTATGTAATACTTAATTAATATTAGCATAGTATACCAATATTGTTAATATATTAAAACATATATTATTAGATATAATATATTAATATATCAATTTCTATATTATAAAAATAATGATGTATCTTAAATATCCATAACTAAAGTAATGTATATTTATACTTTGTTTAAAAAACTTTAATGCCGGCAAGATCGACCAACCATTAACAAACAGAAAATAAAAAGAGAAAAATATTTCATATTTAGATTAATGTGTATTTTACGAAATAGAAAAGTTGATAATTATGGGAAAAGTTACTTTATTATATTTTGGGGCTTGATTGTTTGTTCTTTACTCGTCTCAAGATTGCAAAGCAAAAATATTACTCTTACAAATCTTTTATAAGCTGACAATTGTTATATTTTATATATTCTCTTATTTCTACACAACTTTTAAAGTTTTTTTTTCTAATAACTAGTCATTTTATTAATATGATGATGCAACACCAAAGAGGAGGGATAGCTCGCCTCTAACATATTTTATTTAATATTTAAAAAAAACTATCTTATTTAATAAAAATAAAGTATAATAACAATTACATACTCATCTATAATAAAACTAATAAAAAAAATATAACATAGAAAGCTAGACATAGTTCTTTCAATAAGTAATGGAAAGTAAAAAAAAAAAAGTGAGGACTTTTACAACCTCCAAAAAGGTGGAAAACCATCCTGGCCCATTAATTCTGTTCCACCCAACATAAGCCCAATATCATTCATCTCTACAAGAACACCCTCAAAACCAAATTCAGGCCAACTAAAAACAGGACTAGTATCACTATCCTTCTTCAAACCATGATCTGTATTATCCAAACTATCAAATATTGAACTATGATCTCCTTCAAATGATGAACCATTACTCAAAACATTCACAGAATCCTCTATAGAGTCATTAATCATTGGCTCACTTAAAGTTGCATCTTGACTAGAGGACTCAGAGATAGTAGAAGATGAAGCGTGTTTTGGTAAATTCAGCTTGGCATTAGAACCATATAGTCTTCTAGCTGCATCATCATAAGCACTAGCTGCTTCAATTGAGGTATTGAAAGTTCCTAACCATACCCTAGAACCTCTATTAGGTTCTCTAATTTCAGCTACCCATTTGCCCCAAGTTCTTTGTCTAACTCCTCTGAATCTACAAAGACCATTCTCTGGTCCTCCTTTACCTTTCATACACCCTTTTCTCGATCTTCCCATTGTGGGTTTTTTTCCCATTTGTGTTTCTCTTTTCTCCATTTTAGTCTCTTCTATTATTCTTTCAGGCAGTCCCAAATTGCTTATTCTTAATAATAAGGAGAAGAAAAACAATGGACATGTGTAAAGTTGTAGTTTGGCTGTTGCAATAGCAAGATGAGCATAAAAAGAACACGTGTCAAACGCTTAGAGAACAGGTGTCTTTTTTATTAAAGTAGATACTTCAGCTTGAAGGATACTATTTTGAATTCCTTAGTCTTATGGTCTTAAACGATTGAATGGTTTGTAAAATAGGTCACATATGTGTTAATAGTCTACGTGCGCTTAGTGTCTCCGAGTACACGTAAATAGACACATGTGGGTGATACGACAGAAATATAATAATTTAATACTACTGCAGTTCATCTGTTCGTGAACATGGTTTAGCTCTTAATTTATAATATTATTGTAAATGATATTATTTTAATGAGTTTTTTTTGTTTGGGTCTTGAATTTTAAATATTATTAATGTTTTGTGCAATGTAATGTAGCATCTTATAACCTACTTTAACCGATTGAGCTCATTAATAAAGTCTAATATATTGCACATCAGCTTGAGAAATTCCCCCAATAGTGAGCACGGCACCAACTCATGGATACAGCACCAGCCCATACAAGGTGTTTCTTGCGCGCATCTCATTCTTATGAAACATCTCTAGGACATCTGATATTCACGTAATATTCCAACTACTCCATCGTACTTCCGTTCATACAAGGTGTTTCTTGCGCATCTCATTCTTATGAAACATCTCTAGGACAACGATACGTGTATTAATCCCCTAACATATGTATACAAATAGTAGAAAATAATAGGGGACTTGGAGATCATGATATGATGTAGCCTTCTTATTGGAAATCTTTCAACCAATTGGCTATTTCAATTATTATAAAAAAAAATAAACATTATAAACAAAAACATTTTTACTCCAACGAGTACTTTTAGTAAAAAAAAAAAGAAGAAGATTAATTTTAAGACTAAATGGCATATTTTTCAAAATATGTTAGTAAAAATTTCCAAACAATACAACAAGTAAAATTTATTTTTAAGCAAAATTTGACAAATAATTCGATTATTTTTCTTAAAATTAACCATAAAAGTGTTCGTGGGGTAAATATAAAATTGTCAAAACTTTCTATTTTTTTTTCAAATTTTCTTAAATATAAAATATTCAAATGTTATTTAAATTTGATAAATATATAATAATATTGATTACTATTGATATTGTAACGTAACTTTTTTATTTAAAAAAATATCTTTATATACGATTTTTTTTAATTTAATAAGTATACACGGATGTTTTGGTATTTATAAATGCACAAAAAATATCATAAAATAATCAGTAAAAAGTAAAAAAATAACCAAAAATGAAAAAAAAAATATAGGTGTATTTTAATATTTATTTGTGTATTAAAAGATATAAACTAAAAAAGTTAAAAATAATGAAAACAATATAAAATAGATTTGATAAAATAATTATATATAAAAATTATATTTATTTTAAGGATATTTTAATATTTATTTGTGTAAAAAAAGAGTTAATAGAATGGTAGAACGAGAGAATAAATCATGTATTATTCATTATTTATTCTTGCCTTTCATATATAGTTAAAAAAGTATTTATTTTAAGGATATTTTGATATTTATTTGTTCAAAAATATTCTTTGAATATCGTACATATATTATTAAATATATGAAAAATCTTCAATTAAATGATAAATTATATCAAATTTATACATTTAAGGTACTACTAAGGTACTATCTAAAAATTATTGGTATAAATGATACCAAAAATAGAATCATAATACTATAAACAAGCTAATACACTTAGATAATCTGCTAATAAGAATTAACTTCATAACCAATACTAAGTATTTATAAGTTTGTGATTATTTTAATATTTATTGGTGTACAAGAAAAACTAACATTTTTTTTAAATTGTATAAATTATCACCAAAAATAATTATCCAAATATAATAATGTAAATTATTACATGGTAAAATCCCACAAAAAAACATATGAGTACCACCAAATTATAGAGGCATTTTACATAACACTACTTTTGAACTCATGAAAATGCATGAATGGATGATTTAAATTGATAAATATATAAGTATTAATTAATCAGTAATGATTATTATGAATCCAAAATTCTTTATGTTAAAAATAGAAAAAATAAGTCTTTAACTATAACAAGATTAAAAGTTAATGTAAATTTTTTATATAAAGGTTTGAAAAATACTCTTAAAATAAATAGTTAATTAATTTGTTACTTTAATAAAAAGTAAATATATAGTAATTATTATTTTATCAATAAAAAGTTAATTAATTTATTACTTTAATAAAAAAAATGTATACATAATAATTATTATTTTATGAGCAATATGTATGACATTTTGTGACAGTTACACACAATCTAGGTATAATTTATACCTCATTTAACCAAAAAATCAAATATAACAGGAGACACTTTTGTACTTAATACGTAATTACCTATGATTAATCTCAAATATAATAAAATGACGCATATGATTACTCATCAAATGGATAATCATTAATTATTTATAAAAAATATATTTATTTTATGGACATTTAGACAAATTTGTTACAAATTATGCCAAGGTTGTGATAAGGAATATAAGTTCTTTTGTCATGACCTTGAGCCACAAGGCCATGCAACAATTGGCTAATACCCATAACTATCTACTTGAGAAGACATAATAGAAGTAACTATTAAACATCTTGTGCTTTGTTGCGTATGGGTTGATAAGTCAAGGTTCAATAAAGCCCCATCATCGGATAATTCGTAAACCCCAGTCACCTTCTAAGCATCGAACCCTTCCCACATACTATGAGGGAAGGTTCGAGATGCTTCTTGACGATGGTGAACTAACTCTCAGACTTCACAAATATTTTGTTTTTTATTTAGCTCGAACCTTTTAAAACTAATACTCTTTTTCTTTGTCTTTGTAGATAGCACGAAGTTCAATGACATTGAGTAGTTGGCGTAGCTTCAGAGTAGGGTCTCTAAATAGGTAGCAAGCTCTCAAAAAGTTACAACTCCCTCTCAAGAGATGAGCTCCTCCAAAGGGAAGAAGAGAAGCAAGTCCTTTGGATAAGAGGTTTGGACAAGAGGCCATCCCAACCCAATCAAAAAAGTAGAAAAGGTGACCATTGATGAGCCTGTGCTCAGGCCTATACCTTTGAATATCATCGAGCCCCAACCAACATCCCTGAGTTAACACACCTCCACATCCTTCACCTTGAGTCAACAAACACCTACCCCTTGTGACCTTACTGCAAAAGTTAAGAGAGTGGTCCTTGATGAGTGCTTAAAAAGAATTAAAATTACTATGATTTAATATAATTTAATTAATTAAATAGATTTATATTTGTATGATTTTATCATATTTTTATATATATTTATCTTTTCAAAATCACGTGTATTTTCATTGTTTTTCAGGTATTTTTGTTCAAAAATAACTTAATGACTTGAAGAAAAATACTAGAGACAATACATCACAAATATGTTGAGAAAAGAAATTAGAAAGGTCAAAAAGATGGAAAAATTAAACAAAATGAGTCAAAAGGGTCAAAAATGTCAAAAATGTCAAAATACGACATGCAGCTACCCATTCAGGCCGAAGTCCCGTGCACGCTAGCATTTGTCAACGCCAAGTCCCACATGCATGCACGCCTAGCACATGCCTGCACATAGTCGGCACACGCCCAACACATGCCCAACATACGCCTGCATTTGTGCACACGCCAGCGCCAAGACCTACACACGTGCATACCCAACACATGCCCAGCACAAGCCCAACACATGCTTGCATAAGCGTTGCAAACATACACAACTAGCACACACCCAGCACATGCCCATATTGTGTCCTACATGTACCAGCACATACATGTGTTATGTCCCGCGTCTGCCTACGTGCGCCAAATATCGGTATGTTGTAAATTTTATGCCCCACACGCGTGTCATGTTGTCCTAATGCATCCAAAATCTATGTTTGAAATATTTTTTCACCTTTTTTGTCCTTTTCTCACTTATAAAAAGACCCTATCCCCAATTGTAAAACACAATTTTCTCAGCTCTTTCTCTCTCTAAAAAGTTTTCTTTGGTTTTTTTGTTTCTAGTTTTAAAGTTTTTCTCTTTTTGAGAAGAACTAGCTGTGTTTTTATATATTTTTTAGTTTTTGATTCAATAAACGGAAATGCAAATCCGTTTGGAGGTTTTTACGCAATAGAATTAACATCAAAATTCTGTAAGGATTCTTTCGAGGTATAATTTTAAAATGAATCATTTACATTTATTTTTTTATGTTTTATTCTTATATGTTATGTTTAATTTGTTTGTGATTAAATTTAATATAGTTGGCTTTTTGTAAATATGATATAATAATAACGTTGTTATACTTACGAAATATTAAATAGGTAAATTGATTTTGTTTTTATTAGAGATTTTATATTAAGGATGTTAGAAAGAAATATATTTTTTTCATTACAAACTTAAATCTAAAAATTAGATTATATGGTTTAATTATTCAATTTGATTTAGAGTAGTGCTCTTTTATTTGTTGGTACAATCACCCAGTAGTTAGAGTGAGACTATATTTTAAAAGTTTTTATAAGAACTATTATTTGAAAATATATTGACAATATATTTTCAGTAATGATTTTAAAACTTGAAAGTTAGTACTCGGATAATTAAATTCTTAGGTTTAATTTGGACACCTTGAATAAAGTTTAAAATGTTTACTCCACCAAATGTGTCATTTAAATGGTTCATTTTTAATCTCTTTGAAAAAAAAATTAACTTAATTAACCAAATTAATTATTGGCTCCACTTATAGGTATTAATTGATTTTTTTAATTAACAAAAAATATCTAACCCCACCAAAAGAGGTATTCATATAAAAAAGAGAGAATCAATAAATATCAATTTATATCTTTAATAACCTAAATAATAAGAGCAAGCATAATGAACTTAATTATTATATCCATAAATTCTTCATTGTTATGAATGATAAAAATTTGCATAATTATTTATTGAATTCATATCTATGTTTATTTTTTATGTTATTAGATTAAGAAACAAAAAAACCAAAATATCATGACATGATGTTTATGATTTAATTTTGTTTTTAAGATTTTGAATAATAAATTAAAAAGCATATATATTTCTATTTTAGATTAACCTTGGGAGTATACTTATAATTTTCTACAAAATGATTCGTGCTCTTGCAAGATTTTCACAAATATAAAACCAAATTATTTGCAAGATTGGTATGAATGCTCATCTTATTTTATCAAGTTTTTGGCGTCGTTGTCGGGGACTCGATGTTATGCTTATCAAGTTTTTTGGTGCCGTTGCCGGGAAATGAATAACATTTTTAAATTATTTATTAAAATTTTGAAAACTTTTTGTTTTGTAAATAATTGTGATTTTATTTATTTATTTTGAGTTCAAAAAAATTAAAAAAAATTAGAAAAGATTTTACAAAAATAAAATTAACTTTTAACTTTCTTTTAATTTTAAATTTCACTTTTAATTTTAATGCAAAAAAAACTTAATTAACTTAGATTTTTCATTTAACTTAATTAACATAGATTTTAATATCATGAAAAATAAAGATATAAGGGAGTTATGTCTAGGAGACTAGTTCTTAGAAGCCTTTGTGCCACTAGTTTTTCTTGGGAACATTGCTCTGTCTAGGATTATGGTTTTTAAGGAGGCATTGCCCCACCATTCTTTCTTGAGATCACTCTTGGTTAATACTGATTGTGTTATTTAACTTAGATATTATAATAAAATAAAATAAATTTTTTGAAGCTATTTCTAAAATTTCAAAGTTTTTAATTACAATTTGTTATAAAAGGAGGTAGTTGCTTTGTTAGATTTAGGTACAAAAGTGTTTTGATGCATTAGTTATTTGACTTGCACCTAGAATTAGGTTATCTAAAACCCACAATCATGCCCTAGTTTTAAGTAAATAAAATTTTGAAAATCTATAGGGCATGACTTAAAAAGTATAGGTAGACAAATTTGTCTTATCTATATGTTTGATTGATCCAATGATGTGGGGACATTGAGTTTACTTGAAATGAAATCCCCTAAGTTACATCTTAGTAATGATGTAAGGGTCCATCCAATGGTTTTCAATATATTTTGGTTGTTGTGGATTATGTATCTAAGTGGGTAGAAGGTATCCCCATTAAAACCAATGATGCTAATGTTGTTGTAAAATTCTTGAAAAATTCAATATTTAGCAGGTTCAACACACCTAGAGCTATAATAAATGATGGAGGAAGCCATTTTTGTGACAAAATCTTTGATGGAGTATTGAAAAAGTACATCATCACACACAGAGTAGCTACATTGTATCATCCTCAAACTTATGGTTTAGTGTAAGTAAGTAATAGGAAAATCAATTGAATTTTGGAATGTATCATGCGTCCTTCAATAAAGGATTGAGCAATCAAGTTGAATGATGCCATATGGGTATACCGCACAGCTTACAAAACACCCATTGGGATGAGCCCTTACCGATTCATCTTTGGGTAAGCGTACCACCTTCCCATTGAACTCAAGCACAAGGCTTATTGGAAAATTAAAGAGCTAAATATGGATTTAGATAAAGTAGGAGAAAATGGTTGCTCCATCTTAATGAGTTGGAAGATATTAGGGACGAGGCCTATGAAAATGCAAAATTATACAAAGAGCATACTAAAAGCTATCGTGACAAGAGACTAGTTCCTAAGTCCTTTCTTCTTGGAATGAAAGTTCTTTTATTTAATTCTCATTTGAGATTGTTTCCTAAAAAATTGAGATCAAGATGGGATGGACCTTACACAATTGTCCAAGTTTTTTCACATGGAGCAATAGAGTTATTGAATCCAAAGACATAAATAACTTTCAAAGTCAATGGGCACCGTGTAAAGCCTTATTTAGAAGGAGAAAACAACATTGTTGACGTTGATTCCATATTAATAAATTGATCCTCACCACTATGATGATGGTCCTTGCTAAGACGTTAAACTAAGTGCTGGATAGAAAACATTACATCATTTTAGGTAATTTCATGTTATTTGTTTTATTTATTTAATTTATTTATTTTAATTTAATTATATATAAATAATTTTAGAATTATTAAAACTAAAAATATTTGTTGATATATTAGAAGTTCACAGCGATTTATCTGTGTGAACTTTAATGATGAATATGATGGATGCACATGCACATTCTCCATTACTACTTGCACATTCTCATGAAATAGGTAACTTTTTTTCTTTTTTCTATTTATCTTTAATTTACAATTGTTACATTAAGGAAAATGTAAGTTTTAGGTTGTGGGTGGTGAAAAGTTATTATGCTTAATTTAAAAAATTTTAACAATTTTAAAACAATTTATGTTCATATTTTCATTTTTATTGTGTTTGATTTTATTTTCTTTATGTGGTTTACTAATTTTTAGAATGTTAGAATTATTTTTAAAAATTTTCTCACAAAAATTTATCATTTCTTTAAAAAAATTGAAGTAACTGATTAAGTTTTTTGCACTGTTAGATTAATTTTTGAAAACATATCATGGAGTATATGATAGTTAGTTACTTTTTGTCATGACTAGTATTTCTTGATAAGATGTGAAAATTATATTAACTGTGCTTATGAATCAACCCTTGTGAGATATAATTTGAGCCTAATTTTCTTTATTATGAATAAATATATTTTTTCTACTCCAAAATATTTCTTATTTCTTCAAATTATTAGATGATCTCTATTGAACTTAGCATTGAATGTCTGAATTTTTACATCTTAATGAAGTCTTATATATTTATTTTTCATTTGCTTAGATCAAATTATTTAAGTAGAAATTGATAGTATATGTCTTTCTTCATTCTTGCATGACTTCTATTAAAAAAAGATATATCTAGGGTTACCTATATAAATACAAATAGAAAAGTCAAATATTAACCACTCACCTTATCTATAAAAAAATGTACATGGGTTCACTCTCTAAAAAAATGGATTCTCTAATTATAGAGAAAAAATATAAGAGAACGAAAGAAAAAATAGAAAGATAGAGAGGAAAATGAATAGTATAATCTATATACTATAACTCAAAAGCTTAAACAGTTTTGATAAATGATTTAATGCAAAAGAAAATATAGGAAGTAATTCCCTAAGAAGTCATTGCATTTTCCTACATTTTCTAAAAGACATATTACTTGATATTTTTATTTGATGAAATTAATGAATGCATGAAAGTAATGTATAATATTTTATAAATTCTTACATTTGATTCCTTTCATGAGATCAACATTAAAATAACATTTTGAGCCTTTCTTCTTTATACATATGTGAATATATTAGTTCATTTCTATACATCAACTCTTTCACATATAAGTTAGTATGAGTTTTTTAAGAGTATTGACTTGTGAGGAATAGAGTCCAAACGAATTCAAATTTCTAACTTTAAGTTTTGGTGAAATTAAATTGATATATTTTTGATATAAAATATGAAAATAATTTTTAACTAATTATTATAATAAATCATGAATGTTTAAGAAGTTGAAATAAACTATGCTTAAGATTTTAATTATCATATTTAAAAGAGATCATAAACATGATATATTTTTGTATTTCATTTCTTTATTTCATTTTAGTCTTTTTTTTTACTTTATTTTAAATTTTAGTTAACTTCTTATTTTATTTTCATTTTTTTGTTAATGTTTATGGGTATCATTACCGAAAACCCTCACGAAACTTAAACTCCTCCACTGGGGAAACCTAGGGTTTTAAAGGCTTATTGCATATGATAAATACAATCGTGTCAATCTACGGAAGTGATTTAGGATAGTTTAATATTTTATTTTTATTTTTTGTTAATGTTTATAGGTATCATTACTGAAAACCCTCACGTTACTTAAACTCCTCTATTGAGGAAACCTAGGGTTTTAAAGGCTTATTGCATTCGTTAAATGTAATCATGTTAATCTACGGAAATGATTGAGGATAGTTTAATTTTTAGTTTTTACCACTTATTTTGTTAAGTGACTAGCAAGAAGCTGGTTGAGGGTTGTTATGAGTGCTTAAAAAGAACTAAAATTACCATGATTTGGTGTGCTTTAATTGATTAAATAGATTTATATTTGTATGATTTTATCATATTTTTATATAAATTTTCATTTAAAAATACTCGAAGAAAAATACTGAAGGAAATACATCACAAATATTTTGAGAAAAGAAATGAGAAAATGTAAAAAAGATGGAAAAATTAGACAAAATGGGTCAAAACGGAAAAAAATATCAAAATACCGAGTGCAACTGCCTATTCACGCCGAAGTCCCACACATGCCATCACATGCCATGCACACGCCCACACACAACCAGCACATGCTCAACATACACTGCGCCGATTTCTAAGCATGCCAGTGTACACTCGCGTCGTGTTTCGTGCACATTCATGCACGCCAAATGCTTGTGCCAAATACCCATCTATAACAAATTTTACAACCCACATCCATGCCAGTCTCTCTAAACGCATCCAAAATCAATTTTTGAAATATTTTTCCACCTTTTTTGGCCTTTTCCTCACTTATAAAAGGATCATCTCTCCCCATTGTAAAACACATAATTTTCTCAGCTTTTCTCTCTTTAGAAAGTTTTCTTAGTTTTTTTAGTTTCAAGTTTTAAATTCTTATCTTTTTTAGAAGAACTATCTATGCTTTTATTGATTTTTTATTTTTTGATTTAATAATTGGAAATACAAATCCGTTTGGAGGTTTTCCAGCAACAAAATTAGCATAAAAGTTCTGTAAGGATTTTTTGGAGGTATAATTTTAAAATGAATTATTTACAATTATTTTCTATGTTTTATTCTTATATGTTATGTTTAATTTTTTTATGATTAAATTTAACATTGATGGCTGTTTATAAATATGATATAATAATAATGTTGTTATGCCTGCGAAATATTAAATAGGTAAAGCATTTCTATAAAATAAATTGATTTTGTTTTTATTCAAGATTTTATATTAAGGATGTTAGAGAGAAATATATTATTTTTCATTACAAACTTAAATTTAAAAATTAGATTATAAGGTTTAATTATCAAGTTTGATTTAAAGTAGTGCTATTTTATTTGTTGGTACAATCACTCGGTAGTTAGAGTGAGACTCTATTTCAAAAGTTTTTATAAGAACTATTATTCGAAAATATATTGACAACATATTTTCAATAATGCTTTTAAAACTTAAAAGTTAGTACTTGGATAATTAAATTCTTAGGTTTAATTTAGACACCTTGAGTAAAGTTTAAAATATCTAACCTCACCAAATGTGTCATTTGAATGGTTCATTTTTAATATTTTTGAAAAAAAATTAACTTAATTAACCAAATTAATTATCGACTCCACTTATAGGTGTTAATTGATTTTTTTAATTAACAAAGAATATCTAACCCCACCAAAAGATGTATTCATATATAAAAGAGAGAATCAATAAATATCAATTTATATATTTAATAACCTAAATAATAAGAGCAAGCATAATGAACTTAATTATTATATCCATAAATTCTTCATTGTTATGAATGATAAAAAATTACATAATTATTTATTGAATTCATATCTATGTTTATTTTTTATGTTATTAGATTAAGAAACAAAAAAACCAAAATATCGTGACATGATGTTTAGGATTTAATTTTGTTTTTAAGATTTTGAATAATAAATTAAAAAGCATATATATTTCTATTTTAGATCAACCTTGGGAGTATACTTATAATTTTCTACAAAATGATTTGTACACTTGCGACAGTTTTACAAATATAAAACCAAAGTATTTGCAAGATTGGCATTGCATACCGATCTTGTTCATCAGTCCTATATAAGGGTTTGACACTGGGGAGGTTGGACCACTACGTTTATGAACTGCCCTACGTGGTACATGAGAGACATCTCGATGCCATATACGAGGATGTAGACTATGGGTTGTGCTCTATCGACTTTTATACCATGAAAGTGTTAGTCCAATCTTATTTCTAATTGAACCTTGGCTTTAATATTTTAATGACCTCACATTTTTTTCTTTTTTTAGGCCTAGTTGCTTCACGAAATTAGAAGAGTTTGAGGTATGGAAAGGTTGAAGCATTAGCTCACGTTGGAAAAAAAAGCTATGCTTCAACTGGGACCAAGAATGCTATGGTGTTGGTCAAGGAGAACAAGTAAGATGTCAAGGCTATCTAGAAGGAGGATAAGCTATCCAAGGCCATACAAGACCTGAATGATAACTTGAGGCATTTCGAGGAGCTCGGGGAGGCTTAGAGGAAGGTCAAGGTTGAGATAAAAGCCTATAGGCATGAGCTAACCGAAGCCAAAGAGAAATATATCTATGATCAAGATAAGGCCAAGCGTGAGCATGGCCTGATGATCAAACCTCTCTCCTCGAGCATCGAGATAGGGTATAACCTATCCATGGACTTCTTCAAGGAAAAGGCAAAAAAAGGGCCTCGAGGAATACTATTACTAGATCCTGAATATCCTGGCCACCCTTAGTACTTTCCTATTCAAACCCAAGACGAGGGTGAGGAACAGGACTTGGACCCTGGTGCGAGTGTTAATGGATCTGGGGTGGGAGATAAAGAAAGTGGAATTAGAGACCTTTGATTTTGGCACTAACCTAAGGCTCCTAATTAAGTAGCATTTTTTAAAAGATCAACACCTTCTCCTAATTGTATGGTCATGAGCTTGCACTTGTAACTCATTATTATTAATAAGAAACAATTAATTTTGATAAAAAAATTGTATTGCATGTGTAATTGTGCATTTATAGTATTTATTTATGATGTTAATCTACATCTTTACTTTCAAGGACATGTGTCATAAAAATTGTCACAATATCATTCCTCATAATATGGGGTTTGGGATATTGTATGATTCAAACATCCTCTTTCTTTATTTGAATTAGTTGACAATTTTTTCTCCATCTTTCTTACTCAATCAAATACACATTCTACTCGAGCTTTAAAATTGGAGAATGGTAGGCTCAATATTAAGGCAGAGAAATTAAAAATCAAGTTGTCCATACTTAAGGATAAGCTCTATCTCAATGAAGAGACCAAGTGTGAACTCGTCTCTTATAAAGAGCAACTATCATAAGCTCGAGGTCAAGAAATAAGGATCCTTACTAAAATGGTCGCTCTCGTTGTCAAGGATTCCCATTAGGCAAACTTTTATATGAAATGATCTGAGGGGTTTTTCTCAAAATGATGGCTGTTGTTGAGGAATTGGTGAATATCATACTCAAATCAAGCTTTGCCCCTATCAAAATAGGGGTCAATATCTATAAGAAAATTTTCTAGATTCAGGTCGAGCTATTGCCCTAAGTGGAGGAGACAAACGACTTGGACATTGATCTTGCATCCAAACTTTTGAAGAACTTTTAATATTTTGGGAGACCAAGCTCTCCATTAATGAATTTTAAAAGCTTTATAAGCTCAAGTAATAAAATTTTATTTTTAATAAAATTAACCTTTGATGCTCGATCAATGTACTTTATCTTTGAAAGGATGAACTTGTAGGGCTCAGTTAATGAAATAGACACATGACCTGACCTGGGCAACTGATGTAGTTTATTTTACTCAATCTATGACCAAGGTGATCTACTTGTGATATGGAATATTAAAGGAGATCCTTCTACTTGTCTATGACCAAGGTGATTAACTCTCTCTTAAGTGTCAAAGTGTTCTACTTGGTTCTTAACAGATGTGATCAGCTCGTGATGTGTAATATTGGGAGAGAGAGTTATATCTGGTTTGTGACCATAGTGATCAATTCTCTCTTAAGTGTAATAGTGCTCTACCTGGTTCTTGACTGATGTGATCGGCTCTTTCTTAAGTGTCATAATGCTCTACCTAGTTCCTGACCAAGGTGATCAGCTTGTGACATGTAATATTGGGGGAGAGCATTCTACCTAGTTTGTGACCATGGTGATCAACTTTCTCTTTAATGTCAAAGCACTATACCTAGTTCTTGATCAAGGTGAACCCATGACATGTAATATTGAGGGAGAGAATTGTACCTTGTTTTTGACCAAGTTGATCAACTCTCTCTTCAATGTTTGAGTGTTTTACCTGGTTCTTGATCGAGGTGATCAGCTTGTGACATATAATATTGGGATAGAGCGTTCTATCCGGTCTATGACCAAGGTGATCAACTCTCTTTTCAGTGTCAGAATGCTCTACCTGGTTCCTGATCGAGGTGATCAACTCGTGACATGTAATATTATAGAAGAGCCATTACTTACAAAATGTCACTTCATATATATATATATATAGGCATGGTACATAAATACGGAAAATCAAAGTACATTAGAAGTGATACTTTTTCAAGTTTCAAGCGTTCCAACTTGTGTATCCTCAGCTCCTTCAATATTCCTTAATAGGTAGGTCTTTTATAGTGTTATCTCGATTATTTGGTATAGGCCCTCCCAAATGTACCCAACTTTTGAGTCATTCTCTCCTTCTTGCTAGGAAAGACCCTTTTAAGAATCCAATCACCTATGGTGAAAATTTTGAATTGCACAGCCTTGTTGTAATAACCTATTACTCTTCTTTTTTGCTCAATTATTCCCGTCATAGCTTCATCTTTTTTTTCTTCTATGAGGGTCAACTCAATTTCTTTACTTGTAGAGTTTTGGTGCTCAGTTTGGGATGATCTCATAGTGAGCAATGTGATCTCAATTGGTATTACAGCCTTAGTCCCATGTACTAGCGAGAAATATATCACATTAATGCTTTATTAGGGATTAGTCCTGATAGCAAACAATGCCCAAGGTAGCTCCTCCACCCATCTTCTTTTATTGCCCTCCAACCTTTTCTTTAATAGGTTGATTATCAACTTGTTAGAAAACTCTACCTGACTGTTGACTTATGGATAATATGGTGTTGAATGGAACTTTTTGATGTTGTACTTGATGGCAAACTCTTTGATGTACGACTTGTAAACTATTTTCCATTATCGGTAACAAGCTTCTTGGATAGGCTGAAGTGATGAACTATGGACCTCCAAATAAACTGAATTACCTCCTCTTCACGTACTCTTCCCAGAGGTTCCTCTTTAATCCACTCGGAAAAATAATTTGTGGTGACAAACAAAAATTTCTTTTGGTCCCTTGCTTGGGGTAAGGGTCTTACTATATCATGCCTCCATTTGTATAAGGCCCATGAGCTAACTATCCCTGTTATATAAATTGATGGTATGTGTGATAATGGGGCAAATTTTTGACACTTATCGCATGCCTGGGTATACCTAGTGCAATATGCTATCATAATGGGCCATTAGTTATTCCCTAACCTCTATTGTCAACTTCGTCTTCTACTTTAGAGAGTAGTCATCCTCTTTGTTTCCAAATGGTAGATCTTGCACCTCATTTGAGTTGACATACTCTACTAGACATTCACCTCTTAGCCTTTTTTGAAAAGGCCTATATTGTGATTGATACTTGGGAATGGCCTCTTTCATAATGGAATTGGCATTATAACAACCTTTGGCCTTTTATAGTCTCCCCTTATCTTCTTTATTCCTTCCTTAGTCAAGTATTTGATGACTTGGTGGAAGGTGGATGAAACCGCTTTCATCTTGTGTATAAATGGATTTCCCAAGATGGCATTATAGTGAACTAGGACATCATTTACCATAAAGTTGTTCATAACTATATATCCCTTTACCATGACAGGTAACACCACAGTTTTAATTGCATAAGTGGTGCTACTGTTGAATCCTACTAGGGGTAACTCTCTTCTTACAATATCTTATTCCTTTATGCCTAGGACCTTTGTTATCGACAGAAAAAGAAGGTCAATTGAGCTCCTAGTGTCAATTATGATTCAATAAACATCATAGGAACCTATTCTTAGAGTAATTATTAAAGGGTTTTCATCGGGATACGAGGCCTCATCCCTCTCAATGAAGATGATTTCAATATAGGACCTCACTTTTTCTAAATTGTAAACATGCGGTGAACCGTACAAGTTTCTAGCATATCTTTTACTCGAGTTATTGAAGGTCCCATTGGCCTGAGCCCTCCATGTATAGTATGGATAGTCCTTACATTGGCTTCATTATATGGGTTTATACCTCTACCTGATAGAGTAGGTAGCCTCAATGTTTCATGTTTGAACTGTTTCCCTTCTTCTTTACTATTGATTCCCACGAGGTTCCCTAAATACCCTCTGGATAATAGATCTCCTATTTCTTTATTTAGATGCCTACAGTCTCGCGTTTCTTGGCCTATATCCTTGTGAAAGGTATACCACTTAGATATGTCCCTAAGTGAGCCCTTATTTTTGGTGACCATCTAACATTCTGTTCCTCATCCATCCTTAACACAACTTGAGCTAGACATACTCTCAAGGGTGGACCCTTGAAGGGAGACAATAATTGGCCACTTACCCTATAATTTGGCGTGAAATGTTTCTTTTTATTTGTCATTTTATCTTTGTTTTCCTTACCTATGTTTATTATTCTTTTCTCATTTTCTAGCATAGCTTCTACAGTGGCCTTGCTGCTCTTATATGAACCTAACTCTGTTTCTAGATTGATAAACTTTCTTGCCTCTCCATAAGCTTTCTCCAATGTTTATAGGACCATCTTGGTCAACTCTATAAACAAATCAAAATTCCTTAGTAAACCCTACCTAAAGGCTTCTATTGCAATAAAGTTGAGATAGTTTGATGTCTCTAGCTTTTCTTCTCTGAACCTTCTCATATACTATTCAATAGACTCACCCCTTTCTTGGGTAATTGAGAAGATGTGGTGAGACTCTTTCTCCAGGGGCTTGTTGTAGGCATAATTGGTGATGAACAATCTGGAAAACTGTGAGAAGAAGGTTATCAAACCACTTCTGTTCACCATCACATAGGGTGGCCTTAAACAGTTTACACATCATGGCATATCTCTTGCCCTGAGTGAGGCTCATATGGGCCATATCTGTCTTGAAGTGTTGCACATGAGTTACCAAATCTTTGGTCCCTTTATAATTTGGGCACTTTGGAGCACTAAACTTGGTTAAGGGCTCATCGTGTTCTATTTCATCATAAAAGAGGGAGATACATAGTTGCTCGCAATCCCTATCCACATCATAGTGAACCTTACCCTTGTCTTTCCTTTCATTGGCCTTTTTCAAGGTTTGATCTTACTTTCTGTTAGCTTCTTCTAATGTCTAAAATTGTGCATCCAAACTTTTTCGCTCTTATAGCAACTGCTCGTTATTGAGCCTTACCAAGCTCAGATGGGGTCACCCTCAACCGCGTTCTCACCTTGGGATGGATCACGCATAACATGATATTACTTAATCCTACCAACCAAATTAGTGGCTTAACCCTCAGGGGCAACTAGTCCTAACTGCGATTATAGTGTCCTCTTTTCTCGCCTGGTCTCCTTGAGCTCTCTTCTTAGCTCAAGAAATTAACTTGGAAGCTCTTGATGAAGATTGATCTCTATTCTAGCCTCATTATGGGCTAGTACGATGTGGTCCTGTGTCGATACTATCTCTTCGTTTACTAGTCTCAATAATTCCTCAACTCGTGTTTCTATCATGATGGTCATGATTTTAGGGAACTATGCTCACTTACTAAATATATCTCTCAAAACTCGGGGGTGAATCCTTGAAAATATGGGGTTAGAAGCGAAAGCTTGACCTTCAAATCTGAGCCTCACGGTTGGAATTCGTCTGATTTACAAAGAGAGAAACTAGAGAAAAGTTAGAAAATTGTTATAGAATAAGTGGATCTCTTATGAAGTCCATATATATATATATAAAGAGGGCATTACACATACATGTATCGATTACATTAGATGTGCACATCATAGCGTGTCAAGAGGGTACAAGAGTAAAAGAAAACACATTTAAAGCTTAAGGTCAACCATACCATGACTTGGCTTGGAGGTCAACCTTCCAATAACAAGTTCCTATGTGTAAAAAGGCCCATCCTACGAGTATCGTTAAGGGTGCAGGCATAAGCAGTCCTTCTAAGCTGACTCGTCTAATGGATTATCATGTTTTATCACAACTTTTATTTAATATTTTTAATAGATTCATATATAAAATTTATCCATTTTATTTAAATTTTATTCTATCTCATTCAAAAATATTACTTTTATATAGTATGTTTTTCCTTACAATAGTATTTTTTTTAAACTGACAAAAACTTAACCCAAAATTCATAGTTTCATACATAAAATATTAAAATTTCATTGCTTCAATAAAATGAAAATAAAATTGGATCCTATAATATCTTAAATGATTCATCAAAGTTCCAACGATAGTCACTAACGACCCATTGGAGTTCTAGCGACCTATTAGAGTTTCGACGACCTACTAGAGTTACAATGACCTTTGTCGATGACTCACCATATGTAATCTATTATATCTACCTGCATCTTAATATGTAACCTATCATATCTACTTGTTTTGTGTAACTTGTTACATGCATATGTTTTTTTGCATGTAACATGTTACATCCACCACTACATGTTGGTCGATTTAGCTTAACTTTACACTTTATAAATTCAACTCTACCTTTATATGTAACATGTTACATCTACCTCTAACTTTGGATGTAATATGTTACATCTATTTCTAGCAAGGTTGTTGGAGGTCCAATGAAGATGTAACATATTACATCAAACTATATATTTAGATGTAACATATTATATTTACCTCCCAATAAAAATTTTCTTTTTTTCGCTCTACTACATTGTTTTTAGGCCGAGGAATAAATTTTTTTCCCTTGCTAATGTATAGGTTATTCTAGTCATTAATCTTATTTTCATTGGCTTCACCGCCATCACTTTCTTTCGTTGAACTTGACACTGTTCTGTCTTTCCTAAATTACCACAAGGATATCGTCATTGAGTTTCATTAATGAAGCTGAAAATGCCAATGTTAGAGACCATTTCTTTACTAGCTACACCAAGTAGGAGTGGACACGGTCCGATTTAGTTTGAATTTTGTCAAATTTAAACAAAATGTATTGAATTATTCATATGTATCAAATTGGACTGTATTAGATCGTTAATACCTATTAGAATATGAAAATATATATTGAAATTATTTTATATTATCACCAATTAAGTAGTAACTTGTTAATTTTTAGTATATTATTAACCTCATTTACTATATTTCGAAATATGGTCACCTTAACAATAATAATATTTTTGTTATTTTTAAGTTAAAATAATGTTTTTGGCTATTTCTAAGTATTGAACTTTGCACCACTAAGTTGAGCAGCAATGGATTTAGCCACTAAGCTATAGATACTATTATATTTGTGAAATGTAAATTATAAATGTAACAATGTAAACAATCTGGTCTGGCTTGGACAATTTAATTTTTTTATAAATTAGAATGAATTGAATCGAGTAGCTAATTGAATTGTATTGTATTGTTCTAAACAATCTAATTTTTTAGTCCAATCGTATTTACTAGCTTTTCTGTCTAGTCTTAACTCTAAGCATGGTAATGGAGTTAAAAATGGGGTTGCTGAACATAAAGCTTGTAAGTAGGTATTAAGTCAAACTTGTGTAAATATAATTTATTGTTTACATATTGTGTTATTTTTTATTTTTTGGCTAGAGATTGATTATGTGTGTAATGAGATGAATATGTTTTGAGTTGTTTGCGTAATTAATTAATTTACAAAATAGTGAATTTTTTGTTATGAATATCAATAGTTAATATATATAACTATATTGATTACTATTGAATTACTTAATTACCTATGATTTTTATATATTTTTGTTGCAAAGTGCCTACTATATGTTTGAACAAATGCTTGATTGGATATATATTAAGAATCTTGAATATGTGATCATTGAAACTAATCAATGAAGCTACATAATATATAACATGTTATATAAATATATATCTTTTTATATAATATGTTATTTCCATCATAATTTCAGTGATCCACTGGATGTAACTCGTTATATTTGTGTGTATATCTTTATGTGACCTATTACATCGACCTATATCTTTATATGTAGCATGTTCCATCTATGTCTATTTTTATATATAATATGTTACATGCATCTCAAAATTAATTTTACTTTGATATTAATTAATTTGATTATAATATAAAAAAATTATTACTATAGTAATGGACTTATAGTAGTGTTATTATAAAATTATGTTATTATTTTAAGAATTTTAGTTGGACTTAAGGATTATAAGGGATTACAATTATCAAATAAATTTATGGTTAAAGTTTCATATATAGCATTTCAAGTTTAACATGTTATATACATAATTAAATTTGTATGTAACATATTATATTTACTTTTATTTTTAAATATAACATATTACATCATCTCTATATTTACATGTACAATGGTCAATTTTTTAATATAACTTAAATTTTATTATTTTTGTGATTTATAAAATCTAAAATATTACTTTCATTTTTATCTTTATTGTAATACATTAAATGTTTTTGTATTTGTATATTTAATAAGTTATATTCACATATATTTTTATAAGTAACATATTACATCATTTATATCTTATATGTAACATATCATATCTAGCTTTATTTTTTTATCTGTATTTGTATGTAATATGTTACATACATTGGAGTTCGAGTGAGATTGTTGGTAAGTGACCAGAGTTCCGATGAGGTCGTTGGTGGTGGTTGCTAGATAAGTGATGGTCTTACCTTAGTCTCATTTTATTGAAGATATGAAATAAGTATTTTGGTATATTTGTTAGGTAATTTGATTTAAAATTGTGAGTTTTGTGAAGAATTGTTGCTAGTTGAAGAAAATTGATCAATTTATCAAAATTGATGCTATTTAGGCTAAAAGTTTCATTCCTTCCCATTTGAATAAAAGACTCAATATAGTAGATATTTATATATAATAAAAAAAAGATAAAAATAGTTTGTTTAATAATTAAAATGCACAGTTAAAAAAAAGAACATGTATATATATAGATGTTCTCCAAGGATCCAAGGAACGTGTGAAGAGAGAATGCTTGATACCATAAGTGTTCCAAGGATATGGGGAGTTGATCATAGAGATAATACTAAAGAATAAGAGTACACGATTAATAAACAAACATATTATATTGATAGAATAGGTGGCTTAGCCGACCATATGTTTACAAAAAAAAATATAAATATTAAAATACAAACCTAATATATAAAATAAAACTAAAGGATATGAAGGTTACAAATTGAAAACTAATATGAGAGAGGTTGGTTATATGAGAGCTTGAGAGTAGAGAATTGTGGATAATGGAAGCGATGCCTCTGAACTGAAAATGAGTCTTCCTTTTATAACCAAATAGATATTGTGTGCAGCTGCTTATACTATTCAATTAATAGTACTTTGTCTGCCACTTGATACTGTAAGAGATGCCAACTTTACTACAGTTACTTGCTATAATGACTTTGTTATAGTACTTTGAATAGTACATTTTGAAGGGTTGAGGAATCTTGATGGGCCGTTGAGTGGCCTTATGATGGGCCTATTAATAATTATAGGTTGTTAGTTCTCGTACATAATTGGGGTTTTAACCCTTGATAAAAGAAATTGGACACGTAGATCCAAAATAAGTAAATAGACTTGTAGGCCCATAATATCTATGGGTTTATAGACCTAGTGATATTTAAATGTTCTAAATTTATATGGATGGGTTTTGCATGTTCATAATAATATATCTTCATTAAAAGCTTCTAAGTCTATTAGATTGGCTGATGAAGCGTTGAAGACCGGTAATGATGTGAAGATTGATCCATTTGGTAATTGAGTCTCATCTAAATCTCCCTTCTTGCAAGAGGTTTGTCTGGGAGATCCATGCGATAATTGTTTGATAATTTCTAAGATTTTTTCTTGGGTTTTTGCTTGTGAAATGAAGGTATTGGTGTGTACCCGTTGGGCTAAGAAAAATGAAGTTTGTTGTAGTTCTTCTACCTTTGTTTCTCTATATTCCCTTTTGGTTAACCATTCTTCTATGACTAGTTTTAATATGGTTTTGGATATTATAAATGATGAGCACCATTTAACATGAAATGAGCGGGTAATGGTTACTACCTCTGATGTAACATGTTTTAAGTCCCATTGACATACCCATAGAAGGTAGAATTTTGATGCAAAGATAGACCGAGGATGAAATCTTTTTTCCTCTAGTATGGGTTTGAAATGTTTGGTAAATGATTCATAACTTTCCTTCACCAGATGGATTCTGATTGCATGAACAGAACCAAATGATTTCCATCAATTTACAAACCATGATGGAAATTTTGATAGGTTAATAGATTATTGTATAAAAAAAGAATAACCACGAGTGTTGATTATCTTTATTTTGAATGAGAAAGGCATTGAACCATGCTTGATAATAATCCCAATAATTGTAGGTTTGACAATGTGGTAGGGATTTGAAAATACTGACGAAAAGGTCAAGAGTTTTAATAAGTCATTTCCCCAATATGCTGGAGCGATGACTTTGTGGGTTTTGGTAGTAGAATACTGAGCTTCGGTTTGGTTATGGTAGTAATGTTTGAATTTCACGCTACCAGTGATTTCCAAAATACTCTAATAGTATTATGATGTTTTGGATGGGATTAAAGGCTTGTAATAAAAAAAAATTGCCAAATTTTTTTGAACCATTAAATAAGGATTCTTATCATAAAATCATTTTTCAATAGTTATGACCATATGAGAGTCTGATTTTGGAAAATACTCAGATGATGGTTTTGAAATTGATTTGAGAATAATCTCTTTTTTCCCTAGTACATGGAGGATATTGATAGAGGACGTTGCCCCCTTTGTTGAAATGGAAAGTTTTACAGTTTTAGGTTTTGAAATGATAATTTTGGAAGATGGTTCTTTCTCTTTTACCTTATCCTTACCTTTTGAGGCTGGGGCCTTGGACTCGGATGATAATGATGCTCTAATGCTTTGGAATCTGTCATATGCTACCTGTAGATACTCTAGAGTATCTTTGAGGCTATAGATCCAATCAAGCATCTCTTGATAGCAAGCTTCGCTTGAGGATGTTGGCTCACCTGCTGGTAATAAATTTGATTGAAACTTTGAAATAGAAAGTAGTATTGCCAATACTTCATTTTTGATAGTAGAATAATTCTTTTGAAAATCATTCCAATGGCGAGAGACGAATTAAACAATAAGTTTATTATTGTCTTGGACTTATTTGAGGATTCCTCTAAAACAACCTTCCTTGACATCAATTTCTACTCTCTTGGGGAGTGTTAGATCTGCAAGATGTAAATAAGGAATATTTTGAACTTGTGCTTTTATTGTGTGCACAATTTTTGTATGTTGTTTTGTTCAAGGCTCAGGGGTTTTCTAAAGCCTGTTACGAAGTGGTTTTGCCAACCTATTAATGTTTGGACAGAAATTAAGAACATAATTCAAGCTCCCTAGAAATCTCTAAAGTTAGGTTTTGTTGAGGATCTTGTCAGGAAACTTAGTAGTAAACTATAAAGATCATTCGATGGGAATAATGGTTCCATTAGATATATTATGTCCAAGAAACCTGATATTGGTTTGGAAAAGAGTCATTTTTTTGGCTGATAAGGCTAGACCACTCTTTATAATGCTATAAAAGAAAGTTTTAAGGTTATGGATGTGTTGTCTAATAGATTTTGAGAATATGAGTACATTGTTAATATATATAATATAGAATTCTGAATAAGGATTAAGTATATCATTCATAATCCTTTGAAATTAAGAAGATGTGTTTTTGAGCCCGAAGGGCATGACATTCCATTCATATTGTCCAAAGGGAAAAGTAAATTCCGTTTTATATCTATGTTTTGGTTCGATTTGGATTTGCCAGAATCCTGACTTCATATCGAACTTTAAGAATATTGATGAAGAACAGAGCTTTTGAATAAGGTCTTTTTTGTTTGGAATATGGTACCTAATTCATTTTAAAGCCTTGTTGAGGGGTTTGTAGTTGATGACCAATCGAGGTGTTTCTCATTCAATCAAGGTTGATTTATTGACATAGAAAGCCGCACAACTCCACAACGATCTAGATTTTGATATTAATTTCTTAGATAAGATATTTTTGGTCTCTTTTCTACTAAATTGTTCAAGGTCAATATTCATTTGGATTGGCCTTGCTTTTGTTAGGATATATTTTTCATTTAAGGTTAGTTCATATGGTAGGTCTACCATATGTTCTTGTCTATTCCAGAAAGCTCTGGGTAGGTTAAAACAAACTTCTTTCTCAAAAGAGTTTTGTAGTTTGGAGATTTTGTGTTGTATCTCTGGGTTTTGAAGTTCTCTTTCGACAGTGTGAAATTGAACTTGGTATTTGAGGTAGAGAAGGTCATTTTCTCTATGTTTGATAAGAGTAGAAATTTCATTTTGATGGATGGAATAGGCTTGGATGATATTGAGATTTCTGGTTTTTGGTTTATTGAAGAAAAGGAAATTGAAGATTTCATCTTCAATCTTGAATAAGATCTTATCATGTTTGACAAGATATGAAGTAATGATATTCATAAATGGTGTTCCTACTATAAGCTTATGGCTAATGTTAGATACCATTACAAATGGAGTTTTGATCAAGAATTTGTTATTGAGGATTGCTACCTCAGTTTTATCAATAATGTTCATCTTCAAACTATTAGCTGAGTTGAGTTACTCCCTTGATTTTTGATGAAACTATCTTGGGACAAGATTTGGGTTAATACAATTGAGGTCAACACCTGTGTCAAATAATGCTACTGTATCTAGTTTTGAATTGTCTAAAAATACAAGAGTGATAATGATCCTATATTTTCGACTGTGATTTCTTTAATTATGTGGAGCATGTTTTTTGAAATCTTTTCCATAGTTCAGGCCCTTGTGTATTTAGGTCACCAATTTTGTTGAGTTCTTTCTTTGAATTACTTAGGGAGGTGAGGTTATAATCATTAGGCTTTTGGTTAGCAACTAATGTGTTAATGTTTTGACAATCTTTTTTAAGCTGTTTGATTTCTAGCTTGGTGGTTTTGATTTCAACTTGTAAATCTTGTATTTTATTTTGTCACTTCAAGGTTTTGTTCATTTGTTCCAATGCAGTAGTGAGGTCGTGAAGGCATATGTTGGTTGATGGAAATCCATAATGGTTTGTTTGATACTAGTTAACCTAGTTTAGTTGGGTACTAATGTTATGTGGGTACCTAATTGGTATAGGTTATTATTTGAATTTGAGGAGTCAGTTCAAGAGATAGTTCTTGAAAGGCTTCCTCGTTTGAGGTAGTAGGTTCTTGATTGTTAAGAACTCTAATATTTTGATTTTGGTTTTATGGGGATTTTAAGTGACTCAGGAATAACACTTAATTTCAAGTTTGAGCTTTACTGTTGAAGCTTAGACTTATGAATGCCTTTTATTAGCTCAATTTTTTATAATAATTCTTCTTAGGCTAGTTTGGAAACTTAGAAGAATTTGAACATAGGGTTTTAAACTTTACTATCTATGACTTAATAGGAAATAGAAGAAGGATCATACTTTTGATTCTTCTATGTCCTAGTAAGTTGTTTACCTAAAGTACTTAGGTTGATATTGAAAAAATTGTTTTGAGTAAAAATATTTTTGAGGTTAGTGTCTAGATTAGAACTAGGGTTCTTAAGTGGATTGTCATCGACCGTGATATTTGCATATGAAAAATTAATAGATCTTAATGAAGGATTTTCAATCTTTATTGAACTATCTCGGGTTTTCCATATGGGTTATGTCTTTTTGACATTCGCCATGCTAATTAATTTAATTAGTACTTGAGTTTTGGGAATATGTTAAGAGAACATAGATAATATATTATTGTAAATACATAATAAAAGAAGACGTTGTCATAAGTCAGAATTACACAATAAAAGTGGGCTGATTTATAAATAATGTGGGCTGCATTAAATGCACTCAAAATAGACTCAAAATAGAATTGGAATGCCTAAGGCTTCACGGAGGATTTATTTAGAATTGCCCAAACCCTAAGCGTGGTTGCTCAAGGTTCAGAGCCCAAATATTTAATGGTACAAAATCTGTTCGTCTTCAAGAAAACAGCCATCTATATACGCTTCTGAAAGGATCGTTCTTTTAGCTGTAAGATATAAATATTTTCAGACTCGCAATCTCATCAACTTATTGAACCCTAATAGCGAACCCTGGACATTGATTATAATAGTATTCCTTTTCAAACATTGAAGAATAATTGGAGTTCCATTTTAATATCCTGATCTTTTCTCTGGCTCCGCCCATTTTACAATGGCAAACCCATTGGAGTCTTTCACTTCCATCGCTTTATCGGTCTCCACTCCGTCGACTAAGAAACGGGTTAGCATATTCCGAGATGAAATCCCTACGATTCTAAACAGTTCAGGTAATTTCAACTATTGCTTCAACATTTGAGAACTATTTGGAGTTCTAGTATTGCTTTAACTGTAATTTTGAATCATGCTTGATTTACAACAATATTTTTTTTTGTTTTACGCATGGATGTTCAATTATGTTTATTTAAACGTCAACGAGAAAAAAATGAAGTGGAAAAGAAGTTGCAATCTTCATATTATTCCTGCTTTTTAAAATTCTGAATTTGAATTGTCGTGGAAAGTGTTGCATCCAAGCTACCAAATGCATTCATTTAGTTTAGCTTTAAAGTCGATCGCGTCCAAGCTATTAAACTGCATTTTTACTGTGTGCTTACATCCATATTAATTCACATTAGCTGTGTTTTCTTCCTTGATGATTCTTCAGTTATTTTATATGATATATCGTACAGCCAGCGTATGAACAGCCTTTGGTCCCTTTCTTTGATGAGAGATTGCATACTTTTGATAGAGCTACAGCTGAAGGCTAAATCAATTCTTAAATATCTTAATTATTTGTATTTTTAGCAGGTTTTTACTCTTTTTTAAAAGCTTCTTCAGATTGTAATAGTACGCAATTTTTGCTGATTTTATTATTTTCATTATTCGCGGCTTCTCTGAGGGATGGGAATGGTCATTCATTCGTACATGTAGTCAAATATTTGTTATTTTTAATGCAGAAATGTCTACAGAGTTGGCATCATTGTTGGTAGATATTATATTTAAAACACTGTACATTTACGAGGATAGCGGTTCGAGGAAATTTGTAGATGATGTCATTATGAAAGCTTTAGGAGAAGCTTCTTTCATGAAATTTTTTGCGGCAGCCATTGTTCAGCTTATGGAAAAGCAGGCAAGATTTTCATCACATTTAGGATGCTTCAGACTTCTACGATGGTCAGGCCTTCTTTTGACTAAAAGTCAGTTCATCACAGTTTCAAAGAATGCATTTTCTAGAGTAGCATCAGCACAAGCATTATTGCTTCACATTGTCATGAAAAGATCTTTCCGTGAGCAACGAGCATGCAAGCAGATGTTCTTTCACATATTTTCACAGGTTTGACCCATCAAGTAGTTATATAGCACCTACCACTTTGGTGGATAGGCTTTGGTTATTTATTAGATTTCATTAAAATATAGAGGACTTTTATTGAATGGTGTAATGGTGCTATGGAGGGTTTTCCTTATATTCTTTTATTTTACTTTTTTATACTTTGTTTCAGTCACCAGACATCTACAAATTCTACATTGAGGAATTAAAGGATGCACGGCTTTCATACAAAGATAGTCCTGAATTAATATGGTTATTGATAGATTTCTCAAGTAGCACAAGTACATCAAATGCTTTGTTTGAACAACACAAGGTTTGATTTAATTCCCCCCCCCCCCCCCCCTTCTTGGCATTGTAATATGGCTTATTCTTGTGCAAAATTTATGATGTAAACTACTGTTTGCAGCCAGCATTTCTTGATGTATATATTAAAGCAGTTTTAAATGCAAGAGAGAAGCCTGCAAAGCATCTGAGTGAAGCCTTCCTTCCCCTTTTTAAGCACATGTTGCATGAGGAATTTCGGGCAGTTGTGCTTCCTGCTTCCATCAAAATGCTGAAGCGCAATCCTGAGATTGCATTAGAGTCGGTTGGAATTCTTCTTAAGTCAGTCAACCTGGATTTGAGCAAGTATGCCCTTGAGATTCTTTCAGTTGTATTACTGCAGGTTCGGCATGCTGATGAAGGCAGAAGGATTGAGGCTCTGGTTATAGTAAAGTTTTTGAGCAAAAAATCAAGTAACCCTAACACTTTAGGAGCAATGTTTAATGCTGTCAAGGCTGTAATTGGAGGTCAGGCTTTACTCTGATTTTGCAAAAGCATTTCACTCGTTGGAAATAGTATTCTTCTCGGCTTGCTGCAGGCTGATGCTTTTTTAAGATCTTTATTAATTGAAATGAATTTCTTTGGTTGAGTTACCCTTAAATCTTGGGATCTTTTTGTACAGGTTCTGAAGGAAGACTCGCATTTCCTTATCAGAGAATTGGCATGATAAATGCGCTACTAGAACTGTCCACTGCTCCTGAGGAGAAGCACCTCAACAGCCTGTCAAATACTATATGCAGCTTCCTTCTATCTTGCTACAAGGATGAGGGTAACCTGTTATTTTTTAGTTCTTTTGTCTAGTTTTCCTCACTATTTTTTTTAAATTTTTTTTTGTTGGTTCATGTAGCTTCACATGTTTCATTAATTGTGCATGTGTTCTAATATTTAGGAAATGAAGAGGTCAAGCTTGCAATTTTGTCAGCATTGGGGTCTTGGGCAGTGCGATCTGCTGATGCTGTTCAACCAGATGTTGTTTCATTTTTTGCTTCTGGTCTTAAGGAGAAGGAAGCTCTGAGAAGGAGTCATCTTCGCTGCCTTCGATGTATTTGCAAAAATGCTGATGCAATTTTACAGGTAATTAGCAAAGGGTGTCATGTTTGGTTGTGCTTATGTTGACTTTTCGTCTTTGGCCCATGCTTAATCTTTCCATCACAATCTAATATTGTGCTTTAGATGTTACCATTACTGGGGCCACTGGTCCAACTTGTAAAAACTGGATTTACCAAGGCAGTTCAACGCTTGGATGGTTTTTATGCCTTGCTATTAGTTGCAAAGATTTCTGCCATTGACATCAAAGCAGGTATTTGTTGTTGTTTTATGCGTTTCAAATTATTTTGGTAATTAGGCAATTATTTATAAACTTCAACATCCACAACCTATACTTGTTTTATCTTCCTCCCTTCCCCCTCTTTGTTTTCATGCGTTCTTTTTAATTATCTTTGCCCCTATATGCTTTGACATGCAGAAGAGACTCTGGTGAAGGAAAAGATCTGGTCTTTGGTATCCCAAAACGAGGCTTCGCTTGTGCCAATATCTTTGGTATGTGCTATAAGGCTTCTAAAATTTCTCACCTTTTCTCATTCTTCTTTGGATGCTTCCTTCTATTTCTCTTCTATTCTTTTAATCTTCTACTTTGTCCCATCTTTTCATTGAAATTTTGGTTGTTTCACAGGCCTCAAAGTTATCATCTGAGGATTGCATGGCATGTATTGATCTTCTTGAGGTGCTACTAGTGGAACATCTGCACAGGTTATACAGCTCAATATTTTTGCTAATGATGACCATTTTAAGTGTTCATACAATTGATGTTGAAATTGGTTTTGCTGTTAAGTTATACCTTTCTTGATAATGCAGGATGTTAGATGCCTTCTCAGCCAGTAATCTGGTACAGGTAATTAGCAGGTAGCATTTTCTTATAATGATAAAATCAGTTTTCTCTCTGACTAACTGTTTATATGTTGCAGTTGATAATCTTTTTAATTTGCCATCCTTGTTGGGAAGTTCGAAGAATGGCTTATGATTCTACCAGAAAGATAATTGCTGCTGCACCACAGTTGACTCAAACTCTTTTAATTGAATTTGGAAATTTTTTCTCTTTGGTTGCAGAAAGGATATTTATTTCAAAAACAAGGTACCATATTTTTCTTAGAGAATCTTTTTATTTATGCTGCACTGCTTGACTATTTTTCCTGTCGAGGAGGTCAGTAATACTTGCTGGTTATTTAAATGGTTGATTTATCTTAAGGTGCCTGTATACATGGAAAAATATTTCGCTTTGTATCATTAGCTTTAGCTTTAGCTTTCTATTGGGGTGAGGAACTGTTCTAAGTCCCTTTGTTTAGATAAAATGATACATTAGTTCTTATATTTCCAACACATACATATTTCATTCTCTTGTTTCAATTATTTGGACACTCAAGTCCAATTAGCACAATAATGTTTAAAACTGTACAAAATTCTCACATTTTTGGCACATCCTAACCATAATTTAAAATGTCTTTTAAAATGGTGATCACTAACCAAAAATGTGAGATTCCCGTCAACTTTTGAACAATATTGTATTAATTGGATGCAAGTGTTGTAATTTTTGAAAAAATGTAAATAAATATGTACTTGTTGAAAAATAAAGGACTAGTGTATCCATTTTACCTAAACAAAAGGACCTTTGAGTATTTTACCCAATTACATTGGTCCGTTTTTATCATTGTTTTTCTTGAAGGTTCTGAATCTTTAGTGCAGTACTAATTCTTCTCATTTATTTGTTTTTGATTATATGATATTCTGGTGTTTGCTATCTGTTTTATATATATTCATTGCCCTCATATTTTGTCCCTCTCTTTTGGAAACTAAAGTTTATATGTCTATAGCGAGGCAGATAATTTAGTGGATGCTCAAGTACCCTTTCTTCCATCTGTTGAGGTTTCAATAAAGGCCTTGGTTGTGACATCAGTGGCATCTATTGCTGCTGCACCAACCACAGCCATGCAAGTGTTATTTTGTGCACATCACCCATACATAGTTGGCACTGCAAGAAGAGATGTAGTATGGAGGGTATATGTTCTCTTCTTTTTTTTTCTTTCCCTTACATGGCAGTCTTTTTCTAGTTTCTAAGGAATCTTTTTCATGTTGTCAAATACTTTTGCCATTGAATGTCTTTCTTGGTGTTTTCTTCAATTGATGCTGGAAAAAATTGAAGGAAAATGTACAGATTAAAAATGTGCCAGAGTTTCCACGTCAGTAGCGAAGTTTCTATTGATGTTTTATAGAGTAAAAAGTAGAACTGAAGATTTTTGAGTGGAAAATCACTGCACAAAAATTTGTGACATGTGTGTATGTGTTCTTTGAATCGGTATTTTAATTTCCGAAATAAAGTAATTTTTTTATCCAACACACTTTAGGAATGCCAGAAAAGAAACAAGAAGTTTCCATGTTTTCACTCTGAGGCAATCTGTATGATCGTCATGGTATATTAATATTTTCACTTGCTGTTGGCAATCTTGAGACAGGGCTAGTAAAATCTGATCTGCCGTGTTGTGTCTGCTTTATACTATTTAACTGTCAAGTATTGGTAGCTAAATGATATGATTTAGTCCCATTTACCACATAAATTATGTTGTACTGTTTACATTTCTCTAAACTTGATGCTTTTCAACTTTTATCAGAATTAAACTTAGTATTCTCTTGGTTGATGCGTTTGAGCGGTTTCCTTTTGATTTCAGAGGCTACATAAATGTCTACGTACATGTGGTCTTGATGTCATCAGTATTATATCTGCTGATAGGGAGAATTTGTGCAAGGTATTTAAAGTAGGCTTTGCAATTTTTCTTGAAAGTCTGCATTGATTTTATGATCCTTTATAGTTTTCTGAGAATGTCTCTAGTTCTTGATTCATGGTTACAGTATTTTATTTGTCATTAACTAGTCTTGGGGTTATTAGTGATTTGAGCCTGACTAACTTCAGGGTCTACTTGGATCATCTGGGTTGATAAGTTCTGATCCAGTTGAACAAGAAGCAGCAATTTCCTCATTGTGCACTCTGATGTCCGTATTACCTGGAGAAACCTATGTAGAGTTTGAAAAGGTTAAATGCGTAATACCATTTAGTTTAAGTATGGTCCATGGTTAATTGGTGCCTATAGAATCACATTTGGTTGTTTGCTGTCAAAATGACAAAGATAAAGAGAAAAAAAAGCATTTGGGAGCTGTTGACTTGATTTTATTTATTTTTATTCTGAATAGTACCTGAGAAGTCTTTCAGAACGGAATGCACATGATTTGCTGTCAGAGAATGATATCCGGGTAAGCTGATTTGCTTATATACTTGATGTTTGTTTCTACTTAGAAATTAAATCTCTGTGTCCACCTTTTGACGTTCTTGTGACTTCTTTATCACCTTGTCAATCCTTATTGTGATAATATGTGCTAACTAATAAAGAAATTACAACAAAACATATGGCATCATCTGCTAATTCCAGTACATATGATTTTTATTTGGCTTCACAGCATTTGAGTAATGAAGTGGTGTTTTGTTTTAAGAAACATAAATTCATTGAAAATAGTATACTTTGCATCAAAAGAGTTGGACCAGTATAAAACCTGAAAAAAAAAAGTTTTTGATAGATTTATTGGAAAACTGATTCATCTTTTAAATAACATAATTGGTATTTAGAAATGAGTCAATCCTACAGTCCATACTTTAACCAGGGTAGTTATTCCAAGGGTAATGTTGGTCTTTTGGAATGGTAAGCATCACTACTGGTCCGTAATTGTGATAAACTGTTAGAGGCATCAAAAAGGAAGTTGGACTTGGTTTCTTGTTTCTAGGGCTCTAACTTTGTCAAAGAACCATCAGGAGGATGTTATCTCAATTCTCACATGTACCTGAATTCTTGTTTTCTCTGAATACTTAAGCTGCTTAAAAAAAAATTGACATCCAAAGTAAAGTAGTAATGGGCTAAAAAAAGTTCATTTAAGTTATCGCTCCTTTTTATTTTACCTAGATGTTGACATTTAGCAATAGATCTCTTGCTTGGTTTTGGTTTGAAATAAAAGTGATATAAGGAGTACATATTGATACTTTTCAATTCTTTCAAGTACCTTTTATTACCGAGATGGTTTTATCCAAACAATAAAAGCCATCTGCTAAAACAGTTGTTTGCAACTTTTCATGACTGACTCTTATCTTTCCATTGAAACTTGGAAGTATTGTTAGGGCCTGTTTGGCCATAATACTCAAAAACTGTTCTCTGTTTTTTAGAACAAAAAATTGCTCTTAAAAACAAATAGGGCTGTTTTTTAGTTATATTTTTTAAAAGCGAAGTGTTCTTAAAAATTAAAATTTAGATAACAGCTTTAAGTTGTTTCCAAAGTTCTTAAATTTTTTCAAAAACACGGGAAACAAATCTATTGGCGCTTGATGCTTTTTTTATGGTTGCTTATGGTTGATGAATTTGTTTATTACATTATACACAAATATCACAAATGTCGAAGTTTTAACAAATCTTCTTGATATGCTGATATCTCTTTTTTGCTAAATCTTTTTTTCTTCTATATCTGAAATCTATGCTTTTATTTTTATTGATTTTTTTTCATCTTATCCTATGTTCATTTTTGTCTAAGCACTTTTTTTAAGGATTACACTAAGCACTTCATCATATTATACCCTTTTTTCTTATTTTTGTTTTGTTCTTTTCCCCCCTTGAATTTACTTTTTAAATTTACAAGTGCTACAATATAACAATTTCGATAAATATGTATTTTCAGTTGTATTTTTAGTAAGAAGAGTAACTTATCTATGAGTGGGGTCTAACTGGCCAGAGCTTAAAATTGAACTGGTTAACTGGCATGAGTTCAAATACAGTGTCCAATTGGACAGTGATCAATGTGGAATATTTGGATTGAGTTTTCTTTTTGTAATAAAAATATACATGCTAGATATAAATGGTGCTATTTTTGTGATTACAAGTTTTAAAGGTGTCATGAATATTGTTTTGCAAATTTTTTTATAGTAAGAATTAATTATTTATTAAAGATTTTAAAGTATTGATATTCTTACTATAACAATAAACAACCTGTAAGAAATTATTTGTTAAGTTAGTTGGTTGGGTATATCATTTTTAAAAAATGGAACAAAAGACCATGCATTTATGTCACTTTGAAAAATTATTAATTTTCAATATTACTTAAATTATAAATGGCTCATATATTGTAAAAGGTTTAAGATAAAAATTGTAAAATGTTAAATTTTAAATTAAAAATTTATTTAGTACGAAAACAATTTTTAAAAGTAATTTTACCAAATATGTTTTTATTTTTTATTTTTTTCATCTTAAAAGCAATTTTTAAAAATAATGACCCAACAGTTTATTGTTTTTTAAAATTGTTGGAAGTTTTTTTCTAATTATGATTTGAAAACAGTTTTTAAAAATTGTTTCAAGTTAAGCGGCCAAGCATCCCTTTAACTTCTGGATCATCCTGTCAAGAGGGGATCGTTTTATGTTGAAAGTCTTTTTGTTGTTCTCTTCAGTTTGGACACTCCAGGAAGGTCTCTTTTTCTTTGTCATGTCTGCTTGAAAACTATTCTTACCTTCTCACTCTAAACAAATATACCATTCTTTTTTTTTTATTTGTTTGGATAAGGCTGTCACTAGTCATGTTTGACCTTCAGACTATGCAGATGGTGGAGTCCTTTAGGCTGTCCTCTTGAGGGCATCAATGCATTACTTTGCTTAGAAAATTAACCGTGTGTTGTGCTTACTCTTTTGAAATTTTCCTTTCCTATTTTTATTGCATTTGTTGCTCTAGTCTCTCAGTCTTCTCTCAAAATCTTCCTTTTATTCTCTTCATTATTTCATTAATGCATAGATTTTCATCTTGCAGATTTTCCACACTCCGGAAGGCATGCTTTCTAGTGAGCAAGGTGTATATATTGCAGAATCTGTTGCTGCGAAGAATATGAAGCAAGCAAAGGATGATGATGTAAGATGGGACCTTTTATCATTTTTCTGCATTTTTTTGTTGTAAATTTTTTATGACTCGTATTAGCCTTATAATTGTTGATGTTGCTTTTTAGTTAACATTATTTTTTATAATTGTCACTATAAGTACTTCAGCTATTTCATATTATTTGTAATTTTGTATCTATCTATAGGCTCATATAAGCTCTAATAACACTTTCAAAAGAGATCCACCTAGTAGAGAAGCTAGTGGTAGTAAAAAGGATAATGGGAAGTTGACAAAGAAATCTGGTAGGTACTTTTGGCATTTTGTTTATGTTCTCGAATTACTTTATATCGTTGGTATCTGACATAATGCAATGAAACACTTACAAAACATCAATCCTTAGATAAAGGAAAGAATGCGAAGGAGGAAGCTCGTGAGTTGCTACTCAGAGAGGAAGCTTCTGTACGTTACAGGGTCCAAGAAATACAGAAGATTCTATCTTTGACTCTTAGAGCTCTTGGGGAGATTGCTGTTGCTAATCCTATTTTTGCTCATAGTCAACTGCCTTCTCTGGTTTGTCAACTGCAGCTGTCTTTTTGAGTTACATGTATTATCAATAATTGGTAGTCTAGTACAGAGTCCTTTCCAGTTCTAGACACTCTTATAAATAAAATATTTTTATTTAGGGATGTATTTTCAATAAAATTCTTTTGTTTGTTTTAACAGAAGAAATTGTTGACCCAAATTTCTTTTCAAATGTTTTCTACCTGTTGATTCTTTAAATCTATTATGGTTTTTGTGATGATATCAACTTTATTTCAGTTCCCTACTTGTTTAATTTTATTTTTATTTTATATGAGTTGTAGTATGGGGTTCTTGACTAGTCTGCATTTTGTTTAGGACTTAAGTTTTTTTATAAGAAACATTATATTAATTTAAAATATGTAATAATTACAAAAGTATAAATTGGATTAGTAATTCATTTATAAAAGGAAGTGTCAAGCTATACCAAATAATAGCTATATATCCTATCCATTACAAAGAATTGGAAACTAACTAGAATATACAAGCTTCCTAGATAAAACTCATTAGAAATCGAGAATAATCTTTCAATTCTTTATAAGCAGGGAAAGCCAAAAATAGAACTTTCTTACAAAAAACTATTATTGCTCTCACTATTATAGAATGTTTTTTTTTATTTCTCTCAATCCATAACACTCCAAGAATTGCTCTCACCCTAGTTCCACAACACTGTAGCCTTTGAAACTTTACTACCACTCTCGTACGCGTTGAAGGTTTCCATAAATAACAACTTTCATAATAATGTAATGGCCCGTGGTATCCCATATTGATTTGTAACTTAGACCAAGGAAGACTTGTAACCGGAGAGTAGGAATAAATGATCAATATCTTTTGAGACATTCTTGTAAAGCACACATTAATTAGAAGAAAGACAAGAATCGGTTGGATACGATCATTTGTGTTCATCTTACCAAGACTAATGAACCACTTTAAAAACTTTACTTTGCTTGGAGTTGGGCACATCCACGTTGATGCAAAGTGATTGAAAACTTTTACATTAGGATCTATAAGAACCTCAAGATACAATCTACATGAGACACAACCAGATGAATCTTTAGTTTATATCCTTTTACTACTGCTATTGTCTTTTATTGTGACTCCTTCCAATTCTAACATGCTCAAGAAACCTTAACTTCCCAATCACAAAAAAATATTCTTAATCTAAAATTCCAACTTTCGGGTGAATGCAATATGCTTATATGAATATAATGCTCCAAACATAACTGATATAACCTTGGAAATCTTGCTAGAAGAGAATCATCTTCCAACCAAGGATCCTCCCAAAAACAGATTTTATCTCAATGTCCCAACTTATATTCAATTAGAGAAGAGTGAATCAGAGTCTTTAGCAATTGCCATCCAAGATTGCAACGTTGTCGTTGCAAACCATGGACTGCATCCCACTCATTCTCGTTCAACCCGTATCTTTTTTTAATGACCTTATGCCAAAGAGTCTTCCTCTAGCGGGAACTTTCCAAGAGTCTTCCTATTAGTGTGTTGTTTCTATTGATGATGTTTCCAATGCCTAGATCATCTTTTTTCTTCAATCTTTTAACAATCGCTCAATTGATCAAATAATTTTTCTTTCCTTCATTAGTATCTTCCCTAAAAAGTCCATTATTTTCTTAAACCTTTCAACAACTCTCAGGGCTATTCAGCAAATTGATAAGTAATACTTTGGAAAACTTGACAATACTAAATTGATCAACATCAATTGACATTTTAGAGAAAAAAAGTCCACTTCCATTCTGTCAGTGTTCTTTCAAATATTTCAATATGGTGACCAAAATTCTATTATTTTTAGATTGCCTCGATAGGTAAATCCAAATATTTTAATGGCTAAGTTCCAACTTCACAACCCAACAAGTTAGCTAAAGCTACTACTTTATCTTCCGCACAATACTTAGAAAAGTCCAATTCAACATGGTCATATGCTTTTTCACAGTCGATCTTGAAAATCAATTTGTTTATGCTTTTCCTCCTGTACTCTTTTACCACCTAATTGACTGTATCTAAAATTTATCTTCTTTTTACAGATATTGTCTGCTCATGTGAAATAGTAGACTTAAGCACTAATATTAGCTTTAGAGACAAACCTTTGCAATGATCTTGTGTAAATTGATAATCAAGCTTATTGGCCTCAAATATGTGACTCTCGAGGCGTTATCTTTCTTTGCGATGGAACGAATAAAAATAACATTAGTTTTTCTACTAACTATGCCATCATTAAAGAATTCCCAAAACACCTCTAACATTTCCTCTTTATTCATCTCCTAAAACTTATGAAAGAAAGCATAGTTAAACCTATATGGACTAGGAACCTTATCTTTAGAGCACTTAGAGATTGCTTTTGTAATTTTTCTTCTTCTTCAAAAGGACTTTCCAACCAAGTTTCTCTTTCCAATGAAAAGCAACCCCAATCTAACCCATGAATATTTCATCTTTGCTTTTGTAGGTCTTTCTTCACAACACTTTCATCTTCCTTCTACATTTTTTCAATTATGTTTCTATTCCTCCTTCCATTAGCCCCATTATGAAAATATTTTGAGGTTACATCACCATGCATAATCCTTACGGCTCTTGACATTTGTCTCCGGAAGACTTCCTCATTTACAATTATATTTTCCATTTCAATTTTCAAGTTATTTAGTTCTAATTTCATGGATTCATTGAAACTTTCATTTGCTTGACACCTATCTAAGAAACAAATCCTCTCCAAAATCTTCCTTTTCTCTTTCACGTCACCAAACTTTTCATTGTTTTACCCTTTTAACTTTTTATTCAAGTAATAACTTTTACCATGTTTTTTACTCCTTGCTTACTCTTTTAGCAATTATTGTTGGTACTTGCAGTAGCACAAGATAACGGGCACTTTATTTTGATGCAGTGTTTTCTAGACTTTGATGTGTTCTTGTGTTCCATTTTGTATCAGGTGAAGTTTGTTGATCCATTGTTGAAGTCACTTATAGTGGGTGATGTGGCTTATGAAACCATGGTGAAGCTCTCAAGATGTACTGTTCCACCTCTTTGTAATTGGGCTCTTGACATTGCCACTGCTTTACGCTTAATTTCGACTCAGGAAGTTCAGTTTCTGTTGGATCTGGTTCCAACACATGAAGGGGATAAAAATGAAAGACTCTCTTTAGGTCTTTTTGAGCGAATACTTGATGGGCTATCTATTTCTTGTAAATCTGGACCTCTTCCTGTTGATTCTTTTACTTTTGTCTTTCCGGTAAGCTTTTCTATTATTGTGGCCTTTTCATTTTGTGATGCTTCTCTTTTGCTGATTTTTCTACAATGTTTAAATTACAGATAATGGAGAGAATTCTTTTATCCTCAAAGAGGACAGGACTGCATGATGATGTACTTCAGATTCTTTATATGCATTTGGATCCCTTATTACCCCTTCCAAGAATTCTGATGCTATCCGTTAGTTATCTGAACTCTAAGGCTCATTCCCCCTCTTTATATTTTTACTTTACTGTTTTTGAATGCTTGGTCACTTGGCCTAATTCTTGTTTCTCATTCCTCAGGTTCTGTATCATGCGCTGGGTGTTGTCCCAGGTTACCAATCCTCGATTGGACCTGCATTGAATGAGTTATGTTTGGGTCTGCTACCTGATGAAGTGGCACCTGTATGTTGTTTAAGCTTCTTGTCTAAATTGCATCTGTGAACTAATCTCACTGTACTTTCTAATCTCATTTTAATATGTATCCTGACAGGCTTTATGTGGAGTTTTTGCAAAAGAAATTCATGTGAGAATGGCCTGCCTAAATGCCATCAGATGCATTCCTGCTGTTTCTAACCGTTCACTTACTGAAGATGTTGAGGTTGCAACAAGCATTTGGATTGCTTTGCATGATCCAGAAAAGGTTTGAGTTTTTTTTTTCATTAAGTATCCTTATATGCATTAATATTTATGCTCTTGAGTTATCTCGCAGTTAGTTGCTGAAGCAGCAGAGGATATTTGGGATCGTTATGGATATGACTTTGGAACTGATTATTCAGGGCTTTACAGAGCACTTTCCCATATTAATTACAATGTACGCTTGGCCGCTGCTGAAGCATTAGCTGCTGCTTTGGATGAATGCCCAGATACAATACAGGTAGTTTGATTTATTTAACTTTTATATCCATAGGTAGCACATACATAATTTGATGGTGGTTTTTTAGGAGTCTCTCTCCACCCTGTTTTCTCTGTACATCCGTGATGCTGGTTTCGATGCGAATAATGTTGATGCTGGTTGGCTGGGCCGACAAGGGGTAGCTTTAGCATTGCACTCGTCAGCTGATGTTCTGCGAACAAAGGATCTTCCTGTTGTTATGACATTCTTGATTTCTCGGGCACTGGTAAGTTTTGCATTTTTTTTCCTGACTGGCTGATTTATGTACAGTCCTTGTCAGGTGTGAATACTTTTACTCAATGGTTCTCTAATTCACTCCTTTCTTTTCAACCAAAAAAATAACTCACTCACTGCTTAACTTTACCCTTGGTTACTCTTATTATCTTTTAGCATTTTTTGGGACTCTGGCCAAAATAAAAACTAGAAGTTTTTAATGTTCGTTAAAATTTTGCATTTGTTTCTAAATGTGCAGGCAGATCCAAACACAGATGTTCGAGGGAGAATGCTTAATGCTGGTATTATGATTATCGATAAGCATGGAAGAGATAACGTATCTCTGTTATTTCCTATATTTGAAAATTATTTAAACAAAAAGGTTAGTTTTTCTTTCCAACTATAATGTACTGTTCCTGGTAGCATCTATCCCAGTTTGTGTTGTTCCTTAGTTCCTATCATCGTTTTCACGGTATATCTCTGTCTCACATAAATTCTTTTTATTTTTATTTTAGGCATCGGATGAAGAGAAGTATGATTTAGTTCGTGAGGGTGTTGTTATCTTTACTGGAGCTTTAGCAAAACATTTAGCAAAGGTGTTTTCGTCATTCTTTTTTTGTTTTTGTTTTCTTTTTTCTTCCTTTCCTTTGTTCAAAAATAGCTGCTTTACTCTGTCCACTGTAACAGGATGACCCCAAAGTTCAGACTGTGGTGGAGAAGTTGTTAGACGTGTTAAACACTCCTTCAGAAGCTGTTCAAAGGGCAGTTTCCTCATGTCTATCTCCATTGATGCAATCAAAACAAGTATGTCATCTCTAATTTCTTTCTTTGCATTTATCTGTCTTCTGAATTAAACCTAATAACTTTAAATATTTGAATGCCCTAATTTTAAAACCAGCTCCATCAGACGTTGATTTTGTAGAAGCATTCCCCAAAAACAACTCATTGTTTTCCTTATAGAGTTTTATAAGGAAGGCTGTTGGTGCCTGAAGATCAAAGTAATATCTGCCATATACATTTGTTTCTAACTAGGCATTCAAAGTGTTAAATTAAGAATGATCATTACTTTTCTCTTTCCAGTGCTAAAACTTATTTGATTCACCCAGTCTTCGTTTCACTTGAATGTAAATTTGTTTCAAATATATTCATCTGTTGTCAACTGTGTTTTTAGATACTTTTGATATGGATGAAATCTAATTAGTGGTCTTTCTTTCTTAAGGATGATGCCCAAGCACTTGTTTCCAGGCTCTTGGATCAAATGATGAAGAGCGACAAGTATGGGGAACGCCGTGGAGCAGCATTTGGAATTTCTGGAGTGGTCAAGGGATTTGGAATAACTTCTTTGAAGAAGTATGGCATTGTGGCTGTACTACGAGAAGGTCTTGCCGACAGGTATTTTCTGTACCTGTACTGTAGTGTAGAATGCATATACTGATTTACTTTAGAAGAAAAAGGTGAGATCTTTTAATTATTTTGCAAATTATATGGATGAAGACATTGTGTACTACATATTGAATTTATTAAAAAAAATAAAAAAAAAATAAAAAAATTATTATCTGGTTTTATCAGAATTTCTGAACCTACAATTATAAGTGCGGGTTATATTTTTGGTACTATGTTTTTATGTTTTTCATGTGTTTGAATTTGACCTAGGTTTTAAAAAGCTATTATTGATTTTTGGTCAGTATATTTCTTTCATTTTACTTATACTTATGATTGTTGATTGACTTCGTGTTGAATTTTTTTTCTTTTTTCCCTAGGAAACATGAGAGTCTAATTAATTGCTTCTTCCTTGACTTCAGGAATTCTGCAAAACACCGTGAGGGAGCTTTGCTGGGATTTGAATGCCTCTGTGAAGTTCTAGGAAGATTGTTTGAACCGTACAGACATTAAATTGACCCTGAAATGTTAATGTGATATTTTTATATGGGTTTGATAGTACATAACACTGCTCATTGTTTTTGGTGCAGCTATGTAATTCAAATGTTACCGCTACTTTTGGTTTCATTCTCTGACCAAGTTGTTGCAGTTCGTGAAGCTGCAGAATGTGCTGCTCGTGCAATGATGACCCAGCTTACAGCTCAGGGCGTGAAACTGGTTCTTCCATCTTTTCTAAAGGTGAGTATTGTGCATTTTGTTATTTTTTTGCTTTGCTTTTAATGTGGAATAGTTGTAGAGGATAATTTCTGCCTTCTTATTCTAGTATCAAGTTATACCTTTCTAAAGCTTGAGATACTTGTTATTGTTTTGATACAAAACTACCTTGTTCTTTGTGTGGATGTGATGGCTTTATGTGTAAATGCATTGTTTGCATAGGGTCTTGAAGATAAAGCTTGGCGAACGAAGCAAAGTAGTGTCCAGTTACTTGGGGCTATGGCCTACTGTGCTCCTGAGCAGTTGTCCCAGTGTCTTCCGAAGATTGTACCAAAGTTGACTGAGGTATAGACATGTTACCTGTATCAACTGAACTGCACCAATTGGCATATAATCTGCATCTGTTCTCAAATTTTCACTCTATTACTTTACCAAATTCATATTCGCAGGTTTTAACAGATACCCATCCTAAAGTCCAATCGGCAGGGCAAATGGCTCTTCAAGAGGTTTTATTTTGGTTTTTATTGAACTTACTCTTTATATAAATTTTCCAGCATTATTTACTTCTGCTTTTCTTAGGTTGGGAATGTAATAAAGAATCCGGAGATCTCTTCCCTTGTCCCTACCCTTTTGATGGCTCTTACAGATCCCAATGAACATACAAAGTACTCCCTTGATATTCTCCTGCAAGTAATGATCATAGACTTAAATCTCTGATTCCCTTTATTTGGAATTTTATTACTATATTGATTTTAAATGCTTGTTTGATTATTGGCAGACAACTTTTGTCAACTCCATAGATGCTCCTTCACTTGCACTGTTGGTGCCAATAATTCATAGAGGGTTAAGGGAGAGGAGTGCTGACACCAAAAAGAAAGCAGCACAGATAGTTGGAAATATGTGCTCCTTAGTTACAGAACCTAAGTATATGATTCCGTATATTGGGTTGCTTCTTCCTGAAGTGAAGAAGGTACCATCTCATTACAGACACAAGTTTTTAACATTGTGCAGAATCCTCTTCTCATCTCCTGCATCAACGAAAACAGGTACTTGTTGATCCAATTCCAGAAGTTAGGTCGGTTGCAGCAAGAGCTATTGGGTCCCTTATTCGTGGAATGGGAGAAGAAAATTTCCCAGATCTTGTTCCATGGTTGTTAGATTCGCTTAAAACTGATAACAGTAATGTTGAGCGCTCTGGAGCTGCTCAAGGGTTGAGTGAGGTTTGTCTTAATTTCTTAAAGAATTTTAGATTTGTATCTTTTCTTTATTCAGCTATTGGAGTTAAATTTTTTCTTTTTTAAGAAACAATTTCATCGAAATTAGAAAAAAAGTTGCATCTTTTTTTATTTGTTGGCTTAGTAGTATGTCATTCCCCCCCCTCCCCCAGGTTTTGGCTGCACTTGGGGCCCAGTACTTTGAGGATTTACTTCCTGATATACTTCGAAACTGTTCTCATCAAAGAGCATCTGTACGTGATGGATATTTAACACTATTCAAGGTTAGCACTTTATTATTTTCATTTAATAGCCCATATTTATTTATATAGTTTGTTTAGCCTGATTATTTCTGTTTCATTGCAGTATTTTCCAAGGTCCCTGGGTGTCCAATTTCAGAATTATTTGCAGCAAGTATTACCTGCTATACTAGATGGTACCTTAACTTGCTTGAGTAGATTTCTTCGGTTTTGACATTTTATATTTTACCCGGACTCTGGTCTATTGTTTCAATTATAATGTTTGCTAATTCCCTTACAGGACTTGCTGATGAGAATGAATCTGTACGTGAGGCAGCACTTGGTGCAGGGCATGTCCTGGTTGAACATTATGCAACAACGTAAGGACCTTATTGTTTTTCTGCACATAGTTAATTTAATTTACTTGACTTTGTGGATTTTATTTTCGAAGCTGCCTGAAATATAACTTACCATGTAAAAGAATATCTAATGAGGTGGAACGAATTAAGGAAAGGCCCTTGGAGTTTTCATCTTCAAATCTTTCCAGCTATACTCAATGTGGGTGATTGAGTTGTATTATTATATAAGGGCTACTAGCCACAAGTTGGATGATAGAACACACGTGGTAGTATTTGTGAAATTCATGTGATCATATTCATTTGTTTTCATTTGCTTATTTTCCTTCCTCTCCGTTTTTGTAGGTCTTTACCTTTGCTTCTTCCTGCTGTGGAGGATGGTATATTTAATGATAGTTGGCGTATCCGACAAAGTTCTGTGGAACTGTTGGGTGATCTTTTATTTAAGGTAAATGTTTTTTTTAACCTCTTTTTTTTTCCTTCTCTGGAGCATCAGTCTTTTTCTTAGATTATTCTACTCCATCCAGGTTGCTGGAACGTCTGGAAAAGCTTTACTTGAGGGTGGTAGTGATGATGAAGGGTCTAGCACTGAAGCACATGGGCGAGCAATCATTGAGGTTCTTGGGAAGGATAAACGTAATGAGATCCTTGCTGCCCTTTATATGGTTCGAACTGATGTCAGCCTATCTGTGCGGCAGGTAGAGAGAATAGTCTGTTTGGCATGATGTTGCTGAAGTATTTTGTATAGTAAGTTATATGACGTTAAAATACATCTATTATCAGGCCGCATTGCATGTTTGGAAGACTATAGTGGCAAATACTCCAAAGACCTTGAAGGAAATTATGCCAGTTTTAATGAATACTCTTATAACCTCTCTCGCATCACCATCATCTGAACGGCGGCAGGTTTGCTCTGGTTTTCTTTTGGTATCTACTCTTTTGAGAGCCGGGAGGTCAAACATTTACTAATTCCAATGCTCATGCAGGTTGCTGGTCGAGCACTGGGTGAACTTGTCAGGAAGCTTGGTGAAAGGATACTTCCTTTGATCATCCCAATTTTATCTGATGGACTGAAGGACCCTGATACAAGCAGAAGACAAGTGAGATTTTCTTTTTCTTACCAGATTATTATAATACAAATATCATTTATGTTGCTAGCAAATTTCTTATGGGAGTACACTTCTGGGTTGGACTTTTGTGTCTTGAATTTCTGTGAAGACCTTCTCCTTAGATTTTTGCCAAGTCTTGTAAATTGAGTACTAGGTTCAATATACAATTGATACATGTTATGCTTGCATTCATGTGCATGAATCATGTTTTGTCAGATCACAAAAGCCATTTTATTATTAAATTAGGGAAAAATTAATAGAGCAGACTGGCAATCTGCTGAATCATATAAAAAGCTTAAAACCCCAATTCAAGGACGAACCAAGAGCGTAAAAAGAAAACAAAACAAGTCAATAGAAGCTAGCTTCCTAACAAAAACTTGAGAACTGAGACAGATTTTGGAACTTGGATTGATGTATAAAATTCTAGTAATTAGCTCAATATGTACATCAGCATGTGTTTTTGACACGAAATATCCATACTTTCTTTTGGGATTATGCTTCCGGAAACTGTCATTTATTCCAGTACAAGCTTTTTCTGTCTCTTTCAGTGGATTGATAGTTTTTTCTGAAGGATAAAAAGTTATATTGTGGGTTTCAATATGTTTTTATAGTGTTCTTATGGTTGACAGGGTGTGTGCGTTGGTTTGAGCGAAGTGATGGCCAGTGCCGGAAAAAATCAGTTACTAAGTTTCATGGATAGACTCATCCCAACCATCCGTGCTGCTCTCTGTGATAGGTTTGTTATTTCTACTTATTGGTTTGCAGAGTGGTTATCTTAAAAAAATATTTATTTGTTAAGTTTCATTTGTTTTTATCTTCTAACAGCACTCCTGAGGTTCGAGAGTCTGCAGGATTAGCTTTCAGCACTCTTTACAAGGTGCTTCTAGTGCATTCCTTGATTCACTTGGCTCTGTTTGTTTTTCTGTTTTCGGTACCTTTTGGTTATTGAGAGTATCAAAATGTCTTGATTTAGAGTGCTGGAATGCAAGCAATCGATGAAATTGTTCCGACTCTTTTGCATGCTTTGGAGGATGATGAAACTTCTGATACCGCTCTTGATGGTCTTAAACAAATCTTGAGGTAAAATATCCACTATTAATTTTTTTAGTCTTACCTTTTCTTCCCCTTGATCTATTCTCTTGTTTATATGTCCCCATATCTAAACTCCTGCACTTTTTTAATTCAGTGTCAGGACTTCAGCTGTGTTGCCACACATTCTACCCAAGCTGGTCCATCTTCCCCTTTCGTATGTTTATATCACAATTTTCCCCCCCATTGAAATGTTATTTTCAGTGTACTGAACTTAAGTTTGTAAATTCAGTGCATTTAATGCACATGCCCTAGGAGCTCTGGCTGAGGTTGCTGGACCTGGTCTTAATTCTCATCTTGGAACTGTTCTTCCTGCTTTACTGACTGCAATGAGTGGGGATGAAAAGGCATGTGACTAGGACTCTTAATAATTCTGTTGGTGTTTCTGTTAGACTTGAAAAACTAAATGTTTCTGACAATATTATTTATAAGGCTGTTATTTTAATGAATTATGTAGAATCTTTCTTCTTGTTTTACTTAGTGCTTGTGCATTGTTTAGGACGTTGAAACTTTAGCAAGAGAAGCTGCAGAGACAGTGGTGTTGGTTGTTGATGAGGAAGGCATTGATCCTCTTATTTCAGAGCTCTTGAAGGCTGCCAACGATAGCCAGGTTTTACTCAATAAACTATCCCGGCCTTCTACTCACTTTTTCCCTTCATAATCAATACATTTGATCCCATTTTTGGTTAGGAATGGATATGCAACCTCTAGTAAGTGTTTGCTTGTAACAAATCCGACGGTTTAGGAATCCGGTTAAGTCTTCTATAGCATAAATTAGTTTTGCTATTTGAATAAATTGGTGAATAGAAGGAATTTGATTAATTTATTTTTAAAGCATAATGCAAATATAGCTCTGAGTGAAGATAGATAGTTGGTTGGTCTTTCTAAAAGCTCTACTTAGATTTAGGGGGTGAATCTTTTACACCATAGCTGGTTCTAACATAATATCTCCTTTTTTCCATCTTGTGCTCCCTAACTTGTATTTTTGTTTATGATTTCAGGCTTCAATAAGAAGAAGTTCTTGTTCCTTGATAGGATATTTCTTCAAAAATAGCAAGTTGTATTTGGTTGACGAAACTCCAAACATTATTTCTACCTTGATTGTTCTGCTTAGTGATTTGGATTCAGCTACTGTCAAGGTATGTTCATTAATCAATTTTAATGTTCTTTGAATCTTTCTTGCTGTATGTTTTAGCTTATGTTTGTGTAACAGATAGCTTGGGAAGCTTTATCAAAAGTTGTGGGTTCTGTACCAAAGGAGGTACTTCCTACATATATAAAACTAGTACGTGATGCTGTATCTACTTCTAGGGACAAGGAACGGAGGAAAAAGAAGGTGGGAAGATAATTTATTGTTATTTATGGAACTTTCTCGTGCTTTGAACTATAGTTGACAATCTGTCAAAAGTAAACTAATTGTTAATCAGGTTACATTGTTGTGTTTATGAACTTGCAGGGAGGACCAATTCTCATACCTGGGCTTTGTCTGCCGAAAGCACTTCAACCGTTGCTTCCAATATTTCTCCAAGTATTCCACCGCCACATTTCTTTTAGTCTAAATGAAATACAATATAAAGTTGTCTGTTTTTCTCTTCATTTTAGCACCCATTTTTTTTATCATGCTCATTTAGCAATGATTGGTCTTTGTCTTCATATTTGAGTTATCATATAGAAAAGTGACGAGTCTGTTCACTTCTTATAACTGCAGTGCTATTTATTTCTGATTACTATGCACTTATTCTGCTCTTAAAATCTTTATTGCATCAGATACATTTGCATGCATTACTTCCCTCCAATTCTTTTATTGTATAAAGCATGGAGATTTGTAGCAGGAAAACAATTTCTAGCTATAATTTTTAAGATTGTGCTGTATTCTTTTTGTAAATCTTGAAATACTTAGCTCTAGTTTTGTTTTTTTTTTCTCTAGGGTCTGATAAGTGGGTCGGCCGAATTAAGAGAGCAGGCAGCACTTGGTCTTGGAGAACTGATTGAAGTGACTAGTGAACAAGCATTGAAAGAGTTTGTGATCCCAATAACAGGGTATGTGGATATTCTGCATAGCTGAATTTAACTGTGTTTGTGTGTTAGAGAGATGGGAGGGAGAGAGTCCTTGTAATAAGTATGTTTTCATTTCATAATGTTCTTCTGACAACTGCATATTCAATGTGACGGATTCTGACTTCAGCGCCCTAATATGTTATGTGACAACAGGCCACTTATTCGGATAATAGGTGATCGGTTCCCTTGGCAGGTTAAAAGTGCCATTTTGTCCACTTTAACCATCATGATAAGAAAGGGTGGGATAGCTCTCAAACCTTTTCTTCCTCAGCTGCAAACAACATTTGTCAAGTGTCTGCAGGATGGCACGAGGTTAGATTGGAGTTGTATTGATCCATTACCCTCTTTTGTATATAGGCTCATTCGAAAGACAAATTAATTTGACTTAATATTTACAAATCATCATAACATCATTGTTGTAGATGTTAGTATATTTTAAATATTGAAATTAACTTAAAGATCATTAATATCAAGGAGAACATTAGGTCGGATAAAATAAGATATACACCATTGGATGATGATCTAATGTTTGGAATGATTTGTCAAAGATGACTGTTGAAATAATTTATTTTGGGAATGGTAACACTTTTTTTCATCCTGTTCCTAAATGATTGCTGCACACAATCTTTTGTATGGTGTTCCTAAGAAACCACTGTCTATACTGTTTTTGAGGACAACTTGTTGAGCTTTTAGTGTTTTTTCATTTATTTACTCTTTATTTTTGTTTTATTTTTTGGCGGGGTGGGGCGTTGACAGATTCATAAATGTCATGCATATTTTTTCCTTTTCGCTCTATATTTTATAAGAATTGTGGTTGCAGAACTGTGCGTTCAACTTCTGCTCTTGCACTTGGGAAGCTTAGTGCTCTTAGCACCAGGGTTGACCCCTTAGTTGGAGACCTCCTTACCAGTTTGCAGGTGATTTCTATTCTGCTCGTTGATGCATGTTGGCTTGAACTCCATTATTTATTAAGGCTGGAATTTTGTGTTTAGGCATCTGAGAGTGGAGTTCGGGAGGCAATTTTGTCTGCTCTGAAGGGTGTCCTAAAGCATGCGGGAAAGTGTGTTAGTAGTGCTGTTAAGACTCGTGTGTATTCTCTTCTGAAAGATTTGGTCCATCACGATGATGAGCAGGTTCGAATACCTGCTGCAGGCATTTTGGGTATTATGACACAGGTACAACGGGATGAACGAGATTGCTTTTTTCATACCTAGATGTATGATGTGGATTGTCTCATATATAAAGAAGTTTGTTTACTCGTCTTAAGTGTTTATTATCTTGCCATAAAGTTCGTGGGAATGTCGTTGTGTTGCTTTAACTTTACTGTGTTCATCAATTCAATGCTCTGCTTTTCTAGTATATAGTATTTTGTACTTCATTTGCTTTTTGTTTCCTTTGTTATTCACCTGGATTTTCTCTAACTTTGTTGCAGTACATGGATGCTGATCAGCTGATAGAGCTGCTTGAGGAGCTCTTGAACTTGGCCTCTTCTGCTAGCTGGTCTGCTAGGCATGGTTCTGTACTCACAATCTCATTCATGCTGAGGCACAATGCATCTTTTCTTTGTACATCTTTGGTGTTCCCATCCATTTTGAACCACCTTAAACACAACCTGAAAGACGAGAAGGTAACATATTGCATTCTACCTTTTTTCTTTTTCCATTTGTTTTTGTTGACTGCTAACAGGTGTCTCCCAAACAGTTTCCTCTCCGTGAAGCTTCAGCTAAGGCACTTGGTAGACTTCTGCTCTATCAAATTGAAAACTATTCATCAAATCCCTCCAGCCATCTGGACATTGTTTCATCATTAGTGTCTGTATTGCATGATGATTCTGGTGAAGTCCGTAGAAGGGCACTATCTGCTTTGAAGAGGGCTGCTAAAGTATGTAATCTGGCTTTTAAACTTCTATTTTAAAATATTCTATTTCTGCATAGCGCATTTCTTTGAAGAAGTTTCTGTGGTATCATGTGTTACTTTGCATTTCAGGTAAATGCTTCTGCCATCAAACCACATGTTACTATTTATGGCCCTGCAGTTGCTGAGTGTTTGAAGGATGGAAGTACTCCAGTTAGGTTGGCTGCAGAAAGATGTGCCTTGCACATCTTCCAGCTGACAAAGGGTAACCTTTCTGATTGATTGTAATTTTATGTTGTTTATTGCCACTTCTTTACCCCTTGTGACCATTTGAAAGGACTATTCATTTGCCATTTGCTCAAAACATTATCTAGCAAAGAGGTGCAAAGCTATTTAACAATGCTTTGGATCATTTGCAGGTAGTGATAATGTCCAAGCTGCACAAAAGTACATGACAGGCTTGGATGCTAGACGAATATCAAAGTTCCCTGAACACAGGTAAAACATGGAAAATGACTTGTGCTGTTTTTCTGGAGTGTCGAAGTGAGTATGAGTATTTGGTTTTATGACCTAAGAAGTATAGATGAAGTAGTCAGTTGGATAAGGTTAAATCTGTATCCTTATACTGTAAGATGCATGAGTGCTGGTCCGTTATTGCAGTATATATTGTAAAAGTATTTTTTGAGTGATTTATTGCTTTAATTTTTTTAATATTTGTAATATCTGGCTGCCTTGCATAACGTTTTGATGCCTGTGGAAATGCAGTGACGATAGTGAAGATAGTGATGATGACTCAGCAAGTGGCTAAAAAGTAATGGTTTTTTGCCGGTCCCCCCCCCCTTTTGGAGCTTTGTTCGGGTATAACTTTCCAGCAGTATATGTACTACACAAAAGAAATGCACTCTTTTAAAATCATACCCAATTTTCTAACCAGGGTGATGTGATATTTAATTATGTTGAGAAGGATCTGTGTAGAGAAATGACGTGCTCTTTTGTAACCTTTATGTTATTGAATAGAAATTCTTTTCGAAGTATTGTATTCGTTTTGTTGAAAAGAGAAATTTGCCAAGTATCGTGTTGCTGATAGTTGGTGTAAGCATTTGCTAGTACAATAAAAAACTGGAGCCCATTCTCATTGTATTTGTTTGTTTTATTTTTTTGGCCACAAGTCAGGTTGGAGTGTGTGTGTAGTGGTGGCAATTGTGTTGGGTTAACTGTGTTCTGAGTGTGTTATCTTGTTATGTTCAAGTGTTGATACATGAAAATTTTAATTTTTTATGTTGTCTATTTATATTAGTATGAATAAGTAGTAGCAATAGTTTTAAAGATATCAAAAAACTATTGATCAATTATGATTATTTGTTTATTCTTGTTGTATTATCATATTGTGTCAAACATTTTCACCTTATGCATGAGTAGCTATCAAAAGTAGTTCGAATCTTGAAAATCCTTATGTATCTTATTGGTGTGATCTTTGTATGGCCTGTTTTTCTGACCAAAGAGGAATTGTTCTAAAGAATAATTTCTTTTAGTTAGAATCATAGCGAAGGTATTTGTTGGACAGTTAGTGTTTTGAGGTGTAATAGGATTGTTGGTTTGATTGTTCTCTTTTAAGTAACTATGTTGTTTGGATAGGATGAGTTCCATTGTGGTCGTGTGTCCTCAACAATATAGACCGAGTGTATTGGTTTTGTTGATTGAATAAGTCTTTAGCTAATAAAAAAAATGATATAACAATGATATCGGTGAATATTGCATTATTTACAGTAATTACAGTTAAGCCTAATGAAATATATTTAATAAAATATAATCACATTAATTCTGGTTGACATTTTTGTCAATTTTAATATAATCTAGAGATAAAAATAACCCCAGAATACTTTCCTTGCTGTGATGCAGAATTGCAGAGATCAATAACTTAATTGAGGTTTGTGGCTTGTGGCCAAAAGAGGAGTCCATCCTGCGGACAAATAGTGTTAGGTACAAGGTTCCATTCCAAATTACTAAAATTATTAAAAATAAAATATTTAATTCGTTATGTAAGATGGCATTAAACTCAGTCTTAAACACAATCTTAAAAACATAAATGTAGAATATTTTTATATATTATAATTATAATTGATATAATATTTTTTTTATAAGACATAATTATATAAATTTAAATATATTTATTAATGTTTTATCATATTGTTTGTAATTTATACGTAAAGTTTTCCATTCATATACGTTACATTGAGTCAAATATTCTCGAAAACCAGTCAAAATCCGGCATCTACAGCACTCCGGTATACCACTTAATCAACTCTTTGAACAATAGACGACAAACAAACATCCCAATCCAATATCAATAACAAATTTATAATCGGGGATTGAAGCCAATAAATAAAAATAAATAAAAACCTAAAAAAATCAATTATTATATTTATTTTGCCAATATTTACATAATCTATCTATTATATTTGTTATATTTATATTATTTTATTAATCTTTCTAATTATATCTATTTATACTATTCTATTAATCTTTATCTAAACAGCGGTGAGTTAGCCTTATAAGTTAAAGATATATACCGGTATTAAAATAAACTAACTTTTCTATTCACAATTCAAAAAAGTAACCACATTCAACAATTTCTCTTTTAACCAAAAAAAAAAAAAAGGGTTAAGATCTTTTCATAAGGTCTTTCTTAATTCTAAACTTGCTTTTCATGTAAAGATTCCTCCTCTTTTGTTCTGTCCCCGACTAATCAAGCTTCATTATATGCACGAGAAATATAGTAGGCCAACCACCTCCTAATTTACTCTTTTTTATGTTTCTCTCGCTCTCTCTCTCAAAAACCTTTGTTTCTTCTTCAACATCACCTTAATTGTATTTTTTTTCTTTCAAATCTTAATTGTACATTCTTGTTGGGTTTTTTGTTCTCGTTGTTGTTGATTTCATGGCAAGTACTACTACATCAACATCATCCAATTTAAGCATCACAGTTGAAAGCAATCTATCTGATTCACGCTTATCACAATTGAATATTAACTCATGGCCCAAGTGAGTCATCTTTTATTGTTTTATTTACTTTTTTTGGAATTTACCCTTTTTTTTCCTATTCTTACAGTTGTTCAATATTTATGGATTAATTGTTGTTATGATCCTAATTAATTTGATTATTGAAGATGGGGTTGTCCACCAGGAAAGTACAGTCTCAAGTTTGATGCAACAGAGACTTGTTATTTGGTTAAAGGAAAGGTTAAAGTTTACCCAAAAGGGTCATCTGAATTTGTAGAATTTGGTGCAGGAGACCTAGTAATCCTTCCTAAAGGTCTCAGTTGCACTTGGGATGTCTCAGTTGCAGTTGATAAACATTATCAGTTTGATTCTTCATGATCTACATACTCATCATTCAATTTACCTTCTTAATTTTTATCTCATTTTAGGTCAGAATTCATTTCTGTCTTTAATTTGTTCTGTTTATGTAAATTCTAGATTTTGTTCACGCCAGTTTTGATATCTTCTTTCCAGGGTTGATAATTATTTGTTTAGTTAGCTTTTGGTTATTACATATGTTCAATTTTAGTCAGGGGAGCGAGTTTCTTTTTGAGATGCACCGCACATGATTCCCACCCACAGTTAATGTTAAAAAGATTTCAAGACAAAAGCTTTTATGACACGTGCAAATATGTAGGAGTAGAAAGCAAAATGGTTCTTTAACTCTATATTACATATGCGTTTCACATTAAGTTAAAAAAATAATTGTATCATTTAAAAAAAATATCATATTATCTTTTATTTTTGTAAAAAAAAATCAAAAATAAAAAAATTATTTTTATTAATATCTAAAATAAAATAATATTATTTTTTCAATATTTTATTTTATCACTACGTAAAGAAAAGTAAATATGATTTTTTGTTATGATATTTTACAAATTATTAAATTATTGAGTAATAGTAAAATTTTTATCAAAATTATTAAAGTATTGAACAAATAATAAAATTTGTATATCTTTAATAAATTGTAATGAATTAAATGATACATCTTATAATATAACGTAAGAAACTAATTGAAATAATTCTCTTATCATATGAGATCTTAATTATACCATATCTTTATTACACCTTATAATATAATAATTCTTTAATAAGTAATAATAACAAATTATATAAAATATTAACGTTTTGAAATTTGATGGAATAAATGTGCCATAAATTTTAATCTAAAAGTTAATTAATTTTTTTCATTATAATACACTACTTTCGCATAAATGAATACAATTGTGATTGAGAACAAAGATGTCAGTTCATTGGACTTGTGAGGGTAGTAGCCAAAAAAATGTGCCATCTTTTTTGTGTAGACTGGTAGAGAGAGAAATATCATATATAACTGTAAGTAACTTGGAATTTTCATAAAAATATTAACATACTGAATGGTGTAGTATAACTTAATTTATTAATATAAAAATCATCTCAAGCTTAGTTTAGATGAGACTTGCTTTATATCTAACAATCTTTATTTCAATTAAATATACATGTTATTTTTATACTTTAACTGTGAATAGTTTCTCCCTTAGATGAAACTACTCATCTTCGTACTCATACTTAGTTTTGGAATTCATATTGAATAATGATAATAGATTTGGCAACAAGCCTAGTTGCTCATGTAAACTGAGCTCGCATTGTGTTCATGCAGATGGAAGTCATGCATGCTTTTATTAAAAGATTTCACATAGATGCTTAAATTATTAAGTTTTAAGTTGGATTTAATACTATTTGTCACGTTGGCTACGAACAATAAAAATAAAAAGGCATTCAAGAATTAAGGCAAGAAAAAAAAAGGTCAAATATTTGTACTGTTTATCTCCTTACAATATGCCTTGAATGGCTTTAAGGGATTGATGTTTTGGCTCTATAAAAAGCCTTTGCATCGATATCAATATTTACAACAAGTTGAGAGAAAGAAAAACATAAAGCCTTAGCAAGAAATCTGAGAAAAAAATTGAGAGTCAATTTGTGGGTAAAGAAGATACATTTTTATTGTATTTTTGTGAGAGATCCACTTAAAGGTGAAATTTGTAATCCCATTTTATTATAGTGAAAGTTTTAAGTGGCCTATGAGTCCCTTAGTTATTACTTTCATTTTGAAAGTTTTTTCATCTTTGGTGTTATTTTTGTTCTATTTTAGTTTGGGAAATTATCTTGGGTTTGTGGAATTTATTTCTTTACAACCAAACAATTTTTCCTAACAAAGTGGTATCAGAGCCATAGTTGTTTTCAGCAATGATACTATTCACATATATGATATTGTTCTGTTGGCAGGTACTATTCATACATATGGTACTCTTCTGTCGATAGGTACTATTCATAGAGTACTATTTATCGTCGAAAAAGTACCAAGCTTGGCAAAACCTATTGACTAACAATTCAAATGGAGTAGAGCATAAGTAATATGATAAAGTTAACCACATTTAATTATGCAATTTGGAAGCCGAAGAGGGAGGATCTTTTATACTTTAAAGATATGTGGAAGCCAATTATAATGCCAAAGAAGAAAGTAGTGTATACAACTTCGACGAATGAAAAAATCGACGATAAGACACTAAAAATAACCAACTCAGACATTGATTGGGCCGTGTTGAACCTAAAGTGTGCTGCTCAAATCAGACAATGGATCGATAAGAGCAGTTTTCAAAATTTTGCTAATGAACACAATGCTTACATTCTTTGGAAAAAGTTGGAGAAAATGTATACGAGGACAACCGCAGAGAATAAAGCTAATATGATGCAACAATTAGTCAATTTGAAGTATAAAGATGGAAGCAACATATCAAAACTTATGAGCGTGTTCTAAGGTATTGTAGATCAACTCAACTCTATGAAGATGACCATAGATGACGAGCTACAAGCATTGTTGATGATGAGTTCTCTACTAAAAAGTTGGGATACTCTAGTTGTGTCAGTTAACAACTTAGCTCCTGATGGCAAGCTTACCATGGATATGACACTACTACAAAATTGGGTATTTAAGTCGTTGTGTAAAGTTGGTTTTTGGAAAAAACTGACTTATAATGAATTTAAAGTCGGTTCGGTGTAGAACCGACGCTATCCACGTTAGACATAGAGTCGGTTGACGTGGAGAACCGACGCTACACCAAGTATATAGTGTTGGTTCACGGAAAGAATCGATGCTACACCACATAAATAGCGTCGGTTCTACCCATGAACTGACGCTATCCACCTAATATATCCCAATTCGGATCATTTTTATGCATAACCTAATTTTTTTCCTCTCTCTCTTCCATTTTCTTCCTCTCTCTCTCTTCCATTTTCTCTCAAAGGCTGCGTACCACCTTCTTTCTACATTTCTGGCCACCTTCGACCAGCATTTGCAACGTAGTTTTGTAAGTTATATTTCTCTTCTCATTATCTTTCAGATCTATTATTTTTTTTGTGCGAAATATTAAAATTTTTTTATACATATTTTTTGTATAAATTTTTGATTTAGGTATTTTTTTATTTTGCTTGTTATTATGTTTGACTTATTTTATGTGGAAATAATATCCGAAATGTTGTGGGTTTGATATATTATATATATTTATTGTGCGTAGATAAATTTATTTATACTAAATAATTATAATTTATTAAGTAGAATTTTACAGCTTATTATTCAGTTTGTTTTTTATATATATATATATATATGTTGTATAAATTTTTTTATTTAGGTATGTTTTTTATTTTGCTTGTTATTATGTTTGACTTATTTTATGTGAAATAATATCTGAAATGTTGTGGGTTTGATGGATTATATATATTTACTGTGCGTGAATAAATTTATTTATAATAAATAATTATAATTTATTAAGTAGAATTTTGCAGCTTATTATTCCGTTTGTTTTTTATATATATATGTTGTATAAATTTTTGATTTAGGTATGTTTTTTATTTTGCTTGTTATTATGTTTGACTTATTTTATGTGGAAATAATATTTGAAATGTTGTGGGTTTATTATGCGTGGATAAATTTAATTATCCATAAATAATTATATTTTATTAAGTAGTGAATAGAGGAAAAATAAGATGTTTTTTTAAATTTGTAAGAAATTATATTGGTATAAAAGTTATATGTGCTATCTAGACTCTTAAAAAAATTATAAATATATATTTATAAGCTCAATAATTTAAATATTATATATATATTAATAAAAATCAAGTAATAACTAAAAAGTAAGTAGTATTATTATTTTTATTTATATATGCTATTTATGTGTTAAAATATTAAATATGTTATTATAGTAATTGTCCATATATACTTCTATATATAGAATGTTATATACATATAATTAATATTACTTTTTAATTATGATATAGTAAAATGCTTAGAAATTAGAATCAACTAAAGTGATTGGTTTTTATATATTAATGCTAACATGTTGCTTATTTTTTAATTTGTATAGAAATGTTTTTGTAAAATGATTAAAATGATAACTGTTTTGTATTATGTATGTTTTGATATATATTCTAATAATTATGAAATTTATATATAATAATACTTGAAATATATTCATTGTATACATAATTAATTATTACGTTTAATTAATGTCATTAATAGAAAATGGAAAAATCTTGGATGTCAAAGTGTAGAATCGAGCAAGATTATATTTATGGAGTTGAAAGCTTCATGGAATTTGCTTGTAGAAATAATAATATTGGAACTAGTATGATTCGATGCCCATGTGTTAAATGTAAAAATGAGCGATTTCGTGAATTTTATGAGATTAAGTATCACCTTATCTGTAATGGTATTCTATTGAGCTATAAATGTTGGTATTATCATGGAGAAAATATTGATAATATTCATGGGGAAAAGATAAATAAGAATGTGAGTGGATTACATACATCTTATCATAATGTATAGACATAAAATATGTTTCATGGTGTTGAAGATGAATTACGCGAGGATGATCCCGAAACCTTTAATAAACTTATAGAAGATGCCGAAAAACCGTTGTATCCAAATTGCAAAAAATACACTAAAATGTCGGGATTGGTTCATTTGTACAATGTGAAGGCAAAACATGGTTTTTTTGACAAGGGATTCACAGAATTACTAAATCTACTAGTCTATATGTTTCCTGAGGGTATTGAATTTCCATCTTCAATGTATGAAGTGAAGAAATCTCTTAGTCGATTTGGCATGGAATATCATAAGATTCACGCTTGTCCTAATGATTGCATTCTTTATAGAAAAGAATATGAGACATTACATGAGTGTCCTATGTGTAAAGAATCGAGATGGAAGCATGGTACAAATGAGAGTACAACACATAAGAAAGTCGTGCCTGCAAAGGTTCTTTGGTACTTTCCTCCGATTCCTCGCTTTCAAAGGTTGTTCAATAGTAAATATACATTAAAGATGTTAACTTGGCATTCAGATAATCGATCTGATGATGGGGTGCTACGTCATCCTTGTGATTCTCCAAATTGGAAAGTAATAGATAATTTATCTCCTCAATTTTCATCTGATCCGCGTAATCTTCGTCTTGCCATTATTGCTGATGGAATTAATCCACATAGTTCCCTCAGTAGTAGATATAGCTGTTGGCCAGTAATTATGGTAACATACAACCTTCCTCCCTGGTTGTGTATGAAAAGAAAATTCATGATGTTAACATTATTGATCTCAGGACCGAAACAACCTGGTGTTGATATTGATGTATATTTGCAGCCTCTGATAGATGATTTAAAGACGTTGTGGAATGATGGTGTAAATGTTTACGATGCACATAAAGAAGAATACTTTAACTTGAATGGGGTCCCTTTATGGACAATTAATGATTTTCCTGCCTATGGAAATTTATCAGGACATGCAACAAAAGGTTACAAGGGATGTCCTATATGTAGTGATGGAACTTCTGCAACTTATCTTGTTCACGGACGAAAGATGTCTTATAGAAGACATAGAAGATTTTTGCCATCTGGACACAAGTTTAGATACCAAAAGAAACCGTTTGATGGTGAAGAAGATCATGATCATATAACTCGACCTTTGTGGGGTGTTGAGATATTAAGGCAATTGAATGGGATGACATTCAAACGTCATGGAAAGATGAAAAAAAAACTCACTAAAGTAGGGAAACGAAAGAGGTCAACTAATGAAATGGGTGAAAATGAAAAAGATTTTGAATCGACTTACCATGGTTGTTGGAAAAAAAATCAATATTTTGGGAATTGCCTTATTGGAAAGACCTACACATTCGTCACATCTTAGATTTCATGCACATTGAGAAGAATGTATGTGAGATCTTGATTGGTACTTTACTTAATATACATGGAAAAACAAAGGACGGAATTAAAGCAAGATTGGATTTAAAGAAACTAGGCATACAACCTGAATTGGAACCAAGGGTGGAAAATGATAAGAAGCGAACATACTTACCACCAGCATCATATACAATGTCAACAAAAGAGAAGGATGTGTTTTGTAAATGTTTGGAGGGTGTGAAAGTTCCTGATGGTTACTCATCCAACTTAAGAAATTTTGTGTCTATCGCCGATAAGAGACTGTATGGATTGAAATCGCATGACTGTCATATCTTAATGCAACAATTATTACCAGTTGCTATTAGATCAATTCTTCCAAAACATGTTTGGCCATCAATAATTCGGCTTTGTTCATTCTTCAATACAATATGCAAGAAATCTATATCAATTGGCGAGTTAAATTCTTTACAGAAAAATGTTGTAGAGACTTTTTGTCTAATTGAAAAATATTTTCCTCCTTCTTTCTTCGATATAATGATTCACTTAGGTGTTCATTTAGTTCGAGAGGTTCAATTTTGTTGTCCTACTTATTTAAGGTGGATGTATCCTTTTGATAGATATATGCAAGTCCTTAAAGGATATGTAAATAATAGAAATCGACCTGAAGGATGCATGGTGGAACACTACATTGCTGAAGAGGCCATTGAGTTTTGTTCTGAATACTTTAGTGGTTGCACTGAAATTGGGAATCATACGCACAAGTTGTTCTTAGAACGTCACATGATCCAAGTAGGTAACCCTATGCTTGGTGGAAGTAAGAAATTATTTATTGATCGCACTCGATGGGAAAAAGTACACCGAATCATTTTGGTAAATAATAATAAGGCACAACCGTACATAGAGTAAGTGATGTTCATTGTTTCATGATTGCAAAAATATTTTATATTTAACTATTAATGATGATATATAACTTAATATATATTTAATAACATTACAGGATGCATTTAAACTTATTGAAGATCGATCCTCATTATAAAAAAAAGGAGGTGAAAAATGGTTGTATGATGAACATAAGCGAGAGCTTATTAATTGGTTTTGCAACCATGTAAGTGTCACAAACAAAAATTCATGCATGTATCTTCCTAGATCTATTAAATGTTTTAAAACTTTGTGCTAAACACATTTTGTGTTTTTGAATACAGAGATTCGAGATGAACTCAAGAAACCCAATCATAAAAAATCAGAAAGTTTACAATGGCTTGCACATGGGCCGAAATTCGATGTCAAATCATTTTATAGTTTCACAATAAATGGATTGAGGTTTACGATTCAAGCTAGGGACAAAGTCTGAGTAAATCAAAATAGTGGGGTGAAAATGGTTGCATAAACTATGCAATTTTCCATTTAAAGAGATGCTAATCCTGTACTTTCTCATAGAACATATTATGGTATAATACAAGAGATTTGGGAATTAGATTATGAGGTCTTCCATGAAATAGTGTTCTTGTGTGATTGGGTCGAAGATGTTATCAATGTTGGATATAAAATAGATGATTTTGGATTTACCCTTGTAAATTTATCCAGGATAAGTCACACTGATGATCCTTTCATGTTAGCACTTCATGCAAAACAAGTATTTTACGTGAGCGATCAAATTGATCCAAGTTGGTCTGTTGTGTTAACGCCTCCACAAAAAGAGTTTTACCATTATGATGCTATAGAAGATGAGACTCTATGCTTGATACATTAACCAATATTAGTAATTTCTCAAATAAATTGCCTAATGTATGTGATGATCTAATTGATGATGATGATTCTTCGTCATGGGCTCGAAGTGATTGTGAAGGAATATATGTATACGATCAACAACCTAATTAAACATAACGTATGTTCTATATTGTTGTAATAACTCTTATATATATGTATGTTCCTAAAATTTTCAATTAATTTATATTTCTTCATTGTTTACAGATATTTCATGGATATTCGGATAACAGAGCTTTTAGATCCAAATGATCCATTGGAGTATTTGAAAAGAAGGGGTTGGGCGAATATACATGATGCTCCACTTAACCCAGATGATAGAATACATGTTTTATTTGATGCTACTGGTAATCCAATAGGGAAAACTGGTCAACAATTGAAATCCTCAATTGGTCGACTTGCAAAGTCCAATATACTAATCAATATAAATGATTGGTCTGAGGTTGACGATGTAGAAAAGTTCAAAATATGGATAACCATTTGTGTAAGTCTCTTATAGTTTATAATCAATATATATATATATATATATAGGCTATTAGGTGTATTATATCTAATCTTTTGTACTGTGTTTTTACAGAATCATTACAAAGTCGATGATAGTTGGAAGGACAAGTGTTATAAGATTGAAAATAAGGCGTGGAAGGAATACAAGACTTCCAGATTGGCAAGAAATTATGTGTTTCCATATTTGGAAACATTTGATGATAATGTGATCTACAAAATCCCTGAAGGACACCCCTGGATTACACCTCAAGTTTGGAAAGAATTTGTGGATTATAGACGTTTAGATGAATTTCAAATTATTAGGGAAGATCATCAGAATGTAAAAATGCATAATATTCTTCTTAACCATACTGGGAGGTCTTCAAATCCTGAAGTTAGATATAGAATGGTATTATTAATTTGTCTTAATTTATAATTATTTTTATATTTATTTTCCTCAATTTAATTTCATGTCATTGTTAATACAATTTTAATAATTTATGTAGGAAACTGAATTGGGTAGACACATTGCAGAACTGAATTGTACATAGAAACAAAGACTCCCAAAACGAAGAATTCAAGACCGATGACTCAACGAGGAGAAGAACAATTAAATAAGTTGGTTAGTAATTTCGGTTGATAAAAATTCTTAATGATATTTAATAATTGATGTAATAATGAATGATATGTTTGTGTGCTTTATTATTTGTAGAGAGCTATTCAAGAAAAAATATACAGGGGTGAAATAATCGAAGAGCCTGGGAGAGATGCTTTATATCATGCATTCGGATGTGAACATCTTGGTCATGTTAGGGGAGGTATCCAATATGATGGTTCTATGGAGTATTTTAACATTCCAAAACAAAAGCCTTAGACGGTAAGTAAGGAGAAGTACACTAAAATTGAAGAAGAATTCAACTCCTTTAAGGCCTCAGTGATAAGTGAGATTGCCACTCTAAAAGAACATCAATCACAACAATTGTCAGCCATGGCATCATGCTACAACCAGGGCATGCTATATTGGCCAAGCATGCAACCATCCATGCCAGGCATACCACCATCCATGCCAGGCATGCCACAATCCATGCCAGGCATGCCACCCACGCAATCTCATTGCGCTCAAACTACATCCAGTATGGGATATAGCCATCCTATTGGTCCTCACTATATGCCAGAAATGCATATGCAATCAAGTAGTGGTTCATTTTCTCCAATGCAATCTGCACATTCTTACCATAAATCAAACCACGATGAACATTTTGGTGAGAATGTACATCCAATAGTTGCCCCACATGAGAGTCCTCTTCTATTTGATGAATCAAATGTGGTAAGATTTTAATTTCTGGTGTATATAATGTATTATTTTTAAATTCTTATATTATATGTTTTTTTATATATAATACTTAAATTTTTTACAGAATATGAAATGTTGTTGAAACATCCTTCGTCAACCGACTATGTTGCTATTGGAACGGTACAACAATTGAGCGATGATTGGATGATTCATAATCAATATTTGCCTAATCATTGGCGAATAATAATTGATCAATCATTGTTTCATGATTGTCCACTACCTGTGCCTTCTGATGCTACCATAGTCCAAGAGGCGGTTGGACAATATGTGGCTTGGCCGTCAATTCAAGTTGTTCTAAATTTTGACGTGGTACTATTTTTTAACTTAAAAGATAACACTTGTTTACTACTATTATTTTATTATATCTTATATTGTTACTAAAGAATACATATATAATACTTTTTTTGTAGTCTATTATACCAGAACTCTTAAATACGACACATTTAATAGATACGAAGCAAGTATCTCGTGCTATATCTATGTCTAGTGGCCAATCATCGCACACCAAGTCATTCAAGAAGAAGCCTTGGAAAAAGTATAGTCATAAATAAGCACTCGATTGACTATAGAAATTTCTGGTGTAGACCTCGGCCAAACTTATATATCAATCGAGTGCTTATTGCAACTATTTGAATATCAAATGATCGATTTAAGTATAATTCAAGTGTGGACAAGGTGAGTCCTCAATCTATTTATTTTTCTTTTATATATGTAGAACATATATATATATATATTTATATTATCTAATTATATATATATATATATATATCTTTTATATAGGGTGTGGTATTATCGACTTCAACATAATCACTCATCACATTTAGCAATGTTCTATGATTCTTCATATGTCAATCAATATCAAGAGAAAGATGTTAGCATTAGAGCTAAACAATTATGTGATAGAGCATTAACGCTTAACAGAAATCAAAAGTTGATAATCCCTTGGCCATTAAGGTTTGAACAAAACCAAGATCATTGGATGTTGGTAATCATTGATCTGTTCAATAATCATGCTTGGTACTGTGACTCAAACTTCCATAGCCGGCGAGTAAAGATACAAAAGCAGTTATTGAAATGTAAGAGTTATAGTTACATATTAGTTTCTTCTATTATTTTTTGTAATATTTAATAAAAACTAACCATTTTAAACTTTGATAGGGCATGGAAGTTGTGGAACAAGTTTAAGGGCATTGCCCTTAAAAAATTTCATAAGCTTATATGGACAAAAGTTATGGTATATACAAGTCAATATTAATAATTTTATTAATTTTGCAATTGAATAATAAAGATGTTCGAATATGAAATCACATGTACACTTTTTTTTGTAGGTTCCACAACAAAATAATGGAGTCATGTGTGGTTATTATGTCATGAAGTTTATGAGCGAAATCATCACAAATATCAAAATTCCAATTGATGATGTGGTAATATCTTTCACTCATATACATAAAAGTTCTTAACATATTTGAGTTTGTTTTTGTAAATAAATGAAATTATATTCTTATTTTGATTTTAAATACATGTAGTTCTTTGGTTTGAATAAGGCAGATGCACTTGACAAATTTTTGATGATTTATGAGAGGAATTGACAGAACACATGGTTCAAATTATATCATCACAAGAAGAATCAGGAGAAGATTCTGATGATCTTGAATAGCATTTGACAACATAACAGTAAATTTTTAAATGATTTAATTTCTCTATCTATTCCTGTGTCTGAAATCACTTGTTTGCTGGATGATTATATGCTCATGTATTTAGGGGAATGCATTGTTTTATGGACCTAATTTTGGACCAAACTACATCTCATCTCTCTTTCCTACTTTCCTTACGAACTCATATTAGCACTTTATTAATCATTTGTTTATAAATATAAATTTATTTGGAATCTCTGCTAGTATTTTTAATGCTATAATGAGATGGTAATATTTATAATGATTTAATTTCTTCATTCGTATGTTTGAAATTTAGATTGCTTGTTTGATGGATGTTTTTATGTGCTCATATGAATTGTTATTTTTTTGTCTAGTTTTCTTGTCATAATGCTTGTGAACACCAATCAAGATTCTAAGCCAACCAAGCTTACTCGATCGCATCTAATTACACTTTGACGATATTATTTTATTTGTAATTTAAGTTAACTATGTGTATTATATATACATTATTTGTTTTTGTAATAAATTTAATTATCTAGTAATTAAATATATTTAAATTTTTAATTATTTGTATTATTATTTATATTTTAGTTTTTTAATGCTATATATATATTGAATAATACAAAAAATGAGAATAAAAAAAATCATAAAATGTACGGGTAAAGTTGGTTCATGGCGTGAACCGACTTTACATTTTAAGTTGCTAAATTTAAAGTCAATTCAGCGAACCAACTTCAAATTTGTTTAAAGTCAGTTTTTAACCGACTTTAATGCCTATTTTTGTAGTAGTGTGGTAAAAGATAGAATACTAAACGAAGAGTCTCGATGAAAAGATGAAGTATATACTCATGACACTAATTCGCTTATCATGGAGAAACAAGGCAAGCAAGAATGGCACGGGAGAAGTAAAAGTAGAAATCCCCGTAACCAAAGTCAACAAAGAGGATGCTCGAAGTCTAGATCAAGGCATGACAAGAAGTGTCATCACTATAGTAAGCTCGGACACTTCATTCGAGAATGTAGAAGGTTAAAGGCGGAACGATCTAGAAATCAGGAAGCAGAAACCCGAACAAATGACACCATAATTGTCACTGAAGAAGTTGTCATTGTTCGAGATGTTGATTATGTCAATCTTGCATGTCAAGACACTACTTGGGTAGTTGACTCAGGTGCTTCCTATCATGTCACATCATGACGAGAATTCTTCTTAGCCTATACTCAAGGTGATTTTGGACGTGTAAGGATAGGAAATGATGATGCATAAAAAATTATTGGCATTGGTAACATTTATCTAGAGACTAATCTTGGATGTAGATTACTTCTAAAAGATGTGAGGCATGTTCCTGATATCTGCCTCAATTTGATCTTTACCGGTATGCTTGATGATGATGGATACAATAATTATTTTAGTGAAGGAAAGTAGAAGCTTACGAAAGGCAATTTGGTAGTAGCTAAAGGTAAGAAAGATACATCACTCTACCTCACAGAAGCCAGACTGTGTAGAGGAGAAGTAAATTCCACTAAGAAAGAAGTTTCCACCTAGCTATGTCATAAGTGACTCGACCACATGAGTGAAAAAGGTCTCAGAATTCTTTCCAAGAAGGAGCTCTTGCCAAGAATGAAAGGTACACCCTTGCAAACTTGTGTTGACTATATTATGGGAAAACAACATAGAGTTGCATTTCGTAATCTCGCACCGTCTAGGAAGGAAAATATTCTAGATTTAATACACATAAATGTCTGTACAATGAGTTGTAAATCACTAGGAGGTGCTCATTATTTTGTGACCTTTATTGATGACCATTCTAGAAAAGTGTGGACTTTTGCTTTGAAAACTAAAGATCAAGTGCATGAAGTTTTAAAGCAGTTTCATGTAAAAGTAGAGAGAGAGAAATTGGCAGACGTTTAAAGTGTGTACGTGTAGACAATGGCGGTGAGTATCGTGGACCATTCGAGGAGTACTGTAGAAGTTTCAGCATCAGGCTGGAAAAATTAGTACCAAAGACACCTCAACACAACAGTGTCGCGGGGATGAACATAACCATTTGTGAAAGAGTTAGATGTATGCTCTCAAATACAAAACTACCAAACTCCTTTTAGGAGGAGGTAATGAGGGTAGTAGTTGACTTAATCAACCTTTCTCCATCAGTTTCATTGAACTACAACGCATTGGAAAGAGTTTGGACGGGGAAAGATGTATCTTACAAACACTTGAAAGTATTCAGTTGCAAAGCATTTGTTCACATCTCAAAAGATGAGCGGTCTAAGTTGGATGGAAAAGTGAAGCAGTGTATCTTTATGGGATATGCCCATGAAGAATTCGGCTATAGATTTTGGGATCCTATTAACAAAAGGATTTTCAGAAGTAGAGACGTGTTGTTTCTTGAAGACCAAACAATCGAGGATTTTGAGAAATCTAAGAAACCACAGTAAGATGAAATTCCAATTAATTTGGAACTAGTCTTTCCACCAACAAATCCTAATAACAAGGCAGTTACACCAGATACTAATGATGTTAATCCACCAACTGGCAGTTCAGAACTAGAACAAGTTTCTAAACATGTCCAACCAGAAGTACAGAAAAAGATATCCACCCGAGTATGACAACCAAGTCATAGATAATCTTCTAATGAGTATGTGATGCTCATTGAAGGGGGAGAATCAGAGAGTTATGACGAAGCTATCACTAATCAGCATAAGATTGAGTGGTTAAAAGCCATACAAGAAGAAATGAAATCTCTACATATGAACCACACATTTGACCTGATGAACTACCACAGGGAAGGAAAGCTATCAAGAACAAATGGGTGTAGAGAATCAAAGCAAAGAAGGCAGCTCACAACCACATTACAAAGCAAGATTGATTGTGAAAGGATTCGAGAGAAGAAGGGCGTTGAATTCGATGAAATATTTTCACCAGTAGTTAAAATGTCTTCAATCTGAGTTGTTCTTGGTTTGGCAGCTAGCCTTAATTTGGAGATTGAACAACTTGACGTAAAGACCACATTCTTACATAGTGATTTTGATGAGGAAATCTATATGGAGCAACCTGAAGGTTTCCAAGTCAAAAGTAAAGATAAGTTGGTATGCAGAGAAAAAAAGAGCTTTTATGATCTGAAGCAAGCACTAAGACAATGGTATAAAAAGTTTGACTCATTCATGGAGAATAATGAATACAACAGAACGACGGCTGATCATTGCATCTTCATCAAGAAATTCTCAGATGGTGATTTTATTATTCTTTTGCTTTATGTCGATGACATGTTAATTGTAGGTCAAAATATTAACAAGATTAACAAGTTGAAGAAGGAGTTGAGCAAGTCCTTTGCAATGAAGGACTTAGGACCTACCAAGTAGATTCTTGGTATGACAATTACCCAGAACAAGAAAAAGCGAAGGATATGCTTTCCCAAAAATGGTATGTTGAAAAGGTTCTTGAAAGATTTAACATGAGCAAAGCTAAACCTATTAGTTGTCCACTTATAAGCCATTTCAAGCTTAATATGAGTCCATGTACCTCAAGTGAGGAGGAAAAATCGGAGATGAGTAAGGTGCCTTATGCATTGGTGGTTCGCAGTCTAATGTATGCTATGGTATGCACCAGACTAAACGTTGCACATGTTATTGGCGTTGTGAGCCTATTCTTATCAAATCCTAAAAAGGAACATTGGGAAGCTGTCAAATGGATACTCAGATATCTTAGAGGAACTTGCAGTCATTGTTTATGCTTTGGTAATAATAAACCTGTATTAGAAGGATATATAGATTTAGATATGGTTGGTGATAAGGATACAAGAAAGTCTATATCTGGGTACCTAATAACATTTGGAAGGGGAGCTGTTTCATGGAAATCATGATTAAAAAAGTATATTACCTTATGTACCATAGAAGCAGAGTACATTGCAATCATTGAAGGTTGTAAGGAGATCCTGTGGATGAAAAAGTTCCTACAAGAATTTCATCAGAACCAACAAAAATTATGTTCTTTATTGGGACAGTCATAGTGCAACTCACCTTAGCAAGAACCCAACCTTCCACTCAAGGTCTAAACACATCGACGTAAGGTATCATTGGATTCATGATGTGTTGGAACATAAACTACTACAAGTTGAGAAGATCCACACCAATGATAACAGGGCAAATATGATGACAAAGATCCTGACTAGAGAAAAACTTGTTATTTGTAGAGAGATTGCAGGTATAGAAGAGCCATGTTCCACATAAGGTGGAGGGGGAGATTTGTTACTCCATCTCATATGGTCCAGTAACAAGAAAAATAAAAAAGCATTCAACAATGAAGGCTTGCGGTGAGAAGAAAAAAAAAGTCAAATATTTGTGTTGTTTATCTCTGCATAACATGCCTTGAATGACTTAAGGGATTGATGCTTTTGCTCTATAAAAAGCCTTTGCCTCAATCTCAATATTTACAACAAGTTGAGAGAAAGAAAAACATAAAGCCTCAGTAGAAAGAGTTTTCTGAGAGAAGAAAATTGAGAGCCAATTTGTGGGTGAAGAAGATATATAGTTATTGTATTTTTGTGAGAGATCTACCTAAAGAAGAAGTTTGTAATCCCATTTTATTATAGTGAAAGTTTTAAGTGACCTACGGGTCCCGTGATTGTTATTTTCATTTTGAAAGTTTTTTCACGCTAAAAACCTTTAGTGTTATTTTTGTTCTATTTTGATTTGAGAAATTATGTTAGGTTTGTAAAATTTATTACTTTACAACCAAAAAAATTTTCCCAACATTTGTAAGCAGTGTTTTCAATGGGTGGGATGTTGTCAAAGTGGGTTTGACATTCCCATCCATCTCCATGCTAAATGTTTGTTGGAAAGGGTTAGGTTTTTTTTTCTCTAAGTTTTAAAAAATTTACAAGGATGGACTATTATCTAGTAACAAAAAATATATGTTTATTTACACATTTATGTTCCAAATTATTAACAAAAATTATGTTGAAAAATAAAAAAACAATTAAGATAAAAGTTTATTAGATATTAAATTTAGTGTACAAACAATATACATATATATATATATATTGTTTTAATGGTTGTTAAATAATAATAAAAAATAAAATATTTGTAATTATAATATTGTATTTCTAATGGAATCTTTTAGTAAAAATAAGTTTTATTTTCAATTAAAAATAATTAAGTTTAAAAGTAAATATATAAGAAATTTATATAAATTTGTAAGAAAATAGAGATAGGATGGGAAAAGTATTTGTCTAACACTCGCAAGGATAGTTTCTCCAATTGGTTATCTCCCTTGATAAAAATTCTATTTTTTTGTTTTTTATTTTATTTTCTGTGTGGTTGTTCATCCCGGTGAAAAAAATTAATATTACTACTTGTAAGTAAGTTGGTATTAATTCTTCCTAAATGTTTAATCGATGAAGAATCAACAACAAGAACCAAACAATGCTGCCTGCATTTAATGGGCCAACTTTTTTATGAGAGAAATGTTAAAAAAAATTTAAACTATTTTCTTAAGATAACTAGATACTTGTAATATCACCCCTTTTTCTATTAAAAAATCATTTTGTATTAATTTTTTTCTTATCAATTTATTATAAATTAGAAAAAATTAATTTAATTATCTTAATTAATAATAAATTATAATATCAATTATTATATTAGAAGTGTTTTTTTTTGTTTGTTTAAATCTGATGAGATAAAGATGCGGAATGGAATGTCAGGAGAGGGTTGGATAATTGGATTCCTTGGGCTCCTAGTTTTTAATTAGAATGATGACATCCTTTGTAATTTGTTCTTTTGACCACTTTTCTAGTTCACTTTTGGTAAAAGGTTGATTCTGTTTTTTTCTTTCTTTCAAGGAGAATGGTATTTACATTTGTTTAATTTGGTTAAATTTTTTATATTATAAAAGTGAGTGATATCATCTAAAATATAATAAGAATATGATCATTTATTTAAATGAAATTCTTTAATGTATGTATATTCAAAAATAAATAAAAAAACATATTTCATAGATAACAATGGTTTTAATAAGAGTACTATGAAATCATTTGAAGCTTATTAATATATACATTAACAAATCTTAACCATCTTTAAATATCTTCATTACTAACTATAAATGCTTGTATATATGCATTAGTAAAACTTTATATTAAATAAAATACCTACAATTTGTTAAATTTTTATAAATTTTAAAGTTATAAAAATACACAAAAATTGCCTAATAAAAAGACAACTTACTCAAACAATTAGAATCTATATATGAAAACACAATAAACCTAATATTTATAGAATTAAATATGATAAAATAAACCATGATCATAAATGTAATAATTATTTATGAATAGAACTTCCATCCAACTTGTAAAGAGAAAAAAAAAATTAACATTTGGATGGGAGAAGAAAGGGGAAAAAATTATGGTAAATAAGGGTAAAAAAATCAATAGAAAAAACAGAGTACTATTATATTAAACCTATAGAAGAAAGTGTACTACTCAAGTGAGAGACGTTTATTAGGTGGAGTAAGGTTAAATTTTAATTTTATCGAAAAATTAACATTTGGATGCGAAAAAAATGCACCAAATATTCTGCTTCAAAAATTTCATTTTGTAACTGTTATAAAGCTCCTTAATTTAAGGAGCAAACATGTAGCAAAACATGGAGCAAAACATGGAGCAAAACAAGGAGCAAAACATGGAGCAATTCATGGAGCAAAACAAGGAGCTTAATTCAAGGAGCAATTTAAGGAACCATTAATTTAAGGAGTAATTCAAGGAGTGAATTTTCCTATAAATAGATGTGTAATTGTAATGAATTAACCATCCAAAGTTTTCATTCCAATTGAGAGAAAAACTTAGAGAGCAAAGCTTTTGTGAGAGAAAATTGAGAGTAATTTTCTTGAGTGTAATTGGGTTGTGGGTTTTGAGCGTTGTAAACACCTTGTGTAATTTCTACTCTTCGAAAAAGATCGTAGCAGGTCCTGAGACGTAAGCAAGATTGGCCGAACTCCGTTATCAAATTTGTGTGTTATTTTATATTCTTGCTTTCATAAGTTTGGCTTATCGAATTTGCGTTATTTCCCAACAAGCTGGTATCGAGCTATTGGTAGTGATTTCACAATTTTCTCAAGAAATAATCGAAACGATCCGCAGGAAGTGATTTTACAGTGGGAGCAATGGCCACAGCGAGATGAAGGAAGGGTGAAACTCGAGAAATTTGATGGCACGTATTTCGGGTTTTGGAAAATGCGAGATAGAGGATTATACGTATCAAAGAATCTATATCAACTTCTCGGGAAGTTGCCGGGAGGCTATGAAGGAAGAAGATTGGAATCTTACAGGCAGACAAGCCACCTGAGTTATTCGATTGACGTTATCCCGTAATGTTGCTTTCAACATAGCAAAGGAAAAGACCACGACGGGTCTTAAGGCAGGCTCTCGATATGTATGAGAAGCCATCGGCCTCAAACAAAGTGCACTTGATGAGGCGCTTGTTCAATTTGCGGATGACGGAGCGCACGGCAGAGCTCGAACATCTCAATAGACTCAACACGGTTACAACCCGGTTGAGTTCGGTGGAAATTGAATTCGATGAAGAAGTACGAGCATTGATACTTTTGTCTTCTAAGGAAAATTTGTGAATGCTGTACTCGCGAGAGTGGCTTCATCGAAGCAATAAGTTGAAATTTGACAATGTTCGTGATTTGGTTCTCAGTGAAGAGATTCGACGAGAGAGACGGGTGAATCGTCAACCTCTTCGGTTTTGCATACAGTCAAGAGGAAGAAATTCAACCAAAGGAAATGGACGTGGTAGAACCGACTACCGAGGTAGATCGAAAGACAGGAGGTCCAAATCCGGGAATCCTAATAATTCCCCTATAGCTCGAAGACTATCGAGTGTTGGAATTGTGGAAGAACCGGGCACTACAAAATCGGTGCAAGAATGCAGAAGGACAAACAAGTGAAGGCAGTAGGCAAATGTTACTTCCACCTCAGGAGGAGATGATGCATTGATATGCTCTTTGGAGAGCAAGGAAGAATCTTGGGTGTTAGACTCGAGCATCGTTCCACGCTACTGTAAAAAGAATTCTTCAAGAAATATGTCCAGGAAACCTTGAAAGGTATATCTTGGTGATGATCAACCATGTGCTATTATTGGCAAAGGTGTAGTGAAGATTAAGTTGAACGGATTTGTTTGGGAACCGAAGGATGTCGAGGCATATTCCCGATCTCGAGAAGGAACTTAATCTCGGTGAAGGCGGTTGGCCGATGAAGGCTACACTACGATCTTCCATGGTGATGATTGGAAGATTTCAAAGGGTGCGATAATGACAGTTGCTCGAGGCAAGAAAAGTGGCACTCTTTACATGACAACAGAGGCACGTTGTTCAATTACGGTTGCGGCAGCAAGCAATGAAACACCAAATCTATGGCACCGAGACTAGGCCATATGAAGAAGGGATGAAGATTATGCACTCGAAGGGAAAACTTCCAGGTCTACGGCCTACTACGAGATAGACATGTGCGAAGATTGCATACTGGAAAGCAAAAGAGAGTCGGCTTTCGTACAAGTTGCGAGAATCCCAAAGAAGGAAAGGCTGTAGCTTATTCACTCGATGTTTGGGGACCAACGACCGTCTCATCTATTGGTGGGAAACAGCTACGTCGTGACTTTCGTTGATGATCACTCTCGGAAGGTATGGGTTTACTTTCTAAAGCATTAGTCCGAAGTATTTGAGGCTTTCGTAAGATGGAAAGCTATGGTGGAAAATGACGGGTTTAAAGATCAAAAGCTCGTAAGCCGATAATGGTGGTGAATACGAAGACAGGATTCAAAAATTTCTGCCATGAGCACGGGATCGAATGGAAAGAAGCGTGCCGGGCACGCCTCAACACAATGGTGTAGGCGGCGTATGAACCGAACGTTGATGAAAGAGCCGGGAAACGTTCGTATGATCAAAGTCTACCGGCTACCCTCAGGTAGAAGACGGTCCAACACGGCGAACACTTGATCAACCGAGGCCCATCCGTTCCATTGGAGCGTAGAATACGGATGAGGTATGGAGCGGAAAGAGGTGAAACTATCACATCTAAAAGTTTTCGGTTGTGTAGCATTTGTGCATATCGTTGATCAAGGCGGGAATAAGCTTGATCCCAAATCCAAGAAATGCCCATTCATTGGCTATGGTGAGGATGAGTTTGGCTACCGCATTTGGGATGACGAAAAGAAGAAAGTTATCCGTAGTAGAGATGTGATTTTCAACGAAATGGTGATGTATAAGGACATGCATAAAATAGACGCCAATGACTCGAGCGAGCACGAGTCAAGATTTGCGGTACGCGAGATGATGTCCCGATACTTCCGCAATGGCAAGGTACATTGTAACAAGTCCTCGGCCGAGAGGAACTTGTTGACAAAGCAAGACACAACATTCCGACACACCTGACCCTCTTACTCCACTCCCCGTATTGAGAGAAGGTCTTCTCGACCTCATGTGCCTAACGGAGATACGTAGACTATATGTTCTTGCCGATGGAGGAGCCCGAATGCTATGATGAAGCTTCGTCGACTCGAGATTCCAACAAGTGGGAGCTTCTTTATGAAAGAAGAAATGAAATCTCTCATCTCCAACTGCATACGGGAACTACCCGAGTTACCTATGGGAAAGAAGGCACTTCATGAACAAATGGGTGTACCGGGTGAAAGAGAGGCACGATGGTTCCAAGAGATACAAAGCCCGCCTAGTTGTCAAAGGGTTTCAATAGAAGGAAGGAGTTGACTACACCGACATTTTTGCTCCCTTATGAAGCTCAATACTATCGATCGATTGAGTATTGTAGCCAATGAAGATCTTCATCTTGAACAGTTGGATGAAGACCGCATTCCTTCGTGAGATTTAGATGAAGAGATTTACATGTACCAAAAAGGTTTCTGAAAGGGGGAAGAAGAACATGGGTAATGCGGAGACTTAAGAAGAGTTTGTATGGCCCTCAAACAAGCCGAGACAATGGTACAAAAAATTTGATGACCTTCACGCACAAGGAAGGTTTCCCGTATGCAATGCTAATCATTGTGCTACTTCAAGAGATATAGGTCGATTATATCATTTTACTACTTTATGTTGATGATATGTTAGTAGCGAGGTTCAGATATGGATGATATTAAAAAGGTTGGAAGCAAAGAATTGTCAAAGGAATTTGACATGAAAGACTCGTCCAAAGAAAGAAGATTCTTGGAATGCAAATCACAAGAAATAAGAAGAAAGGATCCTTGCAGCTTATCTCAGCAGGCAGTACATCAATCGTGTTTTGCAAAGATTCAACACGGGCGATGCCAAGCCGTTAGCACACCCTTGGCATCATTTTCGCCTATCCAAGGATCAGTTCCCTCGTACGAGAGGAAGAGAGAGAATTCATGGCTAAGGTTCCTTATGCCTCGGCCATTGGAAGTTTGATGTACGCACGGTACGTACAAGACCGTACACGGACATTGGCTACGTGGGAGTTGTTAGCGAGATTTATGTCAAATCCAGGGGAAAACTCATTGGGAAACGGTACCAAGTGGATTTTGAGGTACCTGCGAGGCACCACGTAAAAAGTGCTTGTACTTTAGTAAAGGAGAGTTAAAAGTACAAGGATACGTAGATGCGAGACTTTGGAGGTGAAGTTGATCACCGAAGAAGCACCACCGTTATATATTTACTATTGGAACTACTGTTAGTTGGATGTCACAAATACGTAAAATTGTCACTCTATCCACTGCTGCGGCCGAGTATGTAGCATAGAATCGAAGCTAGTAAAGAGATGATATGGCTTCAAGGTTTGTTAACCGAGTTGGGATTCAAACAAGAAAGAATGTTCTGCGTAGTGATAGTCAAAGGTAATACACTCTGGCGAAGAATTCGGCATTTCATTCAGAACCCGAAACATATTGGACTTCGTTATCACTTCATCGATCTCTATTAGAAGATGATGTGTTATCTTGGAGAAGATTCAAGGAAGCAAAAATCAGCAGATATGTTAACAAAGGTGGCGACTATTGACAAGCAAGTCAGGCTCGAACTTCAATTGGTCTCACAGTAACAAAGACTAGAAAAGCTACCGCATTGATCAAGGTGTGAAGACAGATTGAAATCGGTCTTCAAGTGGGAGATTGTTATAAAGCTCCTTAATTTAAGGAGCAAACATGGAGCAAAACATGGAAAGCAAAACATGGAGCAAAACAAGCGAGCAAAACACGGAGCAATTCACGGAGCAAAACAAGGAGCCTTAATTCAAGGAGCAATTTAAGGAACCATTAATTTGGAGTAATTCAAGGAGTGAATTTTCCTATAAATAGATGTGTAATTGTAATGAATTAACCATCCAAAGTTTTCATTCCAATTGAGAGAAAAGCTTGTAGAGCAAAAGCTTTTGTGAGAGAAAATTGAGAGTAATTTTCTTGAGTGTAATTGGGTTGTGGGTTGTGGCGTTGTAAACACCTCAGGTAATTTCTACTCTTTCAAAAAAGATCTACTTAGTCAGGAGACGTAAGCAAGATTGGCCGAACTCCATTATCAAATTTGTGTGTTATTTTATATTCTTGCTTTCTCATAAGTTTGGCTTATCGGGAATTTGCGTTATTTCCCAACAGTAACCAACTAAGACAAGCATATATGTTTTATTTTGTAAGCTTTACAAGTTGAAACTTATAGTCACTAAATTTTTAAATAGATAAATTTAGTAAATTGAACAATTAAGGATAATCTTTATTTTTTAATTTAATTTTTACCAAAAATTTTCGACCTGAATTAGACATTTGGTATTTAAAAGGGAATTTTTGGTAAACATTAGTATATATGTGGATGGAAATGAATAAATCAAAATAAAACATAAAAGAAAAAGAAATTGTAAAAAACTCTTGAGCGGTAAGATACTAGTAACTTTTATGAGTATATAATTCATCCAATCCATTTAAATTTAAAAATCTTATTTAATCCATTAAATTTATATCATATTAAATTTATAAATTTTATATTCAATCTATTGTCATCGAATCTTGCTTGAAGTGATGGAAATAAAGAGGCAGTGATAAAAAACTAGGGCAAAGTTTTTCCAAGTTTCAAAGACTAATGAAAGCCATTTTAAATGAAAGACAAGTTACACCGTAAAGAATATTAAAGATAATATCACTTTATTATATTCTTAAAAAAACTTTATTCTTAATTACTTTCTTATTTTAAAATTAGATTATGATTATAAAATAATTAAAATTATCTGTTTTTAATTTGATTTAAAAATATTCGAAGATTTTCAATTCAAATCAATTCAAATTCAAATACAAATTCAAAGAAATTAGATCTTTTGAATAAAATAAGATCAGATTGATATTTAAATTTATTCATTAATTATTGTCATATATAAAACATGACATATACAAATTCAAATTTTAAATTGTTATGTTTATAACAAATTATTAGTTATAGATACAATTAAAAAATCAAAAGAATAAAAAATATATATGTATAATTATTAAATTATTATAAATATTTATTTTTATTTTTTAATTTAAAATAATAATTTAATATAATTATGATATTTATAATGTTTAAAAATAATATTTTATAGAATAAAATATTAATTTATTTATAATTTAATAATAATTTAATCTTTATCATATACAACGAATTATTAAATTTATTAATAAAAATCTAATTTAATTAAAAATAGATTATATAATTTTTAATTTAAATTCGATTTGAAAATAAAATTTAACAATATAATTCAATTCGAAAAAGATAGATCTAATTAATTTTTTCAATTTAAATAAATTTATCTAATTATTTTTTCAATCTAAATAGGATGATGATATTCAAATGTCCCATATCCCGAGCTCATGAAAGACCCAGTTGTCTTGTCCACTAGATAGGTGAGAATCTCATCTTCTTTTTCTAGTCTTGGTCTCTCTCTCTCTCTTTAGGTAAATTTTCTTATGTTTACAACTAGGGTTAAGACCAAATTTCCTAAAATTTAATTGTTCTATCATAGTATTACTCGGCTGAATTTCATTTATAATTTTATATGGAATTGTTATATTATTTTATATTTATAAATAAAATACATATTTTAGGTAAACATATGTTATGAACCAAAAAATAAGAAGTAAACTTATAATTTAATTTATATAATTTATTTTTAGATAATTATTTAATAAAAATAACACAATTGATATAAATATAAAATTAAAATTAAATATTAAAAATTGCTTAGGAAAACAAAAATATTACAAATTTTCTTATAGTATAATTTTTTAAATTATATGTATAAAATGTGTAAGTAAATATTTAATTTTAAAAAAAAATACCAAAAAAATTAAACCACCAATCTATAAATAAAACTATGAAGCTAAATGATAATATTGAAAAAATAAATAAATGTAATTTAATTCATACATGAATTAAACAAAAATATAGTTAAAACTTAATAGTGACATGATAAGTGTAGATTTTTTATATAAACTTAAGTTTAAGTCTTGATATTATTATTATACACATTACATTTAAAAATTTAATTTTTTAAATTTTTAGTATAAATTTAAGAGTCTTGATATTATCATTGTATACAAATGGTGTTTACAATTTCAATTTTTATAATTTTATTAACTTAGAAAAATGGATGATGACGATGAAGTTGAACCTTTACATTTAAACATTTAAAAGTCTAATTTTTAAATTAACAGTATAAATTTAATAGTCTTAATTCATCATCGTGTATAAATGATTCTCTAAAAATTTATACTATAAATTTAACTTTAAAAAAGAGATCATGACAATGACAAAAAAAAATATATTTTTGTGTAATTTAATTATTACATGAGTAAGATAAAAAAAATGCATGACTTTATAGTAACAAGTGTAAAATAGCCCATATGAATCATAAATTTAAGTCTTTACGATGTTATTATACATATTTTTATTTATTAAATATTGATATATGAGAATGAAAAAAGAAAGAAAGAAAGAAAAAAAGGATGTTAATAAAGATAATGAAAATAAGACTTATTTAAGTAATCAACAAATAAAAGAATTATTTAAGTATGATTTATAATCAAATGGTAAGTGTGGGGTGTTACATTCAAATGCATAATTTCAAGTTTTGATATTATCATTATATTCATTATATTTAAAAATTTAATTTTTTAAATTTGTTAACTTAAAAAAAATTGATTATATAAAAATTCAATTATATGAAGGATTTAAAAATATTATAAATATAAAATATTTAATATAAAATATTATATTTAAAAACATAAAACTAAGCTTGATATTATTATTATGCATATTATATAATATAAATTTAAAAATTTAGTTATCGTGGAATATAAATTATACTTAAAAAAATTATAACGATAACATCTAGATAAAAAAGTCAATTACCATTTTTTATATAAATTATAGATGCAAGTTTCAAAAAGAAAATTTTGGATTATGCATAATTGTTTTCACATAAGTGAGTTTGATGATAAAACTATGAGTAAAATAGACTCTGATATTTAGTTAATGTATTAATATCTTAAATATTTTATGTTATTGAGATATTTTATTTGTATTTTTTCATGAGTTTTGAATAGTAATTAAATTTTTTTATCCAAAATATCATTGTGGTATTTTTACTAAGGATTTTTTTTATTTTTAATGATTAACTAGAGTTAAAAAATGTGAATTTTTTTGTTAATTTTTAGAAATTTTTTCATGATAGTATTGACAATACAAATATTTTTAATTAATTTTTCATGAAAAATATTTTCATCATTATCTAGTTAGTATGCATTTACATTAGGGGTGTCCACTGGTCCGGTCCATTTCTGTTTGGAGGAAACAAATTTAACCGAATCGGACTGGACCGTTTATATTACTTGGACCGGACCGGACCGTTTGAAACAATTTTAATTAATACAAATGAGACTGTTTGAAACCATTTGGTTTAGTTTTTGGAAACCTTTAATGAGAAATAATATGAAAATTTTAATATATTATTAAATCGGTCCAGTCCGATTTAAAAATTAATAAAACTGGACCGGACCGTTTGAAAAATGATTTTAATTAATACGAACTGGATCATACCGTTTAATTTATAAAACCGTTCAGTTTAGTTCGGTCCGGATAGATTTATAAACACCCCTAATTTACACATGTACTTCAGAGTTTGAGCATATATTAACCTCAGAGTTTAACTACATATGGGCCTCATAGTTGGACCCTCATGTGCTTTAGAATTGATCGCCCATGTGGCTTAAAGTAGATCAATACATATTACATATGTATCTTAGAGTATGATTGTACATTGGTCTTGTAGTTTATCCACCATAGGCCTCGAAACTAAACCCACTATGCGTCTCAAAGTTAATCTTCCATGTATCTTAGAGTTGAACAATACATATAGATATTACATGACATGTATATGGATTTATGACTTGACATAACATATTTTATTAGGATTTTTTAAGTATACATTGGTTACCTAGAATGTACACTCCCTCTTGTTCATAAAGCAAAAAAGTGTAGATATAAGCAAAAAAGTGTAGATATACTAGATTTTATAGACATGTATGTGATCTTTATAATATATTGCATGCATCATTATAGACATGCATGAGATCTTTATACATGGAGTACTCTCTTAATGATCTGTGAGTTCACTCTCCACCTTTTCCTCACTTTTTAGCTACATTATAGTTATATTTGTGATAAAGATACGGAGCTTAATTTCATAGGATTAAGACATCAAAGGTTTGACCTAAAAATCTTATTTATTTATTTAGCTATTTTAGTTATTGTCTAGGCATATTTAGATCGCTTAGATTTAATGATTTCATTTAGATTTGTAAATATTCTGATTAACTTTATGAATTTATAATGAACTTTTCTATTAAAATTATACAATCTTCAAGGGTACCCAAATTGTTTTTATTTCACGATAAATTAATTGATTTTTAGTTTACTTTTAATAATTATTTAATAAATTATATTGTAAATATATTTCTCTCCTTAAAATTTATGTATCCATATTTTGGGCATGACAATGCCATTACAATATTGTGTCAGGTGGGTCGTCGTTGTTTGGTAGTTTTTTTGAAAGTTTTTTAGTGTAATGAAGTATATGAAAGATCTCAAATTGGTTCCGTAAGCTACAACAATACTCAAGCTAACATATCAAGATTGAGGCCTTTTTCTAGCTCAAGACTTAGTGTTTACTTTCAAATTGTTAATAGATTTGATTGTTTTTGTTGTTCGATACATTTTAATGTGCAAAGAGTCTCTTTTATTTGTTTTACAATGTTATTGTGTTATATTTTATATTGTTCCTTCCTACATATCTTTCTAAAAATATATGTATTAACCCACATATCTTTTTTGTAACAGCGACGCACAACGTGTATCTATGAAATAAATATTTTTGCAGCAACTGATCATTTATGCAGACTTTTTCCCTTACAATGGGCATCTAGGGCTACACACCTAGATAAATAAATCAAGTAGGGTTCCCTAAAAATTTGAAGAGGTCGAGCGACCCACCCCGATCAGGAACCTGGTAAGTGCTCTACCAGTTATATATATATACGAGTACCTCGGTTAAGAACGAGGTGATAACTGTATTTTATATAGTTATTTTCATCAATTTTAGTAATGATAATTGCTATGTTCTTTTAATATTTAGTTAATTTTTGTTAAATAAATTAATATTTTCCTTTTATGTGCTAAAAATATATTTTTAATAAAATTAAATAATTTGTATCGAAAATGTACTTAATTTCATATTTGTTTTGTCCACAAATATAACTTCAAATAATATAGTGCTTAATTGCAATTTTTAAAAGTCAAAAATACAATTAAAAATAAATTTGGGCTTGATTGTAATTTAAGAAAGATTAAAATCTAATTTGAAATATATTTGTGGGTGAAAATGTAATTAATAAAAATTGAATTTTCTGCGCAGGAGAAGAATTCCACTCGCATCATTCAACGCGTCCATCACTTACCGTTCGATCATCAATTCAACGGTCCAGATTTGGCGAGTACAACCAGACGAGGCAAAATCGCGTGTATAATTCTCGCATGGCTCGGCGCGCCCGAGTGGGGCCCACCTGCCGCGCAGGCCAGCGTGCAGAGTGGGACCCACATGTCGGCTGCGCAAAAATTCTCCCGAGGTGCATCGCTGTCCGTTGGATCAGATGAACGGTCCAGATTGAAGCGCGTGGAACCAAGCTGTTGCGCACGAACCGTTTGTCTAAAAATCATGTGCGACGCGGTTCATCCAAGCTACATGCACCATCAAGGTCTCTTGAATAATAAGTAGCCACGTGTCTCCTTTATTTTGAAGCCAACAATATTATGACACGTGGTATTTTACAATGCGCGCGATCGCGCTGGATCACGCCCCGTTTCCAGCCGTTGCCTCACTTTTTCGGCGCCCCAATCCCGTGCTTTTATTCTGCGTGCTCCCGTTCCTTTCAACGAATGAGATGCTGCCACGTGTCCTCAACCAAAGGTAATAACTCAACTTGAATCTCAACAACCTTCTCACGAGCATAAATCAAGGGTTTAGGGTGCATTGTCATCAAGGAAAGTAGCCCCCGCTCCAGATCCTCGGTAACCTCTATAACCTTAAGAAAAATGCTTTCAGATTGCTTCATATAAAACTTGCCCAATGCAATTCTCTATCAACAAGAGCGGCCATACTAGCCAGGGTCCTCTTTTCTTAAGCTTGGGTTTTGATTAATTACTCCTTACAAGTAGCAAGCTCACACACTATCTCTTTAGCATTACGCTCAAGTTTCATGACCTCGGCTTTAAGCAAACTAACTTTGTCCTCAAGCCTACCATTGGCAATAGAAAAAGCCTGAACTAACCGCCTATTTGTTCGATTAGAATCCATAATACGTGAGTAAAAATTTAGAGGTACCAGCTTGTTTCCCAAGCTATACTTAAACGGCAGAGATTCTCAAACACGTGAATCAAACTATTGTTCTCAAACCCCTTTTATAGGAAAGGAAAATTAAATAAAAAAATAATTTTTTTATCCCTCAATAAATGACAAAAGGTAGGTCAACATCATAAATACATAATAAATAGCCAAATTAGTTCATTTATTCAAAATCGTTCATGAGTACAAAACAAAGTAACATCTCGCGTCTATACAAGCCAAAATGACATCGAACTTTCAAAATAAAATATATAAAAAAATTATAATAAAAAAAATCGCTCAAGGATCAATTGTCCCTTCCCTAGGAACCTTGGGGCCATCCTTACCACCAGAGAAGCCCAATATTTCCCCCTCACCCTTAACTGAGTGGTCTCGATTATAGGGTAGCGTAACGGGGATATCCAAAATGCGATAGTAGTATTCACCCAAATCTTTCTTTCTGGCCTCCATCTTGAAGGTCTCTATCGCCAACTTATATGCTCGCTCGACACTAGACTCGAGCTTCTGTGCCATAGCATCCACGTCATATTTTGTTTAAAGTCACACCTCCTCGATAGAGGCCTCAACTTGTCTTCTCACCTCCCCCGCCCCCTCCTCCAACTCGGTCACTCGCCAAACACATGCATTAAGCTCAGATACAACCCTCTTTAGCTTCTCCTCCTTATCAATTGTCTCGCTCTCTCACTTTGCTGCTATCGCCAACAGAGTGGTGTATTTTGAGCACAATGATGCATGAGTCTGTTTATTCTTTACCATCTTGGACTTTAAATAGCCCACGTTGTGAGCTCTATCAAAGAGAAACTAATAATGGTCACCATCTTCCGGCACCATTTTGAATTGTCCCTCAAAATCTGTAGGAAGAGTCCTACATTTAATAGAAGCTCAAGGTTTATAAGTCAACCTAAGAGGAGGCTCCACGACATCGTGCCTCATTAACCCATATGCAACAAAACGCCAAGTGTTCAAAAGAGTCCACTAGTTTGTTTTCTCAGGAAGATAGTTTTGGATATTAGCCAACCTCTGCTTCGTATCAAGGCTCAAGGTTGTGATCAAACATGCCATATTCCTAATCATGACCTTAGTATCATTCCAAACATACCTTACCAATCTAGTATCACTTGTAGGGGACTCCCACTGACCTGAAGCGTAGAAAAAAACTCTTTCCAATTTTTCTCATTTTTAGGGAGCAACATGTTCACCCCACGATCTTGCTTCACTAACATATATACCCTCCTTGGTTCTGTGAGATTATGTTTCAGAACATTCGTCTCATTAAACTCGGTCATCTCCAAATTTACCCCAAGTTCTTGACATATAAGTGTTAGGAAGAGCAAATATCTCCACCCATTAGGCATCAATTGCCCCAGTGAAAGCTACATCCTAACCAAAAATCTCCTGATGTAGGATACAAAGGAAGCTTTACCCCCATCCATAGAGCTTTCTCATGGAAAACAGTCTACCCAGTTGCATATGCATCACTATCGTGGGTGCCTTCAGAAGGAATCATTATCTGAACTGTTGGAAGGATGTCATAGGTCTTTCTTATTCTCTCTTCATCTTGGGGAAAAAACCAACAAGTATTAGGAACGACCACCCATCCCTTAACGCGATCTGTCAGCTCGCTAGATCCTATTTTCCTATTTTTTCTCCTCCATGTCCTAGACACTAAAATTTGAGTATGAGGCACGCTCAATTTCACAGTCGGTATGGTCTGGCGGCGGGGGAATGAAATTTTACATGGACCAACTATTTTTTGCCCAAACTCCATCTTATCTTTCTTGCCTAGTTTCCTAGTCACTATGCTGGTGATTCTAAGCAAACCAAGCTTCCTCTCCTTGAAATAAAGTGGGAATATCATAAAATCTATGACAAAAGAGCCAACATCATTTTATTTGTAATTTAAGTTAAATATTTATGTATTGTATATAAATTTTTTTTAATAAATTTAATTCTCAATTAATTAATTAATATTTAATTTTTCAATTATTTGTATTATTTAAACTATTTGTTAAACAAATTTGTTTTTTCCAGCTATTATATGATCAAATATAGGTTTTGAGTATAACAAAAGTAAATTTTGTAAAAAAAATACAGAATTTAAAGTTAGTTCACACGTTGAACAGATTTTAAACGTAAAGTCGTTTCAAGTGTTGAACCGACTTTAAATTTTTTAAATCACAGCATTTAAAGTTGGTTATTAACCGACTTTAATGGTTGGTTTTGGCATAGTGTAAGGATGAGAATAATAAAATGAGAAATGAAAAATGGAAAACGAAAAACGAAAAATGGAGATATGTATTTTTAATATAAGGTGGGGCAAGATCGAGATTGTATTCCCTGCTCCTTTCCTCAAAATTATATATTCTATTTTAATAAATATATAAAAAAATTTTTTTTTAATTTTTTTTATAAATTTAATTATATTTAAACTCAAACTAATCATAAGTAATACATTATATATTTTATATTTCATCTTTATTTTTTTATTCTATTAAAAAATTAATAATTTTTCGTTTACAAATACTATTTAAATTCTAAAAATCTAAAATCTTATAATTATTTTATAATTTATTGATATTATTTCAAACTAATTTGCAACAAGATTATATAAATGTTGTTTAATATAAAAGGATTATGAATTTCTTGTTTTATATATTTTATTTTTCTTTTTTTCATATAAATATAATTTATTTTGTATTATTTATTGACTCAAAATTTAATTCTTCCAATATAAAATATTTATTATTGACAACTGTTTTTATAAATTTTCATTTATAATAAAAATATAAAATTATTAAAAAATAAAAATAATATTTAAAATACTACGTAGATCTCTGTTCTCTATTTGGGGTCCCCATTCTCTACTCGAGATACTCGATATGTTCCTTTCAAAATTTTAAGTAGGAATAAGAGATAAATTCTAAATCGTTGAAGGTGAATAAAGACGGTGTTTCTAACCCCACCCCGCCTCGTTGACAACCCTACTTATCCCCTTATTAGTATATTAAGGTTTATTAAGTTTTCTTTCTATTAAACCATCCATCCCTCTCCATCGTAAGTGACCAATAACAACGAGTCATCGATGAAGATGAGCTGCTAACGATAACAAACGACCGACCAAATGCAAATATATTGTAGAGTTTATTGTCAGAGTTACTAGCGAAGGTATGGCTTCTTTAGATCCAATTTTAGTTGGGTTGAAGACAATGTCCTTACTGTAATGATTGATTAAAAATAATATTAGGTTTGTTAGTCAAAATAGGAGGTGCCTAATTTAGAAGAAAATTCATGGAAGGTGGCTTACCATATTGTCAAAGATGGAGGTGCCTAACCTTGTTTGAATAAAGAATAGGAAAATTAGGTAGCCTAATTTTGTTGAATGAAGAAATGTTTGGCATATGAAATGAGAACTTGAAGGCTATAAATATGGCTTCATTTCTTCATTGATAATCATCCCAAAAATAGAGAAAAGCTTGTATGAGAAGTTCTTGAGTGAGAGAATTTTGTGGGAAAATTCTCTTGGGCTTGTAATTGCTCTTGTCTTTTGGGTGTGTGAGAAAATTACTGAGAGTGTGGTTGTAACAATTTTCCACATAGTGAATTTTTCTCTAGTTGTCTTTTGACAACGAAAGTGGTTTTTCTCTAATTTGGAGTTTCCACTATAATTCTTGTGTTGAGTATTATCTATTTCTCTGTTATTTGATATTCTACTAAGAAAGATCTTGGAAGGGAGAATTTGTGATTATACCATTTTATCCAAATTTTTCCAACAACTGGTATTAGAGCCAATTTCAAAGAAAGAAAGAGAAATGTCAGGAGTCAAGATTTACATTAAGAAATTTGATAGGAGAATCAATTTTGGCTTGTGGCAAGTACAAGTCAAAGATTTGTTGATCCAATATGGGTTACACAAGGCGTTAAAGGGGAAGCCAACCCTTGTTACTGGTATTGAGTCCAGTAAAACCAATATAAGTGATGAATATTGGGAAGATCTTGATCTAAGAGCTGCAAGTGCAATTCGGCTTTGTTTGGCCAAAAATATTCTTGCAAATGTGCATGGAATATCTATGGCCAAAGAACTCTGGGAAAAGCTTGAAGAATTGTATCAGGCAAAAGGCGTTTCAAATCGGGTGTATTTGAAAGAGCAGTTTCATACTTTGCATATGAATGAAGGAACTATTATGTCTGACCATCTAAGTGTTCTCAATGGTATTGTCTCTGAACTGGAAACCATTGGAGTTAAACTTGATGATGAAGATATAGCTTTAAGGCTCATATGGTCTCTTCCATCTTCTTATGATCACATGAAACCTATCTTGATTCATGGAAAGGAGAAAATAATTTTTTCAGAAGTTACTAGCAAGTTGTTTTCTGAAGAAAAAAGGCTAAGTGGTGAAAGAAATGTTTCGCCTGAAAACTCAGCATTGGTAGCTGACAACCGAAAGAAAAAAAATTTCATGAAAAAGAAGATAGTGTGCTGGGGGTGTGGACAATCTGGGCACCTCAAAATAAATTGTCCAAAGGGTGGAGTTGATCCTGCAAGAAGCTCAAATACCGACGGTGACGCTAATAGTATGTCTGTTTTCAAAGACTATAGTGATGCTCTTTGAAAAGAGCGTGTACATCCTCATGGCATGCCGCTAGTCTCTAAATATTGCCATGAAAGAGGGTGTGTTACTGGTAGCGGGTCCACAAGTTTGCACATGGGCATTAACTTGGTATAGATGCAAGGTGTGTGGTGGAAAGGATGTCGATGGCTGATGAACTCTTGGGAAAACCAAGTGTGAGAGTTGCACCATAAATTTCAGCAAGTTTTTTTTTCGACATGAGCCGATGTGAAATTCTTAGAATTGGTGATTAATTCTAAGTGGGTGTACTCTTTATGGTGGAGTATGATAATTCTCGGTGTAGAGAATTATGACTGTTGGAATAGACAGCGTTGTAGTGGTAACCATGTTTATTTTTAATCAAGGTGGAGATTATTATGATTGATTAAAAATAATATTAGGTTTGTTAGTCAAAATAGGAGGTGCCTAATTTAGAAGAAAATTCATGGAAGGTGGCTTACCATATTGTCAAAGATGGTGGTGCCTAACCTTGTTTGAATAAAGAATAGGAAAATTAGGTAGCCTAATTTTGTTGAATGAAGAAATATTTGGCATATGAAATGAGAACTTGAAGGCTATAAATATAGCATCATTTCTTCATTGATAATCATCCCAAAAATAGAGAAAAGCTTGTATGAGAAGTTCTTGAGTGAGAGAATTTTGTGGGAAAATTCTCTTGGGCTTGTAATTGCTCGTCTTTGGGGTGTGTGAGAAATTACTGAGAGTGTGGTTGTAACAATTTTCCACATAGTGAATTTTTCTCTAGTTGTCTTTTGACAACGAAAGTGGTTTTTCTCTAATTTGGAGTTTCCACTATAATTCTTGTGTTGAGTATTATCTATTTCTCTGTTATTTGATATTCTACTAAGGAAGATCTTGGGGGGGAGGGGGAGAGAGAGAATTTGTGATTATACCATTTTATCCAAATTTTCTAACACTTACAAATCTGTAATAGAAATTCAGATAAAGTTAGGTTTTGAGCAAAAATATATACAAATGAATTCGATAATATTTTTATAATATCTCTAGATAAATGATAATTTGCACATAATTCTAGTCTACACAGAGATAATCATTTTTATTGTTTAGAGTTGATCAAAAATGGGTAAAAGTCTTATTAAGCGATTTGTAAAGTTATAGATTAGTATTAAAAATATACAAATATACATCATTAGTATCTTACTTTATATATTAATATACATGTAATATTCTTTTTGTTGATATCATAAAAAAAGTGGTATAAATATGTGAAATTTGTTACATGTGAATTTGAAAGGACGTAATGATAAATTTACTATTAAAAAACCAAAACCAAAACTATTTGCCTCTTTGGTGTGGTGGGAGTGATAGTGTAGTACCTTTCTTCTTAAATTTTTCCTAATTCAAACAATATATTTCTGTCTTTTTTTAATCTTTTGATGCATCGTTCTTGTTATTATTATTTCTTTTATATATATATATATATATATATATATATATAAATGTATGTTTGTATGTATTATAAAGATGTTATGTTTAAATAATATTTATGACACTTCAATCATATAAATAAGATTTATTATGTTCAACTTATGTATTTTTATTGTAAAAAAATTCAACTAAAAAATTTCACATTAAATAACATTAACTTTGATGCCATTTAAAATAAACTCTAACCAATTATATGTGTTTTATGTTTTAATTCTATCAAATTGAATAACATTTAATATTATTATATGTTATTTTTGCTATAATAAATTTTACAAATATTATTTTATATAATTTAACTTAAAAATTCTTATGAATATATAAAGAATTTAAATGTACACCGTTATCTATTAATTTATTCCGTTACAATTGCGAATGTAATTTTAAAAACGATTGTGTTATAGGTTTCATGCAGGTAATATTGCCAATCTATTTCATATAGATTTTGTGAAAACATGAAATATAAACTATGTTAAATTGTTCAAAAAAATTTGTGTAAACTAATTGTGTTTTAAATGTGCTCTAAAACAAATTGTGTTTGATCTATGTAAACATTTTTAGCTGGAAAATAAATAGGAAATGGTTGTGAAAGAAAATGAGAGGAAAATATGGAGGAGGAAAAGTGGTGAGTGAAGTGATACATATAATTATTTTTAGCTGGAAAATAAATAGGAAATGCTCAAAATTAAAAAAGAAAAAAAATATCCCTTCGATCATATTCATCAAACTTAGTTAACTTTATCATTTTATGGTCATTTTAGAATTCTGATATATTCATAAAAGATATAATATTTATATATCCTTAAATTAAAGATATCAATCATTATCCAACTCCAATGGAAAATGTTGTCTTCTTTTTTGGAATAATGTAGATATCGTTATAGTGAAATTGCAAGAGGACTGTTGAATCTAAAGGCATGGTGATTCTTATAGTGACTTTGCGTTTTAAATTTTTTAGATTTATTATTTTGGTAGTGTTTATCTTACCTTTTGGGGCATTTTTCCCTCCCTCTGACTCCTTAATTTTCTAGTTTAGTTTTGCTTTATTAAAAGTTTTAAAAATTGTTATTCTTAGTTGCTCAACTATTAAGAACACAATATTCGTCTCTGGCCAAAAGGTTTATAAAACCTAGTCAATTGGACACATGTTTACTTATGTTCGGTTGAAAAATATCTAATTCAACTTTAACATATTGGGTTGCTTAGATTATTCACCTATCCTAGTTAGAGTTGATAGGGGCACGAGAGCTTTGCATGGAGGAAGTGTGATATGCCAATTTGTTTTTTTTTTCAATTTGGAAAGTTTTGAGTGCACAAAGGGGGTTATTGTGAAACTGTTTCCACAAGTAGTCACAGAGATGCTACGAGGTGTGTAACTGAGAATCTTGTCGCTACATCGACCTCTATACAGTAACGGAGTGTATGAGACATTGGTACTATAAAACGACAATTAACAAAGAAGTAGGAACAATAAAGGTTATAGTACTTTGAGGGTCTTCATATTGGAAAATGCTATCCAACCTTAGACAGAGCATTGAAAACTTATTGTGTAAAGATGAGCAGTATTGGAAATAAAGGACAAGAATGAATTGGCTTAAATAATATGGGTCATAACTAACGGAGATTGAGGTGTCAACCAAGTTTATATTTACATATATTCTAAAGATTCTTAAGATCTTACAAATATTCTCAAGATCCTACATAAGGGATAGATTTGGAATAATAAATTGGATGCAAGGATTAATTTAAGAAGCAATATTCTTGTTTTAATTAATTATGGTTATTTTATGTTTAACTAATTTATTTTAGTGAATTATGAGTTTTTTATTTTAAGTCTTTTAGTCTTTTATTTAATTGTGGACCTTTTATGTTTACTAGTCTTTATTTTAGTTAATTGTGGGTTTTTTATTTTAATTCTTTTATTTTTTAAGGTTAGATTAGGCCCAATCCATAACTAAATAATAGGCCCATTAAGCCCATTCTATCTAAGGTTTTTCTTTTAGGGTCTCTTGCTTATATAGAAGAAGAGTCATGTAATGGAGGCAAGAACGAATATTCATTAATGAAAAGAAAATTTCAGAAAGCTTTTTGCTTTACCTTCTTACATTCTTGATTGAATACTTAAATCTAACTTATCAAATAGAGTGATCATCCTTTGTGGCATCTCAAGGTTTAGGTTTTAAGGACTTTGTTTTCTTAGGGTTCTAATCTGATCATCTTCAACACGTTCTTAGCAAATCAATCATTTCTATTCCTTTGAGTTCGTGGGTTCCTAGGTTGTTCGTCTAAAGGGTCTGTATTAGTAACTTAGTACACTTTCATGCTTGCGCTAGTACGAGGACTCAAAACCACATTGCCATAGTACAATTAGCTTCGTGTATGGTTGCAACACAATAGAGGGACATTTACACGTTAGATTACAATTTGGTGGCTCAACCTATAATTAACAATTTGAAAATACAATTTAGTCCTTAACAATAGCAAAATTTGAACCAACCTTTCACAAATGATGAAGCATGGTGTGCCTTATTTGTTATAAATCTTGATAAAGTGTGTGGTATGGATGGAATGTTGGTAATGTTTTTTCCAAAAATACAAGGACAATGTTGGGCCAAGGTAAGTGTTGTATGCTTATCTTTTCTAAATGGTGTTGATGATATTAGTCAGATTAATAAGATTATTATTTCACTTGTTTCTAGAGTACAAAACCCAATAAGAATCTCAGATTGGATACCTATCAACTTATGTACAATTGTTTTCAAAATGATTGCTAAGATACTATCCAATATACTGAAAATTTTCCTTCATGATTTGATTATTTAGTCTCAAAATTCTTTTGTTCTTGGTCGGTAGGTCATGGAAAATGCAATAGTTTCATATGAGACGATGCACACAATCCACAAGTTAGTAAGAAACAAAGAGTGATTGCTTTTAAGTTTGATATGAGTAAAGCATATGACCGAGTATAATGAATTTTTGTAGTGAAGGCTATGAAAAAAAAATGAGTTTCTCAAACCATTGGATTCGTTTGATATAGAATTGTATACCCTCTATCACTTATTATGTCAAAGTTAACAACAACATTGTGGGTAATATAGTATCATCCCAGGGATTGAGGCAAATCAACCCCTTAATGCCATACCTTTTTCCTTTTGAAAAAGAAGATTTCACTCAACTTATTCATAGGGTTTAAGCAACAAGAGAAACACCTAGTGTGACTCATTTATTTTTTACAGATGATAATTTCTTGTTTTTTATGCTTACAGGTCTCAATGTGTTGAAGTAAAAAATATTCTTCATATATATGAGAAAGCTATATGCCAGCAAGTAAATTTTGATAAATTTGAAATATCCTTTAACCCTAAGAAATGAAAGTACTCTAAAAAATGACAATGAATATCATGGGCATCCGTAAGGTAAAATGCCATGAGATATACTTAGGACTTCCACTAAAGTTATTAGAGATAAGCGAAGCACCTTTCAAACAATTCGAGAATGTTGTATAAAAAACTAAGTGGATGGAAAGAAAATTATTTATCTAAGGTTGGTTACAAAGTTTTGATAAAGTCTATCTATTAGGCAATCCTCACTTATGCCATGAGTATTTTTAAATTACCTAAATCATTTTACAGCAAACTTGAGTCTATTGTTGCTTAGTATTGGTGGACAAACTAGAAGGATGGTTATGGGATGCATTAGTTGTCTTAGATAGATTTATGCAAGCCAAAGTCATTGGATGGAATAAGTTTTGGTAAAATGGAGGATTTCAATTAAGCATTAATAGAAAAATAGTTTTGGGGCCTTATCGAAGCCCCCACCTTGCTGGCTACATGCATATTAGTAAATAAATATGATGTCTCATCTTCCTTACTCCTTTCTCAATGTATAGCTCACTTTATTTATTTATGGAAGGGCTAATATAGGGTCATATTGTATTAGGTGAAAGCTTATGTTGTAGAGTTTGTGACGAAAACAATATAAACATTGCATCTGATAAATGGTGTTAGGGATTTAATTTTGGGTTCTAATTGAAGAAACGACACACAAGGGAGGGAGATTAAATCTTCATATCTATTCATATCATTCTCTGGATTCCTTGGCATTTATATAGCCTTACAGATCAGATTATTGAAAGGAAATTACATTGATTACACTAATTCAGTTGGATCGTAACAAAAAATCAGTAGAGAAGCTATGGACTTACCTACGTGCCTTTCATACCTGTCAGAGTGCCTCTAACTGCCTTGGTGGTTCCTTACTAACCGATCGGATGTTCCTCAACTTCTTTGAGCATGATCGTTTCCCCAGGATCAACCTTAACCCTCTTCCTTCTTCTTCTGCGACGCGTGAGGGTTGGTGCGTTTTCGCACCCATCAACTCCTCCCTGCCTGAGGTTCATTGTCCGAAATGATGAAGGATGGATATTGTTTAGAAAAATTCCATTCATTTTCCCACGTAGCATCCTCTATCGATGCTCCAGCCCACTTTACTAAAATTTCTAATTTTGGTCGATATTTGCCCTTTCTGATCACTCTTCGGTCCAAGATAGACTCAAGTTGAGGAAGCATTGTTGAATTGTTTGAAATAAGAGGTAAAACTGTGAGAGGTGGAACGTCCTGTCCCAAGTGTCTCTTGAGACGACTAACATGAAAGACATTGTGTATCTGGGATTCAAGAGGCAATTCCAACCTATACACTACTACCCCAATTCATGCTGTGATTTTGTATGCCCATAGAAACGTGGAGCTAGCTTAATGGCAGCTCAGAAAGCCACAAATGTTTGTCTATATGGTTGGAGGCGGAGGTATACATAATATCCTACTACAAAGGACACTTCTATACGATGTTGATTAGCGTGGCACTTCATACGGTTCTGAGCTATTAGAAGATGGTGGCATAGATCACGCAAAATGGTGTCCCTATCACGCAAGCATTCATCTACCAACTGAACTTTGGAAGTACCTGGAATGTAAGCCACGGTGAGGGGTAGCGACCATAAACCGCTTCAAAGGGTGTCATTTTAGTGGGAAGAATGTGTTGTCAGTATTATAACTATATTCCGCCTGCGTAGCCATTCTATCCATCGTTGGCTTGGATATTCCCCGGTAAAGCAACGTAGATATTGTTCCAAGGTGCGGTTGACTACTCTTACCGCCCCATCGGTCAGTGGTGCACTCGAGCTCATACAAAGTTTAGTAGCTTGTAGAGTCGAATAGGGCTTTCCCGAAGGAACTTACAAATATTTTGTGCCGTCACTAATTATTGAAGCCGGGGAATGCCATGTAAGCGTACTATGTTTTCCACAAAAGCTTTAGCAACAATTAGGGCGGTGAAGGATGTCTTAAGGTTATGACAAGTGGCCATATTTGGTTAAACGGTCTACTACTACCATAATTACCGTATGTCCTTTGGAAGGGTAGTTCTTATGAAATCCATTGAAATATCTCATTCGACTTTTATTACGAATAAGGGGCTGTAGTAATCCAGCTGGGTTTCATGCACTATTTTTGCACCTTTGGCATATATCACATGAACGTAGGGAATCTTTTCACACATTGTCGTACGTTGGGCCATATAAAATTTTGTTTTGATGCGGAAAGTGTCTTGTGGAATCAAGTGCCTCACTGCTATGGTGTTGAATGGCATTCAACCATAAGTCGAGGAATTAGGGAGGAGGGGTTTAGATAAACCTTATTTTTTTCTAACCAAACCTCATCATGCGGGCAAAAAAGTGTGTTCCCCCTGTGGGAGACTCGGCTTTGTAGCTTTTCATAGAATGGATCTTGTTGGACTTAACTTTTCGAGTGCTAGACCACCAGGCTGCTTGGGGTTGCGAGAGGGAGATAAAATGAAATTCCACCCTTCTTGATAATGAGTCTGCTGCTTGATTCTCTGAGCCCTTCTTGTATTCAATCTGATAGTTATACCCGAGCAGCTTAGGTAACCATATTGCTTGAGCTGGGGTGGTAATTCTTTTCTCTAAGAGGTATTTAAGGCTTCACTGATCTATACGCACGATGAAAGGTTTTCCCAACAGATAGGGGCACCATAGTTTGATAGCCTTCACCACAACCAACATTTCCCTTTCATAAGTTGACAGTGTCAATGCTGATCCTTTTAGGGAAGCACTATAATAAGCTATTGGACGGTTTTCCTGGGTCAAGACTGCTCCTAACCCCTTGCCACTAGCATCACACTCCACGACAAAGGGTTGAGTAAAGTTCAGTAACCTTAGGACTGGAGGGGAAGTTAGTGCCTCCTTCAACTTCTAAAAGGCCTGGGCTGCAGCCTCATTCCATTGGAACCCTTCCTTCCCTAATAGGGAGGTGAGAGGTGCTGCTATTATACCAAAGTTCCTAATAAATTTTATGTAATAGTCAGCCAATCCTAGGAATCCTCTGACTCCTTTTGCTGTGGTTGGGGTTGGCCATTCTATAACAGCTCGAATTTTTGCAGGATCCACGGCTACCCCTTGTTCTGATATCAGGTGCCGTAGGTATTCCACCTGCAATACTCCAAAATGGCATTTGGAAGGTTTAAATATTAAACTGTTAGTTGCTAATACCCGCAAGACCGTTTGTAGATGTAGTATGCGATCCTCCCATGACTGAGAATACACTAAAATGTCATCAAAGAAAACCAATATAAACTTCCTGAGGTAGGGTCTGAAAAGATCATTCATTAAGCTCTGAAAGGTGGCTGGGGCATTAGTGAGACCAAAAGGAATCACAAGAAACTCATAGTGGCCTTCATGTGTCCGAAAGGCTGTTTTTGGAGTATCTTCTTCACAAACCCTAATCTGATGATACCCTGATCGAAGATCCAGTTTGGAGTAGACTCTGGCTCCATGCAATTCGTCCAATATTTTATCTATGACCGGTATAGGGTATTTGTCTTTGATAGTAATGGAGTTCAAAGACCTATAATCCACGCAAAATCTCCAAGTTCCATCAGTTTTTCTTACTAGCAATACCGCGATGAGGATGACGTTGCTTCGGTCTAATCAGACAGAGTGTGAGCTCTCATACCATTTTTTCTATCTCATTTTTCTCGATAAGAGGGTAATCGTAGGGTCTTACACTTATGGGTCCAGCCTCGGTTGCAGGATACATTGATCATGTAATCGCAGAGGAAGGTCTAAAGCGAGGTTCAAATACTTGGGGGAATGCAGCCAATATTTTACTTATCTCAGGTGAATGATTTTTGGTTTGTTCCTCTGAAGGTTTAGTGGGAAGTATCTGAAGGAACAACCCTGTATATGGCGAGCTCTGAGTTTCCTTGCATGTTAGGGCTATAATGTTTGTGTGTCATAATCCTTGAAGCTTATGAGTAGTACCCTTTTTCTGGAAACTGATGGTTAGCTTCTTATAATCCATCTCAATAGGACCCAAAGTCTCCATCCACTGGACCCTAGCACCAATCGGTACGCTGCAACAAGTGAGGACAAAGAAATGTGGTTACCCGATACCCTCGTACGGTAAGGCTAAGGTTGCGGCATTGCGTCACGAGCATTCTACCTTCTCACGATCGTCACCATTACTTCTAGCTTCTTTCCTCGTGATAGTTTTCCACACTAGAGAGTAAGAGCTTGATCAATGAAATTATGAGTACTACCTCCGTCAATCAACACTAACACTCTCTTTAACCGCCCATTACTCGTATGGTTTGCATGGATGTTCACTCCCGTATGGCTGCATGGAATGAGATTTCAGGCATTATCTGTGGTGATTCCTGTTCTACATATTCTTTAGAGTTCCCTGAGAGAAATTGCTCCATCTCTTCTATCATAAACAGTTGTGGTCTTGCACAACGGTGACCAGCTGTGAACTTCTCATCACAGTAGTAGCATAGTCCCTTATCTCGACGTTCACGTGCCTCCTGATTAGTGATGCGATGAAAGGTATTAGTTGAGGCAATTGGTGCTGAGTTGCTTCTTTGTCGAGAAGGGGGTCCTAATACACCAGTAGTAGGATTAGTGGAATTCCTTACTGTCACAGAGGATATTGGGTATCGTGGATACTGAATGGCCTTCCTCTAGAGTAGATTCTTTTCTTCAATCAGCCTTGCCACCCCTATTGCTTCAGCCAACGTTCATGGCTTCTTAATTTTTACTTTAATTCTGATCTCATCTCTTAATCCAGCAATGAAACAGCCTATCAGAAATTCTTCTGGAAGACCATCCATTCTATGAGAGAGTTTCTCAAATGTTTCTTGGTAAGTAGCTACGATTGAGGTATGTTTGAGTCTGGTCAGGGCTTTAGATGGATCTTCATAATCAGTTGGGCCAAATCTCAACTGCATAGCGTGGAAAAATTCCTCCTAAGTGAGTGGTCCACGGAACTTGGTAATCCATCTATGCCATTGTAAGGCAATACCATACAAATGAAATGACGCCAACTGCACTCGTTGTTCTGGTGTAGTATTTGTGAATTCAAAGTATTGCTCAGCTTTGTATATCCACCCAGTGGGATCTTCCCCTGCAAAAGTAGGGAATGGTAGCCTAAAGTGGGAACGTGGTGGATCATTAGGTTTCTGAACCCACCATTTGGGCGTGGATTTTCTTCCCGTGCGAACAGGTTTTCTTCAAGTAAATTCCGAGTGGCGCGAAGTCCCTGTAACTCGGTTAGCACAGCTTGTAAGGTTGCGCCTATCTGATTAAAGTCTGATTCATGCCTTGCCAGGGTTTCCATTACCTCGCTGCGAAACTCAGCGTTGGATTTTCCCCTGGTGTCCATGGCTTTGATACCACTGTTAGGGATTTAATTTTGGGTTCTAATTGAAGAAACGACACACAAGGGAGGGAGATTAAATCTTCATATCTATTCATATCATTCTCTGGATTCCTTGGCGTTTATATAGTCTTACAGATCAGATTATTGAAAGGAAATTACATTGATTACACTAATTCAGTTGGATCATAACAGAAAATCAGTAGAGAAGCTACGGACTCACCTACGCGCCTTTCATACCTATCAGAGTACCTCTAACTGCCTTGGTGGTTCCTCCCTAACCGATCGGGCGTTCCTCAACTGCTCTGAGCATGATCGTTGCCCCAGGATTAGCCCTAACTCTCTTCCTTCTTCTTCTACGACGCGTGAGGGTTGGTGCGTTTTTGCACCCATCAAATGGCTACCTTGTGATTCATTTTTTCAAGCTCACTTAATCCAAGAGTTTGCTATGACAATAATGGTGAGGATTTGATAACACCTAGTGGGATTTGGAATTCAACTCTGATACAAAATATTTTCTAGTATGATAAAGTTTCATTAATATGTAGTATTCCTTTCCCTCCAAATCCCATGGTTGATTATCTTATATGACATCTTAAAATTAATGGAATTTATAGTGTGAGTAAAGGTTATATGTGAGCTTGTCAATTGTGATGGGAAAAGCAAGACATAACAATCCCTTTATCCTACCTTGAGCGTTCTATGGGAGAAATTATGAGATGTTATTGTTACGAACAAAATGAAGCAATTTATTTGGTGGGTATTGCAAGGGATTTTACCAACCAACTCTAAATCAATAAGAAGGCATATTACATCTAACTCAATCTATCCACCGTGCAATAATGATATGAAAGGTATTGCAAGGCATTTTATTTGGGTTTGTAGTTTTTATTAATTAAGTAATAAATTTGTTGTGTTTAAATATTTATACATAACTTAAAATCTTTTTAAAATAATATATGCTTGTTGAATTTTTATCAAAATAAAATTTAATACTATTTTTAGTATTTTAATAAATTATGTGCATTATGCTCCTATATTTTAATATAATGATTATATGTAAATAAAAAATACGATTTTAAAATGAAAGAAGATTGTCTATTAGGTTTATTTATTTCTATATCAAAGATTAATTAGCAAATGTTTTATACAAATTAACTTAATCATATTTTATAATTGCAAACAATAAGTAATAAAAATTATTATAATATTATAAGTGGATGTAAATTAAACAGAAAAAAGTAAATAAATAATGAAAAATAAAAGTACATTAAAATATATATTATTATAACCTCATAAATATTAATGAATTAAGAAAGAAGAAGATAAATATCACATATAATACATACGTGGAATTTATTAATTCATTTAAAAATTTGAAAAAGTAAAACATTTGAATTTGTGACGGTTATGGAATAATTGAGTATTTAACCCGTTTTATTTTCTAATGAAATTTTCATATGCTTAGCATTTAATTATGAAAATTTCATGGTTTGAATTTAGAGATACTAATTCTCAAGTTTGTTTGAATTGGTCTAAATTAACATAGTTTATATTAATGTAAATTTAATTTAAATTAAATTTAATTTGAACTAGTAAATATGAATTCGATCCCATGCCAAAATTAAAATGATTGGTCCAAACTAATCAGAAGTGTCAATTACACGTTTTTTTATTTAATTAGATTTTTTTATAAGTCAAAATATTTTAAATGAAATTAAAATTAATTAGTAAAAACTTCATTACATAAAACACTAAAAATGGAAGAAATAATGTAACAACTAATCAATTACAAAAAAACACACACTATCATTCAAACATTAAAATTCGAAATAATTTATACTACATTCAATTTTAAACCATAATATCATACACCATATTTTGGATATGTATAGTGAAATCATGACATTTTTAATTTGATTTCAGTTTAATAGAATAGCTCGAATCTAGCTCGAACTCATATCGATTTTTTTAGCTATTTGAACTGGCCTTATTTTAGCCAAATTTGCATTCGATTTGGGTTTTTAATTCAAATTTAACACGATTAATTGAATTATCATACAAATTACAATCCTTTTTTAATCCCACCCATATACTAATAATAATAATAAACCTATCTCTAGTGTATTTTAACAGCTTGTATTTTAGATGAAAAAAATTAATATATTTTGAAAATAAATATCAAATAAAAAATGCTACGACTCCATAAAATAATTTTTAATATCAATGAATAAAATAATAATTATATATCTAAGATTATATTTACTAAGAAAAGCGAGTAGAAATAAAAACAAAAATATGTCCAAATGCATTCGAATAAATTTATACGAGAATATGTCATTATAGATATAAATGATCTAAATGTAAAACACTACCATTATGGTTAATTTGTTTTTTCAAATAGAGTTTGAAAAAAATACCCAATAAAGATTCAAACCCAATAAAGATTCAATTTCTATGGAGGAAGGTTCCTTTGGTAGAAAAAATATAAGGAGAAGGAGAAAGAAAAATGGCTATAGTTTTAGTAAATAAGAAAGCGGCTAAACTATTTTCTTGTTTGCTTTGTGCTTAAACATTGAACATTAATTCTATCAACCTAAATTGTTAATTTGGTAATTTGAATAAAAAAGATAAGGTTCAACATCTATGTACAGAATAAAACTTTTAAATGACTTTTTTTGCGTGCAAATGTTAGATTACTTATCTAATATGAGTAAAATAATGGATCAAAAATATGTATAAAGGATATGTACTTAGCTTGCGGCATAGTTACGCATGACATATTACGAGGGCAGCCATGGACACGAAGATTCACTACTATATGATATTTTTCCAAATATATCCCATTATCATACATAAGCTTCGAAACCTTGTTATACAATCTTCTTTGTAGAAAAGTCATATGAAACAAGATCTAGTTTTTTCTATCCCTAAACTCCAGCCACTTAATACTACTAAAATATATACATATAGTCTCAGACATTTAACCACGGTTATTAGAAAAACCGAGGCTATAGGGTTTTGGCCTTGGTTTTAGAAGGCTATAGGGTTTTGGCCTCAGTTTTTCTAAAACCGAAGCCATAGACATACCCTATGACCTCAGTTTTTACAAAACTAATGCCATAGATGTACCTTATAACCTCGGTTTTTACAAAACTGAGGCCATAGACGGTATTTATAACCTCGGTTTTTAGAAAACCGAGGCCATAGATATACTTTATCAATTTCCCCTTTTTAATTTACACCAAACATTAAATTTTTTAACTAATTTTTTAATTTTTTTATTTTTCCCTATCAATTTTCTCTCTTTTACACTAAGTACCAAATTTTTTTCTTTTAATTCCTCTTTTTTTTTCTTTTTTATTTTTTCTTTTCATTTCTTTTCTTTTCTTTTCCATTTTCCATCTTTTTTTCAATTTTTTTTTCTTATGATTTTTTTATTTTTTTGCCGTATATATATATACTTTCGATCCCCTAACCGTAGTATTCTATTCTCTGCTTGATCGAAACCCTTGCGTCACGTTCTAGCCTTGCGCCACCGCGTTCCAGCCTCTATTCCTGCCTCGTGCCATCGCGTTCCAGCCTCTGTTCCACTCTCGCCATAGTAGTTCCTTGGCCACTACTTGAATCTTTCTGGTAATATTAACTCATATTTTCCTTTATAAATGACTCTCGGTACCAAATATCGATCGGTACGTAGAGGTTATATCTAGCTGCCTAAAGGCTTGCTTGTTTTGATAAATTTGGATGATGGATATTTCTTAGATGGGTTATGAAAATTTGTTAGGAAGGTCGCTTGGTATGGTTTGTGGAACGTGTTGGTCGCCTGGTGCTTGGCATGGTACCGGTGTTGGTTCTGGTTCGTTGGGTTGGTGTACTGGTACTGGTGTGCTATAGGTTGTTCATTATGGTGGTGCGCTAGTGTGTGGTACTTGGCGCGGTGTTGGTGTTGTGCCTGTTTTACCCTAGCTAGCATTTCTGTTACAATAAACAAAGAGGATCGAAAATAGTATTTTTAGAAAATTTTATTGATATACTATTTACCAATTAACTTGTAATGAGTAATTGTATATTAATTTCCTGTTTTTGTTGCAGAGTAGTTTCACCAGAGAAGTTTTAGCTAGCCACTATGTTATCTCACCATAGTTGTGCTTAATTAGCTTCATTAATGAGAGAACCGCACAAGTTGTTGATGATAACAATTTATTTATGGTAATTTTTCCTTGAAGTCCCTTGTTAGATTATTTATATAGTTACACTGTAGATTTCTGTTGCTAAATTATTTTCTGGTAAGTACCTATGTGCACTATGTTTTGAGCATATAGTATATATTTTTATCTATTTTGTTGCTGATTTCTTTTTCCTGGATCAGAATGTAGTGCATGGAGGTATCAAACTTGAAAATCTTTTGGTAACTTGCAATGACAATGTGAAGATTGCAGATTTCAGTGTCAGCTAGGTTTTTGAGGTAATCATATTCATCAAACCTTTGCCACCATATGAATGTTTTCTACTAGGAAAATACATGTGTATTGTTGAGAAAGTTGATTTCCTAACATTTTTTAACATTGTCTTACATGAGGACGAGGACACACTTAGGCGATTTGCCAGAAACTCAGGCATTCACTACACATCTATATGTGAATATTGTGTAGGTTTTAATTTAGTTTGAACTTGAAAACTACCTTGAGTCCTATAGTTTAATACTTCCATTGTATATGTGGTGTTTCCCATATTTTCCTGGTAAGAAAAGTCAATTGTTTCTATTGTTTCAGTTTTGTTAACTGAAACAATGGAAGTACCCATGTGACTATTTCTAGAGCCTTATATGCACCTTAACCAATAGATAAAAATAAATACCTATGTGCACTGTGTTTTGAGTCTCAAAATAGATAAAAATAAATACTATGCTCAAGTTATTTCTATTGTACACTGTATTTATGGTTCATTCTTATTACTTGCTTGCATAGCCTTATAGGTACACTAGGCACTAGGGGCACCAACGCAGCAGGCACTAATGCAACAGTAATTGTGGGCACCAACGCAAAGTACTAATGCAACAGCACTAGGCACCAAAGACACCGTAGCAAAGATGCACCTGACACCGTAGCAAAGAGAGGCACCAACGCAATAGCATAGCAGGTACCACCCACCAGCTATATTTCTCTTCTTTTTTCCCCTCCCTCTAAAGGTTTGTATTTTACTATCTCTATTTTGGGTTTCTTTCATCCCTATTATTTAGTGTTTTTGATTTAATTTGCTAAGATTTGTGAACATATAGAGAAGATGGAGATTGGGAATGTATGGAGAATGGTATAGTAGAGCCCATGCAAATGGTGGATTATTGCCATGTTTTCCACATACCCAATGGATTTGGTTTGAGGGAGGCTAACCGTGCAAGTAATTTCTATCATTCTATCGTCCCCTCAATTTCTTGATTTGAAGAGAGACTTAGACGAAAAAATTATACAGTGTATCTATTGATCCAGTTTTTGAATATTTGTTATATGCATCTATTTCAAGTGCCCTGCATTGTAATATTGCAGTTATATTACTATTTTTTTCATAGATATTTTCTATTAGATTTTAGTATGAAAAAATGGAATTTATTTCACTATTGGCCTCAGTTATTTCATTGGTGTTGATGCTGATACAGGTATAAAAGGAGAGAAATTCTAGAATCTGAAAGGGGTCTCTAACCTTATAATTGTTGTTCCTAGTAGCAGACCCATTCTTCCTTTATCCCCTCTTTGGAAAAGTCTAAAATCTGAAACTTCTTCTGCTCTTAATTTATCAAATCTTTGAAGTTTCTTCTTTAAGGTAGTTTTCAACTCTCTTGCTTTTGTCTTGATCTATCTGTTGATGTGATTATTTTAAGAAATCATTTAATATTTTTTTTGATAACATTTGGGTTGGTGTTTTAAATTCATGATCTGAAGGTGATTTGTAATTTGTTAGGTGAGATTTAGGGTTCTATCTGCAATGGATAATCGGTTTTTGTGTACTTCGGCTACATCTAGCTAAAAATAGTTAGCCTAGACATTCTCTTTTAGCATATTTTATCCATATTTTGGGAAAGAAAGTAACTTTGAAAAATTAGCCAAGGGTTTTTTTCTTACCTATACTTATGACTAGTTTGAAAGCATAAATGACAACAATTTATGCTTTTGGATCTAAGTAATGTGCTGGCTAACACTTTTTTGTCTTCTTTTCATTCCATTTCAGCTGACTCTTCTTTGTCTCTGTTTACATGTGTATTTATGCATCTGTCTCTCTTTTCTGGAAAGCTTGACTTGTTATTGAAACAGTGTTGATCAAAATATCAGTGTCCTAGCAGAATTGTTGGGATGCACCATTACAGGCCCTGAAAGCCTTCTTGTTTATGAATATGTTCTAAATCAAAGCCTACATGATTACTTTTTTAGAGGTACTATTGACTTTAAAATCTGTCATCTTTTCATGTTTGGCTATGTTCTTTTCTTTTACTTATAAAAGAAAAGATTGTTGTTAAATTGATTGTTGTTGGTACTATTATTGTTAAATTGATTTAAATCTCCCTGCTATTGGTGCAACGCTGTTGGTTCTACTACTGCTGGTGCTCTTCTTGTGATCTTTGGTGTTGCTACACGACATTTGGTGTTGCTACATGGTAGTCTTGGCCTTCTTGTCTTGTTGGTGTTAGTGTTCTGTTCTTGGCTTTGAGGTGGTATTCTTGATGTTTGTGATGTTGGTGCTAGTGTTGGTTTTGGTCTTATTTCTTATTTGGTGTATTAGCTTCTTTGGTGTTGGTAATACTAAGTTTTTTTTTCATGTTTGTAATTAATACTAAAAAGTTAGTTTGTAATACTAAGTTTTTTTTGTGTATATATAATAAACTCTCAAATGTAATTATACTTTTAATTTTAATATAATATGATTTTTAATATTGTAATTAATAAATTTATTGTAATTTATATTGATTTTTAATATTGTAATTACTAATTGAATTTTTTTTGTAATTTATGTATACCCTATGGCCTCAGTTATTAGAAAACCGAGGCCATAGGTCATTACCTATGGTCTCTCAATACATCTCCTCCTACATCCTTAAATAATCAAGATCCTTCTTTAAAGCTTTCTATTCATCCCATGCATGTTGGAGAACTATAAGACTTAGCCTATCCGAGCTAATTAGATTTTAACTCCTTAATGACTCGCTTAGGATTTCCTCAGCATGTATCAACATATCTAATAAGTATAACGTACTGGTTACTATAAAAAAACACATGTTGGATAAGTTGTATACCTGATTAAGGAAACTTTTTGGGTGTCCTTTGTTTGAAGTAGTTGATTTTAAATTCTTGAAAAGTTCTATATAGCATAAAAAAAGCCGTTGTATTTAAGGCCAATTACCAAATGAAGATAGATCAATCTCTCTTTTTTCCTTTTCTTTTATTTTCTAAAGAACCATTTGTCTGTGCCCTTTCACGAGGCTGAGCCTTTAAAGCTTCCAAAAGCTAGTCATTTTCTATAGAAACCAAGTTTTTCTACGATGAGGAAGTGTTTGTTTGGTTAGTGAGTCATCTCTTTTTTTATTTTTTCTTTTTCTTCTTACCATTTTCTCCTTTTTCCTTCCATCTTCACCTCTCCACTATATATTTATCCTCCTATAGAAGGGAGCTTTTCTGTGGGAGATTCTCTCTGGTAGGCTACCTCCTCTCTTCTTATTTCTTCTATTTTTTTTAAAATAATTTTGTGATTTACATGTATGTGAGATCCCAAGTCTTTATAATTAATTTTAAGAATTTTATAAAATATATTTTTAGTAGTATTTTAATATGTAACCATTTTTTAAGAATTTCCATGCAAAAATTAGATTTTTCTATAAATATTAAACTGTTTGAATAGCTCACCGACGAGGGTGGCCATAGAGCGATCGACGAGTAGCAACAAAGGGCTAGTGAGTAATGGAGAAAAGGGTGGCAAAGGAATTTGCATATTCGTAAGGGTGTTTGCGAGGGTGGTCAGGGAGGATCAATTTTGCCTATAGATAGGCACACAGATCAACCATTTTCTCATAACAAAATCTCATCATCTTTTTCTCTCTCTATACTTTCTATCTCTCTAAAAATATTATAATTTTCGATATGTTTCTAAGTTGTTGATTTGGGGAGAAAATATTCAAACATTCAATTAAGTAAGAATGAAGTATCCAATGAGAGAAATTTATTTGAATTTCAAGTGATTAATATAGGAGTATTGAAAGGAAAAGTTTGGATTTAGTAAGATAATCTTTTCGATTATTACAAAATTATGATTCATCTAAGTTATAGATTACTACTAATTATTAAGTTGAATGTTTATAAATTCTAACCAAAAATGGAAAATAACACCGTTTAAAGGAGAAGAAACCCAAGACTAACATATTTTTAGGTAAGGGATTACTCTACTTTTTCTTTAAGCATTTTTTTATAAATTAAGATGCATATTTAGGTGTTTAAAAAAATGAAAATCGATACCATGTTTAATTAATAAATTTTATGGAAGCATATATATATTTTTATGATATAATATGCGATGTTAACTTTTATACTGGTACACATACTTTTATGATATGAGATATGATATTTAAAATGTACATGACATTTGTGATTTTATGCATGCATCATGATATTTTTTTTTGAAGAGTTTTAGCTGTGTTAGTCTTGTTGAGTTTGGTACCCTAGATATACTTATTGTAACATATGGAATTTTATAAGGACCACATGTATGCATTTACACATGTACCTCAGAGTTTAACTACACATGGGCCACATAATTGGAACCTTATATGCCTTAGAATTGATCGCCCAGGTGCCTCAATAAAGTTGATCAATACAAGTTTAATATGTATCTTAAAGTATGATTGTACATTGATCTCGTAGTTTTTCCACTACGGGTCTTGGAACTAAACCCCCTGTGTGCCTTAAAGTTGATTTTCCATGTATTTGAGATTTAAGTAATACATATAGATATTACATGACATGTATATAGATTTATGACTTGACATAGCATATTTTATTATAATTGTTTAAGTATGCATTGGTTACATAGAATGTACACTCATACTGGTTCAAGAAGTGAGGAAGTACAAATATACTAGATTTTTAAATAAAATCTCCCAACTATTATATACTATATATAAGACTATTGATTTTATAGACATGCATGAGATATTTATAATATAATGCATGCATCATTATAGACATGCACGAGATTTTTATATATGGAGTGGTGAGTTCACTCCCCATCTTTTCCTTACTTTTTAGTTACGACATGGTGATATTTGTAATAAAGATAAGGAGCTTAATTTAAGAGGATTAAGACATTGAAGGTTTGACCTAAAAATCTTATTTCTTTATTTAGCTATTTTAGTTATGATCTAGGCATGTTTAGATCACTATGATTTAATGATTTCATTTAGACTTGTAAATATCATGGTTAAATTTATGAATTTATAATGAACTTTTCTTTTAAAATTATACAATCTTTGAGAGTGTCCAAATTGTTTTTATTTCACGATAAATTGAAGGATTTTTTTAGTTTTTTTCATAATTATTTAATAAATTTTCTTTTAAATATATTTCTCTCTTTAAAATTTATGTATCCATATTTTGGGCATGACAATGCCATTACAATATTGTGTTTGGTGGGCCATTGTTGTTAATAGATATGATTTTTTTTGTTTTGTATATTTTAATGTGCAAAGTGTCTCTTTTATTTGTTTTACAATCTTATTGTGTTATATTTTATATTGTTTTTTCCTACAATCATGAGCCTCGTTATGTTATCATTTTAGACTGTTTATAACTTAAGTTGTTGCTCATGATTGCTTTATTTCCTTAACTTTTAAGTTTAAGTGTTTTAATATTAATGAAATATTTCATTTTGGTTTAAAGAAAAGTAATATCTAATTCTAAGACTTACATAAGAAGCTTTTGTCCAAAAAATATTTAATTTAATAAATACTTGAATTCTTACTAGAAATTTGAATGAAAATTTTCTCTAATTTTCAATATCATTTTCTTGTTTTCTTTATATTTTTTTTATAGAAAAATTAGAAATTTCATTAATTAATTTATTAAAAATGGAGAATATAAATACATAATAAATTATAACAAATAGACATACAACATTATAAACATCATTATCACTACTACAATACATACATATAGTCTCGGACATTTAACCTCATTTTTTTTTAAATTGAGTCCATAGGGTTTTGGCCTCGATTATTTAAAAACTGAGACCATAGATATACCCTATGGCTTCGATTATTTAAAAAACGAGGCCATAGACATACCTTATTAATTTTCTCCTTTTTACACCAAATTAACACCAAAAGTTTTTATCAATTTTTTTCTTTTTCCCTTTTTTCCTCCTTTTTTTCTTCTCTTTTTTTTCCTTTCCCGACCCAACTTACTCTCATATCCTAGGAGTTTTGTGCAGAGCACATATATATAAATTCTTTTCAGAGATGGGATTAATTGACCCTCTCAGCCACTCTACGTCTCGTCTTGCCATCGTTATCTCATCTCACCGTCCTCGTTCCCTTGTTTCTTTTTCCCCTTCACGTGTTAGAGATGTATTTCATCATTGTGTGACTAATCTACAGTTCCTTCTTTACCCTCTCCGAAATTAATAATCTGATTCCGACATGGACGAGTTAGGTTTGATTGAAGTAGAGGATCATCTCTTCGAATTCACTCTGGCTGAGGTACGCATATTCAAATTTTGTTTATTAAGTAATCATCCCATAGCTTCATTCATTATTTGATGTTTTAAATATTTTTAAAAAATCCCATTATTTTTTTAGAAATTGTTTGATTCAACCTGTGTAGTTCTCTTGCTACCGAGGTCTCTATCCCAACCATAATAAAATGAATCTACCATCATATCATAGGTGGGTCGGCATCGATGACCTCAAATACGACATCAGGGATGATGATTAAGCTTTTGAAGCCCTAGATGACCAAAATGATGATGAAGACAATGGAGGCATGATAGCGAGACCAATTAGTATGCTTATTCTAGTAAATTGGTTTTCCTTTTGTAGAATTTACTTGTTAAGGTTTAGTGTTAGCTAATGTGATAAATCCTTTTGTAAATTTTACTTGTAAAGCTGCTGTTATTGCTCATTTTAGATTTAAAATAAGTGGTCTCATCTTTTTTGCTATCTAACATTTTTTTGGTAACTCAAGCTAATCTAGCTAACCTTGTGCAATACACATTTTTTTCCTCCAATCCATCTGGTTTTACTGATTCTATTCAAAGTAAATCATCTTGACCTAACCATTAATTTTAGGAATTTGTTTGCATATGAGAAAGGATGTCCTAAAATCGCAATTGCTTCTAGGATTATGATGCAGCAAATAGTGTATATGGATGATATGATTTGTGTTCCTTAGAAAAACTTGATGAAGAAAGGTGGCCATGATCTTAAGGTTGAGCTAAGCTCAATGGTTAATGATTCTCTGTCTACTACAAGTGATCGAGCTGGACTAGTGAATATTTCTTCAAGTGGCATTGATTGAGTTTCAAAGGTATTAATTGATGTTTCTATCTTTGGTTGCTGCAAGGATGCTTCTATGTTTAATGTGTCTTTTATTTTAGGTGTTTTTTGAGTCTTATTTTTTCTGGTGTATTGTTTTGAGTTTTCACGTGTTTTCGTGTGAGTCTTGTTACTAGTATATGAACCTTATTCCATACTACTTTATTAGATAATTCTCATGTTAATAGTTCTTTCATTTATTAGCTTAATTTGGTCTATGTAGATAGTGTTTGTCTTTATTTGGTTTACTTAGTTGTGAACTAGCTATCTATTGGTTTATGTTGTGTGTCTCTAATTTGAAGTTTGTAGGTTTCTTGAACATTGAATAATGAACATAAAAACATGCATAGAAACTAATGTATATTTTACTGTTTTTTAGCGAATAATGTTAATTCTCATAAACCTTTCATAATGCATTGTAATAAAATTGATGATATTAGAAAACAGAAAAACAAGTAGGATTGAAAGAACAAAAACTCACAATCAAAGCGCAAAAAATAAAAAAAGAAAAGAAAGAAAGAAAAAAATATTTAAAACAAGGACATATGACAAAGGTCAAATCAAGATGGTCAACACTTCAAGAAATGGGTGAGAATTTTGAAGAAAAAATATGAAATTTTCCACCTTCACATTATTTATAATAGATCACAACATGTGTCCCATTAGCCAACATCTTATCAATAATTACTCATTATCTTATATTTGTATTTATTCATTAAGATTTTTCATAAGCTAAGAAAAGAAATTACAAAAAATAATATATTTAAAATTTATAATAATAAAAATAACATATAAAAATTATATTTAATAATATTGAATTAGTTTCAATTAGATGATGTTTACTATTTAACGAATATAAATGATCATAGTTTAATTTGAACGACGTTCAATATAAAATAATGTGTCAAATTTTTTAAAAGTAAAAATACGTGAGTTGGTCGTTACAGATATTATTTTTATTATTATAAATTTTAAAATTATGATATTTATTATTATTTTTAAATAACTATTGTATTTAATCTTTGTTCATTTATCTTTCAAACTTTTTAAGATAAATGTTGTATTTGTTAGCATTAAATTAGTGTAACTTAATATCAACCATTAAATTTTATATGAAACGGAAATATCCAATTTAGTAACAATCCAACAAATATAAAGAGTGGTGTGAGAGAGGCAAGAATATTTATTAGATTTAACTTCAAAAAAAAAAAATTTAAGTTGACTGACTCAACAGATGGTGGGAGTGGTAGGAGAGAGACAAGAATATTTATTGGTGGATTGAGTCCACAGATGGAAGTAGAATTGGCCATATCATTAACTATGAGACAAACGTTGAATAAGCATAACAATTCACAAAATTATTCATTTGATATAATGGATATTTACTTATAATAATAAAAGAATACAAATAAAAGGTTTAATAATTAAAAGATAATTTAAAAATTATATATATTAAAAAGATTAAAATAATATACTATAATTAATATTGAAACCCTAATTTAATAAAAATAAAAGGTTTAATAAGTGAAATGTTTCAAATGGATTGTATGAATTGGGTTGAAACTTACATTGATCACAAACTTAGTTATATGTTATGGTTTCAATAATATTTGTTTACTTTAAGAATGTTAAAATACATCAATTTACACTCTTTTTTTTTGTGATATTAATATTATTTTTGTTCATTTTTAGTCTTTTGGGAATATTACTACATTATGAAAGTTTATAAATTATGGACCTAATTAACCTAAAGGGAGGGGAATATGTTATTTTTAATTTTTACCAATTTATAATTTAATAATCTAAACAAACCAGTTAGGTATGCAATCGTGTATAAATATAAGTGCGTAAATAAAATAATAACACACGATATTTTTAGGTGAAAACAACTTAGACCACAACCATGGCCTAAGAGGAAAACCACCGGTCTACCAGACCACCTAACTTTCTACTATGAAAATCAAAAGTTCAAGTATAAACTCGGTCTTATGTACCCTACTTAGGATACTGCCCCAATGTATTTTACTTACGAGCCCCTGCTCTGTTTTCACAGTTTCTAAAAATTAACGTGGGCGGTTTCCAGACCAACGTTCCAATAAACTCTCCGCCAATCAGATCGTTCACAAATCAATTGTAAAAAGATTAGCACAAAAAATACAAGTTTCTCTGTGTGTTCTAGGATGAATTTAACAATGAATAATCCTAAATAAATGATTCAAAATATATTTCATTTAAATCAAATCAACTTAGTGAATTCTAGAGCAAAAAGATTAAGCACAAGTTTCATAAAAATAACTTCTTTGAAATTTAATAATCAAATCAAATAATTATGATCATACATAGAATCATTTAATTTAAACATATAACAATATAATCAAGAAGAAATTATATAAAGATAAAAATATGATATAAATTTACTAATAAATATACGATATCCATTTGGTATTAACCAACCTGTTTAATCCTTTATGCTCTAATTATTATTTTTTTAAACTTCACTGCCGCTAGTATCAATTCTCTTTCCTCGCCTTGTATTAACGAACTATGTAGTGTTGAATGAATGTTAGATTCTCAGATCCAATAGGTAACCGAATGACTTTTCTCATATAAGACAAATAATGGTATTATATAGCATGAATTAACATTGTCCTTTTTCCAGTAGTCTATGCTATATTCTCAAGATGAATTAATCATGCTTTTCTTTTATCGACTGCCGATGAGTTAATATTGTTTTTTTTTCCGGCAGAACTGAACAATTCGGCAACTTCAACTTCTTTTTCTTTCTTTCTCTCCCAGCATACTTAACCCTAAACCTATGTGTGTCTTTATATAGACAATGATAACATAGTAGCATTAGGGTTAGAATATTTTGGGCTTCATTATTTCAAGCCCATTCAAAGTCTTAATAAATAAAAAAAATATTTTTAAATCACATCTTAAAAATATTAAGACATATAAAAAATATTTAAGCAGAAAAAATAATTTTAAATTTAATGAACATGTACAATTAAATGTATAAATGCAATCTTATGTGTCGTATTATAAAATATATACCTGAAGTATGATTATTTGAAACTCGAGCATTTTTTCAACTTTTTTTAATACACTTGATATCAGGCCTACAAACTAGTTTACAAGTAAATATTTTGTCCACGAAAATAACCAACACTCATAGTCCTTACAAACCCCCCCTTTGACATTTTCGTGTGGCAAAACCTCTTACTCACTACAGGACACTTATAAAAATAAGATATAAGTACAATGATATCCCAGACTCCATAGTGGAACTATCTTATGGTCCGGTGAATCCATCTTCATTGCAACTTGACAAGTTTGTAAGTAATTGAAATGACATTGACAAAGCATAGGACAACTTGGCATGAAAGCCTCATTATACATTAGTTCAATTTATATAAAAATAAGCGAAGTGTAAAGAATAATCATGTAGTGTGCATTCATACCAATCAAGCTTAATTAAGTATGTTCTCCCCCTATATGCATAACAAAATAAAATCATGGAAGTAAAACACATTATTCTCTACCCTTTTTTGACATATGAGAAAGATAAAGTATTAGACAAAGCAATTAAGCTAAACTACTCCTAAAGATATAGCAATGTAAAAGTAGAGTAATACATAAATACAATATGCTTTAAACTCTCCCAAAGTTCTATGACTCTCTAACTTAGAAATGAATTAAAAAGGTAATAAATAAAATTTTGATGTTTATTTTTTGTAATTTTCATAAATAGCCATATAAGGTATTAAACTCATTTAATTACAAACAAGTTACACAATTGATTGAGAACTCATCATTTTTTAACTCCAATTTTTATTATTTATCATATAAATAAATAAGTAGAATATAAAAGGTGCACACGCACACTTCGCACATATAATGACATATTGACATTTACTTAAAGTAGTATATATGTTTAAACTCCACAAATATATCAATTAATTCATTTATGATCTATCAAGAAAGACTCAAGAAAAAAGTATCACCTATCATGTAAAACTATAATCGAGTCTTCAATCTTACAAAATAAAGTACATCTACTAAAGGAGGACTTTTTTTTGTATTTTTTTATACATATGAGGTAAATGATATATACATATATATTTTAACCTCTATTGGCTCTTTCTTTTTGTGCATTCAATGTACAAGATTTATATGTAATCATTTTTTGCATAATCTTTCATTATTATTATTTTTTTGCACGTGCCATAAACCCAGGATGATGGCTTTCACACTAGTTGTGAGGTAGGCCTCTCCGCTCACTACGGTAGCTTCACACATCACAGTAGGTAGCCCTAACAATACTAGCTGCCTCCATACGGTAAAGTTTTAGCAAGTAAGAAGTATAAATCAACACAATTTTACAGTCAAGATTAGTCGAAGTCCTAGAGTCTTTCAAGAAAATTCATAAACTTCAAGCATAACATTTATGTGTGTTCGTGAGTGTGTGAAGAATTTTATGTCAACCTCGATCATCACATGTATAAGAATATGTGTGTGTACATAAGCCAAAATTTTAGAATAATTTATACAATAAATATCAAAATGAGTTGAGTCACTAAAAATGAGATTATGTGTATGGAAGTATTAAATAAGTCAAATACTGTGTTGGCCAAACAAGGATGCTATTTTTTTGTAATAAAATTTGAAATTCAATTTGAGGGAGAAATTCCCAAGGCACTTCTGAGATACTCAAATCTTTGAGTGTCTATGGCTTTAGTGAATATATCAGCTAATTGTCTCTCAGTAGGTACAAACTCAAGTGTCACTATTTTCTCTTCAACTAATTCTCGAATAAAGTGATGCCTAATGTCAATGTGCTTAGTTCTAGAATGTTGAACCTGGTTCTTATAAATACATATAGCACTAGAGTTATCACAATATAAGGGCATCATACCTTGTGGTTGATCGTAGTCCTTGAGCATGTTTTTCATCCAAAGCATTTGTGTGCAAGAGCTTCCTTTAGCAATGTATTCCGCTTCAGCTGTAGAGAGTGAGATATAGTTCTAATTTTTACTGTGCTATGATACTAAGTTGTTTCCAACATAGAAACAACCACATGATGTGCTCTTCCTATCATCCTGGTTGCCTGCCCAGTCGGCATCTGCAAAACCACTTACTTCACAAGTAGTGTCAGTAGTAAAATATAAACCATAATTACTTGTTCCTGAGATATACCTGATGATTCTCTTTACATTCTCTAAGTGTGATTCCTTAGGGTCAGCTTGATAATGGGCACACACACCAATAAAAAACATATGTTAGGTCTACTTGCAGTGAGATAAAGTAAACTACCTATCATACTCTTATAAAGGGTTTGATCAACACTTTTACCTTGAGTGTCCTTTGTAATTTTTGTGCTGGTACCTAAAGGAGTCCGTAATGGCTTGCTAGTTTCAAGACCAAACCTTTTAACAAGGTTACATGCGTACTTGGTTTGAGAAATAAATATATTATCACGAGATTGTTTGATTTGCAAACCAAGGAAGAAAGTCATTTCACCTACCATGGACATTTCAAATTCATTTGTCATAACATGCACAAAATCATCCACTAGTGTACTAGATGTGGATCCAAAAACTATGTCATCCACATAAATTTGAGCAATAAAGATCTCGTCACTACTCCTTTTAATGAATAAAGTCTTATCAACTCCCCCTCGAATAAATCCCTTGTTCAAAAGATAGTTGGTAAGTCTCTCATACCATGCTCGTGGAGCTTGTTTCAAACCATAAAGAGCCTTTTTGAGTTTGTAAACATGATTTGGAAATTTCGGATCAAAAAATCCTTTTGGTTGTTCCACGTACACCTCCTCATTCAAAAAACCATTCAAAAAGGCAGACTTAACATCCATTTGATATAATTTGAACTTCATATGATAGGAAATAGCGAGTAAAATCCTAATTGACTCTAGTCTAGCTATAGGTGCAAATGTTTCATCAAAGTCAACTCCTTCTACTTGCGTGTAGCCTTGAGCTACTAACCTAGCCTTATTTCTAACAACAATGTCATGCTCATCTGATTTATTTTTGAACACCCATTTTGTTCCAATAACATTTTTGTTTTTAGGCTTAGGTACTAATTTATGAGTGCTCAAAAAGCACTAAAATTACCATGATTTTATGCACATTAATTGATTAAAAATATATATATTTATATGTTTTATCATATATTTATATAAATTTGTCTTTTTCGAAATCACGGGTATTTTTATTGTTTTTCAGGTATTTTCGCTTAAAACGTAACTTAAAGACTCAAAGAGGAATACTGGAAGCAATACATCACAAATATATTAATAAATAAATGGGCAAAGGTCAACAAATATGGAAAAATTGGACAAAATGGGTAAAAAATGTCAAAAATGTCAAAAAGGAGAAAATCACGCCGCCACGCTTACCACACAAGATCGTCAGCGCTTGCTCTAGATCCGCTGTTGTGCTCGCCTCACAAGACGCCTATGCATGCCCCAGCTGCCCTCCCCACGCGCTGCTACCATATCGCCCCATTTTCGCGCGCAGCTACCCCCATGACGTCATGCCGACGTCATCAATGACCTCAGCAATTACACTCCACATTTTCACAATTTTTTAACATTTTTTCACTCACTTTTTCTCCCCATCCTCACCTATAAATACCTCCCTCTCTTCACTTCATATCACACCTCAAAACACACTTCTCTCTTTTTTGTTTTTCTCCATTTCTTAGTTTTTAGTTTTTTTTTAAGTTTTTCTTATTTTTTAGCTAGTTTCTCTTAGTTTTAGAGTTCTTCCCTTTTTGGGAAGGACTAGTTATGTTTTTGTAATTTATTTGCTTTTGATTCAATAAATGGGAGTACAAATTCCGTTTGGAGGTTTTCTAGCAACGGGAATAGCATCGAAGTACTGTAAGGATTTTATTTTCTTTGCAGTTATTTTTTATGCTTTATTCTTACATGTTATATTTAATTTGTCTGTGATTAAATTTAACTGTGCTGGCTGTTTGTAAACATGATATAATAATAACGTTATTATGCTTGCGAAATATTAAATAGGTAAAAATCACTAAAATGAATTGATTTTATTTTTATTCAAGATTTTATATTAAGAATGTTAGAGAGAAATATATTATTTTTCATTACAAACTTAAATCTGAAAATTAGATTTTAAAGTTTAGTTATCCGGTCTAATTTAGAGTAGTGCTCTTTTATTTGTTGGTACAATCGTCCGGTAGTTAGAGTGAAGCTCTATTTCAAAAGTTTTTGTAATAATTATTATTTGAAAATGTATTGACAACATGTTTTCAGTAGTTGTTTTAAAACTTGAAAGTTAGTACTCGGATAATTAAATTCTTAGGTTTAATTTGGACACCTTGAATAAAGTTTAAACTGTCTAACCCCACCAAAGGTGGCATTTAAATGGTTCATTTTCAATCTCTTAGAAAAAGGAATTAATTTAATTAACCAAATCAGTTATTAACCCCACCCATAAGTGTTAATTGATTTGTTTAGTTAACAAAGAATATCTAACCCCACCAAAGGTGGTATTCATACAAAAAAGGGAGAATCAATAAATATCAATTCATATCTTTAATAACTTAAATAATAGGAGCAAGCATAATTAACTTAGTTATTATATCCATAAATACTCCACTATTTATAAAAGATAAAATTTGCATAAATGTTTATTGAATCCATATCTATGTTTATTTTTATGTCAGTAGATTAAAAAAACACAAAACCCCAAAATATCGTGATAGGATGTTTAGGATTTAATTTCATTTTTAAAAGTTTGAATAATAAATTAAAAACCACATACATTCCTTCCTTAGATCGACTTTGGGAGTATACTTATCATTTTCTATGAAATGATTTGTGCACTTGCGAGATTTTATAAATATAAAACCAAAGTATTGGCAAGAATTGGCACTTCCGGTTTTCGCTCATCACTAATATCCACACATGATTTCTTTCAAATTGAGCTAACTCATCCTGCATGGAATTTATCAAAAATTCATCCCTAAGGGCTTTATTCACATTTTTTGGTTCAAATTGTGAAATATAGCATAAATGGGTTACCTCACTTTTTTGTCTTCTTCTTGTTACAATGCTTGCATTAGGATCTCCAATTATATTTTTAATAGGATGATTTTTTGAAGTTCGAGTTGGATTTATCATTGATGAGATTGATGCTTCTTCCTTCTTTTCTTCTCTTTCCTCTAACTCTTCTTCTTCTTTTATTCCAATTGTGTCACTAGTCATTGATTAGGTGTTGTGAAATTTTCTTCATTTCCACCTTCTTCACTTGTAATCTTCTTACCTCCATCATCTATAAAGACATTTATGGATTCCATAACTACATTAGTTCTACAGTTGAAGACTCTATAAGATCTACTATTTAGGGAATAACCAAGAAATATACCTTCATCACTTCTTCAATCAAACTTACCCAACTGTTCTCGATCTATAAGTATGTAGGATTTACTTCCAAAAACATGCATAAATTTCATATTGGGTCTTTTACCTCTTCATATCTCATAGGGAGTTTGGTTTGTACCTGGGCGAAGATATACACGATTTATAATGTGACATGCAATGTTTATAGCTTCAGCCCAAAACCTTTTGGAGACTCCCTTGGCATGCATCGTTACTCTTGCCATCTCTTGAAATATCCTATTTTTCCTTTCAACTACTCCATTTTGTTGAGGTGTGATAGGAGCAGAGAATTCATGAAAGATACCATTTTCTTTTGCAGAAGTTAGCATACTTGGTATTTTCAAACTCTTTTCCATGGTCTGTTCTTAGTCTCTTGATGGTTACTATTTTGTCATCTGTTTCAACATGCACTCTTGTACAATATGAGATGAAGAACTCAAAATCATCTGACTTGTCTCTAAGAAAGTCTACCCATGTGTAGCGAGAAAAGTCATCTACTACAACTATGATATATTTCTTACCTAAAAAACTTTATGTTCTCATAGGACCCATAAGGTCAATATGTATCAATTCCAATACTCTGTTTGTATTTATACTCTTGATCTTCTTATGAGCAATCCTAGTTTGTTTACCCAATTGACATAGTCCACATACAGGTATTTCAATTTTTGAGAGAATAGGTAAACCACGCATAGTCTTAGTTTTACTTAATCTAACCAGATCTTTACAATTCATATGACCTAGTTTTTCATGCCACAAGGTAGTTGAGTCATTTCTAGCTAGGTTACATGTTACTATGGGTGATGTATCAATACAATAACAATTGTCATGTGATCTGATTCTCTTAATAATACATTCACCCTTTTGATCTGTTACAATACAATGATTGTTTGTAAATTGCACATTAAAATCACTATCACATATTTGACTTATGCTAATCAAGTTTTCCTTAAGTCCTTCCACATATAAAACTTCATCAAGTTTAGGGATACCCTCTATTTGAATAGAGCCTTTTCCAATAATTTTAGATGTTTTACCATCACCAAAGGTAACTATCCCTTTATTGTGTTCCTTAAAGGTTTTAAACAAAGAGCGATTCCCTGTCATGTGTCTAGAGCATCCACTATCAAAATACCAAGCGGTATTTGATTTAGCTTTAAACTCTATATGGGCCACAAAGTAGTGCAACTCAGATTTCTTAACCCATCCTCTTTTAATTTTGGACATTTGAGTTACTGGTTTCTTATGTTCCTTTTTTGTGTAGTTCTTGTAGTAAAAACTTTACGTTTTGAAATTTTGTTAGGTCTCTTAGAAACATTTGTACTCGTGATAGAATCATAAGCATAAAGAAATCTACACTTAGGTCTAATATGTCCTTTCCTACCACAATGATGACAGATGGGAACAAACTGAATTTTCTTAGAATGATAAGGTACCGAATCTACCTTCCCTGCCTGAGCAATAATGGGTTTTACAAATTGAGTTTTGGATGATGAAGGTGTTGACTGTTCATCTATGTATCCAAGACCTCTCTTATCTTCATGTGGCTTTCCATAGTCTAGGACTTTGGTTAATTTTTTAGCACCAATGGTCAAATTCCTCATCATTTCTTTAGCAATACTAAGTTCTTGCCTAAGATTTTTGTTTTCCTTAGTAGTTTCTGCAAGTCTCATATTCAAGGCATTAATATGATCAAAAAATTCCTTTTTATCTTTCTCTAGGCTAGAGGAATTTGTTTTGTGAACATTGATGATATCATTAAGTTTAGTTACTTCCATAAACAATTTATCTCTCTCTTCCCTGGCACCTAGACAATCCATGAATAGTTCCTCATAATTCGATACATTAAACTTAGACAGTAAGAGAGAAGAGTTTACTTCCTCATTTTCTTCATCCGAGCTAAGGTCAGAGTCATTGTGGTGTGCTTTGGCAGTTGTAGTTAAGGCACAATAATTAGTGTCATCATCCTCTCAGTTACTAGCATTGTCCTGCTCACTTTCTGTGTCACTGAGTGTAGCATTAAAGGCTTTTCCAAATTTCTTTTTATTGTTAGCACAATCTGTAGATATATGACCAAATCCCCCACAAGTAAAGCATTGAGGACTAGTGGGTTTACTTTTCTTACTATCAAGATTAGGAGGCTTGATTTCCCTTAACTTTCGGTCATTCGAACGACTGTAATGTCCCTTGTTGGAATGATTATTCTGTTGACCCTTCTTCTTTATGAACTTTTTAAATTTTCCTGCTAACAAGACTAGTGACTCATCATTCATATCATCATCACTATCAGAGATGTCCTTTTTGGAGCTTTTGAATGCCACATCCTTATTTTTCTTTGGTGGATCAAGAGAAAGCTCATAGGTTTGGATTGACCCGACAAGTTAATCAATTTTTAGTGTGTCTACATTCTTGCTTTCCTCTATCGCTGTAACTTTCATCTTGTAGTCTACTGTTAAAGAGCTTAGGAGTTTGCGTACTTGTATAGGTTTTGGAATTTTCTCACTAAGGTTAGAACAAGCATTAGTGATATCACAAAAGCGAGCATAGAACTGACCATAAGTAAGTGTGAGTGTCCTTAAGGATCTATCTCACTAAGTATGTCTAGTGTCGGCTCTGATACCAATTGAAAGTTTATAAATTATGGACCTAATTAACCTAGAGGGGGGTGAATAGGTTATTTTTAATTTTTACCAATTTATAATTTAATAACCTAAACAAACCAGTCATGCATGAAATCGTTTGTAAATATAAGTGCGGAAATAAAATAATAACACACGATATTTTTAGGTGGAAACAACCTAGGCCATAACCATGGCCGAGGAAAACCACCGGTCCATCAGACCACCTAACTTTCCACTATGAAAATCAAATGTTCAAGTACAAACTCAGTCTTATGCTACCCTACCTAGGATACTGCCCCAATGTACTTTACTTATAAGCCCCTGCTCTGTTTTCAAAGTTTCTAAAAATTAGCGTGAGCAGTTTCCAGACCAACGTTCCAATAAGCTCCCCGCCAATTCGATCGTTCACAAATCAACTGCAAAAATATTAGCACAAAAAACACTAGTGCCCATGTGTGTTCTAGGATGAATTTAACAATGAATAATCCTAAATAAATGATTCAAAATATATGTCATTTAAATCAAATCAACTTAGTGAATTCTAGAGCAAAAAGATTAAGTACAAGTTTCATAAAAATAACTTCTTTGAAATTTAATAATCAAATCAAATAATTATGATCATACATAAAATCATTTAATTTAAACATATAACAATATAATCAAGAAGAAATTATATAAAGATAAAAATATCATATAAATTTACTAATAAATATACGATATCCATTTGGTATTAACCAACCTGTTTAATCCTTTATGCTCTAATTATTTTTTTAAACTTCACTGCCGCTAGTATCAATTCTCTTTCCTCGCCTTGTATCAATGAACTATGTAGTGTTGAATGAATGTTAGATTCTCAGATCCAATAGGTAACCGAATGGCTTCTCTCATATAAGACAAATAATGATATTATATAGCATGAATTAACATTGTCCTTTTCCAGTATTCTCTGCTATATTCTCAAGATGAATTAATCATGCTTTTCTTTTATCGACTGCCGATGAGTTAATATTGTTTTTTTTTTCAGCAGAACTTAACAATTCGGCAACTTCAACTTCTTCTTTTTTTCTTTCTCTCCCAGCATACTTAACCCTAAACCTATATATATATAGATAATGATAACCTACTAGCATTAGGGTTAGAATATTTAATAAAATAAATATTTTTAAATCACATTTTAAAAATATTAAGACACATAAAAAAATATTTAAGCAGCAAAAATAATTATAAATTTAATGAACATGTACTATTAAATGTATAAATGCAATCTTATGTGTCATAGTTATAAAAGATATACCCGAAGTATGATTATTTGAAACTCGAGCCTTTTTTCGGTTTTTCTTGATGGACTTGATAGCATGTCTACAAACTAGTTTACAAGTAAATATTTTGTCCACGAATAACATGCAAATTTTTCTTTTTTAAAAGAATTATTTTAATTTTATAGAAAGATTAATCATAAAAAGAAAAGACACATATTATGCATTTAAAAAAGTATAACGATGTATAAGTTAGTGCACGAATGAGTTTTTTTTAATGTTCATCTTGTTTACTTTTATTTTATCTCCAACTTGAAGAAGTATCAAAAAATATTTTCCATAAGGATTATCGTGAAATTTTACGGAATTTAAAATCTCGATAGAATATCTCGCTTTTAAAAGATTAAACTAATAATCGATAATGTTCATTGTACATATAAACTCTTGTTACTTTGAAAATTTGAAAATGAGTGGGTATATATACCAACATATTAGTAAAATTAACCTAAATGAACATAACCAAACCAAAATTGTCAACTATTTATGAGATTGTTGGTTTAATTCGGTTAAAATAAATTCATTAATTGATTATTGTAGGTTGATTTTGGGTTTTTATGTATTACTTATATATTATTTTAAATGTCATTATGTCTTTTTTTATAGGTTTTTTCCTAATGAAAATTCAGTTATTTTTTTTTAATTTTATTTGGATGATTCTTAAATTGTACTCTCGCACAAAAATATGTTTGAAACTTTTATATAGTTTTCTTAAATTTTGAGTTTTTTCGTTTTTCTAGCAGTAAAATTTTGACTTAATATGTCTTGGTTTATACATTTATCTAATTAACTCCTTTTTTTCTTTCTTGATATTTTAGTGCTAGAATTTATTAATTATAACAATTTCATTACTTAGTGATGGATTAGAACTTAGCAAACTAATAATAATAATAATAATAATAACAATAATAACAATATTGGGAAGAGTTTCATTGAAATAGATAAAGATACCAATACTTTTTAATACGTGGATTTGAGATATTTGACTTAGAATTTTTCTTATTCTATACAACAAACATCAAGTATTTTAATTCTACTTTGATCATTTTTAATATAAATCACAATAAGAACTAAGTCTTCTCCTTTAAAATAAACCGTCTCATAAAGACTTCCACTAGTTCCAACCACCTTTAACATTTTAGCTAATATTAATAGTATAAGAATAAGATGAAAAATGACCAATTCCATGTTTACAAGGTAAATGCTAGAAGCAAACTGGGAGGACTTGAACAAACTATGTATATCATTATGCTGCGTTTGACGTGAAGTTTAACCAAGTCTTCTATGGAAACCAAGACTCCTTCAGAGAATCCCCATCTATAAATACAAGAGTTTCTACTTGCTAGATTTCACAACCCGATACTATCAAACAATTCAATATACATAAGAAATAAAAAGAGCCTAGCTATTTCCAAAACCAAATATGAAGGCCATTCAGTTCTTCTTAGCTTTTGTCATCTTGGCTTTGGCTACCACCATTGCCCATGCCTCTGATCCTAGCCCTTTACAGGACTTTTGTGTAGCAATCAATGACATCAAATCCGGGGGTAACAAAGTTTTCATATGAAACTTATGCTTCAATACTTGTTTTTAATACATGAAATGATACTTAGTGTAATTCGAACTATGTTGTTGTACAGAGAAATTTATATGCTTCAAAACTAATGTTTTTTTCTTCTTTGTCAAGTCTATAGAACTAACAAATATTTCTGCAATGCAGTGTTTGTGAATGGAAAGTTGTGTAAGGACCAAAAGCAAGTTGTTGCAGATGATTTCTTCTTCTCTGGGCTTCAAAATCAGAGAAACACATCCAATCCAATTGGGTCAACAGTTACACCAGTGAATGTTCAACAAATACCAGGGCTTAACACTTTTGGGATCTCTTTGGTTCGAATTGACTACGCACCTTACGGCCTAAACCCACCTCACACTCACCCTCGTGCTACTGAAATCCTTGTAGTTATTGAGGGTACTCTCTATGTTGGCTTTGTCACATCTAATCCTGAGAATCGTCTAATTACTAAGGTCCTTAACAAAGGAGACGTATTTGTATTTCCCATTGGTCTTATTCACTTCCAATTCAATATTGGTCACAACAATGCAATTGTGTTTGCTGGTCTTAGCAGCCAAAATCCAGGAGTCATTACCATAGCAAATGCTGTATTTGGATCCAATCCTCCTATTAATGCTGACGTTCTAAGTAAAGCCTTCCAAGTTGACAAAAATGTGGTTAATTATCTTCAGAAGCAGTTGTGGTGGGACAACAATTAAAAATATTAGGACTAGTCATTAATAATTAATGTTTATTTTATTTCTTATCACATTGTCAACCATAGTCATATTTGAATAAAGAAAATGCTTCTCTTTGTACCATTCCCAATAATATAACAAATAAAAAATGTTTCTGTAATTTGTTCATTATCTTGTGCTAGGTTTAAAGTTCAACGTTATATTTATGACACTATTGTTACAAGTGACAAAGTTAGGTCACATATTTCTAATTTTTTAAATTATTTAATCCCTTTAACTTTTACATTTTAATATATTTAGTCCACTATCTTTAAATTTGGATTGAAATTGTTAAATATGAAAAGTAAGTGGACGAAAAAAATTACAAAAAATTTATCATGAAATTAAAGTAATAAAAGTGATAAAGTTAGTATACTAAAAGTATGATTCACTCATATAAAAATATAGTGTACAATCACATTAGTTACTTTCTTCCTAGCTAGCGATTGATGCTTAAGTTTTGTATTTATAAAATAACTTGCAAGTACATAAATCATTTTATAAGAAGTGATAAGTATACTTATCTAAAGAGATATTACTTGATTTTTAAATAAGTCAAAAAATTCTAAAAAAAGAAAATTAAACCTAAACATTATGTTATAAAGTTTGAGGTTTGAAAAGATCTAAACTAAAGACAAAAAAATTAAAATGGATTCAACAAACATCACGCAAATAAAATTTTCACTCAATAGAGAATTTATGAGTTATATTAGTTAATTAATCATACTTACTTAATATTAATTATACTATTAAAGTTATGAATTAAAATTATTGATTCTCTCTTATATATATAAATAGGAGATTAATTAGGTTTACTAATTGTTATTAATTAAAATTACTTAACACTTTTAGTCGAGTCTATCAATTAATTTTAATTAATTATGCTTCTTTTCTAAGAGATTAATAAATCATTTAATTGTCATCTTCCATCAAGTCAAACAATTTAAACTCTCGTCAAGGTGTTAGAGTAATGTTAATAATCAAGTATCTAAAAAATAACTTTCATACTAGGATATATTTTTTCAATAATAAGTCTTATAAAAATATTTGAAATAGAACATGACTCTAAATAATATTTAGATAATTACATTTAATATCCAAGAGCATTAAATACTTTAAGTTAGATTCATATAATTAAATCTTAAATCTGATTCTCATATTTATATGAAAAATATTTCGTCAATATATTTTCTTTAACAAATTTCATTTAAATCTTGATGAAGAATTAAAGCTTCCATTTTATAAAATAATTTACCTATTTTTATATTTCACATGCATAACAATATTACTAATATCTCATAGTATTTTTTCTACCGAACATACCTAATTTAATAAATAATAAATAAATAAAACATAGCATTTAGAACAACACATAAAATTATCTAAAAATGAAAGAATACTTTTAAATTATACCCCAAGCGTGTCTTTCCAAGTACAATTTTTGTATCTGAAAAACCTTCAAACAAATTTACCAATATTGTTTATTAACCTCCAAACAAGTTTGAAACTAAGAAAATAAAAACTTAAGAGAAAACTAAGAAATTAGTTAAAGAAAGTGTCGATGGGACTATTAGTTAAACTGAAAAGCAGTTTTGGTGGAACAACATTTAAAAATACTAGGCCTAGTAATTAATAATTGATGTTTATTTTATTTCTAATTATAATTTCAACCTTATTAATCTTTGAATAAAGAAAACGGTTCCTTTTGTACCATTCCCATTAATATAACAAATAAAAAATGTTTTTTTGTAATTTGTTCACTATCTTCTACTAGATTTAAAGTTCAATGTTATATTTATGGTACTATTGTTACAAGTGACCAAGTTAGGTCACATAAAATTTTGGAAAGAAGGGTCGCGAAAGTTTATTATTTTTAATGAAAATGCACTTTAGACTTGTACATATTAGATGAGAAAACACAAGTCTACTATTTCTACAAAAAATATCGCAAAAATCTATTTTGTAAAGTAATTAACTTGATCTGTCCTACTTGTTCACTTCGAAACTGGAGTAGTACAAGTTCATGACTTCATAAAATAGACTTGCACGACCATTTTTTTAATGTAACGAACTTATGCTATCCAACCAAATAAATAGGGGACTAAAATGCACTCTTGTTTAAAGTTACGAATTTGGGCTATATTGTTTACTAAAATTTTGTATATCAATATAAAAAGGGTGAATTATACTTTTTGTCCACTAACTTTACCACTTTTAATATTTTAGTCACTTAATAAATTATCAGTAAATTAAATATAGCATTTAGAAACACATATAAAAATTATCTGAAAATAGGAATATACTTTCAAATTATACCTCAAACGTATCCTTCCAAGTACAATTTTTCATTATTATTTTTGTATTTGAAAATCCTCTAAAATAATTTACCAATACTATTTATTGAATGAAAAGAAAACTACTATATACACTAAACTATGTTTAACTCTCAAAGTTGATAGAACAACTTTGAAACTAAGAAAATAAAAACTTAAGAGAAAACTAAGAAATTACTTAAAAAAAAGAGCTAATGAGATTAAAAGGGATGATGATTACAACAGATTTATATAGGGTTAGAAAATACTACAAAAGAGAGATCATATAGTCGGGTGCCACGACATGCATTTATTTTTATGCCACAGTATAAGCCAACTTACAACACATTTGAATCTGGATCCGATTAACCTACACCACAGCACACAAAAACCATCATTGAAGTATGCGTGTTGTTGTGATTTTAATAATCCTTATGTATCTTACCCCCTTACATTAATTTTGGAACATAATTAAAGCTTACATATGTTATTATTTTATGTTTCCTAGTTGCAATGCAGTGCTTCCAGATATTATTCTTCAAGTGTTTATTAGTTGAATCAATTTGAAGCTACAAATCTATTTTGACATTTAAAATGCATAAAATCATATTATATTGAGTGCTTTTAAGCACTGATTATAACCCCAACCAGATTTTTGCTAGTCTTTAACAAGAAAAATGAAAAACAAAAAACAAAAATTAAATAAAATTATCTTAAATCATTTCCATAGATTGATACTATATTTAGCATATGCAGTAAGCCTTTAAATTTTGCCCTAGTTGGGTTTTAGTCTCGTGAAGGCTTTTAGAGACGATACCCATAGACATCAAACTAAAAGGCAAAAATTCAAAAACAAATTACACACAAACAAGTAACTAAGTAAAAATCTGAAATAAAAGATAACAAAATGCAATAGCAAAATTTTCTCATGCTTTTAATCTCTTTTAAGTTCACAATTAAAATTCAAAGCATAAATTAATTTTACATTCTAAACATTCATAATCTATTATAACAATTAGTGGAAAAGCATATTCATATCTACATCAAAAGGGCATCAATATTAACTTGCCTAATTTTAGTGTTTAGAATCCAAATTTCCTTCAATTCTAAACCTCTCAAGTCATACTTTCAATAGCACTGATCATATGGATTCAAACACTCATTTAAAGTTATAAGTGCAAATAGAGTTTATGTTAAAAAATGCACTAATAGATTTACACATGTTTAAAGAATAAAAGGCTCAAAGTAGTGTATAAAATATATCTCATGAAAGAATTCGAATGAAAGAATTTATGAAAAAATCACATATTATTTTCTTATATCAATCAAAATCATTAAATAAATTTTTTAAATTATATTCCTTTTGGAGATAAAGAAAATTAAATTAATTTTCTTAATTAACCTACACACCAACACACAAAAACTATCATTGCAGCATGAGTGTTGCTGCGCATTTAGAAATCCTTTTGTATCTTACCCCTTACATTAATTTTGGAACATAATTAAAGCTTACATATATTATTCTTTTATGTTTCCTAGTTGCATTGGAGTGCTTCCAGATATTATTCTTCAACTGTTTATTAGTTGAATCAATTTCAAGCTATAAATACCTGAAAAGACAAAACATATTCGTGATTTCGAAAAGAAAGATTTGTTAAAATGATGATAAACTTATGCAAATACAAATATAATTTGACATTTAAAATGCATAAAATCATGTTATATTCAGTGATTTTAAGCACTCATTATAACCCCCAACCAGATATTTGCTAGTCTCTAACAAGAAAAGTGAAAAACTAAAAACAAAAATTAAATAAAATTAAATTATCTTAAATCATTTCCGTAGATTGACATTGTATTTAACATATGTAGAAAGCCTTTAAAGGTTTCCCTAGTTGAGTTTGAGTCTCGTGAAGACTTTTAGAGACGATACCTATAGACACCAAACTAAAATGCAAAAATTCAAAAACAAATGACAAAAATAAACAAATTATACACAAACAATTAACAAAGTAAAAATCTGAAATAAAAGATAACAAAATAAAATTGCAAAATTTTCTCATGCTTTTAATCTCTTTGAAGTTCACAATTAAAATTCAAAGAATAAATTAATTTTAAATCCTAATCATTCATCATCTATTGTAACAATTAGTGGAATCGTATACATATCCACATGAGAAGGGAATCGATATTAACTTTCCTAATTTCAGTGTTTAGAATCCGAATTCGTTGCAATTCTAAACCTTACAAGTCATACTTTCAATAACACTGATCATATGGGTTCAAACACTCATTCAAAGTTATATGAAAATAGAGTTTATGTAAAGAAATACACTAATAGATTCACACATGTTTAAAGCATAAAAGGCTCAAAGTAGTGTATAAAATCAATCTCATTAAAGAAATCAAATGAAAGAATTAATGAAAAAAGTCACATATTATTTTCTTATATCAATCAAAATCATTAAATAAATTTTTTTAAGTTATATGCCTTTTGGAGACAAAGAAAATGCAATGATTTTTAAGGTATTCATTTCCTATTTTCCTTTTATATTTACCCATTGCTTATAATTTTGTGGGATTTTCTAGATCATAGTATTTAATTTATACTTATTCATTTTTCTCTTTTATTCTTCTCTCTATCTCTCTCTCTCTGTTAGAGATATTGTTTTCTTTTTTAAGAGAGAGGATCTATTATACAATTTATACATATTTTGTATGATTTGACAAGTATTTAATTTTAACTTTTCTTTTGTAATGGCTTAAGTAATCTCATATATGTAACTTTTTTGGATGTCTTGCATGAATGAAGAAAGTCATACTTTTAATTTCTACTTAAATCAATCAATTTAAGCAATAAAAGTAAATATATGTGACTTTATGAGATGTAAAAATCCTAGCATTCAATGCAAAAACCTATATAGATCATTAACAATTTGAATAAATAAGAAGAGTATTCAAAGAGTAGAAAAATACTATCATTTAAAATAGAAAGATAAAAGCTCAAAATATTATCACAATATAATCTCCACTATTTGATTCCTAACCAATTTCGAATTTATTACTATTTTAATATTTTATCATGAAGTAAAATTTATGACAAAACTAACTAATTATCAAATTACTCTACGATATGTTCAATAAATAAATTAAAATGTAAAAAAGACTTATTTATTTACTTATAATTAACTAAAAGACATGATAATTTTTGCAAAAAAAAAATTTAAAATCTAATATAAAATTTCTAAATCAATAAAAGCAAACAAATGGAAATATGAATATATAAAAAATTAAAAATAAATGAAAATGTAAACAATGTTTAATAAAAAATATATAAATTACTCAAATTTATGTAGATATAACTTTTTCTACCCTAACTTAGAATTTATAATACCCTTCAATATATAGTTATAAATTAAAGATAAAGAGTAAAGAGAAAAAAATGTTACCCTTTTGATGAACTTGTTCAAGTATATATGTGAAAATGTAGCTGCATCCATCATTTCAAATATTTTAATCATATAGATAAAATATTGTGTACTTCTTACGCATCTCAATAAACAATTATAAGTTTAACAGTTCTAAATATAACAAACATTTGATCACATTAGAGGATATAAAACAAAATAAATTACATGAAACAAAAATAAACATAATATCAAAAGAAAAAATAATTAAACTAAAATTCAAACCATAAAATAAAAAAAAATACATGTAAATAAAAATAAAAAACTCTATAAATTTTTTTTAAACAAATTTGGAGCTTAGTCCTCCATGGCATCCAGTCCTTGTTCTCCATAATGTTGTCATGATTGTTCTTATAGTGTAAAGTTGAAATCATAATATCGATACTCAGGTGCTACTAAATAGCTTGAATACATGTCGAGATGGTTAAGTTGTAACCGATTAATTTCATACACCAAACAGTTACGGTTCACTTGATCACGATATTATTGTTTTAAAAATGTAACTTGTTGGACAATGTAGGCTTGATGATATTTTTCCATATAGGTCATTCTTTCACCTAAATGATAAATTTCATCTTTCATATTCATCTTAGATGAAAAAGTGGCCCTTTTATCCCGATGGGCATTGTTTGTACTAGAAGTAAGTTCATCGTAATATGTCGTATTTAATAATTCTCCAGGTTAAATTATAACTTCACCATTTTAGTAAGTCACCCTATTTTTTTACATAAAGCAGTAATGAAATGGGAGAAAAAGTAACTCGATCAATGGTTATTAGCACACAATTTAATCATATAATGAATTATATTTACAACATCTATAGAAATTTTGGATGTTATAGCATACAATAATATTGCCTACTCTCTATCCATAGAGTTGTAATGTTTTCGGAGCATTAGTCTTGAACGAAAAAAGTATTGTCATATGCAGGAAACCTTATATAAATAAGTTTCATACTCACCCTGGCCAATATTCATCAACACATAATGGGCATTCATATCAGTTGGCCCAAATAGGACTAGTACGTTTCATACTTTAACAATATTATCCATAACATCGGGAACATTTACATAGAATTCCCAAATAATTCATTTTATAATGCCATTTGGTTCTTTAACTAACTTTTTCCATCCTAATAGTGTTATTACATTAGAAATTCTATCAAATTGGACATTTGGCCCCAAATCGAAGTCCATATCCCTTGTCACTATAAAACGTTTTTTTACTTCTATAACTTTATCAAATCTTAATTTGACGTTATCATAATCCTTAGAAGTTAATACCCATTTTTCTCAATTTGTTATATAACTTTTTGGTACCATTTTTAAAAAATCAACAATATCTAAATCCAAAGTTCTCATACAATCCGGATAAAACAACCTAAAACAATTTATTCTAAAATCTTTTTCTTACCCCATCTCGTCCAAATTAGGATTGGGAACTCTTTTTAATCCAAAAGTTATTCACAAAATTCAAAGAATTTAATTTATGACTTAAATTCTAAATTTTTATTATTATTTACTTGTGTTTGTTGAGGATGATGAATTTGAAATTTTTTTTTTTAAGAAGATAAATATTTTTTAATGAGTTGATGGTTTTTTCAAATTTTTTTTAGTGGAATGTCTAGGAAATAGTTAGGAATGAGAGTTTTGTAAAAAGATTTGAAAGAAAATTAAAGAAAGGTGTGATTTTTGAGGGATTTATGGTGTTTTGGGGGGGGAGAAAATGTAGGATTTTATAAATAAAGTGATAAAATGTGAGATAAATAGATGAAAACACATCAAGTTTGATATTTCTAGATAGGAAATGTATGTAGGTTGTGATGCAAGTAAGAGCATGTCGTACCTCTATTCTTCTCACTAATTTTTATGATATCCCCTTTTATATATATATTTAAAATACTAGTATATAATTATCTAAAATAAAAAAATAATAAAAATCTATACTTAAATGAAAAGATTAAATGAATAAGAAATAAAAATAATTATAACTATGAAATGAAAATAAATTAAATTAAAGAAAAAATAAAAGTAAATAATGGGTTATCTACAATCCAAGACTATTTTTTATCATTTTTTGAGAGACATTGCTTCGAGGACTTCATCATTTAATAAATTCAATATTACCACAATGAAATCATTGAGTTCAATTGTTGTTCTAACCTGAAAATTATTCTTTGGCTTACTTCTGCAAGTACTCAGTCAGTTGCTCAACTTGTACTTCCATCTTTTTTATAGAAATCTTCACAGATTCCAACTTTTGATATATTTTTGATTGGTTATCCCTACTCACTTAAATGAATGCATTTTATCCTCTAGATTTGCTTTTATGGGAGGAGTCCAAGGTAATTGTTGGTAGTATTTATGGCAAAGATTGGAGCTCTAGGGGAATGGAGGATTGTTTTGTCTCCATGATAAATTAGGATGATTCCATCACCTTAGATTATATGTATTTATATTGGAATCGTACCTAGGTCTTGGTTGGTAATGCCCTAATGTATTAACCAATTTAGGTCCAACATTTGCTTCTCCTTGGTAGGGACATGTATCAATATTGTGTCCCAAAGTACTATACAATCCATATTGTTCTTTATTGGGTGTGGCACGTGTGGAGAGAAGCACAACTTACTTGGTCAGTTATGCAAGATGCATCTATACTTTTATACTGGATTTGATTTCATGTACTTTAGCTCTTTTCACTCAAGAGCTTTTCTGTTGGGAATTAACATCTAACATCTCAAAGAGATTATAAGTTTCTAAGGTTGTCTTTTCTCTCATTGCTCCTCCCATAGCATTGTCAACGATGAACTGACATTATTGTGCCAATCCATCATAGAAAAAAAATTCTATAGTTGTAGATGATAGATACGATGGAGGAATTGAGTGAGAAAGATTTTTAATCTATCCCAAGCTTTGTGGAAAGTTTCTCCCTCCATATGAGAGAAATTAGCAACTTTGCTCTCAACTTTGATGTTTTTTTATGGGAATAGAATTTTTTTCATGAATTTATTGTGTATATCCTTCTAGATCATCAAGGAACTAAAAGGAGTGACATCAAGCAAGCCTTGGCTTTATCTATGATGGTATATGGAAATATTGTATTATAAGCTAGTCCTTGTTGAGTACACTGAAAACAAATATTTTGACTATGGAATAGAAGTTCCTAATGAAAGACTAAGAGTCTTCATTAGGCAATCCATTATAGGAAGGCAACATGGAAAAATGAATATTTCTCAATTCATAATTCCTAGCCACCTTATCGAGTTGGATTAAGGCACCGGCAATGCTAATGACTGTCATTGCATACTTTTTCATGGTGCTCACCCTAGGTTGTTGATTTCCCCTCATAATTTTTGGTTCAAAGGGAAGGTTTAGGTTTGGTTCTATGTGTTGCTCATCTGAACGCTATTTGATCTCAAAGTCCAACCTTTTTGACAATTCTTTTGATCTATTAATATTATTTATGTAAGGAGTGAGAGGATACCTTAAAGATCTCTTATATCGCATAAACTATTTAAAATAAAAATTAAGATCATTTGTCAAGTAGAAAAAATAAAGAGATAAAGTAAATATAAAAGTTTGTTACGAATAATTTATTATACAAATAGTTTATGATACAAAAAATTTATGATATAATTTATATAATACTTATATCAATTATATTAAATATCATATGTTTGTAAACAGAAATACTAAACATAAAATAATTAAAAACAATAAAATTAAAATTAAAGAAAAAGAAAAATAATTGAAAAAATAATTTTAAATAAATAAAAGAAAATTAAAATCAAATTTTTTTACTTAAAAATATTTTTAAAGATATATATTTTTTTTAATTTTTAATTTTTTGAAGATTTAAAATTTAAATATCTAAAGTTATTTAATAATAAAAATTACAATATTTACAACACAATCCAATTTTTAAAGATTTTGATAACAAAAATTTAAAAACGATATTTGCTCTCGACATCAGCGTTAAAAACTTGATAATGCTCGAGTTTTGTAATTATAAAATAGTTCACAAATACTATAATTTTGTAAGAAATGATAAGTATACTTTTAAGTTCAGTCTAAAGAAAAATTATGTGGCTTTTAAATAACTCAAAAAAATCTTGAAATTGAAAATTAAACCTACACATTTTGTCTCAAAGTATGGGTTTTAAAAAATTCTAAACTAAGGAGAGATTCAACAAATATAAAGCAAATAATATTTATACTCAGTGGAGAATTTATAGGATAGATTAGTTAGTTAATCATGATTACTCGATATTAATTAGGTTATTAAAGTGTGAATTAAGATTACTAGTTCTTTCTTATATATATTGTTTGGTATTAAATGTGTAAAACATACACGGCCTAACCAATGTTGGTACCTTGCTACTCTACAGCAAGGTTATAAGGATGATGGCTTAACAATGGCCCAGACCTGATGAGTGATAACTGTATTTTATATAGTTATTTTCATCAATTTTATTAATGATAATTGCTATGTTCTTTTAATATTTAGTTAATTTTTGTTAAATAAATTAATATTTTCCTTTTATGTGCTAAAAATACATTTTTAATAAAATTAAATAATTTGTATCGAAAATGTACTTAATTTCATATTTTTTTGTCCAAAAATATAATTTCAAATAAAAGAGTTATTAATTGCAATTTAAAAAAGTTGAAAATATAATTTAAATTAAAATCGGGCTTAATTTCAATTATTAAAAGTTTAAAATTTAATTTAAATTACCAAAAGCGGTCAGTATTGCAATTAAACAAAGTTGAAAATGTAAATTGAAATATATTCGCTGGTCAAAATATAATTAATAAAAGTTTAAATTCTGGCGCAGTGAGAAGAATGCCACGCTACCGTATTCCAACGCTGAACGTGGACCGTCTGGATCAAAGGATCAACGGATCGGGATTTGCAGACGTGTTCGCCAAGCCCGACCAAGGAGAAATGGTACGGAGATCTTTCTTCGCGGTACTGGCGCGGTTAACGCGCCCAATTGCCGCGTGAGGCTTGCCGAAATGGGACCCACATGTCAATCGGCAGATTTCCCAGGAAGCATCGTCCGCTGATCTCGAACGGTCCGTATTGCCGCTGCGGAACCAAGTCAAGCCGTGGCACCCGAACCGTTCGTGTAGCAATCGTGTGTGACGCGGGTTATGGTAGCAGCGTGAATCCTTAGTTTTTACAGAATAAGAATCTGCCACGTGTCCCACTAATATTTAAGCGAATCATGTTCCGACACGTGGCTATTTACAATGAATGCGAATGCACAGAATCTCGCCCTCTTTCCATCGTTGCCTCACTTTTTCGGTGCTCCAATCCCGTGCGCTGTTCCTGCGTGTAGCCGGTTTGTTCACCCAACGATATGATGCCACGTGGCCCAGTGGAATCTTGCAAATAATCGATTTTTGACACGTGGCACGCACAATGAATAAAAAAAATGCAGTAAACGGCTCCCCTTGTCTCCCGTGAATTAAAATATGTTTTTGATTTTCGTGACCGCGGATTTTAAGGGAATGTCGGTTTTATTTTTCGATACAAATTTTAACGCGTTTTATGATATTTTAATATTTTTGATGTATTGTTTTAGCTATAAATAGTGATGTTATGACATAGAGTTGAGAGTTTTTTTTTTTAGTTTAGAAATTTTTTTCGTGTTTCTGGTTTTGACTACAAAACACGTAGAAGGCATTTTTTGGCTTTTGTCAGAGTTCTCGCGTGTGCCAAATATTTGTTCTATGTGATGTTTTAATTTTCCTTCTTGTTCTTCTAATTTTTCTCGCATATGTTGTAATTTTTATTTTAATTTAATGAAGTAATTTAATTTTTTCTAGTGGTTGCATTTGATCTTAAATTTATTAAGCTTTGATTTTAATTAGTTTTTGATAGATTTATAAGACGCTCGATTTGTTTCGTTTCTATTTTGTGCTTAATTCTTTTTGATTATTTACTTAATTTTATCAAAACGATTTATGGCATAAAAATAAACTCGAGAAAGGCATTTTTGTGTATATTGCTCGTAAATAGAATGACATGTATGATGAAGGATAGGAATATACCCTAATTGTATGTGTGGCCATTTGAAAACTTAGAACTTAATGAATCTTGGTGAATTTAATTCTCATAGAGATATAGTGAATTAATTTAACGAGGTGTCTTTGTACGGAGCTCGGAAGAGATGTATGAATAAAAACCGAAGTTTTCGGTTGACAAATTAAATGTACTAAAAAATATAAATTAAAAGAAAATAATACGATTGGAGTGGATTAGTTTGGTGAAAAATTGCAATCCTAGAGTTCTCTTTTTTTTTGTTACCTTTTTTCATATCAACGATTATTTTGGATAAAATCAGAGAGATACAATTTTAGTACTCAACAAACTACAGTAACAAATCCTCATGGGAACGATACTCTACTTACAAATCTTTATTACTTGTGACTGTGTATACTTGCACGAGTTTCTGTGTGTTGCAAAACACACAACAATGAGCTCAATAAAGCATATAACGTAGCCAATTAGATCACCTTGTTATTGCTCTAGGAGGTCTTAGAGATCAAACCCTAGTGGTATTGTAAGATCCCTATGTGGCTTTGGTCCTCACCCCATATTGACGACCTGGGAAATCTACTTGAGAACCTTAAGCGGTCTGAATATAAAGACTGGCCTTTATAAATGCTTATAACAACCTATTAGATATCAAATTTCACACTTCTCTCTAAAATCACTAAAATCCCTAACATAAAATATTCTCTCCAAACATATACAAATAGAAGATTAACTATAACTACTATTTCTTATTAATTAAAATCACTTAACGCCTTCGATTGAATATATTAATTAATTTTAATTAAATTATACTTATTTTCTAAGAGATTAATAAACCATTTAATTGCCACCTTTTGTCAGATCTAATAATTTCAACTCTCATAAATGTGTAAAGTTATGTTAGTGATTTAAGTATTTGAAGACTAACTTTTCGATTTTAAATCTATTGTGAAAAATATGTCGTCAATATATTTTTCATTAATAAATCTTAAAGAAATATTTGAAATAGATCATGACTCTAAATAAGATTTAGATAATTACATCTAATATCTAAGAGCATTACTTTAAATGAGATCCTCATAATTAAATATTAAATGTTTATTACAAAAAGTATTTCGTCAATATATTCTTTTTTAACAAACTTCATTTAAATCTTGATGAAGAAATAAAACTTAATTCATTTAATAAAAAAATATTTACCTACTTTAATATTCACAAGCATAATAAAATTACTAATATCATATAGTATTTCCATCCAGACATGCTTAATTTTATAAATGATCATTAAATTAAATATAATATTTAGAACAACATATTAAATTAATCTAAAGATAGGAGAGTACTTTTAAATTAAATCTCAACATATCCTTCCAAGTATAGATTTTTAGTATTTGTTCTGTATCTTAAAAACCTCCAAACAGATTTGTCAATATTGTTTATTAAATTAAAAGAAAACTACTATATAAACTAAAATATTTTCAACTCTCAAAGTTGCGAGAAGAACTTTGAAATTAAGAGAAGAAAAACTTAAAAGAAAACTAACAAATCAACTAAAGAAAGAACATATGAGATTAGAAAGGATGTTGATTACAATAGGTTTTAGAGGTTTATATAGGGATAGAAAACGCTGCAAAAGTGAGAAAATTGTGGATCCTATAGTTGGCTTCCATGGCATGCATTTCTTCTCCATTGTGGCATGAGTCAGCCTATAATGCACTTGAATCTGGATCCGATAATCCTGTGTCATGGGACACAAAACCCTTCATCATGCCATACGTGTTTCTGCACTTCTAGAAACCCTTTTGTATTTCACCCCCTTACATTGGTTTTGGAACATATGTAAAGTTTACATATGTTATTCTTTTATGTTTTATGTTTGCAAAGGAATGCTTTTAGGCACTATTTTTTAAAATATTTATTAGTTGATTCAGTTTAAAGCTAATAATATATGAAAAATAATAAAACATATCTATGATGTCGAAAATATAAATTTACTAAAATGATGTTAAAATTATGAAATTATGAATCTATTTTGACATTTAAAATGCATAAAATCAAGTTATATTTAATGCTTTTAAGCACTTATCAGCTAACAACTTTCGAAGTCAAGTGAAAAATTATGGTTTCCATAATTTTGCTACTTTAACTTGTGGCATAGTTATGCATGACATATTACGAGGGTAGCCATGGATATGAAGATTCACTACTATATGATATTTTTTCCAAATATATCCCATTATCATACATAAGCTTTGAAACCTTGTTATACAATCTTCTTTGTAGAAAAATCATACGAAATAAGATCTGGTATTTTCTATCCCTAATTTGCAGCCACTTAACCTTTGATTTGTGTTCTCAATACATCTCCTCCTATATCCTTAAATAATCAAGATCCTTCTTTAAAGCTTTCTATTCATCCCATGCATGTTGGAGAACTATTAGACTTAGCCTATCCAAGCTAATTAGATTTTAACTCATTAATGACTCGTTTGGGATTTCCTCAACATGTATCAACGTATCTAATAAGTACACGTGTTGGTTACCATAAAAAACACATGTTAGATAAGTTGTATACCTGATTAAGGAAACTTTTTGGGTGTCCCTTTTCTGAAGTAGCTGATTTTAAATTCTTGAAAAGTTCTATATAGCATAAACAAAGGTATTGTACCTAAGGCCAACTACCAAATGAAGATATATGAATCTCTCTTTTTTCCTTTTCTTTTATTTTCTAAAAAAAACATTTGTCCATACACTTTCATGAGGCTAAGTCTTCAAAGCTTCCAAAAGCTAGTCATTATCTATAGAAACCAAGTTTTTGTGCGGTGATGAAGTGCTTGTTTGGTTAGTGAGTCATCTCTCTTTTTATTTTTTCTTTTTCTTCTTACCATTTTCTTATTTTTCCTTCCATCTTCACCTCTCCACTATATATTTGTCATCCTACAGAAGGGATGACATGTATGTGAGATTCTCTCTGGTAGGCTACCTTTTTTCTTCTTTTTTCTTTCTATTTTTGTAAAAGAAATTTGAGATATACATGTATATGAGATCCCAAGTCTTTATAATTAATTTTAAGAATTTTATAAAATATATTTTTACTAGTATTTTAATATGTAACCATTTTTTAAGAATTTCCATGCAAAAATCAAATCTTTCTATAAAAATTAAACTATTTGAATAGCTTGTCGACGAGGGTGGCCATAGAGTGATCGACGAGTAGCATCAAGGGGCTAGTGAGTAATGGAGAAAAGGGTGGCAAAGTAATTTGCATAGTCGTAAGGGTGTTTGCAAGGGTGGTCAACGAGGATCAATTTTGCCTACAGATAGGAACGCAGATCAACCATTTTCTCACAGCAAAATCTCATCATCTTTTTTCTCTCTCTATACTTTCTCTCTCTTTAAAAATATTATGATTTTTGATATGTTGCTAAGTTGTTGTTTTGGGGAGAAAATATTCAAACATTCAATTAAGTAATAATGAAGTATCAAATTAGAGAAATGTATTTGAATTTCAAGTGATTAATATAGGAGTATTGAAAGGAAAATTTTGGATTTACTCATAAATAATGAGTAAGATAATCTTTACAATTATTATAAAATTATGAGTCATTTAAGTTATAGATTACTACTAATTATTAAGATGAATGTTTATAAATTCTAACCAAAAATGGAAAAGGACACGTTTAAAGGAGTAGAAACCCAAGACTAATATATTTTTAGGTAAGGGATTACTCTATTTTTTCTTTAAGCATTTTTTACAAATTAAGATGCATATTCAGGTGTTTAAAAAAAGTGAAAATCGATACCATGTTTAAATAATAAATTTAATGGAAGCATATATACATTTTTATGATATAATATATGATGTTAACTTTTATATTGGCACACATACTTTTATGATATGAGATATGATATTTAAAATGTACATGACATTTGTGTTTTTATGCATATATCATGAGATTTTTTTGTGTGAAGAGTTTTAGCTATTTTAGTCTTGTCGAGTTTGGTACCTTAGATATACTAATTGTAGTAGATGGAATTTGATAAGGACAATATGTATGCATATAGACATGTACCTCAGAGTTTGACCACATATTGCTCTTAGAGTTTAACTACACATAGGCCACATAGTTGGATCCTTATGCCTTATAGTTGATCGCCCAGGTGCCTCAAAGTTGATCAATATAAGTTTTATATGTATCTTAGAATATGATTTTACATTGGTCTCGTAGTTTTTCCACCATGGGTCTTAGAACTGAACCCCCTATGTGCCTCAAAGTTGATTGTCTATGTATCTGAGAGTTAAGTAATACATATAGATATTACATCACATGTATATAGATTTATGACTTGACATAGCATATTTTATTATAATTCTTTAAGTATGCATTGGTTACATAGAATTTACAATCATATTGGTTCAAGAAGAGAGGAAGTACAAGTATACTTGATTTTTAAATAAAATCTCCCCACTATTATATACTATATATAAGACTATTGATTTTATAGACCTGCATGAGATATTTATAACATAATGCATGCATCATTATAAACATGCATGAGATCTTTATATATGGAGTGGTGAGTTCACTCCCCATCTTTTCCTTACTTTTTAGTTACGCCATGGTGATATTTGTAGTAAAGATATGGAGCTTAATATTCGAGGATTAAGACATTAAAGGTTTGACCTAAAAATCTTATTTCTTGATTTAGCTATTTTAGTTCTCGTCTAGACATGTTTAGATCACTATGATTTAATGATTTCATTTAAACTTGTAAATATCATGGTTAAATTTATGAATTTCTATTGAACTTTTCTTTTAAAATTATATAATCTTTAAGAGTATCCAAATTGTTTTTATTTCACGATAAATTGATGAATTGTTTTAGTTCTTTTTCATAATTATTTAATAAATTTTATTTTAAATATATTTCTCTATTTAAAATTTATGTATCCATATTTTGAGAATGATAATGCAATTACAATATTGTGTTTGGTGGGCCATCGTTGTTTGGTAGTTGTTTTGAAAGTTTTTTATTGTAAAATATTATATGAAATATCTCAAATTGGTTCATTAAGTTACAACAATACTCAAGCTAGCATATCAAGATTGAGACCTTTTCTCTTAGCTACTTAGTGTTTAATTTCAAATTGTTAATAGATATGATTTTTTTTTTGTATATTTTAATGTGCAAAGTGTGTCTTTTATTTGTTTTACAATCTTATTGTATTATATTTTATATTGTTTCTTCCTACAATCATGAGCCTTGTTATGTTATCATTTTAGACTTTTTATAACTTAAGTTGTTGCCCATGATTGCTTTCTTTCCTTAACTTTTAAGTTTAAGTGTTTGAATATTAATGAAATATTTCATTTTCGTTTAAAGAAAATTAATTTCTAATTATAAGACTTTCATAATAAGATTTTGTCCAAAAACAATTAATTTAATAAATACTTGAATTCTTACGAGAAATTTGAATGAAACTTTTCTCTAATTTTCAATATCATTTTCTTGTTTCCTTTGTATTTTTTTTATAGAAAAAATAGAAATTTCATTAATTAATTTATTAAAAATGGAGAATCTAAATACATAATAAATTATAACAAATATACATACTACATTATAAACATAATTATCACTACTACAATACATACATATAGTCTCGGACATTTAGCCTTAGTTTTTTAAACACCGAGGCCATAGGATTTTGCCCTTGGTTATTTAAAAACCAAGGCCATAGATATATTATATGGCCTCAATTATTTAAAAACCCAGGCCATAGATATACCCTATGACCTCGGTTAGTTAAAAACCAAGGCTATAGAAATACCTTATTAATTTTCTCTCTTTTACACCAAATTAACACCAAAAGTTTTTATCAATTTTTTTCTTTTTCCCTTTTCCCTATTTTTTCGTTTTTTCTTCCTTTCTACATCCTACTCACGCTGATATCCTACGATTTTTGTGCAAAGCATATATATATAAATTATTTTTAGAGATGGGATTAATTGACCATCTCTATCGCTCTGCGTCTCATCTCACCATCCTCGTTCCCTTGTTTCTTTTCCCCTTGCACGCTAGAGATGTATTTCCTCATCATGCGAATGATCTACTATCCCTCCTTTACCCTCTTCAAACTTAATAATCTGATTCCGACATGGACAATTTAGGTTTGATAGAAGTAGAGGTTGATCTCTTCGAATTCACTCTAGATGAGGTATGCAAATTCATATTTTTTTTATTAGGTAATCATCCCATAGCTTCATTCATCATTTGACGTCTTAAATTTTTTTACAAAAATCCCATTATTTTTTTAGAAATTGTTTGATTCAACCAGTATAGTTCTCTTATTGTCTAGGTCTCCGTCCAGACCATAATAAAATGAATCATCCATCATATCACAGGTGGGTCGGCATCGATGACCTCAAATACAACGTCGGGGATGATGATCAAGCTTTTGGAAGCCCTAGATGACGAAGACAATGAAGGCATGATAGAGAGACCAATTAGTATGCTTATTCTAGTAAATTGGTTTTCCTTTTGTAAATTTTACTTGTTAAGGTTTAGTGTTAGCTAATGTGATAAATCCTTTTGTAAATTTTATTTGTGAAGCTTCTGTTATTGCTCATTTTAGATTTAAAATAGGTGGTCTCATCTTTTTTGCTATTCAACATTTTTTTGGTAACTCAAGCTAATCTAGCTAACCTTGTGCAACACATTTTTTTCCCTCCAATCCATCTGGTTTTACAGATTCTATGCCAAGTAAATCATCTTGACCTAACCATTAATTTTAGGAATTTGTTTGCATAGGAGAAGGAATGTCCTAAAATTGTAATTGCTGTTAGGATTCTGATGCAACAACTAGTGTATATGGATTATATGATTTGTGTTCCTTAGAAAAACTAGATAAAGAAAGGTGGCCTTGATCTTAAGGTTGATCCAAGCTCAATGGTTAATGATGCTCTGTCTACTACAAGTGATTGAGCTGGATTAGTGAATATTTCTTCAAGTGGCATTGATTGAGTTTCAAAGGTATTAATTGATGTTTCTATCTTTGATTGCTGCAAGGATGCTTCTGTGGTTAATGTGTCTTTTTATTTTAGGTGTTTTTATAGTCTTAATTTATCTAATGTACTGTTTTGAGTTTTCATGTGTTTTCATGCGAGTCTTGTTACTATTATATGAACCTTATTCCATACTACTTTATGATAATACAGATGTTAATAGTTCGTTCATCTATTAACTTAATTTGGTCTATGTAGATGGTGTTTGTCTTTATTTGGTTTGGTTAGTTGTGGACTAGCTATCTGTTGGTTTATGTTGCGTGTCTCTTGAATGTTTAATCCAATTCTTTATCACCAAGCTTTTTTTTGTTTTTTCACTTGATGGAATTTCAAGTTTCTAAAAAAATCAAGTTGGGCTATTGAATTAAAAAAAATATCTTTTAAAATTTTAGATTAGTTAGTTTTGTGATCTTAAATTTATGCTCCTCAACTAGCTTCTGTTCCGAAATAAATGAAAGATGGACTCAATACTGTACGGAGCAAAGTACAAGCTTTAACTGCAAAGGTAAGATGCGGTTTCAACTTTCAATGACCCTTTATGCTTTTCGATCAAGTAGTTTGAATAGCAAAAAATTGGCCATTCTTTATATACAGGATTGTTATTAAATTTGGTATTGTCAATCCAATCTCGAGAGAATGAAAATTTGTTATTGCCAATACCATGATGTTCGTAGATGATGATATTGTTACTGTTAAAACCTTCAATTTGCAGAATCCTTGTTTTCTTGTTGTAAATCACTCATATCAACGGCAATTTATTGTAGTTGGGATTATTTTTACTTTTTTACCATAAGCATGTGTAAGTTTTTTTTTTTTGGATTTGCTTTTGACCATATGTATGTTTATAACTCTAGGGCCTCGGTTTTGAATATCTGAATGAGGTACTAACATTGCATAAGCAATTTTTCTTAGGTTTGTGATTGGTATTTGGATTCGTTCCTTGACCTTAGATCATTCCCAAAGAATAAGGATACAAGTGATGAATATGGCAGTGCTCCTGATGTGAACATGTACGGGGATCCCGATTTTACCTTCCCGTAAGTTTATTCTCTACTCTTCTTTTGGCATACATGATTCAAGTAACATGACTTCAAACAGAGGTAGAATATTATCTGTCATACCACTAGACGAACTTCAATATATTCTCTAATTACTTGGTTGAATTGATATCACGTAGATTTCCTCTTTCCTAGTTTTCATTTGCTCCTTTTTCTGCTAGTTCATTATTTCACATGGGTGGGCACTTGTTTCTTTGACAGATATGTTCATCACATTTGCATCTTATGGTGTTTGAGTTGGTTAAGAACTCGTTGCGTGCTGTTCAAGAGCGTTATATACACATAGTAGTGAATTTGATATCCCACCATGCTTACCAAAATACATATATGCTTGTTTGTGAAATTATTCTTACACATGCATGGAGCAATTGCATACATGAAAATATTTTGATGTGTGTATGTAACCAAGCATATTGTAAACATATACTTTCAGCAGTTTCATGGACTTCTCTAAATTACAGTTTTCTTTTTTCAGGTTGTTTCTATCATATCTATATGGTGTAGTAACTATGGTGGTGTAGTAATGTGGGCAAGTAAAATTTTCGTGTAAGACATATTTAATAGAAGTGCATATTGTAAAGATAATTATGAATTATAAAAATTTGGTCTTTTAGTGTACTTTTCATCTGTGTGAGCACCATTGCTCACCTGTATTTTTTTACAGATATTTATTATAGATCTTATAATTGTATCATGTTTCAGGCCAACTTTAGAATGTTGGACTTGTTATTCTCTATTTACTGTTATATAGTACATCACCATTGATATGATTTTATATAGGTTTAAATTTGAATATGTTTGTATTCATATCAGGTACATGGAGAGTGGGAGGAGCGTTGGCTATGTCTAGAGCTTTTGGAAACCATATGCTGAAACAATTTGTTCTGGCAAAACCTGAAATCCAGGTAAGTTTTGAATGGTACCATAATTTGGAGTCTATGAAAAGGTTTTTCTATTCAGTTCAAGGGTCTCCATACAAATAAATGAACTTATTTATATTTAAGATTATATATACTTAGAAAAGTACGTTGAAATGAATGAAAACATAAATGAAAATTTCCATAAAGCGTATTAGAGTAAAAGAGGGTGAACAAGCCCACTGTTTTTACTCTTTCAGTTCACTACTACATCTAGGCTTTTAATTAGTTTACAAGGAATGAACCAAGTAAAAGAGGACGGAGAGTGAAATGTGTTAAATGGATTGCATGAAGAGCACAAACTTAGCTCCATATTACAGTTTCAATAGTATTCTCAAAAAACAAAGTTAGTTAACTTGAGTAATATATTAAACATATAAATTTATATCTATTTTTGTACAATTAGAATAAGCAATTCAGTTGGGTTCTGTTATAACAGTTTGTTATGTTGTTGCAATTCTATTTTGTAATCAGTTTGTTACCTTCTCTTGATTGCTTATATAAGAAGCATACCCTTATTGTAATTCATTCAGGAAATACATACAAAATTTTCTATGTTCTTAAAATTTCTTGCTTGTTCAAGAATCTTACTTGGTATCAGAGCTTTCATAGCTCACACTCCTTCTCTTTTCTCCTGCAACTTCAATGACCAAGAATAGTACTCGAAACCATAACAATGGAAATGGATTGGAGCTTTCTGCAACAGGTGGAGTTGCTAACCTGGCCAACCTCGAAGAACAATATAGACTAGTCACTAGCCCCCTTGCACAACTGGTCACCATTAAACTCGAAGAAGACAACTATCTACTTAGGAAGTTCCAGATTGAAAATGCAATCTTGGGATATGGTCTTGAAGATCACGTCTATGGTACATATGATGCTCCTCCTCCCAGATTGATTTAAGGCAATGTCAACCCAGAGTTCGTTCGTTATCAAAGGCAAGACATGTTACTTATGTCATGGATTCTCACCTCCATCAGCACTAGCTATCTTTCTCAATTGGTAGGATGTTCTTCTTCTCAAGAAATCTAGACAACTATTGAACAACTCTTCAATTCTCAATCCATTACCATGGTGATGTTCTACAAACGCCAAATACAAACCCTTAAAAAAGACTCTCTTTCTATGAGAGATTATCTAATGAAGATAAAGAGCTACTTTGATATGCTTAGTGCTGCTAATCAGAGAATGTCTGACATAGACCAACTTCTTACAATTCTAAATGGTTTATCTGATGAATATGAATCCATAATAGCAATAATAAGTTCAAGAGAGGTCCTTTACAGCCTTCATCATGTCACCAGCCTTCTTCTTTCTCATGAAGGAAGGATCTTACAAACAAATTCCTCTGATATTGTGGCTAATTACTCAAACTATTCAAACTACTCTAAGAGAGGCTCCAATTTGAACCAATCTCAAGGTGGAAAAGGCCCAAATACGAAAGGCAGAGGTAGTGGTGGTAGAAAATAATACAATAATAGTAGACTTCAGTGCTAACTATGTGGAAAGATAGGTCACACAGCCCTCAAATGCTATTACCGGTTTGATCAAAATTTTCATGGGAGTGGAATGACAAATGGGGAGAATTCTTCTGGATACCATAATAGCCAAGGGTCGAATGCCAATCTTGCTCATACAAAGCCTGAATTTCTGCTTGAAAATGCTCCCTTAGAAGCCATGCTTACTTGTGCAGAAGGAAAGAATGATGATTCCTAGTATCCTGACTTAGGAGCAACCAATCACATCACTAAAGATAACAACAATGTCACCTACAGGATAGATTTCCATGGCAGTCAGAAAGTTCACATGGGCAATGGCATATGTTTGCATATAAAACACATTGGTAACTCTTTTGTTTCTTCCAATGTTCCGTCAAGATCTTTGACTCTCAAAAATATCCTTCATGTTCCTTTAATCACAAAAAATCTTGTTAGTGTCTCCCAATTCATAAAAGATTACAATGTTTACTTTGAATTTCACCCTTCTACTTGTTTTGTTAAGGATCAAGTCACCAAAACTCCTCTTCTTCAAGGAACACTGCATAAAGGACTGTACAGGCTCAACTTCTTCAACAAAGCTAGAGTGGTACCTGGGTAGATTTCACATATTCATATCTCTAAAACCAGAAATCCCACATATATTAGTCAAGCCTCCCCACAAAATTTAGTTTCTAGTAGTAAAGAAAGTCACTTTTTTGATATTTGGCATAAGAGGTTGGGACATCCCTCCTCTAAAATTGTAACCAAGGTCCTTAGTGATTGTAATATTCCTTTTCAAATGAATAAAATGCCTCCTTTTTTCTGTGTTTCATGTTAAATGGGGAAAAGCCATAAACTTCCTTTCCGCAACTCTCATACCTCTTATACCAGTCCATTATAACTTGTTGAATCAGATCTTCGGGGCCCTTCTCCTGTTCTTTCAACCATAGGTTTCAAATTTTACATAACCTTTGTTGATGTCTACTCTAGATACACTTGGATTTACTTCTTAAAAAGAAAGTCTGAAGCCTTTGAATTCTTTCTTCACTTTAAAACTCAAGCTGAAAAACCAACTCAACACAACCATTAAATTTTTTCAATTTGACTAGGGTGGAGAATTTCGTTTCTTCTCCTCATTTTTCAACACACATGGCATTGTTCATCGTGTTTCTTGTCCTCACACCTCTGAACAAAATGGAATAGTGGAAAGAAAACATAGACATATAGTAGAACTCAGTTTAACCTTACTAACTCAATCATCTTTACCTTTGAAATTCTGGCCAAATGCTTTCTCTAGTGCTGTTTATCTCATTAAGAGAATGCCTACTATAGTTCTTTAGTAGAGGTCTCCTCTTGAGGTACTTTCCAAAGTTAAAGCTGATTATTCCTTTCTAAGAGTCTTTGGTTTTCAATGCTTTCCTCACTTAAGGCCATACAACTCTCATAAGTTTGATTTCAGGTCATTACCTTGTACTTTTGTTGGTTACAGCTCTAAACACAAAGGATATAAGTGTCTAGATGAAAAAGGTAACATCTATGTCTCTAGAAATGTTATTTTTAACGAATTTATCTTCCCTTTTAATGAAAAATCCAGCAATAATCAGGTTAATTCCAATAACTCTCAAATTCCTCTGCCTTTTCCATTACTAGATATTCCCAATCCTATTGTTGTAGATCATCAATCTATAATACACACAGAATCTAACCACTCTGATAATAGATTAGAGGGTACAACAACAAGAGGACATATGTCTGCAGAACAACTACCTTTCTTCCAAAATCCCATAAATGTTTCTTCTATTAGCCTTCATCAGCCTCATAATTCTTCTACTCCCAGTGCCACCTCTGATATAGACACTAATTCTGATCCAATACCTCCAATTCATCCAATGACAACTCGGTCTAGAAATGGGATCCACAAACCAAAAGTGTTGTTGACAGATCTATCCATTCAAGAGCCCACTACAGCTACTGAAGCTTTACTTGATGCTAATTGGAAGAAAGCCATGGTTGAATAATACAATGCCTTGATCAATAACAAGACTTGGACCCTTATTGAACTGCCACCGAATAGAAGACCAGTTGGATGCAAGTGGATTTTTAAGATAAAAAGGAATACAGATGGGATTATTTTAAGGTACAAGGCCCGACTAGTTGATAAGGGTTTTCTGCAAAAGATTGGGTTTGACTTCACTGAAACTTTCTCCCCAGTGATAAAGCCAACTACCATAAAAGTTATTCTAACTCTAGCTCTATCTCGTGGTTGGATTACAAGGCAGCTTGATGTTAATAATTCCTTCCTAAATGGTGAACTTAAGGAGGAAGTTTATCTTGAAAAACCTGCTAATTTTGAGAAGGAGAACTCCAAGCATCTTGTTTGTAGACTTCATAAGTCTTTGTATGGGTTGAAGCAGGCTCCCAGAACTTGGTTTGATAAACTAAAAGACTCTCTTGTTGGAATGGTCTTCTACTTCTCAAAGGTTGATCACTCTTTGTTTATGAGGTTCTCTACATCTTCTACCTTATTCATCTTGGTTTATGTAGATGATATAATAGTTACAAGAAGCTGCAAAGAAGAAATAGAATAGGTCATTCTACTCCTCAACATATCCTTTTCTCTAAAGGAAATTGGTGACTTAAATTACTTTCTGGGAATAGAAGTTAAAGCAAATCGTGAAGGCCTTCACTTGTCCCAAAAGAGATATATTGAAGATCTTTTGAGAAGATCAAAAATGGACAATGCCAGACCATTACCAACTCCAATGGTCAGTAGTTTGAAGCTCACTTCTGATGAAGGTGATCCTGTTCCAAATGCTACAGACTACAAGAGTATAGTTGGTGGACTGCAATATGTTACCATAACAAGACCTGAGATAGCATACTGTGTCAATAAGGTGTGCCAGTTTATGCGAAATCTGCTTGACCTACACTGGAAAGTTGTGAAAAGGATTTTGAGATACTTAAAGGGCACTTCAGAAGAAGGGATACTTCTTAGAAGGTTCGAAACTGTAAATTTGACAGGGTTTTGTGATGTTGACTGGGGAAATGACTTGTGTTATAGAAGATCCACAACTAGCTACTGCATCTTTCTTGGTAGAAATGTTGTTTCCTGGTCGTCAAAGAAGCAGGCTGTAGTGTCAAGATCTTCCACTGAAGCAGAATACTGAAGTCTTGCCAATGCCACTTCAGAACAGAGCATATAGAGCTCGATCTCTATTTTGTAAGAGAAAAGGTTATGGAAAAGGAACTTGATGTTCATCATGTACCAACAATAGATCAAGTGGCTGACATCTTTACTAAGCCTTTATCAACTCAGTTCTTCCAAAGGCTTAAACACAAATTGACTGTGTGTTCCTCAGGGGTTGAGTACCAAGCTCTATTTGAGGGAGAGAGTTAGAATAAGCAATTCAATTGGTTTCTAATATAACATTTTGTTATGTTGTTGCAATTATGTTTTGTAATCAGTTTGTTACCTTCTCTTGATTGCTTATATAAGAAGCGTACTCTTATTGTAATTCATTCAGGAAATACATACAAAAGTTTCTATGTTCTTAACATTTCTTGCATGTTCAAGAATCTAACTTGTACTTATATCATTTATGTCATAACGCATGTCAATATTACATAAAACAAATTCAATTTTTAGAACAATTTTGACCCTTGACAAGATATAAAAGGTGTGAGCAAATTTGTAGATATTATCCCCACCTCTTAAGAAAAATATGATCTATTTTTTTTTTTTTGACAATTTATACTTAAAATGACATTATCTAATGCTGCATATTGTAAAATAAAATAGACATAAGTATCATTATCAAGAAATTAGACCACTAATAAAACCCTTATCCTTAGGATTGTTTCTTTGCGGGGCAAATCCCAACAAAGAATATCCAAGTGGAGATTAGGATGAGAACAATAAAATGAGGAATGAGAAATGAAAAACAAAGATCTGTATTTTAAATTCGAGGCAAGGTGAGACAAGATTGTATTCCCCACCCCTTTCTCCGAAATTATATATTCTATTTTAATAAATATATAAAAATTTAATTTTTTTATAAATTTAATTATTTTTAAACTCAAACTAATCATAAATATTACATTATATATTTTATATTTCATCTTTAATTTTTAATTATATTAAAACATTAATATTTTTTCTTTTGCAAATATTATTTAAATTCTAAAAATCTAAAATCTTATAACTATTTTATAATTTATTGATATTATTTTAAACTAGTTTCTAACAAGATTATATAAATGTTGTTTAATATAAAATGATTATGTATTTCTTGTTATATATATTTTATTTTTCTCGTAAATATTTTTTGTGTTTCTAAAGTCATGGTGATTCTTTACATGAGAATTTGAGATGACATAATAATAAATTTAGCTATTAAAAAAATCAAAACTATTTGCCTCTCTGGTGTGGTGGGAGTGATAATGTATTACTTTTCTTCTTAAATTTCCTCTAATTCAAAGAATATATATTCTTTGTCTTTTTTTTTAATCTTTTGCTGCATTATTATTATTATTATTATTATTATTATTATTATTATTATTATTATTATTATTATTATTGTATATGTATATTATAATGATGTTGATAACATATTTATAACACTCCAATATTATAAATAAGATTTATTATGGTAAACTCATGTATCTTTATTATAAAAAAGTCTCAACTAAAAAATTTCATGTTAAATATCATTAACTTTGATGCCATTTAAATTAAACCCTAACCAATTAGAGGTGTTTCATGTTTTGGTTCTAAATATGTTTAATGCTATTATATGATATTTTTGTTATAATAAATTTTACAAATATAATTTTATATAATTTCACTTAAAAATTCTTATGACTATATAAAAAGTTTAGATGTACACCATTATCTATTGATTTCTTATATTACAATTACAAATATAATTTTAAAAAAATTTGTTACAGGTTTTATGCAGGTAGAATTATCAATCTATTTCATACAGATTTATAAAAACGAGATGTCTAAATTGTGTTAAACTGTTAAAAACATTTGTGTAAACTAATTGTGTTTAAAATGTGCTATAAAAAAGATTGTGTTTGACCCATGTAAACATTTTTAGTGGCAAACATCAATTTTAACAACAACAAAAAAGAAAAAGAAGAGGCAAAAATGAGTGATTGTGAACGGAAATAATAAGAAAATATGAAAGAGGAAGAGTGGTGGATGAAGTGATACATATAATTATTTTTAGTAGGAAAATAATAGGAAATGCCTCACAATTAAAAAAGAAAAAAAATATCCCTTCATTAATAGATCATATTCATCAAAATTACTCAATTTTATTATTTTATGATCATTGGACTTATGATGTATTCCTAATAGATATAATACATTTGTATATCCTTAAATTTAAATTTAAGATATCAATTAGTATCTAACTCCTATAGAAAATGTTATCTTTTTTTTTTTGGAATAAGGTAGGTATCGTTATGGTGAAATTGCAAGAGGACTGTTGAATCTAAAGGCAAGGTGATTCAATCGTTATGGTGAAATTTATTTGTTGAATGGTAAATTTTAATTATATAAATAGTATATATTTTTTAAATTTATTAATTATTTATATTAATTTTTGTCAACGATTGAATATATCACTTATTCTTATAAACCTGATAATATAGAACATAAAACAAACTATTAGAACCTCGAACTATATAGGATGTGGTGGCATTTGACCCTCAATACTGATGTAAATCCAAGTAGTAAGAAAAAGGAGGACACTAATGTTTCTCTTTGTAATTCAGAGAGATGAAGAGAGACGTATGGAGATAATATATATTCATGTTATTATGAAGTTCTATCAAGTTGAATCAAGTTATGTTACGAGAGAAATATATGATTAACATATATAGGAGAAGTTATACATGTCGATAATCATTTTTCATAGCAATAAACTTATCGTAATATTAGAGTTATCTCTTTGTAATCATTTCCTTGTTAAATAATTAAAAAATTATGTACTAGTTGTTTATATTGTTGAATATTTATATGATATTGATGCTTATTTAGTGACTCATCGTTTACTAGGCTATCCTAAAAGTTATCACTTATTAAGACTTTTCACATTGTTAATTTACACTTAATATTAACTAAATCAAAAAATATATTTTCAATTTTTTCTAAGTAATTGTAAAAAAATTGAAAATTATTTCTTCCCAATCTAGTTAGTTAATTAATTAAATAATCAATAATGAGAAAAAAAAGAGTTTAGATAATATATCAAAACAATAAATATATTTTTAAAAAATTAGAAAATATAATAAATGATATAATTTAAGAAATAAATCAATAATATAAAGTTATTTTTAATGCAAATAAAACTTTAATTTTCTTTGTATTTTTTTTTACTTATTATAGATTTTTATTTTTAATCGTAATAAACATAATAAATAAATAAATTATTTTTAAAATACTTTTAAAGGATATTAATTGTATGTAGTTAGATAAAGTAATGTCATTATTCGCAGCGCTATCTCTTACTATATATTTAACTTTAATATCATTAGTTGCATTTTTTCAAACTTTATGAGTATTCTAAGTAAAGATAAAAACTTACAAAGATAAGTGATATTCTCCCAGCATTTGCTTTACATTCTTTAGAGAAATAATAAATAATATTGAAGAAGAAACCAAACAAACAATTCCAAAACAAAACAAAGTCAGATGAAGAATCTCACAATTCTCATTTTCTCGACCAAATTTCTTTTTCGTCAAATACTTAGTTGCTTACTCATCTAAACATCAATTGTTTTTTCTCTTTTTGATTTTTTTCTTGTTTTTTCAACGTCTAAAATCGGGGTTTGATCGTTGGGGAAAAAACTTAAAGAACCAATTTCAAATCCTAGTGAAAATCATTTTAAATGAACAATTTCAAATCCTAGTGAAAATCATTTTAAATGAAAAGATGATTACAATTTACCATTACAGATGATATTACTTTATTGTATTCGGTTAAAAAACTTAATGCTTTAGAAGTCCTTTGAGGTGAGATGATAATATTCAAATGCCATGTATCCTTGTGAAAGACTCAATTGTCTTGTACACTGGATCGGTGAGAATGTAGATTCTTTTATGAAATTAGTAAGGCTTTTGAATTAGATTTCATTAAAGCTTATCTTGTTATGCTAAGGTACGTCTTAATAAATCTTACCACAATAGTAGATGTAAATGTTATTTCTTCTCACACTTGACCATTACCTTCTCACATGGGCCAATGTATTATCATAAATTTTATTTTTTATTCAAATTATGTGAAGTAAGACTTATTATTATTGTGATAAGGTATGACCTTGTCACAACATTGGATGTCAGTTGTTAGTCTTCTCACATTGATTAAATTTTTTAACATATGAGGTCAATACTTTACCATAAATTTTATTGTTTTTATCAGAATTGTTACAAGATAGATCTTATATCCAAACCATTTTAGTCTATCAAAATCGTGGAATTTTAGGTAACATTTTATGAGAATTTCATCTTCTTTTTCTAGTTTTAATTTCATATATTTTATTTATTATTTGATTAATTTTTCTATTTCCAAGTTTTTTTAATCTTTTTTTATAAATAAATTCTCTTATGTTTCCGATATAGGTTAAGACAAAAAATTTCCAAAATTTAATCAATGGTTATTACATCATATTATTACTCGATTGAATTTCTTTCATGATGTTTTATTGACTTGTTAATATATAAGTTTCAAATAGAAAATTTTAAGTTCACCATGATATTTTTCACATAAGAGACTTTGATCACAAAACTATAAGTAAAACATATAGTAGTATTTTCTTTTAGACTTTGACTATTATGTAGACCTTGACATTTTCTTTACAAATACATATTTTCTTACAAATATACTAATATACTAATAGTATATTAAAAAATATATTTATTAACATATTGGTAATATATACATATTTTTATTCATAAATATTATTAATAATTATTATTAAATATTTGTAACATAATTTGAATAATATTTTTGTAATGCACACATTCTAAAAAAGTCATTAATTTAGTACTTTTTTCATTTTATTGAGAAATTTTTATAACTTTGCATGTTTTAAATGAAAAATATTGGTGGTATTTTGTCTTTTAATAGTTTTATTCTCACCAATTTTTAGTGCTTAAATAATGTTTTAATAGATTTGTAAAAAACTCAACTCTTAAACCTTAAAAAAAAGATGTAGGAGATAGAGAAAAATCAAAGAGTCTTGAACCCTGAACCCTGAACCCGATCTTCCTATAACAGCTTCAAAAAAGATTATAATAATGGAAAGATGTAAGACAATAAGAACTTGCATTCATCCAATTAGTGTTTATGTTGTGACAAAAATAGAGGCGAACAGAAAAGAGACTTGAGTAGCAACCTAAACACTGCCTATGAATCGCTTCAACTAGAACGGAATATGAGTTATGACTTGAAAAAAGAATATTATTGTGTAGCAACGTCAAAATCTTTTTTCTTACTACCAAACCCATCTCTTTTAAGGTTAAGAAAAGGGGTGACAATTCTTCTAGGTTGTGTGACGGTAGACTTTTACTTAGCCAAGTCTCTCTTTGCTAAGGCTAGTAGTTTTTCCTTGGTTTCTTTTTGCTTTTGATTTATCGTTCTTTGTTATTTTTCTTATTCTCACAATAGATAACAATGGATGAGCTATGTACTCGATTTAAGGATGCGGTGCTAATTGAGATAGAGAGCGAGGATGATGAGGAAGTGCTAGAAACATGTTGTTGTTTGATTGGAAGCTATATGGGGGCACGAAAGCCCTCTCTCTGCCATTAAAGAGGCTTTACATATAACATGGAAGGATTTGAGAATGGTACAATACAAAGCTCCTACCCTTAATATTTTCATGTTCTATTTTGATGACCCAAGTAGAATTGAGTGGGCGCTCAACCGTCAATTGTGGAAAGTAAACAATAATCTCCTAGCGCTACAACCATATAGGACAGGTACTAGAATAAATGAAATTTATTTTCATACTATTCTAATATGGGTCCAAGTTCATGATGTTCCTCTAGTTTGGTTGATTGATAAAAAGATTAGGCCCATTACTACTATTGTTGTGTAGGTCAAAAAAGTGAAAATTTCAGGCAGAAAATCAAAGCATCTTCGTTTTGCTAGAGCTAGAGTTGAGTTAAATATCTCTAACCCACTATTGTCGAGTGCTTGGATAAATTGCACAAAGAAAACACCTTTCTAGGTAGATTTTTGGTATGTAAAACTACCATTCTTTTGTTTCTTTTGTGTTCGAATTGGGCACGATGAGAAAATAAAATTGGCTGAAGAAAATAGTGGGAACTTAACTGAATATTTTTGAGCTTGGCTTTAAGCTTCCAGATTCAAACCTAGTCTAGAATTAGTAGTTGCGATGTTAAAACCAAAAAACTTGGAGGGCTTTCGTGTCAATATGGGGTTAGTGGTGGATCGAATGGTAAGACAAAGACAATCAGACAATGGAATGGCTATTGAAGGTAATATTTCTAATCGGGCTCAAGGGTTGCTTCCCCATGCAGTTCAAACTAGAGATTCGAATTTTCTACAAGTAATAGAGACAGGAGGAAATATGGTTGCAAAATAATATTAATACATATAGGGATAATGATAGGAACCCTATACTATCTGTTAATCTACATAATGGGTAAGTAGTGGTGACACCTGATGAGTCTAAATGCTTCAAAACTGAGGATATGCCAGTGATAAAAAGCCTTACTAGTAGCAACAATGTATAATAAATGAAGAGATTTTTTTGGACTATAATCTAAACAAAAAATTGAAAGCGGATGGGACAAATATGATTGTTAATGGCACAATTTAAGATGATATAATGGAATATTCAACAAATACTTCCTATTATACCTTAAGGACATCACACGTGAAGGGGTCAATGGAACCCCGTCATGAGTAATGTGTCTTTTATTAAGTTGGAACCTCTATGGTATAGGAAATAAGAGAGCGTTCTTTGCACTTAAGGAACTAGTTAGCAATAATAATGCTCCTTTGGTTTTATTTATGAAACTTGTCTTAATCGTAGATAGGTTTAACAATTAAGAGCTAATCTTGGCTTTGGTGGTTATTATTTTGTGGAAAGAAAAGAAGATGGTAGAGGGGAGATTGATTCTTTTATGGCGAGAGGGTCTTGAGGTTACTACTTTGTCCGCTAATGATGGGCATATTAATTATACTATTTGTGCACCTTTGGTAATAAGTGGTACCTCATTGGCTTTTATGGTCATCCTAATAAAACCCAACCTATCTTCTCTTGGGATTTACTTCAAAATCTCCACAGTAATAGTATCCTCCCACGGTTAGTATGTGATTATTTCAATGAAATTATGAATAATGGTGAAAACATTATAGGGTCACCTAGAGCTCTCTATCTAATGCGTAATTTCTATCAAGCCTTGGCTGATTGCAACCTAACCTCCTTAGAGTATGATGTTTGTTTATTTACTTGGAACAACCACCATTATAATGATGACAATTTCAAGGTTCGCTTGGATCAGATTGTTGCTACTAATTCATGGTGTGCACTACTATATACTTGGTATATGAGGTGTAGGTTCCTCACATTTAGTTTCATCATACTCAGATCATTCACCTATCCTGATTGAAGTTGACAAGGGCATGAGAGCTTTGCATGGAGGAAGTGTGAGGTGCCAAAAGTTTTTTTTTATTTGAATAGTTTTAAGTGCATGAAGGTGGCTATCGTGAAATTGTTTATTCAGGGTGGAATTCAAGTAGTCATAAAGATGCTATAAGGTGTGTAACTAAGAATCTTGTCGCTACCTCGACCTCTCTATGACTACATCAATGGAATGTATAGGACATTGGTACTATAAAGCAATAATTAAAAAAGAAGTAGGAACAATAAAAGGCTATAGTATTGTATGGGTCCTCAGATTGGAAAATGCTATCTAGCCTCACACAAAGCAAGGAAAACTTATTGTGTAAATATGAGAAATATTGGACACAAAGGGCTAGAACGCTGATGACTGCTCAAAAAGCACTAAAATAACCATGATTTTATGCACATTAATTGATTAAAAATATATATATTTATATGTTTTATCATATATTTATATAAATTTGTCTTTTTCGGAATCACGGGTATTTTTATTGTTTTTCAGGTATTTTGGCTTAAAAACGCAATTTAAAGACTCAAAGAGGAATACTTGAAGCAATACATCACAAAAATATCAATAAATAAATGCGTAAAGGTCGACAAATATGGAAAAACTGGACAAAATAGGTCGAAAGGTCAAAAAGGTCAAAAAAGGAGAAAACGCGTGCAGCGGTGCAGCCAGCGCCGCGCCGGGCCTGGCTGCCGCTGGCCGCGCGTATTCGTACGCGCGGCTGCGCGCTGGTATCGTTAAATGCGCGCATCCTGTGCGCGGGTTCTGTTCATGGCTGCACAATGTGAAGGCAACGCGGGGCAGCCACGCGCTGTGCCAGCCAGCGCCAGCCCGCGCAGGCAACGTTTTCACCCCATTTTTCACGTGGCAAGACCACTATGGCGTCATGCTGTCGTCATTGTTGACCTCAGCATGTCCACTACACGTTTTTTAATATTTTAATTTTTTTTTAACATTTTTTTACTCATTTTTTCTCTCCATCCTCACCTATAAATACCCCCCTTCCTTTCACTTCAAAACACACCTTCAAAACACCTAAAAACACCTCAAAATCACACTTCTCTCTTCTTTCTTTCTCTCCATTTCTTAGTTTTTAGTTTTTCTTATGTTTTAGCTAGTTTTTCTTATGTTTTAGCTAGTTTCTCTTAGTTTTAGAGTTCTTCCCTTTTTGGGAAGAACTAGTTATGTTTTTTTTGTAATTTATTAGCTTTTTGATTCAATAAATGGAAGTGCAAATTCCGCTTGGAGGTTTTCTAGCAACGGGAATAGCGTCGAAGTTCTGTAAGGATTTTATTTTCTTTACAGTTATTTTTATGCTTTATTCTTACATGTTATATTTAATTTGTCTGTGATTAAATTTAACTGTGCTAGCTGTTTATAATCATGATATAATAATAACGTTGTTATGCTTGCGAAATATTAAATAGGTGAAAATTTCTAAAATGAATTGATTTTATTTTTATTCAAGATTTTATATTAAGAATGTTAGAGAGAAATATATTATTTTTCATTACAAACTTAAATCTGAAAATTAGATTTTAAGGTTTAGTTATCCGATCTAATTTAGAGTAGTGCTCTTTTTTATTTGTTAGTACAATCGCCTTAGGTAGTTAGAGTTGAAGCTTCTATTTCAAAAGTTTTTATAAGAATTATTATGTGAAAATGTATTGACAACATGTTTTCAATAGTGGTTTTAAAACTTGAAAGTTAGTACTTGGATAACTAAATTTCGGGTTTAATTTGGACACCTTGAATAAAGTTTAAAGCTGCCTAACCCCACCAAAGGTAGCATTTAAATGGTTCATTTTCAATCTCTTAGAAAAAGGAATTAATTTAATTAACCAAATTAGTTATCAACCCCACCCATAGGTGTTAATTGATTTGTTTAGTTAACAAAAGAATATCTAACTCACCAAAGGTGGTATTATACAAAAAAGAGAGAATCAATAAAATATCAATTTATATTTTTTAATAACCTAGATAATATGAGAAGCATAATTAATTTAGTTATTATATCCATAAATACTCCACTAATATAAATGATAAAATTTGCATGAATATTTATTGAATCATTTATATTTATTTATTGAATTTGTATCTATGTTTATTTTTTATTATATTTAATTAATCTGTATATATGTTTATTTTATGTTATTAGATTAGGAACACAAAACCAAACTATCGTGACAGGATGTTTAGGATTTAATTTCGCTTTTTAAAAGTTTGAATAATAAATTAAAAACCACATACATTCCTTCCTTAGATCGACTTGGGAGTATACTTATCATTTTCTACTAAATGATTCGGTACCTTTCTTGAGAGTTTTATAAATATAAAACCAAAGTATTGGCGTGATCATCAGTTGGATTCATCAAAGTATTTGGCGATCACGATTCGCTACCATCAAGTTTTTGGCGCCGTTGCCGGGGAAGGAATAGCGTTTTTAATTTATTTATCAAAATTTTAAAAATATTTTTGTGCTGTAAATAATTGTGATTTTTTTTGTTTTTGTAAAAAAATAAAAAATAAATAAAAAAAATTTAATCAAATTTCAAATTTTAAATTTCATAAGAAATAATAAAAAAATAAAATTTTTTTTAATAAATTTTAAATAAAAATAAAAATAAATAAAAAATAAATAAAAAATAAATAAAAAATAAAAAATAAATAAAAAAATAAAAAATAAATAAAAATAAATAAAAATAAATAAAAATAAAATAAAATAAAAAATAAAACAAAAAATAAAATAAAAATAAAAATAAATAAAAATAAATAAAAATAAATAAAATAAATAAAATAAATAAAAAAAATAAAAAAAATAAAAATAAATAAAAATAAATAAAAATAAATAAAAATAAAAAAAACCAAAATTTTAATTTTTTTGAGTTTAATTTTTACTATTTTTTTATTTATTTTAAATCATAATTTTATTTTTTTTATTTTCTTTTACCTTTTTCAATTTTATTTTATTTTATTATTTTTTTTCTTTCTTTAGCTATTTTTTTTCTTCTTGATTTTTATTTAACTTAGTTTTTTTACTAACTTAATTAATTTAGATTTTTTTTTACATTAACTTAGGTTCTTACTTAAATTTTCATTAACTTAATTAACTTAGATTTTTTTACTTCACTTAACTTAATTAACTTTTTTCACTTAACTTAATTAACTTAGATTTTTTTTACTTCACTTAACTTAATTAACTTTTTTTCATTAACTTAATTAACTTAGATTTTTTTTTAATTCACTTAGCTTAATTAACTTTTTTTTACTAACTTAATTAACTTAGATTTTTTTTAACTTAACTTAATTAACTTAGATTTTTTTTTAATTCACTTAACTTAATTAACCTTTTCTTTAAACTTAATTAACTTAGATTTTCATTAACTTAAAGTTTTATTTAATTTAACTTAATAACATGAAAAGTAAAGATCTAAGGGAGTTCTGTGAGGAGACTAGTTCTTTGGAAGCCTTTGTGCCACTAGTCTTTCCTAGGAGCGTTGTTCGTCCAGGAGAATGGTTTTTAAGGAGCCTTTGCACCACCATTCTTTCCTGGGAGCACTCTTGGTTAATACTGATTATGTTATTTTAAAAAAAAAAAACAAAATTTTTTTAACTATCTCCAAAATTTTAAAGTTTTAATTACAATCTAAGGAGCTAGTTTCTTTGTTTAATCTAGGTACAATTGTGTTTTTATGCCTTAATTATTTGATTTGTACACAGATGTGGGTTATCTAAAACTCAAAAATATGCCTCTAGTTTTAAGTACAGAAAGAAATCAAAATCAATAGTAATGATCGAAAAAAGTATAGGTAGACAACCTTGTCTTACCTGCAGGTGTTTGATTGATTTCCAATGATGGGACATTGAGTTTACTTAAAATGCAATCCCAAGTTACGTCTTGCTAAGACGTTAAACAAAAGTTGGATGGGAAAGCAACCCATCATTTTAGGTAATTTCCTTTATTTCTTTTATTTACTTAATTATTTCATTTTAATTACATGTGAATAATTTTTAAATTGTTAAAACTAAAAATATTTGTTGAGATGTTAAGTTCACAATGATCATTCTAGATACACTTTAATGATGAATATGATGTATGTACTTTGCATTTTCCATTACTACTTGCACTTTCTCAAGAAATAGGTAGTCTTTCTTCTCTTTTCTCTTTATCTTTAATTTACAATTGTTACATTGAGGACAATGTAAGTTCTAGGTTGGGGGTGGTGAAAAGTTACCATGCTTAAAAAAAAAGTTTTAACAATTTAAAAATAAAAAATATACTTTTTCATTTTTTGTGTGTTTGGTTTTATTTCTATTTTGTGTGATTTAGTAATTTTTCGAATAAAAAAAAATTTCACAAAAATTTATCTTTTCTTTAAATCAAATTTAAGTAAATAGTTAAGTCTTTTGTACTGTTAGATTAATTTTTTGAAAACATATCATGAAATATTTTGTAATTATTTTTTGATAATTAGTTAGTTTTTGTCATAATTAGTATTTCGATAAGATGTAGAAATTATATTAAACCCAAAAAATCGGTGTTTATGATTTTTTTTAGTGGAGACTACCTTTGTGAGATATAATTTGAGCCTAATTTATTTTATTCGAGTGAAATATATATATTTTTTTCTACTCCAAACACATTTCTTATTTCTTCAAATTTTTAGATGATCTACATAGGTATTAGCATTGAATGTATGAATTTTTTTTCATCTTAATAAGTATCATATATTTTTGATTATTATTTTTGCTTAGATTAAATGATTTGAGTAGAAATTGATAGTATATGCTTATATCTCATTTATGCATGACTACTACAAAAACAAAAGACATATCTGGGGTTACCTAAACCAAGATCAAACAGAAAAGCCACAAAATTAACCACTCACCAAAATCCAAAAAAAAAAATGTACAACTGCATAATGGGTTGACTCTACAAAAATACACATATTGAAAAATATCTACGAGAAAAAAGAGAGAGATAAAAATAGTATCATCTACATACTATAACCCGCATTGCCTACAAAGTTGTGAGTAAAGGCTAATTACAAAAGAAAGATATAAGAAGTAATTCCCTCAAAAGTCATTGCAATTTCTTCATTTGTCAAAGGCATATATCTTGAAATTCTTTCTTAATGAGTTTGATTTATGCATGAAAATAATTTTTATATATGATATGTTTATAATTTATACATTTGATTCCTTTGATAAGATAAATGTTAAAATAACCCTTTGAGCGTTTATTCTTTGTACATATGTTGATATATTAGTTGATTTCTATACATCAACTCTTTTCGATATAAATTAGTATGAGTGTTTGAACCCATAGGATTCGGTGTTTTGAGAGTATTGACTTGTGAGAATAGAGTCGGCGAATTCGATTCATGACCTTTGAAATTGGGTGAAATTAAATTGATACATTTTTTATATGAAATATGAAAATGATTTTCGACTAATTATTATAATAAATCATGATTGTTTTTAAAGAGATTAAAATAACTTATGCTTGAGATTTTAATTATGATCTTAAAGGAGATTAAAAAGTATGAGACATTTTGTGAGATGTTGATAATTTGTGATTTTGTTGTTGTAAATTTAATTTTTAAGTTGTTTGTTTTATTGTTTCTTTTGTTTTTACATTTAGTACAATGTTTGTGGGTATCATTACTGAAAACCTCACGAGACTCAAGCTTCGTCACTAGGGCAACCTAGTGGGTTTAAAGGCTTGTTGCATAGGCTAAATGCAACCGTTTCAATCCACGAAAGTGATTTAGGATAGTTTAATTTTTAGTTTTTATCGCTTCTCTCGCTAAAGGGACTAGCAAGAAGCTAGTTGGGTTGTGATTTAGTGCTCAAAAAGCACTAAAATAACCATGATTTTATACGCATTAATTGATTAAAAATATATATATTTATATGTTTTATCATATATTTATATAAATTTGTCTTTTCGGAATCACGGGTATTTTTATTGTTTTTCGAGGTATTTTGGCTTAAAAACTTAATTTAAAGACTCAAAGAGAATACTTGAAGCAATACATCACAAAAATATCAATAAATAAATGCAGAAGGTCGACAAATATGGAAAAGCCTGACAAAAATGGGTCGAAAAGGTCAAAAAGGAGAAAACGCATTGCCACAAGACCTACCGCTTCAAATCATACAAGATATCGTTGTTCATGTGCGCGACTTCTCAAGACGCTGGTTATCTGTTCACGCTAGCGCGAGCCACCCGGCTACTAACGCGTTTTCTCCCATTTTTCACGTGCAACTGACAGCGTTACTTTGACGTCATTGATGACCTCAGCATGACCACTACACGATTTTTAATATTTTAATTTTTTTTTTTAACATTTTTTTACTCATTTTTTATCTCCATCCTCACCTATAAATACCCCCCTTCCATTCACTTCAAAACACACCTTCAAAACACCTAAAAACACCTCAAAACCACACTTCTCTCTTCTTTCTTTCTCTCCATTTCTTAGTTTTTAGTTTTTCTTATGTTTTAGCTAGTTTTTCTTATGTTTTAGCTAGTTTCTCTTAGTTTTAGAGTTCTTCCCTTTTTGGGAAGAACTAGTTATGTTTTCTTTGTAATTTATTAGCTTTTTGATTCAATAAATGGAAGTGCCGCACCATTGGAGGTTTTCTAGCAACGGGAATAGCGTCAAGTTCTCAGAAGGATTTTATTTTCTTCTGAGTTATTTTTATGCTTTATTCTTACATGTTATATTTAATTTGTACGTGATTAAATTTAACTGCTATTTGTTTATAATCATGATATAATAATAACGTTGTTATGCTATAGAAATATTAAATAGGTGAAAATTTCTAAAATGAATTGATTTTATTTTTATTCAAGATTTTATATTAAGAATGTTAGAGAGAAATATATTATTTTTCATTACAAACTTAAATCTGAAAATTAGATTTTAAGGTTTAGTTATCCGGTCTAATTTAGAGTAGTGCTCTTTATTTGTTGGTACAAAATAATCGCCTTAGGTAGTTGTAAGCTCTATTTCAAAAGTTTTTATAAGAATTATTATGTGAAAAATGTATTGACAACATGTTTTCAATAGTGGTTTTAAAACTTGAAAGTTAGTACTTTCGGATAACTAAATTCTTGGGTTTAATTTGGACACCTTGAATAAAGTTTAAATTGTCCTAACCTCACCAAAGGTGGCATTTAAATGGTTCATTTTCAATCTCTTAGAAAAAGGAATTAATTTAATTAACCAAATTAGTTATCAACCCCACCCATAGGTGTTAATTGATTTGTTTAGTTAACAAAGAATATCTAACTCACCAAAGGGTGGTATTCATACAAAAAGAGAGAATCAATAAAATATCAATTTATATCTTTAATAACCTAGATAATATGAGCAAGCATAATTAATTTAGTTATTATATCCATAAATACTCATTAATATAAATGATAAAATTTGCATGAATATTTATTGAATGTATTTATATTTATTTATTGAATTTGTATCTATGTTTATTTTTTATTATATTTAATTAATCTGTATATATGTTTATTTTATGTTATTAGATTAGGAACACAAAAACCAAACTATCGTGACAGGATGTTTAGGATTTAATTTCGTTTTTAAAAGTTTGAATAATAAATTAAAAACCACATACATTCCTCATTTTCTACGAAATGATTCGTGCACTTGCGAGAGTTTTATAAATATAAAACCAAAGTATTGGCAGGATCGGCGATGCCGGTTTTCGTTCATCAAAGTATTTGGCGATCACGATTCTGCTCATCAAACGCATTGGCTTTAAGTAATGGGTATCGTAACTTAGCATACTTTCATGCTTGCGTTAGTCCGAGAAGGACTCAAAACCACATTGTTAGTGTAAAATTAGCTTCGGGTATGGTTGCAACACAAAAGAGGGACATTTACAAGTTAGATTACAATTTAGTGGCTAAACTTATAATTAACAATTTGAAAACACAGTTTAGTCCTTAATAACACCAAAATTTGAACCAACCTTTCACAAATAATGAAGTGCGATGTTCCTTGTTTGTTATGAAGCTTGATAAAGTGCGTGGTATGGATAGAATGTCAGTAATGGTGTTGATGATATTATTTAGATTAACAAGACTATTATTTCACCTTTTTCTAAAGTACAAAACCCACTAAAAATCACAGATTAGATACCCATCAACTTATGTACAATTTTTTACAAAATTATAGCTAAGATACTATCCAATATATTGAAAATTTTCCTTCATCATTTGATTAGTGAGTCTCAAAATGCTTTTGTTCTTGGTCGGTAGATCATGGACAATGCAATAGTTGCATATGAGATGATGCACACAATACATAGGTCAATAAGAAACAAAGAATGATTGCTCTTAAGTTTGATATGAGTAAAGCATATGACTGAAAAGAATAGCCATTTGTAATGAAGGCTATAGAAAAAAAATGAGTTTCTCAGACCACCGGGTTCATTTGATATAGAATTGTATACCCTCTATCACTTACTATGTCAAAGTGAGCAACAACATTGTGGGTAATATAGTACCATCCCAAGGATTTAGGGAAATCGACCCCTTAATTCCATACCTTTTCCTCTTGAAAGAATAAGAATTCACTCAACTTATTAATAGGGTTTAAGCAATAAGAGAAGCACCTAGTATGACTCATTTATTTTTTAAAGATAACAATTTTCTTGTTTTTGTGCTTGTAGGTCTCAATGTGTTGAAGTAAAAAAAATTCTTCATATTTATAAGAAAGCTATAGGTCAGCAAGTAAATTTTGATAAGTTAGAAATATCCTTTATCCCCAAGCAATGAAAGTACTCTAAAAGATGACATTGAATATCATGGGCATCCGTGAGGTAAAATGCCATGAGTAGGAATTCTATTAAAGTTAAAAGAGATAAGCGGAGCACCTTTCAAACAATCTGAGAACGTTGTATAAAAAAACCAAATTGATGTACAGAAAAGTATTTGTCCAAGGTCGGTAATGAAGTTTTGATAAAGTCTATCTATCAAGCAATACCCACTTATGTCATGAGTATTTTTAAATTACCCAAATCACTTTACAACAAACTTGAGTCTGTGATTGCTCGATATTGGTGGACAAACTAGAAGGAAAGTTATGGGACGCATTCGTTGTCTTAAATAGATTTATGCAAGTTGAAGTCATTGGAAGGAATAAGTTTATGTAAAATGGAGGATCTCAATTAAGCATTAATAACAAACTAGTTTTGGGGCCTTATTGAAGCCCCCACCTTGCTAGCTGTATACAAATTAGTAAAGAAATATGATGTCTCATCTTCCCTACTCCTTTCTCAATGTACAACTCACTCTAGTTATTTATGGATGGGCCTAATATAGGGTCATATTGTACTACTTGAAAGCTTATGTTGAAGAGTTGGTGACGAAAACAATATAAACATTGCATCTGATAAATGGATACTTCTTGATTCATGTTTTCAAGCTCACCTAATCCAAGAGTTTGCTATGACAATAATGGTGAGGATTTAATAATACCTAGTGGGACTTGGAATTCAACTCTGATACAAAATATTTTCCAGTATGATGAAGTTTCATTAATATGAAGCATTCCTCTCCCTTCAATGCCTATGGTTGATCATCTTATGGAACTTTAAAAATAATGTAATTTATAGTGTGAGTAAAGGCTATAGGTGGGCTTTTCAATTGCGATGGGAAACACAAGACATGACAATCACTTCATCCTCGCAACAATTGAGCATTCTATGGAGGAAATTATGAGGTGTTAATGTTATGAACAAAGTGAAGCAATATATTTGGCAAGTATTGCAAGGCATTTTACCAACCAACTCTAAATCAATAAGAAGGCATATTACATCTAACCCAATCTATCCACTGTACAATAATGATATGGAAACAACATCCCAGACATCATGGGAATGTCATATTGTGAAATAGGTATTAAGCTCTTCCCATACTGCATTTTTCTTTTTTGAAAATAAAAGGATCCTTTTTATAGAGGCAGTATGGATGACAATTGAAAAACATGCTAAAACTCATCTTGAATATATTATAGTGATGGCCTATAAGATTTGAAAGGAAAGGGCTAAATGCCTTTTTGAAGGTAACCATGGAATTTGGCTCATATTTGTACTGGAGCTACTACATTATTAGAAGAGTTTCATAAGCTAAGTACTAAGGAAAAGCTTAATACTAGGCATCCACATCAATAGTAAATTTTACCACCAGTAAAGAGCTAGAAGGTTAATGTGGATGACACGATTTCTATAACAAACAATGAAGTGGGCTTTGGTTGTATTATAAGAGATACATCTGGACAAGTCTTTAGTACTATGGTTAATACTAAGGTAGCCTTTCCTACCTTATCGCTGAATTACATCAATGTGATGGGCCTTAACAATAATATAGATTCCAAATTAGCAATGAAGGGTCACATTCCTGAAGCTATTCGACAATTAGTAACTAGTGCTTATTCTTTTTCTTGTGTATATTATCCCCGAAGAGCAGATGATGTTGATCATAATTTTGTTAAGTATGCTATGTCTTGTAATGATTTTGAGACTTGGCTTGGGGAAGCTCCTAATCGGCTTTTTCTGACTTTAGATTTTGATATGAACTCTATTACTAGTTAATATAACTACACTTTTCTTTAAAAAATATATACATATTTTAATGCTTTTTGATTCATTTTACATCCTCTTTAATTTATATTTTTTAAATTCATTTTACACTCTCTATTCATTTTACATTCTCTTCGATCAAGAGCTTTGATCGATCAAGTTTAACCTTAATCGATCATGCAACATTTACACAATAATTTTATACATGCATGAATTCAATTCTAAACGTGTTTGTAAATAATTATTTACCTAAAACATTCCAATTTGAAGTTTGTAGGTTTCTTGAACATTGAATAACGAACATAAAAACATGCATAGAAACTAATTTATACTTTATTGTGTTTTTAATGAATAATGTTAATTTTCATAAACCTTTCATAATGCATTGTAATAAAATTGATGATATTAGAAAACAGAAAAACAGGTAGGATCTAAAGAACAAAAACTCACAATCCAAGCGCAAAAAATAAAAAAAAAGAAAAGAAAAGAAAAGAAAAGAAAGAAATAAAAAATATGTAAAACAAGGACATACGACAAAGGTCAAATCAAGATGGTCAACACTTCAAGAAATGGGTGAGAATTTTGAAGATAAAATATGAAATTTTCTACCATCACATTATTTACTTAACTCCATTTTTTATAATAGATCACAACAGGTATCCCACTAGCCAACATCTTATCAATAATTTTCATCTAACAAACTATAGAATACTAATTTTCAAAGGACACGAGAGTACATTATTGGATTTGTACTTTCTCATTATCTTATATTTGTATTTATTCATTTAGATTTTTCATAAGCTTAGAAAAAAATTACAAAAAATAATATATTTAATTTATAATAATAAAAATAACATATAAAAATTATATTTAATAATATTGAATTAGATTCAATTAAATGATGTTTCCTATTTAACGAATCTAAATAATCATAGTTTAATTTAAACGGCGTTCAATATAAAATAATGTGTCGTGTTTTTTAAAACTAAAAATATGTGAGTTGGTCATTACGGATATTATTTTTATTATTATAAATTTTAAAAATATTATATTTATTATTATTTTTAAATAACTATTGTATTTAATCATTGGTCATTTATCTTACAAACTTTTTAAGATAAATATTGTATTTGTTAGCATTAAATTAGTGTAACTTAATATCAACCATTAAATTTTACATGAAAGGAAAATATTCAATTTATTAACGATCCATCAAATATAAAGAGTGGTGGGAGAGAGGCAAGAATATTTATTAGATTTAACCCAAAAAAAATTAAGTTGTCCACTAAGTCCATAGACGGTGGGAGCGGTGGGAGAAAGGCAAGAATATTAGGCAAGAATATTTATTGATGGATTGAGTCCACAGATGGTTGAGATGATAATCTAAGGACGGATCCACCGAAACCATGAATCAATTAAGTTGACTGAATCTAAATGTTTTTAAAATTTTGGTTTTAAAATTAAAAGAATCACATATTTTTAACAAATTTTTCTTAATTTTTATAACTATTAATTTTAAAAAAATTATATTGTAAATAATCATTTTTAAAACTTTTATCTTTTGTATTTTTATAAATCTAACTTTTTCTCTCTTAAAGCTTTTATAAATCTATCTATTATTGTTTAAAATTTGACAAAAATTCAAATCCCATCATATTTATAACTATTTATTTCTTATATTTATTATAAATAGTATTATTTTATAATATATCATAATTTATTTAAAACGAGTAAGACAACTAGAAAATAAGAAAGTGTTTTCTTACAATATATAATGTTATCTTATTTTTTTAATATATCAATCTAAAATATGTAATATAACACATAAAATAATTTTTTAATTTTTGAAAAATGCAAAAAAAAAAAAGAATAATTCTAATCAAGTCAAGGATATCTATTGATGTATGGATCAATACCTGATCTTATCCACAGATCAAAACCGATTAGATCAAACTGGATCTTTTGAATAACGAATCGAATCAAATCATTATAAGATTGGATCAGATCCGATCCATTTCCATCTCTACGTGGTAAGGCTTGGGTCATTATTTTTCTATTAATTTTTTTCCAATATTTATCTACATGTATAATTTTTTATACCAAAATTACCCTCTAGAATACCTCATATCTATTTTACAAGGAATTATTTTGGTAAAAATCTAATTAAAAAATAGAGATTGTCTTTAATTATTTCAGGTTGATAAGTTTAAATTAAAATTCTTTCTATATTTATACTATAAATTAAAGTTTTAATTATGGCTCACAATATTTCAATAAAATTGTATACATATTTTAAATTAGTAATTATTATAGTACTAATGCACTTGGTCCCTTAAATTAGTAGATTTTATCAATTAAGTAATAAATTAGTTGTGTTTAAATATTGGTAAATAACTTAAAAGGTATTTAAAATAATATATGGTTGCTGAATTTTTATTAAAATAAAATTTAATACTACTTTTAATATTTTAATAAATTATGTGCATTATGCTCCTATATTTAATATAATGACTACATGCAAATAAAAAATATGATTTTAAAATGAAATAATATTGGTTATTAGGTTTACTTATTTCTATATCAAATATTAATTAGCAAATGTTTTATACAAATTAACAAGTTAAATTAATCATGTTTTACAATTGCAGACAATAAATAACAAAAATTATTTTAATATTATATGTGGATGTAAATTCAAACAAAAAAAGTAAATAAATAATGAAAAACAAAAGTACATTAAAATATATATTATTATAACCTCATAAATATTAATGAATTTAGAAAAAAGCAGATAAATATCACATATAATACATATGTGGTATTTATTAATTCATTTAAAAATTTAAGGAGTAAAATATTTGAATTTGTGAAGCTTACGGAATAATTGAGTATTTACCCGTTTTCTTTTTCTAATGAAATTTGCATATGCTTTGCATTAAATTTTAAAAATTTCATGGTTTGAATTTAGAGATAGTAATTATTATAGGTTTGGTTGGTTTAATTTGGTTTAAATTAATCTAATCTTAATTTAAATCAAATTTAATTCAAGTTAGTAAACATGAATCCGACCTCGTACCAAAAACAAAATGATTGGTCCAAACTAATGAGAATTATTAATTACACGTTTTTTTAATTAATTAGATATTTGTTAATCAAAAAATATTTTTCATGAAATTAAAGCTGATTAGTAAAAACATCATTACATGAAACAACAAAAATAGATGAAATAATGTAACTAATCAATTACAAAAATACACACATTAGCAATATTTTATTACATCATCATTCAAACATTAAGATTCAAAATAGTTTATAGTATATTCAATTTTAAACCATAATATAATCCACAATATTTTGAATATGTGTAACGAAATCATAACATTTTTAATTTGATTTCACGTTAATATGTTAACTTGAACTCAATTTAAACTTATCTCAATTTTTTTAGCTATTTGAATTGGCTTGATTTTGGTCAGATATGTATTTTGGGTTTTTCAATTCAAATTTGATACAATTAATTGAACTACCATACAAAATGCAATCTTTTTTTGAATCCAACCCACACAATAATAATAATAATAATATTAATAATAATAATAAACCTATCTCTAGTGTAATTGAACAGCTTGTATTTTAGATGAAAATATTATTATATTTTGATAATAAATAATAAATAAAAAAAATACTATGACTACATATATAAAATAATATTTAATATCATTTGCTTTGTATTTAAAAAAAATTAGAAATCATTGACTAATTTATTAAAAATAAAGAATCTAAATACATAATTAATTATAATGGATAAACATATTACATCAGAAATATTATTATTTTTTATTTCATGTATTATGTCAACATAATACCATCTTCAACAAATAAAATAAGAATTATATATCTAAGGTTATATTTACTAAGAAAAGGGTGTCCAAACAAAAAAAAAAAATGTCCAAATGCATTAAAATAAATTTATACGAGACACTACTACAATATGTACCTATGGCCTCGGTTATTAACCGTGACCATAGATCTATGGCCACGGTTATAAGAACCGAGGCCGAAGTGAGAGAGACCATAGGTAACAACCTATAGTCTCAGTTTTTTAACCGAGGCCATAGGGTATACCTATAACCTCGGTTTTTTACTAACCGAGGCCATAGGTAACAACCTACGGCCACGGTTTTGATTAGAACCGAGGCCTAAGTGAGTTACATATGGTCTCGGTTTTCTATTAACCGAGGCCATAGGGGTAACTATTGCCTCGGTTTTGATAAAAACCGAGGTGATAAGTTGTTACCTATGACCTCGGTTTTTCTAATAACCGAGGCCATAGGGGGTAACTATGGTCACGGTGGTTTAATAACCGTGTCCATAGGTACACCTTATGGCCACAGTTTTTAATAACCGAGGCCATAGGCTTGAAATCAAAATTATATATATATTATTTCGGTTATAATATTTAAATCGTGATTATATAACTATAAATTAAGCTAAATTTCAAATATAAATTAAAAAAACTAAGATTAATTATATTACATTTAAAAGAGATATTACAGTAAGAGTTTAATAGTTCGATATAATAAAACACATATAATAAAAACTAGTTAATTAAAGTGTTCAAAAAATATAAAAATATACATTAAAAAACTTTAATGCTACTAACTAATCAAATTGTCTACGATGTAAATCAATCTAAAAATATTTTGTCCCATTATAATGTTGTTCTTCAAAATCTTCGTCCTTGACAGAATGCATTAATTTCCTCATAAAAAAACATCCTCTAGTATGATCGAGCATACAAACATCTAGATTCCATTAATATAATCCTGCATATAGAACACAAGAGTTCTCTCTAGTTACAACATGATTATAGTGTCATAAAAATATCTATAATAAATGACACTGTGTGATAATATCTATGAATATAAACATATAATATATATGAACATACTAATTAACATCCAGATTACATAAATATAAGTAATACCTCATATTTTCACAATAAGTTCTTCAATCTGCATATATCTGTTACTGCATAAACAACAAATGGTCCATAATTCAATGAAATCAGTACTACCCATATCAATAATGATAACAACATTATTATTTAGTACTATCGATATCAATAACAAAAATATTATTATTTAGTACTATCCATATCAATGACAAAAACAACATTATTATTTAGTACTATCCATATCAATGACAACAACAACATTATTATTTAGTACTATCCATATCAATTACAACAGTAGTATTATTAATTCGCAATACCCATATCAATTACGCACAACAGAGTGACAGAGAAAAAGTCCTTGCAATGTTGGACAATACCTGTGAATATAAGAATCTACTATATATGAGCATACCAACATCCAGATTATATGAATATTATCATGCATATACAACATCCAGAACACACAAGAGTCTTCTTTACATGTTCTAAAAATGAAAAAGAAATTCCAAATTTTCGTTTAAAAAACCAATCATGAACATCCCACAACATTCACCTTAGTGTTTTATTTTACTATCTGGTGAGTTATAACTGTAAGAATCGATTAGTGAATTCTGTCCACTCATTTCGCATCTCATCAACTTCAGTATCAGTGTAAGTTCCTTCATGATTAAGCTGTAATGTACACACATTTTAACATGTTGTTAGCCAATTCACCACCTATTTTGATTAATTAATTGAAATCATGAATAAAATAAGAAATGAAAATGCATAAAATTACTTAAATTATTACCAAGTCAATAATAGAAACAAGTGGATTGGCAATAATTATCCTCATAAACATAAGGACATAATACCCACATGTTACCAAATCATCTTGCTTAGGACACTGTACATTAGAACGAAAATTGAGTTGTAAACTTAATATATATTATCTAATTAAAAGATATTAATTTATTAAACCATGCATTTATAACTTACTCTCATTCTATACCATATTGGTAAACCTTGAGACCTTCGATTTTGATGACCATTGAACATAATATGAACTCTATATAAAGAAGGAAAAATAAGTAAGAGTTACTTGTGAAGATACATTAGAAAAATAAATAAGAGTTACTTGTGAAGATACATTGAACTTAATGTTTACAAGAACATCAAATTTTATTTTTAAAATAGAACTTACTCATTCATTATGTTTTCAATATCAGAGAACACTTCACCCCACATTGAATCCAAATAATAAATGGTATTTATGAATGGCTCGTACACAATTAAGACCCAATGGTACCTACATCAATTTATAGTAAGATATATATTGGAAAATGCGTTTGATTACATAACATAATTTTTCGTAAATGTTATACAACTAATATCCACTTACCCTCCATTATATGGAATAATCCACTTATCTCCCTCTTGAGTATTTTGCATCCTTTCAAAAACTTGTCTTGCAATTTGAGTATGTGTTCTCTTTTTCTTAATGACATACAACCAACTTGGATCAATAAATTTAATCACATCATTCAACTGTTTCTTTTTCAACTCATCATAACATCGCCTAGAAAATAAGTTTTAAAAGGTTAATGAAAAAATTACAATCAAAATAAAATATCAAGTGAGTAACTTTTAACTTATCATAAAATAAAAAATAAATTAAAATCAAATTAACTAACCGTATCCACAATTTGACAACTGAATAGCCAATCTCCACCTTTGTGTAAAATTGTTCTACACACTCAACTGATAGAAAAATAGGTAGTTCATTGCCTAAGATGTGAACTTCCATTGGAACTTTAACAGCAAGATCATTAACCGAAGATGCAGATGAGCATGCAACTATAAGAAATCTAACATGCTTAGGAAAACCACTACTTTGGTCATATGTATATGAAATTGGTTTTTTTGTTGGTACCAAAGTAGGCGTCTTAGAAGATATTTTGTCCATCGGTTTTTCCTTTGAGCTTCCTTTTTTGTTGCCAATGGTAATACGTAACTTTGATTTCTCCTTGGTCAAATCCTATTTATTCACAATATGAAGAAATCTAATAAAATTATATTTGTATTTTTAAATTAATTAACAATAAAAACAATATATAAAAGGTAAGGAAAATATCCTTACTACATCATTTCCTAATATGACGAGATGTGGAGGCCAAGCAACAAATGAATTGATTGCTTCCGTAACTGTATTATGTTCCCTTGTTGGTATAGATAAGAGAGAATTCCTTTAAATATCATCCACAACGGAAACCTTCCAACTACCATTCAAAGGTTGTCCATGACAAACACCACTAGAGGCATCACCTACCCTCCCACGTGCCACAATACGAGATGGTGTCTCATATGCAAGCAAACAATTTCTTCCCTATATAGTATTAGAACAAACATATATAATATAACTTAACCACCACACAAAACAAAATTAAAATTAAGATTGTGAAGGAATAGGGAAGATTACTTACAACTAATCCCATATGAAAGGTAGGCACATCAAGAGGAGTGGCAATTTGTTGGATGTATGGTGTTGATGTAGGTGTAATAGTTTTTGTACAAGGAGTCACATTGGAACTATCAATTGGATTATTATGTTCTGGATAATGACTTGAATGTCCTACACTCCTATCTCCCTGTAACTCGGCTCGTAGTGCATCTATCTCTGCCTTCATGGTATCAAAGCTTGCAAGCTTTTCTTTCATTGCCATCATCTCATTTAAGATATTTACCATATCATTGGATCGATAATTAGTGCACTTTCTAGGCATGCCAAAATATTCGGTAGATGTTGTATATTGGGAGCATCCTTTAAGACGACCTGGATGATCCTTCCCCAATGCCATTACTATTGCATCGACACCCATCTCTTCTTCAATCTCACCACTATCAATCTTATCTTGCATTTTACTCTACATCAATTCACACATAAAATAATAAACATAAATATAATTGATTAATCATAACATATTATCTAACATTTTGAATAATTACCACTTTTTCCAATTTATCTTGAACTTTTTTACTTTTGAACTCTCCTTCTTTAGGAGTGTTAGCTGCGATTAATACACGGGATCGTCGAATTTGTATGCCACCACTTTTTGACTCCTATAGATATGTATAATGAGTTACATAAACATTGTATACCCAAATATCTAATTAATTATCATTCAAATGGAATCGAAGATAACTCACCAATTGAATTCTTAGTTTGGAAAAACCCATTCTTCATGTATGATGATTATACTCATTATGCTTCCTCAACTCAACATGTTCGCAACTTGATTTCTAATAAGAGCATATATATGAATAAGGTTGTTAGGGCATATGAATTCAAAAGATTAAATGAAAATATTTATACTTTTTTATTCAATAATACCTTGAATTACTCAGATCGTGTGTAATTCACAAACGCATTCCAATCATTGTGTACCCATTCATACTTCTTAGGTGGTTTGTATAGCTTCTTCTCATTCAATGGGTCCAAATAAGGCTTAATGTATTTTTTCCTCAAATTCTTTTTGAATGTCTTCCATCCCGAAGCAGCCGTCTTAAGGCACTTACGTTTGTATGCCTTTGGAAGATTGTATTTTTCCTATAAATTCACATGAAAACTTAACAATAAAACTAAATAAGAAAGGACCAAAAAGTACAAGTGAAATATATATATATACTTACATTCAATGTCGCCCATATCATGTCTTTTTCTACTGTAGAAACTTCCTTCCGCCAATCATTATAAATAATCCTAATCATTGTTTTTCCTAACACATATATCCAACTAATCATTTTTGAACCCTTCTTTCCAATTGGGTTGCATTCACTATCAAATTCAATTGTAATTTTTTCTGTGCACGTTGATTTAGCAATTTTCTTCATCTTTGTTATACCTCTTTTATTTTTAACTTTTTCTTTTTTCCTCCTTTTAGATGGTCTTTCCATATCTGAAGAAGTATCATCATTCGTAGAACTCTCCTCATCAGTGGAATCATGTTCATTCATAACTCTTTCATCTTTGTCACGATCGTCAACAATCTCATTAGGATCCATATACCTATAAACAAAGAATGAAAACACTATAAATGAATATATATATATATATATATATCAATTTACAATAAAATTAGAATTATAGACATAAGTTATAAATGTAAACAAACACATAACATATTTTACGATGCATACCTAAAAAAAAATTTCAAATAAAGAAAAAGTTATCTTCCTCGATCAATCCAAGTTGGCTCACAATCATTGCGCATATATATTGAATTATCATCTTCTAAATCATTAGCATCAGCTTGTAGTTTATGTAAATCAGATTCTACAATTTTTTTCTTGCAAATGGAATTGAAGAAAAAACAAAGACGAGTGATTTCACGACGAACATGCTTTGGAAGAATTGATCTAATTGTCACTGGCAATAATTATTGCATAAGAGCATGACAATCATGTGATTTTAAACCATATAACTTTAAGTCTGGCATTGATACTAGGTTTTTAACATTTGATGAGTAACATTCAGGAACTTTCAATCCTAATAAACATTTGCAAAATTTTATCTTTTCATCCCTAGAAAGTGTAAAACAAGCAGGAGGTAACTTAACCCGTGATCCTTTTTTAATTGGAACCATTTATTTTCTAATACCCAATTCTTTTAGATCCATGCGTGCAGCAATACCATCCTTTGTTTTAAAAGGAATATCAAGAAGTGTTCCAATTAGAGTATCACATACATTCTTTTCTATGTGTATCACATCTAGTATATGGCGTACATGCAATGTTTCCCAATAAGGCAACTTCCAAAAAATTGACATCTTCTTCAAACATTTGTCACCGTTGTTAGGTTTTACCTTCTTCTTTGTAATCATTTTGAATTTTCTTTTCCCTAGAATACCTTTTTCTTTTTGCATTTCTTTTCCTTTTCCTGTTCCTCTTAATTTTCGTTGTAATTTAGCCGTTGCTTTCAGAACTAAGTCCCACTTTCCCAACTTCTTGAAGATCATACCTTGTAATTTGTGTAACACTTCTTCTCCCTGCAAAGCCACTGGAGTATCTTCTTCTTCATTGTTACTTACACCTTTCTTTCAAGATCGAAACTTATGCCCTTTTCGCAAGAATCAGGTATGTCCAGCAAAATAAATCTTTTTTGAATGTAATAGATATTGAGCACAAGTTTTCTCACTACATACTGGACATGCATTGTACCCCTTGGTCACATGTCCAAACAAATTTCCATAAACCGGAAAATCATTTATTGTCCACAATACCATTGCTTTAAGATTGAAGTACTCATTTTTGTATGAGTCATACACATCAATTCCTTCATCCCAAATTTTCTTCAAGTCATCAATAAGAGGCTCTAAGAAGACATCAATATCATTACCCGGCTATTTTAGTCCAGAAATTAACATAGAAAGCATCATAAACTTCCTTTTCATGCATAACCAAGGAGGAAGGTTATATGTGATAATAATCAATGGCCAACAACTGTATCTACTACTTAGATTGCTATGAGGGTTGATCCCATCAGCGACAATAGCAAGACGCAAATTCCTAGGCTCCGACCCAAAATCTGGCCATTTTTCATCTACTACCTTCCAACACGGGGAATCTACTGGGTGATGCAAAATACCATCCATGGATTTGTTATCTGCATGCCACGTCAACATCTTCGATGTCTCTTTACTTTTAAACATTCTCTTAAAACGAGGCATTGGCAGAAAGTACCAAAGCACTTTAGCCGGCATTCCTTCTTTTACTTCATTACCATTTGATGTAGCCTTCCACCTTGAAGTACCACACTTTGGACATTGAGTAGAATTTTCATATTGTTTATTATAAAGGATACAATCATTTGGACAAGCGTGAATCTTTACATACTCCATACCAAACTTACTCAATGGTTTTTTCACTTCATACGTAGAAGTAGGGAACTCATTTATCTTTGGGAGCATTTCATGAGTTAACTTTAATATAGTAGTGAATCTGACATCAGAGAACCCATGTTTTGCTTTAAGGTTGTATAATTTCACCATTGTAGACAACTTGGTGAAATTTGTGCAACCAGTATAAAGCGGTTTTTCTGCATCTTCTAACAACTTGTTAAATTCATCCTGATTTTATGTTGGGTTCATTTTCTATTGCATTTACCATCTCAACAGTAGAATCCTCCATATCTATGGATTTGTTCCCAAAGTTTAGTGATGTGTTTGTTTCATCATTCTCTTGAATTAGGGGTTCTCCATGCATATACCAATTTATATAACTTCGAACAATCCCTTTACAAATAAGATGATCTCGTATATCATCAATATTTTGAAATTCTATATTTATGCAATCTTTGCAAGGACATCGAATAGGCTTATCGTCTGTATCATTCAACGAAGCAAAATTCAAAAATGCTTCTACTCCTTCTAAATAATCTTGTGAAACTATTGGATTATGCATCCAAAACTTATCCATTCTAAATGACACAACACATGTATTGGTTAGAAAAACATATTAGAAGGAAAAAATACAAGTATACACTTGGATTGAAAAGATTATGGCAATCAAATGAAATTTTTATGCATCTCAATATGCTATCCTACCTTAATAGCTTCAAAACTTTGAAATTACAAGCAATCACAACCCAATTAAATAATTAATAACAATAATTGCTAGTTTTGCAATTGGATAAGGGTTAAAATCAAACAATATTGGTTGAAACTTTCGACATGAAATTGAAAGTGTTATTTTTTTTATATCAATTGATAACCATTATTTTGATAAGGTGGAGTGAGATTGGAGATATTCAATCAAGGTCTCTTTATTTTGAGAGATGAAAACTCAACTAATTAAGCTACCAAGTTACTAGGTAATTCATGGAGTACTGTCTATTGGATAAAAAAAAGATGAAACTTATTGATTAAAATAGATTTTAATACAAGCCGACTAGAAGACTATTCAATTTTTAAAAGCAATATGATAGTAACATGGAAAGTTTTATAATACATCTTATATGTGTGTGTATATATATATAATTTATAAAATCAATTATGTAGATGAGATTGCTTTAAAAACTCTAATGGTTGATAAGTGTTAAATGTATATTATAGGAGGTGTATAATGGAATCTATTAAACTAATTCTGATATTGGTCTTTTGGTGCCCTATTTCATAACTTTTTTCTTTTTCCATTTTTTTGGTTTCGTTTCTTCTCTCCAATAAACACAAAAACAGAGAAAGCATATATCAAGTAGCTCAAACCTAAACAAAGATTTTTCATTTAAAAAAAAAGAAAAAAACCTAAAAAATGTTTTAAAAAGCTCAACATAAAACTGGAAAAGAAACGAAAAATGTAGATTATGATAGCATAATGCAGTAGAGAAATAGTTAATTAATGAGGGACTCACTATATTATCACAAATCTCTAAGGTTTATCTTTCATAAAATATATTCCCAAATTTATAACTTAACAAGAAAACTCATAACATTTTATACATTGTAACTCATATCCTTAAATTATGAGAAATACTTTTTAGTTTTAATTTTGTTACATATATCCTCACCATTTATAACTTTATCACATATATATATATATAACAAACAAATTAGTTCAAAAAATCTGCTTGTGAGGACCAAATTAAAGCAAAACATTATATTTGATAACACAATTGAAGAGACCAAACGGAGGAGGCATTTGATTGAAACTGATTAACAAATTAAAAATAAAGAAAATATAAAAATGTGAATTTAGCAGATGATGAATAATGTTTGTTTGCTTTAGCTAATTTTAATCGTTGTAAGCTATCACAATCTAGCTATCACTTTCTTCTGAATGCATAGAGACGCTTGTGACTTAATTTCTTAAGGTTTCTTTATAATGCACTTGTAAATTAGGAGTTAGGACCACAGCTTAATTCATATTAATCGGTGAAAAGTTTCTTTTCAAGCTTCATTAATATATATATATATATATATATATGTGTGTGTGTGTGTGTGTGTGTGTGTGTGTGATTTTATATAGTAAAAAAACAGGGTATTACACTTACCTGAAACTGAGTCGCCAGATCAGGAAGGTTAGGGAAAAGAATTCCTTTAATATCGAGCGAGGTGTTGGAAAGGAAGAGCTGTTAGAGGAATTCGTCGACAATATCTTGAGACGTGGCGCGGCGCGGCATGGTGTTGCTCGGAGAGAAATCAAGTTACGCGAGCTCTGGATCTGAGACGCCGATTTAGAAAAATAGTTATGTAAGATTAGGGCTGGGTATTTGGGTGGGTATAATTAATATTATATATATATATATATTATAACGCGGGTAATATTATATATATATATATATATATATATATATATATATATATATTACTTAATTAGCGTAATATTAGCGTCAAACGAAATTAATTAGAAAATTAGAAAACAAATGTAAAAAAAAGATTAAAAAAAGAAAGAGAGTAAAAAAATAAAGAGCGAAAAAAATTTTGATGTAAAAATTTGATATATATATATATTATAAAAGAAAAAAAAAGATTAATAATAGAGAAAAATAAAAAAAATTATAAAATAATTTTTGTATTTTTTAAATGAATGACATATAGTATTTTAATCTTAAGAACTCTGTTATTTTAATTATAATCATAGTTATTTAATAATTATTGTTATATAAATGTTTTTATATATATTTAAATAGTTTTTGTAAATTAACTTATAGCCACGGTTATTGATAAAATCGAGGCTATATGTATACACTATAGCCTCGGTTTTTATCAAACCGTGGCCAAAACCCTATGGTCTCGGTTTTTAAAATAACCTAGGCTAAAATCCCGAGACCAAAAGCATATATTGTAGTAATGAGAACATGTCATTATAGATATAGCTGATTTAAATGTAAAACACTACAATTATGGTTGATTAGTTTTTTCAAGTAGAGTTTGAAAAAATAATACCCAATAAAGATTCAATTTCTACGGAGGAAGCTTCCTTTGGTAGAAAATATATAAGGAGAAGGAGAAAGAAAAATGGCTATAGTTTTAGTAAATAAGAAAAAGGCTAAACTATTTTCTTGTTTGCTTTGTGCTTAAACATTGAACATTAATTCAATCAACCTATATTGTTAATTTGAATAAAAAAATAAGGTTCAACATATATGTACAGAATAAAACTTTTAAATGACTTTTTTTTTCTTTGCCTGCACATGTTAGATGACTTATCTAATATGAGTAAAATAATGGATCAAACTTAAATATGTATAAAGGGTATGTACTTAGAAGTTGAGATGGATGGAAGTAGAATTGGCCATATCATTAACTATGAGACAAATGTTGAACAAGCGTACTGTTTTTACTCTCCAATTCACAAAATTATTCATTTAATACAGTGGATATTTACGTATAATAAGAAAAAGAATAAAAATAGAAGGTTTAATAATTAAAAGATAATTTAATATATATATATATATATATATACATAGATTAAAAAAATTAAAGTAATATACTATAATTAATATTGAAACCCTAATTTAATAAAAATATATCGTTGATAAGTTATTATTATTTTTATGTAAATATTCTTTTAATCACTAGATCCTCTATTTATATCTATTTTACTTTTTATTGTAAATAAAGTTATATCGAAACACTTCAGTTCATTATTATATTTAGGTTTTTAATTAGGTTACAAGTAACGGATCAAGTAGAGGTTGTCAAGTGAAATGTCTCAAATGGATTGCATGAATTGGGTTGAAACTTACAATGAGCACAAACTTAATTATATGTTATGGTTTCAATATATTTGTTTACTTTAAGAATGTTAAATTACATCAATTTACACTCATTTTTTGTGTTATTAATATTATTTTTGTTCATTTGTAGTCTTTTGGGAATGCTACTACACTACACCCAATACTCTTTTATACACACATTTTCATGAATAACATGCAAAATTTTGTTTTTTAAAAGAATTATTTTAATTTTAAAGAAAGATTAATTATAAAAAGAAAATACACATATTATGCATTTAGAAAAGTATAACTTTGTATAAGTTAGTGCACAAATGAGTTTTTTTATTGTTCATCTTGTTTACTTTTATTTTATCTCCAACCTAAAGAAGTATCAAAAAATATTTTCCATAAGGGTTATTGTGAAATTTTATGGAATTTAAAATCTTCGTAGAATATCTCACTTTTAAAAGATTAAACTAATCGTCGGTAATATTCACTGTACATATAAACTCTAGTTACTTGCTAGATTTCACAGCCTGATACAATCAAACAATTCAATGTACATAAGCAATAAAAAGAGCCTAGCTATATCCAAATCCAAATATGAAGGCCATTCAGTTCTCCAACTTAGCTTTTGTCATCTTGGCTTTGGCTACCACCATTGCCTATGCCTCTGATCCTAGCCCTTTACAGGACTTTTGTGTAGCAATCAATGACGCCAAATCCGGGGGTAACAAAGTTTTCATATGAAACTTATGCTTCAAAACTTTTTTTTAATAGATGAAATGATAATTAACGTAATTCGAACATGTTACTGTACAAAGAAATTTATATGCTTCAAAACTAATGTTTTTTTTCTTGTTTGTCAAGTCTATAGAACTAACAAATATTTCTACAATGCAGTGTTAACTTTGTGAATGGAAAGTTGTGCAAAGTCCCAAAGCAAGTTGTTGCATAAGATTTCTTCTTCTCTGGGCTTCAAATTGAAAGAAACACATCCAATCCAATTGGGTCAACAGTTACACCAGTGAATGTTCAACAAATACCAGGGCTTAACACTTTTGGGATCTCTTTGGTTCGAATTGACTACGCACCTTATGGCCTAAACCCACCTCACACTCACCCTCGTGCTACTGAAATCCTTGTAGTTTTTGAGGGTACTCTCTATGTTGGCTTTGTCACATCTATTCTTGAGAATCGTCTAATTACTAAGGTCCTTAACAAAAGAGACGTGTTTGTATTTCCCATTGGTCTTATTCACTTCCAATTCAATATTGGTCACAACAATGGAGTTGTTTTTGCTGGTCTTAGTAGCCAAAATCTAGGAGTCATTACCATAGCAAATGCTGTATTTGGATCCAATCCTCCTATTAATGCTAACGTTCTTACTAAAGCCTTCCAAGTTGACAAAAATGTGGTTAATTATCTTCAGAAGCAGTTCTGGTGGGACAACAATTAAAAATATTAGGCCTAGTCATTAATAATTAATGTTTGTTTTATTTCATATCACATTGTCAACCATAGTCATCTTTGAATAAAGAAAATGGTTCTCTTTGTACCATTCCATATAATATAACTAATAAATTTTTTTTCTATAATTTGTTCCCTATCTTGTGTTAGATTTAATGTTCAACGTTATATTTATGACACTATTGTTACAAGTTACAAAGTTAGGTCACATAAAATTTTTGAACTAAGCGTCGTTAAAATCTTTTATCTTTAATGAAATTATACTTTAGACTCATATATGTTAAGTGGAGTAGTACAAATTTGCTATGTTTACAAAAATGGGTCGTTGAAATCCTTTTTGTAAAGTAATTGACTAGAGTTGTCCTACTTGTTCTCGGGTAGCACAAGTTCATTATTTTATAAAATAGATTTATGCGACCCTTTTTGTAAAGATAGTGAATTTATACTACCCAATCAAATTAGTAGAAGATTAAAATATACTTTTTTCAAAAGTTAAGAACTTAGTCTATACTTTTTTCTAAAATTTTGTATATCAATATAATAAGGGTGAATTATACTTTTTTTTCATTAACTTTACCACTTTTAACACTTTAGTCACTTAACAAATTTTTTGTAACTTTTCGTCATCTTACTTTTCATATTTAACAATTTAGTCTAAATTTAAAAATTAGACTAGTAAGAATTAACGTGTTAAAAAATTAATTTTTAAATTATTTAGTCTCTTTAACTTTTACATTTTAACATATTTAGTCCACTATCTTTATATTTGGATTGAAATTGTTAAATATGAAAAGTAAATGGACAAAAATTACAAAAAATTTATCACGAAATTAAAGTAATAAAAGTGATAAAGGTAGTATACTAAAAGTATGATTCACTCATATAAAAATATAGTGTGCAATCACATTAGTTATTTTCTGCCTAGCTAGCGATTGATGCTTAAGTTTTGTATTTATAAAATAACTTGCAAGTACATGAATCATTTTATAAGAAGTGATAAGTATACTTATTTAAAGAGGAATTACTTGATTTTTAAATAACTCAAAAAATTCTAAAAAAAGAAAATTAAACCTAAACATTTTGTTACAAAGTTTAACAAACATCGGGCAAATAAAATTTTCACTCAATAGAGAATTTATGAGTTAGATTTGTTAATTAATCATACTTACTTAATATTAATTAAAATATTAAAGTTATGAATTAAATTTATTGATTATCTCTTATATATACTAATAGGAGATTAATTAGGTTTATTATTTGTTATTAATTAAAATGACTTAACGCTTTTAGTGAGCCTATCAATTAATTTTAATTAATTATACTTCTTTTCTAAAGATATTAATAAATCATTTAATTGTTATCTTACGTCAAGTCTAACAATAACAATTTAAACTCTTATCAAGGTATTAAAGTTAAATTAACAATCAAGTATCTGAAAAATAACTTTCATATTTTAAATCTATTATGAAAGATATGTCGTTAATATATTTTTTCAATAATAAATCTTATAAAAATATTTGAAATAGAGCATGATTCTAAATAAGATTTACATAATTACATTTAATATCTAAGAGCATTAAATACTTTAAGTCAGATTCATATAATTAAATCTTAAATCTAATTCTCATATTTATTATGAAAAATATTTGGTCAATATATTTTATTTAACAAATTTCATTTAAATCTTGATGAAGAAATAAAGCTTTCATTTTATAAAATAATTTACCTATTTTTATATTTCACAAGCATAACAATATTACTAATATCCCATAGTATTTTCTATGAGACATACTTAATTTAATAAATAATAAATAAATAAAACATAGCATTTAGAGCAATACATAAAATTATATAAAAATGGAAGAATACTTTTAAATTATACCTCAAGCGTGTCTTTCCAAGTACAATTTTTTAATACTATTTTTGTATTTGAAAAACCTCCAAACAAATTTACCAATATTGTTTATTGAATTAAAAGAAAACTACAATATAAACTAAACTATTTTCAACTCTCAAAATTGAGAGAAGAAGTTTGAAACTAAGAAAATAAAAGCTTAAAAGAAAACTAAGAAATTCGTTAAAGAAAAGGCCGATGGGACTATTCGTTAAACTCAGAAGCAGTTCTGGTGGAACAACAATTAAAAATACTAGGCCTAGTAATTAATAATTGATGTTTATTTTATTTCTCAGTATAATGTCAACCTTATTAATCTTTGAATAAAGAAAACGTTTCCTTTTGTACCATTCCCAAAAATATAACAAATAAAAAATGTTTCTGCAATTTGTTCACTATCTTCTACTAGATTTAAAGTTCAATGTTATATTTATGGTACTATTGTTACAAGTGACCAAGTTAGGTCACATAAAATTTTGGAAAGAAGGGTCGCGAAAGTTTATTATCTTTAATAAAAATGCACTTTACATCTATACATATTAGATGGGAAAACACAAGTCTACTATTTCTACAAAAAAGATCGCAAAAATCTATTTTGTAAAGTAATTGACTCGATCCGTCCTACTTGTTCACTTCGTTCATAAAATAGACTTCCACGACCTTTTTTTTAAAGTAACAAACTTATGTTACCTAACCAAATAAATAGGGGACTAAAATACACTCTTATTTAAAGTTATGGATTTGGGTTATATTGTTTTCTAAAATTTTGTATATCAATATAAAAAGGGTGAATTATACTTTTTGTCCACTAACTTTACCACTTTTAATACTTTAGTTACTTAATAAATTATCAATAAATTAAACATAGCATTTAGAAGCACACATAAAAATTATCTGAAAATAGAAGTATACTTTCAAATTATACCTCAAGTGTATCCTTCTAAGTACAATTTTTCATTATTATTTTTGTATCTGAAAAATCACTAAAACAATTTACCAATACTATTTTTTGAATTAAAAGAAAACTACTACATACACTAAACGATGTTCAACTCTCAAAGTTGAGAGAAGAACTTTGAAACTAAGAAAATAAAAACTTAAGAGAAAACTAAGAAATTAGTTAAAAAAGGAGCTAATGGGATTAGAAGGGATCATGATTACAATGGATTTATATAGGGTTAGAAAATGCTGCAAAAGAGAGATCATATAGTTGGGTGCCACGACATGCATTTCTTTTTACGCCACAGTATAATCCAGCTTGCAACACGTTTGAATCTGGATCCGATTAACCTGCACCACCGCACACAAAAACCATCATCGCAGCATGCATGTTATTGCGCTTTTAGAAATCCTTTTGTATCTTACCCCCTTACATTAATTTTGGAACATAATAAAGCTTACATATATTATTCTTTTATGTTTCCTAGTTGCAATGGAGTGCTTCCAGATATTATTCTTCAAGTGTTTATTAGTTGAATCAATTTCAAGCTATAAATACCTAAACAAAACAAAACATATACATGATTTTGAAAAGAAAGATTTGTTAAAATGATGATAAACTTATGAAAATACAAATCTATTTTGATATTTAAAATGCATAAAATCATGTTATATTTAGTACTTTTAAGCACTCCTTATAACGCCCAACCAGATTCTTGCTAGTCTCCAGCAAGAAAAAGGAATAACTAAACAAAAATTAAATAAAATTAAATTATCTTAAATCATTTTCGTAGATTGACACAGAATTTAGCATATGCAATAAGCCTTTAAAGGTTACCCTAGTTGAGTTTTAGTCTCATGAAGGCTTTTAGAGACGATGCCCATAGACATCAGACTAAAATACAAAAATAAACAAATTACACATAAACAACTAACAAAGTATAAATATGAAATAAAAGATAACAAAATAAAATAGAAATTTTTTCTCATGCTTTCAATCTCTTTTAAGTTGACAATTAAAATTCAAAGCATAAATTAATTTTACATCTTAAACATTTATCATCTATTGTAACAATTAGTGGAAAATCATATTCATATCCACATTAGAAGGGCATCAATATTAACTTGCCCAATTTCAATGTTTGGAATCCGAATTCGTTTCAATTCTAAACCTCAGAAGTCATACTCTCAATAACACTGATCATATGGGTTCAAACACTCATTCAAAGTTATATCCAAATAGAGTTTATGTAAAGAAATGCACTAATAGATTCACAAATGTTTAAGGAATAAAATGCTCAAAATAGTGTATAAAATCGATCTCATGAAAGAAATCGAATGAAAGAATTTATGAAAAAAAATCACATATTATTTTCTTATATAAATCAAAATCATTAAATAATTTTTTTAAGTTATATGCCTTTTGGAGATAAAGAAAAGGCAATGATATTTAAGGGATTCATTTCCTATTTTCCTTTTATAATTAGCTATTTCTTATAATTTTGTGGGATTTTCTATGTGATAGTATTTAGTTTATACTTATTCATTTTTCTTTTTTATTCTTCTCTCTCTCTTAAAGATATTCTTTTTTAAAAAGAGAGGATCTATTGTACAGTTTGTACATATTTTGTATGATTTGAAAAGTATTTAATTTTGACTTTTCTTTTGTAATGGCTTAAGTAACCTCATATATGTAACTTTTTTGGAAGTCTTGCATGAATGAAGAAAGTCATACTTTTAATTTCTACTTAAATCAAACAATTTAAGAAATAAAAGTAAATTTATGGCACTTTATGAGATGTAAAAGCCTAACATTAAATGCAAAAACCTATAGAGATCATCAACAATTTGAATTGATAAGAAGAGTAGAAAAATACTATTATTTAAAATAGAAAGATAAAAGCTCAAAATATTCTCACAATATAATCTCCATTATTTGATTCCTAACCAATTTTGGGTTTATTGCAATTTTAATATTTAATCATGAAGTTAAATTTACGACAAAACTAACTAATTATCAAATTACTCTACGATATGTTCAATAAATTAATTAAAATGTAAAAAACATTTATTTATTTACTTAAAATTAACTAAAAAACATGATAATTTTTGCAAAAACAAAATTTTAAATCTAATATAAAATTCCTAAATCATTAAAAGCAAACAAATGGAAATATGAATATATAAAGAATTAAAAATAAATGAAAATGTAAACAATGTTTAATAAAATATATATAAATTACTCAAATTTATGTAGATATAACTTTTTCTACCCTAACTTAGAATTTATATTGCCCTCAATGTACAGTTATAAATTAAAGCTAAAGAGTAAAGAGAAAAAAAAATTACCCTTTATCTAAACGTGTTCAAGTATATATGTGAAAATGCAGCTCCATCCATCATTCAAATATTTTAATCACATAGATAGAATATTGTGTACTTCCTAACAAAATATTGTGTACTTCTTACACATCTCAATAAACAATTATAAGTTTAACAATTCTAAATATAACAAACATTTGATCACATTACAGGATATATAAAACAAAATAAATTACATTAAACAAAACTAAACATAATATCAAAAGCAAAAAATAATTAAGCTAAAATTCAAACCATAAAATAAAAAAAATACATGTAAATAAAAATAAAAACTTGTAAATTTTTGAAACAAATTTGGAGCTTAGTCCTCCATGCCATCCGGTCTTTGTTCTCCATAATGTTGTCATGATTGTTCTTATAGTGTAAAGTTGAAATCAAAATATTGATACTCAAGTGCTACTAAATAGCTGGAATCCATGCGGAGATTGTTAAGTTGTAACCGATTCATTTCATATACCAAACAATTACGGTTCACTTATCACGATATAATTGATTTAAAAATGTATCTTGTTGGACAGTGTAGGCTTGATGATATTTTTCCATATAGGTCATTCTTTCACCTAAATAATAAATTTCATCTTTCATATTCATCTTAGATGAAAAAGTGGCCTTTTTATCCCGTTGGGCATTGTTTGTACTAAAAGTAAGTTCATCATAATATGTCGTATTTTAATAATTCTCCAGGTTAAATTATAACTTTGCCTTTTGAGTAAGTCACCCTGTTTTTTAACATAAAGCAGTAATAAGATGGGAGAAAAAGTAACTCAATCAATGGTTTTTAGCAGACAATTTAATCATGTGATGAATTATATTTTCAACATCTATAGAAATTTTGGATGTTATAACATACAATAATATTGCCTACTCTCTGACCACAGAATTGTAATGTTTTCATTGCATTAGTCTTAAACGAACAAAGTATTGTCATATGCAAGTAACCTTATCCAAATACTTAGCTTCAAAGCCCTTAGGTTATTCACTGACATAACCCCATTTAGCCCCTTCCAAAGTTAAGTGATGAGTGCTCAAAAAGTACTAAAATAACCATGATTTTATGCACATTAATTGATTAAAAATATATATATTTATATGTTTTATCATATATTTATATAAATTTGTCTTTTTCGGAATCACGGGTATTTTTATTGTTTTTCAGGTATTTTGGCTTAAAAACGCAATTTAAAGACTCAAAGAGGAATACTTGAAGCAATACATCACAAAAATATCAATAAATAAATGGGGAAAGGTCAACAAATATGGAAAAAAACTGGACAAAATGGGTCGAAAAGGTCAAAAATGTCAAAAAGGAGAAAAACGTGCCAAGGCCGCTTCATGGCAAAGACTCATCTCCGCCTCTAAATCACGGTATCGTTTCATGCGGCGAAGATCGCTGGGTTATCGTTTCACGCACGCAATGACGGCACAAGGGCAGCTCAGCTCCGCGCTAACGCCCAACGTTTTCACCCCATTTTTCACGTGCAAAGATGATGTCATCCGACGCTATTGATGACCTCGATGTCCAATACACGTTTTTTAATTTTTTAATATTTTTTTTAACTTTTTTTTACTCATTTTTTCTCTCCTTCCTCACCTATAAATACCCCCTTCCATTCACTTCAAATCACACCTCAAAAACACACTTCTCTCTTCTTTCTTTCTCTCCATTTCTTAGTTTTTAGTTTTTTTTTAGTTTTTCTTATGTTTTAACTAGTTTTTCTTATGTTTTAGCTAGTTTCTCTTAGTTTTAGAGTTCTTCCCTTTTTAGGGAAGATCTAGTTTTGCTTTTGTTATACTTTAGCTTTTTGATTCAATAAACGGGAGTGCAAATTCCGCTTGGAGTTTTTCCAAAGAACGGGAATAGCGTCAAGTTCGTAAGGATTTTATTTTCTTTACGCTTATTTTTATGCTTTATTCTTACATGTTATATTTAATTTGTCTGTGGTTAAATTTAATCGTGGGCCGTTTTAGTAAACATGATGTAATAATGACGTTGTTATGCTCATAAATATTAAATAGGTAAAAATCTCTAAAATGAATTGATTTTATTTTTATTCATGATTTTATATTAAGAATGTTAGAGAGAAATATATTATTTTTCATTACAAACTTAAACCCGAAAATTAGATTTTAAGGTTTAGTTATCCTCTCGATTTAGAGTAGTGCTTTCTTTATTTGATGGTACAATCGCCTTAGTTAGAGTGAAGCTCTATTTCAAAAGTTTTTATAAGAATTATTATCTAAAAATGTATTGACGACATGTTTTCGGTAGTGGTTTTAAAACTTGAAAGTTAGTACTCGGATAACTAAATTCTTAGGTTTAATTTGGACACCTTGAATAAAGTTTAAATCCGTCTAACCCCACCAAAGGTGGCATTTAAATGGTTCATTTTCAATCTCTTAGAAAAAGGAATTAATTTAATTAACCAAATTAGTTATCAACCCCACCCATAGGTGTTAATTGATTTGTTTAGTTAACAAAGAATATCTAACCCCACCAAAGGTGGTATTCATACAAAGAAGGGAGAATCAATAAATATCAATTCATATCTTTAATAACCTAAATAATACGAGTAAGCATAATTAACTTAGTTATTATATCCATAAATACTCCACTATTTATAAAAGATAAAATTTGCATGAATGTTTATTGAATCTATGTTTAATTTTCTGTAATTAGATTAAAAACACAAAACCCAAAATATCGTGACAGGATGTTTAGGATTTAATTTCGCTTTTAAAAGTTTGAATAATAAATTAAAAACCACATACATTCCTTCCTTAGATCGACCTTGGGAGTATACTTATCATTTTCTACGAAATGATTCGTGCACTTGCGAGAGTTTTATAAATATAAAACCAAAGTATTGGCAGGATCGGCGATGCCGGTTTTCGCTCATCATTAAGTTTTCAATTACTGTAATGTAGTCGACATTACCTAAATAAGTTTCATACTCACCCAGACCAATATTCATCAACACATAATGATCATTCATATCAGTTGGCCCAAATAGGACTAGTACATTTCATACTTTAACAATATTATCAACATCATCAGGAACATTTACATAGAATTCCCAAATAATTGATTTTATAAGGGCATTTTGTTCTTTAACCAACCTTTTCCATCCTACTAGTGTTATCACAATATAAATTCTATCAAATTAGGCATTTGGTCCTAAATCGAAGTCTATATCCCCTTTCACTATAAAACATTTTTTTACTTCTACAACTTTATCAAATCTTAATTTGGTGTTATCATAATCCTTAAAAGTTAATACACATTTTTCTCAATTTGTTATACCCATTTATCATAATCCAAAGGTTTTCATACAATCTAGATAAACACAACATAAAATAATTTATTCTAAAATCTTTTCCTTACTCCATCTCATCCAAATTAAGGTTGGGAACTCTTTTTATTCCAAAAATTATTCACAAAATTCAAAGAATTTAATTTAAGACTTAAATTCTAAATTTTATTATTATTTTCATGTGTTGTTAAGGATGATGAATTTGAAAAAAAAAACAATTTTGAAGACGATAAAGATTTTTTGATGAGTTGATGGTTTTTTCAAATATTTTTTAATGGAATGTCTAGGAAATAGTTAGGAATGAGATTTTTGTAAAATGATTTGAAAGAAAATGAAAGAAAGGTGTGAGTAAATGTAGGATTTTGTAAAGAAAGTGATAAAATGTGAGATAAATAGATGAAAACGCATCAGGGTTGGTATTTCTAGATAGAAAATGTATACAGGCTGCGATGCAAGTAAGAGCATGTCGTGGCACAAGCTTTAGAGATTCTATCCAAATTTGAGCAGAAAGATTAGTATCGCAGTGGGGTAAATTTTTACGATACCCCCTGTTGTGTGTTTTGCAACACACAGAAATTCGTGCAAGTATACACGGTCACAAGTAATAAAGATTTGTAAGTAGAGTATCGTTCCCACGAGGATTTGTTACTATAGTTTGTTGATTACTAAAATTGTATCTCTCTGATTTTATCCAAAACAATCGTTGATTTAACAAAAAGGTAATAAAAGAAAATAAGAGAACTCTAGGATTGCAATTTTTCACCAAACTAATCCACTCAAATCATGTTATTTTCTTTTGATTTATATTTTTTAGTACATTTAATTTGTCAACCGAAAACTTCTTTTTTATTCATACATCTCTTCCGAGCTCCGTATAAACACACCTTGTTAAATTAATTCACTATATCTCTATGAGAATTAAATTTAATAAGATTCATTAAGTTCTAAGTTCTCAAATGGCCACACATACAATTAGGGTATATTCCTATCCTTCATCATACATGTCATTCTATCTACGAGCAATATACACAAAAATGCCTTTCTCAAGTTTATTTTTATGCCACAAATCGTTTTGATAAAATTCGTAAATAATCAAAAAGCATTAAGCACAAGATAGAGTGAACAAATCGAACGTCTTATAAATCTTTCAAAAAAATAATTAAAATCAAAGCTTCATAAATTTAGATCAAATGCAACCCTAGAAAAATTAATTTACTTCATTAATTTAAAATAAAAATTACAGCAAATGCAGAAAAATTAGAAGGAAGAAGAAAGGAAATTAAAACATTACAGATCGTAAATATTTGGCACATGTAGAACACAACAGAAGCCAAAAATGGCTTCTGCGTGTTCCACCGTCCAGTCCCAAATACCACAAAAATTCTAAACCAAAAAAAACTTCCAAACTCTATCATAATATCACCTATTTATAGCTAAAAACAATACATCAAAAATATTAAAATATCATACACACATTAAAATTTGTATCGAAAATAAAACCCCGACATTCCCCTTAAAATCCGCGGTCACGCGAAAATCAAAAACTTATTTTAATTCACGCGAGACAAGGAGCCATTTCTGCATCTTTTTTTTATTCATTGTGCGTGCCACGTGTCAGCGTCTGATTCGCTGAAACAAATAGTGGGACACGTGGCCGCATCTCATTCGTTGAAAGGAACGGGCGCATGCAGAAACTGAAGCACGGGATTGGGGCGTCGAGAAAGTGCGGCAACGGTTGGAAAGGGGACTTGATCCTGTGCTTTCGCGTTCATTTTAACTTGCCATGTGTCTGAATATTATTTGCTTAATATAAAAAAGTGTGCCACATGGTAGATTATAACTCGTGGAATAACTGGGCGCACGTGAATCAACCGCAGGGAAACATGGCGCGCGATGGTGGGGAACAAAGGCTGCAAGCGTCAAACACGTGGGCCCCATGCTGCACGATGGTCTGCGCGGCAGGTGGGCCCCACACGGACGCTGAGCCGCGTGAAAACGCAGAGTTCTGAGCCACTCGCTTTGGTCGGGTGTGATTCACACGCGCGAATCTGAGCCGTTGCGTCTTTGATCGGACGGTCCATGTTGGGCGAGTGTGATCTTGCGCGTGGACTTCATCTCTCCTACGCGAAAATTAAACTTCCATTAATTGTATTTTGACCCACAAATTTAATCCAAATTACATTTTGAACTTTCTTAAATTACAGTTAAGCCCTTTTCTAATTTTAAATTAAAATTTTAAACTCTCAATTATTATAATTAAGCCCAAATTTAATTTAAATTATATTTTCGATTTTTATAAATTTTAATTAAGAAACTATATTATCTGAAATAAAATTTGTGGACAGAAATATGAAATTAAGTACATTTTCGATACAAATTATTTAATTTTATTAAAAATGTATTTTTAGCACATAAAAGGAAAATATTAATTTATTTAACAAAAATTAACTAAATATTAAAAGAACATAGCAATTATCATTACTAAAATTGATGAAAATAACTTTATAAAATACAGTTATCACCCCCTTTTATATATATTTAAAATACTAGTATATTACTGTCTAAAATAAAAAAAATAAAAAATCTATACTTAAATGAAAACATTAAATGAATAACAAATAAAAATAATTATAACTATGAAATGAAAATAAATTAAATTAAAGAAAAAATAAAAGTAAATAATGGGTTATCTACAATCCAAGACTATTTTTATTGTCTTTAACTAGACGTTGCTTCGGGGACTTCATCATTCAATAAATTCAATGTTCCCACGTCATTGAGTTCAATTGTTGTTCTACCTTGACAATTATTCTTTGGCTTACTTCTGCAAGTACTTTGCTCAACTTGTACTTCCACCTTTTTGATAGAAATCTTCATAGATTCCAACTTTTGATATATTCTTAATTGGTTATCCCTACTCACTTAAATGAATGCATTTTATCCTCTAGATTTGCTTCAATGGGAAGAGTCCGAGGTAATTATTGGTAGTATTTCTGGCCCTATTGATTTGAGCTCTAGGCGAATGGAGGATTGTTTTGTCTCCATGATAAATTAGGATGATTACTTCACCCTAGATTATATGTATTTATATTGGGATCGTACCTAGGTCTTGGTTGGTAACCCCCTAATGTATTAACCAGTTTAGGTCAAGCATTTGCTTCTCCTTGGTAGGGACATGTATCAATATTGTGTCCCAAAGTACTATACAATCCACATTGTTCTTTATTGGGTGTGGCATGCATGGTAAGAAGGGAAACTTTCTTGGTCAGTTATGCAAGATGCATCCATACTTCTATACTGGATTCAATTTCATGGACTTTAGCCCTTTTCACTTAAGCGCTTTTGTGTTTGGAATTAGCACTAACATCTCAGAGAGATTAATTATAAGTCTATAAGGTTGTCTTTTCTCTCATTGCTCCTCCCATAGCATTGTCAATGATGAACTGGCATTATTATGCCAATCCATCATAGAAAAACATTTATGTAGTTGTAAATGGTATATATGATGGGGTTACTGAGTGAGGAATATTTTTAATCTATCCCAAGCTTTGTGGAAAGTTTCTCCCTCCATTTGAGATAAATTAGCAATCTTTGCCTCTTAGCTTTGATGTTTTTTTATGGGATTAGAATTTTTTTCATGAATTTATTGTGTACATCCTTTTAGATCATCAAGGAACTAAAGGGAGTGACATCAACCAAGCCTTGGCTTTATCTTTGATGGTATAGGGAAAATATTGCATTATAAGCTAATCCTTGTTGAGTACACTGAAAGTGAATATTTTGACTATGGAATAGAAGTTCTTGATGAAAGACCAAGAGTCTTCATTAGGCAATCCAATAAAGGATGGCAACATGGAAAAATGAATATTTTTTAATTCATAATTCCTAGCTGCCTTACACAGTTGGATTAAGGCACCAGCAATGCCAATGACTGTCATTACATACTTTTTCATGGTGGTCACCCTAGGTTGTTGATTTTCCCTCATAATTTTTGGTTCAAAGGGAAGGTTTAGGTGTGGTTCTATGTGTTGCTCAACTAAAGCCTATTTGATATCAAAGTCCAACATTTTTGACAACTCTTTTTATCTATTAATATTATTTATGTAAGGAGTGAGAGGATACACTAAAGATCTCTTACCTCGCATAAACTATTTAAAACAAAAATTAAGATCATTTGTCAAGTAGAAAAAATAAAAAGATAAAATAAATATAAAAGTTTGTTACAAATAATTTATTATACAAAAAGTTTATGATACATAAAATTTATGATATAATTTATATAATACTTACATAAATTATATTAAATATTACATGTTTGTACACAAAAATATTAAACATAAAATAATTAAAAGTAATAAAATTAAAAAATTAAAAAATTTAAATAAAATTTAAATTTAAAATAAAAGAAAAGAAAAATAATTGAAAAAATAATTTTAAATAAATAAAAGAAAAGAAAAGAAAAGAAAATTAAATTAAAAATCAAAATTTTTTATTTTAAAATATTTTTAAAGATATTTTTTTAATTTTTAATTTTTTGAAGATTTAAAATTTAAATATCTAAAGTTATTTAATAATAAAAATTACAATATTTACAACACAATCTTTTTTTTAAATATTTTGATAACAAAAATTTAAAAATGATATTCGTTCTCGATAGCAGCGATAAGTATACTTTTAAGGTCAGTCTAAAGAAGAATTATGTGACTTTTAAATAGCTCAAAAAATTATTGAAAATGAAAATTAAACCTACATATTTTGTCACAAAGTTTGGGTTTTAAAAAATTCTAAACTAAGGAGAGATTCAACAAACATAATGCAAATAATATTTATACTCAATGGAGAATTTATAGGATAGATTAGTTAGTTAATCATGATTACTTGATATTAATTAGGTTATTAAAGTATGAATTAAGATTATTAGTTCTTTCTTATATATACTATTTGGTATTAAATGTGTAATAGATACACAGCCTAACCAATGTTGGTACCTCGCTACTCTACAACAAGATTATAAGGATAATGGCTTAACGATGACCTAGACTTGATGAGCTAAATAAAGCATACAACGTAGCCAATTAGATCACCTCGTTATTGCTCTAGGAGGTCTTAAAGATCAAGCCCTAGTGGTATTGTAACATCCCTATGTGACTTCGGTCCTCACCCCATATTGATGACCTGGGAAATCTACTTGAGAACCTTAAGCGATCTGAATATAAAGACCGACCTATGTAAACGCCTATGACGACCTATTTTCTATTTATTAAATTATATGTAATTATCATGTATCCAGGTCGCTAAATACATAACCACCCTATATGCCTAAGATGTTATATATATACCTCTTTAATGAAGAGAATACAAGATCCAATTCAGATATCAAATTTCTCACTTCTCTCTAAAATCACTAAAATCCCTAACATAAAAATTTCTCTCCAAACATATACAAATTGGAGATTAACTATATCTACTATTTGTTATTAATTAAAATCACTTAACGTCTTCGATTGGATATATTAGTTAATTTTAATTAAATTATGCTTATTTTCTAAGAGATTAATAGACCATTTAATTACCGCCTTTCATTGGATCTAACAATTTAAACTCTCATAAATGTGTAAAGTTAGGTTAGTGATTTAAGTATTTGAAAACTAACTTTTATATTTTAAATCTAGTATGAAAAATATGTCGTCAATATATTTTTCATTAATAAATCTTAAAGAAATATTTGAAATAGATCTTGACTCTAAATAAGATTTAGATAATTAAATCTAATATCTAAGAGCATTACTTTAAATGAGATCCTTATAATTAAATCTTAAATATAACTCTCATGTTTAACAAAAGTACTTCATCAATATATTTTTCTTTAACAAACTTCATTTAAAGAAGAAATAAAACTTAATTCATTTTATAAAAAACTGTTTAACTACTTTAATATTCATAAGCATAATAAAATTACTAATATCATATAGTATTTTCATCCAGGCATTCTTAATTTTATAAATGATTATTCAATTAAATATAATATTTAGAACAACATATGAAATTAATCTAAAAATATGAGAGTACTTTTAAATTAAATCTCATACATATTCTTCCAAGTATAGATTTTCAGTATTGTTTTAGTATCCTAAAAACCTCTAAACATATTTGTCAATATTGTTTATTGAATTAAAAGAAAAATACTATATAAACTAAACTATTTTCAACTCTCAGAGTTAGAGAAGAACTTTGACCTTAAAAAAAACTTAAGAGAAAACTAACAAATCAGCTAAAGAAAGAACTGATGAGATTAGAAAGGATGATGTAATAGGTTTTAGAGGTTTATATAGCGATAGAAAACGCTATATGATGAGTGCTCAAAAAGCACTAAAATAACCATGATTTTATGCACATTAATTGATTAAAAATATATATATTTATATGTTTTATCATATATTTATATAAATTTGTCTTTTGCGGAATCACGGGTATTTATATTGTTTTTCATGTATTTTGGCTTAAAAACGCAATTTAAAGACTCAAAGAAGAATACTTGAAGCAATACATCACAAATATATTAATAAATAAGTGGGAAAAGGTCAACAAACATGGAAAAATTGACAAAATGGGAAAAAGGTCAAAAGACGGAAAATCGACGCCGCAGCCTGCCCGCTGGGTTACAGCCTGGCCAAAGATAGCCGCCAGTCATGTACATGCTGTAAGCCGCAAGCTGGAGACCGTTTCACGCTACGAAGTCATACGACAATTTCAGACATACAAGGCATTACTACGCTTCAACGTTAATTTCATTAACGCGGCCATATTTTTCACAGTATTACGCTGACGCCATATCATTGATGACTCAAAGATTTATTACATGTTTTTTAATTTTTTAATATTTTTTACTCATTTTTTCTCCATCCCCACCTATAAATACCTTCACTTCAAATCACACTAAACCACACTTCTTCTTTTCTTTCTTCTTCATTTCTTAGTTTCTTGAGTTTTTCTTAGTTTCTTTCTTAGTTTCTAAGATTTTCTTAGTTTATCCTTTAGTTTTTTAGTTCAATTTTGTTTTAGAGTTCTTCTCTTCTTTCGAGAGAACTTGTAATGTTTTTTGTAATTTTAGTTTTTGATTCAATAAATGGAAGCGCAATTCGCCGAGGTTTTCTAGCAACGTGAATAGCCGGTTCAAAGGATTTTATTTTCTTTACAATTATTTTTATGCTTTTATTCTTACATGTTATATTTAATTTGTCAAGGATTAAATTTAATCGCTAGTCGCTATAATCATGATATAATAATAATAGCGTTATGCTTACGAAATATTAAATAGGTGAAAATTTCTAAAATGAATTGATTTTATTTTTATTCAAGATTTTATATTAAGGATGTGAGAGAGAAATATATTATTTTTCATTACAAACTTAAATCTAAAAATTAGATTTTTCATTACAAACTCTAACTACCGGGCGATTGTACCAACAAATAAAAGAGCACTACTTTAAGTTTGTAATGAAAAATAATATATTTCTCTCTCACATCCTTAATATAAAATCTTGAATAAAAATAAAATCAATTCATTTTAGAAATCTTCACCTATTTAATATTTCGCAAGCATAACAACGTTATTATTATATCATGATTATAAATGTACTTTAGCACGCTTAAATTTAATCACGTAATAAATTAAATATAACATGTAAGAATAAAGCATAAAATAATCAGAAGAAAATAAAATCCTTACGTAACTTCGACGCTATTCCCGCTAGAAAACCTCCAAGCGGAATTTGCACTTCCATTTATCAATCAAAACTAAAATATTAAAAAAACATTACAAGTTCCTCTCAAAAAAGTAAGAACTCTAAAACTAAGAGAAGTGAACTAAAAACTAAGAGAAAAACTAAGAAAAGCTTAGAAACTAAGAAAGAAACTAAGAAAAGCTCAAAACTAAGAAATGAGAGAAAGAAAGAAGAGAGAAGTGTGGTTTTGAGGTGTGATTTGAAGTGAAGTGGAAGGGGGGCATTTATAAAGTAGAGGATGGGAGAGAAAAAATGAGTAAAAAATGTTAAAAAAAAATTAAAAAATGTGTAATGGAAATGCCGAGTCATCAATGACGTTAGTACGATGTCAGCTGCGGTCAGCTGCACGCGGAAAAACGGGGTGAAAACGCAGCGGCGTATGTTGCGGCGCCCATACACGGCTGGCATGTTGTCACATGAAGCTCTGCCTGGGCCACAGGAATAGCGCTACTGTGGCGCGCAGCGGACGCTGGTGTCAACGGTGCCATACATAGCGCAAGACGGGCGCCGGGAGTCGGGTCACAGGCCATGGCCGGGTCATACAGGCGTGCATTTTCCATCTTTGACATTTTTGACCTTTTCGACCCATTTTGTCCAATTTTTTCCATGTTTGTTGACCTTTTCCCCACTTATTTATTAATATATTTCATGTGATGTATTGCTTCAAGTATTCTTCTGAGTCTTTAAATTATGCTTTGCCAAAATACCTAAAAAACAATAAAAATACCCGTGATTCCGCAAAAGATAAATTTATATAAATATATGATAAAACATATAAATATATATATTTTTAATCAATTAATGTGCATAAAATCATGGTTATTTTAGTGCTTTTTGAGCACTCATCACTATAAAAGAGAGAAAATTGTGAATCCTATAGTTGGCTGCCGTGGTATGCATTTCTTATGCATCATGGCATGAGTCAGCCTGTAATGCACTTGAATCTAGATTTGATAATCCCATTCCATGGCACACAAAAACCATCATCATGACATACGTGTTTTTGCACTTCTAGAAACCCTTTTGTATTTCACCCCTTTACATTGGTTTTGGAACATATGTAAAATTTACATATGTTATTCTTTTATGTTTCATGTTTGCAAAGGAATGCTTTCAGGCACTATTTCTTTAAATATTTATTAGTTGAATCAGGTTAAAGGTAATAATACATGAAAAATAATAAAACATATCTGTGTTTTCAAAAATATAAATTTACTAAATTGATGTTAAAATTATGCAATTATGAATCTCTTTTGACATTTAAAATGCATAAAATCAAGTTATATTTAATGATTTTAAGCACTTATTAGCTATCAACTTTCGAAGTCAAGTGAAAAAATATAGATTCCATAATTTGGCTACTTTAACTTGTGGCATAGTTACGCATGACATATTACGAGGGCAGCCATGGACATGAAGATTCACTACTATATGATATTTTTCCAAATATATCCCATTATCATACATAAGCTTCGAAACCTTGTTATACAATCTTCTTTGTATAAAAGTCATATGAAACAAGATCTGGTATTTTCTCTCCCTAAACTCCAGCCACTTAACCTTTGATTTATGTTCTCAATACATCTCCTCCTAAATCCTTAAATAATCAAGATCATTCTTTAAAGCTTTCTATTCATCCCATGCATGTTGGAGAACTATTAGACTTAGCCTATCCGAGCTAATTAGATTTTAACTCTTTAATTACTCGCTTAGGATTTCCTCAGTATGTATCAACGTATCTAAGTACACATGTTGGTTACTATAAAAAACACATGTTGGATAAGTTGTATACCTGATTAAGGAAACCTTTTGGGCGTCCTTTGTTTGAAGTAGTTGATTTTAAATTCTTGAAAAGTTCTATATCGCATAAACAAAGTCGTTGTACCTAAGGCCAATTACCAAATGAAGATAGATCAATCTCCCTTTTTTCCTTTTCTTTTATTTTATAAAGAACCATTTGTCTGTGCCCTTTCACGAGGCTGAGCCTTCAAAGCTTGCAAAAGCTAGTCATTGTCTATAAAAACCAAGTTTTCGTGCGATGAGGAAGTGTTTGTTTGGTTAGTGAGCCATCTCTCTTTTTACTTTTTCTTTTTCTTCTTTTTCCTTCCATCTTAACCTCTCCACTATATATATATCCTCCTACCGAAGGGAGCTTTTTCGTGAGAGATTCTGTCCGGTAGGCTACCTACTCTCTTCTTCTTTCTTCTATTTTTTTAAAAAAATAATTTTGTGATTTACACGTATGTGAGATCCCAAGTCTTTGTAATTAATTTTAAGAATTTTATAAAATATATTTTTAGTAGTATTTTAATATGTAACCATTTTTTAAGAATTTCCATGCTAAAATCAGATTTTTCAATAAATATTAAACTGTTTGAATAGCTCACCAACGAGGGTGGCCATAGAGTGATCGATGAATAGCAACAAAGGGCCAGTGATTAATGGAGAAAAGGGTGGCAAAGAAATTTTCATAGTCGTAAGGGTGTTTGCGAGGATGGTCAACGAGGATCAATTTTTCCAATAGATAGGCACACTGATCAACCATTTTCTCACAACAAAATCTCGTCATCTTTTTGTCTCTCTATACTTTCTCTCTCTCTAAAAATATTATCATTTTCGATATGTTTCTAAGTTGTTAATTTGGGGAGAAAATATTCAAACATTCAATGAAGTAAGAATGAAGCATCAAATCAGAGAAATGTATTTGAATTTCAAGTGATTAATATAGGAGTATTGAAAGGAAAAGTTTGGATTTACTCATAAATAATCATTAAGATAATCTTTCCAATTATTATAAAATTATGATTCACCTAAGTTATAGATTACTACTAATTATTAAGATGAATGTTTATAAATTCTAACCAAAAATGGAAAATGACACGTTTAAAGAAGAAACCCAAGACTAACATATTTTTTGGTAGGGGATTACTCTACTTTTTCTTTAAGCATTTTTTTTATAAATTAAAATGCATATTTAGGTGTTTAAAAAAAGTGAAAATCAATACCATGTTTAATTAATAAATTTTATGGAAGCATATATACATTTTTATGATATAATATGTGATTTTAACTTTTATATTGGTACACATATTTTTATGATATGAGATATGATATTTAAAATGTACATGACAGATTGATTTCCTCCAGAAAATATTTGGACAATCCTTGACCACATCATCTTCCACTATAGCTCAATCAGGTAACACCCTCAATGCTCTTAGTGTGAAATAGGTTATGAGACCATAGATTATGGAATAAGGTGCTTTAGACCACATGATGGGTGATGCTTCTCTTCTCATGAATCTTAAAAACTACCAGAACGAACACACTATCATAATTGCTAATGGTTCAGTATCCAAAGTAATAGGAATTGGTTAAACCAAAATTTCAAGCTCCTTTACTCTAGATTCTATCCTTTTTTGTTTCCACACTTGATTGTAATCTTGTCTCAATTACTAAACTCACCCATGATAAAAATTGAATGGCTAAATTTGTTTATAACCTATGTGAATTTCAGGACTTGGATTTGGGGAAGATGTTTGGCAGTGATAAAGAATGCTCGAGACTCTATCTCCTCCAAAGTGAAGAACCTTCAGCAAGACAAGCCCACCAAGTTGTATCCAAAGTTTCTTATCAGAATAAAGCTTTGTTAAATCTTAAGTCCAATGATGATGGTGAAATCATGTTGAATCACTATTGCTTAGGTCATCCTAATTTCCAGTATTTATAGAAACTTTTTCCTTCATCCTTTAGAAATAAAAATTCAAAGGATTTTCAATGTAAAGTATGTCAATTTTCAAAACATGTTAGAACTTCATATCCTCATCTTCCACATAAAAAATCATATCCTTTCTCATTAATTCACACTAATATTTGGGGACCTTCTCGAATCAAAAACATCACAAGGACACGTTGGTTCATTTCATTTATGGATGATCATACTCGAATCACTTGGTTATTCCTAATGAAAGAAAAATCTGAAGCATGTCAACTTTTTAAAAATTTCAATACCATGATTCAAACCCAATTTCAAACAAAAATCCAAGTATTGAAATCTGACAATGCTAAAGAATGATTCGCTTCCACCCTTACTGATTATCTATTAAGTCAAGGGATTGTCCATCTAAGCTCTTGTGTTGATACACCTCAACAAAACGCGGTGGCTGAAAGAAAGAATAGACATCTTCTCAAGGTAGCTAGATCCCTCATGTTCACAACTCATGTCCCTCAACATTTCTTGGGGGAGGTTGTTCTTACAACTACCTATCTTATTAATCGGATGCCCTCTCATGTCCTCATGTTTAAAACACCTTTCAATACTCTACTTGAGTCATACCCACACACCAAAATCGTGTCCCATATTCCCTTTAAAATTTTCCGATATCTTGCTTATGTCCATGTACATCATAGTGGAAAACTTGATCCTCGAGCCATCAAATGCATATTCCTAGGGTATTCCTCATACCATAAAGGATATAAATGTTTTTCTCCTACCATAAAACGATTCTATAATACAATAGATGTCACATTCTTTGAAAAATATCTATATTATTCCAAACCTACCATTCAGGGGGAGAACATAGGCAATGAATATCAGCTTTTGAATATCATAAACACTCAGTCTCCCACAAATCCTATCCCGCAAATTCCAGAGAGTGAATCAATGTCTCAAATAAATACTCTTACTAATCTCAATGAACCCTCAACTTCTCTACCAATAGATCCAAACTTCCTTGTCCCAAACAATGATCTTCTTGTCTACTCTAGGAGGAAAACAACTCAAGAAAGAGCGGAGACTCGAGCATATCTTGAGCCAGTCCAGGAATCTGACCCGAGTACAGACCACTCCGACAATTCATAAGGTAACATCACTGAACCTCATATTATTGAATTACCTCCTAATGATTTGAATTTTCCAATTGCTATAAGGAAAGGTGTAAGATCATGCACAAACCACCCCACCTACAACTTTTTTTCCTATAAAAATCTCTCACCAGGTTATAAGGCATTTATCAGTAACCTTGATCAGATAGAGGTTCCAATTTCTGTTCATGAAGCATTTCAGATACCTAAATAGAAGACAACTATTCGAGAAGAACTCAGTGCCTTAGAAAAAAACAAGACTTGGGAGATCAAAAAACTACCATTCGGAAAAACATTTGTTAGGTGTAAATGGATCTTTACAATCAAACACAAAGCAAACGATAGTTTAGAAAGACTCAAAACTTGCCTTGTGGCTAGGGGATTCACTCAGACATATGGGCTTGACTATCAGGAGACTTTTGCACCTGTAGCAAAACTCAACACTATTCGTGTTCTTCTCTCCTTAACATCTAACTTGGATTAGCCTCTTTACCAATTAGATGTCAAGAATGCATTCCTTAATGGTGATCTTGAAGAAGAGTCTACATAGACATTCCTACTAGAATTGAATCTCCTGTTCTAACCAATAGAGTCTACAAACTTAAAAAATCATTATATGGATTGAAACAGTCTCCACGTGCTTGGTTTGATAGGTTCTCTAAAGTTCTGAAGAGATATGGGTACACTCAATGCCAATCAGATCACACACTATTCGTCAAAAAATTCTCCAATGAAAAAATAGTTATCCTAATTGTGTACGTAAATGATATTATTCTAATAGGTAATTCTACAATTGAGATAAATAAACTTAAAGAATTTCTTGCCAAGGAATTTGAGATCAAAGATCTAGGGAATTTCAAATATTTCCTAGGAATGGAAGTAGCATGAACAAAAAAGGGCATATCTATATCTCAAAGGAAATATGTACTTGATCTTCTCAAGGAAACTGGAATGATCGGGTGTAAACTGGCAGAAACTCTAATGGACTCTACAGTAAAACTCAAAATCAAAGCAAATAGTACACATGTGGACAAAGGCCGTTGATGAGTGCTCAAAAAGCACTAAAATAACCATGATTTTATGCACATTAATTGATTAAAAATATATATATTTATATGTTTTATCATATATTTATATAAATTTGTCTTTTTCGGAATCACGGGTGTTTTTATTGTTTTTCAGGTATTTTGGCTTAAAAACGCAATTTAAAGACTCAAAGAAGAATACTTGAAGCAATACATCACAAATAAATTAATAAATAAGTGGAAAAAGGTCAACAAACATGGAAAAATTGGACAAAATGGGTCGAAAAGGTCAAAAATGTCAAAAGATCGGAAAATCACACAATACTTAATTACAGCGCCAATAACTTACCGCTACAAGGCCACCACTCCATTGCCACGCTGTTTTCCTCGCTCACAGGCAGCGCGCTGGCATCGTATTCACGCTAAGGCCGAATAAGCTACCAAAGAATAGCCACCAGACGCCCAACGCGTTTTGACCCATTTTTCACGTAAATTTCTATGACGCCACGCCGACGTCATTGATGACCTCAAGATGTCCACTACACGTTTTTTATTTTTTTTATATTTTTTTAACATTTTTTTACTCATTTTTTCTCTCCATCCTCACCTATAAATACCCTCTTCCATTCACTTCAAAGACACTCCTCAACACCACCCTTCTCTCTTCTTTCTTTTTCTCATTTCTTAGTTTTAGAGTTTTTCTTAGTTTCTTTCTTAGTTTCTAAGCTTTTCTTAGTTTTTCTTTTAGTTTTTAGTTCAATTCTCTTAGGTTTAGAGTTCTTCTCTTTTTGAGAGGAACTTGTAATGTTTTGTAATAATTTAAATTTTTGATTCAATAAATGGAAGTGCAAATTCCGCTTGGAGGTTTTCTAGCAAATCGGGAATAGCGTCAAGTTACGTAAGGATTTTATTTTCTTTACGCTTATTTTTATGCTTTATTCTTACATGTTATATTTAATTTGTCTGTGATTAAATTTAACTGTATACTGCTTATAATCATGATATAATAATAACGTTGTTATGCTTTGCGAAATATTAAATAGGTGAAAATTTCTAAAATGAATTGATTTTATTTTTATTCAAGATTTTATATTAAGGATGTTAGAGAGAAATATATTATTTTTCATTACAAACTTAAATCAAGATTAGACTTTAAGGTTTAGTTATCCTGTCTAATTTAGAGTAGTGCTCTTTTATTTGTTGGTACAATCGCCTTTAGTTAGAGTGAAGCTCTATTTCAAAAGTTTTTATAAGAATTATTATGTGAAAATGTATTGACAACATGTTTTCAAGAATGGTTTTAAAACTTGAAAGTTAAGACTCGGATAACTAAATTCTTGGGTTTAATTTGGACACCTTGAATAAAGTTTAAATCGTCTAACCCCACCAAAGGTGGAATTTAAATGGTTCATTTTCAATCTCTTAGAAAAAGGAATTAATTTAATTAACCAAATTAGTTATCAACCCCACCCATAGGTGTTAATTGATTTGTTTAGTTAACAAAGAATATCTAACTCACCAAAGGTGGTATTCATACAAAAAAGAGAATCAATAAAATATCAATTTATACCTTTAATAACCTAGATAATATGAGCAAAGATAATTAATTTAGTTATTATATCCATAAATACTCCACTAATATAAATGATAAAATTTGCATGAATATTTATTGAATCTATATTTATATTTATTTATTGAATTTGTATCTATGTTTATTTTTTTATTATATTTAATTAATCAGTATATATGTTTATTTTATGTTATTAGATTAGGAACACAAAACCAAACTATCGTGACAGGATGTTTAGGATTTAATTTCGCTTTTTAAAAGTTTGAATAATAAATTAAAAACCACATACATTCCTTCCTTAGATCGACGGGAGTATACTTATCATTTTCATTTAAATGATTCGCAAGACTATGAGAGTTTTACAAATATTAAAACCAAAGTATTTGCGAGAATTAGCGATCTTGGCTACCATCAAGTTTTCGGCCGTCATTCTTGCGTGAAGGACTAGCGTTTTTAATTTATTTATCAAAATTTTAAAAATATTTTTGTGTTGTAAATAATTGTGATTTTTTTTTCAAATAAAAAATTTTTAATCAAATTTCAAATTTCATAAAAAAAAAAAAATAAATAAATAAATAAATAAAATATAAAAAAATAAAAAATTAAATAAAAAATTAAATAAAAAAAATAAAAAAATAAAAAAATAAAAAATAAAAAAATAATTTTTTTTTAATTATAGCATAAAAAGTAAATAATTTAGAAATTTGAAATTTGAAGTAAAAAGTTATTACCGTTCGTAAAAAAAAAAAATTAAAATTGTAAGTTAATAAGAAATAAGATAGCGTGAATAGTAAAATAAAATTACCGTTCGTAAAAAAAAATATATTTAAAAAAAAATTTTTTTTTTAAAATTTTAAGTTAATAAGAAATAAGATAGCGTGAATAGTAAAATAAAATTACCGTTCGTAAAAAAAAAATTTTAAAAAAAAAATTAAAATTTTAAGTTAATAAGAAATAAGATAGCGTGAATAGTAAAATAAAATTACCGTTCGTAAAAAAAAAAAAACTAAAAGGCAAGAAAAGGAAAAATCTAAGGGAGTTAAATACAGTAGATTCTTTGAAGCCTTTGTGCCATTAATCTTTCCTGAACGTTGTTCGAATAGAAGAGTGGTTTTTAAGGAGCCATAGCACCACCATTCTTTCCTGGGAACACTCTTGGTTAATACTGATTATGTTATTTAAAAAAAAAATTTAATTTAAAAATAAAAAAAATTTTAAAAATAAAAAAAAATTTTAAAAAATATATAAAAAAAAAAAAAAATTTTGTCTAGTGTTTTGTATTAAATGCCATGGAAAATTTCTCTAATTTTCTTTTATTTTTGTTGACAGGAGTTTTAAATTTACGTTTAAAAATAGTCTATGCGTGGTAGGAGATCCTTAGGAAACCCCCTTACACCATATGTAAATAATATTCATAAATTTAAACAAGTGTCAACAACACTGGATTCTACCCATCAACCTGATTTTGAGCCAAACATAGAATCAAGTCTTAATCCTTTACTAGAACCAAAAGAAATGGAAGAAAACCAACATGTCGTGAAACCACGATGAAGGAATTTGCAAGACCTATGATTGGCACTAAGAATCGCCGCTATCCATTGGGAGAGGTCGCGGAATTATGACCTTAAAAATATTCATTTTTCTATGCTTCCTTCCTTCTACGGGCTACCTAATGAAGATTCTCTTTCCTTTATGAGAGATTTCTATGCTACGGTCCAAACATTCCCCTCGGTATTCTAAACGAGGATCGCTTAGAATGAGATGTTTTCCTTACACCTTAAAGGATAAGGCCAAAGCTTGGTTGATGTCACTTCCCCGTGTTCTCTCGATGACACGGGGTCACATTTACAATAAATTCATGGGAAAATTCTATTCCCATCAAAAAACATCAGAGCTGAGAGGAAAGATTGCTACTTTCTCTCAGATGGAAGGAGAACCATTCCATGAAGCTTGGGATAGGTTCAAAATGTTTCTCACTCAATGTCCTCATCATAGCTTTCCCCTACAGTTGCAGAACCAATTCTTTTACGATGGACTTACACAACAATGTCAGTTCATTGTCGACAACGCTGCAGGAGGAGCAATAGGAGAAAAGACTGCATCAGAAACGTATAACCTCTTTGAGATGTTGGGTGCTAATTCCCAACAGAAAAGCTCCCGAGTGAGAAAAGCTGGTGTTCATGAAATCGACTCCAGTAATGAAGTTCAACAACAACTTGTTCAACTGACTAAGCAAGTTGCCCTTCTCGCTACACAAACCAACACAAATAATGAGCAATATGGTTTGTGTAGCAACACGGGACAAGGTAAAGCACTTTGTCCATATCAAGGAGATACAACCTGACCTCGAAAGGTTAATGTGTTGGGAGCATATCAACAAAGACCAAGGTTTGATCCCAATTCAAATACCTATAATCCTGGGTGGAAAAGTCATCCAAATTTCTCTTGGAGGCAAAACAACCCTCATTTCCCTCAAAGCTCAAACCAAAGTGCCAAGAATTCCACCCACCTATTCCAAGAAGCATTCCAAATAAACCAACCTGGAGGATAACTTGAATTCTTTTATTCAAGTTTGTAGGGATAATCGCCTAAAACCAATCAACGGTTGGACTCTGTGGAAGCTTCAATCAAAAAGGTGGAAGTTCAAGTTGAACAGTTAGTTGAACATTTGCAAAAAGGCAAAGACTAAATTGAAACTTAAATGAATTCAATGAAGAGGAGACATTGAGTTTTTCATTCTGCAATCTCCGAGCAACGTCTTACTAGAAGATGATAAATTTTAGTCCTACATGGGAGGTCACCCATTATTGTATTTTCTTTTGTTTTAGTTTGCGTGTAAAAAAAAAAATTCAAATGAAATAAATTTGCTTGTGTTCAAAAAAATTGTGTCCCTTCGTTTAAATTAAAATTAAAAAAAAAATTTAGGTTCCTTGCATTTTTTAGATATCTACTATTGTTTTTAAGAGCAAAATGTTGATTCACAATAGGAGGAGGATCATTTTCAACTACAAACAACCATGGGAGATGCTGAAGATAGGCGGAAAAAGATGAAAGACTATACAATGCCAATCATTGGCAATGTAATTTCCGGCATCCAATTACAAGAGGCTGCAAGGAATTATGAATTGAAAAAGATTCATTATTCTTTGTTGCCTTCCTTTTACGGTATCCCTAATGAAGACCCTTTGCATTTCATTCGAGAATTCTATGCTATTGTCCAAACCTTTCCACTACATGCAATTAATGAAGATCAACTTAGGATGAGGTGTTTTCCTTACACTCTCAAAGATAAAGCTTGGTCATGGTTCATTACTCTACAATCAGGTTCTCTTAAAACTTGGGAGGCGGTCTATGAAATTTTTATGGGTAGGTTCTATTCCCATCAAAAGACTGTTGATCTAAGAACAAAGATAGCAACATTTTCTCAAATGAATGAAGAGCCCTTTCATGAAGCTTGGGAACGATTCAAACTCCTTTTCATTCAATGTCAAAATCATAGCTTTCCACTACAGCCTACAAAACCAATTCTTTTACGATGGATTGACACTACAGAGTCAATACATGGTTGATAATCTCACGGAGGTCGTAGGAGAAAAGACCGCAGAAGAAACCTATAATCTCTATGAGCTATTGCGTTCTAATTCCCAACAAAGAGGTGGTAGAAGGAAAGCAAAGGCCAATGAAGTCGGCTTTGATAATGACACAACCTTGCAACTTGTCAATTGACTAAACAAGTGAAATTCCTCACGTCTCACCAAATTTCAAATCAAGAGGTATGTGGAGTGTGTTGTTCAATTGGGCATGGTACTCATAATTATTCAAATACTTGTGATTCTAGTGTCGATGCCATAGAGGAAGTCCAATATTTTCAAAAGTATCATCCAAACACCTATGATCACCCAACCTACAACCACCCTTACCCACCAAGCCAATCTTTTAAACCAACCTTAGAAGATAGCTTGAATGCTTTTATTCAAGTTAGTCGTGACAACCAACTGATGACTAATCAAAGGTTGAACACCATGGAGGCTTCGGTTAAAAGAATTGAATCTAAAGTTGGGCAAATCGTGAACAAATGCAAAAGAAAGAACTGTGAAAGTTGCCCTACCAACCGTAACAAGCAAAAGATGTTAGAACTCTTCAAGTGGTAAGGTAGTCAATACCAGTTTACGAAATCTCTAAACTACCTTGTAGTTCATGTAACAAAGAAGGCGATATTCTAATCTCGCAAAAAGGAGAAACAAGTGTTAAACTTAACAAGCTTTACGAAAAACTCATTGGGGTCATCCGACACTCCCAAAATTCAAAAGACAACAGAACCACACCAGATGCAAGTACCTTTTCCCACCGTTTGAAAGAATCCAAACAAGATAAGAAATTCAATGATCTTTTTAATATGCTCTCTAAAGTAAATATCAATTTACCATTATTAGAAGTGATCATGAATGTGCCCTCATATGCCAAGTTTTTCAAAGAGTTGAACACTAAGAAAAGGAGGTATGAATCGAATGAACGAGTAGTAGTATCGAAATTTCTAGTACTGCATTTCAAAGACAAACTACCCCTAAGTTGAAAGACCCTGGAAGTTTTATTATAAACATAACTATGGGGGATAGGAAGGTTGCTAAAGCAATGCTTGATTTAGGTGCTAGTATAAATTTGATGCCCTACTCTATATTCTCACAAATTTCAATCTAGGGGATTTAAAACCCACAACTATGTCCCCGCAACTTGCAGATAGATCTCTTAAATATCCGGAGGGAATAGTTGAGGATGTTTTGGTACAGTAGACAAACCGATAATACCTGTTGACTTTGTGGTTCTGGATATGCAAGAAAATCCGGCATTGGACGAGAGAGCATACAATATTGCTTGGTAGACCATTTATGGCAACTACTAAAACTATTATTGATGTCCAAGATGGAAATTTGACAATGACGGTCTTAGGAGAGACTGTTCATTTCAAAGTTTTTGATTCTTCACCTTTCCCTTCTATTTACGCCATCGATGAAATATTCGAAGTTGATCCTTTGGATAATCTTGTCCAAAACACCTTTTTCCAAACCAGTAATAGAAGACAAGCTTGAAACCGTTCTTACACTTGAAAAGGTTGAAGAAGATTTAGATGAAGAAATTAAGGGGTACCTTGAACAACTAGACAATAATGAAGTGATGACAAAATCTAGTACACTTTTAAATCTACCCAAATTCTTCATCCGTTAAAGAGGCCAATCCACACGAACTTGAACTCAAAGACTTACCCGAGCACTTAAAATATGTGTTTTTGGGAGAAGGAGAAACATATCCGGTGATAATTTCTTCAACCTTGACCAAATCACAAGAAAAAGAACTCATCAAAGTTGCTTAAACAGTTTAAGAAATCTATAGGTTGGAGTATAGGGGATATAAGAGGCATTAGTCCAACAATGTGTATGCACAAGATCAACTTGGAGGATGGTGCTAAACCTGCACGAAGGGGCCAAAGAAGACTAAACCCAAACATGCAAGAGGTAGTTAAAAAGGAAATCCTTAAATTATTAGAAGAAGGGATTATCTATCCTATTGCGGATAGTAAGTGGGTTAGTCCAAAGGTACGTGGTACCAAAGAAATGCGGGATAACGGTTGTTAAAAATGATAAAAGTGAATTAGTGCCCACTAGAATAATCACTGGATCGAGAATGTGTATAGATTTTAGGAAACTAAATTTATATACGAAAAAGGATCACTTTCCTCTTCCATTCATTGATCAAATGTTGGAAAGATTAGTGGGTACCTAATTTTCTTGTTTTTGGATGGACTGTCTGGATATTATCAAGTACCCATAGCACGAAGATCGGGAAAAGACCACATTTACATGTCCTTTTGGGACATTTGCTTTTCGCAGAATGCCATTTGGGTTATGCAATGCCCCTGCCACTTTCCAGAGATGCATGATATCTATTTTCTCGGACATGGTGGAGAAATTCATTGAAATTTTCATGGACGATTTCTCTGTCTTTGGGAACTCGTTTGATGATTGCTTACATAAATTGACTTTGGTTTTAGAAAGATGCATTGAATGCAATCTAACCCTTAGTTGGGAGAAAAGTCATTTTATGGTTCAACAAGGGATAGTTTTAGGACATATAATTTCAAACAAGGGTATTGAAGTTGATAAGGCAAAAGTTGAATTGATATCCAAACTACCTCCCCCTACATCTGTAAAGGGGATAAGAAGCTTCTTGGGACATGCAGGATTTTACAGACGATTTATTAAAGATTTCTCTAAAATAAGTCGTCCTTTATGTAACTTACTATCCAAAGATGCTGAATTTGACTTCAACAATGATCGCCTTATTTCCTTTAATACCTTGAAAGAGAAACTAACATCTACCCCTGTTATAATGGCACCAAACCGGTCTTTACCTTTTGAGATAATGTGTGACGCTTCTGATTATGCAATAGGAGCAGTCCTGGGACAAAGAGTGGATAAGCGTTTACATGTCATCTACTATGCTAGCAAAACACTCAATGATGCCCAAATGAATTACACCACCACTGAAAAGGAATTCATGGCTATAGTATTCTCTTTAGACAAATTTCTGTCTTATTTAGTAGGATCGAAAGTGATTGTACATTCTGATCATGCTGCTTTAAGATACCTATTAAGTAAACCAAATGCCAAGCCAAGATTAATCCGGTGGGTCTTACTCTTACAAGAATTTGACCTAGAAATCAAGGATAAGAAAGGCAGTGAAAACTTAGTAGCTGACCATTTGTCTAGGTTAATTTCTGACTTCAATTCTCTTAAAGATGAGAGTAATGACGATATAGTTGAAACCTTTCCTGATGAACAGCTATTTTTCATAGGTCCGAACCCATGGTATGCTGATATTGTAAACTATCTTGCCACTGGTGTTTTGCGACCTAACACTTCATATCAGGACAAGAAAAGGTTTTTTAAAACTATTAAGGACTATTTCTGGGATGACCCTTATTTATACAAGATTGGTCAAGATCAAGTCATCCGGAGATGTGTACCAGAAGAAGAACATAAGAGCATTCTGACTTTTTGTCATGAACTTCATTGTGGGGGTCATTTTGGAGGTGAAAAGACAGCCCGTAAGATATTACAGTCTGGATTCTTTTGGCCCACTCTTTTTAAAGATGCTCATATGTTTTGTGCACAATGTGATAGATGTCAAAGAACAGGAAACATAAGCAAAAGAGATGAAATGCCTTTGACATCTAATTTAGTTGTTGAACTCTTTGATGTATGGGGGATTGACTTCATGGGTCCTTTTCCCCCATCTAATGGTTTTCAATACATTTTGGTTGCTGTGGATTATGTGTCCAAGTGGGTAGAAGCTATCCCCACCAAAACCAATGATGCTAATGTTGTTGTGAAATTCTTGAAAGATTTCATATTCAGTAGGTTCGGAACGCCTAGAGCTATAATAAGTGATGGAGGTAGCCATTTTTGTAACAAACTCTTTGATGGAGTACTAAACAAGTACAACATCACACATAAAGTAGCTACTCCATATCATCCTCAAACTTCCCGTTTAGTGGAAGTGAGCAATAGGCAAATTAAGGGAATACTGGAACGCACTGTGCGTCCGTCAAGGAAGGATTGGGCATTTAAGCTAAATGATGCCTTATGGGCATACCGCACCGCTTACAAAACACCTATTGGGATGAGCCCTTACCGGTTAATTTTTGGGAAAGCGTGCCACCTTCCAGTTGAACTTGAACACAAAGCTTATTGGGCAATTAAAGAGTTAAACATGGATTTAGATAAAGCAGGTGAAAAACGATTACTCCAGCTTCATGAGTTGGAAGAAATTAGGAATGAAGCCTATGAGAATGCCAAATTATACAAGGAGCGTACTAAAAACTATCATGACAAGAGGCTAGTTCCTAAGACTCTTCACCCTGGAATGAAAGTTCTTTTATTTAACTCTCGTTTGAGATTGTTTCCAGGAAAGCTGAGATCAAGATGGGATGGACCATTCAAAATAGTTCAAGTATTTGAACATGGAGTAGTGGAACTATTGGACTCCAAGACACAAAAAACGTTCAAAGTCAATGGCCATCGTGTCAAGCCTTATTTAGAAGAACCAAACAACATTGCTGAAATGGATTGCATTTGGCTGAGTAACCCTTAGCACCAAAAAGATACGTCTTGCTAAGACGTTAAACTAAGCGCTGGATGGGAGGCAACCCATCATTTTAGGTAAAAAAAACAATAAATAAAAAAATAAATAAAAATAAATAAAAAATAAATAAATAAAAAAATAAAAAAATAAATTTTTTTTTTGTTATTTGTTTTATTTACTTAATTTTATTGTTTATTTCATTTTAATTACATGTGAATAATTTTTAAATTGTTAAAACTAAAAATATTTGTTGAGATGTTAGAAGTTTACAAATGATCCGTCTTCGTATACACTTTTATGATGAATATGATGGATGCACCTGCATTTTCCATTACTACTTGCACATTCTCAGGAAATAGGTAATCTTTCTTCTCTTCTCTCTTTATCTTTAATTTACAGTTGTTACATTGAGGACAATGTAAGTTCTAGGTTGGGGGTGGTGAAAAGTTACCATACTTAATTAAAAAAAAATAATAAAAAAAAACTTTTCTCACAAAAATTTATCATTTCTTTAAATCAAATTTAAGTAAATAGTTAAGTCTTTTGTATTGTTAGATTAATTTTTGAAAACATATCATGAAATATTTTGTAATTATTTTTGATAATTAGTTAGTTTTTGTCATAATTAGTATTTCTTGATAAGATGTAGAAATTATATTAAACCCAAAATCGGTGTTTATGAGTTTTTTTAGTGGAGACTACCTTTGTGAGATATAATTTGAGCCTAATTTCCTTTATTCAGAGTGAAATATATATTTTTTTTCTACTCCAAACACATTTCTTATTTCTTCAAATTTTTAGATGATCTCTATAGGTATTAGCATTGAATGTATGAATTTTTTCATCTTAATAGAGTATCATATATTTTTGATTATTATTTTTGCTTAGATTAAATGATTTGAGTAGAAATTGATAGTATATGCTTATATCTCATTTATGCATGACTACTACAAAAACAAAAGACATATCTGGGTTACCTAAACCAAGATCAAACAGAAAAGCCACAAAATTAACCACTCACCAAAATCCAAAGAAATGTACAATCATACATGGGTTGACTCTCTAAAAATACGCTTATTGAAAAATATCTACAAAAAAAAAAAAGAGAGAGATAAAAATAGTATCATCTACATACTATAACCCGCATTGCCTACAAAGTTGTGAGTAAAGGCTAATTACAAAAGAAAGATATAAGAAGTAATTCCCTAAAAAGTCATTGCAATTTCTTCATTTGTAAAAGGCATATATCTTGAAATTCTTTCTTAATGAGTTTGATTTATGCATGAAAATAATTTTTATATATGATATCTTTATAATTTATACATTTGATTCCTTTCATGAGATCAATGTTAAAATAACACTTTGAGCCTTTATTCTTTATACATATGCGAACATATTAGTTCATTTCTATACATCAACTCTTTCGCATATAAATTAGTATGAGTGTTTGAACCCATAGGATTCAGTGTTTTGAGAGTATTGACTTGTGAGGAATAGAGTCGAAGCGAATTCTGATTCATGACACCGAAATTGGGTGAAATTAAATTGATACATTTTTGATATGAAATATGAAAATGATTTTCGACTAATTATTATAATAAATCATGATTGTTTAAAAGAGATTAAAATAACTTATGCTTGAGATTTTAATTATGATCTTAAAGGAGATTAAAAAGTATGAGACATTTTTGTGAGATGTTGATAATTTGTGATGTTGTTGTAAATTTAATTTTTAAGTTGTTTGTTTTTATTGTTTCTTTTGTTTTTATATTAAGTACAATGTTTGTGGGTATCATTACTGAAAACCCTCACGAGACTCAAACTCGTCCACTAGGGCAACCTAGGGGTTTAAAGGCTTGTTGCATAGGCTAAATGCAACCGTGTCAATCCACGGAAGTGATTTAGGATAGTTTAATTTTTAATTTTTATCGCTTCTCCTGCTAAGGGACTAGCAAGAAGCTGGTTGGGGGTTGTGATGAGTGCTCAAAAAGCACTAAAATAACCATTATTTTATGCGCATTAATTGATTAAAAATATATATATTTATATGTTTTATCATATATTTATATAAATTTGTCTTTTTCGGAATCACGGGTATTTTTATTGTTTTTCAGGTATTTTGGCTTAAAAACGCAATTTAAAGACTCAAAGAAGAATACTTGAAGCAATACATCACAAATAAACTAATAAATAAGTGGAAAAAGGTCAACAAACATGGAAAAATTGGACAAAATGGGTCGAAAAGATCAAAAATGTCAAAGACGGAAAATCGCGCGCACGCCGGCGCCCGGCGCGCAGCGGCGCCATTTCGCCGCGTGCCGCGCGCGTTCTCTCTGCTTCCGCGCGTGGGCACGTTCACGCAGCGGCCGAAACTGCGCTTGATGGCCACAGCCCGATCATGGCGGCCAGACGCCAACGCGTTTTTGACTCATTTTTCACGTGCAGCAGCCCCTATGACGTCATGCTGACATCATTGATGACCTCAGCATGTCCACTACACGTTTTTTATTTTTTTTATATTTTTTTAACATTTTTTTACTCATTTTTTTCTCTCCATCCTCACCTATAAATACCCCTCTTCCATTCACTTCAAAGCACACCTCAAAACCACACTTCTCTCTTCTTTCTTTCTCTCATTTCTTAGTTTTAGAGTTTTTCTTAGTTTCTTTCTTAGTTTCTAAGCTTTTCTTAGTTTTTCTCTTAGTTTTTAGTTCAATTCTCTTAGGTTTAGAGTTCTTCTCTTTTTGAGAGGAACTTGTAATGTTTTTGTAATAATTTAAATTTTTGATTCAATAAATGGAAGTGCAAATTCCGCTTGGAGGTTTTCTAGCAACGGGAATAGCGTCGAAGTTCTGTAAGGATTTTATTTTCTTCTGATTATTTTTATGCTTTATTCTTACATGTTATATTTAATTTGTCTGTGATTAAATTTAACTGTGCTAGCTGCTTATAATCATGATATAATAATAACGTTGTTATGCTTGCGAAATATTAAATAGGTGAAAATTTCTAAAATGAATTGATTTTATTTTTATTCAAGATTTTATATTAAGGATGTTAGAGAGAAATATATTATTTTTCATTACAAACTTAAATCTGAAGATTAGACTTTAAGGTTTAGTTATCTGGTCTAAATTTAGAGTAGTGCTCTTTTATTTGTTGGTACAATCGCCCGATAGTTAGAGTGAAGCTCTATTTCAAAAGTTTTTATAAGAATTATTATGTGAAAATGTATTGACAACATGTTTTCAGTAGTGGTTTTAAAACTTGAAAGTTAGTACTCGGATAACTAAATTCTTGGGTTTAATTTGGACACCTTGAATAAAGTTTAAATTGTCTAACCCCACCAAAGGTGGCATTTAAATGGTTCATTTTCAATCTCTTAGAAAAAGGAATTAATTTAATTAACCAAATTAGTTATCAACCCCACCCATAGGTGTTAATTGATTTGTTTAGTTAACAAAGAATATCTAACCCCACCAAAGGTGGTATTCATACAAAAAAGAGAGAATCAATAAAATATCAATTTATACCTTTAATAACCTAGATAATATGAGCAAGCATAATTAATTTAGTTATTATATCCATAAATACTCCACTAATATAAATGATAAAATTTGCATGAATATTTATTGAATCTATATTTATATTTATTTATTGAATTTGTATCTATGTTTATTTTTTTTATTATATTTAATTAATCTGTATATATGTTTATTTTATGTTATTAGATTAGGAACACAAAAACCAAACTATCGTGACAGGATGTTTAGGATTTAATTTCGTTTTTAAAAGTTTGAATAATAAATTAAAAACCACATACATTCCTTCCTTAGATCGACCTTGGGAGTATACTTATCATTTTCTACGAAATGATTCGTGCACTTGCGAGAGTTTTACAAATATTAAAACCAAAGTATTTGCGAGAATTGGCGATGCCGGTTTTCGCTCATCAGCCGTTACCAAAGATTAGTAGGAAAACTCATTTACCTATCCCACACTAGGCCAGATATTGGTTTTTCAATAAGTGTTGTAAGTCAATTTATGAACAGTCCCACTGAAGAACACATGGAAGCGGTCTACCGTATACCCAGGTATCTCAAGATGACACTAGGAAAAGGATTATACTTCAATAAGAATCCCACTAGAAAAATTGAAGTCTTTACAGATGCTGACTAGGCAAGATTTATAGTGGATTGCAGATATACCACTAGGTATTGTACATTCGTATGGGGAAATCTTGTAACTTGGTGAAGTAAAAAATAGTCAATAGTCACTCGAAGTAGTGCAGAAGCTAAATTTAGAGCTATGGCTCATGAGATTTGTGAAGGAATGTGGTTAAAAAGGCTACTCAATGAACTGGACTTCACAACTCCTGAACCTATCAGCATATATTGTGATAATCAAGCTACAATAAGAATTAGGAAAAATCCAGTTCATCATGACCGAACCAAACATGTAGAAATTAATCATCATTTCATTAAAGAGAAGTTAGATGGAAAAATCTTGGACCTACTATATACATCTACACATATCAAATTGCAGATATCCTTACCAAAGCATTACCTCGAATAATCTTTGAAGAATTAACTTGCAAGTTGGGAATGATTATTATCTATTACCCAACTTGAGGGGGAGTGTAAACTATATGAGAATATTATAATATATCAGTGTTGTAAAGGCTGTAATGTTAGTGTAAAACAAGTTGTATGTATGTGTTGATACCAGCTATTATATTCCTAGCTTAGTGGCCACTAATCTAAGTTCTTATTCATATTTATAGGATTGTATATACATTAAAAAGATCAGAGAATAAAGAGGAAGAACATACTCCAAATAATCTCTCGTAATATATTCTTCACTATTTAAAACAAAAATTAAGATCATTTGTCAAGTACAAAAAATAAAAAGATAAAATAAATATAAAAGTTTGTTACAAATAATTTATTATACAAATAGTTTATGATTCAAAAAAATTATGATATAATTTATATAATACTTATATTAATTATATTAAATATCACATGTTTGTACATCGAAATACTAAACATAAAATAATTAAAAGCAATAAAATTAAAAAAATAAAAAGAATTGACAAAATAATTTTAAATAACTAAAAGAAAAAAAATTAAATTAAAAATCAAAAATTTTTATTTTAAAATATTTTTAAAGATATTTTTTAATTTTTAATTTTTAATTTTTGAGGATTTAAAATTTAAATATCTAAAGTTATTTAATAATAAAATTACAATATTTACAACACAATCTTTTTTTAAGATTTTGATAACAAAACTTTAAAAATGATGATGATTACAAAAAGTACTTCATCAATATAACTCTCATGTTTATTACAAAAAGTACTTCGTAAATATATTTTTCATTAACAAACTTAATTTAAATCTTGAGAAGAAATAAAACTAGATTCATTTTATAAAAAAATGTTTACCTACTTTAATATTCACAAGCATGCTTAATTTTATAAATGATTATTAAATTAAATATAATACATAGAACAACATATAAAATTAATCTAAAAATAGGAGAGTACTTTTAAATTAAATCTCAACATATCCTTCCAAGTATAGATTTTCAGTATTGTTTCTGTATCTTAAAAACATCCTAATAAATTTTCCAATATTGTTTATTGAATTAAAAGAAAACTATTATATAAACTAAACTATTTTCAACTCTCAAAATTGAGAGAAGAACTTTGAAATTAAGAAAAGAAAAACTTAAGAGAAAACAAACAAATAAGGTAAAGAAAGAACTGATGAGATTAGAAAGGATGATGATTACAATCGGTTTTAGAGGTTTATATAGGGATAGAAAATGTTGCAAAAGAGAGAAAATTGTGGATCCTATAATTGGTTGTTGTGGCATACATTTCTTCTGCACCGCGGCATAAGTAAGCTTGTAATGCACTTGAATCTAGATTTGATAATCCCGTGCCGTTGCACACAAAAACCTTCATCACGCCATTCATGTTTCTGCAGTTCTAGAAACCCTTTTGTAATTCACCCCCTTACATTGGTTTTAGAACATATGTAAATTTTACATATTTTATTCTTTTATGTTTCGTGTTTGCAAAGGAATGCTTTTAGGCACTATTTCTTTAAATATTTATTAATTGAATCAGTTTAAAGCTAATAAGACACAAAAAATAATAAAACATATATGTTATGTCAAAAATATAAATTTGCTAAAATGATGTTAAAATTATGTAATTATGAATCTATTTTGACTTTTAAAATGCATAAAATCAAGCTATATTTAATACTTTTAAGCACTTATCAACTATCAGCTTTCGAAGTCAGGTGAAAAATTATGGTTTCCATAATTTTGCTACCTTAACTTGTGGCATAGTTACGCATGATATATTACGAGGGCAACCATGGACATGAAGATTCACTACTATATGATATTTTTTCCAAATATATCCCATTATCATACATAAGTTTCGAAACCTTGTTATAACATCTTATTTGTAGAAAAGTCATATGAAATAATCTAGTATTTTCTATCCCTAAACTCCAGCCATTTAACCTTTGATTTGTGTTATCAATACATCTCCTCCTACATCCTTAAATAATCAAGATCCTTCTTTAAAGCTTTCTATTCATCCCATGCATGTTGGAGAACTATTAAACTTAGCCTATCTGAGCTAATTAGATTTTAACTCCTTAATGAATAGCTTAAGATTTCCTCAGCATTTATCAACGTATCTAATAAGTACACGTGTTAGTTACTATAAAAAACACATATTGGATAAGTTGTATACCTGATTAAGGAAACTTTTTTGGGTGTTCTTTGTTTGAAGTAGTTGATTTTAAATTTTTGAAAAGTTCAATATAGCATAAACAAAGTTGTTGTACCTAAGGCCAACTACCAAATGAAGATAAATCAATCTCTCTTTTTTCCTTTTCTTTTATTTTCTAAAGAACCATTTGTCCGTGTCCTTTCACGAGGCTGAGCCTCCAAAGCTTCCAAAAGCTAGTCATTGTCTATAGAAACCAAGTTTTCATCTCTCTTTTTCTTCTTACCATTTTCTTCTTTTTCCTTCCACCTTCACCTCTCCACTATATATTTATCCTCCTACAAAAGGGAGCTTTTTCGTGGGAAATTCTCTCTGGTAGGCTACCTCCTCTCTTCTTCTTTCTTCAATTTTTTTAAAAGAATTTTGTGATTTACACATACGTGAGATCCCAAGTCTTTATAATTAATTTTAAGAATTTTATAAAATATATTTTTAGTAGTATTTTAATATGTAACCAATTTTTAAGAATTTCCATGCAAAAATCAGATTTTTCTATAAATATTAAAATGTTTGAATAGCTTGCCAACGAGGGTAGCCGTAGAATGATCGACAAGTAGCAACAAAGGGCTAGTGAGTAATGGAGAAAAAGGTGGCAAATTAATTGGCATAGTCGTAAGGGTGTTTGCGAGGGTGGTCAACGAGGATCAATTTTGCCTATAGATAGGCATGCAGATTAACCACTTTCTCACAGTAAAATCTCATCATCTTTTTCTTTATCCCTAAAAATATTATCATTTTTGATATGTTGCTAACTTGTTGATTTGGGGAGAAAATATTAAAAAATTCAATTAAGTAAGAATGAAGTATCAAATGAGAGAAATGTATTTGAATTTCAAGTTACTAATATAGGTGTATTGAAAGGAAAAGTTTGGATTTACTCATAAATAATCAATTAGATAATCATTCCAATTATTATAAAATTATGATTCATCTAAGTTATAGATTACTATTAACATATTTTATGGAAAATGAGACGTTTAAAGAGAAGAAACCCAAGACTAACATATTTTTTGGTGGGGGATTACTCTACTTTTTCTTTAAGCATTTTTTTATAAATTAAGATGCATATTTAGGTTTTTTTAAAAAAAGTGAAAATTGATACCTTGTTTAATTAATAAATTTTGTGGAAGCATATATACATTTTTATGATATAATATGTGATGTTAACTTTTATACTAGCACACATATTTTTATGATATGAGATATGATATTTAAAATGTACATGACATTTGTGAAGAGTTTTACCTGTGTTAGTTTTGTCGAGTTTGGTACCCTAGATATACTTATTGTAAAAGATGGAATTTTGTAAGGACCATATGTAGGCATTTACACATGTATCTAGAGTTTGACCACATATTGGTCTTAGAGTTTAATTACACACGGGCCACATTGTTGGAGCCTTATATGCCTTAGAGTTGATCGCTCAGGTACCTCAAATTTGATCAATATAATTTTCAAATGTATCTTAGAGTATGATTGTACATTGGTCTCGTAGTTTTCCCACCATGGGTCTCGGAACTGAACTCCCTATGTGCCTCAAAGTTGACCGTCCATGTATATGATAGTTAAGTAATACATATAGATATTACACGACATGTATATAGATTTATAACTTGACATAGCATGTTTTATTATAATTGTTTAAGTATGCATTGGTTACATAGGATGTATACTCATACTGGTTGAAGAAGGGAGGAAGTACAAGTATACTTGATTTTTAAATAAAATCTCCCCACCGTTATATACTATATATAAGATTATTGATTTTATAGATATGCATGAGATATTTATAATATAATGCATGCATCATTATAGACATGGATGAGATCTTTATATATGGAGTGGTGAGTTCACTCCTCATCTTTTCCTTACTTTTTAGTTACGGCATGGTGATATTTGTAGTAAAGATATGGAGCTTCATTTCAAAGGATTAAGACATTAAAGGTTTGACCTAAAAATTTTATTTCTTTATTTAGCTATTTTAGTTCTCGTCTAGGCATATTTAGATCACTATGATTTAATGATTTCATTTAGACTTGCAAATATCATGGTTAAATTTATGAATTTGTAATGAACTTTTCTTTTAAAATTATACAATCTTTGAGAGTATCCAAATTGTTTTTATTTCATGATAAATTGATGGATTTTTTAGTTTTTTTTCATAATTATTTAATAATTTTTTTAAAAAAAATATATTTCATTCTTTAAAATTTATGTATCCATATTTTGGGAATGAAAATCCCATTACATATTGTGTTTGGTGGGCCATCGTTGTTTGGTAGTTGTTTGTTAGGGATTTAATTTTGGGTTCTAATTGAAGAAACGACACACAAGGGAGGGAGATTAAATCTTCATATCTATTCATATCATTCTTTGGATTCCTTGGCGTTTATATAGCCTTACAGATTAGATTATTGAAAGGATATTACATTGATTACACTAATTCAGTTGGATCGTAACTGAAAATCCGTAGAGAAGCTACGGACTCACCTACGCGCCTTTCATACCTGTCAGAGTGCCTCTAACTGCCTTGGTGGTTCCTCACTAACCGATCGGGTGTTCCTCAACTCCTCTGAGCATGATCGTTGCCCCAGGATCAGCCCTAACCCTCTTCCTTCTTCTTCTGCGACGCGTGAGGGTTGGTGCGTTTTCGCACCCATCAACTCCTCCCTGCCTGAGGTTCATTGTCCGCAATGATGAAGGATGGATATGTTTTAGAAAAACGCCATTCATTTTCCCACGTAGCATCCTCTATCGATGCTCCAGCCCACTTTACTAAAATTTCTGATTTTGGTCGATATTTGCCCTTTCTGATCACTCTTCAGTCCAAGATAGACTCAGGTTGAGGAAGCATTGTTGAATTGTTTGAAATAGGAGGTAAGACTGTGAGAGGTGGAACGTCCTGTCCCAAGTGTCTCTTGAGATGACTAGCATGAAAGACATTGTGTATCTAGGATTCAGGAGGCAATTCCAGCCTATACGCTACTGCCCTAATTCGTGCTGTGATTTTGTATGGCCCATAGAAACGTGGAGCTAGCTTAATAGTAGCTCGGAAAGCCATATATGTTTGTCTATATGGTTGGAGGCGGAGGTATACATAATCTCCTACTACAAAGGACACTTCTCTACGATGTTGATCAATGTGGCACTTCATACGGTTCTGAGCTATCAGGAGATGGTGGCGCAGATCATGCAAAATGGTGTCCCTATCACGCAAGCATTCATCTACCAACTGAACTTTGGAAGTACCTAGAATGTAAGCCAACAGGTGAGGGGGTGGGTGACCATAAATTGCTTCAAAGGGTGTCATTTTAGTGGAAGAATGTGTTGCTGTATTATAACTATATTCTGCCCAAGGTAGCCATTCTATCCATTGGCTTGGTTGTTCCCCAGTAAAGCAACGTAGATATTGTTCCAAGGTGCGGTTGACTACTTCAGTCTGCCCATCGGTTTGTGGGTGGTAACTTGAGCTCATACAAAGTTTAGTAGCTTGTAGGCTGAATAGGGCTTTCCAGAAGGAACTTACAAATATTTTGTCTCTGTCACTGATTATTGAAGTGGGAATGCCATGTAAGCGTACTATGTTTGCCACAAAAGCTTTAGCAACAATTAGGGCAGTGAAGGGATGTCTTAAGGCTATGAAGTGGCCATATTTGGTCAAACGGTCTACTACTACCATAATTACCGTATGTCCTTTGGAAGGGGGTAGCCCTTCTATGAAATCCATTGAAATATCTGTCCAGCTTTTATTAGGAATAGGTAGGGGCTGTAGTAATCCAGCGGGTTTCATGCAGTCATTTTTGCACCTTTGGCATATATCACATGAACGTAGTAATCTTTTCACACTTTGCTGCATGTTGGGCCATATAAAATTTTGTTTGATGCAGGCAAGTGTCTTGTGGAATCCGAAGTGCCCTACTGTTGGTGTTGAATGGCATTCAACCATAAGTTGAGGAATTAAGGAGGACTGGGGGTTTAGATAAACCTTATTTTTTTAACTAAACCCCATCACGCTGGCAAAAAGAATGTGTTCCCCCTGTGGAGATTCTGGCTTGTAGCTTTTCATAGAATGGATCTTGTTGGACTTCTTTTTGGAGGCTAGACCACCAAGCTGCTTGGGGTTGCGAGAGGGAGATCAAATGAAATTCCACCCTTCTTGATAATGAGTATGCTGCTTGATTCTCTGAGCCCTTCTTATATTCAACCTGGTAGTCATACCCGAGCAGCTTAGGTAACCATATTGCTTGAGTTGGGGTGGTAATTCTTTGCTCTAAGAGGTATTTAAGGCTTCGCTGATCTGTAGGCACGATGAAAGGTTTTCCTAACAGATAAGGGCGCCATAGTTTGATAGCCTTCACCACAGCCAACATTTCCCTTTCATAAGTTGACAGTATCAATGCTGATCCTTTGAGGGAAGCATTGTAATAAGCTATTGGACGGTTTTCCTGGGTCAAGACTGCTCCTAGCCCCTTGCCACTAGCATCACATTCCACGACAAAGGGTTGAGTAAAGTTCAGTAACCTTAGGACAGGAGGGGAAGTTAGTACCTCCTTCAACTTCTAAAAGGCCTGGGCTGCAGCCTCATTCCATTGGAACCCTTCCTTCCCTAATAGGGAGGTGAGAGGTGCTGCTATTCCACCAAAGTGCCTAATAAATTTTCTGTAATAGCCAGCCAATCCTAGGAATCCTCTGACTCCTTTTGTTGTGGTTGGGGTTGGCCATTCTATAACAGCTCGAATTTTTGTAGGATCCACGGCTACCCCTTGTTCTGATATCAGGTGCCATAGGTATTCCACCTGCAATACTCCGAAATTGCATTTGGAAGGTTTAACAATTAAAGTATTAGTTGCTAATACCTGCAAGACCGTTTGTAGATGTAGTATGTGATCCTCCCATGACTAAGAATACACTAAAATGTCATCAAAGAAAACCAATATAAACTTCCTAAGGTAGGGTCTGAAAAGATCATTCATTAAGCTCTGAAAGGTGGCTGGGGCATTAGTGAGACCAAAAGGCATCACAAGAAACTCATAGTGGCCTTCATGTGTCCGGAAGGCTGTTTTTGGAGTATCTTCTTAACGAACCCTGATCTGATGATACCCTGATCGAAGATCCAGTTTGGAGTAGACTCTGGCTCCATGCAATTTGTCCAATAGTTCATCTATGACCGGTATAGGGTATTTGTCTTTGATAGTAATGGAGTTCAAAGACCTATAATCCACGCAAAATCTCCAAGTTCCATCAGTTTTTCTTACTAGCAATACCGGTGATGAGAAGGGGATGTTGCTTGGTCTAATCAGATTAGAGTGTAGGAGCTCTCATACAATTTTTTCTATCTTATTTTTCTGATAGTAGGGGTAACGGTAGGGTCTTACACTTATGGGTCCAGTTCCTGGTTGTAGGGGGATACAGTGATCATGTAATCGTTTAGGAGGAAGGCTGGTGGAGGGTTCAAATACTTGGGGGAATGCAGCCAATATTTTACTTATCTCAGGTGAATGAGTTCTGGTTTGTTCCTCTGAAGGTTTAGTGGGAAGTATCTGAAGGAACAACCCTGTATCTGGCAAGCTCTGAGTTTCCTTGCATGTTAGGGCTATAATGTTTATGTGTCTTAATCCTTGAAGCTTATGAGTAGTACACTTTTTCTAGAAATTGATGGTTAGCTTTTTATAATCCATCTCAATAGGACCCAAAGTCTCCAGCCATTGGACCCCTAGCACCAATTGGCATGCTGCAACAGGGAGGACAAAGAAATCTGCAGTTACCTGATACCCCTGTATGGTAAGGCTAAGGTTGCAGCATTGCCCTGAGCATTCTACCTTCTCACGATTGGCCACCATTACTTCTAGCTTCTTTCCCTTGGTGATAGTTATTCCACACTAGAGAGTAAGAGCTTGATCAATGAAATTATGAGTACTACCTCCGTCAATCAACACTAACACTCTCTCTTTTTAACTGCCCCATTACTCGTATGGTTTGCGGATGTTCAGCTCCTGCTATGGCATGGAATGAGATTTCAGGCATTATCTGTGGTGATTCCTGTTCTACATATTCTTTAGAGTTCCCTGAGAGAAATTGCTCCATCTCTTCTATCATAAATAGTTGTGGTCTTGCACAACGGTGACTAGCTGTGAAATTCTCATCACAATAGTAGCATAGTCCCTTTATCTCAACGTTCACATGCCTCCTGATTAGTGATGCGACGAAAGGTATTAGTTGAGGCAATTGGTGTTGAGTTCCTTCTTTGTTGAGGAGGGTGTCCTAATACACCAGTAGTAGGATTAGTGGAATTCCTTACTATGATAGAGGATGTTGGGTATCGTGGATACTGAATGGCCTTCCTCTAGAGCAGATTCTTTTCTTCAATCAGCCTTACCACCCCTATAGCTTCAGCCAACGTTCGTGGCTTCTTAATTTTTACTTCAATTCTGATCTCATCTCTTAATCCAGCAATGAAATAGCCTATCAGAAATTCTTCTGGAAGACCATCCACTCTGTGAGAGAGTTTCTCAAATGTTTCTTGGTAAGTAGCTACGCTTGAGGTATGTTTGAGTCTGGTCAGGGCTTCAGATGGATCTTCATAATCAGTTGGGCCAAATCTCAGCTGCATAGCGTGGACAAATTCCTCCCAAGTAAATGGTCCACAGAACTTGGTAATCCATCTATGTCATTGTAAGGCAATACCATCCAAATGAAATGATGCCAACTACACTCGTTGTTCTGGTTTAGTATTTGTGAATTCAAAGTATTGCTCAGCTTTGTATATCCACCCAATGGGATCTTCCCCTGCAAAAGTAGGGAATGATAGCCTAAAGTGGGAACGTGGTGGCTCATTAGGGTTTTTGAACCCGCCATTTGGGCGTGGGTTTTCTTCTCGTGCGAACGGGTTTTCTTCAGGTAAATTCCGAGTGGTGCGAAGTCCCTGTAACTCGGTTAGCACAGCTTGTAAGGTTACGCCTATCTGATTAAAGTCTGATTCATGCCTTGCCAGGGTTTCCATTACCTCGCCGCGAAACTCAGCGTTGGATTTGCCCCTGGTTTCCATGGCTTTGATACCACTGTTAATGATTTAATTTTGGGTTCTAATTGAAGAAACGACACACAAGGGAGGGAGATTAAATCTTCATATCTATTCATATCATTCTCTGGATTCCTTGGCATTTATATAGCCTTACAGATCATATTATTGAAAGCAAATTATATTGATTACCCTAATTCAATTGGATCATAACAGAAAATCAGTAGAGAAGCTACAGACTCACCTACACGCCTTTCATACATGTCAGAGTGCCTCTAACTGCCTTGGTGGTTCCTCACTAACCGATCAGGTGTTCCTTAAATCCTTTGAGGATGATCGTTGCCCCAGGATCAGCCCTAACCCTCTTCCTTCTTCTTTTGCGACGTGTGAGGATTGGTGCGTTTTTGCACCCATCATTGTTTTGAAAGTTTTTTAGTGTACTAACAAACTATGCCTTGGTTTTGAATATCTGAATGAGGTACTAACATTGCATAATCAATTTTTCTTAGGTTCGTGATTGGTATTTGGATTCGTTCCTTGACCTTAGATCATTCCCAAACAATAAGGATACAAGTGATGAATATGGCAGTGCGCCTGATGTGAACATGTACGGGGATCCCGATTTTACCTTCCCATAAGTTTATTCTCTACTCTTCTTTTGGCATACATGATTCAAGTAACATGACTTCAAACAGAGGTAGAATATTATCTGTCATACCACTAGACGAACTTCAATATATTCTCTAATTACTTGGTTGAATTGATATCACGTAGATTTCCTCTTTCCTAGTTTTCATTTGCTCCATTTTTTGCTAGTTCATTATTTCACATGGGTGGGCACTTATTACTTTGACAGATATGTTCATCACATTTGCATCTTATGGTGTTTGAGTTGGTTAAGAACTCGTTGCATGCTGTTCAAGAGCGTTATATAGACTCGGACAGAGTCTCCCTTCTAGTTAGAATAATAGTTACTGATGGAATTGAGGATGTTACTATCAAGGTTTCTAATAGCTACATGTTCTATTGTTTTCTTATGAATATATGTTGGACCTCTTTCTTCACAGGTCTAATACTAATACTAATTTTGACCCTAAATGATCTAAATACTAATTCAGTCAGTTGGACCTCTTTCTTCACAGGTCTTTGATGAAGGTGGTGGTATTGCAAGAAGTGCTCTGAACAAAAAATTTCGCACATCTCTACAGCACTACTCAAAACCCTCTGAACAAGAATGCAGATCTTGGAACAACCGATGCAGTAACAATGGTTGGATATAGATATGGGCTCCCAATCAGCCGTTTGTATGCTCGATATTACGGAGGGGACTTGCAGATTATCTCTATGGAGGGATATGCTAAGTTTTGATTATTGTTGTTTAAGGGTTTGATTGTTTGCTCATATTGTTTATTTAGAGTCTGTCGACTCTATTAAAAAAAATTTATACTAAAAATGCACTTCTGAATCAAACAAAGAGATTCTCTAGAAGTGCTTTTAAGGCCCTAAAAGCACATTTGACTAAAATATAAGCAAACAAAACCTTAGATTTTTCTGACTTTGATATTGCTTTTGTTACACTACAACATATACACATAGTAGTGAATTTGATATCCCACCATGCTTACCAAAATACATATATGCTTGCTTGTGCAATTATTCTTACACATGCATGCATCAATTGCATACATGCAAATATTTTGATGTGTGTATGTAACCAATCATATTGTAAACATATATTTTCAACAGTTTCAAGGACTTCTCTAAATTGTAGTTTTCTTTTTTCAGGTTGTTTTTGTCATGTCTATGTGGTGTAGTAACTATGGTGGTGTAGTAATGTGGGCAAGTAAAATTTTCGAGTATGACCTATTTAATAGAAGCCCATATTGTAAAGATAATTATGAATTATAAAAATTTGATCTTTTAGTGTACTTTTCATTTGTGTGAGCACCATTGCTCACCTGTATTAGAATGATGGACTTGTTATTCTCTAGTTACTACAATATAGTACATCACCATTGATATGATTCTATATAGATCTAAATTTGAATATGTTTGTATTCATATCGAGTACTTGGAGAGTGGGATGAGCATTGGCTATGTCTAGAGTTTTTGGAAACCACGTGCTGAAACAATTTGTTATGGCATAACCTGAAATCCAGGTAAGTTTTGAATGGTACCATAATTTGGAGTTTATGAAAAGGTTTTTCTATTCAGTTCAAGGGTCTCCATATTTGGCTTAATTTCACAATTAGTCTCCTTAATTTTTCAATAGTTTTACTTTGGTCACCCAACATACAAATAATGCTCTTAAATCATTTAAATGTTGCAGGACCAGGCACACCAGACACCAGGTGCATCAAGCACCATGCGCACTAGGCTCACCAATGCACCAGGCACATCGGTACACCAATGCATCAACCCCAGCCCCAGCGCAACACCCCAACGGACCAACACCAGTGTACCAACCTAGTGTAACAAAGCCTTTGGTATTTGTCTTTTCTTTACACTTCTATTGAAGTCGTTCTGGACTTGATTTTGTTGATTTGAAGTACACTTATAAATACTTGTAATTATTAGTAAAAAGTCAAATTGTAATAGTAAAGTTTTATTATGTTTTAGTGTATAATAAACTTTCAAATGTAATTATACTTTTAATTTTAATATAATATAATTTTTAATATTATAATTAATAAATTTATTATAATTTATATTGATTTTTAAAATTTTAATAGTAATTGTATTTTTTTAATTTATGCATACCCTATAGCTTTGATTATTGAAAGATCGAGGCCATAGACATATCCTATGGTCTTGATTATTGAAAAACCGAGGCCATAGGGTATGTCTATAGCCTCGGTTAAAAAACCGAGACCATAGGTAACAACCTATGATCTATCTTACTTAGGCCTTAATTCTTATAACCGTTCGAGACCATAGGCCTACCGTCACGGTTTTTAACCGAGACCTACTGTTAATACTACCGATATTTGCCCCCAATATTAATAGCTTTTTATTTATTTGAATTGTTTCAATAAGTGTACTCATGTAAATCAATTTCATTGATTTAAAATATTTTATCATCATATATCATCTTAGACAAATAAATTAAAGTATTTATATCAAAGATTATATATACTTAGAAAAGTAGGTTAAAACGAATTAAAACATAAACAAAAATGTCCATAAAACGCATTAGAGTAAATTAATTTATCTGAAGATATACAACCATAGATCTATGATCTCTAGATGTTTTTATTCACTAGAGTGAAAATAAAAGAAGCCATTACTCAGAGAAAAAATTAATTTATCTATAGAAAGAGTCGGGAAAATAATTTTATGTCTATCGATGTATTATCAACTTCACATTTCTTTTACTCTTACTTGTCTTTTCTATTTGTTCCTATTTCTTTCTAGAAAAATATATACTTTTAGATTACTGAAAAAATTAATTCCCTCTCTAAGAAGATATCTAAAGGAGAAGACGCAAGACAAAAAGGCTATGGTTTTAATAAACTAGAAAGTGGCCAAGTCATTCTCCCGTTTGCTTTGTACTTTACCATTGAACATTAATTCTATCAACCTAAATTGTTAATTTTGTAATTTGTATAAAAATTAAGTTCAACATTAACAAAATAAATGGCTCTTTTTTCTGAAATGTGAAATGACGCATTTAACATGTAAAATAATGAGTCATGCACAGAAAAAGTAAAATTAGTGAGAGCTTTGAAAAACATAAGAACCAAATTAGATAAAAATAATCTGTTAATAAACTGAAAAACTAATGAATTACAGTATAAAAATATAAAAATTGTTAAAAAATAAAAATAATATTTAAAATATTACTTAGATCTTTGTTTTCTATTTAAGATCCCTATTCTCTACTAGGTATCCTAAATATGTTCCTGTAAAAATTTTTAAGTGAGAATGAAAGATAAATTTTAAATCATTAATAATGAACAGAGACGGAGTCTCTAACCCCGTCTTGCCCCGTTAATCCCTTATTAGTATATTAAGGTTTATTAAGTGATAACTGTATTTTATATAGTTATTTTCATCTATTTTATTAATTATAATTGCTATGTTCTTGACATTTTTAGTTAATTTTAGTTAAATAAATTAATATTTACTATTTATTTGTTAAGAAATATATTTTTAAGAAAATTAAATAAATTGAATCGAAAACGTACTTAATTTCCAATTTACGTCCAAAAATATAATTTCAAATAAAATAGTGCTTAATTGCAATTTATAAAAGTCAAAAATATAATTTAAATTAATATCGGGCTTAATTTTAAAAATTTTAAAAGTTAATTTGAATTAAATTGGAGGGCTTAAACGCAATTAAGTTAATTTATTTTCTGTGCAGGAAAAAGAGGCCGCACGTTCAATCTCAATCGCGGAACACCAACTGGGCGATCAGATAACGAACGGTTGAGATGATACGCGTGAGCCCAGACGCAACAAAAGAGAATGTACGCGGGATTTCAGATGCATGGCTCGGCGCGCCACGTGGGGTACACCTGTCGCGCAGGTCGGCGTACAGAGTGGGACCCACGTGTCTGTTACGTGTCTGCAAACAGGGCGTGATCACGTACAATGTAGTCTACATATTCTTCGTGCGCCTTTCCATCCAACAGATGATATAATGCCACGTGTCTCCAATATTCCTGCAGCTAATGATAAGTCGACACGTGGCACATATTGAGTAAACGAAAAGCACAAAAACGGTGCACGTTTCTAGCCGCGCCCTTTGTCTACCACATGTCTCGCACGCCATGATTTGGTGTTGTGTAGTATCATTCAACCGATTCCCTCCCCTAATGAAATTCTACCACGTGTCTTTATTAATTCTTAACCCAATCAGAGACCGACACATGGCACCCGGATTGAATAAAAAGAAATCAGCAACACCGCCATCTGCTTCATGTCTTCCACGCGTACATTAAAACAAGAAATTCGATATTCTTTTTTCGTACGCGTGGCTGTGGACTTTAAGAAATATGTCTGACACGCGTGTTTTTATTTTCGATGTAAATGTTTCCCGCGTATCTAAAAAATGTATTATTTTAAATGTATTTTTTTTCTATAAATGGGGGATTTATTGCTGAAAAAATGAGGTTCAATTTAGGGGTTGGTTTTTGATAGACTTGGATTGTGGAACATGTAGAAGCCATTTTTGGCTTCTGTTGTGTTCTACGTGTGCTAGAAAATATTTACGATCCGAAATGATTTTTTTTTTGTTCTTCATCTCTTTTTCCTATAACTGCTGTAATTTTAATTTAAATTTATGAAGTAATTTAATTTTTCTAGGGTTGCATTTTATCTAAATTTATGAAGCTTGGATTTAATTATTTTTGAAAGATTTATAAAACGTTCGATTTGTTTATTCTATTTGTGCTTAATGCTTTTGATTTTTTATGAATTTTATCAAATGATCTGTGGCACTTAAATAAACTTGGAAGAGGAATTTTTGTGTATATTGCTCATGGATAGAATGACATGTATGATGAAGGATAGGAATATCCCCTGATTGTATGTGTAGCCATTTAAGAACTTAGAATGTAATGAATCTTGGTGAATTTAATTCTCATAAGAATATAGTGAATTAATTTAATGAGGTGTGTCTGTACGGAGCTCGGAAGAGATGTATGGATAAAATTTGAAGTTTTCGGTTGACAAATTAAATGTACTAAAAATATATAAATCAAGAGAAAATAACATGATTCGGGTGGATTAATTTGGTGAAAAACTGCAATCCTAGATTTCTTTTATTTTGTTATTAAACTCTTTTCTTAAACTTTTCCAAATCAACGATTATGCTTTTTGTTGGATTTTGAGTAAGAACATACGAATGAAGTCAATAATTTTTTTGTAATATCTCCAGATAAATGGTAATTTAAACAGAATTCCAATCCGTACAAAGATAAGCATTTTTATGGTTTAGAGTTGATCAAAAATGGGTAAGTCTTACCAAGCTATTTGTAAAGGTATTCTAAAATTATACAAAGATACACCATTAATATCTTATTTTATACATTAATATACATATAATATTTTTTGTTGATATCATAAAAAAAGTGGTATAAATATGTGAGATTCTTTACATGAGAATTTGAGATGACATAATAATAAATTTAGCTATTAAAAAAATCAAAACTATTTGCCTCTTTAGTATGGTGGGAGTGATAATGTATTACTTTTCTTCTTAAATTTCTCCTGATTCAAAGAATATATATTCTTTGTCTTTTTTTTTAATCTTTTGCTGCATTATTACTATTATTATTATTATTATTATTATTATTATTATTATTATTATTATTATTATTATTATTATTATTATTGTATATGTATATTATAATGATGTTGTCTTGAAATAATATGTATAACACTCCAATCATATAAATAATATTTATTATGGTAACTCATGCATCTTAATTATAAAAAAAATTCAACTAAAAACTTTCACGTTAAATATTATTAACTTTGATGCCATTTAAATTAAACCTTAATCAATTAGAGGTGTTTATGTTTTGATTCTAAATACCGTTTAATGCTATTATATGATATTTTTGACCCAATAAATTTTACAAATATTATTTTATATAAGTTCACTTAAAAGTTCTTATGTCTGTATAAAAAGTTTAAATGGACACCGTTATCCATTGATTTATTATATAACAATTACGAATATAATTTATTAAAATAATTACCGTTTAATGCTATTATATGATATTTTTGACCCAATAAATTTTACAAATATTATTTTATATAAGTTCACTTAAAAGTTCTTATGTCTGTATAAAAAGTTTAAATGGACACCGTTATCCATTGATTTATTATATAACAATTACGAATATAATTTATTAAAATAATTAATGATTAAATTATTAGCCATAATTTAAACTTGTTATTAGCCATAATTACGAATATAAACAAAAAAAAGTAAATAAATAATGAAAAACAAAAATACATTAAAATATATATTATTATAACCTCATAAATATTAATGAATTAAGAAAAAAGCACATAAATATCACATATAATACATATGTAGTATTTATTAATTCATTTAAAAATTTAAGGAGTAAAACATTTGAATTTGTGAAGCTTACGAAATAATCGAGTATTTAACCTGTTATTTTTTCTAATGAAATTTGCATATGCTTTGCATTAAATTTTAAAAATTTCATGACTTTAATTTAAAGATAGACATCATTTGCTTTGTATTTAAAAAAAATTAGAAATCGTTGACTAATTTATTAAAAATTAAGAATCTAAATACATAATTAATTATAATGGATAAACATACTACATCATAAATATCATTTTTGATCCTTACAGTTAAGAGTAGTAATATTCCTCTTCATTATAATTGGCTTTTTATTTGTCTTATTCGTGTCAACCACCTTCATTGATTTCATGTATTATGTCAACATAATACCATCTTCAACCAATAAAATATATACGGAGAAGGAGAAAGAAAAATGGCTAATGTTTTAGTAAATAAGAAAGCGTCTAAACTATTTTCTTGTTTGCTTTGTGCTTAAACATTGAACATTAATTCTATCAACCTAAATTGTTAATTTGGTAATTTGAATAAAAAAATAAGGTTCAACATATATGTACAGAATAAAACTTTTAAATGACTTTTTTTTTCTTCTCTTTGCCGTTAGATGACTTATCTAATATGAGTAAAATAATGGATCAAAATTAAATATGTATAAAGGGTATGTACTTAGAAGTTGAGATGGATGGAAGTAGAATTGGCCATATCATTAACTATGAGACAAATGTTGAACAAGCATACTGTTTTTACTCTCCAATTCACAAAATTATTCATTTAATATATTGGATATTTACATATAATAATAAAAAGAATAAAAATAGAATGTTTAATAATTAAAATATAGTTTAAAAAAATATATATATATAGATTAAAAAGATAAAAATAATATACTATAATTAATATTGAAACCCTAATTTAATAAGAATGTATCATTGATAAGTAATTATTATTTTTATTTAAATATTATTTTAATCATTAGATCCTCTATTTATATCTAGTTTACTTTTTATTGTAAATAAAAGTTATATCGAAACACTTCAATTCATTACTATATTTAGGTTTTTAATGAGGTTACAAGTAACGGACCAAGTAGAGGTTGGCAAATGAAATGTCTCAAATGGATTGCATGAATTGGGTTGAAACTTACAATGAGCATAAACTTAGTTATATGTTATGGTTTCAATAATATTTGTTTTCTTTAAGAATGTTAAAATACATCAATTTACACTCATTTTTTGTGATATTAATATTATTTTTGTTCATTTTTAGTCTCTTGCGAATGCTACTACAGTGCATCCTTTACTCTTTTATACACACATTTTCACGAATAACATGCAAAATTTTCTTTTTTAAAAGAATTATTTTAATTTTAAAGAAATATTAATTATAAAAAGAAAAGACACATATTATGTCTTTAGAAAAGTATAACGATGTATAAGTTAGTGCCCGAATGAGTTTTTTTAATGTTCATCTTGTTTACTTTTATTTTATCTCCAAACTGAAGAAGTATTAAAAAATATTTTCCATAAGGGTTATTAAGAAATTTTACGGAATATAAAATATTCGTAGAATATCTCACTTTTAAAAGATTAAACTAATAATCGGTAATGTTCATTATACATATTATACATATAAACTCTAGTTACTTCAAAAACTTGGAAGTATAGACAACATGTTAATAAAATTGACCTAAATGAATATAACCAAACGAAAATTGTCAATTATTGATGGGATCGTTGGTTTCATTCTGTTAAAACAAATTCATTAATTGATCATTGTAGGTTGATTTTGGGTTTTTATGTATTACTTATATATTATTTAAAATGTCATTATGTCTTCTTCTTTTTTTAGGTTTTTTCCTAATGAAAATTAAGTTATATTTTCTTAATTTTATTTGGATGATTATTAAATTATACTCTTGCACAAAAATATGTTTGAAACTTTTATATAGTTTTCTTAAATTTTGATTTTTTTCTTTTTTTTTAGTAGTAAAATTTTGAGTTAAGATGTCTTGGTTTATACATTTATCTAATTAACTCCCTTTTTTTCTTTTTTGATATTTTAGAGCTAGAATTTATTAATTATAACAAGTTTATTACTTAGTGATGGATTAGAACTTAGCAAAATAATAATAATAATAATAATAATTTATAGAAAATTATCACAGTTATGTCATCATTTGTGCTTCCCTTTGATTGTCTAAAAGATGAATTCTAGTTTTTTATCAACAATATTGGGAAGAGTTTCATTGAAATAGACAAAGATGCCAATACTTTTTAATATGTGGATTTGAGATATTTGACTTAGAATTTTTCTTGTTCTGTACCACAAACATCAAGTATTTTAATTCTACTTTGATCATTTTTAATATAAATCACAATAAGAACTAAGTCTTCTCCTTTAAAATAAAACGTCTCATAAAGACTTCCACTAGTTCCAACCACCTTTAACATTTTAGCTAATATTAATAGTATAAGAATAAGATGAAAAATGACCAATTCCCTGTTTACAAGGTAAATGCTAGAAGCAAACTGGGAGGACTTGAACAAACTATGTATATCATTATGCTGGGTTTGACGTGAACAAACTATGGAAACCAAGACTCCTTCAGAGAATCCCCATCTATAAATACAAGAGTTTCTACTTGCTAGATTTCACAACCCGATACAATCAATCAATTCAATATACATAAGCAATAAAAAGAGCCTAGCTATTTCCAAATCCAAATATGAAGGCCATTCAGTTCTCCAACTTAGCTTTTGTCATCTTGGCTTTGGCTACCACCATTGCCTATGCCTCTGATCCTAGCCCTTTACAGGACTTTTGTGTAGCAATCAATGACATCAAATCCGGGGGTAACAAAGTTTTCATATGAAACTTATGCTTCAAAATTGTTTTTAATACATGAAATGATACTTAATGTAATTCTAACATGTTATTGTACATAGAAATTTATATGCTTCAAAACTAATGTTTTTTTCTTCTTTGTCAAGTCTATAGAACTAACAAATATTTCTGCAATGCAGTGTTTGTAAATGGAAAGTTGTGCAAGGACCCAAAGCAAGTTGTTGCAGATGATTTCTTCTTCTCTGGGCTTCAAAATCAGAGAAACACATCCAATCCAATTGGGTCAACAGTTACACCAGTGAATGTTCAACAAATACCAGGGCTTAACACTTTTGGGATCTCTTTGGTTCGAATTGACTATGCACCTTATGGCCTAAACCCACCTCACACTCACCCTCGTGCTACTGAAATCCTTGTAGTTGTTGAGGGTACTCTCTATGTTGGCTTTGTCACATCTAATCCTGAGAATCGTCTAATTACTAAGGTCCTTAACAAAGGAGACGTATTTGTATTTCCCATTGGTCTTATTCACTTCCAATTCAATATTGGTCACAACAATGCAGTTGTGTTTCTTTGGTCTTAGCGGCCAAAATCCGTGAGTCATTACCATAGCAAATGCTGTATTTGGATCCAATCCTCCTATTAATGCTGACGTTCTTACTAAAGCCTTCCAAGTTGACAAAAATGTGGTTAATTATCTTCAGAAGCAGTTCTGGTGGGACAATAATTAAAAATATTAGACCTAGTCATTAATAATTAATGTTTGTTTTATTTCTGATCACATTGTCAACCATATATAGTCATATTTGAATAAAGAAAATGGTTCTCTTTGTACCATTGCCAATAATATAACTAATAAAAATGTTTATGTAATTTGTTTACTATCTTGTGCTAGATTTAAAGTTAAACCTTATATTTATGACACTATTGTTACAAGTGACAAGATTAGGTCACATAAACTTTTTGAACTATAGGTCGTTAAAGTTTTTTATTTTTAACAAAATTATACTTTAAATCTGTATTTATTAGATGGGGTAATACAAATTTTTTATGTTTATAAAAATGGGTCGTTGAAATCCCTTTTGTAAAGTAATTGACTTGAACTGTCCTACTTATTCTTTTTAAAATTGGGGTAACACAAGTTCATTATTTTATAAAATAGATTTATGCGACCCCTTTTTGTAAAGATACAGAACTTATGCTACCCAATAAATTAGTAGAGGATTAAAATATACTTTTTTCAAAAGTTACGAACTTGGTCTATACTTTTTTCTAAAATTTTGTATATCACTATGATAAGGGTGAATTATACTTTTTTTCCACTCACTTTAACACTTTAGTCACTTAACAAAATTTTTGTAACTTTTCGTCATCTTACTTTTCATAATTATAATTTAGTCTAAATTTAAAAATTAGACTAGACTAAACTGCACTATATGAGTAAGAATTAACATGTTATAAAAACTAATTTTTTAAATTATTTAGTCTCTTTAACTTTTACATTTTAACATATTTACTCCACTATCTTTATATTTGGATTGAAATTGTTTAATATGAAAAGTAAATGGACGAAAAATTACAAAAATTTTATCATGAAATTAAAGTAATAAAAGTGATAAAGTTAGTATACTAAAAGTATGATTCACTCATATAAAAATATAGTGTACAATCACATTAGTTACTTTCTTCCTAACTAGCGATTAATGCTTAAGTTTTGTATTTATAAAATAACTTGCAAGTACATGAATCATTTTATAAGAAGTGATAAGCATACTTATCTAAAGAGGAATTACTTGATTTTTAAATAACTCAAAAAATTCTAAAAAAAGAAAATTAAACCTAAACATTATGTTACAAAGTTTAACAAACATAAGGCAAATAAAATTTTCACTCAATAGAGAATTTATGAGTTAAGATTTGTTAATTAATCATACTTACTTAATATTAATTAAAATATTAAAGTTATGAATTAAAATTATTGATTCTCTCTTATACAAATAGGAGATTAATTAGGTTTACTATTTGTTATTAATTAAAATGACTTAACACTTTTAGTGAGTCTATCAATTAATTTTAATTAATTATGATTCTTTTCTAAGATATTAATAAACCATTTAATTGTCATCTTCCATCAAGTCTAACAATAACAATTTAAACTCTCATTAAGGTATTAAAGTTAAATTAACAATAAAGTATCTGAAAAATAACTTTCATATTTTAAATCTATTACGAAAGATATGTCGTTAATATATTTTTTCAATAATAAATCTTATAAAAATATTTGAAATAGAGCATGACTCTAAATAAGATTTAGATAATTACATTTAATATCCAAGAGCATTAAATACTTTAAGCCAGATTCATATAATTAAATCTTAAATTTAATTCTCATATTTATTATGAAAAATATTTGGTCAATATATTTTCTTTAACAAATTTCATTTAAATCTTGAAGAAGAAATAAAGCTTTCATTTTATAAAATAATTTACTTATTTTTATATTTCACAAGCATAACAATATTACTAGTATCCCATTAATTTTTACATTTTAACATATTTAGTCCACTATCTTTAAAATTGGATTGAAATTGTTAAATATGAAAAGTAAGTGGACGAAAAATTATAAAATTTTATCACGAAATTAAAGTAATAAAAGTGATAAAGTTAGTATACTAAAAGTGTGATTCACTCATATAAAAATACAGTGTACAATCACATTAGTTACTTTCTTCCTAGCTAGCAATTGATGCTTAAGTTTTGTTTTTATAAAATAACTTGCAAGTAGGGGAATCATTTTATAAGACGTGATAAGTATACTTGTCTAAAGAGAAATTATTTGATTTTTAAATAATTCTAAAAATTCTAAAAAAAGACAATTAAATCAAAACACTCTGTTACAAAGTTTAAGTTTTTAAAATATCTAAACTAAGGACAAAAAATTTAAAATGGATTCAACAAACATGAGGCAAATAAAATTTTCACTCAATAGAGAATTTATGAGTTAGGTTAGTTAATTAATCATACTTAATATTAATTAGACTATTAAAGTTATGAATTAAAATTATTGATTCTATCTTATATATACAAATAGGAGATTAATTAGGTTTATTATTTGTTATTAATTAAAATTACTCAACACTTTTAGTCGAGTCTATCAATTAATTTTAACTAATTATGCTTCTTTTCTAAGAGATTAATAAACTATTTAATTGTCATCTTCCGTCAAGTCTAATAACTTAAACTCTCATTAAGGCGTTAAAGTTATGTTAACAATCAAGTATCTGAAAAATAACTTTTAGATTTTAAATCTATTACGAAAGATGTCGTTAATATATTTTTTCAATAATAAATCTTATAAAAATATTTGAAATATTACATAACTCTAAATAAGATTTAGATAATTACATCTAATATCGAAAAGCATTAAATACTTTAAGTCATATTCATATAATTAAATCTTAAATCTAATTCTCATATTTATTATGAAAAATATTTCGTCAATATATTTTTTACCAGACATACCTAATTTAATAAATAAAACATAACATTTAGAGCAACATACCTATTTTTGTATCTTAAAAACCTCCAAACAAATTTACCAATACTATTTATTGAATTAAAAGAAAACTAAAACATTAACTAAACTATGTTCAAAATTGAGAGAAGAACTTTGAAACTAAGAAAATAAAAACTTAAAAGAAAACTAAGAAATTAGTTAAAAAAAGTGTCGATGGGACTATTAGTTAAACTGAGAAGAATTTCTGGTGGAACAACAATTAAAAATACTAGGCCTAGTAATTAATAATTGATTTTTATTTTATTTCTCATTATAATGTCAACCTTATTAATCTTTGAATAAAGAAAACGGTTCCTTTTGTACCATTCCAATTAATATAAAAAATAAAAAATGTTTCTGTAATTTGTTCACTATCTTCTACTAGATTTAAAGTTCAATGTTATATTTATGGTACTATTGTTACAAGTTACAAGTTAGGTCACATAAAATTTTGGAAAGAAGGGTCGCAAAAGTTTATTATCTTAATGAAAATACGCTTTAGACCTGTACATATTAGATGGGAAAACACAAGTCTACTATTTCTACAAAAAATATTGCAAAAATCTATTTTGTAAAGTAATTGACTCAATCTATCCTACTTGTTCACTTCAAAACTGGAGTAGTACAAGTTCATGACTTCATAAAATAGACTTTCACGACCATTTTTTAAAAGTAACGAACTTATGTTACCCAACCAAATAAATAGAGGACTACAACACACTCTTGTTTAAAGTTACGAATTTGGGCTATTTTGTTTTCTAAAATTTTGTATATCAATATAAAAAGGATGAATTATACTTTTTGTCTACTAACTTTACCACTTTTAATATTTTAGTCACTTAATAAATTATCAGTAAATTAAACATAGTATTTAGAAACACACATAAAAATTATCCAAAAATAGATGTATACTTTCAAATTATACCTCAAGCATATCCTTTCAAGTACAATTTTTCATTATTATTTATGTATCTAAAAAACCTCTAAAACAATTTTTAATACTATTTTTTGAATTAAAAGAAAACTACTATATACCTAAACTATGTTCAACTCTCAAAGTTGATAGAAGAACTTTGAAACTAAGAAAATAAAAACTTAAGAGAACACTAAGAAATTAGTTAAAAAAAGAGCTTATGGGATTAAAAGGGATGAGGATTATAATGGATTTATAAAGGGTTAGAAAATGCTGCAAAAGAGAGATCATATAGTTGGGTGGCACAACATGCATTTCTTTTTACGCCACAGTATAAGCCAGCTTGCAACACGTTTGAATCTAGATCCGATTAACCTACATCACAACAAATAAAAACCATCATCGCAGCACACGTGTTGCTACGCTTTTAGAAATCCTTTTGTATCTTACCCCCTTACATTAATTTTGGAACATAATTAAAGCTTACATATATTATTCTTTTATGTTTCTTGGTTGCAATGGAGTGCTTCCAGATATTATTCTACAAGTGTTTATTAGGTGAATCAATTTCAAGCTATAAATACATGAAAAAACATACCCGTGGTTTTGAAAAGAAAGATTTGTTAAAAATGATGATAAACTTATGCAAATACAAATATATTTTGACATTTAAAATGCATAAAATCATGTTATATTCAGTGCTTTTAAGCACTCATTATAACGCCTAACCAGATTCTTGATAGTCTCTAGCAAGAAATGTGAAAAACTAAAAACCAAAATTAAATAAAACAAAATTATCTTAAATCATTTCGGTAGATTGAAACGGTATTTAGCATATGCAATAAGCCTTTAAAGGTTTCCCTAGTTGATTTTTAGTCTCGTGAAGACTTTTAGAGACGATACCCATAGACATCAAACTAAAAGGAAAAAATTCAAAAACAAATGAAAAAATAAACAAATTATACACAAAACAAATAACAAAGTAAAAATCTGAAATAAAAGATAACAAAATGCAATAGAAAAATTTTCTCATGCTATTAATCTCTTTTAAGTTCCCAATTAAAATTCAAAGCATAAATTAATTTTACATCCTAAACATTCATAATCTATTATAACAATTAGTGGAAAATCATATTCATATCCACATCAGAAAGGCATCAACATTAACTTGCCCAATTTTAGTGTTTGGAATCTGAATTCGTTTCAATTCTAAACCTCACAAGTCATACTTTCAATAACACTGATCATATGGGTTCAAACACTCATTTAAAGTTATATGCAAATAGAGTTTATGTAAAGAAATGCACTAATAGATTCACACATTTTTAAGGAATAAAACGCTCAACGTAGTGTATAAAATTGATCTCATGAAAGAATTTATGAAAAAAATCACATATTATTTTCTTATATCAATCAAAATCATTAAATAATATTTTTTAAGTTATATGCTTTTTGGAGATAAAGAAAATGCAATGATTTTTAAGGGATTCATTTCCTATTTTCCTTTTATATTTAGCCATTTCTTATAATTTTGTGGGATTTTCTAGGTCATATTATTTAGTTTATACTTATTCATTTTTCTCTTTTATTCTTCTCTCTCTCTCTCTCTTAGAGATATTCTTTTCTTTTTTAAGAGAGAGGATCGCTTGTACAATGTGTACATATTTTTTTGTATGATTTGACAAGTGTTTAATTTTGACTTTCTTTTGTAATGGCTTAAGTAACCTCATATAAATAACTTTTTTGGAAGTCTTGCATGAATGAAGACAATAAATTTAAGTAATAAAAGTAAATATATGGCACTTTATGAGATGTAAAAATCCTAGTATTAAATGCAAAAACCTATAGAGATCATTAACAATTTGAATTGATAAGAAGAGTATTCAAAAGAGTAGAAAAATACTATCATTAAAAATAGAAAGATAAAAGCTCAAAATATTCTCACAATATAATCTCCACTATTTGATTCCTAACCACCAATTTTGGGTTTATTGCAATTTTAATATTTTGTCATCAAGTAAAATTTATGACAAAACTAACTAATTATCAAACTACTCTACGATATGTTCAATAAATTAATTAAAATGAAAAAAAGATTAATTTATTTTCTTAAAATTAACTAAAAGACATGATAATTTTTGCAAAAAAAAATTAAAAATCTAATATAAAATTCCTAAATCAATAAAAGCAAACAAATGTAAATATGAATATATAAAGAATTAAAAATAAATGAAAATGTAAACAATGTTTTATAAAAACTATATAAATTACTCAAATTTATATAGATATAACATTTTCTACCCTAAATTAGAATTTATATTGCCCTCAAAGTACTGTTATGAATTAAAGATAAAAAGTAAAGAGAAAAAAAGTTACCTTTTTCTGAACGTGTTCAAGTATATATGTGAAAATGCAACTACATCCATCATTTAAATATTTTAATCACATAGATAGAATATTGTGTACTTCTTAACAAAATATTGTACACTTCTTACACATCTCAATAAACAATTATAAGTTTAACAATTCTAAATATAACAAACATTTGATCACATTACAGAATATAAAACAAAATAAATTACATTAAACAAAAATAACCATAATATCAAAAGAAAAAAAAATAATTAAACTAAAATTCAAACCATAAAATAAAACAACATACATGTAAATAAAAATAAAAACTCGTAAATTTTTTTAAACAAATTTGGAGCTTAGTCCTCCATGCCATCCTGTCCTTTTTTTCCATAATGTTGTCATGATTGTTCTTATAGTGTAAAGTTGATATCATAATATTGATACTTAGGTGCTACTAAATAGCTTGAATCTATGTGGAGATGGTTAAGTTGTAACCGATTCATTTCATACACCAAACAATTACGGTTCACTTGATCACGATATTATTGATTTAAAAATGCAACTTGTTGGAAAATGTAGGCTTGATGATATTTTTTCCTATAGGTCATTCTTTCACCTAAATGACAAATTTCATCTTTCAAAATTCATCTTAGATGAAAAAGTGGCCCTTTTATCCCGTTGGTCATTGTTTGTACTAGAAGTAAGTTCATCGTAATATGTCCTATTTAATAATTCTCTAGGTTAAATTATAACTTCACCTTTTGCGTATGTCACCTTTTTTTTTACATAAAGTAGTAATGAGATGGGAGAAAAAGTAACTCAAACAATGGTTATTAACAAACAATTTAATCATGTGATGAATTATATTTCCAACATCTATAGAAATTTGGATGTTATAGCATACAATAATATTGCCTACTCTCTGTCCACATATTTGTAATGTTTTTAGGGCATTAGTCTTGAATGAACAAAGTATTGTCATATGTAGGTGACCTTATCCAAATACTTAGCTTCAAAGCCCTTAGGTTTTTCACTGACATAACCCCACTCGCCCCCTTCCAAAGTTAAGTTTTCAATTACTGTAACGTAGTCGACATTACCTAAATAAGTTTCATACTCACCCTGACCAATATTCATCAACACATAATGAGCATTCATATCACTTGGCCCAAATAGAACTAGTACATTTCATACTTTAACAATATTATCAATAGCATCGGGAAAATTTTCAAAGAATTCCCAAATAATTGATTTTATAACGACATTAGGTTCTTTAGCAAACCTTTTCCATCCTAATAGTGTTATCACCTTAGAAATTCTATCAAATTAGGCATTTGGCTCCAAATCGAAGTCCATATCCCTTTTCATTATAAAACATTTTTTTACTTCTACAACTTTATCAAATCTTAATTTAGTGTTATCATAATCCTTAGAAGTTAATACCCATTTTTCTCAAATTCTGACTTTGTTCTACCCATTTATCATAATCTAAAGGTTCTCATACAATCTAGATAAAACAACACTAAATAATTTATTCTAAAATCTTTTCCTTACCCCATCTTGTCCAAATTAAGGTTGGGAACTCTTTTTAATCTAAAAATTATTCACAAAATTCAAAGAATTTAATTTAAGACTTAAATTCTAAATTTATTATATTTTCTTGTGTTGTTGAGAATGATGAATTTGAAAAACATTTTTTTGGAAGACGATAAAGATTTTTTGATGAGTTGATGATTTTTTCAAATTTTGTTTTAATGGAATGTCTAGGAAATAGTTAGGAATGAGATTTTTGTAAAATGATTTTAAAGAAAATGAAAGAAGGGTATGATTTTTGAGGGATTTATGGTGTTCGGGGGGGAGAATATGTAGGATTTTTTAAAGAAAGTGATAAAATGTGAGATAAATAGATGAAAATGCATCAGGGTTGGTATTTCTAGATAGAATATGTATGTAGGTTCTGATGCAAGTAAGAGAATGTCGTGGCACTAGCTTTAGAGATCCTATCCAAATTTGAACAGAAAAATCAATATCTTAGTGGGGTAAATTTTGTACCACAATGCACGTAGCTCTGTTCTTCTCACTAATTTTTACGATACCCCATTTTATATATATTTAAAATACTAGTATATTACTATATAAAATAAAAAAATATATACTTAAATGAAAACATTAAATGAATAACAAATAAAAATCATTATAACTATGAAATGAAAATAAATTAATTAAAGAAACAATAAAAGTAAATCATGGGTTATCTATAATCCAAGACTATTTTTATCGTCTTTAGTGAGACGTTGCTTTGGGGACTTCATCATTCAATAAATTTAATGTTCCCACATCATTGAGTTCAATTTTTGTTCTGATTTGAATATTTTTTCTTTGGTTTACTTCTACAAGTACTTTGCTAAACTTGTACTTCCACTTTTTTGATAGAAAAGATTCCAACTTTTGATTGGTTATCCCTACTCACTTAAATAAATGCATTTTATCCTCTAGATTTGCTGCAATGGGAGGAGTCTTAGGTAATTGTTGGTAGTATTTTTGGCCCTATTGATTTGAGCTCTAGGTGAATGGAGGATTGTTTTGTCTCCATGATAAATTAGGATGATTCCTTCACCCTAGATTATAGGTATTTATATTGGGATCGTGCCTAGGTCTTTGTTGGTAACCCCTAATGTATTAACCAGTTTAGGTCTAGCATTTGCTTCCCCTTGGTAAGGACATGTATCAATACTGTGTCTCAAAGTACTATACAATCCACATTGTTCTTTATTGGGTGTGGCACGTGTGGTAAGAAGTGCAACTTACATTGTCAGTTATGCAAGATGCATCTATACTTCTATACTGGATTCAATTTCATGGACTTTAGCCCTTTTCACTCAAGAGCTTTTCTGTTAGGAATTAGCAATAACATCTCAAAGAGATTATAAGTCTCTAAGGTTGTCTTTTCTCTCATTGCTCCTCCTATAGCATTGCCAATGATGAACTGACATTATTGTGTCAATCCATCATAGAAAAAAATTTATGTAGTTGTAGATGGTAGATATGATGGGGCTACTAAGTGAGGAAGATTTTTAATCTATCCCAAGCTTTGTGGAAAGTTTCTCCCTCCATTTGAGAGAAATTAGCAATATTTGCCTCTCAGCTTTGATATTTTTTTATGGGAATAGAATTTTTTTCATGAATTTATTGTGTACATCCTTCTAGATCATCAAGGAACTAAAGGGAGTGACATCAACCAAGTCTAGGCTTTATCTCTGATGGTATGGGGGAAATATTTCATTATAAGCTAGTCCTTATTGAGTACACTGAAAGCGAATATTTTTATTGTGGAATAGAAGTTCTTGATGAAAGACCAAGTGTTTTCAATAGGCAATCCAGTAAAAGAGGGCAACATGGAAAAATGAATATTTCTCAATTCATAATTCCTAGCCGCCTTACCTAGTTGGATTAAGGCACTAGCAATGCCAATGACTGTCATTACATACTTTTTCATGGTGGTCACCCTAGGTTGTTGATTTTCCCTCATAATTTTTGGTTCAAAGGGAAGGTTTAGGTCTCGTTCTATGTGTTGCTCAATTGAAGGCTATTTGATCTCAAAGTCCAACCTTTTTGATAGTTCTTTTGATCCATCAATATTATTTATGTAAGGAGTGAGAGGATACCCTAAAGATCTCCTACCTCTCCTACCTCACATAAACTATTTGAAACAAAAATTAAGATCATTTTTCAAGTAGAAAAAATAAAAAGATAAAATAAATATAAAAGTTTGTTACAAATAATTTATTATACAAGCACTTTATGATACAAAAAATTTATGATATAATTTATATAATACTTACATCAATTATATTAAATATCACATATTTGTACACAGAAATACTAAAAATAAAATAATTAAAAGCAATAAAATTAAAAAATTAAAAGAAAAGAAAAATAAATTTAAATAAATAAAAGAAAATTAAAAATCAAAATTTTTTATTTTAAAATATTTTTGAAGATTTAAAATTTAAATATCTAAAGTTATTTAATAATAAAAATTACAATATTTACAACACAATATTTGTTTTAAAGATTTTGATATCAAAAATTTAAAAATGATATTCGTTCTGGACAGTAGCGTTAAAAACTTGATAATGCTCGAGTTTTGTATTTATAAAATAGTTCATAAATACTTGCATAATTTTGTAAGAAGTGATAAGTATACTTTTAAGGTTAGGCTAAAAAAGAATTATGTGACTTTTAAATAACTCAAAAAATTCTTGAAAATGAAAATTAAACCTACACATTTTGTCACAAAGTTTGGGTTTTAAAAAAAATTCTAAACTAAGTAGAGATTCAACAAACATAATACAAATAATATTTATACTCAATTGAGAATTTATGGGATAGATTAGTTAGTTAATCATGATTACTTGATATTAATTAGGTTATTAAAGTATGAATTAAGATTATTACTTCTTTTTTATATATACTATTTGGTATTAAATGTGTAAGAGATACATGGCCTAACCAATTTTGCTACCTCGCTACGCTATAGCAAGGTTATAAGGATGATGGCTTAACGATGGCCTAGACTTGATGAGATCAATAAAGCATACAACATAGCCAATTAGATCACCTCGTTATTGCTCTAGGATGTCTTAAAGATCAAGCCCTAGTGGTATTGTAAGATCCCTATATGACTTTGGTCCTCACTCCATATTGATGACTTGAGAAATCTACTTGAGAACCTTATAAAGACTGACCTATGTAAACGCTTATGACGACCTATTTTCTGTTTATTAAATCATATGTAATTATCATGTATTCAGGTCACTAAATACATGACCACCCTACATGCCTAAGATGTTATATATATACCTCTTTAATGAAGAGAATAAAAGATCCAATTGAGATATCAAATTTCTCACTACTCTCTAAAATCACTAAAATCCATAACATAAAAAATTCTATCCAAACATATACAAATAGAAGATTAACTATAGCTATTATTTGTTATTAATTAAAATCACTTAACATCTTCGATTGGATATATTAGTTAATTTTAATTAAATTATGCTTATTTTTTAAGAGATTAATAGATCATTTAATTTCCGCCTTTCGTCGGATCTAACAATTTAAACTCTCATAAATGTGTAAAGTTAGGTTATTGATTTAAGTATTTATAAACTAATTTTTAGATTTTAAATCTATTATGAAAAATATGTCATCAATATATTTTTCATTAATAAATATTAAAGAAATATTTGAAATAGATCATGACTCTAAATAAGATTTAGATAATTACATCTAATATCTAAGAGAATTACTTTAAATGAGATCCTTATAACTAAATATTAAATATAACTCTCATGTTTATTATAGAAAGTACTTTGTCGGTATATTTTTCTTTAACAAACTTTATTTAAATCTTGAAGAAGAAATAAAACGTAATTCATTTTATAAAAAAATGTTTACCTACTTCAATATTCAAAAGCATAATAAAATTACTAATATCATATAGTATTTTCATCCAGACATGCTTAATTTTATAAATGATCATTCAATTAAGTATAATATTTAGAACAACATATGAAATTAATCTGAAAATATGAGAGTACTTTTAAATTAAATCTCAAACATATCCTTCCAAGTATAGATTTTCAGTATTGTTTCTGTATCTTAAAAACCTCCAAACAGATTTGTCAGTATTGTTCATTGAATTAAAAGAAAACTACTATATAAACTAAACTATTTTCAACTCTCAAAGTTGAGAGAAGAACTTTGAAATTAAGAAAAACTTAAGAGAAAACTAACAAATCAGCTAAAGAAAGAACTGATGAGATTAGAAAGGATGATGATTACAATAGGTTTTAAAGGTTTATATAGGGATATAAAATGCTACAAAAGAGAGAAAATTGTGGATCAATAGTTGGATGCCGTGGCATGCATTTCTTCTACACCGCGGTATGAGTCAGCCTGTAATGCACTTGAATCTGGATATGATAATCCCATGTCATGGCATACAAAAACCTTCATCATGACATACGTGTTTCTGCACTTCTAGAAACCCTTTTGTATTTCACTCCTTACATTAGTTTTCGAACATAAGTAAAGTTTACATATGTTATTTTTTTATGTTTCATGTTTGCAAAGGAATGTTTTTAAGCACTATTTCTTTAAATATTTATTAGTTGAATAGGTTAAAGCTAGTAATACATGAAAAATAATAAAACATATATGTGATGTCGAAAATATAAATTTACTAAAATGATGTTAAAATTATGCAATTATGAATCTATTTTGACATTTAAAAATGCATAAAATCAAGTTATATTTAATGTTTGTAAGCATTTATCAACTATCAGCTTTCAAAGTCAGGTGAAAAATTATGGTTTCCATAATTTTGCTACTTTAACTTTTGGCATAGTTACGCATGACATATTACGAAGGCAGCCATGGACACGAAGATTCACTACTATATGATATTTTTCCAAATATATCCCATTATCATACATAAGCTTCGAAACCTTGTTTACAATCTTCTTTGTAGAAAAGTCATATGAAACAAGATCTAGTATTTTCTATCCCTAAACTCCAGCCACTTAACCTTTGATTTCTGTTCTCAATACATCTCCTCCTACATCCTTAAATAATCAAGATCCTTCTTTAAAGCTTTCTATTCTTCCCATGCATGTTGGAGAACTATTAGACTTAGCCTATCCGAGCTAATTAGATTTTAACTCCTTAATGACTCGTTTAGGATTTCCTCAGCATGTATCAACGTATCTAATAAGCACATGCATTGGTTACTATAAAAAAATGCATGTTGGATAAGTTGTATACCTGATTAAGGAAACTTTTTGGGTGTCCTTTGTTTGAAGTAGCTAATTTTAAATTCTTGTCTGTGCCCTTTCACGAGGCCGAGCCTTCAAAGCTTCCAAAAGCTAGTCATTGTCTATAGAAACCAAGTTTTCGTGCAATGAGGAAGTGTTTATTTGGTTAGTGAGCCATCTCTCTTTTTCTTCTTTTTCCTTCCATCCTCCTACAGAAGGGAGCTTTCCGTTGGAGATTCTCTCTGGTAGGCTACCTCATCTCTTTTTCTTTCTTATATTTTTTAAATAATTTTGTGATTTACACGTATGCGAGATCCCAAGTCTTTATAATTAATTTTAAGAATTTTATAAAATATATTTGTAGTAGTATTTTAATATCTAACCATTTTTTAAGAATTTCCATGCAAAAATCATATTTTTCTATAAATATTAAATTGTTTGAATAGCTCGCCGACAAGGGTGGCCGTAGAGTGATCGACGAGTAGCAACAAAGGCCAGTGAGTAATGGAGAAATGGGTGGCAAAGGAATTTGCATATTCGTAAGGGTGTTTGTGAGGGTGGTCAATGAGGATCAATTTTGCCTATAGATAGGCACACGGATCAACCATTTTCTCATAACAAAATCTCATCATCTTTTTCTCTCTATACTTTCTCTCTCTCTAAAAATATTATCATTTTCGATATATTTCTAAGTTGTTGATTTGGGGAGAAAATATTCAAACATTCAATTAAGTAAGAATGAAATATCAAATCAGAGAAATGTATTTGAATTTCAAGTGATTAATATAGAAGTATTGAAAGGAAAAGTTTGGATTTACTCATAAATAATCAGTAAGATAATCTTTCGAATTGTTATAAAATTATGATTCATCTAAGTTATTGATTACTACTAATTATTAAGATGAATGTTCATAAATTCTAACCAAAAATGGAAAATGACATGTTTAAAGGAAAAGAAACCCAAGACTAACATATTTTTAGGTAGGGGATTACTCTACTTTTTCTTTAAGCATTTTTTTATAAATTAAGATGCATATTTAGGTGTTTAAAAAAGAGTGAAAATCGATACCATGTTTAATTAATAAATTTTATGGAAGCATATATACATTTTTATGATATAATATGTGATGTTAACTTTTATACTAGTACACATATTTTTATGATATGAGATATGAGATATGATATTTAAAATGTAAATGACATTTTTGATTTTATGCAAGCATCATGAGATTTTTTTTATGAAGAGTTTTAGTTGTGTTAGTCTTGTCGAGTTTGGTACCCTAGATATACTTATTATAGTAGATGGAATTTTATAAGGACCACATGTAGGTATTTACACATATACCTCTGAGTTTAACTACACATGGGCCACATTGTTGGAGCCTTATATGCCTTCGATTTGATCACCCAGGTACCTCATAGGTGATCAATACAAATTTCCTATGTATCTTAGAGTATGACTGTACATTGGTCTCGTAGTTTTCCCACCATGAGTCTCGGAATTGAACCCCCTATGTGCCTCAAAGTTGACTGTCCATGTATCTGAGAGTTAAGTAATACATATAGATATTACATGACATGTATATAGATTTATGACTTGACATAACATATTTTATTTTAATTGTTTAAGTATGCATTGGTTACATAGAATGCATACTCATACTGGTTCAAGAAGGGAGGATCAAGAAGGGAGGAAGTACAAGTATACTTGATTTTTAAATAAAATCTCTCCACCATTATATACTATATATAAGACTATTGATTTTATAGACATGCATGAGATATTTATAATATAATGCATGCATCATTATAGACATGCATGAGATCTTTATATATGGAGTGGTGAGTTCACTCCCCATCTTTTCCTTACTTTTTAGTTACGACATGGTGATATTTGTAGTAAAGATATGGAGCTTCATTTTAGAGGATTAAGACATTAAAGGTTTGACCTAAAAATCTTATTTCTTTATTTAGCTACTTTAGTTCTCGTCTAGGTATGTTTAGATCACTATGATTTAATGATTTCATTTAGACTTGTAAATATCATGGTTAAATTTATGAATTTATAACGAACTTTTCTTTTAAATTATACAATCTTTGAAAGTATCCAAATTTTTTTTATTTAACAATAAATTGATGGATTTTTTTAGTTGTTTTCATAATTATTTAATAAATTTTCTTTTAAATATATTTCTCTCTTTAAAATTTATGTATTCATATTTTGGGCATGACAATGCCATTGCAATATTGTGTTTGGTAGGCCATCGTTGGTTGGTAGTTGTTTTGAAATTATTTTAGTGTAATAAAGTATATGAAATATCTCAAATTGGTTCATTAAGCTACAACAATACTCAAGCTAGCATATCAAGATTGAGGTCTTTTTCTTTAGCTACTTAGCGTTTAATTTCAAATTGTTAATAGATATGATTTTTTTTGTTTTGTATATTTTAATGTGCAAAGTGTCTCTTTTATTTGTTTTACAATCTTATTGTGTTATATTTTATATTGTTTCTTCCTACAATCATGAGCCTCCTTATGTTATCATTATAGATTGTTTATAACTTAAGTTATTGCTCATGATTGCTTTCTTTGCTTAACTTTTAAGCTTATGTGTTTGAATATTAATGAAATATTTCATTTTGGTTTAAAAAAAAGTAATTTCTAATTCTAAGACTTACATAATAAGCTTTTTTTCAAAATAAAAAATTAATTTAATAAATACTTGAATTCTTACAAGAAATTTGAATGAAACTTTTCTCTAATTTTCAATATCATTTTCTTGTTTCCTTTGTATTTTTTTATAGAAAAAAATAGAAATTTTATTAATTAATTTATTAAAAATGGAGAATCTAAATACGTAATAAATTATAACAAATAGACATACTACATTATAAACATCATTATCACTACTACAATACATACATATAGCCTAGGACATTTAGCCTCGGTTTTTTAAAAAATGAGGCCATGGGGTTTTGGCCTTGGTTATTTAAAAACCGAGGCCATAGATATACCCTATGGTCTCGATTATTTAAAAACTGAAGCCATAGACTTAACATGTTAATTTTTTCTCTTTTACACCAAATTAACACCAAAAACTTTTATCAATATTTTTCTTTTTCCCTTTTATTTTTTCCTTTTTTCCTCTCTATTTTTCTTCCTTTTTTTCCTTTCTCAACCATACTTATGCTGATATCCTAGGGTTATCGTGCAGAGCATATATATATATATATATATATATATATATTAATTCTTTTTTAGAGATGGGATTAATTGACTCTCTCTGCATCTCGCCTCGCCGTCGTTATCTCATCTCGTCGTCCTCATTCCCTTGTTTCATTTTCCCTATCACACGCTAGAGATGTATTTATTCATTGCGCAACTGATCTGTTGTTCCTCCTTTACCCTCTCCTTAACATAATAATCAGATTTCGACATGGACAAGTTAGGTTTGATTGAAGTAGAGGATGATCTCTTTGAATTCACTCTAACTGAGTGATGAGCGAAAACCGGCATCGCCAATTCTCGCAAATACTTTGGTTTTAATATTTGTAAAACTCTCGCAAGTGCACGAATCATTTCGTAGAAAATGATAAGTATACTCCCAAGGTCGATCTAAGGAAGGAATGTATGTGGTTCTTAATTTATTATTCAAACTTTTAAAAACGAAATTAAATCCTAAACATCCTGTCACGATATTTTGGTTTTTGTGTTCCTAATCTAATAACATTAAAATAAACATATATACAGATTAATTAAAAAAAATAAACATAGATACAAATTCAATAAATATTTATCTACAAATAAATATAATTACAGATTCAATAAATATTCATGCAAATTTTATCATTTAAATTAGTGGAGTATTTATGGATATAATAACTAAGTTAATTATGCTTGCTCATATTATCTAGGCTATTAAAGATATAAATTGATATTTTATTGATTCTCTCTTTTTTATATGAATACCACCTTTGGTGGGGTTAGATACTCTTTGTTAACTAAACAAATCAATTAACACCTATGGGTGGGGTTGATAACTAATTTGGTTAATTAAATTAATTCCTTTTTCTAAGAGATTGAAAATGAACCATTTAAATGCCACCTTTGGTGGGGTTAGACATTTTAAACTTTATCCAAGGTGTCCAAATTAAACCCAAGAATTTAGTTATCCGAGTACTAACTTTCAAGTTTTAAAACCACTATTGAAAACATGTTGTCAATACATTTCCACATAATAATTCTTATAAAAACTTTTGAAATAGAGCTTCACTCTAACTACCTAAGGCGATTGTACCAACAAATAAAAGAGAACTCTCTAAAAGAGACAGGATAACTAAACCTTAAAGTCTAACTTTCAGATTTAAGTTTGTAATGAAAAATAATATATTTCTCTCTAACATCCTTAATATAAAATCTTGAATAAAAATAAAATCAATTCATTTTAGAAATTTTCACCTATTTAATATTTCGCAAGCATAACAACATTATTATTATATCATGATTATAAACAGCTAGCACAGTTAAATTTAATCACAGACAAATTAAATATAACATGTAAGAATAAAGCACAAAAATAGCGTAAAGAAAATAAAATCCTTACGATTACTTCGACGCTATTCCCGTTGCTAGAAAACCTCCAAGCGAAATTTGCACTTCCATTTATTGAATCAAAAATCTAAATTATTACAAAAACATTACAAGTTCCTCTCAAAAAGAGAAGAACTCTAAACCTAAGACAATTGAACTAAAAACTAAGAGAAAAACTAAGAAAAGCTTAGAAACTAAGAAAGAAACTAAGAAAAACTTAAAAACTAAGAAATGAGAGAAAGAAAGAAGAGAAAAGAATGTATTTGGAGGTTTTGAAGGTGTGTTTTGAAGTGAAGGGAATGGGGTATTTATAGGTGAGGATGGAGAGAAAAAATGAGTAAAAAAAATGTTAAAAAAATATTAAAAAATAAAAAACGTGTTTTGGACTGCTGAGGTCATCAATGACGTCAGCGTGACGTCATGGGGCGGCCGCACGTGAAAAATGGGTCAAAAACGCGCGTTGGGCGCTGGCCGGCATTCTTGGCCATTGTGGTACCACAGGCTGCTAGCGTACGCCGCATTGAAACGATGCCATGTATTTGCTGAAGCATGCATCGGCGCGTTTTCCGTCTTTGACATTTTTGACCTTTTCGACCCATTTTGTCCAATTTTTCCATGTTTGTTGACCTTTTTCCACTTATTTATCAATTTATTTGTGATGTATTGCTTCAAGTATTCTTCTTTGAGTCTGTACATTGCGTTTTTAGGCCAAAATTCACGAAAAACAATAAAAATACCCGTGATTCGAAAAAGACAAATTTATATAAATATATGATAAAACATATAAATATATATATTTTTAATCAATTAAAGTGCATAAAATCATGGTTATTTTAGTGCTTTTTGAGCACTCATCACAATCCCCAACCAGCTTCTTGCTAGTCCCTTAGCAAGAGAAGCGATAAAAACTAAAAATTAAACTATCCTAAATCACTTCCGTGGATTGACACGGTTGCATTTAGCCTATGCAACAAGCCTTTAAACCCCTAGGTTGCCCTAGTGGACGAGTTTGAGTCTCGTGAGGGTTTTCAGTAATGATACCCACAAACATTGAACTAAATGTAAAAACAAAAGAAACAATAAAAACAAACAACTTAAAAATTAAATTTACAACAAAATCACAAATTATCAACATCTCACAAAAATTTCTCATACTTTTTAATCTCCTTTAAGATCATAATTAAAATCTCAAGCATAAGTTATTTTAATCTCTTTAAACAATCATGATTTATTATAATAATTAGTCGAAAATCATTTTCATATTTCATATCAAAAATGTATCAATTTAATTTCACCCAATTTCAGTGTCATGAATCAGAATTCGCTTCGACTCTATTCCTCACAAGTCAATACTCTCAAAACACTGAATCCTATGGGTTCAAAACACTCATACTAATTTATATGCGAAAGAGTTGATGTATAGAAATGAACTAATATGTTCGCATATGTATAAAGAATAAAGGCTCAAAGTGTTATTTTAACATTGATCTCATGAAAGGAATCAAATGTATAAATTATAAAGATATCATATATAAAAATTATTTTCATGCGTAAATCAAACTCATTAAGAAAGAATTTCAAGATATATGCCTTTTACAAATGAAGAAATTGCAATGACTTTTTAGGGAATTACTTCTTATATCTTTCTTTTGTAATTAGCCTTTACTCACAACTTTGTAGGCAATGCGGGTTATAGTATGTAGATGATACTATTTTTATCTCTCTCTTTTTTCTTGTAGATATTTTTCAATATGTGTATTTTTTAGAGAGTCAACCCATGTACAGATTGTACATTGTTTTGGATTTTGGTGAGTGGTTAATTTTGTGGCTTTTCTGTTTGATCTTGGTTTAGGTAACCCCAGACATGTCTTTTTGTTTTTGTAGTAGTCATGCATAAATGAGATATAAGCATATACTATCAATTTCTACTCAAATCATTTAATCTAAGCAAAAATAATAATCAAAAATATATGATACTCTATTAAGATGAAAAAAATTCATACATTCAATGCTAATACCTATAGAGATCATCTAAAAATTTGAAGAAATAAGAAATGTGTTGGAGTAGAAAAAATATATATTTCACTCTGAATAAAGGAAATTAGGCTCAAATTATATCTCACAAAGGTAGTCTCCACTAAAAAAAACTCATAAACACCGATTTTGGGTTTGATATAATTTCTACATCTTATCAAGAAATACTAATTATGACAAAAACTAACTAATTATCAAAAATAATTACAAAATATTTCATGATATGTTTTCAAAAATTAATCTAACAGTACAAAAGACTTAACTATTTACTTAAATTTGATTTAAAGAAAAGATAAATTTTTGTGAAAATTTTTTATTCAAAAAATTACTAAATCACACAAAATAGAAATAAAACCAAACACACAAAAAATGAAAAAGTAAATTTTTTTTTATTTTTTTTATTTTATTTTTAAATTGTTAAAACTTTTTTTTTTTTTTTTAATTAAGTATGGTAACTTTTCACCACCCCCAACCTAGAACTTACATTGTCCTCAATGTAACAACTGTAAATTAAAGATAAAGAGAAAAGAGAAGAAAGATTACCTATTTCTTGAGAAAGTGCAAGTAGTAATGGAAAATGCAGGTGCATCCATCATATTCATCATTAAAGTGTATACGCAGACGGTCAATTGTGAACTTAACATCTCAACAATTATTTTTAGTTTTAACAATTAAAAAATTATTCACATGTAATTAAATAAATGAAACAAATAAAAGAAAATTACCTAAAATGATGGGTTGCCTCCCATCCAGCGCTTAGTTTAACGTCTTAGCAAGACGGAACTTGGGGATTGCATTTTAAGTAAACTCAATGTCCCCTCATCAGTGAGTCAACCAAACTGCGGGTAAGACAAGGTTGTCTTCCTATACTTTTTCACCATGCCCTATTGATTTTCGATTTCTTTACGTACTTAAAACTAGAGGCATACTTTGACGGTTTTAGATAACCCACATCTAGGTGCAAATCAAATAATTAAGTCATTAAAACACTGTTGTACCTAGATCAAACAAAGCAACTAACTCCTTAGATTGTAATTAAAACATTAAAATTTTGGAGATAGTTCAGATTTTTTTTAAATAACATAATCAGTATTAACCAAGAGTGCTCCCAGGAAAGAATGGTGGTGCAAAGGCTCCTTAAAAACCATCCTCCTAGACAGAACAACGTTCCCAGGAAAGACTAGTGGCACAAAGGCTTCCAAGAACTAGTCTCCTAGACAGAACTCCCTTAGATCTTTACTTTTCATGTTATTAGGTTAAGTTAAATAAAACTTTAAGTTAATGAAAATCTAAGTTAATTAAGTTTAAAGAAAAGGTTAATTAAGTTAAGTGAAAAAAAAAATCTAAGTTAATTAAGTTAAGTTAAAAAAAATCTAAGTTAATTAAGTTAGTAAAAAGTTAATTAAGCTAAGTGAAGTAAAAAAATCTAAGTTAATTAAGTTAAGTGAAAAAAAAGTTAATTAAGTTAAGTGAAGTAAAAAAAATCTAAGTTAATTAAGTTAATGAAAATTTAAGTAAAAACCTAAGTTAATGTTAAAAAAAAAAATCTAAGTTAATTAAGTTAGTAAAAAAAAAACTAAGTTAAGTAGGGTAACTAAAAATCAAGAAAAAAAAAATAGCTAAAGAAAAAAAAAAATATATATATATATATAAAAATTGAAAAAGGTAAAAGAAAAAGAAAAAGAAAAATTAAAATTATGATTTAAAATAAATAAAAAAAATAGTAAAAATTAAACTCAAAAAATTAAAATTTTGTTTTTTTTTTATTTTTTTTTATTTTTTTTTTATTTTTTTTTTATTTTTTTATTTTTTTTTTATTTTTTTTTATTTTTTTTTATTTTATTTAATTTTATTTAATTTAATTTTTTTTATTTTATTTATTTTTTATTTATTTATTTATTTTTTATTTATTTTTTATTTATTTATTTTATTTATTTATTTTATTTATTTTTTATTTATTTTATTTTTATTTAAAATTTATTAAAAAAAAAAATTTTTTTTATTTTTATTTTTTTACAAAAACAAAAAAAATCACAATTATTTACAGCACAAAAATATTTTTAAAATTTTGATAAATAAATTAAAAACGCTATTCCTTCCCCGACAACGGCGCCAAAAACTTGATGCCATCCCCGCAATGGCCTAAAAACTTGATGAAAAACCGGGATCGCCAATTCTCGCAAATACTTTGGTTTTAATATTTGTAAAACTCTCATGAAGTGCACGAATCATTTCGTAGAAAATGATAAGTATACTCCCAATTCGATCTAAGGAAGGAATGTATGTGGTTCTTAATTTATTATTCAAACTTTTAAAAAGCGAAATTAAATCCTAAACATCCTGTCACGATATTTTGGTTTTGTGTTCCTAATCTAATAACATTAAAATAAACATATATACTGATTAATTAAATAAAAATAAACATAGATACAAATTCAATAAATATTTATCTACAAATAAATATAATTACAGATTCAATAAATATTCATGCAAATTTTATCATTTAAATTAGTGGAGCATTTATGGATATAATAACTAACTTAATCATGATTGCTCATATTATCTAAGCTATTAAAGATATAAATTGATATTTTATTGATTCTCTCTTTTTTATATGAATACCACCTTTGGTGGGGTTAGATACTCTTTGTTAACTAAACAAATCAATTAACACCTATGGGTGGGGTTGATAACTAATTTGGTTAATTAAATTAATTCCTTTTTCTAAGAGATTGAAAATGAACCATTTAAATGCCACTTTGGTGGGGTTAGGCAGTTTAAACTTTATCCAAGGTGTGTCCAAATTAAACCCAAGAATTTAGTTATCAAGTACTAACTTTCAAGTTTTAAAACCACTATTGAAAACATGTTGTCAATACATTTCCACATAATAATTCTTATAAAAACTTTTGAAATAGAGCTTCACTCTAACTACCTAGGCGATTGTACCAACAAATAAAAGAGCACTACTCTAAATTAGGCAGGATAACTAAACCTTAAAGTCTAACTTTGATTTAAGTTTGTAATGAAAAATAATATATTTCTCTCTAACATCCTTAATATAAAATCTTGAATAAAAATAAAATCAATTCATTTTAGAAATTTTCACCTATTTAATATTTCGCAAGCATAACAACATTATTATTATATCATGATTATAAGCAATAGCACAGTTAAATTTAATCACGAGACAAATTAAATATAACATGTAAGAATAAAGCACAAAAATAGCGTAAAGAAAATAAAATCCTTACAAGATTGACGCTATTCCCGTTGCTAGAAAACCTCCAAGCGGAATTTGCACTTCCATTTATTGAATCAAAAATCTAAATTATTACAAAATCAACACAAGTTCCTCTCAAAAAGAAGAACTCTAAACCTAAGACAATTGAACTAAAAACTAAGAGAAAAACTAAGAAAAGCTTAGAAACTAAGAAAGAAACTAAGAAAAACTTAAAAACTAAGAAATGAGAGAAAGAAAGAAGAGAGAAGTGAGGTTTTGAGGTGTGTTTTGAAGTGAATGGAAGGGGGTATTTATAGGTGAGGATGGAGAGAAAAAATGATTAAAAAAATGTTAAAAAAATATTAAAAAAATAAAAACGTGTTTTGGACCTCTTGAGGTCATCAATGACGTCAGCGTGACGTCATAATGGTACCACGTGAAAAATGGGTCAGCAACGTTAGTATGTATTTGAGACATTCTTTGCCATGCATGTGTGTTGAAACTCTGGTATTGTATGTAGCCTGTATGTGTATGAAATGTTAAGCGCTGAAATTTGTGTGTGAAGCATGCATCGTAGCGTTTTTCCGATCTTTGACATTTTTGACCTTTTCGACCCATTTTGTCCAATTTTTCCATGTTTGTTGACCTTTTTCCACTTATTTATCAATTTATTTGTGATGTATTGCTTCAAGTATTCTTCTTTGAGTCTTTACATTGCGTTTTTAGGCCAAAATTCCTGAAAAACAATAAAAATACCCGTGATTCCGAAAAAGACAAATTTATATAAATATATGATAAAACATATAAATATATATATTTTTAATCAATTAAAGTGCATAAAATCATGGTTATTTTAGTGCTTTTTGAGCACTCATCACTGAGGTACACATATTCAAAATTTTTTTATTAAGTAATCATCCCATAGCTTCATTCATCATTTGACGTCTTAAATTTTTTACAAAAATCCCATTATTTTTTTGGAAATTGTTTGATTCAACCAGTGTAGTTCTCTTGCTGCCAAAGTCTCCGTCCCGACCATAATAAAATGAATCAGCCATCATATCACAGGTGGGTCGGCATCGATGAATTCAAATTCTACGTTGGGGATGATGATCAAGCTTTCGAAGCCCTAGATGACCAAATGATGACGAAGACAATGGAGGCATGATAGCGAGACCAATTAGTATGCTTATTCTAGTAAATTGGTTTTCCTTTTGTAAATTTTACTTGTTAAGGTTTAGTGTTAGCTAATGTGAGAAATCCTTTTGTAAATTTTACTTGTAAAGCTGTTGTTATTGCTCATTTTAGATTTAAAACAAGTGGTCTCATCTTTCTTGCTATCCAACATTTTTTTGCAACACATTGTTTTACCTCCGATCTATCTAGTTTTACTGATTCTATGCCAAGTAAATTATCTTGACCTAACCTTTGAGTTTTCACGTGTTTTCATGTGAGTCTTATTACTAGTATATGAACCTTATTCCATACTATTTTATTAGATAATAGAGATGTTAATAGTTCATTCATCTATTAGATTAATTTGGTCTATGTAAATGGTGTTTGTCTTTATTTGGTTTACTTAGTTATGGACTAGCTCTCTGTTGGTTTATGTTGCGTGTCTCCTGATTGTTTAATCCAATTCTATATCACCAACCTTTTTTTATTTTTTCACTCGATGGAATTTTAGGTTTCTAAAAAAATCAAGTTGGGCTATTGAATTAAAAAAAATCTTTTGAAATTTTAGATTAGTTAATTTTGTGATCTTAAATTTTCAATTGTTGATCATTTGTTTTAGAGACGCTCCTCAACTAGCTTCTATGCTGAAAGACATGAAAGATGGACTCAATATTGTAAGGAGTAAAGTACAAGCTTTGACTGCAAAGGTAAGATGCAGTTTCAACTTTCAATGACCCTTTATGCTTTTCGATCAAGTAGTTTGAATATCGAAAAATTGGCCTCTCTTTATATACGGAACCGTTATTAAATTTGGTATTGTCAATCCAATCTCGAGAGAATGAAAATTTGTTATTGCCAATACCATGATGCTGGTAGATGATGATACTGTTACTGCTAAAACCTTCAATTTTGTCAGTTTCCCCTCATATGATGATGATTTAATCTCTGCACCAGCAGTTTTGCAGAATCCTTGTTTTCTTGTTGTAAATGGCTCGTATCAGCTGCAATTTATTGTAGCTGGGATTCTTTTCACTTTTTTACTGTTCTTTTGCTTTGGTTTTTACCATAAGCATGTGTAAGTTTTTTTTTTTTTTTTTGGATTTTCTTTTGACCATATGTATCTTTATAACCCTATGCCTCGGTTTTGAATATCTGAATGAGGTACTAACATTGCATAAGCAATAAGGCAGTGCTCCTGATGTGAACATGTACGGGGATCCCGATTTTACCTTCCCGTAAGTTTATTCTCTACTCTTCTTTTGGCATACATGATTCAAGTAACATGACTTCAAACAGAGGTAGAATATTATCTGTCATATCACTAGACGAACTTCAATATATTCTCTAATTACTTGGTTGAATTGATATCACGTAGATTTCCTCTTTCCTAGTTTTCATTTGCTCCTTTTTCTGCTCGTTCATTATTTCACATGGGTGAGCACTTGTTTCTTTGACAGATATGTTCATCACATTTGCATCTTATGGTGTTTGAGTTGGTTAAGAACTCGTTGCGTGCTGTTCAAGAGCATTATATAGACTCGGACAGAGTCTCCCCTCCAGTTAGAATAATAGTTACTGATGGAATTGATGATGTTACTATCAAGGTTTCTAAATGCTACATGCTCTATTGTTTTTTTGTGAATATATGTTCCAATATATTGCCTCCTAAATGATCTAATACTAATTCAGTCAGTTGGGCCTCTTTCTTCACAGGTCTTTGATGAAGGTGGTGGTATAGAAAGAAGTGCTCTGAACAAAATTTTCGCACATCTCTACAGCACTACTCAAAACCCTCTGAAAAGGAACGCAGATCTTGGAACAACCGATGCAGTAACAATGGTTGGATACAGATATGGGCTCCCAATCAGCCGTTTGTATGCTCGATATTACGGAGGGGACTTGCAGATTATCTCTATGGAGGGATATGCTAAGTTTTGATTATTGTTGTTCAAGGGTTTGATTGTTTGCTCATATTGTTTATTTAGAGTCTGTTAAAAAAAAATTATAATAAAAATGCACTTCTGAATCAAACAAAGAGATTCTCCATAAGTGCTTTTAAGGCCATAAAAGCACTTTCGACTAAAATGCAAGCAAACAAAACCTTCGATTTTTCTAACATTGATATTGCTTTTGTTACACTACAACATATACACATAGATGAAGAAAGGTGGCTTTGATCTTAAGGTTGATCCAAACTTAATAGTTAATGATGCTCTGTCTATTACTAGTGATCGAGTTAGACCAATGAATATTTCTTCAAGTGGTATTGATTGAGTTTCAAAGGTATTAATTGATGTTTTTATCTTTGGTTATGGCAGGGATGCTTCTATGATTAATGTGTCTTTTATTTTAGGTGTTTTTTGAGTATTATTTTGTCTAGTGTACTGTTTTGAGTTTTCACGTGTTTTCATGCGAGTCTTGTTACTAGTATATGAACCTTATTCTATACTACTTTATTAGATAATGGTGAGGTTAATAGTTCGTTCTTTTATTAGCTTAATTTGGTCTATGTAGATGGTGTTTGTCTTTATTTGGTTTACTTAGTTGTGAACTAGCTATTTGTTGGTTTATCTTGGGTGTCTCCAATTTGAAGTTTGTAGGTTTCTTGAACATTGAATAACGAACATAAAAACATGCATAGAAACTAATGTATACTTTACTGTTTTTTAACGAGTAATGTTAATTCTCATAAACCTTTCGTAATGCATTGTAATAAAATTTATGATATTAGAAAACAAAAAAACAAGTACAATCGAAAGAACAAAAACTCACAATCAAAATGCAAAAAATAAAAAAAGAAAAGAAAAGAAAAAAATATTTAAAATGAGGGCATACGACAAAGGTCAAATCAAGATGGTCAACAATTCAAGAAATGGGTGAGAATTTTGAAAATAAAATATGAAATTTTCCACCGTCACATTATTTACTTAACTCCATTTTTTATAATAGATCACAACAGGTGTCCCGTTAGCCAACATCTTATAAATAATTTTCATCTAACAAACTATAGAATACTAATTTTCAAAGGACACGAGAGTACATTATTGGATTTGTACTTTCTCATTATCTTATATTTGTATTTATTCATTTAGATTTTTATTAAGCTTTTAAAAAAATTACAAAAAATAATATATTTAAAATTTATAATAATAAAAATAACATATAAAAATTAAATTTAATAATATTATATTATATTCAATTAGATGATGTTTACTATTTAACAAATATAAATTATTGTAGTTTAATTTTAAAGGCATTCAATATAAAATAATATGTCATATTTTTTAAAAGTAAAAATACGTGAGTTGGTCATTACAGATATTATTTTTTTTATTATAAATTTTAAAAATATTATATTTATTATTATTTTTAAATAACTATTGTATTTAATCTTTGGTAATTTATCTTACAAACTTTTTAAGATAAATATTGTATTTGTTAGCATTATATTAGTGTAACTTAATATCAACCATTAAACTTTATATTAAATGGAAATATTCAATTTAGTAACAATCCAACAAATATAAAGAGTGGTGGGAGAGAGGCAAGAATATTTATTAGATTTAACCCAAAAATAAAAAATAGGTTGACTCAATCGAAAATGGTAGGAGTGGTGGGAGAGAGGCAACAATATTTATTGGTGGATTGAGTCCACAGATTGTAGAGATAATAATCTAAGGACGGATCCACCAAACCATGAATCAATTAAGTTGACTAAAGTTAAATGTTTTTAAAATTTTAGTTTTAAAATTAAAAGAATAGCATATTTTAAAAAAATATTTTTTAATTTTTATAACTATTTATTTGAAAAAATTATATTGTATATAATCATTTTTAAAACTTTCATCTTTTGTATTTTTATAAATCTAACTTTTTCTCTCTCAAAATTTTTATAAATCTATCTATGATTGTTTAAAATTTAACAAAAATTCAAATCCCATAATATATCATAATTTATTTAAAACGAGTAAGAGCGCTAAAAAATAAGAAAGTGTTTTCTTGCAATAAATAATATTATCTTATTTTTTTTAATATATAAATCTAAAATATGTAATATAAACACATCAAATTATTTTTTACTTTTAGAAAAATGCAAAAAAAAAAAAGAATAATTTTAATCAAGTCATAGATATCTATTGATGTATGAATCAATACCTGATCTTATCATTATAAGATTTGATCATATCCGATCCATTGCTATCTCTACGTGGTAAGGCTTGGGTCATTATTTTTCTTCATTTTTCTATTAATATTTTTTCAAATATTTATCTATAGGTATAATTTTTTAAACCAAAATTACCCTCTGGAATACCTTATATCTATTTTACAAGGAATAATTTTAGTAAAAATCTAATTAAAAAATAGAGATTGTCTTTAATTATTTCAGTTTGATAAGTTTAAATTATAATTCTTTCTATATTTATATTCTAAATTAAAGTTTAAATTATGGCTAATATATTTTGAATAAAATTGTACACATATTTTAAATTAGTAATTATTATAGTACTAATGCTCTTGGTCTCTTAAACATTGTATAATTTATTTGGGTTGGTATATTTTATCAATTAAGTAATAAATTTATTATGTTTAAATATTGATAAATAACTTAAAATGTATTTAAAATAATATATGGTTCCTGAAATTTTATTTAATACTATTTTAATATTTTAATAAAAAATATGATTTTAAAATGAAATAATATTGGTTATTAGGTTTATTTATTTCTATATTAAATATTAATTATATTTTAATATTATACGTGGATGTATATTTAAAAACAAATATTAAATAAATAATGAAAAACAAAAGTAAATTAAAATATATATTATTATAACTTCATTTAAAAATTTAAGGAGTAAAACATCTGAATTTGTGAAGCTTACAGAATAATTGAGTATTTAACTCGTTTTCTTTTTCTAATGAAATTTGCACATGCTTTGCATTAAATTATAAAAATTCCATGGTTTGAATTTAGAGATAGTAATTATTATAGGTTGGGTTGGTTTAATTCAGTATAAATTAACGCATTTTAAATTAATATAATTTTAATTTAAATCGAATTTAATTCAAGCTAGTAAACATGAATTCGATCTCATACCAAAAACAAAATGATTGGTCAAACTAGTCAGAATTATTAATTACATATTTTTTTAATTAATTAGATATTTTTGTAAATCAAAAAATATTTTTAATGAAATTAAAGCTCATTAGTAAAAGCATCATTACATGAAACAACAAAAATAGATGAAATAATGTAACAATTTAATTACAAAAATACACACATTTATTTTCGACCATAAGCTGTGGAATGTAAACAATAATCTCCTAGCGCTACAACCATATAGGATAGGTACTAGAATAAATGAAATTTATTTTCATACTATTTAATATGGGTTCAAGTTCATGATGCTCTTCTAGCTTAGTTGATTGATAAAAAGATTAAGCTCATTGCTACTATTGTTGGGGAGGATTAAAATGTGAAACTTTCAGGCAGAGCATCAAAGCATCTTCGTTTTGCTAGAGCTAGAGTTGAGTTAAATATCTCCAACCCACTATTGTCGGATGCTTGGATACGTTCTGCAAATAAAACACCTTTCTAGGTAGGGTTTTGGTATGTATAACTATCATTCTTTTGTTTATTTTATGGTCGAATTGGGCACAATGAGAAAAGAAAATTGGAAGAAGAAAATAGGGGGAACTTAACTGAATATTTTGGAGCTTGGCTTTGAGCTTCCAGATTCAAACCTAGTCTAGAATTAGTAATTGAGATGTTAAAACCAAAAAACTTAGAGGGCTCTGGTGTCAATATGGGGTTGGTGGTGGATCGAATGGTAAGACATAGACAATCAGACAATGGAATGGTTGCTGAAGGTAATATTTCTAATCGGGCTCAAGAGTCGCTTCCCCATGTAGTTCAGACTAGAGATTCGAATTTTCTACAAGTAATAGAGACAGGAGGAAATACTGTTGCAAAACAATATTGATACATATAGGGATAAATATAGGAACCTTTTACTATCTGTTAATCTACATAATGGGTCAGTAGTGGTGACACCTGATAAGTCTAAATGCTTCAGAACTGAGGATATGCCAGTGATAAAAAGTCTTACCAGTAGCAACAATGTATAATAAATGAAGAGATTTTTTTGAACTATAATCTAAACGAAAAATTGAAAGCGGATGGGACAAATATGATTATTAATGGCACAATTTAAGATGATATAATGGTAGATTCAACAAATACTTCTGATTATACCTTAAGGACATCACACGTGAAGGGGTCAATGGAACCCCATCACAAGTAATGTGTCTTTTATTAAATTGGAACCTCTATGGTACATGAAATAAAAGACCCTTCTTTGTACTTAAGGAACTAGTTAGCAATAATAATGCTCCTTTGGTTTTATTTGGAAACTTTTTTTAATCGTAGATAGGTTTAACAATTAAGAGCTAATCTTGGCTTTGGTGGTTATTATTTTGTGGAAAGAAAAGAAGATGGTAGAGGGGAGATTGATTCTTTTATGGCGAGAGGGTCTTGAGGTTACTAATTTGTTTGCTAATGATGGTACCTCATTAGCTTTTATGGTCATCCTTATAAAACCCAACCTATCTTCTCTTGGGATTTACTTCAAAAGCTCCACAGTAATAGTATGCTCCCATGGTTAGTTTTTGATTATTTCAATGAAATTATGAATTATGGTGAAAAAATGATAGGGTCTCCTAAAGCTCTCTATCTAATGCGTAATTTCTGTCAAGCCTTGGCTGATTGTAACCTAATCTCCTTAGAGTATCATGGTTGTTTTTTTACTTGGAACAACCACAATTATAATGATGGCAATGTAAAGGTTCGCTTGGATCGGATAGTTGCTACTAATTCATGGTGTGCACTACTGCATACTTGGTATATGAGGTGTATGTTACCTCACATTTGGTTTCATCATACTCAGATCATTCACCTATTCTGATTGGAGTTGACAAGGGCATGAAAGCTTTACATGGAGGAAGTGTGAGGTACCAATTTTATTTTATTTGAATAGTTTTGAGTGCATGAAGGAGGTTATAGTGAAATTGTTTATTCTGGGTGGAATTCAAGTAGTCACAAAGATTCTATAAGGTGTGTAACTGAGAATCTTGTTGCTACCTCGACCTCTGTACGGCTACAATAATGGAGTGTATAGGACATTGGTACTATAAAGAAATAATTAACAAAGAAACAAGAACATTAAAAGGCTATAGTATAGTACGGGTCCACAGATTGGAAAATGCTATCTAGCATCAAATAGAGCATTGAAAACTTATTGTGTAAAGATGAGAAATATTGGACACAAAGGGCTAGAACGAATTGGCTTAAGTAATGGGGATCGTAACTTAGCATACTTTCATGCTTGCGCTAGTTCGAGAAGGACTCAAAACCACATTGTTAGAGTACAATTAGCTTCAGGTATGGTTGCAACACAATAGAGGGACATTTACAAATTATATTACAATTTGGTGACTGAACTTATAATTAAAAATTTGAAAACACAATTTAGTCCTTAACAACACCAAAATTTGAACCAACCTTTTACAAATGATGAAGTGTGACATTCCTTGTTTGTTATGAAGCTTGATTAAGTGCATGGTATGGATAGAATGTCGGTAATGTTTTTCCAAAAATATAGGGACATTATTGGGCCTAAGGTAAGTGTTGCATGTTTATCTTTTCTAAATGGTGTTAATGATTTTATTCAAATTAACAAGACTATTATTTCACCTTTTTCTAAAGTAGAAAACCCATTAAAAATCACAGATTGGATATCCATCAACTTATGTACAATTTTTTACAAAATTATAGCTAAGATAGTGTCCTATATATTGAAATTTTTCCTACATGATTTGATTAGTGAGTCTCAAAATGCTTTTGTTCTTGGTCGGTAGATCATGGACAATGCAATAGTTTCATATGAGATGATGCACAAAATCCATAGGTCAATAAGAAACAAAGAATGATTGCTCTTAAGTTTGTTATGAGAAAAGCATATGACCGAAAAGAATAGCCTTTTGTAATGAAGGCTATAGAAAAAAAAATTGAGTTTCTCAGACCACCAGGTTCATTTGATATAGAATTGTATACCCTCTATCACTTACTATGTAAAAGTGAGCAACAACATTGTGGGTAATATAGTATTATCCCAAGGATTTAGGGAAATCGATCCCTTAATGCCATACCTTTTTTCTCTTGAAAGAATAAGAATTCACTCAACTTATTAATAGGGTTTAAGCAATAAGAGAAGCACCTAGTATGACTCATTTATTTTTTAAAGATAAAAATTTCTTGTTTTTGTACTTGGAAGTGTCAATGTGTTGAAGAAAAAAAAATCTTCATATTTATAAGAAAGCTATAGGTCAGCAAGTAAATTTTGATAAGTTAGAAATATCCTTTATCCCCAAGCAATGAAAGTACTCTAAAAGATGACATTGAATATCATGGGCATCCGTGAGGTAAAATGCTATGAGTAGGAATTCTATTAAAGTTAAAAGCAATAAATATCACATATAATACATACGTGGTATTTATTTATTCATTTAAAAATTTAAGGAGTAAAACATTTGAATTTGTAAAGCTTACGGAATAATTGAGTATTTAACCCGTTTTCTTTTTCTAATGAAATTTGCATATGCTTTGCATTAAATTTTAAAAATTTCATGGTTGGAATTTAGAGATAGTAGTTATTATAGGTTGGGTTGGTTTAATTTGGTTTAAATTAATGCAGTTTAAATTAATTTAATCTTAATTTAAATTGAATTTAATTCAAGCCAGTAACATGAATCCGATCTCATACCAAAAACAAAATGATTGGTCCAAACTAGTGAGAATTATTAATTATACATTTTTATAATTAATTAGATATTTTTGTAATTCAAAAAATATTTTTAATGAAATTAAAGCTGATTAGTAAAAACATCATTACATGAAACAACAAAAATAGACGAAATAATGTAACTAATCAATTACAAAAATACACATATTAGTAATATTGTATTACATCATCATTCAAACATTAAGATTCAAAATAGTTTATAATATATTCAATTTTAAGCTATAATATAATCCACAATAGTTTGAATATGTGTAACGAAATCATAACATTTTTAATTTGATTTCACGTTAATATGTTAACTTGAAATCAATTTAAACTTATCTCGATTTTTTTAGCTATTTGAACTGGCTTGATTTTGGCCAGATATGTATGCGATTTGGATTTTTCTATTCAAATTTGATACAATTAATTGAACTATCATACAAATTGCAATCCTTTTTTGAATCCAACCCACACAATAATAATAATAATAATAATAATAATAATAATAATAAACCTATCTCTAGTGTATTTGAACAGCTTGTATTTTAGATGAAAAAATTATTATATTTTGATAATAAATATTAAATAAAAAAATACTATGACTCCATATATAAAATAATATTTAATATCATTTGCTTTGAATTTAAAAAAAAAATTAGAAATCATTGACTAATTTATTTAAAATAAAGAATCTAAATACATAATTAATTATAAGGGATAAACATATTTCAACATAAATATCATTTTTATCGTTCCAGTTAAGACTAGTAATATTCCTCTCCATTATAATTGTTTTTTATTTGTCTTATTCATGTCATAAACTTTCGTTGATTTCATGTATTATATCAACATAATATCATCTTCAATAAATAAAATAAGAATTATATATCTAAGATTATATTTACTAAGAAAAGGGTGTCGAAACGAAAACAAAAATATGTACAGAATAAAAATTTTAAATGACTTTTTTTTTCTTTGCCTGCATATGTTAGATGACTTATGTAATATGAGTAAAATAATGGATCAAAATTAAATATGTATAAAGGGTATGTACTTAGAAGTTGAGATGGATGGAAGTAGAATTGGCCATATCATTAACTATGAGACTAACGTTGAACAAGCATACTGTTTTTACTCTCCAATTCACAAAATTATTCATTTAACAGTGGATATTTACGTATAATAATAAAAAGAATAAAAATAGAAGGTTTAAGAAAACATATTCTTTTAATCACTGGATCCTCTATTTATATCTATTTTATTTTTATTGTAAATAAAGTTATATCAAAACACTTCAGTTCATTATTATATTTAGGCTCTTAATTATGTTACAAGTAACGGACCAAGTAGAGGCTGACAAGTGAAATGTCTCAAATGTATTGCATGAATAGGGTTAAACTTACAATGAGCACAAACTTAATTATATGTTATGGTTTAAATAATATTTGTTTACTTTAAGAATGTTAAATTACATCAATTTACACTCATTTTTTTTGTGATATTAATATTATTTTTGTTCATTTTTAGTCTTTTGGGAATGCTACTACACTGCATCCTATACTCTTTTATACACACATTTTCATGAATAACATGCAAAATTTTCTTTTTTAAAAGAATTATTTTAATTTTAAAGAAAGATTAATTATAAAAAGAAAATACACATATTATGCATTTAGAAAAGTATAACTTTATATAAGTTAGTGCATGTGTAAGTTTTTTTAATGTTCATCTTGTTTACTTTTATTTTATCTCCAACCTGAAGAAGTATCAAAAAATATTTTCCACAAGGCTTATTGTGAAATTTTACAGAATTTAAAATCTTCGTAGAATATCTCACTTTTAAAAGATTAAACTAATAGTGGGTAATATTCATTGTAAATATAAACTCTATTTACTTTGAAAATTTGAAAGTGAGTGAGTATATAGACCAACATATTAGTAAAATTGACCTAAATGAACATAACCAAACCAAAATTATCAATTATGATGGGATCGTTGGTTTAATTCAGTTAAAACAAATTCATTAATTGATTATTGTAGGTTCATTTTGGATATTTATGTATTATTTATGTATTATTTTAAATGTCATTATGTCTTTTTTTTTTAAGTTTTTTCCTAATGAAAATTCAGTTATATTTTCTTAATTTTATTTGGATGATTCTTAAATTGTACTCTTGCACAAAAATATGTTTGAAACTTTTATATAGTTTTCTTAAATTTTGAGTTTTTTCATTTTTTAGTAGTAAAATTTTGAGTTAAGATGTCTTGGTTTATACATTTTTTTAATTAATTAACTTTTTTTTTTCTTTCTTGATATTTTAGAGCTAGAATTTATTAATTATAACAATTTCATTACTTGGCGATGGATTAGAACTTAGCAAACTAATAATAATAATAATACTAATAATAATAATAATTTATAGAAAATTATGACAATTATGTCGTCATTTGTGCTTCCCTTTGATGGTCTAAAAGATGAACTCTAGTTTCTTATCAACAATATTGGGAAGAGTTTCATTGAAATAGACAGAGATGCCAATACTTTTTAATACGTGGATTTGAGATATTTGACTTAGAATTCTTCTTATTCTATACCACAAATATCAAATATTTTAATTCTACTTTGATCATGTTTAATAAAAATCACAATAAAAACCAAGTCTTCTCCTTTAAAATTAACCGTCTCATAAAGACTTCCACTAGCTCCAACCACCTTTAATATTTTAGCTAATATTAAAACGTTAATTCTCATTATTGAAGTATTTGTTTGAACACATTAGGTATGGTGGGATGGTAATTATTAACGTTAATTAGTTAAATAAAATTATTAAAAAAAGTGTTGGGAACTGTTACTGTTGTAAGAATAAAAAAGCTTGTTAAATAAGATAATAGATGAGGTCAAAAGTGGAAATTAATTACCTAGTTATACATGCAAAGCATTAAACAAACATATTGGCACAGACACGAAATAGTACCAAGTCTTACAAAATTTCAACCAAATTAAGAAAGTTCTGAGACCAATATAACAAAGAGGGAAAAGGTAAAAGGAAAAAATTAAGAACAAATAATAATAGTATAAGAATAAGATGAAAAATGACCAATTCCATGTTTACAAGGTAAATGCTAGAAGCAAACTGGGAGGACTTGAACAAATTATGTATATCATTATGCTGCGTTTGACGTGAAGTTTAACCAAGTCTTCTATGGAAACCAAGACTCCTTCAGAGAATCCCCATCTATAAATACAAGAGTTTCTACTTGCTAGATTTCACAACCCGATACAATCAAATAATTCAATATAGATAAGCAATAAAAAGAGCCTAGCTATATCCAAATCCAAATATGAAGGCCATTCAGTTCTCCAACTTAGCTTTTGTCATCTTGGCTTTGGCTACCACCATTGCCCATGCCTCTGATCCTAGCCCTTTACAGGACTTTTGTGTAGCAATCAATGACACCAAATCCGAGGGTAACAAAGTTTTCATATGAACTCTTATTTAGTGGTATCCTGAATACAAATCTAGCTTAGTATAGGGTATTTGTCTTTGATAGTAAGGACATTTAGAGCTCTATAATCCATACAGAATCTCCAAGTGATATCTGTTTTCTTGACAAGCAACACTGGTGAGGAAAATGGGCTATTACACGGTTTCATCAGTTGGGATTACAGGAGCTCCTGCACTATCCTTTCAATCTCAGTTTTTTGATAGTGTGGGTATATGGTCTAACATTCACTGGTTCAGAGTTAGTTTGTAGGGAAATTCGGTGGTCATGTACCTATGTAGGAGGTAAGTGATGAGTGCTCAAAAAGCACTAAAATTACCATGATTTTATGCATATTAATTGATTATATATATATATATATATATGATTTTATCATATATTTATATAAATTTTCTTTTCAGAATCACGGGTATTTTTATTATTTTTCAAGTATTTTCGCTTAAAAATGTCACTTAAAGATACAAAGAGGAATACTAGAGGCAATACATCACAAATATATTCATAAAATAAATGAGGAAAAGTCAACAAATATAGAAAATTGGACAAAATGGGTAAAAAATGTCAAAAATGTCAAAAAGGAGGAAATCGTGCCGCCCAACCGAGCCGGCCAACATGCATGCCACATCAGTATCTGCCCCAGCCGCGCCCAGCAATGTGCGCCTGCGCCCCATCTGCTCGCACCGCTACCCATCTACGCCTGGTCCGTGCACGCTGTTGTGCCTATAACCATGACATCATCGATATGACGTCATCATTCACTACTCTACATTTTCTCCATTTTCAATCATTTTTTCACCCACTTTTTCTTCCTCTCCTCACCTATAAATACCCACATTCTCTTTACTTCATACCACACCTAAAAACACATCTTATTCTCTCTTTCTTTCTCTCATTTCTTAGCTTTTCTAAGTTTTTATCTTTTCTTAGTTAGTTTTTCTTAGTTTTAGAGTTCTTCTTTTTTTGAGAAGAACTAATTATGTTTTTGTAATTTATTTTCTTTTTGATTCAATAAATGGAAATGCAAATTCCGTTAGGAGGTTTTCCAGCAACAGGAATATCATCAAAGTACTGTAAAGATTTTATTTTCTTTGCAATTATCTTTTAAGCTTTATTCTTACATGTTATATTTAATTTGTCTGTGATTAAATTTAACTTTGCTGGCTGTTTGTAAACATAATATAATAATAATGTTGTTATGCTTGCGAAATATTAAATAGGTAAAAATCTCTAAAATGAATTGATTTTATTTTTATTCAAGATTTTATATTAAGAATGTTAGAGAGAAATATATTATTTTTCATTATAAACTTAAATCTAAAAATTAGATTTTAAGATTTAGTTATTCGGTATAATTTAGAGTAGTGCTCTTTTATTTGTTGGTACAATCGCCCGGTAGTTAGAGTGAAGCTCTATTTCAAAAGTTTTTATAAGAATTATTATTTGAAAATGTATTGACATTTTTTCAGTAGTAGTTTTAAAACTTGAAAGTTAGTATTCGGATAATTAAATCTTTGTGTTTAATTTGGACACCTTGAATAAAGTTTAAACTATCTAACCCCACCAAAGGTTTCATTTAAATGGTTCATTTTTAATCTCTTAGAAAAAGGAATTAATTTAATTAACCAAATTATTTATCAACCCCACCCATGGGAAAGTTCTATTCCTACCAAAAAACGTCAGAGTTGAGAGGAAAGATTGCTACTTTCTCTTAGATGGAATGAGAACCATTCCATGAAGCTTGGGATAGGTTCAAAATGTTTCTCACTTAATGTCCCCATCACAGTTTTCCCCTACAGTTGTAGAACTAATTCTTTTACGATGGACTTACACAACAATGTTAGTTCATTGTCAAGAACACTGCAAGAAGAGCAATGGGAGAAAAGACTGCCTCAGAGACGTACAACCTCTTTGAGATGTTGAGTGCTAATTCCCAACAGAAAAGCTCATGCATGAGAAAAGCTGGAGTTCATGAAATCGATTCCAGCAATGAAGTTCAACAACAACTTGTTCAATTGACCAAGCAAGTTGCCCTTCTCACTACACAAACCAACACCAATAATGAACAGTATGGTTTGTATAGCAACATGGGACATGGTACTGAAGCTTGTCCATATCAAGGAGAAACAACAGCTGGACCTGAACAGGTTAATGTATTGGGAGCATATCAATAGAGACCAAGGTTCGACCCCAATTCAAATACCTACAATCCTGGGTGGAGAAATCATCTGAACTTCTCCTAGAGGCAAAACAACCCTCCTTTCGCTCAAAGCTCAAATCAACCAGGCCAGCAATTCCACCATCCTATTCCAAGAAGCATTCATAGTAAATCAACCCTAGAGGACAACTTGAATTCTTTTATTCAAGTTTGCATAGATAACAAATCTAAAACCAATCAACGGTTAAACTTTGTTGAAGATTCTATCAAAAAGGTGGAAGTTCAAGTAGAACTGTTAGTTGAACATTTGCAAAAACAAAGCAAAGACTAACTAAATGGTCAAATGGGATCAAATAAATTCAATGAAGAGGAGACATTGAGTTTGTCATTATGCAATCTCCAAGCAACGTCTTACTAGAAGACGATAAATTTTAGCCCTATGTGGAAGGTCACCCATTATTGTATTTTCCTTCGTCTTAGTTTAATTTTAATAATGTGTGTAATAAAATTCAAATGAAATAAATTCGTTTGTTTCAAAAATTGTGTCCATTCTTTAAATTTAAAATTAAAAAAAATTATATTTTCTCTTTACTTATTTTTTTTATTCTAAAAAATAAAATAAAATAATAAATATGTACAAAAATAAAACTAATTAAAAAAAATTAGGTTCCCTACACCTTTTTGCTTTAAGCCTATACATTTTGTCAAGTGAGAAATCTTTCTTAGATATCTACTATTTTTTAAGAGCTAAATGTTGATACGCAATAGGAGGAGGATCAATTTCAACTACAAATAACCATGGGAGAAGCTAAAGATAGGCGGAAAATGATGAAAGACTATACAATGCCAATCATTGGTAATGTAACTTCCGGCATACAATTACAAGAGGCTATAAGGAATTATGAATTGAAAAAGATTCATTATTCTTTGTTGCCTTCCTTTTACGGTGTCCCTAATGAAGACCCTTTGCATTTCATTCGAGAATTCTATGCTATTGTCCAAACCTTTCCACTACATGCAATTAATGAAGATCAACTTAGGATGAAGTGTTTTCCTTACACCCTCAAGGATAAAGCTTGGTCATGGTTCATTACTCTACAGTCGGGTTCTCTAAAAACTTTGGAGGTAGTATATGCAATGTTTATGGGTAGGTTCTGTTCCCATCAAAAGACTATTGATCTAAGGATGAAGATAGCAACATTTTCTCAAATGTATGAAGTTCCCTTTCATGAAGTTTGGGAACGATTCAAACTCCTTTTCATTCAATGTCATAATCATAGCTTTCCATTACAGCTACAGAACCAATTCTTTTATGATGGATTGACACTGCAGAGTCAATGCATGGTTGATAATGCTACTGGAGGTGCTGTGGGAGAAAAAACCGCAGAGGAAACCTATAATCTTTATGAGCTATTGGGTTCTAATTCCCAACAAAGAAGTGCTAGAATGAGAGCAAGAGTCAATGAAGTTGGCTCTGATAATGAGATAACCTTGCAACTTGCTGAATTGACTAAGCTAGTGCAACTTCTCACTACCTACCAAATGCCAAATCAAGAGGTGTGTGAAGTGTGTTTTTCAATTGGGCATGGTACTCTTAATTGTTCAAATACTTGTGATTCTAGTGTCGATGCCATGGAGGAAGTCAAATCCTTTAAAAGGTATCATCCAAACACCTATAATCACCCTAACTATCCTTGGAAACAAAAAAAATTACCCAGCCTATACCCAATGTCCAACACTAAGGTCACATGCTTACCCACCAAGACAATATTTTAAGCCAACCTTAGAGGATATCTTGAATGCTTTTATTCAAGTTAGTCGTGACAACCAATTGATGAATAATCAAAGGTTGAACACCATAGAGACTTCAGTTAAAAGGATTGAATCTAAAGTTGGGAAACTAGTTGAACAAATGCAAAAGAAAGAACCAAGAAATTTTCCCAGTCAACCCGAACAAGCAAAAGATGTAAGAACCCTTCGAAGTGGTAAGGTAGTCAATACTAGTTTACCTGAAATTTGTAACGATCTACCTTGTAGTTCAAGTAACAAAGAAGGTGATATTCTAGTCTCGCAAAAAGGAGAAACAAGTGTTAAACTTAACAAGCCTTTTGAAAAACTCATTGGGGGTCATCTGATATCCCCAAAATTCAAAAGAAAACAGAACCACACCAGCTGCAAGTATCTTTTCCACACTAGTTAAAAGAATCCAAACAAGATAAGCAATTCTATGATCTTTTTAATATGCTCTCTAAAGTAAATATCAATTTACCATTATTAGAAGTGATCATGAATGTGCCCTCATATGCTAAGTTTTTCAAAGAGTTGAACACTAAAAAAAGGAGGTATGAATTGAATGAACGAGTAGTAGTATCAGAAATTTCTAGCGATGTACTTCAGCACAAACTACCCCCTAAGTTGAACGACCCTGAAAGTTTTATTATAAACATAACTATGGGGGATAGGAAGGTTGCTAAAGAAATGTTTGATTTAGGTGCTAGTATAAATTTGACGCCCTACTCTATATTCTTACAGCTCAATTTAGGAGATTTAAAACCCACAACGATGTCCCTTCAACTTACAGATAGATCTCTTAAGTATCCAAAGGGAATAGTTGAGGATGTGTTGGTACAAGTAGACAAACTGATAATACCTGTTGACTTTGTGGTTTCGGATATGCAAGAAATTCCAGCATTGGATAGAGAGCGCACAATACTACTTGGTAGACCATTTATGGCAACTACTAAAACTATTATTGATGTCCAATATGGAAATTTGACAATGACAGTCTTAGGAGAGACTGTTCATTTTAAAGTTTTTGATTCTTCACCTTTTCCTTCTATTTCTGCCATCGATGAAATATTCGATGTTGACCCTTTGGATAATCTTGTCCAAAGCACCTTTCTCCGAACCAGAATAGAAGACAAGCTTGAAACTGTTCTTACACTTGAAGAGGTTGAAGAAGATTTAGATGAGGAAATTAAGGGGTACCTTGAACAACTACACAATGAAGTAATGACAAAATCTAGTACACTTTTAAATATACCCAGTTCTTCATCTAGTAAAGAGGCCAATCCACCTAAACTTGAACTTAAAGACCTACCTAAGCACTTGAAATATTTTTTTTGAGAGAAGGAGAAACTTATCCAGTGATAATTTCTTCAACCTTGACCAAAACCCAAGAAAAGGAACTTATCAAAGTGCTTAAACAGTTTAAGAAAGCTATAGGTTGGAGTATCAGGGATATAAGAGGTATTATTCCTACAATGTGTATGCACAAGATCAACTTGGAGGATGGTGCTAAACCTGTACAAGAGGCCCAAAGAAGACTAAACCCAAAAATGCAAGAGGTAGTTAAGAAAGAAATTCTTAAATTGTTAAAAGAAGCAATTATCTATCCTATTGCGGATAGTAAGTGGGTTAACCCAGTGCATGTGGTACCTAAGAAATCTGGGATAACAGTTGTTAAAAATGACAAAAGTGAATTAGTGCCTACTAGAATAATCACTGGATGGAGAATGTGTATAGATTTTAGGAAACTAAATTTATATACTAAAAAGGATCACTTTTCTCTTCGATTCATTGATCAAATTTTGGAAAGATTAGATGGGCATGAATTTTACTATTTTCTAGATGGATTGTATGGATATTATCAAGTACCCATAGCACCAGAAGATCAGGAAAAGATCACATTTACAGGTCATTTTGGGACATTTGCTTTTCGAAGAATGCCATTTGGGTTATATAATGCCCCTGCCACTTTCCAAAGATGCATGATATCTATTTTCTCAAACATGGTGGAAAAATTCATTGAGATTTTCATGGACAATTTTTCTGTCTTTGGGAACTCATTTGATGATTGCTTACATAAATTGACTTTGGTTTTAGAAAGATGCATTGAATGCAATCTCACCCTTAGTTGGGAGAAAATTCATTTTATGGTTCAACAAGGGATAGTTTTAGGACATATAATTTCAAACAATGGTATTGAAGTTGATAAGGCAAAAGTTGAATTGATTTCCAAGCTACCTCCCTGATAACTGTATTTTATATAGTTATTTTCATCAATTTTAGTAATGATAATTGCTATGTTCGTTTAATATTTATTAATTTTTGTTAAATAAATTAATATTTTTCTTTTATTTCCTAAAAATACATTTTTAATAAAATTAAATAATTTGTATCGAAAATGTACTTAATTTTATATTTTTGTCCACAAATATAATTTATGATAATATAGTTTCTTAATTACAATTTATAAAAATAGAAAATATAATTTAAATTAAATTTGGGCTTAATTATAATTATTGAAACTTAAAAATTTAATTTAAAATTAGCAAAGGGCTTAAGTGTAATTTAAGAAAGTGCAAAATGTAATTTGGATTAAATTTGTGGGTCAAAATACAATTAATAAAAGTTTGAATTTTCTGCGCAGGAAATGAATCGCACTCGCACAAATCACAACGTGCATCACCCACCGTCCGATCAAAGCTTCAAACGGTCCAGATTTGGCGAGTGCAACCAGACAAGGAAAAATCGCGTGGACGGTCTTCGCGCGGCTCGGCGCGCCAGTGGGCCCCATGTGTCGCGCAGGCCGGCGTCAGAGTGGGACCCACATGTCGGCTGTGCAAATTCCCCTGACGCGAACGCTGACCGTTTGATCAGATCGACGGTCCAGATTGAAGCTCGTCCATCCAAGCTGTCGCGCACCGAGCCGCTCGTGTAAAAATCCTGTGTGACGCGGGATTTGGTAGCAGAGTGCACCCTCAGTATTTACAGAATAAGAATCTGCCACGTGTCCCACGAATATTGAAGCTAATCAAAGTCCAACACGTGGCTAATTACAATGCGCGCGACCGCGCTAGATCACGTCCCGTTTCCAGCCGTTGCCTCACTTTTTCGGCGCCCCAATCTTGTGCGCCGCTCCTACATTGCAACCGGTTTGTGCAGCTAATGTTGTGCTGCCACGTGGCCTTAGGGAATCTTCGCGAATCGAAGCGACACGTGTCAGCGTGGAAGAGAATTAAAACAGAAACGCGCAGCGTCCCTCGATCCCATTTTCGATACAATTTTTGTCCCCCACGCGTTTAATTTATTATTTTTGCCATACCTTTTTGTCCCCCGCGTAGATTTAAATTTAATATTTTATTGATGTATTTTTTAGCTATAAATAGGAGATAGTTTTTAGTTGTAAAGGAGTTTTTTAGGTTGGAGAAGAGTTTTTGGAGTGTAGATATTTTGTGGTGTTAGGGGTTGGACGGTGGAACACACAGAAGCCATTTTTTGGCTTTTGTTGTGTTCTACATGTGCCAAATATTCACGATCAGTAATGTTTTAATTTCTTTTCTTCTTCTTCTAATTTTTCTGCATATGTTGTAATTTTTATTTTTATTTTATGAAGTAATTTAATTTTTCTAGGGTTGCATTTGATCTAAATTTATGAAGCTTAGATTTTAACTATTTTTGAAAGATTTATAAGACGTTCGATTTGTTCATTCTATTTTGTGCTTAATGCTTTTTGATTATTTACGAATTTTATCAAAACGATTTGTGGCATAAAAATAAACTTGAGAAAGGCATTTTTGTGTATATTGCTCGTAAATAGAATGACATGTATGATGAAGGATAGGAATATACCCTAATTGTATGTGTGGCCATTTGAGAACTTAGAACTTATCGAATCTTATTAAAATTAATTCTCATAGAGATATAGTGAATTAATTTAACGAGGTGTGTTTGTACGGAGCTCGGAAGAGATGTATGAATAAAAAAGAAGTTTTCGGTTGACAAATTAAATGTACTAAAAAATATAAATCCAAAGAAAATAATATGATTGGAGTGGATTAGTTTGGTGAAAAATTGCAATCCTAGAGTTCTTTTATTTTCTTATTACCTTTTTCTTAAATCAACGATTATTTTGGATAAAATCAGAGAGAAATAATTTTAGTACTCAACAAACTATAGTAACAAATCCTCGTGGGATCGATCTTTACTTATAAATGTTATTACTTGCGACCGTGTATACTTGCACGAGTTCGTGTGTTGAAAAACACGCAACAAGTTTTTGGCGCCGTTGCCGGGGATTTGTTTTACTATTTTCATTGTTGATATTAATACCAATCAATCTGATTTTAATTCAAAAAAAAATTTAATTTCGCATGTTAATTTATTTTTCAATTTTCTCGTGGGTTGAGATTTTGTTTGACACACAAATCTTATCTCACATAAAGAAAAATAAATTTGATTTTTTTTGTTTGTTTATTTTATTTTGCAATTTTCTCGTGACTTGAGATTTTGTTTGACACGCAAATCTTAATTCACAAAAGAAAATAAAAATAAAAAAAGTTGGTTATTGGTTCTTAATTTATTTTTCAATTTTCTCGTAAGTTAAGATTTTGTTTGACACACAAATCTTAACTTACAAACAGAAAAACAAATTGAGAAGTCAAGCTGAAGACTATAAAACAAGCGCTTCTTGGGAGGCAACCCATGTGTTTTATATTTATTTTTTTTATTTTTCGGATGTGTTGTTTTTTTTATATTTTGTTATGTTGTTATTTTATTTCTTTCTTTTTCGTAGGTGCAAAGTGGAGGTAATAAAGCTATTTTGGCTTAATCAATCAAACAAACCAGGAAGTTTCTTAAACCCATCTCATATGTTCTTTAACTTTCACACATTGAGGACAATGTGTATATTAAGTTTGGTGGTGGTGGATATATTGAACCTAATTAAAATACTTTCTGGATGTTATTCCTTGTGAAATTATTTTTTGTTTGTTTGGGTGATTGAAGATAATTTGCTATGAACAGTGATATATTTTTGTTTCTTCGATTTAAATGATGCATATCTCCTTGAAACTTCTTAGGACATGCAGGATTTTACAGACGATTCATTAAAGATTTCACTAAAATAAGTCATCCCTTATGTAACTTGCTTTATTGCCTTATTGCCTTTAATACCTTGAAAGATAAACTAACATCTACCCCTATCATTATGGCACCAAACTGGTCTTTACCTTTTGAAATAATGTGTGACGCTTTTGATTATGCTATCGGAGCAATCTTGGGACAAAGAGTGGATAAGTGTTTTCATGTCATCTACTATGCTAGCAAAATACTCAATGATGCCCAAATGAATTATACCACCACTGAAAAGGAATTCTTGGCTATAGTGTTTTCTTTAGACAAATTTATATCTTATTTAGTAGGATCTAAAGTGATTGTGCATTCTGATCACGCTGCTTTAAGATACCTATTAATTAAACCAAATGCCAAGCCAAGATTAATCGTGTGGGTCATACTCTTACAAGAATTTGACCTAGAAATCAAGGATAAGAAAGGTAGTGAAAACTTAGTAGCTGACCATTTTTCTAGGTTGATTTCTGACTTCAATTCTCTTAAAGATGAGAGTAATGAAGATATAGTTGAAACCTTTCCTAATGAACAATTATTTTCAATGGGTCTGAACCCATGGTGTGTTGATATTGTAAACTATCTTTCCACTGGTGTTTTGTGACCTAACACTTCATATCAGGACAAGAAAAGGTTTTTTAAAACAATTAAGGACTATTTCTGGGATGACCCTTATTTATACAAGATTGGTCAAGATCAAGTCATCCGGAGATGTATACATGAAGAAAAACATTAGAGCATTCTAACTTTTTGTTATGAACTTCATTGTGGGGGCCATTTTGGTGGTGAAAAGACAGCCCATAAGGTATTACAGTTTGGATTCTTTTGGCCCACTCTTTTAAAAGATACTCATATGTTTTGTGCACAATGTGATAGATGTCAAAGAATAGGAAACATAAGCAAAAGATATGAAATGCCTTTGACATATAATTTAGTTGTTGAACTCTTCAATGTATAGGGGATTGATTTTTTGGGTCCTTTTCCCCCATCCAATGGTTTTCAATATATTTTGGTTGCTGTGGATTATGTATCCAAGTGGGTAGAAGTTATCCCCACTAAAACCAATGATGCTAATGTTGCTGTTAAATTCTTGAAGGATTTAATATTCAGCAGGTTCGGAACGCCTAGAGCTATAATAAGTGATAGAGGTAGCCATTTTTGTAACAAGATCTTTGATGGAGTACTAAACAAGTACAACATCACACATAAAGTAGCTACTCCATATCATCCTCAAACTTCTGGTTTAGTGGAAGTAAGTAATAGGAAAATTAAGGGAATATTGGAATGCACTGTGCGTCCTTCAAGGATGGATTGGGAATTTAACCTAAATGATGCCTTATGGGAATACCGCACCGCTTACAAAACACCTATTGGGATGAGCCTTTATCGGTTAATCTTTGGGAAAGCATGCCACCTTCTAGTTGAACTCGAACATAAGGCTTACTAGGCAATTAAAGAGTTAAACATAGATTTAGATAAAGTAGGAGAAAATGGTTACTCCATCTTAATTAGTGGGAAGAAATTAGGAACGAAGCCTATGAGAATGCCAAATTATACAAAGAGCGTACTAAGCGCTATCATGACAAGAGGCTAGTTCCTAAGACTCTTCACCCTGGAATGAAAGTTCTTTTATTTAACTCTCGTTTGAGATTGTTTCCAGGAAAGCTGAGATCAAGATGGGATGGACCATTCAAAATAGTTCAGGTATTTGAACATGGAGTAGTAAAACTATTGGATTCCAAGACACAAAAAACATTCAAAGTCATAAAGTTACATCTTGCTAAGACGTTAAACTAAGCGCTAGATGGTAGGCAACCCATCATTTTAGGTAATGTTCTTTTATTTCTTTTATTTAGTTAATTTCTATTGTTTATTTTAGTTTAATTACATGTGAATACTTTTAAAATTGTTAAAACTAAAAATATTTGTTAAGATGTTAGAAATTAACAACGATCTATCGGTGTAAACTTTAATGATGAATATGATGGGTTCACCTGCATTTCTCCATTACTACTTACACATTCTTAGGAAATAGGTAATCTTTCTTCTCTTTTATTTTTTATCTATAATTTACAGTTGTTACATTGATGACAATGTATGTTCTAGGTTGGGGGTGGTGAAAAGTTACCATGCTTAATTAAAAAAAAAGATTTAACAATTTAAAAATAAAAAAAATAAAATAATAATAATAATAATAATAATAATAATAATTTTTTTTTTCTTTTTTATGTTCACATTTTCATTTTTTGTATTTGGTTTTATTTTTGTTTTGTGTGATTTAGTAATTTTTGGAATTAAAAAAAACAAATTTTTCACAAAATTTTATCATTTCTTTAAATCAAATTTAAGTAAATAGTTAAGTCTTTTGTACTGTTAGATTAATTTTTGAAAACATATCATGAAATATTTTGTAATTATTTTTGGTAATTAGTTAGTTTTTGTCATAACTAGTATTTCTTGATAAGATGTAGAAATTATATTAAACTCAAAATCGGTGTTTATGAATTTTTTTAGTGGAGACTACCTTTGTGAGATATAATTTGAGCCTAATTTCCCTTATTCAGAGTGAAATATATATTTTCTTTACTCCAAACACATTTCTTATTTCTTCAAATTTTTAGATGATCTCTATAGGTGAATGTATGAATTTTTTTCTCATCTTAATCGAGTGTCGTATATTTTTTATTATTATTTTTGCTTAGATTAAATGATTTGAGTAGAAATTGATAGTATATGCTTTTATCTCATTCATGCATGAATGTTACAAAAAAAAGAGAGATATATCTAGGTTACCTAAACCAAATCAAACAGAAAAGCCACAAAATTAACCACTCACCAAAATCCTAAAAAAATGTACAATCTGTGCATGGGTTGACTCTCTAAAAAAATGATATATATTGAAAAGTATCTTCAGGAAAAAAATAGAGAAATAAAAAATATATAATATAATCTACATACTATGAGCCATATTTCCTACAAAGTTTTGAGTAAAGGCTAATTACAAAAGAAAGATATAGGAAGTAATTCCCTAAAGAGTCATTGCGCTTTCTTCATTTGTAAAAGGCATATATCTTGAAATTCTTTCTTAATGAGTTTGATTTATGCATGAAAATAATTTTTATATATGATACCTTTATAATTTATAATTTTTGTGTAATGTTGTTTTCTTTTATTCTTAAAAGTTAATTTTTGATTTTGTTGTAATTTTAGTTTTTAAGTTATTTATTTTAATTTTCACATTTAGTTCAATGTTTGTGGGTATCATTACTGAAAACCCTCACGAGACCCAAACTCGTCCACTAGGCAACCTAGGGGTTTAAAGGCTTGTTGCATAGGCTAAATGCAACTGTGTCAATCCACGGAAGTGATTTAGGATAGTTTAATTTTTAGTTTTTATCGCTTCTCTTGCTAAGGGACTAGCAAGAAGTTGGTTGGGAGTTGTGATGAGTGCTTAAAAAGCACAAAAGTTACCATGATTTTATGCACAATAATTGATTAAATATATATATATATATATATATGATTTTATCATATATTTATATAAATTTTTCTTTTCGGAATCACTGGTATTTTTATTGTTTTTCAGGTATTTTCGCTTAAAAACGTAACTTAAAGACACAAAGAGGAATACTACAGGAAATACATCACAAATATATTCATAAAATAAATGAGGAAAATTCAAGAATATGGAAAATTGGACAAAATGGGTCAAAAATGTCAAATAGGAGGAAATCACACCGCCGAGCTGCGCTGGCCAACGTGCTAACCGCGCCCAGTAACGCGTGTGCCTGCTCTCTATTCTGCGTGCGCCACACGTTTCCTTGCTCTATTTCGCGCACGCATGTGCCCCATCTATGAGTGCCGCTACCCATCTGTGCCCTGTTTGCGCGTGCCGCTGCGCCCATCTACCCCCATCTGCCCCATCCGCGGCCGCCAGTAAGCTAACAGTTGCTTCAAATTTTTTAGGAAATTTAGTTAGTAGCTTACTTATCTCAAGAGAGTATGTCTAGGAAGGTTTCTGATGATTTATTGTTGGTCTTATTTGTAGGAGTAACCCTACACCTTGTAAATTTTGGCATTCCTTAGGGTTTAAGGTTGTCATATTGGCTATTTCCAACCCTTAGAAGGTATGTGAACTTCCTTCTGAATTGAAGCTTAGAGTAAGCTTCTTGTAATCCATCTGAATAGGCCCTAGGGTTTCTAGCCATTGAACCCCTAGAACTAGTTGACATGCTACCACTGGTAACACATAGTAATCAGCTTCTATATGATGTCCTTTAATGATGAGAGTGAGGTTGCAGCATTGTCCAACACACTCTAATTTCTCACAGTTAGCCACCATTACTTTCAATTTCCTTCCCTTCGCTATTGGTAAGCCAAATTGGGTAGCTAAGGCCTGATCGATGAAGTTATGTGTATTGCCCCCATCAATTAGTACGACCACATTCTTATTTTTTAGTTTTCCCATGATACGTAAGGTTTGAGGATGTTCAGTTTTTGCTATAGCATGGAAGGAGATTTCAGGTAGTATTACCTAGGGGTCCAGTAGTGATGTGGATTCCTCACACTTTTCTGTAATATTCTGGTTCTATTCTCCAATCATAAAGAGTTATGGACATGCACATTGGTGGCCCACAAAACAATTATCATCATAGTAGTAACATAATCCCTTCTCTTGCCGCTCATGTGCCTCCTGATTGGGCAACTTTCGAAAGGTTATAGGTTGAGTGGAGCTACTACATTGAGCAGGAGTAGGTCCTAACAACCCCGCACTAGTGTTAGTTACTGATTTGGCAGTGTTGATAGGTAGCTGATAACGAGGGATGGGCGTAGATTTCTTCTGTAAGAAATTCCTTTCCTCAATTAATCATGCCACACCAATGGCATCAGCCAGAGTTTTGGGTTGCTTGATTTTAACATCAATTCGAATCTCATCCCTTAATCATGCGATGAAGCAGCCAATTAGAAACTCTTCAGGTTATCCATCCATACAATAAGAGAGTTTCTCGAAGGATTCCTAGTATGCTACCTGCACTTACAGTGTGTCTCATGCTAGATAGTACTTTTGAGGGGTCCTCATAGTCTGTGGCTCCAAACCTTAGTTGTGTAGCTTTGGAGAACTCCTCCCAGGTGAGAGGTACAAGAAATTTTGTGAGCTATCGGTGCCACTGTAACGTGATGCCTTCCAAGTAAAAGGAAACCAATTGTACTTATTGGTTAGCAGCTATATTAGTGAACTCGAAGTACTACTCGGCCTTATAAATCCATCATATGGGATCCTCTCCGGCAAACCTTGGAAAGGAAAGCCTTAATTGGGGATGATTGTTCTCCGTAACTGATGGCGAAATGTAGGGCTGTGATTGGTTGGTTTCATCTCTAGAAAAAGGGTTATCCTTAGGTAAGTTATGAGTTGCACACATTGCTTGCAACTCAGTGAGTACTACTTGTAACGTGTTATCATGACGTGCTAGGGTTTCTATTACGTCATTGCGACATTCGATATTGGATTTGCCTCATGTATCCATTCTCGCAACTAGCTTTGATACCACTATTACGATTAGGGCAGAGAAGATGAACAACGAAGAGAAAAAAACTGTAGAGGGAGAGGGGAAATTAGGTATAATTCTTCACATCCTTTATTTCATTTCTTAAGGGCTATATATAGCCTAAAATTTCAGAGATAAACCAAAGCAAAATTGCGTGAATCAAGTACACTAGTGTACTAACAGATTTCTGACATTTTAACCGAATTGTGTAGTGGTTTTCTTGTGCCCGTATTGCGTCTAGTTGGGCCCATCAGTGGCTGGTTGAAGCACCTCGTTCGTCAGTTGAAGCAACTCGTAGTGGCTAAGCTAATATTTTTCGTATCATAATGATATGGAAATAACATCCCACACATCATGGGAATGTCATATTGTGAAATAGGTATTAAGCTCTTCCAATACTACATTTTTCTTTTTTGAAAATAAAAAGATCCTTTTTATGGAGGCAGTATGGATGAAAATTGAAAAACATGCTAAAAATCATCTTGAATATATTATAGTGATGGCCTATGAGATTTGAAAGGAAAGGGCTAAATGCCTTTTTGAAGGTAACCATGTAATTTGGCTTATATTTGTACTAGAGCTACTGCATTATTAGAAGAGTTTCATAAGCTAAGTACTAAGGAAAACTTACTACTAGCCACGCACATCAATAGTAAATTTTACCACCAATAAAGAGCTCGAAAGTTAATGTGGATGACACGATTTCTATAACAAACAATGAAGTGGGCTTTGGTTGTATTATAAGAGATACAACTGGACAAGTCTTTGGTACTATGGTTAATACTAAGGTAGCCTTTCCTACCTTATTTTTGAATTACATCAATGTGATGGGCCTTTCTTTTAACTTGCATGAAAGCATGTTGTCAGGATTTAATATTGGAATTGATTCACTACTGGTTGTTCAACATAACAATAATATAGATGCCAAATTAGCAATGAAGGGTCGCATTCCTAAAGCTATTCGAAAATTAGTAACTAGTGCTCGTTCTTTTTCTTGTGTATATTATCACCGAAGAGCATATGATGTTGCTCATAATTTTGTTAAGTATGCTATGTCTTGTAATGATTTTGAGACTTGGCTTAAGGAAGCTCCTGATTGGCTTTTTCTGACTTTAGATTTTGATATGAACTCTATTACTAGTTAATATAACTACACTTTTCTTTAAACAATATACACATATTTTAATACTTTTTGATTCATTTTACATCCTCTTTAATTTCTATTTTTTAAATTCATTTTACATTCTCTTCGATCAAGAGCTTTGATCGATCGACTTTAACCACAATCGATCATGCAACATTTACACAATAAATTTCTACGTGCATCATGAATTAAATTCTAAACATGTTTGTAAATAATTATTTACCTAAAACATTCCAATTTTAAGTTTGTAGGTTTCTTGAACATTGAATAACAAACATAAAAACATGCATAGAAACTAATGTATATTTTACTTTATTTTTAACGAATAATATTAATTCTCATGAACCTTTCATAATGCATTGTAATAAAATTGATGATATTAGAAAACAGAAAAACAAGTAGGATCAAAAGAACAAAAACTCACAATCAAAGCGCAAAAAATAAAAAAATAAAAGAAAAGAAAGAAAGAAAAAATATTTAAAGTGAGGGCATACGACAAAGGTCAAATCAAAATGGTCAACAAGAAATATGTGATAATTTTGAAGATAAAATATGAAATTTTCCACCGTCACATTATTTATGTAACTCCATTATTTATAATAGGTCACAACACATGTCCCATTAGCCAACATCTTATCATTAATTTTCATCTAACAAACTATAGAATACTAATTTCAAAGGACATGAGAGTACATTATTGGATTTGTACTTTCTCATTATCTTATATTTGTATTTATTCATTTAGATTTTTCATAAGATCATAAAAAAATTACAAAAAATAATATTTTAAAATTTATAATAAAAAAATAACATATAAAAATTATATTTAATAATATTGAATTAGATTTAATATAAAATAATGTGTCATATTTTTTAAAAGTAAAAATACGTGAGTTGGTCATTATGGATATTATTTTCATTATTATAAATTTTAAAAATATTATATTTATTATTGTTTTTAAATAACTATTGTATTTAATCTTTGGTCATTTATCTTACAAACTTTTTAAGATAAATATTGTATTTGTTAGCATTAAATTAGTGTAACTTAATATCAACCATTAAATTTTATATGAAACGGAAATATTCAATTTAGTAACAATCCAACAAATATAAAGAGTGGTGGGAGAGAGGCAAGAATATTTATTAGACCAAAAAATATTAAGTTGACTGAGTCCACAGATGGTTGGAATGGTGGGAGAGAGGCAAAATATTTATTGGTGGATTGAGTCCACTGATGGTAGAGATGATAATCTAAGGACGGATCCACCGAAACCATGAATCAATTAAGTTGACTGAATCTAAATGTTTTTAAAATTTTAGTTTTAAAATTAAAAGAATAACATATTTTTAACAAATTTTTCTTAATTTTTATAACTAATCAATTACATGAAACAATAAAAATAGACGAAATAATGTAACTAATCAATTACAAAAATACACGTTATTAATATTTTATTACATCATCATTCAAACATTAAGATTTAAAATAGTTTATAATACATGCAATTTTAAACCATAATATAATCCACAATATTTTGAATATGTGTAACAAAATCATAATATTTTTAATTTGATTTCACGTTAATATGTTAGCTTGAACTCAATTTGAACTTATTTTGATTTTTTTAGCTATTTGAAGTGGGCTTGATTTTAGCCATATATATATTCGATTTGGGTTTTTCAATTCAAATTTGATACGATTAATTGACCTACCATACAAATTGCAATCATTTTTTGAATCCAACCCACACAATAATAATAATAATAATAAACCTATCTCTAGTGTATTTAATATCATTTGCTTTGTATTTAAAAAAATTAGAAATCGTTTACTAATTTATTAAAAATTAAGAATCTAAATACATAATTAATTATAACGAATAAACATACTACATCATAAATATCATTTTTGATCATCTCAATTAGGACTAGTAATATTCCTCTCCATTATAATTGGCTTTTTATTTGTATTATTCGTATCAACCACCTTCATTGATTTCATGTATTATGTCAATATAATACCATCTTCAACAAATAAAATAAGAATTATATATCTAAGATTATATTTACTAAGAAATGGGTTTCGAAACAAAAACAAAAACATGTCCAAATGCATTAAAATAAATTTATACCAGAACACGTCATTATAGATATAGATGATCTAAATGTAAAACACTACAATTATCGTTAATTAGTTTTTTCAACTAGAGTTTGAAAAAATAATACCCGATAAAGATTCAATTTCTATGGAGGAAGGTTCCTTTGTTAAAAAATATATAAGGAGAAGGAGAAAGCAAAATGGCTATAGTTTTAGTAAATAAGAAAGCGGCTTAACTATTTTCTTGTTTGTTTTGTGCTTAAACATTTAACATTAATTCTATCAACCTAAATTGTTAATTTGGTCATTTGAATAAAAAAATAAGGTTCAACATATATGGTACAGAATAAAACTTTTAAATGACTTTTTTTTTTCTCTTTGCCAGCAAATGTTAGATGACTTATCTAATATGAGTTAAATAATGGATCAAAAATATGTATAAAGGGTATGTACTTAGAAGTTGAGATGGATGGAAGTAGAATTGGCCATATCATTAACTATGAGACAAACGTTGAACAAGCATACTATTTTTACTCTCCAATTCACAAAATTATTCATTTAATATATTGGATATTTACGTATAATAATAAAAAGAATAAAAATATAAGGTTTATTAATTAAAAGATAATTTAATCATTTGTCTATAAATACGAAGTTATCTGGAATCTCTGCTGATATTTTTAATGCTATAATGAGCTCTAAATATGAAATCAAGTATAACTCTGATTTGTTACTTGGCTTGTATGAGTTTTGATGACCTTAAATGTATGGAACAATTTTGTAATACGTTTATGGGCACCAAAACTCATACAAGCCAAGTAACAAAATAGGAGTTACACTTGACTTCATATTTAGAGCTCATTATAGCATTAAAAATACTAGCAGAGATTCCAGATAACTTCATATTTATAGATAAATGATTAATAAAGTGCTACCATGATGTTGTCATAAGGAAAGTAGGCAAGAGATATGAGATGAAGTTTGGGCCAACAATAGGTCCATAAAACAATGCATTCCCCTAAATACATGAGCACATAACCATCCATCAAATAAACATCCATCAAACAAGAGACTTCAGATACAGGAATAGAGAAATTAAATCATTAAAAAATTACCGTTATGTTGTCATATGCTATTCAAGATCACCAAAATCTTCTCCTTATTCTTCTTGTGATGATATAATTTGAACCATATGTTCTGCCCATTCCTCTCATAAATCATCAAAATTTTGTTGGTCATAGCCCGTCTTGTTCCAACCAAAGAACTACATGTATTTAAAATCAAAATAAGAATGTAATTTCATGTATTTACAAAAAATAACTCAAATATGTTAAAAACTTTTATGTATATGGGTAAAAGATATTACTACATCATCAATTGGAATTTTGATATTTGTGATGATTTTTCTCATAAACTTCATGACATAATAACCACACATGACTCCATTATTTTGTTGTGGAACCTACGAAAAAAAGTGTACATGATTTTCCATATTTGAACATCTTTATTATTCAATAGTAAAATTATTAATATTTGCTTGTACATACCATAACTTTATTCCATATAAGCTTATGAGATTTGTTAAGGGGAATGCCCTTAAACTTGTTCCACAGCTTCCATGCCCTATCAACGTTTAAAATGGTTAGTTTTTATTAAATATTACAAAAAACAATAGAAGAAAAATAGCTAGCTATAACTCTTACATTTCAACAACTGCTTTTGTATCTTTTCTCAGTTTTATGGAAACTGAGTCAAAGTACCAAGCATGATTATTGAACAGATCAAGAATTACCAACATCCAATGATCTTGGCCTTGTTCAAACCTTAGTATCCAAGGGATTATCAACTTTTAATTTCTGTTAAGCGGTAATGCCCTATCATATAATTGTTTAGCTCTGATGCTAACATCTTTCTCTTGATATTGATTGACATATGAAGAATCATAAAACATTGATAAATGTGATGAATGATTATGTCGAAGTCGATAATAACATACCCTATATAAAAAAATATAATTAAGTAATTAGATAATATAAATATAATTATATATGTTCTACATAACTGAAAGAAAATTAAATAGATTGAGGACTCACCTTGTCCACACTTGAATTATATTTAAATCAATCATTTTATATTCAAATAGTTGCAATATGCACTTGATCGATATATAAGTTTGGTCGAGGTCTACACCAGAAATTTCTATAGGAAGTGGCACAATTCATCCATCATTTATGCTAGATGCCCTCGTAACAATAGTCATCAAAGCGTCAAGATTTCTACTAAAGTTTAAAGCATAATCATAACTATAGTTTTTCTAAGGCTTCTTCTTGAATGACTTGGTGTGCGATGATTGGCCACTAGACATAGATTTAGCACGAGATACTTGCTTCGTATCTCTTAAATATGCCACATTTAAGAGTTTTGGTATAATAGACTAAAAAAAAGTATTATGTATGTTAGTAACAATAAAAGATATAATAAAATAAGAGTATTAAACAAGTGTTATTTTTTAAGTTAAAAAATAATATCACGTCAAAATTTAGAACTTGAATTGACGGCCAAGCCATATACTGTCCAATCGCCTCTTGGACTATGGTAGCATCAGAAGGCACAGATAGTGGACAATCATGAAGTAATGATTGATCAATTACTATTCACCAATGATTAGGAAAATATTGATTATGAATCATCCGATCATTGCTCAATTGTTGTACTGTTCCAATAGCAACAAAGTCTATTGATGAAGGATGTTTCAACAAACATTTCATATTTTGTAAAAATTTTAAGTGTTATATATAATAAATAAAACATATAATAAGAAATTAAAATAATAGATTATATACACCAGAAATTAAAATCTTACCACATATGATTCATCAAATAGAAGATTCTCACCAAAACGTGCATCGTGATTTGATTGATGGTAAGAATGCATAGATTTCATTGGTGTAAATGATATATATTTTAAATCATCTAGTTAGGATTATTCATTATTAAATCCGTTCGAGAACACACACGGGCACTTGTGTTTTTGTGCTAATTATCTTGCAGTTGATTTGTGAACGATCTGATTTGTGGGGAGCTTATTGGAACGTTGGTCTGAAAACCGTTCACGCTAATATTGGAAACTGTGAAAACAGAGCAGAGGCTCGTAAGTAAAGTACATTGGCGCATTATCCTAGGAAGGGTAGCATAAGACTGAGTTTGTACTTGAACATTTGATTTTCATAGTGGAAAGTTAGGTGGTCCGGTGGACCGGTGGACTGGTGTTTTTCCTCTTAGGTCATGGTCGTGGCCTAGGTTGTTTCCACCTAAAATATCGTGTGTTATTCTTTTATTTCCGCACTTGTTTTTACACACGATTACATGGTTGGCCGCTTTGTTTAGGTCATTAAATTATAAATTGGTAAAAATTAAAAATAACCTATTCACCCCCCCTCTAGGTTAATCAGGTCCATAATTTATAAACTTTCAATTAGTATTAGAGCCGACACTAGAAGCACTTAGTGAGATTGATCCTTAGGGACACACACACTTACCTATGGACCAAATGAAAGAAGGTGGGTCATCTGTTAGACCACCACTCTTTGATGGGTTTAATTACCCTTACTGGAAGGGTCGCATGCAAGCCTTTCTCAGACAAGATGAAAAAGTATGGGATGCTATTATTGATGGTTGGGAGCCACCTTCGGTAATGAAAGATGGTGTAACAATCATAAAGCCAATAAGAGATTGGACCACTGAAGAATGTACCCTTAGTGGGGCAAACCAAAAAGGTCTAAGCTCAATATTCACTGTAGTGTCGATGGATGAGTTCCATCGCATCTCTGACTGTGAGACTACTAAAGATGCATGGAATACACTTGCTCTTGCTCATGAAGGAACTTCCCAAGTAAAACAAACTAATGCTTGTTCTAACCTTGGTGAGAAATTTCCACAACCTATACAAGTGCGCAAACTCCTAAGCTCTTTAACAACAGACTATATGATGAAAGTTACAGCGATAAAGGAAAGCAAGAATGTAGACACACTAAAAATTGATGAACTTGTTGGGTCAATCCAAACCTATGAGCTTTCTCTTGATCCACCCAAGAAAAATAAGGATGTGGCATTCAAAAGCTCCAAAATGGACATTTCTGATAGTGATGAGGATATGAATGATGAGTCATTAATCTCGATAGCACAAAAATTGAAGAAGTTCTTGAAAAAGAAGGGTCAGTAGCATAATCAATCTAATAAGGGACAATCTAGTTGTTCGAGGGACCGAAAGTCAAGGGAAATCAAGCCTCCTAGCTCTGATGGTAGGAAAACTAAGCTCACTAGTCCTCAATGATATACTTGTGGGGGCTTTGGTCATATTTGTATAGATTGTGCAAACAATAAAAAGAAATTTGGAAAAGCATTTAATGCTACACTCAGTGACACGAAAAGTGAGCAAGATAATGCTAGTAACTCAGAAGATGATGACACTAACTATCGTGCCTTCACCGCAACTTCCAAAGCACATCACAATGACTTCGACTTTAGCTCAGATGAAGAAAATGAGGAAGTAAACTCTTCTCTCTTACTATCTAAGTTTAATGTATCGAGTTATGAGTAACTATTCATAGATTGTTTAGGTGCTAGAGAAGAGAGGGATAAACTACTTCTGGAAGTAACTAAACTTAATGATATCATCAATATTTACAAAACAAATTCCTCTAGCCTAGAGAAAGATAAAAAGGAATTGTCTGAAAATATTAATGCCATGAATCTGAGACTTGTAGAAACCACTGAGGAAAACAAAAATCTTAGGCAAGAACTTAGTATTGCTAAAGATACGGTGAAAAACTTGACCATAGGTGCTGAAAAATTGACCAAAGTCCTAGACTATGGAAAGCTACATGGAGATAAGAGAGGTCTTGGATACATAGATGAACAATCAACACCTTCAACATCAAAAACCACATTTGTAAGGTCTTTAAACTATACTCATACTGTTACTACTTACGCACAAATAACTATTGCACCTATAGTAGAAAAAGTTGTTAAATTTGTGCCTGTCTGTCATCATTGTGGTAGGAAAGGTCATATAAGACCAAACTGTAGATATTTGATGAATGCTCCTAAACTTAATCATTCCCTCCATGCTTCACATAGTAAGACTCATAAGCATCATTCATCTATGCATGCTACATTATATTCAAGGAAGAATGGAAATTATAATAACTTGTTCATAAATTCTACTAGGAAGTATGAAGTCTTAAGTTCAAAAAGGCAAGCAAAATTAAGTACTTTTAATACTAGGACTCATTATCATCATCCTATTATGCATACTGCATCTTCATTTAGGATGAATAAAAAAAGTACAGCTAGTCCAAGAACACGACTATGAAACATAAGCTTGTTGAATCCCAACCCAATGATATAGAGAAATCAAAATTCAAAAAAATGTGGGTTAGGAAAGGGTTTTTTTTCCCGATCACATAATCATCTTTTATTAGAGTGCTTAAATGACCATAAGTGAGTAATCTTTATTGTCTTTATTTTATTTATTAGTTAAACTTAAAAAAAGTGTAGAATCCTTATTTGGCCAACATGGTATTGGACCCATTTAACACTTATAGACATATAACCTTACTTTTAATGACTTAACTAATTTTGACATTTATTATATAAATGATTCTACAATTTTTACTTATACACACACATATTCTTATACATGTGATGATCGATGTTGACATAAACTTCTTCACACACTCACGAACACACATATATGTTATGCTTGAAGTTTATGAATGTTCTTGAAAGACTCTAGGACTTAAACTAATCTTGTTTGTAAAATTGTGTTGAGTTCTACTTTTGCTTACTAAAATTTTACCATATAGAGGCACCTAGTATTGAGAGGGCTACCTACTGTGATGTGTGAAGCTACCGCAATGAACGGAGAGGGCTACCTCACAACTAGTGTGAACGTTATCATGCTAGGTTTATAGCTTGTGAAAAAAAAGGAGAAAAGATTATGCAAGAAAAAGTGACTACTTATAAATCATGTATATTCAATGCACAAAAAGAAAGAGCCAATAGAGGTTATAAATATATATATATATATATATATATATATATATATAATTTACCTCATATGTATGAAATAATAATAATAATAATAAGTCCTCTTTTAGAAGATATACTTTATTTTGTAAGATTGAAGACTCGGTTATAGTTTTACATGATAGGTGATAATTTTTTCTTTTGAGTCTTTTTTGATAGGTTATAAATGAATTAATTGACATATTTGTGGAGTTTAAAAAAGAATACTACTTTAAGTAAATGTCAGTATGTCATTATATGTGTGAAGTGTGCGTGTGCACCTCACCTATTGTACTTATTTACTTATGCGATAAATAATCAAAATTGGAGTTAAAAAATGATGAGTTCTCAATTGGTTGAGTACTTGTTTGTAATTAAATGAGTTTAATATCTTACGTGGCTATGGAAATTTGAAAATATAAATAAATAAAATAATAAATAAATAAATAAAAAGTTTGTTTAATTTACATCCTCTTTTCATTTATTACATTTTTCATTAGTTTCTAAGAGAATCATAAAACTTAGGGGGAGTTTAAAGCACATTGCACTTTTGCATTACTCTGATTTTAAACTGTTATATTTATAGAATGAGTTTAGCTTCATGTCTTTGTCTAATACTTTGTCCTTCTCGTATGTCAAAAAGGGGAGAGAAATAATGTGTTTTAATTCCATGTGTTTATTTTGTTATGCATATAGGGGGAGAACATATTTAATTAAGCTTGATTGATATGAATGCACAATACATGATTATTCTTTACACTTCGCTTATTTCTATGTAAATTGAACTAATATATAATGAGGATTTCATGCCAAGTTGTCCTATACTTTATCAATGTCATTTCAGTTACAAACTTGTCAAGTTGCAACGAAGATGGACCTACCGGACCATAGGATACTTCCACTATGGAGTCTGGGACACCATTGTATTTTATCTTATTCCAATAAGTGTAATGTAGTGAGAGAGATATTTTGCCACACGAAAATGCCAAAGGGGGAGTTTGTAAGTACTATGAGTGTTGGCTATTTTCGTGGACAAAATATTTACTTGTAAATTTTTTTTAAACCTACTATCAAGTTTATCAAGAAAAGCCAAACAAATGCTCAAGTATCAAATATTCGTACTTCAGGTATGTCTTTTATAACTACGACACATAGGATTACATTTATGCATTTAATAGCACATGTTCATAAATCTAAGATTATTTTTTGTGCTTAAATATTTTTTTTATGTGTCTTAATATTTTTAAGATGTGATTTAAAAAATATTTTTTAATTAAATATTTAAATGGACCTTGAGTAATGAAGCCTAAAATATTTTAACCCTAATACTATTAGGTTATCATTATCAATATATATATATAGACAACTGCTGCAAATTGTTATATATACGCCAGTCGTTCAATGCCGAAAGATAGAAGAAGAAAAGGTTAACAATCAAGAGCGGCACTGAAGATAATATAGGAATTAATATAGAAATGCTGTGAATGAAAAGGTATTGCATAAGTGTTTATATGAACAGAGGAAACTAACCATCAACAACATCAGTTATTACACATTACGGCGAAAAAGGTAATTAACATATATATATATATATTGATTTATAAGATTATATGTGTATTGATTTATAAGATGGTGCTTTTAATTTTTTTTAATAATTTTCTCAATTACTAAAGAGATTAAATAGGTTGATTAATATTAAATTAATATTATATTTGATATATTTATTTGGTATTTTTATATTTATATAGTTTCCTCTTGATTATATTCTTACATATTTAAATCAAATAATTTTATATGTGATCATAATTATTTGATTTGATTATTAAATTTCAAAGAAACTATTCTTATTGATTTTTGTTTAATCTTTTTACTCTAGAATGTACTAGTTGATTTGGTTTAAATGATATATATTTTAAATCATCTAGTTAGGATTATTCATTATTAAATCCGTTCGAGAACACATACGGGCACTTGTGTTTTTGTGCTAATTATCTTGCAGTTGATTTGTGAACGATCTGATTTATGGGGAGCTTATTGGAACGTTGGTATGGAAACCATTCACGCTAATATTGGAAACTATGAAAACAAAGCAGAGGCTCGTAAGTAAAGTATATTGGGGCAGTATCCTAGGAAGGGTAGCATAAGACCGAGTTTGTACTTGAACATTTGATTTTCATAGTGGAAAGTTAGGTAGTCCGGTGGACCGGTGGACCGGTGGTTTTCCTCTTAGGTCATGGTTATGGCCTAGGTTGTTTCCACCTAAAATATTGTGTGTTATTCTTTTATATTCGCATTTATTTTTACACACGATTGCATACCTAACCGCTTTGTTTAGATTATTAAATTATAAATTGGTAAAAATTAAAAATAACCTATTCACCCCCCTTTAGGTTAATGAGGTACATAATTTATAAACTTTCAATGAATGACTAAAAGCAAATAAAAAATATGATTTTAAATGAAATAAGAGTGGTTATTAGGTTTATTTATTTCTATATCAAATATTAATTAGAAAATGTTTTATACAAATTAAGAAGTTAAATTAATCATGATTTACAATTGCAGACAATAAATAACAAAAAAATATTATAATATTATATGTGGATGTAAATTTAAACAAAAAAAGTAAATAAATAATGAAAAATAAAATTACATTAAAATATATATTATTATAACCTCATAAATATTAATGAAATAAGAAAAAAGAAGATAAATATAACATATAATACATATGTGGTATTTATTAATTCATTTAAAAATTGAAGGAGTAAAATATCTGAATTTGTGAAGCTTACGGAATAATTGAGTATTTAACCCGTTTTATTTTTCTTACGAAATTTTCATATGCTTTGCATTAAATTATGAAAATTTCATGGTTTGAATTTAGAGATAGTAATTATTATAAGTTGGGTTGGTTTAATTTGGTCTAAATTAACACAATTTAAATTAATCTAACCTTAATTTAAATTGAATTTAATTCAAGTGAGTAAACATGAATCGGATCCCATACCAAAAACAAAATGATGGTCCAAACAAGTCAGAATTATTAATTACACGTTTTTTTCATTAATTATATTTTTTGTAAATCAAAAAATATTTTTAATGAAATTAAAGCTCATTAATAAAAACATCGTTACATGAAACAACAAAAAATGGACAAAATAATGTAACAACTAATCAATTACAAAAAAAAACACATTAACAATATTTTATTACATCATCATTCAAACATTAAGATTCAATATAGTTTATACTACATTCAATTTTAAACCATAATATAATCCACAATATTTTGGATATGTATAACGAAATCATAATATTTTTAATTTGATTTCACGTTCATAGGTTAGCTTGAACTCAGTTTGAACTCATCTAAAGTTTTTTAGCTATTTGAAGTGGCTTGATTTTGGCCAGAATTGTATTCGATTTGGGTTTTTCAATTCAAATTTGATACAATTAATTGAACTATCATAGAAATTGTAATCCTTTTTTGAATCCAACCCGCACAATAATAATAATAATAAGCCTATCTCTTGTGTATTTGAACAACTTGTATTTTAGATGAAAAATATTATTATATTGTGATAATAAATATTAAATAAAAAATACTACGACTCAATAAAATAATTTTTAATATCATTTGCTTTGTATTTAAAAAACAATTTAGTCTTTTGGGAATGCTACTACACTCCATCCTATACTCTTTTATACACACATTTTCATGAATAACATGCAACATTTTCTTTTTTAAAAGAATTATTTTAATTTGAAAGAAAGATTAATTATAGAAAGAAAAGACACATATCATGCATTTAGAAAATTATAACAATTGATGTATAAGTTAGTGCATGAATGAGTTTTTTTAAAGTTCATCTTGTTTACTTTTATTTTATCTCCAACCTAAATAAGTATCAAAAAATATTTTCCATAAGGGTTATTGTGAAATTTTATGGAATTTAAAATCTTTGTAGAATAACTCTCTTTTAAAAGATTAAACTAATAATTGGTAATGTTCATTGTACATATAAACTCTAGTTACTTTTAAAATTTGAAAGTGTGTGGGTATATAGACCAACATATTAATAAAATTTACCTAAAGTGTAATGGGATTTTAGGTTTAATTCTATTAAGACAAATTCATTAATTGATTATTGTAGGTTGATTTTAGGTTTTTATGTATTACTTGTATATTATTTTAAATGTCATTATGTCTTTTTTTAAGGTTTTTTCCTAATGAAAATTTAGTTATATTTTCTTAATTTTATTTGGATGATTCTTAAATTGTACACTTGCACAAAAATATGTTTGAAACTTTTATATATTTTTCTTAAATTAGGTTTTTTCTATTTTTTTAATAGCAAATTTTTGAGTTAAGATGTCTTGGTTTATACATTTATCTAATTAACCCACCTTTCGTGATATTTTAGAATTAGAATTTATTAATTATAACAAGTTCATTACTTAGTGATGGATTGGAACTTAACAAAATAATAATAATAATAATAATTTATAGAAAATTATCACAATTATGACGTCATTTGTGCTTCCCTTTCATTGTCTAAAAGATGAACTCTAGTTTTTTTATCAACAATATCAAGAAGAGTTTCAATGAAATAGACAAAGATTACTTTTTGATAAATGCATTTGACTTAGAATTATTCTTATTCTATACCACAAACATCAAGTATTTTAATTCTACTTTGATCATTTTTAATATAAATCACAATAAGAACCAAGTCTTCTCTTTTAAAATAAACTGTCTCATAAAGACTTCCACTAGCTCCAATCACCTTTGACATTTTAGTTAATATTAAAACGTTAATTCTCATTTTTGAAGTATTTGTTTGAACACGTTAGGTATAGTAGTGTGGTAATTATTAACATTAATCAGTTAAATAAAATGATTAAAAAAATGTTGAGAACTGTTACTGTTGTAAGAATATAGTAGAAATCAAATCAAATCATAAAAAAAAGCTAGTTAAATAAGATAATGGATGACGTCAAAAGTGGAAATTAATTGCCTAGTTATTCATGCAAAGCATTAAACAAACATATTGGCACAAACACAAAATAGTACCAAGTCTTACAAAATTTCAACCAAATTAAGAAAGTTCTGAGACCAATATAACAAAGAGGGAAAAGGTAAAAGGAAAGAAAGAGAGAACAAATAATAATAGTATTAGAATAAGATGAAAAATGACCAATTCCATGTTTACAAGTTAAATGCTAAAATCAAACTAGGAGGACTTGAATAAACTATGTATATCATTATGCTAGGTTTGGCGTGAAGTTTAACCAAGTCTTCTATAGAAACCAAGACTCCTTCAGAGAATCCCCGTGTTACGAATTAGGGCAGAGAGAACGCGAAGAGAAGAAGATATCAAGAAGAAGGAGAAATTCAGGTAAAATCTGTTGTAATTTATTCCATTTCTTGCGGCTTTATATAGCCTAACAATTTAGAGAGAATTCACAAAGAAATTGTGTGAATCTCGTGCACTAATGTGCTAACAGATTTTCTAACATTCTAACAGAAAGAGCCAGTTGTTCCTCGTGTCTGAGCTGCGTCGATCTTCATCGTCCGTCTAGGGTTGGTTGGCGCGCTCGGTTCGTTGGTTGTAACCGCTTGTAGTGGTGGATCTGATTTGGTTCGTATAATTCCTCCCTCTCTTTTAGAATCCTTGTCCTCAAGGATGAACTCTGGGTAGGCTTTAGAAAATCACCTTTCATTTTCCCAGGTAGCCTCGATGCTTGTAGTTCCCATCCATTTGATTAGAATCTCTCTCTTTGATCGGTACCTTCCTTTTTGAATCACTCGGCGATCTAAGATAGTTTCAGGTTGAGGCATAATTATGGAGTTTTCGGTTGTAGGTGGTAATTGATGGTGGATAGGTATTGAGGTTCCAACATACTTCCTTAATAAACTGACGTGAAACACATCATGTATCTGAGATTCTGGGGGTAGGGCCAATCGATAGGCTACAGAGCCAATCCTTTCCTTGATTTGGTAGGGTCCAAAGAATAGAGAGGCAAGCTTCATGTTTGAGCGGAATGCAACTGAAGTTTTTTTGTAAGGTTGTAGCTTGAGATACACATAGTCTCCTTCAAGGAAGGTGACTTCCCATCTATGTTGATCTGCTCGACACTTCATCCGATTTTGAGCTTGTGTAAGTTTGTGACGAAGTTCTCTAAGAATGGTGTCTCGATCACGCAAGTATTCATCTACAGTTTGGATGTTGGAGGTGCCAGGAATGTAAGCTACTAGATGGGGAGGAGGGATTCCATAAACAGCTTCAAATGTAGTAGTTTTGGTGGATGAGTGTATTGAGGTGTTGTAGCTGAATTCTGCCCAAGGTATCCATTCTACCCATAGTTTTGGCTGATCACCAACAAAGCAGCGTAGGTATTGCTCTAAGACTCGGTTGATTACCTCAGTCTATCCATCAGTTTGGGGATGATAACTAGAAATCATACATAGTTGTATACCCTGTAACTGAAATAAGGCCCTCCAAAAAGAACTTATGAAGACTTTATCTCGATAACTTACTATGGAAGTAGAAATGCCATGTAGTCGAACTATATTAGACACAAATATTTTGGCAACACCTAGGGCAGTAAAAGGATGCTTCATAGCAATGAAGTGTACATATTTGGTCAATCGATCTACTACCACCATAATCACCGTATGGCCTTTAGAAAGAGGAAGTCCTTCAATGAAATCCATGGAGATATCATACCATATCTTTGTGGGAATCGGTAGGGGTTGTAGCAATCCTGCAGGTGTCATACAATTACTTTTGAACCATTGACATGTGTCACATTATTGAAGGTATTCCTTTATTTTCTATTGCATGTTTGGCCAACAAAAATTCTGCCTTACTCTAGTTAGTGTTTTCTGAAAACCAAAATGTCCTCCAATAGGTGAGGAATGGCATTCCACCAGTATTTTCGGTATCAAGGTTGATTGAGGGCTTAGAAAAGCCCTGTTTTTTTGTACTAAACCCTATTACGATAGTGGATGTGTGAGTTACCTATGGCTGTTGTTAAACCTTCCAGCTTATCATAGAAAGGGTCTTGTTGAACTTCTTACTGGAGTGTTGTCCACCAATCTGCTAAAGGTTGCGAGACGGACAGGTACTGAAATTCTACTACTCTGGACAATGAGTCAGGTCCACGGTTCTCAGTTCCTTTTTTATACTCAATCACATAGTCGTAACCTATAAGTTTAGACAACCAACTTGCTTGAGCAGGGGTGGTTATTCTCTATTCCAGGTAGGGTCCTTACGGTGAAGGGTTTGCCTAGCATGTAGGGTCGCCAAACCTTAATAGCCTTGACCATAGCTAACATTTATTTTTCATAGGTTAACAAGGGTAACGCTGATCCCTTGAGTGCTACACTAAAGTAGGCTATCGGCCTATTTTCTTGGCTGAGGATTGACCCAAGGCTGATACCACTAGCATCACATTCAACCACAAATCATTCTGAGAAATTAGGTAATCGTAGGACAGGAGGGGATGTAAGAGCCTTTTTAAGCTGTTGGAAGGACATCTCAGCTTCTTCACCCTAGTAGAAGCCTTCTTTTCACAATAATTGAGTCAATGGTGTAGCTAATCCTCTAAAGTGTTGAATGAACTTTCTGTAATAACCTGCCAACCCAAGGAATCTCCAAACACCCTTAGATGTGGTTGGTGTGGGCCATTCCTTGACTACATGGATTTTTGCAGGATCCACTAAGACTCCTTGCTCAGAGATAAAATGGTCTAAGTAATCCACCTGTAACACCCCAAATTGGCACTTGGATTCCTTTATAATTAATTGGTTATTTGTCAGTAACTGAAGGATAGATTGTAGTTGCCACATATGCTCTTCGCAAGTTTTGGAATATACCAATATTTCGTCAAAGAAAACCAGAACAAATTTCCTAAGAAAGGGTCAAAAGATATCATTCATAAGGCCCTGGAAAGTAGCTGGTGCATTGGTTAGGGAAAATGGCATTACCAGGAATTCATAGTGACCCTCATGAGTTCTAAAGGCAGTTTTAGGTGTATCTTCATCTTGAGCTCTTATTTGGTGGTATCCCGAATGTAAATTGAGCTTAGAATAAACTTTAGATCCATATAGTTCATCTAACAACTCGTCAATGACAGGTATAGGGTATTTGTCTTTGATAGTAAGGGCATTTAAAGCTCGATAATCCACACAAAATCTCCAGGTGCCATCTGTTTTCTTGACAAGCAACACTGGTGAGGAAAAGGGGCTATTGCTTCGTTTGATCAATTGAGATTGCAAGAGTTCCTGCACTATTCTTTCAATCTCAGTTTTTTGGTAGTGTGGGTAACGGTAAGGTCTAACATTCACTGGTTCAGAGTTAGTTTGTAAGGTAATTCTGTGATCATATACCCGTGCAGGAGGTAAGCTAACAGCTGGTTCAAAATTTTTAGGGAATTTAGATAATAGCTTACTTATCTCAAGGGAGTATATCTGGGGAGGTTTTTGATGATTGGTTGTTGGTCTTATTTGTAGGAATAACCCTACACCCTGTACATTCTGGCATTCCTTAGGGTTTAAGGCTGTCATGCTGACTCTTCCCAACCCGTGGAAGATGTGTGTGCTTCCTTTTGAATTGAAACTTAGGATCAGCTTCTTGTAATCCATCTGAATAGGTCAAAGGGTTTCTAGCCACTGAACCTCTAGAACCAATTGACAAGCTGCTACTGGTAACACATAGTAATCAGCTTCTACAGGATACCCTTGAATGATAAGAGTGAGGTTGCAGCATTGTCCAACACATTCTAACTTCTCACAGTTAGCCACCATGACTTCTAATTTTCTTCCCCTGGTTATTGGTAAGCCAAATTGGTTGGCTAAGGCCTGATTGATGAAGTTATGGGTACTGCCCCCATCTATCAGAATCAACACCTCCTTGTTTTTCAATTTTCCCATAATACGTAAGGTTTGAGGATGTTCAGTTCCTACTATAGCATGGAAAGAGATTTCAGGTAGTATTATCTGGGGATCCAATAGTGTTGGGTTTTCTTCACCTTCTTCTGTCTCATTATGGTTTACTTCTTCCATCATGAAGAGTTGGGGACGTGCACATCTGTGACCTGCAACAAATTTATCATCACAGTAATAACATAATCTTTTTTCCCGCCGCTCACGTGCCTCCTGATTGGTCAACTTTTGAAAGGTTATGGGAGGATTAGGGCCACTGCGTTGGATAGGAGCAGGTCCTAACAGTCCTACACTAGTGTTAGTTACTGGTTTAATATTGTTGACATGTGGTTGAAAATGAGACATGGTTGAGGATTTCTTCTGTAAGCAATTTCTTTCTTCTATTAAACGTGCCACACCAATGGCATCAGCTAGAGTTCTAGGTTGCTTGATTTTAACATCAATTCGGATCTCATCCTTTAGTCCTGCAATGAAGCAACCAATTAGAAACTCTTCAGGTAACCCATCCATACAATGAGAAAGTTTCTCAAAGGATTCCTGATATGCTGCCACACTCGTTGTGTGTCTTAAACGAGATAGTGCTTCTGAAGGATCTTCGAAGTCTGTGGGTCCAAACCTTAGTTGGGCAGCTTTGGAAAATTCCTCCCAGGTGAGAGGTCCACGAAAGTTTGTCAGCCATCGGTACCACTGTAAGGCAATGCCTTCCAAGTGGAAGGAATCCAATTGTACTTGCTAGTCAGCCACTATGTCAGTGAACTTGAAGTACTGCTCAACCTTATAAATCCAACTTGTAGGATCATCTCCTGAAAACCTTAGGAAGGACAGCCTCAATTGGGGGTGAATGCTTTCTAAGACTGGTCGCGAAGTGTGGGGGTATGATTGGTGGCTTTCGTCTCTTCCAAAGGGGTTATCCTCAGGTAAGTTACGAGCTGCTCGTAATGCCTATAACTCTGTGAGCACAGCTTGTAATGTGTTATCATATCGTGTGAGGGTGTCGATTACATCATTGCGAAATTCTAGATTTGATTTGCCTCGTGTATCCATTCTCGCAACCAGCTCTGATACCACTATTACGAATTAGGGCAGAGAGAACACGAAGAGAAGAAGATATCAAGAAGAAGGAGAAATTTAGGTAAAATCTGTTGTAATTTATTCCATTTCTTGCAGCTTTATATAACCTAACAATTTAGAGAGAATTCAAAAAGAAATTGTGTGAATCTCGTGTACTAATGTGCTAACAGATTTTCTGACATTCTAACAGAAAGAGCCAGTTGTTCCTCATGCCCGAGCTGCGTTGATCTTTGTCGTCCATCTAGGGTTGGTTGGCGCGCTCGGTTTGTTGGTTGTAACTGCTTGTAGTGGTGGAGCTGATTTGGTTCGTATCACCCCATCTATAAATACAAGAGTTTCTACTTGCTAGATTTCACAACCCCATACAATCAAACAATTCAATATACATAAGCAATAAAAAGATCCTAGCTATTTCCAAATCCAAATATGAAGGCCATTTACTTCTCCAACTTAGCTTTTGTCATCTTGGCTTTGGCTACCACCATTGCCTATGCCTCTGATCCTAGCCCTTTAAAGGACTTTTGTGTAGCAATCAATGACACAAAATCCGGGGGTAACAATGTTTTCAGATGAAACTTATGCTTCAAATAAAAAGTTTTTTTTAATATATGAAATGATCATTAATGTAATTCGAACATGTTATTGTACAAAGAAATTTATATGCTTCAAAACTAATGTTTTTTTCTTGTTTGTCAAGTCTATAGAACTAACAAATATTTCTACAATGCAGTGTTTGTGAATGGAAAGTTGTGCAAAGACCCAAAGCAAGTTGTTACTGACAATTTCTTCTCTGGGCTTCAAATTCAAAGAAACACATCCAATCCAATTGGGTCAACAGTTACACCAGTGAATGTTCAACAAATACCAGGGCTTAACACTTTTGGGATCTCTTTGGTTTGAATTGACTACGCATCATATCGCCTAAACCCACCTCACACTCACCCTCGTGCTACTGAAATCCTTGTAGTTGTTGAGGGTACTCTCTATGTTGGCTTTGTCACATCTATTCTTGAGAATCGTCTAATTACTAAGGTCCTTAACAAAGGAGACGTGTTTGTATTTCCCATTGGTCTTATTCACTTCCAATTCAATATTGGTCACAACAATGCAGTTGTTTTTGCTGGTCTTAGCAGCCAAAATTCAGGAGTCATTACCATAGCAAATGCTGTATATGGATCCAATCCTCCTATTAATGCTGACGTTCTTACTAAAGCCTTCCAAGTTGACAAAAATGTGGTTAATTATCTTCAGAAGCAGTTCTGGTGGGACAACAATTAAAAATATTAGACCTAGTCATTAATAATTAATGTTTGTTTTATTTCTTATCACATTGTCAACCATATATAGTCATATTTGAATAAAGAAAATGGTTCTCTTTGTACCATTCCCAATAATATAACTAATAAAAAATGTTTATGTAATTTTTTTACTATCTTGTGCTAGATTTAAAGTTAAACGTTATATTTATGACACTATTGTTACAGGTGACAAAATTAGATCACATAATTTTTTTGAACTATAGGTCATTAAATTTTTTTACTTTTAACAAAATTATACTTTAAAACTGTATCTATTAGATGGGTTAGTACAAATTTGCTATTTATAAAAACGGGTCGCTGAAATCCCTTTTGTAAAGCAATTGAATTGAGCTTTCCTACTTGTTCTCTTTCAAACTAGGGTTAGCACAAGTTTATTACTTTATAAAATAGATTTATGCGACCCTTTTTTGTAAAGATAGCGAACTTATACTACCCAATTAAATTAATAGAGGATTAAAATACACTTTTTTCCAAAGTTACGAACTTGAGCTATACTTTTTTCTAAAATTTTGTATATCAATATTTAGTGTTATACAGGCTGTAGAGTTAGTGTAAATCAAGCTGTATTTTCATTATTGTTACCAGCTGTTCTATTCCTAGAATTAGTGGACACATTGTATTTCTATATATAGATTGTATTATAGTGTTGTAGAAAATAAGAGAAAACAGAGAATACATACTCCATATTATCTCCATCATATCTCTCGGAATACATTCAACATGGTATCAGAGCATTTCTGAAATCCAGAAATCTAATTTTGTGTTATATCAATTCTATCCAAGGAACACTAATTTCTATCCTCATCATTTCTGAAATTAAGAAATTCAAAAATTCAAAAATTCAAAAATTCAAAAATTCAAAAATTCAAAAATTCAGAAATCCAGAAAGCAGAAATCCAGAAATCCAGAAAGCAAAAATCTAGAAAGTAGAAATCCATTTTCTGCAGCAGCTTGCATTCCAGAGGCAAGTAGAAATCCATTTTCTGCAGCTTGCTTTCCATCTCAGTCATCGTCGCCGATCATCATCATCGCCGTCTACTTCAATCAGTAAGTCTCAGTCTCGCAGTCACATTCTGCTTTGTTTTTTTTGTTTCCCGTAGGAGTAAGCTGTTTTAATATATATCTACCCGACCTGGTCAAACCCTACCCGACCCGGTCCAGCAGATTATTAAAAAAAAAAAATAGCCCACAAATTTCAGTCCACGTATAATCTACAATTGCAACAAATGGCCACGGGAAAACCTATAATTCTTGGTTCCATAGACAATAGTCTTATGCCCATCACCAGTCACAAATTAAATGGGCACAATTATCTTCAGTGGTCCCAATCCGTCATGATGTTTATATGTGGAAAAAATGAAAGATGATTACCTTACTAGCGATGCCGCAGCTCCAAACAAAGACGATCTACAATACAGAACATGGAAATCTGAAAACAATATGGTGATGTCTTGGTTGATCAATTCCATGACAAACGAAATTGGAGAGAATTTTCTTCTCTACAAAACCGCCAAAGGAATATGGGATGCAGCCAAAGACACTTGTTCCAGTTCTGATAATATGTTCGAACTATTTGAGATCAAGAGCATCCTCCATGATCTTCGCCGAGGAGAGTTGTCAGTTACACAATACTTTAACTCCCTCACTCGATGTTGGCAACAATTAGATCTCTTTGAGGTTCACGAATGGATCTATCCAGCAGACAACATCTTGTACAAACAGATTATTGACAAGAAACGGGTTTTCAAATTTTTACTGGGACTCCATAAAGATCTTAATGATGTGCGCGGCAGAATTCTCGGCACAAAACCTTTTCCCAGTATTCGTGAAGCCTTCTCTGAAGTTCGTCAAGAGGATAGTTGAAAGAAAGTAATGATGGGTCCTCAATCTACAATGATGGGTTCTCAATCTACCATTTCCGTGACTGGAGAAGGATCTACACTTGCCATTCGAGGCCATCAGCACTCTTATAATATAGACAACCGTCCTCATCATGGAAGACCTTGGTGTGATCATTGTCATAAACCTGGTCATACTAAGGAAACCTGCTGGAAAATTCATGGTAAGCCCACTGATTGGAAACCACCGTTCACACAGCACATCAACAAAGAAAGTCATGGAAAAATTGCCTCTAAATCTCAAGGCAATGAGTGACCTGAATCTGCTCTATTTAGCAAGGAACAGATTGATCTCCACCAAAAATTATTTGGACAATCCTTGACCACATCACATGCCACTATAGCTCAATCAGGTAACACCCTTAATGCTCTTAATGTGAAACAGGTTATGAGACCATGGATTGTTGATTCCGGTGCTTCAGACCACATGACGGGTGATGCTTCTCTTCTCATGAATCTTAAATTCTACCAGACTGGACACACTGTCCGAATTCCCGACGGTTCAGTATCCAAAGTAACAGGAATTGGTTCAGCCAAAATTTCAAACTCTTTTATTCTAGATTCTGTCCTTCTTGTTCCTACACTTGATTGTAATCTTGTATCAATTACTAAACTCACCCGTGATAAAAATTGTATGGCTAAATTTGTTCATAACCTATGTGAATTTCAGGAACTGCATTCGGGGAAGATGATTGACAGTGCTAAGGAATACTCGGGACTCTATCTCCTCAGCAGTGAAGAACCTTCAACAAGACAAGCCCACCAAGTTGTATCCGAAGTTTCTAATCAGAATAAAGCTTTGTTAAACCTTAAGTCCAATAAAGATGGTAAAATCATTTTGAATCACTATTGTTTAGGTCATCATAATTTCAAGTATTTATAGAAACCTTTTCCTTCATCATTTAGAAATAAAAATTCAGAAGTTTTTGAGTGTGTCAATTTTCAAAACATGTTAGAACTTCATATCGTCATCTTCCGCATAAAAAATCACATCTTTTCTCATTAATTCACACTGATATATGGGGACCTTCTCGAATAAAAAAAATCACAGGGACACGTTGGTTCATTTCATTTGTGGATGATCATACTCGAACCACTTGGTTATTCCTAGAATTAGTGGACACTTTGTATTTCTATATATAGATTGTATTATAGTGTTGTAGAAAAACAGAGAAAACAGAGAATACATACTCCATATTATCTCCATCATATCTCTCGGAATACATTCAACAAATATAATAAGTTTGAATTATACTTTTTTTCCACTAGCTTTACCACTTTTAACACTTTAGTCACTTAACAAAATTTTTGTAACTTTTCTTCATCTTACTTTTCATATTTAACACATTTAGTCTAAATTTAAAAATTAGACTAAAATGCACTATATGAGTAAGAATTAACGTGTTCAAAAAACTTATTTTTTAAATTATTTAGTCCCTTAACTTTTACATTTTAACATATTTAGTCCACTATCTTTAAATTTGGATTGAAATTACAAAATTTTTATCACGAAATTAAAGTAATAAAAGTGATAAAGTTAGTTTACTAAAAGTATGATTCACTCATATAAAAATATAGTGAACAATCACATTAGTTACTTTCTTCCTAGCTAGTGATTGATGCTTAAGTTTTGTATTTATAAAATAACTTGCAAGTACATGAATCATTTTATAAGAAGTGATAAGTATACTTATCTAAAGAGAAATTACTTGATTTTTAAATAACTCAAAAAATTCTAAAAAAAAGAAAATTAAACTTAAACATTCTGTTACAAAGTTTGAGTTTTTAAAATATCTTAACTAAGGACAAAAAAATTAAAATGGATTCAACAAACATCAGGCAAACAAAATTTTCACTCAATAGAGAATTTATGAGTTAGATTAGTTAATTAATCATACTTATTATTAATTAGACTATTAAAGTTATGAATTAAAATTATTTATTCTCTCTTATATATACAAATAGGAGACTAATTAGGTTTACTCTTTGTTATTAATTAAAATTATTTAACACTTTTAGTCGAGTCTATCAATTAATTTTAATAAATTATGCTTCTTTTTTAGGATATTAATAAATCATTTAATTGTCATCTTCGGTCAAGTCTAACAATTTAAATTCTCATAAAGGTGTTAAAGTTATGTTAATAATCAAATATCTGAAAAATAACTTTCAGATTTTAAATCTATTACGAAAGATATTTCTTTAATATATTTTTTAATAATAAATCTTCTAAATTTTTTTGAAATAGAGCATGAATCTAAATAAGATTTAGATAATTACATTTAATATCCAAGAGTATTAAATACTTTAAGTTAGATTCATATAATTAAATGTTAAATCTTACTCTCATGTTTATTATGAAAAATATTTTGTCAATTTATTTTCTATACCAAATTTCATTTAAATATTGATGAATAAATAAAGCTTTCATTTTATAAAATAATTTACCTATTTTAATATTTCACACACATAACTATATTACTAATATCTCATAGTATTTTCTACCAGACATGCCTAATTTAATAAATAATAAGTAAATAAAATATAGCATTTAGAGCAACATATAAAATTATCTATAAATAGAAGAATACTTTTAAATTATATCTCAAGCGTGTCTTTCCAAATACAATTTTTTAGTACTATTTTTGTATTTGAAAAACCTCTAAACAAATTTACCAATACTCTTTATTGAATTAAAAGAAAACTACAACATAAACTAAACTATGTTCAACTCTCAAAATTGGGAGAAGAACTTTGAAACTAAGAAAATAAAAACTTAAGAGAAAAATAAGAAATTAGTTAAAGAAAGCACCGATGGGACAATTAGTTAAACTCAGAAGTAGTTCCGGTGGAACAACAATTAAAAATACTAGGCCTAGTAATTAATATAACAAATAAAAAATGTCAACCTTATTATCTTTGAATAAAGATACCGATTCCTTTTGTACCATTCCCAATAATATAGCAAATAAAAAATGTTTTTGTAATTTGTTCACTATCTTCTACTAGATTTAAAGTTCAATGTTATATTTATGGTACTATTGTTACAAGTGACTAAGTTAGGTCACATAAAATTATGGAAAGAAGGGTCACGAAAGTTTATTATCTTTAATGAAAATGCACTTTAGACATGTACATATTAGATGGGAAAACACTAGTCTACTATTTCTACAAAAAAGATCGCAAAAATCTATTTTGTAAAGTAATTGACTCCATCCGTCCTACTTGTTCACTTCGAAATTGGAGTAGTACAAGTTCATGACTTCATAAAATAGACTTCCATGACCAGTTTTTTAAAGTAACGAACTTATATTACCCAACCAAATAAATAGGGGACTAAAATAACTCTTGTTTAAAGTTACAAATTTGGGCTATATTGTTTTCTAAAATTTTGTATATCAATATAAAAAGGGTGAATTGTACTTTTTCCACTAACTTTACCACTTTTAATATTTTAGTCACTTAATAAATTATCAGTAAATTAAACACAACATTTAGAAACACACATAAATATTATCTGAAAATAGAAGTATACTTTCAAATTATACCTCAAGTGTATCCTTCCAAGTACAATTTTTCATTATTATTTCTATATCTAAAAAACCTCTAAAACAATTTACCAATACTATTTTTTGAATTAAAAGAAAACTACTATATACACTAAAGTATGTTCAACTCTCAAAGTTGATAGAAGAACTTTGAAACTAAGGAAATAAAAACTTAAGAGAAAACTAAGAAATTAGTTAAAAAAAAGAAGGAGCTAATGGAATTAAAAAGGATGATGATTACAATGTGTTGTTGCGCTTTTAGAAATCTTTTTGTATCTTACCCCTTTGCATTAATTTTGGAACATAATTAAAGCTTACATATATTATTCTTTTATGTTTCCTAGTTGCAATGGAGTGCTTCCAAATGTTATTATTCGAATGTTTATTAGTTGAATCAATTTCAAGCTATAAATACCTGAAAAAACAAAACATACTCGTGATTTCGAAAAGAAAGATTTGTTAAAATGATGATAAACTTATGCAAATACAAATCTATTTTGACATTTAAAATGCATAAAATCATGTCATATTTAGTTCTTTTAAGCACTCATCATAACCCCCAACTAGATTCTTACTAGTCTCTAGCAAGAAAAGTGAAAAACTAAAAACAAAAATTAAATAAAATTAAATTATCTTAAATTATTTCCGTAGATTGCCACGATATTTAGCATATGTAGTAAGCCTTTAAATGTTGCCCTAGTTGAGTTTTAGTCTCGTGAAAGCTTTCAGAGGCAATACCCATAGACATCAAACTAAAATGCAAAAATTCAAAAACAAATGACAAGAATAAACAAATTACATACAAACAAATAACAAAGTAAAAATCTGAAATAAAAGATAACAAAATAAAATAGCAAAATTTTCTCATGCTTTTAATCTCTTTTAAGTTCACAATTAAAATTCAAAGAATAAATTAATTTTACATCCTACACATTCATAATCTATTGTAACAATTAGTGGAAAAGCATATTCATAACCATATCAGAAGGGCATCAATATTAACTTGCCCAATTTTAGTGTTTGGAATCCGAATTCCCTTCAGTTCTAAACCTCACAAGTCATACTTTCAATAACATTGATCATATGGGTTCAAACAATCATTTAAAGTTATATGCAAATAGAGTTTTTGTTAAAAATGCACTAATAGATTCACACATGTTTAAAGAATAAAAGGCTCAAAATAGTGTATAAAATCGATCTCATGAGAGAAATTGAATGAAAAAATTTATGAAAAAATCACATATTATTTTCTTATATCAATCAAAATCGTTAAATAAATTTTTTTAAGTTATATGCCTTTTAGAGATAAAGAAAATGCAATGATTTTTAAGGGATTCATTTCCTATTTTCCTTTTATATTTATCCATTTCTTATAATTTTGTGGGATTTTCTAGGTCATAGTATTTAGTTTATACTTATTCATTGTATGATTTGACAAGTGTTTAATTTTGACTTTTCTTTTTTTAATGGTTGAAGTAACCTCATATATGTAACTTTTATGGAAGTCTTGCATAAATGAAAAAATTCATACTTTTAATTTCTACTTAAATCAATAAATTTAAGAAATAAAAGTAAATATATGGCACTTTATGAGATGTGAAAATCCTATCATTTAATGGAAAAACCTATAGAGATCATTAAAAATTTGAATTGATAAGAAGAGTATTCAAAAGAGTAGAAAAATATAATCATTAAAAATAGAAAGATAAAAGCTCAAAATATTCTCACAATGTAATCTTCACTATTTGATTCCTAACCAATTTCAGGTTTATTGCCATTTTAATATTTTATCATGAAGTAAAATTTATGACAAAACTAACTAATTATCAAATTACTCTACGATATGTTCAATAAATTAATTAAAATGTAAAAAATATTTATTTATTTACTTAAAATTAACTAAAAGACATGATAATTTTTGCAAAAAAATTTTAAAATTTAATATAAAATTCCTAAATCAATAAAAGCAAACAAATGGAAATATGAATATATAAAAAATTAAAAATAAATGAAAATGTAAACAATGTTTAATAAAAAATATATAAATTACTCAAATTTATGTAGATATAACTTTTTCTATCCTAACTTATAATTTATATTGCTCTCAATGTACAGTTATAAATTAAAGATAAATAGTAAAGAGATAAAAAAGTTACCCTTTTGTTGAACGTGTTCAAGTATGTATGTGAAAATGCAGGTGCATCCATTATTTCAAATATTTTAATGATATAGATAGAATATTATGTACTTCTTACACATCTCAATAAACAATTATAAGTTTAATAGTTTTAAATATAACAAACATTTGATCACATTACAGATATAAAACAAAATAAATTACATGAAACAAAAATAAACATAATATCAAAAACAAAAATAATTAAGCTAAAATTTAAACCATAAAATAAAACAAAAATAATTAAGCTAAAATTCAAACCATAAAAGAAAACAAAATACATGTAAATAAAAATAAAAACTCGTAAATGTTTTTGAAACAAATTTGGAGCTTAGTCCTCTATGCCATCCTGTCCTTGTTCTCCATAATGTTGTCATGATTGTTCTTATAGTGTAAAGTAGAAATCATAATATCGATACTAAGGTGCTACTAAATGGCTTTAATCCATGCTGAGATGGTTAAGTTATAATCGATTCATTTCATAAATCAAACAGTTACGGTTCACTTGATCACGATATTATTGATTTAAAAATGCAGCTTGTTGGACAATGTAAGCTTGATGATATTTTTCCATATAGGTCATTCTTTCACCTAAATGATAAATTTCATCTTTCATACTCATCTTAGATGAAAAAGTGGCCATTTTATCCCATTAGGCATTGTTTATACTAGGAGTAAGTTCATCGTAATATGTCGTATTTAATAATTCTCCAGGTTAAATTATAACTTCGCCTTTTGAGTAAGTCCCCCATTTTTTTACATCAAGCAATAATGAGATGGGAGAAAAAGTAACTCAATCAATGGTTATTAATAGACAATTTAATCATGTAATGAATTATATTTGCAACATCTATAAAGTTTTTGGATGTTATAGCATACAATAATATTGCCTACTCTTTGTCCATAGAGTTGTAATGTTTTTGGGGAATTATTCTTGAATGAATAAAGTATTGTCATATGTAGGCAACCTTATCCAAATACTTAGCTTCAAAAACTTTATGTTTTCCATCGACATAACCCCACTCGGCCCTTTCAAAAGTTAAGTTTTCAATTACTGTAACATAGTCGACATTACCTAAATTAGTTTCATACTCACCTTGGCCAATATTCATCAACACATAATGAGCATTCATATCAGTTGGCCCAAATAGGACTTGTACATTTCATACTTTAACAATATTATCAACAACATTGGGAAAATTTACATAGAATTCCAAAATAATTGATTCTATAACGGAATTTGGTTCTTTAACGAACCTTTTCTATCCTAAGAGTGTTATTACATTAGAAATTCTATCAAATTGGGCATTTGGCCCTAAATTGAAGTCCATATCCCTTTTCACTATAAAACATTTTTTTACTTCTAGAACTTTATCAAATCTTAATTTGGCGTTATCATAATCCTTAGAAGTTAATACCCATTTTTCTCAATTTTTTTTACAACCTTTTGGTGCCATTTTTAAAAACTCAGCAATATCTAAATCCAAAGGTTCTCCTACAATCCAAATAAAATAACATAAAATAATATATTCTAAAATCTTTTCCTTACTCCATCTTGTCCAAATTAGGGTCGTGACTCTTTTTAATCCAATAATTATTCATAAAATTCAAAGAATTTAATTTTAGACTTAAATTCTAAATTTTTTTTATTATTTACTTGTCTTGTTGAAGATGATGAATTTGAAAAACATTGTTTTTGAAGACAATAAATATTTTTTGATTAGTTAATGGTTTTTTCAAATTTGTTTTAATGGAATGACTAGGAAATAGTTAGGAATGAGATTTTTGTAAAAAGATTTGAAAGAAAATGAGAGAAAGGTGTGATTTTTGAGGGATTTATGGTGTTTGGTGGGAGAAAATGTAAGATTTTGTAAAGAAAGTGATAGAATGTGAGAGATAAATAGATGAAAATGCAACAGGGCTGGTATTTCTAGATAGAAAATGTATGCAGGCTGCGATGCAAGTAAGAGCATGTCGCGTCACAAGCTTTAGAAATTCTATACTAATTTGAGCAGAAAGATTAGTACCACAGTGGGGTAAATTTTGTACCATAGTGCACATATATAGTTCTATTCTTGTCACTAATTTTTACGATACCCCATTTTATATATATTTAAAATACTAGTATATTACTATCTAAAATAATAAAATAAAATCTATACTTAAATGAAAACATTAAATGAATAAAAAATTAAAATAATTATAACTATGAAATGAAAATAAATTAAATTAAATTAAAGAAAAAATAAAAGTAAATAAAGGGTTACCTACAATCTAAGACTATTTTTATCATTTTTAACGAGACGTTGCTTCGAGGACTTCATCATTTAACAAATTCAATGTTCCCACATCATTGAGTTCAATTGTTGTTCTAACTTGACAATTATTATTTGGCTTACTTTTGCAAGTACTCAGTCAGTTGCTCAACTTGTACTTCCACCCTTTTGGTAGAAACCTTCATAGATTCCAACTTTTGATATATTCTTGATTGGTAATCCCTACTCACTTAAATGAATGCATTTTATCCTCTAGATTTTCTTCGATGGGAGGAGTTCGAGGTAATTGTTGTTAGTATTGTTGGCCCTATTGATTTGAGCTCTAGGTGTATGGAGGATTGTTTTAGGATAAATTAGGATGACTCTTTCACCCTAGATTTTATGTATTTATATTAGGATCGTACCTAGGTCTTGGTTGGTAACCCCCAATGTATTAACCAGTTTAGGTCTAACATTTGCTTCTCCTTTGGTAGGGACATGTATCAATATTATGTCCTAAAGTACTATACAATCCACATTGTTCTTTATTGGGTGTGGCACGTGTGGTAAGAGGCGCAATTTACTTGGTCAGTTATGCAAGATGCATCTATACTTCTGTACTGGATTCTATTTCATGGACTTTATCCCTTTTCACTTAAGAGCTTTTCTATTGGGAATTACCACCTAAAATCCCAAAGAGATTATAAGTCTCTAAGGTTGTCTTTTCTCTCATTGCTCCTCCCATAGCATTGTCAATGATGAACTGACATTATTATGCCAATCCATCATAGAAAACAATTGTAGCTATAGATGGTAGATATGATGGGGGTATTGAGTGAGGAAGATTTTTAATCTATCTCAAGCTTTGTGGAAAGTTTTTCCCTCCATTTGAGAGAAATTAGCAATCTTTTCTCTCAGCTTTGATTTTTTTTATGGGAATATAATTTTTTTCATGAATTTATTGTGTACATCCTTCTAGATCATCAAGGAACTAAAATGAGTGACATCAATCAAACCTTGCTTTATCTTTAATGGTATAGGGGAAATATTGCATTATAAGCTAGTCCTCGTTGAGTACACTAAAAGCGAATATTTTGAATGTGGAATAGAAGTTCCAAACGAAAGGCCAAGAGTCTTTGTTAGGAAATCCATTAAAGGAAGGCAACATGGAAACACAAATATTTCTCAATTCATAATTCCTAGCTGCCTTACCTACTTGGATTGGGCACCAGCAATGCCAATGACTATCATTACATACTTTTTAATAGTGGTAACTCTAGGTTGTTGATTTTCCCTCATAATTTTTGGTTCAAAGGGAAGGTTTAGGTCTAGTTCTATGTGTTGCTCAACTGAAGGTTATTTGATCTCAAAGTCCAACATTTTTTTATAGTTTTTTTGATCTATTAATATTATTTAGGTAAGGAGTTAGAGGATACCCTAAAGATCTCCTACCTTGCATAAACTATTTAAAAAAAATTAAGATCATTTGTCAAGTAGTAAAATAAAAAGAAAAAAATATAAAATTTTGTTACAAATAATTTATTATACAAACAGTTTATGATACAAAAAATTTATGATATAATTTATATAATAATTACATCAATTATATTAAATATCACAATGTTTGTACACGGAATATACTAAACATAAAATAATTAAAAGAAATAAATTGAAAAAATTTAAATATAATTTAAATTTAAAATAAAAGAAAAAGAATTGACAAAATAATTTTAAATAAATAAAAGAAAAGAAAATTAAATAAAAAATAAAAAATATTATTTTAAAATATTTTTCAAGATATATTTTTTAAATTTTTAATTTTTTGAAGATTTAAAATTTAACTATCTAAAGTTATTTAATAATAAAAGTTACAATATTTATAACAGAATCTTTTTTTTTTTAAGATTTTGATAACAAAACTTTAAAAATGATATCCTCTTTCGATAGCAATGTCAAAAACTTGATAATGCTCGAGTTTTGTATTTATAAAATAGTTCATAAATTTAAAAACGATATTAATTAGGTTATTAAAGTATGAATTAAGATTATTAGTTCTCTTGTTATTACTCTACGAGGTCTTAGAGATCAAGCCGTAGTGGTATTGTAAGATCCCTATGTGACTTCGATCCTCACCCTATATTAACTACTTGGAAAATCTACTAGTTAACCTTAAGCGATCTAAATATAAAGACCTACCTATGTAAATGCCTATAGCGACCTATTTTCTGTTTATTAAATCAAATGTAATTATAATGTATCCAGTTCGATAAATACATAACCACCCTACGAACCTAAGATGTTATATATATATATATATATATATATATATATATATATATATATATATATATATCTTTAATGAAGAGAATGCAAGATCCAATTCAAAGATCAAATTTCTCACTTCTCTCTAAAGTCACAAAAATCCCTAACATAAAAAATTCTCTCCAAACGTATACAAATAGAAGATTAACTATATCTACTATTTGTTATTAATTAAAATCATGTAACACCTTCGATTGGATATATTAGTTAATTTTAATTGAATTATGCTTATTTTCTAAGAGATTAATAGACCATTTAATTTCCGCCTTTGGTCGAATCTAACAATTTATTTTTCATTAATAACTTTTAGATTTTAAATCTATTATAAAAAATATGTCGTAAATATATTTTTCATTAATATATTTTTCTAATATCTAAGAGCATTACTTTTAATGAGATCTTTATAATTAAATCTTAAATATAACTCTCATGTTTATTACAAAAAGCACTTCGTCAATATATTTTTCTTTAACAAACTTCATTTAAATCTTGATAAAGAAATAAAACTTAATTCATTTTATAAAAAAATGTTTACCTACTTTAATATTCACCAACATAATAAAATTACTAATATCATATAGTATTTTCATTCAGACATGCTTAATTTTATATATGATCATTAAATTAAATATAATATTTAGAACAACATATAAAATTAATTTGAAAATAGGAAGTACTTTTAAATAGAAAGGATGATGATTACAATAAGTTTTAGAGGTTTATATAGGGATAGAAAACGCTGCAAAAAAGAGAAAATTGTGGATCCTATAGTTGCGTGCCGTGGCATGTATTTCTTCTACACTGAAGCATGAGTTAGCCTATAATGCACTTGAATCTGGATTAGATAATCTTGTGTCGTGGCACACAAAAAGCTTCACCATGCACTTCCAGAAACCCTTTTGTATTTCACCCCTTTACATTGGTTTTGGAACATATGTAAAGTTTACATATGTTATTCTTTTATGTTTCATCTTTGCAAAGGAATGCTTTTGGGCACTATTTATTTAAATATTTATTAATTGAATCAGTTTAAAGTTAAAAAAACATGAAAAATAATAAAACATATATGTGATGTCGAAAATATAAATTTGCTAAAATGATGTTAAAATTATGCAATTAAGAATTTATTTTGACATTTAAAATGCATAAAATCAAGTTATACTTAATGCTTTTAAGCACTTATCAGCTATCAGCTTTCGAAGATAGTGAAAAATTATGGTTTCCATAATTTTGCTACTTAACTTGTGGCATAGTTATGCATGACATATTACGAGGGTAGTCATGGACATGTAGATTCACTACTATATGATATTTTTTTCCAAATATATCCCATTATCATACATAAGTTTCGAAACCTTGTTATACAATCTTCTTTGTAGAAAAGTCATATTAGACAAGATCTAGTATTTTCTATCCCTAAACTCCAGCCACTTAACCTTTGGTTTGTGTCCTCAATAAATCTTCTCCTAAGTGAGTTAGAGAACCATTAGACTTAGCCTATCCAAGCTAATTAGATTTTAACTCCTTAATGACTCGCTTAGGATTTCCTCCGCATGTATCAATGTATCTAATAAGTACATGTGTTGGTTACAATAAAAACTACATGTTGGATAAGTTATACCTGATTAAGGAAACATTTTGGGTGTCCTTTGTTTGAAGTAGATGATTTTAAATTCTTGAAAAGTTCTAGATAGCATAAAAAAAGTCGTTGTACCTAAGGCCAACTAACAAATGAAGATAGATTAATCTCTCTTTTTTCCTTTTCTTTTATTTTCTAAAGAACCATTTGTCTGTGCCCTTTCACAAGGTTGAGTCTTTAAAGCTTCCAAAAGCTAGTCATTGTCTATAGAAACCAAGTTTTTATGTGGTGTGGAAGTGCTTGTTTGGTTAGTGAGCCATTTCTCTTTTTCTATTTGTTCTTACCATTTTCTTATTTTTCCTTCCATCTTGACCTCTCCACTATATATTTATCCTCCTACAGAAGGGAGTTTCTCCGTGGGAGATTCTCTCTGATAGGCTACCTCCTCTCTTTTTCTTTCTATCTTTCTTTCTATTTTTTTTAAAAATAATTTTATGATTTACACGCATGTGAGATCCCAAATCTTTATAATTAATTTTAAGAATTTTATAAAATATATTTTTAGTATTATTTTAATATGTAACCATTTTTTAAGAATTTCCATGCAAAAATCAGATTTTTCTATAAATATTAAACTGTTTGAATAGCTCGCCGACGAGGGTGATCAATGAGTAGCAATACCAACATCCAATGATCTTGGCCTTGTTCAAACCTTAGTGTCCAAGGGATTATCAACTTTTGATTTCTGTTAAGCGTTAATGCCCTATCATATAATTGTTTAGCTCTGATGCTAACATCTTTATCTTGATATTGATTGACATATGAAGAATCATAAAACATTGATAAATGTGATGAGTGATTATGTTGAAGTCGATAATAACATGCCCTATATAAAAGAAATATAAATAAGTAATTAGATAATATAAATATAATTATATATGTTCTACATAAATGAAAGAAAATTAAATAGATTGAGGACTCACCTTGTCCACACTTGAATTATACTTAAATCGATCATTTTATATTAAAATAGTTGCAATATGCACTTGATCAATATATAAGTTTGGCCGAGGCCTACACCAGAAATTTCTATAGGAAGTGGCACAGTTTATCCATCATTTATGCTAGATGCCCTCGTAACAATATTCATTAAAGCGTCAAGATTTCTACTAAAGTTTAAAGCATAATCATAACTATAGTTTTTCTAAGGCTTCTTCTTAAATGACTTGGTGTGCGATGAATGGCCACTAAACATAGATTTAGCACGAGATACTTGCTTCGTATCTCTTAAATATGCCACATTTAAGAGTTTTGATATAATAGACTAAAAAGAAGTATTATGCATGTTAGTAACAATAAAAGATATAATAAAATAATAGTATTAAACAAGTGTTATTTTTTAAGTTAAAAAATAATACCACGTCAAAATTTAGAACTTGAATTGATGGCCAAGCCACATACTGTCCAACCGCCTCTTGGACTATGGTAGCATCAGAAGGCATAGATAGTGGAAAATCATGAAGCAATGATTGATCAATTACTATTCGTCAATGATTAGGAAAATATTGATTATGAATCATCCGATCATCGCTCAATTGTTGTACCATTCCAATTGCAACAAAGTCTGTTGATGAAGGATGTTTCAACAAAAATTTCATATTTTGTAAAAACTTTTAAGTGTTATATATAATAAATAAAACATATAATAAGAAATTAAAATAATAGATTATATACACAATAAATTAAAATCTTACCACATATGATTCATCAAATAGAAGATTCTCACCAAAACTTTCATTGTTATTTGATTGATGGTAAGAATGCGCAGATTTCATTGGAGAAAATGAACCATTACTTGATTGCATATGCATTCCTGGCATATAGGAAGAACCAATAGGATGACTATATCCCATACTGAATATAGTTTGAGCACCATGAGATTGTGTGGGTGGCATTCCTGGCATGGATGGTTGCATGCTTGTCGAATATGGCATGCCCTGGTTGTAGAATGATGTCATGCCTAACATGTGTTGTGATTGATATTCTTTTATAGTGGCAATTTCACTTAACATTGAGGCCTTAAAGGAGTTGAGTTCTCTTGAATTTTAGTGTACTTCTCCTTACTGACCGTCTGAGTCATTTGTTTTGGAATGTTAAAATGCTCTATATAATAATTATATTGGTTACCTCCCCTAACGCGACCAGGATGGTCGGGTCCGAATGTATGATATAGAGCATCTTTCCCAGGCTCTTCGATTATTTCACCCCTGGATATTTGTTCTTGAACAGCTCTATACAAATAATAAAGCACACAAATATATCGTGCATTATTACATCAATTATTAAAAATCATTAAGACTTTGTATCAATCGAAATTACTAACCAACTTATTTAGTTGTTCTTCTCCTCACTTAGTCATCAGTCTTGACTTCTTCGTTTTGGGAGTCTGTGTTTCTATGTACAATTTAGTTCGGGTAACTGGTTTACCCAATTTAGCTTCCTACATAAATTATGAAAAATTTATTAACCATGACATGAAATTAAATTGAGGAAAATAAATATAAAAATATTTATAAATTAACACAAATTAATAATACAATTATATATCTAACTTCAGGATTTGAAGACCTCCCAGTACAGTTAGGAGGAATGGTATGCATTTGTATATTTTGATATTCTTCCCTAATAATTTGAAATTCATCTGTACGTCTATAATCCACGAAGTCTTAACAAACTTGAGATGTAATCCAGGGGTGTCCTTCAGGGATTTTGTAGAGCTCTACTTCATAAAGTGGTTCCAAATATGGAAACACATAATTTCTTGCCAATTTAGAAGTCTTGTATTCCTTCCACGCCTTATTTGCAATCTTATAACACTTACTCTTCTAATTGTCATCGACTTTGTAACGATTATGTAAAAACACACTACAAAAGATTAGATATAATATAAAAAAGATACAATATATGTAATTGATTATAAAATATAAGAGACTTACACAAATGGTTATCCATATTTTGAACTTTTCTACATCGTCAACCTGAGACCAATCATTTATATTGATTGGTATACTGGACTTCACAAGTCTACCAATAGAGGATTTCAATTGTTGGCCATTTTCCCCTATTGGATTACCAGTAGCATCAAATAGAACAAGTACTCTATCATCTGGGTTAAGTGGAGCATCAGGTATATTCGCCCAACCCTCTCTTTTAAAATTCCATAATGGATCATTTGGATCTACAAGTTCTATTACCCGAGGATCCATAAAATATCTACAAACAATGAAGAAATATAAATTAATTCACAATTTTAGGAATATACACACACATATATATATATATATAAGAGTTATTACAATAATATAGAACATACGTTATGTTTAATTAGGTTGTTGATCGTATACATATATTCCTTCACAATCACTTTGAGCCCATGACGAAGAGTCATCATCATGAACTAGATTATCACATATATTAGGCAATTTTTTTGAGAAATTACTAATATTGGTTAATGTATCAAGCATAGGGTCATCATCTTTTAAAGCATCACAATGGTAAAACTCTTTTTGTGGAGGCGTTAACACAACAGACCATCTTGTGTCAATTTGATAGCTCACGTAAAATTCTTGTTTTGTATAAAGTGCTAACGTGAAAGGATCATCAGTGTGACTTATCTAAGATAAATTTACAAGGGTAAATCCAAAATCATCTATTTTATATCCAATATTGATAACATCTTCAGCCCAATCACGCAAGAAAACTGTTTCATGGAAGACCTCATAATCCAATTCCCAAATCTCTTGTATTATACCATAATATGTTCTATTCGAAAGTATAGGATTACCATCTTTTGAACTGGCAAATTGCATAGTTTGTGCAACCATCTTCACACCACTATTTTGATTTATTAGGACTTTGTCCCTAGCTTGAGTTGTAAACCTCAATCCATTTATTGTGAAACTAGAAAATGATTTGACATCGAATTTTGGCCCATGTGCAAGCCATTCTAAACGTTATGTTATTTATGATTGGGTTTCTTGAGTTTATCTTGAATCTATGTATACAAAAATATGAATCTATCTTGGCCATCGGATTTAGGAAAAGGGAATGGAAATGGACCGTGCAAAGGTGAGGGTGATCAAAAAATTACCACCTCCAACAACTGTAAAGAGCATTAGAAGTTTCTTGGGACATACTGGGTTTTATAGAAGATTTATTAAGGATTTTTCAAAAATAACAAAACCTCTTTGCATTTTGTTAGTAAAAAATGCATAGTTTGATTTTTCTCCTAACTGTTTGAAGGATTTTAACCTTTTGAAGGAAAAGCTCACTTTGGCCCCTTTAATTTGTGCACCGGATTGGAGTCTTCCATTTGAGGTAATGTGCGATGCTATAGGTGCTGTTTTGGGCCAAAGGAAGAATAAGTTGCTACATGTGATTTACTATGCAAGCAAGACATTGATAGATGCACAACTTAATTATGCCACAACTGAGAAAGAGCTTTTGGCAGTAGTGTTTGCATTTGATAAGTTTAGATCTAATTTAATTGGGGGTAAATTCATTGTTTATACTGATCATTCTACTCTTAAGTATTTGCTAGCCAAGAAAGATGCCAAACCGCGATTACTAAGATGGATTCTTCTCTTGCAAGAATTTGACTTAGAAATCCGTGACAAAAAGGGGACCAAAAATTTGGTTGCTGACCATTTGTCCAGGTTGGAGGAAGATTACTTTGAGGTTGAAGGATAAATTAATGAAACATTTCCTGATGAGCAATTGCTTGCTATCTGAACGGCTATATGGTTTGCTGATTATGCAAATTATTTGGTTAAGAAAATTTTACCTCCTGACATATCTTATCAACAAAGAAGGAAATTCTTTTCTGATTTGAAACAATATTTTTGGGATGAACCTTACTTGTATAAACATTGTGCAGATCAAATGATTAGAAGATGTGTACCAGAGGAAGAAATGGAAAGAATTCTTTGTCATTGCCATTCGAAGGAAATTGGAGGACATTTTGGTGGAACAAAAGCAAAAATTTTGCAATCTAGATTCTATTGGCCTTCATTGTTTAAATATGCTTTCAAGTTTGTTTCAATGTGTGATGATTGCCAAAGGAATGGAAATATTTCACGGAGACATGAAATGCCCTTAAAAAATATTTTAATAATTGATTTATTTGATGTTTGGGGTATTGATTTTATGGGGCCTTTTCCTTCATCTCATTCTAATAAATACATTCTTTTTGGTGTAGATTATGTCTCTAAATGGGTGGAAGCAGTTGCCTTGCCTACCAATGATGCTAGGGTTGTGATCAATTTTCTCAAGAAGAACATATTTTCGAAATTTGGCACACCTAGAGCAATTATAAGTGATGGAGGTAAGCATTTTTGCAATAACCAATTTGAGGCTTTGTTGTAGAAATATGGAGTAACACACCGTATAGAAACACCTTACCATCCTCAAACTAGTGGACAAGTTGAAGTGTCAAACCGAGAGTTGAAGAGGATCCTTGAAAAGACCGTAAATAACTCATGCAAGGATTGGTTAAGGAAACTAGATGATGAACTTTGGGCCTATAGGACAGCTTTCAAGACACCTATCGGCATGTCTCCATACCGATTGGTGTATGGAAAAGCTTGTCACCTTCCAGTTGAATTGGAACATCAGGCATATTAGGCAATTAAAATTCTGAATTTTGATCTTAAGGCAGCAGGTGAAAAGTGGGTGATGCAATTGAATGAGATGGATGAAATGAGGAATGATGCTTATTAGAATGCCTGAATATACAAGGAAAAGACAAAGGTTTGGCATGATAAGCACATTTTAAGGCAAAACTTTGAGGTGGGACAGAAAGTGCTGCTTTATAATTCTCGTCTTAGACTTTTTTTGGGAAAGCTTAAATCTCGTTGGTCAGGACCTTTTCTAGTAAACAAGGTGTTTCCTTATTGAGTAGTTGATATTAGTCATGAAATAAAGAGAACTTTCAAGGTGAATGGACCACAGTTGAAGCCATATTTTGACGGAGAATTCAACAAGTAGAAAGATTCTCTAGAGTTACAACAACCGTAGTAAAGAATGAAAGAAAGTCTAGCTAATGACTATAACTTAAAGCGCTTAATGGGAGGCAACCCATTAGATTAGTTTTCTCATCTTTTATCTCATTTTATTTTAGCAATTTTAAATTTTAAATTTTAGCTTAAATTTTAAGTTTTGGTAAATTATTAGTTAGATTTTAAATTCTGCACTTCATTTTATGATAATTTTATTTTTAATTAAATTTACTTATTTTATTTGTCTTGCAGGTAATAAAAAAATGCTACTATGATTGATTTTCTTTTATTGTTAACCCCTTGATTTAACAAATTACTGTGACTGTGATGGTGCACCTAACTCTTTTTCTCTTAGTGATGACAATAGCCATTTGCAGTTTTTCTTTCTTACATTGAGGACAATGTAAAGTTTTGCTTGGGGGTATGGTAAACGGTAAATATTTTATTCGCTTCATTTTTAGTAGTTTTGTTTGTGTGTTTATTTGTGTATAATTTTGATATTCTATTTATTTTTCTGCATTTTGATTAAATTTCTTTTATTTCTTTATTGTCTTATTTTTATTTTTTATTTTTTTCTCATTTGCATTGTACTTTTTTTAATTTGCATGTTGATGATAATAATGTGATTATGATAACAAGTAGCTTTTAGAAGACATTAAATTTTGCTTCGGTTTAAAGATAATTTCAAATGTTGATTTTACCAAGTTGGCGACTCTTTTGGTATGTGATATGATTTGGTTGATTAGTCTAAATGCTTAGAAAAGTCTTATGTGCGAATTTTTCATGGACATTTTTGTGATCTCAACAAACTCTAGAACTCATTTGAAAACCTCTTGAGGAAAAATAATTTGGAATTTCACTATTTAGGATATGATGTAGGCCATTTTTGGATCGATTGTGTCATTTTAAGCCTACCTTGTTATCTTTATATCACTAGTTACCTCCTTGAGCCTATTTATATATATTGTTAGCCTTATTTTTCTTTATTTTTGCCTTCTATAACCTGCCTTTTATTTAGCCAATATATATATATATATATATATATATATATATATATATATATATATATATATATATAATTCCTACCTTATTTGTTAAGAGCACTTAATTTTGAACAAAAACTTTTCAAGAGCAATTGGAGTAAGGATGGAATAAAGAAATGAAAAAAATAAAAAAAGGCCTTCACACTCTAGTAAATAAAATAGTGTTAGTGATGGATTTACTGAGGTGAAAGATTGAGGAAAAAATTTGTTTATCTTTGGAAAAATGGGTTATGATCGGAAGAAACAATTTGGGTTAAATGGTGTTACTCTTTTACTTAATTGGTTGTGTTTAATCTAATAAGTGCTATTATTTGTATTTTGACACTTCCCGTTCTTTCTTAACCAAATACCTAAGCCTAACATTACAAGCCTCATAAAGTCCTATTGATCCGAAGTGGTGTATTTTTCTTCATTAGTGGAGAGAGTTTTGAAAAGTGAGCCTATGGAGTTTGAGATTTCACCTTTTTGTTTGTGGATGTTATGCATAATATTATCCGAGCATTATGGCAATTGGTTTGTGGTTTGATGGATGTTTAAGAGTCAATAACAATAGTGAAATTGGCATTTTAGATTTCTTAAAGCTTAGGTGACATTTAATTATTCTATGTGTTGTGTGTTATTTACAATTTTTGAGACATTTGTGCAAATTAATTGTTGTGTGATTTTATTATTTTGAGTTAGGATAGTTATAGGTAAGATTTTTATGGGTATCATCACTGGAAGCCCTCACGAGACTACAACTCGTCCTACTAGGGCCGCCTAGGGGTTTAAAGGCTTATTTCATACGCTTAATGTAATTTTGTAAATAGAATAAATTTTCTATGAATTTTTCTCTTAATGTCTCCTTTGAATTTATTAAATAGATCGTTTTTCTTGCTAGAGACTAGTAAGAAGCTGGTTGGGGGTTGTTGATAAGAGTCAAATTATTGCATTTTTTTATGATTTAAATGTTGATATTTGTGTGAAAATTGTGTTTATTTGATTATTTAATCCACAAATATTATTTCACGGGTATTTCGTGTTTAAAATGCAATTTCAGGTAAAATCATGATTTTGGAGAAGTGTTGGACAAAGTACAATGATCGGGATTGAGTGAAAATAAAAAAAAAACAAAGTTTCAAAATTTAGAAATCCCACCACAGGCCAGAATATTCTCGCCGCCGGCGAAAATCTCACGGTAAAACTCTTCCAGAGAGCACGGATTTTGGCAAATTCATCTCACCGTCGGCCAACATAATCTCGCCGCCGTCCAAGTGATCTCACCGCCGGCCACATTCATCTCTCCGTCGGCCAAAATCAGCGGAACCAAAATCGTAACTTTTCCAGAAATCTCGCCGTGGCGAGAATAATGTCGCCGCCGGCGAGTTTCGTCCGAAAACATATTTTTTATGTTGTTTTGTTCCAAAATTGCCCCTAAAACCCTAGATCTATATATACTATAAGATGGAGAAAGAGGCCACGGTAGAGAGAGGAGATCTGAGTCATTTTTGGAGGAGAAAAGTCAATTTTGGAGAGAAAGTTTGGAGAAGCTTGAAGGATCATCACCATTGTTGCTACCAAGTCTTCATCTTCAAGAGTTTTTCATCTCTTCTCCTTAGCTTTTATTTTCTGCATTTTATTCAGATTTGTTATTCATGGATTCAATTGAGAATATGTTTGTTCTTATTTCTATTATGAACTAATTCGTTTTTGCTAAGGCTATGATGTAGTTAAATCAAGAAAATATGATTTCTTGTGTTATCGTTATATGAATTCATTGTTTTCAAGTTGAGTATTTATTTCCATGCTTAATGCTTTTAAATTTCTAATCAAGATATAGATGATTTGTTGCATTATGTTGAGATCGAGAGGAGATGTGTAATGAATGCTTCTTGTGATAAATACCGTATGTTGAATGCGAGTTTGGCACCTAATGCATGATGTATGTCGTTATTCTAGAAATTCCATAAATTGTAATGTGCTTATTTGTGACTAAATCTTCTTAGAAATATAGTTGGTTTTCATAGATAAGTAATTCTAATATAACCCGAGAGAGAGTATTAGATAAGTTTGGATTTTTCAACCATCACTTCTAACTTTAATTCTCATATAACATGACTTGAAATCGGATTGAATTGATTTAGCGAAATCAAATGCCTTAGCATTTTTAATCATTTGTGAACAATATTAAATTTTGTTATTTGCGTTTAGTTTTAAGTTAATTTACTTCTTAAACAAATTCAATAATTCAGTTTTCAAATAAAATTAGGATTAGTCAATTTCGGTACTTAGTAACACCATTCCTTGTGGATTCGATATTCGTACTTTTGTACACTTTATTACTTGAATGATTCATACACTTGCGAAAATACGAATAAGTAAACACAATAAATAAATAAATTATTTTTAAAATATTTTTAAAGGATATTTATTGTATATAGTTAGAAAAACTAATGTCATTATTCACAGCGCTATCTTTTACAATATATTTCACTTTAATGTCATTAATTGCATTTTTTTAAACTTTATGAGTATTCTAAGTAAAGAGAAAAACGTACAAAGATAAGTTATATTTTGCCAGTACTTGCTCTATATTCTTTAGAGAAATAAATAATAATGAAGAAGAAACCAAACAAACAATTCCAAAACAGAACAAAGTGAGATGAAGAATCTCATAATTCTCATTTTCTCGAGGAAATTTCTTTTTCGTCAAATACTCAATTGCTCACTTATCTAAACATCAAGTTTTTTTTCTTGTTTTGTCAATGTCTAAAATCATGTTTGAACTAGTTTCAGATCTTAGTGAAAGTCATTTTAAATGAAAAAGATGATAACAATTTACTATTACAGATGATATTACTTTATTATATCAGTTTAAAAAACTTGATGCTTTAGAAGTCCTTTGAAGTGAGATGATGATATTCAAATGTCATGTATCCTCATGAAATACTCAATTGTGATGCACACTTGATTGGTGAGAAAGTAGATTCTTTTATGAAATTAGTAAGGCTTTTGAATTAGATTTCATTAAAGCTTATCTTGTTATGATAAGGTAGGTATGTCTTAGTAAATCTTACCACAATATTAGATGTAAATGTTAACTCTTCTCACACTCAACCAATACCTTCTCACATGGGCCAATGTCTTATCATAAATTTTATTTTTTATTAAAATTGTGTGAAGTAAGACTTATAATTATTATGATATGGTATGACATTGTCATGGTAAGCTATATCACGACACTAGATGTCAGTTGTTTACCTTCTCACCTTAGTTAAATGTTTTATCATATCAGGTCAATACTTTACCGTAAATCTTATTTTGTTTATCAAAATTGTTCTAAGATAGATCTTATATCCGAGCAATTTTAGTCTATCAAAATCGTGTAATTTTTATGTAACATTTTATGAGAATTTCATCTTATTTTTCTAGTTTTAATTTCATATATTTTATGTATTCTTTGATTAATTTTTCTATTTCCAAGTTTTTTTGATCTTTTTTTTAAATAAATTCTCTTATGTTTCCAATAAAGGTTAAGACAAAAAATTTCCAAATTTTAATCAATGGTTATTACATCATATTATTACTCAATTGAATTTATTTCATGATTTTCTATAGACTTGTTAATATATAAGTTTCAAATATAAAATTTTAAGTTCCCATAATATTTTTCACATAAGAGATTTTGATCACAAAACTATGAGTAAAACATATAGTAGTATTTGTTTTGCTCATTCGTGAGATGTATTCATGCCTCTAACGAGGAAGCGGTGCAAAAAAGTTTCAACTTTTGAATTTTATTAGAAAATAATTCAACTTTTGAATTTAATCGTAATATTAATATATTTTTTACAAATACATATTTTCTTACAAATATACTAATACTAATAGTATACTAAAATATATATTTATTAATATATTAGTAATATATACATTTTTTATTCGTAAATATTATTAACAATTATTATTAAATATTTGTCACATAATATGCATAATATTTTTGTCATGCAAACATTCTAAAAAAGTCATGAATTTAGTACTAGAATTTTTTATAACTTTACATGTTTTAAATGAAAAATATTGGTGGTATTTTGTTTTTTAATAGTTTTCTTCTGACCATTTTTTAGTGCTTAAATAATGTTTTAATGGATTTGTAAACCTTAACAACAAGATACAGGAGATTGAGGAGAATTAGAAAATCTTGAACCTTGAACTCGATCTTCCTATAACAGCTTCAAAAAAGATTGTAATAATGGAAAGCTATAAGACAATAATAACTTGCTTCCTTCAAATTAGTGTTTATGTTATGATAGAAATAGAGACAAAAAGAAAAGATACCCTGAGTAGCAACCTTGACACTATCTATGAATCGCTTCAGCTAGAATGAAATATGAGTGATGACTTGAAAAAAGAATATTACTGTGTAGCAAAATCATAATATTTTTTCTTACTAATAAACCCATCTCTTTTAGGATTAAGGAAAGGGACCAAGTCTCTCTTTGATAAGGACAGTAGTTTATCCTTGGTTTCTTTTTGCTTTTGATTTATCGTTCTTTGTTATTTTTCTTATTCTCACAATAGATAACAATGGATGAGCTATGTAATCGGTTTAAGGATGCGTGCTAATTGAGATATAGAGCGAGGATTATGAGGAAGTGCTAGAAATATGTTTTTTTTATTGGAAGCTATATGGGGGCACAAAACCCCTCTCTCTATGATTAAAGAGGCTTTACATATACCATGGAAGGATTTGAGAATAGTACAATACAAGGCTCCTGTCCTTAACATTTTCATGTTCTATTTTGATGACCCAAGTAGAATTGAGTGGGTTCTCAACCATCAGTTGTGGAATGTAAACAATAATCTCCTAGCGCTATAACCATATAGGACAGGTACTAGAATAAATGAAATTTGTTTTCATACTATTCTAATATGGATTCAAGTTCATGATGCTCCTCTAGTTTGATTGATTGATAAAAAGATTAGGCACATTGCTACTATTGTTGGAGAGGTCAAAAAAGATGAAAATTTCAGGCAGAACATCAAAGCATCTTCGTTTTGCTAGAGCTAGAGTTGAGTTAAATATCTCTATCCCATTATTTTTGGGTGCTTGGATACATTGTGCAAAGAAAACACCTTTCTGGGTAGAGTTTTTGTATGTAAAACTACCATGCTTTTGTGGTTGAATTGGGCACGATTACAAAAAACAATTGGTTGAAGAAAATAGAGGAAACTTAATTGAATATTTTGGAGCTTGGCTTCGGGCTCCCAGATTCAAACCTAGTCTAGAATTAGTAGTTAAGATGTTAAAACCAAAAAACTTGGAGGGCTCTGGTGTCAATATGGGGTTAGTGGTGGATCGAAGGGTAAGACAAAGATAATCAAACAATGGAATGGTTGCTGAAGGTAATATTTCTAATTGGGCTCAAGGGTCGCTTCCCTTATGTAGTTCGGACCAAAGATTTGAATTTTCTACAAGTAATAGAGACAAGAGGAAGTATGGTTGCAAAACAATATTGATACATATAGGGATAATGATGGGAACCCTATACTATCTGCTAATCTACATAGTGGGTCAACAGTTGTGACACCTAATGAGTCTAAATGCTTTAAAACTGGGAATATATGATGAGTGCTCAAAAAGCACTAAAATTACCATGATTTTATGCTCATTAATTGATTAAAAATATATATATTTATATAAATTTGTCTTTTTCAGAATCACGGGTATTTTTATTGTTTTTCAGGTATTTTGGCTTAAAAATGCAATTTAAAGACTCAAAGAGGAATACTTGAAGCAATACATCACAAATATATCAATAAATAAATGGGGAAAGGTCAACAAATATGGAAAAATTGGACAAAATGGGTCGAAAAGGTCAAAAATGTCAAAAAGGAGAAAATCGCGCCCGGAGCAGCCCATCCCGCGCGCGCCAGCGCCCAGCCGCGCCGAACTGCGCGCGCGGGCACTGTTCATCCGCGCAGAGCTGCGCGCGCGCGAACACTGTTCACGCGCGCCGAGCTGTGACAGCCCCCCTCCGCGCGCCCAACGCGTTTTCGCCCCATTTTTCACGTGCAGCCGCCCCATGACGTCATGCTGACGTCATTGATGACCTCAGCATTTCCATTACGCGTTTTTTCATTTTTTAACATTTTTTTACTCATTTTTTCTCTCCATCCTCACCTATAAATACCCCCCTTCCCTTCACTTCAAAAACACACCTCAAAACACACTTCTCTCTTCTTTCTTTCTCTCCATTTCTTAGTTTTTAGTTTTTTTTAGTTTTTCTTATGTTTTAGCTAGGTTTTCTTATGTTTTAGCTAGTTTTGCTTAGTTTTAGAGTTCTTCCCTTTTTGGGAAGAACTAGTTATGTTTTTTTTGTAATAATTTAGCTTTTTGATTCAATAAATGGGAGTGCAAATTCCGTTTGGAGGTTTTCTAGCAACGGGAATGGCATCGAAGTACTGTAAGGATTTTATTTTCTTTACAGTTATTTTTTATGCTTTATTCTTACATGTTATATTTAATTTGTCTGTGATTAAATTTAACTGTGCTAGCTGTTTGTAAAAATGATATAATAATAACGTTGTTATGCTTGCGAAATATTAAATAGGTAAAAATCTCTAAAATGAATTGATTTTATTTTTATTCAAGATTTTATATTAAGAATGTTAGAGAGAAATATATTATTTTTCATTACAAACTTAAATCTGAAAATTAGATTTTAAGGTTTAGTTATCCGGTCTGATTTAGAGTAGTGCTCTTTTATTTGTTGGTACAATCGCCCGATAGTTAGAGTGAAGCTCTATTTCAAAAGTTTTTATAAGAATTATTATCTGAAAATGTATTGACAACATGTTTTCAGTAGTGGTTTTAAAACTTGAAAGTTAGTACTCGGATAACTAAATTCTTAGGTTTAATTTGGACACCTTGAATAAAGTTTAAATTGTCTAACCCCACCAAAGGTGGCATTTAAATGGTTCATTTTCAATCTCTTAGAAAAAGGAATTAATTTAATTAACCAAATTAGTTATCAACCCCACCCATAGGTGTTAATTGATTTGTTTAGTTAACAAAGAATATCTAACCCCACCAAAGGTGGTATTCATACAAAAAAGGGAGAATCAATAAATATCAATTCATATCTTTAATAACCTAAATAATATGAGCAAGCATAATTAACTTAGTTATTATATCCATAAATACTCCACTATTTATAAATGATAAAATTTGCATAAATGTTTATTGAATCTATGTTTATTTTTATGTAAGTAGATTAAAAACACAAAAACCCCAAAATATCGTGACAGGATGTTTAGGATTTAATTTCGTTTTTAAAAGTTTGAATAATAAATTAAAAACCACATACATTCCTTCCTTAGATCGACCTTGGGAGTATACTTATCATTTTATTCGAAATGATTCGTGCACTTGCGAGAGTTTTATAAATAATAAAACCAAAGTATTGGCAGAATCGGCGATGCCGGTTTTCGTTCATCAATATCCTAGTGATAAAAAGCCTTTCCAGTAGCAACAAGGTATAATAAAATGAAGGGATTTGTCTGGACTATAATCTAAAAAAAATTGAAAACAGATGGGACAAACATGATTGGGAATGGCACAATTTAAGATGATATAATGGTAGATTCAACAAATACTTTTGATTATACCTTAAGGACATCACACGTGAAGGGGTCAATGGAACCCCGCCATGAGTAATGAGTCTTTTATTAAGTTGGAAACTTTATGGTACAGGAAATAAGAGAGCGTTCTTGGCACTTAAGGAACTAGTTAGTAATAATAAAGCTCCTTTGATTTTATTTGTGAAACTTGTTTTAATTGTAGATAGGTTGAACAATTATGAGCTAATCTTGGCTTTGGTGGTAATTATGTTATGGAAAGAAAATAAGATGGTAGAGGGGGATTGATTCTTTTATGGCTAGAGGATCTTGAGGTTACTAATTTGTCCACTAATGATGGACATATTAATTATACTGTTTGTGCACCTTTGGTAATAAGTAGTACCTTATTGGCTTTTATGGTCATCCTAATAAAACCCAACCTATCTTCTCTTGGGATTTACTTCAAAAGCTCCTCCCATGGTTAGTATGTGGTTATTTCAATGAAATTATGAATAATGGTGAGAAACTTGGAGGGTTTCCCAGAGATCTATATCAAATGCATAATTTCTATCAAGCCTTTGCTAATTACAACCAAACCTCCTTAGTGTATGACAGTTGTTCATTTACTTGGGATAACCACCATTATAATGATGGAAATGTCAAGGTTCACTTGGATCAGATTGTTGCTACTAATTCATGGTGTGCACTACTATATACTTGGTATGTTACCTCACATTTGGCTTCATCATACTCAGATCATTGTTGGAATTGATAGGGGCATGAGAACTTTGCATGAAGGAAGTGTGAGATGCCAAAATTTTTTTTATTTGAATAGTTTTGAGTGTATGAAGGAGGCTATCATGAAATTGTTTATTCAGGGTGGAATTCAAGTATTCACAAAGATGCTATAAGGTGTATAACTGAGAATCTTGTCGCTACCTCGACCTCTCTATGGCTACGACAATGAAGTGTATAGGACATTGGTACTATAAAGCGATAATTAACAAAGAAGCAGGAACAATAAAAGGCTATAGTAATGTAAGGGTCTTTAGATTGGAAAAAGCTATCTAGCCTCAGATAGAGCATTTAAAACTTATTGTGTAAAGATGAGCAATATTGGACACAAAGGGCTAGAATGAATTGGCTTAAGTAATGGGGATCGTAACTTAGCATACTTTCATGCTTGCGCTAGTATGAGGACTCAAAACCACATTGCTAGAATATAATTAGTTCTGGGTATGGTTGCAACACAATAGAGGGACATTTACAAGTTAGATTACAATTTGGTGGCTAAACCTATAATTAACAATTTGAAAACATAGTTTAGTCCTTAACAATAGCAAAATTTGAACCAACTTTTCACAAATGATGAAGTGCGACGTTCCTTGTTTGTTATGAAGCTTGATAAAGTGTGTACTATGGATAGAATGTCGGTAATGTTTTTCCAAAAATATAGGGACATTGTTTGGCCTAAGGTAAGTGTTGTATGTTTATCTTTTCTAAATGGTGTTGATGATATTATTCAGATTAACAAGACTATTATTTTACCTTTTTCTAAAGTAAAAAACCCACTAAGAATCACAGATTGGATACCCATCAACTTATGTACAATTGTTTACAAAATTATTGCTATGATACTATCAAATATATTGAAATTTTTTTCATGATTTGATTAGTGAGTCTCAAAATGCTTTTTTTCTTGGTCGGTAGATCATAGACAATGCAATAGTTTCATATAAGATTATGCACACAATTCATAGGTGAATAAGAAACAAATAATGATTGCTCTTAAGTTTGATATGAGTAAAGCATATGACTGAATAGAATAGCCTTTTGTAATGAAGGCTATAGAAAAAAAATGAGTTTCTCATACCACTGAGTTCATTTGATATAGAATTGTATACCTTCTATCACTTACCATGTCAAACTGAACAACAACATTGTGGGTAATATAGTACCATCCCAAGGATTGAGTGAATTCAACCCCTTAATGCCATACCTTTTCCTCTTGAAAGAATAAGAATTCACTCAACTTATTAATAGGGTTTAAGCAATAAGAGAAGCACCTTCTTGTTTTTGTGCTTACAGGTCTTAATGTATTGAAGTAAAAAAACATTCTTCATATTTATGAGAAATCTATAGGTCAGTAAGTAAATTTTGATAAGTTAGAAATATCCTTTATCCCCAAGCAATGAAAGTACTCTAAGAGATGACATTGAATATCACGGGCATCAGCGAGGTAAAATGTCATGAGTAGGAATTCTACTAAAGTTAAAAGAGATAAATGGAGCACCTTTCAAATAATATGAGAACATTGTATAAAAAACAAAATGGATGAAGAGAAAAGTATTTATCCAAAGTCGATAATAAAGTTTTGATAAAGTCTATCTATCAAGAAATACCCATTTATGTCATGAGTATTTTTAAATTACCCAAATCACTTTACAACAAACTTGAGTCTGTGACTGCTTGATATTGGTAAACAAACTAGAAGGAAAGTTATAGGATGCATTAGTTGTCTTAGATAGATTTATGCAAGCCGAAGTCATTGCATAGAATAGGTTTTTGTAAAATGGAGGATGCCAATTAAGTATTAATAGAAAAATAGTTTTGGGGCCTTATCAAAGCCCCCACCTTACTAGTTGCATAAATATTAGTAAAAAAATATGATGTCTCATCTTCCCTGCTCCTTTCTCAATGTATAGCTCTCTCTAGTTATTTATGGATAGGCCTAATATAGGGTCGCATTGTACTACCTGAAAACTTATGTTGAAGAGTTGGTGACGAAAACAATATAAACATTGCATCTAATAAATGGCTACCTCATGATTCATGTTTTCAAGCTCACATAATACAAGAGTTTTCTATCACAATAATGGTGAGGATTTAATAACACCTAGTAAGACTTGGAATTCAACTCTAATAGAAAATATTTTCCAGTATGATGAAGTTTCATTAATATGTAGCATTCCTCTCCCTCTGATGCCTATGGTTGATCATCTTATATGGCACTTTAAAAATAATGGAATTTATAGTGTGAGTAAAGGCTATAGGTGAGCTTATCAATTGCGATGGGAAAAATACATGACAATCACTTCATCCTCGTAACAATTGAGCATTCTATGGAAGAAATTATGAGGTGTTATTGTTATGAACAAAGTGAAGCAATTTATTTGGTAAGTATTTCAAGGAATTTTACCAACCAACTCTAAATCAATAAGAAGGCATATTACATCTAACCCAATCTATCCACTGTACAATAATTATATGGAGACAACATTCCACGTATCATGGGAATGTCATATTGTGAAATAGGTATTAAGCTCTTCCTCTACTGTATTTTTCTTTTCTAAAAATAAAAAGATCCTTTTTTATATAGGCAGTATGAATGACAATTGAAAAGCATGCTAAAGATCTTCTTGAATATATAATAGTGATGGCCTATCCTTTCATATTTGTACCAGAGCTATTGCATTGTTAGAGGAGTTTCATAAGCTAAGTACCAAGGAAAAGCTTACTACTAGCCACCCACCTCAATAGTGGATATTACCACCAGTAAAGAGCTTGAAGGTTAACGTGGATGATGTGATTTCTATATAAAACAATGAAGTGGGCTTTGGTTGTATTATAAGAGATATAATTGGACAAGTCTTTGGTACTATGGGTAATACTAAGATAGCCTTTCCTACCTTACTGCTGAATTACATCAATGTGATGGGCCTTACTTTTAAATGGAAAGTAGGTTGTTAGGATTTAATATTGGAATTGATTCACTACTGGTTGTTTAACGTAACAATAATATAGGTTCCAAATTAGCAATGTAGGGTCACATTGCTAAAGTTATTCGACAATTAGTAACTAGTGCTCGTTCTTTTTCTTGTGTATATTATCTCCGAAGAGCATATGATGTTGCTCATAATTTTGTTAAGTATGCTATGTCTTGTAATGATTTTGAGACTTAGCTTGAGGAAGCTCCTGATTGGCTTTTTACGGCTTTAGATTTTGATATGAACTCTATTACTACTTAATATAACACTTTTCTTAAAAGAATACATATTTTAATGCTTTTTGATTCATTTTACACTCGCTATTCATTTTACATTCTCTTCGATCTTGAGCTTTGATCGATTGTCTTTAACCTTGATCGATCATGCAACATTTACACAATAAATTTTTATGTGCATGAATTTAATTCTAAACGTGTTTATAAATAATTATTTACCTAAAACATTCCAATTTGAAGTTTGGAGGTTTCTTTAACATTGAATAATGAACGTAATGTTAATTCTCATGAATCTTTCATAATGCATTGTAATAAAATTGATGATATTAGAAAACAGAAAAACAGGTAGGATTGAAAGAACAAAAACTCACGATCAAAGCACAAAAAATAAAAAAAGAAGAGAAAAACATATATTTAAAATGAGGGCATACGACAAAAGTCAAATCAAGATGGTCAATACTTCAAGAAATAGGTGAGAATTTTGGAGAAAATATGAAATTTTTCACAGTAACTTTATTTATTTAACTCCATTTTTTATAATGGATCACAATAGGTGTCCCATCAGCCAACATCTTATCAATAATTTTCATCTAGTAAAATATAGAGTACTAATTTTCAAAGTATATGATAGTACATTATTGTATTTATATTTTCTCATTATCTTATGTTTGTATTTACTCATTTAGATTTTTCATTACAAAACATAATATATTTAAAATTTATAATAATAAAAATAACATATAAAATTATATTTAATAATATTAAATTAGATTCCATTAGATGATGTTTATTATTAAACGAATCTAACTCATCGCAGTTTAATTTGAACGGCGTTCAATATATAATAATGTGTCATATTTTTTAAAATTAAAAATACGTAAGTTTATTATTACGGATATTATTTTTATTATTATAAATTTTAAAAATATTATATATATATATTTTAAATAACTAGAATAATTAACACCCCATCCCCCAAAAAAATGGTTTTCTTGTGTACGTGAATACACAAACAAGCCTTTCCTAGTCTCAATTATGTAATTTAATCTTTGGTCATTTATCTTACAAACTTTTTAAGATAAATATTGTATTTGTGAGCATTAAATTAGTGTAACTTAATATCAACCATTAAATTTTATTTGGAACAGAAATATTCAATTTAGTAACAATCCAACAAATAGAAAGAGTTGTGGGAGACTTGGAGGCAAGAATATTTATTAGATTTAACCCAAAAATAAAATCCTATCGTCATGTTGGTGGATTGAGTCTACAGATGGTAGAAATGATAATCTAAGGACGGATCCACCGAAACCATGAATCAAGTTGATTGAATCTATTTTTTTTTAATTTTAGTTTTAAAATTAAAAGAATCATATATTTTTAACAAAATTTTCTTAGTTTTTATAACTAATTTTTTTTAAAATTATATTGTAAATAATCATTTTCAAAACTTTCATCTTTCATATTTTTATAAATCTAACTTTTTCTCTCTCAATTTTTTTATAAATCTATCTATTATTGTTTAAAATTTCACAAAAATCAAATCCATCCTATTCATAAGTATTCATTTCTTGTTATAATTATTATAAATAATATTATTTTATAATATATCATAATTAATTTAAAACGAGTAAGACGGTTAAAAAAATAAGAAAGCGTTTTCTTACAATATATAATGTTATCTTATTTTTTTTTAATATATCAATCTAAAATATGTAATATAATACATCAAATAGTTTTTTACTTTTATAAAAATGCAAAAAAAAAATAATAATTCTAATCAAGTTATGGATATCTATTGATGTACGGATCAATACCTGATCCAATACATATGATCCACGGATAAAACCTAATTAGATCAAATTGGATCTTTTGAACAACAAATCTGATCATATCATTATATGATTGCATCATATTCGATCCATTGCCATCTCTACGTGGTAAGTCTTGGATCATTATTTTTCTTCATTTTTCTATTAATTTTTTTTTCAAATACTTATCTACAGGTATAATTTTTTTATACCAAAATTACCCTCTCGAATAGCTCATATCTATTTTACAAGGTATAATTTTGGTAAAAATCTAATTAAAAAATAGAGATTGTCTTTAATTGTTTCTGTTTTATAACTTTAAATTAAAATTCTTTCTATATTTATACTATAAATTATAGTTTAAATTATGGCTTATAATTTTTGGATAAAATTGTACACATATTTTAAATTAGTAATTATTATAGTATTATTGCTCTTGGTCCCTTAAACATTGTATAATTTATTTGGGTCAGTAGTTTTTATTAATTAAGTAATAAATTTGTTATATTTAAATATTGATAAATAACTTAAAAGGTATTTAAAATAATATATGTTTGCTGAATTTTTATTAAAACAAAATTTAATACTATTTTTAATATTTTAATAGATTGTGTGCATTATGCTCCTATATTTAATATAATGACTAAAAGCAAATAAAAAATATGATTTTAAATGAAATAAGATTGGTTATTAGGTTTATTTATTTCTATATCAAATATTAATTAGCAAATGTTTTATACAAATTAAGAAGTTAAATTAATCATGTTTTACAATTGCAGACAATAAATAACAATAAATATTATAATATTATATGTGGATGTAAATTTAAACAAAAAAGTAAATAAATAATGAAAAACAAAAGTACATTAAAATATATATTATTATAACCTTATAAATATTAATGAATTAAGAAAAAAGAAGATAAATATCACATATAATACATATGTGGTATTTATTAATTCATTTAAAAATTGGAGTAAAATATCTGAATTTGTGAAGCTTATGGAATAATATGGTATTTAACCCGTTTTCTTTTTCTAATGAAATTTTCATATGCTTTGCGAGTTTAAATTAATCTAACCTTAATTTATTTTGAATTTAATTCAAGCCAGTAAACATGAATCTAATTCCATACCAAAAACAAAATGATTGGTCCAAACAAGTCAGAATTATTAATTACACTTTTTTTTAATTAATTATATTTTTTGTAAATCAAAAAATATTTTTAATGAAATTAAAGCTCATTAGTAAAAACATCATTACATGAAACAACAAAAAATGGACAAAATAATGTAACAACTAATCAATTACAAAAAAAAACACATTAACAATATTTTATTACATCATCCTTCAAACATTAAGATTCAAAATAGTTTATACTACATTCAATTTTAAACCATAATATAATCCACAATATTTTGGATATATATAACGAAATTATAATATTTTTAATTTGATTTCACGTTCATAAGTTAGCTTGAACTCAGTTTGAACTCATATAAATTTTTTTAGCTATTTGTAGTGGCTTGATTTTGACAAGAATTGTATTCGATTTGGGTTTTTTAATTCAAATTTGATACAATTAATTGAACTACCATACAAATTGCAATCATTTTATGAATCCAACCCACAAAAAAGATAATAATAAACCTATCTCTAGTGTATTTGAACAGCTTGTATTTTAGATGAAAAATATTATTATATTGTGATAATAAATATTAAATAAAAAAATACTATGGCTCAATAAAATAATTTTTAATATCATTTGCTTTGTATTTAAAAAACAATTTAGTCTTTTGAGAATGCTAGTATTGAGAGGGCTACCTACTGTGATATGTGAAGCTACCGCAATGAACGGAGAGGGCTACCTCACAACTAGTGTGAAAGTCATCGTGCTAGGTTTATGGCTCGTGCAAAAAAAAACAAGAAAAAAAACAAAAACAAAAAAAGGGAAAGATTATGCAAAAACTGATTGCTTATAAATCTTGTACTTGGACCTGATTAACCTAGAGGGGGTGAATAGGTTATTCTTAATTTTTTTTATTAATTTATAACTTGATAACCTTAACAAAGTGGACAGACATGAAATCACGTGTAAGAATAAAGTATGGAAATAAAATATTAACACACGATATTTTTAGGTGGAAACAACCTAGGCCACAACCATGGCCTAAGAGGAAAACCACCGGTCCACCGGACCACCTAACTTTCCACTATGAAAATCAAATGTTCAAGTACAAACTCGGTCTTATGCTACCCTCCTTAGGATACTGCCCCAATGTACTTTACTTACGAGCCCCTGCTCTGTTTTCACAGTTTCCAATATTAACGTGAGCGGTTTCCAAACCAACGTTCCAATAAACTTCCCGCCAATCGGATCGTTCACAAAGTAACTGCAATCTTATTGTGTTATATTTTGATATTGTTTCTTCCTACAATCATGAGTCTCATTATGTTATCATTTTAGGCTGTTTATAACTTAAGTTGTTGCTCATAATTGCTTTCTTTCCTTAACTTTTAAGTTAGGTGTTTGAATATTAAAGTATATATAGGGACTACTTAAGTTGTTGCTCATGATTGCTCTTATTTTGGGCATTTTTACAAAATGGATTATTAAAGTCGGTTCACACGTTGAACTGATGCTACGTGTATTGATTTTTTTATTCTCATTTTTTACTCTACTAACCTGTATTCAATATAGCATTAAAAAACCAAAATATAAATAATAATACAAATAATTGAAAATTTAAATATAATTAATTACTTGATAATTAAATTTATTACAAAAACAAATAATTATAAATATTACCATGTTGTTGTTCTATGTTATTCAAGATTATATTCTTCTCCTGATGTTTGAACAAAGTATTCTCTCCATTCTTCTTGTAAATCATCAAAAAATGATTACCATATCGACAACCGAGTGATATAAAAATAACCTTATCCCTTTGAACTCATATTAGGACTTTATTAATCTTTTGTCTATAAATATAAAGCTATATGGAATCAAGCTAGTATTTTTAATGTTATAATGAATTCTAAATATGAAATCAAGTGTAACTCCGATTTGTTACTTAACTTGTATGAGTTTTGGTGCCTTTAAACATATGGAACAATTCTATAATACGTTTATAGGCACCAAAACTCATAAAATCCAAGTAACAAAATTGGAGTTACACCTGACTTCATATTTTAAGCTCATTATAGCATTAAAAATTATAGCAGAGATTCCAAATAACTTCATATTTATAGACGAATGATTAATAATGTGCTACCATGATGTTGTCATTAGGAAAGTAGGCAAGAGAGATGAGATGAAATTTGGACAAGAAACAAGTCCATAAAACAATGCATTCCCCTAAATACATGAGCACATAAACATCCATCAAACACTTCAAACATAGGAATAGAGAAATTAAATCATTATAAAAATTACCGTTATGTTGTCATATGCTGTTCAAGATCATGAGAATCTTCTCCTCATTATTCTTGTGATAATATAATTTGAACCATATGTTCTGCCCATTTATCTCCTAAATCTTCAAAAAATTGCTAATCATAGGCCATCTTGTTCCAACCAAAGAACTACATGTATTTAAAATCAAAATAAGAATGTAATTTCATGAATTCACAAAAAATAATTCATAAATGTTAAAAACTTTTCTGTATATGGGTAAAAGATATTACCACATCATTAATTGAAATTTTGATATTTGTGATAATTTTGCTCATAAACTTCATGACGTAATAACCACACATGACTCCATTATTTTGTTGTGGAACCTACAAAAAACAAGTGTATATAATTTTCCATATTCAAACATATTTATTATTAAATAGTAAAATTAATAAAATTATTAATATTCGCTTGTACATAGTATAATTTTATTCCATATAAGCTTATGAGATTTTTTAAGGGCCATTCCCTAAACTTGTTCCACAGCTTCCATGCCCTATCAAGCTTTAAAATGATTAGTTTTTTATTAAATGTTACAAAAAACAAGAGAAGAAAAATAGCTAGCTATAACTCTTACATTTCAACAACTGCTTTTGTATCTTTACTCAGTTTTGTGGAAGCTGAGTCACAGTACCAAGCATGATTATTGAACAAATCAAGGATAACTAACATCTAATGATCTTGGCAGAAAAACCATGTTTTTCCTTCACATTGTACAAATGAACTAATCCTGACATTTTAGTGTATTTCTTGCATTTTGGATACAACAGTTTTTCGGCATCTTCTAAAAGTTTTTTTAAAGGTTTTGGGATCATCCTCACTTAGTTTATCTTCAACACTATGAAACATATTTTATGTCTATACATTATGATAAGATGTATGTAATCCACTCACATTCTTATTTATCTCTTCCCCATAAGTATTATCAATATTTTTTTCACGATAATACCAAAATTTATAGCTCAAAAGAATACCACTACGGATTAGGTGATACTTAACCTTTTCAACTTCATGAAATCGCTCATTTTTACATTTAACACATAGGTATCGAATCATACTAATTCCATTATTACTATTTCTACAAGAAAATTTCATGAAACTTTTAACTCCAGAAATGTAGTCCTGCTCAATTCTATACTTTGACATCCAAGATTTGTCCATTTTCTATCAATGACATTATTTAAGCATATTAATTATGTATCCAATCAATATATTTCAAGTATTATTATATATGAATTCCATAATTATTAGAATATATACCAAAACATACATAATACAAAAATTATCATTTTAATCATTTTACAATTGTATTACTTTTACTTAATAAAATATAATTATTTATATGTAAATAAATTTATCCACATACGGTAAATATTATAGTCCCTCAAACCCACAACATCTAGATATTATTTCCACAGAAAATAAGCGAAACATATAATAACAAGCATAATACAAAACATACATAAATAAAAAAATTATACAAAAAATAAAGCAAACTGAATAATAAGTACATAGGATTAATAGAAATACTTACAAGAGTAAATGAAGTGACTAAATGAAGGGAATGAAGAAAAAATGAGTGCTTTGTAAGTAAGAATAAGTGAGAAAATGGGTTTAAATTTTTTGAATATTTCGCTCAAAATGGATCTGAATGATAATATGGAGATGAATATAACCCACAAAATGGCGTTGAAAATGATGGTTGGAGGTGGCCATAAAATGAGAAAGAGTGGAGGAGGTGAGCTCGGTAATGACATTTATTGTTGCTGCACAAATTGAAAAAGATGTTCTGATGAAAAAGAGAGAAGAGAAATGGATTAATACGTGATAGCATCGGTTGACGTGGTGAACTAACGCTACAAACATAGATAGTGTCAGTTCTACGTGTCAACCGATGCTATCCACGTGTGTAGCGTCGATTCAACACGTAAACTGACACTACGTCCTACATGTATTTTTTTATTTAAAAAATGCAATTTAAACTTGAAATTAATTATATAGTACAATGTTTTTTTGGTCAATTATTATTTTATTTGATTTTAACTATAAACATGTACGTACGTACATAAAATTAAGTATCCAAACAAATATACAAAATTATATAATTTTAAAAACCAATTGACTAAAAAAAGAAAAACAATTATACTATATATATATCCAAATTAAATTTTAAAGAGTTCAAATAAAATATTAATAATTGACCAAAAAACAATTGTACTATATAATTAATTTCAATTTTAAATTGCATTTAAAAAAAATGCACGTCGATCGATGCTATGTGAAGTTCTACACCGAACCAACTTTAAATTCATTATATGTCAGTTGTTTTCAAAAACCAACCTTACATATCGACTTAAATACCCCTTTTGTAGTAGTGTTAGTTTAAAGAAAAGTAATTTCTAATTCTAGTAGTGTTAGTTTAAAGAAAAGTAATTTCTAATTCTAAGACTTACATAATAAGCTTTTGTCCAAAAAAAAATTTAATTTAATAAATACTTGAGTTCTTAAGAGAAATTTGAATAAAACTTTTCTCTAATTTTCAATATCATTTTCTTGTTTTCTTTGTATTTGTTTTATAGAAAAATTAGTAATTTCGTTAATTAATTTATTAAAAATGGAGAATCTAAATACATAATAAATTATAATAAATAGGCATACTACATTATAAATATCATTATCGCTACTACAATACATACATATAATCTAGGACATTTGGCTTCATTTATTGAAAACCCGAGGTCATAGATATACCCTATGACCTTGGTTATTGAAAGACTGAGGCCATAGACATACCCTATGGCCTTGGTTATTGAAAAACCAAAGCCATAGACATGTCTTATGGCCTCAGTCTTTCAATAACCGAGGCCATAGATAACAGCCTATGATCTATCTCACTTAGACCTCAGTTATTATATCCGTCCGAGGCCATAGGCCTACGGTCATGATTTTTAACTGAGGCCTAGTGTTAATACTACCAATATTTTCCCCAATATTAATAGCTTTTTATTTATTTGAATTGTTTTAATAAGTGTACTCATGTATATGTATATTATAATGATGTTGTGTTGATAACATATTTATAACACTCCAATCATATAAATAAGATTTATTATAGTAAACTCATGTATCTTTATTATAAAAAAATCTCAACTAAAAACTTTCACCTTAAATATCATTAACTTTGATGCCATTTAAATTAAATCCTAACCAATTAGAGGTGTTTCATGTTTTGGTTCTAAATATCGTTTAATGTTATTATATGATATTTTTGTTATAATAAATTTTACAAATATAAATTTATATAATTTCACTTAAAAGTTCTTATGACTATATAAAAAGTTTAGATGTACACCATTATCCATTGATTTATTATATTACAATTACAAATATAATTTAAAAAAAATTGTGTTACAGGGTTTATGCATGTAGAATTATCAATCTATTTCATACAGATTTTATGAAAACGAGATATCTAAATTGTGTTAAACAAATTGTGTTTAAAATGTGCTATAAAACAGATTGTGTTTGACCATGTAAACATTTTTAGTGGCAAACATCAATTTTAACAACAAAAAAGAAAAAGAAGAGGCAAAAATGAGTGGTTGTGAAAGGAAATGATAAGAAAATATGAAAGAGGAAGAGTGGTGGGTGAAGTGATACATATAATTATTTTTAGTTGGAAAATAAATAGGAAATGCGTCACAATTAAAAAAGAAAAAAATATCCCCTCATTAATAGATCATATTCATCAAACTTAGTCAATTTTATTATTTTATGATCATCGGACTTATTCCTAATAAATATAATACATTTGTATATCCTTAAATTTAAATTTAAGATATCAATTAGTATTCATCAAATTTAGTCAATTGCTCGGGTTCTAATAATTTGATAACAGATGACCACTTTAATACCTACAAATCTTATTATGCCTTAAAAAAAAATTTTATTATGCCTTCAAAAAACATTTAAGCCACAAATATTATTCTTAAATAGTGTTTAAATGACCACTATTTTAAAACATATGTTCTATTTTAAATATATTTGACTAAAAAAATAAAATATAAACAAATAAATTGTAAAGATGTCACAAGATAAAATGTTTTATATAAATATATAACACCTCTTACCTTATAAACAATTCAACGTGTAATACTTTTGGGTAACATATTAATAGTATTCTGAAAGTTTTTATTTTCTTTACAAATATTCATAATTTGTTAAGAACATAAAAACTGTTCTTAAATTTATATTAGATATAATAGTTATTTAATTAATTATTAAAAATAATTTTTATTTATTTTTAACATTAAATAATTAATTATACTAAATTAACAAAATAAAAGTGATACTTTTTATTTTCTTCTAGATATAATGATAAAAATAATGATGTAAATAATAATAAAATCAAAATAATTTATAAAAATTTAAAAACTTTGAAAATAAATTATAAGAAATAATGTTTATGAACTAATTGAAGTCAATTAAATTATTATTATCTCATTAATAATAATATTCAATTATTATAAATACAATTTATTTGTTGAATGTTAAATTTTAATTATATAAATAGTATGTTTTTTTTAAATTTATTAATTATTTACATTAATTTTTGTCAATGATTGAATACATCACTCATTCTTATAAACCTGGTAACAGACAACAGAAAACAAACTATTAGAATCTCAAACTATATATGATGTGGTGGCATTTGATCCTCAATACTTATATAAATCCAGGTAGTAAAAAAAAGAAGACTAATGTTTCTCCTTGTAATTCAGAGAGATGAAGAGAGATGTAGGGAGATAATATAGATTCATGTTATTATGAAGTTCTATCAAGTTGAATCAAGTTATGTTACGAGAGAGATATATGGTGAACATATATAGGAGAAGTTATACATGTCAATAATCCTTTTTCATAGCGATAAACTTATCTCAATATTAGAGTTATCTCTTTGTAATCATTTCCTTGTTAGATAATTAAAAGATTATGTATTAGTTGTTTATCTTGTTGAATATTTATATGATATTGACACTTACTCAACTATCCTAAAAGTTATCACTTATTAAGACTTTTCACATCGTTAATTTACACTTAATATTAACTAAATCAAAAAATATATTTTCAATTTTTATAAGTAATTATCAAAAAATTGAAAATTATTTCTTCCCAATCTAGTTAGTTAATTAATTAAACAATCAATAATGAGAAAAAAAAAGAGTTTAGATAATATATCAAAACAATAAATATATTTTTTTAAAATTAGCAAATATAATAAATGATATAATTTAAGAAATAAATCAATAATATAAAGTTATTTTTAATTCAAATAAAAATTTAATTTTCTTTGTATTTTTTTATTTATTATAGATTTTTATTTTTAATCGTAATAAACACAATAAATAAATAAATTATTTTTAAAATATTTTTAAAGGATATTTATTGTATGTCGTTAGATAAACTAATATCATTATTCACAACGCTATCTTTTACAATATATTTAACTTTAATATCATTAGTTTCATTTTTTCAAACTTTACGAGTATTCTAAGTAAAGACAAAAATGTACGAAGATAGGTGATATTCTGCGAGTACTTGCTTCACAATTCCAAATTAGAACAAAGTCAGATGAAGAATCTCACAATTCTCATTTTCTTGACGAAATTTCTTTTTCGTCAAATACTCAGTTGCTCACTCATCTAAACATCAATTTTTTTTTCTCTTTTTTATTTTTTTTTTCTTGTTTTGTTAATGTCTAAAATCGGGGTTTGATCGTTGGGGAAAAAACTTAAAGAACGAGTTTCAAATCCTAGTGAAAGTCATTTTAAATGAAAAGATGCATGATTACAATTTACTATTACAGATGATATTACTTTTAGATGATGTTTCCTATTTAATGAATCTAAATGATCATAGTTTAATTTAAATGATATTCAATATAAAATAATGTGTCATATTTTTTAAAACTAAAAATACGCGAGTTAATCATTACAGATATTATTTTTATTATTATAAATTTTAAAAATATTATATTTATTATTATTTTTAAATAACTATTGTATTTAATCTTTGGTCATTTATCTTACAAACTTTTTAAGATAAATATTGTATTTGTTAGCATTAAATTAGTGTAACTTAATATCAACCATTAAATTTTATATGAAATGAAAATATTCAATTTAGTAACTATCCAACAAATATAAAGAGTGGTGGGAGAGAGGCAAGAATATTTATTTCTTCTTATGTTTATTATAAATAGTATTATTTTATAATATGTCATAATTTATTTAAAACGAGTAAGACAACTAAAAAATAAGAAAGTATTTTCTTACAATATATAATGTTATCTTATTTTTTTAAATATATTAATCTAAAATATGTAATATAATACATCAAATAATTTTTTAATTTTAAAAAATGCAAAAAAAAAAGAATAATTCCAATAGAGTCATGGATATCTATTGATGTATGGATCAATACGTGATCTTATCTATCTGATCCACGGATCAAAACCAATTAGATCAAACTAGATCTTTTGAATAACGAATCGGATCAAATCATTATAAGATTGGATCACATCAGATCCATTTCCATCTCTACATGGTAAGGTTTGGGTCATTATTTTTCTTCATTTTTATATTAATTGTTTTTCAAATATTTATCTAATGGTATAATTTTTTATACCAAAATTACCCTCTGGAATACCTCATATCTATTTTACAAGGAATTATTTTGGTAAAAATATAATTAAAAAATAGAGATTATCTTTAATTATTTTAGTTTGATAAGTTTAAATTAAAATTCTTTCTATATTTATACTATAAATTAAAGTTTTAATTATGGTTCATAATTTTTGAATAAAATTGTACATATATTTTAAATTAGTAATTATTATAGTACTAATGCTCTTGGTCCCTTAAACATTGTATAATTTATTTGGGTTAGTAGATTTTATCAATTAAGTAATAAATTTGTTGTGTTTAAATATTGATAAATAACTTAAAAGGTATTTAAAATAATATATGGTTGCTGAATTTTGATTAAAATAAAATTTAATACTATTTTTAATATTTTAATAAATTATGTGTATTATGCTTCTATATTTAATATAATGACTACATGCAAATAAAAAATATGATTTTAAAATGAAATAATATTGGTTATTAGGTTTATTTATTTCTATATCAAATATTAATTAGCGAATGTTTTATACAAATTAACAAGTTAAATTAATCATGTTTTACAAATGTAGATAATAAATAACAAAAATTATTTTAATATTATACGTGGATGTACATTAAAATATATATTATTATAACCTCATAAATATTAATGAATTAAGAAAAATGCAAATACATACGTGGTATTTATTAATTCATTTAAAACATTAAGGAGTAAAATATTTGAATTTGTGAAGCTTACGGAATAATTGAGTATTTAACCCGTTTTCTTTTTTTTAATGAAATTTGCATATGCTTTGCATTAAATTTTAAAAATTTCATGGTTTGAATTTAGAGATAGTAATTATTATAGGTTGGGTTGATTTAATTTGGTTTAAATTAATCTAATCTTAATTTAAATCAAATTTAATTCAAGTTAGTAAACATGAATCAGATCTCATACCAAAAACAAAATGATTGGTCCAAATTAGTCAAAATTATTAATTACACATTTTTTTTAATTAATTAAATATTATTGTAAATCAAAAAATATTTTTAATGAAATTAAAGATTATTAGTAAAAACATCATGTAAAAACAACAAAAATAGACGAAATAATGTAACTAATCAATTACAAAAATACACACATTAACAATATTTTATTACATCATCATTCAAACATTAAGATTTAAAATAGTTTATAGTACATTCAATTTTAAACCATATTATAATCCATAATATTTTGAATATCTGTAACAAAATCATAACATTTTTAATTTGATTTCACGTTAATATGTTAGCTTAAACTCAATTTAAACTAGCTTGATTTTGGCTAGATATGTATTCGATTTGGGTTTTTCTATTCAAATTTGATACAATTAATTGAACTACCATACAATGAAAATAATAATAATAATAAACCCGTCTCTAGTGTATTTGAATAGTTTGTATTTTAGATGAAAAAATTATTATATTTTGATAATAAATATTAAATTAAAAATACTATGACTCCATATATAAAATAATATTTAATATCATTTGCTTTGTATTTAAAAAAAATTATAAATCATTGACTAATTTATTAAAAATAAAGAATCTAAATACATAATTAATTATAACGGATAAACATATTACATCATAAATATTATTTTTGATCATTCTAGTTAGGACTAGTAATATTTCTCTCTATTATAATTGGTTTTTTATTTGTCTTATTCGTGTCAACCACCTTCGTTGATTTCATGTATTATGTCAACATAATACCATCTTCAACAAATAAAATAAGAATTATATATTTAAGATTATATTTATTAAGAAAAGGGTGTGAAACAAAAACAAAAACAAAAATATGTCCAAATGTATTAAAATAAATTTATATGAGAACACGTCATTATAGATATAGATGATTTAAAAGATTAAACTAATAGTCGGTAATGTTCATTGTACATATAAACTCTAGTTACTTTGAAAATTTGAAAGTGAGTGAATATATATACCAATATATTAGTGAAATTGATCTAAATGAACATAACCAAACCAAAATTGTCAACTATTGATGGGATTTTTGGTTTAATTCAGTTAAAACAAATTCATTAATTGATTATTATAGGTTGATTTTGGATTTTTATATATTACTTATATATTATTTTAAATATCATTATGTCTTTTTTTTTAGGTTTTTTCCTAATCAAAATTCAGTTATATTTTCATAATTTTATTTGGAAGATTCTTAAATTGTACTCTTGCACAAAAATATGTTTGAAACTTTTATATAGTTTTCTTAAATTTTGAGTTTTTTCTTCTTTTTTAGTAGTAAAATTTTGTGTTAAGATGACTTGGTTGATACATTTTTCTAATTAATTAACTCTCTTTTTTTTCTTTCTTGATATTTTAGAGCTAGAATTTATTAATTATAACAATTTCATTACTTAGCATGGATTAGAACTTAGCAAACTAATAATAATAATAATAATAATAATAATAATAATAATAATAATAATAATAATAATAATTTATAGAAAATTATGACAATTATGTCGTCATTTGTGCTTCCCTTTGATTGTCTAAAAGATGAACTCTAGTTTTTTATCAACAATATTGGGAAAAGTTTCATTGAAATAGACGCAGATGTCATTACTTTTTAATATGTGGATTTGAGATATTTGACTTAGAATTCTTCTTATTCTATACCACAAATATCAAGTATTTTAATTCTATTTTGATCATTTTTAATATAAATCACAATAAGAACAAGTCTTCTCCTTTAAAATAAACCATCTCATAAAGACTTTCACTAGCTCCAACCACCTTTAACATTTTAGCTAATATTAAGACGTTAATTCCCATTTTTGAAGTATTTGTTTGAACACATTAGGTATGGTGGGATGGTTATTATTAACGTTAATTAGTTAAATAAAATTATTAAAAAAAGTGTTGAAAACTGTTACTATTGTAAGAATATAATAAAATCAAATCAAATGGATAAAAAAAAGCTTGTTAAGAAAGTTCTGAGACCAATATAACAAAGAGGGAAAAGGTAAAAGGAAAAAAAGAGAACAAATAATAATAGTATAAGAATAAGTTCAAAATTACCAATTCCATGTTTACAAGGTAAATGCTAGAAGCAAACTGGGAGGACTTAAACAAACTATGTATATCATTATGCTGCGTTTGACGTGAAGTTTAACCAAGTCTTCTATGGAAACCAAGACTCCTTCAGAGAATCCCCATCTATAAATACAAGAGTTTCTACTTGCTAGATTTCACAACCCGATACAATCAAACAATTCAATATACATAAGAAATAAAAAGAGCCAACTATTTCCAAAACCAAATATGAAGGCCATTCAGTTCTCCTTCTTAGCTTTTGTCATCTTGGCTTTGGCTACCACCATTGCCCATGCCTCTGATCCTAGCCCTTTACAGGACTTTTGTGTAGCAATCAATGACATCAAATCCGGGGGTAACAAAGTTTTCATATGAAACTTATCTTCAATACTTTTTTTTAATACATGAAATGATACTTAGTATAATTCGAACATGTTATTGTAGAGAGAAATTTATATGCTTCAAAACTAATGTTTTTTTTTCTTCTTTGTCAAGTCTATAGAACTAACAAATATTTCTGCAATGCAGTGTTTGTGAATGGAAAGTTGTGCAAGGACCCAAAGCAAGTTGTTGCAGATGATTTCTTCTTCTCTGGGCTTCAAAATCAGAGAAACACATCCAATCCAATTGGGTCGACAGTTACACCAGTGAATGTTCAACAAATACCAGGGCTTAACACTTTTGGGATCTCTTTGGTTCGAATTGACTATGCACCTTACGGCCTAAACCCACCTCACACTCACCCTCGTGCTACTGAAATCCTTGTAGTTGTTGAGGGTACTCTCTATGTTGGCTTTGTCACATCTAATCCTGAGAATCGTCTAATTACTAAGGTCCTTAACAAAGGAGACGTATTTGTATTTCCCATTGGTCTTATTCACTTCCAATTCAATATTGGTCACAACAATGCAGTTGTGTTTGCTGGTCTTAGCAGCCAAAATCCAGGAGTCATTACCATAGCAAATGCTGTATTTGGATCCAATCCTCCTATTAATGTTGACGTTCTTACTAAAGCCTTCCAAGTTGACAAAAATGTGGTTAATTATCTTCAGAAGCAGTTCTGGTGGGACAATAATTAAAAATATTAGACCTAATCATTAATAATTAATGTTTGTTTTATTTCTGATCACATTGTCAACCATATATAGTCATATTTGAATAAAGAAAATGGTTCTCTTTGTACCATTGCCAATAATATAACTAATAAAAATGTTTATGTAATTTGTTTACTATCTTGTGCTAGATTTAAAGTTAAACCTTATATTTATGACACTATTGTTACAAGTGACAAGATTAGGTCACATAAATTTTTTGAACTATAGGTCGTTAAATTTTTTTATTTTTAACAAAATTATACTTTAAATCTGTATTTATTAGATGGGGTAATACAAATTTGTTATGTTTATAAAAATGGATCGTTGAAATCCCTTTTGTAAAGTAATTGACTTGAACTGTCCTACTTATTCTTTTTAAAATTGGGGTAACACAAGTTCATTACTTTATAAAATAGATTTATGCGACCCCTTTTGTAAAGATACAGAACTTATGCTACCCAATAAATTAGTAGAGGATTAAAATATACTTTTTTCAAAAGTTACGAACTTGGTCTATACTTTTTTCTAAAATTTTGTATATCACTATGATAAGGGTGAATTATACTTTTTTTCCACTCACTTTAACACTTTTAACACTTTAGTCACTTAACAAAATTTTTGTAACTTTTCGTCATCTTACTTTTCATAATTATAATTTAGTCTAAATTTAAAAATTAGATTAGACTAAAATGCACTATATGAGTAAGAATTAACATGTTATAAAAACTAATTTTTTAAATTATTTAGTCTCTTTAACTTTTACATTTTAACATATTTAGTCCACTATCTTTATATTTGGATTGAAATTGTTTAATATGAAAAGTAAATGGATGAAAAATTACAAAATTTTTATCATGAAATTAAAGTAATAAAAGTGATAAAGTTAGTATACTAAAAGTATGATTCACTCATATAAAAATATAATGTACAATCACATTAGTTACTTTCTTCCTAACTAGCGATTAATGCTTAAGTTTTGTATTTATAAAATAACTTGCAAGTACATGAATCATTTTATAAGAAGTGATAAGTATACTTATCTAAAGAGGAATTACTTGATTTTTAAATAACTCAAAAAATTCTAAAAAAAGAAAATTAAACCTAAACATTCTGTTACAAAGTTTAACAAACATAAGGCAAATAAAATTTTCACTCAATAGAGAATTTATGAGTTAAGATTTGTTAATTAATCATACTTACTTAATATTAATTAAAATATTAAAGTTATGAATTAAAATTATTGATTCTCTCTTATATATACAAATAGGAGATTAATTAGGTTTACTATTTGTTATTAATTAAAATGACTTAACACTTTTAGTGAGTCTATCAGTTAATTTTAATTAATTATGATTCTTTTCTAAGATATTAATAAACCATTTAATTGTCATCTTCCATCAAGTCTAACAATAACAATTTAAACTCTCATTAAGGTATTAAAGTTAAATTAACAATAAAGTATCTGAAAAATAACTTTCATATTTTAAATCTATTACGAAAGATATGTCGTTAATATATTTTTTCAATAATAAATCTTATAAAAATATTTGAAATAGAGCATGACTCTAAATAAGATTTAGATAATTACATTTAATATCCAAGAGCATTAAATACTTTAAGTCAGATTCATATAATTAAATCTTAAATCTAATTCTCATATTTATTATGAAAAATATTTGGTCAATATATTTTCTTTAACAAATTTCATTTAAATCTTGAAGAAGAAATAAAGCTTTCATTTTATAAAATAATTTACTTATTTTTATATTTCACAAGCATAACAATATTACTAGTATCCCATTAATTTTTACATTTTAACATATTTAGTCCACTATCTTTAAAATTGGATTGAAATTGTTAAATATGAAAAGTAAGTGGACGAAAAATTATAAAATTTTATCACGAAATAAAAGTAATAAAAGTGATAAAGTTAGTATACTAAAAGTGTGATTCACTCATATAAAAATACAGTGTACAATCACATTAGTTACTTTCTTCCTAGCTAGCAATTGATGCTTAAGTTTTGTTTTTATAAAATAACTTGCAAGTAGGGGAATCATTTTATAAGACGTGATAAGTATACTTATCTAAAGAGAAATTATTTGATTTTTAAATAATTCTAAAAATTCTAAAAAAAGACAATTAAATCAAAACATTCTGTTACAAAGTTTGAGTTTTTAAAATATCTAAACTAAGGACAAAAAATTTAAAATGGATTCAACAAACATGAGGCAAATAAAATTTTCACTCAATAGAGAATTTATGAGTTAGGTTAGTTAATTAATCATACTTAATATTAATTAGACTATTAAAGTTATGAATTAAAATTATTGATTCTATCTTATATATACAAATAGGAGATTAATTAGGTTTATTATTTGTTATTAATTAAAATTACTTAACACTTTTAGTCGAGTCTATCAATTAATTTTAACTAATTATGCTTCTTTTCTAAGAGATTAATAAACTATTTAATTGTCATCTTCCGTCAAGTCTAATAACTTAAACTCTCATTAAGGCGTTAAAGTTATGTTAACAATCAAGTATCTGAAAAATAACTTTTAGATTTTAAATCTATTACGAAAGATGTCGTTAATATATTTTTTCAATAATAAATCTTATAAAAATATTTGAAATATTACATAACTCTAAATAAGATTTAGATAATTACATCTAATATCGAAAAGCATTAAATACTTTAAGTCATATTCATATAATTAAATCTTAAATCTAATTCTCATATTTATTATGAAAAATATTTCGTCAATATATTTTTTACCATACATACCTAATTTAATAAATAATAAATAAATAAAACATAACATTTAGAGCAACATACCTATTTTTGTATCTGAAAAACCTCAAAGAAATTTACCAATACTATTTATTGAATTAAAAGAAAATTACAATACAAACTAAACTATGTTCAACTCTCAAAATTGAGAGAAGAAGTTTGAAACTAAGAAAATAAAAACTTAAGAGAAAACTAAGAAATTAGTTAAAGAAAGGGCCGATGGGACTATTAGTTAAACTAAGCAATTCTGGTGGAACAACAATTAAAAATACTAGGCCTAGTAATTAATAATTGATTTTTATTTTATTTCTCATTATAATGTCAACCTTATTAATCTTTGAATAAAGAAAACGGTTCCTTTTGTACCATTCCAATTAATATAAAAAATAAAAAATGTTTCTGTAATTTGTTCACTATCTTCTACTAGATTTAAAGTTCAATGTTATATTTATGGTACTATTGTTACAAGTTACAAGTTAGGTCACATAAAATTTTGGAAAGAAGGGTCGCAAAAGTTTATTATCTTAATGAAAATACGCTTTAGACCTGTACATATTAGATGGGAAAACACAAATCTACTATTTCTACAAAAAAGATTGCAAAAATCTATTTTGTAAAGTAATTGACTCAATCTGTCCTACTTGTTCACTTCGAAACTGGAGTAGTACAAGTTCATGACTTCATAAAATAGACTTTCACGACCATTTTTTAAAAGTAACGAACTTATGTTACCCAACCAAATAAATAGAGGACTACAACACACTCTTCTTTAAAGTTACGAATTTGGGCTATTTTGTTTTCTAAAATTTTGTATATCAATATAAAAAGGGTGAATTATACTTTTTGTCTACTAACTTTACCACTTTTAATATTTTAGTCACTTAATAAATTATCAGTAAATTAAACATAGCATTTAGAAACACACATAAAAATTATCCAAAAATAGATGTATACTTTCAAATTATACCTCAAGCCTCAAGCATATCCTTTCAAGTACAATTTTTCATTATTATTTATGTATCTAAAAAACCTCTAAAACAATTTTTAATACTATTTTTTGAATTAAAAGAAAACTACTATATACCTAAACTATGTTCAACTCTCAAAGTTGATAGAAGAACTTTGAAACTAAGAAAATAAAAACTTAAGAGAACACTAAGAAATTATTTAAAAAAAGAGCTAATGGGATTAAAAGGGATGATGATTATAATGGATTTATAAAGGGTTAGAAAATGCTGCAAAAGAGAGATCATATAGTCGGGTGGCACAACATGCATTTCTTTTTACGCAACAGTATAAGCCAGCTTGCAACACGTTTGAATCTAGATCCGATTAACCTACATCACAACAAATAAAAACCATCATCGCAGCACACGTGTTGCTACGCTTTTAGAAATCCTTTTGTATCTTACCCCCTTACATTAATTTTGGAACATAATTAAAGCTTACATATATTATTCTTTTATGTTTCTTGGTTGCAATGGAGTGCTTCCAAATATTATTCTTCAAGTGTTTATTAGTTGAATCAATTTCAAGCTATAAATACATGAAAAAACATACTCGTGGTTTTGAAAAGAAAGATTTGTTAAAAATGATGATAAACTTATGCAAATACAAATATATTTTGACATTTAAAATGCATAAAATCATGTTATATTCAGTGCTTTTAAGCACTCATTATAACGCCTAACCAGATTCTTGATAGTCTCTAGCAAGAAATGTGAAAAACTAAAAACCAAAATTAAATAAAACAAAATTATCTTAAATCATTTCCGTAGATTGAAACGGTATTTAGCATATGCAATAAGCCTTTAAAGGTTTCCCTAGTTGATTTTTAGTCTCGTGAAGGCTTTTAGAGACGATACCCATAGACATCAAACTAAAAGGCAAAAATTCAAAAACAAATTACAAAAATAAACAAATTACACACAAACAAATAACTAAGTAAAAATATGAAATAAAAGATAACAAAATGCAATAGCAAAATTTTCTCATGCTTTTAATCTCTTTTAAGTTCACAATTAAAATTCAAAGCATAAATTAATTTTACATTCTAAACATTCATAATCTATTGTAACAATTAGTGGAAAAGCATATTCATATGCACATCAGAAGGGCATCAATATTAACTTGCCTAATTTTAGTGTTTGGAATCCAAATTCGTTTCAATTCTAAACCTCTCAAGTCATACTTTCAATAACACTAATCATATGGGTTCAAACACTCATTTAAAGTTATATGCAAATAGAGTTTATGTTAAAAAATGCACTAATAGATTTACACATGTTTAAAGAATAAAAGGCTCAAAGTAGTGTATAAAATCGATCTCATGAAAGAAATCGAATGAAAGAATTTATGAAAAAATCACATATTATTTTCTTATATCAATCAAAATAATTAAATAAATTTTTTTAAGTTATATGCCTTTTGGAGATAAAGAAAATGGAATGATTTTTAAGGGATTCATTTCCTATTTTCCTTTTATATTTAGCCATTTCTTATAATTTTGTAGGATTTTCTAGGTCGTAGTATTTAGTTTATACTTATTCATCTCTCTCTCTCTCTGAGATATTCTTTTCTTTTTTTAAGAGAGGATTTTCTAGGTCATAGTATTTAGTTTATACAGTTTCTACATATTTTGTATGATTTGACAAGTGTTTAATTTTGACTTTTCTTTTGTAATCGCTTAACTAACCTCATATATGTAACTTTTGTGGAAGTCTTGCATGAATGAAGGAAGTTATACATTTAATTTCTACTTAAATCTATCAATTTAAGAAATAAAAGTAAATATATGGCACTTTATGAGATGTAAAAATTCTAGCATTAAGTGCAAAAACCTATAAAGATAATTAACAATTTGAATTGGTAAGAAGAGTATTAAAAATAGTAGAAAAATATTATGATTTAAAATGAAAAGATAACTAATTATCAAATTACTCTACGATATGTTCAATAAATTAATTAAAATGTAAAAAAGATTTATTTATTTACTTAAAATTAATTAAAAGAAATGATAATTTTTGCAATTTTTTTAAATCTAATATAAAATTCCTAAATCAATAAAAGCAAACAAATGGAAAAATGAATATATAAACAATTAAAAATAAATGAAAATGTAAATAATGTTTAATTAAAAATATATAAATTACTCAAATTTATGTAGATATAACTTTTTTCACCCTAACTTAGAATTTATATTGCCCTTAATGTACGGTTATAAATGAAAGATAAAGAGTAAAGAGAAAAAAAGTTACTCTTTTGTTGAACATGTTCAAGTATGTTTGTGAAAATGCAGGTGCATCTATCATTTCAAATATTTTAATCACATAGATAGAATATTGTATACTTCTTTACAAAATATTGTGTAATTCTTACACATCTCAATAAACAATTATAAGTTTAATAGTTCTAAATATAACAAAACATTTGATCACATTATAGGATATAAAACAAAATAAATTACATTAAACAAAAATAAACATAATATCAAAAACTAAAATAATTAAACTAAAATTCAAACCATAAAATAAAAAAATACATGTAAATAAAAATAAAAACTCATAAATGTTTTTGAAACAAATTTGGAGCTTAGTCTTCCATGCCATATGGTCCTTGTTCTCCATAATGTTGTCATGATTGTTCTTATAGTGTAAAGATGAAATCATAATATTGATATTCAGGTGCTACTAAATGGCTTGAATCTATGCCGAGATGGTTAAGGTATAACCAATTCATTTAATACATCAAACAGTTACAGTTCACTTGATCACGATATTATTGATTTAAAAATGCAACTTGTTGGAAAGTGTAGGCTTGATGATATTTTTCCATATAGGTCATTTTTTCATCTAAATGATAAATTTCATCTTTCATATTCATCTTAGATGAAAAAGTGGCCCTTTTATCCCATTGGGCATTGTTTATACTAGGAGTAAGTTCATCATAATATGTCGTATTTAATAATTCTATAGGTTAAATTATAACTTCGTCTTTTGAGTAAGTCACCCTGTTTTTTTTTTACTAAAAACAGTAATGAGATAGGAGAAAAATTAACTTAATCAATGGTTATTAGTGGACAATTTAATCATGTGATGAATTATATTTCCAACATCTATAGAAATTTTGGATGTTATAGCATACAATAATATTCCCTACTCTCTGTCGATAGAGTTGTAATGTTTTCGGGGCATTAGTCTTGAACGAACAAAGTATTGTCATATGTAGGCAACCTTATCCAAATACTTAGCTTCAAAGCCATAGGTTTTCCACCTACATAACCTCTCTCGGCTCCTTCCAAAGTTAAGTTTTCAATTACTGTAAAGTAGTCTACATTACCTAAATAAGTTTCGTGCTCACCATGGAAAATATTCATCAACACATAATGAGCATTCATATTAGTTGGCCCAAATAGGACTAGTACATTTCATACTTTGACAATACTATCAACAACATCGGGAACATTTACATAGAATTCCCAAATAATTGATTTTATAACTGCATTTGGTTCTTTAACAAACCTTTTCCATCCTAATAGTGTTATTTACATTAGAAATTCTGTCAAATTGGGCATTTGGCCCCAAATCGAAGTCCATATCCCTTTTCATTATAACTTTTTTTTACTTCTACAACTTTATCAAATCTTAATTTTGTGTTATCATAATCCTTAGAAGTTAATACCCATTTTTCTCAATTTGTTCTATAACGTTTTGGTGCCATTTTTAAAAAATCAACAATATCAAAATCCAAAGGTTCTCATACAATCCAGATAAAACAACATTAAATAAAATATTTGAAAGAAAATGGAATGTCAAGGAAATTGTTAGGAATGAGATTTTTGTAAAAAGATTTGAAAGAAAATGAAAGAAAGGTGTGATTTTTGAGGAATTTATGGTGTTTGGGGGAGAAACTTAAAGATTTTGTAAAGAAAGTGATAAAATGTGAGAGATAAATAGATGAAAATGCATCAAGGTTGGTATTTCTAGATAGAAAATGTTTGCAGGCTGCGATGCTTGTAAGAGCATGTTGTGGCAAAAGCTTTATAGATTCTATCCTAATTTGAGCAAAAAGATCAGTACCGTAGTGGGGTAAATTTTGTACCATAATGCACGTAGCTCTGTTCTTCTTACTAATTTTTATGATACCCCATTTTATATATATTTAAAATACTAGTATATTATTATCTAAAATAATAAAATAATAAAATCTATACTTAAATGAAAACATTAAATGAAGAACAAATAAAAATAATTATAACTATGAAATGAAAATAAATTAAATTAAATAAAAAATAAAAGTAAATAATGGGTTATCTACAATTCAAGACTATTTTTATCGTCTTTAGCGAGACGTTGCTTCGGGGACTTCTATCATTTAATAAATTCAATGTTCTCACATCGTTGAGTTCAATTGTTGTTCTAACTTGACAATTATTCTTTGGCTTACTTCTGCAAGTACTCAATCAGTTGCTCTACTTGTACTTCCACCTTTTTGATAGAAATCTTCATAGATTCCAACTTTTGATATATGCTTGATTGGTTATCTCTACTCACTTAAATGAATGCATTTTATCCTCTAGATTTGCTTCGATGGGAGGAGTCCGAGGTAATTGTTGGTAGTATTTCTGGCCCTATTGTTTGAGCTCTAGGCGAATGGAGGATTTTTTTGTCTATAGGATAAATTAGGATGATTCCTTCACCCTAGATTATATGTATTTATATTGGGATCGTACCCATGTCTTCATTGGTTAACCCCCCATGTATTAACCAGTTTAGGTCTAGAATTTACTTCTCCTTGGTAGTGTCATGTATCAATACTATGTCCCAAAGTACTATACAATCCATATTGTTCTTTATTGGGTGTGGCACATGTGGTAAGAAGCGCAACTTACTTGGTCAGTTATGCAAGATGCATTTATACTTCTATATTGGATTCGCTTTCATGGACTTTAGCCCTTCTTCACTCAAGAGCTTTTCTGTTGGGAATTAGCACCTAACATCTCAAAATGATTATAAGTCTCCATGGTTGTCTTTTCTCTCATTGCTCCTCCCATAGCATTGTCAATGATGAACTGAAATTATTGTGCCAATCCATCATAGAAAAATATTTATGTAGTTGTAGATGGTAGATATGATGGGGGTACTGGGTGAGGAAGATTTTTAATCTATCCCAAGCTTTGTGGAAATTTTCTCCCTCCATTTGGGAAAATTAGCAATATTTGCTCTCAACTTTGATGTTTTTTTATGGGAATAAAATTTTTTTCATGAATTTATTGTGTACATCCTTCTAGATCATCACGAAACTAAAGGGAGTGACATCAACCAAGCCTTAGCTTTATAAAGATGGTATAAGGGAAATATTGCATTATAAGCTAGTCCTTGTTGAATACACTGAAAGCAAATATTTTGACTATGGAATAGAAGTTCCTATTGAAAGACCAAGAGTCTTCATTAGGCAATCCATTAAAAGAGGGTAACATGAAAAAATGAATATTTCTTAATTCATAATTCCTAGCCGCTTTATCCAGTTGGATTAAGGCACCAGCAATGCCGGTGACTGTCATTACATACTTTTTCATTGTAGTCCCCCTAGGTTGTGATTTTCCCTCATAATTTTTGGTTCAAAGAGAAGGTTTAGGTCGGGTTCTATGTGTTGCTCACCTAAAGGCTATTTGATCTCAAAGTCCAACCTTTTTGACGGTTTTGTTGATCTATTAATATTATTTATGTAAAGAGTGAGAGGATACCCTAAAGATATTCTACCTCGCATAAACTATTTAAAACAAAAATTAAGATCATATCTCAAGTACAAAAAATAAAAAGATAAAATAAATATAAAAGTTTGTTACAAATAATTTATTATAAAAACAGTTTATGATAAAAACAAATTATGATATAATTCATATAATACTTACATTAATTATATTAAATATTACATGTTTGTATCATAAAATAATTAAAAGCAATAAAAATTTAAAATTAAAATTTAAAATAAAAGAAATGACAAAATAATTTTAAATAAATAAAAGAAAAGAAAAGAAAATTAAAAAAATCAAAATTTTTAATTTTAAAGTATTTTAACGATATTTTTTAATTTTTAATTTTTGAAGATTTAAAATTTAAATATCTAAAGTTATTTAATAATAAAATTACAATATTTACAACACAATCTTTTTTTTTTAAGATTTTGATAACAAAAACTTAAAAACTATGATGGTTACAGAAAGTATCTCATATTTATTACAAAAGTACTATGTCAATATAACTCTCATATTTATTACAAAAAGTATTCCGTAAATATATTTTTCATTAATAAACTTAATTTAAATTTTGAGAAGAAATAAAACTTAATTTATTTTATAAAAAAATGTTTACCTACTTTAATACTCACAAGGATAATAAAATTACTAATATCATATAGTATTTTCATCGAGACATGCTTAATTTTATAAATGATTATTAAATTAAATATAATACTTAGAACAACATATAAAATTAATCTGAAAATAGGAGAGTACTTTTAAATTAAATCTCAAACATATCCTTCCACGTATAGATTTTCAGTATTGTTTATGTATCTTAAAAACCTCCCAACAGATTTGTCAATATTGTTTATTGAATTAAAAGAAAACATATAAACTAAACTATTTTCAACTCTCAAAGTTGAGAGAAGAACTTTGAAATTAAGAAAAGAAAAACTTAAGAGAAAACTAACTAATTAGCTAAAGAAATAACTGATGAGATTAGAAAGGATGATGATTACAATAGGTTTTAGAGGTTTATATAGGGATAGAAAATGCTGCAAAAGAGAGAAAATTGTGGATCCTATAGTTGGCTTCTGTGGAATGCATTTCTTCTACACCGTGGCATGAGTTAGCATGTAATTCACTTGAATCTAGATTCGATAATCCCGTGCCTTGGCACACAAAAACCTTCATCACGCCATACATGTTTCTACACTTCTAGAAACCCTTTTGTATTTCACCCCCTTACATTGGTTTTGGAACATATGTAAAGTTTACACATTTTATTCTTTTATGTTTTGTGTTTGCAAAGGAATGCTTTTAGGCACTATTTCTTTAAATATTTATTAATCGAATTAGTTTAAAGCTAATAATACACGAAAAATAATAAAACATATATGTGATGTCGAAAATATAAATTTGCTAAAATGATGTTAAAATTATGCAATTATGAATCTATTTTGACATTTAAAATGCATAAAATCAAGCTATAGCTAATGCTTATAAGCACTTATCAACTATTAGCTTTCGAAGTCAGGTGAAAAATTATGGTTTCCATAATTTTTTGACTTTAACTTGTGGCATAGTTACGAATGACATATTACGAGGGAAAATATGGACATGAAGATTCACTACTATATGATATTTTTTCCAAATATATCCCATTATCATACATAAGCTTCGAAACCTTGTTATACAATCTTCTTTGTAGAAAAGTCATATGAAACAAGATCTGGTATTTTCTATCCCTAAACTCCAGCCACTAAAACTTTGATTTGTGTTCTTAATACATCTCCTCCTACATCGTTAAATAATCAAGATCCTTCTTTAAAGCTTTCTATTCATCCTATGCATGTTGGAGAACTATTAGACTTAGCCTATCAGAGCTAATTAGATTTTAACTCCTTAATGGCTCGCTTAGGATTTCCTCAGCATGTATCAATGTATCTAATAAGTACATGTGTTATTTACTATAAAAAAACACATGTTGGATAAGTTGTATACCTCATTAAGGAAACTTTTTGGGTGTCCTTTGTTTGAAGTAGTTGAATTTAAATTCTTGAAAAGTTCTATATAACATAAACAAAGTTGTTGTACCTAAGGCCAACTGCAAAATGAAGATAAATCAATCTCTCATTTTTCTTTTAATTTTTATTTTCTAAAGAACCATTTTTTTGTGCCCTTTCACGAGGCCGAGCCTTCAAAGCTTCCAAAAGCTAGTCATTGTCTATAGAAACCAAGTTTTCGTGCAGTGAGTAAGTGTTTGTTTGGTTAGTGAGCCATCTCTCTTTTTCTTCTTTTTCCTTCCATCTTCAGCTCTCCACTATATATTTATCCTCTTATAGAAGGGAGCTTTTCCGTGGGAGATTCTCTTTGGTAGGCTACCTCCTCTCTTCTTCTTTCTTCTATTTTTTAAAAGAATTTTGTGATTTACACATATATGAGATCCCAAGTCTATATAATTAATTTTAAGAATTTTATAAAATATATTTTTAATAGTATTTTAATATGTAACCATTTTTTAATAATTTTCAAGCACAAATCATATTTTTCTATAAATATTAAATTGTTTGAATAGCTCGCCAAGAGGGTAGCCGTAGAGTGATCGACGAGTAGCAACAAAGGGCTAGTGAGTAATGGAGAAAAGGGTGGCAAAGTAATTTGCATAGTCTTAAGGGTGTTTGCGAGGGTGGTCAATGAGGATCAATTTTGCCTATAAATAGGCATGCGGATCAACCATTTTCTCACAGCAAAATCTCATCATCTTTTTCTCTCTCTTTAAAAATATTATCATTTTTGATATGTTGCTAAGTTGTTGATTTGGGGAGAAAATATTCAAATATTCAATTAAGTAATAATGAAGTATCAAATAAGAGAAATGTATTTGAATTTCAAGTGATTAATATAGGAGTATTGAAAGGAAAAGTTTGGATTTACTCATAAATAATCAATAAGATAATATTTTCAATTATTATAAAATTATGATTCATCTAAGTTATAGATTACTACTAATTATTAAGATGAATGTTTATAAATTCTAACCAAAATGGAAAATGACATGTTTAAAGGAGAAGAAACCCAAGACTAACATATTTTTAGGTGGGGGATTACTCTACTTTTTCTTTAAGCATTTTTTTTATAAATTAAGATGCATATTTAGGTGTTTAAAAAAAGTGAAATCGATACCATGTTTAATTAATAAATTTTATGGAAGCATATATACATTTTTATGTTATAATATATGATGTTAACTTTTATATTGGTACACATATTTTTATGATATGAGATATGATATTTAAAATATACACGATTTTTGTGATTTTATGCATGCATCATGAGATTTTTTTTTGTGAAGAGTTTTACCTACGTTAGTCTTGTCGAGTTTGGTACCCTAGATATACTTATTGTAACAGATAGAATTTTATAAGGACCACATGTAGGCATTTACACATGTATCTCAGAGTTTGACCACGTATTGGTCTTAGAGTTTAACTACACATGGGCCACATTGTTGGAGCCTTATATGCCTTATTGTTGATTGCCCAGGTGCCTCAAAGTTGATCAATACAAGTTTCATATGTATCTTAGAGTATGATTGTACATTGGTCTCGTAGTTTTCCCACCAAGGGTCTCGAAACTGAACTCCATATGTGCCTCACAGTTGACCGTCCATGTATCTGATAGTTAAGTAATACATATAGATATTACATGACATGTACATAGATTTATGACTTGACTTAGCATATTTTATTATAATTGTTTAAGTATGCATTGGTTACATAGAATGTATACTCATACTGGTTCAAGAAGGGAGGAAGTACAAGTATACTTGATTTTTAAATAAAATCTCCCCACTATTATATACTATATATTAGACTATTGATTTTATAGACATGCATGAGATATTTATAATATAATGCATGCATCATTATAGACGTGCATGAGATCTTTATATATGGAGTGGTGAGTTCACTCCCCATCTTTTCCTTACTTTTTAGTTACGGCATGGTGATATTGTAGTAAAGATATGGAGCTTAATTTCAGAGGATTAAGACATTAAAAGTTTGACCCAAAAATCTTATTTCTTTATATAGCTATTTTAGTTCTCGTCTAGGCATGTTTAGATCACAATGCTTTAATGATTTTATTTAGACTTGTAAATATCATGGTTAAATTTATGAATTTATAATGAACTTTCCTTTTAAAATTATACAATCTTTGAGAGTATCCAAATTATTTTTATTTCACGATAAATTGATGGATTTTTTTAGTTTTTTTCATAATTATTTAATAATTTTTTTAAAATATATTTCTCTCTTTAAAATTTATGTATCCATATTTTGGGAATGACAATGCCATTACAATATTGTGTTTGGTAGTTGTTTTGAAAGTTTTTAAGTGTAATAAATTATATGAAATATCTCAAATTGGTTCATTAAGCTACAACAATACTCAAGCTAGCATATCAAGATTGAGACCTTTTCTTTTATGTACTTAGTGTTTAACTTCAAATTGTTAATAGATATGATTTTTTTTTGTTTGTATATTTTAATGTGCAAAGTGTCTCTTTTATTTGTTTTACAATCTTATTGTGTTATATTTTATATTGTTTCTTCCTACAATCATGAGCCTCTTTATGTTATCATTTTAGACTATTTATAACTTAAGTTGTTGCTCATGATTGCTTTCTTTCCGTAACTTTTAAGTTTACGTGTGTGAATATTAATGAAATATTTCATTTTGGTTTAAAGAAAAGTAATTTCTAATTCTAAGAGTGACATGATAGTCTTTTGTCCAAAAAAAACATTAATTTAATAAATACTTGAATTCTTACGAGAAATTTGAATAAAATTTTTCTCTAATTTTCAATATCATTTTCTTGTTTCCTTTGTTTTTTTTCATTGAAAAATTAAAAATTTCATTAATTAATTTATTAAAAATGGAGAATCTAAATACATAATAAAATATAACAAATAGACATACTACATTATAAACATCATTATCACTAATACAATACATACATATAGTCACAGATATTTAGCCTCAGTTTTTTAAAAACCAAGGCCATAGATATACCTTATGACCTCAGTTATTTAAAAATCGAGGTGATAGAAATACCTTATTAATTTTTTTTATCTTTTACACCAAATTTACACCAAAAAATTTTATCAATTTTTTTCTTTTTCTTTTTCTTTTTCTCTTTTCTTTTTTCCTTTTTCCCTCTCTCTTTTTTTTTCTTCCTTTTTTTCCTTTCTCGGCCCTACTCACACTGATATCCTAGGATTTTCGTACAGAGAATATATATATATATATAAATTATTTTTAGAGATGGGATTAATTGACCCTCTCGGCCGCTCTGCGTCTCATCTTGCCATCCTCGTTCCCTTGTTTCTCTTTCCCTGTCATGCGCTAGGGATGTATTTCTTCATCGCGCGAATGATCTGTTGTTCCTTATTTACCCTATCTGAACTTAATAATCTGATTTCGACATGAACGAGTTAGGTTTGATTGAAGTATAGGATGATCTCTTCGAATTAACCCTTGTTGAGGTACATATATTCAAAAAACAATTATTAGGTAATCATCCCATAGCTTTATTCATCATTTTACGTCTTAAAGTTTTTACAAAAATCCTATTATTTTTTTTAGAAATTGTTTTATTCAACCAGTGTAGTTCTCTTGCTACCTAGGTCTCTGTCATGACCATAAGAAAATGAATCGGCCATCATATCACAAGTGGGTCAGCATTGATGAACTCAAATACGATGTTGGGGATGATGATCAAGCTTTCGAAGCCCCAGATGACCAAAATGATGACAAAGACAATGGAGGCATGATAGCAAGACCAATTAGTATGCTTATTCTAGTAAATTGGTTTTCCTTTTGTAAATTTTGCTTGTTAAGGTTTAGTGTTAGCTAATGTGAAAAATCCTTTTGTAAATTTTACTTGTAATGCTACTATTATTGCTCATTTTAGATTTAAAACAAGTGGTCTCATCTTTCTTGCTATCCAACATTTTTTTGGTAACTTAAGCTAATCTAGCTAACCTTGTGCAACACATTTTTTCCCTTCAATCCATCTGGTTTTACTGATTCTATGCTAAGTAAATCATCTTGAGCTAACCATTAATTTTAGGAATTTGTTTTCATAGGAGAAAGGATGTCCTAAAATCGCAATTGCTGCTAGGATTATGATGTAGCAACTAGTGTATTTGGATGATATGATTTGTTTTCCTTAGAAAAACTAATTGAAGAAAGGTGGCCTTGATCTTAAGGTTGAGCCAAGCTCAATGGTTAATGATGCTATGTCTACTATAAGTGATCGAGATGGACTAGTGAATATTTCTTCAAGTGGTATTGATCGAGTTTCAAAGGTACCAATTGATGTTTCTATCTTTGGTTGCTGCAGGGATGCTTCTTTGGTTAATGTGTCTTTTGTTTTAGGTGTTTTTTGAGTCTTATTTTGTCTAGTGTATTCTTTTGAGTTTTCACGTGTTTTCATGTGAGTCTTGTTACTAGTATATGAACCTTATTCCATACCACTTTATTAGATAATACACATGTTAATAGTTCATTCATATGTTACCTTAATTTAGTCTATGTAGATGGTGTTTGTCTTTATTTGGTTTGCTTAGTTGTGGACTAGTTATCTGTTGGTTTATGTTGCATATATCCTGAGTGTTTAATCCAATTCTATATCACTAAGCATTTTTTTATTTTTTCACTGGATGGAATTTTAGGTTTCTAGAAAAATCAAGTTGGGCTATTGAATTAAAAAAAATCTTTTGAAATTTTAGATTAGTTAGCTTTGTGATCTTAAATTTTTAATTGTTGATCATTTGTTTTAGAGACGCTCCTCAACTCTCTTCTATGCTGAAAGACATGAAAGATGGACTCAATATTGTAAAGAGTAAAGTACAAGCTTTGACTGCAAAGATAAGATGTAGTTTTAATTTTTAATATTTTAATTAATAAATTTATTGTAATTTATATTGATTTTTAATATTTTAATTAATAATTATATATTTTTAATTTATGCATACCGTATAACCTCGGTTATGGAAAATCCGAGGCCATAGGCATACCCTATGGCCTCGGTTATTGAAAGATCGAGGCCATAGACATACCCTCGATTAAAAAACCGAGGTCATAGGTAATAGCCTATGATTTATCTCATTTAGACCTCAGATCTTATAACGGAGGTCTAGTGTTAATATTACCGATATTTGCCCCCAATATTAATAGCTTTTAATTTATTTGAATTGTTTTAATAAGTGTACTCATGTAAATCAATTTCATTGATTTAAAATATTTTGTCATCATATATCATCTTAGACAAATAAATTAACGTATTTATATCAAAGATTATATATACTTAGAAAAGTACGTTGAAAAGAATTAAAACATAAACAAAAATGTCCATAAAGCACATTAGAGTAAATTAATTTATGGGAAGATACACAACCATAGATCTATGATCTCTAGATGGTTTTATTCACTAGAGTGAAAATAAAAGAAGCAATTACTCAGAGAAAAATTTAATTTATCTATAGAAAGAGTCGGGAAAATAATTTTATGTCTATCGATGTATTATCAACTTCACATTTCTTTTACTCTTACTTGTCTTTTCTATTTGTTCCTATTTCTCTCTAGAAAAATATATACTTTTAGATTACTGAAAAAATTATTTCCCTCTCTAAGAAGATATCTAAAGGAGAAGACGCAAGACAAAAAGGCTATGGTTTTAATAGACTAGAAAGTGGCCAAGTCATTCTCCCGTTTTCTTTGTACTTTACCATTGAACATTAATTCTATCAACCTAAATTGTTAATTTTGTAATTTGTATAAAAATTAAGTTCAACATTAACAAAATAAATGACTCTTTTTTTCTGAAATGTGAAATGACGCATTTAACATGTAAAATAATGAGTCATGCACAGAAAAAGTAAAATTAGTGAGAGCTTTGAAAAACATAAGAACCAAATTAGATAAAAATAATCTGTTAATAAACTGAAAATAATCTGTTAATAAACCAAATTACAGTACAATTATGTTTAGAAATGCATATTAAATTGTATGAAATTACGCGTTGCTCTTACCGTACGTGTGTACAAATTATGAGGCTCTAGTCTGATCAGAATATCATTAACCATGGGAAAAAGGGTGAACAAGCCCACTGTTTTTACTCCTTCAGTTCACTACTTCGTACATCTAGGCTTTTAATTAGTTTACAAGGAATGAGCCAAGTAAAAGAGGATGGAGAGTGAAATGTGTTAAATGGATTGCATGAAAAGCACAAACTTAGCTCCATATTCCTCAATATTACATAAATTTTCTTTTTTTAATTTTTAGAACAATTTTGACCCTTGACAAGATATAAAAGGTGTAAGCAAATTTGTATATATTATTAATATTACCATTCTAATTATACTATTATAATTATCCCCACCTGTTAAGAAAAATATGATCTATTTTGTTTTTTTTACAATTTATACTTAAATGACATTATCTAATGCTACATATTGTAAAATAAAGTATAAGTATCAGTATCAAGAAATTAGATCACTAATAAGACCTTTATCATTAGGATCGTTTCTTTGGGGGGCAAATCTCAACAAAGAATATCCGGTTGGAGATAAGAACGACAACAATAAAATGAGGAATGAGAAATAAAGAACAAAGATCTGTATTTTAAATTCAAGATGAGGCGAGGTGAGGCGAGGCGAGACAAGATTTTATTTTCTGTCCCGTTTCCCGAAATTATATATTCTATTTTAATAAATATATAAAAATTTAATTTTTTATAAATTTGATTATATTTAAACTCAAACTAATCATAAATAATACATTATATATTTTATATTTCATCTTTAATTTTTAATTCTATTAAAACATTAATATTTTTTCTTTTGCAAATATTATTTAAATTCTAAAAATCTAAAATCTTATAATTATTTTATAATTTATTGATATTATTTTAAACTAGTTTGTAATAAGATTATATAAATGTTGTTTAATATAAAAAGATTATATATTTCTTGTTATATATATTTTATTTTTCTTCCTTTCGTATAATATTTTTTATTCTTAATTATTTATTGACTCAAAATTTAATTCATCCAATATAAAATATTTATTATTGGCATACTATTTTTATAAAGTTTTATTTATAATTAAAATATAAAATTGTTAAAAAATAAAAATAATATTTAAAATATTACTTAGATCTTTGTTTTCTTTTTAGGATCCTCATTGTCTACTTGGGATCCTAAATATGTTCCTGTAAAAAATTTAAGTGGAGATGAGAGATAAATTTTAAATCATTAACAGTAAATAGAGACATGAGAGATAAATTTTAAATCATTAACAGTAAATAGAGACAGAGTCTCTAACCCTGTCCTGCCCCGTTGACCCCTTATTAGTATATTAAGGTTTAATAAGTTTTCTTTATATTGAGCCATCCATCCCACCCCATCACAAGTAACCAACAACCACGAATCATCGATTAAGATGAGTGACCAACAATAACAAACACCAAACCCAAATATACTATAGCAATTATTGTCTATGTTACTAGAAAAGCTATGGCTCATTTAGCCCAAGTTTAGTTGGGTTGAAGACAATGGCCTTACAACTCTATAATGGAAATTCACATAAAGTTGGGTTTTGAGCAAAAACATCGAATGAATTCAATAATATTTTTTGTAATATCTCCAGATAAATGGTAATTTGCACAGAATACCAATCCGTACAAAGATAAGCATTTTTATGGTTTAGAGTTGATCAAAAATGGGGAAAAGTCTTACCAAGCTATTTGTAAAGGTATAACTAAAATTATACAAAGATACACCATTAATATCTTATTTTATACGTTAATATACATATAATATTTTTTGTTGATATCATAAAAAAAGTGGTATAAATATGTGAGATTCTTTACATGAGAATTTGAGATGACATAATAATAAATTTAGCTATTAAAAAAATCAAAACTATTTGCCTCTTGGGTGTGGTCGGAGTGATAATGTATTACCTTTCTTCTTAAATTTCCCCTAATTCAAAGAATATATATTGTCTTTTTTTAATCTTTTGCTGCATTATTATTATTATTATTATTATTATTATTATTGTATATGTATATTATAACGATGTTGTGTTGATAACATATTTATAACACTCCAATCATATAAATAAGATTTATTATGATAAACTCGTGTATCTTTGTTATAAAAAAATCTCAACTAAAATTTTTTACGTTAAATATCATTAATTTTGATGCCATTTAAATTAAACCCTAACCAATTAGAGTTGTTTCATGTTCTGGTTCTAAATACCGTTTAATGCTATTATATGATATTTTTGTTATAATAAATTTTACAAATATAATTTTATATAATTTCACTTAAAAGTTCTTATGATTATATAAAAAGTTTAGATGTAGACTGTTATCTATTGATTTATTATATTACAATTACGAATATAATTTTAAAAAAATTGTGTTATAGGTTTTATGCAGGTAGAATTGCCAATCTATTTCATACATATTTTATGAAAACGAGATGTTTAAATTGTGTTAAATTGTTAAAAAAATTTGTGTAAACTAATATTTACATATGTAATATAATAAATTGTAAAGATGTCCTCTGACTCCTTAATTTTCTATCCTCTGACTCCTTAATTTTCTAGTTATTCTTATTTGCCCAACTATTAAGAACACAATATTCGTCTCTGGCCAAAAAGGTTTATAAAACCTAGTCAATTGGACCCATCTCTTTACGTTGAATTGAAAAATATGTAGGGGAGTATATAAAATAAAATATTGTATGAGATGACCCTATTTAACAATTGTTTTTATTTTTGACCCATTCATTATTTTTGAATATATATTCTGAAATATTTTGTTTACGTGTCATTAAAAAGTACAAAAATTGCTCGAGCTCTAATAATTTGATAACAGATGACCACTTTAATACCTACAAATCTTATTATGCCTTCAAGAAAAATTTTAAGCAACAAATATTATTCTTAAATATTGTTTAAATGACCACTATTTTTAAACATATGTTCTATTTTAAATATATTTGATTAAAAAATAAATTGTATAGATGTCACAAGATAAAATGTTTTATATAAATATATAACACATTAATAGTGTTCTGAAAGTTTTTATTTTCTTTACAAATATTCATAATTTGTTTAGAACGTAAAAAGTGTTCTTAAATTTGTATTAGGTATAATAGTTATTTAATTAATTATTAAAAGTAATTTTTTTTATTTTTAACATTAAATAATTAATTATACTAAATTAATAAAATAAAAATGATACTTTTTATTTTCTTCTAGATATAATGATAAAAATAATGATGTAAATAATAATAAAATCAAAATAATTTATAAAAATTTAAAAACTTTGAAAATAAATTATAAGAAATAATGTTTATGAACTAATTAAAGTCAATAAAATTATTATTATCTCATTAATAATAATATCCAATTATTATAAATACAATTTATTTGTTGAATGGTAAATTTTAATTATATAAATAATATGTATTTTTTAAATTTATAACTTATTTATATTAATTTTTGTCAATGATTGAATACATCACTCATTCCTATAAACCTGATAACAGAGAACAGAAAACAAACTAATAGGACCTCAAACTATATAGGATGTGCTTACATTTGACCCTCAATATTTATGTAATTTCAGATAGTAAGAAAAAGGAGGAGACTAATGTTTCTCTTTGTAATTCAGAGAGATGAAGAGAGATTTAGGGAGAGAGTATAGATTCATGTTATTATGAAGTTCTATCAAGTTGAATCAAGTTATGTTATGAGAGAGATATATGGTGAACATATATAGGAGAAGTTATACATGTCGACAATCCATTTTCATAGTGATAAACTTATCTCAATATTAGAGTTATCTCTTTGTAATTATTTTTTTGTTAGATAATTAAGATATTATGTACTAGGTGTTTATCTTGTTGAATATTTATATGATATTGATGCTTATTTAGTGACTCATCACTCACTCAGCTACCCTAAATGTTATCACTTATTAAGACTTTTCACATAGTTAATTTACACTTAATATTAACTAAATCAAAAAATATATTTTCAATTTTTTATAAGTGATTGTCAAAAAATTGAAAATTATGTCTTCCCAATCTAGTTAGTTAATTCATTAAACAATCAATAATGAGAAAAAAAGAGTTAATATAATATATCAAAACAATAAATATATTTTTAAAAATTAGCAAATATAATAAATGATATAATTTAAGAAATAAATCAATAATATAAAGTTATTTTTAATTCAAATAAAATTTTAATTTTCTTTGTATTTTTTTTACTTATTATAGATTTTTATTTTTAATCGTAATAAACACAAAAAATAAATAAATTATTTTTAAAATATTTTTAAAGGATATTTATTGTATGTAGTTAGAAAAACTAATATCATTATTCACAGTGGTATCTTTTATAATATATTTAACTTTAATGTCATTATTTACATTTTTTCAAACTTTATGAGTATTCTAAGTAATGACAAAAATGTACGAAGATAAGTGATATTCTCCTAGTACTTGCTTCACATTCTTTTGAAAATGATAAATAATATTGAAGAAGAAACCAAACAAACAATTCCAAAATAGAACAAAGTCAGATGAAGAATCTCACAATTCTCATTTTCTCGACCAAATTTCTTTTTCGTCAAATACTCAGTTTCTCACTCATCATCAATTTTTTTCTCTTTTTGATTTTTTTTTTCTTGTTTTGTCAATGTCTAAAATCGGGGTTTGATCGTTGGGGAAAAAACTTAAAGAACCAGTTTCAAATCCTAGTGAAAGTCATTTTAAATGAAAAGATGATTACAATTTACTATTACAGATGATATTACTTTATTGTATTCGTTTAAAAAACTTGATGCTTTAGTAGTCCTTTGAGGTGAGATGATGATATTCAAATGTCATGTATCCTCATGAAAGAGTCAATTGTATTGTACAATGGATTGGTGAGAATGTAGATTCTTTTATGAAATTAGTAAGGCTTTTGAATTAGATTTCATTAAAGCTTATCTTGTTATGATAAGGTACGTCTTAATAAATCTTACCACAATACTAGATGTAAATGTTATTTCTTTTCACACTCAACCATTACCTTCTCACATGGGTCAATGTTTTATCATAAATTTTATGTTTTACTCAAATTGTGTGAAGTAAGACTTATTATTATTGTGATAAGTTATGACCTTGTCATGGTAAGTTGTATCACAACATTGGATGTAGCCTTTTCACATTGATTAAATTTTTTCTAATATCAGGTCAATACTTTACCATAAATTTTATTGTTTTTATCAGAATTGTTACAAGATAGATCTTATATCCAAGCGATTTTTGTCTACCAAAATCGTGGAATTTTAGATAACATTTTATGAGAATTTCATCTTCTTTTTCTAGTTTTAATTTCATATATTTTATTTATTTTTTGATTAATTTTTCTATTTCCAAGTTTTTTTTATCTTTTTTTATAAATAAATTCTCTTATGTTTCCAATAAGGGTTAAGACAAAAAATTTCCAAAATATAATCAATTGTTATTTCATCATATTATTACTCAATTGAATTTCTTTCATGATTTTCTATTGACTTGTTAATATATAAGTTTCAAATAAAAAATTTTAAGTTCCCCGTTATATTTTTCACATAAGAGACTTTGATCACAAAACTATGAGTAAAACATATAGTAGTATTTTCTTTTAGACTTTGAAAATTTCTTTCCGCTCATTAGTGAGATGTATTCATGCCTCTCTAATGAGGAAGTAATACAAAACAGTTTCAACTTTTGAATTTTATCATAATTTTAATATATTTTTTACAAATACATATTTTCTTACAAATATATTAATATACTAATAGTATACTAACAAATATATTTATTAACATATTGGTAATATATACATATTTTTGTTCATAAATATTATTAACAATTATTATTAAATATTTGTCACATAATTTGAATAATATTTTTGTAATGCACACATTCTAAAGAAGTCCCGAATTTAGTATTTTTTCATTTTATTGAGAATTTTTTATAACTTTGCATGTTTTAAATGAAAAATATTGGTGGTATTTTTGTTTTTTAATAGTTTTCTTCTCGCCAGTTTTTAGTCCTTAAATAATGTTTTAATAGATTTGTAAAAAACTTAACTCTTAAACCTTAAAAAAAAAGATGTAGGAGATAGAGAAGAATCAAAGAGTCTTGAACCCTGAACCCGATCTTACTATAACAACTTCCAAAAACATTATAATAATGGAAAGCTGTAAGACAATAAGAACTCGCATCCATCCAATTAGTGTTTATATTGTGACAAAAATAGAGCCGAACAGAAAAGAGACCTAATTAGCAACCTAGACACTGTCTATGAATCGCTTCAACTAGAATGAAATATGAGTGATGACTTGAAAAAAGAATATTACTGTCTAGCAACATCATAATCTTTTTCTTTTACTACCAAACCCATCTCCTTAAGGTTAAGACAAGGGGTGACATTTCTTCTAGGTCGTGTGACGCTAGACTTTTACTTAGCCAAGTCTCTCTTTGCTAAGGCCAATATTTTTTCCTTGGTTTCTTTTTGCTTTTGATTTACTATTCTTTGTTATTTTTATTGTTCTCACAATAGATAAAAATGGATGAGCTATGTAATTGGTTTAAGGATGCGGTGCTAATTGAGATAGAGAGCGAGGATGATAAGGAAGTGCTAGAAACATGTTATTTGATTGGAAGCTATATGGGGGCACGAAACCCTCTCTCTACCATTAAAGAGGTTTTACATATACCATGGAAGGATTTGAGAATGGTACAATACAAAGCTCCTGCCCTTAATATTTTCATGTTCTATTTTGATGACCCAAGTAGAATTGAGTGGGTGCTCAACCATCAGCTGTGGAATGTAAACAATAATCTCCTAGCGCTACAACCATATAGGATAAGTACTAGAATAAATGAAATTTATTTTCATACTATTCTAATATGGGTTCAAGTTCATGATACTCTTCTAGTTTGTTTGATTGATAAAAAGATTAGGCCTATTGCTACTATTATTGGGGGGGTTAAAAAAGTGAAAATTTCAGGCAGAGCATCAAAGCAACTTCGTTTTGCTAGAGCTAGAGTTGAGTTAAATATTTCCAACCCACTATTGTCGGATGCTTGGATACCTTTCTAGGTAGAGTTTTGGTATGTATAACTACCATTCTTTCGTTTCTTTTGTGGTCAAATTGAGCACGATGAGAAAAGAAAATTGGCTGAAAAAAATAAGGGGAACTTAACTGAATATTTTGGAGCTTGGCTTTGAGCTTCCAGATTCAAACCTAGTTTAGAATTAGTAGTTGAGATATTAAAACCAAAAAACTTGGAGGTCTCTGGTGTCAATATGGGGTTAGTGGTGGATCGAATGGTAAGACAAAGACAATCAGACAATGGAATGGCTTCTCAAGGTAATATTTCTAATCGGGCTCAAGGGTATCTTCCCCCATGTAGTTCGAACTAGAGATTCGAATTTTCTACAAGTAATAGAGATGGGAGGAAATACGGTTTTAAAACAATATTGATACATATAGGGATAATGATAGGAACCCTATACTATTTGTTAATCTACATAATGGGTCAGTAGTGGTGACACCCGTTGGGTCTAAATGCTTCAGAACTGAGGATATACCAGTGATAAAAATCCTTAACAGTAGTAATAAGGTACAATAAAATGAAGGGATTTTTTTGGACTATAATCTAAACAAAAAATTGAAAGCGTATGTGACAAACATGATTTGGAATGGCACAATTCAACATGATATAATGGAAGATTCAACAAATACTTCCTATTATACCTTAAGGACATCACACGTGAAGGGGTCAATGGAACCCCGTCACGAGTAATGTGTCTTTTATTAAGTTGGAACCACTATGGTACGGGAAATAAGAGACCATTCTTTGTACATAAGGAACTAGTTAGCAATAATAATGCTCCTTTGGTTTTATTTTTGAAACTTGTTTTAATCATAGATAGGTTAAACAATTAAGAGCTAATCTTGGCTTTGATGGTTATTATTTTGCGGAAAGAAAAGAAGATGGTAGAGGGGAGATTGATTCTTTTATGGCAAGAGGGTCTTGAGGTTACTACTTTGTCTGCTAATGATGGGCATATTAATTATACTGTTTTTGCATTGATGAGCAGAATCGGGATTGCCAAAAACTTTGATGCCTTCCCCGGCAACGGTGCCAAAAACTTGATGAGCGAAAACCGGCATCGCCGATCCTACCAATACTTTGGTTTTATATTTATAAAACTCTCGCAAGTGCACGACTCATTTCGTAGAAAATGATAAGTATACTCCCAAGGTCGATGTAAGGAAGGAATGTATGTGGTTTTTAATTTATTATTCAAACTTTTAAAAACGAAATTAAATCCTAAACATGCTGTCACGATATTTTGGGTTTTGTGTTTTTAATCTACTAACATAAAAATAAACATAGATTCATTAAATATTTATGCAAATTTTATCATTTATAATAGTGGAGTATTTATGGATATAATAACTAAGTTAATTATGCTTGCTCATATTATTTAGGTTATTAAAGATATGAATTGATATTTATTGATTCTCCCTTTTTGTATGAATACCACCTTTGGTGGGGTTAGATATTCTTTGTTAACTAAAAAAATCAATTAACACCTATGTGTGGGGTTGATAACTAATTTGGTTAATTAAATTAATTCCTTTTTCTAAGAGATTGAAAATGAACCATTTAAATGCCACCTTTGGTGGGGTTAGACAGTTTAAACTTTATTCAAGATGTCCAAATTAAACCTAAGAATTTAATTATCCGAGTACTAACTTTCAAGCTTTAAAACTACTACTGAAAACATATTGTCAATACATTTTTAGACAATAATGTAAATCAAAGTGGTGCAACGTTAGTGAACCATGGTGACGGTTTGGTTTCTTCGGAACCGTACGTCGGTTCCGAAACCGAACGAGGTTCTTGATGGAAGAACCTTAATAAAGTATCGGGTCCTCTCACTATTAACTGCATAACAATTCAAATTACACCATCAATATGCAGAGAATAAGTGTGAGAAACCAGTGAAAGCATCGAACAGAAAATCCATTGGAATTCCCGTGTAAGTGCTGAAATTTGATCAATGGCAGGAGGTATGTTTTCAATCCAATTTTGTTTCTGCTGCATTTAAATTATGAGTTCATATGGTTTTATGAATGTTTCTGGATTGAATTGAGACTCTAACATTTGGTATCAGAGCAATTTGAAAACAACTCTGTTTTGCTCTGTTTCACGAGAACTGAAATTTTGGGTTTTTTATTTTGATTGTTTTTGATGCATATGGAAATTATAAAGTGTTTCAATATTGATTTTTGAGTGATTCTGTAAAATTAAACTTGAAAAACAATGAAGAAAATAAATCCAATTTGCCGTGGGTATTTATTTTCTTCATTAATTAACTTTTTGTTTAAAATGAAGTTTTTACTTAAAATTAAGATCATGAATCACTCAGAAATTGAATTCTGAGAATTTTGATAAAAAGAACGCTGGATTCCGTCGCCGGAATAGAAAGATACGGCCGGGTATCCGTTAGTGTAAAAACGGGTCGTATTGACCCGGCTGAAGGTTGAAGATGAAGTTTTTCAAAAAAAAAAAACGCTCGCTGTGTGGGGGACTCGAAACCGAGTCTTACATGAGGCTTTAACAGCCTCGTCCAATGGACTACAACAGGTGTTACGTGTACTTTTGTATAAGACTTACATTTATAAAGATTCAGTGTTTGATTAAAAAAAAAGGTATTTGCTTTGTGTGGGAATCAAACGAGTTTACACTAAGGGATTTTGTAATGGTCTGTCCACTTGACCATTGAGCCTATTATGTTATCATATGTAAGAGCATAAATTTTATATAGATTCAGATTTTAGTTTTTATTAAAACAAAATAAATAAATAAATAAATATAAATATATAAAATAATTCCGAATATAATTTTAATTTATGTTTATCATATGTATAATATTTATTATACATGTTATATTTATTTAAATAATTTTTGGGCACATTAAAATTTTATTTAAATACATTATGCTTAAATTATTTGTTTTGTGTATTTATATGTATAAATTTTGTAATTGATTATACATATAAAATTTAGTTAAATAATTTATGCGTAATTAAATTAATTTTTTTAATGACTCTTATTGATTTAATTAGTGCTTATATTATTTAATTTTGATTGTATAATTTATTGTCATATATGCAATTTAAGATAAATAATATTTGTACATTTGATATTAAATTAATATTGTTTATGGTTTTATGCAAAAATTGAGCATAAGAATTTAAATGATTCATATAGTTTGATTAATTAGGGAGTAGCCACAGCATCTTTAATTAATTAAAACTATAATAAATTTTATTTAGGATCACATTTAGAAGATAAATATTAATTGTAATTAATCATATATGATATAATAAATCTTATCCCACAGGAATTTTTATTATATTTTTGTGTGATTAATTAGGATATAATATCAAATTATATTTTCTAATTTACCCACAGGGATTAGGAAAAGGAACATAATTTGATAGTTTTATTGTAAAGTTAGGATGAATTTAATTGAATTAAAACTTTAGCCCACAGGCAAGTTTTATGTCACTAGATTCATATTATTCATGATTTACATTGGTAAATAATGACTATAGTTTAGGCCTCAAATTTTAATAAGCATATAATCTTTAATTGCAGCTTCTCAACCTGTAAATTTTTCTGATATCCGCTGTGATATTCCCGATCTGAAAGGGGATAACTATAAAATATGGAAGGAAAGAATTCTCCTTCAATTAGGGTGGATGGATATTGATTATGCTATTAGGAAAAACGAACCACCTAAAATTACTCAAACCAGTACTCCAGAGAATATCATGCTTTATGAACAATGGGAACGATCTAATCGCCTTAGTATGATGTTCATTAAGACTAAAATCTCTACTGGTATTCGTGGTTCCATTGATCAGCATACCAATGTTCAAGACTTGCTAAAGGCCATTGATGATCAATTCGTAACTTCAGATAAGGCTTTAGCAAGCACCCTTATTATGAAGTTCTCTTCTTTAAGACTCACCAGTGTGAAAGGTGTGCGCGAGCACATTATGCAAATGAGGGACATTGCGACTCAACTTAAGAATCTCGAGGTTGAGATGTCAGAATCCTTCCTGGTGCACTATATCCTTAACACTCTCCCACACCAGTACGGGCCATTCAAAATCTCGTACAATACACATAAGGATAAATGGTCAATCAATGAACTAATGACCATGTGTGTTCAAGAGGAAGGGAGGCTTGTTATGGAATTTGGTGAAAGTGCAATGTTGGCTACAACGTACCAGAAAGGAAAATCTCAATACAAGCATAAAGGAAAGGGAATAATTCCACCTCAGGCTGATATTAAGAAAGAATCCAAGTGTTTCTTTTGTAAAAAGAAGGGACACATGAAGAAGGATTGTATCAGATTCCAGAAATGGCTTGAGAATAAAGGTAATCCAACCTCGTTTGTTTGTTATGAATCTAATATGGTTAATGTTAATATTAACACCTGGTGGATTGATTCTGGATCTACAATCCATGTTGCAAACTCCTTACAGGGTATGCAAAATCTAAGGAAGCCAGTGGGAAGTGAGCAATACATCTTATCCGGTAACAAGATGGGTTCACATGTGGAGGCTGTAGGGACATGTAGTTTGATTTTAAGTAGTGGTTTTATTTTAAAATTAGAAAAGACCTTTTATGTTCCAAGTTTCTCTAGAAACTTGATTTCAATTTCAAGACTTGTACCTTATGGTTATTCCTTTCACTTTTCAGAAACATCTTTCAATTTATTTAATAAATCTAATTGTGTTGGGAATGGTATTTTGTCTGATGGTCTCTACTGCATTAATTTACGAAATAATGCCACTCATAACGCTATGCATGTTAAAGCTGGCACTAAAAGGTGTATTATTGACGATGACTCTTCTACATTATGGCATAGGAGATTAGGACATATCTCCATAGAAAGAATTAAAAGATTAGTGAAAGATGGGGTACTTAGTACTCTAGATTTTCTTGATTTTCGAACATGTGTGGACCGCATTAAGGAAAGCAGACTAACAAGTCAAAGAAAGGTGCCAATAGGAGTTCAAACATATTAGAAATCATACATCTTGATATATGTTGTCCAGGCATACGGACATTCAAGGTCAGAAATATTTTATCACCTTTATTGATGATTTTTCTCGATATATGTATCTCTATATGCTTCATAATAAGAGCGAAGCATTGGATGCCTTCAAAAGCTTTAAGGTTGAAGTAGAGAAACAATGTGGAAAGCAAATAAATATCGTGAGATTAGATAGAGGTGGTGAATATTATGGTAGATACACTGAGAATGGATAAGCGCCTGGTCCGTTTTCTAAGTTTCTTCATGAACATGGGATAGTTGCTCAATACACTATGCCTGGTTCACCATACCAGAATGGTGTAGCAGAAAGAAGAAACCGAACACTATTGGACATGGTGCGGAGTATGCTTAGCAACTCCAATCTTCCCCGGCAACGGCGCCAAAAACTTGATGAGCGAAAACCGGCATCGCCGATCCTACCAATACTTTGGTTTTATATTTATAAAACTCTCGCAAGTGCACGACTCATTTCGTAGAAAATGATAAGTATACTCCCAAGGTCGATGTAAGGAAGGAATGTATGTGGTTTTTAATTTATTATTCAAACTTTTAAAAACGAAATTAAATCCTAAACATGCTGTCACGATATTTTGGGTTTTGTGTTTTTAATCTACTAACATAAAAATAAACATAGATTCATTAAATATTTATGCAAATTTTATCATTTATAATAGTGGAGTATTTATGGATATAATAACTAAGTTAATTATGCTTGCTCATATTATTTAGGTTATTAAAGATATGAATTGATATTAATTGATTCTCCCTTTTTTGTATGAATACCACCTTTGGTGGGGTTAGATATTCTTTGTTAACTAAACAAATCAATTAACACCTATGGGTGGGGTTGATAACTAATTTGTTTAATTAAATTAATTCCTTTTTCTAAGAGATTGAAAATGAACCATTTAAATGCCACCTTTGGTGGGGTTAGACAGTTTAAACTTTATTCAAGGTGTCCAAATTAAACCTAAGAATTTAATTATCCGAGTACTAACTTTCAAGTTTTAAAAATACTACTGAAAACATATTTTTAATACATTTTTAGATAATAATTCTTAAAAAAACTTTTGAAATAGAGCTTCACTCTAACTACTGGGCGATTGTACCAACAAATAAAAGAGCACTACTCTAAATTAGACCGAATAACTAAACCTTAAAATCTAATTTTCAGATTTAAGTTTGGAATGAAAAATAATATATTTCTCTCTAACATTCTTAATATAAAATCTTGAATAAAAATAAAATCTATTCATTTTAAAGATTTTTACCTATTTAATATTTTGCAAGCATAATAACGTTATTATTATATCATGTTTACAAATAGCTAGCACAGTTAAATTTAATCACAGACAAATTAAATATAACATGTAAGAATAAAAGCATAAAAAATAACTACCAAGAAAATAAAATCCTTACAGAACTTCGATGCTATTCCCGTAGTTGGAAAACCTCTAAACAGAATTTGCACCCATCTAATTGAATCAAAAGCTAATAAAATTACAAAAACATAACTAGTTCTTCCCAAGAAGGGAAGAACTCTAAAACTAAGAGAAATTATCTAAAAACTAAGAAAAAAACTAAAAAAAACTAAAAACTAAGAAATGGAAGAAAGAAAGAAAGAGAGAAGAGAATGTGTTTTGAGGAGTTTTTAGAAGTGAAGAGAAGGGGGGTATTTAGAGGTGAGGATGGAGAGAAAAAGTGAGTGAAAAAATGTTAAAAAAATGTGAAAACGCAGAGTGCAATTGATGATGTCATTGATGACGTCAGCATGACGTCATGGGGGCGGCTGCGCCGAAAATGGGGCGAAATGGGCATCAGCGCGCGCGGAAGGAGGAGCAATGTGCGCGGGCGCACGCGGAACCAAGACTGGGCGTGCGCGGCTTGGCACGGACGTGGGGTCGGGCACCGGCGCGCTGGTGCAGTTCTTCTTGTCGCGCGCTCAGCCTTGGTAGGCGGTCTTGTGGCGTGATTTTCTCCTTTTTGACCTTTTTGACCCATTTTGTCCAATTTTTCCATATTTGTTGACCTTTCCTCATTTATTTATTAATATATTTGTGATGTATTGCTTCCAGTATTCCTCTTTGAGTCTTTAAGTTACATTTTTAAGCGAAAATACCTGAAAAACAATAAAAATACCTGTGATTCTGAAAAAGACAAATTTATATAATTATATGATAAAGCATATATATATATATATTTTTAATCAATTAATGTGCATAAAATCATGGTAATTTTAGTGCTTTTTGAGCACTCATCATGCACCTTTGGAAATAAGTGGTACCTAATTGGCTTTTATGGTCATCCTAATAAAACCCAACCTATCTTCTCTTGGGATTTACTTCGAAATCTCCACAGTAATAGTATGCTCCCATGGTCATTATGTAATTATTTCAATGAAATTATGAATAATGTCGAAAAAATTATAGGGTCACCTAGAGATCTCTATCTAATGCGTAATTTTTGTTAAGCATTGGCTGATTATAACCTAACCTCCTTAGAGTATCATGGTTGTTTGTTTACTTGGAACAACCACCATTATAACGATGTCAATGTCAAGGTTCACTTGGATCTGTTGGTACAAGTATGTTAAAATAGTATTGGAACAATATTACCGATAATCTAAAATGAACTGCTTGGGTTGAGTCGCGGACTAGGTCGCTCTCTTTAAGACGTTTCGCGGCTTTGCCCAAGTTTGTGCAAGCAAACACAGCCTCGTCGTCCCCAGGATAAAATATCCCAAAATCTTTTTCTGTCTCGAAAATTCACTGCACTGATGAAGTCCGGAATACTACACCTCTCAAATATTTATGTTTCTCGGAAATCTGAGAAAAAAATTCTGAATTTTCTTTTCTTTGATTTTGCTATGAAAACCATAGAACTTTTTTTTGAGTTGTTAAGTTATATTCTAAATTGAGGGCTATTGCCCCTATTTATAGTTGGAAAAATGTGTAACGGTCATATAATTATGGACATAAAAGTCAAAAATAATGGACACATAATTATGAAAAATAACGGCCATAAAAGTAACAGTCGCATAATTATGAGAATAACGGTCATAAAAGTAACGACTATATAATTATGAAAATAACGGTCATAAAAATAACGGCCACATAATTATAAAAATAACAATCATAAAAGTAACGATCACATAATTATAAAAATAATGGTCATAAAAGTAACGGTTACATAATTATAAAAATAACGGTCATAAAAGTAATGGTCATATAATTATGAAAATGACAGTTACATAATTTATGAAATAACGGTCATAAAATAATAAAAAATGTTTTTTTATTTAAATTCATTTCCAACAACCCCCACTTGAATTTTAAATAAAAATAGTTTCATCGAGCAACCGATCAATTAAAAGTATAAGATTGTGCATAAGCAAAAGGTGTCTATCGACTTGAACCTTTGCATAGTGTTGATGCTTTAGAATATAGTAGAGTAACTCGTAGTTTTGAACTTTATCTCTAAAAACATCACACACACAACCTTTCCAAGGTGTAGTTCGAAAAGCCCGTGCTTTACGGCCATGCACATGTATCCCAGTATAGTGAATGCTCTAGTAAATTTTGCCCAAAATTTTCATAGGAAGTGGCCACACTTCCACATTCACATAGGTGAGTCTATCAAGAGTACTCCTATAGCTATGTACTCCATTCCATATAGAGTATAGAACTCATTAAGAGTTTAATAATTAATTCATCCTTTTTGTCGCTTCAGGACTTCATGCTTCTAACAATATAGAATGTGACTTTATAATAGCATGATTCATCTCATATCACTTCATGACTTGTTATTACCCATTGAACTTATTTCTTGGGATCTCCAGTCTATAAGTTGGGTTACCATCATGAGTGACTCTTCATTCTAAGGGCATCAGTCACATTCCTTTCGAGGTTTTTGAAAACCTTCTCTCTTGTTAATCCTTTCGTCAAAGGATCAGCCAAATTTTCATCAGTACATATATGATCCATTCTTACAGCTCCTGTAGAGAGAAATTCTCTAACAGTACTGTGTATTTGTCGTCTCTTGCCGTTGTAATAACGGTTCTAAATCTTTGCAATAGCCACGATACTATCGCAGTGGATCAGGACAGCTGGTATCGATCTTTCCCATAAAGGGATCTCAGCTAATAGACTTCTTAACTAGCCTGCTTCTTCACTTGCAGTAGCTAGTTCTATAATTTCAAACTCCATCGTAGATTGAGCCAATATTGTCTATTACTTAGACTTCCAAGAAACAGCTCCACCAACAATGCTAAATATATAGCTGCTAGTTGCTTTGAAGTCTTCTGATAGAGTGTTGCAATCATCATCATTGTATCTATCTAGAACATCGGGAAACTTCTTATTATATAATCCAAGGTTCATAGTTATCTTAAGGTATCTTATGACCCTTTCAATTGCATTTCAATGCTCTATACTAGGTCTACTGATAAACCTACATAGTAGTCCCACAACATAAGCTATGTCTGGTCTAGTGTAATCAGTAGCATAACATAAGCTACTAATGATGCTGGCATACTCAGTTTATCTAACACTGTCTCCGGTGTTCTTGAACAACTTTACACTAGGATCATAAGGAGTACATGCAGGTTTACAGTTAAAGTAATTATATTTCTTTAAGATCTTCTCAATGTAATGAGATTGATCTAGAGAAATTCCCTTTTTCAAACCTAGTAATCTTTATACCAAGGATTATACTCGCTTCTCCGAGGTCTTTCATATCAAAGTTAGCACATAACAAAATTTTCACATTAACATGAATATTTGACACAAAAATAATCATGTCATCCACATATAAACATATAATAGTGCAAATGTCATTTGTTGATTTATAATAAATGCATTTGTCACTTTCATTCATTTTGAATTCATGTGGGATAACTATATTATCAATTTTTTTCAAGACTTGGTTAGGTGCTTGTTTTAGACCATACATATATTTATATAGTCTAAAAACTTTATTTTCTTGACGTGAGATAACAAAGCCCTCAAGTTGGTCCATATAAATCTCTTCTTCTAAGTCACCATTTAAGAAAGAAGTTTGGACATCCATTTGGTGCACTACTAAATCATGGATATTGGTGAAAATGTATTAAAGAAATCTACATTTTCTCTATGCCTATACCCTTTGACTATAAGACGAGCTTTGTACTTTTCAATAGTACCATCGAGTTTTAATTTCTTCTTTTTGTATCCATTTACATCCTATGGTGTTACAACCATGAGGTAAGTCAACTAAATGCCAAGTTTTATTATACTCATGAGAGCTTATTTCATAATTTTTGGCTTCTTCTTATAAGTTGGCATTAAAGAAGATAAGGTTTTTTTTTTTGAAGAGTTTGGGGATCTTCTTCTAAGGTATAAGCATAAAAATCTGACCCAAAGTCCTTAAGGGTTTGAGCTCATTTACTTATCCTAATTTCAGTGTTTAATTCCTCATTTTTTTACTAGTTCTAGTTATGGGTAAACAACTAAAAGATGAGTCCCCACTATTCTTCAATTTAAATGGAAACCTTTGTTCACAGTAGTCAACATCATTTGATTCTATAACTATGATCATTTAAGTCATAGAATTTATAAGTTTTTCTATTCACAACATATCTTATGAATACACATTCGTATGCTCTACTAGTAAGTTTTATTTCTTTTAAGGATCAGGGATCCTAACATAGACTAAACAATCTCAAGTTTTAAAATAAGTTAAATTTCTTATTTTCAATATTTCAGATGGTCAAATTTTACTAGTAGATTTAGGCACTCTATTTGAAATATAGAAAACAGTTAATAAAATTTCTCCCCACCCATGGGAAGTAGCACCAAAGTTTAATAAAATTGTAACTACTGATTGAGTAAAAGTTCTATTTTTTTCTTTCAGCTGTGCCATTCATTTTAGGAGAATAAGGTGCTATTTTTTCATGAATGATTGCATGAGTTTTATAAAAATCATTGAAGATATTGGAATCATATTTAGTGCCTCTATCACTTCGAAACCTTTTTATTTTTCTGTTAAGTTGATTCTTAATTTCAGTCATAAATATTTTAAACATGTCAAACGCTTCACTTTTATTTTCCATTAGATATATATAAGTATAATCTGAACAGTCATCTATAAAAGTTATAAAATATTGTTTCCCATTTCTTGTTAAATTTCCATCAAGCTCACATATGTCATAATGTATTAATTCTAAAGTTTCAAATTCTCTAACTACTAACTTATGTGAAGTTTTTGTTATTTTAGCTTGACTATAAAAGTCACATTTTTCAAATCATTCAAAGATAGTTTAGGAATTAGTTCTAAGCTACTCATGTTCTTGATTATGCATTTATTAACATGACAAAATCTAGCATGCCAAATATTAAAGGAACTCAACATTCAATTTAAACATGCCATTGGTGGTGTACCATTTCCCAACAAAAAATATTACTTTTAGTTATTGTATATAAATCAGCCCCTATAGTTTGAGTAAACCCAGTGTTGTAAAGAAGATATCCTGAAACTAAGTTCTTTCTCATCTCTGGAGTATGCAGGACATCCTTCAAGATGACAGTCTTTCCAGAGGTAAACTTCAATACCACCTCACCAGTACCAGCAACTTTAGTTGAGTGGGAGTCACCCAGTAGCACTTTCTTATCCTTAGAATCAGAATAGGACTTGAACTTGTCTCGATCATAGCAAACATGGCGAGAAGCACCAGTGTCCACCCAAAACCCCTCGGATCCACCAACAAAATTGACTTCAGATATCATAGCAATAAGTTGCTCTTTGGTAAGGTTCGCCTGTTGATGAGTGCTCAAAAAGCACTAAAATTACCATGATTTTATGCACATTAATTGATTAAAAATATATATATTTATATGTTTTATCATATATTTATATAAATTTGTCTTTTTCGGAATCACGGGTATTTTTATTGTTTTTCAGGTATTTTGGCTTAAAAACGCAGCATAAAAAAAAGAGGAATACTAGAAGCAATACATCACAAATATATTAATAAATAAATGGGGAAAGGTCAACAAATAAGGAAAAATTGGACAAAATAGGTCAAAAAAGACAAAAATGTCAGAAAGGAGAAAATCGCCCCGCCGCGCCCCAACGCCCAACTCCGCCCCAAGCTGCGCGCGAACTGTTCATCAGCGGTACTGTTCATCCCCGGTACTGTGCAGCCGCCCCTGTCATGCTGACGTCATCAATGACGTCAGCAATCACTAATCCGCGTTTTTACATTTTTTTAACATTTGTTTCTCTATTTTTTCTCTCCATCCTCACCTATAAATACCCCCCTTCCCTTCACTTCAAAACACACCTTCAAACACCTTCAAAACCTCCAAATACATTCTTTTCTCTCTTTCTTTCTCTCTTTTCTTAGATTTTTAGTTTTTCTTATGTTTTCTTAGTTTTTAGCTTTTCTTAGTTAATTTCTCTTAGTTTTAGAGTTCTTCTCTTTTTAGGGAAGAACTAGTTATGTTTTTGTAATATTTTAGCTTTTTGATTCAATAAATGGGAGTGCAAATTCCGCTTGGAGTTTTTCCAGCAACGGGAATAGCGTCGAAGTTCTGTAAGGATTTTATTTTCTTTACAGTTATTTTTATGCTTTATTCTTACATGTTATATTTAATTTGTCTGTGGTTAAATTTAACCGTGCTGGCTGTTTAGTAAACATGATGTAATAATGACGGTGTTATGCTTGCGAAATATTAAATAGGTAAAAATCTCTAAAATGAATTGATTTTATTTTTATTCATGATTTTATATTAAGAATGTTAGAGAGAAATATATTATTTTTCATTACAAACTTAAACCTGAAAATTAGATTTTAAGGTTTAGTTATCGATTCGATTTAGAGTAGTGCTCTTTTATTTGATGGTACAATCGCCCGGTAGTTAGAGTGAAGCTCTATTTCAAAAGTTTTTATAAGAATTATTATCTGAAAATGTATTGACGACATGTTTTCGGTAGTGATTTTAAAACTTGAAAGTTAGTACTCGGATAACTAAATTCTTAGGTTTAATTTCGACACCTTGAATAAAGTTTAAACTGTCTAACCCCACCAAAGGTGGCATTTAAATGGTTCATTTTCAATCTCTTAGAAAAAGGAATTAATTTAATTAACCAAATTAGTTATCAACCCCACACATAGGTGTTAATTGATTTGTTTAGTTAACAAAGAATATATAACCCCACCAAAGGTGGTATTCATACAAAAAAGGGAGAATCAATAAATATCAATTCTTATCTTTAATAACCTAAATAATACGAGCAAGCATAATTAACTTAGTTATTATATCCATAAATACTCCACTATTTATAAAAGATAAAAATTGCATGAATGTTTATTGAATCTATGTTTATTTTTATGTTAGTAGATTAAAAACACAAAACCCAAAATATCGTGACAGGATGTTTAGGATTTAATTTCGTTTTTAAAAGTTTGAATAATAAATTAAAAACCACATTTTTCCTTCCTTAGATCGACATTGGGAGTATACTTATCACTTTCCACGAACTGATTAGGTACTTCATGAGAGTTTTATAAATATAAAACCAAAGTATTGGCAGGATCAGCGATCTTGATTTTAGATTAATCAAGTTTTCGTTCATCAAAGTATTTGGCGATCACGATTCTGCTCATCAAGTTTTTTTGGCGCCGTTGCCGGGGAAGGAATAGCGTTTTTAATTTATTTATCAAAATTTTAAAAATATTTTTGTGCTGTAAATAATTGTGATTTTTTTTGTTTTTGTAAAAAAATAAAAAAAATTTAATCAAATTTCAAATTTTAAATTTCATAAGAAATAATAAAAAATAAAAAAATAAATTTTTTTTAATAAATTTTAAATAAAAATAAATAAAAAATAAATAAAAAATAAATAAATAAAAATAAATAAAAAATAAAAAATAAATAAAATAAATAAAAAATAAATAAAATAAATAAAAATAAATAAAAATAAAATAAATAAAATAAAATAAAATAAAAAATAAAAAAATAAAAAAAAATAAAAAAAAATAAAAAAAACCAAAATTTTAATTTTTTTGAGTTTAATTTTTACTATTTTTTTTTATTTATTTTAAATCATAATTTTATTTTTTTTTATTTTCTTTTACCTTTTTCAATTTTATTTTATTTTATTATTTTTTTCTTTCTTTAGCTATTTTTTTTTCTTCTTGATTTTTATTTAAATTACTTAACTTAGTTTTTTTTACTAACTTAATTAACTTAGATTTTTTTTTAACATTAACTTAGGTTTTTACTTAAATTTTCATTAACTTAATTAACTTAGATTTTTTTTACTTCACTTAACTTAATTAACTTTTTTTTTCACTTAACTTAATTAACTTAGATTTTTTTACTTCACTTAGCTTAATTAACTTTTTTTTACTAACTTAATTAACTTAGATTTTTTTAACTTAACTTAATTAACTTAGATTTTTTTTTAATTCACTTAACTTAATTAACCTTTTCTTTAAACTTAATTAACTTAGATTTTCATTAACTTAAATTTTTATTTAACTTAACTTAATAACATGAAAAGTAAAGATCTAAGGGAGTTCTGTCTAGGAGACTAGTTCTTGGAAGCCTTTGTGCCACTAGTCTTTCCTGGGAACGTTGTTCTGTCTAGGAGGATGGTTTTTAAGGAGCCTTTGCACCACCATTCTTTCCTGGGAGCACTCTTGGTTAATACTGATTATGTTATTTTTTTTTCTTAAAAACAAAAAATTTATGAACTATCTCCAAAATTTTAAAGTTTTAATTACAATCTAAGGAGTTAGTTGCTTTGTTTGATCTAGGTACAATTGTGTTTTTATGCCTTAATTATTTGATTTGTACCTAGTTGTGGGTTATCTAAAACTCAAAATATGCCTCTAGTTTTAAGTACAGAAAGAAATCTGAAAATCAATAGGGCATGACTGAAAAAGTATAGGTAGACAACCTTGTCTTACCTGCAGGTTTGATTGACTCAATGATGAGGGGACATTGAGTTTACTTAAAATGCAATCTCCAAGTTACGTCTTGCTAAGACGTTAAACTAAGCTTTGGATGGGAGGCAACCCATCATTTTAGGTAATTTTCTTTTATTTCTTTTATTTACTTAATTTTATTGTTTATTTCATTTTAATTACATGTGAATAATTTTTAAATTGTTAAAACTAAAAATATTTGTTGAGATGTTAGAAGTTCACAGCGATCTGTCTGTATACACTTTAATGATGAATATGATGGATGCACCTGCATTTTCCATTACTACTTGCACATTCTCAGGAAATAGGTAATATTTCTTCTCTATTTTCTTTATCTTTAATTTACAGTTGTTACATTGAGGACAATGTAAGTTTTAGGTTGGGGTGGTGAAAAGTTACCATGCTTAATTAAAAAAAAGTTTTAACAATTTAAAAATAAAAAAAAAATATACTTTTTCATTTTTTGTGTGTTTGGTTTTATTTCTATTTTGTGTGATTTAGTAATTTTTGGAATAAAAAAAAACTTTTCTCACAAAAATTTATCATTTCTTTAAATCAAATTTAAGTAAATAGTTAAGTCTTTTGTACTGTTAGATTAATTTTTGAAAACATATCATGAAATATTTTGTAATTATTTTTGATAATTAGTTAGTTTTTGTCATAATTAGTATTTCTTGATAAGATGTAGAAATTATATTAAACCCAAAATCGGTGTTTATGATTTTTTTTTAGTAGAGACTACCTTTGTGAGATATAATTTGAGCCTAATTTCCTTTATTCAGAGTGAAATATATATTTTTTCTATTCCAAACACATTTCTTATTTCTTCAAATTTTTAGATGATCTCTATAGGTATTAGCATTGAACGTATGAATTTTTTCTCATCTTAATAGAGTATCATATATTTTTTATTATTATTTTTGCTTAGATTAAATGATTTGAGTAGAAATTGATAGTATATGCTTATATCTCGTTCATGCATGACTGCTACAAAAAAAAGACATATATGGGGTTACCTAAACCAAGATCAAACAGAAAAGCCACAAAATTAACCACTCACCAAAATCCAAAAAAAAAATGTACAATCTGTACATGAGTTGACTCTCTAAAATACATATATTGAGAAATATCTTCAAAAAAAAATAGAGAGATAAAGAATATATAGTATAATCTACATACTATAACCCACATTGCCTACAAAGTGAGTAAAGGCTAATTACAAAAGAAGGATATAGGAAATAATTCCCTAAAAAGTCATTGCACTCTCTTCATTTGTAAAAGGCATATATGTTGAAATTCTTTCTTAATGAGTTTGATTTATGCATGAAAATAATTTTTATATATGATATCTTTATAATTTATACATTTGATTCCTTTCATGAGATCAATGTTAAAATAACACTTTGAGCCTTTATTCTTTATACATATGCGAACATATTAGTTCATTTCTATACATCAACTCTTTCGCATATAAATTAGTATGAATGTTTGAACCCATAGGATTCAGTGTTTTGAGAGTATTGACTTGTGAGGAATAGAGTCGAAGCGAATTCTGATTCATGACACTGAAATTGGGTGAAATTAAATTGATACATTTTTGACATGAAATATGAAAATGATTTTCGACTAATTATTATAATAAATCATGATTGTTTAAAGAGATTAAAATAACTTATGCTTGAGATTTTAATTATGATCTTTAAGGAGATTAAATAGTATGAGACATTTTTGTGAGATGTTGTTAATTTGTGATTTTGTTGTAAATTTAATTTTTAAGTTGTTTGTTTTTATTGTTTCTTTTGTTTTTACATTTAGTGCAATGTTTGTGGGTATCATTATCAAAACCCTCACGAGACTCAAACTCGTCCACTAGGGCAACCTAGGGTTTAAAGGCTTGTTGCATAGGCTAAATGCAACCGTTTCAATCCACGAAAGTGATTTAGGATAGTTTAATTTCTAGTTTTTATCGCTTCTTGCTAAGGGACTAGCAAGAAGTTCGGTTGGGGTTGTGATGAGTGCTCAAAAACACTAAAATTACCATGATTTTATGCACATTAATTGATTAAAAATATATATATTTATATGTTTTATCATATATTTATATAAATTTGTCTTTTTCGGAATCACGGGTATTTTTATTGTTTTTCAGGTATTTTGGCTTAAAAACGCAACTTAAAAAAAGAGGAATACTAGAAGCAATACATCACAAATATATTAATAAATAAATGGGGAAAGGTCAACAAATAAGGAAAAATTGGACAAAATGGGTCAAAAAAGACAAAAATGTCAGAAAGGAGAAAATCGCGCCGCCGCGCCCCAGCGCCCAACTCCGCCCCAAGCTGCGCGCAACACTGTTCATCCGCGACCGTTTCAATCATGCAGATTGTTCATTCGCAGATCTTGTGCAGCCGCGGTACTATTCATCCCCGGTACTGTGCAGCCGCCTCCTGTCATGCTGACGTCAGCAATCACTAATCCGTGTTTTTATATTTTTTTAACATTTTTTTCTCTATTTTTTCTCTCCATCCTCACCTATAAATACCCCCCTTCCCTTCACTTCAAAACACACCTTCAAACACCTTCAAAACCTCCAAATACATTCTTTTCTCTCTTTCTTTCTCTCTTTTCTTAGATTTTTAGTTTTTCTTATGTTTTCTTAGTTTTTAGCTTTTCTTAGTTAATTTCTCTTAGTTTTAGAGTTCTTCCCTTTTTAGGGAAGAACTAGTTATGTTTTTGTAATATTTTAGCTTTTTGATTCAATAAATGGGAGTGCAAATTCCGCTTGGAGTTTTTCCAGCAACGGGAATAGCGTCGAAGTTCTGTAAGGATTTTATTTTCTTTACGCTATTTTTATGCTTTATTCTTACATGTTATATTTAATTTGTCTGTGGTTAAATTTAATCTACGTTGTTTAGTAAACATGATGTAATAATGACGTTGTTATGCTTGCGAAATATTAAATAGGTAAAAATCTGGAAAATGAATTGATTTTATTTTTATTCATGATTTTATATTAAGAATGTTAGAGAGAAATATATTAATTTTCATTACAAACTTAAACACGAAAATTAGATTTTAAGGTTTAGTTATCCTATTCGATTTAGAGTAGTGCTCTTTTATTTGATGGTACAATCGCCCGGTAGTTAGAGTGAAGCTCTATTTCAAAAGTTTTTATAAGAATTATTATCTGAAAATGTATTGACGACATGTTTTCGGTAGTGGTTTTAAAACTTGAAAGTTAGTACTCGGATAACTAAATTCTTAGGTTTAATTTGGACACCTTGAATAAAGTTTAAACTGTCTAACCCCACCAAAGGTGGCATTTAAATGGTTCATTTTCAATCTCTTAGAAAAAGGAATTAATTTAATTAACCAAATTAGTTATCAATTCCACCCATAGGTGTTAATTGATTTGTTTAGTTAACAAAGAATATCTAACCCCACCAAAGGTGGTATTCATACAAAAAAGGGAGAATCAATAAATATCAATTCATATCTTTAATAACTTAAATAATACGAGCAAGCATAATTAACTTAGTTATTATAATCATAAATACTCCACTATTTATAAAAGATAAAATTTGCATGAATGTTTATTGAATCTATGTTTATTTTTATGTTAGTAGATTAAAAACACAAAACCCAAAATATCGTGACAGGATGTTTAGGATTTAATTTCGCTTTTAAAAGTTTGAATAATAAATTAAAAACCACATTTTTCCTTCCTTAGATCGACCTTGGGAGTATACTTATCATTTTCTATGAAATGATTCGTGCACTTGCGAGAGTTTTATAAATATAAAACCAAAGTATTGGCAGGATCGGCGATGCCGGTTTTCGTTAATCAAGTTTCCGTTCATCAAAGTATTTGGCGATCACGATTCTGCTCATCACCTGTGTGGCAGAACGATTCCTGTTCTGGTAGTTCCTGGCCAAGTGGCCAGGTTTGTTACAACTATAACACATGAACGTGTTATTCCTTAAGGGGGTTAAGGTCCATTCTGGAAATGATAGTTTTTGTTTCTATTTTGGTGGTTACGGTTTTGGTTGTTATTGTGATTCTGAGTTTTCATATTTCTACATTTAGGTTTCAAAATTGCAGATGAGGGTTTGTTATTACTACTGTTGTTTGAGACAATGAGTACTTCATCTCTTTGGTCTTATTTTCGGGCTTCTTCTTTTATTCTTAAACGGGTTATAAGATTTTCTAAATAAAATTCCTTAGTTTTATGTCTAAGTGTATTCTTAAAATCTTTCTAAGCATGTGGTAATTTATCTATAATAACAGCTACTTGAAATTGTTCATCTAAAGTCATACCTTTAGAAGTTATTTCATGTGCTATCTTCTGTAGTTCGTGTGATCGATCTTCCACAGATTTGTCATCAATCATTTGATACTTCATATATCTACTAATATCATACTTCTTAGTTCCAGCTTCCTCAGTATCATACTTCTTTTGAAGTGCTTCCCAAATTTCCTTAGCAGACGATATCAGAGTTATAATAATCATACAAGTCATCAGCTAATCCATTAAGAATAAAAAACAATTTGCATAGAAAATAATTTTCTATCCAGGTGTTTAAATCCTTTATTGTAGCTTCAGTATGAGAATTAGGCAGTATTGGTTTTTCAATAATAAAAACAAAAGCGACATTTTACATGGTTAAGAAGAATAACATTTTTTTGTCTCCATTTTTAAAGTGTAGTTCTTCAAATCGAAATGGTTTGTTAAGATCAGTAGTTAACATTTCAGTAGACATGCCAGATAGAATATGTCTTAAAATTGTTGGTACAAGTATGTTAAAATAGTATTGGAACAATATTACCGATAATCTGAAATGAACTGCTTGGGTTGAGTTGCGGACTAGGTCGCTCTCTTTAAGACCTTTCGCGGCTCTACCCAAGTTTGTGCAAGCAAACACAGCCTCGTCGTCCCCAGGATAAAACAGCCTAGAATCTTTTTCTGTCTCGGAACTTTACTACACTGATGAAGTCCGGAATACTACACCTCTCAAATATTTATGTTGCTCAGAAATCTGAGTAAAACAATTCTGAATTTTCTTTTCTTTGAATTTGCTATGAAAAATTTAGAACTATTTTTTGAGTTGTTAAGTTATATTCTAAACTGAGGGCTATTGCCCCTATTTATAGTTGAAAAATATGTGTAACGGTCATATAATTATGAACATAATGGTCAAAAATAACGGACACATAATTATGAAAATAACGGTCATAAAAGTAACGGTTGCATAATTATGAGAATAACGGTCATAAAAGTAACGACTACATAATTATGAAAATAACGGCCACATAATTATAAAAATAACGATCATAAAAGTGACAATCACATAATTATAAAAATAATGGTCATAAAAGTAACGGTCATATAATTATAAAAATAACGGTCATAAAAGTAACAGCCATATAATTATGAAAATGAAAGTTACATAATTTATGAAATAATGGTCATAAAATAATAAAAAAATATTTTTTTATTTAAATTCATTTCCAACAGGATCGGATTATTGCTACTAATTCATGGTGTGCACTACTATATACTTGGTATATGAGGTGTATGTTACCTCACATTTGGTTTCATCATACTCACATCATTCACCTATCCTGATTGGAGTTGACAGGGGCATGGGAGCTTTACATGGAGGAAGTTTGAGGTGCCAAATTGTTTTTTATTTGAATAGTTTTGAGTGCATGAAAGAGGCTATCATGAAATTGTTTATTCATGCTGGAATTCAAGTAGTCACAAAGATGCTATAAGGTGTGTAACTGAGAATCTTGTCGCTATCTCGACCTCTCTATGGCTACAACAATGGAGTGTATAGGACATTGTTATTATAAATCAATAATTAACAAAGAAGCGAGAACAATAAGAGGCTATAGTATTGTACGGGTCCTCGAATTGGAAAATGCTATCTAGCCTCAGATAGAGCATTGAAAACTTATTATGTAAAGACGGTAGATCATGGACAAAGCAATAGTTGCATATGAGATGATGCACACAATCCATAGGTCAATAAGAAACAAAGAATGATTGCGCTTAAGTTTGATATGAGAAAAGCATATGGCTGAAAAGAATAGCCTTTTGTAAAGAAGACTATAGAAAAAAAATGAGTTTCTCAGACCACCTGGTTCATTTGATATAGAATTGTATACCCTCTGTCACTTACTATGTCAAAGTGAGCAAGAACATTGTGGGTAATATAGTACCATCCCAAGGATTTAGGGAAATCGACCCCTTAATGCCATACCTTTTCCTCTTGAAAGAATAAGAATTCACTCAACTTATTAACAGGGTTTAAGCAATAAGAGAAGCACCTATGACTCTGATGCATAATTTTGCAAGTGTATGAATCGATCAAGTAATAAAGTATACAAAAGTACTGATATCGAACCCACAAGGAATGGCGTTACTAAGTACCGAAATTGACTAATCCTAATTTTATTTGAAAACCGAATTTTTGAATTTGTTTAAAACGTAAATTAACTTACAATTAAACGCAAATAACAAAATTTAATATTGTTCACAAATGATTAAAAAAGCTAAGGCATTTGATTTCGCTAAATCAATTCAATCCGATTTCAAATAACGTTATATGAGAATCAAAGTTAAAAGTGATGGTTGAAAAACCCAAACTTATCTAATACTCTCTCTCAAGTTATATTAGAATTACTTATCTATGAAAACCAACTATATTTCTATGAAGATTTAATCACAAATAAGCACATTACGATTTATGGAATTTCTAGAATAACCACATACATCATGCATTAGGTGTCAAACTTGCATTCAACATAGAATATTTATCACAAGAAGCATTCATTACACATCTCCTCTTGGTCTCAATATAATGCAACAAATCATCTAAATCTTGATCAGAAATTTAAAAGCATTAAGCATGGAAATAAATACTCAACTTGAAAACAATGAATTCATATAACGATAACACAAGAAATCAGATTTTCTTGATTCAACTACATCATAGCCTTAGCAAAAATGAATTAGTTCATAACGGAAATAAGAATAAAAATTATTTCAATTGAATCCATGAATAACAAATCTAAATAAAATGCCGAAAATAAAAACTAAGGAGAAGAGATGAAAAACTCTTGAAGATGAAGACTTGGTAGCAACAATGATGATGATCCTTCAAGCTTCTCCAACCTTTCTCTTCGAAATTTTCTTTTCTCCTCCAAAAATAACTCATATCTTCTCTCTCTATTGTCCCCCTCTATCTCCATCATAATGTATATATAGATCTAGGGTTTGGGGGGCAATTATGGAACAAAACAACATAAAAAATGTGTTTTCGGACGAAACTCGCCGGCGGCGACATTATTCTCGCCACGGCGAGATATCTAGAAAATAAAATTTTTGTTTTTCTGATTTTGGCCGGCAGCCAAATTAATGTGGCCGGTAGCTAGATGCATTTCGCCGGCGGTGAGATGAGTTTTGCCAAAATTTGTGCTCTTGGGAAGATTTTCGCCGTGCTTTCTGTAGGATTTTCGCCGGCGGCGAGATGAATATGGCCGGCGGCGAGATTCACTTGGCCAAAATCCGTGCTCTCGGGAAGAATTTCGCCGTGCTCTGGATAAGATTTTCGCCGGCAGCGGGATTTCTAAATTTTGAAACTTTGTTTTCTTTTTATTTTCATTCAATCTCGATCATTGTACTTTGTCCCAAACTTCTCCAAAATCATGATTTTACCTGAAATTGCACTTTAAACACGAAATACCCATGAAATGACATTTGTGGATTAAATAATCAAATAAACACAATTTTCACACAAATATCAACATTTAAATCATAACAAAAATGCAATAATTTAGCTCTTATCGACACATTTATTTTTTAAAGATAACAATTTCTTGTTTTTGTGCTTGGAGGTCTCAATGTGTTGAAGTAAAAATAATTCTTCATATTTATAAGAAAGCTATAGGTCAACAAGTATTTTTTGATAAGTTAGAAATATCATTTATCCCCAAGCAATGAAAGTACTCTAAAGGATGACCTTGAATATCATGGGCATCTGTGAGGTAAAATGCCATGAGTAGGAATTCTATTAAAGTTAAAAGAGATAAGTATAGCACCTTTCAAACAATCTGAGAACGTTGTATAAAAAACTAAATGGATGTAGAGAAAAGTATTTATCCAAGGTTGGTAATGAAGTTTTGATAAAGTCTATCTATCAAGCAATACCCACTTATGTCATGAGTATTTTTAAATTACCCAAATCACTTTACAGCAAACTTGAGTCTGTGACTGCTTGATATTGGTGGACAAACTAGAAGGAAAGTTATGGGATGCATTAGTTGTCTTAAATAGATTTATGCAAGCCGAAGTCATTGGATGGAATAGGTTTATGTAAAATGGAGGATGTCAATTAAGCATTAATAGCAAAATAGTTTTGGGGCCTTATCGAAGCCCTTACCTTGCTAGCTGCATACAAATTAGTAAAGAAATATGATGTCTCATCTTCCCTACTCCTTTCTCAATGTACAAATCGCTCTAGTTATTTATGGATGGGCCTAATATAGGGTCGTATTGTACTACTTGAAAGCTTATGTTGAAGATTTGGTGACGAAAACAATATAAACATTGCATCTGATAATTGGCTACCTCTTGATTCATGTTTTCAAGCCCACCTAATCCAAGAGTTTTCTATGACAATAATGGTGAGGATTTAATAATACCTAGTGGGTCTTGGAATTCAACTCTAATGCAAAATATTTTCTAGTATAATGAAGTTTCATTAATATGAAGCATTCCTTTCCCTCCGATGCCCATGGTTGATCATCTTATATGGCACTTTAAAAATAATGTAATTTATAGTGTGCGTAAAGGCTATAGGTGAGCTTTTCAATTGCGATAGGAAACACAAGACATGACAATCACTTCATCCTTGCAACAATTGAGCATTCTATAGAGGAAATTATGAGGTGTTAATGTTATGAACAAAGTGAAGCAATATATTTGGCAAGTATTGCAAGGCATTTTATCAACCAACTCTAAATCAATAAGAAGGTATATTACATATAACCCAATCTATCCACTGTACAATAATGATATGGAAACAACATCCCACGCATCATGGGAATGTCATATTGTGAAAGAGGTATTAAGCTCTTCCTATACTTCATTTTTCTTTTTTGAAAATTAAAAGATCCTTTTATAAAGGCAGTATGGATGACAATTGAAAAACATGCTAAAAGTCATCTTGAATATATTATAGTGATGGCCTATGTGATTTGAAAGGAAAGGGCTAAATTCCTTTTTGAAGGTGACCATGGAATTTGGCTCATATTTGTACTGGAGCTACTGCATTATTAGAAGAGTTTCATAAGCTAAGTACCAAGGAAAATCTTACTACTAGCCACCCACATCAATATAGATTTTACCACCAATAAAGAGCTCGAAGGTTAACGTGGATGACACGATTTCTATAACAAACAATGAAGTGGGCTTTGGTTGTATTATAAGAGATACAAATAGACAAGTCTTTGGTACTATGGTTAATACTAAGGTAACCTTTCCTACCTTATTGCTGAAGTACATCAATGTGATGGGCTTACTTTTAACTTGAAAGTAGGTTGTCAGGATTTAATATTGGAATTGATTCACTACTGGCTATTAAAGATAACAATAATATAGATTACAAATTAGCAATGAAGGGTCACATTCCTGAAGCTATTCGACAATTAGTAACTATTGGAAATGATTAAATAAAAAAATATTTTTTATTACTTTTATGATCGTTATTTTTATAATTATGTAACCGTTACTTTTATGACCGTTATTTTCATAATTATGTGACCGTTAATTTCATAATAATGTGTCCGTTATTTTCATAATTATATGATCGTTACACATATTTTTTCAACTATAAATAGGGGCACTAGCCCTCAGTTTAGAATATAACTTAACAACTCAAAAAACAGTTCTACGGTTTTCATAGCAAAATCAAAGAAAAGAAAATTCAGAATTGATTTCTCAGATTTCTGAGCAACATAAATATTTGAGAGGCGTAGTATTCCAGACTTCATCAGTGCAATGAAGTTCCAAGACCAAAAGATTCTGGGCTGTTTTATCCTGGGGACGATGAGCCTGTGTTTTCTTGCACAAGTTTGGGCAGAGCCGCGAAAGGTCTTAAAGAGAGCGACCTAGTCTGCGACTCAACCCAAACAGTTCATTTCAGATTATCGGTAATATTGTTCCAATACTATTTTAACATACTTGTCCCAACAGTAACTAGTGCTCATTCTTTTTCTTGTGTATATTATCCCCAAAGAGCATTCACTATAGTAGGATACACGTGCGTGGCCGTAAAGCACGGGCTTTTCGAACTACACCTTCGAAAGATTGTGTGTGTGATATTGTTAGAGATAGAGTTCAAAACTACAAGTTACTCTAGTATATTCTAAAGCATCAACACTATGCAAAGATTCAAGTCGATAGACACCTTTTGCTTATGCACAATCTTATACTTTTAATTGATCGGTTGCTCGATGAAACTATTTTTATTTAAAATTCAAGTGGGGGATTGTTGGAAATGAATTTAAATAAAAAAATATTTTTTATTACTTTTATGACCATTATTTTCATAATTATGTGACCGTTATTTTCATAATTATGTGTTTGTTATTTTCATAATTATGTGTCCGTTATTTTCATAATTATATGACCGTTACACATATTTTTTCAACTATAAATAGGGGCAATAGCCCTCAGTTTAGAATATAACTTAACAACTCAAAAACCAGTTCTACGGTTTTCATAGCAAAATCAAAGAAAATAAACTTTAGAATTGATTTCTCATATTTCCAAGCCACATAAATATTTGAGAGGTGTAGTATTTCGGACTTCATCAGTGCAATGAAGTTCCGACATAGAAAAAGATTATGGGTTGTTTTATCCTGGGGACGATGAGGTTGTGTTTTCTTACACAAGTTTGGCCAGAGCTGCGAAACGTCTTAAAGAGAGCGACCTAGTTCGCGACTCAACCCAAGCAGTTCATTTCAGATTATCGGTAATATTGTTCCAATACTATTTTAACATACTTGTCCCAACAGTAACTAGTGCTCATTCTTTTTCTTGTGTATATTATCCCCAAAGAGCAGATGATGTTGCTCATAATTGTGCTAAGTATGCTATGTCTTGTAATGATTTTGAGATTTGGCTTGAGGAAGCTCCTGATTGGATTTATCCGACTATAGATTTTGATATGAACTCTATTACTAGTTAATATAACTACACTTTTCTTTAAAACATTTATACATATTTTAATGCTTTTTGATTCATTTTACATTGTCTTTAATTTATATTTTTTAAATTCATTTTACACTATTCATTTTACGTTCTCTTCGATCAAGAGCTTTGATCGATTGATTTTAACCTCAATTCGATCATGCAACATTTACACAATAAATTTCTATGTACATGAATTCAATTCTAAACGTGTTTGTAAATAATTATTTACCTAAAACATTCCAATTTGAAGTTTGTAGGTTTCTTAAAAATTGAATAACGAACATAAAAACATGCATAGAAACTAATGTATACTTTACTATTTTTTTAACCAATAATATTAATTCTCATAAACCTTTCATAATGCATTGTAATAAAATTGATGATATTAGAAAACAACAAAAAAAGTAGGATCAAAAGAACAAAAACTCACAATCAAAGCGCAAAAAATTAAAAAAAAGAAAGAAGTAAAAAAATATTTAAAACGAGGGCATATGACAAAGGTTAAATCAAGATGGTCAACACTTCAAAAAATGGGTGAGAATTTTGAAGATAAAATATGAATTTTTACATCTTCACATTATTTACTTAACTCCGTTTTTCATAATAGATCACAACAGGTGTCCCATTAGTCAACATCTTATCAATAATTTTCATCTAACAAATTATAGAATACTAATTTTCAAAGGACACGAGAGTACATTATTGGATCTCATTATCTTATATTTGTAATTATTCATTTAGATTTTTCATAAGCTCATAAAAAAATTACAAAAAATAATATGTTTAAAATTTGTAATAATAAACATAACATATAAAAATTATATTTAATAATGTGTCATATTTTTTAAACTTATTAAGATAAATATTTTATTTGTTAGCATTAAATTAGTGTAACTTAATATCAACCATTAAATTTTATATCAAACGGAAATATTCAATTTAGTAACAATCCAACAAATATAAAGAGTGGTGGGATAAGGCAAGAATATTTATTAGATTTAACCCAAAAAAAATTAAGTTGTCTACTGAGTCCACAGACGGTGGGAGCGGTGGGAGAGGCAAGAATATTTATTGATGGATTGAGTCCACAGATGGTAGAGATGATAATCTAAGGACGGATCCACCGAAACCATGAATCAATTAAGTTGACTAAATCAAAATGTTTTTAAAATTTTAGTTTTAAAATTAAAAGAATCACATTTTTTTAACAAATATTTCTTAATTTTTATAACTATTTATTTAAAAAATTATATTGTAAATAATCATTTTTAAAACTTTCATCTTTTGTATTTTTATAAATCTAACTTTTTTTCTCTCAAAAGTTTTATAAATCTATTTATTATTGTTTAAAATTTGACAAAAATTCAAATCCCATCGTATTGATAACTATTTATTTCTTCTTATATTTATTATAAATAGTATTATTTTATAATATATCATAATTTATTTAAAACGAGTAAGACATCTAAAAAATAAGAAAGAGTTTTCTTACAATATATAATGTTATCGTATTTCTTTTTAATATATCAATCTAAAATATGTAATATAACACATAAAATAATTATTTAATTTTTGAAAAATGCAAAAAAAAAAGAATAATTCTAATCAAGTCAAGGATATCTATTGATGTATGGATCAATACCCGATCTTATCCATAGATCAAAATCGATAAGATCAAACTGGATCTTTTGAATAACGAATCGAATCAAATCATTATAAGATTAGATCAGATCTGATCCATTTCCATCTCTACGTGGTAAGGCTTAGGTCATTATTTTTCTATTAAGTTTTTTCCAATATTTATCTACATGTATAATTTTTTATACCAAAATTACCCTCTAGAATACCTCATATCTATTTTACAAGGAATTATTTTGGTAAAAATCTAATTAAAAAATAGAGATTGTCTTTAATTATTTAATTTTGATAAGTTTAAATTAAAATTCTTTCTATATTTATACTATAAATTAAAGTTTTAATTATGGCTCATAATAATTGAATAAAATTGTATACATATTTTAAATTAGTAATTATTATAGTACTAATGCACTTGGTCCCTTGTATTAGTAGATTTTATCAATTAAGTAATAAATTAGTTGTGTTTAAATATTGATAAATAACTTAAAAGGTATTTAAAATAATATATGGTTGCTGAAATTTTATTAAAATAAAATTTAATACTATTTTTAATATTTTAATAAATTATGTGCATTATGCTCCTATATTTAATATAATGACTACATGCAAATAAAAAATATGATTTTAAAATGAAATAATATTGGTTATTAGGTTTATTTATTTCTATATCAAATATTAATTAGCAAATGTTTTATACAAATTAACAAGTTGAATTAATCATGTTTAACAAGTGCAGGCAATAAATAACAAAACTTATTTTAATATTACATGTGAATGTAAATTTAAACAAAAAAAGTAAATAAATAATGAAAAACAAAAGTAAATTAAAATATATATTATTATAACCTCATTTAAAAATGTAAGGAATAAAACATATGAATTTGTGAAGCTTACGGAATAATTGAGTATTTAACCCGTTTTCTTTTTCTATTGAAATTTGCATATGCTTTGCATTAAATTTAGAGATAATAATTATTATAGGTTGGGTTGGTTTAATTTGGTCTAAATTAGTGTAGTTTAAATTAATCTAATTTTAATTTAAATCGAATTTAATTCAAGCTAGTAAATGTGAATCCGATCTCATACCAAAAACAAAATGATTGGTCCAAACTAGTTAGAATTATTAATTACACATTTTTTAATTAATTAGATATTTTTGTAAATCAAAAAATATTTTTAATAAAATTAAAGCTCATTAGTAAAAGCATTATTACATGAAACAACAAATATAGATGAAATAATGTACCTAATCAATTACAAAAATACACACATTAGCAATATTGTATTACACCATCATTCAAACATTAAGATTCAAAATAGTTTATAGTACATTCAATTTTAATCCATAATATAATCCACAATATTTTGAATATGTGTAACGAAATCATAACATTTTTAATTTGATTTCACGTTAATATGTTACTTTCAATCAATTTAAACTTATTTCGATTTTTTTAGCTATTTGAATTGGTTTGATTTTGGCTAGATATGTATTCGACAAATACACCAGTGAATGTTCAACAAATACCAGGGCTTAACACTTTTGGGATCTCTTTGGTTCGAATTGACTATGCACCTTACGGCCTAAACCCACCTCACACTCACCCTCGTGCTACTGAAATCCTTGTAGTTGTTGAGGGTACTCTCTATGTTGGCTTTGTCACATCTAATCCTGAGAATCGTCTAATTACTAAGGTTCTTAACAAAGGAGACGTATTTGTATTTCCCATTGGTCTTATTCACTTCCAATTCAATATTGGTCACAACAATGTAGTTGTGTTTGCTAGTCTTAGCAGCCAAAATCCAGGAGTCATTACCATAGCAAATGTTGTATTTGGATCCAATCCTCCTATTAATGCTGACGTTCTTACTAAAGTCTTTCAAGTTGACAAAAATGTGGTTAATTATCTTCAGAGGCAATTTTGGTGGGATAACAATTAAAAATATTTGGCCTAGTCATTAATAATTAATGTTTGTTTTATTTCTTATAACATTGTCAACCATAGTCATATTTGAATAAAGAAAATGGTTGTTAAAGTTTTTTACTTTTAACGAAAGTACACTTTAGACCTGTATCTATTAGATGGGATAGTACAAATTTACTATGTTTACAAAAATGGGTCACTGAAATCCCTTTTGTAAAGTAATTGAATTGAGCTGTCATACTTGTCCTCTTTGAAATTGGAGTTAGTACAAGTTCATTACTTTATAAATAGATTTATGAGACCCTTTTTTGAAAGATAGCGAACTTATACTACCCAATCAAATTAGTAGAGGATTAAAATGCACTTTCTTTCAAAAGTTACGTACTTTGGCTATAAGTTTTTCTAAAATTTTGTATATCATTATAATAAGGGTGAATTATAGTTTTTTTCCACTCACTTTACTTAACAAAATTTTTTAACTTTTCGTCATCTTACTTTTCATATTTAACACATTTAATCTAAATTTAAAAATTAGACTAAAATGCACTATATGAGTAAGAATTAACGTGTTAAAAAAATTAATTTTTTAAATTATTTAGTCCCTTTAACTTTTACATTTTAATATATTTAGGGTACTATCTTTAAATTTGGATTGAAATTATTAAATATGAAAAGTAAGTGGACGAAAAATTACAAAAACTTTATCACGAAATTAAAGTAATAAAAGTGGTAAAGTTAGTTTACTAAAAGTATGATTCACTCGTATAAAAATATAGTGAACAATCACATTAGTTACTTTCTTCCTAGCTAGCGATTGATGCTTAAGTTTTATATTTATAAAATAACTTGCAAGTACAAGAATCATTTTATAAGAAGTGATAAATATACTTATCTAAAGAGGAATTACTTGATTTTTAAATAACTCAAAAAAATCTAAAAAAAGAAAATTAACTTAAACATTCTGTTACAATGGATTCAACAAGCATCAGACAAATAAAATTTTCACTCAATAGAGAATTTATGAGTTAGATTAGTTAATTAATTATACTTAATATTAATTATAAGCAAGTATCTTTTCCACACTAGTTAAAAGAATCCAAACAAGATAAGCAATTCTATGATCTTTTTAATATGCTCTCTAAAGTAAATATCAATTTACCATTATTAGAAGTGATCATGAATGTGCCCTAATATGCTAAGTTTTTCAAAGAGTTGAACACTAAAAAAAGGAGGTATGAATTGAATGAATGAGTAGTAGTATCAAAAATTTCTAGCGATGTACTTCAGCACAAACTACCCCCTAAGTTGAATGACCCTGAAAGTTTTATTATAAACATAACTATGGGGGATAGGAAGGTTGCTAAAGAAATGTTTGATTTAGGTGCTAGTATAAATTTGACGCCCTACTCTATATTCTTACAACTCAATTTAGGAGATTTAAAACCCACAACTATGTCCCTTCAACTTACAGATAGATCTCTTAAGTATCCAAAGGGAATAGTTGAGGATGTGTTGGTACAAGTAGACAAACTGATAATACCTGTTGACTTTGTGGTTTTGGATATGCAAGAAAATCCAGCATTGGATAGAGAGCGCACAATACTACTTGGTACACCGTTTATGGCAACTACTAAAACTATTATTGATGTCCAATATGGAAATTTGACAATGACAGTCTTAGGAGAGACTGTTCATTTTAAAGTTTTTGATTCTTCACCTTTTCCTTCTATTTCTGCCATCGATGAAATATTCGATGTTGACCCTTTGGATAATCTTGTCCAAAGCACCTTTCTCCGAACCAGAATAGAAGACAAGCTTGAAACTGTTCTTACACTTGAAGAGGTTGAAGAAGATTTAGATGAGGAAATTAAGGGGTACCTTGAACAACTACACAATGAAGTAATGACAAAATCTAGTACACTTTTAAATCTACCTAGTTCTTCATCTAGTAAAGAGGCCAATCCACCTAAACTTGAACTTAAAGACTTACCTGAGCACTTAAAATATTTTTTTTGAGAAAAGGAGAAACTTATCCAGTGATAATTTCTTCAACCTTGACCAAAACCCAAGAAAAGGAACTTATCAAAGTGCTTAAACAGTTTAAGAAAGCTATAGGTTGGAGTATCAGGGATATAAGAGGTATTATTCCTACAATGTGTATGCACAAGATCAACTTGGAGGTTGGTGCTAAACCTGTACAAGAGGCCCAAAGAAGACTAAACCCAAAAATGCAAGAGGTAGTTAAGAAATAAATTCTTAAATTGTTAGAAGAAGCAATTATCTATCCTATTGCGGATAGTAAGTGGGTTAGTCCAGTGCATGTGGTACCTAAGAAATCTGGGATAACAGTTGTTAAAAATGACAAAAGTGAATTAGTGCCTACTAGAATAATCACTGGATGGAGAATGTGTATAGATTTTAGGAAACTAAATTTATATACTAAAAAGGATCACTTTTCTCTTCGATTCATTGATCAAATGTTGGAAAGATTAGATGGGCATGAATTTTACTATTTTCTAGATGGATTGTATGGATATTATCAAGTATCCATAGCACCAGAAGATCAGAAAAAGACCACATTTACAGGTCATTTTGGGACATTTGCTTTTCGAAGAATGCCATTTGGGTTATGTAATGCCCCTGCCACTTTCCAAAGATGCATGATATCTATTTTCTCAAACATGGTGGAAAAATTCATTGAGATTTTCATGGAAAATTTTTATGTCTTTGGGAACTCATTTGATGATTGCTTACATAAATTGACTTTGGTTTTAGAAAGATGCATTGAATGCAATCTCACCCTTAGTTGGAAGAAAATTCATTTTATGGTTCAACAAGGGATAGTTTTAGGACATATAATTTCAAACAATGGTATTGAAGTTGATAAGGCAAAAGTTGAATTGATTTCCAAGCTACCTCCCCCCATATCTGTGAAGGGGATAAGAAGCTTCTTAGGACATGCAGGATTTTACAGACGATTCATTAAAGATTTCACTAAAATAAGTCATCCCTTATGTAACTTGCTATCAAAAGATGTTTATTTTAATTTCAACAATGATTGCCTTATTGCCTTTAATACCTTGAAAGATAAACTAACATCTACCCCTATCATTATGGCACCAAACTGGTCTTTACCTTTTGAAATTATGTGTGACGCTTTTGATTATGCTATCGGAGCAATCTTGGGACAAAGAGTGGATAGGTGTTTTCATGTCATCTACTATGCTAGCAAAATACTCAATGATGCCCAAATGAATTATACCACCACTGAAAAGGAATTCTTGGCTATAGTATTTTCTTTAGACAAATTTATGTCTTATTTAGTAGGATCTAAAGTGATTGTGCATTCTGATCACGCTGCTTTAAGATACCTATTAATTAAACCAAATGCCAAGCCAAGATTAATCTTGTGGGTCATACTCTTACAAGAATTTGACCTAGAAATCAAGGATAAGAAAGGTAGTGAAAACTTAGTAGCTGACCATTTTTCTAGGTTGATTTCTGACTTCAATTCTCTTAAAGATGAGAGTAATGAAGATATAGTTGAAACCTTTCCTAATGAACAATTATTTTCAATGGGTCTGAACCCATGGTATGTTGATATTGTAAACTATCTTTCCACTGGTGTTTTGCAACCTAACACTTCATATCAGGACAAGAAAAGGTTTTTTAAAACTATTAAGGACTATTTCTGGGATGACCCTTATTTATACAAGATTGGTCAAGATAAAGTCATCCGGAGATGTGTACATGAAGAAAAACATTTAAGCATTCTAACTTTTTGTTATGAACTTCATTGTGTGGGCCATTTTGGTGGTGAAAAGACAGCCCATAAGGTATTACAGTTTGGATTCTTTTGGCCCACTCTTTTAAAAGATGCTCATATGTTTTGTGCACAATGTGATAAATGTCAAAGAACAGGAAACATAAGAAAAAGATATGAAATGCCTTTGACATATAATTTAGTTGTTGAACTCTTCAATGTACGGGGTATTGACTTTTTGGGTCCTTTTCCCCCATCCAATGGTTTTCAATATATTTTGGTTGCTGTGGATTATGTATCCAAGTGGGTAGAAGCTATCCCCACTAAAACCAATGATGCTAATGTTGCTGTTAAATTCTTGAAGGATTTAATATTCAGCAGGTTCGGAACGCCTAGAGCTATAATAAGTGATAGAGGTAGCCATTTTTGTAACAAGATCTTTGATGGAGTACTAAACAAGTACAACATCACACATAAAGTAGCTACTCCATATCATCCTCAAACTTCTGGTTTAGTGGAAGTAAGTAATAGGAAAATTAAGGGAATATTGGAATGCATTGTGCATCCTTCAAGGATGGATTGGGCATTTAACCTAAATGATGCCTTATGGGAATACCACACAGCTTACAAAACACCTATTGGGATGAGCCTTTATCGGTTAATCTTTGGGAAAGCATGCCACCTTATAGTTGAACTCGAACATAAGGCTTACTAGGCAATTAAAGAGTTAAACATAGATTTAGATAAAGTAGGAGAAAACGGTTACTCCATCTTAATTAGTTGGAAGAAATTAGGAACGAAGCTTATGAGAATGCCAAATTATACAAAGAGCGTACTAAGCGCTATCATGACAAGAGGCTAGTTCCTAAGACTCTTCACCCTGGAATGAAAGTTCTTTTATTTAACTCTCGTTTGAGATTGTTTCCAGGAAAGCTGAGATCAAGATGGGATGGACCATTCAAAATAGTTCAGGTATTTGAACATGGAGTAGTAAAACTATTGGATTCCAAGACACAAAAAACATTCAAAGTCAATGGGCATCGTGTGAAGCCTTATTTAGTTGGAAAAAAAAATTGCTGAAATGGATTGCATTTGGCTGAGTAACCCTCAGCATCATAAAGTTACGTCTTGCTAAGACGTTAAACTAAGCGCTAGATGGTAGGCAACCCATCATTTTAGGTAATGTTCTTTTATTTCTTTTATTTAGTTAATTTCTATTGTTTATTTTAGTTTAATTACATGTGAATACTTTTAAAATTGTTAAAACTAAAAATATTTGTTAAGATGTTAGAAATTCACAACGATCTATCGGTGTAAACTTTAATGATGAATATGATGGGTTCACCTGCATTTCTCCATTACTACTTACACATTCTTAGGAAATAGGTAATCTTTCTTCTCTTTTATTTTTATCTATAATTTACAGTTGTTACATTGAGGACAATGTATGTTCTAGGTTGGGGGTGGTGAAAAGTTACCATACTTAATTAAAAAAAAGATTTAACAATTTAAAAATAAAAAAAAATAAAAAATAATAATAATAATAATAATTTTTTTTCTTTTTTATGTTCACATTTTCATTTTTTGTATTTGGTTTTATTTTTGTTTTGTGTGATTTAGTAATTTTTGGAATTTAAAAAAAACAAATTTTTCACAAAAATTTATCATTTCTTTAAATCAAATTTAAGTAAATAGTTAAGTCTTTTGTACTGTTAGATTAATTTTTGAAAACATATCATGAAATATTTTGTAATTATTTTTGGTAATTAGTTAGTTTTTGTCATAACTAGTATTTCTTGATAAGATGTAGAAATTATATTAAACTCAAAATCGGTGTTTATGAATTTTGTTTAGTGGAGACTACCTTTGTGAGATATAATTTGAGCCTAATTTCCCTTATTCAGAGTGAAATATATATTTTCTCTACTCCAAACACATTTCTTATTTCTTCAAATTTTTAGATGATCTCTATAGGTATTAGCATTGAATGTATGAATTTTTTTCTCATCTTAATAGAGTGTCGTATATTTTTTATTATTATTTTTGCTTAGATTAAATGATTTGAGTAGAAATTGATAGTATATGCTTTTATCTCATTCATGCATGAATGCTACAAAAAAAAGAGAGATATATCTAGGTTACCTAAACCAAATCAAACAGAAAAGCCACAAAATTAACCACTCACCAAAATCCTAAAAAAATGTACAATCTGTACATGGGTTGACTCTCTAAAAAAATGATATATATTGAAAAGTATCTTCAGAAAAAAATAGAGAAATAAAAAATATATAGTATAATCTACATACTATGAGCCATATTTCCTACAAAGTTTTGAGTAAAGGCTAATTACAAAAGAAAGATATAGGAAGTAATTCCCTAAAGAGTCATTGCGCTTTCTTCATTTGTAAAAGGCATATATCTTGAAATTCTTTCTTAATGAGTTTGATTTATGCATGAAAATAATTTTTATATATGATACCTTTATAATTTATAATTTTTGTGTAATGTTGTTTTCTTTTATTCTTAAAAATTAATTTTTGATTTTGTTGTAATTTTAGTTTTTAAGTTATTTATTTTAATTTTCACATTTAGTTCAATGTTTGTGGGTATCATTACTGAAAACCCTCACGAGACTCAAACTCATCCACTAGGCAACCTAGGGGTTTAAAGGCTTGTTGCATAGGCTAAATGCAAACGTGTCAATCCACGGAAGTGATTTAGGATAGTTTAATTTTTAGTTTTTATCGCTTCTCTTGCTAAGGGACTAGCAAGAAGTTGGTTGGGAGTTGTGATGAATGCTTAAAAAGCACAAAAGTTACCATGATTTTATGCACAATAATTGATTAAATATATATACATATATATATGATTTTCTCATATATTTATATAAATTTGTCTTTTCGGAATCACTGGTATTTTTATTGTTTTTCAGGTATTTTCGCTTAAAAACGTAACTTAAAGACACAAAGAGGAATACTACAGGAAATACATCACAAATATATTCATAAAATAAATGAGGAAAATTTAAAAATATGGAAAATTGGACAAAATGGGTCAAAAATGTCAAAAATGTCAAATAGGAGGAAATTGCTCCGCCGAGCTGAGCTGACCAACGTGCTCACCGCGCCTAGTAATGCGTGTGCATGCTCTCCATTCTGCGTGCGCTGCACATTTCCTTGCTCTATTTCGCGCACGCATGTGCCCCATCTATGCGTGCCGCTACCCATCTGTGCCCTGTTTGCGCGTGCCGCTGCGCCCATCTACCCCCATCTGCCCCATCCGCGGCCGCCAGTAAGCTAACAGTTGCTTCAAATGTTTTAGGAAATTTAGTTAGTAGCTTACTTATCTCAAGAGAGTATGTCTAGGAAGGTTTCTGATGATTGATTGTTGGTCTTATTTGTAGGAGTAACCCTACACCTTGTAAATTTTGGCATTCCTTAGGGTTTAAGGTTGTCATATTGGCTATTTCCAACCCTTGGAAGGTATGTGAACTTCCTTCTGAATTGAAACTTATAGTAAGCTTCTTGTAATCCATCTGAATAGGCCCTAGGGTTTCTAGCCATTGAACCCCTAGAACTAGTTGACATGCTACCACTGGTAACACATAGTAATCAGCTTCTATATGATGTCCTTTATTGATGAGAGTGAGGTTGCAACATTGTCCAACACACTCTAATTTCTCACAGTTAGCCACCATTACTTTCAATTTCCTTCCCTTCGCTATTGGTAAGCCAAATTGGGTAGCTAAGGCCTGATCGATGAAGTTATGTGTATTACCCCCATCAATTAGTACGACCACATTCTTATTTTTCAGTTTTCCCATGATACGTAAGGTTTGAGGATGTTCAGTTTTTGCTATAGCATGGAAGGAGATTTTAGGTAGTATTACCTAGGGGTCCAGTAGTGATGTGGATTCCTCACACTCTTCTATAATATTCTGGTTCTATTCTAAAATCATAAAGAGTTATGGACATGCACATTGGTGGCCCACAAAACAATTATCATCATAGTAGTAATATAATCCCTTCTCTTGCCGCTCATGTGCCTCCTGATTGGGCAACTTTCGAAAGGTTATGGGTTGAGTGGAGCTACTGCATTGAGTAGGAGTAGGTCCTAACAACCCCGCACTAGTGTTAGTTACTAGTTTGGCAGTGTTGATAGGTAGCTGATAATGAGGGATGGGCGTAGATTTCTTCTGTAAGAAATTCCTTTCCTCAATTAATCATGCCACACCAATGGCATCAGCCAGAGTTTTGGGTTGCTTGATTTTAACATCAATTCGAATCTCATCCCTTAATCATGCGATGAAGCAGCCAATTAGAAACTCTTCAGGTTATCCATCCATATAATGAGAGAGTTTCTCGAAGGATTCCTAGTATGCTACCCACACTTACAGTGTGTCTCAGGCCAGATAGTACTTTTGAGGGGTCCTCATAGTCTGTGGCTCCAAACCTTAGTTGTGTAGCTTTGGAGAACTCCTCCCAGGTGAGAGGTACATGAAATTTTGTGAGCTATTGGTACCACTGTAACATGATGCCTTCCAAGTGGAAGGAAGCCAATTGTACTTGTTGGTTAGCAGCTATATTAGTGAACTCGAAGTACTACTCGGCCTTATAAATCCATCATGTGGGATCCTCTCCGGAAAACCTTGGAAAGGACAGCCTTAATTGGGGATGATTGTTCTCCGTAACTGATGGCGAAATGTAGGGCTGTGATTGGTTGGTTTCATCTCTAGAAAAAGGGTTATCCTTAGGTAAGTTATGAGTTGCGCACATTTCTTGCAACTCAGTGAGTACTACTTGTAACGTGTTATCATGACGTGCTAGGGTTTCTATTACATCATTGCGACATTCGATATTGGATTTGCCTCAAGTATCCATTCTCGCAACTAGCTTTGATACCACTAGGTATAATTCTTCACATCCTTTATTTCATTTCTTAAGGGCTATATATAGCCTAAAATTTCAGAGATAAACCAAAGCAAAATTGCATGAATCAAGTGCACTAGTGTACTAACAGATTTCTGACATTTTAACCGAATTGTGTAGTGGTTTTCTTGTGCCCGTATTGCGTCTAGTTGGGCCCATCAGTGGCTGGTTGAAGCACCTCGTTCGTCAGTTGAAGCAACTCGTAGTGGCTAAGCTAATATTTTTCGTATCATAATGATATGGAAATAACATCCCACGCATCATGGGAATGTCATATTGTGAAATAGGTATTAAGCTCTTCCAATACTACATTTTTCTTTTTTGAAAATAAAAAGATCCTTTTTATGGAGGCAAAGATGGATGAAAAATTGAAAAACATGCTAAAAATCATCTTGAATATATTATAGTGATGGCCTATGAGATTTGAAAGGAAAGGGCTAAATGCCTTTTTGAAGGTAACCATGTAATTTGGCTTATATTTGTACTAGAGCTACTGCATTATTAGAAGAGTTTCATAAGCTAAGTACTAAGGAAAAATTAGTACTAGCCACGCACATCAATAGTAAATTTTACCACCAATAAAGAGCTCGAAAGTTAATATGGATGACACGATTTCTATAACAAACAATGAAGTGGTCTTTGGTTGTATTATAAGAGATACAACTGGACAAGTCTTTGGTACTATGGTTAATACTAAGGTATCCTTTCCTACCTTATTGTTGAATTACATCAATGTGATGGGCCTTTCTTTTAACTTGCATGAAAGCATGTTGTCAGGATTTAATATTGGAATTGATTCACTACTGGTTGTTCAACATAACAATAATATAGATTCCAAATTAGCAATGAAGGGTCGCATTCCTAAAGCTATTCGAAAATTAGTAACTAGTGCTCGTTCTTTTTCTTGTGTATATTATCACCGAAGACCATATGATGCTGCTCATAATTTTGTTAAGTATGCTATGTCTTGTAATGATTTTGAGACTTGGCTTAAGGAAGCTCCTGATTGGCTTTTTCTGACTTTAGATTTTGATATGAACTCTATTACTAGTTAATATAACTACACTTTTCCTTAAACAATATACACATATTTTAATACTTTTTGATTCATTTTACATCCTCTTTAATTTCTATTTTTTAAATTCATTTTACATTCTCTTCGATCAAGAGCTTTGATCGATCGACTTTAACCACAATCGATCATGCAACATTTACACAATAAATTTCTACGTGCATCATGAATTATATTCTAAATGTGTTTGTAAATAATTATTTACCTAAAACATTCCAATTTGAAGTTTGTAGGTTTCTTGAACATTGAATAACAAACATAAAAACATGCATAGAAACTAATGTATACTTTACTTTATTTTTAACGAATAATATTAATTCTCATGAACCTTTCATAATGCATTGTAATAAAATTGATGATATTAGAAAACAGAAAAACAAGTAGGATCAAAAGAACAAAAACTCACAATCAAAGCGCAAAAAATAAAAAAAGAAAAGAAAAGAAAGAAAGAAAAAATATTTAAAGTGAGGGCATACGACAAAGGTCAAATCAAAATGGTTAATAAGAAATATGTGATAATTTTGAAGATAAAATATGAAATTTCCCACCGTCACATTATTTATGTAACTCCATTATTTATAATAGGTCACAACACGTGTCCCATTAGCCAACATCTTATCAATAATTTTCATCTAACAAACTATAGAATACTAATTTCAAAGGACATGAGAGTACATTATTGGATTTGTACTTTCTCATTATCTTATATTTGTATTTATTCATTTAGATTTTTCATAAGCTCAGAAAAAAATTACAAAAAATAATATTTTAAAATTTATAATAAAAAAATAACATATAAAAATTATATTTAATAATATTGAATTAGATTTAATATAAAATAATATGTCATATTTTTTAAAAGTAAAAATATGTGAGTTGGTCATTACGGATATTATTTTCATTATTATAAATTTTAAAAATATTATATTTATTATTGTTTTTAAATAACTATTGTATTTAATCTTTGGTTATTTATCTTACAAACTTTTTAAGATAAATATTGTATTTGTTAGCATTAAATTAGTGTAACTTAATATCAACCATTAAATTTTATATGAAACGGAAATATTCAATTTAGTAACAATCCAACAAATATAAAGAGTGGTGGGAGAGAGACAAAAATATTTATTATATTTAACCCAAAAACAAATTAAGTTGTTGACTAAGTCCATAGACGGTAGGAGCGGTGGGAGAAAGGCAAGAGTATTTATTGATGGATTGAGTCCATAGATGGTAGAGATGATAATCTAAGGACGGATCCACCGAAACCATGAATCAATTAAGTTGACTGAATCTAAATGTTTTTAAAATTTTAGTTTTAAAATTAAAAGAATAACATATTTTTAACAATTTTTTCTTAATTTTTATAACTAATCAATTACATGAAACAATAAAAATAGACGAAATAATGTAACTAATCAATTACAAAAATACACACATTATTAATATTTTATTACATCATCATTCAAACATTAAGATTTAAAATAGTTTATAGTATATTCAATTTTAAACCATAATATAATCCACAATATTTTAAATATGTGTAACGAAATCATAATATTTTTAATTTGATTTCACGTTAATATGTTAGCTTGAACTCAATTTGAACTTATTTCGATTTTTTAGCTATTTGAAGTGGGCTTGAGCCATATATGTATTCGATTTGGGTTTTTAAATTCAAATTTGATATGATTAATTGACCTACCATATAAATTACAATCCTTTTTTGAATCCAACCCACACAATAATAATAATAATAATAATAATAATAATAATAATAATAAACCTATCTCTAGTGTATTTAATATCATTTGCTTTGTATTTAAAAAAAATTAGAAATCTTTTACTAATTTATTAAAAATTAAGAATCTAAATACAGAATTAATTATAACGAATAAACATACTACATCATAAATATCATTTTTGATCGTTTCAATGAAGACTAATAATATTCCTTTCCATTATAATTGGCTTTTTATTTGTCTTATTCGTATTAACCACCTTCATTGATTTTATGTATTATGTCAACATAATACCATCTTCAACGAATAAAATAAGAATTATATATCTAAGATTATATTTACTAAGAAAAGGGTGTCGAAACAAAAACAAAAACATGTCCATATGCATTAAAATAAATTTATACCAGAACACGTCATTATAGATATAGATGATCTAAACGTAAAACACTACAATTATGGTTAATTAGTTTTTTCAACTAGAGTTTGAAAAAATAATACCCGATAAAGATTCAATTTCTATGGAGGAAGGTTCCTTTGGTAAAAAATATATAAAGAGAAGGAGAAAGCAAAATGGCTATAGTTTTAGTAAATAAGAAAGCGGCTTAACTATTTTCTTGTTTGTTTTGTGCTTAAACATTTAACATTAATTCTATCAACCTAAATTGTTAATTTGGTCATTTGAATAAAAAAATAAGGTTCAACATATATGGTACAGAATAAAACTTTTAAATTATTTTTTTTTTCTCTTTGCCAGCAAATGTTAGATGACTTATCTAATATGAGTTAAATAATGGATCAAAAATATGTATAAAGGGTATGTAATTAGAAGTTGAGATGGATGGAAGTAGAATTGGCCATATCATTAACTATGAGACAAACGTTGAACAAGCATACTATTTTTACTCTCCAATTCACAAAATTATTCATTTAATATATTGGATATTTACGTATAATAATAAAAAGAATAAAAATAGAAGGTTTATTAATTAAAAGATAATTTAATCATTTGTCTATAAATATGAAGTTATCTGGAATCTCTGTTGATATTTTTAATGCTATAATGAGCTCTAAATATGAAATCAAGTATAACTCTGATTTTTTACTTGGCTTGTATGAGTTTTGATGACCTTAAATGTATGAAACAATTTTGTAATACGTTTATGGGCACCAAAACTCATACAAGCCAAGTAACAAAATAGGAGTTACACTTGACTTCATATTTAGAGCTCATTATAGCATTAAATATACCAGCAGAGATTCCAGATAACTTCATATTTATAGAGAAATGATAAATAAAGTGCTACCATGATGTTGTCATAAGGAAAGTAGGAAAGAGATATGAGATGAAGTTTGGGCCAACAATAGGTCCATAAAACAATGCATTCCCCTAAATACATGAACACATAACCATCCATCAAATAAACATCCATCAAACAAGAGACTTCAGATACAAGAATAGAGAAATTAAATCATTAAAAAATTACCGTTATGTTGTCATATGCTATTCAAGATCACCAGAATCTTCTCCTGATTCTTCTTGTGATGATATAATTTGAACCATATGTTCTGCCCATTCCTCTCATAAATCATCAAAATTTTGTTGGTCATAGTCCGTCTTGTTCCAACCAAAGAACTACATGTATTTAAAATCAAAATAAGAATGTAATTTCATGTATTTACAAAAAATAACTCAAATATGTTAAAAACTTTTTTGTATATGGGTAAAAGATATTACTACATCATCAATTGGAATTTTGATATTTCAAATGATTTTGCTCATAAACTTCATGACATAATAACCAGACATGTGTTTTTATTATGATTATTTTATTGTGGAACCTACGAAAAAAAAGTGTACATGATTTTCCATATTTGTACATCTTTATTATTCAATAGTAAAATTAATAAAATTATTAATATTTACTTGTACATACCATAACTTTATTCCATATAAGCTTATGAGATTTTTTAAGGGGAATGCCCTTAAACTTTTTCCACAGCTTCCATGCCCTATCAACGTTTAAAATGGTTAGTTTTTATTAAATATTACAAAAAACAAGAGAAGAAAATAGCTAGCTATAACTCTTACATTTCAACAATTGCTTTTGTATCTTTACTCAGCTTTATGGAAACTGAGTCATAGTACCAAGCATGATTATTGAACAGATCAAGGATTACCAACATCCAATGATCTTGGCCTTGTTCAAACCTTAGTATCCAAGGGATTATCAACTTTTAATTTCTGTTAAGCGGTAATGCCCTATCATATAATTGTTTAGCTCTGATGCTAACATCTTTCTCTTGATATTGATTAACATATGAAGAATCATAAAACATTGATAAATGTGATGAATGATTATGTTGAAGTCGATAATAACATACCCTATATAAAATAAATATATATAAGTAATTAGATAATATAAATATAATTATATATGTTCTACATAAATGAAAGAAAATTAAATAGATTGAGGACTCACCTTGTCCACACTTGAATTATACTTAAATCGATCATTTTATATTCAAATAGTTGCAATATACACTTGATCGATATATAAGTTTGGCCGAGGTCTACACCAAAAATTTATATAGGAAGTGGCACAATTCATCCATCATTTATGCTAGATGCCCTCGTAACAATAGTCATCAAAGCGTCAAGATTTCTACTAAAGTTTAAAGCATAATCATAACTATAGTTTTTCTAAGGCTTCTTCTTGAATGACTTGGTGTGCGATGATTGGCCACTAGACATAGATTTAGCACGAGATACTTGCTTCGTATATCTTAAATATGCCGCATTTAAGAGTTTTGGTATAATAGACTAAAAAAAGTATTATGTATGTTAGTAACAATAAAAGATATAATAAAATAAGAGTATTAAACAAGTGTTATTTTTTAAGTTAAAAAATAATATCACGTCAAAATTTAGAACTTGAATTGAAGGCCAAGCCATATACTGTCCAATCGCCTCTTGGACTATGGTAGCATCAGAAGGCACAGATAGTGGACAATCATGAAGTAATGATTGATCAATTACTATTCACCAATGATTAGGAAAATATTGACTATGAATCATCCGATAATCGCTCAATTGTTGTACTGTTCCAATAGCAACAAAGTCTATTGATGAAGGATGTTTCAACAAACATTTCATATTTTGTAAAAATTTTAAGTGTTATATATAATAAATAAAACATATAATAAGAAATTAAAATAATAGATTATATACACCAGAAATGAAAATCTTACTACATATGATTCATCAAATAGAAGATTCTCATCAAAACGTGCATCGTGATTTGATTGATGGTAAGAATGCACAGATTTCATTGGTGAAAATGAACCATTACTTGATTGCATATGCATTCCTGGCATATAGGAAGAACCAATAGGATGATTATATTCCATACTGAATATAGTTTGAGCTCCATGAGATTGCGTGGGTGGTATGCCTAGCATGGATGGTTGCATGCTTATCGAATATGGCATGCCATGGTTGTAGAATGATGTCATGCCTAACATGTGTTGTGATTGATATTCTTTTATAGTGGCAATTTCACTTAACATTGAGGCCTTAAAGGAGCTGAGTTCTTCTTCAATTTTAGTGTACTTCTCCTTACTGACTGTCTGAGTCTTTTGTTTTGGAATGTTAAAATACTCTATATAAACATCATATTGGTTACCTCCCCTAACACGACCAAGATGGTCGGGTTCGAATGCATGATATAGAGCATCTCTCCCAAGCTCTTCGATTATTTCACCCCTGGATATTTTTTCTTGAACAACTCTCTACAAATAATAAAGCATACAAACATATCATGCATTATTACATCAATTATTAAAAATCATTAAGACTTTGTATCAACCAAAATTACTAACAACTTATGTAGTTGTTCTTCTCCTCACTTAGTCATCGATCTTGACTTCTTCGTTTTGGGAGTCTTTGTTTCTATGTACAATTTAGTTCGGGTAACCGGTCTACCCAATTCAGCTTCCTATATAAATTATGAAAAATTTATTAACCATGACATGAAATTAAATTGAGGAAAATAAATATAAAAATATTTATAAATTAACACAAATTAATAATACCATTCTATATCTAACTTCAGGATTTGAAGACCTCCCAGTACGGTTAGGAAGAATGTTATGCATTTGTATATTCTGATATTCTTCCCTAATAATTTGAAATTCATATGTACATCTATAATCCACGAAGTCTTTCCAAACTTGAGGTGTAATCCAGGGGTGTCCTTCAGGGATTTTGTAGAGCTCTACTTCATCAAGTGGTTCCAAATATGGAAACACATAATTTCTTGCCAATCTGGAAGTCTTGTATTCCTTCCACGCCTTATTTGCAATCTTATAACACTTAAGTTTTCAACTCTCATCGACTTTGTAACGATTCTGTGAAAACACAATACAAAAGATTAGATATAATACACACCTAATATAATATATGTAATTGATTATAAAATATAAGAGACTTATACAAATGGTTATCCATATTTTGAAATTTTCTGCATCGTTAACCTGAGACTTACATAAATCGCCGATTCTGCCAATACTTTGGTTTTATATTTATAAAACTCTCGCAAGTGCACGAATCATTTCGTAGAAAATGATAAGCATACTCCCAAGGTCGATCTAAGGAAGGAATGTATGTGGTTTTTAATTTATTATTCAAACTTTTAAAAACGAAATTAAATCCTAAACATCCTGTCACGATATTTGGGTTTTTGTTTTTCTAATCTAAGAACATAAAAATAAACATAGATATGGATTCAATAAACAATTATGCAAATCTTATCAGTTAAAATAATGGAGTATTTATGGATATAATAACTAAGTAATTATGTTTGCTCATATTATTTAGGTTATTAAAGATATAAATTGATATTTATTGATTCTCCTTTTTTATATGCATACCACCTTTGGTGGGGTTAGATATTATTTGTTAACTAAACAAATCAATTAACACCTATGGGTGGGGTTGATAACTAATTTGGTTAATTAAATTAATTCCTTCTTTCTAAGAGATTGAAAATGAACCATTTAAATGCTACATTTGGTGGGATTAGACAGTTTAAACTTTATTCAAGGTGTTCAAATTAAACCTAAGAATTTAATTATCCGAGTACTAACTTTCAAGTTTTAAAACCACTACTGAAAACATGCTGTCAATACATTTTCAGATAATAATTCTTATAAAAACTTTTGAAATAAAGCTTCACTCTAACTACTGGGCGATCGTACCAACAAATAAAAGAGCACTACTCTAAATCAGACCGGATAACTAAACCTTAAAATCTAATTTTCAGATTTAAGTTTGTAATGAAAAATAATATATTTCTCTCTAACATTCTTAATATAAAATCTTGAATAAAAATAAAATCAATTCATTTTAGAGATTTTTACCTATTTAATATTTCACAAGCATAATAACGTTATAATTATATCATGTTTACAAATAGCCATCAAAGTTAAATTTAATCATAGACAAATTAAATATAACATATAAGAATAAAGCATAAAAAATAACTACAAAGAAAATAAAATCCTTATAGTACTTCGATGCTATTCCCGTTCCTAGAAAACCTCCAAACTGAATTTGCACTCCCATTTATTGAATTGAAAAGCAAATAAATTACAAAAATATAACTAGTTCTTCTCAAAAAGAGAATAACTCTAAAACTAAGAGAAACTAACTAAGAAAAACTAAAAACAAAAAAAAACTAAGAAATGAGAGAAAGAAAGAGAGAAGAGAATGTGTTTTTGAGGTGTGGTATGAAGTGAAGAGAAGGGGGTATTAATAGGCGAGGATGGGAAGAAAAATTGGGTGAAAAAATGTTAAAAATTGGTGGAAACGTGGAATAGTGCAATTGATGACGTCATAATGACATAGGGGGCAGTTGCGTGCGAAAATTGGGCGAGATGGCAGCGGAGCACGCGGAAGGCAGCAGCTGTGCTCATAGGCACGCTCAGAAAGGAGCAAGGTGTGCGCGGGAATGGGCGCAGGCGCGAGCGGCTGGGCATTGGTGCGCATGGGCTACGCGACTGGCGTGCGCGTTTTCCTCTTTTTTGATATTTTTGTCCTTTTTGACCCATTTTGTCCAATTTTTCAATATTTGTTGACCTTTCCTCATTTATTTATTAATATATTTATGATGTATTGCTTCCAGTATTCCTCTTTGAGTCTTTAAGTTACGTTTTTAAGCGAAAATACCTAAAAAACAATAAAAATACCCGTGATTCCGAAAAAGACAAATTTATATAAATATATGATAAAACATATAAATATTAATATTTTTATATCAATTAATGTGCATAAAATCATGGTAATTTTAGTGCTTTTTGAGCACTCATAAGATCTATAAGCTCTGTTAACCGATGATCCATAAAATATCTACAAATAATGAAGAAATATAAATTAATTCACAATTTTAGGAATATACATATATATATATAAGAGTTATTACAACAATATAGAACATACATTATGTTTAATTAGGTTGTTGATCGTATATATATATTCTTTCACAATCACTTCGAGCCCATGACGAAGAGTCATCATCATCAACTAGATCATCACATACATTAGGCAATTTGTTTGAGAAATTACTAATATTGGTTAATGTATCAAGCATAGGGTCATCATATTCTAAAGCATCACAATGGTAAAACTCTTTTTGTGGAGGCGTTAACACAACAAACCATCTTGTGTCAATTTGATAGCTCACGTAAAATTCTTGTTTTGCATGAAATGCTAACGTGAAAGGATCATGAGTGTGACTTATCTTAGATAAATTTACAAGGGTAAATCCAAAATCATCTATTTTATATCCAACATTGATAACATCTTCGACCCAATCACACAAGAAAACTATTTCATGGAAGACCTCATAATCCAATTCCCAAATCTCTTGTATTATACCATAATATGTTCTATCAGAAAGTATATGATTACCATCTTTTGAACTGGAAAATTGCATAGTTTGTGCAACCATCTTCACACCACTATTTTGATTTACTCGGACTTTGTCCCTAGCTTGAGTTGTAAACTTCAATCCATTTATTGTGAAACTAGAAAATGATTTGACATCGAATTTTGGCCCATGTGCAAGCCATTCTAAAATTTATGTTATTTTATGATTGGGTTTTTTGAGTTTATCTTGAATCAATGTATACAAAAACATGAAATGTGTTTAAAGCAAAGTTTTAAAACATATAAATTTATATCTATTTTTACACTTATATCATTTACGTTGTAAAGAATCTCAATATTACATAAAAAATAAATAAATTTTTCGATTTTTAAAACAATTTTGACCTTTACAAGATATAAAAGGTATGAGCAAATTTGTAGATATTATTAAAATTACCATTCTAATTATACTATTATAATTATCCGCACCTGTTAAGAAAAATATGATCTTTTTTTTTTGTTGATAATTTATCCTTAAATGACATTATTTAATGCTACATATTGTAAAATAAAGTAGACTAAAGTATCATTATCAAGAAATTATACCACTAATAAGACCCTTATCCTTAGGGTTGTTTCTTGACGAGACAAATCCCAACAAAGAATATATGGTTGAAGATAAGGATGAGAACAATAAAATGAGGAATGGGAAACGGAAAATAGATATCTGTATTTTAAATATGAGGCGAGGCAAGATATATATTGTATTTTCTGCCCCGTTCTTTGAAATTATATATTCTATTTTAATAAATATATAAAAATTTAATTTTTTTTATATATTTAATTATATTTAAACTTAAACTAATCATAAATAATACATTATATATTTTATATCTCATCTTTATTTTTTAATTCTATTAAAACATTAATAATTTTTCTTTTACAAATATTATTTAAATTCTAAAAATCTAAAATCTTATAATTATTTTATAGTTTATTGATATTATTTAAAACTAGTTAATAACAAGATTATATAAATGTTGTTTAATATAAAAAAATTATGTATTTCTTTTTATATATATATATTTTTTTCCTTTCGCATAAATATTTTTTATTATTTATTGACTCAAAATTTAATTTACCCAATATAAAATATTTATTATTTGCATACTATTTTTATAAAGTTTCATTTATAATAAAAATATAAAATTATTAAAAAAAATATTTAAGGTTTATTAAGTTTTCTTTATATTTAACCATCCATCACTCTCCATCACTAGTAACTAACAACCACAAGTCATCCATGAAAGATGAGTGACCAACGATAAAATGCGTCACAATTGAAAAAGAAAAAAAAACTCTTTCATTAATAAATCATATTCATCAAACTTAGTCAATTTTATTATTTTATGATCATTGGACTTATTAATTTTCTAGTTTAGCTTTGCTTTATTAAAAGTTTTAAAAATTGTTATTCTTATTTGCCCAACTATTAAGAACACAATATTCGTCTCTGTCCAAAAGGTTTATAAAACCTAGTCAATTGGACACATCTCTCTTTACGTTGAATTGAAAAATATCTAATTCAATTTTTACCGATTAAGTTAGTGATGATGAAATTTTGATTAATTAAACAATCAATTAAATTTTATTGATAAAATTAAATTTATGTCTGATTAAAGTCAAATCATATTATATTAAAAAATATTATGTTATTATTGTCACATTTTATAAAAAAAAATAAGTAGGATGTAAAAATGTAAAAAAAAAGAAGATAAAGCAACGTGTATAAATTAGGAGAGTATATAAAATAAAATATCGTATGAGATAACTCTCTTTAAGGATTGTTTTTATTTTTGACCCATTCATTATTTTTGAATATATTTTCTAAAATATTTTATTTTTTTTACCTGCATTAAAAAGAACAAAATTTGCTCGAGCTCTAATAATTTGATAACACATGACCACTTTAATACCTACAAATCTTATTATGCTTTCAAGCAAAAATTTATGCCACAAATATTATTTTCTTCTAGATTTAATGATAAAAATAATGATGTAAATAATAATAAAATCAAAATAATTTAAAAACTTTGAAAATAAATTATAAGAAATAATGTGTATGAACTAATAGAAGTCAATTAAATTATTATTATCTCATTAATAATAATATTTAATTATTATAAATACAATTTATTTGTTGAATGGTAAATTTTAATTATATAAAAGGTATATACTTTTTAAATTTATAAATTATTTACATTAAGTTTTGTCAAAATTAATGATTGAATATATCACTCGTTCTTATAAACCTGATAATAGAGAATAGAAAATAAACTATTAGGATCTCGAACTATATAGGATGTGATGACATTTGACCCTCAATACTTGTGTAAATACGGGTAGTAAGAAAAAAGAGGAGACTAGTGTTTCTCTTTGTAATTGAGAGAGATGAAGAGAGATTTAGAGTTATATCTTTGTAATTATTTCCTTGTTAAATAATTAAGAGATTATGTACTAGTTGCTTATCTTGTTGAATATTTATATGATATTGATGCTTATTTAGTGACTCGTCACTTATTTGGCTACCCTAAAAGTTATCACTTATTAAGACTTTTCACATTGTTAATTTACACTAATTATTAACTAAATCAAAAAATATATTTTCTATTTTTTATAAGTAATTGTCAAAAAATAGAAATTTATTTCTTCCCAATCTAGTTAGTTAATTAATTAAACAATCAATAATGAGAAACAAAAGAGTTTAGATAAAATATCAAAAAAATAAATATATTTTTTAGAAATTAGCAAATATAATAAATGATATAATTTAAGAAATAAATCAATAATATAAATTTATTTTTAATTCAAATAAAACTTTAATTTTCTTTGTAGTTTTTTTACTTATTATAGATTTTTATTTTTAATCGTAATAAACACAATAAATAAATAAATTATTTTTAAAATATTTTTAAAGGATATTTATTGTATGTAGTTCGAAAAACTAATGTCATTATTGAAAGTATTATCTTTTACAATATATTTAACTTTAATGTCATTAGTTGCATTTTTTTCACAAACTTTATTAGTATTCTAAGTAAAGACAAAAACGTAGTAAGATAAGTGATATTCACTGAGTATTTGCTTCACGTTCTTTAGAGAAATAATAAATAATATTGAAGAAGTATTTGACTCACAATTCTCATTTTCTTGATGAAATTTCTTTTTCGTCAAATACTCAATTGCTCACTTATCTAAACATCAAGTTTTTTTCTCTTTTTTATTTTTTTTTCCTTGTTTTGTCAATGTCTAAAATCATGTTTGATCGTCGGGGAAAAACTTAAAGAACTAGTTTCAAATCTTAGTGAAAGTCATTTTAAATGAAAAAGATGATTACAATTTACTATTACAGATGATATTACTTTATTATATCATTTTAAAAAACTTGATGCTTTAGAATTCCTTTGAAGTGAGATGATGATATTCAAATTTCATGTATCCTCGTGAAAGACTCAATTGTCATGCACACTTGATTGGTGAGAAAGTAGATTCTTATATGAAATTAGTAAGGCTTTTGAATTAGATTTCATTAAAGCTTATCTTGTTATGATAAGGTACATCTTAGTAAATCTTACCACAATATTAGATGTAAATGTTAACTCTTCTCACACTCGACCAATACCTTCTCACATGGGCCAATGTATTATCATAAATTTTATTTTTTATTAAAATTGTGTGAAGTAAGACTTATTATTATTATGATAAGGTATGACATTGTCATGGTAAGCTATATAACGACACTAGATGTCTGTTGTTTGCCTTCTCACCTTAGTTAAATGTTTTATCATATCAGGTCAATACTTTACCATAATTTTATGTAACATTTTATGTAACACTTTACGAAGATAAATCTTATATCCGAGCAATTTTAGTCTATCAAAATCGTGTAATTTTATGTAACATTTTATGAGAATTTCATCTTATTTTTCTAGTTTTAATTTCATATATTTTATTTATTGTTTGATTAATTTTTCTATTTCTAAGTTTTTCTAATATTTTTTTAAATAAATTTTCTTATGTTTCCAATAAGGGTTAAGACAAAAATTTCCCAAATTTTAATCAATGGTTATTACATCATATTATTACTCAATTGAATTTATTTCATGATTTTCTATGGACTTGTTAATATATAAGTTTCAAATATAAAATTTTAAGTTTCCCATAATATTTTTCACATAAGAGATTTTGATCACAAAACTATGAGTAAAACATATAGTAGTATTTCTTTTTGCTCATTCATGAGAAGTATTCATGCCTCTCTAACCAGGAAGTGGTGCAAAAAAGTTTCAATTTTTGAATTTTATTATGAGTGTTGGTTATTTTCGTGGACAAAATATTTACTTATAAATTTGTTTTTAGGCCTATTATCAAGTTTATCAAGAAAAACCAAACAAAAGCTCAAGTATTAGATATTCGTACTTCAGGTATGTATTTTATAACTACGACACATAGGATTGCATTTATACATTTAATAACACATGTTCATAAATCTAAGATTATTTTTTATGCTTAAATATTTTTTTATGTGTCTTAATATTTTTAAGATGTGATTTAAAAAATATTTTTTAATTAAATATTTAAATGGGCCTTGAGTAATGAAGCCTAAAATATTTTAACCCTAATTCTATTAGGTTATCATTATCATTATCAATATATATATATAAATATATATAGACATAAGGATAGGGTTCAGGGTGACCGAATAGAAAAAAAAAACTGCTGCAAATTGTTATATATACGCCAGTCGTTCACTGCCGAAAGATAGAAGAAGAAAAGGTTAACAATCAAGAGCGGCACTGAAGATAATATAGGAATTAATATAGAAATGCTGTGAATGAAAAGGGATTGCATAAGTGTTTATATGAACAGAGGAAACTAACCATCAACAACATCAGTTATTACACATTACGGCGAAAAAGGTAATTAACATATATATATATATATATTGATTTATAAGATTATATGTGTATTGATTTATAAGATGGTGCTTTTAATTTTTTTTAATAATTTTGTCAATTACAAAAGAGATTAAATAGGTTGATTAATATTATATTTGATATATTTATTTGGTATTTTTATATTTATATAATTTCCTCTTTATTATATTCTTACATATTTAAATCAAGTAATTTTATATGTAATCATAATTATTTGATTTGATTATTAAATTTCAAAGAAACTATTCTTATTGATTTTTGTTTAATCTTTTTACTCTAGAATGTACTAGTTGATTTGGTTTAAAAGATATATATTTTAAATCATCTAGTTAGGATTATTCATTATTAAATCCGTTCGAGAACACACACGGGCACTTGTGTTTTTGTGCTAATTATCTTGCAGTTGATTTGTGAACGATCTGATTTGTGGGGAGCTTATTGGAACGTTGGTCTGAAAACCGTTCACGCTAATATTGGAAACTGTGAAAATAGAGCAGAGGCTCGTAAGTAAAGTACATTGGCGCATTATCCTAGGAAGGGTAGCATAAGACTGAGTTTGTACTTGAACATTTGATTTTCATAGTGGAAAGTTAGGTGGTCCGGTGGACCGGTGGACCGGTGGTTTTCCTCTTAGGTCATGGTCGTGACCTAGGTTGTTTCCACCTAAAATATCATGTGTTATTCTTTTATTTTCGCACTTGTTTTTACACACGATTACATGCTTGGCCGCTTTGTTTAGGTTATTAAATTATAAATTAGTAAAAATTAAAAATAACCTATTCACCCCCCCTCTAGGTTAATCAGGTCCATAATTTATAAACTTTCAATTAGTATTAGAGCCGACACTAGACACACTTAGTGAGATTGATCCTTAGGGACACACACACTTACCTATGGACCAAATGAAAGAAGGTGGGTCATCTGTTAGACCACCACTCTTTGATGGGTTTAATTACCCTTACTGGAAGGGTCGCATGCAAGCCTTTCTCAGACAAGATGAAAAAGTATAGGATGCTATTCTTGATGGTTGGGAGCCACCTTCGGTAACGAAAGATGGTGTAACAATCATAAAGCCAATAAGAGACTGGACCACTGAAGAATGTACCCTTAGTGGGGCAAACCAAAAAGGTCTAAGCTCAATATTCACTGTAGTGTCGATGGATGAGTTCCATCGCATCTCCGACTGTGAGACTACTAAAGATGCATGGAATACACTTGCTCTTGCTCATGAAGGAACTTCCCAAGTAAAACAAACAAAATTGAGATTACTAACATCTGAGTTTGATTCTATTAAAATGAGCAACAACGAAACATTTGTTCAATTCTATGCTCGCTTCTGTGATATCACTAATGCTTGTTCTAACCTTGGTGAGAAAATTCCACAACCTATACAAGTGCGCAAACTCCTAAGCTCTTTAACAACAGACTATATGATGAAAGTTACAGCGATAAAGGAAAGCAAGAATGTAGACACACTAAAAATTGATGAACTTGTTGGGTCAATCCAAACCTATGAGCTTTCTCTTGATCCACCCAAGAAAAATAAGGATGTGGCATTCAAAAGCTCCAAAATGGACATTTCTGATAGTGATGAGGATATGAATGATGAGTCATTAATCTCGATAGCACAAAAATTGAAGAAGTTCTTGAAAAAGAAGGGTCAGTAGCATAATCAATCTAATAAGGGACAATCTAGTTGTTCGAGGGACTGAAATTCAAGGGAAATCAAGCCTCCTAGCTCTGATGGTAGGAAAACTAAGCTCACTAGTCCTCAATGATATACTTATGGGGGCTTTGGTCATATTTGTATAGATTGTGCAAACAATAAAAAGAAATTTGGAAAAGCATTTAATGCTATAGTCAGTGACATTGAAAGTAAGCAGGATAATGCTAGTAACTTAGAAGATGATGACACTAACTATCATGCCTTCACCGTAACTTCCAAAGCACACCACAATGACTCTGACTTTAGCTCGAATGAAGAAAATGAGGAAGTAAACTCTTCTCTCTTATTGGTCTAAGTTTAATGTATCGAGTTATGAGGAACTATTCATAGATTGTCTAGGTGCTAGGGAAGATAGGATAAACTACTTGTGGAAGTAACTAAACTTAATGATATCATCAATATTTACAAAACAAATTCCTCTAGCCTAGAGAAAGATAAAAAGGAATTGTCTGAAAATATTAATGCCATGAATCTGAGACTTGTAGAAACCACTGAGGAAAACAAAAATCTTAGGTAAGAACTTAGTATTGCTAAAGATACGGTGAAAAATTTGACCATAGGTGTTGAAAAATTGACCAAAGTCCTAGACTATGGAAAGCTACATGGAGATAAGAGAGATCTTGGATACATAGATGAAGAATCAACACCTTCAACATCAAAAACCACATTTGTAAGGTCTTTAAACTCTACTCATACTGTTACTACTTACGCACAAATAACTATTGCACCTATAGTAGAAAAAGTTGTTAAATTTGTGCCTGTCTGTCATCATTGTGGTAGGAAAGGTCATATAAGACCAAACTGTAGATATTTGATGAATGCTCCTAAAATTAATCATTCCCTCCATGCTTCACATAGTAAGACTCATAAGAATCATTCATCTACGCATGCTACATTATATTCAAGGAAGAATGGAAATTATAATAACTTGTTCATAAATTCTACTAGGAAGTATGAAGTCTTAAGTTCAAAAAGGTAAGCAAAATTAAGTACTTTTAATACTAGGACTCATTATCATCATCCTATTATGCATACTGCATCTTCATTTAGGATGAATAAAAAAAGTACAGCTAGTCCAAGAACACGACTATGAAACATAAGCTTGTTGAATCCCAACCCAATGATATAGAGAAATCAAAATTCAAAAAAATGTGGGTTAGGAAAGGGTTTTTTTTCCCGGTCACCTAATCATCTTTTATTAGAGTGCTTAAATGACCCTAAGTGAGTAATCTTTGTTGTCTTTATTTTATTTATTAGTTAAACTTAAAAAAAATGTAGAATCCTTATTTGGCCAACATGGTATTGGACCCATTTAACACTTACAGACATATAACCTTACTTTTAATGAATTAACTAATTTTGATATTTATTATATAAATGATTCTACAATTTTTACTTATACACACACATATTCTTATACATGTGATGATCGATGTTGACATAAACTTCTTCACACACTCACGAACACACATATATGTTATGCTTGAAGTTTATGAATGTTCTTGAAAGACTCTAGGACTTAAACTAATCTTGATTGTAAAATTGTGTTGAGTTATACTTTTGCTTACTAAAATTTTACCATATAGAGGCACCTAGTATTGAGAGGGCTACCTACTATGATGTGTGAAGCTACCGCAATGAACGGAGAGGGCTACCTCACAACTAGTGTGAAAGTTATCATGCTAGGTTTATAGCTTGTGCAAAAAAAAAGGAGAAAAGATTATGCAAGAAAAAGTGACTACTTATAAATCATGTATATTCAATGCACAAAAAGAAAGAGCAAATAGAGGTTATATATATATATATATATATATATATATATAATTTACCTCATATGTATGAAATAATAATAATAATAAGTCCTCCTTTAGAAGATATACTTTATTTTGTAAGATTGAAGACTCGATTATAGTTTTACATGATAGGTGATAATTTTTTCTTTTGAGTCTTTTTTGATAGGTTATAAATGAATTAATTGACATTTTTGTGGAGTTTAAAAAAGAATACTACTTTAAGTAAATGTCAGTATGTCATTATATGTGTGAAGTGTGCGTGTGCACCTCACCTATTGTACTTATTTACTTATATGATAAATAATCAAAATTGGAGTTAAAAATGATGAGTTCTCAATTGGTTGAGTGCTTGTTTGTAATTAAATGAGTTTAATATCTTACGTGGCTATGTATGGAAATTTGAAAATATAAATAAATAAAATAATAAATAAATAAATAAAAAGTTTTTTTAATTTACATCCTCTTTTCATTTATTAAATTTTTAATTGGTTTCTAAGAGAGTCATAAAACTTAGGGGGAGTTTAAAGCACATTGCACTTTTGCATTACTCTGATTTTACACTATTATATTTATAGAAGGAGTTTAGCTTCATGTCTTTGTCTAATACTTTGTCCTTCTCGTATGTCAAAAAGGGGGAGAGAAATAATGTGTTTTAATTCCATGTGTTTATTTTGTTATGCATATAGGGGGAGAACATATTTACTTAAGCTTGATTGATATGAATGCACAATACATGATTATTCTTTACACTTCACTTATTTCTATGTAAATTGAACTAATATATAATGAGGATTTCATGCCAAGTTCTCCTATGCTTTATCAATGTCATTTCACTTACAAACTTGTCAAGTTGCAACGAAGATGGACCTACCGGACCATAGGATACTTCCACTATGGAGTCTGGGACACCATTGTATTTTATCTTATTCCAATAAGTGTAATGTAGTGAGAGAGATGTTTTGCCACACGAAAATGTCAAAGGGGGAGTTTGTAAGTACTATGAGTGTTGGCTATTTTCGTGGACAAAATATTTACTTGTAATTTTTTTTAAGCCTACTATCAAGTTTATCAAGAAAAGCCAAACAAATGCTCAAGTATCAAATATTCGTATTTCAGGTATGTCTTTTATAACTACGACACATAGGATTCCATTTATGCATTTAATAGCATATGTTCATAAATCTAAGATTATTTTTGGTGCTTAAATATTTTTTTTATGTGTCTTAATATTTTTAAGATGTGATTTAAAAAATATTTTTTAATTAAATATTTAAATGGGCCTTGATTAATGAAGCTTAAAATATTTTAACCCTAATACTATTAGGTTATCATTATCATTATCAATATATATATATATATATAGACATAAGGATAGGGTTCAGGGTGACCGAATAGAAAAAAAAAAACTGCTGCAAATTGTTATATATACGCCAGTCGTTCACTGCCGAAAGATAGAAGAAGAAAAGGTTAACAATCAAGAGCGGCACTGAAGATAATATAGGAATTAATATAGAAATGCTGTGAATGAAAAGGTATTGCATAAGTGTTTATATGAACAGAGGAAACTAACCATCAACAACATCAGTTATTACACATTACGGCGAAAAAGGTAATTAACATATATATATATATATATTGATTTATAAGATTATATGTGTATTGATTTATAAGATGGTGCTTTTAATTTTTTTTAATAATTTTGTCAATTACAAAAGAGATTAAATAGGTTGATTAATATTATATTTGATATATTTATTTGGTATTTTTATATTTATATAGTTTCCTCTTGATTATATTCTTACATATTTAAATCAAATAATTTTATATGTGATCATAATTATTTGATTTGATTTATAAATTTCAAAGAAACTATTCTTATTGATTTTTGTTTAATCTTTTTACTCTAGAATGTACTAGTTGATTTGGTTTAAATGATATATATTTTAAATCATCTACTTAGGATTATTCATTATTAAATCCGTTCGAGAACACACACGGGCACTTGTGTTTTTGTGCTAATTATCTTGCAGTTGATTTGTGAACGATCTGATTTGTGGGGAGCTTATTGGAACGTTGGTCTGAAAACCGTTCACGCTAATATTGGAAACTGTGAAAACAGAGCAGAGGATCGTAAGTAAAGTACATTGGCGCATTATCCTAGGAAGGGTAGCATAAGATTGAGTTTGTACTTGAACATTTGATTTTCATAGTGGAAAGTTAGGTAGTCCGGTGGACCGGTGGACCGGTGGTTTTCCTCTTAGGTCATGGTTATGGCCTAGGTTGTTTCCATCTAAAATATCGTGTGTTATTCTTTTATTTTCGTATTTATTTTTACACACAATTGCATACCTAATTGCTTTGTTTAGGTTATTAAATTATAAATTGGTAAAAATTAAAAATAACCTATTCACTCCACCTCTAGGTTAATCAGGTACATAATTTATAAACTTTCAATGAATGACTAAAAGCAAATAAAAATATGATTTTAAATGAAATAAGAGTGGTTATTAGGTTTATTTATTTCTATATCAAATATTAATTAGCAAATGTTTTATACAAATTAAGAAGTTAAATTAATCATGATTTACAATTGCAGGCAATAAATAACAAAAAAAATATTATAATATTATATGTGGATGTAAATTTAAACAAAAAAAGTAAATAAATAATGAAAAACAAAATTACATTAAAATATATATTATTATAACCTCATAAATATTAATGAAATAAGAAAAAAGAAGATAAATATAACATATAATACATATGTGGTATTTATTAATTCATTTAAAAATTGAAGGAATGAAATATCTGAATTTGTGAAGCTTAAGGAATAATTGAGTATTTAACCCGTTTTATTTTTCTTACGAAATTTTCATATGCTTTGCATTAAATTATGAAAATTTCATGGTTTGAATTTAGAGAGTAATTATTATAAGTTGGGTTGGTTTAATTTGGTCTAATTTAACACAATTTACATTAATCTAACCTTAATTTAAATTGAATTTAATTCAAGCGAGTAAACATGAATCGGATCCCAAACCAAAAACAAAATGAATGGTCCAAACAAATCAGAATTATTAATTACACATTTTTTTCATTAATTATATTTTTTGTAAATCAAAAAATATTTTTAATGAAATTAAAGCTCATTAATAAAAACATCGTTACATGAAACAACAAAAAATGGACAAAATAATGTAACAACTAATCAATTACAAAAAAAATACATTAACAATATTTTATTACATCATCATTCAAACATTAAGATTCAATATAGTTTATACTACATTCAATTTTAAACCATAATATAATCCACAATATTTTGGATATGTATAACGAAATCATAATATTTTTAATTTAATTTCACGTTCATAGGTTAGCTTGAACTCAGTTTGAACTCATCTAAAGTTTTTTAGCTATTTGAAGTGGCTTGATTTTGGCAAATTGTATTCGATTTGGGTTTTTCAATTCAAATTTGATACAATTAATTGAACTATCATAGAAATTGTAATCCTTTTTTGAATCCAACCCGTACAATAATAATAATAATAATAATAAGCCTATGTCTAGTGTATTTGAACAACTTGTATTTTAGATGAAAAATATTATTATATTGTGATAATAAATATTAAATAAAAAAATAATATAACTCAATAAAATAATTTTTAATATCATTTGCTTTGTATTTAAAAAACAATTTAGTCTTTTGGGAATGCTACTACACTCCATCCTATACTCTTTTATACACACATTTTCATGAATAACATGCAACATTTTCTTTTTTAAAAGAATTATTTTAATTTGAAAGAAAGATTAATTATAGAAAGAAAAGACACATATCACGCATTTAGAAAATTATAACAATTAATGTATAAGTTAGTGCATGAATGATTTTTTTAATGTTCATCTTGTTTACTTTTATTTTATCTCCAACCTGAATAAGTATCAAAAAATATTTTCCATAAGGGTTATTGTGAAATTTTATGAAATTTAAAATCTTTGTAGAATAACTCTCTTTTAAAAGATTAAACTAATAATTGGTAATGTTCATTGTACATATAAACTCTAGTTACTTTTAAAATTTGAAAGTGTGTGGGTATATAGACCAACATATTAATAAAATTTACCTAAAGTGTAATGGGATTTTAGGTTTAATTCGATTAAGACAAATTCATTAATTGATTATTGTAGATTGATTTTAGGTTTTTATGTATTACTTGTATATTATTTTAAATGTTATTATGTCTTTTTTTAAGGTTTTTTCCTAATGAAAATTTAGTTATATTTTCTTAATTTTATTTGGATGATTCTTAAATTGTACACTTGCACAAAAATATGTTTGAAACTTTTATATATTTTTCTTAAATTAGGTTTTTTCTATTTTTTAATAGCAAATTTTTGAGTTAAGATGTCTTGGTTTATACATTTATCTAATTAACCCGCCTTTCGTGATATTTTAGAACAGAATTTATTAATTATAACAAGTTCATTCCTTAGTGATGGATTGGAACTTAACAAAATAATAATAATAATTTATAGAAAATTATCACAATTATGACGTCATTTGTGCTTCCCTTTCATTGTCTAAAAGATGAACTCTAGTTTTTATCAACAATATCAAAAAGAGTTTCAATGAAATAGACAAAGATTACTTTTTGATAAATGCATTTGACTTAGAATTATTCTTATTCTATACCACAAACATCAAGTATTTTAATTCTACTTTGATCATTTTTAATATAAATCACAATAAGAACCAAGTCTTCTCCTTTAAAATAAATTGTCTCATAAAGACCTTCCACTAGCTCCAACCACCTTTGACATTTTACCTAATATTAAAACGTTAATTCCCATTATTGAAGTATTTGTTTGAACACATTAAGTATGGTGGAATGATAATTATTAACGTTAATCAGTTAAATAAAATTATTAAAAACAATGTTGAGAAATGTTACTGTTGTAAGAACATAGTAAAAATCAAATCATATCGATAAAAAAAAAGCTTGTTAAATAAGATAATGGATGAGGTCAAAAGTGAAAATTAATTTCCTAGTTATTCATGCAAAGCATTAAACAAACATATTGGCACAAACACGAAATAGTACCAAGTCTTACAAAATTTCAACCAAATTAAGAAAGTTCTGAGACCAATATAACAAAGAGGGAAAAGGTAAAAGGAAAGAAAGAGAGAACAAATAATAATAGTATTAGAATAAGATGAAAAATGACCAATTCCATGTTTACAAGTTAAATGCTAAAATCAAACTAGTAGGACTTGAATAAACTATGTATATCATTATGCTGGGTTTGGCGTGAAGTTTAACCAAGTCTTCTATAGAAACCAAGACTCCTTCAGAGAATCCCCATGTTATGAATTAGGGCAGAGAGAACGCGAAGAGAAGAAGATATCAAGAAGAAGGAGAAATTCAGGTAAAATCTGTTGTAATTTACAACATTTCTTGCGGCTTTATATAGCCTAACAATTTAGAGAGAATTCACAAAGAAATTGTGTGAATCTCGTGCACTAATGTGCTAACAGATTTTCTGACATTCTAACAGAAAGAGCCAGTTGTTCCTCGTGTCCGAGCTGCGTCGATCTTCGTCGTCCGTCTAGGGTTGGTTGGCGCGCTCGGTTCGTTGGTTGTAACCGCTTGTAGTGGTGGATCTGATTTGGTTCGTATAATTCCTCCCTCTCTTTTAGAATCCTTGTCCTCAAGGATGAACTCTAGGTAGGCTTTAGAAAATCGCCTTTCATTTTCCCAGGTAGCTTCGATGCTTGTATTTCCCATCCATTTGATCAGAATCTCTATCTTTGATCGGTACCTTCCTTTTTGAATCACTCGGCGATCTAAGATAGTTTCAGGTTGAGGCATAATTATGGAGTTTTCGGTTGTAGGTGGTAATTGATGGTGGATAGGTATTGAGGTTCCAACATACTTAATAAACTGACGTGAAACACATCATGTATCTGAGATTCTGGGGGTAGGGCCAATCGGTACGCTATAGAGCCAATCCTTTCCTTGATTTGGTAGGGTCCAAAAGAATCGAGAGGCAAGCTTCATGTTTGAGCGGAATGCAACTGAAGTTTTTCTGTAAGGTTGTAGCTTGAGATACACATAGTCTCCTTCAAGGAAGGTGACTTCCCATCTGTGTTGATCTGCTCGGCACTTCATCCGATTTTGAGCTTGTGTAAGGTTGTGACGAAGTTCTCTAAGAATGGTGTCTCGATCACGCAAGTATTCATCTACAGTTTGGATGTTGGAGGTGCCAGGAATGTAAGCTACTAGATGGGGAGGAGGGATTCCATAAACAGCTTCAAATGGAGTAGTTTTGGTGGATGAGTGTATCGAGGTGTTGTAGCTGAATTCTGCCCAAGGTATCCATTCTACCCATAGTTTTGGCTGATCACCAACAAAGCAGCGTAGGTATTTCTCTAAGACTCGGTTGATTACCTCAGTCTATCCATCAGTTTGGGGATGATAACTAGAAATCATACATAGTTGTATACCCTGCAACTGAAATAAGGCCCTTCAAAAAGAGCTTATGAAGACTTTATCTCGATAACTTACTATGGAAGTAGGAATGCCATGTAGTCAAACTATATTAGACACAAATATTTTGGCAACACCTAGGGCAGTAAAAGGATGCTTCATAGCAATGAAGTGTACATATTTGGTCAATCGATCTACTACCACCATAATCACCGTATGGCCTTTAGAAAGAGGAAGTCCTTCAATGAAATCCATGGAGATATCAGACCATATCTTTGTGGGAATCGGTAGGGGTTGTAGCAATCCTACAGGTGTCATACAATCACTTTTGAACCGTTGACATGTGTCACATTCTTGAAGGTATTCCTTTATTTTCTGTTGCATGTTTGGCCAACAAAAATTCTGCCTTACTCTAGTTAGTGTTTTCTGAAAACCAAAATGTCCTCCAATAGGTGAGGAATGGAATTCCACCAGTATTTTCGGTATCAAGGTTGATTGAGGGCTTAGAAAAACCCTATTTTTTTTGTACTAAACCCCATTATGATAGTGGATGTGTGAGTTACCTATGGCTGTTGTTAAACCTTCCAGCTTATCATAGAAAGGGTCTTGTTGAACTTCTTGATGGAGTGTTGTCCACCAATCTGCTAAAGGTTGTGAGATGGACAGGTACTGAAATTCTACTACTCTGGACAATGAGTCAGGTCCACGGTTCTCAGTTCCTTTTTTATACTCAATCCCATAGTCGTAACCTATAAGTTTAGGCAACCAACGTGCTTGAGCAGGGGTGGTTATTCTCTATTCCAGCAGATATTTAAGGCTTCTTTGATTAGTCCTTACGGTGAAGGGTTTGCCTAGCAGGTAGGGTCGCCAAACCTTAATATCATTGACCATAGCTAACATTTCTTTTTCATAGGTTAACAAGGCTAACGTTGATCCCTTGAGTGCTACACTAAAGTAGGCTATCGGCCTATTTTCTTGGCTGAGGATTGACCCAAGGCTGATACCACTAGCATCACATTCAACCACAAATCATTCTAAGAAATTAGGTAATCGTAGGATAGGAGAGGATGTAAGAGCCTTTTTAAGCTGTTGGAAGGACATTTCAGCTTCTTCACCCCAGTAGAAGCCTTCTTTTCACAATAATTGAGTCAATGGTGCAGCTAATCCTCTAAAGTGTTGAATGAACTTTCTGTAATAACCTGCCAACCCAAGGAAGCTCCGAACACCCTTAGATGTGGTTGGTGTGGGCCATTCCTTGACTACATGAATTTTTGTAGGATCCACTAAGACTCCTTGCTCAGAGATAAAATGGTCTAAGTAATCCACCTATAACACCCCAAATTGGCACTTGGATTCCTTTATAATTAATTGGTTATCTGTCAGTAACTGAAGGACAGATTGTAGTTGCCACAGATGCTCCTCCCAAGTTTTGGAATATACCAATATGTCGTCAAAGAAAACCAGAACAAATTTCCTGAGAAAGGGTCGAAAGATATCATTCATAAGGCCCTGGAAAGTAGCTGGTGCATTGGTTAGGCCAAATGGCATTACCAGGAATTCATAGTGACCCTCATGAGTTCTAAAGGTAGTTTTAGGTGTATCTTCATCTCGAACTCTTATTTGGTGGTATCCCGAACGTAAATCGAGCTTGGAATAAACTTTAGATCCATATAGTTCATCTAACAGCTCGTCAATGACAGGTATAGGGTATTTGTCTTTGATAGTAAGGGCATTTAAAGCTCGATAATCCACACAAAATCTCCAGGTGCCATCTGTTTTCTTGACAAGCAACACTGGTGAGGAAAAGGGGCTATTGCTTGGTTTGATCAATTGAGATTGCAAGAGTTCCTGCACTATTCTTTCAATCTCAGTTTTTTGGTAGTGTGGGTAACGGTAAGGTCTAACATTCACTGGTTCAGAGTTAGTTTGTAAGGTAATTCTGTGATCATGTACCCGTGCAGGAGGTAAGCTAACAACTGGTTCAAAATTTTTAGGGAATTTAGATAATAACTTACTTATCTCAAGGGAGTATATCTGGGGAGGTTTTTGATAATTGGTTGTTGGTCTTATTTGCAGGAATAACCCTACACCCTGTACATTCTGGCATTCCTTAGGGTTTAAAAATTTGTCATCTTGACTCTTCCCAACCCGTGGAAGATGTGTGTGCTTCCTTTTGAATTGAAACTTAGGATCAGCTTCTTGTAATCCATCTGAATAGGTCAAAGGGTTTCTAGCCACTGAACCTCTAGAACCAATTGACAAGCTGCTACTGGTAACACATAGTAATCAGCTTCTACAGGATACCCTTGAATGATAAGAGTGAGGTTGCAGCATTGTCCAACACATTCTAACTTCTCACAGTTAGCCACCATGACTTCTAATTTTCTTCCCCTGGTTATTGGTAAGCCAAATTGGTTGGCTAAGGCATGATCGATGAAGTTATGGGTACTACCCCCATATATCAGAATCAACACCTCATTGTTTTTCAATTTTCCCATAATACATAAGGTTTGAGGATGTTCAGTTCTTGCTATAGCATGGAAAGAGATTTCAGGTAGTATTATCTGGGGATCCAACAGTGTTGGGTTTTCTTCACCTTCTTCTGTCTCATTATGGTTTACTTCTTCCATCATGAAGAGTTGGGGACGTGCACATCTGTGACCTGCAACAAATTTATCATCACAGTAATAACATAATCCTTTTTCCCGCTGCTCACGTGCCTCATGATTGGTCAACTTTTGAAAGGTTATGGGAGGATTAGGGCCATTGCGTTGGATAGGAGCAGGTCCTAACAGTCCTGCACTAGTGTTAGTTACTGGTTTAATATTGTTGACATGTGGTTGAAAACGAGACATGGTTGAGGATTTCTTCTGTAAGCAATTTCTTTCTTCTATTAAACGTGCCACACCAATGGCATCAGCTAGAGTTCTGGGTTGCTTGATTTTAACATCAATTCGGATCTCATCCTTTAGTCCTGCAATGAAGCAACCAATTAGAAACTCTTCATTTAACCCATCCATACAATGAGAAAGTTTCTCAAAGGATTCCTCATATGCTGCCACACTCGTTGTGTGTCTTAGACGAGATAGTGCTTATGAAGGATCTTCGAAGTCTGTGGGTCCAAACCTTAGCTGGGTAGCTTTGGAAAATTCCTCCCAGGTGAGAGGTCCACAAAAGTTTGTCAGCCATCAGTACCACTGTAAGGCGATGCCTTCCAAGTGGAAGGAATCCAATTGTACTTGCTGGTCAGCCACTATGTTAGTGAACTTGAAGTACTGCTCAACCTTATAAATCCAACCTGTAGGATCATCTCCTGAAAACCTTAGGAAGGACAGCCTCAATTGGGGGTGAATGCTTTCTAAGACTGATCGCGAAGTGTGGGGGTGTGATTGGTGGGTTTCGTCTCATCCAAAGGGGTTATCCTCAAGTAAGTTACGAGCTGCTCGTAATGCCTATAACTCTGTGAGCACAGCTTGTAATGTGTTATCATATCATGCGAAGGTGTCGATTACATCATTGCGAAATTCTAGATTTGATTTGCCTCGTGTATCCATTCTCGCAACCAGCTCTGATACCACTATTACGAATTAGGGCAGAGAGAACATGAAGAGAAGAAGATATCAAGAAGAAGGAGAAATTTAGGTAAAATCTATTGTAATTTATTCCATTTCTTGCGGCTTTTATATAGCCTAACAATTTAGAGAGAATTCACAAAGAAATTGTGTGAATCTAGTGCACTAATGTGCTAACAGATTTTCTGACATTCTAACAGAAAGAGCCAGTTGTTCCTCATGCCCGAGCTGCGTTGATCTTTGTCGTCCATCCAGGGTTGGTTGGCGCGCTCGGTTTGTTGGTTGTAACTGCTTGTAGTGGTGGAGCTGATTTGGTTCGTATCACCCCATCTATAAATACAAGAGTTTCTACTTGCTAGATTTCACAACCCCATACAATCAAACAATTCAATATACATAAGCAATAAAAAGAGCCTAGCTATTTCCAAATCCAAATATGAAGGCCATTTACTTCTCCAACTTAGCTTTTGTCATCTTGGCTTTGGCTACCACCATTGCCTATGCCTTTGATCCTAGCCCTTTACAGGACTTTTGTGTAGCAATCAATGACACAAAATCCAGGGGTAACAATGTTTTCAGATGAAACTTATGCTTCAAATAAAACGTTTTTTTTAATATATGAAATGATCATTAACGTAATTCGAACATGTTATTGTACAAAGAAATTTATATGCTTCAAAACTAATGTTTTTTTCTTGTTTGTCAAGTCTATAGAACTAACAAATATTTCTACAATGCAATGTTTGTGAATGGAAAGTTGTGCAAAGACCCAAAGCAAGTTGTTGCAGACAATTTCTTCTTCTCTGGGCTTCAAATTCAAAGAAACACATCCAATCCAATTGGGTCAACAGTTACACCAGTGAATGTTCAACAAATACCTGGGCTTAACACTTTTGGGATCTCTTTGGTTCGAATTGACTATGCATCATACCGCCTAAACCCACCTCACACTCACCCTCGTGCTACTGAAATCCTTGTAGTTGTTGAGGGTACTCTCTATGTTAGCTTTGTCACATCTATTCCTGAGAATCGTCTAATTACTAAGGTCCTTAACAGAGGAGATGTGTTTGTATTTCCCATTGGTCTTATTCACTTCCAATTCAATATTGGTCACAACAATGCAGTTGTTTTTGCTGGTCTTAGCAGCCAAAATCCAGGAGTCATTGCCATAGCAAATGCTGTATTTGGATCCAATCCTCCTATTAATGCTGACGTTCTTACTAAAGCCTTCCAAGTTGACAAAAATGTGGTTAATTATCTTCAGAAGCAGTTCTGGTGGGACAACAATTAAAAATATTAGACCTAGTCATTAATAATTAATGTTTGTTTTATTTCTTATCACATTTTCAACCATATATAGTCATATTTGAATAAAGAAAATGGTTCTCTTTGTACCATTCCCAATAATATAACTAATAAAAAATGTTTATGTAATTTTTTTACTATCTTGTGCTAGATTTAATGTTAAACGTTATATTTATGACACTATTGTTACAGGTGACAAAATTAGATCACATAAATTTTTTGAACTATAGGTCGTTAAATTTTTTTACTTTTAACAAAATTATACTTTAAACCTGTATCTATTAGATGGGTTAGTACAAATTTTCTATTTACAAAAACGGGTCGCTGAAATCCCTTTTGTAAAGCAATTGAATTGAGCTTTGCTACTTGTTCTCTTTCAAACTAGGGTTAGCACAAGTTTATTACTTTATAAAATAGATTTATGCGACCCTTTTTTGTAAAGATAGCGAACTTATACTACCCAATTAAATTAATATAGGATTAAAATACACTTTTTTCCAAAGTTACGAACTTGAGCTATACTTTTTTCTAAAATTTTGTATATCAATATTTAGTGTTGTACAGGCTGTAGAGTTAGTGTAAATCAAGCTGTATTTTCATTATTGTTACCAGCTGTTCTATTCCTAGAATTAGTGGACACTTTGTATTTCTATATATAGATTGTATTATAGTATTGTAGAAAATAAGAGAAAACAGAGAATACATACTTCATATTATCTCCATCATATCTCTCGAAATACAGTCAACATGGTATCAGAGCATTTCTGAAATCCAGAAATCTAATTTTGTGTTATATCAATTCTGTCCAAGGAACACTAATTTCTATCCTCATCATTTCTGAAATTCAGAAATTCAAAAATTCAAAAATTCAAAAATTCAAAAATTCAAAAATTCAAAAATTCAGAAATTCAGAAATCCAGAAATCCAGAAAGAAGAAATCTAGAAAGTAGAAATCCATTTTCTGCAGCAGCTTGCATTCCAGAGGCAAGTAGAAATCCATTTTCTGCAGCTTGCTTTCCATCTCAGTCATCGTCGTCGACCATCATCATCACCGTCTACTTCAATCAGTAAGTCTCAATCTCGCAGTCACATTTTGCTTTGTTTTTTTGTTTCCTATAGGAGTAAGCTATTTTAATATATATCTACCCAACCCAGTCAAACCCTACCCGACCCGGTCCAGCAGATTATTCAAAAAAAAAAAAAAATAGCCCACAAATTTCAGTCCACGTATAATCTACAATTGCAACAAATGGCCACGGGAAAACCTATAATTCTTGGTTCCATAGACAATAGTCTTATGCCCATCACCAGTCACAAATTAAATGGGCACAATTATCTTCAGTGGTCCCAATCTGTCATGATGTTTATATGTGGAAAAAATGAAAGATGATTACCTTACTGGCGATGCCGCAGCTCCAAACAAAGACGATCTACAATACAGAACATGGAAATCTGAAAACAATATGGTGATGTCTTGGTTGATCAATTCCATAACAAACGAAATTGGAGAGAATTTTCTTCTCTACAAAACCGCGAAAGGAATATGGGATGCAGCCAAAGACACTTATTCCAGTTCTGATAATATGTCCGAACTATATGAGATCAAGAGCATCCTTTATGATCTTCGCCAAGGAGAGTTGTCAGTTACACAATACTTTAACTCCCTCACTCGATGTTGGCAACAATTAGATCTCTTTGAGGTTCACGAATGGACCTGTCCAGCAGACAACATCTTGTACAAACAGATTATTGACAAGAAATGGGTTTTCAAATTTTTACTGGGACTCCATAAAGATCTTAATGATGTGCGCGGCAGAATTCTCGGCACAAAACCTTTGCCCAGTATTCGTGAAGCCTTCTCTGAAGTTCGTCAAGAGGAGAGTCGAAAGAAAGTAATGATGGGTCCTCAATCTACAATGATGGGTTCTCAATCTACCATTTCCGTGACTGGAGAAGGATCTGCACTTGCCATTCGAGGCCATCAGCACTCTTATAATACAGACAACCGTCCTCGTCGTGGAAGACCTTGGTGTGATCATTGTCGTAAACCTGGTCATACTAAGGAAACCTGCTGGAAAATTCATGGTAAGCCCACTGATTGGAAACCACCGTTCACACAGCACATCAACAAAGAAAGTCATGGAAAAATTGCCTCTAAATCTCAAGGAAATGAGTGACCTGAATCTGCTCTATTTATCAAGGAACAGATTGATCTCCACCAAAAATTATTTGGACGATCCTTGACCACATCATCTGCCACTATAGCTCAATCAGGTAACACCCTTAATGCTCTTAATGTGAAACAGGTTATGAGACCATGGATTTTTGATTCCGGTGCTTCAGACCACATGATGGGTGATGCTTCTCTTCTCATGAATCTTAAATTCTTCCAGACTGGACACACTGTCTGAATTGCCGACGGTTCAGTATCCAAAGTAACATGAATTGGTTCAGCCAAAATTTCAAACTCTTTTATTCTAGATTATGTCCTTCTTGTTCCTACACTTGATTGTAATCTTGTATCAATTACTAAACTCACCCGTGATAAAAATTGTATGGCTAAATTTGTTCATAACCTATGTGAATTTCAGGAACTGCATTCGGGGAAGATGATTGGCAGTGCTAAGGAATGCTCGGGACTCTATCTCCTCAGCAGTGAAGAACCTTCAACAAGACAAGCCCACCAAGTTGTATCCGAAGTTTCTAATTAGAATAAAGCTTTGTTAAACCTTAAGTCCAATAAAGATGGTGAAATCATTTTGAATCACTATCATTTAGGTCATCCTAATTTCAAGTATTTATAGAAACTTTTTCCTTCATCATTTAGAAATAAAAATTCAGAAGTTTTTGAGTGTGAAGTATGTCAATTTTCAAAACATGTTAGAACTTCATATCGTCATCTTCCGCATAAAAAATCACATCCTTTCTCATTAATTCACACTGATATATGGGGACCTTCTCGAATCAAAAAAATCACAGGGACACGTTGGTTCATTTCATTTGTGGAGGATCATACTCGAACCACTTGGTTATTCCTAGAATTAGTGGACACTTTGTATTTCTATATATAGATTGTATTATAGTTTTGTAGAAAATAAGAGAAAACAGAGAATACATACTCCATATTATCTCCATCATATCTCTCGGAATACATTAAACAAATATAATAATTTTGAATTATACTTTTTTTCCACTGGCTTTGCCACTTTAACACTTTAGTCACTTAACAAAATTTTTGTAACTTTTCTTCATCTTACTTTTCATATTTAACACATTTAGTCTAAATTTAAAAATTAGACTAAAATGCACTATATGAGTAAGAATTAACATGTTCAAAAAACTTATTTTTTAAATTATTTAGTCCCTTAACTTTTACATTTTAACATATTTAGTCCACTATCTTTAAATTTGGATTGAAATTACAAAAAATTTATCACGAAATTAAAGTAATAAAAGTGATAAAGTTAGTTTACTAAAAGTATGATTCACTCATATAAAAATATAGTGAACAATCACATTAGTTACTTTCTTCCTAGCTACTGATTGATGCTTAAGTTTTGTATTTATAAAATAACTTGCAAGTACATGAATCATTTTATAAGAAGTGATAAGTATACTTATCTAAAGAGAAATTACTTGATTTTTAAATAACTCAAAAAATTCTAAAAAAAGAAAATTAAACTTAAACATTCTGTAACAAAGTTTGAGTTTTTAAAATATCTTAACTAAGGACAAAAAAATTAAAATGGATTCAACAAACATCAGGCAAACAAAATTTTCACTCAATAGAGAATTTATGAGTTAGATTAGTTAATTAATCATACTTATTATTAATTAGACTATTAAAGTTATGAATTAAAATTATTTATTCTCTCTTATATATACAAATAGGAGACTAATTAGGTTTACTCTTTGTTATTAATTAAAATTATTTAACACTTTTAGTCGAGTCTATCAATTAATTTTAATAAATTATGCTTCTTTTTTAGGATATTAATAAATCATTTAATTGTCATCTTCGGTCAAGTCTAAAAATTTAAATTCTCATAAAGGTGTTAAAGTTATGTTAATAATCAAATATCTTAAAAATAACTTTCAGATTTTAAATCTATTATGAAAGATATTTCGTTAATATATTTTTTAATAATAAATCTTCTAAAAATATTTGAAATAGAGCATGAATCTAAATAAGATTTAGATAATTACATTTAATATCCAAGAGTAATAAATACTTTAAGTTAGATTCATATAATTAAATGTTAAATCTTACTCTCATGTTTATTATGAAAAATATTTTGTCAATTTATTTTCTATACCAAATTTCATTTAAATCTTGATGAATAAATAAAGCTTTCATTTTATAAAATAATTTACCTATTTTAATATTTCACACACATAACCATATTACTAATATCTCATAGTATTTTCTACCAGACATGCCTAATTTAATAAATAATAAGTAAATAAAATATAGCATTTAAAGCAACATATAAAATTATCTATAAATAGAAGAATAATTTTAAATTATATCTCAAGCGTGTCTTTCCAAATACAATTTTTTAGTACTATTTTTGTATCTGAAAAACCTCTAAACAAATTTACCAATACTCTTTATTGAATTAAAAGAAAACTACAACATAAACTAAACTATGTTCAACTCTCAAAATTAGGAGAAGAACTTTGAAACTAAGAAAATAAAAACTTAAGAGAAAAATAAGAAATTAGTTAAAGAAAGCGCCGATGGGACAATTAGTTAAACTCAGAAGTAGTTCCGGTGGAACAACAATTAAAAATACTAGGCCTAGTAATTAATATAACAAATAAAAAATGTCAACCTTATTATCTTTGAATAAAGATACCGATTCCTTTTGTACCATTCCCAATAATATAGCAAATAAAAAATGTTTTTGTAATTTGTTCACTATCTTCTACTAGATTTAAAGTTCAATGTTATATTTATGGTACTATTGTTACAAGTGACTAAGTTAGGTCACATAAAATTATGGAAAGAAGGGTCACGAAAGTTTATTATCTTTAATGAAAATGCACTTTAGACATGTACATATTAGATGGGAAAACACTAGTCTACTATTTCTACAAAAAAGATCGCAAAAATCTATTTTGTAAAGTAATTGACTCAATCCGTCCTACTTGTTCACTTCGAAATTGGAGTAGTACAAGTTCATGACTTCATAAAATAGACTTCCATGACCAGTTTTTTAAAGTAACGAACTTATATTACCCAACCAAATAAATAGGGGACTAAAATAACTCTTGTTTAAAGTTACAAATTTGGGCTATATTGTTTTCTAAAATTTTGTATATCAATATAAAAAGGGTGAATTGTACTTTTTCCACTAACTTTACCACTTTTAATATTTTAGTCACTTAATAAATTATCAGTAAATTAAACACAACATTTAGAAACACACATAAATATTATCTGAAAATAGAAGTATACTTTCAAATTATACCTCAAGTGTATCCTTCCAAGTACAATTTTTCATTATTATTTCTATATCTAAAATACCTCTAAAACAATTTACCAATACTATTTTTTGAATTAAAAGAAAACTACTATATACACTAAAGTATGTTCAACTCTCAAAGTTGATAGAAGAACTTTGAAACTAAGAAAATAAAAACTTAAGAGAAAACTAAGAAATTAGTTAAAAAGAAGAAGGAGCTAATGGAATTAAAAGGGATGATGATTACAATGTGTTGTTGCGCTTTTAGAAATCTTTGTGTATCTTACCCCTTTGCATTAATTTTGGAACATAATTAAAGCTTACATATATTATTCTTTTATGTTTCCTAGTTGCAATGGAGTGCTTCCAGATGTTATTATTCGAGTGTTTATTAGTTGAATCAATTTCAAGCTATAAATACCTGAAAAAACAAAACATACTCGTGATTTCGAAAAGAAAGATTTGTTAAAATGATGATAAACTTATGCAAATACAAATCTATTTTGACATTTAAATGCATAAAATCATGTCATATTTAGTTCTTTTAAGCACTCATAATAACCCCCAACTAGATTCTTATTAGTCTCTAGCAAGAAAAGTGAAAAACTAAAAACAAAAATTAAATAAAATTAAATTATCTTAAATTATTTCCGTAGATTGCCACGATATTTAGCATATGTAGTAAGCCTTTAAATGTTGCCCTAGTTGAGTTTTAGTCTCGTGAAAGCTTTCAGAGGCAATACCCATAGACATTAAACTAAAATGCAAAAATTCAAAAACAAATGACAAGAATAAACAAATTACATACAAACAAATAACAAAGTAAAAATAAAAATAACAAAATAAAATAGCAAAATTTTCTCATACTTTTGATATCTTTTAAGTTTATAATTAAAATCCAAAGCATAAATTAATTTAACATCATAAGCATTCATAATTTATTGTAAGAATTAGTTGAAAATCATATTCATATCCACATAAAAAATGCATCAATATTAATTTGTCCAATTTTAGTGTTTGGAATCCGAATTCCCTTCAGTTCTAAATCTCACAAGTCATACTTTCAATAACATTGATCATATGGGTTCAAACAATCATTTAAAGTTATATGCAAATAGAGTTTTTGTTAAAAATGCACTAATAGATTCACACATGTTTAAAGAATAAAAGGCTCAAAATAGTGTATAAAATCGATCTCGTGATAGAAATTGAATGAAAAATTTTATGAAAAAATCACATATTATTTTCTTATATCAATCAAAATCGTTAAATAATTTTTTTTTAAGTTATATGACTTTTAGAGATAAAGAAAATGCAATGATTTTTAAGGGATTCATTTCCTATTTTCCTTTTATATTTATCCATTTCTTATAATTTTGTGGGATTTTCTAGGTCATAATATTTAGTTTATACTTATTCATTGTATGATTTGACAAGTGTTTAATTTTGACTTTTCCTTTTTTAATGGTTGAAGGAACCTCATATATGTAACTTTTATGGAAGTCTTGCATAAATGAAAAAATTCATACTTTTAATTTCTACTTAAATCAATAAATTTAAGAAATAAAAGTAAATATATGGCACTTTATGAGATGTGAAAATCCTATCATTTAATGGAAAAACCTATAGAGATCATTAAAAATTTGAATTGATAAGAAGAGTATTCAAAAGAGTAGAAAAATATAATCATTAAAAATGGAAAGATAAAAGCTCAAAATATTCTCACAATGTAATCTTCACTATTTGATTCCTAACCAATTTCAGGTTTATTTCCATTTTAATATTTTATCATGAAGTAAAATTTATGACAAAACTAACTAATTATCAAATTACTCTACGATATGTTCAATAAATTAATTAAAATGTAAAAAATATTTATTTATTTACTTAAAATTAACTAAAAGACATGATAATTTTGGCAAAATATTTTTAAAATTTAATATAATATTCCTAAATCAATAAAAGCAAACAAATGGAAATATGAATATATAAAAAATTAAAAATAAATGAAAATGTAAACAATGTTTAATAAAAAATATATAAATTACTCAAATTTATGTAGATATAACTTTTTCTATCCTAACTTATAATTTATATTGCTCTCAATGTACAGTTATAAATTAAAGATAAATAGTAAAGAGATAAAAAGTTACCCTTTTGTTGAACGTGTTCAAGTATGTATGTGAAAATGCAGGTGCATCCATTATTTCAAATATTTTAATCACATAGATAGAATATTATGTACTTCTTACACATCTCAATAAACAATTATAAGTTTAATAGTTTTAAATATAACAAACATTTGATCACATTACTGATGAGCAGAATCGGGATTGCCAAAAACTTTGATGCCATCCCCGCAACGGAGTCATCCCCTGCAACGGCGCCAAAAACTTGATGAGCAGAATCCAGATTGTCAAAAACTTTGATGAGCGAAAACCGGCATCGCCGATCTTGCCAATACTTTGGTTTTATTATTTATAAAACTCTCGCAAGTGCACGAATCATTTCGTATAAAATGACAAGTATACTCCCAAAGTTGATCTAAGAAAGGAATATATGTGCTTTTTAATTTATTATTCAAACATTTAAAAACAAAATTAAATCCTAAACATCCTGTCACAATATTTTGGGTTTTTTGTGTTTTAATCTACTTACATAAAAATAAACATAGATTCAATAAACATTTATGCAAATTTTATCTTTTATAAATAGTGGAGTATTTATGAATATAATAACTAAGTTAATTATGCTTGCTCGTATTATTTAGGTTATTAAAGATATAAATTGATATTTATTGATTCTCCCTTTTTGGTATGAATACCACCTTTGGTGAGGTTAGATATTCTTTGTTAACTAAACAAATCAATTAACACCTATGGGTGGGGTTGATAACTAATTTGGTTAATTAAATTAATTCCTTTTTCTAAGAGATTGAAAATAACCATTTAAATTCCACCTTTGGTGGGGTTAGACAGTTTAACTTTATTCAAGGTGTCCAAATTAAACCTAAGAATTTAGTTATCAAGTACTAACTTTCAAGTTTTAAAACTACTAAACGTGTTGTCAATACATTTCGGAATAATAATTCTTATAAAAACTTTTGAAATAGAACTTCAACAACTCTGGAGGCGATTGTACTGACAAATAAAAAGCCTACTAAATCGAATAGGATAATTAAACCTTAAAATCTAATTTTTCGAGATTTAAGTTTGTAATGAAAAATAATATATTTCTCTCTAACATTCTTAATATAAAATCTTGAATAAAAATAAAATCATTTCATTTGAGAGATTTTTACCTATTTAATATTTGAAGCATAACAACGTTATTATTATATCATTTTACAAGCGGCTAGCACGCAGTTAAATTTAATCACAGAGACAAATTAAATATAACATGTAAGAATAAAGCATAAAAAATAGCGTAAAGAAAATAAAATCCTTACAGGTACTTCAATGCCATTCTAGTTACTAGAAAACCCAAGCGGAATTTGCACTCCCGTTTATTGAATCGAAAAGCTAATAAATTACAAAAACATAACTAGTTCTTCCCAAAGAGGAAGAACTCTAAAACTAAGCAAAACTAACTAAAACATAAGAAAAACTAAAAAAAAAACTAAAAACTAAGAAATCGAGAGAAAGAAAGTAGAGAGAAGTGTGTTTTGTGGTGTAGGGAAGGGGGTATTTATAGGTGAGGATGGAGAGAAAAAAATGAGAAAAAAAAGGTTAAAAAAGTGAAAACGAGGAATGGAATTGCTGAAGTCAGTAATAGCGTCACCATGATGTCATGAAGTGCGGTACTGCGTGAAAAAATGGTGAAGAAGCGTTGGGCACGCGGAAGAAACTGCTTGGGCAACTAACTTGCCTAGAAATTTGTCTTGCAGCCTTGACTTCATGTGGCGTGAAACCGGTCTGTGTGACCCATTGTATTTGACTTGAAATGATGCGTCTTGTAATTTGAGTAATGAGCGCGATTCTGTCTTTTTGACATTTTTGACCTTTTCGACCCATTTTGTGCAATTTTTCCTTGTTTGTTGACATTTTCCCACTTATTTATTAATATATTTGTGATGTATTGCTTCAAGTATTCCTTTTTGAGTCTTTAAATTGCGTTTTAAAGCCAAAATACCCGAAAAACAATAAAAATACCCGTGATTCCGAAAAAGACAAATTTATATAAATATATGATAAAACATATAAATATATATATTTTTAATCAATTAATGTACATAAAATCCTGGTTATTTTAGTGCTTTTTGAGCAACATCCTGACCGACCCCAACTTGCTAGTCTCTTGAAGAAGCGATAAAAACTAAATTAGCTTATCCTAAATCACTTTCGTGGATTGAAAGCGGTTGCATTTAGCCTATCGACAAAGCGGATTAAACCACTGGGTTGCCACTAGGTGGACGAGTTTGAGTCTCGTGAGGGTTTCGATAATGATACCTGAACATTGAACTAAATGTAAAGATAAAAACAATCAAATCAAAAATTAAAATTACAACAAAATCAAAATTAATTTAAGAATAAAGAAAACTGACATATCAAAAATGTTTCTTACTATTTAATCTCTTTTAAGATCATATTTAAAATCTCGAAGCATAAGTTATTTTAATCTCTTTAAACAATCATGATTTTATTATAATAATTAATCCGAAAATCATTTTCATATTTCTTATCAAAAATGTATCAATTTAATTTTACCCAATTTAGGTGTCATGAATCAAAATTCGCTTCAACTCTATTCCTCGCAAAGTCAATACTCTCAAAACTCTTGAATCCTATGGGTTCGAAACACTAAATACTAATTTATATGCGAAAGAGTTGATGTATAGAAATGAACTAATAGGTTGGCGTATGTATAAAGAATAAAGGCTGAAAGTGTTATTTTAACATTGATCTCATGAAAGGAATCGAATGTATAAATTATAAAGATATCATATATAAAAATCATTTTCATGCATAAATCAAACTCATTAAGGCAATTTCAAGATATATGCTTTTTACAAAGAAGAAATTGCAATGAATTTTTGAGGGAATTACTTCTATATCTTTCTTTTGTAATTAGCACGTACTCATGACTTTGTAGGGAATGTGGAGTCGTAGTATGTAGATGATACTATATTTTTTATCTCTCTATTTTTTTTTTAAGATATATTTTTCTCGAATATATGTATTTTTTTAGAGAGTCAACCCATTACCTGATTGTACATTTTTTGGATTTTGGTGAGTGGTTAATTTTGTGGCACCTGTTTGATCTTGGTTTAGGTAACCCCAGATTTGGCTTTTTGTTTTTGTAGCAATCATGCATAAATGAGATATAAGCATATACTATTAATTTCTACTCAAATCATTTAATCTAAGCAAAAATAATAATAAAAAATATATGATATTCTATTAAGATGAGAAAAAAATTCATACATTCAATGCTAATACCTATAGAGATCATCTAAAAATTTGAAGAAATAAGAAATGTGTTTGGAGTAGAAAAAATATATATTTCACTCTGAATAAAGGAAATTAGGCTCAAATTATATCTCACAAAGGTAGTCTCTACTAAAAAATTCATAAACAGATTTTAGGTTTAATATAATTTCTACATCTTATCGAAGAAATACTAGTTATGACAAAAACTAACTAATTATCAAAAATAATTACAAAATATTTCATGATATGTTTTCAAAGATTAATCTAACAATACAAAAAGACTTAACTATTTACTTAAATTTGATTTAAAGAAATGATAATTTTTGTGAGAAATTTTTTTCAAAAATTACTAAATCACACAAAATAGAAATAAAACCAAACATACAAAAAATGAAAAAGTATATTTTTTAATTTTTTATTTTTTATTTTAAATTGTTAAAACTTTTTTTTTAATTAAGCATGGTAACTTTTCACCACCCCCAACCTAGAACTTACATTGTCCTCAATGTAACAACTGTAAATTAAAGATAAAGAGAAAAAAGAAGAAAGAAGAAAGATTACCTATTTCTTGAGAAAGTGCAAGTAGTAATGGAAAATGGAGGTGCATCCATCATATTTATCATTAAAGTGTATATAGACAGATCGCTGTGAACTTCTAACATCTCAACAAATATTTTTAGTTTTAACAATTTAAAAATTATTCACATGTAATTAAAATGAAATAAACAATAAAATTAAGTAAATAAAATAAATAAAAGAAAATTACCTAAAATGATGGGTTGCTTTCCCGTCATCGCTGGTTTAACGTCTTGTGAAGGCGTAACTTGGGGATTGCATTTTAAGTAAACTCAATGTCCCTGTCGTTGAGTCAATCAAACTTCAGGTAAGACAAGGTTGTCTACCTATACTTTTCGGTCATGCCACTATTGATTTTGATTTCTTTACGTACTTAAAACTAGAGACATTTTTTGAGTTTTAGATAACCCACATCTAGGTACAAATCAAATAATTAAGGCATAAAAAACACAATTGTACCTAGATTAAACAAAGCAACTAACTCCTTAGATTATAATTAAAACTTTAAAATTTTGGAGATAGTTTAGAATTTTTTTTTTTTTAAGAAAAAAAATAACATAATCAGTATTAACCAAGAGTGCTCCCAGGAAAGAATGGTGTTGCAAAGGCTCCTTAAAAACCATCCTCTGACGGAACAACGTTCCAGGAAAGACTAGTGGCACAAAGGCTTCGAGAACTAGTCTCACAGACGGAGACTCACTTAGATCTTTACTTTTCATGTTATTAAGTTAAGTTGAATAAAAATTTAAGTTAATGAAAATCTAAGTTAATTAAGTTTAAAGAAAAGGTTAATTAAGTTAAGTGAATTAAAAAATCTAAGTTAATTAAGTTAAGTTAAAAAAATCTAAGTTAATTAAGTTAGTAAAAAAAAGTTAATTAAGCTAAGTGAAGTAAAAAATCTAAGTTAATTAAGTTAAGTGAAAAAAAAGTTAATTAAGTTAAGTGAAGTAAAAAAAATTAAGTTAATTAAGTTAATGAAAATTTAAGTAAAAACCTAAGTTAATGTTAAAAGCAATCTAGGTTAATTAAGTTAGTAAAAAAAACTAAGTTAAGTAAGTTAAATTAAAATCAAGAAGAAAAAAAATAGCTAAAGAAAGAAAAATAAAATAAAATAAAATTGAAAAAGGTAAAAGCAAAATAAAAAATAAAATAAAATTATGATTTAAAATAAATAAAAAAAATAGTAAAAATTAAACTCAAAAATTTAAACTTTTGATTTTTTTTGATTTTTTTGATTTTTTTGATTTTTTTGATTTTTTTGATTTTTTTGATTTTTTGATTTTGTCTTTATTTTTATTTATTTATTTGTTTTATTTTTTAACTAAAAAGTTTTGAAATGTTTTTTTTTTAATTTTTTTTACTATTCATGAACGGAAAAACTATTTTTTTAATTCAAATTTTAAATTTTTAAATTATTTTATTATTCACGCTAAAATTTTTATTTAAATTTTTTTATTTTTTTTTATTTTTACTATTCATTAACGGTAAAAACTTTTTACTTCAAATTTCAAGTTTCTAAATTATTGTACTATTCACGCTACAATTTTTTTTATTTTTTTTATCTTTAATTTTTTTTAATTTTTAATTTTTTTTATTATTTCTTATGAAATTTGAAATTTGATTAAATGTTTTATTTTTTTTATTTTTTTACAAAAACAAAAAAAAATCACAATTATTTATAGAACAAAAATATTTTTAAAATTTTGATAAATAAATTAAAAACACTATTCCTTCATTAATGGCGCGAAAACTTGATGAAGCGAGAATCGGGATTGCGAAAACTTTGATGCCATCCGCATGACGGAGTCATCCCGGCAGACGGCCAAAAACTTGATGAAGCCAGAATGGGATTGCAAAAACTTTGATGCCATCCCATGACGGAGTCATCCCGTGTGGCCAAAAACTTGATGAAGCGAATCGGGATTAAAAACTTTGATGCCGTCCCCATGGCAGTCATCCCGACAATGGTGCCAAAACTTGGTGAAGCGAATCGGGATTGTCAAAAACTTTGATGGCTTGGCAAGCGTAGATCCTGCCCAATACTTTGGTTTTATTATTTATAAAACTCATGAGTCTGCGAATCATTTCATAGAAAATGATAAGTATACTCACGAGTCGATCTAAGGAAGGAATGTATGTGGTTTTTAATTTATTATTCAAACTTTTAAAAAGCGAAATTAAATCCTAAACATCGCAATGCGATCTTTTGGGTTTTTTTGTGTTTTAGTGTACTTACATAAAATAAACATAGATTCAATAAATATTTATGCAAATTTTATCATTTATAATAGTGGAGTATTTATGGATATAATAACTAAGTTAATTATGCTTGCTCATATTATTTAGGTTATTAAAGATATGAATTGATATTTATTGATTCTCCCTTTTTTTGTATGATTACCACCTTTGGTGAGTTAGATATTCTTTCTTAACTAAACAAATCAATTACAATTTATGGGTGGGGTTGACAACTAATTTGGTTAATTAAATTAATTCTTTTTTTCTAAGAGATTGAAAATGAACCATTTAAATGCCACCTTTGGTGGGTTAAAGCGATTTAACTTTATTCAAGGTGTCCAAATTAAACCTAAGAATTTAGTTATCAAGTACTAACTTTCAAGTTTTAAAACTACTCTGAAAACATGTTGTCAATACATTTTAGGATAATAATTCTTATAAAAACTTTTGAAATAGAGCTTCGCTTTCTACAACTACTTAGGCGATTGTACGAACAAATAAAACACTACTCTAAATCCAGACAGGATAACTAAACCTTAAAATCTAATTTTGGATTTAAGTTTGTAATGAAAAAATAATATATTTCTCTCTAACATTCTTAATATAAAATCTTGAATAAAAAATAAAATCATTTCATTTGAGAGATTTTTACCTATTTAATATTTGTAGCGAAAACATAACAACGTTATTATTATATCATGTTTACAAATAGCTAGCAGGTTAAATTTAATCCTGACAAAATTAAATATAACATGTAAGAATAAAGCATAAAAAATAAGCTGAAAGAAAATAAAATCCTACAGATGTACTTGAATGACATTCCCGTTGCTAGAAAACCTCAAAGCAGATTTGCGCTCCCGTTTATTGAATCAAAAAGCTAATAAATTACAAAAACATAACTAGTTCTTCCCAAAGAGGAAGAACTCTAAAGCTAAGAAAACTAACTAAAACATAAGAAAAACTAAAAAAAACTAAAAACTAAGAAATGGAGAGAAAGAAAGAAAGAGAGAAGTGTGTTTTGAGGTGTAGGAAGGGGTTATTTATAGGTGAGGATGGAGAGAAAAATGAGTAAAAAATGTTAAAAAATGTAAAAACGCGTAATGGAAATCTTGAGGTCATTAATGAGCGTCAACATGGCGTCATAGAGAGCGGTTGCACGTGAAAAATGGGCGAAAAGGCGTTGGGCGTGCGGAGGAGGCGGTTGGGCGCAGCGCACGCGCGTTGGGGGGGATGATTGCAGCTCGGCGCGCGTGAACGGTGCGTATGCGGCCTTAAACGGCCAGCGCGCATAAAGCCCGTATTGATGAAGTGGGGGCTCTGAGCTACGTGGGCGGCGGGCGTGATTCCGTTTTTTGACATGTTTGACCTTTTCGACCCATTTTGTCGATTTTCCATGTTTGTTGACCTTTTCCTACTTATTTATTAATATATTTGTGATGTATTGCTTCAAGTATTCCTCTTTGAGTCTTTAAATTGCGTTTTTAAGCCAAAATACCTAAAAAACAATAAAAATACCCGTGATTCCGAAAAAGACAAATTTATATAAATATATGATAAAACATATAAATATATATATTTTTAATCAATTAATTCACATAAAATCGTGGTTATTTTAGTGCTTTTTGAGCACTTATCAATTACAGATATAAAACAAAATAAATTACATGAAACAAAAATAAACATAATATCAAAAACAAAAATAATTAAGCTAAAATTTAAACCATAAAATAAAACAAAAATAATTAAGCTAAAATTCAAACCATAAAATAAAACAAAATACATGTAAATAAAAATAAAAACTCGTAAATGTTTTTGAAACAAATTTGGAGCTTAGTCCTCTATGCCATCATGTCCTTGTTCTCCATAATGTTGTCATGATTGTTCTTATAGTGTAAAGTTGAAATCATAATATCGATACTAAGGTGCTACTAAATGGCTTTAATCCATGCTGAGATGGTTAAGTTATAATCGATTCATTTCATATATCAAACAGTTACGGTTCACTTGATCACGATATTATTGATTTAAAAATACAGCTTGTTGGACAATCTAAGCTTGATGATATTTTTCCATATAGGTCATTCTTTCACCTAAATGATAAATTTCATCTTTCATACTCATCTTAGATGAAAAAGTGGCCATTTTATCCCATTAGGCATTGTTTATACTAGGAGTAAGTTCATCGTAATATGTCGTATTTAATAATTCTCCAGGTTAAATTATAACTTCGTCTTTTGAGTAAGTCCCCCATTTTTTTACATTAAGCAATAATGAGATGGGAGAAAAAGTAACTCAATCAATGGTTATTAGTAGACAATTTAATCATGTGATGAATTATATTTGCAACATCTATAAAGTTTTTGGATGTTATAGCATACAATAATATTGCCTACTCTTTGTCCATAGAGTTGTAATGTTTTTGGGGAATTATTCTTGAATGAATAAAGTATTGTCATATGCAGGCAACCTTATCCAAATACTTAGCTTCAAAAACTTTATGTTTTCCATCGACATAACCCCACTCGGCCCTTTCTAAAGTTAAGTTTTCAATTACTATAACATAGTCGACATTACCTAAATTAGTTTCATACTCACCTTTGCCAATATTCATCAACACATAATGAGCATTTATATCAGTTGGCCCAAATAGGACTTGTACATTTCATACTTTAACAATATTATCAACAACATTGGGAAAATTTACATAGAATTCTAAAATAATTGATTCTATAACAGAATTTGGTTCTTTAACGAACCTTTTCTATCCTAAGAGTGTTATTACATTAGAAATTCTATCAAATTGGGCATTTGGCCCTAAATTGAAGTCCATATCCCTTTTCACTATAAAACATTTTTTTACTTCTAGAACTTTATCAAATCTTAATTTGGCGTTATCATAATCCTTAGAAGTTAATACCTATTTTCTCAATTTGTTTTACAACCTTTTGGTGCCATTTTTAAAAAAATCAGCAATATCTAAATCCAAAGGTTCTCCTACAATCCAAATAAAATAACATAAAATAATATATTCTAAAATCTTTTCCTTACTCCATCTTGTCCAAATTAGGGTCGTGACTCTTTTTAATCCAACAATTATTCATAAAATTCAAAGAATTTAATTTAAGACTTAAATTCTAAATTTTTATTATTATTTACTTGTCTTGTTGAAGATGATGAATTTGAAAAACATTGTTTTTGAAGACAATAAATATTTTTTGATTAGTTAATGGTTTTTTCAAATTTGTTTTAATGGAATGACTAGGAAATAGTTAGGAATGAGATTTTTGTAAAAAGATTTGAAAGAAAATGAGAGAAAGGTGTGATTTTTGAGGGATTTATGGTGTTTGGTGGGAGAAAATGTAAGATTTTGTAAAGAAAGTGATAGAATGTGAGAGATAAATAGATGAAAATGCAACAGGGCTGGTATTTCTAGATAGAAAATGTATGCAGGCTGCGATGCAAGTAAGAGCATGTCGCGTCACAAGCTTTAGAAATTCTATACTAATTTGAGCAGAAAGATTAGTACCACAGTGGGGTAAATTTTGTACCATAGTGCACATATATAGTTCTATTCTTGTCACTAATTTTTACGATACCCCATTTTATATATATATTTAAAATACTAGTATATTACTATCTAAAATAATAAAATAAAATCTATACTTAAATGAAAACATTAAATGAATAAAAAATTAAAATAATTATAACTATGAAATGAAAATAAATTAAATTAAATTAAAGAAAAAATAAAAGTAAATAAAGGGTTACCTACAATCTAAAACTATTTTTATCATTTTTAATGAGACGTTGCTTCGAGGACTTCATCATTTAACAAATTCAATGTTCCCACATCATTGAGTTCAATTGTTGTTCTAACTTGACAATTATTCTTTGGCTTACTTTTGCAAGTACTCAGTCAGTTGCTCAGCTTGTACTTCCACCCTTTTGGTAGAAACCTTCATAGATTCCAACTTTTGATATATTCTTGATTGGTAATCCCTACTCACTTAAATGAATGCATTTTATCCTCTAGATTTTCTTCGATGGGAGGAGTTTGAGGTAATTGTTGTTAGTATTGTTGGCCCTATTGATTTGAGCTCTAGGTGTATGGAGGATTGTTTTACGATAAATTAGGATGACTCTTTCACCCTAGATTTTATGTATTTATATTAGGATCGTACCTAGGTCTTGGTTGGTAACCCCCAATGTATTAACCAGTTTAGGTCCAACATTTGCTTCTCCTTTGGTAGGGACATGTATCAATATTGTGTCCTAAAGTACTATACAATCCACATTGTTCTTTATTGGGTGTGGCACGTGTGGTAAGAAGCGCAATTTACTTGGTCAGTTATGCAAGATGCATCTATACTTCTGTACTGGATTCTATTTCATGGACTTTATCCCTTTTCACTTAAGCGCTTTTCTATTGGGAATTACCACCGAAAATCCCAAAGAGATTATAAGTCTCTAAGGTTGTCTTTTCTCTCATTGCTCCTCCTATAGTATTGTCAATGATGAACTGACATTATTATGCCAATCCATCATAGAAAAAAATTGTAGCTATAGATGGTAGATATGATGGGGGTATTGAGTGAGGAAGATTTTTAATCTATCTCAAGCTTTGTGGAAATTTTCTCCCTCCATTTGAGAGAAATTAGCAATCTTTGCTCTCAGCTTTGATTTTTTTTTATGGGAATATAATTTTTTTCATGAATTTATTGTGTACATCCTTCTAGATCATAAGGAACTAAAAGGAGTGACATCAATCAAACCTTGCTTTATCTTTGATGGTATAGGGGAAATATTGCATTATAAGCTAGTCCTCGTTGAGTACACTAAAAGCGAATATTTTGAATGTGGAATAGAAGTTCCAAATGAAAGGCCAAGAGTCTTTGTTAGGAAATCCATTAAAGGAAGGCAACATGGAAAAACAAATATTTCTCAATTCATAATTCCTAGCTGCCTTACCTAGTTGGATTGGGCACCAGCAATGCCAATGACTATCATTACATACTTTTTAATGGTGGTCACTCTAGGTTGTTGATTTTCCCTCATAATTTTTGGTTCAAAGGGAAGGTTTAGGTCTAGTTCTATGTGTTGCTCAACTGAAGGTTATTTGATCTCAAAGTCCAACATTTTTTTATAGTTTTTTTGATCTATTAATATTATTTAGGTAAGGAGTGAGAGGATACCCTAAAGATCTCCTACCTTGCATAAACTATTTAAAAAAAAATTAAGATCATTTGTCAAGTAGTAAAATAAAAAGAAAAAAATATAAAATTTTGTTACAAATAATTTATTATACAAATAGTTTATGATACAAAAAATTTATGATATAATTTATATAATAATTACATCAATTATATTAAATATCACAATGTTTGTACACGGAATATACTAAACATAAAATAATTAAAAGAAATAAATTGAAAAAATTTAAATATAATTTAAATTTAAAATAAAAGAAAAATAATTGACAAAATAATTTTAAATAAATAAAAGAAAAGAAAATTAAATAAAAAATAAAAAATATTATTTTAAAATATTTTTCAAGATATATTTTTAAAATTTTTAATTTTTTGAAGATTTAAAATTTAACTATCTAAAGTTATTTAATAATAAAAGTTACAATATTTATAACAGAATCTTTTTTTTAAGATTTTGATAACAAAACTTTAAAAATGATATTCTCTTTCGATAGCAATGTCAAAAACTTGATAATGCTCGAGTTTTGTATTTATAAAATAGTTCATAAATTTAAAAACGATATTAATTAGGTTATTAAAGTATGAATTAAGATTATTAGTTCTCTTGTTATTACTCTACGAGGTCTTAGAGATCAAGCCGTAGTGGTATTGTAAGATCCCTATGTGACTTCGATCCTCACCCTATATTAACTACTTGGAAAATCTACTAGTTAACCTTAAGCGATCTAAATATAAAGACCTACCTATGTAAATGCCTATAGCGACCTATTTTCTGTTTATTAAATCATATGTAATTATCATGTATCCAGTTCGATAAATACATAACCACCCTACGAACCTAAGATGTTATATATATATATATATATATATATATATATATATATATATATATATATATATATATATATATATCTTTAATGAAGAGAATACAAGATCCAATTCAAAGATCAAATTTCTCACTTCTCTCTAAAATCACAAAAATCCCTAACATAAAAAATTCTCTCCAAACGTATACAAATAGAAGATTAACTATATCTACTATTTGTTATTAATTAAAATCACGTAACGCCTTCGATTGGATATATTAGTTAATTTTAATTGAATTATGCTTATTTTGTAAGAGATTAATAGACCATTTAATTTTCTCCTTTGGTCGAATCTAACAATTTATTTTTCATTAATAACTTTTAGATTTTAAATCTATTATAAAAAATATGTCGTAAATATATTTTTCTAATATCTAAGAGCATTACTTTTAATGAGATCTTTATAATTAAATCTTAAATATAACTCTCATGTTTATTACAAAAAGCACTTCGTCAATATATTTTTCTTTAACAAACTTCATTTAAATCTTGATAAAGAAATAAAACTTAATTCATTTTATAAAAAAAATGTTTACCTACTTTAATATTCACCAACATAATAAAATTACTAATATCATATAGTATTTTCATTCAGACATGCTTAATTTTATATATGATCATTAAATTAAATATAATATTTAGAACAACATATAAAATTAATCTGAAAATAGGAAGTACTTTTAAATAGAAAGGATGATGATTACAATAGGTTTTAGAGGTTTATATAGGGATAGAAAATGCTGCAAAAAAGAGAAAATTGTGGATCCTATAGTTGCGTGCCGTGGCATGTATTTCTTCTACACTGAAGCATGAGTTAGCCTATAATGCACTTGAATCTGGATTAGATAATCTTGTGTCGTGGCACACAAAAAGCTTTACCATGCACTTCCAGAAACCCTTTTATATTTCACCCCTTTACATTGGTTTGGGAACATATGTAAAGTTTACATATGTTATTCTTTTATGTTTCATGTTTGCAAAGGAATGCTTTTGGGCACTATTTATTTAAATATTTATTAATTGAATCAGTTTAAAGTTAAAAATACATGAAAAATAATAAAACATATATGTGATGTCGAAAATATAAATTTGCTAAAATGATGTTAAAATTATGCAATTAAGAATTTATTTTGACATTTAAAATGCATAAAATCAAGTTATATTTAATGCTTTTAAGCACTTATCAGCTATCAGCTTTCGAAGATAGTGGAAAATTATGGTTTCCATAATTTTGCTACTTAACTTGTGGCATAGTTATGCATGACATATTACGAGGGTAGCCATGGACATGTAGATTCACTACTATATCATATTTTTTCCAAATATATCCCATTATCATACATAAGTTTCGAAACCTTGTTATACAATCTTCTTTGTAGAAAAGTCATATTAGACAAGATCTAGTATTTTCTATCCCTAAACTCCATCCACTTAACCTTTGGTTTGCGTCCTCAATAAATCTCCTCCTAAGCGAGTTAGAGAACCATTAGACTTAGCCTATCCAAGCTAATTAGATTTTAACTCCTTAATGACTTGCTTAGGATTTCCTCCGCATGTATCAATGTATCTAATAAGTACATGTGTTGGTTACTATAAAAACCACATGTTGGATAAGTTATACCTGATTAAGGAAACTTTTTGGGTGTCCTTTGTTTGAAGTAGATGATTTAAAATTCTTGAAAAGTTCTAGATAGCATAAACAAAGTCGTTGTACCTAAGGCCAACTACCAAATGAAGATAGATTAATCTCTCTTTTTTCCTTTTCTTTTATTTTCTAAAGAACCATTTGTCTGTGCCCTTTCATAAGGTTGAGTCTTTAAAGCTTCCAAAAGCTAGTCATTGTCTATAGAAACCAAGTTTTTATGCGGTGAGGAAGTGCTTGTTTGGTTAGTGAGCCATTTCTCTTTTTCTTTTTGTTCTTACCATTTTCTTCTTTTTCCTTCCATCTTGACCTCTCCACTATATATTTATCCTCCTACAGAAGGGAGTTTCTCTGTGGGAGATTCTCTCTGATAGGCTACCTCCTCTCTTCTTCTTTCTATCTTTCTTTCTATTTTTTTAAAAATAATTTTGTGATTTACACGCATGTGAGATCCCAAATCTTTATAATTAATTTTAAGAATTTTATAAAATATATTTTTAGTATTATTTTAATATGTAACCATTTTTTAAGAATTTCCATGCAACAATCAGATTTTTCTATAAATATTAAACTATTTGAATAGCTCGCCGATGAGGGTGATCAACGAGTAGCAATGAAGGGCCAGTGAATAATGGCGAAAAGGGTGGGGAATGAATTTGCATAGTCGCTAGGTTCTCGAAAGGGTGTTTGCAAGGGTGGTCAACGAGGATCAATTTTGCTTATGGATAGGCACATGGATCAACCATTTTCTCAAAGCAAAATCTCATCATCTTTTTATCTCTCTATAATTTCTCTCTCTCTAAAAATATTATCATTTTTGATATGTTTCTAAGTTGTTGATTTGGGGAGAAAATATTCAAACATTCAAGTAAGTAAGAATGAAGTATCAAATCGGAGAAATGTATTTGCATTTCAAGTGATTAATATAGGAGTATTGAAAGGAAAAATTTGGATTTACTCATAAATAATCATTAAGATAAACTTTCCAATTATTATAAAATTATGATTAATTTAAGTTATAGATTACTACTAATTATTAAGATGAATGTTTATAAATTATAATCAAAATGGAAAATTACACGTCTAAAGGAGTAAAAACCCAAGACTAACATATTTTCAGATAGGGGATTACTCTACTTTTCCTTTAAGCATTTTTATAAATTGAGATGCATATTCAGGTGTTTAAAAAAAAGTGAAAATCGATACCATGTTTAATTAATACATTTTATGGAAGCATATATACATTTTTATGATATAATATGTGATGTTAACTTTTATACTGGTACACATACTTTTATGATATGAGATATGATATTTAAAATGTAAATGACATTTGTGATTTTATGCATGCATCTTGGGATTTTTTTGTGAAGAGTTTTAACTATGTTAGTCTTGTCGAGTTTGATACCCTAGATATACTTATTATAGTAGATGGAATTTTATAAGGACCACATGTAGGCATTTACACATGTACCTCAAAGTTTAACTACACATGGGCCTTAGTAGGAGCCTTATATGCCTTAGAGTTGATTGATGAGCAGAATCGAGATTGCCAAAAACTTTGATGCCATTCCCAGCAACGGCGCCGAAAATTTGATGAGCGAAAACCGGCATCGCCGATTCTGCCAATACTTTGGTTTTATATTTATAAAACTCTCGCAAGTGCATGAATCATTTTGTAGAAAATGATAAGTATACTCCCAAGGTCGATCTAAGGAAGGAATGTATATGGTTTTTAATTATTTTTCAAACTTTTAAAAATGAAATTAAATCCTAAACATCCTGTCACGATATTTTGGGTTTTGTGTTTTTAATCTACTAACATAAAAATAAACATAGATTCAATAAAAATTTATGCAAATTTTATAATTTATAATAGTGGAGTATTTATGGATATAATAATTAAGTTAATTATGCTTGCTCATATTATTTAGGTTATTAAAGATATGAATTAATTTTATTGATTCTCCCTTTTTTGTATGAATACCACCTTTGGTGGGGTTAGATATTCTTTGTTAACTAAACAAATCAATTAACACCTATGGGTGGGGTTTATAACTAATTTGGTTAATTAAATTAATTCCCTTTTCTAAGAGATTGAAAATGAACCATTTAAATGCCACCTTTGGTGGGGTTAGATAGTTTAAACTTTATTCAAGGTGTCCAAATTAAACCTAAGAATTTAATTATCCGAGTACTAACTTTCAAGTTTTAAAACCACTACTGAAAAATATTGTCAATACATTTTCATATAATAATTCTTATAAAAACTTTTGAAATAGAGATTCACTCTAACTACCGGGCAATTGTACCAACAAATAAAATAGCACTACTCTAACTCAGACCGGATAACTAAACCTTAAAATCTAATTTTCAGATTTAAGTTTGTAATGAAAAATAATTTATTTCTCTCTAACATTCTTAATATAAAATCTTGAATAAAAATAAAATCAATTCATTTTAGAGATTTTTACCTATTTAATATTTCGCAAGCATAACAACGTTATTATTATATCATGTTTACAAACAGCCAGCATAGTTAAATTTAATCACAGACAAATTAAATATAACATGTAAGAATAAAGCATAAAAAATAACTGTAAAAAAAATAAAATCCTTACAAAACTTCGATGTTATTCCCGTTGCTGGAAAACCTCCAAGCGGAATTTGCACTCCCATTTATTGAATCAAAAAGCTAATAAATTACAAAAACATAACTAGTTCTTCCCAAAAAGGGAAGAACTCTAAAACTAAGCAAAACTAGCTAAAAACTAAGAAATACTAAAAAAAAACTAAAAACTAAGAAATGGAGAGAAAGAAAGAAGAGAGAAGTGTGTTTTGAGGTGTGGTATGAAGTGAAGAGAAGGGGGTATTTATAGGTGAGGATAAGGAGAAAAAGTGAGTGAAAAAATGTTAAAAAATTGTGAAAATGCGGAGTGCAATTGCTGAGGTCATTGATGATGTCAACATGACATCATGGGGGCGGCTGCACGTGAAAACGGGGCGAAATGGCAGCAGCGCACACGGAGGGCAGTTGGGGCGCGCATAGGCGCATGCGGGCGCGCGCGGGAACAGTAACAACCCGCTGGGGCGCGCGCGGATCTGGAGCAAGGCACGCGCTGATGCGCGCGGACGTGGGGCGTGCTACGCGCACGGCTCGGCGCGGTTGGGTGGCGCGACGGCGCGATTTTCTCCTTTTTGACATTTTTGACCTTTTTGACCCATTTTGTCCAATTTTTCCATATTTGTTAACCTTTCCCCATTTATTTATTAATATATTTGTGATATATTGCTTCCAGTATTCCTCTTTGAGTCTTTAAGTTATGTTTTTAAGTGAAAATACCTGAAAAACAATAAAAATACCCATGATTCCGAAAAAGACAAATTTAAATAAATATATGATAAAACATATAAATATATATATTTTTTAATCAATTAATATGCATAAAATCATGGTAATTTTAGTGATTTTTGAGCACTCATCATTGATCACTCATGTACCTCAAAGTTAATCAATACAAGTTTCATATGTAACTTAGAGTATGATTGTACATTGGTCTCATAGTTTTTCCATCATGGGTTCCGAAACTGAAACCCTTATGTGCCTCAAAGTTGACTGTCCATGTATTTGAGAGTTAAGCAATACATATAGATATTACATGACATGTATATAGATTTATGACTTGGCATAGCATATTTTATTATAATTGTTTAAGTATGCACTGGTTCAAGAAGCGAGAAAGTGCAAGTATACTTGATTTTTAAAACGAATCTGCCCACTATTATGTACTATATATAAGACTATTGATTTTATAGACATGCATGAGATATTTATAATATAATGCATGCATCATTATAGACATGCATGAGATCTTTATATATGGAGTGGTGAGTTCACTCCCCATCTTTTCCTTACTTTTTAGTTGGGGCATGGTGATATTTGTAGTAAAGATATGGAGCTTAATTTCAGAGGATTAAGACATTATAGGTTTGACCTAAAAATCTTATTTCTTTATTTAGCTATTTTAGTTCTCGTCTAGGAACATTTAGATCACTATGATATAATGATTTCATTTAGACTTGTAAATATTATGGTTAAATTTATGAATTTATAATGAACTTTTCTTTTAAAATTGTACAATCTTTTAGAGTATCCAAATTGTTTTTATTTCATGATAAATTGATGGATTTTTTAGTTTTTTTTCATAATTATTTAATAAATTTTCTTTTAAATATATTTCTCTTTTTAAAATTTATGTATCCATATTTTGGGCATGAAAATGCCATTACAATATTGTGTTTGGTAGGCAATCGTTGTTTGGTAGTTGTTTTGAAAGTTTTTTAGTGTAATGAAATTTATGAAATATCTCAAATTGGTTCATTAAGCTACAACAATACTCAAGCTAGCATATCAAGATTGAGACCTTTTCTTTTAGCTACTTAGTGTTTAATTTCAAATTGTTAATAGATATGATTTCGTTTTGTTTTGTATATTTTAATATGCAAAGTGTCTCTTTTATTTGTTTTACAATCTTATTGTATTATATTTTATATTGTTTCTTCCTACAATCATGAGTCTCATTATGTTATCATTTTAGACTGTTTATAACTTAAGTTGTTGCTCATGATTGCTTTCTTTCCTTAACTTTTAAGTTAAATGTTTGAATATTAAATTATATCCAGGGACTACTTAAGTTGTTTCTCATGATTGCTCATATTTTGGGCACTACTACAAAATGGACTATTAAAGTCAGTTAAAAACTGACTTTAAACCAATTTAAAGTCGGTTCACACGTTGAACCAATGCTACATGTATTGATTTTTTTTATTCTCATTTTTCACTCTACTAACATGTATTCAATATAGCATTAAAAAACCAAAATATAAATAATAATACAAATAATTGAAAATTTAAATATAATTCATTACTTAATAATTAAATTTATTACAAAAAAATAATGTATATATAATACATATATATAGTTAACTTAAATTAAAAATAAAATAATGTCATCAAAGTGTAATTGGATTGTGCGAGCACGCTTGGTTGGCTTAGAATGACTAGCATAGTGACAAGGAAACTGGGCAAAAAGTAGTTGTTCCATATAACAATTCATTTTCCTACAAACATGAGCATGTAAACATCCATCAAACAAGTAGTCTAAACTTTAGAGACATATGAATGGAGAAATTAAATCATTATAAATATTACTATGGTGTTGTCCTATGTTATTCAAGATTATATTCTTCTTCTGATGGTTGAACAAAATGTTATGTCTATTCTTCTTGTAAATCATCAAAAAGGGATTACCACATCGACATCCGAGTGATATAATAATAACCTTATCCCTTCGAACTCATAGTAGGACTTTATTAATCTTTTGTCTATAAATATGAAGCTAGCTAGAATCAAACTGGTATTTTTAATGCTATAATGAATTCTAAATATGAAATCAAGTGTAACTCCGATTTGTTACTTGACTTGTATGAGTTTTGGTGCCCTTAAACATATGGAACAATTCTGTAATACATTTATGGGCACCAAAACTCATAAAAACCAAGTAACAAAATAGGAGTTACACCTGACCTCATATTTTAAGCTCATTATAGCATTAAAAATACCAGCAGAGATTCCAGACAGCTTCATATTTATAGACAAATGATTAATAATGTGCTAGCATGATGTTGTCATTAGGAAAGTAGGCAAAAGAGATGAGATGAAATTTGGACAAAAAACAATGCATTCCCCTAAATACATGAGCACATAAACATCCATCAAACACTTCAGACACAAGAATAGAGAAATTAAATCATAATAAAAATTACCGTTATGTTGTCATATTCTATTCAAGATCATCATAATCTTCTCCTCATTCTTCTTGTGATGATATAATTTGAACCATGTGTTCTGCCCATTCCTCTCCTAAATCATCAAAAATTTGCTAGTCTTGTTCCAACCAAAGAACTACATGTATTTAAAATCAAAATAAGAATGTAATTTCATGAATTCACAAAAAATAATTCATAAATATTTAAAAATTTTCTGTATACGGGTACAAGATATTACCACATCATCAATTGAAATTTTTATATTTGTGATGATTTTGCTCATAAACTTCATGACGTAATAACCACACATGACTCCATTATTTTGTTGTGGAACCTACAAAAAACAAGTGTATATAATTTTCCATATTCGAACATCTTTATTATTAAATAGTAAAATTAATAAAATTATTAATATTGGCTTGTACATACCATAACTTTATTCCATATAAGCTTATGAGATTTTTTAAGGGTCATTACCTAAACTTGTTCCATAGCTTCCATGCCCTATCAAGGTTTAAAATGGTTAGTTTTTTATTAAATATTACAAAAAACAAGAGAAGAAAAATAGGTAGCTATAACTCTTACATTTCAACAACTTCTTTTGTATCTTTACTTAGTTCTGTGGAAGCTGAGTCATAGTACCAAGCATGATTATTGAACAGATAAAGGATAACCAACATCCAATGATCTTGGAAGAAAAAACATGTTTTACCTTCACATTGTACAAATGAACTAATCCCGACATTTTAGTGTGTTTCTTGCATTTTGGATACAACAGTTTTTCGGCATCTTCTAGAATTTTTTTAAAAGTTTCGGGATCATCCTCACGTAGTTTATCTTCAACACTATGAAACATATTTTATGTCTATACATTATGACACGATGTATGTAATCCATTCACATTCTTATTTATCTCTTTCCCATAAGTATTATCAATATTTTCTCTATGATAATACCAACATTTATAGCTCAAAAGAATACCACTACGGATTAGGTGATACTTAACCTCTTCAACTTCATGAAATCGCTCATTTTTACATTTAACACATGGGCATCAAATCATACTAATTCCATTATTATTATTTCTACAAGCAAATTCCATGAAACTTTTAACTCCAGAAATATAGTCATGTTTAATTCTACACTTTGACATCCAAGATTTGTCCATTTTCTATTAATGACATTATTTAAGCATATTAATTATGTATCCAATCAATATATTTCAAGTATTATTATATATGAATTCTCTAATTATTAGAATATATACCAAAACATACATAATACAAAAATTTATCATTTTAATCATTTTACAATTGTATTACTTTTACTTAATAAAATATAATTATTTATATGTAAATAAATTTATACACGTACGGTAAATATTATAATCCCTCAAACCCACAACATCTAGATATTATTTCCACATAAAATAAGCGAAACATATAATAACAAGCATAATACAAAAATACATAAATCAAAATTTTATACAAAAAATAAAGCAAACTGAATAATAAGTACATAGGATTAATAGAAATACTTACAAGAGTAAATAAAGTGACTAAATGAAAGAAATGAAGAAAAAAATGAGTGTTTTGTAAGTAAGAATAAGTGAGAAAATGGGTTTAAATTTTTTGAATATTTCGCTCAAAAGGGATCTGAAAGATAATATGGAGATGAATATAACCCACAAAACGGTGTTGAAAATGGTGGTTGGAGGTGGCCATAAAATGAGAAAGAGTGGAATAGGTGAGCTCGGTTTTGACATTTATTGTTGCTGCACAAATTGAAAAAGATGTTATGATGAAAAAGAGAGAAGAGAAATGGATTAATACGTGTAGATAGTGTCGGTTGACGTGGTGAACCGACGTTACAAACATGGATAGCTTCAGTTCTATGCGTCAACCGACGCTATCCACGTGTGTAGCGTCGGTTCAACACGTCAACCGACGCTACAACCTACGTGTATTTTTTTATTTAAAAAATTTAGTTTCAAATTGAAATTAATTATATAGTACAATGTTTATTTTTTGGTCAATTATTATTTTATTTGATTTTAACTATAAACATGTATGTACGTATATAAAATTAAGTATCCAAACAAATATACAAAATTATATAATTTTAAAAACCAATTGACTAAAAAAAAGAAAAATATTATACTATATATATATCCAAATTAAATTTTAAAGAGTTCAAATAAAATATTAATAATTGACCAAAAACAAATTGTACTATATAATTAATTTCAATTTTAAATTGCATTTAAAAAAATACATGTCAATCGACACTATGTGTCACGTCAGTTCTACACCGAATCGACTTTAAATTCATTATAAGTCAATTTTTTTTAAAAACTGACCTTACATATCGACTTCAATACCCCTTATGTAGTAGTGTTATTTTAAAGAAAAGTAATTTCTAATTATAAGACTTACATAATAAGCTTTTGTCCAAAAGAAAATTAATTTAATAAATACTTGAGTTCTTAATAGAAATTTGAATAAAACTTTTCTCTAATTTTCAATATCATTTTGTTCTTTTCTTTGTATTTTTTTTATAGAAAAATTAGTAATTTCATTAATTAATTTATTAAAAATGGAGAATCTAAATACATAATAAACTATAATAAATAGGCATACTACATTATAAATATCATTATCGCTACTACAATACATACATATAATCTAGGACATTTGGCTTCGATTATTGAAAAACCGAGGTCATAGACATACCCTATGATCTTGATTATTGAAAGACAGAGGTCATGGACATACCATATAGTCTTGGTTATTGAAAAACCTAGGCCATATGGTATGTCTATGGTCTCGGTTGAAAAACCGAGGTCATAAGTAACAGCCTATGATCTATCTCACTTAGACCTAAGTTATTATAACCGTCCGAGGCCATAGGCCTATGGTAACGATTTTTAATCAGGCCTAGTGTTAATACTACCAATATTTTCCCCAATATTAATAGCTTTTTATTTATTTGAATTGTTTTAATAAGTGTACTCATGTAAATCAATTTCATTGATTTAAAATATTTTGTCATCATATATCATCTTAGACAAATAAATTAACTTATTTATATCTAAGATTATATAAACTTGGAAAAGTACTTTGAAACAAATTAAAGCATAAAAATGTCCATAAAGCGCATTAGAGTAAATTACGTTATGGGAAGATACCTGAAATCCAGGTAAGTTTTGAATGGTACCATAATTTGGAGTTTATGAAAAGTTTTTTCTATTCAGTTCAAGGGTCTCCATATTTATCTTAATTTCACAATTAGTCTCCTTAATTTTTCAATAGTTTTACTTTGGTCACCCAATATACAAATAATGCTCTTAAATCATTTAAATGTTGCAACACTATGCGTATCAGACACCTGGTGCACTAAGAAATAGGCCCACGAGTGCACCAGGCGCATCGGCACACTAATGCACCAGACCCAGCCCCAGCCCCAACGCAACACCCCAATACACCAGCACTAATGCACCAACCTAGCGTAATAGCGCCTTTGGTATTTGTCTTTTCTTTACACTTCTATTGAAGTCATGGTGGACTTAATTATGTTGATTTGAAGTACACTTATAAATACTTGTAATTATTAGTAAAAAGTCAAATTGTAATAGTAAGGTTTTATTATGTTTTAGTGTATAATAAACTCTCAAATGTAATTATACTTTTAATTTTAATATAATACAATTTTTAATATTATAATTAATAAATTTATTATAATTTATATTGATTTTTAATATTTTAATTAATAATTGTATTTTTTAAATTTATGCATACCGTATAGCCTCGGTTATTGAAAGATCGAGACCATAGACATACCCTATGGTTTTGGTTATCGAAAAACCGAGACCATAGGTAACAGTCTATGATCAATCTCACTTAGGCCTCAGTTCTCATAACCGTCTGAGACCATAGGCCTACAGTCACGATTTTTAACCGAGGTCTAGTGTTAATACTACCAATATTTGCCCCCAATATTAATAGTTTTTTTTATTTATTTGAATTGTTTTAATAAGGATACTCATGTAAATCAATTTCATTGATTTAAAATATTTTATCATCATATATCATCTTAGACAAATAAATTAACGTATTTATATCAAAGATTATATATGCTTAGAAAAGTACGTTGAAACAAATTAAAATATAAACGAAAATGTCCATAAAACGCATTAGAGTAAATTAATTTATGGGAAGATACACAACCATAGATCTATGATCTCTAGATGGTTTTATTCACTAGAGTGAAAATAAAAGAAGCAATTACTCAGAGAAAATTTTAATTTATCTATAGAAAGAGTCGGGAAAATAATTTTATGTCTATCGATGTATTATCAACTTCACATTTCTTTTACTCTTACATGTCTTTTGTATTTGTTCCTATTTCTTTCTAGAAAAATATATACTTTTAGATTACTGAAAAAATTAATTCCCTCTCTAAGAAGATATCTAAAGGAGAAGACGCAAGACAAAAAGGCTATGGTTTTAATAAACTAGAAAGTGGCCAAGTCATTCTGCCGTTTGCTTTGTACTTTACCATTGAACATTAATTCTATCAACCTAAATTGTTAATTTTGTAATTTGTATAAAAATTAAGTTCAACATTAACAAAATAAATGACTCTTTTTTTCTGAAATGTGAAATGACGCATTTAACATGTAAAATAATGAGTCATGCACAGAAAAAGTAAAATTAGTGAGAGCTTTGAAAAACTTAAGAACCAAATTAGATAAAAATAATCTGTTAATAAACTGAAAAACTAATGAATTAGAGTACAATTATGTATGAAATTATGTGTTGTTCTTACCGTAAGTGTGTACAAATTATGAGGCTCTAGTCTGATAAATGGAGATAAGGATGAGAACAATAAAATGAGGAATGAGAATGAGAAACGGAAAACAGATATCTGTATTTTAAATCTGAGACGAGGCGAGACAAGATTGTATTTCCCACCCCGATCCTCGAAATTATATATTCTATTTTAATAAATATATAACAATTTAATTTTTTTATAAATTTAATTATATTTAAACTCAAACTAATCATAAATAATACATTATATATTTTATATTTCATCTTTAATTTTTAATTCTATTAAAAATTAATATTTTTTCTTTTGCAAATATTATTTAAATTCTAAAAATCTAAAATCTTATAATTATTTTATAATTTATTGATATTATTTTAAGATAGTTTGTAACAAGATTATATAAATGTTGTTTAATATAAAAAGATTATGTATTTCTTGTTATATATATTTTATTTTTCTACCTTTCGCATAAATATTTTTTATTATTTATTGACTCAAAATTTAATTCATCCAATATAAAATATTTATTATTGGCATACTATTTTTATAAAGTTTCATTTATAATAAAAATATAAAAATTGTTAAAAAATAAAAATAATATTTAAAATATTACTTAGATCTTTGTTTTTTATTTAGGATCCTCATTCTCTACTCGAGATCCTAAATATGTTCCTATAATTTCAATTTTAAGTGAAAATGAGAGATAAATTTTAAATCATTAATAGTGAATAGAGCACAGTCTCTAACCCTTTTCTGCCCCGTTGACCCCTTATTAGTATATTAAGGTTTATTAAGTTTTCTTTATATTGAGCCATCCATCCCACTCCATCACAAGTAACCAACAACCATGAGTCATCGATGAAGATGAGTGACCAACGATAACAAACGATCGATCGAACAAACACAAATATACTATAGTGATTATTGTCTGTGTTACTAGCAAAGCTATGGCTCATTTAGTCCAAGTTTAGTTGGGTTGAAGACAATGGCCTTACAACCCTATAATGAAAATTCACATAAAATTGGGTTTTGAGCAAAAACATACGAATGAATTCGATAATGTTTTTTGTAATATCTCCAGATAAATAGTAATTTGTAGAGAATTTCAATCCGTACAAAGATAAGCATTTTTATGGTTTAGAGTTGATCAAAAATGGGTAAAAGTCTTACCAAGCTATTTATAAAGGTATAGATTAGTTTTAAAATTATACAAAGATACACTATTAATATCTTATTTTATACATTAATATACATATAATAGTTTTTGTTGATATCATAAAAAAATGTTATAAATATATGAGATTCTTTACATGAGAATTTGAGATGACATAATAATAAATTTAGCTATTAAAAAAATCAAAACTATTTGCCACTTTGGTGTGGTGGGAGTGATAATGTATTACTTTTCTTCTTAAATTTCCCCTAATTCAAAGAATATATATTCTTTGTCTTTTTTTTAAATTTTTTCTGCATTATTATTATTATTATTATTATTATTATTATTATTTTATATGTATATTATAATGAGGTTGTCTTGAAATAATATTTATAACACTCCAATCATATAAATAAGATTTATTATGATAAACTTATGCAATTTTATTATAAAAAAAATTCAACTAAAAAATTTCACGTTTAATATCATTAACTTTGATGCCATTTAAATTAAACATAACAACTTTTTTCCGTTTGCTTTGTAATTTACCATTGAACATTAATTCTATCAACCTAAATTGTTAATTTTGTAATTTGTATAAAAATTAAGTTCAACATTAACAAAATAAATGACTCTTTTTTCTGAAATGTGAAATGACGCATTTAACATGTAAAATAATGAGTCATGTATAGAAAAGGTAAAATTAGTGAGAGATTTGAAAAACTTAAGAACCAAATTAGATAAAAATAATCTGTTAATAAACTGAAAAACTAATGAATTACAGTACAATTATGTTTAGAGATGCATATTAAAATGTATGAAATTACGCGTTGTTCTTACCGTACGTGTGTACAAATTATGAGGCTCTAGTCTGATCAGAATATTATTAACCATGGGAAAAAGGGTGAACAAGCCCACTATTTTTAGACTTTTGATTAGTTTACAAGGAAAGAGCCAAGTAAAAGAGGATGCAGCGTGTTAAATGGAGATAAGGACGAGAACAATAAAATGAGGAATGAAAAACGGAAAATAGAGATCTGTATTTTAAATCTGAGGTGAGGTAAGACAAGATCGTATTTTCCGCCCTGTTACTCGAAATTATATATTCTATTTTAATAAATATATAAAAATTTAATTTTTTTTAAAAATTTAATTATATTTAAACTTAAAATAATCATAAATAATACATTATATATTTTATATTTCATCTTTAATTTTTAATTCTATTAAAAAATTAATATTTTTTCTTATGCAAATATTATTTAAATTCTAAAAATCTAAAATCTTATAATTGTTTTATAATTTATTGATATTATTTTAAGCTAGTTTGTAATGAGATTATATAAATATTGTTTAATATAAAAAGATTATGTATTTCTTGTTATATATATTTTATTTTTCTACCTTTCGCATATTTATTTTTTATTTTTTGTTATTTATTGACTCAAAATTTAATTCATCCAATATAAAATATTTATTACTGGCGTACTATTTTTATAAATTTTCATTTATAATAAAAATATAAAAATTGTTAAAAAATAAAAAATAATATTTAAAATATTACCTAGATCTTTGTTTTTTATTTATGATCCTCATTCCCTACTCGGGATCCTAAATATGTTCTTGTAAAAATTTTAAGTGGGAATGAGAGATAAATTTTAAATCATTAATAGTGAATAGAGATGGTGTCTCTAACCCCATCCTACCCCGTTGACCCCTTATTAGTATATTAAGGTTTATTAAGTTTTCTTTATATTGAGCCATCCATCCCAATCCATCACAAGTAACCAACAACCATGAGTCATGTAGATGATCCTTTTTCATTGCGATAAACTTAATTAATATTTGAGTTATCTATTTGTAATCATTTCCTTGTTAGATAATAAAAAGATTATGTACTAGTTATTTATCTTGTTGAATATTTATATGATATTAATGTTTACTTAGTGACTCATCGCTTACTCGGCTACCTTAAAAGTTATCACTTATTAAGACTTTTCACATCATTAATTTACACTTAATATTAGCTAAATCAAAAAATATATTTTCAATTTTTTATAATTGTCAAAAAATTGAAAATTATTTCTTCCCAATCTAGTTAGTTAATTAATTAAACAATCAATAATGATAAAAAAAGAGTTTAGATAATATATCAAAACAATAAATATATTTTTTAAAAATTAGAAAATATAATAAATGATATAATTTAAGAAATAAATCAATAATATAAAGTTATTTTTAATTCAAATAAAACTTTAATTTTCTTTGTATTTTCTTATACTTATTATAGATTTTTATTTTTAATTCTAATAAACATAATAAATAAATAAATAAATTATTTTAAAAATATTTTTAAAGGATATTTATTGTATGTAGTTAGAAAACTATTGTCATTATTGACAATGTTATCTTTTACAATATATTTAACTTTAATGTCATTGGTTGCATTTCTTAAGGGCTATATATAGCATAACATTTCAGAGATAAACCAAAGAGAAATTGCATGAATTAAGTGCACTAGTGTGCTAATATATTTCTACCATTTTAATCGAATTGTACAGTGGTTTTCTCGTGCCCATACTGTGTCTAGTTGTGCCCATCAGTGGCTGGTTGAAGTGCCTCTTTCATCGGTTGAAGTGACTCACAGTGGCTGAGCTAATATTGTTCGTATCATTCCTCCCTCTCTTTTAGAATCCTTGTCCACAATTATAAATTCTGGGTAAGCTTTAGAGAAACGTATTTCATTTTCCCAAGTAGCTTCGATGTTTGAGGCTCCGACCTATTTGATCGAAATTTTTTCTTTTGACCAATACCTTCCTTTCTGAATCACTCGACGATCCATGACAGCTTCAGGCTATGGCATAATTATTGAGTTATCAGTTGTGGGTGGTAGCTGGTGGTTGATAGGTATTGAGGTTCCAACGTGCTTCCTTAGTAGAATGATGTGAAACACATTATGCACCTGAGAACTTGGGGGTAGTGCCAATCGATAGGTGACAGAACCAATCCTTTCCTTAATCTGGTAGGGTCCAAAAAATCATGGAGCTAGCTTCATGTTTGAGAAAAATGTAACATAAGTTTGTCTGTACTGTTGTAGCTTTAGGTAAACATAGTCCCCTTTAAGTAAAGTGATTTCCCTTCTATGTTGATCGACTTGGCACTTCATCCGATTTTGAGCTTGTATAAGATTATGACATAGTTCTCCAAGGATAGTGTCATGGTCACGCAAGAAATCATCTACAGTTTGGATGTTTAAGGTACCTAGGATGTAAGCCAGAAGATGAGGAGGAGGGATTCTATAAACGGCTTCAAATGGAGTAGTTTTGATGGAGGAGTGTATTAGGGTGTTGTAGCTGAATTCTGCCCATGGTATCCACTCCACCCAAAATTTTGGTTGATCACCAGTAAAGCAATGCATGTACTGTTCTAAGACTCGATTGACCATCTCAGTCTGTCCATTGGTTTGTGGATGATAGCTGGAACTCATATATAGTTGTGTACCCTGCAACTGAAATAAGACCCTCCAAAAAGAGCTTATGAAGACTTTATCTCGATCACTCACTATAGAAGTGTGAATGCCATGTAGCCGAACTACATTAGACATAAATATATTGGCAACACCTAGGGTAGTAAAATGATATATGCTTCATAGTAATGAAGTGTGCGTATTTTGTCAATCGATCTACTACCACCATAACCACGGTATTGCCTTTGGAAAGGGGAAGCCCTTCAATGAAACCCATTGAATTATCAGACCATATCTTTGAGGGAATTGGCAGGGGTTGTAGCAACCCTACAGGTGTCATATAATCATTTTTGAACCGCTGACATATGCTACATTCTTGAAGGAATTCTTTTACCTTCTGTTGCATGTTTGGCCAATAAAAATTCTGCTTTACCCTAGACAATGTTTTTTGAAATCCAAAATGTCCTCCAATAGGTGAGGAATGGCATTCTATCAGAATTTTTGGTATCAGGGTAGACTTGGAGCTTAGGTAAACCTTTCTATTTATAAACCAAATCCCATTACGATAATGGAGGTGAGAAGTATCTGTTGAGGTAGTTGTGATTCTCAGCTTATCATAAAAAAGGTCTTGTTGAACTTCTTGTTGGAGTGTTGTCCATCAAGCTGCTAGAGGTTATGAGATAGATAGGTACTAAAATTATACTACTATGGATAATGAGTCAGGTCCACGGTTCTCAGATCCTTTTTTATATTCGATCACATAATCATAGCCTATAAGTTTAGGCAACCAACGTGCCTAAACATGGGTGGTTATTCTCTATTCCAGCAGATACTTAAGGCTTCTTTGATCAGTTCACACGGTGAAGGGTTTGCCTAATAGGTAGGGGAGTCATAATCTAATAGCCTTGACCATAGCTAACATTTCCTTCTCATAAGTTGACAAGGCTAGGGCCGATCCCTTGAATGTTGTACTAAAATATGCTACTGGCCTATTCTCTTGGTTGAGGATTGCCTTAAGACCGATGCCAATACCATCACATTCAATCACAAAGAGTTGCAATAAATCAGGTACGTGCAGGATAGGAGAAGATATGAGAGCCTTTTTTAGCTGTTGGAAGGCAATCTCAGGTGCCTCACTCCAATGGAAGCCTTCCTTTCCCAACAGTTGAGTTAAGGGTGCCACTAATCCTCCAAAATGTTGAATGAATTTTCTGTAGTAGCCTGCTAACCCAAGGAACCCTCGGACACCCTTAGTTGTGGTTAGCTTGGGCCATTCCTTGACAACATGGATTTTAGCAAGGTCCACTGAGACTCCTTGCTCAGAGATAAAGTGGCCTAGGTAATCCACCTACAACACACCAAATTGGCACTTGGATTCTTTTACAATTAATTGATTATTGGTCAGTAACTAAAGGACAAATTGTAGTTGCCACTTATGCTCCTCCCAAGATTTGGAATACACCAGTATATCATCAAAGAAAACCAAGAAAAATTTTCTGAGATAGGGTCGAAAGATATCATTCATGAGACTCTGGAAAGTGGCTGGTGCATTAGTGAGGCCAAACAGCATTACCAAGAACTCATAGTGACCCTCATGTGCTCTGAAGGCAGTTTTATATGTATCATCCTCTTGAACTCTTATTTGGTGGTATCCTGAATGCAAATCTAGCTTGGAATAAACCATAGATCCATATAGTTCATCCAACAACTCATCAACGACAGGTATAGGGTATTTGTCTTTGATAGTAAGGGCATTTAGAGCTCGATAATCCACACAGAATCTCCAGTTGCCATCTGTTTTCTTGACAAGCAACACTGGTGAGGAAAATGGGCTATTACTCAGTTTGATCAGTTAGGATTGTAGGAGCTCATGCACTATCCTTTCAATCTCAATTTTTTGATATTGTGGGTAACAATAGGGTCTAACATTCACTGGTTTAGAGTTAGTTTGTAGGGAAATTTGGTAGTCATGTACCTGTGTAGAAGATAAGCTAACAATTGGTTCAAAAAATTTAGGAAATTTAGTCATTAGCTTATTTATCTTTGGAGAGTATATCTAGGAAGGTTTCTGATGATTGACTGTTGATCTTATTTGTAGGAGTAACCCTACACCTTGTAAATTCTGGCATTCCTTAGGGTTTAGGGCTATCATATTGGCTCTTCCCAACCCTTGGAAGGTGTGTGAACTTCCTTCTGAATTGAAACTTAGAGTAAGCTTCTTGTAATCTATCTAAATAGGCCCTAGGGTTTCTAGCCATTGAACCCCTAGAACCAGTTGACATGCTGCCACTGGTAACACATAGTAATCAGCTTCTACAAGATGTCCTTGAATGATGAGAGTGAGGTTGCAGCATTGTCCAACACACTCTAATTTCTCACAGTTAGCCACCATTACTTTCAATTTTCTTCCCTTAGCTATTGGTAAGCCAAATTGGGTAGCTAAGGCCTGATCGATGAAGTTATATGTACTGCCCCCATCAATCAGTACCAACACATTCTTATTTTTTATTTTTCCCATGATACGTAAGGTTTGAGGATGTTTAGTTCCTGCTATAGCATGGAAGGAGATTTCAGGTAGTATTACCTGGGGGTCCAGTAGTGATGTGGATTCCTCACACTCTTCTGTAACATTCTGGTTCAATTCTCCAATCATAAAGAGTTATGGACATGCACATTGGTGGCCCATAAAACATTTATCATTACAGTAGTAACATAATCCCTTCTCTCGCCACTCACGTGCCTCCTGATTGGTCAACTTTCAAAAGATTATTGGTTGAGTGGAGCTACTGTGTTGAGCAAGAGTAGGTCCTAACAGCCCTGCACTAGTGTTAGTTACTGGTTTGGCGATGTTGACAGGTAGTTGATAACTAGGGATGGGCTTAGATTTCTTCTGTAAGAAATTCCTTTCCTCAATTAATCATGCCACACCAATGGCATCAACCAGATTTTTGGGTTGCTTGATTTTAACATCAATTCGAATCTCATCCCTTAATCTTGTGATGAAGCATCCAATTAGAAACTCTTCAGGTAATCCATCCATACAACGAGATAATTTCTCAAAGGATTCTTGGTATGCTGCCACACTCACAGTGTGTCTTAGGCCAGATAGTGATTCTGAGGGGTCCTCATAGTCTGTGGCTCCAAACCTCAGTTGCGTAGCTTTGGAGAACTCCTCCCAAGTGAGAGGTCCATGAAATATTGTGAGCCACCGGTGCCACTGTAACACGATGCCTTCCAAGTGGAAGGAAGCCAATTATACTTGTTGGTTAACAGCTATATTAGTGAACTTGAAGTACTGCTCGGCCTTATAAATCCATCATATGGGATTCTCTTCGGCAAACCTTGGAAAAGACAGCCTCAATTGGGGATGATTGTTATCCGTAACTGATCGCGAAGTGTGGGGCTATGATTGGTTGGTTTCGTCTCTAGAAAAAGGGTTATCCTCAGGTAAGTTACGAGTTAAGCATATTGCTTGCAACTCAGTGAGTACTACTTGTAACGTGTTATCATGGTGTGCAAGGGTTTCTATTACATCATTGCGAAATTCGATATTGGATCTTCCTCAAGTATCCATTCTCGCCACTAGCTTTGATACCACTGTTACGATTAGGGCAGAGAAGATGAACAACGAAAAGAAAAAACTGCAAAGGGAGAGGGGAACTTAGGTATAATTCTTCACATCCTTTATTTCATTTCTTAAGGGCTATATATAGCCTAAAACTTCATAGATAAACCAGAGCAAAATTGTGTGAATCAAGTGCACTAGTATGCTTACAGATTTTTGACATTTTAACCGAATTGTGTAGTGGTTTTCTCGTGCCAGTACTGTGTCTAGTTGCGCCCATATGTGGCTGGTGGAAGCACCTCGTTCGTCGGTTGAAGCAACTCGTAGTGGCTAAGCTAATATTGTTCGTATCATAATGATATGGAAACAACATCACATATATCATGGGAATGTCATGTTGTAAAATAGGTATTAAGCTCTTCCAATACTACATTTTTATTTTTTGAAAATAAAAAAATCCTTTTTATAGAGGCAATATGGATGAAAAATGAAAAACATGCTAAAAATAATCTTGAATATATTATAGTGATGGCCTATAAGATTTGAAAGGAAAGGGCTTAATGCCTTTTTAAAGGTAACCATGGAATTTGGCTTATATTTGTACTGGAGCTACTGCAATATTAGAAGAGTTTCATAAGCTAAGTACCAAGGAAAAGCTTACTACTAGCCACCCACATCAATAGTAAATTTTACCACTAGTAAAGAGCTTAAAAGTTAATATGGATGACACGATTTCTATAACAAACAATGAAGTGAGCTTTGGTTGTATTATAAGAGATACAACTGGACAAGTCTTTGGTACTATGGTTAATACTAAGGTAGCCTTTCCTACCTTATTGCTGAATTACATCAATGTGATGGGCCTTACTTTTAACTTGAAAGCAGGTTGTCAGGATTTAATATTGGAATTTATTCACTATTGGTTGTTTAACGTAACAATAATATAGGTTCCAAATTAGCAATGTAGGGTCACATTGCTAACAATAATTAGTAACTAGTGCTCGTTCTTTTTCTTGTGTATATTATCTCCGAAGAGCATATGATGTTGCTCATAATTTTGTTAAGTATGCTATGTCTTGTAATGATTTTGAGACTTAGCTTGAGGAAGCTCCTGATTGGCTTTTTACGGCTTTAGATTTTGATATGAACTCTATTACTACTTAATATAACTACACTTTTCTTTAAAAACAAATATACATATTTTAATGCTTTTGATTCATTTTACATCCTCTTTAATTTCTATTTTTTAAATTCATTTTACACTCTCTATTCATTTTACATTCTCTTCGATCAAGAGCTTTGATCGATCGACTTTAACCGCAATCGATCATGCAACATTTACACAATAAATTTCTACGTGCATCATGAATTCAATTCTAAACGTGTTTGTAAATAATTATTTACCTAAAACATAATTATTTGAAGTTTGTAGGTTTCTTGAACATTGAATAACAAACATAAAAACATGCATAGAAACTAATGTATACTTTATTTTTAACGAATAATATTAATTCTCATGAACCTTTCATAATGCATTGTAATAAAATTGATGATATTAGAAAACAAAAAAAAGTAAGATCAAAAGAACAAAAACTCACAATCAAAGCGCAAAAAATAAAAAAAGAAAAGAAAGAAAGAAAAAATATTTAAAGTGAGGGCATACAAAAAAGGTCAAATCAAAATGGTCAACAAGAAATGTGTGAGAATTTTGAAGATAAAATATGAAATTTTCCACCGTCACATTATTTATTTAACTCCATTTTTTATAATAGATCACAACACTTGTCCCATTAGCCAACATCTTATCAATAATTTTCATCTAACAATAATTTTCATCTAACAAACTATAGAATACTAATTTCAAAGGACATGAGAGTACATTATTGGATTTGTACTTTCTTATTATCTTATATTTGTATTTATTCATTTAGATTTTTCATAAGCTCAGAAAAAAATTACAAAAAATAATATTTTAAAATTTATAATAATAAAAATAACATATAAAAATTATATTTAATAATATTGAATTAGATTCAAAATAAAATAATGTGTCATATTTTTTAAAAGTAAAAAAACATGAGTTGGTCATTACAGATATTATTTTCATTATTATAAATTTTAAAAATATTATATTTATTATTATTTTTAAATAACTATTGTATTTAATCTTTGGTCATTTATCTTACAAACTTTTTAAGATAAATATTGTATTTGTTAGCATTAAATTAATGTAACTTAATATCAACCATTAAATTTTATATGAAAAGGAAATATTAAATTTAGTAACAATCCAACAAATATAAAGAGTGGTGGGAAAGAGGCAAGACTATTTATTAGATTTAACCCGAAAAAGACTGAGTCCACAGACGGTAGGAATGGTGAGAGAGAGGCAAGAATATTTATTGATGGATTGAGTCCACAGACGGTAGAATATGGCATGCCTGGCATGGATGGTTGCATGCTTGTCGAATATGGCATGCCCTGGTTGTAGAATGATGTCATGCCTAACATGTGTTGTGATTGATATTCTTTTATAGTGGAAATTTCACTTAACATTGAGGCCTTAAAGGAGTTGAGTTCTTCTTGAATTTTAGTTTACTTCTCCTTACTGACCGTCTGAGTCATTTGTTTTGGAATCAAAGTTAAAAGTGATGGTTGAAAACCCAAACTTATCTAATAATTATATTAGAATTACTTATCTATGAAAACCGACTATATTTCTATGAAGATTTAATCACAAATAAGCACATTACGATTTATGAAATTTCTGGAATAACCACATACATCATGCATTAGGTGTCAAACTCGCATTCAACATACGGTATTTATCACAAGAAGCATTCATTACACATCTCCTCTCGGTCTCAATATAATGCAACAAATAATCTAAATCTTGATCAGAAATTTAAAAGGATTAAGCATGGAAATAAATACTCGACTTGAAAACAATGAATTCATATAACCATAACAAAAGAAATAATATTTTCATGATTCAACTACATCATAGCCTTAGCAAAAACGAATTAGTTCATAACGAAAATAAGAACAAACATATTCTCAATTGAATCCATGAACAAAAAATCTGAATAAAATGCAGAAAATAAAAGCTAAGGAGAAGAGATGAAAAAACTCTTGAAGAGTAAGACTTGGTAGCAACAATGGTGATGATCCTTCAAGCTTCTCCAACCTTTCTCTCCAACATTTCCTTTTCTCCTGCAAAAATAATTCAATTCTGCTCTCTCTACCGTGGCCTCCTTCTCCATCATAATGTATATATAGGTCTAGGGTTTTGGAGGGAAATTTTGGAACAAAACAGCATAAAAAAATGTTTTCGAACGAAACTCGCTGGCGGCGAAGTTATTCTCGCCGCGGCGAGATTTCTGGAAAACTTACGATTTCGGTTCCGCTAAATCTCGCCGGCGGCGGATTATTGTGGCCGGGCGGCGAGATGCACTTGTGATGTAGAGCATCTTTCCCAGGCTCTTCGATTATTTCACCCTGGATATTTGTTCTGATGTATTGCTTCAAGTATTCTATTTGAGTCTTTAAATTGCGTTTTTAAGCCAAAATACCTCAAAAACAATAAAAATACCCGTGATTCAAAAAAGACAACTCTATACAAATAATAAAGCACACAAATATATCGTGCATTATTACATCAATTAATTCATAAAATCATTTATTTTAGACTTTGTATCAATCGAAATTACTAACCAACTTATTTAGTTGTTCTTCTCCTCACTTAGTCATCAGTCTTGACTTTTTCGTTTTGGGAGTCTGTGTTTCTATGTACAATTTAGTTCGGGTAACCGGTTTACCCAATTCAGCTTCCTACATAAATTATGAAATATTTATTAACCATGACATGAAATTAAATTGAGGAAAATAAATATAAAAATATTTATAAATTAACACAAATTAATAATACCATTATATATCTAACTTTAGGATTTGAAGACCTCCCAGTACAGTTAGGAGGAATGGTATGCATTTGTATATTTTGATATTCTTCCCTAATAATTTGAAATTCATCTGTACGTCTATAATCCACGAAGTCTTTTCAAACTTGAGATGTAATCTAGGGGTGTCCTTCAGGGATTTTGTAGAGCTCTACTTCATAAAGTGGTTCCAAATATGGAAACACATAATTTCTTGCCAATTTAGAAGTCTTGTATTCCTTCCACGCCTTATTTGCAATCTTATAACACTTGTTCTTCTAATTGTCATCGACTTTGTAACGATTATGTAAAAACACACTAAAAAAGATTAGATATAATATAAAAAAGATACAATATATGTAATTGATTATAAAATATAAGAGACTTACACAAATGGTTATCCATATTTTGAACTTTTCTACATCGTCAACCTGAGACCAATCATTTATATTGATTGGTATACTGGACTTCACAAGTCTACCAATAGAGGATTTCAATTGTTGGCCATTTTCCCCTATTGGATTACCAGTAGCATCAAATAGAACAAGTACTCTATCATCTGGGTTAAGTGGAGCATCAGGTATATTCGCCCAACCCTCTCTTTTAAAATTCCATAATGGATCATTTGGATCTACAAGTTCTATTACCCGAGGATCCATAAAATATCTACAAACAATGAAGAAATATAAATTAATTCACAATTTTAGGAATATACACACATATATATAAGAGTTATTACAATAATATAGAACATACGTTAGGTTTAATTAGGTTGTTGATCGTATACATATATTCCTTCACAATCACTTCGAGCCCATGACGAAGAGTCATCATCATGAACTAGATTATCACATACATTAGGCAATTTGTTTGAGAAATTACTAATATTGGTTAATGTATCAAGCATAAGGTCATCATCTTTTAAAGCATCACAATGGTAAAATTCTTTTTGTGGAGGCGTTAACACAACAGACCATCTTGTGTCAATTTGATAGCTCACGTAAAATTCTTGTTTTGTATAAAGTGCTAACGTGAAAGGATCATCAGTGTGACTTATCTAAGATAAATTTACAAGGGTAAATCCAAAATCATCTATTTTATATCCAATATTGATAACATCTTCAGCCCAATCACGCAAGAAAACTGTTTCATGGAAGACCTCATAATCCAATTCCCAAATCTCTTGTATTATACCATAATATGTTCTATTCGAAAGTATTGGATTACCATCTTTTGAACTGGCAAATTGCATTGTTTGTGCAACCATCTTCACACCACTATTTTGATTTATTCGGACTTTGTCCCTAGCTTGAGTTGTAAACCTCAATCCATTTATTGTGAAACTAGAAAATGATTTGACATCGAATTTTGGCCCATGTGCAAGCCATTCTAAACTTTATGTTATTTTATGATTGGGTTTCTTGAGTTTATCTTGAATCTATGTATACAAAAATATGAAATGTGTTCAAAGCAAAGTTTTAAAACATATAAATTTATATCTATTTTTACATTTATATCATTTATGTTGTAAAACATTTCAATATTACATAAAAAATAAATAAACTTTTCAATTTTTAAAACAATTTTGACCTTTACAAGATATAAAAGGTATGAGCAAATTTGTAGATATTATTAATATTACCATTCTAATTATACTATTATAATTATCCGCACCTGTTAAGAAAAATATGATCTTTTTTTTTTTGTTGATAATTTATCCTTAAATGACATTATTTAATGCTACATATTGTAAAATAAAATATATTAAAGTGTCATTATCAAGAAATTATACCACTAATAAGACCCTTATCCTTAGGGTTGTTTCTTGACGAGACAAATCCCAAGAAAGAATATATGGTACAAGATAAGGATGAGAACAATAAAATGAGGAATGTAAAACGAAAAATAGATATCTGTATTATAAATATGAGGTGAGGCAAGACAGAGATTGTATATTCCGCCCCGTTCTCCGAAATTATATATTCTATTTTAATAAATATATAAAAATTTATTTTTTTTATAAATTTAACTATATTTAAACTTAAACTAATCATAAATAATACATTATATATTTTATATCTCATCTTTATTTTTTAATTCTATTAAAACATTAATAATTTTTCTTTTGCAAATATTATTTAAATTCTAAAAATCTAAAATTTTATAATTATTTTATAATTTATTGATATTATTTAAAACTAGTTAATAACAAGATTATATAAATGTTGTTTAATATAAAAAAAATTATGTATTTCTTGTTATATATATTTTATTTTTTTTCCTTTGGCATAAATATTTTTTATTATTTATTGACTCAAAATTTAATTTACCCAATATAAAATATTTATTATTGGCATACTATTTTTATAAAGTTTCATTTATAATAAAAATATAAAATTATTAAAAAAAAATATTTAAGGTTTATTAAGTTTTCTTTATATTTAACCATCCATCGATGTCCGTCACTAGTAACTAATAACCACAAGTCATCGATGAAGATGAATGACCAACGATAAAATGCGTCACAATTGAAAAAGAAAAAATATATCTCTTTCATTAATAAATCATATTCATCAAACTTAGTCAATTTTATTATTTTATGATCATTGGACTTATTAATTTTCTAGTTTAGCTTTGCTTTATTAAAAGTTTTAAAAATTGTTATTCTTATTTGCCCAACTATTAAGAACACAATATTCGTCTCTGTCCAAAAGGTTTATAAAACCTAGTCAATTGGACACATCTCTCTTTACGTTGAATTGAAAAATATCTAATTCAATTTTTACCGATTAAGTCAGTGATGATGAAATTTTGATTAATTAAACAATCAATTAAATTTTATTGATAAAATTAAATTTATGTATGATTAAAGTCAAATCATATTATATTAAAAAATATTATGTTATTATTGTCACATTTTATAAAAAAAAATAAGTAGGATGTAAAAATGTAAAAAAAAAACAAGATAAAGCAACGTGTATAAATTAGGAGAGTATATAAAATAAAATATTGTATGAGATAACTCTCTTTAAGGATTGTTTTTATTTTTGATCCATTCATTATTTTTGAATATATTTTCTAAAATATTTTATTTTTTTTACCTGCATTAAAAAGAACAAAAATTGCTCGAGCTCTAATAATTTGATAACACATGACCACTTTAATACCTACAAATCTTATTATGCTTTCAAGAAAAAATTTATGCCACAAATGTTATTTTCTTCTAGATATAATGATAAAAATAATGATGTAAATAATAAAATAATTAAAATAATTTAAAAACTTTGAAAATAAATTATAAGAAATAATGTTTATGAACTAATTGAAGTCAATTAAATTATTATTATCTCATATATGTACTTTTTAAATTTATTAATTATTTACATTAGTTTTTGTCAACATTAATGATTGAATATATCACTCGTTCTTATAAACCTAATAACAGTGAATAGAAAATAAACTATTAGGACCTCGAACGATATAGGATATTAGGACCTCGAACGATATAGGATGTGATGACATTTTACCCTCAATACTTGTGTAAATCCGGGTAGTAAAAAAAGGAGGAGACTAATGTTTCTCTTTGTAATTCAGAGAGATGAAGAGAGATTTAGAGTTATATCTTTGTAATTATTTCATTGTTAGATAATTAAGAGATTATGTACTAGTTGCTTATCTTGTTGAATATTTATACGATATTGATGCTTATTTAGTGACTCGGCTACCCTAAAAGTTATAACTTTTTAAGACTTTTCACATTGTTAATTTACACTAATTATTAACTAAATCAAAAAAAATATTTTTGATTTTTTATAAGTAATTTTAAAAAAATAGGAAATTATTTCTTCCCAATCTAGTTAGTTAATTAATTAAACAATCAATAATGAGAAAAAAAAGAGTTCAGATAAAATATCAAAACAATAAATATATTTTTTAAAAATTAGCAAATATAATAAATGATATAATTTAAGAAATAAATCAATAATATAAAGTTATTTTTAATTCAAATAAAACTTTAATTTTCTTTTTATTTTTGTTACTTATTATAGATTTTTATTTTTAATAATAGTAAATGATAAGAGTCAAATTATTGCATTTTTGTTATGATTTAAATGTTGATATTTGTGTAAAAATTGTGTTTATTTGATTATTTAATCCACAAATGTCATTTCACGGGTATTTCGTGTTTAAAATGCAATTTCAAGTAAAATCGTGATTTTGGAGAAGTTTTGGACAAAGTACAATGATCGGGATTGAGTGAAAATAAAAAGAAAACAAAGTTTCAAAATTTAGAAATCCCGCCGCAGGCCAGAATATTTTCACCGCCGGCGAAAATCTCACGGCAAAAATCTTCCCAAGAGCACGGATTTTGGCAAATTCATCTCGCCGTGGCCAACATAATATCGCCTCCGGCCAAGTGATCTCACCGCCGACCAACATAATCTCGCCGCCGGCCAAAATCATCAGAACCAAAATCATAACTTTTCTAGAAATCTCGTCGTGGCAAGAAAAATGTCGCCACCGGCGAGTTTTGTCCGAAAACACATTTTTTATGTTGTTATGTTCCAAAATTGCCCCCAAAACCCTAGATCTATATATACTATAAGATGGAGAAAGAGGCCACGGCAGAGAGAGGAGATCTAAGTCATTTTTGGAGGAGAAAAGACAATTTTGGAGAGAAAGTTTGGAGAAGCTTGAAGGATCATCACCATTGTTGCTACCAAGTCTTCATCTTTAAGAGTTTTTCATCTCTTCTCCTTAGCTTTTATTTTCTGCATTTTATTCAGATTTGTTATTTATGGATTCAATTGAGAATATGTTTGTTCTTATTTCTATTATGAACTAATTTGCTTTTGCTAAGGCTATGATGTAGTTAAATCAAGAAAATCTGATTTCTTGTGTTATTGTTATATGAATTCATTGTTTTCAAGTTGAGTATTTATTTCCATGCTTAATGCTTTTAAATTTCTGATCAAGATATAGATGATTTGTTGCATTATCTTGAGACCGAGAGGAGATGTGTAATGAATGCTTCTTGTGATAAATATTGTATGTTGAATGCGAGTTTGACACCTAATGCATGATGTATGTCGTTATTCTAGAAATTCTATAAATCGTAATGTGCTTATTTGTTATTAAATCTTCAGAGAAATATAGTTGGTTTTCATAGATAAGTAAATTTAATATAACTCGAGAGAGAGTATTATATAAGTTTGGGTTTTTCAACCATCACTTCTAACTTTGATTCTCATATAACATCACTTGAAATCGGATTGAATTGATTTAGCGAAATCAAATGCCTTAGCGTTTTTAATCATTTGTGAACAACATTAAATTTTTTTATTTGTGTTTAGTTTTAAGTTAATTTACTTCTTAAACAAATTCAACAATTCTGTTTTCAAATAAAATTAGGATTAGTCAATTTCGGTACTTAGTAACGCCATTCCTTGTGGGTTCGATATCCGTACTTTTGTACACTTTATTACTTGAACGATTCGTACACTTGTGAAAATACGCATCAATTTTTTGGTGCCGTTGCTGGGGAATGGTTTGATTTTATTAATATCGATACTACCTAATCTTAGTTTTAATTTGAAGTTAATTTGCTTTATCATTATTTCATTTTTAATTTTGTTTATTTTTCTCTTTTATTTCATTTATCATAAAAAAGGTAACTTTGTGTTGTTTTTGTGCTAGTTAATTTTCTGGTTGAAGGATTGTTGTATGAGACGTACAAGAAGCCTTAACCATTTTCCATTTGATCCGGAGATTGATAGAACATATAGGCGTCTAAACCGAGAGAGAAGGCATTCAACCTCACCTCCTAATAGACAATCATCTTTGGATCCACCATTTATTGAGGGAGGTGGAAATCATAGAGCTTTGAGGGATTATGCTGCGCCTAATGTTGTTGGAACTACTTTGGGTATAAGGAGGCCAACTATTCAAGTCAATAACTTTGAGATAAAACCATCCTTTATCCAAATGGTTCAATCAAATCAATCTGGAGGTGTGTGATCTTTAGAAGATAAATGGTGTGTCTAAAGATGCTATAAGATTGAAGGTTTTTCCTTTTTCACTTCGGGATAAAGCCAAGGAGTGGCTAAACTCATTACCATTGGGATCAATTACAACATGGAATGAGTTGGTTCAGAAATTCTTGTCCAAGTTCTTTCCTCCTGCTAAGATGGCAAAATTTAGGAATGAAATCACATTTTTTACACAGTATGACCAATAATCATTGTATCAAGCTTGGGAAAGATTCAAAGAAATGTTGAGGAAGTTCCCACATCATGGTATACCAATTTGGCTGCAAGTCTCTACATTTTATAATGGGTTGGTTTCAAACTATCGTACAATGATTGATCTTTGCAATTTGGAGGGGTCTTTAATGGGATAAACGGAGGATGCTCATGAGTTGTTAGAGATTATGGCAGAAAACAACAATCAGTGGCATTCAGAGCGGGTAATTGCAAAAAGACCAGTAGCAGTACATGAAATTGATTCAGTGAATGCTTTGGGCCATTTCTGCCTTTCTTTTAAGAAAGATGGATTCTTTGTCATCCAAGTTGAATCCAAAGCAACTGCACAATGTGATTTATGTGGTGGAAATCATGCTAGTATCGAATGCCAAGCTGAAATCCATTTGCTTCACCAAATGCTTTGACGAAAAATATGTTTCAAATATCCAAAACCTCAACATAACCCGTATTCGAACACCTCTGATCCAGGTTGGAAAAATCATCCAAATTTTTCATGGGCAAATAACCAAGGGGGACTCAAACCGTCATCATCTTCCTACCAACCCCAAGACAATAAACAAACATATTTGGAAGGAACTTTGGGAAACTTCATTGAGGAGTCAAGAACAAATTTCAAAAATCGAGAAGCGATCAACAGGGACATCGAAACCAACTAGGCTGACTTTCAAAGCAGATTGCAAAAAGGTCTCAAGGATCGTTGCCCATTGACACAATAAATCCCAAAGAGCATGTAAAGGCTATCACATTGAGAAGCGGTAAAGAACTTGAATGGCAGGGGAAATCGGAGAAAAAGATGGAAGAATCTAAAGATAAGCCATCAATATCCCAAGATGTTCAACCTTCCCCAAATGCGAAATAGGAGCTTCCTATCCCATATCCTCAAAGATTGAATAATAAAAATCTTGATAATCAATTTGATAAATTTTTGGATATTTTTAAGAAATTGCATATTAACATTCCTTTTGTAGAGATGTTGGAACAAATGCCCAAGTATGCAAAATTCATAAAAGAAATTCTATCAAAGAAGAGGAAGATGGGAGATTATGAAACTGTCATGCTAAATAAGGAGTGCAGTGCAGTTCTTCAAAGAAAATTGCCACATAAATTGAAAGACCCAAGGAGTTTTACTATAACTTGTACTATAGAAGCAAGCATTAATTTAATGCCACTTTCTATTTTTAGATAACTAGGCATGGGAGAAGTAAAACCCACTTCAATCTCTCTACAATTAGCAGATTGATTGGTGAAATATCTTTGAGGGGTAATTAAGGATGTTTTAATTAAAGTTGACAAATTTATTTTCCCTGTAGATTTAGTGGTGCTTGACATGGAGGAAGATAGAGAAGTACCGTTGATATTGGGTAGACCGTTCCTTGCAACTGGAAGAACATTGATTGATGTTCAGCAAGGAAAGCTCATTCTTCCGGTGCAAGATGAACAAGTAACTTTTGATGTTTTTTAAGCAATGAAATTTCCAAGTGAGGTACATTCTTGTTTTCAAATTAACACTCTTGACAGGATAATCTCGGAAACCTTTGAAGAGAGAACTCCATTGCTACCACTAGAAGCTTGCCTTGTAAAATCTGCAACAATTGAGGAGGAAGATGAGGGAGTGAGACAATGTTCTCAATTACTGGAAGCACTTGATGAATATTTGTTCAATGATGAAACATTCAAGGAGTTGGGAACAAATGAAACTCCAACCTCAGTGATAAAGAAGGAAGTCAATAAGATTGAGCTAAAGCCACTGTCGTCCCATCTAAGGTATGCCTATCTTGAAGACTCTGAATCCTTTCCTGTTATTATTAACAATTCTTTGAATGATGAAGAGGAAAACAAGCTATTAGGATTTCTTCGGACTCATAAAATGGCAATTGGATGGACAATGGCGGACATCAAAGGGATTAGCAACTCTGTTTGCATGCATAAAATCTTGATGAATGAGGATTACAATCCCACAATTCAGCCATAAAGGTGCTTAAACCCAACAATGCAAAAAAGTGTTCAAGGATGAGGTGATTAAGCTTTTGGATGCCGGGGTAATTTATCCGATTTCAGATAGTGCTTGGGTAAGCCTAATTCATTGTGTACCAAAGAAAAGAGGAATCACAGTTGTAGAAAATGAAAACAATGAGCTTATTCCAACAAGGACAGTGACTGGGTGGAGAGTATGTATTGATTATCAAAAGTTGAATGACGCCACCCAAAAAGATCATTTTCCTTTGCCATTTATTGATCAGATGTTGGAAAAATTGGCTAGACATACTTATTATTGTTTCCTTGATGGATATTTTGGGTACAACCAAATTGCAATTGCACTAGAGGATCAAGATAAGACAACATTTACCTGCCCTTATGGTACTTTTGCATACAGAATGATGCCTTTTGGTTTATGTAATGCACCTGCAACTTTCCAAAGATGCATGATAGCGATTTTCTCTGATTTGGTCGAAAAGTTTATTGAGGTTTTTATGGATGATTTTTTTTGTTTTTGGCCATTCTTTTGATAATTGCTTGCATAATCTCTCTTTAGTCTTGAAGCGTTGTAAAGACAGAAATTTAGTGCTAAATTGGGAGAAATGTCACTTCATGGTTCAAGAAGGAATTGTTCTTGGCCATTGGATTTAGGCAAAGGGAATGGAAGTGGACCGTGCAAAGGTGGGGGTGATCAAAAAATTACCACCTCCAAAAACTGTAAAGAGCATTAGAAGTTTCTTGGGACATGCTGGGTTTTATAGAAGATTTATTAAGGATTTTTCAAAAATAACAAAACCTCTTTGCATTTTGTTAGTAAAAAATGCATAGTTTGATTTTTCTCCTGACTGTTTGAAGGCTCTTAACCTTTTGAAGGAAAAGCTCACTTTGGCCCCTATAATTTGTGCACCGTATTGGAGTCTTCCATTTGAGGTAATGTGCGATGCTATAGGTGCTATTTTGGGCCAAAGGAAGAATAAGTTGCTGCATGTGATTTACTATGCAAGCAAGACATTGATAGATGCACAACTTAATTATGCCACAACTGAGAAAGAGCTTTTGGCAGTAGTGTTTGCATTTGATAAGTTTAGATCTAATTTAATTGGGGGTAAATTCATTGTTTATACTGATCATTCTACTCTTAAGTATTTGCTAGCCAAGAAAGATGCCAAACCGCGATTACTAAGATGGATTCTTCTCTTGCAAGAATTTGACTTAGAAATCCGTGACAAAAAGGGGACCAAAAATTTGGTTGCTGACCATTTTTCCAGGTTGGAGGAAGATTACTTTGAGGTTGAAGGATAAATTAATGAAACATTTCCTGATGAGCAATTGCTTGCTATCTGAACGGCTACATGGTTTGCTGATTATGCAAATTATTTGGTTAAGAAAATTTTACCTCCTGACATGTCTTATCAACAAAGAAGGAAATTCTTTTCTGATTTGAAACAATATTTTTGGGATGAACCTTACTTGTATAAACATTGTGCAGATCAAATTATTAGAAGATGTGTACCAGAGGAAGAAATGGAAAGAATTCTTTGTCATTGCCATTCGAAGGAAATTGGAGGACATTTTGGTGGAACAAAAGCAAAAATTTTGCAATCTAGATTCTATTGGCCTTCATTGTTTAAATATGCTTTCAAGTTTGTTTCAATGTGTGATGATTGCCAAAGGAATGGAAATATTTCACGGAGACATGAAATGCCCTTAAAAATATTTTAATAATTGATTTATTTGATGTTTGGGGTATTGATTTTATGGGGCCTTTTCCTTCATCTCATTATAATAAATACATTCTTGTTGGTGTAGATTATGTCTCTAAATGGGTGGAAGCAGTTGCCTTGCCTACCAATGATGCTAGGGTTGTGATCAATTTTCTCAAGAAGAACATATTTTCAAAATTTGGCACACCTAGAGCTATTATAAGTGATGGAGGTAAGCATTTTTGCAATAACCAATTTGAGGCTTTGTTGCAGAAATATGGAGTAACACACCGTATAGAAACACCTTACCATCCTCAAACTAGTGGACAAGTTGAAGTGTCAAACCGAGAGTTGAAGAGGATCCTTGAAAAGACCGTAAATAACTCACGCAAGGATTGGTTAAGGAAACTAGATGATGCACTTTGGGCCTATAGGAAAGCTTTCAAGACACCTATCGGCATGTCTCCATACCGATTGGTGTATGGAAAAGCTTGTCACCTTCCAGTTGAATTGGAACATCAGGCATATTAGGCAATTAAAATTCTGAATTTTGATCTTAAGGCAGCAGGTGAAAAGTGGGTGATGCAATTAAATGAGATGGATGAAATGAGGAATGATGCTTATGAGAATGCCTGAATATACAAGGAAAAGACAAAGGTTTGGCATGATAAGCACATTTTGAGGCGAAACTTTGAGGTGGGACAGAAAGTGCTACTTTATAATTCTCGTCTTAGACTTTTTCCGGGAAAGCTTAAATCTCGTTGGTCAGGACCTTTTCTAGTAACCAAGGTGTTTCCTTATGGAGTAGTTGAGATTAGTCATGAAATAAAGAGAACTTTCAAGGTGAATGGATAATGGTTAAAGCCATATTTTGACGGAGAATTCAACAAGTAGAAAGATTCTCTAGAGTTACAACAACCGTAGTAAAGAATGACAGAAAGTCTAGCTAATGACTATAACTTAAAGCGCTTAATGGGAGGAAACCCATTAGATTAGTTTTCTCATCTTTTATCTCATTTTATTTTAGCAATTTTAAATTTTAAATTTTAGCTTAAATTTTAAGCTTTGGTAAATTATTAGTTAGATTTAAATTCTGCACTTCATTTTATGATAATTTTATTTTTAATTAAATTTACTTATTTTATTTGTCTTGCAGGTAATAAAAAAAATGCTACTATGATTGATTTTCTTTTATTGTTAACCCCTTGATTTAACAAATTACTGTGACTGTGATGGTGCACCTAACTCTTTTTCTCTTAGTGATGACGATAGCCATTTGCAGTTTTTCTTTCTTACATTGAGGACAATGTAAAGTTTTGCTTGGGGGTATGGTAAACGGTAAATCTTTTATTCGCTTCATTTTTAGTAGTTTTGTTTGTGTGTTTATTTGTGTTTAATTTTGATATTCTATTTATTTTTCTGCATTTTGATTAAATTTCTTTTATTTCTTTATTGTCTTATTTTTATTTTTTATTTTTTTCTCATTTGCATTGTACTTTTTTTAATTTGCACGTTGATGATAATAATGTGATTGTGATAACAAGTAGCTTTTAGAAGACATTAAATTTTGCTTCGGTTTAAAGATAACTTCAAATGTTGATTTTACCAAGTTGGCGACTCTTTTGGTATGTGGTATGATTTGGTTGATTAGTCTAAATGCTTAGAAAAGTCTTATGTGCGAATTTTTCATGGACATTTTTGTGATCTTAACAAACTCTAGAACTCATTTGAAAACCTCTTGAGGAAAAATAATTTGGAATTTCATTATTTAGGATATGATGTAGGCCATTTTTGGATCGATTGTGTTATTTTAAGCCTACCTTGTTATCTTTATATCACTAGTTACCTCCTTGAGCCTATTTATATATATTGTTAGCCTTATTTTTCTTTATTTTTGCCTTCTATAACCTACCTTTTATTTAGCCAATATATATATATATATATATATATATATATATATATATATATATATATATATATATATATATATATATATATAATTCCTACCTTATTTGTTAAGAGCACTTAATTTTGAACAAAAACTTTTCAAGAGCAATTGGAGTAAGGATGGAATAAAGAAATGAAAAAAATAAAAAAAGGCCTTCACACTCTAGTAAATAAAATAGTGTTAGTGATGGATTTACCGAGGTGAAAGATTGAGGAAAAAATTTGTTTATCTTTGGAAAAATGGGTTATGATCGGAAGAAACAATTTGGGTTAAATGGTGTTACTCTTTACTTAATTGGTCAGGTTTTAATCTAATAAGTGCTATTATTTGTATTTTGACACTTCCTGCTTCTTTTCTAACCAAATACCTAAGCCTAACATTACAAGCCTCATAAAGTCCTATTGATTCAAGGTGGTGTATTTTTTCTTCATTAGTGGAGGAGAGTTTTGAAAAGTGAGTCATGGAGTTTGAGAGATTTCACCTTTTTGTTTTCAGGGATGTTATGCATAATATTATCCGAGCATTATGGCAATTGGTTTGTGGTTTGATGGATGTTTAAGAGTCAATAACAATAGTGAAATTGGCATTTTAGATTTCTTAAAGCTTAGGTGACATTTAATTATTCTATGGTTGTGGTGTTATTTACAATTTTTGAGACATTTGTGCAAATTAATTGTTGTGTGATTTTATTATTTTGAGTTAGGATAGTTATAGGTAAGATTTTTTACGGGTATCATCACCGAAGCCCTCACGAGACTACAACTCGCCCTACTAGTGCTTAGGGGTTTAAAGGCTTATTTCACACGCTTAATGTAATTTTGTAAATAGAATAAATTTTCTATGAATTTTTCTCTTAATGTCTCCTTTGAATTTATTAAATAGATCGCTTTTTCTTGCTAGAGACTAGAAGAAGCTCGGTTTGGGGTTGTTGATAAGAGTCAAATTATTGCATTTTTTTATGATTTAAATGTTGATATTTGTGTGAAAATTGTGTTTATTTGATTATTTAATCCACAAATGGGATTTTACGGGTATTTCGTGGTTTAAAATGCAATTTCGGTAAAATCATGATTTTTGGTAAGTTGTTGGACAAAGTACAATGATCGGGATTGAGTGAAAATAAAAAAAACAAAGTTTCAAAATTTAGAAATCCCACCACAAAGTTAATATTCTCGGCTTCATTAAAATCTCACGGTGAAAACTCTTCCAGAGCACGGATTTTGGCAATTCCATCTCGCCGCTAACATAATCTCGCCGCCATCCAAGTGATCTCACCGCCGGCCACATTCATCTCGCCGTCGGCCAAAATCAGCGGAACCAAAATCGTAACTTTTTCCAAAAATTCACGCCGTGCATGAATAACACCATGTAGTTTTGTCCGAAAACATATTTTTTATGTTGTTTTGTTCCAAAATTGCCCCAAAACCCTAGATCTATATATACTATAAGATGGAGAAAGAGGCTAATGCAGAGAGTAGGAGATCCGAGTCATTTTTGGAGGAGAAAAGTCAATTTTGGAGAGAAAGTTTGGAGAAGCTTGAAGGATCATCACCATTGTTGCTACCAAGTCTTCATCTTCAAGAGTTTTTCATCTCTTCTCCTTAGCTTTTATTTTCTCGTGATTTTATTCAGATTTTTTATTCATGGATTCAATTGAGAATATGTTTGTTCTTATTTCTATTATGAACTAATTCGCTTTTTGCTAAGGTACATGATGTAGTTAAATCAAGAAAATATGATTGTGGTTATCGTTATATGAATTCATTGTTTTCAAGTTTAGTATTTATTTCCATGCTTAATGCTTTTAAATTTCTAATCAAGATATATAGATGATTTGTTGCATTATGTTGAGATCGAGAGGAGATGTGTAATGAATGCTTCAGGATAAATACCGTATGTTGAATGCTAGTTTGACACCCAATGCATGATGTATGTCGTTATTCTAGAAATTTCATAAATCGTAATGTGCTTTATTTTGTGACTAAATCTTCTTAGAAATATAGTTGGTTTTCATAGATAAGTAATTCTAATATAACCCGAGTATAGAGTATTAGATAAGTTTGGGTTTTTCAACCATCACTTCTAACTTTAATTCTCATATAACATGACTTGAAATTCCATTGAATTGATTTAGCAAAATCAAATGCCTTAGCGTTTTTAATCATTTGTGAACAATATTAAATTTTGTTATTTGCGCTTTAGTTTTAAATTAATTTACTTTTAAACAAATTCAATAATTCAAGTTTTCAAATAAAATTAGGATTAGTCAATTTCGTACTTAGTAACACCATTCCTCGTGGATTCGATAATCGTACTTTTGTACACTTTATTACTTGAATGATTCATACACTTGCTAAAATACGAATAAGTAAACACAATAAATAAATAAATTATTTTTAAAATATTTTTAAAGGATATTTATTGTATATAGTTAGAAAAAACTAATGTCATTATTCACAAAGGCTATCTTTTACAATATATTTCACTTTAATGTCATTAATTGCACTTTTTAAACTTTATGAGTATTCTAAGTAAAGAGAAAAACGTACAAAGATAAGTGATATTTTGCCAAGACTTGCTCTATATTCTTTAGAGAAATAAATAATATTGAAGAAGAAACCAAACAAACAATTCCAAACAGAACAAAGTTAAAGCGAGATGAAGAATCTCATAATTCTCATTTTCTCGAGGAAATTTCTTTTTCACAACACTAATCAATTGCTCACTTATCTAAACATCAAGTTTTTTTTTCTTGTTTTTTGTCAATGTCTAAAATCATGTTTGAACTAGTTTCAGATCTTAGTGAAAGTCATTTTAAATGAAAAAGATGATAACAATTTACTATTACGATGATATTACTTTATTATATCGCTTAAAAAACTTGATGCTTTAGAAGTCCTTTCAAGTGAGATGATGATATTCAAATGTCATGTATCCTCATGAAATACCTAATCAGTGATGCACACTTGATTGGGTGAGAAAGTAGATTCTTTTTATGAAATTAGTAAGGCTTTTGAATTAGATTTCATTAAAGCTTATCTTGTTATGATAAGGTAGGTATGTCTTAGTAAATCTTACCACAATATTAGATGTAAATGTTAACTCTTCTCACACTCAACCAATACCTTCACACTGGCCAATGTCTTATCATAAATTTTATTTTTTATTAAAATTGTGTGAAGTAAGACTTATAATTATTATGATATGGTATGACATTGTCATGGTAAGCTATATCACGACACTAGATGTCAGTTGTTTACCTTCTCACCTTAGTTAAATGTTTTATCATATCAGGTCAATACTTTACCGTAAATCTTATTTTGTTTATCAGAATTGTTCTAAGATAGATCTTATATCCGAGAAATTTTAGTCTATCAAAATCGTGTAATTTTATGTTACATTTTATTAGAATTTCATCTTATTTTTCTAGTTTTAATTTCATATATTTTATTTATTGTTTGATTAATCTTTCTATTTCCAAGTTTTTTAATCTTTTTTTTAAATAAATTCTCTTATGTTTCCAATAAAGGTTAAGACAAAAAATTTCCAAATTTTAATCAATGGTTATTACATCGTATTATTACTCAATTGAATTTATTTCATGATTTTCTATAGACTTGTTAATATATAAGTTTCAAATATAAAATTTTAAGTTCCCATAATATTTTTCACATAAGAGATTTTGATCACAAAACTATGAGTAAAACATATAGTAGTATTTGTTTTGCTCATTCGTGAGATGTATTCATGCCTCTAACGAGGAAGCGGTGCAAAAAAGTTTCAACTTTTGATTTTTATTAGAAAATTATTCAACTTTTGAATTTAATCGTAATATTAATATATTTTTTACAAATACATATTTTCTTACAAATATACTAATACTAATAGTATACTAAAATATATATTTATTAACATATTAGTAATATATACATTTTTTTATTCATAAATATTATTAACAATTATTATTAAATATTTGTCACATAATATGCATAATATTTTTGTCATGCAAACATTCTAAAAAAGTCATGAATTTAGTACTAGAATTTTTTATAACTTTGCATGTTTTAAATGAAAAATATTGGTGGTATTTTGTTTTTTAATAGTTTTCTTCTGACCATTTTTTAGTGCTTAAATAATGTTTTAATGGATTTGTAAACCTTAACAAAAAGATACAGGAGATTGAGGAGAATTAGAAAATCTTGAACCTTGAACTCGATCTTCCTATAACATCTTCAAAAAAGATTGTAATAATGGAAAGCTATAAGACAATAATAACTTGCTTCCTTCAAATTAGTGTTTATGTTATGATAGAAATAGAGACAAAAAGAAAAGATACCCTGAGTAGCAACCTTGACACTGTCTATGAATCGCCTACTAGAATTAGAAATGAAAGTGATGACTTGAAAAAAGAATATTACTGTGTAGCAAAATCATAATCTTTTTTCTTACTAATAAACCCATCTCTTTTAGGGTTAAGGAAAGGGGCCAAGTCTCTCTTTGATAAGGCCAGTAGTTTATCCTTGGTTTCTTTTTGCTTTTGATTTATTGTTCTTTGTTATTTTTCTTATTCTCACAATAGATAACAATGGATGAGCTATGTAATCCGTTTAAGGATGCGTATAATCGAGACATGTAGCGAGGATTACGAGGAAGTGCTAGAAATATGTTTTTTATTGGAAGCTATATGGGGCACAAAACCCTCTCTCTATGATTAAAGAGGCTTTACATATACCATGGAAGGATTTGAGAATAGTACAATACAAGGCTCTCGCCCTTAACATTTTCATGTTCTATTTTGATGACCCAAGTAGAATTGAGTGGGTTCTCAACCATCAACAGGGAATGTAAACAATAATCTCCTACGCTATAACCATATAGATATGTACTAGAATAAATGATATTTATTTGCATACTATTTTGATTTTGTTTCAAGTTGATGATGCTCCTCTAGTTTGTTTGTTTGCTAAAAAGATTATGCACATCGCTACTATTGTTGGAGAGGATAAAAAAGATTAAAATTTCAGGCGTAACATCAAAGCATCTTCGCTTTGCTAGAGCTAGAGTTGAAGTTAAATATCTCTATCCCACTATTTTTGGGTGCTTGGATACATTGTGCAAAGAAAACACCTTTCTCGGGCAGAAGCTAGATGTAAACCGCCATGCTTTTGGTGGTTGAATCGCACGACATAAAACAATTGGTTGAAGAAAATAGAGGAAACTTAATTGAATATTTTCGGAGCTTGGCTTCGGCTCCCCGATTCAAACCTAGTCTAGAATTAGTAGTTAAGATGTTAAAACCAAAAACTCGAGTGGCTCTCAATACGGGGTTATGGTGGATCAAGGGTAAGACAAAGATAATCAAACAATGGAATGGTTCGTCAAGGTAATATTTCTAATTGTCAAGGCGGTCGCTTCTTATGTAGTTCGGACCAAAGATTTGAATTTTCTACAAGTAATAGAGACAAGAGGAAGTATGGTTGCAAAACAATATTGATACATATAGTGATAATGATGGGAACCCTATACTATCTCAAGCATCTACATAGCTGGTCAACAATAGACACCTAACGAAGTCTAAATGCTTTAAACCTGGGAATATCCTAGTGATAAAAGCCTTTCCAAGTAGGGCAACAAGGTATAATAAAATGAAGCGGATTTGTCCGGACTATAATCTAAAAAAAAATTGAAAATGATGGGACAAACATGATTGGGAATGGCACAATTTAAGATGATATAATGGTAGATTCAACAAATACTTTTGATTATACCTTAAGGACATCACACGGAAGCGGGTCAATGGAACCCCATTAGTAACGAGTCTTTTATTAAGTTGGAAACTTTACGGTATAGGAAATAAGAGTAGCTGCTTCGCACTTAAGGAACTAGTTAGTAATAATAAAGCTCCTTTGATTTTATTTCAGGAAACTTGTTTTAATTCTAGATAGGTTGAACAATTATGAACTAATCTTGGCTTTGGTGGTAATTATGTTATGGAAAGAAAATAAGATGGCAGTAGGGATTGATTCTTTTATGGCTGTAGGTTCGAGGTTACTAATTTGTCCACCAATGACGGACATATTAATTATTCTCGTTTGTGCACCTTTGGTAATAAGTGGTACCTTATTGGCTTTTATGGTCATCCTAATAAAACCCAACCTATCTTCTCTCGGGGATTTACTTCAAAAGCTCCTCCCATGGTTAGTACGTTGGTTATTTCAATGAAATTATGAATAATGGCGGTAAACTCTGAGTGGTTTCCCAGAGATCTATATCAAATGCATAATTTCTATCAAGCCTTTGCTAATTACAACCAAATCTCCTTAGTAATGACAGCTTGTTCATTTACTTGGGATAACCACCATTATAATGATGGAAATGTCAAGGTTCACTTGGATCAGATTGCTACTAATTCACGCGTGCACTACTATATACTTGGTATGTTACCTCACATTTGGTTTCATCATACTCGATCATTGTTGGAATTGATAGGCAATGAGAACTTTGCATGAAGCGAAGTGTGAGATGCCAAAAGTTTTTTTATTTGAATAGTTTTCTGAGTGTATGAAGGAGGCTATCATGAAATTGTTTATTTAGTGGTGGAATTCAAGTATTCACAAAGATGCTATAAGGTGTATAATCGAGAATCTTGTCGCTTACCGACCTCTCTACGGTTACCACAATGAAGTGTATAGGACATTGGTACTATAAAGCGATAATTAACAAAGAAGCAGAACAATAAAAGGCTATAGTAATGTAAGTGGTCTTTAGATTGGAAAATGCTATCTAGCCTCAGGATAGAAAGCATTTAAAAACTTATTGTGTAAAGATGAGCAATATTGGACACAAAGGGCTAGAACGAATTGGCTTAAGTAACGGGATCGTAACTTAGCATACTTTCATGCTTGCGCTTAGTATCGAGGACTCAAAACCACATTGCTAGAATACAATTAGTTCTCGGGTACGGTTGCAACACAATGTAGGGACATTTACAAGTTAGATTACAATTTGGTGGCTAAAACCTATAATTAACAATTTGAAAACATAGTTTAGTCCTTAACAATAGCAAAATTTGAACCAACTTTTCACAAATGATGAAGTGCGACGTTCCTTGTTTGTTATGAAGCTTGATAAAGTGTGTACTATGGATAGAATGTCGGTAATGTTTTTCCAAAAATATAGGGACATTGTTTGGCCTAAGGTAAGTGTTGTATGTTTATCTTTTCGAAATGGTGTTGATGATATTATTCAGATTAACAAGACTATTATTTTACCTTTTTCTAAAGTAAAAAACCCACTAAGAATCACAGATTGGATACCCATCAACTTATGTACAATTGTTTACAAAATTATTGCTATGATACTATCAAATATATTGAAAATTTTCTTTCATGATTTGATTAGTGAGTCTCAAAATGCTTTTTTTCTTGGTCGGTAGATCATAGACAATGCAATAGTTGCATATAAGATGATGCACACAATTCATAGGTGAATAAGAAACAAATAATGATTGCTCTTAAGTTTGATATGAGTAAAGCATATGACTGAATAGAATAGCCTTTTGTAATGAAGGTATGAGTTTCTCATACCACTGAGTTCATTTGATATAGAATTGTATACCTTCTATCACTTACTATGTCAAACTGAACAACAACATTGTGGGTAATATAGTACCATCCCAAGGATTGAGTGAATTCAACCCCTTAATGCCATACCTTTTCCTCTTGAAAGAATAAGAATTCACTCAACTTATTAATAGGGTTTAAGCAATAAGAGAAGCACCTTCTTGTTTTTGTGCTTACAGGTCTTAATGTATTGAAGTAAAAAAACATTCTTCATATTTATGAGAAATCTATAGGTCAGTAAGTAAATTTTGATAAGTTAGAAATATCCTTTATCCCCAAGCAATGAAAGTACTCTAAGAGATGACATTGAATATCACTGCATCACAGGTAAAATGTCAGTAGGAATTCTACTAAAGTTAAAAGAGATAAATGGAGCACCTTTCAAATAATATGAGAACATTGTATAAAAAACAAAATGGATGAAGAGAAAAGTATTTATCCAAAGTCGATAATAAAGTTTTGATAAAGTCTATCTATCAAGAAATACCCATTTATGTCATGTAGTATTTTTAAATTACCCAAATCACTTTACAACAAACTTGAGTCTGTGGACTGCTTGATATTGGTAAAACAAACTAGAAGGAAAGTTATAGGATGCATTAGTTGTCTTAGATAGATTTATGCAAGCCAAGTCATTGTGATAGAATAGGTTTTTGTAAATGGAGGATGTCAATTAAGTATTAATAGCAAAATAGTTTTTGGGGCCTTATCAAAGCCCCCACCTTACTAGTTTCATAAATATTAGTAAAAAAATATGATGTCTCATCTTCCTGCTCCTTTCTCAATGTATAGCTCTCTAGTTATTTATGGATGTAAAGCCTAATATGTGGTCGTATTGTACCACCAAAACTTATGTTGAAGAGTTGGCGGACGAAACAATAATATAAACATTGCATCTAATAAATGGCTACCTCATGATTCATGTTTTCAAGCTCACATAATACAAGAGTTTTCTATCACAATAATGGGCGAGGATTTAATAACACCTAGTAAGACTTGGAATTCAACCTCTAATAGAAAATATTTTCAAGATGATGAAGTTTCATTAATATGTAGCATTCCTCTCCTCCGATGCCTATGGTTGATCATCTTATATGGCACTTTAAAAATAATGGAATTTATAGTGTGAGTAAAGGCTATAGGTGAGCTTATCAATTGCGATGGGAAAAATACATGACAATCACTTCATCCTCGTAACACCGAGCATTCTATGGAAGAAATTACGAGGTGTTATCATGTTAACAAAGTGAAGCAATTTATTTGGTAAGTATTTCAAGGAATTTTACCAACCAACTCTAAATCAATAAGAAGGCATATTACATCTAACCCAATCTATCCACTGTACAATAATTATATGGAAACAACATTCCACGTATCATGGGAATGTCATATTGTGAAATAGGTATTAAGCTCTTCCTCTACTGCATTTTTCTTTTCTAAAAATAAAAAGATCCTTTTTTATATAGGCAGTATGAATGACTATTGAAAAGCATGCTAAAGATCTTCTTGAATATATAATAGTGATGGCCTATCCTTTCATATTTGTACCAGAGCTATTGCATTGTTAGAGGAGTTTCATAAGCTAAGTACCAAGGAAAAGCTTACTACTAGCCACCCACCTCAATAGTGGATATTACCACCAGTAAAGAGCTTGAAGGTTAACGTGGATGACGTGATTTCTATAACAAACAATGAAGTGGGCTTTGGTTGTATTATAAGAGATACAATTGGACAAGTCTTTGGTACTATGGGTAATACTAAGATAGCCTTTCCTACCTTACTGCTGAATTACGTGATGGGCCTTACTTTTAAATGGAAAGTAGGTTGTTAGGATTTAATATTGGAATTGATTCACTACTGGTTGTTTAACGTAACAATAATATAGGTTCCAAATTAGCAATGTAGGGTCACATTGCTAAAGTTATTCGACAATTAGTAACTAGTGCTCGTTCTTTTTCTTGTATATTATCTCAAGAGTAGCATATGTTGCTCATAATTTTGTTAAGTATGCTATGTCTTGTAATGATTTTGAGACTTAGCTCGATAAGCTCCTCGATTGGCTTTTTACGGCTTTAGATTTTGATATGAACTCTATTACTACTTAATATAACTACACTTTTCTTAAAAGAATACATATTTTAATGCTTTTTGATTCATTTTACACTCGCTATTCATTTTACATTCTCTTCGATTCGAAGCTTTGATCGATTGTCTTTAACCTTGATCGATCATGCAACATTTACACAATAAATTTTTATGTGTAATGAATTTAATTCTAAACGTGTTTATAAATAATTATTTACCTAAAACATTCCAATTTGAAGTTTGGAGGTTTCTTTTAACATTGAATAATGAACGTAATGTTAATTCTCATGAATCTTTCATAATGCATTGTAATAAAATTGATGATATTAGAAAACGTAAAAACAGTAGGATTGAAAGAACAAAAACTCACGATCAAAGCACAAAAAATAAAAAAGAAGAGAAAAACATATATTTAAAATGAGGGCATACGACAAAAGTCAAATCAAGATGGTCAATACTTCAAGAAATAGGTGAGAATTTTGGAGAAAATATGAAATTTTTCACAGTAACTTTATTTATTTAACTCCATTTTTTATAATGGATCACAATAGGTGTCCCATCAGCCAACATCTTATCAATAATTTTCATCTAGTAAAATATAGAGTACTAATTTTCAAAGTATATGATAGTACATTATTGTATTTATATTTTCTCATTATCTTATGTTTGTATTTACTCATTTAGATTTTTCATTACAAACATAATATATTTAAAATTTATAATAATAAAAATAACATATAAAATTATATTTAATAATATTAAATTAGATTCCATTAGATGATGTTTATTATTAAACGAATCTAACTCATCGCAGTTTAATTTGAACGTATGCTCTATATATAATAATAATGTGTCATATTTTTTAAAATTAAAAAATACGTAAGTTGATTATTACGGATATTATTTTTATTATTATAAATTTTAAAAATATTATATATATATTTTTTAAATAACTAGAATAATTAACACCCCATCCCCCAAAAAATGGTTTTCTTGTGTAATGCGGAATACACAAACAAGCCTTTCCTAGTCTCAATTATGTAATTTAATCTTTGGTCATTTATCTTACAAACTTTTTTAAGATAAATATTGTATTTGTGAGCATTAAAATTAGTGTAACTTAATATCAACCATTAAATTTTATTTGCAACAGAAATATTCAATTTAGTAACAATCCAACAAATAAAAAGACTTGTGCGAGACTTGCAGGCAACAATATTTATTAGATTTAACCCAAAAATAAAACCCTATCGTCATGTGCGTGGATTGAGTCTACAGATGGTAGAAATGATAATCTAAGGACGGATCCACCGAAACCATGAATCAAGTTGATTGAATCTATTTTTTTTTTAATTTTAGTTTTAAAATTAAAAGAATCATATATTTTTAACAAAATTTTCTTAGTTTTTATAACTAATTTTTTTTAAATTATATTGTAAATAATCATTTTCAAAACTTTCATCTTTCATATTTTTATAAATCTAACTTTTTCTCTCTCAATTTTTTTATAAATCTATCTATTATTGTTTAAAATTTCACAAAAATCAAATCCATCCTATTCATAAGTATTCATTTCTTGTTATAATTATTATAAATAATATTATTTTATAATATATCATAATTTATTTAAAACGAGTAAGACGGTTAAAAAAATAAGAAAGTGTTTTCTTACAATATATAATGTTATCTTATTTTTTTTAATATATCAATCTAAAATATGTAATATAATACATCAAATAGTTTTTTACTTTTAGAAAAATTCAAAAAAAAAAATAATTCTAATCAAGTTATGGATATCTATTGATGTACGGATCAATACCTGATCCAATACATATGATCCACAGATAAAACCTAATTAGATCAAATTGGATCTTTTGAACAACAAATCGGATCATATCATTATATGATTGGATCATATTCGATCCATTGTCATCTCTACGTGGTAAGTCTTGGGTCATTATTTTTCTTCATTTTTCTATTAATTTTTTTTCAAATACTTATCTACAGGTATAATTTTTTTATACCAAAATTACCCTCTCGAATACCTCATATCTATTTTACAAGGTATAATTTTGGTAAAAATCTAATTAAAAAATAGAGATTGTCTTTAATTGTTTCTATTTTATAACTTTAAATTAAAATTCTTTCTATATTTATACTATAAATTATAGTTTAAATTATGGCTTATAATATTTGGATAAAATTGTACACATATTTTAAATTAGTAATTATTATAGTATTATTGCTCTTGGTCCCTTAAACATTGTATAATTTATTTGGGTCAGTAGTTTTTATTAATTAAGTAATAAATTTGTTATGTTTAAATATTGATAAATAACTTAAAAGGTATTTAAAATAATATATGCTTGCTGAATTTTTATTAAAACAAAATTTAATACTATTTTTAATATTTTAATAGATAGTGTGCATTATGCTCCTATATTTAATATAATGACTAAAAGAAAATAAAAAAATATGATTTTAAATGAAATAAGATTGGTTATTAGGTTTATTTATTTCTATATCAAATATTAATTAGCAAATGTTTTATACAAATTAAGAAGTTAAATTAATCATGTTTTACAATTGCAGACAATAAATAACAATAAATATTATAATATTATATGTGGATGTAAATTTAAACAAAAAAGTAAATAAATAATGAAAAACAAAAGTACATTAAAATATATATTATTATAACCTTATAAATATTAATGAATTAAGAAAAAAGAAGATAAATATCACATATAATACATATGTGGTATTTATTAATTCATTTAAAAATTGAAGGAGTAAAATATCTGAATTTGTGAAGCTTATGTAATAATATGGTATTTAACCCGTTTTCTTTTTCTAATGAAATTTTCATATGCTTTACCAATTTAAATTAATCTAACCTTAATTTATTTTGAATTTAATTCAAGCCAGTAAACATGATCTGATTCCATACCAAAAACAAAATGATTGGTCCAAACAAGTCAGAATTATTAATTACACTTTTTTTTAATTAATTATATTTTTTGTAAATCAAAAAATATTTTTAATGAAATTAAAGCTCATTAGTAAAAACATCATTACATGAAACAACAAAAAATGGACAAAATAATGTAACAACTAATCAATTACAAAAAAAAAACACATTAGCAATATTTTATTACATTATCATTCAAACATTAAGATTCAAAATAGTTTATACTACATTCAATTTTAAACCATAATATAATCCACAATATTTTGGATATATATAACGAAATTATAATATTTTTAATTTGATTTCACGTTCATAAGTTAGCTTGAACTCAGTTTGAACTCATCTAAAGTTTTTTAGCTATTTGAAGTGGCTTGATTTTGGCAAGAATTGTATTCGATTTGGGTTTTTTAATTCAAATTTGATACAATTAATTGAACTACCATACAAATTGCAATCATTTTATGAATCCAACCCACAAAAAAAAAGATAATAATAAACCTATCTCTAGTGTATTTGAACAGCTTGTATTTTAGATGAAAAATATTATTATATTTTGATAATAAATATTAAATAAAAAAATACTACGGCTCAATAAAATAATTTTTAATATCATTTGCTTTGTATTTAAAAAACAATTTAGTCTTTTGAGAATGCTAGTATTGAGAGGGCTACCTATTGTGATATGTGAAGCTACCGCAATGAACGGAGAGGGCTACCTCACAACTAGTGTGAAAGTCATCGTGCTAGGTTTATGGCTCGTGCAAAAAAAAACAAGAAAAAAAAACAAAACAAAAAAAAGGGAAAGATTATGCAAAAACTGATTGCTTATAAATCTTGTACTTGGAATGCACAAAAAGAAAGAGCTAATAGAGGTTAAATATATATATATATATCATTTACCTCATTTATAGGAAAAAAAATTTAAGTCCTCTTTTAGTAAATATATTTTATTTTGTAAGATTGAACACTCGATTATATTTTTATGTGATAGGTGATATTTTTTCTTTTGAGTCTTTATTGATAGATCATAAATGAATTAATTGACATATTTATGAAGTTTAAACATGTATACTATTTTAAGTAAATGTCAATATGTCATTATATGTGCGAAGTGTGCGTGTGCACCTACTTTATTCTACTTATTTATTTATATGATAAATAATCAAAATTGGAGTTAAAAAAATGATGAGTTCTCAATGGATTGTGTGCTTGTGTGTAATTAAATGAGTTTAATACCTTATGTGGCTATGTATGCAAATTTAAAAAAAAATAATAAAAAAAAATATTTTTCATTTATTATTATTTTAATTGGTTTCTAAGTTAGAGAGTTATAGAACTTAGGGGGAGTTTAAAGCACATTGCACTTTTGCATTACTCTGATTTTACATTGTTATATCTTTAGGAGGAGTTTAGCTTCAATTCTTTGTCTAATGCTTTGTCCTTCTCATATGTCAAAAAGGGGGAGAGAATATTTACTTCCATGTTTTTATTTTGTTATGCATATAAGGGGAGAACATATTTTTATTAAGCTTAATTGATATGAATGCATACTACATGACTATTATTTACACTTTGCTTATTTTAATAGAATCAAACTCAGATGTTAGCAATCTCAATTTTGTTTGTTTTACTTGGGAAGTTCCTTCATGAGCAAGAGCAAGTGCATTCCATGCATCTTTAGTAGTCTCACAGTCGGAGATGCGACGGAACTCATCCATCGACACTGTAGCAAATATTGAGCTTAGACCTTTTTGGTTTGCCCCACTAAGGGTGCGTTCTTCAGTGGTCTAGTCTCTTCTTGGCTTTATGATTGTTACACCATCTTTCATTACCGAAGGTGGTTCCCAACCATCAAGAATAGCATCCCAGACTTTTTCATCTTGTCTGAGAAAGGCTTGCATGCGAGCCTTCTAGTAAGGGTAATTAAACCCATCAAAGAGTGGGGGTCTAACAGATGACCCACCTTCTTTCATTTGGTCCATAAGTAAGTGTGTGTGTCCCTAAGGATCAATCTCACTAAGTGTGTCTAGTGTCAGCTCTGATACCAATTGAAAGTTTATAAAATATGGACCTGATTAACCTAGAGGGGGGTGAATAGGTTATTCTTAATTTTTTTTATTAATTTATAACTTGATAACCTTAACAAAGTGGCCAGACATGAAATCACGTGTAAGAATAAAGTACGGAAATAAAATATTAACACACGATATTTTTAGGTGGAAACAACCTAGGCCACAACCTAGGCCACAACCATAGCCTAAGAGGAAAACCACCGGTCCACCGGACCACCTAACTTTTCACTATGAAAATCAAATGTTCAAGTACAAACTCGGTTTTATGCTACCCTCCTTAGGATACTGCCCCAATGTACTTTACTTACGAGCCCCTGCTATGTTTTCACAGTTTCCAATATTAACGTGAGCGGTTTCCAAATCAATGTTTCAATAAACTCCCCGCCAATCGGATCGTTCACAAAGTAACTGCAAAATAGTTAGCACAAAAAAAAAACACAAGTACCCGTGTGTGTTCTAGAGCGGATTTAACAATGAATAATCATAACTAGATGATTCTAAATATATGTCATTTAAATAAAATCAACTCGAAAAATTGTAGAACAAAAAGATCAAGTACAGATTCAATAAAAAATAACTTCCTTAAAATTTAATACTCAAATCAAATAATCATGATTACTCATAAAATTATTTAATCTAAATATCTAAATATTTAATCTAAAGAAATTAAATTAATTAAGAAAATCAATATATATTAATTATATATAATTCCAATGTATACCGATATATATATATTACTTTTATGAATCTGAATTCCCAATATATATATATATATATATATATATATATATATATATATATTCTTCCTTTCCTCCACCGATTAGAGTTTTTTCTTTTCTTTTTAAATTTTGCTTTTCGGCAGCTTTTTATATTCTCCACTTTAATGCAGCAACCCTAATGTCTTTATATTTATAGATAATAATAATACCTAATAATATTAGATTTAAATGCATTTTGGACATGATTTTTTCAAAGCACATTCAAAACTTTAATAAAAAAATATTTATATTTTTAAATCACATTTTAAAAAAATATTAAGACACATAAAAAATATTTAAACACCAAAAATAATTTTAGATTTATGAACATGTATTATTAAATGTATAAATGAAATTTTATGTATCGTAATTATAAAAGATATACCTGAAGTACGGATATTTGGAACTTGAACATTTGTTCGGCTGTTCTTGATAAACTTGATAGGAGGCCTAAAACCAAATTTACAAGTAAATATTTTGTCCACGAAAATAGCCAACACTCATAGTCCTTACACTATAATTGTGTGTCGTGGCATGTATTTCTTTTGCACCAAAGCATGAGTTAGCCTATAATGCACTTGAATCTAGAATAGATAATCTCATGCCGTGGCACACAAAAAGCTTCACGACGCTATACGTGTTTCTACACTTCCAGAAACCCTTTTGTATTTCACCCCCTTACATTGGTTTTGGAACATATGTAAAGTTTACATATGTTATTCTTGTATGTTTCATGTTTGCAAAGGAATGCTTTTGGGCACTATTTATTTAAATATTTATTAGTTGAATCAGTTTAAAGTTAAAAATACATGAAAAATAATAAAACATATATGTGATGTCGAAAATATAAATTTGCTAAAATGATGTTAAAATTATGCAATTAAGAATTTATTTTGACATTTAAAATGCATAAAATCAAGTTATATTTAATGCTTTTAATCATTTATCAACTATCAACTTTCGAAGATAGTGGAAAATTATGGTACTTTAACTTGTGGCATAGTTACGCATGACGTATTATGAGGGTAACCATGGACATGTAGATTCACTACTATATGATATTTTTTCCAAATATATCCCATTATCATACAAAAGCTTCGAAACCATGTTATACAATCTTCTTTGTAGAAAAGTCATATTAAACAAGATCTAGTATTTTCTATCCCTAAACTCCAGCCACTTAACCTTTGGTTTGTGACCTTAATAAATCTCCTCCTACCTAATTAAATAATCAAGATCCTTCTTTAAAGCTTTATATTCATCCCATGCATGTTAGAGAACCATTAGACTTAGCCTATCCAAGCTAATTAGATTTTAACTCCTTAATGACTCGCTTAGGATTTCCTCCGCATGTATCAATGTATCTAATAAGTACATGTGTTGGTTACTATAAAAAACCATATGTTGGATAAGTTATACCTGATTAAGGAAACGTTTTGGGTGTCCTTTATTTGAAGTAGCTGATTTAAAATTCTTGAAAAGTTCTAGATAGTATAAACAAAGTCGTTGTACCTAAGGCCAACTACCAAATGAAGATAGATTAATCTCTCTTTTTTCCTTTTCTTTTATTTTCTAAAGAACCATTTGTTTGTTCCCTTTCACAAGGTTGAGTCTTTAAAGCTTCCAAAAGCTAGTCATTGTCTATAGAAACCAAGTTTTTTATGCGGTGATGAAGTGCTTATTTGGTTAGTGAGCCATTTCTCTTTTTCTTTTATCTTTTTGTTCTTACCATTTTCTTCTTTTTCCTTCCATCTTGACCTCTCCACTATATATTTATCCTCCTACAGAAGGGAGTTTCTCCGTGGGAGATTCTCTCTGATAGGCTACCTCCTCTCTTCTTCTTTCTATCTTTCTTTCTTTCTATTTTTTTAAAATAATTTTGTGATTTACACGCACATGAGATCCCAAATCTTTATAATTAATTTTAAGAATTTTATAAAATATATTTTTAGTGTTATTTTAATATGTAACTATTTTTTAAGAATTTCCTTGCAAAAATCAGATTTTTCTATAAATATTAAACTGTTTGAATAGCTCGCCAACGAGTGTGATCGACGAGTAGCAACGAAGGGCCAGTGTATAATGGCGAAAAGGGTGGGAAAGGAATTTGCATAGTCGCTAAGGGCTCAAAAGGGTGTTTGCGAGGGTGGTCAACGAGGATCAATTTTGCCTATGGATAGGCACGTGGATCAACCATTTTCTCACAGCAAAATCTCATCATCTTTTTATCTCTCTATAATTTCTCTCTCTAAAAATATTATCATTTTCGATATGTGTCTAAGTTGTTGATTTGGGGAGAAAATATTCAAACATTCAAGTAAGTAAGAATGAAGTATCAAATCGGAGAAATGCATTTGAATTTCAAGTGATTAATATAGGAATATTGAAAGGAAAAGTTTGGATTTACTCATAAATAATCATTAAGATAAACTTTCCAATTATTATAAAATTATGATTAATTTAAGTTATAGATTACTACTAATTATTAAGATGAATGTTTATAAATTCTATTCAAAATGGAAAAGAACACGTTTAAAGGAGTAGAAACCCAAGACTAACATATTTTCAGATAGGGGATTACTCTACTTTTCCTTTAAGCATTTTTTTATAAATTGAGATGCATATTCAAGTGTTTAAAAAAAGTGAAAATCAATACCATGTTTAATTAATAAATTTTATGGAAGCATATATACCATTTTATGATATAATATGTAATGTTAACTTTTATACTGGTACACATACTTTTATGATATGAGATATGATATTTAAAATGTACATGATATTTGTTATTTTATGCATTCATCATGGGATTTTGTTTTGTGAAGAGTTTTAGCTATGTTAGTCTTGTCAAGTTTGTTACCCTAGATATACTTATTGTAGTAGATGGAATTTTATAAGGACCACATGTAGGCATTTACACATGTACCTCAAAGTTTAACTACACATGGGCCTTGGTTGTAGCCTTATATGCCTTAGAATTGATCACCCAGGTACCTCAAAGTTGATCAATACAAGTTTCATATGTAACTTAGAGTATGATTGTACATTGGTCTCATAGTTTTTTCATCATGGGTCTCAGAACTGAAACCCTTATGTGCCTCAAAGTTGATCGTCCATGTATTTGAGAGTTAAGCAATACATATAGATATTACATGACATGTATATAGATTTATGACTTGGCATAGCATATTTTATTATAATTGTTTAAGTATGCACTGGTTCAAGAAGCGAGAAAGTGCAAGTATACTTGATTTTTAAAAAAAATCTCCCCACTATTATGTACTATATATAAGACTATTGATTTTATAGACATGCATGGGATATTTATAATATAATGCATGCATCATTATAGACATGCATGAGATCTTTATATATGGAGTGGTGAGTTCACTCCATCTTTTCCTTACTTTTTAGTTGGGGCATGGTGATATTTGTAGTAAAGATATGGAGCTTAATTTCATAGGATTAAGACATTATAGGTTTGACCTAAAAATCTTATTTCTTTATTTAGCTATTTTAGTTCTCGTCTAGGCACGTTTAGATCACTATGATTTAATGATTTCATTTAGACTTGTAAATATTATGGTTAAATTTATGAATTTATAATGAACTTTTATGTTAAAATTGTACAATCTTTGAGAGTATCCAAATTGTTTTTATTTCACGATAAATTGATGGATTTTTTAGTTTTTTTCATAATTATTTAATAAATTTTCTTTTAAATATATTTCTCTTTTTAAAATTTATGTATCCATATTTTGGCATGACAATGCCATTACAATATTGTGTTTGGTGGGCGATCGTTGTTTGGTAGTTGTTTTGAAATTTTTTTAGTGTAATGAAGTATATGAAATATCTCAAATTGGTTCATTAAGCTACAACAATACTCAAGCTAGCATATCAAGATTGAGACCTTTTCTTTTAGCTACTTAGTGTTTAATTTCAAATTGTTAATAGATATGATTTTTTTTTGTTTTGTATATTTTAATGTGAAAAATGTCTCTTTTATTTGTTTTACAATCTTATTGTGTTATATTTTGATATTGTTTCTTCCTACAATCATGAGTCTCATTATGTTATCAGTTTAGGCTGTTTATAACTTAAGTTGTTGCTCATAATTGCTTTCTTTCCTTAACTTTTAAGTTAGGTGCTTGAATATTAAAGTATATATAGGGACTACTTAAGTTGTTGCTCATGATTGCTCATATTTTGGGCATTATTACAAAATGGATTATTAAAGTTGGTTAAAAATCGACTTTAAACCAATTTAAAGTCGGTTCACACGTTGAACCGATGCTACGTGTATTGATTTTTTTTATTCTCATTTTTTACTCTACTAACCTGTATTCAATATAGCATTAAAAAAACAAAATATAAATAATAATACAAATAATTGAAAATTTAAATATAATTTATTACTTGATAATTAAATTTATTACAAAAACAAATAATTATAAATATTACCATGTTGTTGTCCTATGTTATTCAAGATTATATTCTTCTCCTGATGTTTGAACAAAGTGTTCTCTCCATTCTTCTTGTAAATCATCAAAAAACGTTTACCACATCGACATCCGAGTGATATAATAATAACCTTATCCATTTGAACTCATATTAGGACTTTATTAATCTTTTGTCTATAAATATAAAGCTATATGGAATCAAGCTAGTATTTTTAATGTTATAATGAATTCTAAATAAGAAATCAAGTGTAACTCTGGTTTGTTACTTAACTGGTATGAGTTTTGGTGCCTTTAAACATATGGAACAATTCTGTAAATCATCAAAAAATGATTACCACATCGACAGCCGAGTGATATAATAATAACCTTATCCCTTTGAACTCATATTAGGACTTTATTAATCTTTTGTCTATAAATATAAAGCTATATGGAATCAAGCTAGTATTTTTAATGTTATAATGAATTCTAAATAAGAAATCAAGTGTAACTCTGATTTGTTACTTAACTTGTATGAGTTTTGGTGCCTTTAAACATATGGAACAATTCTGTAATACGTTTATAAGCACCAAAACTCATAAAAGCCAAGTAACAAAATAGGAGTTACACCTGACTTCATATTTTAAGCTCATTATAGCATTAAAAATTCAAGCAGAGATTCCAAATAACTTCATATTTATAGACGAATGATTAATAATGTGCTACCATGATGTTGTCATTAGGAAAGTAGGCAAGAGAGATGAGATGAAATTTGGACAAGAAACAAGTCCATAAAACAATGCATTCCCCTAAATACATGAGCAGATAAACATCCATCAAACACTTCAAACATAGGAATAGAGAAATTAAATCATTATAAAAATTACCGTTATGTTGTCATATGCTGTTCAAGATCATGAGAATCTTCTCCTCATTATTCTTGTGATAATATAATTTGAACCATATGTTCTGCCCATTTATCTCCTAAATCTTCAAAAAATTGCTAGTCATAGGCCATCTTGTTCCAACCAAAGAACTACATGTATTTAAAATCAAAATAAGAATGTAATTTCATGAATTCACAAAAAATAATTCATAAATGTTAAAAACTTTTCTGTATATGGGTAAAAGATATTACCACATCATTAATTGAAATTTTGATATTTGTGATAATTTTGCTCATAAACTTCATGACATAATAACCACACATGATTCCATTATTTTATTGTGGAACCTACAAAAAACAAGTGTATATAATTTTCCATATTCAAACATATTTATTATTAAATAGTAAAATTATTAATATTCGCTTGTACATAGCATAATTTTATTCCATATAAGCTTATGAGATTTTTTAAGGGCCATTCCCTAAACTTGTTCCACAGCTTCCATGCCCCATCAAGTTTTAAAACGATTAGTTTTTTATTAAATATTACAAAAAACAAGAGAAGAAAAATAGCTAGCTATAACTCTTACATTTCAACAACTGTTTTTGTATCTTTACTCAGTTTTGTGGAAGCTGAGTCACAATACCAAGCATGATTATTGAACAAATCAAGGATAACCAACATCTAATGATCTTGGCAGAAAAACCATGTTTTTCCTTCACATTGTACAAATGAACTAATCCTGACATTTTAGTGTATTTCTTGCATTTTGGATACAACAGTTTTTCGGCATCTTCTAAAATTTTTTTTAAAGGTTTTGGGATCATCCTCACTTAGTTTATCTTCAACACTATGAAACATATTCTATGTCTATACATTATGATAAGATGTATGTAATCCAATCGCATTCTTATTTATCTCTTCCCCATAAGTATTATCAATATTTTTTTCACGATAATACCAACATTTATAGCTCAAAAGAATACCACTACGGATTAGGTGATACTTAACCTCTTCAACTTCATGAAATCGCTCATTTTTACATTAACACATATGCATCGAATCATACTAATTCCATTATTACTATTTCTACAAGAAAATTTCATGAAACTTTTAACTCCAGAAATGTAGTCCTGCTCAATTCTATACTTTGACATCCAAGATGTGTCCATTTTCTATTAATGACATTATTTAAGCATATTAATTATGCATCCAATCAATATATTTCAAGTATTATTATATATGAATTCCATAATTATTAGAATATATACCAAAACATACATAATACAAAAATTATCATTTTAATCATTTTACAATTGTATTACTTTTACTTAATAAAATATAATTATTTATATGTAAATAAATTTATACACGTACGGTAAATATTATAATCCCTCAAACCCACAACATCTAGATATTATTTCCACAGAAAATAAGTGAAACATATAATAACAAGCATAATAAAAAACATACATAAATCAAAAATTTATACAAAAAATAAAGAAAACTGAATAATAAGTACATAGGATTAATAGAAATACTTACAAGAGTAAATAAAGTGACTAAATGAAAGAAATGAAGAAAAAATGAGTGTTTTGTAAGTAAGAATAAGTGAGAAAATGGGTTTAAATTTTTTGAATATTTCGCTCAAAAGGGATCTGAAAGATAATATGGAGATGAATATAACCCACAAAACGGCGTTGAAAATGGTGGTTGGAGGTGGCCATAAAATGAGAAAGAGTGGAGGAGGTGAGCTCGGTAATGATATTTATTGTTGCTGCACAAATTGAAAAAGATGTTATGATGAAAAAGAGAGAAGAGAAATGGATTAATACGTGTAGATAGCATCGGTTGACGTGGTGAACCGACGTTACAAACATGGATAGCTTCAGTTCTATGCGTCAACCGACGCTATCCACGTGTGTAGCGTCGGTTGAACACGTCAACCGACACTACGTCCTACGTGTATTTTTTTATTTAAAAAATTTAGTTTCAAATTGAAATTAATTATATAGTACAATGTTTATTTTTTGGTCAATTATTATTTTATTTGATTTTAACTATAAACATGTATGTACGTATATAAAATTAAGTATCCAAACAAATATACAAAATTATATAATTTTAAAAACCAATTGACTAAAAAAAAGAAAAATATTATACTATATATATATCCAAATTAAATTTTAAAGAGTTCAAATAAAATATTAATAATTGACCAAAAAACAATTGTACTATATAATTAATTTCAATTTTAAATTTCATTTAAAAAAAATGCACGTCAATCGATGCTATGTGAAGTTTTACACCGAACCAACTTTAAATTCATTATATGTCAGTTTTTTTCAAAAACCAACCTTACATATCGACTTAAATACCCCTTTTGTAGTAGTGTTAGTTTAAAGAAAAGTAATTTCTAATTCTAGTAGTGTTAGTTTAAAGAAAAGTAATTTCTAATTCTAAGACTTACATAATAAGCTTTTGTCCAAAAAATATTTAATTTAATAAATACTTGAGTTCTTAAGAGAAATTTGAATAAAACTTTTCTCTAATTTTCAATATCATTTTCTTGTTTTCTTTGTATTTGTTTTATAGAAAAATTAGTAATTTCGTTAATTAATTTATTAAAAATGGAGAATCTAAATACATAATAAATTATAATAAATAGGCATACTACATTATAAATATCATTATCGCTACTACAATACATACATATAATCTAGGACATTTGGCTTCATTTATTGAAAACCCGAGGTCATAGATATACCCTATGACCTTGGTTATTGAAAGACCGAGGCCATAGACATACCCTATGGCCTTGGTTATTGAAAAACCAAAGCCATAGACATGTATTATGGCCTCAGTCTTTCAATAACCGAGGCCATAGATAACAGCTTATGATCTATCTCACTTAGACCTCAGTTATTATATCCGTCCGAGGCCATAGGCCTACGGTCATGATTTTTAACCGAGGCGTAGTGTTAATACTACCAATATTTGCCCCAATATTAATAGCTTTTTATTTATTTGAATTGTTTTAATAAGTGTACTCATGTATATGTATATTATAATGATGTTGTGTTGAGAACATATTTATAACACTACAATCATATAAATAAGATTTATTATAGTAAACTCATGTATCTTTATTATAAAAAAATCTCAACTAAAAACTTTCACCTTAAATATCATTAACTTTGATGCCATTTAAATTAAACCCTAACCAATTAGAGGTGTTTCATGTTTTGGTTCTAAATACCGTTTAATGTTATTATATGATATTTTTGTTATAATAAATTTTACAAATATAAATTTATATAATTTCACTTAAAAGTTCTTATGACTATATAAAAAGTTTAGATGTACATCGTTATCCATTGATTTATTATATTACAATTACAAATATAATTTAAAAAAATTGTGTTATAGGATTTATGCATGTAGAATTATCAATCTATTTCATACAGATTTTATGAAAACGAGATATCTAAATTGTGTTAAACAAATTGTGTTTAAAATGTGATATAAAACAGATTGTGTTTTACCATGTAAACATTTTTAGTGGCAAACATCAATTTTAACAACAAAAAAAGAAAAAGAAGAGGCAAAAATGAGTGGTTGTGAAAGGAAATGATAAGAAAATATGAAAGAGGAAGAGTGGTGGGTGAAATGATACATATAATTATTTTTAGTTGGAAAATAAATAGGAAATGCGTCACAATTAAAAAAGAAAAAAATATCCCCTCATTAATAGATCATATTCATCAAACTTAGTCAATTTTATTATTTTATGTTCATCGGACTTATTCCTAATAAATATAATACATTTGTATATCCTTAAATTTAAATTTAAGATATCAATTAGTATTCATCAAATTTAGTCAATTGCTCGGGTTCTAATAATTTGATAACAGATGACCACTTTAATACCTACAAATCTTATTATGCCTTAAAAAAAAAATTTATTATGCCTTCAAAAAAAATTTAAGCCACAAATATTATTCTTAAATAGTGTTTAAATGACCACTATTTTAAAACATATGTTCTATTTTAAATATATTTGACTAAAAAATAAAATATAAACAAATAAATTGTAAAGATGTCACAAGATAAAATGTTTTATATAAATATATAACACCTCTTACCTTATAAACAATTCAACGTGTAATACTTTTGGGTGACATATTAATAGTATTCTGAAAGTTTTTATTTTCTTTACAAATATTCATAATTTGTTAAGAACGTAAAAACTGTTCTTAAATTTATATTAGATATAATAGTTATTTAATTAATTATTAAAAGTAATTTTTATTTATTTTTAACATTAAATAATTAATTATACTAAATTAATAAAATAAAAGTGATACTTTTTATTTTCTTCTAGATATAATGATAAAAATAATGATGTAAATAATAATAAAATCAAAATAATTTATAAAAATTTAAAAACTTTGAAAATAAATTATAAGAAATAATGTTTATGAACTAATTGAAGTCAATTAAATTATTATTATCTCATTAATAATAATATTCAATTATTATAAATACAATTTATTTGTTGAATGTTAAATTTTAATTATATAAATAGTATGTTTTTTTTAAATTTATTAATTATTTATATTAATTTTTGTCAATGATTGAATACATCACTCATTCTTATAAACCTGGTAACAGACAACAGAAAACAAACTATTAGAACCTCGAACTATACATGATGTGGTGGCATTTGATCCTCAATACTTATATAAATCCAGGTAGTAAGAAAAAAGGAGACTAATGTTTCTCCTTGTAATTCAGAGAGATGAAGAGAGATGTAAGGAGATAGTATAGATTCATGTTATTATGAAGTTCTATCAAGTTGAATCAAGTTATGTTAGGAGAGAGATATATGGTGAACATATATAGGAGAAGTTATACATGTCAATAATCCTTTTTCATAGCGATAAACTTATCTCAATATTAAAGTTATCTCTTTGTAATCATTTCCTTGTTAGATAATTAAAAGATTATGTATTAGTTGTTTATCTTGTTGAATATTTATATGATATTGATGCTTATTTAGTGACTCATCGCTTACTCAACTATCCTAAAAGTTATCACTTATTAAGACTTTTCACATCGTTAATTTACACTTAATATTAACTAAATCAAAAAATATATTTTCAATTTTTATAAGTAATTATCAAAAAGTTGAAAATTATTTCTTCCCAATCTAGTTAGTTAATTAATTAAACAATCAATAATGAGAAAAAAAATAGTTTAGATAATATATCAAAACAATAAATATATTTTTTTAAAATTAGCAAATATAATAAATGATATAATTTAAGAAATAAATCAATAATATAAAGTTATTTTTAATTCAAATAAAAATTTAATTTTCTTTGTATTTTTTTTATTTATTATAGATTTTTATTTTTAATCGTAATAAACACAATAAATAAATAAATTATTTTAAAAATATTTTTAAAGGATATTTATTGTACGTTGTTAGATAAACTAATATCATTATTCACAACGCTATCTTTTACAATATATTTAACTTTAATATCATTAGTTTCATTTTTTCAAACTTTATGAGTATTCGAAGTAAAGACAAAAATGTACGAAGATAGGTGATATTCTGCGAGTACTTGCTTCACAATTCCAAAATAGAACAAAGTCAGATGAAGAATCTCACAATTCTCATTTTCTTGACGAAATTTCTTTTTCGTCAAATACTCAGTTGCTCACTCATCTAAACATCAATTTTTTTTCTCTTTTTTATTTTTTTTCTTGTTTTGTTAATGTCTAAAATCGGGGTTTGATCGTTGGGGAAAAAACTTAAAGAACCAGTTTCAAATCCTAGTGAAAGTCATTTTAAATGAAAAGATGCATGATTACAATTTACTATTACAGATGATATTACTTTTAGATGATGTTTCCTATTTAATGAATCTAAATGATCATAGTTTAATTTAAACGATATTCAATATAAAATAATGTGTCATATTTTTTAAAACTAAAAATACGCGAGTTAATCATTACATATATTATTTTTATTATTATAAATTTTAAAAATATTATATTTATTATTATTTTTAAATAACTATTGTATTTAATCTTTGGTCATATATCTTACAAACGTTTTAAGATAAATATTGTATTTGTTAGCATTAAATTAGTGTAACTTAATATCAACCATTAAATTTTATATGAAATGAAAATATTCAATTTAGTAACAATCCAACAAATATAAAGAGTGGTGGGAGAGAGGCAAGAATATTTATTTCTTCTTATGTTTATTATAAATAGTATTATTTTATAATATATCATAATTTATTTAAAACGAGTAAGACAGCTAAAAAATAAGAAAGTATTTTCTTACAATATATAATGTTATCTTATTTTTTTAAATATATTAATCTAAAATATGTAATATAATACATCATATAATTTTTTAATTTTAAAAAATGCAAAAAAAAAAGGAATAATTCCAATAGAGTCATGGATATCTATTGATGTATGGATTAATGCATGATCTTATCTATCTGATCCAAGGATCAAAACCAATTAGATCAAACTAGATCTTTTGAATAACGAATCGGATCAAATCATTATAAGATTGGATCAGATCAGATTCATTTCCATCTCTACATGGTAAGGTTTGGGTCATTATTTTTCTTCATTTTTATATTAATTGCTTTTCAAATATTTATCTACTCGTATAATTTTTTATACCAAAATTACCCTCTGGAATAACTCATATCTATTTTACAAGGAATTATTTTGGTAAAAATATAATTAAAAAATAGAGATTATCTTTAATTATTTCAGTTTGACAAGTTTAAATTAAAATTCTTTCTATATTTATACTATAAATTAAAGTTTTAATTATGGCTCATAATTTTTGAATAAAATTGTACACATATTTTAAATTAGTAATTATTATAGTACTAATGCTCTTGGTCCCTTAAACATTGTATAATTTATTTGGGTTAGTAGATTTTATCAATTAAGTAATAAATTTGTTGTGTTTAAATATTGATAAATAACTTAAAAGGTATTTAAAATAATATATGGTTGCTGAATTTTGATTAAAATAAAATTTAATACTATTTTTAATATTTTAATAAATTATGTGTATTATGCTTCTATATTTAATATAATGACTACATGCAAATAAAAAATATGATTTTAAAATGAAATAATATTGGTTATTAGGTTTATTTATTTCTATATGAAATATTAATTAGTGAATGTTTTATACAAATTAACAAGTTAAATTAATCATGTTTTACAAATGTAGATAATAAATAACAAAAATTATTTTAATATTATACGTGGATGTACATTAAAATATATATTATTATAACCTCATAAATATTAATGAATTAAGAAAAATGCAAATACATATGTGGTATTTATTAATTCATTTAAAACTTTAAGGAGAAAAATATTTGAATTTGTGAAGCTTACGGAATAATTGATTATTTAACCCGTTTTCTTTTTTTTAACGAAATTTGCATATGCTTTGCATTAAATTTTAAAAATTTTATGGTTTGAATTTAGAGATAGTAATTATTATAGGTTGGGTTGATTTCATTTGGTTTAAAGTAATCTAATCTTAATTTAAATCAAATTTAATTCAAGCTAGTGAATATGAATCGGATCTCATACCAAAACCAAAATGATTGGTCCAAACTAATCAGAATTATTAATTACACATTTTTTTAATTAATTAGATATTTTTGTAAATCAAAAAATATTTTTAATGAAATTAAAGCTCATTAGTAAAAACATCATTACATGAAACAACAAAAATATACGAAATAATGTAACTAATCAATTACAAAAATACACACATTAGCAATATTTTATTACATCATCATTCAAACATTAAGATTCAAAATGGTTTATAGTACATTCAATTTTAAACCATATTATAATCCATAATATTTTGAATATCTGTAACAAAATCATAACATTTTTAATTTGATTTCACGTTAATATGTTAGCTTAAACTCAATTTAAACTAGCTTGATTTTGGCTAGATATGTATTCGATTTGGGTTTTTCTATTCAAATTTGATACAATTAATTGAACTACCATACAATGAAAATAATAATAATAATAGTGTATTTGAATAGTTTGTATTTTAGATGAAAAAATTATTATAATTTGATAATAAATATTAAATAAAAATACTATGACTCCATATATAAAATAATATTTAATATCATTTGCTTTGTATTTAAAAAAAATTATAAATCATTGACTAATTTATTAAAAATAAAGAATCTAAATACATAATTAATTATAACGGATAAACATATTACATCATAAATATTATTTTTGATCATTCTAGTTAGGACTAGTAATATTTCTCTCTATTATAATTGGTTTTTTATTTGTCTTATTCGTGTCAACCACCTTCGTTGATTTCATGTATTATGTCAACATAATACCATCTTCAACAAATAAAATAAGAATTATATATTTAAGATTATATTTATTAAGAAAAAGGTGTGAAACAAAAACAAAACAAAAATATGTCCAAATGTATTAAAATAAATTTATATGAGAACACGTCATTATAGATATAGATGATTTAAAAGATTAAACTAATAGTCGGTAATGTTCATTGTACATATAAACTCTAGTTACTTTGAAAATTTGAAAGTGAGTGAATATATAGACCAATATATTAGTGAAATTGATCTAAATGAACATAACCAAACCAAAATTGTCAGTTAATTCAGTTAAAAAAAATTCATTAATTGATTATTGTAGGTTGATTTTGGATTTTTATATATTACTTATATATTATTTTAAATGTCATTATGTCTTTTTTTTTAGGTTTTTTCCTAATCAAAATTCAGTTATATTTTCATAATTTTATTTGGATGATTCTTAAATTATACTCTTGCACAAAAATATGTTTGAAACTTTTATATAGTTTTCTTAAATTTTGAGTTTTTTCTTCTTTTTTAGTAGTAAAATTTTGTGTTAAGATGTCTTGATTGATACATTTTTCTAATTAATTAACTCTCTTTTTTTTCTTTCTTGATATTTTAGAGCTAGAATTTATTAATTATAACAATTTCATTACTTAGCATGGATTAGAACTTAGCAAACTAATAATAATAATAATAATAATAATAATAATAATAATAATTTATAGAAAATTATGACAATTATGTCGTCATTTGTGCTTCCCTTTGATTGTCTAAAAGATGAACTCTAGTTTTTTATCAACAATATTGAGAAAAGTTTCATTGAAATAGACGCAGATGTCATTACTTTTTAATATGTGGATTTGAGATATTTGACTTAGAATTCTTCTTATTCTATACCACAAATATCAAGTATTTTAATTCTATTTTGATCATTTTTAATATAAATCACAATAAGAACAAGTCTTCTCCTTTAAAATAAACCATCTCATAAAGACTTTCACTAGCTCCAACCACCTTTAACATTTTAGCTAATATTAAAACGTTAATTCCCATTTTTGAAGTATTTGTTTGAACACATTAGGTACGGTGGGATGGTTATTATTAACGTTAATTAGTTAAATAAAATTATTAAAAAAAGTGTTGAAAGCTGTTACTATTGTAAGAATATAATAATCAAATCAAATGGATAAAAAAAAGCTTGTTAAGAAAGTTCTGAGACCAATATAACAAAGAGGGAAAAGGTAAAAGGGGAAAAAGAGAGAACAAATAATAATAGTATAAGAATAATATTGGGAAGAGTTTCATTGAAATAGATAAAGATACCAATACTTTTTAATACGTGGATTTGAGATATTTGACTTAGAATTTTTCTTATTCTATACAACAAACATCAAGTATTTTAATTCTACTTTGATCATTTTTAATATAAATCACAATAAGAACTAAGTCTTCTCCTTTAAAATAAACCGTCTCATAAAGACTTCCACTAGTTCCAACCACCTTTAACATTTTAGCTAATATTAATAGTATAAGAATAAGTTGAAAAATTACCAATTCCATGATTACAAGGTAAATGCTAGAAGCAAACTGGGAGGACTTGAACAAATTATGTATATCATTATGCTGCGTTTGACGTGAAGTTTAACCAAGTCTTCTATGGAAACCAAGACTCCTTCAGAGAATCCCCATCTATAAATACAAGAGTTTCTACTTGCTAGATTTCACAACCCGATACAATCAAACAATTCAATATACATAAGAAATAAAAAGAGCAACTATTTCCAAAACCAAATATGAAGGCCATTCAGTTCTCCTTCTTAGCTTTTGTCATCTTGGCTTTGGCTACCACCATTGCCCATGCCTCTGATCCTAGCCCTTTACAGGACTTTTGTGTAGCAATCAATGAAATCAAATCCGGGGGTAACAAAGTTTTCATATGAAACTTATCTTCAATACTTTTTTTTAATACATGAAATGATACTTAGTATAATTCGAACATGTTATTGTAGAGAGAAATTTATATGCTTCAAAACTAATGTTTTTTTTCTTCTTTGTCAAGTCTATAGAACTAACAAATATTTCTGCAATGCAGTGTTTGTGAATGGAAAGTTGTGCAAGGACCCAAAGCAAGTTGTTGCAGATGATTTCTTCTTCTCTGGGCTTCAAAATCAGAGAAACACATCCAATCCAATTGGGTCGACAGTTACACCAGTGAATGTTCAACAAATACCAGGGCTTAACACTTTTGGGATCTCTTTGGTTCGAATTGACTATGCACCTTACGGCCTAAACCCACCTCACACTCACCCTCGTGCTACTGAAATCCTTGTAGTTGTTGAGGGTACTCTCTATGTTGGCTTTGTCACATCTAATCCTGAGAATCGTCTAATTACTAAGGTCCTTAACAAAGGAGACGTATTTGTATTTCCCATTGGTCTTATTCACTTCCAATTCAATATTGGTCACAACAATGCAGTTGTGTTTGCTGGTCTTAGCAGCCAAAATCCAGGAGTCATTACCATAGCAAATGCTGTATTTGGATCCAATCCTCCTATTAATGCTGACGTTCTTACTAAAGCCTTCCAAGTTGACAAAAATGTGGTTAATTATCTTCAGAAGCAGTTCTGGTGGGACAATAATTAAAAATATTAGACCTAGTCATTAATAATTAATGTTTGTTTTATTTCTGATCACATTGTCAACCATATATAGTCATATTTGAATAAAGAAAATGGTTCTCTTTGTACCATTGCCAATAATATAACTAATAAAAATATTTATGTAATTTCTTTACTATCTTGTGCTAGATTTAAAGTTAAACCTTATATTTATGACACTATTGTTACAAGTGACAAGATTAGGTCACATAAATTTTTTGAACTATAGGTCGTTAAAGTTTTTTATTTTTAACAAAATTATACTTTAAATCTGTATTTATTAGATGGGGTAATACAAATTTGTTATGTTTATAAAAATGGGTCGTTGAAATCCCTTTTGTAAAGTAATTGACTTGAACTGTCCTACTTATTCTTTTTAAAATTGGGGTAACACAAGTTCATTACTTTATAAAATAGATTTATGCGACCCCTTTTGTAAAGATACAGAACTTATGCTACCCAATAAATTAGAAAAGGATTAAAATATACTTTTTTCAAAAGTTACGAACTTGGTCTATACTTTTTTCTAAAATTTTGTATATCACTATGATAAGGGTGAATTATACTTTTTTTCCACTCACTTTAACACTTTTAACACTTTAGTCACTTAACAAAATTTTTGTAAATTTTCGTCATCTTACTTTTCATAATTATAATTTAGTCTAAATTTAAAAATTAGACTAGACTAAACTGCACTATATGAGTAAGAATTAACATGTTATAAAAACTAATTTTTTAAATTATTTAGTCTCTTTAACTTTTACATTTTAACATATTTACTCCACTATCTTTATATTTGGATTGAAATTGTTTAATATGAAAAGTAAATGGATGAAAAATTACAAATTTTTTATCATGAAATTAAAGTAATAAAAGTGATAAAGTTAGTATACTAAAAGTATGATTCACTCATATAAAAATATAGTGTACAATCACATTAGTTACTTTCTTCCTAACTAGCGATTAATGCTTAAGTTTTGTATTTATAAAATAACTTGCAAGTACATGAATCATTTTATAAGAAGTGATAAGTATACTTATCTAAAGAGGAATTACTTGATTTTTAAATAACTCAAAAAATTCTAAAAAAAGAAAATTAAACCTAAACATTCTGTTACAAAGTTTAAAAAACATAAGGCAAATAAAATTTTCACTCAATAGAGAATTTATGAGTTAAGATTTGTTAATTAATCATACTTACTTAATATTAATTAAAATATTAAAGTTATGAATTAAAATTATTGATTCTCTCTTATATATACAAATAGGAGATTAATTAGGTTTACTATTTGTTATTAATTAAAATGACTTAACACTTTTAGTGAGTCTATCAATTAATTTTAATTAATTATGATTCTTTTCTAAGATATTAATAAACCATTTAATTGTCATCTTCCATAAGTCTAACAATAACAATTTAAACTCTCATTAAGGTATTAAAGTTAAATTAACAATAAAGTATCTGAAAAATAACTTTCATATTTTAAATCTATTACGAAAGATATGTCGTTAATATATTTTTTCAATAATAAATCTTATAAAAATATTTGAAATAGAGCATGACTCTAAATAAGATTTAGATAATTACATTTAATATCCAAGAGCATTAAATACTTTAAGTCAGATTCATATAATTAAATCTTAAATCTAATTCTCATATTTATTATGAAAAATATTTGGTCAATATATTTTCTTTAACAAATTTCATTTAAATCTTGAAGAAGAAATAAAGCTTTCATTTTATAAAATAATTTACTTATTTTTATATTTCACAAGCATAACAATATTACTAGTATCCCATTAATTTTTACATTTTAATATATTTAGTCCACTATCTTTAAAATTGGATTGAAATTGTTAAATATGAAAAGTAAGTGGACGAAAAATTATAAAATTTTATCACGAAATTAAAGTAATAAAAGTGATATAGTTAGTATACTAAAAGTGTGATTCACTCATATAAAAATATAGTGTACAATCACATTAGTTACTTTCTTCCTAGCTAGCAATTGATGCTTAAGTTTTGTTTTTATAAAATAACTTGCAAGTAGGGGAATCATTTTATAAGACGTGATAAGTACACTTATCTAAAGAGAAATTATTTGATTTTTAAATAATTCTAAAAATTCTAAAAAAAGACAATTAAATCAAAACATTCTGTTACAAAGTTTGAGTTTTTAAAATATCTAAACTAAGGACAAAAAATTTAAAATGGATTCAACAAACATGAGGCAAATAAAATTTTCACTCAATAGAGAATTTATGAGTTAGGTTAGTTAATTAATCATACTTAATATTAATTAGACTATTAAAGTTATGAATTAAAATTATTGATTCTATCTTATATATACAAATAGTAGATTAATTAGGTTTATTATTTGTTATTAATTAAAATTACTCAACACTTTTAGTCGAGTCTATGAATTAATTTTAACTAATTATGCTTCTTTTCTAAGAGATTAATAAACTATTTAATTGTCATCTTCCGTCAAGTCTAATAACTTAAACTCTCATTAAGGCGTTAAAGTTATGTTAACAATCAAGTATCTGAAAAATAACTTTTAGATTTTAAATCTATTACGAAAGATGTCGTTAATATATTTTTTCAATAATAAATCTTATAAAAATATTTGAAATATTACATAACTCTAAATAAGATTTAGATAATTACATCTAATATCGAAAAGCATTAAATACTTTAAGTCATATTCATATAATTCAATCTTAAATCTAATTCTCATATTTATTATGAAAAATATTTCGTCAATATAGTTTTTACCAGACATACCTAATTTAATAAATAATAAATAAATAAAACATAACATTTAGAGCAACATACCTATTTTTGTATCTGAAAAACCTCAAAGAAATTTACCAATACTATTTATTGAATTAAAAGAAAATTACAATACAAACTAAGCTACGTTCAACTCTCAAAATTGAGAGAAGAAGTTTGAAACTTAGAAAATAAAAACTTAAGAGAAAACTAAGAAATTAGTTAAAGAAATGGCCGATGGGACTATTAGTTAAACTAAGCAATTCTGGTGGAACAACAATTAAAAATACTAGGCCTAGTAATTAATAATTGATTTTTATTTTATTTCTCATTATAATGTCAACCTTATTAATCTTTGAATAAAGAAAACGGTTCCTTTTGAACCATTCCAATTAATATAAAAAATAAAAAAAATTTCTGTAATTTGTTCACTATCTTCTACTAGATTTAAAGTTCAATGTTATATTTATGGTACTATTGTTACAAGTTACAAGTTAGGTCACATAAAATTTTGGAAAGAAGGGTCGCAAAAGTTTATTATCTTAATGAAAATACGCTTTAGACCTGTACATATTAGATGGGAAAACACAAGTCTACTATTTCTACAAAAAAGATTGCAAAAATCTATTTTGTAAAGTAATTGACTCAATCTGTCCTACTTGTTCACTTCGAAACTGGAGTAATGCAAGTTCATGACTTCATAAAATAGACTTTCACGACCATTTTTTAAAAGTAACGAACTTATGTTACCCAACCAAATAAATAGAGGACTACAACACACTCTTGTTTAAAGTTACGAATTTGGGCTATTTTGTTTTCTAAAATTTTGTATATCAATATAAAAAGGGTGAATTATACTTTTTGTCTACTAACTTTACCACTTTTAATATTTTAGTCACTTAATAAATTATCAGTAAATTAAACATAGCATTTAGAAACACACATAAAAATTATCCAAAAATAGATGTATACTTTCAAATTATACCTCAAGCATATCCTTTCAAGTACAATTTTTCATTATTATTTATGTATCTAAAAAACCTCTAAAACAATTTTTAATACTATTTTTTGAATGAAAAGAAAACTACTATATACCTAAACTATGTTCAACTCTCAAAGTTGATAGAAGAACTTTGAAACTAAGAAAATAAAAACTTAAGAGAACACTAAGAAATTAGTTAAAAAAAAGAGCTAATGGGATTAAAAGGGATGATGATTATAATGGATTTATAAAGGGTTAGAAAATGCTGCAAAAGAGATATCATATAGTCGGGTGGCACAACATGCATTTCTTTTTACGCCACAGTATAAGCCAGCTTGCAACACATTTGAATCTAGATCCGATTAACCTACATCACAACAAATAAAAACCATCATCGCAGCACACGTGTTGCTACACTTTTAGAAATCCTTTTGTATCTTACCCCCTTACATTAATTTTGGAACATAATTAAAGCTTACATATATTTTTATTTTATGTTTCTTGGTTGCAATGGAGTGCTTCCAGATATTATTCTTCAAGTGTTTCTTAGTTGAATCAATTTCAAGCTATAAATACATGAAAAAACATACTCGTGGTTTCGAAAAGAAAGATTTGTTAAAATGATGATAAACTTATGCAAATACAAATATATTTTGACATTTAAAATGCATAAAATCATGTTATATTCAGTGCTTTTAAGCACTCATTATAACGCCTAACCAGATTCTTGATAGTCTCTAGCAAGAAATGTGAAAAACTAAAAACCAAAATTAAATAAAACAAAATTATCTTAAATCATTTCCGTAGATTGAAACGGTATTTAACATATGCAATAAGCCTTTAAAGGTTTCCCTAGTTGATTTTTAGTCTCATGAAGACTTTTAGAGACGATACCCATAGACATCAAACTAAAAGGAAAAAATTCAAAAACAAATGAAAAAATAAACAAATTATACACAAAACAAATAACAAAGTAAAAATCTGAAATAAAAGATAACAAAATGCAATAGAAATATTTTCTCATGCTATTAATCTCTTTTAAGTTCACAATTAAAATTCAAAGCATAAATTAATTTTACATCCTAAACATTCATAATCTATTATAAAAATTAGTGGAAAATCATATTCATATCCACATCAGAAAGGCATCAACATTAACTTGCCCAATTTCAGTGTTTGGAATCTGAATTCGTTTCAATTCTAAACCTCACAAGTCATATTTTCAATAACACTGATCATATAGGTTCAAACACTCATTTAAAGTTATATGCAAATAGAGTTTATGTAAATAAATGCACTAATATATTCACACATTTTTAAGGAATAAAACGCTCAACGTAGTGTATAAAATTGATCTCATGAAATAAATCGAATGAAAGAATTTATGAAAAAAATCACATATTATTTTCTTATATCAATCAAAATCATTAAATAATATTTTTTAAGTTATATGCTTTTTGGAGATAAAGAAAATGCAATGATTTTTAAGGGATTCATTTCCTATTTTCCTTTTATATTTAGCCATTTCTTATAATTTTGTGGGATTTTCTAGGTCATATTATTTAGTTTATACTTATTCATTTTTCTATTTTATTCTTCTCTCTCTCTCTCTCTCTCTCTTAGAGATATTCTTTTCTTTTTTAAGAGAGAGGATCTCTTGTACAATGTGTACATATTTTTTGTATGATTTGACAAGTGTTTAATTTTGACTTTCTTTTGTAATGGCTTAAGTAACCTCATATATATAACTTTTTTGGAAGTCTTGCATGAATGAAGAAACTCAAACTTTTAATTTCAACTTAAATCAATAAATTTAAGTAATAAAAGTAAATATATGGCACTTTATGAGATGTAAAAATCCTAGTATTAAATGCAAAAACCTATAGAGATCATTAACAATTTGAATTGATAAGAAGAGTATTCAAAAGAGTAGAAAAATACTATCATTTAAAATAGAAAGATAAAAGCTCAAAATATTCTCACAATATAGTCTTCACTATTTGATTCCTAACCACCAATTTTGGGTTTATTGCAATTTTAATATTTTGTCATCAAGTAAAATTTATTACAAAACTAACTAATTATCAAACTACTCTACGATATGTTCAATAAATTAATTAAAATGAAAAAAAGATTAATTTATTTTCTTAAAATTAACTAAAAGACATGATAATTTTTGCAAAAAAAAAATTAAAAATCTAATATAAAATTCCTAAATCAATAAAAGCAAACAAATGTAAATATGAATATATAAAGAATTAAAAATAAATGAAAATGTAAACAATGTTTTATAAAAAATATATAAATTACTCAAATTTATGTAGATATAACATTTTCTACCCTAAATTAGAATTTATATTGCCCTCAATGTACTGTTATGAATTAAAGATAAAGAGTAAAGAGAAAAAAAGTTACCCTTTTCTGAACGTGTTCAAGTATATATGTGAAAATGCAACTGCATCCATCATTCAAATATTTTAATCACATAGATAGAATATTGTGTACTTCTTACACATCTCAATAAACAATTATAAGTTTAACAATTCTAAATATAACAAACATTTGATCACATTACAGAATATAAAACAAAATAAATTACATTAAACAAAAATAACCATAATATCAAAAGAAAAAAATAATTAAACTAAAATTCAAACCATAAAATAAAACAACATACATGTAAATAAAAATAAAAACTCGTAAATTTTTTTAAACAAATTTAGAGCTTAGTCCTCCATGCCATCCTGTCCTTTTTTCCATAATGTTGTCATGATTGTTCTTATAGTGTAAAGTTGAAATCATAATATTGATACTCAGGTGCTACTAAATAGCTTGAATCTATGTGGAGATGGTTAAGTTGTAACCGATTCATTTCATACACCAAACAATTACGATTCACTTGATCACGATATTATTGATTTAAAAATGCAGCTTGTTGGAAAATGTAGGCTTGATGATATTTTTGCATATAGGTCATTCTTTCACCTAAATGACAAATTTCATCTTTCAAAATTCATCTTACATGAAAAAGTGGCCCTTTTATCCCGTTGGTCATTGTTTGTACTAGAAGTAAGTTCATCGTAATATGTCCTATTTAATAATTCTCTAGGTTAAATTATAACTTCACCTTTTGCGTAAGTCACCTTTTTTTTACGTAAAGTAGTAATGAGATGGGAGAAAAAGTAACTCGAACAATGGTTATTAACAGACAATTTAATCATGTGATGAATTATATTTCCAACATCTATAGAAATTTGGATGTTATAGCATACAATAATATTGCCTACTCTCTGTCCACATATTTGTAATGTTTTTAGGGCATTAGTCTTGAATGAACAAAGTATTGTCATATATAGGCGACCTTATCCAAATACTTAGCTTCAAAGCCCTTAGGTTTTTCACTGACATAACCCCACTCGGCCCCTTCCAAAGTTAAGTTTTCAATTACTGTAACGTAGTCGACATTACCTAAATAAGTTTCATACTCACCCTGACCAATATTCATCAACACATAATGAGCATTCATATCACTTGGCCCAAATAGAACTAGTACATTTCATACTTTAACAATATTATCAATAGCATCGGGAAAATTTTCAAAGAATTCCCAAATAATTGATTTTATAACGACATTAGGTTCTTTAGCAAACCTTTTCCATCCTAATAGTGTTATCACATTAGAAATTCTATCAAATTAGGCATTTGGCCCCAAATCGAAGTCCATATCCCTTTTCATTATAAAACATTTTTTTTACTTCTACAACTTTATCAAATCTTAATTTAGCGTTATCATAATCCTTAGAAGTTAATACCTATTTTTCTCAAATTCTGACTTTGTTCTACCCATTTATCATAATCCAAAGGTTCTCATACAATCTAGATAAAACAACATAAAATAATTTATTCTAAAATCTTTTCCTTACCCCATCTTGTCCAAATTAAGGTTGGGAACTCTTTTTAATCTAAAAATTATTCACAAAATTCAAAGAATTTAATTTAAGACTTAAATTCTAAATTTATTATATTTTCTTGTGTTGTTGAGAATGATGAATTTGAAAAACAATTTTTTGGAAGACGATAAAGATTTTTTGATGAGTTGATGATTTTTTCAAATTTTGTTTTAATGGAATGTCTAGGAAATAGTTAGGAATGAGATTTTTGTAAAATGATTTTAAAGAAAATGAAAGAAGGGTGTGATTTTTGAGGGATTTATGGTGTTCGGGGGGGAGAATATGTAGGATTTTTTAAAGAAAGTGATAAAATGTGAGATAAATAGATGAAAATGCATCAGGGTTGGTATTTCTAGATAGAATATGTATGTAGGTTGTGATGCAAGTAAGAGAATGTCGTGGCACAAGCTTTAGAGATCCTATCCAAATTTGAACAAAAAAATCAATATCTTAGTGGGGTAAATTTTGTATCACAATGCACGTAGCTCTGTTCTTCTCACTAATTTTTACGATACCCCATTTTATATATATTTAAAATACTAGTATATTACTATATAAAATAAAAAAATAAAAAAATCTATACTTAAATGAAAACATTAAATGAATAACAAATAAAAATCATTATAACTATGAAATGAAAATAAATTAATTAAAGAAAAATTAAAAGTAAATCATGGGTTATCTATAATCCAAGACTATTTTTATCGTCTTTAGGGAGACGTTGTTTTGGGGACTTCATCATTCAATAAATTTAATGTTCCCACATCATTGAGTTCAATTGTTGTTCTGATTTGAATATTTTTTCTTTAGTATACTTCTACAAGTACTTTGCTAAACTTGTACTTAAACTTTTTTGATAGAAAAGATTCCAACTTTTGATTGGTTATCCCTACTCACTTAAATAAATGCATTTTATCCTCTAGATTTGCTGCAATGGGAGGAGTCTTAGGTAATTGTTGGTAGTATTTCTGGCCCTATTGATTTGAGCTCTAGGTGAATGGAGGATTTTTTTGTCTCTAGGATAAATTAGGATGATTCCTTCACCCTAGATTATAGGTATTTATATTGGGATCGTGCCTAGGTCTTTGTTGGTAACCCCTAATGTATTAACCAGTTTAGGTCTAGCATTTGCTTCCCCTTGGTAAGGACATGTATCAATACTGTGTCCCAAAGTACTATACAATCCACATTGTTCTTTATTGGGTGTGGCACGTGTGGTAAGAAGTGCAACTTACATTGTCAGTTATGCAAGATGCATCTATACTTCTATGCTGGATTCAATTTCATGGACTTTAGCCCTTTTCACTCAAGAGCTTTTCTGTTAGGAATTAGCACTAACATCTCAAAGAGATTATAAGTCTCTAAGGTTGTCTTTTCTCTCATTGCTCCTCCCATAGCATTGTCAATGATGAACTGACATTATTGTGTCAATCCATCATAGAAAAATATTTATGTAGTTGTAGATGGTAGATATGATGGGGCTACTAAGTGAGGAAGATTTTTAATCTATCCCAAGCTTTGTGGAAAGTTTCTCCCTCCATTTGAGAGAAATTAGCAATATTTGCCTCTCAGCTTTGATATTTTTTTATGGGAATAGAATTTTTTTCATGAATTTATTGTGTACATGCTTCTAGATCATCAAGGAACTAAAAGGAGTGACATCAACCAAGTCTAGGCTTTATCTTTGATGGTATGGGGGAAATATTTCATTATAAGCTATTCCTTATTAAGTACACTAAAAGCGAATATTTTTATTGTGGAATAGAAGTTCTTGATGAAAGACCAAGTGTTTTCATTAGGCAATCCATTAAAAGAGGGCAACATGGAAAAATGAATATTTCTCAATTCATAATTCCTAGCCGCCTTACCTAGTTGGATTAAGGCACTAGCAATGCCAATGACTGTCATTACATACTTTTTCATGGTGGTCACCCTAGGTTGTTGATTTTCCCTCATAACTTTTGGTTCAAAGGGGAGGTTTAGGTCTCGTTCTATGTGTTTCTCAATTGAAGGCTATTTGATCTCAAAGTCCAACCTTTTTGATAGTTCTTTTGATCCATCAATATTATTTATGTAAGGAGTGAGAGGATACCCTAAAGATCTCCTACCTCTCCTACCTCACATAAACTATTTGAAACAAAAATTAAGATCATTTTTCAAGTAGAAAAAATAAAAAGATAAAATAAATATAAAAGTTTGTTACAAATAATTTATTATACAAGCACTTTATGATACACAAAATTTATGATATAATTTATATAATACTTACATCAATTATATTAAATATCACATATTTGTACACAGAAATACTAAAAATAAAATAATTAAAAGCAATAAAATTATAAAATTAAAAGAAAAGAAAAATAATTGAAAAAATAATTTTAAATAAATAAAAGAAAATTAAAAATCAAAATTTTTTATTTTAAAATATTTTTGAAGATTTAAAATTTAAATATCTAAAGTTATTTAATAATAAAAATTACAATATTTACAACACAATCTTTGTTTTAAAGATTTTGATATCAAAAATTTAAAAATGATATTCGTTCTCGACAGTAGCGTTAAAAACTTGATAATGCTCGAGTTTTGTATTTATAAAATAGTTCATAAATACTTGCATAATTTTGTAAGAAGTGATAAGTATACTTTTAAGGTTAGGCTAAAAAAGAATTATGTGACTTTTAAATAACTCAAAAAATTCTTGAAAATGAAAATTAAACCTACACATTTTGTCACAAAGTTTGGGTTTTAAAAATATTCTAAACTAAGTAGAGATTCAACAAACATAATACAAATAATATTTATACTCAATTGAGAATTTATGGGATAGATTAGTTAGTTAATCATGATTACTTGATATTAATTAGGTTATTAAAGTATGAATTAAGATTATTACTTCTTTTTTATATATACTATTTGGTATTAAATGTGTAACAGATACATGGCCTAACCAATTTTGGTACCTCGCTACTCTATAGCAAGGTTATAAGGATGATGGCTTAACGATGGCCTAGACTTGATGAGATCAATAAAGCATACAACGTAGCCAATTAGATCACCTCGTTATTGCTCTAGGAGGTCTTAAAGATCAAGCCCTAGTGGTATTGTAAGATCCCTATATGACTTTGGTCCTCACTCCATATTGATGACTTGAGAAATCTACTTGAGAACCTTATAAAGAATGACCTATATAAACGCTTATGACGACCTATTTTCTGTTTATTAAATCATATGTAATTATCATGTATCCAGGTCACTAAATACATGACCACCCTACATGCCTAAGATGTTATATATATACCTCTTTAATGAAGAGAATAAAAGATCCAATTGAGATATCAAATTTCTCACTACTCTTTAAAATCACTAAAATCCATAACATAAAAAATTCTATCCAAACATATACAAATAGAAGATTAACTATAGCTATTATTTGTTATTAATTAAAATCACTTAACATCTTCGATTGGATATATTAGTTAATTTTAATTAAATTATGCTTATTTTTTAAGAGATTAATAGATCATTTAATTGCCGCCTTTTGTCGGATCTAACAATTTAAACTCTCATAAATGTGTAAAGTTAGGTTATTGATTTAAGTATTTATAAACTAATTTTTAGATTTTAAATCTATTATGAAAAATATGTCATCAATATATTTTTCATTAATAAATCTTAAAGAAATATTTGAAATAGATCATGACTCTAAATAAGATTTAGATAATTACATCTAATATCTAAGAGAATTACTTTAAATGAGATCCTTATAACTAAATATTAAATATAACTCTCATGTTTATTATAGAAATTACTTCGTCGGTATATTTTTCTTTAACAAACTTTATTTAAATCTTGATGAAGAAATAAAACGTAATTCATTTTATAAAAAAATGTTTACCTACTTCAATATTCAAAAGCATAATAAAATTACTAATATCATATAGTATTTTCATCCAGACATGCTTAATTTTATAAATGATCATTCAATTAAGTATAATATTTAGAACAACATATGAAATTAATCTGAAAATATGAGAGTACTTTTAAATTAAATCTCAAACATATCCTTCCAAGTATAGATTTTCAGTATTGTTTCTGTATCTTAAAAACCTCCAAACAGATTTGTAAGTATTGTTCATTGAATTAAAAGAAAACAACTATATAAACTAAACTATTTTCAACTCTCAAAGTTGAGAGAAGAACTTTGAAATTAAGAAAAACTTAAGAGAAAACTAACAAATCAGCTAAAGAAAGAAATGATGAGATTAGAAAGGATGATGATTACAATAGGTTTTAAAGGTTTATATAGGGATATAAAATGCTACAAAAGAGAGAAAATTGTGGATCAATAGTTGGATGCCGTGGCATGCATTTCTTCTGCACCGCGGCATGAGTCAGCCTATAATGCACTTGAATCTGGATATGATAATCCCATGTCATGGCATACAAAAACCTTCATCATGACATACGTGTTTCTGCACTTCTAGAAACCCTTTTGTATTTCATCCCTTACATTAGTTTTCGAACATAAGTAAAGTTTACATATGTTATTTTTTTTTATGTTTCATGTTTGCAAAGGAATGTTTTTAAGCACTATTTCTTTAAATATTTATTAGTTGAATAGGTTAAAGCTAGTAATACATGAAAAATAATAAAACATATATGTGATGTCGAAAATATAAATTTACTAAAATGATGTTAAAATTATGCAATTATGAATCTATTTTGACATTTAAAATGCATAAAATCAAGTTATATTTAATGTTTGTAAGCATTTATCAGCTATCAGCTTTCGAAGTCAGGTGAAAAATTATGGTTTCCATAATTTTGCTACTTTAACTTTTGGCATAGTTACGCATGACATATTACGAGGGCAGCCATGGACACGAAGATTCACTACTATATGATATTTTTCCAAATATATCCCATTATCATACATAAGCTTCGAAACCTTGTTATACAATCTTCTTTGTAGAAAAGTCATATGAAACAACATCTAGTATTTTCTATCCCTAAACTCCAGCCACTTAACCTTTGATTTCTGTTCTCAATACATCTCCTCCTACATCCTTAAATAATCAAGATCCTTATTTAAAGCTTTCTATTCTTCCCATGCATGTTGGAGAACTATTAGACTTAGCCTATCCGAGCTAATTAGATTTTAACTCCTTAATGACTCGCTTAGGATTTCCTCAGCATGTATCAACGTATCTAATAAGCACATGCATTGGTTACTATAAAAAAACGCATGTTGGATAAGTTGTATACCTGATTAAGGAAACTTTTTGGGTGTCCTTTGTTTGAAGTAGCTAATTTTAAATTCTTGTCCGTGCCCTTTCACGAGGCCGAGCCTTCAAAGCTTCCAAAAGCTAGTCATTGTCTATAGAAACCAAGTTTTCGTGCAGTGAGGAAGTGTTTATTTGGTTAGTGAGCCATCTCTCTTTTTCTTCTTTTTCCTTCCATCCTCCTACAGAAGGGAGCTTTTCCGTTGGAGATTCTCTCTGGTAGGCTACCTCATCTCTTTTTCTTTCTTATATTTGTTTTAAATAATTTTGTGATTTACACGTATGCGAGATCCCAAGTCTTTATAATTAATTTTAAGAATTTTATAAAATATATTTGTAGTAGTATTTTAATATCTAACCATTTTTTAAGAATTTCCATGCAAAAATCATATTTTTCTATAAATATTAAATTGTTTGAATAGCTCGCCGACAAGAGTGGCCGTAGAGTGATCGACGAGTAGCAACAAAGGGCCAGTGAGTAATGGAGAAAGGGGTGGCAAAGGAATTTGCATAGTCGTAAGGGTGTTTGTGAGGGTGGTCAATGAGGATCAATTTTGCCTATAGATAGGCACACGGATCAACCATTTTCTCATAACAAAATCTCATCATCTTTTTCTCTCTATACTTTCTCTCTCTCTAAAAATATTATCATTTTCGATATATTTCTAAGTTGTTGATTTGGGGAGAAAATATTCAAACATTCAATTAAGTAAGAATGAAATATCAAATCAGAGAAATGTATTTGAATTTCAAGTGATTAATATAGAAGTATTGAAAGGAAAAGTTTGGATTTACTCATAAATAATCAGTAAGATAATCTTTCGAATTGTTATAAAATTATGATTCATCTAAGTTATTGATTACTACTAATTATTAAGATGAATGTTCATAAATTCTAACCAAAAATGGAAAATGACATGTTTAAAGGAAAAGAAACCCAAGACTAACATATTTTTAGGTAGGGGATTACTCTACTTTTTCTTTAAGCATTTTTTTATAAATTAAGATGCATATTTAGGTGTTTAAAAAAGAGTGAAAATCGATACCATGTTTAATTAATAAATTTTATGGAAGCATATATACATTTTTATGATATAATATGTGATGTTAACTTTTATACTAGTACACATATTTTTATGATATGAGATATGAGATATGATATTTAAAATGTAAATGACATTTTTGATTTTATGCAAGCATCATGAGATTTTTTTTATGAAGAGTTTTAGTTGTGTTAGTCTTGTCGAGTTTGGTACCCTAGATATACTTATTGTAGTAGATGGAATTTTATAAGGACCACATGTAGGTATTTACACATATACCTCTGAGTTTAACTACACATGGGCCACATTGTTGGAGCCTTATATGCCTTCGATTTTATCACCCAGGTACCTCATAGGTGATCGATACAAATTTCCTATGTATCTTAGAGTATGACTGTACATTGGTCTCGTAGTTTTCCCACCATGGGTCTCGGAATTGAACCCCCTATGTGCCTCAAAGTTGATTGTCCATGTATCTGAGAGTTAAGTAATACATATAGATATTACATGACATGTATATAGATTTATGACTTGACATAACATATTTTATTTTAATTGTTTAAGTATGCATTGGTTATATAGAATGCATACTCATACTGGTTCAAGAAGGGAGGAAGTACAAGTATACTTGATTTTTAAATAAAATCTCTCCACCATTATATACTATATATAAGACTATTGATTTTATAGACATGCATGAGATATTTATAATATAATGCATGCATCATTATAGACATGCATGAGATCTTTATATATGGAGTGGTGAGTTCACTCCCCATCTTTTCCTTACTTTTTAGTTACGACATGGTGATATTTGTAGTAAAGATATGGAGCTTCATTTTAGAGGATTAAGACATTAAAGGTTTGACCTAAATATCTTATTTCTTTATTTAGCTACTTTAGTTCTCGTCTAGGTATGTTTAGATCACTATGATTTAATGATTTCATTTAGACTTGTAAATATCATGGTTAAATTTATGAATTTATAACGAACTTTTCTTTTAAAATTATACAATCTTTGAAAGTATCCAATTTTTTTTATTTAACAATAAATTGATGGATTTTTTTAGTTGTTTTCATAATTATTTAATAAATTTTCTTTTAAATATATTTCTCTCTTTAAAATTTATGTATTCATATTTTGGGCATGACAATGCCATTGCAATATTGTGTTTGGTAGGCCATCGTTGGTTGGTAGTTGTTTTGAAATTGTTTTAGTGTAATAAAGTATATGAAATATCTCAAATTGGTTCATTAAGCTACAACAATACTCAAGCTAGCATATCAAGATTGAGGTCTTTTTCTTTAGCTACTTAGCGTTTAATTTCAAATTGTTAATAGATATGATTTTTTTTTGTTTTGTATATTTTAATGTGCAAAGTGTCTCTTTTATTTGTTTTACAATCTTATTGTGTTATATTTTATATTGTTTCATCCTACAATCATGAGCCTCCTTATGTTATCATTATAGATTGTTTATAACTTAAGTTATTGCTCATGATTGCTTTCTTTGCTTAACTTTTAAGCTTATGTGTTTGAATATTAATGAAATATTTCATTTTGGTTTTAAAAAAAGTAATTTCTAATTCTAAGACTTACGTAATAAGCTTTTTTCCAAAATAAAAAATTAATTTAATAAATACTTGAATTCTTACAAGAAATTTGAATGAAACTTTTCTCTAATTTTCAATATCATTTTCTTGTTTCCTTTGTATTTTTTTATAGAAAAAATACAAATTTTATTAATTAATTTATTAAAAATGGAGAATCTAAATACGTAATAAATTATAACAAATAGACATACTACATTATAAACATCATTATCACTACTACAATACATACATATAGTCTCGGACATTTAGCCTCGGTTTTTTAAAAAATGAGACCATGGGGTTTTGGCCTTGGTTATTTAAAAACCGAGGCCATAGATATACCCTATTGCCTCGATTATTTAAAAACTGAAGCCATAGACTTACCATATTAATTTTCTCTCTTTTACACTAAATTAACACCAAAATTTTTTATCAATATTTTTCTTTTTCCCTTTTATTTTTTCCTTTTTTCCTCTCTATTTTTCTTGCTTTTTTTTCCTTTCTCAACCATACTTATGCTGATATCCTAGTGTTATCGTGCAGAGCATATATATATATTAATTCTTTTTAGAGATGGGATTAATTGACTCTCTCTGCATCTCGCCTCGCCGTCGTTATCTCATCTCATCTCGTCATCCTCATTCCCTTGTTTCATTTTCCCTATCACACGCTAGAGATGTATTTATTCATTGCGCAACTAATCTGTTGTTCCTCCTTTACCCTCTCCTTAACTTAATAATCAGATTTCGACATGGACAAGTTAGGTTTGATTGAAGTAGAGGATGATCTCTTTGAATTCACTCTAGCTGAGGTACACATATTCAAATTTTTTTTATTAAGTAATCATCCCATAGCTTCATTCATCATTTGACGTCTTAAATTTTTTACAAAAATCCCATTATTTTTTTTTTGGAAATTGTTTGATTCAACCAGTGTAGTTCTCTTGCTGCCAAAGTCTCCGTCCCGACCATAATAAAATGAATCAGCCATCATATCACAGGTGGGTCGGCATCGATGAACTCAAATTCTACGTTGGGGATGATGATCAAGCTTTCGAAGCCCTAGATGACCAAATGATGACGAAGACAATGGAGGCATGATAGCGAGACCAATTAGTATGCTTATTCTAGTAAATTGGTTTTCCTTTTGTAAATTTTACTTGTTAAGGTTTAGTGTTAGCTAATGTGAGAAATCCTTTTGTAAATTTTACTTGTAAAGCTGTTGTTATTGCTCATTTTAGATTTAAAACAAGTGGTCTCATCTTTCTTGCTATCCAACATTTTTTTGCAACACATTGTTTTACCTCCGATCCATCTGGTTTTACTGATTCTATGCCAAGTAAATTATCTTGACCTAACCATTAATTTTAGGAATTTGTTTGCATAGGAGAAAGGATGTCCTAAAATCGCAATTGCTGCTAGGATTATGATGTAACAACTAGTGTATTTGGATGATATGATTTGTGTTCCATAGAAAAACTAGATGAAGAAAGGTGGCCTTGATCTTAAGGTTGAGCCAAGCTCAATGGTTAATGATGCTCTGTCTACTACAAGTGATTGAGCTGGACTAGTGAATATTTCTTCAAGTGGCATTGATTGAGTTTCAAAGGTACTAATTGATGTTTTTGTCTTTAGTTTCTGTAGGGATGCTTCTTTGGTTAATGTGTATTTTATTTTAGGTGTTTTTTGAGTCTTATTTTTTCTGGTGTACTGTTTTGAGTTTTCACGTGTTTTCATGTGAGTCTTATTACTAGTATATGAACCTTATTCCATACTATTTTATTAGATAATACAGATGTTAATAGTTCATTCATCTATTAGCTTAATTTGGTCTATGTAAATGGTGTTTGTCTTTATTTGGTTTACTTAGTTATGGACTAGCTCTCTGTTGGTTTATGTTGCGTTGGTTTATGTTGCGTGTCTCCTGAGTGTTTAATCCATATCTATATCACCAACCTTTTTTTATTTTTTCACTAGATGGAATTTTAGGTTTCTAAAAAAATCAAGTTGGGCTATTGAATTAAAAAAAATCTTTTGAAATTTTAGATTAGTTAGTTTTGTGATCTTAAATTTTCAATTGTTGATCATTTGTTTTAGAGACGCTCCTCAACTAGCTTCTATGCTGAAAGACATGAAAGATGGACTCAATATTGTAAGGAGTAAAGTACAAGCTTTGACTGCAAAGGTAAGATGCAGTTTCAACTTTCAATGACCCTTTATGCTTTTCGATCAAGTAATTTGAATATCAAAAAATTGGCCGCTCTTTATATACGGAACCGTTATTAAATTTGGTATTGTCAATCCAATCTCGAGAGAATGAAAATTTGTTATTGCCAATGTTAAAATCAACACCAAAATAATAATTGAAGAGGTAGAGAAATAAATGAAATGGTTGAAGGTTGTAGAAATAAATGAAGTAGTTGAAGGTTGTAGAAATAAATGAAGTAGTTGAAGGTTGTAGAAATAAATGAAGTGGTTGAAGGTTGTAGAAAATAGAAGTGTGTAGATAAGATTTGTATGGCTAGGATTATTTCTTAGTTTTATATTTGTGTGGTGTAGATTTCATGGTGAGGACTATAAATAGCCTACCTTGCATTTGGTTTAATCATTCCATCAAAAACAAATAAGTCTTTGTATTCTTAGTTTGAGTGTGAGTTAAGAGCTTTCTCTCCAAGGGTTTGTATTTCTCTTCAATTTGTGAGTTGCCTTTCAAAGGTGTTATAGTGAATATAATACAAGTAGTTTGTTTACTTGTTTGGATATAATATTAGTAAATTTAGAATTGTTCATTCTAAATTTTACTCAACAATTGGTATCGTGGTGACTTCGGCCGTGATCGTTTGGGAGTTATCTGAGTTGTGAGGAGTTTGGTACTTAAGTTTATTAGTCAAGCTTGTTCGATATAGTTGAAGTCTTGCCGACACGATGGGTGATCTTCAAGTAGTCGGGAGGAATCAAGAAGCTCAACAACAAAAACTATAACACAATGGGCAACATGTAATATGAGTCTTATCTACAAGGTCAAGACTTGTGGGAGGTTGTCAGCGGTGATGAAGTTACACAACCAATGGGAAGATGCAAACGGCATCTTCAAGGGAAGGGAAAATTAAAGGTGCAAAGCGATGTTTGAAGACCACACTGAAGAAGAAATGCTTCGGAGCATATTTGAGATGCAAAAACACCAAAGGAAGTAATGGGACACTCTTTGTTACGCTCTTTTTCAAAGAAGAATGATACATGATTGCAACTTCGGAGAATGAGTTACTATCGATGGCGCAACGCGACATGACGATTTCAATACTTTCATAAGGTAAAGTCATTATGCCGCAAAATTTCGAGTTAGATCCAAAAGCTCCTATTGGAGAAACGAGGATAAAGAGAATAATTATTCATGGTTTGAGACCCGAATATCGAGGGTTTGTTACCGCTTATACAAGGATGGCCGACACAACCATCTCTTGCTGAGTTTGAGAATCTTAGCCGGGTCAAGAAGCTACGGCTAAGCAAACGGGAGGAGTCCAACCGAAGGGGTGAAGAAGAAGCGCTCTACATTAGCAAAAGCAAATGCACTTTCAAGCGATACAATGGAAATGGATATAAAAATGATGGCGATAAAGGAAAAATTCCTCGGAAAGGGAGGCTTTCGTCCTGTGGGAGCTTGGAAGAACCGCAATAACAATAGAAAATTTGACGGTGAATGTTACAACTGCGGGAAAGACGGGTCACATGGCAAAAGATTGTTGGAGTAAGAAAAATCCTATTGAAAGCAACACTACTTCCGGGGTTCTAAGGAGCAAAGCGAAGATGGTTGGGATGTCAAGCATTATTCGCTACAGAGGAAGAAGAATTGGCTCTTACGGTAACAACATCAAAACAGATTGACTACAAGAATGACCGGATTGCATTCTGCTACTCAAATCATATGACAGCGTGATAAACAAAAGTTGGAAAGCATGACCGAGTACAAGGAGGTCGTAGTGGTATACGACAACTCAAGGTTATCGATAGCCCACATTGGTAAGACGATAGTTACGCCTCGATATAGTACTAACCAAATACAACTTCAAGATGTTTATCATGTCCCAGGAATGAAGAAAAATTTGCTATCTGTGGCTCAGTTAACATCATCAGCCATTATGTCTTGTTCGGGTCCCCAAGATGTGAAGGTGTATCGTGATCTCAAAATCTCAAAACACCGACAATGGAGGGACAACGATTGGAATCACCACGTAATGTCACAGACCGCATATGTAGACAAGATAAGAAGAAATGAGACAAAGAGATTTGTGGCATATACGCGGTTAGGGTCACGTTAGCTATTCCAAGCTAAGTCGTGATGGTGAAGAAGTCGATGCTTAAAGTGGCTTCCTCAACTAGACGTACGTATTACACGATCCGTGCGGGGTGCCAATATGGTAAAGCTCACCAATTTCCATATGAGGAATCGAAGTTTAAAGCAAAAGAACCATTGGAGTTAGTTCACTCGATGTATTCTTGGCCCGTTACAACCATCAATTGGCGGTATGCGATATATGGTGACATTCATTGACGACTTCTCAAGGTATGTGTGGTTTTATTTATGAAAGAAAAATCTCGACGTATTATCAAAGTTTAAAGAGTCAACCGAAGGAGAAGTTGGAAAGAAGATTCGTTGTTTGCGCACACAACGGCGGAGAATATAGCTCAAAGTGAGTTCTCTCAATACCTATGGAATGTCAAATACGTCATCGCACACTTCGTACAACACGCCACAACAAAATGGTGTAGCAGAAAGAAAGAACCGTCATCTTGCGTAAATTTGTCCTGAGATGCCACATGAAAAGAATGTACCGGGAGGTTTTCGTCAATCGATGAGGACCTATGTACCTTTGTCATCACCGTACTTCCTCAACCAAGGTTATAATTTGTTTCACCCTTTCGAGAAACTATGGAACATGAAACCTACAGATAGCTACTTTGGTATTTGGTCATGGTATGTTATGTATTTGTTCCCGATCATTTACGGAGCAAATTTGACAAGAAAGTTGTTAGATGTATCTTTGGGATACGATAGTCAAAGAAAAGGGTGGAAATGTCAGGATTCAACGAGTGGAAGATGCTACACTTCACGAGACGTGGTGTTTGATGAAGCATCTTCGGGTGGTCCTCAAAGAAGGAAGCTCTTGCCGACTCAAGAGAATTTAGAGATAAGCCGCAACAAAAGATGGAGGAGCATACTATTCAATTCCAACCAAGTTTAGATGAATCCAGAGATCCATTTACGATGATGTGCCGAACAAAGAAAGAGCTCAGTAATCCTTGGCAACCTGCATATATCAACAACTAAATGAAGAAGAGTGGGCCTAGTGAAATAGAAAAATCAACTCCACAACTTCAACTACGTAGGTCAACAAGAACACAAAGGCCAAATCCCAAATATGCCAATGCAAACCATAATTGAAGAAGCAATAGAACCCGAGACGTTTGAAGACGATCTCAAAGATCAGTGGATGACGATGACATGAGAGAAGAGATCGATGCACTTCAAAGAAAATCAAACTTGGGATCCGGTGCGAAAGCCAAGAGATGTGAAACCCATATCTTGCAAATGGGTTTACAAGATAAAGCGCACTGTACGGGTCAATCGAGAGATACAAGGTACGATTGGTAGCTCGTGGTTTCTCTCAACAAGTATGGGACTAGACTATGATGAAACGTTTAGTCCAGGTGGTGAAACTTACAACTGCTCGAGTCCTACTTGCACTCGCAGAAACAAAGATTGAAGTCATGAGCATGGACGCGAAGAATGCTTTTCTTCATGGATAGTTGGATCGAGATCTACATGATTCCAACCAACGGGTTTTCATAGCCAAGATCATCCCGAATATGTGTGTAAGCTACGGAAAGCACTCTACGGATTAAAACAAGCACCTGTGGCATGGTATGGTAAGATTGCCGAATTTCTAACACAAAGTGGTTATTCAAGAACACCCGCAGATTCTAGCTTGTTTGTTAAAGCCAACGAAGGAAAGCTAGCTATTGTAAGGCTAGTGTACGTGGATGACTTAATCCTAACCGGTGATAATGAGGCAGTAAATTCTTCGAACAAAGGAGAATTTGTCACCGCTTTCCGCATGAAAGAACTTGGCCAACTCAAGCATTTCCTTGGTTTTAGAGGTTGATCGCACACAAGAAGGAATATTTCTTTGTCAAAGAAAAATATTCTAAAGATTTGATAAAACGGTTCGAATGCTTGAATGCAAACCAATTTCGACGCCAATGGAGCTAAATGCCAACACGTGTGCACACGAAGGAAAAAGATTTAGAAGATGTGACAATGTATCGAAAATTGGTAGCCTGATCTACTTAACCTTAACTCCTACCGACATTTCTTATGCAGTTGTTGTAATGAGTCGACATGCAAAATCCAAAGAAGCCACATTTGAAGGCTCGACGAATATTGAGATACGTGGAAGAGTACAATTGACTATGGTCTTTTGTACAAGAAAGGTGGAGACAACAAGCTAGTTTGCTATCGCGATGCGGACTACGCAGTGAGATCACGACACCAGAAGATCAACAACTCGGGTACGTGTTTAAGTCGGGTTCTCGGGAACAATTTCTTGGTGTAGCAAAAGACAACCAACAAAGATCATTATCAACCATCGAAGCCGAGTATCGAGCAAAAGAATGGCAAATAAGAATGTACATGGTTGATACAAATAATGAATAATCTACATCAATCAAGAAATTACGCAAAGACTGGTTGTATTGTGACAATCAATCAAGAATTGTGAGAGAATCCATTTTCATGCAAGAACTAAGCATGTTGAAATACACTATCACTTTATTAGAGAAAAGGTTCTGCAAGAAGAAATTGAAATGAGACAAATCAAGATGATAATCAAGTTGCGTAATTTGTTCACAAAAAGCTTGCTTGGCAAGTTCGAAATGTTTCACATCACGCCTTGATACAAAGAAAATAGTAAAGAGTTGGTGTTGAGGGAGTGTTGAAAATCAACACCAAAATAATAATTGAAGAGGTAGAGAAATAAATGAAATGGTTGAAGGTTGTAGAAATAAATGAAGTAGTTGAAAGTTTTAGAAATAAATGAAGTAGTCAAGGTTGTAGAAATAAATGAAGTTGGTCAAGCGTTGTAAAATAGAAGTGTGTAGATAAGATTTGTATGGCTAGGATTATTTCTTAGTTTTATATTTGTGGTGTAGATTTCATGGCGAGGACTATAACAAATTTCACCTTGCATTTGGTTTAATCATTCCATCAAAAACAAATAAGTCTTTGTATTCTTAGTTCAAAAGTGAAAGTTAAGATAGCTTTCTTCGAGCCAGATTTCTCTTCAATTTGTGAGTTGCCTTTCAAAAGGTGTTATAATAATATAATACGCATTTGTTTACTGCTTTTGGATATAATATTAAGAAATTTAATCGCTCATTCTAAATTTTACTCAATGTACCAATACCACGATGGTCAGATGATGATACTGTTACTGCTAAAACCTTCAATTTTGTCAGTTTCCCCTCATATGATGATGATTTAATCTCTGCACCAGCAGTTTTGCAGAATCCTTGTTTTCTTGTTGTAAATGGCTCGTATCAGCTGCAATTTATTGTAGCTGGGATTCTTTTCACTTTTTTACTGTTCTTTTGCTTTGGTTTTTACCATAAGCATGTGTAAGTTTTTTTTTTTGGATTTTCTTTTGACCATATGTATCTTTATAACCCTATGCCTCGGTTTTGAATATCTGAATGAGGTACTAACATTGCATAAGCAATATGGCAGTGCTCCTGATGTGAACATGTACGGGGATCCCGATTTTACCTTCCCGTAAGTTTATTCTCTACTCTTCTTTTGGCATACATGATTCAAGTAACATGACTTCAAACAGAGGTAGAATATTATCTGTCATATCACTAGACGAACTTCAATATATTCTCTAATTACTTGGTTGAATTGATATCACGTAGATTTCCTCTTTCCTAGTTTTCATTTGCTCCTTTTTCTGCTCGTTCATTATTTCACATGGGTGAGCACTTGTTTCTTTGACAGATATGTTCATCACATTTGCATCTTATGGTGTTTGAGTTGGTTAAGAACTCGTTGCGTGCTGTTCAAGAGCATTATATAGACTCGGACAGTCTCCCCTCCAGTTAGAATAATAGTTACTGATGGAATTGATGATGTTACTATCAAGGTTTCTAAATGCTACATGTTCTATTGTTTTTTTGTGAATATATGTTCCAATATATTGCGTCCTAAATGATCTAATACTAATTCAGTCAGTTGGGCCTCTTTCTTCACAGGTCTTTGATGAAGGTGGTGGTATAGCAAGAAGTGCTCTGAACAAAATTTTCGCACATCTCTACAGCACTACTCAAAACCCTCTGAACAGGAACGCAGATCTTGGAACAACCGATGCAGTAACAATGGTTGGATACAGATATGGGCTCCCAATCAGCCGTTTGTATGCTCGATATTACGGAGGGGACTTGCAGATTATCTCTATGGAGGGATATGCTAAGTTTTGATTATTGTTGTTCAAGGGTTTGATTGTTTGCTCATATTGTTTATTTAGAGTCTGTCGACTCTATTAAAAAAATTATAATAAAAATGCACTTCTGAATCAAACAAAGAGATTCTCCATAAGTGCTTTTAAGGCCCTAAAAGCACTTTCGACTAAAATGCAAGCAAACAAAACCTTCGATTTTTCTAACTTTGATATTGCTTTTGTTACACTACAACATATACACATAAATGAAGAAAGGTGGCTTTAATCTTAAGATTGATCCAAACTTAATGGTTAATGATGCTATGTCTATTACTAGTGATCGAGTTAGACCAATGAATATTTCTTCAAGTGGTATTGATTGAGTTTCAAAGGTATTAATTGATGTTTCTATCTTTGGTTACGGCAGGGATGCTTCTATGATTAATGTGTCTTTTATTTTAGGTGTTTTTTGAGTATTATTTTGTCTAGTGTACTGTTTTGAGTTTTCATGTGTTTTCATGCGAGTCTTGTTACTAGTATATGAACCTTATTCCATACTACTTTATTAGATAATGCTGAGGTTAATAGTTCGTTCTTTTATTAGCTTAATTTGGTCTATGTAGATGGTGTTTGTCTTTATTTGGTTTACTTAGTTGTGAACTAGCTATCTGTTGGTTTATCTTGGGTGTCTCCAATTTGAAGTTTATAGGTTTCTTGAACATTGAATAACGAACATAAAAACATGCATAGAAACTAATGTATACTTTACTGTTTTTTAACGAGTAATGTTAATTCTCATAAACCTTTCGTAATGCATTGTAATAAAATTTATGATATTAGAAAACAAAAAAACAAGTACGATCGAAAGAACAAAAACTCACAATCAAAGTGCAAAAAATAAAAAAAGAAAAGAAAAGAAAAAAAGAAAAAAATATTTAAAATGAGGGCATACGATAAAGGTCAAATCAAGATGGTCAACAATTCAAAAAATGGGTGAGAATTTTGAAGATAAAATATGAAATTTTCCACCGTCACATTATTTACTTAACTCCATTTTTTATAATAGATCAGAACAGGTGTCCCATTAGCCAACATCTTATCAATAATTTTCATCTAACAAACTATAGAATACTAATTTTCAAAGGACACTCTACATTATTGGATTTGTACTTTCTCATTATCTTATATTTGTATTTATTCATTTAGATTTTTATTAAGCTCATAAAAAAATTACAAAAAATAATATATTTAAAATTTATAATAATAAAAATAACATATAAAAATGAAATTTAATAATATAATATTATATTCAATTAGATGATGTTTACTATTTAACAAATCTAAATTATTGTAGTTTAATTTTAAAGGCATTCAATATAAAATAATATGTCATATTTTTTAAAAGTGCAAATACGTGAGTTGGTCATTAGAGATATTATTTTTTTTATTATAAATTTTAAAAATATTATATTTATTATTATTTTTAAATAACTATTGTATTTAATCTTTGGTAGTTTATCTTACAAACTTTTTAAGATAAATATTGTATTTGTTAGCATTAAATTCGTGTAAGTTAATATCAACCATTAAACTTTATATTAAATGAAAATATTCAATTTAGTAACAATCCAACAAATATAAAGAGTGGTGGGAGAGAGGCAAGAATATTTATTAGATTTAACCCAAAAATAAAAAATAGGTTGACTCAATCGAAAATGGTAGGAGTGGTGGGAGAGAGGCAACAATATTTATTGGTGGATTGAGTCCACAGATTGTAGAGATAATAATCTAAGGACGGATCCACCAAACCATTAATCAATTAAGTTGACTAAATCTAAATGTTTTTAAAATTTTAGTTTTAAAATTAAAAGAATAGCATATTTTAAAAAAATATTTCTTAATTTTTATAACTATTTATTTTAAAAAATTATATTGTATATAATCATTTTTAAAACTTTCATCTTTTGTATTTTTATAAATCTAACTTTTTCTCTCTCAAAATTTTTATAAATTATCTATGATTGTTTAAAATTTGACAAAAATTCAAATCCCGTAATATATCATAATTTATTTAAAACGAGTAAGAGCGCTAAAAAATAAGAAAGTGTTTTCTTGCAATAAATAATGTTATCTTATTTTTTTAATATATAAATCTAAAATATGTAATATAAACACATCAAATTATTTTTTACTTTTAGAAAATGCAAAAAAAAAAGAATAATTTTAATCAAGTCATGGATATCTATTGATGTACTAATCAATACCTGATCTTATCATTATAAGATTGAATCATATCCGATCCATTGCTATCTCTACGTGGTAAGGCTTGGGTCATTATTTTTCTTCATTTTTCTATTAATATTTTTTCAAATATTTATCTACAGGTATAATTTTTTAAACCAAAATTACCCTCTGGAATACCTTATATCTATTTTACAAGGAATAATTTTAGTAAAAATCTAATTAAAAAATAGAGATTGTCTTTAATTATTTCAGTTTGATAAGTTTAAATTATAATTCTTTCTATATTTATACTCTAAATTAAAGTTTAAATTATGGCTAATAATTTTTGAATAAAATTGTACACATATTTTAAATTAGTAATTATTATAGTACTAATGCTCTTGGTCCCTTAAACATTGTATAATTTATTTGGGTTGGTATATTTTATCAATTAAGTAATAAATTTATTATGTTTAAATATTGATAAATAACTTAAAATGTATTTAAAATAATATATGGTTGCTGAAATTTTATTTAATACTATTTTAATATTTTAATAAATTATGTGCATTATGCTCCTATATTTAATATAATTACTACATGTAAATAAAAAATATGATTTTAAAATGAAATAATATTGGTTATTAGGTTTATTTATTTCTATATTAAATATTAATTAGCAAATGTTTTATACAAATTAACAAGTTAAATTAAACATGTTTTACAATTGCAGACAATAAATAACAAAAAATATTTTAATATTATACGTGGATGTAAATTTAAACAAAAATATTAAATAAATAATGAAAAACAAAAGTAAATTAAAATATATATTATTATAACTTCATTTAAAAATTTAAGGAGTAAAACATCTGAATTTGTGAAGCTTATAGAATAATTGAGTATTTAACTCGTTTTCTTTTTCTAATGGAATTTACACATGCTTTGCATTAAATTATAAAAATTCCATGGTTTGAATTTAGAGATAGTAATTATTATAGGTTGGGTTGGTTTAATTCGGTATAAATTAACGCATTTTAAATTAATATAATTTTAATTTAAATCGAATTTAATTCAAGCTAGTAAACATGAATCCTATCTCATACCAAAAACAAAATGATTGGTTCAAACTAGTCAGAATTATTAATTACACATTTTTTTAATTAATTATATATTTTTGTAAATCAAAAAATATTTTTAATGAAATTAAAGCTCATTAGTAAAAGCATCATTACATGAAACAACAAAAATAGATGAAATAATGTAACAATTTAATTACAAAAATACACACATTTATTTTCGACCATAAGCTGTGGAATGTAAACAATAATCTCCTAGCGCTACAACCATATAGGATAGGTACTAGAATAAATGAAATTTATTTTCATACTATATAATATGATTCAAGTTCATGATGCTCTTCTAGTTTGGTTGATTGATAAAAAGATTAAGCTCATTGCTACTATTGTTGGGGAGGATTAAAATGTTAAAATGTGAAACTTTCAGGCAGAGCATCAAAGCATCTTCGTTTTGCTAGAGCTAGAGTTGAGTTAAATATCTCCAACCCACTATTTTCGGATGCTTGGATACGTTCTGCAAATAAAACACCTTTCTAGGTAGGGTTTTGGTATGTATAACTATCATTCTTTTGTTTATTTTATGGTCGAATTGGGCGCAATGAGAAAAGAAAATTGGCTGAAGAAAATAGGGGGAACTTAACTGAATATTTTGGAGCTTGGCTTTGAGCTTCCAGATTCAAACCTAGTCTAGAATTAGTAATTGAGATGTTAAAACCAAAAAACTTGGAGGGCTCTCATGTCAATATGGGGTTGGTGGTGGATCGAATGGTAAGACATAGACAATCAGACAATGGAATGGTTGCTGAAGGTAATATTTCTAATCGGGCTCAAGAGTCGCTTCCCCATGTAGTTCAGACTTTCGAATTTTCTACAAGTAATAGAGACAGGAGGAAATACTGTTGCAAAAAAATATTGATACATATAGGGATAAATATAGGAACCCTTTACTATCTGTTAATCTACATAATGGGTCAGTAGTGGTGACACCTGATAAGTCTAAATGCTTTAGAACTGAGGATATGCCAGTGATAAAAAGCCTTACCAGTAGCAACAAGGTACAATAAAATGAAGGGATTTTTTGACTATAATCTAAACAAAAAATTGAAAGCGTATGGGACAAACATGATTGGGAATGGCACAATTTAAGATGATATAATGGTAGATTCAACAAATACTTCTGATTATACCTTAAGGACATCACACGTGAAGGGGTCAATGGAACCCCGTCACGAGTAATGTGTCTTTTATTAAATTGGAACCTCTATGGTACATGAAATAAAAGACCCTTCTTTGTACTTAAGGAACTAGTTAGCAATAATAATGCTCATTTGGTTTTATTTGTGAAACTTTTTTTAATCGTAGATAGGTTTAACAATTAAGAGCTAATCTTGGCTTTGGTGGTTATTATTTTGTGGAAAGAAAAGAAGATGGTAGAGGGGAGATTGATTCTTTTATGGCGAGAGGGTCTTGAGGTTACTAATTTGTTTGCTAATGATGGTACCTCATTAGCTTTTATGGTCATCCTTATAAAACCCAACCTATCTTCTCTTGGGATTTACTTCAAAAGCTCCACAGTAATAGTATGCTCCCATGGTTAGTTTTTGATTATTTCAATGAAATTATGAATTATGGTGAAAAAATGATAGGGTCTCCTAGAGCTCTCTATCTAATGCGTAATTTCTGTCAAGCCTTGGCTGATTGCAACCTAATCTCCTTAGAGTATCATGGTTGTTTTTTACTTGGAACAACCACAATTATAATGATGGCAATGTAAAGGTTCGCTTGGATCGGATAGTTGCTACTAATTCATGGTGTGCACTACTGCATACTTGGTATATGAGGTGTATGTTACCTCACATTTGGTTTCAGCATACTCAGATCATTCACCTATTCTGATTGGAGTTGAAAAGGGCATGAAAGCTTTACATGGAGGAAGTGTGAGGTACCAATTTTATTTTATTTGAATAGTTTTGAGTGCATGAAGGAGGCAATCGTGAAATTGTTTATTCAAGGTGGAATTCAAGTAGTCACAAAGATTCTATAAGGTGTGTAACTGAGAATCTTGTTGCTACCTCGACCTCTCTACGACTACAACAATTGAGTGTATAGGACATTGGTACTATAAAGCAATAATTAACAAAGAAGCAGGAACAATAAAAGGCTATAGTATTGTACAAGTTCTCAGATTGGAAAATGCTATCTAGCCTCAAACAGAGCATTGAAAACTTATTGTGTAAAGATGAGAAATATTGGACACAAAGGGCTAGAACGAATTGGCTTAAGTAATGGGGATCGTAACTTAGCATACTTTCATGCTTGCGCTAGTCCGAGAAGGACTCAAAACCACATTGTTAGAGTACAATTAGCTTCAGGTATGGTTGCAACACAATAGAGGGACATTTACAAATTATATTACAATTTGGTGACTGAACCTATAATTAAAAATTTGAAAACACAATTTAGTCCTTAACAACACCAAAATTTGAACCAACCTTTTACAAATGATGAAGTGTGACATTCCTTGTTTGTTATGAAGCTTGATAAAGTGCATGGTATGGATAGAATGTCGGTAATGTTTTTCCAAAAATATAGGGACATTATTGGGCCTAAGGTAAGTGTTGCATGTTTATCTTTTCTAAATGGTGTTGCATGTTTATCTTTTCTAAATGGTGTTGATGATATTATTCAGATTAACAAGACTATTATTTCACCTTTTTTCTAAAGTACAAAACCCATTAAAAATCACAGATTAGATACCCATCAACTTATGTACAGTTTTTTACAAAATTATAGCTAAGATACTATCCAATATACTGAAAATCTTCCTTCATGATTTGATTAGTGAGTCTCAAAATGCTTTTGTTCTTGGTCGGTAGATCATGGACAATGCAATAGTTGCATATGAGATGATGCACACAATCCATAGGTCAATAAGAAACAAAGAATGATTGCTCTTAAGTTTGTTATGAGAAAAGCATATGACCGAAAAGAATAGCCTTTTGTAATGAAGGCTATAGAAAAACAAATTGAGTTTCTCAGACCACCGGGTTCATTTGATATAGAATTGTATACCCTCTATCACTTACTATGTAAAAGTGAGCAACAACATTGTGGGTAATATAGTATCATCCCAAGGATTTAGGGAAATCGACCCCTTAATGCCATACCTTTTTTCTCTTGAAAGAATAAGAATTCACTCAACTTATTAATAGTGTTTAAGCAATAAGAGAAGCACCTAGTATGACTCATTTATTTTTTAAAGATAAAAATTTCTTGTTTTTGTACTTGGAAGTGTCAATGTGTTGAAGAAAAAAAATCTTCATATTTATAAGAAAGCTATAGGTCGAAGTAAATTTTGATAAGTTAGAAATATCCTTTATCCCCAAGCAATGAAAGTACTCTAAAAGATGACATTGAATATCATGGGCATTCGTGAGGTAAAATGCTATGAGTAGGAATTCTATTAAAGTTAAAAGCAATAAATATCACATATTAAACATACGTGGTATTTATTTATTCATTTAAAAATTTAAGGAGTAAAACATTTGAATTTGTAAAGCTTACGGAATAATTGAGTATTTAACCCGTTTTCTTTTTGTAATGAAATTTGCATATGCTTTGCATTAAATTTTAAAAATTTCATGGTTGGAATTTAGAGATAGTAGTTATTATAGGTTGGGTTGGTTTAATTTGGTTTAAATTAATGTAGTTTAAATTAATTTAATCTTAATTTAAATTGAATTTAATTCAAGCCGGTAACATGAATCCGATCTCATACCAAAAACAAAATGATTGGTCCAAACTAGTGAGAATTATTAATTATACATTTTTATAATTAATTAGATATTTTTGTAATTCAAAAAATATTTTTAATGAAATTAAAGCTGATTAGTAAAAACATCATTACATGAAACAACAAAAATAGACGAAATAATGTAACTAATCAATTACAAAAATACACTTATTAGTAATATTGTATTACATCATCATTCAAACATTAAGATTCAAAATAGTTTATAGTATATTCAATTTTAAGCCATAATATAATCCACAATAGTTTGAATATGTGTAACGAAATCATAACATTTTTAATTTGATTTCACCTTAATATGTTAACTTGAAATCAATTTAAAATTATCTCGATTTTTTTAGCTATTTGAACTGGCTTGATTTTGGCCAGATATGTATGCGATTTGGATTTTTCTATTCAAATTTGATACAATTAATTGAACTATCATACAAATTGCAATCCTTTTTTAAATCCAACCCACACAATAATGATGATAATAATAATAATAATAATAATAAACCTATCTCTAGTGTATTTGAACAGCTTGTATTTTAGATGAAAAAAATATTATATTTTGATAATAAATATTAAATAAAAAAAATACTATGACTCCGTATATAAAATAACATTTAATATCATTTGCTTTGAATTTAAAAAAAATTAGAAATCATTGACTAATTTATTAAAAATAAAGAATCTAAATACATAATTAATTATAACGGATAAACATATTTCAACATAAATATCATTTTTATCGTTCCAGTTAAGACTAGTAATATTCCTCTCCATTATAATTGGCTTTTTATTTGTCTTATTCATGTCATAAACCTTCTTTGATTTCATGTATTATATCAACATAATACCATCTTCAATAAATAAAATAAGAATTATATATCTAAGATTATATTTACTAAGAAAAGGGTGTCGAAACGAAAACAAAAATATGTACAGAATAAAAATTTTAAATGACTTTTTTTTTTCTTTGCCTGCATATGTTAGATGACTTATCTAATATGAGTAAAATAATGGATCAAAATTAAATATGTATAAAGGGTATGTACTTATAAGTTGAGATGGATGGAAGTAGAATTGGCCATATCATTAACTATGAGACTAACGTTGAACAAGCATACTGTTTTTACTCTCCAATTCACAAAATTATTCATTTAACAGTGGATATTTACGTATAATAATAAAAAGAATAAAAATAGAAGGTTTAAGAAAACATATTCTTTTAATCACTGGATCCTCTATTTATATCTATTTTTTTTATTGTAAATAAAGTTATATCAACACATTTCAGTTCATTATTATATTTAGGCTTTTAATTATGTTACAAGTAACGGACCAAGTAGAGGCTGACAAGTGAAATGTCTCAAATGTATTGCATGAATTGGGTTAAACTTACAATGAGCACAAACTTTATTATATGTTATGGTTTAAATAATATTTGTTTACTTTAAGAATGCTAAATTACATCAATTTACACTCATTTTTTTGTGATATTAATATTATTTTTGTTCATTTTTAGTCTTTTGGGAATGCTACTACACTGCATCCTATACTCTTTTATACACACATTTTCATGAATAACATGCAAAATTTTCTTTTTTAAAAGAATTATTTTAATTTAAAAAAAAAAGATTAATTATAAAAAGAAAATACACATATTATGCATTTAGAAAAGTATAACTTTATATAAATTAGTGCATGTGTGAGTTTTTTTAATGTTCATCTTGTTTACTTTTATTTTATCTCCAACCTGAAGAAGTATCAAAAAATATTTTCCACAAGGGTTATTGTGAAATTTTACGGAATTTAAAATCTTCATAGAATATCTCACTTTTAAAAGATTAAACTAATAGTGGGTAATGTTCATTGTACATATAAACTCTAGTTACTTTGAAAATTTGAAAGTGAGTGGGTATATAGACCAACATATTAGTAAAATTGACCTAAATGAACATAACCAAACCAAAATTATCAATTATGATGGGATCGTTGGTTTAATTCAGTTAAAACAAATTCATTAATTGATTATTGTAGGTTCATTTTGGGTATTTATGTATTATTTATGTATTATTTTAAATGTCATTATGTCTTTTTTTTAGGTTTTTTCCTAATGAAAATTCAGTTATATTTTCTTAATTTTATTTGGATGATTCTTAAATTGTACTCTTGCACAAAAATATGTTTGAAACTTTTATATAGTTTTCTTAAATTTTGAGTTTTTTCATTTTTTAGTAGTAAAATTTTGAGTTAAGATGTCTTGGTTTATACATTTTTCTAATTAATTAACTCTTTTTTTTTTTCTTTCTTGATATTTTAGAGCTAGAATTTATTAATTATAACAATTTCATTACTTGGCGATGGATTAGAACTTAGCAAACTAATAATAATAATAATACTAATAATAATAATAATTTATAGAAAATTATGACAATTATGTCGTCATTTGTGCTTCCCTTTGATGGTCTAAAAGATGAACTCTAGTTTTTTATCAACAATATTGGGAAGAGTTTCATTGAAATAGACAGAGATGCCAATACTTTTTAATACGTGGATTTGAGATATTTGACTTAGAATTCTTCTTATTCTATACCACAAATATTAAATATTTTAATTCTACTTTGATCATGTTTAATAAAAATCACAATAAAAGCCAAGTCTCCTCCTTTAAAATTAACCGTCTCATAAAGACTTCCACTAGCTCCAACCACCTTTAACATTTTAGCTAATATTAAAACGTTAATTCTCATTTTTGAAGTATTTGTTTGAACACATTAGGTATGGTGGGATGGTAATTATTAACGTTAATTAGTTAAATAAAATTATTAAAAAAAGTGTTGGGAACTGTTACTGTTGTAAGAATAAAAAAGCTTGTTAAATAAGATAATAGATGAGGTCAAAAGTGGAAATTAATTACCTAGTTATACATGCAAAGCATTAAACAAACATATTGGCACAAACACGAAATAGTACCAAGTCTTACAAAATTTCAACCAAATTAAGAAAGTTCTGAGACCAATATAACAAAGAGGGAAAAGGTAAAAGGAAAAAAATTGAGAACAAATAATAATAGTATAAGAATAAGATGAAAAATGACCAATTCCATGTTTACAAGGTAAATGCTAGAAGCAAACTGGGAGGACTTGAACAAATTATGTATATCATTATGCTGCGTTTGACGTGAAGTTTAACCAAGTCTTCTATGGAAACCAAGACTCCTTCAGAGAATCCCCATCTTTAAATACAAGAGTTTCTACTTGCTAGATTTCACAACCCGATACAATCAAATAATTCAATATACATAAGCAATAAAAAGAGCCTAGCTATATCCAAATCCAAATATGAAGGCCATTCAGTTCTCCAACTTAGCTTTTGTCATCTTGGCTTTGGCTACCACCATTTCCCATGCCTCTGATCCTAGCCCTTTACAGGACTTTTGTGTAGCAATCAATGACACCAAATCCGAGGGTAACAAAGTTTTCATATGAAACTTATGCTTTAAAACTTTTTTTTAATACATGAAATGATACTTAGTGTAATTCGAACATGTTATTGTACAGAGAAATTTATATGCTTCAAAACTAATGTTTTTTTCTTCTTTGTCAAGTCTATAGAACTAACAAATATTTCTGCAATGTAGTGTTTGTGAATGGAAAGTTGTGCAAGGACCCAAAGCAAGTTATTGCAGATGATTTCTTCTTCTCTGGACTTCAAAATCAGAGAAACACATCCAATCCAATTGGGTCAACAGTTACACCAGTCAATGTTCAACAAATACCAGGGCTTAACACTTTTGGGATCTCTTTGGTTCGAATTGACTACGCACCTTACGGCCTAAACCCACCTCACACTCACCCTCGTGCTACTGAAATCCTTGTAGTTATCGAGGGTACTCTCTATGTTGGCTTTGTCACATCTAATCCTGAGAATCGTCTAATTACTAAGGTCCTTAACAAAGGAGACGTATTTGTATTTCCCATTGGTCTTATTCACTTCCAATTCAATATTGGTCACAACAATGCAGTTGTGTTTGCTGGTCTTAGTAGCCAAAATCCAGGAGTCATTACCATAGCAAATGCTGTATTTGGATCCAATCCTCCTATTAATGCTGACGTTATTACTAAAGCCTTCCAAGTTGACAAAAATGTGGTTAATTATCTTCAGAAGCAGTTCTGGTGGGATAACAATTAAAAATATTAGGCCTAGTCATTAATAATTAATGTTTGTTTTATTTCTTATCACAGTATCAACCATAGTCATATTTGAATAAAGAAAATGGTTCTCTTTGTACCATTCCCAATAATATAACTAATAAAAATGTTTCTGTAATTTGTTCATTATCTTGTGCTAGACTTAAAGTTGAACGTTATATTTATGATACTATTGTTACAAGTGACAAAGTTAGGTCACATAAAATGTTTGAACTATAGATTGTTAAAGTTTTTTTTAACGAAAGTCTAATTTAGACCCGTATTTATTAGATGTGGTAGTACAAATTTATTATGTTTACAAAAATGGGTTGCTGAAATATCTTTTGTAAAGTAATTGAATTAAGCTGTCGTACTTGTCTTATTCGAAACTGGGGTTAGCACAAGTTCATTACTTTATAAAATAGATTTATGTGACATTTTTTGTAAAGATAGCAAACTTATACTACCCAATCAAATTAGCAGAGGATTAAAATACACTTTCTTTCAAAAGTTACGAACTTGGGCTATATTTTTTTCTAAAATTTTGTATATCAATATAATAAGGGTAAATTATACTTTTTTTTTCCATTGACTTTACCACTTTTAACATTTTAGTCACTTAACAAAATTTTTGTAACTTTTCGTTATCTTATTTTTCATATTTAACACATTTAATCTAAATTTAAAAATTAGACTAAACTGCACTATATGAGTAAGAATTAACGTGTTAAAAAACTAATTTTTTAAAATATTTAATCCCTTAACTTTTACATTTTAACATATTTAGTCAACTATCTTTAAATTTGGATTGAAATTGTTAAATATGAAAAGTAAGTGGACGAAAAATTACAAAATATTTATCACGAAATTAAAGTAATAAAAGTGGTAAAGTTAGTTTACTAAAAGTATGATTCACTCATATAAAAATATAGTGAACAATCACATTAGTTACTTTCTTCCTAGCTAGCAATTGATGCTTAAGTTTTGTATTTATAAAATAACTTGCAAGTACAAAAATCATTTTATAAGAAGTGATAAATATACTTATCTAAAGAGGAATTACTTGATTTTTAAATAACTCAAAAAATTCTAAAAAAAGGAAATTAAACTTAAACATTCTGTTACAAAGTTTGAGTTTTTAAAATATTTAAACTAAGTCAAAAAAATTAAAATGGATTCAACAAGCATTAGGCAAATAAAATTTTCATTCAATAGAGAATTTATGAGTTAGATTAGTTAATTGATCATACTTAATATTAATTAGACTATTAAAGTATCGATTCTCTCTTATATATACAAATAGGAGATTAATTAGGTTTACTATTTGTTATTAATTAAAATTACTTAATACTTTTAGTCGAGTTTATCAATTAATTTCAATTAATTATGCTTCTTTTCTAAGAAATTAATAAACCATTTAATTGTCATATTTGATCAAGTCTAACAATTTAAACTCTCGTGAAGGTGTTAAAGTTATGTTAATAATCAAATATTTGAAAAATAACTTTAAGATTTTAAATCCATTACGAAAGATATGTCGTTAATATATTTTTCAATAATAAATCTTATAAAAATATTTGAAATAGAGTAAGACCCTAAATAAGATTTAGATAATTACATTTAATATCCAAGAGCATTAAATACTTTAAGTTAGATTCATATAATTAAATCTTAAATCTTACTCTCATGTCTATTATGAAAAATATTTCGTTAATTTATTTTCTTTAACAAATTTCATTTAAATCTTGATAAATAAGTAAAGCTTTCATTTTATAAAATAATTTACCTATTTTAATATTTCACAAGCATAACCATATTAATAATATCTCATAGTATTTTCTACCCAACATGCCTAATTTAATAAATAATAAATAAAAAAATATAGCATTTAGAGCAACACATAAAATTATCTAAAATTACAAGAATACTTTTAAATTATACTTCAAGCGTGTCTTGCTAAATATAATTTTTTAGTACTATTTTTGTATCTGAAAGACCTCCAAACAAATTTACCAATACTGTTTATTGAATTAAAAGAAAACTAAAACATTAACTAAACTATGTTAAACTCTCAAAATTGAGAGAAGAACTTTGAAGCAAAGAAAATAAAAACTTAATAGAAAACTAAGAAATTAGTTAAAGAAAACGCCGATGGGACTATTCATTAAAATCAGAAGTAGTTTCGGTGGAACAACAATTAAAAATACTAGGCCTAGTAATTAATAATTGATGTTTATTTTATTTCTCATTATAATGTAAACCTTAGCAAACTTTGAATAAATAAAAGGGTTCCTTTTGTACTATTCCCAATAATATGACAAATAAATTTTTTTCTGTAATTTGTTCACTATCTTCTACTAGATTAAAAGTTCAATGTTATATTTATGGTACTATTGTTGCAAGTGACAAAGTTAGGTTACGTAAAATTTTGGAAAGAAGGGTCGTCAAAGTTTATTATCTTTAATGAAAATGCACTTAGACCCGTACATATTAGATGTGACAGCACAAGTCTACTATTTCTACAAAAACAAAATCACAAAAATCTATTTTGTAAAGTAATTAACTCGATTTTTCCTACTTGTTTACTTCGAAATTGGAGTAGTACAAGTTCATGAATTCATAAAATAGACTTCCATGACAATTTTTTTAAAGTAACGAACTTATGTTACCCAACCAAATAAATAGGGGCCTAAAATATATTCTTATTTAAAGTTACAGATTTGGGCTATACTTTTTTCTAAAATTTTGTATATCAATATAAAAAGGGTGAATTATACTTTTTGTCCACTAACTTTACCACTTTTAATATTTTAATCACTTAATAAATTATTAGTATATTAAACATAACATTTAGAAACATACATAAAAATTATTTGAAAATAGAAGTATACTTTCAAATTATACCTTAAGCATATCCTTCCAAGTACAATTTTTCATTATTATTTCTGTATCTGAAAAACCTTTAAAAATATTTTCCAATAATATTTTTTGAATTAAAAGAAAAATACTATATACACTAAACTATATTCAACTCTGAAAGTTGACAGAAGAACTTTGAAACTTAGAAAATAAAAACTTAAGAGAAAATTAAGAAATTAGTTAAAAAAAGGGAGCTAATGGGATTAAAAGGGATGATGATTACAATGGATTTTAGGGATTTATATAGGGTTAGAAAATGCTGCAAAAGAGAGATCATATAGTCTGGTGCCACGAATTGCATTTCTTTTTACACCACAACATAAGCCAGCTTGCAACACGTTTGAATCTGGATCCGATTAACCTACACCACAGCACACAAAAACCATCATTGAAGTATGCGTGTTGTTGTGCTTTTAATAATCCTTATGTATCTTACCCCCTTACATTAATTTTGGAACATAATTAAAGCTTACATATGTTATTCTTTTATATTTCCTAGTTGCAATGCAGTGCTTCTAGATATTATTCTTCAAGTGTTTATTAGTTGAATCAATTTGAAGCTACAAATCTATTTTGACATTTAAAATGCATAAAATCATGTTATATTGAGTGCTTTTAAGCACTGATTATAACTCCAACCAGATTTTTGCTAGTCTTTAACAAGAAAAATGAAAAACAAAAAAAAAATAAATAAAATTAAATTATCTTAAATCATTTCCGTAGATTGATACTGTATTTAGCAAATGCTGTAAGCCTTTAAATGTTGCCCTAGTTGAGTTTTAGTCTCGTGAAGGCTTTTAGAGATGATACCCATAAACATCAAACTAAAAGGCAAAAATTCAAAAACAAATGAATAAAGTAAACAATTTACACACAAACAAATAACAAAGTAAAAATCTGAAATAAAAGATAACAAAATGCAATAGCAAAATTTTCTCATGCTTTAAATCTCTTTTAAGTTCACAATTAAAATTCAAAGCATAAATTAATTTTACATTCTAAACATTCATAATCTATTATAACAATTAGTGGAAAAGCATATTCATATCCACATCAAAAGGGCATCAATATTAACTTGCCTAATTTTAGTGTTTAGAATCCAAATTTCCTTCAATTCTAAACCTCTCAAGTCATACTTTCAATAACACTGATCATATGGATTCAAACACTCATTTAAAGTTATATGTGCAAATAGATTTTATGTTAAAAAATGCACTAATAGATTTACACATGTTTAAAGAATAAAAGGCTCAAAGTAGTGTATAAAATATATCTCATGAAAGAATTCGAATGAAAGAATTTATGAAAAAATCACATATTATTTTCTTATATCAATCAAAATCATTAAATAAATTTTTTTAAGTTATATTCCTTTTGGAGATAAAGAAAATGGAATGATTTTTAAGAGATTCATTTCCTATTTTCCTTTTATATTTAGCCATTTCTTATAATTTTATGGGATTTTCTAGGTCATAGTATTTAGTTTATACTTATTCATCTCTCTCTCTCTGAGATATTCTTTTCTTTTCTTTTTTAAGAGAGGATCTATTTTATATTTTCTACATATTTTGTATGATTTGACAAAGTGTTTAATTTTGACTTCTCTTTTGTAATGGCTTAAGTAACCTCATATATGTAACTTTTTTTGGAAGTCTTGCATGAATGACGAAAGTCATGCTTTTAATTTCTACTTAAATAAATCAATTTAAGAAATAAAAGTAAATATATGGCACTTTATTAGATGTAAAAATCCTAGCATTAAATGCAAAAACATATAGAGAAAATTAAAAATTTGAATTCATAAGAAGAGTATTCAAAAGAATAGAAAAATATTATCATTTAAAATGGAAAGATAACTAATTATCAAATTACTCTACGATATGTTCAATAAATTAATTAAAATGTAAAAAAGATTTATTTATTTACTTAAAATTAACTAAAAGAAATGATAATTTTTGCAATTTTTTTTAAATCTAATATAAAATTCCTAAATCAATAAAAGCAAACAAATGGAAATATGAATATATAAACAATTAAAAATAAATGAAAATGTAAACAATGTTTAATTAAAAATATATAAATTACTCAAATTTAGGTAGATATAACTTTTTCCACCCTAACTTAGAATTTATATTGCCCTCAATGTACGGTTATAAATTAAAGATAAAGAGTAAAGAGAAAAAAAGTTACTCTTTGAATGTGTTCAAGTATGTATGTGAAAATACTAGTACATCTATCATTTCAAATATTTTAATCACATAGATAGAATAATGTGTACTTCTTACACATCTCAATAAACAATTATAAGTTTAATAGTTGTCAATATAACAAAACATTTGATCACATTACAGGATATAAAAATAAATAAATTACATGAAACAAAAATAATTAAACTAAAATTCAAACCATAAAATGAAGCAAAATACATGTAAATAAAAATAAAAACTCATAAATGTTTTTGAAACAAATTTGGAGCTTAGTCCTCCATGCCATCCGGTCCTTGTTCTCCATAATGTTGTCATTATTGTTCTTATAGTGTAAAGATGAAATCATAATATTGATACTAAGGTGCTACTAAATGGCTTGAATCCATGCCGAGATGGTTAAGGTATAACCGATTCACTTAATGCATCAAACAATTACGGTTCACTTGATCAAGATATTATTGATTTAAAAATGCAGCTTGATGGAAAGTCTAGGCTTGATGATATTTTTCCATATAGGGCATTCTTTCATCTAAATGATAAATTTCATCTTTCATATTCATCTTAGATGAAAAAGTGGCCCTTTTTATTCCAATGGGCATTGTTTATACTAGGAATAAGTTCATTGTAATATGTCGTATTTAATTATTCTTTAGGTTAAATTATAACTTTATCTTTTGAGTAAGTCACCCTATTTTTTTACATAAACAGTAATGAGATAGGAGAAAAATTAACTTAATCAATGGTTATTAGCGGACAATTTAATCATGTGATGAATTATATTTCTGAAAGTTTATAAATTATGAACCTAATTAACCTAGAGGGGGGTGAATATGTTATTTTTAATTTTTACTAATTTATAATTTAATAACCTAAACAAAGAAGCCAGACATGTAATCGTTTGTAAAAATAAGTACCGAAATAAAATAATAACACGATATTTTTAGGTGGAAACAACCTAGGCCACAACAATGACCTAAGGGGAAAACCACCGGTCCACCGGACCACCTAACTTTTCACTATGAAAATCAAATGTTCAAGTACAAACTCGGTCTTATGCTACCCTTCCTAGGATACTGCCCCAATGTACTTTACTTACGAGCCTCTACTCTGTTTTCACAATTTCCAATATTAGCGTGAGCGGTTTCAACTAGTAAATTCTAGAGCAAAAAGATTCAGCACAAATTCCATAAAAATGGCCTCTTTAAAGATTAATAATCAAATCAAATAACTATGATATAACAAAAACAATTATTTGATCTAAAAATTTAAGAACAAAATTAAAGAAAGAACCATAAAAACATATTATCAAAATATCAAACTCTTTTATCAACAACTTATAAATTAATATGTATTAATTACTTAAGCATATTACTTATATATTAATCATCTTTACTATGTGATGCTATTGTTCAACTTCCTTTATATTATATATATATATATATATATATTACTTACCTGAAAGTTGAGTGATGCTATTGTTCAACTTGCTTTATATATAAACTCCTTTCCTCTGAATTTGTTTTCTATGGTTTTCGGCATCAGCACATATCAGTTTTAACTTATATTCAGCTTCCGTGTATTCACTTTCTATTTTTTCTTAAACCACTCTAACCCTAATGTATCTATATATATAAATAATAATAATAGTTAATGATATTAGGGTTAGTGTTAAATGTGTTTTAGTTTTAACTTTTCAAAGCCCATTAAAAACAAAAACTTAATATTATCTTAAGATATATTATAAAAATATTTAATTAATAATTTCATAAATTAATTAAAATTTGAATAAATATATTAACATAAAATATAATTTCAGATTTATGAAAATGTGTTATTAAATGTATGAATGCAATCCTATTTGTCGTAGTTATAAAAGATATACCTGAAATACGATTATCTAAAGCTCGAGTATTTGTTGGGCTTTTCTTGATAGACTTGATAGTAGGCCTACAAACTAGTTTACAAGTAAATATTTTGTCCACGAAAATAGCCAATACTCATAGTCCTTACAATTTCCAACATCTATAGAAATTTTGGATGTTATAGCATACAATAATATTGCCTACTCTCTGTACATAGAGTTGTAATGTTTTCGGGGCATTAGTCTTGAACGAACAAAGTATTGTCATATGTAGGCAACCTTATCCAAATACTTAGCTTCAAAGCCCATAGGTTTTCCACCTACATAACCCCACTCGGCCCCTTCCAAAGTTAAATTTTCAATTACTAGAAAGTAGTCGACATTACCTAAATAAGTTTCATACTCACCATGGCCAATATTCATTAACACATAATGAGCATTCATATTAGTTAGCCCAAATAGGACTAGTACATTTCATACTTTGACAATATTATCAACAACATCGGGAACATTCAAATAGAATTCCCAAATAATTGATTTTATAAAGGCATTTGGTTCTTTAACAAACCTTTTCCATCCTAATAGTGTTATTACATTAGAAATTCTATCAAATTGGGCATTTGGCCCCAAATCGAAGTCCATATCCATTTTCATTATAAAGTGTTTTTTACTTCTACAACTTTATCAAATCTAAATTTGGCGTTATCATAATCTTTAGAAGTTAATACCCATTTTTCTCAATTTGTTCTACAACTTTTTGGTGCCATTTTTAAAAAATCAACAATATTTAAATCCAAAGGTTCTCATACAATCCAGATAAAACAACATAAAATAATTTATTCTAAAATCTTTTCCTTACCCCATCTCGTCCAAATTAAGGTTGGGAACTCTTTTTAATCCAAAAATAATTCCCAAAATTCAAAGAATTTATTTTAAGACTTAAATTCTAAATTTTATTATTATTTACTTGTGTTGTTGAGGATGATGAATTTGAAAAACATTTTTTTAAGACGATAAAGATTTTTTGATGAGTTGATGGTTTTTTTCAAATTTGTTTTAATGGAATGTCTAGGAAATAGTTAGGAATGAGATTTTTGTAAAATGATTTGAAAGAAAATGAATGAAAGGTGTGATTTTTGGGGAATTTATGGTGTTTGGGGGGAGAAAATGTAGGATTTTTTAAATAAAGTAATAAAATGTGAGACATAAATAGATGAAAATGCATTAGGGTTGGTATTTCTAGATAAAAAATGTATGTAGGTTGCGATGCAAGTAAGAGCATGTCGCGGCACAAGACTACATTTTTTATTTAATAACCCATTGTCGTCTTTAGCGAGACAATTCAAGACTACATTAATTATATTAAATATTACATGTTTGTACATCCAAATACTAAACAAAAAATAATTAAAAACAATAAAATTAAAATTTAAAATAAAAAGAATTGACAAAATAATTTTAAATAAATAAAAGAAAATTAAATTAAATTAAAAATCAAAAATTTTTATTTTGAAGTGTTTTTAATTTTTGAAGATTTAAAATTTAAATATCTAAAGGTGTTTAATAATAAAATTACAATATTTAAAACACAATCTTTTTTTCAAAGATTTTGATAACAAAAATTTTAAAACTATGATGATTACAAAAAGTACTTTGTCAATATAACTCTCATATTTATTACAAAAACTACTCCGTAAATATATTGTTCATTAACAAACTTAATTTAAATCTTGAGAAGAAATAAAACTTAATTTATTTTATAAAAAAATGTTTACCTACTTTAATATTCACAAGCATAATAAAATTACTAATTTCATATAGTATTTTCATCGAGACATGCTTAATTTTATAAATGATTATTAAATTAAATATAATACTTAGAACAACATATAAAATTAACCTGAAAATAGGAGAGTACTTTTAAATTAAATCTCAAACATATCCTTCCAAGTATAGATTTTCAGTATTGTTTATGTATCTTAAAAACCTCCAAACAGATTTCTCAATATTGTTTATTGAATTAAAAGAAAACTATTATATAAACTAAACTATTTTGAACTCTCAAAGTTGAGAGAAGAACTTTGAAATTAAGAAAAGAAAAACTTAAGAGAAAACTAACAAATTAGCTAAAGAAAGAACTGATGAGATTAGAAAGGATGATGATTACAATAGGTTTTAGAGGTTTATATAGGGATAGAAAACGTTGCAAAAGAGAGAAAATTATGGATCCTACAGTTGTCTACCGTGGCATGCATTTCTTCTACACCGTGGCATGAGTCAGCCTGTAATGCACTTGAATCTAGATTTGATAATCCCGTGCCGTGGCACACAAAAACCTTCATCACGCCATAGTTGTTTTTGCACTTCTAGAAACCCTTTTATATTTCACCCCCTTACATTGGTTTTAGGCACTATTTCTTTAAATATTTATTAATCGAATTAGTTTAAAGCTAATAATACACAAAAAATAAAAATAAAAACATATATGTGATGTCGAAAATATAAATTTGCTAAAATGATGTTAAAATTATGCAATTATGAATCTATTTTGACATTTAAAATGCATAAAATCAAGCTATATTTAATACTTTTAAGCACTTACCAACTATCAGATTTCGAAGTGAGGTGAAAAATTATGGTTACGCATGACATATTACGAGGGCAACCATGGATATGAAGATTCACTACTATATGATATTTTTTCCAAATATATCCCATTATCATACATAAGCTTTGAAAATCATGGTAAGTTATATCACAACATTGGATGTCACTTGTTAGCCCTTTCACATTGATTATATGTTTTATCATATCAGGTCAATACTTTACCATAAATTTTATTGTTTTTATCAGAATTTTTATAAGATAGATCTTATATCCAAGCGATTTTAGTCTACCAAAATCGTGGAATTTTAGATAACATTTTATGAGAATTTCATCTTCTTTTTCTAGTTTTAATTTCATATATTTTATTTATTTTTTGATTAATTTTTCTATTTCCAAGTTATTTTAATCTTTTTTTTATAAATAAATTCTCTTATGTTTCCGATATGGGTTAAGACAAAAAAATTCCAAAATTTAATCAATTGTTATTACATCATATTATTACTCAATTGAATTTCTTTCATGATTTTCTATTGACTTGTTAATATATAAGTTTCAAATAGAAAATTTTAAGTTCCTTGTGATATTTTTCACATAAGAGACTCTTATGACAAAACTATGAGTAAAACATATAGTAGTATTTTCTTTTAGACTTTGACTACTATGTAGACCTTGACAATTTCTTTCCGCTCATTAGTGAGATGTATTCATGCCTCTCTAATGAGGAAGTAGTACAAAACAGTTTCAACTTTTGAATTTTATCGTAATTTTAATATATTTTTTACAAATACATATTTTCTTACAAATATACTAATATACTAATAGTATACTAAAAAATATATTTATTAACATATTGGTAATATATACATATTTTTATTCATAAATATTATTAACAATTATTATTAAATATTTTTCACATAATTTGAATTATATTTTTGTAATGCACACATTCTAAAAAAGTCATGAATTTAGTACTTTTTTCATTTTATTGAGAATTTTGCATAACTTTGCAAGTTTTAAATGAAAAATATTGGTGATATAGTTTTTTTAATAGTTTTCTTCTCACCAGTTTTTAGTGCTTAAATAACATTTTAATAGATTTGTAAAAACCTCAACTCTTAAACCTTAAAAAAAGATGTAAGAGATAGAGAATAATCAAAGAGTCTTGAACCCTGAACTCGATCTTCCTATAACAGCTTCAAAAAAGATTATAATAATGGAAAGATGTAAGACAGTAAGAACTTGCATCCATCCAATTAGTGTTTATGTTGTGACAAAAATAGGCGAACAGAAAAGAGACCTGAGTAGCAACCTAGACACTGTCTATGAATCACTTCAACTAGAATGAAATATGAGTGATGACTTGAAAAAAGAATATTACTGTGTAGCAACATAATAATCTTTTTTCTTACTACCAAACCCATCTCTTTTAAGGTTAAGACAAGGGGTGGCATTTCTTCTAGGTTGTGTGATGCTAGACTTTTACTTAGCCAAGTCTCTCTTTGCTAAGGCCAGTAGTTTTCCTTGGTTTCTTTTTGCTTTTGATTTATCGTTCTTTGTTATTTTCTTTATTCTCATAATAGATAACAATGCATGAGCTATGTAATTGGTTTAAGGACGCGGTGCTAATAGAGATAGAGAGCGAGGATGATGAGGAAGTGCTAGAAACATGTTGTTGTTTGATTGGAAGCTATATGGGGCTATGAAACCCCTCTCTCTGCCATTAAAAAGGCTTTACATATACCATGGAAGGATTTGAGAATGGTACAAAACAAAGCTCCTGCCCTTAATATTTTCATGTTCTATTTTGATGACCCAAGTAGAATTGAGTAGGGAGGTCTAAAAAGTGAAAATTTCAGGTAGAGCATCAAAGCATCTTTGTTTTGCTAGAGCATAGTTGAGTTAAATATCTCTAACCCACTATTTTCGGGTGCTTGGATATGTTGTGCAAAAAAACCACCTTTCTAGGTAGAGTTTTGGTATGTAAACCTAACATTCTTTTGTTTCTTTTGTGGTCGAATTGGGCACGATGAGAAAATAAAATTGGTTGAAGAAAATAGGGGGAACTTAACTGAATATTTTGGAGCTTGGCTTCGAGCTTCCAGATTCAAACCTAGTCTAGAATTAGTAGTTGAGATGTTAAAACCAAAAAAACTTGGAGGGCTCTGGTGTAAATATGGGTTGGTACTAGATCGAATGGTAAGACAAAGACAATTAGAAAATGGAATGGCTGCTGAAGGTAATATTTCAAATCGGGCTCAAGGGTCGCTTCCCACATGCAGTTTGGGCTAGAGATTCAAATTTTTTACAAGTAATAGAGATAGGAGGAAATATGGTTGCAAAACAATATTGATACATTTAGGGATAATGATAGGAACCTATACTATTTGTTAATCTACATAATGGGTCAGTAGTGGTGACACCTGATGAGTTTAAATGCTTCAGAACTGAGGATATGCCATTGATAAAAAGCCTTACCAGTAGCAACAAGGTACAATAAAATGAAGGGATTTTTTGGACTATAATCTAAACAAAAAATTGAAAGCGGATGGGACAAACATGATTGGGAATGGCACAATTTAAGATGATATAATGGAAGATTCAATAAATACATCCGATTTTACCTTAAGGACATCACACGTGAAGGGGTCAATGGAATCCCGTCACGAGTAATGTGTCTTTTGATATATGCTTGATTGGTTATCTCTACTCACTTAAATAAATGCATTTTATCCTCTAGATTTGCTTCGATGGGAGGAGTCCGAGGTAATTGTTGGTAGTATTTTTGGCCCTATTGTTTGAGCTCTAGGCGAATGGAGGATTTTTTTGTCTATAGGATAAATTAGGATGATTCCTTCACCCTAGATTATATGTATTTATATTGGGATCGTACCTAGGTCTTCATTGGTTAACCCCCATGTATTAACCAGTTTAGGTCTAGAATTAACTTCTCCTTGGTAGTGTCATGTATCAATATTGTGTCCCAAAGTACTATACAATCCAAATTGTTCTTTATTGGGTGTGGCACATGTGGTAAGAAGCGCAACTTACTTGGTCAGTTATGCAATATGCATTTATACTTCTATATTGGATTCGATTTTCTGGACTTTAGCCCTTCTTCACTCAAGAGATTTTCTGTTGGGAATTAGCACCTAACATCTCAATATGATTATAAGTCTCCAAGGTTGTCTTTTCTCTCATTGCTCCTCCCATAGCATTGTCAACGATGAACTGAAATTATTGTGCCAATCCATCATAGAAAAATATTTATGTAGTTGTAGATGGTAGATATGATGGGGGTATTGGGTGAGGAAGATTTTTAATCTATCCCAAGCTTTGTGGAAATTTTCTCCCTCCATTTGGGAAAAATTAGCAATATTTGCTCTCAACTTTGATGTTTTTTTATGGGAATAAATTTTTTTTCATGAATTTATTGTGTACATCCTTCTAGATCATCACGGAACTAAAGGGAGTGACATCAACCAAGCCTTAGCTTTATAAGGATGGAATAAGGGAAATATTGCATTATAAGCTAGTCCTTGTTGAGTACACTGAAAGCAAATATTTTGACTGTGGAATAGAAGTTCCTATTGAAAGACCAAGAGTCTTCATTAGGCAATCCATTAAAAGAGGGTAACATGAAAAAATGAATATTTCTTAATTCATAATTCCTAGCCGCTTTATCCAGTTGGATTAAGGCACCAGCAATGCCAATGACTGTCATTACATACTTTTCATGGTAGTCCCCCTAGGTTGTGATTTTCCCTCATAATTTTTGGTTCAAAGAGAAGGTTTAGGTCGGGTTCTATGTGTTGCTCACCTGAAGGCTATTTGATCTCAAAGTCCAACCTTTTTGATAGTTTTGTTGATCTATTAATATTATTTATGTAAAGAGTGAGAGGATACCCTAAAGATATTCTACCTCGCATAAACTATTTAAAACAAAAATTAAGATCATTTCTCAAGTACAAAAAATAAAAAGATAAAATAAATATAAAAGTTTGTTACAAATAATTTGTTATAAAAACAGTTTATGATAAAAAATATTATGATATAATTCATATAATACTTACATTAATTATATTAAATATTACATGTTTGTATCATAAAATAATTAAAAGCAATAAAAATTTAAAATTAAACTTTAAAATAAAAGAAATGACAAAATAATTTTAAATAAATAAAAGAAAAGAAAATTAAATTAAAAAAATCAAAATTTTAAATTTTAAATTATTTTTAATGATATTTTTTAATTTTTAATTTTTGAAGATTTAAAATTTAAATATCTAAAGTTATTTAATAATAAAATTACAATATTTACAACACAATCTTTTTTTTTTAAGATTTTGATAACAAAAACTTAAAAACTATGATGGTTACAAAAAGTATCTCATATTTATTACAAAAGTACTATGTCAATATAACTCTCATATTTATTACAAAAAGTACTCCGTAAATATATTTTTCATTAACAAACTTAATTTAAATTTTGAGAAGAAATAAAACTTAATTTCTTTTATAAAAAAAATGTTTACCTACTTTAATACTCACAAGGATAATAAAATTACTAATATCATATAGTATTTTCATCGAGACATGCTTAATTTTATAAATGATCATTCAATTAAGTATAATACTTAGAACAACATATGAAATTAATCTGAAAATATGAGAGTACTTTTAAATTAAATCTCAAACATATCCTTCCAAGTATAGATTTTCAGTATTGTTTATGTATCTTAAAAACCTCCCAACAGATTTGTCAATATTGTTTATTGAATTAAAAGAAAACATATAAACTAAACTATTTTCAACTCTAAAAGTTGAGAGAAGAACTTTGAAATTAAGAAAAGAAAAACTTAAGAGAAAACTAACTAATTAGCTAAAGAAAGAACTGATGAGATTAGAAAGGATGATGATTACAATAGGTTTTAGAGGTTTATATAGGGATAGAAAATGCTGCAAAAGAGAGAAAATTGTGGATCCTATAGTTGGCTTCTGTGGAATGCATTTCTTCTACACCGTGGCATGAGTTAGCATGTAATTCACTTGAATCTAGATTCGATAATCCCGTGCCTTGGCACACAAAAACGTTCATCACGCCATACATGTTTCTACACTTCTAGAAACCCTTTTGTATTTCACCCCTTACATTGGTTTTGAAACATATGTAAAGTTTACATATTTTATTCTTTTATGTTTTGTGTTTGCAAAGGAATGCTTTTAGGCACTATTTCTTTAAATATTTATTAATCGAATCAGTTTAAAGCTAATAATACACGAAAAATAATAAAACATATATGTGATGTCGAAAATATAAATTTGCTAAAATGATGTTAAAATTATGCAATTATGAATCTATTTTGACATTTAAAATGCATAAAATCAAGCTATAGTTAATGCTTATAAGCACTTATCAAATATCAGCTTTCGAAGTCAGGTGAAAAATTATGGTTTCCATAATTTTCTGACTTTAACTTGTGGCATAGTTACGAATGACATATTACGAGGGAAAATATGGACATGAAGATTCACTACTATATGATATTTTTTCCAAATATATCCTATTATCATACATAAGCTTCGAAACCTTGTTATACAATCTTCTTTGTAGAAAAGTCATATGAAACAAGATCTGGTATTTTCTATCCCTAAACTCCAGCCACTAAAACTTTGATTTGTGTTCTTAATACATCTCCTCCTACATCGTTAAATAATCAAGATCCTTCTTTAAAGCTTTCTATTCATCCCATGCATGTTGGAGAACTATTAGACTTAGCCTATCAGAGCTAATTAGATTTTAACTCCTTAATGACTCGCTTAGGATTTCCTCAGCATGTATCAATGTATCTAATAAGTACACGTGTTATTTACTATAAAAAACACATGTTGGATAAGTTGTATACCTCATTAAGGAAACTTTTTGGATGTCCTTTGTTTGAAGTCGTTGATTTTAAATTCTTGAAAAGTTCTATATAACATAAACAAAGTTGTTGTACCTAAGGCCAACTGCCAAATGAAGATAAATCAATCTCTCATTTTTCTTTTTCTTTTTATTTTCTAAAGAACCATTTTTTCGTGCCCTTTCACGAGGCTGAGCCTTCAAAGCTTCCAAAAGCTAGTCATTGTCTATAGAAACCAAGTTTTCGTGCAGTGAGTAAGTGTTTGTTTGGTTAGTGAGCCATCTCTCTTTTTCTTCTTTTTCCTTCCATCTTCACCTCTCCACTATATATTTATCCTCCTATAGAAGGGAGCTTTTCCGTGGGAGATTCTCTTTGGTAGGCTACCTCCTCTCTTCTTCTTTCTTCTATTTTTTAAAAGAATTTTGTGATTTACACATATATGAGATCCCAAGTCTATATAATTAATTTTAAGAATTTTATAAAATATATTTTTAATAGTATTTTAATATGTAACCATTTTTTAATAATTTTCAGGCAAAAATCATATTTTTCTATAAATATTAAATTGTTTGAATAGCTCGCCAACGAGGGTAGCCGTAGAGTGATCGACGAGTAGCAACAAAGGGCTAGTGAGTAATGGAGAAAAGGGTGGCAAAGTAATTTGCATAGTCTTAATTTCAATGCTTTATACTAGGTCTACTGATAAACCTATATAGTAGTCCCACAACATAAGCTATGTCTGGTCTAGTGTAATCAGTAGCATAACATAAGCTACTAATGATGCTGGCATACTCAGTTTATCTAACACTGTCTCCGGTGTTCTTGAACAACTTTACACTAGGATCATAAGGAGTACATGCAGGTTTACAGTTAAAGTAATTATATTTCTTTAAGATCTTCTCAATTTAATGAGATTGATCTAGATAAATTCCCTTTTTCAAACCTAGTAAACTTTATACCAAGGATTATACTCACTTCTCCGAGGTCTTTCATATCAAAGTTAGCACATAACAAAATTTTCACATTAACATGAATATTTGACACAAAAATAATCATGTCATCCACATATAAACATATAATAGTGCAAATGTCATTTTTTGATTTATAATAAATGCATTTGTCACTTTCATTCATTTTGAATTCATGTGGGATAACTATATTATCAATTTTTTTCAAGACTTGGTTAGGTGCTTGTTTTAGACCATACATATATTTATATAGTCTAAAAACTTTATTTTCTTGACGTGAGATAACAAAGCCCTCAAGTTGGTCCATATAAATCTCTTCTTCTAAGTCACCATTTAAGAAAGAAGTTTGGACATCCATTTGGCGCACTACTAAATCATGGATATTGGTGAAAAGGTATTAAAGAAATCTACATTTTCTCTATGCCTATACCCTTTGACTATAAGACGAGCTTTGTACTTTTCAATAGTACCATCGAGTTTTAATTTCTTCTTTTTGTATCCATTTACATCCTATGGTGTTACAACCATGAGGTAAGTCAACTAAATGCCAAGTTTTATTATACTCATGAGAGCTTATTTCATCATTTTTGGCTTCTTCTTATAAGTTGGCATTAAAGAAGATAAGGTATTTTTTGAAGAGTTTGGGGATCTTCTTCTAAGGTATAAGTATAAAAATTAGACCCAAAGTCCTTAAGGGTTTGAGCTCATTTACTTATCCTAATTTCAGTGTTTAATTCCTCATTTTTTTACTAGTTCTAGTTATGGGTAAACAACTAAAAGATGAGCCCCCACTATTCTTCAATTTAAATGGAAACCTTTATTCACAGTAGTCAACATCATTTGATTCTATAACTATGATCATTTAAGTCATAGAATTTATAAGTTTTTCTATTCACAACATATGTTATGAATACACATTCGTATGTTCTACTAGTAAGTTTTATTTCTTTTAAGGATCAGGGATCCTAACATAGACTAAACAATCTCAAGTTTTAAAATAAGTTAAATTTCTTATTTTCAATATTTCAGACGGTCAAATTTTACTAGTAGATTTAGGCACTCTATTTGAAATATAGAAAACAGTTAATAAAATTTCTCCCCACCCATGGGAAGTAGCACCAAAGTTTAATAAAATTGTAACTACTAATTGGGTAAAAGTTCTACTTTTTTCTTTCAGCTTTGCCATTCATTTCAGGAGAATAAGGTGCTATTTTTTCATGAATGATTCCATGAGTTTTATAAAAATCATTGAAAATATTGGAATCATATTTAGTGCCTCTATCACTTTGAAACCTTTTTATTTTTATGTTAAGTTGATTCTTAATTTCAGTCATAATTATTTTAAACATGTCAAACGCTTCACTTTTATTTTCCATTAGATATATATAAGTATAATCTGAACAGTCATCTATAAAAGTTATAAAATATTGTTTCCCATTTCTTGTTAAATTTCCATCAAGCTCACATATGTCATAATGTATTAATTCTAAAGTTTCAAATTCTCTAACTACTAACTTATGTGAAGTTTTTGTTATTTTAGCTTGACTATAAAAGTCACATTTTTCAAAATCATTCAAAGATAGTTTAGGAATTAGTTCTAAGCTACTCATGTTCTTGATTATGCGTTTATTAACATGACAAAATCTAGCATGCCAAATATTAAAGGAACTCAACATTCAATTTAAACATGCCATTAGTGGTGTACCATTTCCCAACAAAAAATATTACTTTTAGTTATTGTATATAAATCAGCCCCTATAGTTTGAGTAAACCCAGCGTTGTAAATAAGATATCCTGAAACTAAGTTCTTTCTCATCTCTGGAGTATGCAGGACATCCTTCAAGATGACAGTCTTTCCAAAGGTAAACTTCAATACCACCTCACCAGTACCAACAACTTTAGTTGAGTGGGAGTCACCCAGTAGCATTTTCTTATCCTCAGAATCAGAATAGGACTTGAACTTGTCTGGATCATAGCAAACATGGCGAGAAGCACCAGTGTCCACCCAGCACCCCTCGGATCCACCAACAAAATTGACTTCAGATATCATAGCAATAAGTTGCTCTTTGGTAAGGTTCGCCTGTGTGGCAGGACGATTCCTGTTCTGGTAGTTCCTGGCCAAGTGGCCAGGTCTGTTACAACTATAACACATGAACGTGTTATTCCTTAATGGGGTTAAGGTCCATTCTGGAAATGATAGTTTTTGTTTCTATTTTGGTGGTTACGGTTTTGGTTGTTATTGTGATTCTGAGTTTTCATATTCCTACCTTTAGGTTTCAAAATTGCAGATGAGGGTTTCTTATTACTACTGTTGTTTGAGACAATGAGTACTTCATCTCTTTGGTCTTATTTTCGGGCTTCTTCTTTTATTCTTAAACGGGTTATAATATTTTCTAAAGAAAATTCCTTAGTTTTATGTCTAAGTGTATTCTTAAAATCTTTCTAAGCATGTGGTAATTTATCTATAATAACAGCTACTTGAAATTGTTCATCTAAAGTCATACCTTCAGAAGTTATTTCATGTGCTATCTTCTGCAGTTCGTGTGATCGAGCTTCCACATATTTGTCATCAATCATTTGATACTTCACATATCTACTAATATCATACTTCTTAGTTCCAGCTTCCTCAGTATCATACTTCTTTGGAAGTGCTTCCCAAATTTCCTTAGCAGACGATATCAGAGTTATAATAATCATACAAGTCATCAACTAATCCATTAAGAATAAAAAAACAATTTGCATAGAAAATAATTTTCTATCCAGGTGTTTAAATCCTTTATTGTACCTTTAGTATGAGAATTAGGCAGTTTTGGTTTTTCAATAATAAAAACAAAAGCGACATTTTACATGGTTAAGAAGAATAACATTTTTTGTCTCCATTTTTAAAGTGTAGTTCTTCAAATCGAAATGGTTTGTTAAGATCAGCAGTTAACATTTCAGTAGACATGGCAGATAGAATGTCTTAAAATTGTTGGTACAAGTATGTTAAAATAGTATTGGAACAATATTATCGATAATCTGAAATGAACTGCTTGGGTTGAGTCACGGACTAGGTCGCTCTCTTTAAGACGTTTCGCGGCTCTACCCAAGTTTGTGCAAGCAAACACAGCCTCGTCGTCCCCAGGATAAAACAGCCCAGAATCTTTTTCTGTCTCGGAATTTTACTGCACTGATGAAGTCCGGAATACCACACCTCTCAAATATTTATGTTTCTCGAAAATCTGAGAAAACAATTCTGAATTTTCTTTTCTTTGATTTTTCTATGAAAACCGTAGAACTTGTTTTTGAGTTGTTAAGTTATATTCTAAATTGAGGGCTATTGCCCCTATTTATAGTTGAAAAATATGTGTAACGGTCATATAATTATGAACATAATGGTCAAAAATAACGGACACATAATTATGAAAATAACGGTCATAAAAGTAACGGTTGCATAATTATGAGAATAACGGTCATAAAAGTAACGACTACATAATTATGAAAATAACAGTCATAAAAGTAACGGTTGCATAATTATGAGAATAACGGTCATAAAAGTAACGACTACATAATTATGAAAATAACGGTCATAAAGTAACTACTACATAATTATGAAAATAACGGTCATAAAAATAACGGCCACATAATTATAAAAATAAAGATCATAAAAGTGACGGTCACATAATTATAAAAATAATGGTCATAAAAGTAACAGTCATATAATTATAAAAATAACAGTCATATAATTATGAAAATGAAAGTTACATAATTTATGAAATAACGGTCATAAAATAATAAAAAAATATTTTTTTATTTAAATTCATTTCCAACAGGATCGGATTGTTGCTACTAATTCATGGTGTGCACTACTATATACTTGGTATATGAGGTGTATGTTACCTCACATTTGGTTTCATCATACTCACATCATTCACCTATCCTCATTGGAGTTGACAGGGGCATGAGAGCTTTACATGGAGGAAGTTTGAGGTGCCAAATTGTTTTTTATTTGAATAGTTTTGAGTGCATGAAAGAGGCTATCATGAAATTGTTTCTTCATGCTGGAATTCAAGTAGTCACAAAGATGCTATAAGGTGTGTAACTGAGAATCTTGTCGCTATCTCGACCTCTCTATGGCTACAACAATGGAGTGTATAGGACATTGTTACTATAAATCAATAATTAACAAAGAAGCAGGAACAATAAGAGGCTATAGTATTGTACGGGTCCTCGGATTGGAAAATGCTATCTAGCCTCAGATAGAGCATTGAAAACTTATTATGTAAAGACGGTAGATCATGGACAAAGCAATAGTTGCATATGAGATGATGCACACAATCCATAGGTCAATAAGAAACAAAGAATGATTGCGCTTAAGTTTGATATGAGAAAAGCATATGGCCGAAAAGAATAGCCTTTTGTAAAGAAGACTATAGAAAAAAATGAGTTTCTCAGACCACCGGGTTCATTTGATATAGAATTGTATACCCTCTATCACTTACTATGTCAAAGTGAGCAAGAACATTGTGGGTAATATAGTACCATCCCAAGGATTTAGGGAAATCGACCCCTTAATGCCATACCTTTTCCTCTTGAAAGAATAAGAATTCACTCAACTTATTAACAGGGTTTAAGAAATAAGAGAAGCACCTATGACTCTGATGCGTAATTTTGCAAGTGTACGAATCGATCAAGTAATAAAGTATACAAAAGTACTGATATCAAACCCACAAGGAATGGCGTTACTAAGTACCGAAATTGACTAATCCTAATTTTATTTGAAAACCAAATTTTTGAATTTGTTTAAAAAGTAATTTAACTTAAAACTAAACACAAATAACAAAATTTAATATTGTTCACAAATGATTAAAAAATCTAAGGCATTTGATTTCGTTAAATCAATTCAATCCGATTTCAAATAACGTTATATGAGAATCAAAGTTAAAAGTGATGGTTGAAAAACCCAAACTTATCTAATACTCTCTCTCAAGTTATATTAGAATTACTTATCTATGAAAACCAACTATATTTCTATGAAGATTTAATCACAAATAAGCACATTACGATTTATGGAATTTCTAGAATAACCACATACATCATGCATTAGGTGTCAAACTCGCATTCAACATACGGTATTTATCACAAGAAGCATTCATTACACATCTCCTCTTGGTCTCAATATAATGCAACAAATCATCTAAATCTTGATCAGAAATTTAAAAGCATTAAGCATGGAAATAAATACTCAACTTAACAATGAATTCATATAACGATAACACAAGAAATCAAATTTTCTTGATTCAACTACATCATAGCCTTAGCAAAAATGAATTAGTTCATAACGGAAATAAGAATAAAAATTATTTCAATTGAATCCATGAATAACAAATCTAAATAAAATGCCGAAAATAACAGCTAAGGAGAAGAGATGAAAAACTCTTGAAGATGAAGACTTGGTAGCAACAACGATGATGATCCTTCAAGCTTCTCCAACCTTTCTCTTCTAAATTTTCTTTTCTCCTCCAAAAATAACTCAGATCTTCTCTCTCTATCGTCCCCCTCTTTCTCCATCATAATGTATATATAGATCTAGGGTTTGGGGAGCAATTTTGGAACAAAAAAACATAAAAAATGTGTTTTCAGACGAAACTCGCCAGTGGCGACATTATTCTTGCCACGGCGAGATTTCTAGAAAATAAAATTTTTGTTTTTCTGATTTTGGCGGGCGGCCAAATTAATGTGGCCGGTAGCTAGATGCATTTGGCCGACGGTGAGATGATTTTTGCCAAAATTTGTGCTCTTGGGAAGATTTTCACCGTACTTTCTGTAGGATTTTCGCCGACGGCGAGATTCCCTTGGCCAAAATCCGTGCTCTCGGGAAGAATTTTGCCGTGCTCTGGATAAGATTTTCACCGGCGGTGGGATTTCTAAATTTTGAAACTTTGTTTTCTTTTTATTTTCATTCAATCACGATCATTGTACTTTGTCCCAAACTTCTCCAAAATCATGATTTTACCTGAAATTGCACTTTAAACACGAAATACCCATGAAATGACATTTGTGGATTAAATAATCAAATAAACACAATTTTCACACAAATATCAACATTTAAATCATAACAAAAATGCAATAATTTAGCTCTTATCAACACATTTATTTTTTAAAGATAACAATTTCTTGTTTTTGTGCTTGGAGGTCTCAATGTGTTGAAGTACAAAAAATTCTTCATATTTATAAGAAAGCTATAGGTCAACAAGTAAATTTTGATAAGTTAGAAATATCCTTTATCCCCAAGCAATGAAAGTACTCTAAAAGATGACAATGAATATCATAGGCATCTGTGAGGTAAAATGCCATGAGTAGGAATTCTATTAAAGTTAAAAGAGATAAGCATAGCACCTTTCAAACAATCTGAGAATGTTGTATAAAAACACTAAATGGATGTAAAGAAAAGTATTTATCCAAGGTCGGTAATGAAGTTTTGATAAAATCTTTCTATCAAGCAATACCCACTTATGTCATGAGTATTTTTAAATTCCCCAAATCACTTTACAAAAAACTTGAGTTTGTGACTACTTGATATTGGTGAACAAACTAGAAGGAAAGTTATGGGATGCATTAGTTGTCTTAAATAGATTTATGCAAGCCGAAGTCATTGGATGGAATAGGTTTATGTAAAATGGAGGATGTCAATTAAGCATTAATAGAAAAATAGTTTTGGGGCCTTACCGAAGCCCCCACCTTGCTAGTTGCATACAAATTAGTAAAGAAATATGATGTCTCATCTTCCCTACTCCTTTCTCAATGTACAACTCGCTCTAGTTATTTATGGATGGGCCTAATATAGGGTTGTATTGTACTACTTGAACTTATGTTGAAGATTTGGTGACGAAAACAATATAAACATTGCATCTGATAATTGGCTACCTCTTGATTCATGTTTTCAAGCCCACCTAATCCAAGAGTTTTCTATGACAATAATGGTGAGGATTTAATAATACCTAGTGGGTCTTGGAACTCAACTCTGATACAAAATATTTTCTAGTATAATGAAGTTTCATTAATATGAAGCATTCCTTTCCCTCCAATGCCCATGGTTGATCATCTTATATGGCACTTTAAAAATAATGTAATTTATAGTGTGAGTAAAGGCTATAGGTGAGCTTTTCAATTGCGATAGGAAACACAAGACTTACAATCACTTCATCCTCGCAACAATTGAGCATTCTATAGAGGAAATTATGAGGTGTTAATGTTATGAACAAAGTGAAGCAATATATTTGGCAAGTATTGCAAGGCATTTTACCAACCAACTCTAAATCAATAAGAAGGCATATTACATCTAACCCAATCTATCCACTGTACAATAATGATATGGAAACAACATCCCACACATCATGGGAATGTCATATTGTGAAAGAGGTATTAAGCTCTTCCTATACTGCATTTTTCTTTTTTGAAAATAAAAAGATCCTTTTTATAAAGGCAGTATGGATGACAATTGAAAAACATGCTAAAAGTCATCTTGAATATATTATAGTGATGGCCTGTGTGATTTGAAAGGAAAGGGCTAAATTCCTTTTTGAAGGTGACCATGGAATTTGGCTCATATTTGTACTGGTGCTACTGCATTATTAGAAGAGTTTCATAAGCTAAGTACCAAGGAAAAGCTTACTACTAGCCACCCACATCAATATAGATTTTACCACCAGTAAAGAGCTCGAAGGTTAACGTGGATGACACGATTTCTATAACAAACAATGAAGTGGGCTTTGGTTGTATTATAAGAGATACAACTAGACAAGTCTTTGGTACTATGGTTAATACTAAGGTAACCTTTCCTACCTTATTGCTGAAGTACATCAATGTGATTGGCCTTACTTTTAACTTGAAAGTAGGTTGTCAGGATTTAATATTGGAATTGATTCACTACTGGCTGTTAAAGGTAACAATAATATAGATTACAAATTAGCAATGAAGGGTCACATTCCTGAAGCTATTCGACAATTAGTAACTGTTGGAAATATTTAAATAAAAAAATATTTTTTATTACTTTTATGATCGTTATTTTTATAATTATGTGACCGTTACTTTTATGACCGTTATTTTCATAATTATGTGACCGTTATTTTCATAATAATGTGTCCGTTATTTTCATAATTATATGACTGTTACACATATTTTTTCAACTATAAATAGGGGCACTACCCCTCAGTTTAGAATATAACTTTACAACTCAAAAAACAGTTCTACGGTTTTCATAGCAAAATCAAAGAAAAGAAAATTTAGAATTGATTTCTCAGATTTCTGAGCAACATAAATATTTGAGAGGTGTAGTATTCCGGACTTCATCAGTGCAATGAAGTTCCAAGACAGAAAAAGATTCTGGGTTGTTTTATCCTAGGGACGATGAGGCTGTGTTTTCTTGCACAAGTTTGGGCAGAGCCGCGAAAGGTCTTAAAGAGAACGACCTAGTCTGCGACTCAACCCAAGCAGTTCATTTCAGATTATCGGTAATATTGTTCCAATACTATTTTAACATACTTGTCCCAACAGTAACTAGTGCTCGTTCTTTTTCTTATGTATATTATCCCCAAAGAGCATTCACTATACTAGGATACACGTGTGTGGCCGTAAAGCACGGGCTTTTCGAACTACACCTTCGAAAGATTGTGTGTGTGATATTGTTAGAGATAGAGTTCAAAACTACAAGTTACTCTAGTATATTCTAAAGCATCAACACTATGCAAAGATTCAAGTCGATAGACACCTTTTGCTTATGCACAATCTTATACTTTTAATTGATCGGTTGCTCTATGAAACTATTTTTATTTAAAATTCAAGTGGGGGATTGTTGGAAATGAATTTAAATAAAAAAAATATTTTTTATTACTTTTATGACCGTTATTTTTATAATTATGTGACCGTTATTTTCATAATTATGTGACCGTTATTTTCATAATTATGTGTCTGTTATTTTCATAATTATGTGTCCGTTATTTTCATAATTATATGACCGTTACACATATTTTTTCAACTATAAATAGGGGCAATAGCCCTCAGTTTAGAATATAACTTAACAACTCAAAAAATAGTTCTACGGTTTTCATAGCAAAATCAAAGAAAAGAAACTTTAGAATTGATTTCTCATATTTCCAAGCAACATAAATATTTGAGAGGTGTAGTATTCCGGACTTCATCAGTGCAATGAAGTTCCGACACAGAAAAAGATTCTGGGTTGTTTTATCCTGGGGACGATGAGGCTGTGTTTTCTTACACAAGTTTGGGTAGAGCCGCGAAACGTCTTAAAGAGAGCGACCTAGTTCGCGACTCAACCCAAGCAGTTCATTTCAGATTATCGGTAATATTGTTCCAATACTATTTTAACATACTTGTCCCAACAGTAACTAGTTCTCATTCTTTTTCTTTTGTATATTATCCCCAAAGAGCAGATGATATTGCTCATAATTTTGTTAAGTATGCTATGTCTTGTAATGATTTTGAGATTTGGCTTGAGGAAGCTCCTGATTGGCTTTATCCGACTTTAGATTTTGATATGAACTCTATTACTAGTTAATATAACTACACTTTTCTTTAAAACATATATACATATTTTAATGCTTTTTGATTCATTTTACATCGTCTTTAATTTCTATTTTTTAAATTCATTTTACACTATTCATTTTACGTTCTCTTCGATCAAGAGCTTTGATCGATTGATTTTAACCTCAATTCGATCATGCAACATTTACACAATAAATTTTGATGTACATGAATTCAATTCTAAACGTGTTTATAAATAATTATTTACCTAAAACATTCCAATTTAAAGTTTGTAGGTTTCTTAAAAATTGAATAACGAACATAAAAACATGCATAGAAACTAATGTATACTTTACTATTTTTTTAACCAATAATATTAATTCTCATAAACCTTTCATAATGCATTGTAATAAAATTGATGATATTAGAAAACAACAAAAAAGTAGGATCAAAAGAACAATAACTCACAATCATAGCGCAAAAAATTAAAAAAAAGAAAGAAATAAAAAAATATTTAAAATGAGGGCATATGACAAAGGTTAAATCAAGATGGTCAACACTTCAAAAAATGGGTGAGAATTTTGAAGATAAAATATGAAATTTTACATCTTCACATTATTTACTTAACTCCTTTTTCATAATAGATCACAACATGTGTCCCATTAGTCAACATCTTATCAATAATTTTCATCTAACAAATTATAGAATACTAATTTTCAAAGGACACGAGAGTACATTATTGGATTTGTACTCTCATTATCTTATATTTGTAATTATTCATTTAGATTTTTCATAAGCTCATAAAAAAATTACAAAAAATAATATGTTTAAAATTTGTAATAATAAACATAACATATAAAAATTATATTTAATAATGTGTCATATTTTTTAAACTTATTAAGATAAATATTGTATTTGTTAGCATTAAATTAGTGTAACTTAATATCAACCATTAAATTTTATATGAAACGGAAATATTCAATTTAGTAACAATCCAACAAATAAAAAGAGTGGTGGGATAAAGGCAAGAATATTTATTAGATTTAACCCAAAAACAAATTAAGTTGTCTACTGAGTCCACAGACGTTGGGAGCGGTGGGAGAGGCAAGAATATTTATTGATGGATTGAGTCCACAGATGGTAGAGATGATAATCTAAGGACGGATCCACCGAAACCATGAATCAATTAAGTTGACTAAATCTAAATGTTTTTAAAATTTTAGTTTTAAAATTAAAAGAATCACATATTTTTAACAAATATTTATTAATTTTTATAACTATTTATTTAAAAAAATTATATTGTAAATAATCATTTTTAAAACTTTCATCTTTTGTATTTTTATAAATCTAACTTTTTTTCTCTCAAAAGTTTTATAAATCTATCTATTATTGTTTAAAATTTGACAAAAATTCAAATCCCATCATATTCATAACTATTTATTTCTTCTTATATTTATTATAAACAATATTATTTGATAATATATCATAATTTATTTAAAACGAGTAAGACAGCTAAAAAATAAGAAAGTGTTTTCTTACAATATATAATGTTATCTTATTTCTTTTTTAATATATCAATCTAAAATATGTAATATAACACATCAAATAATTTTTTAATTTTTGAAAAATGCAAAAAAAAAGAATAATTCTAATCAAGTCAAGGATATCTATTGATGTATGGATCAATACCCGATCTTATCCATAGATGAAAACCGATTAGATCAAATCATTATAAGATTGGATTAGATCCGATCCATTTCCATCTCTATGTGGTAAGGCTTAGGTCATTATTTTTCTATTAAGTTTTTTCCAATATTTATCTACATGTATAATTTTTTATACCAAAATTACCCTCTAGAATACCTCATATCTATTTTACAAGGAATTATTTTGGTAAAAATCTAATTAAAAAATAGAGATTGTCTTTAATTATTTTATTTTGATAAGTTTAAATTAAAATTCTTTCTATATTTATACTATAAATTAAAGTTTTAATTATGGCTCATAATAATTGAATAAAATTGTATACATATTTTAAATTAGTAATTATTATAGTACTAATGCACTTGGTCCCTTGTATTAGTAGATTTTATCAATTAAGTAATAAATTAGTTGTGTTTAAATATTGATAAATAACTTAAAAGATATTTAAAATAATATATGGTTGCTGAAATTTTATTAAAATAAAATTTAATACTATTTTTAATATTTTAATAAATTATGTGCATTATGCTCCTATATTTAATATAATGACTACATGCAAATAAAAAATATGATTTTAAAATGAAATAATATTGGTTATTAGGTTTATTTATTTCTATATCAAATATTAATTAGCAAATGTTTTATACAAATTAACACGTTAAATTAATCATGTTTTACAAGTGCAGGCAATAAATAACAAAACTTATTTTAATATTACACGTGGATGTAAATTTAAACAAAAAAAAGTAAATAAATAATGAAAAACAAAAGTACATTAAAATATATATTATTATAACCTCATTTAAAAATGTAAGGAATAAAACATATGAATTTGTGAAGCTTACGGAATAATTGAGTATTTAACCCGTTTTATTTTTCTAATGAAATTTGCATATGTTTTGCATTAAATTTAGAGATAATAATTATTATAGGTTGGGTTGGTTTAATTTGGTCTAAATTAATGTAGTTTAAATTAATCTAATTTTAATTTAAATCGAATTTAATTCAAGCTAGTAAACATGAATCCGATCTCATACCAAAAACAAAATGATTGGTCCAAACTAGTTAGAATTATTAATTACACATTTTTTAATTAATTAGATATTTTTGTAAATCAAAAAATATTTTTAATAAAATTAAAGCTCATTAGTAAAAGCATTATTACATGAAACAATAAATATAGATGAAATAATGTACCTAATCAATTACAAAAATACACACATTAGCAATATTGTATTACACCATCATTCAAACATTAAGATTTAAAATAGTTTATAGTACATTCAATTTTAATCCATAATATAATCCACAATATTTTGAATATGTGTAACGAAATCATAACATTTTTAATTTGATTTCACGTTAATATGTTACTTGCAATCAATTTAAACTTATTTCGATTTTTTTAGCTATTTGAATTGGCTTGATTTTGGCTATATATGTATTCGATTTGGGTTTTTCTATTCAAATTTGATGCAATTAATTGAAGTACGATACAAATTGCAATCCTTTTTTGAATACAACCCACACAATAATAATAATAATAATAATAATAATAATAATAATAATAATAATAATAAACCTATCTCTAGTGTATTGGAACAGCTTGTATTTTAGATGAAAAAATTATTATATTTTGATTATAAATATTAAATAAAAAATACTATGACTCCATATATAAAATAATATTTAATATCATTTGCTTTGTATTAAAAAAATTAAAAATCATTGACTAATTTATTAAAAATAAAGAATCTAAATACTTAATTAATTATAACGGATAAACATATTACATCATAAATATCATTTTTGATCGTTCGACTAGTAATATTCCTCTCCATTATAATTGATTTTTTATTTGTCTTATTCGTGTCAACCACCTTAGTTGATTTCATGTATTATGTCAACATAATACCATCTTCAACAAATAAAATAAGAATTATATATCTAAGATTATATTTACTAAGAAAATGGTGTTAAAACAAAAGCAAAAATATGTCCAAATTCATTAAAATAAATTTATATGAGAACACGTCATTATAGATATAGATGATCTAAATGTAAAACACTACAATTATGGTTAATTAGTTTTTTTAAGTAGAGTTTGAAAAAATAATACCCAATAAAGATTCAATTTCTATGAAGGAAGGTTCCTTTGGTAGAAAATATATAAGGAGAAGGAGAAAGAAAAATGGCTATAGTTTTAGTAAATAAGAAAACGGCTAAACTATTTTCTTGTTTGTTCTATCAACCTATATTGTTAATTTGGTAATTTGAATAAAAAAATAAGGTTCAACATATATGTATAGAATAAAACTTTTAAATGACTTTTTTTTCTTTGCCTGCATATGTTAGATGACTTATCTAATATAAGTAAAATAATGGATCAAAATTAAATATGTATAAAGGGTATGTACTTATAAGTTGAGATGGATGTAAGTAGAATTGGCCATATCATTAACTATGAGACAAACGTTGAACAAGCATACTGTTTTTACTCTCCAATTCACAAAATTATTCATTTAATACAGTGGATATTTACGTATAATAATAAAAAGAATAAAAATAGAATCTTTAAGAATAAATATTCTTTTAATCACTAGATCATCTATTTATATCTATTTTATGTGTATATTGTAAATAAAAGTTATATCAAAACACTTCAGTTCATTATTATATTTAGGCTTTTAATTAGGTTACAAGTAACGGACCAAGTAGAAGTTGGCAAGTGAAATGTCTCAAATGTATTGCATGAATTGGGTTAAACTTACAATGAACACAAACTTAATTATATGTTATGGTTTAAATAATATTTGCTTACTTTAAGAATGTTAAATTACATCAATTTACACTCATTTTTTGGTGATATTAATATTATTTTTGTTCATTTTTAGTCTTTTGGGAATGCTACTACACTACATCTTATACTCTTTTATACACACATTTTCATGAATAACATGCAAAATTTTCTTTTTTAAAAGAATTATTTTAATTTAAAAAAAAGATTAATTATAAAAAGAAAATACACATATTATGCATTTAGAAAAGTATAACGTTGTATAAGTTAGTGCATTAATGAGTTTTTTTATTGTTCATCTTGTTTATTTTTATTTTATGTCCGACCTAAAGAAGTATCAAAAAATATTTTTTGTAAGGATTATTGTGAAATTTTACGGAATTTAAAATCTTCATAAATATCTCACTTTTAAAAGATTAAATTAATAATCGGTAATATTCATTGTACATATAAACACTAGTTACTTCGAAAATTTGAAAGTGAGTGAGTATATAGACCAACATATTAGTAAAATTGACCTAAATGAACATAACCAAACCAAAATTGTCAACAATTGATGGGATTGTAGGTTTAATTTGGTTAAAAAAATTCTTTAATTGATTATTATAGGTTGATTTTGGGTTTTTATGTATTACTTATATATTATTTTAAATGTCATTATGTCTTTTTTTATAGGTTTTTTCCTAAAAATTCAGTTATATTTTCTTAATATTATTTGGATGATTCTTAAATTGTACTCTTGCACAAAAATATGATTAAAACTTTTATATAGTTTTCTTAAATTTTGAGTTTTTTTCTTTTTTTTAATAGTAAAATTTTGAGTTAAGATTTCTTGGTTTATACATTTATCTAATTAACCCCTTTTTTCTTTCGTGATATTTTAGCTAGCTAGAATTTATTAATTATAACAAGTTCATTACTTAGTGATGGATTAGAACTTAGTAAAATAATAATAATAATAATAATAATAATAATAATAATTTATAGAAAATTATGACAGTTATGTCGTCATTTGTGCTTCCCTTTCATTGTCTAAAAGATGAACTCTAGTTTTTTATCAACAATATTGGGAAGAGTTTCAATGAAATAGACAGAGATGCCAATACTTTTCAATATGTGGATTTGAGATATTTGACTTAGAATTCTTCTTATTCTACGTCACAAAAATCAAATATTTTAATTCTACTTTGATTATTTTTAATATAAATCACAATAAGAACCAAGTCTTCTCCTTTAAAATAACCCGTCTAATAGAGACTTCCACTAGCTACAACCACCCTTGACATTTTAGCTAAATACTAAAACGTTAATTCCCATTTTTGAAGTATTTGTTTGATCACATTAGGTATGGTGGGGTGTTAATTATTAACGTTAATAAGTCAAATAAAATTATTAAAAAAAGTATTGGGAAATGTTATTGTTGTAAGAATATAATAAAATCAAATCAAATCGATAAAAAATTGTTAAATAAGATAATGGATGAGGTAAAAAGTGGAAATTAATTGCCTAGTTATTCATGCAAAGGATTAAACAAACATATTGGCACAAACACGAAATAGTACCAAGTCTTACAAAATTTCAACCAAATTAAGAAAGTTTTGAGACCAATATAACAAAGAGGGAAAAGATAAAAGGAAAAAAAGAGAGAACAAGGTAAATGCTAGAAGCAAACTGGGAGGGCGTGAACAAACTATGTATATCATTATGCTGCGTTTGACCTGAAGTTTAACCAAGTCTTCTATGGAAACCAAGACTCCTTCAGAGAATCCCCATCTATAAATACAAGAGTTTCTACTTGCTAGATTTCACAACCCGATACAATCAAACAATTCAATATACATAAGAAATAAAGAGAGCCTAGCTATTTCCAAATCCAAATATGAAGGCCATTCAGTTCTCCTTCTTAGCTTTTGTCATCTTGGCTTTGGCTACCACCATTGCCCATGCCTCTGATCCTAGCCCTTTACAGGACTTTTGTGTAGCAATCAATGACATCAAATCCGGGGGTAACAAAGTTTTCATATGAAACTTATGCTTCAATACTTTTTTTTTAATACATGAAATGATACTTAGTGTAATTCAAACTATGTTATTGTAGAGAGAAATTTATATGCTTCAAAACTAATGTTTTTTTTCTTCTTTGTCAAGTCTATAGAACTAACAAATATTTCTGCAATGTAGTTTTTGTGAATGGAAAGTTGTGCAAGGACCCAAAGCAAGTTGTTGCAGATGATTTCTTCTTCTCTGGGCTTCAAAATCAGAGAAACACATCCAATCCAATTGGGTCGACAGTTACACCAGTGAATGTTCAACAAATACCAGGGCTTAACACTTTTGGGATCTCTTTGGTTCGAATTGACTATGCACCTTACGGCCTAAACCCACCTCACACTCACCCTCGTGCTACTGAAATCCTTGTAGTTGTTGAGGGTACTCTCTATGTTGGCTTTGTCACATCTATTCCTGAGAATCGTCTAATTACTAAGGTCCTTAACAAAGGAGACGTGTTTGTATTTCCCATTGGTCTTATTCACTTCCAATTCAATATTGGTCACAACAATGCAGTTGTTTTTGCTGGTCTTAGCAGCCAAAATCCAGGAGTCATTACCATAGCAAATGCTATATTTGGATCCAATCCTCCTATTAATGATGACGTTCTTACTAAAGCCTTCCAAGTTGACAAAAATGTGGTTAATTATCTTCAGAAGCAGTTCTGGTGGGACAACAATTAAAAATATTAGGCCTAGTCATTAAGAATTAATGATTGTTTTATTTCTTATCACATTGTCAACCATAGTTATAATTGAATAAAGAAATGGTTCTCTTTGTACCATTCCCAATAATATAACTAATAATAATTGTCTGTAATTTGTTCAACATCTTGTGCTAGATTTAAAGTTCAACGTTATATTTATGACACTATTGTTACAAGTGACAAAGATAGGTCTCATAAAATTTTTGAACTATAGTTCGTTAAATTTTTTTACTTTTAACGAAAGTATAATTTAGACCCGTATCTATTAGATGGGGTAGTACAAATTTATTACGTTTACAAAAATGGGTCGATGAAATCCTTTTTGTAAAGTAATTGAATTAAGCTATCGTACTTATCCTCTTCGAAACTGGGGTTAGCACAATTTCATTACTTTATAAAATAGATTTATGAGACCCTTTTTGTAAAGATAGTGAACTTATACTACTCAATCAAATTAGCCGAGCATTAAAATACACTTTCTTTCAAAAGTTATGAACTTAGGCTTTATTTTTTTCAAACATTTTGTATATCAATATAATAAGGGTGAATTATACTTTTTTTCCACTCACTTTAACACATTTAATCTAAATTTAAAAATTAGACTAAACTTCACTATATGAGTAAGAATTAACATGTTAAAAAAACTAATTTTTTAAATTATTTAGTCCCTTAACTTTTACATTACTTATTACTTTTAGTCGAGTCTATCAATTAATTTCAATTAATTATGCTTCTTTTCTAAGAAATTAATAAATCATTTAATTTTCATCTTCGGTCAAGTCTAACAATTTAAACTCTCATGAAGGTGTTAAAGTTATGTTAATAATCAAGTATCTGAAAATAACTTTCATATTTTAAATCTATTACGAAAGATATGTCGTTAATATATTTTTCAATAATAAATCTTATAAAAATCTTTGAAATAGAGCATGACCCTAAATAAGATTTAGATAATTACATTTAATATCCAAGAGCATTAAATACTTTAAGTTAAATTCATATAATTAAATCTTAAATCTTACTCTCATGTCTATTATGAAAAATATTTCATCAATTTATTTTCTTTAACAAATTTCATTTAAATCTTGATGAATAAGTAAAGCTTTCATTTTATAAAATAATTTACTTATTTTAATATTTCACAAGCATAACAATATTAATAATATCTCATAGTATTTTCTACCCGACATGCCTAATTTAATAAATAATAAATAAATAAAACATAGCATTTAGAGCAACATATAAAATTATCTAAAAATAGAAATAGAAGAATACTTTTAAATTATACTTCAAGCGTGTCTTTCTAAATACAATTTTTTAGTATAATTTTTGTATCTTAAAAACCTCCAAACAAATTTACCAATACTATTTATTGAATTAAAAGAAAACTAAAACATTAACTAAACTATGTTCAAAATTGAGAGAAGAACTTTGAAACTAAGAAAATAAAAACTTAAAAGAAAACGAAGAAATTAGTTAAAAAAAGTGTCGATGGGACTATTAGTTAAACTGAGAAGCATTTTTGGTGGAACAACAATTAAAAATACTAGCCTAGTAATTAATAATTGATGTTTATTTTATTTCTCATTATAATATAAACGTTAGCAATCTTTGAATAAAGAAAATGGTTCCTTTTGTACTATTCCCAATAATATAACAAATAAAAAATGTTTATGTAATTTATTCACGATCTTCTCCTAGATTTAAAGTTCAATGTTATATTTATGGTACTATTGTTACAAGTGACAAAGTTAAGTCATATAAAAATTTGGAACGAAGGGTTGCCATATTTTATTATCTTTAATGAAAATTCACTTAGACCTGTACGTATTAGATGTGACAGCACAAGTATACTATTTCTACAAAAAAAAGATCACAAAAATCTATTTTGTAAAGTAATTAACTAGATCTATCCTACTTGTTTACTTCAAAATTGGAGTAGTACAAGTTCATGAATTCATAAAATAGATTTCCATGACCATTTTTTTAAAGTAACAAACTTATGTTACCCAACCAAATAAACAGGTGACTAAAATATACTCTTGTTTAAAGTTACAGATTTGGGCTATACTTTTTTCAAAATTTTTGTATATCAATATAAAAAGGGTGAATTATACTTTTTGTCCACTAACTTTACCACTTTTAATAGTTTATTCACTTAATAAATTATCAGTATATTAAACATAATATTTAGAAACATACATAAAAATTATTTGAAAATAAAAGTATACTTTCAAATCATACCTCAAGCGTATCCTTCCAAGTACAATTTTTCATTATTATTTCAGTATCTGAAAAACCTTTAAAAATATTTTCCAATAATATTTTTTGAATTAAAAGAAAAATACTATATACACTAAACTATATTCAACTCTGAAAGTTGACAGAAGAACTTTGAAACTTAGAAAATAAAAACTTAAGAGAAAACTAATAAATTAGTTAAAAAAAAAGGGAGCTAATGGGATTAAAAGGGATGATGATTACAATGGATTTTAGGGATTTATATAGGGTTAGAAAATGCTGCAAAAGAGAGATAATATAGTCTAGTGCCACGACATGCATTTCTTTTTACGCCACAACATAAGCCAGCTTGCAATATGTTTGAATCTGGATCCGATTAACCTACACCACAACACACAAAAACCATCATCGTAGTATGCATGTTGTTGCGCTTTTAGAAATCCTTATGTATCTTACCCCCTTACATTAATTTTGAACATAATTAAAGCTTACATATGTTATTCTTTTATGTTTCCTGGTTACAATGGAGTGCTTCCAAATATTATTCTTCAAGTGTTTATTAGTTAAATCAATTTTAAGCTATAAATACTTGGAAAAAAATACCCATGATTCCGAAAAGAAAGATTTGTTAAAATGATGATAAACTTATGCAAATACAAATCTATTTTGACAAGAAAAATGAAAAACTAAAAACAAAAATTAAATAAAATTAAATTATCTTAAATCATTTCCGTAGAGTGATACTGTATTTAGCATATACAGTAAGCCTTTAAATGTTGCCCTGGTTGAGTTTTAGTCTTGTGAAGGTTTTTAGAGACGATACCCATAAACATCAAACTAAAAGGCAAAAATTCAAAACCAAATGAAAAAAATAAACAAATTACACAGAAACAAATAACAAAGTAAAAATATGAAATAAAAGATAACAAAATGCAATAGCAAAATTTTCTCATGCTTTTAATCTCTTTTAAGTTCACAGTTAAAATTCAAAGCATATATTAATTTTACATTCTAAACATTCATAATCTATTATAACAATTAGTGAAAAAGCATATTCATATCCACATCAGAAGGGCATCAATATTAACTTGCCTAATTTTAGTGTTTGGAATTCAAATTTCCTTCAATTCTAAACCTCTCAAGTCATACTTTCAATAACACTAATCATATGGGTTCAAACACCCATTTAAAGTTATATGCAAATATAGTTTATGTTAAAAAATGCACTAATAGATTTACACATGTTTAAAGAATAAAAGGCTCAAAGTGGTGTATAAAATATATCTCATGAAAGAAATCGAATGAAAGAATTTATGAAAAAATCACATTATTTTCTTATATCAATCAAAATCATTAAATAATTTTTTTTAAGTTATATGCCTTTTGGAGATAAAGAAAATGGAATGATTTTTAAGGGATTCATGTCCTATTTTCCTTTTATATTTAGCCATTTCTTATTATTCTGTGGGATTTTCTAGGTCAAAGTATTTAGTTTATACTTATTCATCTCTCTCTCTCTCTCTCTCTCTCTCTCTCTCAGAGATATTCTTTTCTTTTTTTAAGAGAGGATCTATTGTATAGTTCCTACATATTTTGTATGATTTGACAAGTGTTTAATTTTGACTTTTCTTTTGTAATGGCTTAAGTAACCTCATATATGTAACTTTTTTGGAAGTCTTGCATGAATGAAGAAAGTCATGCTTTTAATTTCTACTTAAATCAATCAATTTAAGAAATAAAAGTAAATATATGGCCCTTTATGAGATGTAAAACTCCTAGCATTAAATGCAAAAACCTATAGAGATAATTAACAATTTGAATTGATAAGAAGAGTATTCAAAAGAGTAAAAAAATATTATCATTTAAAATGGAAAGATAACTAATTATCAAATTACTCTAAGATATGTTTAATAAATTAATTAAAATGTAAAAAAAATTTGTTTATTTACTTAAAATTAACTAAAAAATGATCATTTTTGCAAACAATGAAAATGTAAACAATGTTTAATTAAAAATATATAAATTACTCAAATTTATGTAGATATAACTTTTTCCACCCTAACTTAGAACTTATATTGCACTCAATGTACGGTTATAAATAAAAGATAAAGAGTAAAAAGAAAAAAAGTTACTCTTTTGCTGAACGTGTTCAAGTATGTATGTGAAAGTACTGGTACATCTATCATTTCAAATATTTTAATCACATAGATAGAATAATGTGTACTTTTTAACAAAAATTGTGTACATCTTACACATCTCAATAAACAATTATAAGTTTAATAGTTCTCAATATAACAAAACATTTGATCACATTACAGGATATAAAAATAAATAAATTACATGAAACAAAAATAAACATAATATAAAAAACTAAAATTCAAACCATAAAATAAAGCAAAATACACGTAAATAAAAATAAAAACTCGTAAATATTTTTGAAACAAATTTGGAGCTTAGTCCTTCATGCCATCCGGTCCGTGTTCTCTATAATGCTGTCATGATTGTTCTTATAGTGTAAAGATGAAATCATAATATTGATACTTAGGTGTTACTAAATGGCTTGAATCCATGCCGAGATGGTTAAGGTATAACCGATTCATTTAATACATCAAACAATTACGGTTCACTTGATCACGATATTATTGATTTAAAAATGCAGCTTGTTGGAAAGTGTAGGCTTGATGATATTTTTCCATATAGGGAATTCTTTCATCTAAATGATAAATTTCATCTTTCATATTCATCTTAGATGAAAAAGTGGCCCTTTTATCCCATTGGGCATTGTTTATACTAGGAGTAAGTTCATCATAATATGTCATATTTAATAATTATCTAGGTTAAATTATAACTTCGTCTTTTGAGTAAGTCATCCCATTTTTTTACATAAAGCAATAATGAGATGGGAGAAAAATTAACTTAATCAATGGTTATTAGTGGAAAATTTAATCATGTGATGAATTATATTTCCAACATCTATAGAAATTTTGGATATTATAGCATACAATAATATTGCCTACTCTATGTCCATAGAGTTGTAATGTTTTTGGGGCATTAATCTTAAATGAATAAAGTATTGTCATATGCAGGCAACCTTATCCAAATACTTAGCTTCAAAGCCCATAGGTTTTCCACCTACGTAACCCCACTCGGCCCCTTCCAAAGTTAAATGTTATTATGTCTTTTTTTTTTTAGGTTTTTTCCTAATGAAAATTCAACTATATTTTCTTAATTTTATTTGGATTATTCTTAAATTGTACTCTTGCAAAAAATATTTTTGAAACTTTTATAAAGTTTTCTTAAATTTTAAGATGTCTTGGTTTATACATTTATCTAATTAACTCCTTTTTTTCTTTCTTGATATTTTACAGCTATAATTTAATAATTATAACAAGTTCATTACTTAGTGATGGATTAAAACATAACAAACTTCTACTAATAATAATAATAATTTATAGATAATTATGACAGTTATGTTGTCATTTGTGCTTCCCTTTGATTTGCTAAAAGATGAACTTTAGTTTTTTATCAATAATATTGGGAAGAGTTTCATTGAAATAGACAAAGATGCCAATACTTTTTAATATATGGATTTGAGATATATGACTTAGAATTCTTCTTATTCTATACCACAAATATGAAGGCCATTCACTTCTCCAACTTAGCTTTTGTCATCTTGGCTTTGGCTACCACCATTGCCTATGCCTCTGATCCTAGCCCTTTACAGGACTTTTGTGTAGCAATCAATGACACAAAATCCGAGGGTAACAAAGTTTTCATATGAAACTTATGCTTCAAATAAATTTTTTAATATATGAAATGATCAATAACGTACAAAGGAATTTATATGCTTCAAAATTAATGTTTTTTTCTTGTTTATCAAGTCTATAGAACTAACAAATATTTCTACAATGCAGTGTTTGTTAATGGAAAGTTGTACAAAGACTCAAAGCAAGTTGTTGTAGATGATTTCTTCTTCTCTGGGCTTCAAATTCAAAGAAACACATCCAATCCAATTGGGTCAACAGTTACACCAGTGAATGTTCAACAAATACCAGGGCTTAACACTTTTGGGATCTCTTTGGTTCGAATTGACTATGCACCTTACGGCCTAAACCCACCTCACACTCACCCTCGTGCTACTAAAATCCTTGTAGTTGTTGAGGGTACTCTCTATGTTGGCTTTGTCACATCTATTCCTGAGAATCATCTAATTACTAAGGTCCTTAACAAAGGAGACGTGTTTTTATTTCCCATTGGTCTTATTCACTCCCAATTCAATATTGGTCACAATAATGCAGTTGTTTTTGCTGGTCTTAGCAGCCAAAATCCAGGAGTCATTACCATAGAAAATGCTGTATTTGGATCCAATCCTCCTATTAATGCTGACGTTCTTACTAAAGCCTTCCAAGTTGACAAAAATGTGGTTAATTATCTTCAGAAGCAGTTCTGGTGGGACAACAATTAAAAATATTAGGCCTAGTCATTAAGAATTAATGATTGTTTTATTTCTTATCACCTTGTCAACTATAGTTATAATTGAATAAAGAAAATGGTTCTCTTTGTACCATTCCCAATAATATAACTAATAAAAAATGTTTCAATAATTTGTTCCCTATCTTGTGGTAGATTTAATGTTCAACGTTATATTTATGATACTATTGTTACAAGTGACAAAGTTTGGTCACATAAAATTTTTGAACTAAGCGTCGTTAAAATCTTTTTTCTTTAACGAAATTATACTTTAGACTCATATCTGTTAAGTAGAGTAGTACAAATTTGCTATGTTTACAAAAATGGGTCGTTGAAATCCCTTTTGTAAAGTAATTGACTTAAGTTGTCCTTCTTGTTCTCGGGTAGCACAAAATTCATTATTTTATAAAATAGATTTATGCGACCCTTTTTGTAAAGATAGTGAATTTATGCTACCCAATCAAATTAGTAGAGGATTAAAATATACTTTTTTTCAAAAGTTAAGAACTTAGTCTATACTTTTTTCTAAAATTTTGCATATCAATGTAATAAGGGTGAATTATACTTTTTTTTCATTAACTTTACCATTTTAACGCTTTAGTCACTTAACAAAATTTTTGTAACTTTTCGTCATCTTACTTTTAATATTTAACAATTTAGTCTAAATTTAAAAATTAGACTAGTAAGAATTAACGTGTTATGAAAACTAATTTTTTAAATTATTTAATCCCTTTAACTTTTACATTTTAACATATTTAGTCCACTATCTTTAAATTTGGATTGAAATTGTTAAATATGAAAAGTAAGTGGATGAAAAAAATTACAAAAAATTTATCACGAAATTAAAGTAATAAAAGTGATAAAGTTAGTATACTAAAAGTATGATTCACTCATATAAAAATATAGTGTACAATCACATTAGTTACTTTCTTACTAGCTAGCGATTGATGCTTAAGTTTGTATTTATAAAATAACTTGCAAGTACAGTACAAGAATCATTTTATAAGAAGTGATAAATATACTTATCTAAAGATATATTACTTGATTTTTAAATAACTCAAAAAATTCTAAAAAAAGAAAATTAAACCTAAACATTAGGTTACAAAGTTTGAGTTTTTAAAAGATCTAAACTAAAGACAAAAAATTTAAAATGGATTCAACAAACATAAGGCCAATAAAATTTTCACTCAATAGAGAATTTATGAGTTAGATTAGTTAATTAATCATACTTACTTAATATTAATTAGACTATTAAAGTTATGAATTAAAATTATTGATTCTCTCTTATATGTACAAATAGGAGATTAATTAGGTTTACTAATTGTTATTAATTAAAATTACTTAACACTTTTAGTCGAGTCTATCAATTAATTTTAATTAATTATGCTTCTTTTCTAAGAGATTAATAAATCATTTAATTGTCATCTTCCATCAAGTCAAACAATTTAAACTCTCATCAAGGTGTTAAAGCAATGTTAACAATCAAGTATCTAAAAAATAACTTTCATACTAGGATATATTTTTTAATAATAAGTCTTATAAAAATATTTGAAATAGAGCACGACTCTAAAAAAGATTTAGATAATTACATTTAATATCCAAGAACATTAAATACTTTAAGTTAGATTCATATAATTAAATATTAAATCTAATTCTCATATTTATTATGAAAAATATTTCATAAATATATTTTCTTTAACAAATTTCATTTAAATCTTGATGAAGAATTAAAGCTTTCATTTTATAAAATAATTTACCTATTTTTATATTTAACATGCATAACAATATTACTAATATCTCATAGTATTTTTTTTCTAAGGGACATACCTAATTTAATAAATAATAAATAAATAAAACATAGCATTTAGAACAACACATAAAATTATCTAAAAATGAAAGAATACTTTTAAATTATACCTCAAGCGTGCCTTTCCAAGTACAATTTTTGTATCTGAAAAACCTCCAAACAAATTTACCAATATTGTTTATTGACCTCCAAACAAGTTTGAAACTAAGAAAATAAAAACTTAAGAGAAAACTAAGAAATGAGTTAAAGAAAGGGCCGATGGGACTATTAGTTAAACTCAGAAGCAGTTCTGGTGGAACAACAATTAAAAATACTAGGCCTAGTAATTAATATTTGATGTTTATTTTATTTCTCATTATAACGTCAATCTTATTAATCTTTGAATAAAGAAAATGGTTCCTTTTGTACCATTCCCAATAATATAACAAATAAAAAATGTTTCTATAATTTGTTAACTATCTTCTACTAGATTTAAAGTTCAATGTTATATTTATGGTACTATTGTTATAAGTGACCAAGTTAGGTCACATAAAATTTTGGAAAGTTTGGTCACATAAAATTTTGGAAAGAAGGGTCGCGAAATTTTATTATCTTTAATGAAAATGCACTTTAGATCTGTACATATTAGATGGGAAAACACAAGCCTACTATTTCTACCAAAAAGATCGCAAAAATCTATTTTGTAAAGTAATTGACTCGATCCGTCCTACTTATTCATTTCGTTCATAAAATAGACTTCCACAACCATTTTTTTAAAGTAACGAACTTATGTTATCCAACCAAATAAATAGGGGACTAAAGTAAACTCTCGTTTAAAGTTACGGATTTGGGCTATATTGTTTTCTAAAATTTTGTATATCAATATAAAAAGGGTGAATTATACTTTTTGCCCACTAACTTTACCACTTTTAATATTTTAGTTACTTAATAAATTATCAGTAAATTAAACATAGCATTTAGAAACACACATAAAAATTATCTGAAAATAGAAGTATACTTTCAAATTATACCTCAAGTGTATCCTTCTAAATACAATTTTTCATCATTATTTTTGTATCTGAGAAACCTCTAAAACAATTTACCAATACTATTTTTTGAATTAAAAGAAAATTACTACATACACTAAACTATGTTCAACTTTCAAAGTCAATAGAAGAACTTTGAAACTAAGAAAATAAAAACTTAACTAAGAAATTAGTTAAAAAAAAGGAGTTAATGAGATTAAAAGGGATGATGATTACAATGGATTTATATAGGGTTATAAAATGCTAGAAAAGAGAGATCATATAGTCGGGTGCCATGACATGCATTTCTTTTTACGCCACAGTATAAGCCAGCTTGCAACACATTTGAATCTGGATCTGATTAACCTGCACCACAGCACACAAAAACCATCATCGCAGCACACATGTTGTTGCGCTTTTAGAAATCCTTTTGTATCTTACCCCTTACATTAATTTTGGAACATAATTAAAGATTACATATATTATTCTTTTATGTTTCCTAGTTGCAATGGAGTGCTTCCAGATATTATTCTTCAAGTGTTTATTAGTTGAATAAATTTCAAGCTATAAATACTTGAAAAAACAAAACATACTCATGATTTCGAAAAAAGATTTGTTAAAATGATGATAAACTTATGCAAATACAAATCTATTTTGACATTTAAAATGCATAAAATCACCTTATATTTAGTGTTTTAAGCACTCCTTATAATGCCCAACCAGATTCTTGCTAGTCTCTAGCAAGAAAAGTGAAAAACTAAAAACAAAAATTAAATAAAATAAAATTATCTTAAATCATTTCGTAGATTGACACAGTATTTAGCATATTCAGTAAGCCTTTAAATGTTTTCCTAGTTGAGTTTTAGTCTAATGAAGGTTTTAGAGACGATACCCATAGACATGAAACTAAAATGCAAAAATAAACAAATTACACACAAACAAATAACAAAGTAAAAATCTGAAATAAAAGTTAACAAAATAAAATAAAAAAAATTTCTCATGCTTTTAATCTCTTTTAAGTTTACAATTAAAATTCAAAGCATAAATTAATTTTACATCCTAAACATTCATCATCTATTGTAACAATTAGTGAAAAATCATATTCATATCCACATCAGAAGGGCATCAATATTAACTTGCCCAATTTCAGTGTTTGGAATCCGAATTCGTTTCAATTCTAAACCTCACAAGTCATACTCTCAATAACACTGATCATATGGGTTCAAATACTCATTCAAAGTTATATCCAAATTGAGTTTATGTAAAGAAATGTACTAATAGATTCACATATGTTTAAGGAATAAAATGTTCAAAATAGTGTATAAAATCGATCCCATGAAAGAAATCGAATGAAAGAATTTATGAAAACAATCACATATTATTTTCTTATATAAATCAAAATCATTAAATAATTTATTTTAAGTTATATGCCTTTTGGAAATAAAGAAAATGCAATGATTTTTAAGGGATTCATTTCCAATTTTCCTTTTGTATTTAGCCATTTCTTATAATTTTGTGGGATTTTCTATGTCATAGTATTTAGTTTATACTTATTCATTTTTCTATTTTATTCTTCTCTCTCTCTATCTTAGAGATATTCTTTTCTTTTTTTAAGAGAGAAGATCTATTGTATAGTTTGTACATATTTTGTATTATTTGACAAGTGTTTAATTTTGACTTTTCCTTTGTAATGGCTTAAGTAACCTCATATATGTAACTTTTTTGGAAGTCTTGCATGAAGGAAGAAAGTCATACTTTTAATTTCTACTTAAATCAATCAATTTAAGAAATAAAAGTAAATATATGGCACTATATGAGATGCAAAAATCCTAGCATTAAATGCAAGAACCTATATAGATCATTAACAATTTGAATATATAAGAAGAGTAGAAAAAGAGTAGAAAAATACTATCATTTAAAATAGAAAGATAAAAGCTCAAAATATTCTCACAATATAATCTCCACTATTTGATTCCTAACCAAAATCGATTTATTAGAATTTTAATATTTTATCATGAAGTAAAATTTACAACAAAACTAACTAATTATCAAATTACTCTACGATATGTTCAATAAATTAATTAAAATGTAAAAAAATATTTATTTATTTACTTAAAATTAACTAAAAGACATGATAAGTTTTGCAAAAAAAAATTTTAAATCTAATTTAAAATTCCTAAATCAATAAAAGCAAACAAATGGAAATATGAATATATAAAGAATTAAAAATAAATGAAAATGTAAACAATGTTTAATAAAATATATATAAATGACTCAAATTTATATAGATATAACTTTTTCTACCCTAACTTAGAATTTATATTGCCCTCAATGAACAGTTATAAATTAAATATAAAGATTAAAGCGAAAAAAAATTACCCTTTTTTCTGAATGTGTTGAAGTATATATGTGAAAATGCAAGTCCATCCATCATTCAAATATTTTAATGATATAGATAGAATATTGTGTAATTCTTACACATCTCAATAAACAATTATAAGTTTAACAGTTCTAAATATAACAAACATTTGATCACATTACAGGATTTAAAACAAAATAAATTACATTAAACAAAAATAAACATGATATCAAAAGAAAAAATAATTAAACTAAAATTCAAACCATAAAATAAAAAAAATACATGTAAATAAAAATAAAAACTCGTAAATTTTTTGAAACAAATTTGGAGCTTAGTCCTCCATGACATCCGGTCTTTGTTCTTCATAATGTTGTCATGATTGTTCTTATAGTGTAAAGATGAAATCATAATACTGATACTTAGGTGCTACTTGATGAGCAGAATCGTGATCGCCAAATACTTTGATGAACGAAAACTTGATGAGCGAAAACCGGCATCGCCGATCCTACCAATACTTTGGTTTTATATTTATAAAACTCTCGCAAGTGCACGAATCATTTCGTAGAAAATGATAAGTATACTCCCAAGGTCGATCTAAGGAAGGAATGTATGTGGTTTTTCATTTATTATTCAAACTTTTAAAAACGAAATTAAATCCTAAACATCCTGTCACGATATTTTGGGTTTTGTGTTTTTAATCTAATTACAGAAAATTAAACATAGATTCAATAAAAATTCATGCAAATTTTATCTTTTATAAAGAGTGGAGTATTTATGGATATAATAACTAAGTTAATCATGCTTTCTCGTATTATTTAGATTATTAAAGATATGAATTGATATTTATTGATTCTCCCTTTTTTGTATGAATACCACCTTTGGTGGGGTTAGATATTCTTTGTTAACTAAACAAATCAATTAACACCTATGCGTGGGGTTGATAACTAATTTGGTTAATTAAATTAATTCCTTTTTCTAAGAGATTGAAAATGAACCATTTAAATGCCACCTTTGGTGGGGTTAGACAGTTTAAACTTTATTCAAGGTGTCCAAATTAAACCTAAGAATTTAGTTATCCGAGTACTAACTTTCAAGTTTTAAAACCACTACCGAAAACATGTCGTCAATACATTTTCAGATAATAATTCTTATAAAAACTTTTGAAATAGAGCTTCACTCTAACTATCGGGCGATTGTACCATCAAATAAAAGAGCACTACTCTAAATCAGACCGGATAACTAAACCTTAAAATCTAATTTTCAGATTTAAGTTTGTAATGAAAAATAATATATTTCTCTCTAACATCCTTAATATAAAATCTTGAATAAAAATAAAATCAATTCATTTTAGAAATTTTCACCTATTTAATATTTCGCAAGCATAACAACGTTATTATTATATCATGATTATAAATGACCAACAGTTAAATTAAATCACAGACAAATAAAATATAACATGTAAGAATAAAGCATAAAAATAACTGTAAAGAAAATAAAATCCTTACAGAACTTCGACTCTATTCCCGTTGCTAGAAAAACTCCAAGCGGAATTTGCACTCCCATTTATTGAATCAAAAAGCTAAAATATTACAAAAACATAACTAGTTCTTCCCTAAAAAGGGAAGAACTCTAAAACTAAGAGAAATTAACTAAGAAAAGCTAATGACTAAGAAAACATAAGAAAAACTAAAAATCTAAGAAAAGAGAGAAAGAAAGAGAGAAAAGAATGTATTTGGAGGTTTTGAAGGTGTTTGAAGGTGTGTTTTGAAGTGAAGGGAAGGGGGTATTTATAGGTGAGGATGGAGAGAAAAAATAGAGAAACAAATGTTAAAAAAATGTAAAAACGCGGATTAGTGATTGCTGACGTCATTGATGACGCCAAGATGGGTGGCTGACAAGATCGGGGATGAACATCAGCGCTGCATGATAACGCGGATGAAACGATGTCGCTGAACAGTGTCGCGGATGAACAGTGTCGCGGCTGATTTAAAAATGTAGCTTGTTGGACAGTGTAGGCTTGATGATATCTTTCCATATAGGTCATTCTTTCACATAAATGATAAATTTCATCTTTCATATTCATCTTAAATGAAAAAGTGGCATTTTTATCCCGTTGGGAATTGTTTGTACTAGAAGTAAGTTCATCGTAATATGTCATATTTAATAATTCTCCAAGTTAAATTATAACTTTGCCTTTTGAGTAAGGCACTCTATTGTTTTACATAAAGAAGTAATAAGATAGGAGAAAAAGTAACTCAATCAATGGTTATTAGTAGACAATTTAATCATGTGATGAATTATATTTCCAATATCTATAAAAATTTTGGATGTTATAGCACACAATAATATTGCCTAATCTCTATCCACAGAGTTGTAATTTTTTAATTGCATTAGTCTTGAACGAACAAAGTATTGTCATATGCAAGCAACCTTATCCAAATACTTAGCTTCAAAGCCCTTAGGTTTTCCAACGACATAACCCCACTTGGCCCTTTAAAGAGTTAAGTTTTCAATTATTGTAACGTAGTCAACATTACCTATATAAGTTTCATACTCACCCTGACCAATATTCATCAACACATAATGAGCATTCATATCAGTTCGCCCAAATAGGATTAGTACATTTTATACGTTAACAATATTATCAACAGCATCAGGAAAATTTACATAGAATTCCCAAATAATTGATTTTATAATGGCATTTGGTTCTTTAACCAACCTCTTCCATCTTAATAGTGTTATTACAATAGAAATTCTATCAAATTGGGCATTTAGCCCCAAATCAAAGTCTATATCCCTTTTCACTATAACACGTTTTTTTTTTACTTCTACAACTTTATCAAATCTTAATTTGGTGTTATCATAATCCTTAGAAGTTAATACCCATTTTTCTCAATTTCTCAATTTGTTCTACCCATTTATCATAATCCAAAGGTTCTCATACAATCTAGATAAAACAACATAAAATAATTTATTCTAAAATCTTTTCCTTACCCCATCTCGTCCAAATTAAGGTTGGGAACTCTTTTTAATCCAAAAATTATTCACAAAATTCAAAGAATTTAATTTAAGACTTAAATTCTAAATTTTATTATTACTTTCTTGTGTTGTTGAGGATGATGAGTTTGAAAAACTTTTTTTTTTTGAAGACGATAAAATTTTTTGATGAGTTGATGGTTTTTTCAAATTTGTTTTAATGGAATGTCTAGGAAATTGTTAGGAATGAGATTTTTGTAAAATGATTTGAAAAAATGTGTGATTTTTGAGGGATTTATGGTGTTTGGGGGGGAGAAAATGTAGGATTTTGTAAAGAAAATGATAAAATATGAGATAAATAGATGAAAACGCATTTGGGTTGGTACTTCTAGATAGAAAATGTATGCAGGTAGTGATGAAAGTAAGGGCATGTCGTGGCACAAGCTTTAGAGATTCCATTCAAATTTGAGCAGAAAGATCGATATCGCAGTAGGGTAAATTTTGTACCATAATGCACGTAGCTCTGTTCTTCTCACTAATTTTTATGATGCCCTCTTTTATATATATATTTAAAATACTAGTATATTACTATCTAAAATAAAAAAAATAAAAAAATATATACTTAAATGAAAACATTAAATGAATAACAAATAAAAATAATTATAGCTATGAAATGAAAATAAATTAAATTAAAGAAAAAAATAAAAGTAAAGAATGGGTTATCTACAATCCAAGACTATTTTTATCATCTTTAGCGATCATATCAGCAAGAGGAATCAAGGTGAATCCAGATAAAATACAGGCACTGATAAACATGCGGCCACCTAATAGTCTCAGGGGTATACAATAGTTAAATGGAAGAATTGGGGCATTGGGCAGATTCATAGCTAAATGCACAGACAAGTGCATGCCTTTCTTCAAAATGCTAAAAAAGAACAACGCTGTCTTTTGGAATGAGGATTGCGGTATAGCCTTTAAGGATATCAAGAAATACCTCGGCAAACCCCCAGTCCTAGTTAGCCCAATATCAAGAGAGGTTCTTTATCTATATCTGGTCGTTACACCCCAAACATGTAGCATTGTGCTCATAGTAGAAAGACTCAAAATCCAGCACCCCATTTATTATGTCAGCTAAATTTTAACCGAAGCCCAAAGAAAATATCCCACCTTAGATAAACTTGCTTTTGCCCTCAAAATTACTACAAGAAAACTCAGGCACTACTTTGGCTCGCTCGCCATCATAGTACTCACCTTGCATCCCCTAAAAATATACTAACAAAACCAGAGGTTGTAGGAAGGTTGGCCCAAATAGCCATGGAATTAGGGGAGTATGAAATTAAATACATGGCTAGGACTACCATCAAATGACATGCTATGGCTGAATTCGTGGCCGAGTTCACTGAATGCCCTAAGGTCATTACCAACAAAGAAATTGAGGAAGTGTTGACAGTTGATCCATGGAATGCACCAACCTGGCAAGTATTTGTGGATGGCGCTCACAACTTTAATGGCTCAAGAGCAGGGGTGGTTATAAGGGATGAAAAAGGACAATTACTTCGAATATACTGTCAGGCTTGACTTTCAAACAACCAATAACATCATAGAATATGAAGCTGCCATATTTGGAGTCATGACAGCCAAAAAATTGGGAGCAGATAGCATTGCCTTATATAGCGACTCCCGGCTCAAAATGAGAACAAACACACCGACGCCCTGGTCACCTTGGCATCTATCCTAGAAACCAAATACGCCCGAGTGGTATCAGTAATGGTGGTAACAGAGGCTTCTCTTGAAGAAATTGAAAAAAGGATTGAATGCGTGGACGAAAATCCATCTACAACATGGTTTACACCGATCTATAAATTCTTGAAAACAGGAGACCTACCTAAAGACCGCATGGCCGCAAAACAAATCACAACCAGGGTAGGCCGGTATATGATCGAGATAGGAAAACTATACCGTAAGATACCACTCGACCCGAGCCTCTTATGCATCAATATGGAGGGAGCCAAAAAAATAATATACGAAGTGCACAAGGGATATTGTGACACATATTTTGGGGGTAGAAGATTATCTTAGCGAATCATGAGACAGGGTTATTACTGGCCCACTATGTTTGTTGATTGCTTTAAATACACTCAAAGGTGCCACAAATGCCAAAGATTTGGCCCCCTAACCCACACCCTGCCTAATGATATGCGGGGAGTAGTAAGTCCCTGGCCTTTCTACAAATGGGGATTGGACATAGTAGGACCTCTTCCCATAGGCATGGGCCAGAAAAAGTTTCTCCTTGTTGCCACTGACTATTTTTCAAAATGGATAGAAATTGAAGCTCTAGCTAGAATATGAGAGGAAGAGATAATCAAATTCATATGGAGGTTCATAACTTGTCGCTTTAGCCTCCCCGAAGAGTTCGTTACGGATAATGGGTGCCAATTCACTGGTCGAAAGCTCAAGACATTCACTATTAAATACAATATCAAGATCATCCACTCTACACCCTACTGTCCCCAGGCCAATGGTCAGGCGGAGTCCTCCAACAAATTAATCATCAACCTTTTAAAGAAAAAACTGGAAAGAACCAAAGGGAAATAGGTGGAGGAATTACCTGGCGCGCTTTGGGCTATTCAAACAAGCCCCCAAGGGAGCACCAACGAAACCCCTTTCTCCTTAGTATATGGAACTGAGGCAGTAATACCCACTAAAGTTGTGATCCTTACTCATAGATCGACCATAAAAGAAGAGTAAAATGAGATAAAAAGAGTAACCGAATTAACCTTAATCGAGGAAAGAAGAGATGAAGCTTTAAGATTGATGATCAAGCAGAAAAGAAAAATAGTAGAATATTACAACAAAACCGTGTGCTTCAAGATTTTTTCCCCAGGTGATTGGGTTCTTAGGAAGGTTTTCCCTAATAAAAAATAATGGATGGCAGGTAAAATGGTGCTAGTTGGGAGGGACCTTATCAAATAATTGAAATAACATCAGGAGGGTATACGTATTGAAAAGCATCGAAGGCATTAAGGAAAGCGCAAGCTGGAATGCCAGACATTTAAAAAAGATATTATTTCTAAGAAATATATGTATTAACCTACCCATCTTTTTCTTTTCTTTTGTAAATAGTGACGCGCCTATATTTATAAAATGAAATACCTTAGCACTGGATTACTTACTTACAACTCTCTCCCTTAAAATGGGTCCGGAGCTCCTCACCTAGATTTATAAATCTTGTAGAGCACCCCAACAAAGAAAGAAATTGAGTTTCCCACCTCGGTCAATAACCAGGTCAAGCTCTCCCTTAATATGGGTATCATGGGCTCCTCACCTAGATTTATAAATTTGGTAGAGCACCACAACAAAGGAAAGGTTGATTTTCCCACCTCGATCAATATCCAGGTTGGCGCTAAAAAAAATTTCTATTATACATAAATACATGCCGATCCGATTGTTCATTTATTTTTCCACATCAAATCACTATACATCTCTCACTACACATCAAAACACTAAGTAACAGGTTCCGGGTATGTCGTCCTCATTGCAAGCAACCCCCGCTCCAAATCTTCAATAACCTCCATAACTTTAAGAAAAACTATTTCAGATCGCTTCATATAAAAACCTGCCCAATACGACTCTCTACCAATAAGGTTGGCCATACTAGTCAAGGTTTTCTTTTCACGAGATTGCGTTTTAGATAAATGCTCCCTACAAGTAGCGAGCTCACACTTGGTTTCTTTCGTAATATGTTCAAGCCTCACAACCTCATCTTTCAGCACCCTAATCTCATCCTCAAGCCTGCAACTTGCAACGCGAAAGGTTCGAAGTAAGCGCCTATTCATTAGATCAAAATCCATATCATGCAAACAAAAAAGTTAGATGAATTAAAAAAAATATATATCTTCTCAAACGCATAAATAAGATTGACGTTCTACCATCCCTTTTATAGGGAAGCAAAAAAAATCTATATATATGTATATTTCAATACATGACAAAAGGTAGGTCAACATTATAAATACACAATAAAGAGACAAAATTACTGTATTTATTAAATACTAAATCCATAGGTACAAAATCCATGTACCAGTTCGAGACTATACAAAATAAAATATCGTCGGGCTCAAAAAATATATATCAAAATTAAAAAATATAATAAACTAAAGATTGGCTCTCCCTTCATCAGGAACTTCTAGGTGTCCTCCCCATCAAAAGAGCCCATTTATCTTCCCTCCTCCTCAACTGACGGAGCTTGACTATAGATCGGCGTAACAGGTATATCCAGAATGCGATAATAATACTCGCCTAAACCTTTCTTCTTGACCTATGTCTTGAAAGTGTCCATAGCCAGCTTATAATCCCGCTCAACGCTAAACTCTAGTTTCTGGGCCATAGCATCCACATCGGTTTGTGCTTGACGTCGCACTTCTTCAACAAATACCTTAGCCTGTCTTTTCACATCCCTCATCCCCTACTCTAGCTCAGTCACTCGCCAGGCATACAAATTTAGCTCAAACACAGTCCGCTTTAGCTTTTCCTCCTTATCAACTACTTCGTTCTCCCACTTCATTGTTTTCACCAACAAAGCTGCATATTTTGAGAGCAACGACGCATAAGCCTGTTTCTCTTTCACAAGCTCGGACTTCAAATAATCTACATTTTGAGCCCGATCAAAATCAAAGAGCAACATCGCTTGATACAATTGACGTCAAATAAGCTCACCAGCATCAGTTCCCTTACAAATAGCTACGAGCTACTCGTTGCATACGTGGCTCATACAACGGTTAAGATATTCTGGTGCCAAGCCCCTATGCAGCACAATTCCATCCACATCCACAGTAAGATCCTCCACGACAACATTCCCCTTCCTTAAATCCTTTACGGATTTTCCAAATTATTTGGATCTAGTACGAGGAGTGGAAGACCCGTCCTACTCACACAGAGGTGATAAATGAGGAAAAACATTCAAAGGCTCGGGATCATACCCAACCTCATCAGCACCAATCTTTTTCTTTTTTTTCTTAAGGTTCGAGGTACGACCTTCATGTGAGGATTTACCCCTCTTCTTACCAACATAGTAACCCTTTTCCCCAGGAGTAGGAATGGAACCTGTAGGTGAGCTTTGGCCCCCTAGTGCAATCTTGCTCAGAGGTTAATTCCATATGAGCTGTAAAATAAAAAAATGTTAGCCAGGCTTTAAAAACATATACAAATATAAAATAATAATAACAATAGGGGAAAATATTTTTGGCCGAGAACATAAAGGGTCACCATCATCCAACACCATCTTGCACCCATCCTCGACATTTGCAGAGGGAGTTCTGCATTTAACCGTAGCCTGGGCTTTAAGAGAAGGTCATTGTTTACGATTCACCCTAAGAGGAGGCTCTACAACACCATGCCTCATTAATCCATATGAAATATCAACCAACCTCTATTTTGCATCCAAGCTCAAGGTCGTGATTAGAGAGGCCATGTTTCTAATCACAACCTTAGTGTCATTCAAGACACTCTTAACCAACCTCGTGTCATTAGTAGGGGACTCCTACCAACCTGATACATAGAAAAAATACTGCTTCCAATTTTTTTCATTTTCAGGAAGGGATACATTCACCCCACGATCCTACTTAACATACATATGCACCTTTTTCAAGTCTGTGGGGTTTTGTTTAAGTACATACGCCTCATTGAACTAAGCTATCTCCAAATTCACCCCCAGCTCTTGGTATATTAGCGTCAGGCAAAGAAGATATCTTCACCCATTAGGCATCAATTGCCATGGTGGAAGCTGTGTCCTAACTAAAAATATCCTAATTAGAGGATACAAAGGAAACCTTACTCCTAGCCACAAGGCTTTCTCATGAAAAACGATCCACCTAGTTGGAGGTGCATCACCATCACAAGCATTTTTGGAAGGAATCATTATTTGAATGGTTAAGGGAATATTATAGGTCATCATTATCCTCTCTTCATCCTCTGGAAACAACCCGCATGTTTTTGGAGCGGTTGCCCAGCCACTGACACGACCTGTCGGTTCACCAGACCCTATTTTTCTGTTTTTCTTCCTCCATGTCCTAGATATTGAAATCTGAGTTTAAGGCATGCTCAATTTCACAGTTGGAACTATTTGGGGATGGTGGACAGAGGTAAATGGTTATGACAAGGATCGACTCATCATATTAGAAGAACTTGGGCTATAAGACCTTGAGTTTCCACTTGTACTGTCATATTGGGGACTTTCCCATGAGCCTGAGCTAGAAGCTGATGTCTCTTCTCTTTGCATTTTTTGATATAAAGCTACGAAAAATATAAAAAAAACAGTAGCACGCGATAAGATACGAAAAAAGAAATTACCTAGAGACGATGTGAAAATTAAACAAAGTGTTAAGACATAAACCGACCTAAAAAGAAAGTAGCAAATCGTTAGGAAATCTATGCTTGAGTTCTAAAAAAGATGAATAGAGAATATGGTAACACGAGATGAAATCTTACCACTGAACTAAAAATCTCTCACAAACTCAAGGAGAAATGAAAGTGCGTTTTCTTTTTCACTTTTTCTCAATTTTTGTAGGTGAATAAATAATAAGCCTCAACCGAGGCACCCCTTTATATAGGAACATTGGATTTCTCTCTCCAATCACCTAACAAAACATTTATGGTCGAAATTGAAACGGTTCATATCTAGTGACCAGTATCTCACTCTTCCATCTCAGATTAAATTCCTAGCTAAAAGAGTGGAGGGACTTGATGTTTGGACATTTGAACTAGGCCAAATACCGATCTTTATATAGACCAAGCCCAAGTCCAGCCCAAGATGGAAGATGAAGCATCCTAGGCATCCCACCCAAGGGACAAACCAAGCCCAAAGACTGAGCTCTATATCAACCGTACTGGACATCAACCCGAGTCCAAGAAAGACCGAACCCAATGTCATTTCAAGCTCGATCATAGAAGGATCTCTAGTTCGATCACAAAATGACCTCATCATAAGCACGGTTTAATTTGATCTGGACTTCTGACACATTATACTTTATGTCAAATCAAATCCTACTGACATGTATTTACATTTATATATTGTTTATCTAACACTTGTAAAACTTATGTGCGAAAAATATATGGATCACTTATAAGGATTGATGAACAAAACCCGCATCACCGATCCTTCCAATACTTTGGTTTTATATTTATAAAACTCTCGCAAGTGCATGAATCATTTCATAGAAAATGATAAGTATACTCCCAAGGTCAATCTAAGGAAGGAATATATGTGGTTTTTAATTTATTATTCAATCTTTTAAAAATGAAATTAAATCCTAAACATCCGGTCATGATATTTGGGGTTTTTGTGTTTCTAATCTAATAACATAAAAATAAACATAGATAAAAATTCAATAAATATTTATGCAAATTTTATCTTTTATAATAGTAGAGTATTTAAGGATATAATAACTAAGTTAATTATGCTTGCTCATATTATTTAGGTTATTAAAGATATAAATTGATATTTATTGATTCTCTCTTTTTTATATGAATACCACCTTTGGTGGGGTTAGATATTCTTTGTTAACTAAACAAATCAATTAACACCTATGGGTGAGGTTGATAACTAATTTGGTTAATTAAATAAATTCTTTTTTCTAAGAGATTGAAAATGAACCTTTTAAACGCCACATTTGGTGGGGTTAGACAGTTAAACTTTATTCAAGGTGTCCAAATTAAACCTAAGAATTTAATTATCCGAGTACTAACTTTCAAGTTTTAAAACCACTACTGAAAACATGTTGTCAATACATTTTCAGATAATAATTCTTATAAAAACTTTTGAAATAGAGCTTCACTCTAACTACTGGGTGATTGTACCAACAAATAAAATATCACTACTCTAAATCATACCGGATAAGTAAACCTTAAAATCTAATTTTCAGATTAAAGTTTGTAATGAAAAATAATATATTTCTCTCTAACATTCTTAATATAAAATCTTGAATAAAAATAAAATCAATTCATTTTAGAGATTTTAACCTATTTAATATTTCGCAAGCATAACAATGTTATTATTATATCATGTTTCCAATTTCATCCTTTTTGACATTTGTTACCCTTTTGACCCATTTTTTCCATCTTTTTTTGACATTTTCTCATTTATTTATGAATATATTTGTGATATATATCCTCCAGTATTTTTTTGAGTCTTTAAGTTACTTTTTTATGCGAAAATTCATGAAAAATAATAAAAATACCCGTGATTCTGAAAAAGACAGATTTTTATAAAAAATATGATAAAATTATATAAATATATATCTTTTTAATCAATTAAAATGAATAAAATCATGGTAATTTTAGTGCTTTTTGAGCACTCATCACAACCCCTAACCAGCTTCTTGCTAGTCCCTTACTTAGAGAAGCGATAAAAACTAAAAATTAAACTATCCTAAATCACTTCCGTGGATTGACACGATTGTATTTACCGTATGCAACAAGCCTTTAAACCCTAAATTTCCCTAGTAGACGAGTTTTTGTCTCATGAGGGTTTTCAGTAATGATACTCATAAACATTGAACTAAATGTAAAAATTAAAATAAATAATAAAAACACAACTTAAAAACTAAAATTACAACAAAATCAAAAATTAACTTTTAAGAATAAAAGAAATCAACATGAAACATAACACAAAAATGTCTCATACTTTTAATCTCCTTTTAAGATCATAATTAAAATCTAAAGCATAAGTTATTTTAATCTTCTTAAACAATCATGATTTATTATAATAATTAGTCGAAAATCATTTTCATATTTCATATCAAAAATGTATCAATTCAATTTCACCCAATTTCAGTGTCTAGAATCCGAATTCATTTCGACTCAATTCTTCACTAGTCAATACTCTCAAAACACGGAATCCTATGGGTTCAAACACTCATAGGCTTTTTAATATGCGAAAGAGTTTATGTATAGAAATGAACTAATATGTTCGTATATGTATAAAGAATAAAGGCTCAAAGTGTTATTTTGACATTGATCTCATGAAATGAATCCAATGTATAAACTATAAAGATATCAAATATACAAATTATTTTCATGCATAAATCAAACTCATTAAGAAACAAATGAAGAAAGTACAATAACGTTTTAGGGAATTACTTTCTATATCTTTCTTTCGTAATTAGCCTTTACTCACAACTTTATAGGCAATGTGTGTTATAGTATGTAGATTATACTATATATTCTTTATCTCTCTATTTTTTTCTGAAGATTTGTTTTCAATATTTATTTTTTTAGAGAGTCAACCCATGTACAGATTGTACATTTTTTTAGGATTTTGGTGAGTGGTTAATTTTGTGGTTTTTCTGTTTGATTTTGGTTTAGGTCACCCCATATATGTCTTTTTTTTGTAACACTCATGCACGAATGAGATAAAAGCATATACTATCAATTTCTACTTAAATCATTTAATCTAAGCAAAAATAATAACAAAAAATATATGACACTCTATTAAGATGAGAAAAAAAATTCATACATTCAATGCTAATACCTATAGAGATCATCTAACAATTTGAAAAAATAAGAAATGTGTTTTGAGTAGAAAAAATATATATTTCATTATGAATAAAGGAAATTAGGCTCAAATTATATCTCACAAATGTAGTCTTCACTAAAAACAATTCATAAACACCAATTTTGGGTTTAATATAATTTTCACATCTTATCAAGAAATACTAGTTATGACAAAAACTAACTAATTACTAAAAACAAATTAAAAAAATTAAAAAAATATTTCATGTTATATTTTCAAAAATTAATCTAAAAGTACAAAAGACTTAACTATTTATTTAAATTTGATTTAAAAAAATAATAAATTTTTTTGAGAATTTTTAAAACTAATTCTAAAATTCCAAAAATTACTAAATCACACAGAAAATAAAACCAATCACAATAAAAATGAAAATGTGATTTTTTTTAAATTGTTAAAAAAATTTATTTATTTATTTTAAATTAAGTATAGTAACTTTTCACCACCTCCAACCTAGAACTTACATTGTCCTCAATGTAACAAAAATAAATTAAAGATAAAGAGAAAAGATAAGAAATATTACCTATTTCTTGAGAATATGCAAGTAGTGATGGAGAAATACAAGTGTATCCATCATGTTCATTAAAGTGTACACAGACAGATTGTTGTGAACTTCTAACATATCAACAAATATTTTTATTTTTCACAATTTTAAAATTATTCACATGTAATTAAACTAAAATAAACAATAGAAATTAAATAAATAAAATTACCTAAAATGATGGGTTGCCTCCCATCCAGCGCTTAGTTTAACGTCTTAGCAAGACGTAACTTTATGGTGCTAAGGGTTACTCAGCCAAATGCAATCCATTTCAGCAATGTTGTTTGGTTCTTCTAAATAAGGCTTCACACGATCCCATTGACTTTGAATGTTTTTTTTGTCTTGGAATCTGATGAGCGAAAACCGGCATCGGCTATTCTACCAATACTTTGGTTTTATATTTATAAAACTCTCGTAAGTGCATGAATCATTTCATAGAAAATGATAAGTATACTCCCAAGGTCGATCTAAGGAAGGAATGTATGTGGTTTTTAATTTATTATTCAAACTTTTAAAAACAAAATTAAATCCTAAAAATTCTGTCACAATATTTGGGTTTTTGTGTTTCTAATCTAATAACATAAAAATAAACATAGATACAGATTCAATAAATATTGATGCAAATTTTAGTAGTTAAAATTGTGGAATATTTATGGATATAATAACTAAGTTAATTATGCTTGCTCATATTATTTAGGTTATTAAAGATATGAATTCATATTTATTGATTCTCTCTTTTTTATATGAATACCACCTTTGGTGGGGTTAGATATTCTTTATTAACTAAACAAATCCAATAACACCTATGGGTGGGGTTGATAACTAATTTGGTTAATTAAATTAATTCATTTTTCTAAGAGATTGAAAATGAACCATTTAAATTCCACCTTTGGTGGGGTTAGACAGTTTAAACTTTATTAAAGGTGTCCAAATTAAACCTAAGAATTTAGTTATCCGAGTACTAACTTTCATGTTTTAAAAATACTACTGAAAACATGTTGTCAATACATTTTCACATAATAATTCTTATAAAAACTTTTGAAATGGAGTTTTACTCTAACTACCGGGTGATTGTACCAACAAATAAAAGAGCACTACTCTACATCAGACCGGATAACTAAACCTTAAAATCTAATTTTTAGATTTAAGTTTGTAATGAAAAATAATATATTTCTCTATAACATTCTTAATATAAAATCTTGAATAAAAATAAAATCAATTCATTTTAGAGATTTTTACCTATTTAATATTTTGCAAGCATAACAACGTTATTATTATATCATGTTTACAAATAGCCAGCAAAGTCAAATTTAATCACAGACAAATTAAATATAACATGTAAGAATAAAGCATAAAAATAACTGTAAATAAAATAAAATCCTTACAGTACTTCGATGATATTCCTGTTGCTAGAAAACCTCCAAACGGAATTTGCACTCCCATTTATTGAATCGAAAAGCTAATAACTTACAAAAACATAACTAATTCTTCTCAAAAAGAGAAGAACTCTAAAACTAAGGGAAATTAACTAAGAAAAACTAAAAACTAAGAAAGAAACTAAGAAAAGCTTAAAAACTAAGAAAAAACATAAAAACTAAGAAATGAGAGAAAGAAAGAGAGAAGATAATGTGTTTTGAGGTGTGGCATGAAGTGAAAAGAAGGGGGGCATTTATAGGTGAGTATGGGGAGAAAAAATGGGTGAAAAAATGTTAAAAAATGGAGGAAACGCGGAGTGGTGGATGATGACGTGGGGGTCGGTTGTGCGTGAAAATGGGGTGAGATGGCAGTGGCACGCGCGGAAGGCACCAGTGGTGCGCACAGGCGCGCGGGCATGCATGGAACTGGAGCAGGGCGCGCGGGGGAGTGGGCATGGGTACGTGCAGCTTGGCGCGGGCTGGGTGTCTAGCGTGCACATTTTCCTCCTTTTTGACTCATTTTATCCAATTTTTCCATATTTTTTGACCTTTCCTCATTTATTTATTAATATATTTGTGATGTATTGCTTCCAGTATTCCTCTTTGAGTCTTTAAGTTATGTTTTTAAGCGAAAATACCTGAAAAACTATAAAAATACCTGTGATTCCGAAAAAAAAAATTTATATAAATATATGATAAAATCATATAAATAGATATATTTTTAATCAATAAATGTGCATAAAATCTTGGTAATTTTAGTGCTTTTTGAGCACTCATCACAACCCCTAACCAGCTTCTTGCTAGTCCCTTAGCAAGAGAAGCGATAAAAACTAATAATTAAACTATCCTAAATCACTTTCGTGGATTGACACGGTTGCATTTAGCCTATGCAACAAGCCTTTAAACCCCTAGGTTGCCCTAGTAGACGAGTTTGAGTCTCGTGAGGGTTTTGAGTAATGATACCCAAAAACATTGAACTAAATGTAAAAATTAAAAGAAATAATAAAAACAATCAACTTAAAAACTAAAATTACAACAAAATCAAAAATTAACTTTTAAGAATAAAAGAAAACAACATATCACAAAAATGTCTCATACTTTTTAATCTCCTTTAAGATCATAATTAAAATCTCAAGCATAAGTTATTTTTATCTCTTTAAACAATCATGATTTGTTATAATAATTAGTCGAAAATAATTTTCATATTTCATATAAAAAATGTATCAATTTAATTTTACCCAATTTCAGTGTCAAGAATCGAATTCCCTTCGACTCTATTCCTCACTTGTCAATACTCTCAAAACACTGAATCCTATGGGTTCAAACACTCATACGAATTTTTATGCGAAAGAGTTTATGTATAGAAATCAACTAATATGTTCGCATATGTATAAAGAATAAAGGCTCAAAGTGTTATTTTCATGTTTATCTCATGAAAGGAATCGAATGTATAAATTATAAAGATATCATATATAAAAATTATTTTCATGCATAAATCAAACTCATTAGGAAAGAATTTCAAGATATATGCCTTTTACAAATGAAGAAAGTGCAATGACTTTTTAGGGAATTACTTCCTATATCTTTCTTTTGTAATTAGCCTTTACTCACAACTTTTTAGGCAATATGGGTCATAGTATGTAGATTATACTATATATTCTTTAGCTTTGTATTTTTCTTTTTTCTTTTTATTTTTTTTCTAAAGATTTTTTTTTCAATATATATATTTTAGAGAGTCAACCCATGTACAGATTGTACATTTTATCGGATTTTGGTGAGTGGTTAATTTTGTGGCTTTTCTGTTTGATCTTGGTTTAGGTAACCCTAGATATGTCTCTTTTTTTGTAGCAGTCATGCATGAATGAGATAAAAGCATATACTATCAATTTCTACTCAAATCATTTAATCTAAGCAAAAATAATAATAATAAAATATACGACACTCATTTAAGATGAGAAAAAATTCATACATTCAATGCTAATACCTATAGAGATCATCTAAAAATTTGAAGAAATAAGAAATGTGTTTGGAGTAGAAAAAATATATATGTCACTCTGAATAAGGGAAATTAGGCTCAAATTATATCTCACAAGGGTAGTCTCCACTAAAACAAATTCATAAACACCGATTTTGGGTTTAATATAATTTCCACATTTTATCAAGAAATATTAGTTATGACAAAAACTAACTAATTACCAAAAATAATTACAAAATATTTCATGATATGTTTTCAAAAATTAATCTAACAGTACAAAAGACTTAACTATTTACTTAAATTTGATTTAAAGAAATGATAAATTTTTGTGAGAAAATTTTTTTAATTTTTTTTAAATTCCAAAAATTAGTAAAAAAACAAAAAAAAACCAAACATAAAAAATTTTAAAAATTATTATTTATTTTTTTATTTTTTTAAATTGTTAAAAACCTTTTTTAATTAAGCATGGTAACTTTTCACCACCCCCAAACTAGAATTTACATTGTCCTCAATATAATACCTGTAAATTAAAGATAAAGAGAAAAGAGAAGTAATATTACCTATTTCCTGGGAATATTGCAAGTAGTGATGGAGAAATGCGGGTGCATCAATTATGTTCATTAAAGTGCACACACACAGATTGCTGTGAACTTCTAACATCTCAATAAATATTTTTAGTTTTAATAATTTTAAAATTATTCACATGTAATTAAACTAAAATAAACAACAAAATTAAGTAAATAAAGCAAATAATAGGAAATTACCTAAAATGATGGGTTGCCTCCCATCCAACGCTTAGTTTAATGTCTTAGCAAGACGTAACTTTATGGTGCTAAGGGTAACTCAGCCAAATGCAATCCATTTATGTAATGTTGTTTGGTTCTTCTAAATAAGGATTCACACGATGCCCATTGACTTTGAATGTTTTTTATGTCTTGGAGTCCAATAGTTCTGAACTATTTTGAATACCTGAACTATTTTGAATGGTCCATCCCATCTTAATCTCAACTTTCCTGGAAAAAATCTCAAACGAGAGTTAAATAAAAGAACTTTCATTCCAGGGTGAAGAGTCTTAGGAACTAGCCTCTTGTCATGATAGTGCTTAGTACGCTCTTTGTATAATTTGGCATTCTCATAGGCTTCGTTCCTAATTTCTTCCAACTCATTAAGATGGAGTAACCATTTTTCTCTTGCTTTATCTAAATCCATGTTTAACTCTTTAATTGCCTAGTAAGCCTTGTGTTCAAGTTCAACTGGAAGGTGGCATGCTTTCTCAAAGATTAACCGGTAAGGGCTCATCCCAATAGGTGTTTTTTAAGTAGTGCGATATACCCATAAGGCATCATTTAACTTAAATGCCTAATCCTTCCTTGAAGGACGCACAGTGCGTTCCAATATTCCCTTTATTTTCCTATTACTTACTTCCACTAAACCAGAAGTTTGAGGATGATATGGAGTAGCTACTTTATGTGTGATGTTCTACTTGTTTAGTACTCCATCAAAGATCTTGTTACAAAAATGGCTACCTCCATCACTTATTATAGGTTTTAGTGGGGATAGCTTCTACCCACTTGGATACAAAATCCACAGCAACCAAAATATATTTAAAACCATTGGATGGGGGAAAAAGACCCATAAAGTCAATCCCCCATACATCAAAGAGCTCAACAACCAAATTAGATGTCAAAGGCATTTCATCTCTTTTGCTTATGTTTCCTATTCTTTGACATCTATCACATTGTGCACAAAACATATGAGCATCTTTAAAAAGAGTGGGCCAAAAGAATCCAGACTGTAATACCTTACGGGTTGTCTTTTCACCACCAAAATGGCCCCCACAATGAAGTTCATGAAAAAAAGTTAGAATGCTCTTATGTTCTTCTTTAGGTACACATCTCCGGATGACTTGATCTTGACCAATCTTGTATAAATAAGGGTCATCCCAGAAATAGTCCTTAATAGTTTTAAAAAACCTTTTCTTGTCCTGATATGAAGTGTTAGGTTGCAAAACACCTGTGGCAAGATAGTTTACAATATCAGCATACCATGGGTTCGGACCTATTGAAAATAACTGTTCATCAGGAAAGTTTTCAACTATATCTTCATTACTCTCATCTTTAATAGAATTGAAGTCAAAAATCAACCTAGACAAATGGTCAGCTACTAATTTTTCACTGCCTTTCTTATCCTTGATTTCTAAGTCAAATTCTTGTAAGAGTAAGACCCACCTGATTAATCTTGGCTTGACATTTGGTTTACTTAATAGGTATCTTAAAGCAGCATGATCAGAATGCACAATCACTTTAGATCCTACTAAATAAGACTGAAATTTGTCTAAAGAAAACACTATAGCCAAGAATTCCTTTTCAGTGGTGGTATAATTCATTTGGGCATCATTGAGTGTTTTGCTAGCATAGTAGATGACATGCAAATGATTATCCACTCTTTGTCCCAAAACTGCTCCTATAGCATAATTCAAAGTGTCACACATTATTTCAAAAGGTAAAGACCAGTTTGGTGCCATAATAACAGGGGTAGATGTTAGTTTCTCTTTTAAGGTATTAAATGCAATAAGGCAGTCATTGTTGAAATCAAAATAAACATCTTTTGATAGCAAGTTACATAAAGGATGACTTATTTTAGAGAAATCTTTAATAAATCGTCTGTAAAATCCCGCATGTCCTAAGAAGCTTCTTATCCCCTTCACAGATGTAGGGGGAGGTAGTTTGGATATCAATTCAAATTTTTCCTTATCAACTTCAATACCCTTGTTTGAAATTATATGCCCTAAAACTATCCCTTGTTGAACCATAAAATGACTTTTCTCCCAACTAAGGGTGAGATTGCATTCAATGCATCTTTCTAAAACCAAAGTCAATTTATGTAAGCAATCATCAAATGAATTCCCAAATACAAACAAATCATCCATGAAAATCTCAATGAATTTTTCCACCATGTCCGAGAAAATAGATATCATGCATCTCTGGAAAGTGGTAGGGGCATTGCATAACCCAAATGGAATTCTTCGAAAAGAAAATGTCCCAAAAGGACATGTAAATATGGTCTTTTCCTGATCTTCTGGTGCTATGGGTACTTGATAATATCCAGACAATCCATCTAGAAAATAGTAAAATTCATGCCCAGCTAATCTTTCCAACATTTGATCAATGAATGGGAGAGGAAAGTGATCCATTTTAGTATATAAATTTAGTTTCCTAAAATCTATACACATTCTCCATCCAATGATTATTCTAGTGGGCACTAATTCACTTTTGTCATTTTTAACAACTATTATCCCAGATTTCTTAGGTACCACATGCACTAGACTAACCCACTTACTATTCGCAATAGGATAGATAATTCCTTCTTCTAACAATTTAAGAATTTCTTTCTTAACTACCTCTTGCATATTTGGGTTTAGTCTTCTTTGGGCCTCTCGTACTAGTTTAGCACCATCCTCCAAGCTGATCTTGTGTATACACATTGTAGGAATAATGCCTCTTATCCCGATATTCCAACCTATAGCTTTTTTAAACTGTTTAAGCACTTTGATAAGTTCCTTTTCTTGGGTTTTGGTCAAGGTTGGAGAAATTATCACTGGATAAGTTTCTTCTTCTCCCAAAAACACATATTTTAAGTGCTTAGGTAAGTCTTTGAGTTCAAGTTCAGATGGATTGGTCTCTTTACTAGATGAAGAAATGGGTAGATTTAAAAGTGTACTAGATTTTTTCATTACTTCATCATTGTCTAGTTGTTCAAGGTACCCCTTAATTTCCTCATCTAAATCTTCTTCGACCTCTTCAAGTGTAAGAACAGTTTCAAGCTTGTCTTCTATTCTGGTTTGGAAAAAGGTGCTTTGGACAAGATTATCCAAAGGGTCAACATCGAATATTTATTGATGGCAGAAATAGAAGGAAAAGGTGAAGAATCAAAAACTTTAAAATGAACAGTCTCTCCTAAGATTGTCATTGTCAAATTTCCATCTTGGACATCAATAATCGTTTTAGTAGTTGCCATAAATGGTCTACCAAGCAATATTGTGTGCTATCTGTCCAATGCTGGATTTTCTTGCATATCTAGAACCACAAAGTCAACAGGTATTATCATTTTGTCTACTTGTACCAACACATCCTCAACTATTCCCTTTGGATACTTAAGAGATCTATCTACAAGTTGAAGGGACATAGTTGTGGGTTTTAAATCTCCTAGATTGAGCTGTAAGAATATAGAGTAGGGCATCAAATTTATACTAGCACCTAAATCAAGCATTGCTTTAGCAACCTTCCTATCCCCCATAGTTATGTTTATAATAAAACTTCCAGGGTCTTTCAACTTAGGGGTAGTTTGTGCTGAAGTACAGCGCTAGAAATTTTTGATACTACTACTTGTTTATGAAGTTCATACCTCCTTTTCTTAGTGTTCAACTCTTTGAAAAACTTAGCATATGAGGGCACATTCATGATCACTTCTAATAATGGTAAATTGATATTTACTTTAGAGAGCATATTAAAAAGATCATAGAATTGCTTATCTTGTTTGGATTCTTTTAGCTGGTGTGGAAAAGGTACTTGTAGTTGGTGTGGTTCTATTGTCTTTTGAATTTTGGGGATGTCAGATGACCCCCAATGAGTTTTTAAGAAGGCTTGTTAAGTTTAACACTTGTTTCTCCTTTTTGCGAGACTAGAATATCACCTTCTTTGTTACCTGAACTACAAGGTAGATCGTTAGAGATTTTAGGTAAACTGGTATTGACTACCTTACCACTTCAAAGGGTTCTTACATCCTTTGCTTGTTCTGGTTGACTGGGAAACTTTCCTGGTTCTTTCTTTTGCATTTGTTCAGCCAGTTGCCCAACTTTAGATTCAATCCTTTTAACCGAAGCCTCCATGGTGTTCAACCTTTGATTAGTCATCAATTGGTTGTCATGACTAACTTGAATAAAAGCATTCAAGCTATCCTCTAAGGTTGGCTTAAAAGATTGGCTTGGTGGGTAAGGGTGGTTGTTATCCGACCTTAGTGTTGGACATTGGGTGTAGGCTGGGTGATTATAGGTGTTTGGATGATACCTATGAAAGGATTTGACTTCCTCTATGGCATCGACACTAGAATCACAAATATTTGAACAATTATAAGTACCATGCCCAATTGAATAACACACTTCACACACCTCTTGATTTGACATTTGGTGGATAGTGAGAAGTTGCACTTGTTTAGTCAATTCAGCAATTTGTAAGGTTATCTGATTATCGGAGCCAACTTCATTGACTCTTGCTCTCCTTCTAACCCCTCTTTATTGGGAATTAGAACCCAACAGCTCATAAAGATTATAGGTTTCCTCTGCAGTTTTTTTCCCACAGCACCTCCAGCAGCATTATCAACCATGTATTGACTCTATAGTGTCAATCCATCATAAAAGAATTGGTTTTGTAGCTGTAATGGAAAGCTATGATTATGACATTGAATGAAAAGGAGTTTGAATCATTCCCAAGCTTCATGAAAGTGCTCTTCATACATTTGAGAAAATGTTGCTATCTTCGTCCTTAGATCAATAGTCTTTTGATGGGAATAGAACCTACCCATAAAAATTTCATATACTGCCTCCCAAGTTTTTTGAGAACCCGACTGTAGAGTAATGAACCATGACCAAGCTTTATCCTTGAGGGTGTAAGGAAAACACCTCATCCTAAGTTGATATTCATTAATTGTATGTAGGGGAAATGTTTGGACAATAGCGTAGAATTCTTGAATGAAATGCAAAGGGACTTCATTAGGGACACTGTAAAAGGAAGGCAACAAAGAATAATGAATCTTTTTCAATTCATAATTCCTTGCAGCCTCTTGTAATTGTATGCTGGAAGTTACATTGCCAATGATTGGCATTGTATAGTCTTTCATCATTTTCCACCTATCTTCAGCAAATCTCATGGTTATTTGTAGTTTAAATTGATCCTCCTCCTATTGTGTATCAAGATTTAGCTCTTAAAAAAAAGTAGATATCTCTAAGAAAGATTTCTAACTTGATAAAATGTATAGGCTTAAAGCAAAAAGTTAAAGGGAACCTAAATTTTATTTTTTATTTTTTATTTTTTTTATATTTTTTATGCTAAATTTAAAGAATGGACACAATTTTTGAAACAAACAAATTTATTTCATTTGAATTTTATTACACATAAAATAAACCTACAACAAAGGAAAATACAATAATGGGTGACCTCCCATGTAGGAGTAAAATTTATCGTCTTCTAGTAAGACGTTGCTTAGAGATTGCATAATAACAAACTCAATGTCTCCTCTTCATTGAATTTATTTTACCCCATTTGACCATAAAATTACTCTTTGCTTTGTTTTTGCAAATGTTCAACTAACTGTTCTACTTGAACTTCCACTTTTTTGATAGAAGCTTCCACAGAGTCCAACCGTTGATTGGTTATCTTTATAAACTTGAATAAAAGAATTCAAGTTGTCCTCCAGGGTTGATTTATTAGGAATGCTTCTTGGAATAGGCAGGTGGAATTGCTGGCCTGGCTGATTTGAGCTTTGAGCGAAAGGAGGGTTGTTTTGCCTCTAGGAGAAATTTGGATGATTTCTCCACCCAGGATTATAGGTATTAGAATTGGGGTCGAACCTTGGTCTCTATTGATATGCTCCTAATACATTAACCTGTTCAGGTCCAACTGTTGTTTCTCCTTGATATGGGCAGGCTTAAGTACCATGTCCCATGTTGCTATACAAACCATACTGTTCATTATTGGTGTTGGTTTGTGTAGTGAGAAGGGCAACTTGCTTGATCAGTTGAACAAGTTGTTGTTGAACTTCATTGCTAGAATTGATTTCATGAACTCTAGCTTTTCTCACTCGTGAGCTTTTCTGTTGGGAATTAGCACCCAACATCTCAAAGAGGTTGTACGTCTTTAAGGCAATCTTTTCTCCCATTGCTCCTCTTGTAGCGTTGTCGACAATGAACTGACATTGTTGTGTAAGTCCATCGTAAAAGAATTGGTTCTACAACTGCAAGGGAAAGCTATGATGGGGACATTGAGTGAGAAACATTTTGAACCTATCCCAAGCTTCATGGAATGGTTCTCCTTCCATCTGAGAGAAAGTAGCAATCTTTCCTCTCAACTCTGATGTTTTTTGGTGGGAATAGAATTTTCCCATGAATTTATTATAAATGTTCTCCCATGTCATCAGAGAACTTGGGGGAAGTGACATTAACCAAGCTTTGTCCTTATCCTTTAAGGTGTAGGGGAAACATCTCATTCTAAGTTGATTCTCATTTAGAATTCCGTGGGGGAAGGTTTGGACCGTAGCATAGAAGTCTCTCATAAAGGAAAGAGAATCTTCATTAGGCAGCCCATAAAAGGAAGGAAGCATAGTAAAATGAATATTTTTTAGGTCATAATTCCGAGCAGCCTCACCCAGTTGGATAGCGGTAGTTACCAATCACCAGTCTTGCAAACTCCTTCGTGGTGGTTTCCCTAACATGTTGGTTTTCTTCCATTTCTTTCGGTTCCAGTAAAGGATTAAGGGTTGGTTCTATGTTTGGCTCAAAAATAGGTTGATGGTTGGAATCCAATATTGTTGACACTTGTTTAAATTTATGAATATTATTTACATATGGTGTAAGAGGGTTTGCTAAGGATCTTCTACCATGCATAAACTATTGAAAACATAAATTTAAAACTCCTGTCAAGCAAAATAATAATTACACAAAAATTTAGAGAAAATTTATATGGTATTTAATACAAAACACTAAATAAAACAAGTTAAACCCTAAGTTATTTTTTATTTTTTTTAAAAGAAAACAATAAAATAAAGTTTAATTTCTTTTTATTTATTTAAATAAAATAAAGTTTAAATTTTTTTTTATTTTTTTTAAATTTGTTTTTTTAAAAAGAAAATAATTAAATAAAAAAATTTATTTTATTCTTTTTTTTAGTTTATTATTATTTTTTTCGTTTATTATTATTTTTTATTTAAAATTTATTAAATTTTTTTTTGCTTTGTTTTACTATTCATGAATAGTAAGTTTTTTTATGAGAAAAATAATTTATTTTAAATTGTTTTTTTACTATTTACGAACAACAAATTTTATTTATTTATTTATTTATTAACTATTTTTTTGTTTTGAATCAAAATAAAAAAATTACAATTATTTTAAACACAAAAAGTTTTTAAAATTTTGATAAATAATTCAAAAACGTTATTCTATCCCTGGCAACAGCGCAAAAACTTGATCAACTAAACTGGTATCGCCGATCCTACCAATATTTTGGTTTTATATTTATAAAACTCTAGTAAGTGCACGAATTATTACGTAAAAAATGATAAGTATACTTCTAAGGTCGATCTAAAGAAAGAATATATGTGGTTTTTAATTTATTATTGGAACTTTTAAAAAACGAAATTAAATCGTAAACATCCTGTCACGATATATGGAGTTTTTGTGTTTCTAATCTAATAACATAAAAATAAACAGAGATACAGATTCAATAAACATTTATGCAAATTTTATCTTTTATAATAGTTGAGTATTTATGGATATAAGAACTAAGTTAATTATGCTTACTCATATTATTTAGGTTATTAAATATATAAATTGATATTTATTGATTCTCTCTTTTTTATATGAATAACACATTTGGTGAAGTTAGATATTCTTTGTTAATTAAACAAATCAATTAACACCTATGTGTGGGGCTGATAACTAATTTGGTTAATTGAATTAATTCCTTTTTATAAGAGATTGAAAATAAACCATTTAAATGCCACCTTTTGTAGGGTTAGACAGTTTAAACTTTATTCAAGGTGTCCAAATTAAACCTAAAAATTTAATTATCCGAGTACTAACTTTTAAGTTTTAAAACCACTATTGAAAACATGTTGTCAATACATTTTCAAATAATAATTCTTATAAAAAATTTTGAAATAGAGCTTCACTCTAACTACTACGCGATTGTACCAATAAATAAAAGAGCTCTACTCTAAATCAAACCGGATAACTAAACCTTAAAATCTAATTTTCATATTTAAGTTTGTAATGAAAATAATATATTTTTCTCTAACATTCTTAATATAAAATCTTGAATAAAAATAAAATCAATTCATTTTAGAGATTTTTACCTATTTAATATTTCGCAAGCATAACAATTTTATTATTATATCATGTTTACAAATAACCAGCAAAGTTAAATTTAATCACAGACAAATTAAATATAACATATAAGAATTAAGCATAAAAAATAATTATATAGAAAATAAAATCATTACAGTACTTTGATGTTATTCCTGTTGTTGGAAAACCTCCAAACCGAATTTGCATTTCTATTTATTGAATCAAAAAGCAAATAAATTACAAAAACATAATTAGTTCTTCTCAAAAAGAGAAGAACTCAAAAACTAAGAAAAACTAAAAACTAATAAATGGAGAGAAAGAAAGAAAGAAGAAGATGTTTTTGAGGTGTGTTTTGATATGAGGAGAATATGGGTATTTATAGGTAAGGAGAGTAAGAAAAAGTGAGTGTAAAAATGATTAAAAATAAAGGAAACATGGAGTAGTGAATGATGACATCATTGCTGACATCATGCTAGTGTGGGGCGCGGTGGTGCGCGCGGATTGGGGCAGAGGCACGCGGGGATGGGCGCGCAGCTTTGGAATGGTTTGGGCATTGCACTCGCATTGGCCGGTGCTAATGGGCGTGCTGCACACGTTGTCCGGCGCTTTTGGGTGGCTTCGTGCGTGATTTCATCCTTTTTGACATTTTTTATCCTTTTGACACATTTTGTCCAATATTTCCATCTTTTTGTGACTTTTCCTCAATTATTTATGAATATATTTGTGATGTATTGCCTCTAGTATTTTTCTGAGTCTTTAAGTTCCATTTTTAAGGGAAAATATCTGAAAAATAATAAAAATACCCGTGATTCCGAAAACACAGATTTATATAAAAATATGTTAAAATCATATAAATATATATATATATATATTTAATCAATTAAAGTCAATAAAATCATGTTAATTTTTGTGTTTTTGGAGCACTCATCAAGGATCCATAGATTTAATCCTTGGCATTAAAATTCTCTCTCTCTAGATAAACCATGCATATTCTACAAAGGTAAATGCTAGAAGCAAATGGGGAGGACTTGAACAAACTATGTATATCATTATGCTGCGTTTGACGTGAAGTTTTACCAAGTCTTCTATGGAAACCAAGACTCCTTCAGGGAATCCCCATCTATAAATACAAGAGTTTCTACTAGCTAGATTTCACAACCCGATACAATCAAACAATTCAATATATATAAGCAATAAAAAGAGCCTAGCTATTTCCAAATCCAAATATTGAGGCCATTCAGTTCTCCAACTTAGCTTTTGTCATCTTGGCTTTGGCTACCACCATTGCCTATGCCTCTGATCCTAGCCCTTTTCAGAACTTTTGTGTAGCAATCAATGACACCAAATCTGGGGGTAACAAAGTTTTCATATGAAACTTATGCTTCAAATAAAACTTTTTTTTTAATATATGAAATGATCATTAGCATAATTCGAACATGTTATTGTACAAAGAAATTTATATGCTTCAAAACTAATGTTTTTTTCTTCTTTGTCAAGTCTATAGAACTAACATATATTTCTACAATGCAGTGTTTGTGAATGGAAAGTTGTGCAAAGACCCAAAGCAAGTTGTTACAGACGATTTCTTCTTCTCTGGGCTTCAAAATAAAAGAAACACATCCAATCCAATTGGGTCAACAGTTACACCAGTGAATGTTCAACAAATACCAGGGCTTAACACTTTTGGGATCTCTTTGGTTCGAATTGAATACGCTCCTTATGGCCTAAACCCACCTCACACTCACCCTCGTGCTACTGAAATCCTTGTAGTTGCTGAGGGAACTCTCTATATTGGCTTTGTCACATCTAATCCTGAGAATCATCTAATTACTAAGGTCCTTAACAAAGGATACATGTTTTTATTTCCTATTGGTCTTATTCACTTCCAATTCAATATTGGTCACAACAATGCAGTTGTGTTTTCTGGTCTTAGCAGCCAAAATCTAGGAGTCATTACCATAGCAAATGCTGTATTTGGATCCAATCCTCCTATTAATGCTGACATTCTTACTAAAGCCTTCCAAGTTGACAAAAATGTGGTCAATTATCTTCAGAAGCAGTTCTGGTGGAACAACAATTAAAAATATTAGTCCTAGTCATTAATAATTAATGTTCGTTTTATTTCTTATCGCATTGTCATAGTCATCTTTGAATAAAGAAAATGGTTATCTTTGTACCATTCCCAATAATATAACTAATAAAATATGTTTCTATAATTTGTTGAGTATCTTGATTTAAAGTTAAACGTTATATTTATGAAACTTGTTACAAGTGACAAAGTTAGGTCACATAAATTTTTTGAACTAACGAAAGTACATTTTAGACCCGTATTTATTGAATGAGGTAGTACAAATTTGTTATGTTTACAAAAATGGGTCGCTGAAATCCATTTTGTAAAATAATTGACTTGAGCTGTCCAACTTGTTCTCGGGTAGCACAAGCTCATTACTTTATAAAATAGATTTATGCGGCCCTTTTTGAAAATATAGTAAACTTATGCTACCCAATCAAATTAGTTGAGGATTAAAATATATTTTTTCAAAAGTTACGAACTTGGTTTATGCTTTTTTCTAAAATTTTGTATATCAATATAATAGGTGAATTATACTTTTTTCCATTAACTTTACCACTTGTAACACTTTAGTCACTTAACCAAATTTTTGTAACTTTTCGTCATCTTACTTTTCATATTTAACAATTTAGTCTAAATTTAAAAATTAGACTAAACTGCACTACATGAGTAAGAATTAATGTGTTAAAAAAACTAATTTTTAAAATTATTTAGTCTCTTTAACTTTTACACTTTAACATATTTAGTCAATTATATTTAAATTTGAATTGAAATTGTTAAATAATGAAAAGTAAGTGGACGAAAAATTACAAACATATTATCACGAAATTAAAGTAATAAAAGTGATAAAGTTAGTATACTAAAAGTATAATTCAATCATATAAAAATATAGTGAACAATCACATTAGTTACATTCTTCCTAGCTAGCGATTGATACTTAAGTTTTGTATTTATAAAATAACTTGCAAGTATAGGAATCATTTTATAAGAAGTGATAAGTAAACTTATCTAAAGAGGAATTACTTGATTTTTTAAATAACTCAAAAAAATTTAAAAAAAGAAAATTAAACTTAAATATTCTGTTACAAAGTTTGAGTTTTTAAAAGATCTAAACTAAAGACAAAAAATTTAAGATGGATTCAACAAACATCAGGCAAATAAAATTTTCACTCAATAGAGAATTTATGAGTTAGATTAGTTAATTAATCATACTTAATATTAGTTAGACTATTAAAGTTATAAATTAAAATTATTGATTTTCTTTTATATATACAAATAGGAGATTAATTAGGTTTACTATTTGTTATTAATTAAAATTACTTAACACTTTAAGTCGAGTCTATCAATTAATTTTAATTAATTATGCTTCTTTTCTAAGAGATTAATAAACCATTTAATTGTAATCTTTCGTCAAGTCTAACAACTTAAACTCTCATCAAGGTGTTAAAGTTATGTTAACAATCAAGTATATGAAAAATAACTTTCAGATTTTAAATCTATTATGAAAGATATGTCGTTAGTATATTTTTTCAATAATAAATCTTATCAAAATATTTTAAATAGGGCATGACTCTAAATAAGATTTAGATAATTAAATTTAATATCCAAGAGCATTAAATAATTTAAGTCTGATTCATATAATTAAATCTTAAATCTAATTCTCATATTTATTATGAAAAATATTTCGTTAATGTATTTTCTTTAACAAATTTCATTTAAATCTTGATGAAGAAATAAAGCTTTCATTTTATAAAATAATTTATCTATTTTATATTTTACAAGCATAACAATATTACTAATATCTCATAGTATTTTCTACCAAACATACCTAATTTAATAAATAATAAAAAAAATAAAACATAGCATTTAGAGCAATACATAAAATTATCTAAAAATGGAAGAATACTTTTAAATTATACCTCAAGCATGTCTTTCCATGTACAAATTTTCAGTACTATTTTTGTATTTGAAAAACCTCCAAACAAATTTACCAATATTGTTTATTGAATTAAAAGAAAACTACAGTATAAACTAAACTATGTTCAACTCTCAAAATTGAGAGAAGAACTTTGAAACTAAGAAAATAAAAACTTAAGAGAAAACCAAGAAATTAGTTAAAGAAAGGGCTGATGGTGCTATTAGTTAAACTCAGAAGCAGTCTAGTGGAACAACAATTAAAAATTAGTTAAAGAAAGGGCTGTCGTGGCATGCACTTTTTCTGCATCGTGGCATGAGCCACTCTATAATGCATTTGAACCTAGATTCGATTGTCTCATGCCGTGGCACACAAAAACCTTCTTCATGGCATGCATGTTTCTGCGCTTCTAAAAACTCTTTTGTATTTTACCTCCTTACATTGGTTTTGGAACATATGTAAAGCTTACATATGATATTGTTTTATGCTTCACAGTTGCAATGGAGTGCTTCTAGGTATTATTTTTCAAGTATTTATTAGTTGAATCAATTTGAAGCTAAAAATACTTAAAAAAGAAGTAAAACATACTCGTTTTTGAAAAAAAAATGCTAAAATCACGATAAACTTATGCAAATAAAAATCTATTTTTAGATTTAAAATATATAAAATTATATTAGATTTAGTGCTTTTAAGCACTCATCACAACCCCCAACTAGATTCATGATTGTATCTAGCAAGAAAAGGGAAAAAAATAAAAAAAAAACAATTATCCTAAATTAATTTAATAGATTAACATGATTGCATTTAATATATGCAATAATCCTTTAAATCCTTAAGTTTTCCTAGTGGACAAGTTTTAGTCTCGTGAGAGCTTTCAAAGATGATACCCATAAACATCAAATTAAAATACAAAAATTTAAAAATAAGTAACAAAAACAAAAAATATTGCACACAAACAAACAAAAAAGTAAAACTTTAAAATAAAAGATAACAAAATAAAATAGCAAAATTTTCTCATGCTTTTAATCTCTTTTATGTTCACAATTAAAATTCAAAGCATAAGTTAATTTAACATCCCAAACATTCATAATTTATTGTAATAATTAGTTAAAGATCATATTTATATCCACATAAAAAATGCATCAATATTAATTTTCCCACTTTTTGTGTTTGAAATCCTAATTCGCTTCAACTCTATAACTTACAAGTCATACTCTTAATAGCACTGATCTTATGAGTTCAAACACTCATTCAAAGTTATATGCAAATAGAGTTTATGTAAAGAAATGAACTAATAGGTTTGCATGTGTTTAAAGAATAAAAGGCTCAAAATAGTGCATAAATAATTAAATGAAAGAATTTATAAAAAATCATATATTATTTTCTTATATCAATCAAAATCATCAAATAAAAATTTTCAAGTTATATTCCTTTTAGAGATAAAGAAAATGCAATGACTTCTAAGAGATTTATTTCTTATTTCCCTTTATATTTAGCTATTTCTCATAACTTTGTAGGATTTTATGGGTTATAGTATTTAGTTTATACTTATTCATTTTTCTCTTTTATTATTATTCTCTCTCTCTCTCTCTCTCTCTCTCTCTCTCTCTCTTAGAGATATTCTTTTCTTTTTTTAAAAGAGAGAAGACCCATTATCTAGTTTGTACATATTTTGTATGATTTGATAAGTGACTAATTTTGGCCTTTTTTGTCATAGCTTAAGTAACCCTATGTATATTTTTTTTGGAAGTCATGCAATGAATGAAGAATGGCATATAATTTTAACTTCTACTTGAATCATTCAATTTAAGCAATAAAAATAAATATATGACATTTTACCAGATGTAAAAATCCTAACATTCAATGCAAAAAACTATAGAGATCATTTAACAATTTGAAATAATAAGAAGAGTGTTTAAAAGAATAGAAACATATTATCACTCAAAATGAAAATACAAAAGGCTTAAAATATTCTCACAAGGTAATCTCCATTATTTGATTCATAAACACCAATTTTGGATTTATTGTAATTTTAACATTTTATCATGAAATAAAATTTATGACAAAACTAATTAATTATCACATTATGTCATGATATGTTCAAAAAATTAATATAAAAGTACAAAAGATTTAGTCATTTACATAACATTAACTAAAAGACATGATAATATTTTCAAGAAAAATTTAAAATCAAACATAAAATTTCTATTTGTTAAAGGTGCTCAATTATATATGTGAAAATGCAAGTATATCCATTATTCCAAATATTTTCACCATATAGATAGAATATTGTGTACTTCTTACACATCTCAGCAAATAGTTATAATTTTAATAATTCTAAATATAATAAACAGTTGTTCACATAATAGTAATAAAACAAAATAAATAGCATAAAGCAAAAAGAAACATAATCTCAAAAATAAAAGTGATTAAACTAAAGTTCAAACCATAAAATAGAACAAAATAAATGTAAATAAAAATAAAAACTAGTAAACGTTTTTGAAACAAATTTGGTGTTTATTCCTCCATGTCATCAAGTCCTTGTTTTGTATGATGTTGTCATGTTTGTTCTGGTGGTGTAAAGATGAAATCATAATATTGATCGGGTGCAACTAAATGGCTTGAATTCACGTCGAAATGGTTAAGTTGTAATCAATTCTTTTTATATAATAAATTGTTATGATTTAATATATTAAAAATGTAGCTTGTTAGGCAGTTTAGGCTTACCAATATTCTTCCATAAATGTCATTCTTTCACCTAAATGATGAATTTAATCTTTCATATTCATCCTAAATGAAAAATTGGCCATTTTATCCCTTTGGGCATTGTTTGTACTAGAAGTGAGTTCATCGTAATATGCCATATTTAAGAATTCTCCAAGTTGAATTATAACTTCACCTTTTGAGTGAGTAACCCTCACATTTTTATATAAAGTTGTAACGAGCTGGGGGGAAAAAAGAAACTCAATCAGTGGCTATTAGCAGACAATTTAATCATGTGATGAATTATATTTCCTACATCTATAGAAATTTTGGATGTTATGGCATTTAATAATATTGCTTGCTTTTTATCCGCAGAGGTGTAATGTTTAGTGGGCATTAGTATTAAACAAACAAAGTATTGTCATATGTGGACAACCTTATCCAAATACTTAGCTTCAAATCCCTTAGGATTCCCACCAGTAGAACCCCACTCGGCCTCTTCTATAGTTAAGGTTTCAATCACTATAGAGTAGTTGACATTACCCAAATAAGTCTCATACTCTCCCTGACCAATATTCATCAATATATAATGAGCATTAATATTAGCTAGCCCAAAAGGGACTAGTACATCCCATACTTTAACCTTATTGTCAACATCGTTGGGAACATTTAAATAGAATTCCCAAATTATTGATTCTATAGCACCATTTGGATCTTTAACGAACCTTTTCCATTCTATTAGTGTTATTACATTAGAAATCCCTTTAAATTGGATATTTGGCCCCAAAGCAAAGTCTATATCCCTTTTCACTATTGAAGCTTTGTTTACTTCAACGACTTTATCAAATCTTAATTTGGCCTTATTATTATCCTCAAAAGTTGATACCTTTTTTCCTCTATCTATTCTACAATTTTTTGGTGCCATTTTTAAAAATCAACAATATTTAAATCCAAAGGTTCTCATACAATCCACATAAAAAAATACAAAATAAATTATTCTAAAATACTCTTCTTACTCTACTTACTCCAAATTAGGGTTTGGAACTCTTTTCAATCCAAAAATAATACATAAAATTTAGAGAATTTAATTTAAGACTTCAATTCTAAATTTGTATTATTATTTACTTGTGTTGTTAAGGATTATGAATTTGAAGAACATTTGTTTGTTAAGAAAATGAATATTTGTTGATGATTTGATGGTTTTTTCACTGGAATAGCCATAAAATAGTTAGGAATGGGAAAATATAGGATTTTGTGAAGAAAGTGAGAAAATGTAAGAGATAAATGGGTGAATGCGTTAGGGTTGGTATTTTTGGATAGAAAATCTATGCATGCTATGATGCAAGCAAAAGCACATCGCGATGCGAGCTTTAGTATTTCTATCCTACTTTGAGCAGAATGACTAGTGTCGTGGCATGGTAAATTTTGTACTGTAGCACACGTAACTCTATTCTTCTCACTAATTTTTATGAGATCCTATATATATATATATATATAAAATAATAATAAATCACTAATCTAAAATAAAAAAATAAAAAAATACCTAAATGAAAACATTAAATGAAATAACTAATAAAAACAATTATAACTTTGAAACAGAAATAAATTAAATTAAAGAAAAATTAAAATAAAATAATGGATTACCTCAAATCCAAGACTATTTTATTATCTCTATTGAGACATCGCTTAGGGAATTTCATCATTTAACAAATTCAATGTCCTTACGTCATTGAGTTCAATTGTTAGTCTAACCTGAAAACTATTCTTTGCCTTACTTCTGCAAGTACTCAGTCAGGTGCTCAACTTGTACTTCCATTTTTTAATAGAAGCCTCCACAGAGTTTAACCTTTGATATATTCTTGATTGGTTATCCCTACTCACTTAAATGAATGCATTTTATCCTCTATAGTTTCTTTATAGGAGGATTATGGGGTTATTATTGGTTGAACTGTTGGCCCTATTGATTTGAGCTTTAGGAAAATGGAGGATTATTTTGTCTCAAGGATAAATTAGGATGATTCCTTCACTGTGAATTATAAGTATTTATATTAGGGTCATACCTAGGTCTTGGTTCGTAACCCCTATTCATTAACTAATTTAGGTCCTGCATTTTCTTCTCCTTGGAAGGGACATGTATCAGCACCGTGTCCTAAAGTACTACATAATCCACATTGTTCTTCATTGGATGTGGCATGTGTAGTGAAAAGAGTAACTATCTTGATCAATTGTGCAAGATGCATCTTACTTTTGCACCAAATTCGATTTTTTGAACTTCAGCCCTTCTCACTCAAGAACATTTTTGTTGGGAATTAACACTCAACATTTCAAAGAGATTATAAATCTCTAAGGTTGTCTTTTCTCCCATTGCTCCTCCTGAAACATTGTCAATAATGAACTGACATTATTGTGCCAATTCATTGTAGAAACATTTGTTATGCAGCTATAGAGGGTAGCTATGATAGGGGGTACTTAGTAGGGAAGAGTTTGAACCCACTAATACAATAAATACATACGGCCTCAGGAATTTAGCCTCAGTTTTTCAAAAAATCAAGACCATAGGGTTTTGGCATAAGTTATTTAAAAAATGAGGCCATAGACATACCATATATCCTCGATCATTTAAAAACCGAAGCCATAAACATACCCTATCAAATTTTTACACTGCATACCAAATTTCTTTATCAAATTTTTATTTTTCTCACCCATTTTTTTCTTTTCCCTATCTCGTCTCCTTTTCTTTTCTCTTTTCCCTTATTCCTCGTAACCTAGTTCCATCAACGCAGTGGAGATTCTCATACCAGTCACGCTCTTTGTCGCTTTGCGTGTGCCGCCATCAACGGTAACATTATTGATCTTTCACTTCTCGAAGCAATTGAGAAATTGCAAAAACCAGTGGAGATTCTTGACCTACTAACCCAAACTAACACTTTACCTTTCTCTATGCTCAATGGCTAGTTGATTTGATCGTAACCCTTTTGTCGAGGAGGAAGAAGAGGTCAATCCTTTCTCGATAAATTAATTTAGCTCTGATTTCCTGTCTTTTTTCTTTTGTTGGTATTAAATTAAAAGGAATTGATTAGTCATCGAGATTGATTTGCTTAGTCTTTTGTTTGATTTCTATAGCATATTTATGTTTGTGGATTTGTGATTGGCCTTGTTTTCACATGAATTTTAGATCTCGTTCTTTCTTTTTTTATTTTTTTTCAATTTGTTTAATCTTTTTTTTTCAATTTTTTTAATCTTTTTTTTTCTTTTTAAGTTTTCTGTCTAAAATCTATGATGTACACAAGTTATATAAAAATACAAAATTAAGTGATAATGAGTTTGTGTTCATTTTTGAATTTTTCTACATATGTTGATTTCTTTTCTCTTTCAACATTGATTTGAAGTGGTTAAGATGTTTTGATAAGTCAATTTGATTTTTTTCCATGTTCGATAGGGATATGGCCTTGTAGGGGAATAGACAAAACTATAGATGATTCATCACTTATTATAATGGATTATCTTGCAAATGTTGATCTTTTCCTATTTAAGTGCTCATAATTAGGTGCTTTTGTTTTCCTTTAAGACTGAAGCGTGTGAAATTAAATAGCTTTACATTGAAATATTAGCAATTGGATAATTGTGCCATGATGCTATAATATTCAATTTTAAGTGTGCCCAAAATGTCTGGTGGAGAATTTTCTCTACCAAACATGCCTTCCTTCATATGGGTCATCTGGGTGGTTTTAGGCTGATCTTCTGCATGTGATCATTTTTTTTACCCATAGAACTACGGTTTAATTTTTGGCTATAGACTATTCTACCCTTCAGTAGTGGTTCCTCTTATTTCCATTATTTTCCTAATTTCTTTTATGAAGTTAAAATTTTTGTGATCAGTATCAATACAAGAAGTGTAAAATTGAATGATGGAGTCATGCTTGAGGGTACGCATGATTTTCTCTTGATTTTACCTTTGTTACTCAATTTATTGCCTTATGTTTATTTTTGTCTCAAACATAGGTTTTTCCTCTTGTATGTATTGTTTTTTCTAGTGCCTAGTGCCTGGTGCCTCGTTCGCTTGGTGCTTGGTGGTGGTGCTATTGTCTGGTGAAGGTGCTAAGTGCCGAGTGCTTGGTACTGGTGCTGGCACGTGATTTTTCTCCCAAAAAAACATGAGATTATTTACTTGTGCTATCTGTATATGTGGATGTGGGGTTTCTCCCAAAAAAACAAGAGATTAGTTACTTGTGTTATTTGTATATTACCACTTCAATTTTGAGTTAGCATAATTAAGTTCATTGATGCTAATAATAAGTGGCATGTTAAATGTTGATTGCTATATATGCACACATGATATTCTAGTTTTTTTTTTGTTTTCTTTTTCATGGTAGGCACTAGACGCAATAGCACAATGCACTAGGCACAACAACATTAGGCGCACCAACACACCAGTACCAGGTACCAGGCGGACCAACACACCAAACTTACCAACACACAAGACACACCAGCGCATTAGGAGCATCAGCACCAATGTACCAGCGCACCAACGCACTATCCTACTAGAGTACTAACACCAACATACCAACGTATCAGCGCAACACTTTTTGGGTTTTTCAAGTTGGGTATATGGTTCTTCCAAGATACGAAGCCCCTTAACAATTTTGAGTTCACATTATTTTTATGAGTTTCAATGCTTATCAATTGATTATGTATTGATTGGTTTGAAATTTAAAATAATTGCATCATAACTAGAAACCTTGGACTATGAATTATTTTTTGGCTGAACAACACTATTAGTACCTTAAATTTTATGGATTCTATACTTTTTTTTTGTTTTTTACAGATAAACTTGTTGTCTCAACCTCTTGTTCACTTTTTCACACTATTGTTGATCTTGCTATAGAGACTAAGTTGGACAATGAAATCAAATCATGGCTTGCTTTTACTGCATAGAAAATTGTTGAAGTCAATGCCTTGGCAAAGGCTTTGGCTGGTCAAAAGGATGAGGTAACCTTCTCTATGTTCATGTTTCAATTTGATGATAGAATTTACTTGAATAAAAAAAATTATGATTTTGCTAGATAGAGAAGCATGTTTACTTGAAATTAACCTTCTAATTATTTTATTTGATCCACCTCGAGTGTAATAAATAACTCATAACAATACATGGATGCTACTTTTAGTTATATACCTATAATCACATTGCCTTTGTTTATGTTTTATCCTTAGGCATTCTTTTCTACTAATGTTGTTGCACAAGCTTCAAGAAGATCCTTACCTAGGTTGAATAATGAGGTTGTAACAAAGGCTATGAGTATTAAGATCTATCACCAGCACTACCACCAACGCAGTAACACCTATGGTATTTACCTTTTATTTACACTTTTGTTGATATCATTGTGAACTTGATTATGTTGATTTGAAGTACACTTATAAATGCTTGTAATAGTAAAAAGTTAGTTTGTAATAGTAATGTTTTATTATGTTTTAGTGTTTAATAAAGTCTCAAATGTAATTGGAATTTAATTTTAATATAATATGATTTTTAATATTTTAATAAATAAATTTATTGTAATTTATATTGATTTTTAATATTGTAATTAATAAATTTATTTTAATTTTAATTTATGCATACTCTATAGCCTCAATTATTGAAAAACTGAGGCAATAGGACATGTTTATGGCCTCAGTTTTTAAAACAATTGAGACCATAGGTAACAGTCTATAGTCTCTCTCACTTAGGTTTCGGTTCTTATAATAGTGGCCATAAACCTACGGTCACGGTTAAAAACCGAGGCCATATATATGTTTTGTAGTAGTGACTGATTACAAGCTTTAGGGAAAGGTTCTCTATCCATATGAGAGAAAGTAGCAATCATTGCTCCCACCTTTGATATTTTCTAATGGGAATAGAATTTTTTCATGAATTTTTTGTATACATCTTCCTAGGTTATTAAAGAATCAAGAGGAGAGGCATAAACCAAGCTTTCTCCCTATCTTTAAGGGTGTAAGGAAAATACTACAGCCTAAGGTGGTCCTTAGTGAGTACATGATGACTTTATGAAAATAGAGTCATTAGCGCACTTTTTTACTTAATATTTACTTGTTTTATTTAATAAATAGTATTTTTATGGCCAAAAAATTAAAATATAAACTTTTTAATGAAAAGGGGTAAAAATATAATTTTTGGAATTTTTATGGATTTTTAATGCAAGACTAATCAAAAGTTGCCACGTGGCATGCCATGCAAGCACAAAGAGCGAATCATGTCGCACCGTGTGTGAGGAGAATGAAACACGCATCACGTGTCAACATGACATTCAATCTGAGTTCAGAAATCGATCAACGTGTCATTCCATGTGTCACCACGCCATTGCTCCACGCGTTCCACCCGTGCCTAACGCCATCCGTTTCCGCAAACCACATCACACCACATGTTGCTGACTTGGTGAGCATTGACTCTGATTGGTCTCCCCTACCATGCGTCGCTCCCTAATTCACCTAATGAATTTTTGATGCCACGTGTTGCGCTATGATTGGTGAAACTATCAATTTTTCTTGTTTTGATCTTAGCCCTTGATCTGAAGTTGATCGGACGGTCCAGATCACACCTGAGCTTTATTTAAGCTCCTAATCACTCTATAAACCCAAATTAGCCTCCATTAACATAATTTTGGTCAATATTTAGAGCTAAAAAGAGAGAAAAATTCAAGAGACGACACAATTTTGGTGAACATTTAAGAGGAGATTAATTCAACAATTCAAGAGATTGATTTTTTTCTTCTTCTACTCTTTTCTTTATCAATTTTATGTCTTTCTTTATGAAAAATATGAGCTTTATGAACACAAAATATGTGTAATTAATTTATTAATCTAGGGATCTTATGAACCCAATTTTCACCATGTGATGATATAAAATTTTACCCCAATTATAATTATAATTTAATTATATTATTTAATCTGAGTTTTATGTTATTAATTGTTTGGCCAAAAATTTATCTATAGAGACAATTAAATAGATTTGAGAGAATTATTTAATTATTTGTCTTGATTAAATAACATGCATAGTTTCTAGGCAGAGATGTATGATTCTTATATATGTGATCCATAATTGATGAATTTAATGAGTAGTATGCAATTTAATTAGCATGAAAGTGTGATTAAATTAATTACTATATGGTATGTAGTTTACTTGAGAGATGAATACATGCTAGATTAGATTCAATTGATCATGTAATTAATTGATAATTATATTGGGGGGATTTTAGCGATTCACATGTTTAGAAAATTGGGGGATTAAGTATTCTTAGATATTTTCTCATATATCTTTTTAGTCAAAAAAATATGATTTAATTAATTATTACTATTTACTTTTAGTTATTTTAATTTTGCTTCCTTAAAATATAAAAACACAAAAAAATTGATTTTCATTATTTTTAGTTTTAAAAATTAATTTCTAATAAAATAATCTTGGTGAAAACGATATTTACTTATCATTATATTACTTGTTACAATATGTATACTTGCGTATTCATTGCACACACAATTTGTGTGGCGATAAATACACCGAGAGCTAATGTTTGGATTGTGGGATAGAAGTTCCTAATGAAAGATAAAAAGTCTTCATTAGGCAATCCATTAAAAGAATGCAACATGAAAAAATGAATTTTTCTCAATTCATAATTCTTGGCAGCCTTATCCAGTTAGATTGAGGCAACAGTAGTGCCAATAACTGACATTGCATATTTCTTCAAGGTGGTCGCCCTAGGTTGTTGGTTTTTCCTATAATTATTGGTTCAAAGAGAAGGTCTAAGTTTGGTTCTATGTGTTGCTCAACTTAAGGCTATTTGATCTCAAAGTTTATCCTTTTTGACAATTCTTTTGATATATTAATATTATTTATATAAGATGTGAGAGAGTATTATAAGGATCTCTTACCTCATACAAACTATTTAAAACAAAAATTAAAATAATCTGTCAATTAGAAAAAATAAAAAATAAAATAAATATAAAAGTATGTTACAAACAATTCATAATACAAATAGTTTATAACACAAGAAATTTATGATATAATTTCTCAAATATTTATAGCAAGTCTATTAAATATTACATGTTTATACATAGAAATACTGAATATAAAATAATTAAAATAAATAAAAATGAAGTAAAATAATAAAATTAAATTAAAATTTAAAATAAAAGAAAAATAAAAAAATTGACAAAATAATTTTAAATAAATAAAAGAAAAAAATTATTTTTTTTATTTTATAAGATTTTTATAGATATTTTTTATTTTTATTTTTTTTTTGAAAATTTAAAATTTAAAATATCTAAATTTATTTAATAATAAAAATCAAAATATTTATAAGACATTTTTTTAAAATATTTTGATAATAAAAATTTAAAAATGTTATTCCTTCTAGACAATGGCACCAAAAACTTGATAATGCTTGAGTTTTGTATTTATAAAATAGCTCGCAAATGCACGAATCACTTTGTAAAAATTGATAAATATATTTTTAAGGTCGGTCTAAAAATGAATTATGTGGTTTTTAAATAACTCAATAAATTATTGCAAAAATGAAAATTAAACCTAAACATTATGTTACAGAGTTCGAGTTTTTAAAAAATCTAAACTAAATATAGATTCAATAAATATCAAGAAAAGAACATTTACACTCAATGTAGAATTTGTGGGATGGATTAATTAATTAATGATACATGCTCAATATTGATTAGGTTATTAAATATATGAATTATGATTATTGATTCTTTCTTATATATACAAATAGAAGATTAATTAGGTCTACTATATTTTATTAATTAAAATCACTTAACACCTTCGATCGGGTCTATCATTTAATTTTAATTAAATTGTGCTTATTTTCTAAAAGATTAATATTTCATTTAATTGATACCTTTGGTCGGGTCTAACAATTCAAACTCTCATCAAGGTATCAAAGTTAGGTTAGTGATTTAAGTATCTCAAAACTAACTTTCAAATTTTAAATTTATTACGAAAGATATGTCATTATATATTTTTCAATAATAAATCTTAAAGAAGTCTTAGAAATAAATCATGACTCTAGATACGATTTAGATAATTACATCCAATATCTATAAGTATTACTTTAGAGAAAATCCTTCTAATAAAATCTTAAATCTAACTTTCGTGTTTATTATGAAAAATATTTCGTCCATATATTTTTCTTTAACAAACTTCATTTAAATCTTGATAAAAAAAATTAAACTTAATTGATTTTATAAAAAAAAATGTTTACCTACTTTAACATTCACAATCACAACAATATTACTAATATCACATAGTATTTTTAGCCGAAAATACTTAATTTAATAAATGATCGATAAATTAAACATAACATTTAGAATACAAAATAAATTAATCTAAAAATGGAGGAATATCTTTTAAATTATATCTAACCATATTCTTCTAAGTATAGATTTTTAGTATTGTTTTCATATCTGGAAAACCTCAAAACAAATTTACCAATACTGTTTATTGAATTAAAAGAAAACTACTACATAAACTATATTATTTTCAACTCTCAAAGTTGAGATAAGAACTTTGAAACAAAGAAAATAAAAACTTAAGAGAAAACTAAGAAATCAACTAAAGAAAGAGTTGATGGGATTAGAAGGGATGATGATTACATTAGGCTTTAAAGGTTTATATAGAGTTAATAAATGTTGCAAAAGAGAGAAAATTGTGGATCCTATAGTAACATGTCATGTCATGCACTTTTTTTATGACGTTGCATGAGCTATCTTGTAATGCATTTGAATCTAGATCTTATTGTCATGTGCTGTGGCACACAAAAATCTTTGTCATGGCATGCGTGTTTCTACGCTTCTTGAAACCCTTTTGTATATAACCTCCTTACATTGATTCTTTAAGTGTTTATTAGTTTAATCAATTTGAAGCTATAAATAAATGAAAAATATCAAAACATACTAGTGATTCCAAAAAGATAGATTTGCTAAAATAATAATAAAATTATAAAAATATAAATCTTTTTTTGACATTTAAAATGCATAAAATTACGTTATATTTAATGCTTTTAAGCACTTATCACCTATTAACTTTCAAAGTCACGTGAAAAATTAGAGTTGCCACAATTTTGCTACTTTAACTTGTGGCATAGTTACACATGACATTTTAAGAGGGCTGTCATGAACATGATGATATACACAAGTGAAATATAACACTATAACCGAGTCAATAACCCTTAAACACTTCTCAATGTTAGATTAATTTGATCCAAAAACATTCAAGAAATCATATGAACATGAATGTAAACACATCTGAAACAAAAGGAATTGAAAACTAACCTCTAGCCATTGATCACGCTTCACCCACCTTTTAATGGTTTTTCAGGTTTGATGCTTCTAAACCTTTCTCTCTTAATCATGATGGTGCAAAGACTAATTTTTTTGGAAATTGATTATGAAATTGCATGAGACAAGGCTTAGGGACCAACCATAAGCACATTTGAGTGCTCTGTCCATCAAAGAGAAAAACAAGATGTGCACTTGAGGGGCTATTCACCTACGTTCCATACCATTTTTGACCCAAAATCCCATCATTTAGACCACTTACCAAGGGGATAAAGATTTTTCATAACTTTTTGTGTTTTTTTCGGTTCTTGCCCATAAGGGTTGCGAATGTTTTTGTGAATTTTCTCTTCAAAGAAGCAACAACAGTAGTAAAAAAAAAGGAAAAAAGAAGAAGAAAAGAAGAACACAATAGTAGATTGTTCAAGAATCTAATTCTTGTTTTCTTGATACGTTTTCTTGATACGTTTTCTTGTTCTTGCTGAAATTGGTTTTCTTTTATTTATTTCTTGTTGCCCAAGATTGATTTTTCAAAAAAAAAAATGGAATCATATTTGATCAAGAGTCTTTCTTTAGAGTCCTCTTTGGTCAAGAGTCTTTCTTTAGAGTTTTTCTTGTTCAATAATCTTTTTTTAGAGTTCTCCATGGTCAAGAATCTTTCTTTAGAATCCTCTTTGGTTATGATTCTTTCTTTAGAATCCTCTTTGGTTAAGATTCTTTCTTTAGAGTCCTCTTTGTACTTTCCTTTTGTCATACTTTTCCATTTGTTCTTTTAGAATTATAAATTTTCAAATTGTTACCCATAAAATGGATACTTCTTGAGATTAGTTGGATTCTTTGATTTTGTTAAAAACACAAAGGAGGTTAGCATGAGCTTTGTGTCATAAAAAACAAAAATATTGTAAAAAATAGAGGGAGTAAAAATAGTGAAAAAAGGAGTGATAACAATATGATTTGAGAGTAAACACGTGAGAGAGAGTGTGTGAGTTATCTCATTTTTTCTACAGTTTGAAAACATGGGTAAGGAAGGAAGAGAACCACAAGAGGTTGACGTAAAAGTCTTCTTCAAGACTTTTAGTGACCAATTTAAGAAGCTAAATGTAAGGTTAGATGATTTAGATTGCTCTTCCGGATCTAAATTACATAAAATAAGACATAGAAAGCATGTATTTGAGGAAGAAGAAATTGATTCCATAATGGAAGAGAGAGAAAATTATAAACGAGACAAAAATATAATGGTTGTACAGACAAATGGAAAAATCAAAGTGCTAGTTCATATGACGAAGAGATACCACTACTGAAGGATGGTTCTAATGTTGAAGTGGAAGAACCTGTGCATAGAGATTCACTTGTCACAAGGACAGTCCTGAATATACCACCTAATGAGGAAGAAGATGATAAGCACTGTGATCATATTTTCCACACAAGATGCCATGTGAAGGATAAAGTATGTGCATTAATTATTGATAGTGTGAGCTGTACTAATGTTGCTAGTACCTTATTGGTAGAAAAGTTATATTTGAAGTGGGATGAGCATCCCAAACTATACAAGCTACCATGGTTGAATGATTGTGGAGAAGTTAAGGTTAACAAACAAGTTTGGGTTCTTTTTTCAATTGGAAAATATAAAGATAAGGTTCTTTGTGATGTGGCACTAATGTATACTACTCATATATTGCTCGGTTGACCATGGCAGTTTGATAGGAAGGTGTCACATGATGGTTACAGAAATCATTATTCTTTTGAAAGGAACAACCAAAAAAGTTGTATTAGCTCCTCTCAAACATTTGCAAGCTTATGAAGACCAAATTAGGATAGCATGAGAGTATAAATTGAGAGAAAAATAAAAGTGTGAGCAAGAGGAAAATAAAGAGAACAAGTAAGGTCGAGCAGAAAAAAGGAGAGAAAAGTAAGCACAAAATTGAGAAAAGTGAGCAAAAGGAAATAATAGTATGCAAAAAAGAGAGAAAAGTGAGCAAAAGAGAAAAAAGTAAGCAAACAGAAGAAAAAAGTGAGCAAAATAGTGGAAAAAGTAAGGAAAAAGGAGAGAAAAGTGAACAAACAAGAGAGGAAAATAAAAAAGTGTGTAATTGTTGAAAACATGAGACAAAGAGTGCAATGATGGCAAGGAAACAAGTACTTGTACTTAGGTACAAGGATATTTATCTTTCTACTAACGATCTTAACTCATATTTGTCTAGTGTTGTTGTGTCTTTATTGCTGGACTTTGAGGATCTATTTCCTGAAGAAATTCCCTATAGATTACATCCTTTTGTGAGGCATATAACATCAAATATACATCATACTTGAATCCACAATACCATATCGACCTACTTACAAAGCTAAGATTCGAGGATGAATCTTTTCAAAGAGGAGGGGAATAATGGAGATTGAGGTGCCAAAAAAGTTTATATTTACAAATATTCTAAATATTCTAAAGATCCTATAGATATTCTTAAGATCATATGCAAGGGATAGATTTGGAATGTCAAATTGGATGCAAAGAATAAATTAGGAAGGAATTTTTTTTTTAGTTAATTATGGGATTTTTATTTTAAGTCTTAATATTTTATTTAATTGTACGCCTTTTATGTTTAGAAATTTTATTTTAGTAAATCGTGGGCTTTTATTTTAAGTATTTTAGTCATTTATTTTTTAAGGTTTAATTAGGCCTAATTCATAACTAAATAGGCCCATTCCATCTAGTGTTTCCTATTTTAGGGCTTCTTGCTTATTAATAAGAAGATCTATGTAATTTAGAAGAAGAATGAATATCATTAATTAAAAGAAAATTTCAAAAAGCTTCTTGTTTTGTCTTCTTATGTTCTTGATTGAATACTTGAATCTAACTTATCAAAGGGAGTGATCATCCTTTATGACGTCTTAAGGTTTGGGTTTTAAGGACTTTGTTTCCATAGGGTTCTGATCTGATAATCTTCAACACATTCTTAGAAAATCATTCATTTATATTCCTTTGGGTTCATGGGTTGCTTGGTTGTTCGCCTAAAGGGTCCAAATCATCCTTCTTCTTATTCTTCCCATGGGTAGTAAAGTTCACATTTTCCTTTTCCCTTTCCTTTTCCTCCATAAGCAGGCTTCCCTCTTCCTAAACACACATGGTCAATAATGCATTGATCTACCATTTGTCTTTATGTGTGTTATAGGATATCTTAAAAGGGCCATACAGTTGAGGTAAGGTACAAAGGATGTAGCGAACCAAGAAGGCTTCTGACATCTCAACCTCCAACGTTTTCAAATGGGCCATAATATCCTTCTTGCATATGATATGTTCATGCACACCCCTAATGCAGGTGAGCCTCAGGGATGAAAATTATATGATGAGGGTGCTCATCATTCCCTTGTTTGAAGTGACAAATTGTTCATCAATAGCCTTTCATAAGTCATAGACCTTGTCATACTGCTCAATGGAGTCCCTATTACCAGTAGATATTTTCATCTTAAGGAACATAACAGAAAGATGATTATATCACTCCCACTTATCATAAAGAAAAACTGCATGTAGAGAGCTAGTTTAAGTTAATATAAGGCGATCCTCTTTCCTAATGGCATAATCTATGTCCATCCATCCTAAGTGAAGGAGAAATATCTCCTTCCAGACCTTGTAGTTGTTGATGAGTGCTCAAAAAGCACTAAAATAACCATGATTTTATGCACTTTAATTGATTAAAAATATATATATTTATATGTTTTATCATATATTTATATAAATTTGTCTTTTTTCGAAATCCACGGGTATTATTTTTATTGTTTTAGAATATTTTGGCTTAAAAATGCAAGCTTAAAGACTTCGAAGAGAATCTTGGAAGCAATACATCACAAATATATTAATAAATAAATGCGTAAAGATGCGACAAATATGGAAAAATTGGACAAAATGGGTCAAAAAGGTCAAAAATGTCAAAAAGGAGAAAAAGCAGCGCCCGGCCGTATTGCGCCAAGCGCTCGGCCAAACTCACGCAGCGACTGTAACTCTTCATTCATCCTTGAAGTCTTGTTCATCGCAGTCTTGTTCATCATGGTCTGTTCATCCAGCGCCTTTGTTCATCGTAGCGCGTCTTTTGTTCATCGCTGCTGGTCATCCGCGTTCTTGTTCATCAGCGGTACTGTGCGGCAGCGGTACTGTTCATCCGCGATGCGTGCAGCCGCCCGCAATCATCTTGGCGTCATTGATAGCGTCGACAATCATAATCAGCGTTTTACATTTTTTAACATTTTTTCTCTATTTTTTTCTCCATCCTCACTTTATAAATACCCATTTCCGCTTCAAAACACACCTTCAAACACCTCAAAAACCACACTTCTCTCTTCTTTCTTTCTCTCATTTCTTAGTTTTTAGTTTTTTTTAGTTTTTCTTATGTTTTAGCTAGTTTTTTCTTAGTTTTTCTCTTAGTTTTTAGTTCAATTGTCTTAGGTTTAGAGTTCTTCTCTTTTTGAGAGGAACTTGTAATGTTTTGTAATAATTTAGATTTTTGATTCAATAAATGGAAGTGCAAATTCGCTTGGAGGTTTTTCTAGCAACGGGAATAGCGTCAGATCTTGTAAGGATTTTATTTTCTTCTGATTATTTTTATGCTTTATTCTTACATGTTATATTTAATTTATGCGTGATTAAATTTAAGCGTCTTGTGCTATTTATAATCATGATATAATAATAACGTTGTTATGCTTGCGAAATATTAAATAGGTGAAAATTTCTAAAATGAATTGATTTTATTTTTATTCAAGATTTTATATTAAGGATGTTAGAGAGAAATACATTATTTTTCATTACAAACTTAAATGCGAAAATTAGATTTTAAGGTTTAGTTATCAGGTCTAATTTAGAGTAGTGCTTTCTTTTATTTGTTGGTACAATCGCTTGGGTAGTTAGAGTGAAGCTACATTTCAAAAGTTTTTATAAAATTATTATCTGAAAATGTATTGGCGATATGTTTTTCGGTAGTGGTTTTAAAACTTGAAAGTTAGTACTCGGATAACTAAATTCTTAGGTTTAATTTGAGACCTTGAATAAAGTTTAAAGTCTGTCAACCATGAAATTGGCATTTAAATGGTTCATTTTCAATCTCTTGAAAAAGGAATTAATTTAATTAACCAAATTAGTTATCAAGCAGCGTAGGTGTTAATTGATTTGTTTAGTTAACAAGAATATCTGCTAACCCTTTAATTGGTATTAAATACAAAAAAGGGAGAATCGATAAATATCGATTCATATCTTTAATAACTGAATGTCTGACGCATAATTAACTTGGTTATTATATCCATAAATACTCCTTTATTTATAAAAGATAAAATTTGCATGAATGTTTATTGAATCTATGTTTAATTTTACGTTATTAGATTAAAAACACAAAACCCAAAATATCGTGACGGGATGTTTAGGATTTAATTTACGTTTTTAAAAGTTTGAATAATAAATTAAAAAATCACATACATTATTCCTTAGATCGGCCTTGGGAGTATCTTATCATTTTCTACGAAATGATTAGATGCCTAACTCGCGAGAGTTTTACAAATATTAAAACCAAAGTATTTGCAAGAATTGGCGATCTTAGGTTTTTTATTTCATCGAGTTTTTATTGTGGATTCTTGAAAATGGAAGGAATAAGCGTTTTTAATTTATTTATCAAAATTTTAAAAATATTTTTGTCTTTGTAAATAATTGTGATTTTTTTTTTTTTGTTTTTGTAAAAAATAAAAAAAATAAAAAATTAATCAAATTTCAAATTTTAAATTTCATAAGAAATAATAAAAAATAAAAAAAATTTTTTTAATAAATTTTAAATAAAAATAAATAAAAAAATAAAAAATAAATAAAATAAATAAAAAATAAATAAAAATAAATAAAATAAATAAAATAAAAAAAATAAATAAAAATAAATAAAAATAAAATAAAAATAAAATAAAAATAAAATAAAAAAAATAAAAATAAAAAATAAAAAATAAAAAAATAAAAAAATAAAAAAATAAAAAAAAAAACCAAAATTTTAATTTTTTAAGTTTAATTTTTTTTTTATCATAATTTTAATTTTTTTTTTTAAATTATTTTATTTTCTTTTACCTTTTTCAATTTTATTTTATTTTATTATTTTTTAATTTTCTTTCTTTAGCTATATTTTTTATTCTTGATTTTTATTTAACTTACTTAACTTAGTTTTTTTTTAAGATTGTTTTTAACATTAACAGGTTTTTACTTAAATTTTCATTAACTTAATTAACTTTTTTTTTTACTTCACTTAACTTAATTAACTTAGATTTTTTTACTTGACTTAACTTAATTAATTTTTTTAACTTAATTAACTTAGATTTTTTACTTCACTTAAATTAATTTTTTTTACTAACTTAATTAACTTAGATTTTTTTAACAGCAATTAACTTAGATTTTTTTAACTTAATTAACTTAGATTTTTTAATTCACTTAGCAATTAACCTTTTCTTTAACTTAATTAACTTAGATTTTCATTAACTTAAGTTTTATTTAACTTAACAATAACATGAAAAGTAAAGATCTAAGGAGTTGTTTTAGGAGACTAGTTCTTGGAAGCCTTTGTGCCTTAGTGCTGCAGGAGCGTTGTTCTGTCAATAGGAGGATGGTTTTTAAGGAGCGCTGCCGCGTTCTTTCTGGGAGCCTCTTAGTTATCTTGGTTATGTTATTTAAAAAAAACAAAAAAACAAAAAAAAAAACAAAAATTTTTGAACTATCTCCAAAATTTTATAGTTTTAATTACAATCTAAGGAGTTAGTTGCTTTGTTTAATCTAGGTACAATTGTGTTTTTATGCCTTAATTATTTGATTTGTACCTAGATGTGGGTTATCTAAAACTCAAAATATGCCTCTAGTTTAAGTCTGAGAAAGAAATCGAAAATCAATAGGGCGTAGTGAAAAAGTATAGGTAGAAATGACCTTGCTTACTGCCAGGTTTGATTATTTCAATGATGAGGGCGGTGAGTTTACTTAAAATGCAATCCCCAAATTCGTCTTGCTAAGGCGTTAAACTAAGCGGATGGGGCTTGACCAATCATTTTAGGTAATTTTCTTTTATTTCTTTTATTTACATGTGAATAATTTTTAAATTGTTAAAACTAAAAATATTTGTTGAGATGTTAGAAGTTCATGGCCCGATGCGTACGTATACACTTTAATGATGAATATGATGGATGCACTGCATTTTCCATTACTACTTGCACTTTCTCAAGAAATAGGTAATCTTTCTTCTCTTTTCTCTTTATCTTTAATTCTGATTGTTACATTGAGAATGATGTAAGTTCTAGGTTGAGGTGGTGAAAAGTTACCATGCTTAATTAAAAAAAAATAAAAAAAAATATATACTTTTGTGTGTTTGGTTTTATTTCTATTACGTGTGATTTAGTAATTTTTGGAATATAAAAAAAATATAAAAAAAAAATATATAAAAAAAAAAGAGAGTTTCACAAAGTTTATCATTTCTTTAAATCAAATTTAAGTAAATAGTTAAGTCTTTTGTCTTGTTAGATAATTTTTGAAAACATATCATGAAATATTTTGTAATTATTTTTGATAATTAGTTAGTTTTTGTCATAATTAGTATTTCTTGATAAGATGTTGAAATTATATTAAACCCAAAATAGGTGTTTATGAGTTTTTTTTTAGTGGAGACTACCTTTGTGAGATATAATTTGAGCCTAATTTCCTTTATTAGGTGAAATATATATTTTTTTCTCCTCGAAACACATTTCTTATTTCTTCAAATTTTTAGATGATCTCTACATAGGTATTAGCATTGAATGTATGAATTTTTTCATTTTAATAAGTATCATATATTTTTGATTATTATTTTTGCTTAGATTAAATGATTTGAGTAGAAGTTGATAGTATATGCTTATATCTCATTTATGCATGACTACTACAAAAAAAAAAAAAAAAAAAAAAAGACATATACGGGGTTACCTAAACCAAGATCAAACGAGAAAAGTCATGAAAATTAACCCTTCCAAAAATCCAAAATATGTACAATCACATGGGTTGACTCTATAAGAAATACACGTATTGAAAAATATCTACGAGAAAAAAAAAGAGAGAGATAAAAATAGTATCATCTACATCACATAACCCTTGTTACTTTCTAAAGTTGTGAGTAAAGGCTAATTACAAAGAAAAGATATAAGAAGTAATTCCCCCAGTCATTGCAATTTCTTCATTTGTAAAAGGCATATATCTTGAAATTCTTTCTTAATGAGTTTGATTTATGCATGAAAATAATTTTTATATATGATATCTTTATAATTTATACATTTGATTCCTTTAATGTGAGATCAATGTTAAAATAACACTTTGAGCCTTTATTCTTTATACATATGCGAACATATTAGTTCATTTTTATAGATCAGCTCTTTTGCATATAAGTTAGTGTGAGTGTTTGGGCCCGTAGGATTCAGTGTTTCGATAGTATTGACTTGTGAGGAATAGAGTCGAGACGAATTTTGATTCTTGGCACTGAAATTGGGTGAAATTAAATGGATACATTTTTGATATGAAATATGAAAATGATTTTCGACTAATTATTATAATAAATCATGATTGTTTAAAAGAGATTAAGATAACTTATGCTTGAGATTTTAATTATGATCTTAAAGGAGATTAAAAAGTATGAGACATTTTTGTGAAATGTTGTTAATTTGTGATTTTGTTGCAAACTTAATTTTTAAGTTGTTTGTTTTTATTGTTTCTTTTGTTTTTACATTTAGTGCAATGTTTGTGGGTATCATTCTTGAAAACCCTCCATGAGACTGAAAGTTCGTCCACTTGGGCAACCTAGGGGTTTAAAGAGCTTGTTGCATAGGCTAAATCTGTGCCGTGTCAATCCACGGAAGTGATTTAGGATAGTTTAATTTTTAGTTTTTATAAACCTTCTCTTGCTAAGGGACTAGCGAAGGTAGTTGGGGAGTTGTGATGAGTGCTCAAAACCTAAAATAACCATGATTTTATGCCACTTTAATTGATTAAAAATATATATATTTATATGTTTTATCATATATTTATATAAATTTGTCTTTTTCGAAATCACGGGTATTTTTATTGTTTTTCGGGTATTTTGGCTTAAAAAATGCAACTTAAAGACTTCAAGAGGAATCTGGAAGCAATACATCACAAATATATTAATAAATAAATGCGTAAAGGTCGACAAATATGGAAAAATTGGACAAAATGGGTCAAAAAGGTCAAAAATGTCAAAAAGGAGAAAAAGCAGCGCCCGTAGGCAACGCCGCGACGTCAGGCGCCCGACTCGCCGGCTGCGCGCGCAACTTGTTCATCCGCGGGAGTCTCTGTTCATCGCGTAGTCTTGTTCATCAGCGTGACGCTTTGTTCATCCCGTAGCGTCTTGTTCATCCGCGACCTTTGTTCATCCGCGTTACTTGTTCATCCGGTCTTGTACGTGGCGTGATGCGTTCATCAGCGGTCTTGTGCGACCGCCCTGTCATCTTGGCGTCATTGATGGCGTCGTGATCGCTAATCAGCGTTTTTACATTTTTTTAACATTTTTTCTCTATTTTTTTCTCCATCTCACCTATAAATACCCCTTCCCTTCACTTCAAAAACACACCTTCAAACACCTCAAAAACCACACTTCTCTCTTCTTTCTTTCTCTCATTTCTTAGTTTTTAGTTTTTTTAGTTTTCTTATGTTTTAGCTAGTTTTTCTTAGTTTTTCTCTTAGTTTTTAGTTCAATTGTCTTAGGTTTAGAGTTCTTCTCTTTTTGAGAGGAACTTGTAATGTTTTGTAATAATTTAGATTTTTGATTCAATAAATGGAAGTGCAAATTCCGCTTGGAGGTTTTCTGCAGCGGGAATAGCGTCAATCTTGTAAGGATTTTATTTTCTTCTGATTATTTTTATACATTCTTACACATGTTATATTTAATTTATGCGTGATTAAATTTAAGCTGTGCTAGTATTTATAATCGTGATATAATAATAACGTTGTTATGCTTGCGAAAATATTAAATAGGTGAAAATTTCTAAAATGAATTGATTTTATTTTTATTCAAGATTTTATATTAAGGATGTTAGAGAGAAATACATTATTTTTCATTACAAACTTAAATGCTGAAAATTAGATTTTAAGGTTTAGTTATCGGTCTAATTTAGAGTAGTGTTTCTTTTTATTTGTTGGTACAATCAGGTAGTTAGAGTGAAGCTCTATTTCAAAAGTTTTATAAAAATTATTATCTGAAAATGTATTGGCGACATGTTTTCGGTAGTGGTTTTAAAACTTGAAAGTTAGTACTCCGGATAACTAAATTCTTAGGTTTAATTTGGACACCTTGAATAAAGTTTAAAATTGTCTAACCCGCCCAAAGGTGGCATTTAAATAGTTCATTTTCAATCTCTTAGAAAAGGAATTAATTTAATTAACCAAATTAGTTATCAACCCGCGTAGGTGTTAATTGATTTGTTTAGTTAACAAAGAATATCTAACCCGCAGGAGGTGGTATTCATCTAAAAAGGGAGAATCAATAAATATCAATTCATATCTTTAATAACCTAGATAATACGAGCAAGCATAATTAACTTAGTTATTATATCCATAAATACTCCTTTATTTATAAAAGATAAAATTTGCATGAATGTTTATTGAATCTATGTTTAATTTTACATTTATTAGATTAAAAACACAAAACCCCAAAATATCGTGACAGGATGTTTAGGGATTTAATTTCGTTTTTTTAAAAGTTTGAATAATAAATTAAAAACCACATACATTCCTTCCTTAGATCGACCTTGGGAGTATACTTATCATTTTCTACGAAATGATTCGTGCACTTGCGAGAGTTTTACAAATATTAAAACCAAAGTATTTGCAAGAATTGGCGATGCCGGTTTTCGCTCATCAGTTGTCCCCGTTGAGCTCAGGAAAATCACATCACATATTAGAGTAATTAGCAGGTTGAGTTGTTGTAATAAACTTAATATTAATGCTAATGTTAGTAAATTATAAGCTAACATAAAAATATGACATGTTCTACCAATTTAAAATCATGGAAAAATATGAATCTAGTGATATAAAAATTGCATTTGGACTAAAGTTTCAATTCAATTAGATTCATCTTAACTTTATGATAAAACTATCAAATTATGTTCCTTTTCTAATCCTTGTGGGTAAATTAGAAAAAATAATTTCATATTCTATCCTAATTAACCATACAAAATATAATAAAAATTCATGTTGGATAAGATTTATTATATTATATATGATTAATCATAATTAATGTTTATTTTCTAAATGTGATCCTAAACGGCAAGTCAACCTCAAGCTAGGTCATGCAACTCGGTTTCGACCCTAATGATGGCCCAACCGTATGTCGCAATTTTGATGATGAAAAAATGGTGTTCTTTATATTAAAATTCCCATAATTGGATTTCCCAATGATTCATAGTTTCCATACACATCAAAACCCTGACCCAATTTTGACTCGAATGAAAACCCAGCCTTTTCTTATAATTCCAATTATGAAAAATAGCGTTTTTTATATCAAAATTCCCAAAGTTGGATCTCATAGTGATTTATAGTCTCCATACACATCAAAACTAGGTCAAAGAAAATAAGCATGTTTATAGTGTATAAATAGTAAAATAGAGTAAATAGTAGCATTTTTCAATATGGCTTTGATACCAAATGTTAGATTAATTCGATCAAAAACATTGAAGAAACCATATGAACATGAATTTAAACACACTGGAAGCAAAAGAATTGAAAACTAACATCCAGCCATTGATCACGCTTCACCCACATTTTAATCGTTTTTTTTTCTATTTGATGCTTCTAATTCTTACTCTCTTAATCACGATGGTGTAGAGACTAAATTTTCTAAAAATTGATTCTAAAATTGATTGAGATGAGGCTTATGAACCAACCATATAAATAAGCATGTTTGAGTGCTCTGTTCATCAAAGAGAAAAACAGAACATGGACTTAAGGAGTTGAAGAGCTGAAACGTGGGTGAGTTGATAGAAGTTGTTAGACCATATTTAGGCCAACTTCTCGATTTGTTACAGAGATTTCAGGAGGAAAAAATAACACTCATCACCTAAGCAACTCTTAGCTATAAATTTTCACAAAGTACCTCTTATTAAACTCAATCACCACTATATGATTTTTTTGTGAAATATATCCCATTGTCAAACAACAGCTTCGACACCTGATGAGTGCTCAAAAAGCACTAAAATTACCATGATTTTATGCTCATTAATTGATTAAAAATATATATATTTATATGTTTTATCATATATTTATATAAATTTGTCTTTTTTGGAATCACGGGTATTTTTATTGTTTTTCAGGTATTTTCACTTAAAAACGTCACTTAAAGACTCAAAAAGGAATACCGGAAGCAATACATCACAAATATATTAATAAATAAATGGGGAAAGGTCAACAAATATGGAAAAATTGGACAAAATGGATCGAAAAGGTCAAAAAGGAGAAAATCAAGCCCGGGAGTAAATTTCATCCGCTACACCGCTTAAGTTGCCGGCTGAAGCCGGCAAGAAGACGCCTAACGCGAGATGCGCGCGCACCTTCCTCCAATCTCATACGCAGCGCACGGCCGTCTTCATGCATCGCGTTGCGCTGACGCCATTTTCGCCTTCATTTTTCACGTGCAGTACCGCTTCACGACGTCATGATGACGCTATTAATGACCTCAAGATTTCCATTACGCTGCTTTTACATTTTTTAACATTTTTTACTCATTTTTTTCTCCATCCTCACCTATAAATACCCCTTCCTTCACTTCAAAACACACCTCAAAACACACTTCTCTCTTTCTTTCTTTCTCTCCATTTCTTAGTTTTTAGTTTTTTTTTTAGTTTTTCTTATGTTTTAGCTAGTTTCTCTTAGTTTTAGAGTTCTTCCTTTTTGGGAAGAACTAGTTATGTTTTTTGTAATTTATTAGCTTTTTTGATTCAATAAACGGGAGTGAAAATTCCGCTTGAGGTTTTTCAGCAAAACAGGAATGGCATCAAGTACTCAGAAGGATTTTATTTTCTTTGCGCTTATTTTTTATGCTTTATTCTTACATGTTATATTTAATTTGTTTGTGATTAAATTTAACTGCTAGTCAGCTTGTAAAAATGATATAATAATAACGTTGTTATAAGCCATGTAAATATTAAATAGGTAAAAAATCTCTAAAATGAATTGATTTTATTTTTATTCAAGATTTTATATTAAGAATGTTAGAGAGAAATATATTATTTTTCATTACAAACTTAAATCCGAAAATTAGATTTTAAGGTTTAGTTATCCGTCTAATTTAGAGTAGTGTCTTTATTTGTTTATAGGCAATCACCCTAGTTAGAGTTGAAGCTCTATTTCAAAAGTTTTTATAAGAATTATTATCTCGAAAATGTATTGACAACACGCTTTCAAGTAGTGGTTTTAAAACTTGAAAGTTAGTACTCGTGATAACTAAATTTTAGGTTTAATTTGGACACCTTGAATAAAGTTTAAATCGCCTAACCTCACCAAAGGTGGCATTTAAATGGTTCATTTTCAATATCTTAGAAAAAGGAATTAATTTAATTAACCAAATTAGTTATCAACCCCACCCATAGGTGTCAATTGATTTGTTTAGTTAACAAAGAATATCTAACTCACCAAAGGTGGTATTCATACAAAAAAAGGGAGAATCAATAAATATCAATTCATATCTTTAATAACCTAAATAATATGAGCAAGCATAATTAACTTAGGTATTATATCCAAAAATACTCCACCAATATAAAAGACAAAATATGGATAAATATTTATCAATCTATGTTTATTTTTATGTAAGTAGATTAAAAACACAAAACCCAAAATATCGTGACAGGATGTTTAGGATTTAATTTTGTTTTTAAAAGTTTGAATAATAAATTAAAAACCACATACATTCCTTCCTTAGATCGACCTTGGGAGTATACTTATCATTTTCTACGAAATGATTCGTGAACTTGCGAGAGTTTTATAAATATTAAAACCAAAGTATTGGCAGAATTCTGCGTATGCTTGGTTTTCATTCATCAAGTTTTTGGCATGCCATTGCCGGGATGACTCCGCATGGGATGGCATCAAAGTTTTTGGCAATCCCGATTCTACTCATCAATTTTTTGGCGCCGTTGCCGGGGATGACTCCATTGCAGGGATGGCATCAAAGTTTTTTGGCAATCCCGATTATGCTCATCAAGTTTTTGATAGCTATAAATTTTCACAAAGTACCTCTTATTAAACTCAATCACCACTATATGATTTTTTTGTGAAATATATCGCATTGTCAAACATGAGCTTCGACACCCTATTATACAATCTTCTTTGTAGAACAATCATATGAAACAAGATATGGTATTTTATATCCTTAAAATCAAGCCACTTAACCTTTGATTTTTGTACTCAATACATCTCATCCTACTCCCTTAAATAATCAAGATCATGCTTTAAAGATTTATATTCATCCCATGTATGTTGGAGTACCATTATACTTAGCTTAACTTGTAAGCATAATTTAATGATCCAAAAGTGGAATAAAAAAACTTAAGGGATCAAAAACTTGTAAAGTCAATGATCTTACCTCCAACCTTTGAAATTTTTCTTTAACTCGCAAAACAAACAAACTAGTTTTCTCTTTGTGTTAGGATCTTCCAAGTTCTCAACATCACACAGATTAGATGGTGTATTTTAATGAAAATTGTGTGTTTGAGCTTGGGGACCATAATAACCTTTTTTATAATCGTGCTTCTCATCAAAGCTTTGGAAATATTACCAACTTTTAGCCATAACCAATGAGTTATGGCTCTTCAATGACAGAAATGTATAGACCATACTAAATGATCTGTTAAAGAAGGATGATTAAAATTTTAAATTAGAGAATAGAAACGAATCGGTTACATTCTCCCATTTGGTCCAAATGTTCAACTTAATTCCATCAATAATATTTCTTAAGAAATAAACATATGAATCATGGCAATAGGTCTTCTAAGAGCGAGTATTTTCTTCCATGTATTACATTGTACTTAGTTTCTCAAGTATTATAATTTATGTGGTAACAAAAATTAATGAATAAATCATATATTTATTCTTGGTCCTATACAAATATATTTCTCAAATAAATTAAGGTGCATATGAATATAAAAACAATATCACAATATATAAGAGTTTCAATAATAAACTACATATATACATTTACCAAGTGGAACCAAGTCCCATTTTCTCTACATAATCCTTAAATTTTAGTTGTGGCATACCCTTAGTCAAAGGATCAACAATCATGAACTCAATGCTAACGTGCTCAATGATCACTTTCTTTTCCTTAACACATTCTCTTATGGCCAAGTATTTGATATCGATTTTCTTACTATGACTACCACTTTTGTTGTTCTTATTATAAACATAGCAATTGAGTTGTCACAATACAATATCAATGGCCTAGAAATAGAGTCAACTACTTTAAGCCCAGAAACTAAACTCTTCAATCATACATCATTGTTGTATCCTTAAAGCATGACACAAACTTGGCCTTCATAGTAGAAGTAGCAATCAAGGTCTACTTTTCACTTTTCCAAGACACAGCTTCACTGGCAAGCATAAAAATGTAAGTAGATGTTGATTTACGTGAATCAACATAGCCAAGGAAGTCTGCATTGGAGTAGCCAATCACTTCCAAATCGTTGGTTTATCTATACATAAGCATATAGTCCTTAGTTCTTTGAAAGTATCTCGTCACCTTTTTTGTAGCTCTCTAGTGGTCTAAACCTGGATTACTATGATATTGTCCCAACATTCCAACAACAAATGCAATGTCAGGCCTTATGAAAACCTGAGTATACATCAAGCTTTTAACAGTAGAAGCATATGGAATGTTCTTCATTTTCTCTCTTTCAAAATCATTCTTTGGGAATTGGTCCAAATTGAACTTATCGCCCTTCACAATGGGAGCAACACTTGGTGAACAATCTTTCATTCAAAATCTCTCTAAAACATTTTTGATATAGGTTTCTTGAGACAAACCCAAGATGCCTCGAAGTATGTCTTTATGGATCTTAATTCCAATGAAATAAGATGCCTTACCCATATATTTCATATTGTAATTTTTAGAGAGGAATTGTTTTACCTATTGTAGCAAACCCTTATCGTTGGTTGCAAGCAAAATGTTATTCAGGTATAAAATCAAAAAACATATCTTACTCCCTCTAACCTTCTAGTATATACATTAATCCATGGGGTTTTCAACAAATACGAATGAAGAAATTACTCCATGGAATTTATAATACCATTGGAAGGATGTTTGTCTTAGTCTGTATATGGACTTATTAAGCTTATAAACTAAATGCTCACCATCACTAGAGACAAATCTTTCAGATTATTTCATGTAAACTTGTTCTTTTATGTCATCGTTGACAAATACTACTTTCACATCCATTTTTTGCATCTCAAGGTCAAAATGGGCTACTAATACCAATATAATATGCAAGAAATCTTTCTTAGATACAGAAGAGAAAGTCTCCATACAATCAATTTCTTCTTATTGAGTGAATCCCTTAGCAATAAATATAGTCTTGTATCTCTCAATGTTGCCCAACGAGTCTTTCTTTGTCTTAAAGACCCATTTACATCCAATGGATTTCTCACCATTAGGCAATTCAATAAGGTTCCAAACTCCATTACTCTTCATAGAACTCATCTGATCCCTCATAGCATCGTACCATATTTTATACTCTTTACAACTTATGGCTTGCGAAAAGGATTCAAAATCATTCTCAGCTCCAATGTTACACTCAGATACTTGTAGATACACAAAATAATCACTTGAAATTGTCAATCTTTTAAGTCTAGTAGATCTTCTTAATGTCACACCATCATTTTCTTGGGAATTATGACGTTCAACTTGTTGTTAAGAAGTTTCAGGAATCTCTTAAACAATTTGATCTATTGGAATGTTGTCAACAACTTGTGAAATTTCAATGATTGGTTGTTCAATACTAGCTTTTACTTAAGGGGTGTTATGAACAACAATCAATCTATCTCCTCAAGTGGAAGTTTAATACTTTAAATGATTAGCATCAGGAACTATGTTCTTGATTTGATCGCTCCCAATAATAAAGTCATAGTCAAGAAACTTTGCATTTCATGATTCCACAAACTTGGTGTTGTGAAATGGACAATAAAATCTATAGCCCTTAGACCGTTTGACATTTCCAATGAAATACCCATTAATGGTCCTTGGATCTAGCTTCTTATTTAGTGGATTATAAATCCTCACTTCAGACGAGTATCCCCAAATGCACATATGTTGCAAACTCGGTTTCCAACCTTTCCATACTTTAAATGGCATCTTTGAGATAACGTTGGTTGGAACTCAATTTAATATCTACACAGCCGCCTTTAAAGCTTTAGTCCACCTAGATTTAGGAAGATTGGAGTAGCTAAGCATACTCCGCACCATATCCAATAATTTTCGGTTCCTCCTTTAGGCTACACCATTCTGGTCTAGTGAACTAGGCATTGTGTATAGGGCAATTATCTGATGCACTTGAAGTAACTTAGAAAATGGACCGGGCACTTGTCAATTCTCAGTATATCTACCATAATATTCACCACCTATATCTGATCTTACGAGCTTTATTTTATTTCTACATTGTCTCTCTACTTCAACTTTAAAGATCTTGAAGGAATCTAATGCTTTGCTCATATTATGATGCATGTAGAGGTACATATATCGAGAAAAATCATCAATAAAGGTGATAAAATATTTTTGACCTCGTATGTCCATGTCTGGACAACATATATTAGTATCTATGATTTCTAACATGTGAAAAGTTACCATGCTTAATTAAAAAAAAAAAGTTTTAACAATTTAAAAATTAAAAAAAAAAATTTACTTTTTTCATTTTTTGTGTGTTTGGTTTTATTTCTATTTTGTGTGATTTAGTAATTTTTCGAATAAAAAAAATTTTCACAAAAATTTATCTTTTCTTTAAATCAAATTTAAGTAAATAGTCAAGTCTTTTGTACTGTTAGATTAATTTTTGAAAACATATCATGAAATATTTTGTAATTATTTTTGATAATTAGTTAGTTTTTGTCATAATTAGTATTTCTTGATAAGATGTAGAAATTATATTAAACCCAAAATCGGTGTTTATGAATTGTTTTTAGTGGAGACTACCTTTGTGAGATATAATTTGAGCCTAATTTCCTTTATTGAGTGAAATATATATTTTTTTCTACTCCAAACACATTTCTTATTTCTTCAAATTTTTAGATGATCTCTATAGGTATTAGCATTGAATGTATGAATTTTTTTTTTCATCTTAATAAGTATCATATATTTTTTATTATTATTTTTGCTTAGATTAAATGATTTGAGTAGAAATTGATAAGATATGCTTATATCTCATTTATGCATGACTACTACAAAAACAAAAAGACATATCTCGGGGTTACCTAAACCAAGATCAAACAAAAAGCCACAAAATTAACCACTCACCAAAATCCAAAAATGTACAATCTGTACATGGGTTGACTCTCTAAAAAATACACATATTGAAAAATATCTACTGAGAAAAAAAGAGAGAGATAAAAACAATTATCATCTACATACTATAACCCGCATTGCCTACAAAGTTGTGAGTAAAGGCTAATTACAAAAAGAAAGCTATAAGAAGTAATTCCCTAAAAAGTCATTGCAATTTCTTCATTTGTAAAAGGCATATATCTTGAAATTCTTTCTTAATGAGTTTGATTTATGCATGAAAATAATTTTTATATATGATATCTTTATAATTTATACATTTGATTCCTTTCATGAGATCAATGTTAAAATAACACTTTGAGCCTTTATTCTTTATACATATGCGAACATATTAGTTCATTTCTATACATCAACTCTTTCGCATATAAATTAGTATGAGTGTTTGAACCCATAGGATTGTGTTTTGAGAGTATTGACTTGTGAGGAATAGAGTCGAGGCTTAGATTCGATTCATGACACCGAAATTGGGTGAAATTAAATTGATACATTTTTGATATGAAATATGAAAATGATTTTCGACTAATTATTATAATAAATCATGATTGTTTAAAGAGATTAAAATAACTTATGCTTGAGATTTTAATTATGATCTTAAAGGAGATTAAAAAGTATGAGACATTTTGTGAGATGTTGATAATTTGTGATGTTGTTGTAAATTTAATTTTTAAGTTGTTTGTTTTTATTGTTTCTTTTATTTCTACATTAAGTACAATGTATGTGGGAAACATTACAGGAAACCCACACGAGACACAAACTCGCCCACTAGGGCAACCAAGGGGTATAAAGGCTTGTAGCATAGGCAAAATGCAACCGAGTCAATCCACGGAAGTGATATAGGATAGTTTAATTTTTAGTTTTTATCGCTTCTCTTGCTAAGGGACTAGCAAGGCTGGTTGGGAGGTTGTGATGAGTGCTCAAAAAGCACTAAAATAACCATGATTTTATGCACATTAATTGATTAAATATATATATATTTATATCTTTTATCATATATTTATATAAATTTGTCTTTTTTCGAATCACGGGTAGTTTTTTTGTTTTCCAGGAATTTTGCCCTAAAAAAGAAATGTAAAGACTCAAAGAAGAATACTTGAAGCAATACATCACAAATAAATTAATAAATAAGTGGAAAAAGGTCAACAAACATTGAAAAATTGGACAAAATGGGTCGAAAAGGTCAAAAATGTCAAAATGTCAAAAAAGGCGGAAAATCGCCAGCTGGGCCAGCATCTAAAGCCCCATTACTTGTCGCGCAAATCGCCTTTAATGCCGCGCCGCTGATTGCAGCGGGTGTTTAGATACGCGCGGCTGATCGCTTCAATTACGCGCGGGCTGGCGGGTTCTGCCATACGCGCGGCTGCGCGCGGGTTCTGTTCATGCGCGAGCTGACACGCCAGCGGGTTGCCATCGTTTCACGCGCGGCACAAGGCCTTGTCTTCAGCGCAGCGTTAACGCTGCGACCCATTTTCACGTGCGGCGCCAGCGCGTTACTTACGCTGACGCGTCATTGATGACTTAGCGAGGTCCAAAACACGTTTTATTTTTTTTAATATTTTTTAGAGAGAAAAATGAGTAAAAAAATGTTAAAAAAAATATTAAAAAATAAAAACGTGTTTTGGACTGCTGATATCAATGACAAGCGTCAGCTACGTATACCACGTGAAATGGGTCAAACGTTAGCGCTTTTGGCTGGTTGTGCTGAGCGTAAGGCTGTGGCCAGGTTGTCGGCGCGCGTGCAGTGCATTGCCGCATCTTGAACAAGACCTCACATCTTGTCATAGCTGTATGGCATCTAATAGAGACTCAAGGCTGTTAGTTGTCGCGCGCATTGAATAGAACGCGCGCATAACCAGCCTTGCCGCGCATGAACAGAACTCCGCGCGGTTACTGCGGTCATGAACGGTACAGCGCGTTAGGCCGCGCGCATTTAACCATGACTCCGCGATTTGGGCGGGCGCAGGCCCTCCTGTAACTGGCAACGAGCGCGGCGGCGATTTTCCGTCTTTTGACATTTTTGACCTTTTCGACCCATTTTGTCCAATTTTTCCATGTTTGTTGACCTTTTTCCACTTATTTATTAATTTATTTGTGATGTATTGCTTCAAGTATTCTTCTTTGAGTCTTTACATTGCGTTTTTAGGCCAAAATTCCTGAAAAATAATAAAAATACCCGTGATTCCGAAAAAGACAAATTTATATAAATATATGATGAAACATATAAATATATATATATTTTTAATGAATTAATGTGCATAAAATCATGGTTATTTTAGTGCTTTTTGAGCACTCATCAACATGCCTCAAAATCAGTAAAATCAGTAATGCACAAATGTCTCAAAATCAGTAAAATCTAGAGTACTAAGTACCTTATCTTTAACTAATCTTTTAATTCTTTCTAAAGATATATGTCCTAATCTCCTATACCATAATGTAGAAGATTCATCATTAATAATACACCTTTTAGTGCTAGTTTGAACATACATATCATTATGAGTGGCATTATTTTTTAAATTAATGTAGTAAAGACCATCAATCAAAATACCATTCTCAATACAATCAAATTTATAAAATAAACTGAAATGTTTTTTTTCTGAAAAGAGAAAGGAATAACCAGAAGGTACAAGTCTTGAAATAGAAATCAAGTTTCTAGAGAAACTTGGAACATAAAAAGTCTTTTCTAACTCTAAAACAAAACCACTACTTCAAATTAAACTACATATCCCTACAGCTTCCACATGTGAGCCCATCTTATTACCGGATAAGATGTATTGCTCATTTCCCACTAGCTTCCTTAGGTTTTTCATACCCTGTAAGGAGTTTGCAACATGGATTGTAGATCCAGAATCAATCCACCAAGTGTTAATATTAACATTAACCATATTAGATTCATAACAAACAAACAAGGTTGGATTACCTTTATCCTCAAGCCATTTCTGGAATTTGATACATTCCTTCTTTATGTGTCCCTTCTTCTTACAGAAAAAAAAACACTTGGCTTCTTTCTTAATATCAGTCTGAGGTGGAACTTTCTCTTTCCCTGTCTATTTTTTTTAGATTTACATTTCCCAAGAATTGTAGTCAACATTGCACATTCACCAAGATTTATAACAAGCTTCCCTTCCTCTTGAAAACACATGGTCATTAGTTCATTGATTGACCTTTTTTTCTTATATGTGTCATACGAGATTTTGAATGGCCCTTACTATTGTGGGAGAGTGTTCAGGATATAGTGCACTAGGAAGGATTTTGACATCTCAACCTCGAGATTCTTAAGTTGAGCCATCATGTCCCTCATTTGCATAATGTGCTAGCACACACCTTTCGTACTAGTGAGTCTTAAGGAAGAGAACTGCATACTAAGCGTGCTTACCAAAACCTTATCTGAAGTGACGAACTAATCATCAATGGCTTTTAGTAGGTCCCGAACATTGGTATGCTGATCAACAGAACCACGAATACCAACAAAGATCTTAGTCTTAATGAACATCACCTTAAGACGATTAGATTGCTCTTATTGTTCATAAATCATGATATTCGTTGGAGTGCTAGTTTCAATAATTTTAGGTGGTTCGTTTTTCCTAATAGTAGAGTCAATATCCATCCATCATAGATGAAGGAGAATTCTTTCCTTCCATACTTTGTAAATATTATATGCTTATTAAAATTTGAGACCTAAATAAAAGTCATTCTTTACCAATGTAAATCATGGAAAAATGTAAATATAGTGACATAAAATTGCTTGTGGGTTAAAGTTCTAATTAAATTAGATTCAACTTAACTTCATGATGACTTACATAATTTGGCATAATTTATCACTTCTCAACTTTAAATTTATTCTAATTTTATTTATTTATTATTGAATGTAGACTTCGTTATTATTATTTAAATTTTATTGCAAATTTGAAGATAATAAAGATCTAAAATTTTAGAAGCATATCATTTCAGAACTCTCAAATTTAAATTAAGATGTTTCTAAATATATATGAGATTGGAAGGATATATATTATATATTATATATAATAGAAGGAACAACCAAAGGGAACTGGCGTAAGGAAAGCATATTCTTTTTACAGTAAATTTCAATTACAACAACCTTAGTGACTTCTCTAGATAAAATTGATATTAGTATAATTTTGGTATTTGTCAAAAGTAAGTTACTAATCTCTGAGGACGATACTCTTCTTATTATTTTATTATAAAACTATGATACCGTGCACTTACAGTTTTTCACCGATCACTTTATGATAAAACTATCAAATTATGTTTCCTTTCCTAATCCCTATGGGTAAATTAGAAAATATAATTTGTATTCTATGCTAATGAATCACACAAAATATAATAAAAATTTACGTGGGATAAGATTTATTATATCACATATGATTAATCCCAATTAATATTTATTTTCTAAATATAATCATAAATAAACCTTATTATAGTTTTAATTAATTAAAGAAATTATAGCTATTCCCTATTTAATTAAACCATATGAATCACTTAAACATTAACTAAATCCTTAGGCTCAATTATTATATAAAACAATAAGTAATATTAATTTAATTCTAAATGTACAAATATTATCTAATCCAAGATTGCATGTATAAAGAAATGACAATAAATTATACAAGCAAAATAAATAATATAAGCACAAATTAAATTCATAAAGAGCCATTACCCATTAATTCTATTACGCATAAATTATTTAACCAAATTTCATATGTATAATAAATCACAAAATTTATATATATAAATACCAAAACATATAATTTAAGCATAATGAATTTAAACATAAATAAATGTTAATGTGCAAAAAATTATTTAAACAAATGTGACATAAATAATAAATAACAAATATTATACATATGACACACCGAAGTTAAATAAATTAATCATATTAAAATTATAACTTCATTCAACATTAAAATCAGCCAAAATAAAAATAAAAATTCTGAATTTTTTGGCCACTAAAACATGTTTTTCTCTTCATGGCTACAAATGACATGTCATTTTTCTCGTCTTCAACCTCCAGTCGGGTCACACGACTCGGTTTCAACCCGAACAAAGGCCCAATGGTTTCTCATAATTTTGGTGACAAAAAATGGCACTCTTTTTATCAAAATTCTCAAAATTTGATTTCCCAGTTATTAATGATCTCAATTTGAATCAAAAACATCAAAATAAAATAAAACAATTAATTCCAAAATTCCAATAAACACGAATGGCGAATTGGAATGATGCTTTTCATGTTTTTTCACATTTTAATTCATAGAATCATTTGAATATTAATACAAAAATAATTTATAATTTCTATATGCATCAAAACTGAGCCAACTAAAAAATTCAATTTCAAGGTGTTACAGTGAAATAGAGCAAAACAGAGATGAATATAAACTGATCAAGACAGAGGTAATAAGTTGCTTTGATACCAAATGTAAGCATAATTGAATGATCCAAAAGCAGAATAAATAAATTAAAGTGATCGAAAACTTGTAAAGTAAAGAATCTTACCTCCAGCTATTAAAATTGTTCTCTAAGCTGTAAAACAAATAAAATATTTTGCTCTCTGTATTGGAATCTTCTAAGCCCCCAACATCACTTAGATTAGATGTTGTATTTTGATGAAAATTATGTGTTTGAACTTAGGGATCATAACAGCCTTTTTATAACCATGCTTCCCATTAAAACTTTAACAACGTTACCAACTTTTATCCATAACCAATGAGTTATGGATCTTCAATGACAGAAACGTATGGACTACACTAAATGATCTGTTAAAGAAAAATGGATTAAAATTTAAAATTGGAAAATAGAAATGGATTGGTTATATAACCAAACTAATTAGCTTTTTAACTCCTTAGTGACTCGTGTAGGATTTCCCTAGCATATGTGAACGTATCTAATAAGTACATGTGTTGGTTACCATAAAAAAATGTTAGATAAATTGTGTACCTGATTAAGGAAACTTTTGGGTATTCTTTGTTTGAAGTAGCTGATACTAAATTCTTGAAAAGTAAGTTCTAGATAACTTAAACAAAATAGTCGTACCTAGGGCTAACAACCATCTGAAGATATATCACTCTCTATTTCTCTCTTTTCCTTTCCATTTATTTTCTAAAGAACCATTTCCCATGCCCTTTTGTGTGGCTGAGTCTTCAAAGCTTCTAAAAGCCAGCCATTGTTTATAGAAACCAAGTTCTCTTGCTGTGAGGAAGAGCTTGTTTTGTTAGTGAATTAAGGAGCTCCTCTAGGGAGCTCCTCCCAGCTTCTTCTTCTTCAAATATAGTTTAAACGCATGTGAGACCCTAAGTCTTTAGAATTAATTTTAAGAATTTTATAAAATATATTTTTAGTGGTATTTTAATATGTACCAATTTTTCAGGAATTTTCATACAAAAATCAAGTTTTTCTATAATTATTGAACTATTTTGGACAATTGGTTGACGAGAGTGGCCATAGAGTGATAGATGAGTAGCAACGAAGGACCAATGAATAATGGCAAAAAGGGTGGCAATAAAATTTGCAAATTTGTGGGGGCTCACCGTGGTGTTTACAAGGGTGGTCAACGAGGAGCACTTTTGCCTATAAATATGCACATAGATCAACCATTTCCTCACACTAAAATCTCATCATCTCTTTCTCTCTCAATAATTTTGTTCTTATAAAAATATTATCATTTTTTGTATGCTTCTAAGTGGGCAAAAATATTCAAACATTCGAGTAAGTAAGAATGAAGTATGAGATTGGAGAAATGTTTTTGAATTTCAAGTGATTGATGTAGGAGTATTGAAAGGAAAAGTGTGGATCTACTCCTAAATAGTCAATAAGATAATCTTTCCAATTATTGTAAAATTATTATTCATCTAAATTATAAATTACTTCTGATTATTAAAATGAAAGTTTATAAATTCTAACCAAAATGAAAAAGGACACGTTTAAAGAAGTAGGAGAAGTAGGAGCCTAAGATGGATATATTTTCATATATAAGATTACTTTAATTTTTCTTTATGCCTTCTTTTATAAATTGGGATGCATATTCATGTGTTTAAAAAAAGTAAAAATTGATACCATCTTTAATTAATAAATTTTTATGGAAGCATATATACATTTTCATGATATAATAGGTAATGTTAACTTTTATACTGGTACAATTACTTTTATGATAGGAGATGTGATATTTAAAATGTATATTACATCTGTGATTTTATGCATGCATCATGAAGTTTTTTTTTTGTGAGGAGTTTTAATTGTGTTATTCTTGTCGAGTTTTCTACCCTAGTGATACTTGTTGTAGTAGACGAATTTTTATATAGACCACAGTAGGCATTTACATATTAGTCTTGTTGAGTTTGGTATCCTAGAGATACTTATTGTAGTATAGTTTAACCACACATGTGCCTCATAGTGCCTTGGAGTTGACCATCTATGTGCCTCGAAGTTGATCAATACATGTTCCATATACATTGGTTACATGGAATGTACACTCACATTGGTTCATGAAACAAGGAAGTATAAGTATACTTGATTTTTAAATAAAATCTCCCCACTATTATATACTATATACAAGACTATTGCTTTTATCGACATGCATAAGATATTTAAAATATATTGCATGCATCATTGTAGACATGCATGAGATCTTTATGTATTGAGTACTCTCTTACACTATTATATACTATATACAAGACTATTGCTTTTGATAAGAGTCAAATTATTGCATTTTTGTTATGATTTAAATGTTGATATTTGTGTGAAAATTGTGTTTATTTGATTATTTAATCCACAAATGTCATTTCACGGGTATTTCATGTTTAAAGTGCAATTTCAAGTAAAATCATGATTTTGGAGAAGTTTGGGACAAATTTCAATGATCGGGATTGGGTAAAAATAAAAAGAAAACAAAGTTTTAAAATTTGAAAATCCCGCCGTCGGCGAGATGATTATCGCCGCCGGTGAAAATCTTCCCTAGAGCATGGATTTTGGCAGATGCAATCTCGCCGCCGGCGAGATTATTTAGCTGTCGACGAGACACCTTTAGCCGCTGGCCAAATTCATCTCGCCACCGGCGAGAATCGGAAGAACCAAAATTTTTCGTTTTTCTAGAAATCTCGCAACGGCAAGAATAATGTCTTCGTTGGCGAGTTTCGTCCGAAAACACATTTTTTATGTTGTTTTGTTCCAAAATTTCCCCCAAAACCGTAGATCTATATATACAATATGATGGAGAAAGAGGCCACTGTAGAGAGGAGTAGATCTGAGAGATTTTGGAGGAGAGAAGGCAATTTTGGAGAGAAAGTTTGGAGAAGGTTGAAGGATTATCACAATTATTGCTACTAAGTGTTCATCTTCAAGAGTTTTTCATCTCTTCTCCTTAACTTTCATTTTCTGCATTTTATTCAGATTTGTTATTCATGGATTCAATTGAGATAATGTTTGTTCTTATTTCCATTATGAACTAATTCAATTTTGCTAAGGCTATGATGTAGTTGAATCAAGAAAATCTGATTTCTTTTGTTATTGTTATATGAGTTCATTGTTTTCGAGTTGAGTATTTATTTCCATGCTTAATGCTTTTAAATTTCTAGCCAAGATTTAGATGATTTGTTTCATTATATTGAGACCGAGAGGAGATGTGTAATGAATGCTTCTTGTGATAAATACTGTATGTTGAATGCGAGTGTGAGAACTAATGCATGATGTATGTGGTTATTCTAAAAATTCCATAAATCGTAATGTGCTTGTTTGTGATTAAATCTTCATAGAAATATAGTTGGTTTTCATAGATAAGTAATTATAATATAACTCGAGAGAGAGTATTAGGTAAATTTGGGTTTTTCAACCATCACTTTTAGCTTTGATTCTCATATAACGTGGCTTGAAATCGGATTGAATTGATTTAGCAAAATCAAATGCCTTAGTGTTTTTAATCATTTGTGAACAACATTCAATTGTGTTATTTGCATTTAGTTTTAAGTTAATTTGCTTCTTAAACAATTTCAACAATTCGGTTTTCAAATAAAATTAGGATTAATCAATTTCGATACTTAATAATGGCATTCCTTGTCGGTTCGATATCCGTACTTTTGTACACTTTATTACTTGAACGATTCGTACACTTGCGAAAATAAACATCAGCTTTTATCAACATGTATGAGAACTTTATAATATATTGCATGCATCATTATAGACATACATGAGATCTTTATAATATATTGCATGCATCATTATAGAAATACATGAGATCTTTATACATTAAGTAATCTCTTACTAAATTGTGAGATGACTATTAATCGCTTACTAAATTGTGAGCTGACTCCATACCTTTCCCTCACCTTTTAGCTACAGTATTGTGATATTTGTACATTAAGTAATCTCTTACTAAATTGTGAGATGACTATTAATCGCTTACTAAATTGTGAGCTGACTCCATACCTTTCCCTCACCTTTTAGCTACAGTATTGTGATATTTGTAGTAAAGATACGGAGCTTAATTTTAGAGGATTTAGCCGTTAAACATTTGACGTATAAATCTTATTTCTTTATTTAGCTATTTTAGTTATTGTATAAGCATGTTTAGACCACTATAATTTAATGATTAAACCTAAATATTTTGATTAAATTTATGGATTTATAATGAATTTTGTTTTAAATTATACAATCTTTAAGGGTATTCAAATTGTTTTTATTTCACGATAAATTGATTGATTTTTAGTTTATTTTTCATAATTATTTAATAAATTTTCTTTTAAATATATTTCTCTTCTTAAAATTCATGTATACGTATTTTGGGTGTGACAACGCCATTCTAAAGTTGTGTTTGGTGGCCGTCGTAATTTGGTGGTTGTGTTAGAGGTTTTTTAGTGTAACGAAGTTTACGAAAGATGTCAAATTAGTTCAATGAGCTACAACAACACTCAAGTTAGCATATCAAGATTGAGGCTTTTTTTTTTAGCATAGGACTTAGTGTTTACTTTCAAATTGTGAATAGAATTTTTTTTTAAATATTTTAAAGTGTCTAAAGAGTCTCTTTTGTTTGTTTTACAATTTTATGGTGTTATATTTTATATTGTTTCTTCTAGAGGTTGGTTATTTTATCATTTTAGATTATTTTATAACTTAGATTGTTGTTCAGGATTGCTTTCTTTCTTTAACTTCTAAGTTTACTTGTTAGAACATTAACGGAATATTTCATTTTGGTTTAAAAAAAGAAAAGACAGAAAAATAAGTTCTATTTCTAAGACTTACATAATAAGGTTTTGTAAAAAAAAATAATAATTTATTAAATACTTGAATTATTACGAGAGGTTTTTGACTTAAACTTTTCTCTAATTTTCAATACCGTTTGCTTATTTCCTTCATATTTTTTATTATAGAAAAATCAGAAATTTCATTAATTAATTTGTTAAAAATAAAGAATCTAAATACATAATAAATTATGACTCATACAACATTATAAATATTACTATGTATGGTTCTAGTGTTAATATATTACTAATATTTGCCTCCAATTAATGGCTTTCTATTTATTTGAATTACTTTAATAAGTTATTTATTTCAACTAGTTTTATTAATTTAAAATATTTTGCTATTATAATACCATCTTCAATAAATAAAGTAACCTATTTATATCTAAGATTATATATACTTAATTGGAAAAATAACCTAAAACAAAAAGGAAAAGATTTATGAAGTGCACTAGAGTAAATTAATTCATGGGAAGATACACAACCATAGATCTATGATCTATAGATGGTTTTATGCACTAGAGTGAAAATAAAAGAAGTAATTACTCAGAGAAAAAATTAATTTCTCTAGAGGAAGTGTCGGGAAATCTTTTACTCTTACATGTATTTTGTATTTGTTAATATTTCTCTCTAAAAAAAATGTACTTTTAGATTATTGAAAACATTGCCTCAATAAGAAGATATCTAAAGGAGAAGATGCAAGACAAAAAGGCTATGGTTTTTAATAAACGAGAAAGCGGCCAAGTCATTATCTCGTTTGCTTTCTACTTTACCATTGAACATTAATTCTATCAACCTAAATTGTTAATTTTGTAATTTATATATAAATTAACTTCAACATTTACAGAATAAATGACTCTCTTTTTTTTTAAATGTTAAATGTCTCATTTAACATTAAAATAATGAATCTTACAAAAAAAAACTAAAATTAGTGAGAGCTTCTAAAAATTTAAGAATCAAATTAGATTAAAAAAAATAATATTATAATTGTAAGAATTATGAGTGTAAATTATTTTCGTAGACAAAATATTTACATATAAATTTATTTTTAAGTTTACAATTAAGTCCATCAAATAAAGTCGAAAAAATGTCAAAATTTTATATAGTCGTATTTCATGTATATCTTTTATAACTATGACATATAAGATTACACTTATACATTTAATAGTACATGTGCATAAATTTAAAATTATTTTTATTGATAAAATATTTATTTAAATTTGAATCAATTTTTAAAATTATAGATTAATTATTTCTTTAATGTATTTCAATATTTTTGAGATGTGTAATAAAAATAATCTTTTTATAATATTAAGAATTTTAATTGAATTTGAAAAATAAATTTCAATAAATATTTCACTCCAATATTATTATATTATTACTATTATATATATAGGATGACGTGGCTGGATAGCAATTGACTTGACTTGAGAGCTGCTGAGAATTGAGACTCCGGGAATTAGAAAGAAGCCAGTCAAAAACCGAAAAGGTGAACATCCAATAGCGGCATTGGAAGATGATATAGGAATTAATTTATATATAGGTAGTGAATGAAAAGGTGGAGTTGTATAAATGATTACGTTAAAAGCTGAACCTGGGTTTTTCATTCATTAGCAATATACCTCATTGGAGCAGTATCAGAGATACAAGTATATTAGAGGCAACGGTGAGTCGAAGTTAGAAAGTAATTGGAGCAGAATATCAGTATCAAAGATACAAGTATATTAGAGGCTGAGTGGAAGTTAGAAAATAATTGTGGGAGAAAGAATTAATTAAAGAGAATAATTAATATCAAATTCATATAGTATATGAGATAGTTGTTTGGAATTTTTATCTTTATATAACTTCTTTTTGATTATATTTTTACATGTTTAGATTAAATAATTTCATGCCTATATTATCATTATTATTGAATTTGATTATTAAATTTCAAGAAGTTATTTTTATTACACGTGTACTTAATCTTTTTATTCTAAGAATTGCTAGTTGATTTGATTTAAGTGACATATTTTGAATTATTTAGTTAGGATTATTAATTATTAAATCTGTTTTATAACATACATGAACACTTGTGTTTTTGGTGCTAACCTTTTTGGAGTTGATTCGTGAAGGATCTAATTGGCATAAAATTTATTGAAACGTTAGTCTGAATATTGCCCACCCACGCTATTATTAGAAACCAAATGAAAGAAAGAGGGTAATCTGTTAGACTTATACTCTTTGATGGGTATAATTACCCTTACAAGAAGGCTTGCATGCAAGCTTTTCTCAAACAAGATGAAAAAGTTTGGGATGCTATTCTTTATGGTTGGAAATGACCTTCAGTAACAAAAAATGGTATAACAATCATAAATTCAAGAAAAAATTAGACCATTGAAGAACACACTCTTAATTTGGCAAACCAAAAAGGTCTAAGCTTAATCTTTATTGTAGTATTGATGGATGAGTTCCATCTCATCTTTGACTATAATACTATTAAAGATTCAAGGAATGCACTTACTCATACTCATGAGGGAACTTCTCAAGTGAAACAAACAAAATTGAGATTGCTAACATCTCAATTTGATTCCATTAAAATGAGCAACAATGAAACTTTTGATCAATTCTATGCTCGTTTTTGTCATATCACTAATGTTTGTTATAACCTTGGTGAGAAAATTCCACAACCTATACAAGTATGTAAACTCCTAAGCTCATTAACAACAAACTAAAAGATGAAAGTTACACTAATAGAGAAAAGTAAGAATATGGACACATAAAACATTGATGAACTTGTCAAGTCAATTCAAACTTATGAGTTTACTCTTGATCCACCCACAAAAAACAAGATTGCGGTATTCAAAAGCTCCAAATAAATGTCTGATAGTGATGAGGATATGAATGATGGGTCACTAGTCTTGTTAGCACAAAAATTTAAGAAGTTCCTGAAAAAGAAGAGTTAATAGAATAATCAATCCAACAAGGGATAATCTAGTCGCTAAAGGGAACGAAAGTCAAGGAAAATCAAGCCTCCTTCCTTCGATGGTCAGAAAACTAACCCCACTAGTCCTCAATGCTTTACTTGTGGAGGCTTTGGCCATATTTCTATAAAATGTGCGAACAATAAAAAGAAAGTTCAAAAAGCCTTTAATGCGACACTCAGTTACACAGAAAGTGAGCAAGATAGTGCTAATAACTCTGAGGATGATGGCACTAACTATCGTGCCTTCACTATAACTACTGATGAGCAAAACCGGCATCGCCGATCCTACCAATACTTTGGTTTTATATTTATAAAACTCTCGCAAGTGTACGAATCATTTCGTGGAAAATGATAAGTATACTCCCAAGGTCGATCTAAGGAAGGAATATATGTGGTTTTCAATTTATTATTCAAACTTTTAAAAATGAAATTAAATCTTAAACATCCTGTCACGATATTTGGGTTTTTGTGTTTTTTAATCTAAGAACATAAAAATAAGCATAGATACAGATTCAATAAACACTGATGCAAATTTTATCATTTATAATAGTGGAGTATTTATGGATATAATAACTAAGTAATTATGCTTGATCATATTATTTAGGTTATTAAAGATATGAATTTATATTTATTGATTCTCCCTTTTTTGTATGAATATCACCATTGGTAGGGTTAGATATTTTTTGTTAACTAAACAAATCAATTAACACCTATGGGTGGGGTTGATAACTAATTTGGTTAATTAAATTAATTCCTTTTTTCCTAAGTGATTGAAAATGAACCATTTAAATGACACCTTTGGTGGGGTTAGACAATTTAAACTTTATTCAAGGTGTCCAAATTAAACCTAAGAATTTAGTTAACCGAGTACTAACTTTTAAGTTTTAAAACCACTACTAAAAACATGTTATCAATACATTTTCAAATAATAATTCTTATAAAAACTTTTGAAATAGAGCTTCACTCTAACTACCGGGCGATTGTACCAACAAATAAAAGAGCACTACTTTAAATCAGACCGGATAACTAAACCTTAAAATCTAATTTTTAGATTTAAGTTTGTAATGAAAAATAGTATATTTCTTTCTAACATTCTTAATATAAAATCTTGAATAAAAATAAAATCAATTCATTTCAGAGATTTTTACCTATTTAATATTCCGCAAGCATAACAACGATATTATTATATCATGTTTACAAACATCTAGCAAAGTTAAGTTTAATAGCAGACAAATTAAATATAACATGTAAGAATAAAGCATAAAAAATAACTGTAAAAAAAATAAAATCCTTACAGTACTTTGATGCTATTCCTGTTATCGGAAAACCTCCAAAAGGAATTTGCACTCCCATTTATTGAATCAAAAAGCAAATAAATTACAAAAACATAACTAGTTCTTCTCAAAAAGAGAAGAACTCTATGAAAAACAAAAAAAAACTAAGAAAAGAGAGAAAGAAAGAGAGAAGAGAATGTCTTTTTAGGTGTGTTTAGTTATGAAGAGAACGGGGGTATTTATAGGTGAGGATGGGAAGAAAAAGTGGGTGAAAAATGATAAAAAATGGTGAAAACGCAGAGTGGTGAATGATGATGTCATCCTACTGACGTCATGGTGATATGGGGCGAGTTTCCGTGCGCGGATGGGGTAGATGGGCATAGCGTAGGGCGTGGACCGGAGGCAGATGGGCAGCGGCACGCATAGACGGGAGTAGTGGTACGTGCGGTGCGCGCGGAATGGAGAGCTGGCTCGCACGTTGGCCAACGTGATTGGGCGGTTGTGCGCACGATTTCCTCCTTTTTGACATTTTTGACCCATTTTGTCCAATGTTTCCATATTTGTTGACTTTTCCTCATTTATTTATTAATATATTTCTGATGTATTGCTTCCAGTATTCCTCTTTGAGTCTTTAAGTTATGTTTTTAAGCGAAAATACCTGAAAAACTATAAAAATACCTGTGATTCCGAAAAAGACAAATTTATATAAATATATGATAAAATCATATAAATAGATATATTTTTAATCAATAAATGTGCATAAAATCTTGGTAATTTTAGTGCTTTTTGAGCACTCATCAAAACCCCTAACCAGCTTCTTGCTAGTCCCTTAGCAAGAGAAGCGATAAAAACTAATAATTAAACTATCCTAAATCACTTTCTTGGATTGACACGGTTGCATTTAGCCTATGTAACAAGCCTTTAAACCCCTAGGTTTCCCTAGTAGACGAGTTTGAGTCTCGTGAGGGTTTTGAGTAATGATACCCACAAACATTGAACTAAATGTAAAAATTAAAAGAAATAATAAAAACAATCAACTTAAAAACTAAAATTACAACAAAATCAAAAAATTAACTTTTAAGAATAAAAGAAAACAACATATCATATAAATGTCTCATACTTTTTAATCTCCTTTAAGATCATAATTAAAATCTCAAGCATAAGTTATTTTATCTCTTTAAACAATCATGATTTATTTTAATAATTAGTTGAAAATCATTTTCATATTTCTTATCAAAAATGTATCAATTTAATTTCACCCAATTTCAGTGTCTAGAATCCGAATTCGCTTCGACTCTATTTCTCACTAGTCAATACTCTCAAAACACTGAATCCTATGCGTTCAAACACTCCTACTATTTTATATGCGAAAGAATTGATATATAGAAATGAACTAATATGTTTGTATATGTATAAAGAATAAAGGCTCAAAGTGTTATTTTGATGTTGATCTCATGAAAGGAATCGAATGTATAAATTATAAAGATATCATACATAAAAATTATTTTCATGCATAAATCAAACTCATTAAGAAATAATTTCAAGATATTTGCCTTTTACATATGAAGAAAGTGCAATGACTTTTTAGGAAATTACTTCCTATATCTTTCTTTTGTAATTAGCTTTTACTCACAACTTTGTAGGCAATGTGGGTGTATGTAGATTATACTATATATTCTTTATCTCTCTATTTTTTTCTAAAGATACTTTTCAATATATATCATTTGTTTTAGAGAGTGAACCCATGTACAAATTGTACATTTTTTAGGATTTTGGTGAGTGGTTAATTTTGTGGCTTTTCTGTTTGATTTGCTTTAGGTAACCCTAGATATATCTCTTTTTTTTTTGTAACAGTCATGCATGAATGAGATAAAAGCATATACTATCAATTTCTACTCAAATCATTTAATCTAAGCAAAAATAATAATAAAAAATATACGACACTCTATTAAGATGAGAAAAAATTCATACATTCAATGCTAATACCTATAAAGATCATCTAAAAATTTGAATAAATAAGAAATGTGTTTGGAGTAGAAAAAATATATATGTCACTCTGAATAAGGGAAATTAGGCTCAAATTATATCTCACAAGGGTAGTCTCCACTAAAACAAATTCATAAACACCAATTTTGGGTTTAATATAATTTCCACATTTTATCAAGAAATATTAGTTATGACAAAAACTAACTAATTACCAAAAATAATTACAAAATATTTCAGGATATGTTTTCAAAAATTAATCTAACAGTACAAAAGACTTAACTATTTACTTAAATTTGATTTAAAGAAATGATAAATTTTTGTGAGAAATTTTTTTTTAAATTCCAAAATTTACTAAATCACACAAAACAAAAATGAAACCAAACACAAAAAATGAAAATGTGAACATAAAAAAAAGTATATTATTACTTTTTTTTATTTTTTTATTTTTTTATTTTTAATTTTTTTTTAATTCCAAAAATAACTAAATCACACAAAACAAAAATAAAACCAAACACAAAAAATGAAAATGTGAACATAAAAAAAGAAAAAAAAATTATTATTATTATTTTAATTTTTTAATTTTTAAATTATTAAATCTTTTTTTAAAATTAAGCATGGTAACTTTTCACTACCCCCAACATAGAACTTACATTGTCCTCAATATAACAACTGTAAATTAAAGATAAAGTGAAAAGAAAAGAAAGATTACCTATTTCTTGAAAATGTGCAAATAGTAATGGAGAAATGCAGGTGCATCCATCATATTCATCATTAAAGCGTACACAAATAGATCGTTGTAAAGTTCTAACATCTCAACAAATATTTTTAGTTTTAACAATTTAAAATTTATTTACATGTAATTAAACTAAAATAAACAATAAAAATTAAATAAATAAAATTACCTAAAATGATGGGTTTCCTCTCATCCAGCGCTTAGTTTAACGTCTTAGCAAGACGTAACTTGGGGATTGCATTTTAAGTAAACTCAATATCTCCTCATCATTGAGTCAATCAAACCTATAGGTAAGACAAGGTTGTCTAACTACACTTTTTTAGTCATGCCCTATTGATTTTCAAATTTTTTTTGTACTTAAAACTAGGGGCATGCTTGAGGGTTTTAGATAACCCACATCTAGGTGCAAATCAAATAATTAAGGCATCAAAAAATAATTGTGCCTAGATCAAATAAAGCAACTAACTCCTTAGATTGTAATTAAAACTTTAAAATTTTGGAGATAGTTTCAGAATTTATTTATTTATTTATTTATTCTAATTTTTTTTAAGTTAAAATAACATAATCAGTATTAACCAAGAGTTCTCCCAGGAAATAATGGTGGTGCAAAGGCTCCTTAAAAACCATCCTCCTAGACAGAACAACGTTCTCAAGAAAGACTAGTGGCACAAAGGCTTCCAAGAACTAGTCTCTAGACAGAACTCCCTTATATCTTTACTTTTCATGCTATTAAAATTAAGTTAATTAAGTTAAGTTAATGAAAATCTAAGTTAATTAAGTTAGTAAAAATCTAAGTTAATTAAGTTAAGTTAAGTAAAAATCTAACTTAATTAAGTTAAGATAAGTAAAAATCTAAGTTAATTAAGTTAGTAAAAAACTAAGTTAATTAAGTTAAATGAAAATTAAGATAAAACATAGTTAAAGAAAAACTAATCAAAATAAAATAAAATAAAATCCAAAAACTTGATGAGGAAAACCGACATCGCCGATCCTGCCAATACTTTGGTTTTATATTTATAAAACTATCGCAAGTGCACGAATCATTTCGTAGAAAATGATAAGTACACTCCCAAGGTCCATCTAAGGAAGGAATATATGTGGTTTTCAATTTATTATTCAAACTTTTAAAAATGAAATTAAATCCTAAACATCCTGTCACGATATTTGGGTTTTTGTGTTTTTTAATCTAAGAACATAAAAATAAGCATAGATACAGATTCAATAAACATTGATGCAAATTTTATCATTTATAATAGTGGAGTATTTATGGATATAATAACTAAGTAATTATGCTTGATCATATTATTTAGGTTATTAAAGATATGAATTGATATTTATTGATTCTCCCTTTTTTGTATGAATATCACCATTGGTAGGGTTAGATATTTTTTGTTAACTAAACAAATCAATTAACACCTATGGGTGGGGTTGATAACTAATTTGGTTAATTAAATTAATTCCTTTTTTTCTAAGAGATTGAAAATGAACCATTTAAATGACACCTTTGTTGGGGTTAGACAGTTTAAACTTTATTCAAGGTGTCCAAATTAAACCTAAGAATTTAGTTAACCGAGTACTAACTTTTAAGTTTTAAAACCACTACTAAAAACATGTTGTCAATACATTTTCAAATAATAATTCTTATAAAAACTTTTGATATAGGGCTTCACTCTAACTACTGGGTGATTTTACCAACAAATAAAAGAGCAATACTCTAAATCAGACCAGATAACTAAACTTTAAAATCTAATTTTTAGATTTAAGTTTGTAATAAAAAATAATATATTTCTCTCTAACATTCTTAATATAAAATCTTGAATAAAAATAAAATCAATTCATTTTAGAGATTTTTACCTATTTAATATTTCGCAAGCATAACAACGTTATTATTATATCATGTTTACAAACAGCTAGCAAAGTTAAATTTAATCACAAACAAATTAAATATGACATGTAAGAATAAAGCATAAAAAATAACTGTAAAAATATGAAAATCCTTACAGTACTTCGATGCTATTCCTCTTACCGGAAAATCTCCAAACGGAATTTGCACTCCCATTTATTGAATCAAAGAGCAAATAAATTACAAAAACATAACTAGTTCTTCTCAAAAAGAGAAGAACTCTATGAAAAACTAAGAAAAGAGAGAAAGAAAGAGAGAAGAGAATGTGTTTTTAGGTGTTTTTAGTTATGAAGAGAACGGGAGTATTTATTGGTGAGGATGGGAAGAAAAAGTAGGTGAAAAAATGATAAAAAATGGTGAGAATGCGGAGTGGTGAATGATGATGTCATCCTACTCACGTTATGGTGATGTGGAGTGAGTTGGTGGGCGCAGATGGGTGCAGTGGCACGCGCGGACTGGGCAGAGATGGACAGCGGCGCGCGCAGAAGGGAGGAGGGGCGCGCCCAGAAAGGGCGCTGGTGCGTGCGGACTAGGCGTGCTACGCGTGGCTGCGTGCGCGATTTCCTCATTTTTGACCCATTTTGTCCAATTTTTCCATACTTGTTGACTTTTCCTCATTTATTTATGAATATATTTGTTATGTATTGCCTTCAGTATTCCTCTTTGAATCTTTAAGTTACTTTTTTAAGCAAAAATACCTGAAAAATAATAAAAATACCTGTGATTTCGAAAAGAAAAATTTATATAAATATATGATAAAATCATATAAATATATATATATATATTTAATCAATTAATGTGCATAAAATCATGGTAAGTTTAGTGCTTTTTAAGCACTCATCAACTACCAAAGCATACTATAATGACTCTGACTCTAACTTGGATGAAGAAAATGTAGGAGTAAAATCTTCTCTTATACTGTCTAAGTTTAACGTATCGAATTACTATGAACTATTCATGGATTGTCTAGATGCTATGAAAGAGAGAGATAAACTACTTGTTGAAATAACTAAAATTAATGATATCATCAATATTCACAAAACAAATTCCTCTAGCATGGAGAAAAAAAAAATTTCTGAACATATTAATGCCCAGAATCTAAGTCTTGTAGAAACCAATAAGGAAAACAAAAGGCTTAGGCAAGAACTTAGTATTGCTAAAGAAACGATGAGGAATTTGACCATTAATGCTGAAAAATTGACCAAAGTCCTAGACTATGAAAAGACACATGGAGATAAGAGAAGCTTTGGATACATAGATGAAAATTCAACACTTTCATCATCCAAAACTCAATTTCTAAAAGCTATCGTTGCTCTGGCAGGGAAGGTAATTTCTTCACCTTATCACTCTAAGAAAATTCAATTTCTTCCCATTTTTCATCATTTTGGTAGGAAAGAATACATTAGACCTAAGTGTAGATTTCTCTATACCTATGATTCTATCATGAATACAAATGTTTATACGACACCTCAAAATTTTTCCAAACGTAAAGTTTTTACTGTAAGAACTACACAAAAAGAGAAACCTAAGAAACTAGTAGCTTATACATCCAAAATTAAAAGAGAATGGGTTAAGAACTCTCAGTTGCATTGCTTTGTGGCCCACATAGAGTTTAAAGATAAATCAAATACAGCTTGGTATTTTGACAATGGAAGCTCTAGACACATGATTGAGAACCTAATTTGTTTAAAACCTTCGAAGAATATAATGAAGGGATAGTTACCCTTAGTGATGGTAAAATATATATAATTGTTTGGAAAGGTTCCATTCAAATAAAGGGTATCCCTAAACTTGATAAAGTATTATATGTGGAAGGACTCAAGGAAAACTTGATTAGTATGAGTCAAATATATGACAATGATTTCAATGTGTAATTTACTAACAATCATTGCATTGTGATAGATCGAAAGGGTGAATGTATGATTAAGGGAATTATATCACATGAAAATTGTTATTGAATTGACACATCACCACGATAATATGTAACCTAGATAGTAATGATTCAACTACCTTATGGCATGAAAAGCTAGGTCAAATTTTAAAGATTGGGTTTGATTAGGTAAAACTAAGACTGTGTGTGGTCTACCTATTCTCACAAAATTGAAACACTTGTATGTGGACCATGTCAATTGGCTAAACAAACTAGTACTGCTCATAAAACGATCAAAAGTATCAATACAAATAGAGTATTGGAATTGATTCATATTGACCTCATGGCTCCTATGAGAACTGAAAGTATTAGAGGTAAGAAATATATCATAGTTGGAATAAATGACTTTTCTCGCTACACTTGGTTAGACTTTCTTAAATATAAGTCAAATGCTTTTAAATTATTCATCTTATCTTGTATAAGAGTACAAGTTAAAGCAAGTGACAAAATTGTAACCATTAAGAGACTAAGAACAAACCATAGAAAAGAGTTTGAAAATACCAAGTATACTGAGTTTTGTAAAGAACGTAGTATCTTTCATGAATTTTCTACTCCTATCACACCTCAAAAAAACGGTGTAGTTGAAAGGAAAAATATTATACTTTAGGAGATGACTAGAGTAATTTTGCATGCTAAGATAGTCTCCAAAAGGTTTTGGGCTAAAGCTATAAAAATTGTATGCCATATTATAAATCATGTATATCTTCTCCAAGGTACAAATCAAACTCTCTATGAGATATGGAGAGGTAAAACACCCAATCTAAAATTAATGCATGTTTTCCAAAGTAAATGCTACATATTTAGGGATCAAGAAAAATTAGGTAAGTTTGATTCAAGAAGTGATTAAGGTATATTTTTTGATTATTTCCTAAATAGTAGAGCCTATCGAGTCTTCAACTATAGAATTAATGTTGTTATGGAATCTATAAATGTCATTATATGATTACATGTGAAGAAGTTGATAATGAAGTAAATTTTATAGAACCTCAATTAAGAGTAATTAGTGATACAATTGGAACAAAAGAATAGAAGTTTGATGAAAGAGAAGAAAATAAGGAATAAGCATCAATCTCATCAATGAAAAATCCGACCTACACTTCAAAACAATCATCCTATTAAGAATATAATTGGAGATCCTAATGCACACATGGTAATAAAAGGAAGAAAAATAAGTGAGGTAACCCATTTATTCTATATCTCTCAAGTTGAACCAAAAAATGTGAATGAAGCCCTTGGGGATGAATTTTGGATAAACGCCATGCAGGATTAGTTAGCTCAATTTGAAATAAATCATGTGTGGATATTATTACCTAAGACTAAAAACAAAAATGTTATTGGAACTAAATAGGTGTTCAAAAATAAATCTGATAAACATGACATTGTTGGTAGAAATAAGGCTAGGTTGGTAGCTCAAGGCTACATGCAAGTAGAAGGAGTTGACTTTGATGAAACATTTGCACTTGTAGCTAGGTTAGAGTAAGTTGGGATTTTACTTACCATTAATTGTCACATAAAATTCAAATTGTATCAAATGGATGTTAAGTTTACCTTTTTAAATGGATTTCTGAATGAGGAGGTATAGATGGAATAATTAAAAGGATTTATTGATCCAAAATTTTCAAATCATATTTACAAACTCAAGAAAGCTCTTTATAGTTTGAAACAAGCTCCTTGAGTGTGTTATGAGGAACTTACTAATTATCTCTTGAATAAGGTATTTATTCGAGGATGAGTTGATCAGACTCTATTTATCAAAAGGAGTATTGCAAAGATCTTTATTCTTAAATTTTTGTGGATGACATAGTTTTTGGATCCACATCTAGTACATTAGTGGATGATTTTGTGCATGTTATAACAAATGAATTTGAAATTTATATATTAGGTGAAATGAATTTCTTTCTTGGTTTGCAAATCAAATAATCTCATGATAATATATTTATTTCTCAAACTAAGTATGCTTGCAACCTTGTTAAAAGGTTTTGTCTTGAAATTAGAGGTCATTAAGGAATTCTTTAGGTACCAACATAAAAATAAAAAAGGACACTCAAGATAAAAGTGTTGATCAAACCCTTTATAGGAGTATGATAGGTAGTTTACCTTACTGCAAGTAGGCGTGACATATATTTTAGCGTTGGTATGTGTGCTAGTTATCAAGATGACCCTAAGAAATCAAACTTAGAAAATGTAAAGAGAATCATCATGTATATTTCAAGAACAAGTAATTATGGCCTATATTTTACTACTGACATTACTTGTGAAGTAAGTGGTTATACAGATGTCGATTAGGTAGGCAACTAGGATGATAGGAAGAGCATATCAAGTGGTTTCTTCTATATTGCGAATAACTTAGTATCCTAGCACAATAAAAAATATAACTCTATCTCACTCTCTATAGTTGAAGTAGAATACATTGTTACATGAAGCTTTTGCACACAAATGCTTTGATTGAAAAACATGCTAAAGGATTATGGTCAACCACAAGGTATGTTTCCCTTATATTGTGATAACTATAGTGCTATATGTATTTCTAAGAATCCAATTTAACATTATTGAACTAAACACATTGACATTAGGCATCACTTTATTCGAGAGTTAGTTGAAGAGAAAGTAGTAATACTTGAGTTTGTACCTACTAAGAGACAACTAGCTGATATATTTACCAAAGTTATGGACACTCAAGGATTTGAGTATCTTAGGAGTGTCTTAGGAATCTTTCCCTCAAATTGAATTAAAAATTTTATTTCAAAATAAAGAAGGGAGATAGCAAAGTAGAATCCTTGTCTAGCTAACATGGTATTGGACTTATTAGCACTTACATATATATAACCTTAATTTTAGTGACTTAACTCATTTTGATATTTATTGTATAAATTATTCTACAATTTTTACTTAAGCACACACATGTTCTTGTACATGTGATGATCAATGTTGACATGAACTTATTTACACACTCACGAACACACATATATGTTAGGAATGAAATTTATGAATTCTCTTGAAAAACTCTAGGAGTTCAACTAATCTTACTTGTAAAAATGTGTTGAGTTCTATTTCTTACTTTCTAAAATTTTACCATATGGAAGAACCTAGTATTGAAAGGGCTACTTACTATGATATATGCAGTTACCGCAATAAACAGAAAGGGTTACCTCACAACTAGTGTGAAAGTCATTATGCTAGGTTTATTACTCATGTAAAGAAAAACGATTACTTATAAAATTTCTACTTGGCATACACAAAAAAAAGCACCAATAGAGGTTAAAAATAGAAGAAAAAAATCATGTGCCTCATTTATATAATAAAGATAAAAAACATTAAGTCCTCATTTGGTAGATATATTTTATTTTGTGATATTAAAGATTTAATTATAACTTTACATGATAGGTGATATTCTTTTCTTTTGAGTTCTTTCTTGATTGATCATAAATCACTTAAATGACATATTTTTGAAGTTTAAACATATATATTGTTTGTTAGTAAATGTTAATATGTAATTATATGTGTAAAGTGTATTTGTATGCCTCTTTTACTCTACTTGCTTATTTATATAATAGATAATCAAAATTTGAGTTAAAAAATGATGAGTTCTCAATTAGTTGTGTTATTGTTTGTGTTTAAATGAGTTTAATTAATACTATATGTGTCTATTTATAAAAATTAAATATCTTATTAACTTTTTAATTGGTTTTTAAGTTAGGGAGTCATAGAACTTAAGGGGAGTTTAAATCATATTGCACTTTTATATTGATCTATTTTTACATTGCTCTTTTATTTGTAGGGGGAGTTTAGCTCCATTGCTTTATCCAATGTTTTGTCCAATACTTTGTCCTTTTCATATGTCAAAGAGGGGGTTAATGTGTTTCACTTTCATGTCTTATTTTATTATGCATATAGGGGGAGAATATATTTAAGGTAAAAATGTTTTCCATCATTTTGTCTTATGTTAAACTTGATTGGTATAAATGCATGCACCACATAAATATTCTTTACAGCGAAAATGGATTCACCGGACCCATAGGATAGTTCCATTATAGAGTCTAAGACATCATGGTATTTTTATCTTATTACTATAAGTATCATAAAGTGAGCGAGAGGTTTTGCCACACGAAAATGCCAAAGGGGGAGTTTGTAAGGACTATGAGTATTAGTTATTTTCGTGGACAAAATATTTGATTGTAAACTTATTTTTAAGCTCGCTATCAAATATATCAAGCAAAGTCGAAGAAACATTAGAATTTCATATAGTCATACTTCAAGTATATCTTTTATAATTATGACACATAAGATTACATTCATATATTTAATAACATATGTTCATAAATCTGAAATTAATTTTGCTGTTAAAATATTTATTTAAACTTGAATCAATTTATGAAATTTAAATTACCTATTTATTAAACACGTTTCAATATTTTTAGATTGTGTCCTAACAATAACCTTTTTATAATATTAAGGTTTTTAACTAGTTTTAAAAAACTAATTTCAAAAGATATTTAAGTATTACTATTATCTATATATATTGAAGAAGAAAGGGTGAACATTCACGATGGAAGATGATATTGGAATTAATACATATAGGCAATGAATGAAAAGGTGGAGTTTTATAAATGATTATGTGAAAAGCTGAGTTTGGATTTTTCGTTCATTAGCAATGTACCTGATTGGAGCAGTACGAGAGATACAAGTATATTAAATGCGTTAGTGAGTCGAACTTAGAAAGTAATTGCATGATAAATAATTAAATAGTTAAAGTAATTGCATGATAAATAATTAAATATTTCTGTTAACATTAAATTGATATGTATCATAAATATTAGATTCTTCTTCTATTTGAATCCTAACTTAGTTAACAATCCTTGAAGCCATATCATTTCTTTACAAGATTTAGTCACTGCTACATATTCAACCTCTGTAGTGGATATAGTGACAATATTTTATATTTGTGATATCCAACTAATAGCTGTAATTCCAACAAAAAATATATAACCGGTGGTGCATATTTAGTGATTAACTTCACCTCCAAAGTCTATGTCTACGTAGCCTTCTACTTTTAACTCTCATTTACCAAAGTACAAACACTCCTACGCAGTGCCTCGTAGATACCTCAAAATCCACTTGACTACTTCCCAATGAGCTTTTCTTGGATTTGGCATAAACTTGTTAACAAATCCCATTACATGGCCAATGTCTAGTCTCAAACAAACCATCACGTACATCAAACTTCTAATGGTTGAGGCATAAGGAACCTTAGCAATGAATTATCTCTCTTCCTCTATCTGAGGGGACTGATTCTTAGATAGGCAAAAGTGACTAGCCAAGGGTGTGCTAACTGACTTGGTATCGCCTATGTTGAATATCTACAAAACATGGTTGATGTACTCTACCTGAGATAACTAGAAGGATCCTCTCTTCTTATCTCTTGTGATTTGCATTCCAAGAATCTTCTTTACTGGACCCAAGTCTTTCATGTCAAACTTCTTTGACAATTGCTACTTTCACCTTTTGATATCATCCATATCTGAACTTACTACTAACATATTATCAACATAAAGTAGTAAAATGATATAACTAGACCTATATCTCTTGAAGTAGCAACAGTGGCCGACGTTGCACTTCTAGAAACCTTCCTTGTGCATGAAGCTGTCAAACTTTTGGTACAGTTGTCTCGGGTGTTGTTTCAGGCCATACAAACTATTCTTAAGTCTTCACATCATGTTCTTCTACCCTCTTTTTGAGAAATCTTCTAGCTAGTACATGTTCTTCACATATAACTGTTCAAGATGAATTTCAATGGCTATAATACTCAACATTGATCTGATAGTATTGAGCTTCACAACGAGAGAAAAAATATTGGTATAGTCAAATCCTTCCTTCTGCTAAAATATTTTGACAACTAATTGGGCTTTGTATCTCATAGAACCATCATGCTCCTCTTTCAACTAGTACACCCATTTTTTTATGAAGTGTCTTCTTCCCTATGGGTAACTCAACTAGTTCCCTTGCTTGGTTGGAGATAAGAGATTTCATTTCTTCTTTCATGGTAAGCTCCCACTTTCTGGCATTTCCAGTCTGACAAGCTTTATTATAGCATTCAGGCTCCCCTCTATCAGTCAGTAACATATAGTTCATGTATCTCCTGTTAGGCAAATGAGGTCGAGAAGACATTCTCAATACAGAAGCTATAGTATGAGGTTGTGGTGTGTTAGAATACTACGCATGTCTCTATCCAACGAGTTCCTATAGTTGAGGACTTATTATAATTGGTTTCGCACGGGATTATTTGGGACATTATCTACATCTACAAATAGTGACTCATTCTGCTCTATATTGTTGGCGTCTGTTTTATACATGCCATTATACATCACCCTTTGTTGAAAATCATATCTCAACTACGAATCACTTTCTTGTTTTCATCGTCCTAAATACGGTGGCCAAACTCATCCTTACTATAGTTGATGAAGGTGCATTTCTTGGATTTGGAATCAAGCTTATTCTAGTTTTGATCACTAATATGCATAAATGCTACCCAATTGGAAACTTTTAGATGTGATAGTTTTACCTCTTTTCTGCTCCATATCTCTTATGGTATTTTGTTCTCCAATGGAACAGATGAGCCTTGATTGATCAAGTAATGTGCCATGTTGACTACTTCTGCCATAACTTCTTTGGTAGACCTTACTGTATATGAATGCTTCTGGCTCTTCCTATCAAAGTTTGATTCATATTCTCAACTACACCATTGTGTTGAGACATGCTTGGCATAGTTCTTTCTATTCTGCTCATGTGCTCATAGTAGAAATTTTTGAATATAATGTCTTCATATTCACCACCATTACCGGTTTAGAGCTTTTTGATCTTCAAACTTGTCTCATTTTCAACCATAGCTTCCCATCTCTTGAAAGCCTCAAACACTTCAAACTTATGAATTATAAAGTAAACTCATACCTTTCGAGAATGATCATCGATGAAAGTCATGAAGTAGTGTTTCCCACCTATGGATGAGATGGTCATTGGTCCCCAAACATCAAAGTGAATGAGCTCTAGCCTTTCCTTCTTTGGGGGTTCTGCCACTTGTTTGAAAGTTGAATCTCCTTTGCTTTCAAGTATACAATCTTCCCACATGTCTATCACCATTGACTTTAGACCTGGAAGTTTTCCCTTTGTGTGCATAATCTTCATCCCTTTCTTACTTATGTGGCCTAGTCTCTGGTGCCACAAATTTGGTGTTTCATTTTCTACTACAACTTCGATCAAACAACATGCCCCTACTATCATGTAAAGAATGCCATTCTTCTTGCCTCGATCAATCATCATTGCACCCTTTGAATTCTTCCAATCATCACTATGGAAGATCATAGTGTAACCTGCACTAGCCAACTGCCTTATTTGAGATTAAGTTCTTTCTTAGGTCGAGAATATGCCTAACATCCTTTAGCTCCTAAACAGACCAGTTCAACTTAATCTTCACTACACCTTTGCTAAAAATAGCACACAATTGATCATCACCAAGGTATACCTTTCCAAGGATTCTAAGGACATATTTCTCGAAGAATTCTTACTGTGAAGTAACACCCAAGATTCTTCCTTGCTCTCCAAAAAGCATAACAATGCATCATCTCTTCTTGAAGTGTAAATAACATTTACTTCTACCTACGCTTCCTGGTCCATTGGTGCACTCTTACACTAATTTTTGTAATGCCCAGTTCTCCCAAAATTCCAACACTCGATAGTCTTCAAGCTATGGGAATTATTAGGATTTTTGGATTTGGGCCTCTTGTCTTTTGATCTACCTTGATAATTTTCTCTTTCATATCCATTCCCTCTGGTTGAATTTCTTCCTCTTGAATTTGTATGCAAAACTAAAGAGGTTGACGATTCACCCTAATCTCTACATCGGATCTCTTCACTAAGAACCAAATCACGAACATCGTCAAATTTCAACTTATTGCTTCTTGACAAGCTACTAAAAACTGTGACAATAGCATTCCAGATTTTTGGTAGATAAGACAAAAGTATCAATGCTCATACTACTTCATCGAATTCAATTCCAATTGAACTCAATTGAGTTGTGACTATGTTGAGTTCATTGAGATGTTAAGCTACCAATGCGCCTTCGGTCATCCATAAATTGAAAAAACATCTCATCAGGGCACTTTGTTTGAGGTTGATGGCTCTCATACATATTGGAGAGATCTTCTATAAGACCCACCGTGGTCTTTTTTCTTAGCTATGTTGAAAGAAACATTTTGGGATAGTGTCAATTGAATAACTCCGATGGCTTTCTGTCTAGAAGATTCCAATCTTCTTCCTTCATAGCCTCTGGCTTTTTCCCTGAGAAAGGTTGATACATAATTCTTTGATATAGATAATCATTTATCTACATTTTTCAAAAACCAAAATATATGCCATCAAAATTCTAGAGTTTCACCTTTTCTTCATCTGTGGCCATTGCTCCCACTCAAATCTGACTTCCTTTAGATTGTTTTTGACTATTCCCACGAACCATCATATATTAGAACACCTCCGTCGACAAACCAATATCGCCAACAAAATTTTACTACTCACATAATTGACTATTCACATGAATAATAACCTTATAGAAAATTGATAGAAATCACCACAAAATGCTCTCATACTAGTTTTTGGAAAATTACGCAAATTTCTGATAAGCCAAATTTATGATAAAGAAAATATATACAAAAATAACACACAAATTTGATAACGAAGTTCGACCAATTTTGTCTACGTCTCTGGACATGTTGGAAACCTTTTTTACTAAAATGGAGAAATTATACAAAGTGTCTACAACATTCACAATTCACAACCCAATTACACCCAAGAAAATTGTTCTCAATTTTCTCTCACTAAAGCCTTTTTCTCTAAGCTTTTCTCTCAATTGGATAATACAAAGTACCTATTGGGGTGCTCTATTTGTAGATGCAAAAACCTCATTTCTACATGTTTTGTCAACTAATTTTTAATTGGTTTTTCTTTTTTTTTCAACAAAAGGATGCATCGTCCATTCAATTTTCTTGAATTGTTGGCTTGATAACCACTCTTAGGTTGTTGGCATGACAACCACTTTTTTTTTATTGTCATTTGTTGCACCGTTTGGTGCAACTAGTTTGACTAATAAAAATAGCCTAATTTAGGTAACTTTTTTTTAGAATTTGGACCAACGAAAAGCATGGAAAAAAAAGAAAAGGGTAGTGGAGAAGGTCCGAAAAGCCCTCACTTTTTGATGGAACTACATTAATATATAATTTTCAAATAGAAAATTTTAGGTTATGCATAATATTTTTCACGGTTTGATCACAAAATTATGAGTGAAACATATAAAATTTCTTTTAGACTGTGACTACTGTGTATACTTTGGCAATCTCGTTCTACTCATTCGTGAGATGTATTCATGCCTCTCTAATCAGGAAGAGTTAGCAAAGCAGCTTCAACTTTTGAATTTTATTAGAAAATAATTCTTTTTGAATTTTATCCCAATATTAATATATTTTTTACAAATACATATTTTCTTACAAATATACTAATATCATACTAAAAATATATATTTATTAACTTATTAGTAATTTATGCTTATTTTTATTTGTAAATATTATTAGTAATTGTTATTAAGTATATGCCACAAAACTTGAACAATATTTTTGTAGTGGACATATTTTTAAAAAATCATGAATTTAGTACAATTTTTATTTTATTAAGAATTTTTCACACCTTATTAACACATGCATTTTTAATTAAATGTATTTGTAGTGTTTTTGTATCTTAAATATATTTCTTCCCACCATTTTTTAGTTCTTAAATACATGTTTTAATGGATTTGTACAAAACTCAACCCTCAGACCAAAAAATAAAAGACATTAGTAGAAGATTGAGAAGAATCAAAGAGTCTTAAACCTTGAACCCAATCTTTGTATCATAGATTCAGAAAAGATTTAGAAGCGTAACTGTTTGAACATTTATATCGATCCTAAATCCGATTCAACTAATAGCTCTAGCCATCAGAAAGGATCTACATGTGCTTGTGCCCACAACTACATTTGTAGGAAAGACCCACCTATGCAAACGAGCATTGGTGTTGGAAGATCGACCACCAGCCCAACCTATAGGGTGGTCAACCTAAAGCTTTAAATATTTTTTTACTTTTATACCCCTCTGGCACATTATGATGTGTATATCCTATATAATCGACATATGTACATGTAATACTTTATATATACATAGGTCCCATGAGAGAGGCACACATTCTCACAATTCTCTAACTTCTCTTTCGTTTCTCTCTCTGTAAATTGGATCAATTCTAATAGTAACAATGGAAAGATAAATGATTTGGCAATAAAAACTTGCATCGATCCTGTTATTGTTTATGTTGTGATAGAAACAAAGATGAGCGAACGGAAAAGAGATCCCGAGTAGCAACCTAAACACCGTCTACGAATCACTTCAATTAGAGTGAAATATGGGTGATGACTTGAAGAAAGAATATTGCTGCATAGCAACATCATTATCTTTTTTCCTACTAATAAACCCATCTCTTCTAAGGGTTCAGTCAAGCGGTGAAATTTCTTCTAGGCCGTGCATCACTAGACTTTTACTTAGCCAAGTTTCTCTTTTCTAGGGCTAGTTTTTCCTTGGTTCCTTTTTTCTTGTGCTTTATTGTTCTTCATCATTTTTCTTATTCTCACAGTAGATAACAATGGATGAGTTAGGTAATTGATTTAAGGATGTGTTGCTAATAGAGATAGAGGATAAGGATGATGAGGAAATGCTAGAGGAAAGTTGTTTGATTGGAAGCTATATGGGGCCACAAAATCCCTCTCTCTACAATTAAAGATGCTTTACATATACCATGGAAGGATTTGGGAATGGTATAATACAAAGCTCCTACCCCTAATATTTTCACGTTGTATTTTGATGACCTAAGATGAATTTAGTGGGTACTCAATCGTCAACTGTGGAATGTAAACAATAATCTCCTAGCGCTACAACCGTATGAGGCAAGTACTAGAATAAAGGAAATTTCTTTTGATACTATTCTAATATGGGTTCAAGTTCATGATATTCCTCTAGGTTGGATGGTTCATAAAAAGATTAGGCATATTGCTGCTATTGTTGGGGAGGTCAAAGAAGTGATAATTTCTGGAAAAGCATTAAAGCATCTTGGTTTTACTAGAGCTAGAGTTGAGTTAAATATCTCTAACCCATTATTGTCGGGTGCTTGGATGCATGTGGAAAGAAAACACCTTTCTGGGTAGATTTTTGGTATGAAAAGCTACCATTCTTTTGTCTCTTTTGTGGTCGAATTGGGTACAATGCGAGGTATTGTAAGAAAAGAAAATTCACTGAAGAAAATAGGGGGAACTTAATTGAATATTTTAAAGCTTGGCTTCGAGCTGCCATATTCAAACCTAGTCCAGAATTAGTGGTAAAGAGGCCAAAACCAAAAAACTTGGAGGGCACTGATGTCAATATGGGGTTAGTGGTGGATTGAAGGGTAAGACAAATACAATCAGACAATGAAATCTCTGCTAAAGGTAATATTTCTATTCGGGCTCAAGGGTCGCTTTCCCATGTAGTTTGGACCATAGAAGGGTGGGAAATTCGAATTTTCTACAAGTAATAGAGATGGGAGGAAATATGGTTACAAACAAGATTCATACATACGGAGATAATCACTACAAGAAAATGTGTTTTTTGGGACAAAGAATTTTGTTCTTAAAAGTCAAGATTTTGTCTCAAATGAGAATTAAAAACAAAAAATTTGTCTTCCCAAAAAATCTACTTGAACAAAATTAAATTTTGTCCCAAAAAATAAAAGTATCAAGAACAAACATTTTTGTCCTTGAAAACAATAGATAATTTGCTAAAAAATGTTTTAAGGACATAATATTTGTCTTTAAAAATTAAAGTTTTGTCACAAAATTTTGTCCTTAAAAATTATTTTTACGACAAACAAATTTGTTCTAATTTAGAATAAATACGTCCCCAAAATATATTGATTCTTTTTATAACGTTTTTGGAACCAATTTTTGTTGTCTAAAATTGATAATTTTGGGACAAAATTATGACAATATTTGGTCCAAACATATTTGTGACAAATTTTGTCTTAAAATATATTTATGGACAAAATTATAACAAAGAAAATATAATCTTAAAATATATTGTCCCATAAAAATGGTAACAATTATTTTTTATTTCACCAATAAAATACAATTCACAAGCAACAAATATACATTTAAAACTATACAAATACATGTTACATTCTATCTCTATAGATAATAATACCTAAACATATTCATGTATCTGTGTAATATATTTAAAGTCTAATTAACAGCGTGTAAGGGTGCCATTAATACAACATTGGATAAACAAAAAATAAGAGCATATAGATATAAAAGATAACTAAAATATAAAATTAAAATTTTAACAAAAAATGGAAATATATAATGAAAAAGAGAATAATCTAAGCTAAACACAATAAATAAAAATACAATTATAGATTTTTGTACTTTGTATATGTTTATTAATCTAGATGAAGTGAAATTTTAAATTATTAGCTAAAAAACGTTTCTCACTTTACTACTACTTTAGTGGCTCTGAGACAAATAAAGAAAACGAAAGAAGTTGAAAAAATAGCTAAAATCAAAAGAGAGAGGACATAAGGTTTAAAAACTGACCAAAGGTGGTGATTTTAGCTGCAAGAATTTCATAATAGCTTCATCTGCACCTTTAAACTCCATGTTTGAAGCTTCAATATAGTCAAGAAAGAGAATTTGGATCACATCACTATAAAAAACTTACAAGTGCATCATCAACATCTTTTGTTGTAATTAATACATGGCCTACAAATTATCGGCCAACATTAAGTTTCTTAACACTTATATTCATAATGTATTTCTTATTCTATATTGAAGAACTCAATAAAGGAAAACTCAAAATTCTTTTTCCATGTACTATATAACTCTATTATAGCAATTGTTGTTTTGAATAGCATGACATATTTTCCTTTGAAAAGCAACACATACCACGTAGTAGAACTGGATCCAGTAGGAAGACATTAAAATTATTGAAAGTTTTTATGAAAATACTACTATAATCTAAGATTCTAGATTAAAAGGGATAAAAAATAATAATAAATAATCAAATATTATGGATGTGTAATAAATTCTAAGATGCATTGTTAGATAACAATAAGTTTTAATTGTTAATTAAAGATACATATAAAACCTGATCACTTTCTCAAGGAAACATGTTCATAAAAATTGAAAGGAATCACGGTACAATAAATCAAGTCATTTAAACTTGCAGGTAATCTAGATGATTGCCTGCAATTGAGGGTTATGAGGAAATTAATAACTTTCCATCAAAGTACATGTACAAGTTGTGAGACAGGTAATGATTATACATCATGCGTGGAATATAGATGAGATGGTTTTAAAAGCAGAATATTGTTTATTACCTTTACAAACATATTCATTCATATTATAATAAAATCTTTTGTATTTGCATAAATAACTTGAAAACAATGGATTTTATCACCTTTTACTGGTAAAGTCCAATACTCTTTGGCTGGATTTCATGTAGTAAAAAGGAAAATATACTTCAAGTATAGTTTGGCTACTAGTGACTTCCACTATACAAACAATGAGGATGGCATAGACTCTTGTAGATTGTTATAAATCTCCTTAATTTAAGGAGCAAAACATAGAGCAAAACATAGAGTAAAATATAGAGCAAAACATGGAGTAAAACATAGAGCAAAATATGGAACAAAACATGGAGCTTAATTCAATGGGCAATTCAAGGAACCATTAATTTAAGGAGTAATTCAAGGAGTGAATTTTCCTATAAATAGATGTGTAATTATAATGAATTAATCATCCAAAGTGTTCATTTCAATAGAGAGAAAAGCTTTTGTGAGAGAAAATTGAGAGTAATTTTCTAGGGTGTAATTGGGTTGTGAGTTGTGAGTGTTGTAAACACCTAAACACCTTGTGTAATTTCTCCTCTTTCAATAAAAAGATTTGCAGCAGGTCCGGAGACGTAAGCAAGATTGGCCGAACTCCGTTATCAAATTTATGTGTTATTTTTCTATTCTTGTTTTCTCATAAATCTAGCTTATCGGGAATTTGCGTAATTTCCTAACAACTGGTATCAGAGCAATTGGTGGTGATTTCTATCAATTTTCTACAATGTTACTATTTACGTGAATAGTGATATTTTGTCGACGATAGTTGTTCATTGACGGAGGTGTTCTAATACATCGTGGTTTACAGAAATAGTCAGAAACGATCCGGAGGAAGTTAGATTTGAGTGGGAGCAATGGTCGTAGATGAAGGAAGGGTGAAACTCGAGAAATTTGATGGCACAAATTTCGGGTTTTGGAAAATGCAGATAGAGGATTATCTGTATCAAAGAAATCTATATCAACCTCTCTCAAGGAAGAAGCCAGAGGCTATGAAGGAAGAAGATTGGAATCTTCTAGACAGACAAGCCCTCGGAGTTATTCGATTGACGCTATCCTGTAATGTTGCTTTCAACATAGCAAAGGAAAAGACCACGGCGGGTATTATGGCAGCTCTCTCCAATATGTATGAGAAGCGATCAGCCTCAAACAAAGTGCACTTGATGAGGCGTTTGTTCAATTTGCGGATGACGGAAGGCGCATCGATAGCTCAATGATGCGTATTTTTGCAAGTGTACGAATCGTTCAAGTAATAAAGTGTACAAAAGTACGGATATCGAACCCACAAGGAATGGCGTTACTAAGTACCAAAATTGACTAATCCTAATTTTATTTGAAAACCAAATTTTTGAAATTGTTTTAAAAGCATATTAAAATAAAACTAAACGCAAATAACAAAATTTAATGTTGTTCACAAATGATTAAAAATGCTAAGGCATTTGATTTCGCTAAATCAATTCAATCCGATTTCAAGTCATGTTATATGAAAATCAAAGTTAAAAGTGATGGTTGAAAAACCCAAATTTACCTAATACTCTCTCTCGAGTTATATTAGAATTACTTATATATGAAAACCGACTATATTTCTATGAACATTTAATCACAAACAAGCACATTACGATTTATGGAATTTATAGAATAACCACATACATCATGCATTAGTTCTCACACTCGCATTCAACATACGGTATTTATCACAAGAAGCGTTCATTACACATCTCCTCTCGGTCTCAATATAATGCAACAAATCATTTAAATCTTGATGAGAAATTTAAAAGCATTAAGCATGGAAATAAATACTCAACTGGAAAACAATGAATTCATATAACGATAACACAAGAAATCAGATTTTCTTGATTCAACTACATCATAGCCTTAGCAAAAATGAATTAGTTCATAACGAAAATAAGAACAAACATATTCTCAATTGAATCCATGAACAAACAATCTGAATAAAATGCAGAAAATAAAAGCTAAGGAGAAGAGATGAAAAACTCTTGAAGATGAAGAATTGGTAGCAACAATGGTGATGATCCTTCAAGCTTCTCCCACCTTTCTCTCCAAAATTGCATTTTCTCCTCCAAAAATAACTCAATTCTCCTCTCTCTGCCGTCCCCCTCATTTTCCATCATAATGTATATATAGATCTAGGGTTTGGGGGGAAATTTTGGAACAAAACAACATAAAAAATGTTTTTTCGGACGAAACTCGCCGGCGGCGACATTATTCTCGCCGCGGCAAGATTTCTGGAAAACTTACTATTTTGGTTCCGCTAAATCTCACCAGCGGCGAGTTTATTATGGCCAGCGGCGAGATGTACTTGGTCGGCGGCAAGATTGATTTGGCCGGTGGCGAGATTGCTTTGCCAAAATCCGTGCTCCTTGCATGATTTTCAACATTTTCTCCAAATTTTTTAAATTTTGTTTTCTTTTTATTTGCACTCAATCCCGTTCATTGAAATTTGTCCCTAACTTCTCCAAAATCATGATTTTACCTAAAATTGCACTTTAAACACAAAATACCCGTGAAATGACATTTGTGGATTAAATAATCAAATAAGCACAATTTTCACACAAATATAAACATTTAAATCATAACAAAAATGCAATAATTTAGCTCTTATCAACAACCCCCAACCAGCTTCTTGCTAGTCTCTAGAAAGAAAAGCGATCTATTTAATAAATTCAAAGGAGACATTAAGAGAAACTTCAAAGAAAATTTTATTCTATTTACAAAATTACATTAAGCGTATGCAATAAGCTTTTAAACCCCTAGGCGGCCCTAGTAGGACGAGTTGTAGTCTCGTTAGGGCTTCCAGTGATGATACCCACAAACATCTTACCTATAAATATCCTAACTTAAAACAATAAAATCACATAACAAATAATTTGCACAAATGTCTCAAAAATTGTAAATAACACACAACACATAGAATAATTAAATGTCACCTAAGCTTTAAGAAATCTTAAATGTAAATTTCACTTTTGTTATTGACTCTTAAACATCATCAAACCACAAACCAATTTCCATAATGCCCGGATAATATTATGCATAACATCCACAAACAAAAAGGTGAAATCTCAAACTCCATAGGCTCATTTTTCAAAACTCTCTCCACTAATGAAGGAAAATACACCACTTCGGATCAATAGGACTTTATGAGGCTTGTAATGTTAGGCTTAGGTATTTGGTTAAGAAAGAACGGGAAGTGTCAAAATACAAATAATAGCACTTATTAGATTAAACACAACCAATTAAGTAAAAGAGTAACACCATTTAACCCAAATTGTTTCTTCCGATCATAACCCATTTTTCCAAAGATAAACAAAATTCTTCCTCAATCTTTCACCTTAGTACATCCATCACTAACAATCTTTTATTTACTAGAGTGAGAAGGCCTTTTTTCTCTTTCTTTTTTTCTTTTCTTTTCTTTTCTTTTCTTTTCTTTTCTTTTTCTTTTCTTTTTCTTTTTTTTTCTTTTTTAAAAAAAAACACAACCCCCAATCAATTTCTTCCAATATATGTGGAAGATGTCTTATATATATTTTTTTTATTTTTTTATTATTCCATCCTTACTCCAATTGCTCTTGAAAAGTTTGTGTTCAAAATTAAGTGCTCTTAACAAATAAGGTAGGAATAATATATATTGGCTAAATAAAAGGTAGGTTATAGAAGGCAAAAAGAAAGAAAAATAAGGCTAACAATATATTTATATAGGCTCAAAGAGGTAACTAGTGATATAAAGATAACAAGGTAGGCTTAAAATGGCACAATCGATCCAAAAATGGCTTACATCATATCCTAAACGGTGCAATTCCAAATTATTTTGCCTCAAGAGGTTTTCAAATGAGTTCTAGAGTTTGTTAAGATCACAAAAATGTCCATGAAAAATTTGCACATAAGACTTCTCTAAGCATTTAGACTAATCAACCAAATCATACCATATACCAAAAGAGTCGCCAACTTGGTAAAATCAACATTTGAAATTATCTTTAAACCGAAGCAAAATTTAATGTCTTCTAAAAGCTACTTGTTATCACAATCACGTTATTATCATCAACGTGCAAATTAAAACAAGTAAAATTGCAATTGAGTGAAAAATAAAATAAACATAAACATAAACATAAATAAATAAAAATAAAATAATAAACAAATACAAGAAATTAAACCAAGATGCAGAAAAATAAATGGAAAATCCAAATTAAATACAAATAAACACACAAACAAAACTACTAAAAAAATGAAGGGAAGAAAAGATTTACCATTTACCGCACCCCCAACCAAAACCTTACATTGTCCTCAATGTAAGAAAGAAAAACTGCAAATGGTTTTTTTTTAACTGCAAGACAAATAAAATAAGCAAATTTAATTAAAAATAAAATTATCATAAAACGAAGTGGAGAATTTAAAATTTCTAAAATAAAATGAGATAAAAGATGAGAAAACAAATCTGATGGGTTGCCTCCCATTAAGCGCTTTAAGTTATAGTCATTAGCTAGACTTTCTGTCATTCTTTAATGTGGTTTTTGTAACTCTAGAGAATCTTTCTGCTTATTGAATTCTTCGTCAAATTTTGCTTCAATCGTTGTCCATTCACCTTGAAAGTTCCCTTTGTTTCATGACTGATCTCAACTGCTCCATAAGGAAACACCTTCGTTACTAGAAAAGGTCCTGACCAACGAGATTTAAGCTTTCCCGGAAAAATTCTGAGACGGGAATTATAAAGCAGCACTTTCTGTCCCACTTCAAAGATTCACCTCAAAATGTGCTTATCATGCCAAACCTTCGTCTTGTCTTTGTATATTCGGGCATTCTCATAAGCATCATTCCTCATTTCATCCATCTCATTCGATTGCAACACCCTCTTTTCACCTGCTGCATTAAGATCAAAATTCAGAATTTTAATTGCCCAATATGCTCGATGTTCCAATTCAACTGGAAGGTGACAAGCTTTTCCATACACCAATCGGTATAGAGACATGCCGATAGGTGTCTTGAAAGCTATCCTATAGGCCCAAAGTGCATCATCTAGTTTCCTTGATCAATCCATGCATGAGTTATTTATGGTCTTTTCAAGGATCCTCTGCAACTCTCGGTTTGACACTTCAACTTGTCCACTTGTTTAAGGATGGTAAGGTGTTGCTATCCGGTGTGTGACTCCATATTTCTGCAACCAAGCCTCAAATTGGTTATTGCAAAAATGCTTACCTCCATCATTTATAATTGCTCTAGGTGTGCCAAATCTGGAAAATATGTTCTTCTTGAGAAAATTGATCACAACCCTAGCATCATTGGTAGGCAAGGAAAATGCTTCCACCCATTTAGAAACATAATCTACACCAACAAGAATGTATTTATTAGAATGAGATGAAGGAAAAGGCCCCATAAAATCAATACCCCAAACATCAAATAAATTAATTATTAAAATATTATTTAAGGGCATTTCATGTCTCCGTGAAATATTTCCGCTCCTTTGGCAATCATCACACATTGAAACAAACTTGAAAGCATCTTTAAACAATGAAGGCGAATAGAATCCAGATTGCAAAATTTTTGCTGCAGTTTTTGTTCCACCAAAATGTCCTCCAACTTCCTTCGAATGAAAATGACAAAGAATGCTTTCCATTTCTTCCTCCGGTACACATCTTCTAATAATTTGATCTGCACAATGTTTATACAAGTAAGGTTCATCTCAAAAATATTGTTTCAAATCAGAAAAGAATTTCCTTCTTTGTTGATAAGACATGTCAGGAGGTAAAATTTTCTTAACCAAATAATTTGCATAATCAGCAAACCATGGAGCCGTTCGGATAGCAAGCAATTTCTCATCAGGAAATGTTTTATTAATTTGGTCTTCAACCTCAAGGTAAACTTCTTCCAACTTGGACAAATGGTCAGCAACCAAATTTTCGGTCCCCTTTTTGTCCCAGATTTCTAAGTCAAATTCTTGCAAGAGAAGAATCCAACTTAGTAATCGCGGTTTGGCATCTTTCTTGGCTAGAAAATACTTAAGAGCAGAATGATCAGTATAAACAATGATTTTAGACCCAATTAAATAAGATCTAAACTTATCAAATGCAAACACTACTGCCAAAAGCTCTTTCTCAGTTGTTGCATAATTAAGTTGTGCATCTACCAATGTCCTGCTTGCATAATAAATCACAGACAGTAACTTATTCTTCCTTTGGCCCAAAACAGCACCTATAGCATAGTCACTAGCATCACACATTACCTCAAATGGGAGACTCCAATCCGGTGCACAAACTATAGGGGTCGAAGTGAGCTTTTCCTTCAAAAGGTTAAAAGCCTTCAAACAGTCAGGAGAAAAATCAAACTGTGTATTTTTAACTAACAAACTGCAAAGTGGTTTTGTTATTTTGGAAAAATCCTTAATAAATCTTCTATAAAACCCAGCATGTCCCAAGAAACTTCTAATTCCCTTTACAGTTGTTGGAGGTGGTAATTTTTCGATCACCTCCACCTTTGCACGGTCCAATTCCATCCCCTTTGATGAAATCCGATGGCCAAGAATGATTCCTTCTTGAACCATGAAGTGACATTTCTCCCAATTTAGCACTAAATTTGTGTCTTTACAACGCTGCAAGACTAAAGAGAGATTATGCAACCAATTATCAAAAGAATGGCCAAAAACAGAAAAATCATCCATAAAAACCTCAATAAACTTTTCGACCATATCAGAGAAAATTGCTATCATGCATCTTTGGAAAGTTGCAGGTGCATTACATAAACCGAAAGGCATCCTTCTGTATGCAAAAGTACCATAAGGGCATGTAAATGTTGTCTTATCTTGATCCTCTGGTGCAATTGCAATTTGGTTGTACCCCGAATATCCATCAAGGAAACAATAATAAGCATGTCCAGCCAATCTTTCCAACATCTTATCAATAAATGGCAAAGGAAAATGATCTTTTCGGGTGGCATCGTTCAACTTTCGATAATCAATACATACTCTCCACCCAGTCACTGTCCTTGTTGGAATAAGCTCATTGCTTTCATTTTCTACAACTGTGATTCCTCCTTTCTTTGGTACACTATGAATTGGGCTTACCCAAGCACTATCTAAAATCGGATAAATTACCCTAGCATCCAAAAGCTTAATCACCTCATCCTTGACCACTTTTTGCATTGTTGGGTTTAAGCGCTTTTATGGCTGAATTGTGGGCTTGTAATCCTCATTCATCAAGATTTTATGCATGCAAACAGAGTTGCTAATCCCTTTGATGTCCGCCATTCTCCATCCAATTGCCATTTTGTGAGTCCGAAGAACTCCTAATAGCTTGTTTTCCTCTTCATCATTCAAAGAATTGTTAATAATAACAGGAAAAGATTCTGAGTCTCCAAGATAGGCATACCTTAGATGGGATGGTAGTGGCTTTAGCTCAATCTTATCGGCTTCCTTCTTTACCACTGAGGTTGGATTTTCATTTGTTCCCAACTTCTTGAATGTTCCATCACTGGAAAAAAATTCATCAAGTGCTGCCAGTAATTCGGAACATTGTCTCACTCCCTCATCTTCCTCCTTAATTTTTGCAGATTTCATAAGGCAAGCTTCTAGTGGTAGCAATGGAGTTCTCTCCTCAAAAGTTTCCGAGATTATCCTGTCAAGAGTGTTAATTTGAAAACAAGAATGTACCTCACTTGGAAATTTCATTGCTTCAAAAACATCAAAAGTCACTTGTTCATCTTGCACCCATAGAATGAGCTTTCCTTGCTAAATATCAATCAATGTTCTTCCAGTTGCAAGGAACGGTCTCCCCAATATCAACGGTACCTCTCTATCTTCCTCCATGTCAAGCACCACGAAATCTAAAGGAAAAATAAATTTGTCAACTTTAATTAAAACATCCTCAATTACCCCTCGAGGATATTTCACCTATCGATCCGCTAATTGTAGAGAGATTGAAGTGGGTTTTACTTCTCCCAGGCCTAGTTTTCTGAAAATAGAAAGTGGCATCAAATTAATGCTTGCTCCTAAATCACACAGGACTTTATCAAAATTGCAACTTCCTATAGTACAAGGTATAGTAAAACTCCCTGGGTCTTTCAATTTCTGTAGCAGTTTTCTTTGAAGAACTGCACTGCACTCCTCATTTAGCATGACAGTTTCATAATCTCCCAGCTTCCTCTTCTTTGATAGAATTTCTTTCATGAATTTTGCATACTTGGGCATTTGTTCCAACATCTCTACAAAAGGAATGTTAATATGCAATTTCTTAAAAATATCCAAAAATTTATCAAATTGATTATCAAGCTTTTTCTTATTCAATCTTTGAGGATATGGGATAGGGGCTCATAATTCGCATTTGGGGAAGGTTGAACATCTTGGGATGTTGATGGCTTATCTTTAGATTCTTCCATCTCTTTCTCTGATTTCCCTTGTATTTCAAGTTCTTTACCGCTTCTCAATGTGATAGCCTTTACATGCTCTTTGGGATTTATTGTGTCACTGGGCAACCATCCTTGAGACCTTTCTGCAATCTGCTTTGTAAGCTGCCCCAGTTGGTTTTGGATGTCCCTATTGATTGCCTCTTGATTTCTGAAATTTGTTCTTGACTCCTCCATGAACTTTCCCAAAATTCCTTCCAAATCTGTTTGTTTCTTCTCTTGGGGTTGGTAGGAAGATGATGACAGTTTGAATCCCCCTTGGTTATTTCCCCATGACAAATTTGTATGATTTCTCCAACCTGGATTGTAGGTGATCGAATATGGGTTATGTTGAGGTTTTTGGAAATTTGAAACATAATTTGCTTGCTCAGCATTTGGTGAAGCAAATACATTTCCAGCTTGGCACTCGATACTAGCATGATTTCCACCACATAAATCACATTGTGTAGTTGGTTTGGATTCGAATTTGGATGACAAAGAATCCATCTTTCTTGAAAGAACAGCAACTTGAGCTGACAAAGCATTCACTGAATCAATTTCATGCACTGTTGCTGGTTTTTTGCAATTACCCGCTCTGAATGCCACTGATTGTTGTTTTCTGCAATAATCTCTAACAACTCATGAGCATCCTCCGGTGTTTTTCCCATTAAAGATCCTCCAGCTGCAGCATCAATCATTGCACGATAGTTTGAAACCAACCCATTATAAAATGTAGAGACTTGCAGCCAAATTGGTATACCATGATGTGGGCACTTCCTCAAAATTTATTTGAATCTTTACCAAGCTTCATACAATGATTCTTGGTCATATTGTGTAAAAGATGTGATTTCATTCCTCAATTTTGCTGTCTTAGTAGGAGGAAAGAACTTGGACAAGAATTTCTGAACCAATTCATTCCATGTTGTAATTGATCCCGGTGGTAATGAGTTTAGCCACTCCTTGGCTTTATCCTGAAGTGAAAAAGGAAAAACCCTCAATCTTATAGCATCTTCAGACACACCATTTATCTTGTAAAGATCACTCACCTCCAGAAAGTAAGCAATATGTGCATTTGGATCATCCTTTGACATTCCCCCAAACTGATTTGATTGAACCATTTGGATAAAGGATGGTTTTATCTCAAAGTTATTTGCTTGAATAGTTGCCCTCCTTATACCCGAAGTAGTTCCAGCAACATTAGGCACAGCATAATCCCACAAAGCTCAATAATTTCCACCTCCCTCAACAAATGGTGGATCCATAGTTGATTGTCTATTAGGAGGTGAGGTTGAACGCCTTCTCTCTCGGTTTAGACGCCTAAATGTTCTATCAATCTCTGGATCAAAAAGAAATTGGTTAAGGCTTCTTGTATGTCTCATACAACAATCCTACAACCAAAAAATTAACTAGCACAAAAACAACACAAAGTTACCTTTTTTATGATAAATGAAATAAAAGAGCAAAATAAACAAAATTAAAAATGCAACAATGATAAAGCAAATTAACTTCAAATTAAAACTAAGATTAGGTAGTATCGATATTAATAAAATCAAACCATTCCCCAGCAACGGCGCCAAAAACTTGATGCGTATTTTCGCAAGTATATGAATCGTTCAAGTAATAAATCTAGCTTATCGGGAATTTGCGTAATTTCCCAACAAATCGTATCAGAGCTATTGGTGGTGATTTCTATCAATTTTCTACAATGTTACTATTTACATGAATAGTGATATTTTGTCGACGATATTTGTTCGTTGACGGAGGTGTTCTAATACACGGTGGTTTACAGAAATAGTCAGAAACGATCCGGAGGAAGCCAGATTTGAGTGGGAGCAATGGCCGTAGATGAAGGAAGGGTGAAACTCGAGAAATTTGATGGCACAAATTTCGGGTTTTGGAAAATGCAGATAGAGGATTATCTGTATCAAAGAAATCTATATCAATATCTCTCTCAAGGAAGAAGCCAGAGGCTATGAAGGAAGAAGATTGGAATCTTCTAGAAAGACAAGCCCTCGGAGTTATTCGATTGACACTATCCTGTAATGTTGCTTTCAACGTACCAAAGGAAAACACCACGGCGGGTATTATGGCAGCTCTCTCCAATATGTATGAGAAGCGATCAGCCTCAAACAAAGTGCACTTGATGAGGCGTTTGTTCAATTTGCGGATGACGGAAGGCGCATCGGTAGCTCAATGATGCGTATTTTCGCAAGTGTACGAATCGTTCAAGTAATAAAGTGTACAAAAGTACGGATATCGAACCCACAAGGAATGGCGTTACTAAGTACCAAAATTGACTAATCCTAATTTTATTTGAAAACCAAATTTTTGAAATTGTTTTAAAAGCATATTAACATAAAACTAAGCGCAAATAACAAAATTTAATGTTGTTCACAAATGATTAAAAATGCTAAGGCATTTGATTTCGCTAAATCAATTCAATCCGATTTCAAGTCATGTTATATGAAAATCAAAGTTAAAAGTGATGGTTGAAAAACCCAAATTTACCTAATACTCTCTATCGAGTTATATTAGAATTACTTATATATGAAAACCGACTATATTTCTATGAACATTTAATCACAAACAAGCACATTACGATTTATGGAATTTATAGAATAACCACATACATCATGCATTAGTTCTCACACTCGCATTCAACATACGGTATTTATCACAAGAAGCGTTCATTACACATCTCCTCTCGGTCTCAATATAATGCAACAAATCATTTAAATCTTGATGAGAAATTTAAAAGCATTAAGCATGGAAATAAATACTTAACTGGAAAACAATGAATTCATATAACGATAACACAAGAAATCAGATTTTCTTGATTCAACTACATCATAGCCTTAGCAAAAACGAATTAGTTCATAACGAAAATAAGAACAAACATATTCTCAATTGAATCCATGAACAAACAATCTGAATAAAATGCAGAAAATAAAAGCTAAGGAGAAGAGATGAAAAACTCTTGAAGATGAAGACTTGGTAGCAACAATGGTGATGATCCTTCAAGCTTCTCCAACCTTTCTCTCCAAAATTGCCTTTTCTCCTCCAAAAATAACTCAATTATCCTCTCTCTACCGTCCGCCTCTTTTTCCATCATAATGTATATATAGATCTAGGGTTTGGGGGGCAATTTTGGAACAAAACAACATAAAAAATGTGTTTTCGGACGAAACTCGCCGGCGGCGACATTATTCTCGCCGCGGCAAGATTTCTGGAAAACTTACTATTTTGGTTCCGCTAAATCTCACCGGCGGCGAGATTACTTTTCCAAAATCCGTGCTCCTTGCATGATTTTCAACATTTTCTCCAAATTTTTTAAATTTTGTTTTCTTTTTATTTGCACTCAATCCCGTTCATTGAAATTTGTCCCTCACTTCTCCAAAATCATGATTTTACCTGAAATTGCACTTTAAACACAAAATACCCGTGAAATGACATTTGTGGATTAAATAATCAAATAAACACAATTTTCACACAAATATCTACATTTAAATCATAACAAAAATGCAATAATTTAGCTCTTATCACTCAACATCTCAATGAACTCAACATAGTCACAACCCAGTTGAGTTCAGTGGAAATTGAATTCGATGAAGAAGTACGAGCATTGATACTTTTATCTTCTCTACCAGAAAGCTGGAATGCTACTATCACGGCTGTGAGTAGCTCATCAGGAAGCAATAAGTTGAAATTTGACGATGTTCGTGATTTGGTTCTCAGTGAAGAGATCCGACGTAGAGAGTCAGGTGAATCGTCAACTTCTTCAATTTTGCATACAGAGTCAAGAGGAAGAAATTCAATCAAAGGGAATGGACGTGGCAGAACAAACTACCGAGGTAGATCAAAGGACATGAGGTCCAAATCCAAGAATCCTAATAATTCCCATAGCTCGAAGACTGTCGAGTGTTGGAATTGTGGAAGAACCGGGCACTACAAAAATCAGTGCAAGAGTGCACCGAAGGACAAAAAAGTGAAGATAGAGGCAAATGTTACTTCCACCTCAAGAGGGGATGATGCATTGATATGCTTGATGAGTGCTCAAAAAGCACTAAAATTACCATGATTTTATGCACATTAATTGATTAAAAATATATATATTTATATGTTTTATCATATATTTATATAAATTTGTCTTTTTCGGAATCACGGGTATTTTTATTATTTTTCAGGTATTTTGGCTTAAAAACGCAACTTAAAAAAAGAGGAATACTAGAAGCAATACATCACAAATATATTAATAAATAAATGGGGAAAGGTCAACAAATAAGGAAAAATTGGACAAAATGGGTCAAAAAGGACAAAAATGTCAGAAAGGAGAAAATCGCGCGCCTTGTATGCCATTGCGCTGGCCACTAACTCCGCCTTAAGCTGCGCGTTAACAACGTTCATCCGTGACCTTTGTTCATCCGTGACATCTTGTTCATCCGCGATCGTTCATCCGCAGCGTTTCATCCGCGACATCGTCATCCGCGATCGTTTCATCCGCGTTCTTGTTCATCCGCGGTCTTGCATACCGTGATCTTGTTCATCCCCAGTCTTGTCGGTACCGCCTGTCATCTTGGCGTCATTAATGACGTCAGCAATCACTAATCCGCGTTTTTACATTTTTTTAACATTTTTTTCTTATTTTTTCTCTCCATCCTCACCTATAAATACCCCCCTTCCCTTCACCTCAAAACCACACTTCTCTCTTCTTTCTTTCTCTCATTTCTTAGTTTTTGAGTTTTTCTTAGTTTCTTTCTTAGTTTCTAAGCTTTTCTTAGTTTTTCTCTTAGTTTTTAGTTCAATTCTCTTAGGTTTAGAGTTCTTCTCCTTTTGAGAGGAACTTGTAATGTTTTTGTAATAATTTAGATTTTTGATTCAATAAATGGAAGTGCAAATTCCGCTTAGAGGTTTTCTAGCAACGGGAATAGCGTCGAAGTTCTGTAAGGATTTTATTTTCTTCTGATTATTTTTATGCTTTATTCTTACATGTTATATTTAATTTGTCTGTGATTAAATTTAACTGTGCTAGCTGTTTATAATCATGATATAATAATAACGTTGTTATGCTTACGAAATATTAAATAGGTGAAAATTTCTAAAATGAATTGATTTTATTTTTATTCAAGATTTTATATTAAGGATGTTAGAGAGAAATATATTATTTTTCATTACAAACTTAAATCTGAAAATTAGATTTTAAGGTTTAGTTATCCGGTCTAATTTAGAGTAGTGCTCTTTTATTTGTTGGTACAATCGCCCGGTAGTTAGAGTGAAGCTCTATTTCAAAAGTTTTTATAAGAATTATTATGTGAAAATGTATTGACAACATGTTTTCAATTGTGGTTTTAAAACTTGAAAGTTAGTACTCGGATAACTAAATTCTTGGGTTTAATTTGGACACCTTGAATAAAGTTTAAACTGTCTAACCCCACCAAAGGTGGCATTTAAATGGTTCATTTTCAATCTCTTAGAAAAAGGAATTAATTTAATTAACCAAATTAGTTATCAACCCCACCCATAGGTGTTAATTGATTTGTTTAGTTAACAAAGAATATCTAACCCCACCAAAGGTGGTATTCATACAAAAAAGAGAGAATCAATAAAATATCAATTTATATCTTTAATAACCTAGATAATATGAGCAAGCATAATTAATTTAGTTATTATATCCATAAATACTCCACTAATATAAATGATAAAATTTGTATGAATATTTATTGAATCTGTATTTATATTTATTTATTGAATTTGTATCTATGTTTATTTTTTTATTATATTTAATTAATCTGTATATATGTTTATTTTATGTTATTAGATTAGGAACACAAAAACCAAACTATCGTGACAGGATGTTTAGGATTTAATTTCGTTTTTAAAAGTTTGAATAATAAATTAAGAACCACATACATTCCTTCCTTAGATCGACCTTGGGAGTATACTTATCATTTTCTACGAAATGATTCGTGCACTTGCGAGAGTTTTACAAATATTAAAACCAAAGTATTTGCGAGAATCGACGATGCCGGTTTTTGCTCATCAATGCTCTTTGGAGAGCAAGGAAGAATCTTGGGTGTTAGACTCTGGAGCATCGTTCCATGCTACTTCACAGAAAGAATTATTCGAGAAATATGTCCCTGGAAACCTTGGAAAGGTATATCTTGGTGATGATCAACCATGTGCTATTATTGGCAAAGGTGTAGTGAAGATTAAGTTAAATGGGTATGTTTGGGAGCTAAAGGATGTCAGGCATATTCCCGACCTCAAAAGGAACTTAATCTTAGTAGGGTAGTTGGCTAGTGAAGGCTACACTACGATCTTCCATGGTGATGATTGGAAGATTTCAAAGGGTGCAATGACAGTTGCTCGAGGCAAGAAAAGTGGCACTCTTTACATAACAGCAGAGGCACCTTGTTCAATCACAAATGCAACAGGCAATGAAACACCAAATCTGTGGCACCAGAGACTAGGCCACATGAGTGAGAAGGGAATGAAGATTATGCATTCAAAGGGAAAACTTCCAGGCCTACAGTCTACGGAGATAGACATGTGCAAAGATTACATACTTGGAAAGCAAAAGAGAGTCATCTTTTAGACAAGTTTTAGAACCCCAAAGAAGGAAAGGCTAGAGCTTATTCACTCTGATGTTTGGGGACCAACGACCGTCTCATCTATTGGTGGGAAACACTACTTCGTGACTTTCATCGATGATCACTCTCGAAAGGTATGGGTTTACTTTCTAAAGCATAAGTCTGAAGTATTTGACGCTTTCAGAAGATGGAAAGCTATGGTGGAAAATGAGACGGGTTTAAAGATCAAAAAGCTCATAACTAATAATGGTGGTGAATATAAAGACACCAGATTCAAAAATTTCTGCTATGAGCATGAGATCAGAATGGAAAGAACTGTGCCAGGCATGCCTCAACACAATGGTGTAGCTGAGCATATGAACCGAACGTTGACAGAAAAAGCCAGAAGCATTCGTATACAGTCAGGTCTACCAAAACAGTTCTGGGCAGAAGCATTCAACACGGCAGCTTACTTGATCAACCGAGGCCCATCTGTTCCATTGGAGCATAGAATACCAGAGGAGGTATGGAGTAGAAAAGAGGTGAAACTATCACATTTAAAAGTTTTTAGCTGTATAGCATTTGTGCATATCAGTGATCAAGGCAGGAATAAGCTTGATCCTAAATCCAAGAAATGTACATTCATCGGCTATGGTGAGGATGAGTTTGGCTACCGCATTTGGGATGACGAAAACAAAAACTTTATCCATAGTATACATGTGATTTTCAACGAAAGGGTGATGTATAAGGACATGCATAAAATAGATTCCAATGACTCATAGCAGAATTAGTCAGTATTTGCATATGCAGATGATATCCCAGATAGTTTCGCAACAGAATCAATTGTAACAAGTCCTCAGCCAGAGGAACTTGTTGGACAGAACAGTACACAGCATTCCGACACACCACAACCTCTTACTCCAGCTCTTGTATTAAAAAGGTCTTCTCGACCTCATGTGCCTAACAGGAGATACATGAACTATATGTTGCTGACTGATGGAGGGGAGCCTGAATGCTATGATGAATCTTGTCAGACTCTAGATTCCAACAAGTGGGAGCTTTCCATGAAAGAAGAAATGAAATCTCTCATCTCCAACCAGACATGGGAACTAGCTAAGTTACCTATGGGAAAGAAGGCACTTCACAACAAATAGGTGTACCGAGTGAAAGAGGAGCATGATGGTTCCAAAAGATACAAAGCTTGCCTTGTTGTCAAAGGGTTTCAATAGAAGGAAGGATTTAACTACACTGACATTTTCGCTCCTACTGTGAAGCTCAATACTATCATATCAATGTTGAGTATTGTAGCCATTGAATATCTTCATCTTGAATAGTTGGATGTGAAAACTGCATTCCTTCATGGAGATTTAGATGAAGAGATATACATGTACCAGCCAGAAGGTTTCTCAAAAAGAGGGAAGAAGAACTTGGTGTGTAGACTTAAGAAGAGTTTGTATGGCCTGAAACAAGCCCCGAGACAATGGTACAGAAAGTTTGACAGCTTCATGCACAAGGAAGGTTTCCAAAAGTGTAATGTTGACCATTGTTGCTACTTCAAGAGATATATGTCTAGTTATATCATTTTACTACTTTATGTTGATGATATGTTAGTAGTAGGTTCAGATATGGATAATATTAAAAGGTTGAAGCAGCAATTTTCAAAGGAGTTTGACATGAAAGACTTGGGTCCAACAAAGAAGATTCTTGGAATGCAAATCACAAGAAATAAGAAGAAAGGATCCTTGCAGTTATCTTAAGCAGAGTACATCAATCGTGTTATGTAGAGATTCAACATGGGCGATGCCAAGCTAGTTAGCACACCCTTGGCCAGTCATTTTCGCCTATCTAAGGATCAATCCCCTCAAATAGAGGAAGAGAAAGAATTCATGGCCAAGGTTCCTTATGCCTCATCCATTGGAAGTTTGATGTACGCAATGGTCTGTACGAGACCAGACATTGGCCATGTAGTGGGAGTTGTTAGCAGATTTATGTCAAATCCAGGGAAAACTCATTGGGAAGCAATCGAGTGGATTTTGAGGTATCTGTGAGGCACCACAGAAAAGTGCTTGTACTTTAGTAAAGGAGAGTTAAAAGTACAAGGGTACGTAGATGCAAACTTTGGAGGTGAAGTTGATCACTGAAGAAGCACCATCGGTTATATATTTATTGTTGGAACTACAGCTGTTAGTTGGATGTCACAAATATAGAAAATTGTTACTCTATCCACTACAGAGGCTGAGTATGTAGCAGTAACTGAAGCTAGTAAAGAGATAATATGGCTTCAAGGTTTGTTAACTGAGCTGGGATTCAAACAGGAGAAGAATGTTCTGCATAGTGATAGTCAAAGTGCAATACACTTGGCGAAGAATTCATCATTTCATTTTAGAACCAAGCATATTGTACTTCGTTATCACTTCATCAGATCTCTATTGGAAGATGATGTGTTAATACTGGAGAAGATTCAAGGAAGCAAAAATCCAACAGATATGTTAACAAAGGTGGTGACTATTGACAAACTGAAGTTGTGCTCAACTTCAGTTGGTTTACTAGAGTAACAAAGACTAGAAAAGCTGCTACATTGATCGAGGTGTGAAGACAGATTGAAATCATTCTTCAAGTGGGAGATTGTTGGAGATTTTTATAAAGCTCCTTAATTTAAGGAGAAAATTAAGGAGCAAAACATGGAGCTTAATTCACTGAGCAATTCAAGGAACTATTAATTTAAGGAGTAATTTAAGGAGTGAATTTTCCTATAAATAGATGTGTAATTGTAATGAATTAATCATCCAAAGTGTTCATTTCAATTGAGAGAAAAGCTTTTGTGAGAGGAAATTGAGAGTAATTTTCTTGGGTGTAATTGGTTGTGAGTTGTGAGTGTTGTAAACACCTTGTGTAATTTCTCCCCTTTTAGTAAAAAGATCTGCAGCAGGTCCGAAGACGTAAGCAAGATTGGCCGAACTCCGTTATCAAATTTATGTGTTATTTTTCTATTCTTGTTTTCTCATAAATCTAGCTTATCGATAATTTGCGTAATTTCGCAATAGAGACTTATGTCTGAAAAGTGAAAAGAAAAAGTAAAGAAAATTGAAGGTAGAGACTTATGTCTCTCCATTTCTACCTATGTAGCTCTTATGTACAAATAGGATAGCAAGATACAATTCTGAACCATTCATCCACACACTTGAAATGAAACATATGTGAGCACTACAACTGTCTCATTTCTTCCTTCTCTTTGTATTTGGCTAGGAAGATACAATATTCCTGTGTATAACAAAGTAAATAGAAATAATAAGGACCTTTCAATTGCTTCTAAATATATGTAAAAACCTAGGCATATGTATGTTGTTCCAAAGAATAATGAATCAAATATTTACCAAATCTTTATTTGATGAGTCTAAATTGTAGTCGGCACCATTTTCAAGCTCCAACTTGTTATCAATTTCTTTGTATTTCCAACTAGGAACCTGAGAAATTTGATCATCAAATGATGCCCTATCAATGGAACCCATGTATTCATGTTGTATACCAACAGAGTATTGTTGAGTGGAACACAACAACACAGCAGAAGAAATAATAGGAAAGGAAAAGAGTAGTTGTGCCTTTATCTTACCATTGTCTGTGCAATCACTCTGAATCAATTAAAACAACTAAGTCAATACCCTAACAGCCACAGCGTCGATCTAGCTATCATCCAACAAAGAACACAACGACAGAAGAGCCCCAGTTGTGTACTCGGTACAAACTCGCACTCAGACTGGGTGATTGGGAGAAACATTATAACCATAACAAGCGTTGAGTCTCAAGTCATTGGAATCGAATTTGGAAATACATTATGAATGAGATTTACTATTTCGCTGAGGTGGGTAATGTCATAGATGGGTATAACTGGAGTGACAACAAAGAGAAATGGCCAATGAAGAGAGGTGCTCGATGAGGGAAAAGGAAGAAGAGAGGATAAAGTGGTACATAGTGGGGAAAAAGATAGAGGTCATGGTTGTGCGCGTTGGGGTAAAAGAGAAAGGCCAGGGTGGTACGTGTTGGGGAAAAGGGAAAAGAAAAGGAGAGAGAGGGGAAAAGGAAAAAGGGAGGAAAAAAAAGAAAGAAAGAGGGAAAATTAATAAAGAAATTTAGTGTGCGGTGTAAAAGAGAGAAAATACATAAAATTAAATTAATATAGAAATGAAAAAATTTGAAATTAATTTTAGTATTTTTTTTAAATAAATAATACACGTACACAATATATTATTTAATTTTGGTTTTAAAAAGATTAAAAACTCTATTATTTTAATTAAATCATGGTAATTTAATAATCATGACTATATAATTTATTTATATTTAAGTAACTTTTATATTTTAATTTATGGTTACGGTTATTGATAAATCACGGTCATTCAACAAAAATGTTGTTTTCATATATTAATAAACCGATGTAGATTTTGAAACCCATAACTAATAAACTAAGAATCAAGCATTAATTATACTTATTAAAATAAACAATTATTTATCATCTTTCATTGTATCAAAATAACTAAAGAGTATAATAATGTATATTTTAAAATTACTATATAACATTAAAAAATAGAAAATTTATCCTAAAAATCATAGATTTTTTCTTCTCAATAACTCAATCATTTTTTTTTATCTTGAGGAGAATTAAATCAAAATATTTATGGTAATATTTTAACTATATCTATTAACAAAAATTACCTCTAATATATTGCAATTTTTTATCCCAAATGTTAATAGTTTTCTACCACAAATTTTTTGTCCTTAATAGTTCTTCGTATTTCATCTCAAAATCTAATAATCTTCAAGGACAAAAATATCGTTCTAAATATATTGTAATTTTTTTCTCTTAATAATTTCATTTTCAAACACAAAGAATTTTGTTGTAAAATTTGAAATAAATTTCTCACCATTTTTTCCACTTGCAAGGACAATTGTTTGGTGGAAATTCCCGCTATCTTTTCAATGACCAATTTAAAGTTTTTCCTTCATAATTATTTTGTGACAAAAATTTTGTCCTAACTTTTTATCATTTTTAATTTTTATTTGTTAAATTTCTTGTCAAAATTATTAAGGACAAATATCAAATTTTTGTCCTTAATTGTGCTATTTTCAAGGACTAATTTATGAAAGTTTATAAATTATAGACCTAATTAACCTACAAATTTTTACCAATTTATAACTTAATAACCTAAACAAACGGTCAGGCATGCAAACATGTGTAAGAATAAAGTGCGGAAATAAAATAATAACACACGATATTTTTAAGTGGAAACAACCTAGGCCACAACCATGACCTAAGAGGAAAACCACTAGTCCACCAGACCACCTAACTTTTCACTATGAAAATCAAATGTTCAAGTACAAACTCGGTCTTATGCTACCCTCCCTAGGATACTACCCCAATGTACTTTACTTACAAACCCCTACTCTGTTTTCATAGTTTCTAATATTAGTGTGAGCGGTTTCTAGACCAACGTTCCAATAAGCTTCCCACCAATCAGATACGTTCCCAAATTAACTGCAAAAAAGTTAGCACAAAAAAACACAAGTGCCCGTGTGTGTTCTAGAACAGATTTAATAATGAATAATCCTAACTAGATGATTCAAAACATGTCACTTAAATCAAATCAACTAGTAAATCCTAGAGCAAAAAGATCAAGTACAAGTTCAATAAAAATAGCTTCTTTAATATTAATAATCAAATCAAATAATTATGATATGAAAAAAACAATTATTTGATCTAACAATTTAAAAACAAAAATAAAGAAGAAACCATAAGAACATATTATTAAAATATCATAAAATAATTAGGTTTATTAATCAATCAAACATAAACACCAATATTTGATAGATTAACTAAATAAAGAAGCTTAAAAATTATGATCTTATATTTTTAAAACAAGAGAGAAATTAAGAAGAATAGAAGAATGTGCTTGTATAGTTGATTGAAACAATGAGTAATGATTTTTATTTATAGGAAAAATTAAAACCCATAATCCTATGTAATTGATAAATATCTTTTCTATTATAAATATAATTAGTAATACTCATTAATTAAGATAACTCTTATATGATTGATAAATATATTTTCTATTATAAATATGATTAGTAATAATCACTAATTAAGATAACTCCTATTTAAAATAGATTTCTTTTAAAATAGATTTCATGCTATCTTTTATGCTAAAGATTTCAGTTATAATTTAGAGTATATCTTATCTAATATCTTTTAAAATAGATTTTATGCTATCTTTTATGCTAAAGATTCCAACTATAATTTAGAGTATATCTTATCTAATATTTTAGCATATCTTATTCCATATTTTAGCACTAAAAATAATTTTAGATTTATAAGCATGTGCTATTAAATGCATAAATGTAATCCTATGTGTCGTAGTTATCAAAGATATACCTAAAGTATAATTATTTGGAACTCAAGCATTTGTTTGATTTTTCTTGATAGACTTGATAGTAGGCTTAAAAACAAATTTACAGATAAATATTTTGTCCACAAAAATAGCCAACACTCATAGTCCTTACAGTTTCATTTTTCATCAAATTTTGTCTAAGATATCACTTTTTTCTTGTAGTGAATGATAGGAATCCTATACTATCTATTAACATACATAGTGAGTCAACAATGATAACACCTAATGAGTCTAATTGCTTCAAAATTGAGACATGCCAATAATAAAAAACCTTTCTGCTAACAACAAGGTACAATAAAATAAAAGGGTTCATTTGGAGTCTAATGTAAACAAGAAATTGAAAGCAGATGGAATAAATATGACTGGGGATGGCATAATTCAAGATCATGTAATTATAGAGAAATATGGTTGTAAACAATATTGATACATTTGGGGATAATGATGGGAACCCTATTATCTGTTAATCTACATAATGGGTCAGCAATAGTGACACCTGATGAGTCTAAACACTTCAAAATTGAGGATATGCAAATGAAAAAAAAAAGATTTTTCACTAGCAATAAGGTACAATAAAATAAAGGGATTTTTTTGGACTCTAATTTAAAAAAGAAACTGACAACGGATGGAACAAACATGATTTAGGATGGAATAATTCAAGATAATATAATGATAGATACACCAAATATTTATGATTATACCTTAATGACATCGCATGTGACGAGGTCAATGGAACTCTGTCACGAGAAATGAGCCTTTTATTAAGTTGGAATGTCAGTGCTATAGGAAATAAGAAGGCGTTCTTGGCACTTAAGGAACTAGTTAGTCATAATAGTGCTCCTTTGGTTTTTATTTGTGAACGTTGTTTTAATTGTAGATAGGCTATACAATTTAGAGCTAATCTTGGCTTTGATAATTGTTGTGTTGTGGTGAGAAAATATGGTAGAATGGGGATTAATTCTTTTATGGAAAGAGGGTCTTGAGGTTACTACTTTGTCCGTTAATGAAGGGCATATTGATTCTATTATTTATAACACCTTTGGTAATAAGTGGTACCTAACTGGTTTTTATGGTCATCCTAATAAAAACCAACGTATCTTCTCTTGAAATTTACTTCAAAATCTCCATAACAATAGTACACTCTCGTGGTTAGTATGTGGTTATTTCAATGAAATTATGAATAATGGTGAGAAACTTGGAGGGTTGCCCAAAGATCTATATCAAATGCATAATTTATGTCAAGCCTTTTCTGATTACAACCAAACTTCCTTAGTGTATGATAGTTGTTCATTTACTTGGGATAATGACCATTATAATAATGGCAATGTCAAGGCTCACTTGGATCGGGTCGTGGCTCCTGATTCATAGTGTGCACTATATCCTTGGCATGTTACCTCACATTTGGTTTCATCATACTCAGATCGTTCACCTACCCTGGTTAGAGTTGATAGGGGAAAGGGAGTTTTTGCACAAAGAAAGTGTGAGACGCCAAATCTTTTTTCAATTTTAATAGTTTTGAGTGCATGAAGGGGGCTGTCGTGAAACTATTTATTCAAAGTAGAATTCAAGTAGTCATATAGATGCTATGAGGTGTGCAATTGAGAAAATTGTCACTACCTCTACCTCTCTACAGCAATGGAATGTATGGGACATTGGTACTGTAAAATGACAATTACCATGAAAGTAGAAACAATAAAAGGCTACAGTATTTGAGGGTTTTCATATTGGAAAATGTTATCCAACCTCAGACAGAGCATTGAAAACTTATTGTGTAAAGATGAGCAGTATTGGGCATAAAGGGCTAGAACGATTTTACTTAAGTATGGGGATCATAACTTAGCGTAATTTCATGCTTATGTTAGTACAAGAAGGACTCGAAACTACATTTTCATAGTACAATTAGCTTCGAGTATGGTTGAAGCACAATAGAGGGACATTTATAAGTTAGATTACAATTTGGTGGTTGAACCTATAATTAACAATTTGAAAACACAGTTCAGTCCTTAACAATAGCAAAATCTGAACCAAACTTTCACAGATGATGAAGCTCGAAGTTCCTTATTTACTTTGAAGCCTGATAAAGCGAATGGTATGGATGGAATGCCAATAATGTTTTTCCATAAATATTGGGACATTGTTGGGTCTAAGGTAAGTGATGCATGTTTATCTTTTCTAAATGGTGTTGATGATATTAGTTAGATTAATAAGATTGTTATTTCACTTATTCCTAAAGTTGCATATGAGACGATGCACACAATTCATAGGTCAATAAGAAACCAAGAATGATTACTCTTAAGATGGTCATATGTTTTACCAAGCCAAATGACCTTTTGTAGTGAAGGCTATGGAAAAAAATGAATTTCTCAAACCACTGGGTTCATTTGATATGGAATTGTACACCCTATCACTTACTCTATCAAAGTGAACAACAACATTATGGGTAATATAGTACCATCTTGAGGAATGAGGTAAGTCAACCCCTTAATTCCAAACATTTTCCTTTTGAAAGAAGCAAAATTCACTCAAACTATTCATAAGGTTTAAGAAACAAGAGAAGCACCTAGTATGACTCATTTATTTTTTGTAAATGATAATTTCTTGCTTTTTTGTGCTTGTAGATCTCAATGTGCTAAAGTAAAAAACATTATTCGTATTTACAAGGAAGTTATAGGTCAGCAAGTAAATTTTGATAAGTCAAAAATATCCTTTAACCTAAGCAATGAAAGTACTACAAAAGATAACATTAAATACCATGGACATTTGTGAGATAAAATTCCATGAAAAATACTTGGGACTTCCACTAAAGTTAAAAGAGAAAAGCAAAGCACCTTTCAAACAATTCAAGAACATTGTATGAAAAAACAAAGTAGATGGAAAGAAAAGTATTTATCCAATGTTAGTAATGAAATTTTGATAAAGTCTATCAAGCAATACCCATTTATGCCATAAGTATTTTTAAATTACCTAAATCACTTTATAACAAACTTGAGTTTATGGTTCCTTAGTATTGGTGTAAAAAGTATAAGGATGGTTATGGGATGCATTAGTTGTCTTAGTTGGATTTATGTAAGCCGAAATTATTAGGTGGAATGGGTTTTTGCAAAATGGAGGATTTCAATTAAGCATTACTAGCAAAATAGTTTAGGAGCCTTATCGAACCTATAACCTTGTTGGCTACATGTATATTAGTAAAGAAATATGATGTCTCATCCTCTCTTCTCCTTTCTCGATGTACAACTCGCTCTAGTTATTTATGGAGGACCCTTCTATAAGGTTGTATTGTACTCACTAAAAACTTATGTTGGAGAGTTGGTGACAAAAACAATATAAACACTGCATCTAATAAATGGCTACCTCATGATTCATGTTTTCAAGCACACCTAACCCAAGAGTTTGCTATGAAAATAATGGTGTGTGATTTAATAACACCTAGTGGGACATGGAATTCAACTCTGATACAAAATATTTTCTAGTATGATGAAGTTTCATTAATATGTAGCATTCCTCTCCCTCCGAAACCCATGGCTGATCATCTTATATGGCACTTTACAAATAATGGAATTTATAGTATGAGTAAAGGCTATGGGAAATCTTGTCAATGGTGCTGGGAAAAGCAAGACACAACAATCACTTTATCCTCACAACAATTAAACATTCTATGGAGGAAATTATAAGGTGCTATTGTCATGAACAAAGTGAAGCAATTTATTTGGCAGATATTGCAAGGAATTTTACCAACCAACTCTGAATTAATAAGAAGGCATATTACATCCAACCTAAGCTATCCTCTGTACAATAATGATATGGAAACAACATCCCATGCTATATGGGAATATCGCATTGTAAAATAGGTATGGAGCTCTTCTCCTACTAAATTTTTCTTTACTTCAAATATAAAGATCCTTTTTTATAGAAGCAGTGTGGATGGCAATTGAAAAACATGCTAAAACTTACCTTTAATATATTATAATGATAGTTAATGAGATTTGAAAGGAAATGGGTAAATGCCTTTTTGAAGGTAAACCATGAAATTTTGCTCATATTTGTACTGGAGTTACTACATTGTTAGAGAAATTTTATAGGCTAAGTACCAAGGAAAAGCTTACTACTAATCACCCACCTCAATAGTGGATTTTACCACCAACAAAGAGCTTAAAGGTTAATATGGATGTCACAATTTCTACAACAAACAATGAAGTGGGGTTTGGTTGTAGTATAAGAGATGCACGTAGACAAGTCTTTGGTACTATAGTTGATACTATGATAGTCATTCTTACCTAACAGTTGAATTACATGTAATGTGATGGGATTACTTTTAGCTCAAAAAAGCAAGTTGCTAGGATATAATATTGGAGTTTAATTCACTATTGGCTATTCAATGTAGTAATAATATAGGTTCCAAATTAGCGATGCAGGGTCACATTGTTGAAGTTATTCGATAATTAGTAAATAGTACTGTATCCTCAAAGAGTAGATGATATTACTCATAATTTAGCTAAGTATGTTATGTCTTGTAATGATTTGATATTGCTTATAATTTTCTTGTAATGATTTTGAGACTTGGTTTGAGGAAGCTCTTGATTGGCTTTTTCCGACTTTAGATTTTGATACAAACTTTATTACTAGTTAATACAAATGTACTTTTCTTCAAAAAAAAAATATACATATTTTAATGCTTTTTGATTCATTTTATATTCTCTTGAATCTTTATTTTTTAAAATCATTTTACACTCTCCGACATCACTTTCTCACTTTTATTTTGTTTTGAAAATGAAAAGAATCATTTCTAGTGTTACTAATATAGATGTCATTTATGGTGTGTATCCAATAACATATGTTGTCATTAAAGGAAAGAGTGATGATAGTTAAAAATGATTTGTTTATTTGTTGAAACAAGATCCGATTGAGGTTTCTTTCTATCTTCAAAACAAATTAAAAATAAGAATGTGAGGTTAAAGAGAATATAAAATGACTAGGGAGAAGAGAGTTTGAAAATGAAGTAAGATGAGTAAGAAACCTAAAACATGTATACTCAAAATTTACAAGAAAAATGATTGTATTTAACGAGGTTTTGGCAAAAAAGAAATAAAAAAAAAAGTTGAAGAAATCTATAAGCTAAACATAAAAGTGACTTGTCTAGTGTTTTTGTGCGTTAAGATTCATTATTTTTTATATTTAAAATCAAAATTATTACTTGATATAAAAATTAAATAAAAAAATTGGTGGTCTCTTTTTGTTATCATTTAATTTTTATATAATTTATCTATTTATATCGTTACATTTTGATTATCTAAAATGTTTTTTAACGTCATGAAAAAATAACATTATGCAAAACACAAAAATAAATTTAACAACATCAATATCTAATTTTCCGAAATAACCATACGATACAACACTAATACTCTTCGTCTCCTATACGTATAAGCACATTGTGCAAATCTCCTAAAGGAGCCCAAATGATTTATGAAGTGCAAGCAGGTACTAAGCATCTTGAAAATATTCCCAAAGCTTTCTTCTGCAGACAATTACATAATAAATACTGATTATTTTAGATACCATTGTAATAAATTGATGATGTTAGAAAACAGAAGAACCAAAGAAGAAAAACTCACAATGAAAAGAAAAGAAAAGAAAAGAAAAGGAAAAATTGCAAAGAAAATTTTTAGAACGAGCTCAGAAGACAAAGGTCAAATGGTCAACAACACTCCAAGAAATGGGTTAGAATTTTGAAGAAAAAATACGGAAATTATTTAACCCTACATTTTTAAAATTGATCACGACAGGTGTTCAATTAGTCAACATCCTATATAATTGCCATCTAACAAATGTGAATATTTTTTCTTATAGTAAGTCTATGAATATATAATTCTTCAAAGAGATATATAAAATAAAATAAAATAATATAAAATTATTTAATAATAATACTTTTAAAAAAAGGAAGTAAAGAAAGAAAGAAAAATAAAATAAAATAAAATAAAGGGAGGTACCTTTTTGGTAGTATGAAGGAGTTCAGGAGGGATCTTGTAGAGATCTTCATCAACAGGCTTGGGAGGCCTGGTAGGCAAACGATGAGACCTTAAAACGGCAGCGTCTTGAGGGTATTTTTGACCGTGTTTAAGTGGTGGTTCCATCACGTCACGTACCTTGCCGACCTTCCCTGTTTGCTTATTCTGCTCTTTAACATTTGGCAACCGCCTTTCCCTCGTTCTTGTCTGCATTATCGATTTTCACGTTGTCATCATTTTTTTTTTAAAACAGAAAATAAAATGTTTTTATCTTTGCAAACAAAAAAAAAAGTTATTTTTAATTTTGACTATGACTAATATTTTTTCCCTCAAAGTCAATAGTTCCATATATTTCAGTATTTATTTGTGTTTGTTTACCAAGAAAATAAATAGAATCACAATTCACAAAAACATGCATTCAGCATCCTTTGTTGTAATTCATGCATGTTATTAATTTTGAAAAATATTATATATTTTTTAAATTTGATATGAATTTTTAAAAAATATAATATAAAAGTACATGAACCTATTTAAAATAATGATAGAAAATAAAAAGAAATCATTTGATGATGTTATTACTCATGTAAATATATTTTTTAATTTAAATATATAAAATAAATTACAATGAAATTTTTTTAAAAAAATAAAATGATTTGTGATGAATCACTAAATAAAATGACTAAAATTACCGATTTATAAAAGAAAGTTATTTAGAGTGGGCTTCATCCAACATTTATTGTATATAAAATACAATTAAAATATCCTTCTTAAAATTAAAATGTGAAATAACAACGTGTCATACCTTCAAAACTTACACGAACAGAAATATTAATTATAATGCGTTTAACATTCAAAATATCTAAACGTTAATAATAAATTATATTCAATTAAACTATAATTAAAATGAAATGATTTTTTAAAATTTTTTAATAATAAAAATATATAAAATAAACATAATAATTACCATTTTTATGTTTTTAAGCTTTAATGGTGTTTTTTTTTTCAAATAAAATTAGTGAAAGAGGTTACGAAAGTTATTGAAAAAATTATGACGAGAATATATTTGTAAATTTTGATTTATAGTATTGCTATATTAATTTTCTTGAGTAAACAAATGAGAAATTTTCAACTTACAGTTGAAGAAAAAAGAATAAATCTTTTATTAAATCTTTCAATCTTTAATGTTTGAGCCCAAAGAACACAATCGGAGGAAATAAAGACATTGATTTATAGAGAAGAACAAGGTTAATTGAGTGAATTACCTTTCGGCCAGGAGGAACAACAACACGATTAGAAGGCTTAAGAGGACGATCAACGGTGTAGAGATCATCACCACGAACATATGGATTACTATCTCCAGAGGAAGAACTGTGGCGAATCAAGCCAGCTTGTCTCGCACACTCAAAATACTGAGTTATTGGAAGCTCATTTGCGTATTCCCAATTCCCAAATGCTGGTATTTGCCCACTTCTTTTGCAATATTCCTATATATTATAAATACAATCATAAGTAAGTATTCACATTAATTAATTTCAGCAACACCAACAAAACCATTGTTGTAGAAAGGTGCTAAAAAGTTAGGAGAAAGGTTTGGATTCGTCTAGTTTACTTACATCCATTGTTGTAGAAAGGTGCTAAAAAGTTAGGAGAAAGGTTTGGATTCGTCTTTTGCTTTTAATTTGTTTTAAACTACGGATCTGTCTCTTTTAAGCGGGGGTGAAAAGGATGAAGCTACGAATTAATTAATTAATAAGGAAGAAGAAGTTGAGCAAAAGGTTAAAACAAGTTTGTGGGGATGCCTGTAAAAGCATGTAAAAGATGTAAATGTTTTTTTTTTTTAATAATTACGTTACATAATATAATTAATTTTATAATTATTTTAACATCTTTTTTTTTCTGTGCATATATATCAGATTTTTTATATATATTCCAGAAATCTGTACTAAATATTAAATTTGGTATAAAAATTTCCAAATACATCATCAAATTTTATACCAAATTTAATATCATATATAATATTATATTAAATTTAATGTCATATTATTTATTTAGTACAAATTTTTCATAGGTTAATTTTTTAAAAAAAAAATATTATTAAATTTTTATTATATATAATAAATTAAAATTATTATAAAATTAATAAATATAATATATAATTTATTAATTTATTAAATATAATAATTATCATAAAATTAAAATAAAATATTATGTCTTATGAAATAATATATTTTTAAATTAATATTTATTAAGTATTGTAGATAGATATGAAAAGAGACTACTAACTAGCACAGTGTTAGAAGTGTTAGCAAATAAAGAAAGTGAATAGAGAAGTGGCTTTCAAGTTAATGTAGAATTATACAAATCGGGAGTGCTTTCTGATGACTTTTGTTTCCAGCTGTCGTTGACAACATTATCTAGTCGGTCAGTCCTACCTGAATTTGCACCATGTCCCTAATAATTTCAAATTAGACGCAACGATAGGGATTTTTTTTTGGTTCACACCTCACAGTTGGAAAAGTCTTAAAAGTCCATACGTGTTTAAATTGTAGTGCTAGACAATATATTATGCATAAAACTCAGGTATTATCAAATATCAAATGAGTGAAAAATGGAATTAATATTAATGGAAAGTATAAAATAATCAATAAAAATAACCCATAAATTTAGAAGATGTTTTATTTTTGTCTCTGTTGTTCAAAAAATATGTTTTATTTTAGTTAATAAAATTGGGAATACTAATATTTAAAATTTATAATAAAATATAATATATATTAAATTCAATTCATGTATTTTTATTATTAAATAAAATTTAATACTTATTTCAGAATAAAATTATTTAAATTAAATTACAAATCAATTTAATATTTTCTTTCAATATTATCATGGGTGATACTTACATTCTTGTATTTAAAAGGTGATCCTTTTAAGTGATTTTTAATAAAATTTTAATTCCTCATTTATAATAACCACAATTTAATATTAACGTTTTTTAATAATATATTTAAAGTTATTAACGTGACTTAGAGAAATATTAAACACATAAAATTATACATATACTTATAATTAAATCAAATATTCTGTGATGCAAAAACAAATTATATTAAAAATATTTTATAATTAATACGAATATAAACAAATTTCGCAATTAATATTCCTTAAGGTGGCGTTTGGTTCGTGGAATGGAATCGAAATCGAAATCGAAATCGGAATTGAAATCGGAATCGGAATCGAAATCGGAATGGAATGGAATGGAAAGGAAACAATTTTGTTTGGTTCGATCATTGGAATCAAGCTCGGAATCAGGATTACAGTGTTTAGTTTGCCACTGGAATGTAATGAAAAAAAAGTTGTAAATGACCTTAATACCCCTGCATGTTGTAAAGTTCAAATAATGTCATTTAATTACTATTTTTTCGTCAAAAAAAATACATTATTGAAATCATTATTTTTCTAAATAATTATTACTTAATTAAAAATAAATATATTATTAAATTTATTATTTTTCTAAATAGAGTTTAGGGTTTTGAGGTTTGGGATGTGGGGTTTAGGGTTTAGGGATTTAGGATTTGGGGTTATATTTGTAGGTTAAGGTTTAGGGTTAAAATTATTATTTTTCTAAAAATGGTTTAAGGTTTTAGAATTTTGGATTTGGGGTTTAGGGTTTTAGGATTTGGAATTTGGGGTTTAGGGTTTTGGGATTTATGTTTTAGGGTTTTATGTTTTAAGGTTTAGGGTTTAGGGTTTAGAGATTTAGGGATTTGGGGTTTAGGGTTTTAGGATTTTAAGGTTTAGGCTTTAGCGTTCTGGGATTTATGTTTTAGGGTTTTGGGTTTTAGGATTTATGTTTTAAGGTTTAGGGTTTAGGGATTTGAGGTTTAGTGATTAGGGATTTAGGATTTAGGGTTTAGGGTTTTGAAATTTTGGATTTAGGGTTTTGGAATTTTAGGTTTGAGAATTTGGGATTTGAGTTTAAGGTTATATTTTAAGTTTGGCTAAAATTGGAAAAAAAAATTTAGATGAAAATAGAATTATGATTAATAAAGTGTGGAGAAGGAAATGTGATTCCTTCTCTTTTAATAATCTGATTCCATTCTGTCCTTTATTCTGTCCAACCAAACACACAAAATAAAAAGAATCAATTCTGATTCCATTCCCTCCGACCAAACATAAGGTAAAGGTTATAGTTGATATGAGTATCGCATAAACTGAAAATTAACAATTACGGATTTATAAGTTCACACCTATCTTACACTTATTAAAGTTTTATTATATATTAATATTACTTAAATATTTATATAATTTATAAAATAATTATAATAAATTTTAATATATAAATATTATATGGGTAAAAATATTTACATATTAACATTTTTCTTACTGTTTGTTATAATGGACCGTTACTAAACTTTATGCCGTTGAAAAGTATTAATATTAATTAATTTAATATATATTTTTACACATATATTTTGTATATTATATTATGTGTTATAAGAAATTTAAAAATTTAATAATAATTAAATTTTTAAATAATATTAATTTATAATAAAATTTAAATAATATAAATATAAAAATGTATATAAATTCGTGTACTTAATAATTATGCTTTACTATTGTAAGTGGTGCTTCCACTGAAAGCCACTCTTTTCTCATCGTTTTTAACAGAAAAGTTAAATGGAAACACTTTTCTTCGTAGGTAGCTCCGGTCTGATCGAGGTTTGTCTTTTTCCCGATATTCTAATAACATACATAATATTTCTTTTTTGATGAAAAAGCATACATAATATTTTAGTTTCAAAACTAATTAAGAATATACCTTTAAAAAAAACTAATTAAGAAAAAAAGCAAGTGATAAATGATTATAATAAATATACGATAAAATTTGTCCATTTAAATTATTTAAAAGAATGGATGGTTGAATTATATATATATAATTGTCAAATATTTCCAACTTAATCAGTAATAATATCTTAAATGTTTTTGAGGTTTAACATATATTTTATTATGTTTTGAAGTTTATAAAATATCAAAAATACTCTTAAATTTTAATGATATTAATTTGTCATCAATTATTATTTAGATTACTATTTATTTATTAGCTCTGATATCAATTTTTGGGAATAGATATAATTTTTAATTGAGGATTAATATTAACATAGTTGATGATCTTTATTTATTTATTAAAAGTAATAATTTGTCTAAAAAGCTTATTATTTTTTTGTATAAATCTAATTTTTTTCTATATTTTTTACAATTGCATAATATATTATGTTCTTCATTATGTTGGTTGCTTAATTTTAATCCTGAATCTATTAATTGTCTTTTAAAATTTAAAATTATTCTTTCATTTGTTAAATCTAATAGTTCTAATTTATGTATTAATGATTCGATGTTCATAAAGTATTATCTTGATAAATCATATGTGTTGAATGTATATTATTTTGTCATATTCGTAGTATACAAACATGTTTTTCTTGTGTATATACATGGTATTTATAATCTTCAAAGAAGTAGTATCCAAACATTAAATTGTTGAATTCTTTTTTCTCTATTCTTACATATTTTTTACTAAAATAATCTTTTAATATCTTTGAAACAAGATGGTCTATGATATTTATGATAGCTTTAATATAATCTGTATAGATATTTAATAAGGTGTTAAATCTTTTAAAATTTTCAAGACAAGTTTCATATTAAATTTACTTCTTGTAGGAAATTCTTTGTCTGTAGTTTAGAACTTCATATCTTCAATATGTTCTTGGGTAGATTTTTTGGCCAAGTTATAGAGACTAACCATTGTGGTTTGATGAGGTTTTTATATTGGTTTTTTTCATCTTTAATGATTGAAGTAGTTCTAGGAGATGTCTCCTTGAATAACACTGAATGCTTTATTATTTTTGATGTCTTTGGAGGAGATGTTTCTCTAAATAGCACTAGAGGCCTTGCTATCTTTCCAAGATTTGTCAATCTACTTAGAGTTTTTGGTTGTTGTTGTAGTGCTGTAGAATAATTTCTTACTATCTCCTATGGAGTTATTACTTTTGGTGTTTTGTAGTTGGCATAGCTACCTTCAGCTTTTATTCTGTTGGTGAAGGCTCTATGAGTTACTCCACTAATTCCTAGAATAGATTTGCTAGCTTCTATCCAATTGTTATAAATTCCTGGTTTTGGACCATTATAGACCACATAAACTTTTTTATGTTCTTCTTTTTCTACCTTATCTAACAATTAAGCTTTGTGGTTTCAGAAGTTTTTTGTGAACTGTTAGGTTTTTCCTTTTTTGATGAAGATTCCTCATTTAAGTTTCTGGTCAGTAGAGGTTGTTTTGAACAATTAAGTTCTTCCTGTTTTTTTCCTATCTCCATAAGAGATTTCTCGAGATATAGCAGCTCGAGTTGTTCTTTTAGGATTTTTATCTCTTTTTCCTTTATCTTGATTTTGATATCAAGATGTTCCATTCTTGAAAACATAAAAATATTTAGAGGTGCTAATTCTCTAGTAAAGGCATCAACTAAGCTATTTTTATGGTCTAGAAGATTTTCAACAGTGGTTGAACCACTGTTGCCATCTAACTAATCTTCCTTATTTGTAATCACTTGCAATATTAGTTCTTAAGAAATAACCAAAATTCTTTTAATCTGTTCTAACAATGAATCTGGAGCTTATAACATATATTGCAAATTTCTTAATAATTTTTTTAACAGCTAAATATTCCTTTTCATTTCTATGGTAATTTAATTCTAAACCATGGAAAGATCCTGATGTATATCTACAAAGATATTCATCTTTGTCATCTATTCTTGTTTTAAGAACTACTCCTCAATATTCTTGTGAATCATCTGTTTCAATTATCATCTTATCATCTGGTTCTGGATGGTATAAAGTTAGTAAATTTTTTACCTTTTGCTTTTACTCTATCCATATATAGAGTATCTTCTTCTGTCCATTTTTAGATATGATTTTTTTTCAATTTTGTCTGTAATGGTTTTCTCATTTCTGCAAGTTTCTTGATGTATGTTTCTGCATATGTTAAACATCCTAAAAATCTTTGTAATTGGTTTTTATCTTTTAATTCACTAGGAAAACCTTGAATATTATTTAGTATATGGGGTTGTAGATTATGTTTTCCATCTTCAATTTCCAACCCTAAGTATTTAATCTTTTGTTGAGCAAGTACTACTTTCTTTTCAAATAATACAATGCCTTCTCTTATACATTCTTGTAGAATATTGATAATATCCAAATAATGTTTATTTAATTATTTACTGAAAACCAAAATATCATCTATGTAAACATAGCAAATATCTTGTAATTTCTTGAAAATGATATCCATATATCTTTGAAAAATACCTAGAGCTTGTTTTAATCCAAATGGTGTAACTGTCCATTAGAATTGACCTTGGGGCAACTAAATGCAGTTAGTTTTTGGGATTTTTCATCTAATCTTATTTTCCAAAATTTGCTTTTGCAATCAAAACTCGAGAAGTATTTCTTTCCTTTTATTAATGATAGTAGTTCTTCCTTTTTAATTTGGAATGAAGTATTCATTGTCAATGGTTTCTTCATTCAGTCTTTTAAAGTTTATTACCTTTCTCTTTTTACCTCTTTTTTTCTCAACTTTTTTTTCAACTAAGAACATTGGACTAGAGTGAGTTGAGTTAAGGTTTTTGATGGTCTTTTATCTCATCACGTTTTCATTTTTTATGTTGTTACATAAAAGTTGGGTTTGAAACAGTTGAAACATTTCTTATTTTGGACACATAGATGGTTTCTTCTTCTAGGGTTGTGAGACTTATTTTTTCGAAATGTTGTATAAAAAGTTGATATAAGTTTAGGAAATTATTTCCTATTAACAAATCAACTCATGTTTTCTGTTGATATATGGTAGGAATGTGAAAATTTTCTACTCCTATTATTATATCAAAATCTTTTAATACATTATTAATTTTTATTGTAGTATTATTAACAATTCTTACAATTAAATCTTTTGGCGCTTGTTTTCAATTGTCTTCTGAAAATACATATCTACTAGCTACACACATACTAGCTTATGTATCTATATATACATGTAAATGATAAGTGTTATAACCTTTAAATTTTAGTCCTACTTTAATGTGAGTACTGTTTAGATTTGTAATACTATACAGATCATTCATCTTTTGATGAAGAATATCCATAATTGAGTGTTCATATTATGAGTCAATTATTTCCTCCTCAGTTTCTTCCAATAGATAGATACTGTAAGTATCATCTATATCAGATTTCTCAATTGGTTCTAATTCCATTTTTAAAGCTTCTTTTAAGATTCTTGCTTTTTGTAGAAATTCATTTTTATGTTGAATTTTGCTTGAACATTCGTTAGCATAATGTCCTTCTTCATTACAAATCTAACATCTGAATTTTTTTCTTTCCTGAAGGGTAATAATTCCTTTTTTCAGAAGGTTTATACTTATTTCTTATAAAATATATTTTCTTGTAGTTTTCTCTATTAAATCTCTTTTTATATTTTTAGAAATTTTGTTTTCTGAATTTATATTTTTTATATTTACATTTTTATGTATAAGATTTTATATTACATCCATATTTTTCGGGTATTCTAAAATCTCTTGTATCACAATAGATTTTATCATTTCCTCTTATCTGTTTATATTCTTTTCTTTTTTGACATTTAATAATAATCCAATCTTTAAAGCTTCTTATTCTTCCTCCTAGAGTATCTGGTATAATTTCTCTATTCCTTTGTTCCCAATTTTCTATTAAGGTTTTATGTAGTATTCTAGACAATTTTTGGAAAACATTTCTTTATAAGTTGTTTGCATAGAGGGTGATAATTTATGGTAATACTTTTTATATTCACAAATAAAAGAATCTATGTAACACATGTTACAAATTTCCATATTTGTTAGATGTCATTTAGCTTTATTGATTTCATTTTCACTAGATTCAGTGATAGTTCTTCCTTTATCTTCTCCAATAAATTCTTTATATATTTCATTTATTACTGTATTCAAGTATTCCTTTCATATGGAAGCATTTCCTTGCATTAATAAATGTTGTTGATCTGTTAAGTTTGAAAACCAAACTTTAACATTTCCTATCATTTTATGTGTTATAAGCACTCTACAGGTTAAAGGATTTGTTTGGGTAGTTTGAGAAGTTTGTATGAACACACTCATTCCACTAGCCCATTCATCTAAGGATTTCTTCCTATCTCTTATACAGTCTAAGTCTAGAAGTTTAGACTTATAATTATCATGGATTTTGAATTTTGGTGGAATACTACCTCTAGTTCCTCAATGCAACCCTTCCTCCATTTTAGGTGGTTGTCTTCTTCTATCTGTGGTATCAGGTTGTTCTGTTCTTTGCCTATTTCTTTCTCCCCTATATGGGACAGATGTTCCTTCTTGGTAAGGGATTGGTAATGAAATTGGTTTCATATGACCTTTTGGGGTCATGTTTTCTGATTCAAAATTAGTTTTATTGATTATTGTCATATCATCCTCTTCTTTGTTAGTACAAAGTTTTTCATTATAATATTTTTCTATTTCTTCATTAGTTAATGTCAATAAAATGGAAAATGTTTCTATATCCCTATTTTCAAGGTTCATGAATTTTCTTTATAACTCTTTTCTATATTCCATTAAATTGGAATTATCTCTTTGCTCTTAGATTGTTCCTCATCTTTCCTTTTCTCATTTTTAGGAATCGGAGAATCTGATCTCCTAGGTGGTTCTTCTTTTAGTCTTTCTAAGGGATCATATTTATAACCTATTATTTCATTATTCCTATGTATATTGTATACATCTTTTCTTAATTTTGAAAATTCTTTATGCATATCTTATTGTAGTTTATTAGAACCATGTTCCTTTATTTATTTTAGTAATTCTTTTTGTACATCTATTATTTCTTATAAATATTTTGTATTTGATTCTTGGACTAAATTCATTTCCTCTGTTAAGAATTGTATAGTTTCAAATAATGTTGCTTGATTTTTTGCTACATTTACTAGGCTTCCATTTACTTCTAAATGTATATTTTTTATTTTATTTCTAAACATTATTTTTCCCTAATATACAATCATGAACTAATGTCTTCATTATTTTGACTTCATTTTCTAGTTTTTTTAACTTCTTTTTTATTAGAAGTTTCTCCTTCATGATCTATAAAAGTAAATCTTGGTATGCTATTAGTTTAATAACATTATTGTTTCTTCCTATTATGAAGGGTTTTTCTCTCATATCTAATTTCCATTCTTCTGGTATTTCAAAGTCTGTTAGTATTTCTTGTTTTATTATTTGTCCAAGTTTCTTAAAAGTTGTCTATTTCTATAAATTCATTTTGTTCATACATTGAACTATTATGACTATTTGTTAAATAATATGCTACTAGATAATGTATTGAAAATTGATGATTTTCTTCTTTCATTAAATCTCCTATTTCAAATTCATAAGCTAGACTTATACTTGATTTAGATTTTTATCATGTATATTAATAGCAAATCTAGAATATGTTGTTAATTTTAACTATTGGTATCCTAAATTACCATGGATCATTCCTAATAAGGCATATTGTCTATTTATTATTCTATTATCTAATAATGCTATTTTTATTGATGTATATATTCCTTCTCTAAAATGCATTTTTATTAATATTTGAATTCCTCTTAAATGGATGTATCTAATTTTTCTTTATCTTTATGAAGAATTTTTGATAGCTTGTTTAATATAGTTTCTTTATCAATTAATAATATATTATATCTTTATTTTACATCTGTAATCTTAATACTCATTTCTTTATTACTTATGCCATAATAAATTATATTTTCCAAGTGATTAGTTTTCTTAATAAAAATGATAGGTCTTTAAATCCATCACTTTTTTTAAGGTTTAACTTTACTTTTTGAATATTTTCAATTTTTTTACGTATTACAATTTCTTGTGAAAAACATCATGAGATGTCTTTTGTTTCTATTTCTATTATTTCTTAGTTTATTTTCTTCTTCTTTCATTTTAGGAATATTTTTGAATTTTTTGAAATCTTAGGAGTATTTTTGAATTTTAAAAGGGGATTTCAAATGGTGTTTTACCCTTAATAACAAGTGTTAGAGTACGATTTATGAGGTATGTGGTTGTAAGAATGACATCTTTCCAGAATTGTTTAGGGAGGTTGGCTTGGAAGAGCAATGCACGAGCCACATTGAGAAGGTGACGATGTTTGTGTTCAGCAACACCATTTTGTTGAGGGGTAGAGACACATATGATATGATGTAGGATTCCTTTGCTAGAAAACAATTGGGTCATAGAGAATTCTGGTCCATTATCATTACAAATGATTTTAAATCTGGATGCAAATTGTGTTTCATCAAGATTAATGAAAGTGGTGAGAAATGTGCGTGTATCGGATTTAGTGTTTAAGAGATAGAATCATGTGCATCTTGAGTAGTCATCAACAATATTGAGAAAATAATGCGCTCTATTAAGTGCTGGAATGTGATAGCCACCCCAAATATCAACATGAATTAGTTCAAAAGTTGCTTTTGTTTTGATGGAACTTAAAGGAAATGGATAACGAGTTTGCTTAGTTAGTGGACAAATAGAATAATCACTAATAAAACAAAAGGGTATGTTGATGGAAAGAGAAAGCTCACGCAAACTGTTATTAGATAGATGGCCAAGTCGTTGATGCCATAGATGAGGGTTGGTTGGAGTAGTATTTGAAAAAGAGAAACATCCAGCCTTCTTCAAAATAGTCAGGTAGTATAGTCCTGCTTTCTCAGTTCATATCCCAATTGTATTCCCCGAGCATTTGTCCTGAACAAAGCACATATTATTAGTGAAGGTGACATGACAAAGTGTAGTTTGAGTTAGTTTGGCTATTGAAACCAAGTTTAATTTGAATGAGGAAACACACAAGACATTATGGAGTATGAAATTATTGGAAAAATGTACGGTGCTGATATATGTGACACGGGTAAGTGAATGGTCAAGTAAATGCACATGTCGATTAGTAACTGGAATGATGGAGCTCCTAAGGTTTTGAGAACAGACCATATGATCAGTTTCTCCTGTATCAAGAATCCAACGGGTTTCTGAATGAAAAATATTTGCACATGATATGTTACTTGAAAAAGTAGTCATTTGTCTTACCATGCTACCTGATTTGGCTTGATTGAGAAGTGTAAGAAGCTTATAATATTGGGCGTGTGTAAGAAGCTCATGATATTGGGCCTATGTAAGGTTGTGGGATGATGTCTTTGTGTTGGAGTTGCTTTCTTGAAGATTAGTATGGTGAAATTTGGAGGGGAAGCCATAACTTGCATCTTTCTTATCTTGAATTGACCTTTTCTTCCGACACATGTTGATGTAATGTCCATTCAAACCACAGAAATCACATTTGAGGCATTTTTGGCAGTTTTCATAACTGTGTCCATTGAGACCACAGAAATCACATTTAAGGTGACTTCGATAACTTTTAGAATTGTAGCCGATGTTTTTGTATCAATTGCACTTGAGATGTGAGTTCATTTGTGGGTAATTTTTGTAAGGATATTGTGTACGAATTTCATTGGTAGTTTCAGATATGATTTTTGAGTGAAAAATTTGAAAAATGGGATAAATAGTGTGTTTTAGACAACAATGATTGTTTATGAAACAAATAATGAACTGAAATATGCTTTATTTTATAGAAAATGAATCAAAGATTACAGAATCAGAAATTTCAGTCACAGAACCGGTCAAAAAGTTGATGAACTGGTGTTTGGAGTGGCTGAAACGGCAGCTGCAATGCTGGAGCACTGAACCAGATGAAGATCGAACTGGCTAAAGATCGAACTGGAACGAATGACGCTTCGTTTGCTTCATAGGCGCACTGAACAACGTGTCATTTGAGTCGCCTTTCTCAGCATGAGCGTGTGTTGGCGCGTGTAACTTCGGTGAGGCGCGTAAAACGCCGATGAATTCAGACAAGACGCATGTGAGCGTGTGGGTTGATGTTTTGGCTTGAAATTAATTATAGATTGCTCGGAATTTTTTGGATATTATAATGAGATGAAATTGAAATTATTTTTGTGAATTGAAATTGGTTTTGGAAAGAAACAGAATTTGAAAGGAAAAAAAAAAGTTTCTGTGTGAGCTGAATTTTTTGAGAATTACTTCTTAAGCTCTGATAGTATCTAAGAAATTGTTTTATTGATATGAATAAACGAATATTTACATCCTATTTATACAAAAGGAAAAAAATTACGGAGGAAAATGTTCTTGGACAGCCTGTTCCTCCCCACTAATCTGTTGGTGGCTGTTTCCAACTAATGCGTTGGTTGTCACTAGCTGTATCTCGAGTTCTCTAACCTATGAACCACTTTTATTTATTTATTTATTATTTTGTCATTACGGCAACCACTGAAATGATAATATCAAATTAGGGTATCATAAGTATAATTAATTTAAACTGTATATGGGATTTTATTATCAATGTTCATGTACAATAATTTTCATATTTACACTATCATATAAATGAATATCGGGTTAGACGTATTTTGTGATTTGTTAAAGGTGTCATCATACATGCAATATTGAAAATATGATATATTTTCACCTAAAAAAAATATGTTTTTTTTTATAATTATAAAGCCTAGAAAAGATCATTTCTATAAATATTATATATTATATGTTGCTTAAAGTTTCAGCACTCGATCTAAGGCACGATTTCAATCTTCATAGTTTAAGTTATAAAAAACGTTGTTATGAGACAAAAAGCGGGCGTATTGGCAAGAACTACTGATATCGTGCTTATGACCATTGGAGTGAACACATGCAATTAAAGTGACAGAAACTTTATATAAACGCAGCTAGCTAGGTTGCTAGCCCCCAAAGTGAAATGTAACACACCAATAGTGTTTCATGAGAAACATAATTTGTCTCTATTCTCTTTATCGTTAATGTGTTGATTTAGGTGATAATTTTGTGATAATTTTTAAAATCTGTTTCTCTCGTTATTTATAACAATAAAAATATATTTTAATAATATTAAATTATGTTCGATTAGACGACGTTAAATATCTAACATGTTAAAATGATTATATATAATTCAATTTAAATAGCGTTTAAAATAAAATAATGTGTTATATATTCTTTTTAGTAGAAAAAATATATGAATTTAATTATTATTTTTGTAATTATAAGTATTAAGGTTATTATTTTTATTATTTAAAAAAGAAAGCTATACTGCTATTTGCGAGGAAGAAAGAAACAATAATCAATACCAAGTTTTTTAATATGGTGGAACAAAAATGACCAAGTGGTGGTCATTCTATATTTTTCCTATTAAATTGTATTTGTTTTGTGTGATAGAATTTCCAGATTCATAAGAGACTATTGTTAACTTGAAGCGCAAATTATGTATACTTTGGGTCTTGACTCTTGTGCGCATTGACCAACGCACCACCGCTTTCACATCCCCACTCTGCCTAGGGAAAAAAAAAGGGGGATTAAAATACCATAAATTTATAATAAATTTTAAATAAGAAAATAAAGTTTAATTATATTCGTAAAATTATATTATATAATATTAAATGTTAATTTTGAAGAAAGATTATATTTATACCAACTACTACGTTATTTAAAGTCAAACATTGTACAATGTTCAACCTTAAATTAGATGGCAATGGAAAACAAAGTTCAACACAAAAGCGATGTCTTTGCTAAACTACAAAACACGACATCTTCCGGAAGAAATGAAAATTACACAAATCTCCCTTACGTTTCTTAAAACTAAAAAAGAAAAATCCATTAAAATACACTATTACAGCTCTTAAATAATCGCTATATTATAATACCCTTTTTAAATATCTTGTTTTTATCATTTTGTTTTTCATATACTTCCACTAAAAAGTCTAAAAGAGTCGTTACAAAAGATGTACTTTTATTCTTAATTTTTTATTTCAATAAATGTGTAGAAAAGTATTTGTAATTAAAATTTATATTAAATTTTTATATTTCAACGATATGATACATCTCTCTTTCCAACTACCTTATTATTTATATTAAAAAAAAAAGAAAACTACCTTATTGTCTTTTATTTATTTATTTATTTCAACGCTAATGTACCGATTTTTCCTCCTCTTTTTTTCACGTGGTTACTAGATCTTTTACCTTGAACTAAAAGTATGACATAATAAAAATTTCAAATTTTCAAATATATTAAAGTTACAAATAAAAACTAAAGAAAACCATTAATTAGTTGTTGTATATCGTATACAAGAAAAAATTCTTAAATTTTCTTTGTTCGTTCTTGATTCTCTTTTGTCCTAATATTTGCTTGGAATAATTGATAACATGATTCTCCATGAAACATTAAACAAAAATATCTAATTGAATTTGTAGTTATAAACATGTGAAATCTTTTACAACCAATCAATTATTTATGGCTAAAACCATTTTTTTTATTATATTTCTCTTCATCACCGTGATCGGTACTAAAAGTGGATTGTATTAGACTTTTATAGCTACTTCTAACGAGTGGCTTCATTATCTTCATCATTAGGATCATCTTCGGAGTCTTCTATCAATTCTTCCATGAAAATTAAGATTAAAATGAGATTATTTTTTAAATGAACTCAAGTTTATGTAAGAGAGACACTTTTTATTTCATTTAAAAAATAAAGAAACAAAGCAGTGCAGATGATAGAAGATTTGAACAACTTGTTATAAAAAACTTTAAAGATCAGACCATGAAAGATCTCATATATAACCGAGAGTGAAAAGGATGCATCCGGGAATATAGGAATGAAAAAAATTAAGAAAAATAGAGAATTTTCTCTCTCTAAGGTTCACTCTATTTTTCTAAGTATCAAACAGTTGAAAAATTATGCAAATTTTTGATAAATTAAATATATGAGAAAATAAATTAGACAAAATAACACACAAATTTGATAACAGAGTTAAGTTAATCTTGCTTACGTATCTGGATATGCTGCAGATCTTTTTCATTGAAAATGAGAGAAATTATACAAGGTATTTGCAACACTCACAACTCACAATCCAATCACACCCAAGAAAATTGTTCTTAATTGTCTCTCACTAACGTTTTTTTTAAGCTTTTCTATTAATTGGAATGAACATTTGATGATGAAGTCATTACAATTATACATCTATTTATAGGAAAATTCACTCATTGAATTTCAAAGAGTTCCTTGAATTGCTTCTTGAATTAAGCCTTTAATTTGCTTCTTGAATTAAGGCCAATTCTTAAATAATCTCCCACTTGAAGAATGATTTCAATCTATCTTCACACCTCGATCAATGCAATAGCTTTTCTAGTCTTGTTACTCTAACAGACCAATTAAAGTTGAGCACAGCTTCAGTTTGTCAATAGTCACCACCTTTGTCAACATATCCGCTGGATTTTTGCTTTCTTGAATCTTCTCTAGTATTAATACATCATTTTCCAATAGAGATATGATGAAGTGATAACAAAACCCAATATGCTTGGTTCTAGAATGACTATCACTATGCAGAACATTCTTCTCTTGTTTAAATCCTAGCTCAGTTAATAAACTTTGAAGTCATATCATCTCTTTACTAGCTTCAGTCACTACTACATAATCAGTCTCTACCATGGATAGAGTGAAAATCTTCTTTATCTATAACATCCAACTAACATTTGTAGTTCCAACAGTGAATATATAACCGATGGTGCTTCTTCGATTATCAACTTCACTTCTAAAGTTTGCGTCTACGTAGCCTTATACGTTTAACTCTCCTTTAATAAAGTATAAACACTTCTCTGTGGTGCCTTATAGATACCTTAAAATCCACTTGACTGCTTCCTAACGAGTTTTCCTTGGATTTGACATAAATCTGCTAACAACTCCCACTATATGACCAATGTTTGGTCTTGTACAAACCATTGCATACATCAAAATTCCAATGGCTGAGGCATAAGGAACCTTAGCCATGAATTTTCTCTCTTTCTCCGTCTGAGGAGACATATTCTTGGATAGGCGAAAGTGACTGGCTAAGGGTGTACTAACTGGCTTGGTGTCACCCATGTTAAATCTCTACAAAACACGATTGATGTACTCTGCCTGAGATAACTACAAGGATCCTCTCTTCTTATTTCTTGTGATTTGAATTCCAAGAATCTTCTTTGCTAGACCTAAGTCTTTCATGTCACACTCCTTTGACAATTGCTGCTTCAACCTTCTGATATCATCCATATTTGAACCTGCTACTAACATATCATCAACATAAAGTAGTAAAATGATATAACTGGACCTATATATCTTAAAGTAGCAACAGTGGTTGGCATTGCACTTCTGGAAACCTTCCTTGTGGATGAAGCTATCAAAATTTTTATACCATTATCTCGGGGCTTGTTTTAGGCCATACAAACTCTTCTTAAGTCTGCATACCATGTTCTTCTTCCCTTTTTTTGAGAAACCTTCTGCTGCTACATGTATATCTCCTCATCTAAGTCTCTGTGAAGAAATGTAGCGTTCACATCCAACTGGTCAAGATGAAGATCTTTAATGGCTATAATACTCAACACTATTTTCATAGTATTGAGCTTCACAATGGGAGAAAAAATGTAAGTGTAGTCAACTCCTTCCTTCTGCTGAAATCCTTTAACAAATAGTCGAGCTTTGTATCTCTTAGAACCATCATGCTCCTCTTTCACCAGGTACACTCATTTTTTATGAAGTTATTTCTTCCCTTCCATTAGTTAGCAACATATAGTTCATGTATCTCCTGTTAGGCATATGAGGCCAAGAAGACTTTCTCAATATAGGACCTGGAATAGGAGGTTGTGATGTGTCAGACTGTTGCGTATTACTCTGTTTAACGAGTTCCTCTCATTGAGGACTTTTTACAATTGGTTCCATTACAGAACTATCTGGGACATCATCTACATTTGTAAATACTGACTCATTTTTCTCTATGTTGTTGGCATTTGTTTTATGCATGTCTTTATACATCACCCTTTTGTTGAAAATCACATCTATGCTACAGATCACTTTCTTGTTTTCATCATCCTAAATGTGGTACCCAAATTTATCCTCACCATAGTCGATGAAGGTGCATTTCTTGGATTTGGGATCAAGCTTATTCATGCCTTGATCATTGATATGCACAAATTCTACACAACCAAAAAACTTTAGATGTGATAGTTTTACCTCTTTTTTGCTCCATACCTCCTTTGGTATTATGTACTTCAATGGAACAGATGTGCCTCGATTGATCAAATAAGTTGTTGTGTTGATTGTTTCTACCCAGAACTGCTTCGGTAGACCTGACTGTATACGAATGCTTCTAGCTCTTTCTGTCAACGTTTAGTTCATATGCTAAGCTATACTATTATGTTGAGGCATACTTGGCACAGTTCTTTCCATTTTGATCCCATGCTCATAGCAATTTGTTTTTAATATGGTGTCTTCATATTCACCACCATTCTTGATGCTGAGCTTTTTGATCTTCAAACCTATATCATTTTCAACCATTGCTTTCCATCTTCTAAAAGCCTCAAATACTTCAAACTTATGCTTTAGAAAGTAAACTCATACCTTCTAAGAGTGATCATCGATGAAAGTCACGAAGTAGTGTTTTCCACCAATGGATGAGACGGTTATTGGTCCCTAAACATTAGAGTGAATGAGCTCTAGCCTTTCCTTCTTTCGAGTTTTTCCACTTGTTTAAAAGCTGACTCTCTTTTTCTTTCCAAGTATGCAATATTTGCATATGTCTATCTCTACAGACTATAGAGTTGGAAGTTTTCCCTTTGAGTGCATAATCTTCATCCCCTTCTCACTCATGTGGCCTAGTCTCTAGTGCCACAGATTTGGTGTTTCATTTCCTATTGTAATTGCAATTGAACAATATGCCCATACTTCATGTAAAGAGTGCCACTTTTCTTGCCTCATGCAACTATCATTGCACCTTTTAAAATCTTCCAATCATCACCATGGAAGATCGTAGTGTAACCTTCACTAGCCAAATTCTCTACTGAGATTGAGTTACTTATTAGGTCGGGAATATGCCTGACATCCTTCAGCTTCCAAAAAACCAGTGCAACTTAATCTTCACTACACCTTTGCCAATAATAGAACATGGTTGATCATCACCAAGATATACCTTTCCAAGGCTTCCAAGGACATATTTCTTGAAGAATTCTTTCTGTGAAGTAGTATGGAATGATGCTCTAAAGTCTAACATCCAATAATCTTCCTTGCTCTCCAAAGAGCATATCAATGCATCATATCCTATTGAGGTGAAAGTAACATTTGCCTCTGCCTTTACTTATTGGTTCTTTTGTGCACTCTTGCACTGATTTTTACAGTGCCCGGTTCTCCCATAATTCCAACACTTGAAATTCTTTAAGCTATGGGAATTATTGGGATTCTTGGATTTGGTAGTTTGTTCTTCCAGGTCCATTCCCTTTGGTTAAATTTCTTCCTCTTGACTCTGTATGCAAAAATGAAAAGGTTGACGATTCACCCGACTCTCTACATCAGAGATCTTCACTGAGAACCAAATCATGACAGTAGTATTCCATCTTTTTCATAGAGAAGACAAAAGTATCAATGCTCATACTTCTTCATCGAATTCAATTTCAATTGAACTCAATTGGGTTGTTACTATGTTAAGTTCATTGAGATGTTTAGCTACCGATACTCCTTCCATCATCCACAAATTGAACAAACTCCTTATTAGGTGCACCTTTTTTAGTCCGATCACTTCTTATACATATTGGAGAGAGTTTTCATAAGACACGTCGTGGTCTTTTCCTTTGCTATATTGAAAGAAAAATTGCAGGATAATGCCAATCGAATAACTCCGAGGGCTTGTTTGTCTAGAAGATTCTAATCTTCTTCCTTTATAGCCTTTAGCTTCTTCCCTGAGAAAGGTTGATACAAATTTCTTTGATATAGATAATCTTTTATCTGCATTTTCCAAAACTCGAAATTCGTGCCATCAAATTTCGAGAGTTTCACTCTTCCTTCATCTGTGGCCATTGCTTCCACTCAAATCTTACTTCCTCCAGATCGTTTATGACTATTTCTACAAACCACTCTGATACAATTTGTTGGGAAATTACGCAAATTCTCGATAAGCCAGATTTATGAGAAAGAAAAATAAACAAAATAACACACAAATTTGATAATGGAGTTCGGTTAATCTTGCTTATATCTCTGGACCTGCTATAGATCTTTTTACTGAAAAGGGAAGAAATTATATAAAGTGTTTACAACACTCACAACTCACAACCAATTATGCTCAAGAAAATTGCTCTCAATTTTCTCTCACTAAAGCTTTATTTTTTAAGATTTTCTCTCAATTGGAATGAACATTTGATGATAAAATCATTACATTATACATCTATGTATAGGGAAATTCACTCCTTGAATTTCAAAGGGTTCCTTGAATTTATCATTGAATTAAGTCTTGATTTGCTCCTTGAATTAAGGTCAATTATGCAACACAGACCATGGGTTATGAAACTTTTTTTTGGACAGTAGGTGAGAGTTCAGGTATTGGTGAGGTACCATATTCATTTCTTGTCGCAGTATAGGACCATTCATTTTGTCTTCAATGTGTATACTCCTAATGTCGATTTAAGGAAGGAATATATGTGATTTTTAATTTATTATTTAAACTTTTAAAAACGAAATTAAATCCTAAGCATTATGTTACGATATTTTGATTTTTTATTTCATAATCTAATAGCAAAAAAATAAACATGGATATGATTCAATAAACAATTATGTAAATTTTTATCGTTCATAACATTGGAGTATTTATGGATATAATAATTAAGCTAATTATATTTGCTCATATTATTTAGGTTATTAAAAATATAAATTGATATTTATCGATTCTCTCTTTTTATATGAATACTATCTTTGGTGGAGTTAGATATTCTTTGTTAACTAAACAAATCAATTAACACCTATGAGTGGGGTTTATAATTAATTTGGTTAATTAAACTAATTCTTTTTTCCTAAGAGATTGAAAATGAACAATTTAAATAACACATTTGGTGGGGTTAGACATTTTAAACTTTATTCAAGATGTCTAAATTAAACCTAAGAATTTAATTATCCGAATACTAACTTTCAAGTTTTAAAACTATTACTAAAAATATGTTGTCAATACATTTTTGAATAATAGTTCTTATAAATGTTTTGAAATAGAGTTTCATTATAAATACCGGACAATTGTACCAACAAATAAAAAATAACTACACTAAATCAGACCAGATAATTAAATCTTAAAATCTAATTTTCAAATTTAAGTTTGTAATGAAAATAATATATTTCTCTCTAACATCCTTAATATAAAATCTTGAATAAAAATAAAATCAATTTATTTTATAGAGATATTTTACCTATTTAGTTATTTTGCAAGAATAACAACATTATTATTATATCATATTTACAAATAGTCAGCTATGTTAAATTTAATCACAAACAAATTAAACATAACATATAAGAATAAAACATAAAAAATAACTATTAAGAATTCATTTTAAAATTATACCTCAAAAGAATCCTTACAAAAATTTGATGTTTATTCCATTGTTGAAAAAACTTCCAAACAGATTTGCATTTCTATTTATTGAATTAAAAACTAAAAATCTATAAAAGCATAACTATTTCTTCTCAAAAAGAGAAGAACTTTAAAAATAAAAAACTAAGAACTAGAGAGAGAAAGGTAGGGAGAAAAGTTTGTGATTTTTGGGATGATTTTTATAATGGGGGAAATGTTCTTTTATAGATGAGTAAAATGCCAAAAAAGGAAGGAAAACATCTTAGAAATTAATTTTTGACGCATTTGGATAGGATGTTACGTGTGTGGGGGTGAGATTAGATGAATTTGGTACACGTAGGCGTGCACAGGAGAGGCATAGGCATGTGTTGGTGTGCACGAGACTCGACATTTTTGATATTTTTGACCGTTTTGATCCATTTTGTCCAACTTTTTCATTTTTTTTTTACTTTTTCTCAACATATTTGTAATGTATTACCTCTACTATTTTTCTTCGAGTCTTATATTTGAACGAAAATACCTATAAACAATAAAAATATCTGTGATTCTGAAAAGAAAAATTTATATAAAAATATGATAAAATAATACAAATATAAATCTATTTAATCAATTAAAGTACATTAAATCATGATAATTTTAGTGTTTTTTAAACACTTATCAGTAGTATGGCACTATTCATCTCGTTTTCAACAATGATATACAAGCATGGAATACTGATTAAATGTGTATTTCCCATTACTTCTAAAATAAACCATTTATATGATGCTATGTCCTTCTTTTGCAAGGGACAACATTTGTTGTTCTTGTAAGAGTTGTTGCGACACTGAAGTTAATTGGTGGTACCCTTGTTGAGCACACCTTATTATTCCTTGGTGTTGGGGAAGTAAGCCTCTTATTCATCTTTCGTATCTTTCAAAACATTTGTTTGCCTTGATGTTAGAAGGACCAAATTTTCCATTTGGCATGCTATTCTTTTGTTATTGAACGGATTTAATATATTGCATTTTTGGGAAATAATCTATATATTTTTCTTACTTTTTGCACTTCAATGAATTTCTTATAGGTTGGGATAGGTATAACAAAGCTAATTGCTCTTCAGATGTCTAAACAAGTATTAATTGAATGTTTTCATTTTAATGTTGTGTCTTTTCTTCATGATTGAATGTTCTATTTTTTTCTCCTCTCTTATGATTGCATTCTATTACATGCACACATAATGGTGTTACGTTCTGTAATGAACATGAATTTATGTTGTTTCTATCTCAAATTTGATGCTATCTTATTTGTTCTATGGACTCCAAACATGGTACTTGTCATTATAGGTCTTTGATCTTTTTGATGGAAAGAGAAATGGTCTTATTGAGTTTAATGAATTTATTCCTACACTGAGCATATTCCACCCCTATGCTCTTTTAGAAGATAAAATCGACTATAAGTGTTACATATACAAAAGTTTGATCCATGCATTAAATGTAATAAGTAGATTTGTTTCACTTTTTATGGTGGTGGTTAATTATTTACAATTTCATTTCGTTTATATGATTTGAGACAAACGGGATTTATTGAACAAGAAGAAGTGAGTATATTTTTCATATTAAACCATTTCCTATACTGATAAATATTCCATTTTTCATATTGCTAGTTCACGTGTGGTCTTCTGTCTAAGGGCTAAGGGTCTTTTACAATTTCAGGTTAAGCCTTTGAAATTTTTTTTGTGATCATGGATGTTAAATTATCACACCATGTAAGTTATTTTTGTTTAGGATCTTAATGATTCCACTTAAATTGTTAGCTATGAATAATCAGATCAAAATAATTGGTTAGTTAACAATAATTTAAAATTGTACATTGTAGTTTAATCATGCAAGAATTTACACCAATGGTGAAATTGATGAGATGTGGAATGAGTGAGCAAAACTTACACCATCTATGCAGTCTTATCTACTTTTTTGTTAGATTGATTAAGATTGTGGATAATTTAATTAGTATTGTTATTGACAATTTTTTGCATGTATTTCATATTTTGTAACATTTTAATTGGCTAGCTAATAAGGTTTTATTATGTTTTAGTGTATAAACTCTCAAATGTAATTATGCTCTTAATTTTAATATAATATGGATTTTAATATTATAATTTATATTACAAAATAGGGTTAATTGACATGTATATGGTCATAGTTTAAGTATAGCTTTAACAATAGACATCATTTTGTCACAATCTTATAAAAACCTGAGACCAAATAGACATATCATTTGGTTTCGGTATTTTAAAGATCATGACCAAATGATAAGTCTATAGTCTCAATCTTTTATAAGATCAAGACCAATGTATGTCTATTGCCTCGGTCTTTTAAAGACCGTGAACAAATGGTATGTCTATCATCCTGATCTTTTAAAGCATGCAACCAAATGGTATATGTATGGCTTCAGTCTTTTATAAGACCGAGATCAAATTTATATCTTTGGCCTCGATCTTTTATAAAACAACGACCAAATGGTATGTCTACAACTTCGGTTTGTTATAAGATCCTAACCAAATGGTATGTTTATGGCTTCGGTCTTATAAAAGATCGTGACTAAATGATATATCTATAATCTCGATTAAAAATCAAGACCATATGTAAGAGTCTATGGTCTCTTCCACACAGACCTCAGTTTTTATAATGGTGGTCATAGATCTACAGTTACTGTTAAGAATTGAGACCATATACCAATTTTATAGTAGTGTAATAAAAATATTTTTAATATTGTTCATTAATTGAGTTGCTTAATTATAGTCCTAGTAAATAAAAAACATTCATACAATTAAAAACAATAATAAGTAGCTTAATTAAATGATTAGTAACGAGGTTATATTGATATTCATAATCAATCTTTTTTTTATAAATTGGTCGAGAGTTAAAGTTGTGTTTTTGATTTTTGGTTTTAATAAAAATGGTTGCTCTTATGTGAAATTAAAAACGACAACATACAACAAAGTAAAACATAAAAATTTTGTAGTAAAAATAATAGAGTGGGGCAAAGAAAACGGTGAATAAAATTAAAAATAATTATATAAAATAAAATTATAAATATAAAAATAAATATATATAAGTAAAAAATAAGAAATAAATAAATTAAATATAAATGAGTTTTATAAAAATAAAAATTAAATTAAATCAATTAAATCTTAAAATTAAAAATATTAAGTTAATTTAATTAAGGTTATGATAGGTTAGTTTCATGAACTTTTATGAATACCTAATTATTATTATGTCACGGTTAAAGAAAATGGTTTTTTGCCTTTTTAGAGCGCCATAGTGCTTCACACTATTAAAGTACTAGATTTTGGACTAGTGGTATACACAGATCTACTATTGTATAATTACATCGTTGAAATTATTTATTTTGAAAAAGAATTTAAATCAATATATATAATTTAAAAAGAATTTATTATTATGTTATATTTAGACTTCTGAAAAACAATATGTACAGTATTTATTTATTAAAAAAATGAATAGCTGGAAATCTAGATAAAAATAAAACAATGTCTAAGACATAACTTTTTTTCTTTATAATTTTATTTCTAAAAATTATATTTTGTTAATATATAAGTAAAATTATATCGTTAAGAAGAATGTTGATTGTTGAAAATTAATTTAATTCGATAAGAAAATGATAATCACGAACTTAATAAACTTTTTTTCTTAAAAATAAAACTTAATGTGATTAAAACTTTTATTTTTTTAGTTTTACTTTTTTACTTTAGTAATTTTTAAATGATTAAAAAAATTATATTTCAGGGTAATAACATGGAAATAATACACCATAAAATTTCAAATACAATTATTTATAAGAATATATATATATTTTTAATATTTATTGGTATAAAAAAACTTAAAAAAAATAAACAATTAAGACTACTAAAACTAAAAAAAGTAACAAAATTCATTCATATATTAAATGAGTAAGTGCATGTTAATGTTTACAAGTATAGCTCTTAATATCTAGAATATAAGTGTAGTAATTTTTACATGATTAAAATAATTATTCAATCATAATAATAAAAATACAATATTAAATATAAAACTATCAAATATAATTAACTACTTATAAAGGTTTAATATATCTTTTCCAGAAATATTTTAATATTATTGAGGTATAATAAAAGACAAAAAATAAATAAAAAAGCTAATGATAAAAAAAGATGATAAAAAAATAACAAAAAAAAATATTCGATTTAATTACATAGCATAATTTTCTTGGTATATACAATTTTATTTCTAAGCACCAAGAAGAAAAATATATAATAACATAAATAAATATATATTTTTTATATTAAATATAATTAATATATATATTGGGTTACTGTTATGCTAAAAAATAAATAAATAAAAGCCAATCGCATGAAAAGAAAAAAAATTTTGCATTTAGAGTACCCTTTTATAACAAAAATACACTTGACTAAATTTTCTTCTATCAAAATAAAATCAATGTGAAAATTGAATCAAAGTATACATACATACATATATATATATATATATATGTATTCTTTTAAAATAGATTTGAGATTATGAATTCAAAAGATAAACTCATCGAAAAATATTATGTTTTTACCAATTGTACAAGAAATTCATCGGTAATTAAGATTTCTCTATATATCCTTCTTGCATATGTTGTAGTAGGTTGTCATATATCTTTCAATTTTATCTCCATCTGTCACATTTAGTAAATTTGACTGTCAAATTAGCACAAGTATTCATATATAATTAAAATAAAATCTTTAAATTAACATAATTGTTTTTATTATATTTTATAATAAAATTAACCTTTAAGATGAGATGAAATATTCTCAAGCAAAGTGTACACCACTAATTGCCCAATAGTATCCAATTAAATTAAATAAACACTGAAGGCCAAACATGTCTACAAATACTCACCCAGCTTATAATAGAAACAAAATACTATTTTTTTTTTCATTCCCTTTAAATGTTTTCTTAAAAAACTAGTTTAATAACTTCCGACTAAATTTTTTATATTTCGAATCTTATTAAATATAATTTGAATATATGATTTAAAATGAAAAAATAAATCCATATATATCGTTATACATAAGACTACTAAGTTTTCATTTTCTAACTCACTTATAAAATTGAACATTTATTCATAATTTTTGATAATAAAATGAAAACATGTTTATAAATTAAATGTGTAAACATACATTAAGTAAATGCTAAAAAGGTACAAAAATATGAAAAAATATTCAACACATATTTGCATTAAATTGATAAGGTTATTATTAGTGTTTTTGATTATGTTTTCAACACATGATGGATAGATATTATAAATGAAACTTCACCTTTGAAAAATAGTTATATTACCCATAATTGTCTTTTAGCAACAGCATTTAAGTAAAATTGGTAAATACCTAATATTTTTTATTTTTAAATCCCCCTCCTGTAATAATTAAAAACAAATTGTATTATACATTAAAGTTATATTTTTTACCTTTTTCAAGAAGAAAAGGTACTAAAGTAAACTTTTTTATTAAATAAAGGAAAGTTTATTAGGTGTGATTTAAACTTCGGTCCATGATGATAGAACGTAGAATCATATCATTTGGATCACAAACCAATCTCAAACTAAAAATTTAATTATCGAAACCAACTTATAGAGGATGGAAAGTTATATTTTGCACTTTGTATAAAAAGAATTATACATACCATATCCCAATCCCAAGTCATTGACAGTAAACTTTGTATGACTAAGAGTACACTGATATAACAAGTTTGAGTAAGGCTGAAGATGACGGAGGCAAAGCTTTTCAACACATTTACTAACGCAAATGCCAAAGTGCTTATAGTTTTTCCTTGCTATGAAACCCGTACAACGGTTGTAATTACAATACACAAGACAATTTCCAAATTCAATTGTTACTTTGAAACGTTGAAATGAGAAATGAAATGCGTCTGCATATTCATCATAATTAAATTCTTTTAATACTTTACTTGAGTTCGTAAGAATTATTAAACATCCCAATGTAATCGTCAATATAATTGTCACTCTTGTAACCATTTCAAATCTATAATCCATGGCCTACCTTATTTCTTTATGTTCTTAATTAGTAAGCTATTACGAACTACTTACTTATATATATATACCATCAATTATGTGCAATTATATTAAATAAAAAAAAGAGTATAAATTAATATATAAGATGATATTATATCATATGGATTGCTAATTGCTAGCTCTTATCATCATTTGAAATCCCTGTCTTTTGGTTAGCACAAATTTATTGTCATCATTAGAGGCATATAAAATTTTTTTCATGTCAATATTATATTGGTATTGTTTTTCAATAGAAGGGAAGGGTGGTATTCCTTGGAAAAAAAAAGTATATGTTGGGGTAAGGTAAACTATGAATACACTCTTTTTTATTTTTTTGTTTTCATTGTTTTTTGCAATTATAAAAGAAATATTTATATATATAAAAAAGACTTTTGGTGGAGATAAATCAATCATAACGCTTGAGGTATTGTTTACATGTTAATTTAGGGGTTATAATTTATTTTTAATCATAATTAACTATTAGTTTTTTTCTTATATTGTGTTTTCTTACAATTCAAAATAATGAAATTGGCTAGCAATTGGGCACGATAAACACAAAACGAACGCACACAACACTAAAAAAACATGAGATGAATATTAACTACACGACATATATATTCATATTTGTACATGTTATTATAGGCATATTTGATGTAATATATCATATACTTTCAATATAATTGTATTTTGAATTAAATTTTATTTTAATTATTACGTATAGTATTTGAAGAAATTTGTATAATAGAGTCCCCTTAAAATTGATGATAATTATTTTAATAAAATAATTTATATTTAAGATAATATTTAATATATGTATTGAAATAATTTTATTTTAAAATTTTATTTAAATCAATATTTAATTTTATTTAAATTAATATAATTTTTTTTATTTTTTTTAAATTATTTTAATTTGAGATGAAATAAAAAGTCAAGACACAAAATTTTATAATTTTATAATTAAAAATTCAAACAGATTAAGTTAATGTCTAGAACTATTTAAACCTAGACTTTTTGATAGGTCAATTTTTTTACATAACTATACAATTTTTATTAATTACAATATGCATGGTTTGATTTCATAATCAAATGCATAAATACACATAAATTATAGAGAAAAATGACACAAAAATCACTTAAATTTATTTATTTGTACTATTTAGTCTCTTACGTTAGAAACAATATTATTTATTTTCTTAACTTTGTAAAAAGAGTTAATTAAAAAAATTATATTACTTAAATGATTAATTTATTAAAATAGTATTATTTTTATCAAATGATTAAATGAAATTAAAATATGAGTATTTAATAATGGTAAAATCACAATTAATATAAAAAATCTAAAAATATTTATTTTTAATATTTGTTAATTTTCATTATTTTATTTTAATAATTTATTAATTTATTAATTTTTATTAAAAATTAAAATATATATTTAAATAAATTTTTGTTTGAATTTTATTATTAGTTATTTTTTCTTAAAATATTTATATTAAATTTTACTTTTATCACTATTAAAGACTCGTATTTTAATTATTTTTTATTTAATTCATAGAAAATAATAAAATTTTAAATAATATAATTTATGCTTAATTGATACTTTTTACAAAACTAAGGAACTAAAAGACACCGTTTTTAATCTAAGACACTAAAAGACACAAATAACTTAATCTAAAAGACTTTTGTGAGATCTTATCATAAATTATATATACAGTAAAAGCATTTAATATTGTGTTATAAACATATTGTATGTGTTTATTGAGATTTTGTTGGATATTTTTTTATTTAAAAATAAAACCAACCATACTTTTATGGAAACTGAAACCAAACCAAATAAATCATCTTTCAAAATAGATCATTTGTATTTGGTAGGATGATAAAAAGGTTATTATATAGAGTATTTTATTCAAACATGCTAAATTAATTTAGAGGAATTCTAGTAATTTTGCACTAAAGGAAGCTCGACACCTATAGATATAGACATTGAAGAAAAAATAGTTTTTATCAAACCAAAATAATGTTTTGTGCTAACAACGCAACAAAAATCCGGTAATTATTTAATGAATATTTAGAACATATAATTATATAAGACTAAATATGAATATATTTGCTTCTTTGTTATATATTATTGAAAATTTTAATTATAATTTTTACTAAGGCATATATTTAATTGTAAAATCTGGTTATATTATACAGAATAACAATCTTACAATTATATAAATATTTCTATTCATTAAGGGGTCTAAATGGCAAGACTAAATTTTAAATTCTAAAAATATATATCTTGATTTTTTTAATCTCAAATTAAAAACATTCTTTTTTATTTTAAAATTGTAAAAAAATATAAAATATTTTTTTATAATTAGATTATTTCATATATAAGAAAACAAAGAAAATTTTATATTATTTTAAATATAAATTATTTGATTAAAATGATTATTATTAGTTTTATTCGACTATGTTATATAGAATATTATAAAAAATAGTACAAATTAATTAATTAATTTGATACAATTTCATTTGATACTACTATATTTAACTTATCTAATATGGTAAACTAAATATGGTTGCTATGCGTATCTTCTTCTTTTTAAAAAAAATTAAATTAGACATAATTTTTGCAAATAGTATATATATAAGGAGATTGCATTTATATATTTGTTGAAGAATCTCATACATGGGAACAATTGCATGAAGGTTAATTATTCTTCTGACCTGAATAGGTAACAAGAACCTAGATGATGAGTGAAGACGCCAATCCATGAAATCTTTTATCGAGCTCTATATTAATTTTGTTATGCAGATATCACAAATGTAAATTAAGCGAATAACACAAGGGAAGCACAAAACAATATGCTTAATTCAATACACAATAAAAATAACTAGTAGTAAAGAAGAACAAACTGTTGTAAACACGATAGTGACAGTGTGCCTCACATGTTCTTATCTAGGGTAACAACATGGATAAATATATCAAACAACAAACAGTACGTGAAACAATCATACATACTAAAAAGGCATAAAAGATTTTTAATAACTTCAATACTTCATATGTAAGAATATATTCGATTAATCATGATTGTACTCTCACATCATGCAAACAAAGATGCATAATAAACCATAATAAAGAGTTTGATTCCAAGATAATGAGATGAAAACTTCTTAGAAACTCATGCCAAACTCGTATGAAAAGAAAAAAAACATAAGTAATATAAACTAATAACATATAGCCTATAATAAGTAGCATATATGTTATACAGTAATCAGAAAATAGGTAATAAATATTGAAAACTTTTTAATCAAAGTTTAAATTTTAGTATTTAGAAACATACACTATTTAAATTTTGATTATACTAGTATTAGAGCATGCATAGCATCTGATAACAAGATAAACCCACTTAGAAATCTCATCTATATGGTAACATTCTCAGGTTGCTTATGGAAACTATTCATAGAAAACAAGTCCATTAAATAATAAAACAATTACAATCCTGATAGAAATAAAACCTCACTACCTCTATTAATCGGGATCTTTGTCCAAACATCGCTTGTTGTCTCTTTAACAACCTGATTCGACACACGAACCCAGCATACCTCCAAAGCCAATACCACCCTATGTAGTATGATTAGTAACCACAAGTTAGTAACACAATGTGTACAATCACTAGAACTACCTTCGAACACGAACATCCAACAATCTCCATTAGACACACAGTCAAGCCACGAACCACAAAATATATATATGAGATATACAATCAATCCATGTATTGTACACAGCTAAATATATAAGAACTTAACTAGTTCAACTTAATCTACTCACACAATGTTGTTCTCATATATAAAAGTTACATGAAAGCAACATCCAACTGACACACAGCTCATTACCACACAAGCTCGTCACATAAGATAAAATTGTATGAGGGCAACTACTAGTCGACACACAATTCTTTGCCACACAAGCTCCTCACCAAAAACTAATGTGCAAACACTTCCTTGAGTACACATCATTCAAAATCATAGTTTTACTCACTCAATCATGAATCACCAAAATCGATCAACTCTCAATGTAATAGTGATCCAAAAATAGAAAAATGATATTTCAATTTGACAAAGCTCTATTGCATTTTTCTAGATAAAGAAACAAGAAGAGATGGGATATTTATAGAAGTTACCCAAGTATATAGCTAATCTCACCACAGTTCTCGCCAAGGTTATGGTGAGAGGTATGAGAGGCCCCTTGTCGAGGGATGTGACGAGGTGTAAAAAAATCTCATTTTTCAATACTAAAATTACGAAATAATTTTTATAAATATCTGCATCCAAAATGAAATAAAAATACAAGGGACAACCTATCATTCACACTACGAAAATCATTCTTGTAATGCGTGTAAACATGCTTTCATACAAAATGTATCTAACTATATGTACGTGTGCATTATTGATTCACATTAACCAATCTTACACAGAGAAAAATAAATGCACTAAGTAAAAAAAAATAGACTCTATCTTTTATACACGGAAAATCAACACAGACATAAAAGACTACACGATTTACATTAGCTATTAATTGATTGTAAAGTTAGAGATAAAATTATAAAGCTATTGTGAGATCACTTATTGAGATGGACTAATTATATTGTGTTATGTGAATTCACATGGAATAAAAGACCTAATATAATGGGTATTTACACCTAACAACAAAAATGACAAAAATGACATGTTTAATAATTAAAATATACAATTAAAATATATATATATAGAAATACTAAAATAACCCTAAATCTAATCGATTTAGGGTTTAAAGTTTATGATTTAAGGTTTAAGATTTATAATTTATCGACCAATAAAGATGTATTGTTGGTAAGTTAATGTTTTTTCTTCTTGTTTAAAATTTGCATTCCAATTACTAAACTATTATTTTTGTTCATTTTTCTTTTTACTGTAAATAATACTTATATCAGTCCCGAACTCAAATTTATGTACATATCAAGTTGTGATAAAAATATTTTTATATGAATTTAATTTTTTTCCAAATCCTATATGTTAGAGCGATTTTAATTTGCATTTCAAATAAAAATATATTTTATCTTTATTTCCTTTGAATTTTAAAAAATATCGTTTATAATTATAGTCCAAAAATTATTTATGCATGAATTATCTAAATATAACCACGTTTATTGTTTGATATAAAAAATAATAATTTATTATAAATTTCATTTATACTCGTTATAAGTTAATATGAAAAACTCTATACTCATATTTTATTTAAATTAAATTGCATATATATTCATTAATCATACTATTTTTCTTTGTTTATAACAAATGTTATTGATTGAATTCTTTCTTTGATTTCATTAATGATTATGTTATCAATTTATTGTAAATTATTTTAGTATATGTTTTAGGAATAACTATTTTGTTAATACATGAATAAGTATGTTAGTTAAAAAAAGAATAAAATATGTTGATATTAAATATTTGAGAATTAAATTAATTAATATTTTTACTTTTTATGTCTATATTGGAATTTTGTTATTATTTTTGTAAAAATTATGATTTCAAATATTTTTTTTACTATTTTATTCAAAGTTTAAATAATGCACCTACATTGTATTTTATTTTTCTTATCTAAATTTTATAGGATGACATAGCTTGAAAGCTCATAATGTTTAATAAAGACATTATATTTAATATGTTCACAACATTAATGAGCTACGACTTAACGACACGAAGTTCATTTAGATATTAAAAATTTGAGAATTATGTTCAAATTACATGATATTTGCATACAATATTAACCCGTGTTTTGCACGGATCTAAAAACTAGTTATATATAAAAGTTTAAATAATATCTATAAAAATTTTGGAAAAAAATACCCTTCTATTTTAAAGTAATAACATATTTTACATTTTATATTTTATTTTAAATTTTAAAATTTTCAAGGTAAGTATTTTAAATAAAAAAACTTTTAATTTCATAATAGATATTTTGTATTTAGGTTTTTTAATAACATATTATAAAACAATTGTATGCACACGTTAAAACAGTTTTGAAGTTCAACAAATTTAATTAACAATGCTTATTATATATGATTAAATTATTATTATTATTTTTGTATTAAATAAATTTTAAATGTTACTTAGAAATTAGACAAAAATATTATCTTTTTTAAATCATAATAAATAATGTAAATGGCAGTATCTTTAACTAGTCTACACAATAGTCTTGTTACTCCGATGAGGATATACATAATTATTCATTACATAAAATCAAACAAATTAAGTCCAAAAGAAAAAAAAGCTTAATTGTTTTTTAGATAATTTTGAAACCGAAAAATGAAGAAACATATTACCAAATTTTATAGAAAAAAATAAAACCTTTAAAATTTATAATAAAAAAATAGTATTTTTTAAGTCTAACTCATATATTTTTATTATTAAAAAAATTTAGCACATCATTTCATTTTTAAACACCATTTAAATTAAATTAAGGTTATTTAAACTCGTTTAACATTGAATGTTATCCAATTAAACCTCATTCAATATTATTAGGGTATTATTTTTATTATTATAAATTTTAAAGATATTTTTTTATAATTTTGTAATTTTATATTAGTAGGTTATGTAATTTTGAGAATTAGGATTCTATTTTTTAAATTCGCTAATTTAATTGTATGTATTTAGACTTATGCATTAGGTGATTCAAATAATTACATAAACATTTAAAAAAAAATCTATTAACAACCATAAATTTGTTAGGTACATTAGATATGAACTAGAAAGTTGAAATGAAAAATTAAGCAATAACAATGAGAGAATTGTTTTTTGTTTTTTGGAGAATTCAAGTCCCATTTTCGAAATAATTCAAATTCAAATAAGATATTTTTAAAGATGCCATTAAATAGAAAAACTTACATGTAACATTCTTTAAGTGTGGGGAATGATAAGAGTAATTAGTAGAATTCGATCATATTCTTTCTATTTTAAGAGTAATAGACTCAACAAACTAAACTATAATATGATTTCCATAACTTCATACATTTTAAGCTTCTCATAAAAAAACAAAAATGAATTAGAAATATATTCGTGTGATTAATTATATGTTGTTGTAATTGTTAGAATTTACATCTAGTACCAAACATTTTAAATTTTTTGGGAAGAGCAATACAATCCCAAAAAAATAAAAATAATAATGCCACTACTAATGCTATTTTCACGAATGTAAATTGCTTCTCAGTTAACATTATTAAAAGTTCTCTTTGGATTATTCAAATTTCAAAGCATCAAAAATACTAGATCAGATCATTCTTAACAACACAGAACTTTGGAAGGAGTTGAATGCTAGAAAGAATCTTGTTTGCAGTTGTTGTAACACCTTGCCATATAATATTCAATCCGATTATCACCTGTAAGAGTAAAATTATTAATTATTTACCAAAAACAAATATATTAACATGAATTTATAAAAAATATAAAAAAGATAAACATCGTTAAAGTCCATTATCTTTAATGAAAATATAATTTAGACCCGTATTTATTAACAGAAGTCTACTACTTGAACAAAAAATATAGCATAAATTTATTTTATAAAATTAATAAACTTATATTACACTTTTTACACCTGTACTATCCTGTCTAATATGTACGTAATTTAAAAAAAATGGGAAAACTTTTACTACCATCTTTTTAATATATATATATATATATAATTACGTTATAAAATAATAATTACCATAGGTAGAGTACTCTTGGAGAGTAGATTTTGTGCAGCCAATGGTACAAGCATATAACGAATTAGACGAATGCTTAGGGTCAAATATTGGAGCACAATTCTTTTCCACACATGTGGCAAGGCAAGATGCAAACTCTCTCGTTTTATGTTTCCATATGAAATGAAAGCACTCATGAACATTGCACCTCCAAATACACTTACTAAATTCTGATTTGACAGGAAGTTGAAATTCCTTGGGGAATGTAATAGCTTGTGTTATTTTTGTTGGAATTAATAAAACAATTAGTGTTCCCATTATCACAAGTTTCTTCATTTCAAAGATAGTCTGATCCATAAACATTTTCTGATTTTTCATCTTAATTAATTAACTAGCTCAATTATTGTCGTTAATTACTTGATATTTTGTGGCTGGGTACATTAATTTTTTTGATCATATTTTGTAAATTATATATAGATATTGTATGTCTCTTGATGACCAATGTAAAAAATGTTTAATTATTACACATATATACCACCTCTTGATTTGTACAATGTGATATCTATGCTAATTATAAGCTGATGGATTAATATAATATCTTGTTAAGCTACCTATATATGTATGTATATAGGTTAACGACTTTTAGTTTAATGCTTTGGCTTATATTTCCAAAATATAATATAAATTAATATACTATTTATGGAGATTATATAGTTGTTCATTTTATAAGAGGATGCATGTGGTGGTTTATAATAGTGAATCAGTCTTTTATATAATAAGGAAAAGAAAATTGGGAGAGTACTTAGTATTTTCTTCATGATTTTCGTTTTCTTCTTATAATTTCTTTTAAAATATACCATATATTTTTTGAAAATTTTGAATTAAATTAAATGAATTTTTATCACAAATAATATTTTCATCAATAAATCAATAATTTAATTATTAAAATTCAAAATTATTACATATGAACCAATAATAATTATAATTAATTGTTGTTAAACTAACAAATAAATAATTTAATTATACTATAATTTTTACTTTAAATTTTAAATTTATTTTATTTATATTACATAATAAATATATTAAGTCAATTAATGAATATGAAGTATCTTAATTACACACATATATATTTCACACTGTACTGTTGATATCCCTCAGTGAGATGTATAAACTTAACTAGTTTGTTTCTCCCTTGTACCTTTCACCATCCCTTCACTCCCCCGTATATTGTAAATGCATGAAAAATGATTTATTAGAAAGAAAAAAAAATAAAATTAAACCGGCCGTTAGCTCTTAAAGAGAGAAACGGTAACTTTCGGTTTATGATAATTATGTTAATCATAAACGTTTTCTTTCTTTATATTTTAACTGTTGAGGGCTCTTGAATTGCTTTTAATCATTTTATGCTCTTTGCTTATATATATATATATATATATATATATATAGATGAGGTTCTTCGTGAATCCTGAGAAAAACGAAAGAAAGAAAGGAAAAGGCATAGCGTAACGTTTATTGCTTCTTTCATATTATCAATCTAAAATTTTAAAGTTAGGTTATTGTTCATAGATTTAAGATGCTTACATATGGTATAAGTTTAATTCTAAACAATCGTGAAACAAAAAATATTATCTTAAATATATTATCTAATATACATAACTCAATCATTTATTTAACCAATTTTTATGTTATGTCTTTTAAAAATTTAATATTATAAGATTTTTATTCTTAAATTGTTTCTACATAGATTTATTTCTTACACGTTATAAATTAGTCTAAATTACATCAATTTAGTCCATAATTAATGGATAATCTCTTCTACCTAATATATAAAATACTTTATTTGTGATTGTAATATTTCATCCATATATTATTTATCCGAGGGATTAAATAATATATATACATCTTAAATAATACTTTCTATTTAGTCTTAAATTCCTTTCATATATTAGATGTAAAATTAAACAATTAAGATTTAAAAGTAATAAAACAGTCCAATTTTGTTTTATGATCCCATTTAGGAATGGACACCGGGACGGTTATACATTAAACAATTAAGATTTAAAAGTAATAAAACATTCCAATTTTGTTTTATGATCCCATTTAGGAATGGACACAGGGACGGTTTTTTATATAACCGTTCCCGAATCGAATTATAAAACCTATATTTGCAACCGTCCAAAAACCGTTATGATTTGGGGACGGTTTTTTACTCACGAGTAACAGTTTGGGGTGGTTATGAAAAGAAACCAAAAAATATATAATTTACTTTATTAAATATATATAGGGTTGTAATAAGTGTAGTACAAGTAAAATAGTAAGTGTATTACAAGTGAAATTGTAGAAATGTAGTACAAGTGAAATTGTAGAAATGTAGTACAAGTGAAATAATGGAAGTGTAGTACAATTGAAATAATACAAGTGTAGTACAAGTGAATTATAATATCAAATATAACTTAACATCTCCCCTCAAACTCAAGGAGAAAGAGAAACAATCAACTTGAGTTTGGAAACTAATTCTTGAAATCTACCTTGTAGATGAGATTTGGTGAAAATGTCAACTGTTTGATCTATAAAGGATATTGATTTGAGACAAACAGTGTCTTGAAGAACATATTGACGAACAAAATGAAAATCAATCTCGATATGTTTTGTTCATTCATGAAATACATTATTGTGAGCAATCTGAATAGCACTCTGATTGTCACAATATAGGATAGTTGCAGTTGATTGGATAACATCCATATCTGCAAGTAGCTTACGGAGCCAAAGAAGTTCTTGAGTGGTGTCAACAAGAGCACGATATTCAGCTTTAGTACCAGATCGAGAAGTGAGGGATTGTTTCTTGCTTCGCCAAGATATGAGAGAGTTTCCAAGAAAGAAACAATATCCAGTGGTAGAGCGACGATCAATTGGGTCACCTGCCCAATCGGCATCAGAGTAGGCAGAAAGAAGAAGATTAGACTTGTTGGAGAATTAGAGACCGTGAAACATGGTGCCTTTGATGTAGCAGAGAATGCGAAGAACCGTAGTATAATGGGTAGACCGTGGAGCTGACATGAATTGACTAACTAGATGAACAACATAGGCAATGTTAGGACAAGTGACTATGAGATAAACAAGACTACCTACTAGTTGTCTGTATAATGTGGCATCTGAGAGAATAGTACCATCTAATGGAGTAAGTTTGACATTGGTTTCTAGAGGTGTTGATGTAGTTTTGCAATCAGTAAGGCCAGCCTGATTAAGAATATTGGAAGAATACTTTGCTTGAGAGAGATAATATCCTTGAGAATCAGATGAGATTTCTTGGCCCAAGAAGTAGTGATGACAACCAAGGTCTTTCATTTCAAATTAATGGTTCAAAAACTGCTTGAGATCAATCATTCCATTAGAGTCATTCCCTGTTACGATTATATCATCTACATAAAGGAGTAGAAGTGTTACACCAGTGAGAGTCTTCCGAATAAAGAGATTGGAGTCATAAGAACTGGAAGTGAAGCCAAAGTCAGTAAGTGTAGAGCTAAATTTGGAAAACCAAGCCTGAGGAGCTTGTTTGAGGCCATAAAGAGCACGATGAAGTCTGCATACTTGATGAGGTGAATGAGTGTATCCAGAAGAAGGTTTCATATAAACTTCCTCGGTTATATTTCCATTGAGAAAATAATTTTTGACATCCATTTGAAACATGTTCTAGTTTCGGGCAGTAGCAACAACAATGATACTTCGAATAAAGGTGAGGCAAGCTACATGTGCAAAAGTTTCTTCATAGTCGATTCCATATTTCTGTGTAAAACCCTTTGCAACCAGACGAGCTTAATATCGTTCCATAGACCCATCTGAATGAGTTTTGATTTTGAAAATCCACTTACAACCAATCAGAGATTTATTAGATGGAAGATCAACAAGATCTCATGTATGTGCTTTTGTTAATGCTTGTAATTTATCTGTAATAACTTGTTGCCAATGAGGGTTAGAACTAGCTTCTTTATAGTTTTGGGTAGAGAAACATTGGTAATCACGAAGATGAAAGGGAAGACTACTTACACGAGTAGAACAATGAAGTGATGGTTCTGGACAATCGTGTAGTTGGTCTTCAAAGGATGCTGTTATGGTAGGATCATCAGAAGGAGCAGACACATCAAGAAAAGCCATAGTAGACGATAGTGTGGGTAATAGAGCAATGTCAGGAGGAAATAAATCAATAGTTGGGTCATTAAAAAATGAGAGTGAGGTTGGAGATGAGACATGAAATGAGGAAATAGAGGAAAACATTTTATGTTCCCAAAAGATGACATGACGAGAGATGCGCAATAGTTTAGAGATAGGGTCCCAACAACAATAGCATTTGTGTTCTATTCCATACCCTAAGAAACAACAAAAATGAGCACAAGGTTCCAATTTATTGCGTTCATGAGGGTGAATAAGAACAAAACAGGCACAACCAAACACTTTGAGCAGTTCATAGGATGGAGAAGTACTATAGAGATGCTCATAAGGGGATTGATTGTGAATAATAGGCATATGAAAACGATTGATGGTATAAACAACCGTAAGAGCTGCTTCACCCCAAAACTATTCAGGACAAGAACTAGAAATGAGGATAGTGTGAATAGTATTAAGAATATGTCTATATTTTCGCTCAGCTCTTCCATTTTGTTGAGATGTGACAGGACAAGAATATTGAGAAAGATTCCCATTTTGTCGAAGAAAATTTAAAAAAATTGTTTCTTTATATTTCATAGCATTATCAGCTCTAAGTACTTTGATATTTTGAGAAAATTGGGTTTTAACCATTTGGGAAAAATCATAATAAATTTTGGGTAATTCAGATCTATGTTTCATGAGAAAGATCCATATGAATCTTGAATAATCATCAATAAAAATGACAAAGTAAACACATCCCCCCATAGTAGGATGTGTGGATGGACCCCAAACATCAGAATGAATTAAGTCAAAATGGGAGACATAAGTAGAATCACTTTTATTAAAACATAAAATAGGTTGTTTTCCCCTAGACGAGCATGCCATAGTATGGCCTAGACGAGCATGCCATAGTATGGCCTAAACGAGCATGCCATAGGTTGATAGGAGTAGTAGAAGCAGCAACGGAAGTATGAGGAGAATTGGGTAGATGAAAGTTGATAAATTCAAATAATCGTCTAACCTTACTACCTATCCCAAGGATATGTCCTGTCTGTGAATCCTGCATATGACAACCAGAAGAGGAAAAAGTAATAGTAAGACCAAGTTCACATAATTGACCAACATAGATAAGATTTAGAGTAAGGTTGGGAATATGAAAGGTGTCAGAAAGTGATATAGAAGATGTGGAAACTTTTCCTACAATATTAACATGCATATGTGAACTATTGGAAGTTTGAATTAAAGGTTTGGAGATGGAAGATTGTGTGGGAGAAAAGATGTGAGTATCATGAGTCATATGGTTACAACAAGCAGAATCAAAATACCATAAAGATTTACCTGATGTGAGAGATAAGGTAGTAGGAGGAGGATTACTAGATTTTGAGAGAACATGTTTAAGAAGACCTTCAAGTTCTTGAGTAGAGAAGGTAAATTTGTCATGATTAGCCTCAGAAATAGCAATAGTGATAGATGAGTTACTATTTTTACCTGAAGCATGTTGAGAGGGATTCCGAGAGGAATTCCATGAGGAATGTTGAGAGGGATTCTGAAAGAAATCTCTATAAAAGTGTCTTGGACCCTTCTTGTGGCAATATATACATACCTGAATGGGACATGTTAGAAGCTCATGATTGGGGTTGTGATAGTAGGTGCAGCCTTGATGTTTGAAGCCCTCTTTAGAACATCTTTTAGGGAGATAAGAGGGGGTGGCAAGAACAAAATTTGTATGATGAACTTTGAAAACCCCCATTCGAGTTTCTTTAGGGAGAATCTCGGTCACAACAGTATCTAAGGATGGAAAAGGACTCCAATGGAGTAAAGAAGCCCAAACAAGTTCAAATCGATCATGGAGAGCCATTAGAAAAATAACAAGATGTTGGTGATTACGTTAAGTTGCAAACATCTTAGCATCAATCTTGTTCATCCAAGTTGGTTCAGAGAGAGCGAGTTGATCCCAAATAGTATACATTTAAGAGAAAAATTGGTTAATGGTTTGATCAGCCCTTTAGTATTTGGTATAAAGAGTTGTTAGAAGTTGATATTGGTTGGCCAAATCTGTTGTAATGAAGCAAGCCTCAAGAAATTCACAAACTTCTTTAGTAGTGTCAAAATGCCCAAATTCACCATGGATGGAGGGTAAGGTGATGTTACAGAACCAGGTAATAATTTGATGATGTTTACTCTCTTAGTCTTCAAGGCAATCAGCAAATAAGGAGTTGTTTTTAGTGGTTTCTTGGATGGGTATAGAGATATCACCAGTTATGAAACGCCATAGCTTGCATCTTTTCAAGAAACTTTTCATTGCTTGTGCCCATGCTAGGTAGTTAGTATCATCAATGGTGGTAGATATTGGTTTTGGGACATCATTTCGGTCCATTTTAACGAGAGTAAATATAAAGCAAATATATAGAAACAGTATAAATGAGTATATATAGGTCACAAATATCCTAAAAAATGAAAAGAGGAGTTGTAAACAAGCCTGGAACTGGGTCTGAGGTGAGCCGGGTTAGGGTGAACCAGGTTGAGGGTGAATCGAGTTGGGGTGAGCCGAGTTGGCTGTGATGAAGAGAGGCAAAATTTTGATAGAAATTCTAGAGGTATATGAGAGGCTTTGATACCATGTGAAGAGTATAGAGAAATAAGAAGAAAAAATGATTTAATGTTGTATTAGTGTGATTTAGAATGTACATAGAGAACCTTATTTATAGGGTTGTAACAAGTGTAGTGCAAGTGTAGTACAAGTGAAATAGTAAGTGTAGTACAATTGAAATAGTAAGTGTAGTACAATTGAAATAGTATAAGTGTAGTACAAGTGAAATAATAAAAGTGTAATACAAGTGAAATAGTAAAAGTGTAGTGCAAGTGAAATAGTAAAAGTGTAGTACAAGTGAAATAATACAAGTGTAATGCAAGTGAATTATAATATCAAATATAACTTAACATTATATATGATTAATTATCACATTGGTAAATTATGTATCTTTAAAAAACAAAATAGCTTGAATATTATTTGGATTGAGACATGATTAATGGCTCAATTTTTTTTACCTAATTTTATATCTTGGTAGTTGAGATTTATTAAGAAATAGAAAGAAAAAAATTATTCTTTTAATTCTTCGCTATTAATATATTGTATAAAATTTATAAATAAACAGTAATCATATCCTATTTATTAATTGCTCAATGGGAACAAAGCTTCCACCAAAATTCTTAATTATAAGTCAATTTAATAATTAGTAGGAGATTTATTTAATAAAAAAATATTTAAAATAATAATATTAACACAATTATTTTTATTATTACAAATCATTATAAAAAAAATCTTATTTTACTTGTTAAAAAATATTAAATGTACCGACGGGCCCGAACCAATCCATTACTTAATTTGTGATAACAATTAAGGATTGCAAAAACAAATAACATTATGAGAAACTTGTTCACGTTGGAAAAGTGATTTTGTTTAGGGGTTTTGCTTCACGTTGGGATATGGATATTAATGGGTTCTTAAGGGTTTTTGGGGATTTCATTGAGTTACAGAAGGAGAAATGTCATGGTTTTAGGTTTTATAAAATTATTTTTTCATTTAAATGGTTTGAAATTATATAACTAACCCTCCAACAAGTGAGGTGTACATATTGACTCAACAATATTTATTTAATTTAAAGCTATTTTTATAAATTTTTTATTTAAATTTAATTCAACAATATATATTCTACGACTATTCTTTTTCAAATACTGTTAACAATAAGTCATTTTTTTAAAATTAATAAATTAAATTATCATAAAAATTATTAAACTTAAGTGATAAAATTACAATATATACCATTTTCATAAAAAAAAAACAAGCAACAAATAAGTAGAGGAGTAGAGTGCTTTACTTTTAAAAAATTAATGGACTACCAGAGTCTTTTTCGCTTAAGCTAATTGGAATTAAATGCAGCATATTAGTTTATAAATAATTAAATTAATTTTAAAATATTATATTTAATTTATATATATTTTATATGTATATTATGTACAATTAATTAGATTATCTCTAACGTAAATGCTATTTAGTGTTGAAATCAATAAGCACCGAGATTTGTTTTTTGTTAAATAAGCATCATGTATTTGAGAATTTGAGACTAATAAAATAATTAAAAATAAATGTTAATAATTAAAATAATATAATATTTAAATATTTTTCTATTTTTCATTGTAATTAATTGATGAGATTAGAATAATAATTTTTTTATATATTATTATTTATATATACTAAGATCACTTATTGAGGATAATAGTAAAAACAATTGTTTGAAAGGAAAAAAAATTGGTACCGGCCATGACATTGGTTATACGTTGAAAATATGAAGAAACCAATTTCAATTTTACAGTAGAATTAAATTAAACCAAAATTTATCATAGTAACATTATTTTTAATATTAAGATTTAAATTACATCAAATGTTAAATGATATAAATTTTATAATATTATTTTTAATGTGATATAAATTATACAAGTAAAAAATTAAAGATATCATGTAAACAATTAATAAAGATAGGGGATTAAAGCAAAATATAACATGACTAATGGACAGTATACATGATATATGGTGGGTACCATTACTTATATCTAGCTATTTGAGTAATGATATTCCATACCAGATGTAAAACAAATTACAATTAAGCAAGTTATATAAGTTATAAATATTGTACGAATTTGTCATGTCGGTCTTAAGATAATTACTAAGAAACTTTATCCAAGTCACTATGCTACTAGCTACTAGAAATATTATTGCTCTATATAATTATAATTTTTTCGATCAATTTTTATATAATTTAATAATTTAATTTTTAATTTATTTTAAAAATATTATTTTATGTTATAAATATATATATAACAGTACCCCGACAATATACTATTCTATACATATAATTAATTTACAAAAATTAAACAAACTGAAAATAACTTTACAAACTTACTTATAAATTAAAACTAAAAAGTTACAAACTTACTTATAAATTAAAACTAAAAAGTTATGAATTAAAATAGGATGAGAGGGAGGAGAGACTACTCAAGTCTAGAGAGAAAACTCAAAATTTTGGAACCCCTTCCTTTTAATCTCGTTCTTCTTAAATAACCGAGTGATGGCACTGTGGAGATGATTTTACTATTCAATGAACAGTATTTGGTCTACCACTTGATACCGTAGGAATCTTGAATACTATTGTGAATAGTAGTTACTTCATCATTCCAGACAGAAAATAGAACAATACTTTTGTCGAGTACTATTTGGGTATTCAAACAGTAACCTTGTCGATACTATTGATTATTTTTTCATTTTGTAATTCAACTGTTGGTTGATTTCTGATAATAATTTGGGCCTACTAATGGGCCTGGTAAATAGTAATAGACACGTAGGCCCAATAATAAATAGAAATGAACACACAGGCCAATAATAAAACTAAAGTGGATACGCAGGCTCAATAATAAATAGTAATGGACACGCTGGCCCAATAATAATAATGGACCTATTTTTTAGAAGTCCAAAAGTTTAAATCTATAGTTGAGGTCTCTAAATCAATTAGGTCCTCGTCTCACTTTTGTGATGGAGTTACTGTTTTATTGGGTGATTGGGTTTCATCCGAGTCTAGTAGCTCTTCTTTCTGAACTTGAGATGTTTGTCCAGATGATAGTTGTTTGATGATCTCCAAGAGTTTCTCCTGGGTTTTGGCTTGAGATATTTAGGCATTGGTGTGTGCCTTCTGTGCTAGTAAAAGTGAAGAAGCTTGTATATCCTTCACCAGAGGATCCTTGTGACCCTTTTGTGTTAGCCATTTTTCAACAGCTGGTAAGAAGAGGGTTTTTAGGATCGTGAATGACGACCACCATTTGATGTGAAATGAACGGACAATGGTTATTACCTCTGTTGCCACAGGGTTTAATACCCATTGACATACCCAAGGGAGGTAAAATTTTGAACAAAATACACACATGGGAGGGAATCTAGCTTCCTCTGTAGATGGTTTATAATGTGTCTGGAAAGCTTTATAAGTTTCTTTCACATGTGATATCAGAATGCCACTAAGTTTTCCGAATCATTTCCAGCATTCTGAAAACCAAGATGGAAATCGAGATGGATTAATTGATTTGTTAACAAAGAAAAACAACCAAGAATGTTGGTTATCTATATTTTAAATGAAAAATGCATTAAACCATACCTCGTAATAATCCCAATAATCATACGATGTACAATGTGGGATGGATGATGTTAAGCTGACTTGAAAAGTCAATTGTTTTGATAATTCATTTCCCTAATCAACTGGAGATAAGATTTTATGTAGTTTTGTAGTTGAAAACTATACTTATGATGATTTTGGGTAATGGAAATGTTTGAATTCAACACTACTAGTAATTTCCAAAATACTGTGATAGTATTGAGGTGTTTTTGATTTTAATGTTGGCCGGTAAAAAATCCCTTTTCCAAACATGCTTTGAATGGACAAGTAGGGGTTTTGATTAAAAAATTGGTTTTCTAAAATAGTAACCACCTGAGTTAGTTGTTTCTTAAAATACTCATAGGTAATTTTTGGTTTGGGAATAAATTCCCTTTCTCCTTTTGGAGGAAAATATGTTGTAGATGTTACTCTTCTTTCTAGAATAGAAATTATTCCAGATGATTTTTGAGAAAAAGATTTATGTTTGGAAGGAATTAATTCCAAATTTGATGAAGAAGTTTGTTTCCCTATTTCTAGGATACAACTAAAAGTTTTCCTAATTTGGTCAGGATCCATATTTTTCAACCATTGTTGGATGCGTTTAATTAATTCTATATCCTCATAAGTTAATTGAGGTGATGTTTCTTCCAAGTTAGTTTGGGAAGATAATGCTTGGTTTTGTGTTGCCTTGGGACTAGGTCATAATAGGTTTTGCTGATGAAAGGATGGTGATGGTAAGGTTTGGAGGTTCCTTCTTCTCCTTATCTTTCTTTTTACTATTCATTTTGATACCTATTTTGAAGAAATTTTCTAGTTGAAAATCTGGTAATGAATTATTCTCTCCTCTAATGAATTCAATATCAAAATAAAAAATGCTTAATATAGCTTTCCATCTGGCAAAAATTTATTTTGATGCAATGTTTTAACATCTTTTAATAAAATTTCTTTTGCAGATTTGAAATTAATCCTTAGTAAAAAAAAATTGATTTAGTAAATCTAATTGAAATTTGGAAATACAAAGTACTATAGAAATGACTTCCTTTTTGACAGTGGAATAATTCTTTTAACAATCATTCCAATGGCCAGAGAAAAATTGAAAAATTTGTTCATTATTGTCATGGACTTGTTTTAATATCCCACCATAGCCAAGCTCACAGGCATAGGTTTCTACTACCTTGGGGAGTGTTGGATCCGCAAGATGTAAAGAGGGAATGTTTTGGACTTGTGCCTTTATTTTTTGCACAGTTTTTGTATGTTCTTCTGTCCATGGCTCAAGAGTTTTCTTAAGCCGATTATGGAGTGGTTTTTCATATGTTAATATTTGGACAAAAGTTGAGGACATAGTTTAAGCTACCAAGAAATCTTTATAGCTTAGTTTTATCGATAATCCTGTCAGGAAACTTTATAGTAAATTGAAGTGATCGATCGATTAGAATAACTGTTCCATTGGATACGTTGTGTCCAAGAAACTAGATATTTGTTTGAAAAAGAGTCATTTTCTTGGCTGATAAAGCCAGTCCATTTCTCTTGATGAGATGGAAGAATGTTTTGAGATATCTGATGTGTTGTCTAACATCTTTTGAGAATACGAGTACATCATCGATGTACACAATACAGAATTCTGAGTAGGGATTGAATATGTCATTCATAATCCTATGAAACTCAGAAGGTGTGTTTTTGAGGTCAAACGACATAACTTTCCACTCAAACTGTCCAAATGGAACATTGAATGCAATTTTATACCTATGTTGGGGATTTATTTGGATTTGCCAAAAGCCTAATTTCATATCAAACTTTGAGAATATGGATGATGAATATAATTTTTGAAGCAAGTCCTTTTTATTGGGGATAGGGTACCTAATCTATTTTAAAGCTTGGTTTAAAGGTTTATAGTTGATGACTAGCCGAGGAGTTCCTATCTCAATCTTGGCAAAGTTATTGACATAGAAAGCCGCACAGCTCCACGACGATCTGGATTTTGAAATCAGATTTTTTTATAAGAGATCATCAATCTCTTTTCTATAGAATTGTTCAAGGTCACCATTCATTTGGATAGGCCTTGATTTTGTATGGATATCCTTCTCATCGAAGGATGATTCATATGGTAAATCTACCACGTGTTCTTTTCTTTCCCAGAAAGCACTCGGTAATTCAGAGCAAACTTCTTTCTCAAAAGATGTTTGTAATTTAGAGATTTTATCTTTGATCTTTGGGATTTGAAGCTCTTTCTCAACATTATGAGATTAAACTTGAGTTTTAAGATAGAGAAGGTCCTTCTCTCTATTATTTATAAGAACAGAAATATCTTTTGGAGAGATTGAATAAGTTTTATGAGATTAAGATCTCTGATTTTTGGTTCTTCGATGAAAGGGAAGCTGAAGGCTTCTCTTCCAATTTTGAAAGAAATTGTCATTTTTAATAGAATATGGGGTAATGATATCCATAAAAGGAGTGACTAATATGACAAAATAGCCTATATCAGATACTATGACAAATAGAGTTTTGATAAGGTATAATCCTTTTAGAATCGATACCTCAGTTTTTCCAATAATGCTCATTTGAGATTTATTGGCTGAATTGAGTCGTTCTTTAGTTGGTTTGTAAAACCTTCTTGGAAAAATTGGTGGGGTAATACAATTGAGATCGGCTCCTGTATCAAACAGGGCAATGGTCTCAAGTATTGAATCATCAAGGAATACTAGGATTATTTTAATTTTATATTTCCTAGTGGTGATTTTCCTTAAGGTTTGAATTTCTTGATGATTTTGAGTAAGATCATCGTCAGAATCACTCACATAAGTTGATATTTTTTTCTCCATTATTAAGTAGTTGAAACTTAATATCATATTCTTTTAACTTTTCTTTAAGTTGGTGGAGTTCTAGTTTAATAGATTTCATTTCTATTTTTAAGTCTTGAATTTGAATTTCTAGTTTGATAATTTTGTTCTTTCGTTCCAGAACAACAGTGAGGTTATAATATCCTGTGCTGGTATTTGGAAGTTCAGAATTCCTTTTTGTTGATTTTTCCCAAGTTGTAGTTAGGTGGTCTACATACAATTTGGTTATTGATGGGTCATTTAAGAAATTAAACCTAGCGAAATCATGAATTTGCAACCAGCAATTCAGATTCTTCTAATAAAAATAATAATGTATTAACTAGGGAAGAAGATGAACAACTTCAAGAAAAAATCCTTAAGTTAAATGACCCATGAATAACCAAATTGTACGTAAACCACCTAACTACAACTTGGGAAAAAAAAGGAATTCTGAACTTCCAAATACCAGCATAGGCTATTATAGCCTCACTGCTGTTCTGGAACAAAAGAACAAAATTATAAAACCAGAAAGTCAAATTCAAGACTTAAATATAGAAATAAAAACTATTAAACTGGAACTCCACCAGCTCAAAGAAAAATTAAAAGAATATGATATTAAGTTTCAACTACTTAATAATAGAGACAAAATATCAACCTATGTGAGTGATTCTGAACATGATCTTACTCAAAACCATCAAGAAATTCAAAATTTGAAAAAAATTTCCACCAGGAAATATAAAATTAAATAATCTTAATATTCCCTGATGATTCAAAACTAGAGACCATTGCCCTGTTTGACACAGGAGCCGATCTCAATTGCATCACACCATTAATTGTTCTGAGAAGGTTTTACAAACCAACTGAAGAACGACTAAATTCAGCCAATAAATCTCAAATGAGCATCATTGGAAAGACTGAGGTATCTATCCTAAAAGGATCAAACCTTATAAAAACTCCATTTGTCATAGTATCTAATATAAGTTACTCTGTCATATTAGGAACTCCCTTCATGGACATCATTACCCCATATTCTGTTAAACATGACAGAATTTCTTTCAAAATTGGAAGAGAAGCCTTCAGCTTCCCTTTCATCGAAGAACCAAAAACCAGAGATCTTAATCACATAAAATATTATTAAATCTCTCCCAAAGAGATTTTTTTTCTTATAAATCATAGAGAAAAGGACCTTCTCTATCTTAAAAACAAAATTCAATCTAATAATGTTGAGAAAGAGCTTCAAATCCGAGAGATCAAAGATAAAATCTCTAAACTACAAAAATCTTTTGAAAAGGAGGTTTGTTCTGAACTACCAAGTGCTTTCTGGAACAGAAAAGAACACATGGTAAATTTACCTTATGAATCAACCTTTAATGAGAAGGATATCCCTACAAAATTAAGGCATATTCAAATGAATGGTGACTTTGAAAAATTATGTAGAAAGGAGATAAAAGATCTCTTATCTAAGAAATTAATCTCAAAATCCAAATCTCCGTGAAGCTGTGCGGCATTCTATGTCAATAAATCTGCTGAGATTGAAAGAGGAACTCCTCGGCTAGTCATCACATATAAACCTTTGAACCAAGCTTTAAAATGGATTAGGTACCCTATCCCTAACAAAAAAGACTTGCTTTAAAAATTATATTCATCATCCATATTCTCATAGTTTTGATATGAAATCAGGCTTTTGGAAAATCCAAATCAAGCCTCAACATAGGTATAAAACTGCATTCAATATTCCATTTGGACAGTTCGAGTGGAATGTTATGCCATTTGGGCTTAAAATGCACCTTCTGAATTTTAGAGGATTATGAATGACATATTCAATCCATACTCAGAATTATGTATTGTTTACATTAATGATGTACTCGTATTCTCGAAAGATGTCACACAACACATCAGACATCTCAAAACATTCTTCCATCTTATCAAGAGAAATGGATTGGCTTTGTTAGCCAAGAAAATGACTCTTTTTCAAACCAATATCAGGTTTCTTGGACACAACGTATCCAATGGAACTGTTATTCCAATCGACCGATCACTTCAGTTTACTACAAAGTTTCCTGACAGGATTATCGATAAAACCCAGATATAAAGATTCCTTTGTAGCTTAAATTATATCCTTAGTTTTTGTCCAAATATTAACATATTGGAAAAACCACTACATAATAGGCTTAAGAAAACTCATGAGCCATGGACCGAGGAACATACAAAAATTGTGCAAAAAATAAAAGCACAAGTCCAAAACATTCCCTATTTACATTTTGCGGATCCAATACTCCCCAAGATAGTAGAAACCGATGCCAGTGAACTTGGCTATGGTGGGATATTAAAACAAGTCTAAGGTAACAATGAACAAATTGTTCAATTTGCCTCTAGCCATTAGAATAATTGTCAAAAGAATTATTCCACTGTCAAAAAAGAAGTACTATCCATAGTACTCTGTATTTCTAAATTTCAATCAGATTTATTAAATCAAATTTTTTTACTAAGAATTGATTGCAAATCTACAAAAGAAATTTTATTAAAAGATGTTAAAAACATTTCATCAAAACAAATTTTGCCAGATGGAAATCATTATTAAGTATTTTTGATTTTTTTATTGAATTTATCAGAGGAGAGAATAATTCATTGCTAGATTTTCTAACTAGAGAATTTATTCAAAACAAGTATCAGGATGAATAGAAAAAAGAAAGATAAGGAGAAGAAGGAACCTCCAAACCTTACTATCACTAGCCTTTCATCAGCCAAACCTATCATGACCTGGTCTCAGGTAACACAAAATCAGGCATCATCTTCCCAAACCAATTTGGAAGAAAAATCACCTCAATTAACTCCTGAGGATATAGAATTAAATAACCACATCCAACAATGGTTGCAAAATATGAATCCTGATCAAATCAGGAAAACCTTTAATTGTATCCCAAAACTATGGAAACAAACTTCTTCATCAAATTTGGAATAAATACCCTCCAAACAAAAAACTTTTTCCCAAAAATCATCTTGAACAATTTCTATTCCAGAAAGAAGAGTTACATCTTCAACGTATTTTCCTCCAAAAGTAGAAAGGGAATTTATTCCCAAGACAAAAAATACCTCTGACTATTTTAAGAAACAACCAACTCAGGTGGTCACTATTTTAGAAAAAAACAAATTTTCAACCAAAACCCTTACTTGGCCATTCAAAACATGTTTGGAAAAGTGAATTTTTATCGGCCAACATTAAAATCAAAAACACCTCAATACTATCAGAGTATTCTGGAAATTACTGGTAGTGTGGAATTCAAACATTTCCATTACCAAAATCACCAGAAATGTAGTTTTCAACTGCCAAATTACATAAAATCTTATCTCTAGTTGATTGGGGAAATGAATTATCAAAACAATTGAATTTTCCAGTTAGTTTAACATCATCCATCCCACGTTGTACATTGTATGACTATTGGGATTATTACCAGGCATGGTTTAATGCATTTCTCATTCAAAATAAATATAACCAACATTCTTGGTTGTTTTTCTTTGTTAACAAATCAATTAATCCATCTCGATTTTCATCTTGGTTTTCAGAATGGTGGAAATTATTCGGAAACCTTAGTGGCATTCTGATATCACCAGTGAAAGAAAGTTATGAATCTATCCAGTCATTCTATAAACCATCTTCAAAGGAAGCTAGATTCCCTCCCTTGTGTATAATTTGTTCAAAATTTTACCTTCCTTGGGTATGTCAATAGGTATTAAACCCTGTGGGAACGAAGGTAATAACCATTGTCCGTTCATTTCACATTAAATGGTGGTCATCTTTTATGATCCAAAAGACACACTTATTACCAACTGTTGAAAACTGGCTAACACAAAAGGGTCATAAGGATCCCATGGTGAAGGACATACAATCTTCTTCCCTATTATTAGCACAAAAAGCACACACCAATGCCTTAATAACTCAGGCCAAAACCCAGGAGGAACTCTTGGAAATCATCAAACAACTATCATTTAGACAAACATCCGAGTCTGGTAGCTCTTCTTTCTAAACTTGGGATGTTTGTCCAGATGATAGTTGTTTGATGATCTCTAAGAGTTTCTCCTGGTTTTGGGTTGAGATATTAAGGCATTGGTATGTGCCTTCTATGCTAGTAAAAGTGAAGAAGCTTGTATATCCTTCACAAGAGGATCCTTGTGACCCTTTTTTGTTAGCCATTTTTCAACAACTACTAATAAGAGGGTTTTTGGGATCATGAATGACAACCACCATTTGAGGTAAAATTAATAGACAATGATTATTACCTCCATTCCCACAAAGTTTAATACCCATTGACATACCAAAGGAGGTAAAATTTTGAAAAAAAATATACACAGGGTAGGGAATCTAGCTTCCTCTATAGATGGTTTATAATGTGACTGGAAAGATTCATAACTTTCTTTCACAGGTGATATTAGAATGCCACTAATTTTTCCGAATAATTTCCACCATTTTGAAAACCAAGATGGAAATCAAGATGGATTAATTGATTTGTTAACAAGGAAAAACAACCAAGAATGTTGGTTATCTTTATTTTGAATGAAAAATGCATTAAACCATGCCTGGTAATAATCCCAATAATCATACGATGTACAATGTGGGATGCATGATGTTAAGCTGATTGGAAAAGACAACTATTTTGATAATTCATTTCCCCAATCAACTGGAGATAAGATTTTATGTAGTTTTGCTATTGAAAATTGTACTTATGATGATTTTGGGTAATGGAAATGTTTGAATTCCACACTACTAGTAATTTCCAAAATACTCTGATAGTATTAAGGTTTTTTTGATTTTAATGATGGCCGGTAAAAAAAATCCCTTTTCCAAACATCTTTTGAATGGCCATGTAGGGGGTTTGATTAAAAAATTGGTTTTTTAAAATAGTAACCACCTGAGTTGGTTATTTCTTAAAATACTTAGAGGTAATTTTTGGTATAGGAATAAATTCCCTTTCTCTTTTTAGAGGAAAATATGTTGAAGATGCTATTCTTCTTTCTGGAATAGAAATTGTTCCAAATGATTTTTGAGAAAAAAGATTTTTGTTTGGAAGGTATTAATTCCAAATTTGATGAAGAAGTTTGTTTTCCTATTTCTGGGATACAACTAAAAGTTTTCCTGATTTATTCAGGATCTATATTTTGCAAACATTGTTGGATGCATTTATTTAATTCTATATCCTTAAGAGTTACCTGAAACTCAGAAGGTACATTTTTGAGCCCAAACGACATAACTTTCCACTCAAACTGTCCAAATGGAATAGTGAATTCAGTTTTATACCTTTTTTGGGGCTTTATTTGGATTTTTCAAAAGCCTAATTTCATATCAAACTTTGAGAATATGGATGATGAATATAATTTTTGAAACAAGTCCTTTTTATTGGGGATAGGGTACCTAATCCATTTTAAGGCTTGGTTCAAAGGTTTATAGTTGATGACTAGCCGAGGAGTTCCTATCTCAACCTCGGTAGATTTATTGACATAGAAAGCCGCACAGTTCCATGGCTATCTGGATTTTGAAATCAGAGTTTTTGATAAGATATCATCAATCTCTTTTCTATAGAATTTTTCAAGGTCACCATTCATTTGGATAGGCCTTGCTTTTTTAGGGATATCCTTCTCATCGAAGGATGATTCATATGGTAAATCTACCATGTGTTCTTTTCTTTCCCAGAAAGCACTAGGTAATTTAGAGCAAACTTCTTTCTCAAAAAAGGTTTGTAATTTAGAGTAAGATCATCGTCAGAATCACTCACATAAGTTGATATTTTTTTCCATTATTAAGTAGTTGAAACTTAATATCATATTCTTTTAACTTTTTCTTTAAGCTAGTGGAGTTCCAAGTTAATAGTTTTGATTTCTATTTTTAAGTCTTGAATTTGACTTTCTAGTTTGATAATTTTGTTTTTTCGTTCCAGAATAGTAGTGAGGTTATAATAGTCTGTGCTGGTATTTGGAAGTTCAAAATTCTTTTTTGTTGATTTTTCCCAAGTTGTAGTCAGGTGGTCTACATACAATTTGGTTATTGATGGGTCATTTAACTTAAGGATTTTAACTTTAAGTTATTCATCTTCTTCCCTAGTTAATAGATTAATATTTTTATAAGAGGAATCTGAATTGCTGGTTGCAAATTCACCATCCTGGGGATTTGATTCTTCGTTTGTCCATTGTCCAGACTCAGATGATGAGGATGTGTCTACCATTAAAGCAGATATTTTGGCAAATGTGTCTTCTTCAAGTTTTAATTCGTGAAGTTTTTTAGACATTTTGTAGAAATTGGCAATGTGACCTTTCTTGCCACATTTATAACATTTAAACTCTTTAAAGTTTTTAAAGGATTTTTTATGATGTTTTCATTCCTTATTAAAAAATTTATCAATAGAGAGATTACCATCAAACTGTTTACAGAATGATCCAATTTCTCTTTTGGAAATTTTTAGTTCCAATTTCATTTGTTTTTGGATTTTCAAATATTGACAAATTTGAAGACCTTGGTTTTGAGAAAAAACTGATCTGTTGGCCGTAGGTCATTTGATCTTATGGAATGATGTGATTCCCATAAGTTTTGCAAATTTTGTTTCTGGTTTTCTCACCTAAGAGTGGAGGTAGACCTGCTTGGAATTTCTTCTTCCAGAAAGGTTGAATAGAGTCATCTCTTAACATAACTCTGGACATGAATATAGTTTTATAATTTTGAAAATCGCTCATCTTCCTATATTTTATGTTGGAAAAAAGATCAGTATTTTTATCATTTAAATGGGATGGGTCCCCATAAAATGGTGTGATATGGTAAAGAGTAATGTGGAGACTACATCCTGTACAAGAGCTCCTTGATGGGAAAGTATGGGTATACCATACTCGTCAGTCATTATCGCATTGCAGATATCTGACTATTGTTGTTTTGAAAGATGATGATCCCACCATCCTTTTAGTTGGCCTGAAAAGCGAGCTATTAATAATTCAACAACTGTTTTATCAATTGTACCTATTTGGGTTTTATAAGCATTTGACTCCATGGTCATCTACTGTAAGATATTTAATATCTCATGATCAGTCATTCCATCAATGTTCCAAACATAGATTGAAGACGTGTTATACTTAGTTTGGATAACCTAACTAGGTTGGTTCCTATGGTGTGAGGATACCTAACTGGGCTAGGTTCTTTCCAAGCTAATTTTTGAAGGTGAGGAGTTGGTTCTGGAATGGTTTCCTGGGTACTATCCTCAGATGATATATTAGACCCTAGTTTGCTATGAATACTAAGATCATGTAATGGTTTCTGGGTTGATTTTTGAGTCACTAGGGACTCAGGAACAACTAAACCTATTTTGTTTGAAAATTGATCTTCTAATTGGGATCAAAAAGTATTATTCCAATTCTAAAGTTTTTCAAATTTTGATGTTATTTCTTCCTAGGATGGTTTGGAAACCTGGAAGGGTTTGAAGATAGGGTTCTCAACTATCCTATCTGTTATTTGATAAGAGGTATAGGGAATATCTATTTTTAGATTTTTCTCTATCCTGACGAGTTGTTTACCTAAAATATTTAAGCTGATGTTTGTATAGTTATTTTGGGTAACTATGTTTTTGAGGTTTGTCGCCTGGTTCTCTTAGGGGTTTTTAAGAGGAAAGGCTTTTACCTGACTATCCTGGTAAGGGATGGTAATAGGTCTTAATGGATGATGTTCAGCTTCAACTATCCCATCTGGAGTTTCCCATACGGGTAACTTCTTTTTTGTTTTGATCATATTAACTTCGTTAATTAGATCATCCGTTTCTACCAAAAATCTATCAAAGTCAGCTAGTGTGATTTCGCTAGGTTTAATTTTTGAAAAGGTTTTAATTTGTGGAGTCAAAGCTACTGATTTTCTAGCTAATGGCTCTACTAATTTATCTTCTAAGAGCATATCAAAGTCAGCTTCTGTGACATCCGAGACATTGATTGAAGGAAATAATTTATATTGTGGAACTATAGCTATAGGTTCCATTGCTATTGGTTCTACATTTATGTTGACTGGTTTAGGGTCAATTTGAACTATAGGTATAACTATAGGTTCTGATTTTGATTCTTGAATAGTAATTGGTAGGTTACCTATTAAGACCATTGGTGGTTTGACTAAGTCAAAATGTTCTACTGTTTGGTTTGACCTAAGGTCAACTAATGGTATTTCGCTAATTTGTTCAGGATTAACTATTGATGATGATCTGACTATGCTATCTTAGGTTTAGGTAACAATGTGATCTGGTAATGTTTCTAATGGTTGGACCATTGGTGATACTGAGCTAACTCGTTTTGAGTTAACTATGGATGATGATGACTCAACTATGTCTTCCTAGGTTAGGTCAACAATGCAATTTTTTAATTTTTTTAACTTGTCAATTTTATTAACGAAGGAAGCTCTGACCATATCTATGGTTATAGAAGATAGTCCTTTTGATTTTCTATAGATTCTTAACCAATCTATGAATTCTATATTTTTGTTATGTTCTTTAACATAGCGCTCATGTTTCTTAAAGCAGCTTGACCTAGTACTTATGGAGTGTGTGCTATAGAACCAATTTTTGATTTTCTTGTTATGTGGTAGATTTAGATCTATCCTAAGGACATCCTCATCCAAAGGTTCTTCATTATATACTGTTAATACCTTTAACTCATTTATCCTAACATCTTGGCTGGGTTCTAATGATTGAGTTGGTGATGAAGGAAACATAGGTGATAACTGAGGTGATTCATTCATCTCAGAGTTCTCAACAGTGTAAACTGGTCTAGGTATTGGTGTACTACAGTCTACTCCTTTGAGTTTTGTATTCCTAAGTAAATCAGAGGTTGATAACCTAGGGTTTGCTTTGAATGGTAAATCTATTGATGAGAAATCTGAGGCACTCGAAGAGCATCTCATTGATGAAGATCTATTGAATCCTATTTCAATATTTCCATTTTTATATTTTATTATTTCAGAAAGTTCTGTGTTTTGGACAGGTTCTTCTGGTTGATGAGTTTCAAATGTTGGCTAGGAAATTCCTCTTAGAAGCCACCTATCTGGGTATACTACACTATCCCAACTTATTGGTCTAGGGATTGTAATGTTGGATCTAGACAAATCTGTCTGTAATAAAATGGTTTCTCCTTTAGTAGAATTATGGATGTTTTTAATGTCCCAAGTGGATGTCATAATCTTATAATGGACTCTAAATAATAAGGCTGCCGTAATTGTTCTCGGTAAAACATTATTATTATGAGTTTGGATTTAAAGAGTTAATGTTTTTAATATTTGAGGATCTCCTAGAGATACTACTATATCTGGAAAGCAGTTAAAGGATATAGGTCCTAAACCTAAACCTATTTCTACCGTTCCTAATAAAGATTCCTTGAAATCTGTTAATCTAGCATCTCTTAAGACTGTTAGAATTGATGAACTTAACCCTAGTCGGGTTAAAGGTCTTAATCCAATCTGGACTAGGCCTATATGAACATACTTGAATTTTTTATCAAAATGTTTTTGTAATGATTCTTTTGAAAGAAGTTGGATTGATTCAAAAGGTAATGAAAGTTGAAGATCTCTTTCTTCAGTTTTAATGATGTAATTTATTTTAAAAAGATTCATCATCTTTGTTTGATAAATTTGATTTTTATTGATCTTTGGAACTTTCCAACGATCAATTTATTTTTTAAAATTTTCAATAGTAACGAAGTTACTATTGGTGATATAAGACTTCTTAGAAGAAGATGATGAAGTTTTATGTAAGATTGGTGATGAAGCTGAAGAGCTTTGCTTTGACATATTTAAGTTTAAATTTAAATAAAATTTGTAAACAATGTGGTAAAAACTAATCATCAATATAATATATATTGCATGGTAAATAAGTTTCTTAACAAATAAATTGCAGTCTGTTAATAACAAGCAAGATACAGAATATAAATCATGAAATTTAAGTCATGGAATTATTTTAAATAAATTATACATGAAACAATTAACATTTAAGTTCTTGTTCTATCTCTTATAAGAATACATGACTTATAACACTTACCTAATAGAGTTTGTCGTTTGCTAAACCACCTGTATTTATAAGGTATTATTGCCTTGAATGCCATTATCTCGGCTTAAGCGGGACTTACAACCCTTCACCCAAATCTATGCATTTCTGCAGCAACCTTACCTCCTCTATTAGAGTGAACAGTTAAGTCATATGTATTAGTACAAGCTAGTACTGAAAGGGGAGATGAGACTTTTGAAAGTCAGAGAACAATACTGATGAATATTAACTATTGCATGTATAGTTTAATTAAACTAATCCCTTGGCTATACGTAGAGCAATAAAAACACAAAAAGCTATAACTTTAGTAATACAAATAAAAACACTTATGGGTCTTATTAATCACTAATTGATTGAAGGAAGTAAGTTGGTGAATACTTGAACGCCACACAAAAAAGCTATAACTTTTAGCAATTATAAGTTTGATTCACGTGAATGTTAAGATTTCAAATAGAGGGAGTTTGACTAGGAGTTTTTTTTTTCTCATTTCAAAATTGGAAATTTTTTGTATTCTGATTTTGTTGCTTGCTTTTGAAACGTTATTACTCTTGAAACTAGGTGATGTTGCTCTTTGGCGCCAGTTAAAATCAGCATCTTTGTATAATTAGTTTTTAGGGCTTCAATGTTTGATTTTCTTTTCTTTTTTTGGTTGATGGCAATGTTTGAAAGAGAAAGCAAAACAATTTTTCAAAGGTACATGCGGAATACAAATTAGCTGCTAAAAATCACTACTTTCAATTAATATTTGGTGCTTTTGGAAATACTTATCTTTTGGTTGAAAGAACATTCAAATACATCAAAGCACTTTCAATAGTGTTTCACAATTTCAATGAGAAGTGCTTTCAAAAATTTAAGGAGAACTATTTGTGCTTTTAAGAGAAGTTTACAAGTAATTTTGAATGCATGTTCCGTCTTAAAATAATTAATAAAATCACACTTAAAACTACTTCTAAAATTTTGAGATCAAATATTTGAATACTTCTTTTAAAACCACTTTTAATCATATTATTCAATTTCAAACTACTTTTTGTAAAATCACTTCTAAGAGAAGCACATCCAAGTATGTGTAAATATATATATATATATATATATATATATATATATGCATATTCAATTGCTCTAGGTACTTTGATAGGCCATGTATATGTTATCTAACTTGATTGTGCTGATATTATTATTGCATTAATTGATATTTTGAGATTTGTATCTTTCTATTCATGTTCCCATTCTTTTGTTTTTTCCACAGCAGAATCAAAATCTTCACAATTTTGCTTGATGGCTTACATTCCTCCACATAAACGCCATTCTAAGGACTCAGTAAGCCATCACCAACTCCTGAGCTGCTGGCTCCTCTATTAAAAAAGAAGCTGAAAGTAATTAGTACAATAGGATTTTTGGGTATCTTAATTTATCTTTATCTGTCTTTGCAAATTTTAAAATTCACCGATCTGTTTGGCCGTGTTTTTTCCCAGATAGTGACATATTGTGCGGAAACTGTTCCCAGCCTCCATGGGTATACATAGCTGAAAATGTGCTTGAAAACCTGCTTTCTTCTTTTCAAAGAGTAAAGAATGAAATGGGATCCCGTTAAGGTTCTTTTTCATGGGTTAGTGTTGTTTATTCACATGCATTTATTAATGTTAACTTGAAAAAAATTTAGTTACAGTTCTTCCTATTTGGTTAGTCAAGCATGACAAATGTCGATGATGATAATTACAATTCTTCCTATTTATCTTTTGGGTAGAGTAGATGTGCTTTTGAGGAGTGTTATCAAACAATTGAAATTCAATCATCATTATATCTTTCTTGTAAATTATGTTAGATTTTATTCACTTCATGATATTGCTACTACTTTTTAACATTCTTTTCTTTTTTCGTTTCGTTTCTTTTCTTGAACTAAATTATGATCAGATTGGGAAAATAAAGTTTGCTATCCAAGAGTTCAATTAAACAAGAATCAATCAGAAACAAATCAGCAAGTGTAACCACAATGAGAAAAATGAAAAAAAAAAAGACGTTTTATACGAACATTCCCGGTTCATATATGGAATACATAATGAAGGAAGGGGCTTTGAAAGTTGGAGTTTACTTTAAAGCATAAAAAGATAGATATAAAGTGAAGGTACTTTTTCTTCTCAATACTGTTAAGAGTAAACTAACAAATTCTTCAAATTATGACTGTTTGTAAAAATCTATCATTAAACTTTAGTTCGTGTTAAATTTGTTAAAAGTTGTAAGTTATCAACTCTCTCAAAGAAAAAGAACTAACATTGCTTTTATCATCTATAACTCTCGCACAAGTATTAGTTCTATACACCATGTAGGTGTTGTTAGGCTTTAAATATAAGATTTTTAACTCTAATATCATGTTAGAAATTGTTGTTTACCAACCCTCCTAAAAGTTTATCAAAATCTACGACCGAAATTTTGATTAGTAGTGTTAACGAAGATTTATGTTTTTCACCACGTGAAAGGCGCCTTTAACCTTTAAAGAGGCCACATGTCTTTCATGTGATAAAAAATATTAATACATGTTATATATAGGTAACATTAATGGTAGTTTCATAACATTATATATGTTATCTAACTTGATTGTGCTGATATTATTATTGCATTGATATTTTGAGATTTGTATCTTTTTATTCATGTTCCCATTCTTTTGTTTTTTTTCACAGCAGAATTAAAATCTTCACAATTTTGCTTTATGGCTTACATTCCTCCACATAAACGCCGTTCTGAGGACTAAAGTAAGCCATCACCAACTCCTGAGCTGCTGGCTCCTCGATTAAAAAAGAAGCTGGAAGTAATTAGTACAATAGGACTTTTAGGCATCTTAATTTATCTTTATATGTCTTTGCAAATTTTAAAATTCACCCATCCGTTTGGCTGTGTTTTTTCCGAGATAGTGACATATTGTGCGGAAACTGTTTCTATGGTATACATAGCTGTAAGGGATGATTTTGTTGTGTACAAACGAATGTTTACAATCTAATTTATACAAGAGAAAAAAATGTAATAATTAAAATAGACATAATTATTAAAAGCTATGACAGCTTGTTGCTCCCACCATTCCATTGTTTGTTGTTTTCAGCTAGTATATTGGTTGCCACCAGCTGTATCTTGAGTTCTTTAATATTCCTCCTCAAGTTAGAATATATGTTAATTATTCCTAACTTGTTAAGTAAGCTCAAGAACTGTGGAAAACTCAAGGATTTAGTAAAGATATCTATTGTTTGTTCCAATGTAAAGATATGATAAGTCTTGATCATTTCAGTTTGAATCTTTTCTCTCACTAGATGGCAATCGATCTCTATATGTTTGGTTCATTCATGAAGCATTGAATTTGATGTAATGTGAAGGGCTTCTAATTTGTCGCAATATAACTTAGTCGGTTGGGAGTGTTTGATACCCAAATCATCCAAAATGTATCATAACCAAGTTACTTCGCAATAGGCTATTGCCATAGAAAGGTATTCTGCTTCTGCACTCGATCGTGAGACCGTATTTTGTTTCTTAATCTTCCAAGAAATTAGTGAGTTTCCAAGAAACATATAATATCCTGTGATTGATCATCGTGTGTCTGTGCATCTAGCCCAATCTGCGTCACAGAAAGCATTTAGTGGTAATGAGCTAGTTTCTGAGAAAAAAAGACCTTGTCATGGTGTGTTCTTGACATATCGTAGCACTCGTTGAGCTTCTTCCAAATGTGGTTTTCGTGGTTTGTCCATATATTGACTGAGAATGTGCACAATATATACTAAGTCGGGTCGTCTAATGGTCAAGTATATTAATCTCCCAACAATTCTTCGATAGGATGTGGGGTCACTAATGAATTCCCCTTCAACCTTAATGAGGGATAAATTCTGTTCCATAGGTGAATTGGCATATTTGGAACCAAGATAACCTATGTCCTCCAATATTTCAAGTGCGTACTTGCGTTGTGACAAAACAATTCCCTTCTTAGAACGTGAAACTTTTATGCCCAAAAAATACTTTAATTCACCGAGATCTTTTAGGTTGAATTGTGGCATGAGATGATTCTTAGTTTCTTCAATGTCTTGTAGATTGTTTCTTGTTATGATTATATCGTCTACATAGACAAGAAGAGCATAGAAGGAATTACCATGGGTTCAGACGAATAATGAGTGATCGTACTTGGATTTGTTAAAACTAGCTAGCTTAAGTGTTGTTGATAGCTTGATGAACCATTGTCGTGAGGCTTGTTTGAGTCTATACAAAGATTTGTATAGTTTACATACTCGTGTTTCCCCCTTTCATCCAAATATGGGTGGAAGAGATATGTAGACACCTTCGTGAAGATCACAATAGAGAAAGGCATTGTTGACATTGAGTTGGAAAAAATGCCAATTTTGAATAGCAGTAACGGCAAGAAGGAGACAAATGGTGACAAGTTTGGCTATTGGTGAAAAAGCTTCTTGGTAGTCAAAACCTTCAATCTGATTGTATCGTTCCACAGAGCCATCAGGATTATACTTGATTTTGTAGACCCATTTACAAGCAACTGGTTTCTTATTTGGAGGAAGCTGTTGAAGCGTCCAAGTGCAATTAGTTTCGAGAGCATCCAGTTCTTATTTCATGGAAAGCTACCATTTTGGATCGTTGAATGTTTCAGCAAAGGTGGTTGGTTCCATGAGAATGGATATAGAAGTAGCAAAGGCATGATGTGTGGGTGATAATCTATCATAAGTAAGTACGTGAGATAGAGAATAAGAAGTAGCTTTGTTATTGGATGATGTTGAGTTAGACGAAGGGAAGGACCGAGAAGGTAAGGAAGCTTCTACATGATACTTGTGAAGGTAGTTAGGAACATTAGTATATCGGCGGAGCCTATGTGTGACAGGTGTTGGAGGAGTCACGTGCGGTGTAGAAGTTGATGATGATGTTTCAGAAGATGAATCTTAAAGATGAAGAATGTATAAGTCGATTGCTGGAAGGACATATGGTGTATGATGAAGTGATGTATTTGGAGTGGTTGATTGGTGAATGTTAGGCATGTCATCATAAATAGTATTTTCTGATGGAGTGAATAAAGTTGGAGTGGTGAAAGGGAAGCTGTAATGCTTCATTTACCAATGAAGTCTACAACACTATTTGCTGTCAAAGTTGCAAATGCGGACAACTTATCATGCAAAGGAGTATTGATGAGAGAAAATCGGCATCGCCGATTCTTGCCAATACTTTGGTTTTATATTTATAAAACTCTCGTAAGTGCACGAATCATTTCGTAGAAAATGATAAGTATACTCCCAAGGTCGATCTAAGGAAGGAATGTATGTGGTTTTTAATTTATTATTCAAACTTTTAAAAACGAAATTAAATCCTAAACATCCTGTCACGATATTTTGGGTTTTGTGTTTTTAATCTACTTAAATAAAAACAAACATAGATTCAATAAATATTTATGCAAATTTTATCTTTTATAATAGTGGAGTATTTATGGATATAATAACTAAGTTAATTATGCTTGCTCATATTATTTAGGTTATTAAAGATATGAATTGATATTTATTGATTCTCCCTTTTTGTATGAAGACCACCTTTGGTGGGGTTAGATATTATTTGTTAACTAAACAAATCAATTAACACCTATGGGTGGGGTTGATAACTAATTTAGTTAATTAAATTAATTTCTTTTTCTAAGAGATTGAAAATGAACCATTTAAATACCACATTTGGTGGGGTTAGACGGTTTAAACTTTATTCAAGGTGTCCAAATTAAACCTAAGAATTTAATTATCCGAGTACTAACTTTCAAGTTTTAAAACCTAGAAACGTGTCGTCAATACGTTTTCGGATAATAATTCTTATAAAAACTTTTTAAAATAGAGCTTCCTCTAACTTCTAGGGCGATTGTACCAACAAATAAAGAGAGCACTACTCTAAATCAGACAGGATAACTAAACCTTAAAATCTAATTTTAAGATTTAAGTTTGTAATGAAAAATAATATATTTCTCTAACATTCTTAATATAAAATCTTGAATAAAAATAAAATCAATTCATTTTAGAGATTTTTTACCTATTTAATATTCCAAGCATAAGCGTTATTATTATATCATGTTTCCAAACAGCCAGCAAAGTTAAATTTAATCACAGACAAATTAAATATAACATGTAAGAATAAAGCATAAAAAATAACTGTAAAGAAGGGGGGTATTTATAGGTGAGGATGGAGAGAAAAAGTGGGTGAAAAAATGGTGAAAATGCGGAGTGGTGATTGCTGGAAAACCTCCAAACGGAATTTGCACTCCCATTTATTGAATCAAAAAGCAAATAAATTACAAAAACATAATTCTTTCTTCTCAAAAAGAGAAGAACTCTAAAACTAAGAGAAACTAACTAAGAAAAACTAAAACTAAGAAAACTATACTTTTTCAGTCATGCCCTATTGATTTTCAAATTTCTTTATGTACTTAAAACTAGGGGCATGCTTTGAGGGTTTTAGATAACCCACATCTAGGTGCAAATCAAATAATTAAGTCATTAAAACACAATTGTACCTAGATCAAACAAAGCAACTAACTCCTTAGATTGTAATTAAAACTTTAAAATTTTGGAGATAGTTTTAGAAAAAAAAATTTGTTTTTTTTTCTAATTTTTTTTAACATAAAATAACATAATCAGTATTAACCAAGAGTGCTCCCAAGAAAGAATGGTGGTGCAAAGGCTCCTTAAAAACCATCCTCCTAGACATAACAACGTTCCGAGGAAAGACTAGTGGCACAAAGGTTTCCAAGAACTAGTCTCCTAGACAGAACTTCCTTAAATTTGTACTTTTCATGTTATTAAAATTAAGTTAATTAAGTTAAGTTAAGTAAAAATTTAAGTTAATTAAGTTAATAAAAATCTAAGTTAATTATGTTAATGAAAATTTAAGTTAATTAAAAATCTAAGTTAATTAAGTTAGTAAAAATCTAAGTTAATTAAAAAAGCTAAGTTAATTAAGTTAATTTAAGTAAAAATTGAATTTAATTAAGTTAATTAAAATTTAAGTTAATTATTTGAATGAAAATCTAAGTTAATTAAGTTAAGTTTAAAAAATATAAGTTAATTAAGTTAATGAAAATTAAGAAAAAAAATAGTTAAAGAAAGAAAAATATAAAATAAAATAAAAATAATAAAATAAAAGAAAAGAAAAGAAAAGAAAATTGAAAAAAGGTAAAATAAAATAAAAGAAAATTGAAAAAGGTAAAAGAAAATTAAATTAAATTTTTTTTTGTTTTAAAAAAAATTAAAATTAAGATTTAAAATAAAATTAAATTAAATTAAATTAAATGAAAATTAAAAATTAGGTTTTTTTATTTATTTATTTTATTTAAATTGTTTTAAGTTTTTTTACTTCAAATTTCAAATTGCAAAATTATTTTACTATTAACACTATAATTCTTTTTTAAAATTTAAATTTTTATTTATTTATTATGAAATTTGAAAAACAAAATTTATTTATTTTTTATTATTTTTGTACGTTAAATTTATTATTATTATTATTTTCTTTTTATTATTATTATTTTACTATTCATGAATGGTAAATATCTTTTTTTTTACTTCAATTTTCAAATTTCAAAATTATTTTACTATTTACGCTATAATTTGTTTTGTTTTTTTATTTTTTATTTTTATTTTTAAAATTTTATTTATTTTTTATTTTTAAAATTTAAAATTTAATTAAGTTTTATTTTTTTTCTTTTGCAAAATTTGAAATTTGACTTTTTTTTATTAGCTATATTTTTTTTGTTTTTTTAATCAAAATAAAAAAATCACAATTATTTACGGCACAAAAATGTTTTTAAATTTTTCATAAATAATTAAAAAACGCTATTACTTACCCAGCAACGGCGCTAAAAACTTGATGACATCTTCGGTAACGGTGCAAAAAACTTGATGAGTGAAAACTGGCATCGTCGATTCTTACCAATACTTTGGTTTTATATTTATGAAACTCTCGCAAGTGCACGAATTATTTCGTAGAAAATGATAAGTATACTCCCAAGGTCGATCTAAGGAAGGAATGTATGTGGTTTTTAATTTATTATTCAAATTTTTAAAAACGAAATTAAATCCTAAACATACTGTCACGATATTTGGTTTTTTGTGTTTTTTAAGCTACTTACATAAAAATAAACATAGATTCAATAAATATTTATGCAAATTTTATCTTTTATAATAGTGGAGTATTTATGGATATAATAACTAAGTTAATTATACTTGCTCATATTATTTAGGTTATTAAATATATGAATTGATATTTATTGATTCTCCCTTTTTTGTATGAATACCACCTTTGGTGAGGCTAGATATTCTTTGTTAACTAAACAAATCAATTAACACCTATGGGTGGGGTTGATAACTAATTTAGTTAATTAAATTAATTTCTTTTTCTAAGAGATTGAAAATGAACCATTTAAATGCCACCTTTGGTGGGGTTAGACAGTTTAAACTTTATTCAAGGTGTCCAAATTAAACCTAGAATTTAATTATCTGAGTACTAACTTTCAAGTTTTAAAACCACTACTGAAAACATGTCATCAATACATTTTCAGATAATAATTCTTATAAAAACTTTTTAAAGTATAGCTTCACTCTAACTACCGGGCGATTTTACCAACAAATAAAAGAGCACTACTCTAAATCAGACCGGATAACTAAACCTTAAAATCTAATTTTAAGATTTAAGTTTGTAATGAAAAATAATATATTTCTCTCTAACATTCTTAATATAAAATCTTGAATAAAAATAAAATCAATTCATTTTAGAGATTTTTACCTATTTAATATTTCCCAAGCATAACAACGTTATTATTATATCATGGTTACAAACATCCAGCAAAGTTAAATTTAATCATAGACAAATTAAATATAACATGTAAGAATAAAGCATAAAAAATAACTGTAAAGAAAATAAAATCCTTACAGTACTTCGATGCTATTCCCGTTGCTGGAAAACCTCCAAACGGAATTTACACTCCCATTTATTGAATCAAAAAGCAAATAAATTACAAAAACATAACTGTTTCTTCTCAAAAAGAGAAGAACTCTAAAACTAAGAGAAACTAACTAAGAAAAACTAAAAAAACTAAGAAATGAGAGAAAGAAAGAGAGAAGAGAATGTGTTTTGAGGTGTGGTATGAAGTGAATAGAAGGGGGGTATTTATAGGTGAGGATGGAGAGAAAAAGTGGGTGAAAAAATGGTGAAAATGCGGAGTGGTGATTGCTGACGTCATCAATGTCGTTAGCATGACGTCATGGGGGTACGCGAAAATGGGGCGAAATGGCAGCGGTGTGCGCGGAAGGCAGGAGTAGCACGCGCAGAAGGTAGGAGTAGTGCGCGCGGAAGGCAGGAGTAGAACGTGCGGAAGGTAGGAGTAGCGCACACGGTATTGGAGCAAGGTGCACGTGGGAGTGGGGAGCTGGAGCGTGTGGGAGTGGGGTGCTGGTGCGCGCGGTCTAGGCGTGCTGCCCGTGCGGCTGGGCACTGGCGCGCACGGGCTGGGCGGCTGGCGTGCATATTATCCTCCTTTTTGACATTTTTGACCCATTTTGTCCAATATTTTTATATTTGTTGACCTTTCCTCATTTATTTATTAATATATTTGTGATGTATTGCCTGCAGTATTCTTCTTTGAGTCTTTAAGTTACATTTTTAAGCGAAAATACATGAAAAACAATAGAAATACCCGTGATTCCGAAAAGACAAATTTATATAAATATATGATAAAATCATATAAATATATATTTTTTTAATCAATTAATGTGCATAAAATCATGGTAATTTTAGTGCTTTCTGAGCACTCATCAAATATATGAAGAGCTAACAATTAATCTAAAAGGTATTGAGATCCAAATAGATTTCTTTTTTGTACCTTTAAGTGGGTTGGATATGGTGCTAGGCATTCAATGGTTAGAAACACTGGGAGTAGTAGTCTGTGATTGGAAAAAACATACCATGGATTTCCTTTGGAAACAACAACCAACACAAATCAAAGGGATTGAAATTCAACCCATCCAAGACACTACAATTCAGAACCTTGCTAAGGATCTTTACCAACGTCATGATGTGTTTTCTTTATACTTCCAGCTCGAGGGACAATAGTACAATAAGGAACTCATACCTAATATGCAGACATTGCTTGTAGATTTCTCATATGTTTTTAATGAGCCAACCTGCTTACCACCTGTACGAGAATTTTCTCACATAATACCCCTTAAGGACGGAACTGAAGCTATAAATGTCAGACCCTATAGGTACCCCTATTTCCAAAAGGTTGAGATTGAACAACAAGTACAAGAAATGTTAGATACAGAATTAATTCGACCCAATAACAACCTTTTTTTCCTCTCTCGTCCTACTAGTCAAGAAGAAAGATGGCACGTGGTGCTTTTGCATAAACTATCGAGCACTCAACACAGCCATAATCAAGGATCGTTTTCCAATTCCAATAGTGGATGATATGCTGGATGAATTATATGGTGCTATATTCTTTACTAAGTTGGACCTTAAGGTATGATACCATCAAATATGAGTCAATCACATGGATATCCCCAAGACTGCCTTCCAGATTCACAATGGACACTATGAATACCTAGTTATGCCCTTTGAGCTGTGCAATGCGCCATCTACCTTCCAAACCATCATGAAATCAATATTTCAACCATACTTGCGTAAGTTTATCTTGGTATTTTTTGATGACATTTTAATTTACAGCTCAACATGGAAACAACACTTGGAGCATGTCTAAGTTACATTGGATCTACTTAGATAGCATAAATTTTATGCCAAATTGAGTAAATGTGCCTTTGTTCAGCAAGAGCTCGAGTATCTAGACCACATAATTACACCAAGTAGAGTCAAAGTTGATGACAGAAAGATCAAAGCAATGATTGTTGGCATAGACCCTCTAACATCAATGAACTTTGAGGATTCTAAGGCCTCACTGGCTACTACCATAAGTTTGTACGCGGGTATGGGATAATAGCTCAACCATTGACTAACCTCCTCAAAAAGGGGCAATTTCAATGGAATGCATATGCAGACACAACCTTCTTAGCTTTGAAATAGACCATGGCATCCACTCATACTCTAGCCATGCCTAACTTCACATAGAGTCATTCATCCTAGAGACAGATGCATTTGGAATAGGCATTGGTGTTGTCCTCACACAAAAAATAGACCAATTACCTACATGAGCCGCACCTTGGGGATCCCTAAACAATCTTGGTCAACCTATGCAAAGGAAATGCTAGCCATTGTAGAGGCTATAAAATTATGGAGACCATATCTACTTGGCCACAAATTCTTCATCAAAACTGATCAACGTAGCCTTAAGTACTTTTTGGATTAGCGTGTTGCAACCCCTGGACAAAAAAAATGGTTTGCTAAACTACCAGGCTATGATTATGAGATCATTTTCAGACCTAGTCGCTACAACCCTGCAGCTGATGCCTTATCCAGACGACCAGATAGCCCACAATTGGCTACACTTCATGCCTCAAACATAGACATTTGGACACAAATATGCAATGCCTCTAAATCTGACCCTTATGTGCAAAATTTAGGACGTAAAGTTGGAAACCCTTCTCATGACAGTTTGATTTGGCATGATGGCTTGCTCATTTCAAAATGAAAGGTCGTGGTGCCAATTGACCCATCCTTAAGGGCTAAATTGTTATATGAAGTCCATAACTCTAAAGTTAGGGGACATTTAGGAATCCTTAGAACTTACAAACGCTTACAGTAACAATTTTACTGGGCCAAGATGCACAAAATAGTTCAAGAGTATATGCATAAATGTGAAATATACCAACGTATTAAATCTGAAACAACAGCTCTAGTAGGGTTATTGCAGCCCTTACCCATTCCTACACAAGTATGTGATGACATCACTCTCGATTTCATTACAGGGTTACCCACATCAGGTGGCAAAGAAACAATTTTTGTTGTAGTCAACCGGCTTAGTAAGTTTGCTCACTTTATTCCATTAGCTCATCCATTCACAACAAAAAATGTGGTAGAAAAATTTATTGAAGGAGTTGTCAAACTCCATGGAATGCCACAATCTATCATCACTAACTACAACCCCATCTTCATCAGCAAATTCTGGCAGGAATTCTTCAAACTATCAGGCTCTCATCTTAAACTCAGTTCAGCCTACCACTCATAAAAAGATGGCCAAACTAAAGTTGTCTACCACTGTGTTGAACAATACATGCGCTGCTTTGTCCACCAATGGCCATGCAAGTGGAGTACCTATCTTGTGTGGGTTGAATATTGGTACAATACTACATACCACACTTCAACAAAAATGACACCTTATCAAGCTCTCTACGGCCACCTTCCACCAATGATCCCAGTATATCCGAAAGGTCTCTCACCAGTCCATGAAGTGGATCAAACACTCATTCATCAAGACAAATTGCTACACCAGTTGAAAACAAACTTGGCAATAGCCATCAATCGCATGAAGCAACAAGCAGATTCCAAGAAGAGAGATATCTAGTTCCAAATTGGTGAACCAATACTATTAAAACTCTACTCGTATCGTCAACATATAATTTTCAAGAGAGCTCACCAAAAATTATTTGGTCACTACTATGGACCCTATCCTATTGTGGAAAAAATTGGAGCAATTTCCTACCGCCTACAACTACCACCTACAGCTCGTATTCATCCTGTGTTCCACGTGTCTTTACTCAAACCATACAATGGCACACCACCGGCTCATCCAACTGAATTAACTCCAATTGCTTATGATGGTTTGCTCACCCTTGAACCTCATAAAAATTTCGATACCCAATGGATCAAACTAGTAACACCTTCTTAGAAAAAAACTTGGTACAGTGGAAACATCTTCCACCTAAGGATGCCAGCTGGGAAACCACAAACATTCTATGCCACCAATTCCCTCATCTAATGCTTGAGGACAAGCATTCTCTTCCTCGGATGGGCAATGATAAGCCCAGACGTTTCGAGCGCACGCCCAAACCAAACCCGTGCTACCAAGAAGGATGAAGCAGCGCCACTCAACCAGCACGATTTGCTTCAGTTTCTATTTTAATGTAACCACTTGATTTTCAGTTTCTATCCACTTTCTTATTAGTTACTTTATGCGTAGATTTTAATTATAAATAGGAAGATTAACAATGGAAAGGAGAAGGATATTAATAAAGTTTAAGTATTTTTCTTACAAAGATGTATCTTCATTTAATTTTTAGGACAAAGTATGAACATGATTTAAAAATACAATTATTAACGAAATAACTTGGGCATTAAAATTTGTCCTCTTTCCCAAATAGAAAGTACATTGTTTTTGTTTCAATAAGTGCTGTGTACATGGAGAGCAACAAAAAAGTGATGTGTATACATTGATGCCAAGCACATTTTGAGACAGTAGAATGATTGGATTTCTTTCCTGTTTTCTCATATTTCTCTAAACATTGTTCTTTCTATTATTTCAAAATGTCAGATCGAACTCGATCCATCGCGACACATGGTGACAGACATATCATATCTTGAAAAGAATCCGGACCTCAGGGTGATGGTGTTCTCTAAAAGAGGAAAATATTCTCCTAGCGTAAATCATCCTCTGCTAACATATGAACAATTAGGGTGATTTTATTTTTTATTATTATTATTGAATTATCATAGTATCTAATTCCAAATATCTTTATTTCAAAGTTTAATTTAAACTTTTATTCCGTTTATACGAAAGTATTTATTTGTAATTAAATTTTATAAAGTCAATTAATTAATAACAATTAAATTTTATAAGGTCAATTAATTAATATCAATTAATTGATTTGATTGAACTTAATCACAAAAACATCTATGTATATATGGATGAAAACTAGGGTATTTTTGTATTGAGAAAAAAAAATTTAGACATATTTATGTAAAATTGAGTAAAGTTTGGATGTTAATTTAGAAGCTATTTATATATATGATTAAATTTTGTCTAGTCAAAGAATTGATACTAATTAGTCGGCTTGGTTGAATTTAATTATATAAAATAATTTATGCTAGATAAAAATTAGTATATCTTTGTGTAGAAAAAAATTTAGATATTTTTATATAAAATGAACTAAATTTTGGATGCTTTAGAAGATATATATATATATGAAATAGAGGTTTAAAAATAAAGGGTAAAAATATTCATCATAATTGATTTACACAATTTGTAACCAATTTAACTGTTCATAAAATAAATAGAAACAATTTATAGGTTAAAGTGAATAATTTTTGTTATTAAAATTTTTAACACTTACAATTTTATCTTTAAATTTTTAAAATTTTATTTATTAATTCATTAAAAATATATTAATTTATAGATTAAAGTGAATAATTTTTGTTATTTAAATAAATATCTGTGAAGCAAAAAATTAATTTCTATGTATAAAATATTAAAAATTTAATGATTAAATCTTAGGTTTTGAAAGTTTTGAGACGAATATATAAATTTTATTAAAATTTAAATAACAATGATACAATTTAACCTAATATATAAATTTTACTGCATATTCTTACAACCATCTTGTTTTCCTAACATAGAAGAACATACAAAAGTCAGATTTTTTTATTTTCAATCAATAAGCAGCCTTTGGTATTGGAAAGGTGATAGGATTGTGGGAATCGATTATGTTCGATAAACTCAATCAATTCAGCTACTAAGGGATTCTCATACATAAATTCAAATTTACACACTAATTATATATATATACATAAATTCATGTTTGAAAAACTCTCTCTCTCTTATATATATACATATATATCTTACATATATATATATATATACATATATACATATATATATATATATATATATATGTACATATATACATAAATATATATATGTACATATGTACATATATACATATATATATATATATGTACATATATATGTATATATTTCTCTCCATTCCTTCATTTTGGTCTAAACTTGGCTTTTCATCATTCGTTCATCACATGCTATCTCATTTAAAACTCAAAGCAAATCTCCTTCAGGCTTCAAGGTTTTAAGCTTGAAATTAATATGTAAACCATCATAAACTCTTTTTTCCCCATTTAGGAGCATTCATTCACAAATATGTGATGATATATATTTGCAAAATCACTCCAGCTTAATTCATATGATCATCAATTCATCAATCTTTAATTTCAAAACCTTTTTTTAGTTTGATCAAACTGTTGGGAAATAACGCAAATTCCCGATAAGCCAGATTTATGATAAAGCAAGGATAGAAAAATAACACAAAATTTGATAACGGAGTTCGGCCAATCTTGCTTACGTCTCCGGACCAAGGCAGATCTTTTATCAAAGTGGAGAAATTACACAAGGTATTTACAACACACACAACTCACAACCCAATTACACCCAAGAAAATTACTCTCAATTTTCTCTCACAAAAGCTTTTCTCTAAGCTTTTCTCAATTGGAATGAAGACTTTGGTTGGTTAATTCATTTCAATTACACATCTATTTTTAGGAAAATTCACTCCTTGAATTACTCCTTAAATTAATGGTTCCTTGAATTGCTCCTAGAATTAAGCTCCATGTTTTACTCCTTGTTTTGTTCCATGTTTTGCTCCATGTTTTACCTTGTTTTGTTCCATGTTTTGCTTCCTTAATTTGCTCCTTAAATTAAGGAGCTTTATAACAATAATATCTAACAATCTCCCACTTGAAGACCGATTTCAATCATGCCTTCACACCTCGATCAATGCAAACAGCTTTTTCTAGTCTTTGCTATTCTATACCAACCGAAGGGTTCGAGCACAACTTCGCTTGTCAATAATCACCACCTTTGTTAACATATCCTCGGATTTTTGCTCCCTTGAATCTTCTCCAAAAGATTAACACATCATCTTCTAATGAGATCTCGATGAAGTGATAACGAAGTCCAATATGTTTGGTTCTAGAATGAAATGCCAATTCTTCGCCAAGTGTATTGCACTTCGACTATCACTACGCAGAACATTCTTCTCTGTTTGAATCCCAACTCGCTTAACAAACCTCAAGCCATATCATCTCTTTACTAGCTTCATTATCGCTACATACTCGCCTCTCAGAAGGATAGAGTGACAATTTTCCTCGTATTTGTGACATCCAACTAACCGTAGTTCCAACAAGAAATATATAACCAAGTGGTGCTTCTTCTGGGTGATCAACTTCACCTCCAAAGTCTCGCATCTACGTATCCTTGTACTTTTAACTCTCCTTTACTAAAGTACAAACACTTTTCTCGCAGTGCCTCGCAGATACCTCAAAATCCACTCTCGACCTTCCCCAATGAGTTTTCCCCGGATTTGACATAACTGCTAACAACTCCCACCGTACGATGGCCAATGTTCAGCCCTTGCATGCTACCAGGCGTACATCAAACTTCCAATGGCCGAGGCATATGAACCTTAGCCATGAATTCTCTCTTCCTCTCGTCCGAGGGACTGATCCTTGGATAGGCGAAAAATGACTAGCCAAGGGTGCGCTAACCGGCTTGGCATTGCTCATGTTGAATCTATGCAAAACACGATTGATGTACTCGCCCGAGATAACCGCAAGGATCCTTTCTTCTTATTTCTTGTGATTTGCATTCCAAGAATCCTTTTGCCGGGACCCAAGTCTTTCATGTCAAACTCCTTTGACACCGATGCTTCAATCTTCTCGATATCATCCATATCCGAACCTCGCTACTAACATATCATCAACATAAAGTAGTAAAATGATATAACTGACCTATATCTCTTGAAGTAGCAACAATGGTCGCATTGCACTTCGAAACCTTCCTTATGCACTCTAAGCTATCAAACTTTCTCGTACCATTGTCTCGGGCTTGTTTTGTGCCATACAAACTCTTCTTAAGTCTCGCACACCATGTTCTTCTCCCTCTTTCAGAAACCTTCGGGCTGGTACATGTATATCTCTTCATCTAAATCTCCATGAAGGAATGCGTTTTCACATCCAACTGTTCAAGATGAAGATCTTCGATGGCTACAATGCTCAATACCGATCTCGATAGTATTAAGCTTCACAACGGGAGCAAAAATGCCAGTAGTCAACTCCTTCCTTCGTTGAAACCCTTTGACAACTAGGCGGGCTTTAGATTCTTGGAACCATCATGCCTCCTCTTTCACCCTAAGACACCCATTTGTCAGTGAAAGGCCTCTCTTCCCATAGGTAACTCTGGCCAGTTCCCATGTCCGTCGAGATGAGAGATTTCATTTCTTCTTTCATAGCAAGCTCCCACTTGTTGGAATCTCGAGTCCGACAAGCTTCATCATAGCATTCGTGCTCCCTCCATCACCAAGAACATATGTTCATGTATCTCCCGTTAGGCATACGAGGTCGAGTAAGACCTTCTCAATACAGAGCCGGAGCAGTAAGAGGTCAGGTGTGTCGGAATGTCAGGTAATCGCTTTGTCCAACAAGTTCCTCTCGTCGAGGACTTATTACAATTGGTTCTCATGGGGAAGTATCCGGGACATCATCCGCATCCGCAAATACCGACCATTCTCCGCTCCTCGAGGCATTGGCGTCTATTTTACGTACATGCCCTTATACATCACCCTTTCGTTGAAAATCACATCTCAAGCACGGATAACTTTCTTCTTTTCGTCCATCCCAAATGCGGTAGCCAAACTCATCCTCACCATAGCCGATGAACGTGGCATTTCTTGGGATTTGGGATCAAGCTTATTCCTACCTTGATCACCGATATGCACAAATGCTACAGTACCGAAAACTTTAGATGTGATAGTTTCACCTCTTTTTCGCTCCATACCTCCTCCGGTATTCTATGCTCCAATGGAACGTACGGCCCTTGCTGATCAAGTAAGCCGCCGTGTCGATCGCTTCGCCGTAACCCTGCATCTTGAGACTCGATCGTATACGAATGCTTCGGCTCTTTCTCGTCAACGTTCGGCTCATACGCCACTACACCATCAGGCTGTTGTGCTCGCCTGCGCTCTTTTCCATTCTCGATCCCACGCTCATAGCAAAATTTTTGAATCCGTGTCTTCATATTCACCACCATTATCTGATCCGAGTTGATCTTCAAACCCGTCTCATTTTCCACCATAGCTTTCCATCTTCCTCGAAAGCCTCAAATACTTCAGACTTATGCTTTAGAAAGTAAACCCATACCTTCCGAGAACGATCATCGATGAAAGTCACGAAGTATTGTTTCCCACCAATGGATGAGACGTCATTGTCGTCCCCAAACATCCGAGTGAATAAGCTCTAGCTTTTCTCCTTCTGGGGTTCTACCACTTGTCAGACCGAAAGTTCGACTCTCTTTGCTTTCCAAGTATACAATCCGCACATGTCCATCTCTACAGACCGTACCGAAGTTTTCCTTTGAAGGCATAATCTTCATCCCTTCTCACTCACGTGGCCTAATCTCCGGTGCCACAGTTCGTGTTTCATTGCTCTACAATTGTGATTGAACAACGTGCCGTCATGTAAAGAGTGCCACTTTTCTTGCCTCGAGCAACCGTCATTGCACCTTTGAAATCTTCCAATCATCACCACGTGGAAGATCGTATGTAGCCTTCACTAGCCAATCGCCCCACCGAGATTAAGTTCCTTCGAGGTCCCGGGAATACGCTCGACATCCTTCACCTCCCAAACAGATCCGTTTAACTTAATCTTCACTACACCTTGCCACAATAGCACATGGTTGATCATCACCAAGATATACCTTTCCAAGGTTTCCTGGGACATATTTCTCGAAGAATTCTTTCCGTGGAAGTAGCATGGAACGATGCTCCAGAGTCTAGCACCCAAGATTCTTCCTTGCTCTCCAAAGAGCATATCAATGCATCATCTCCTCCCGAGCGTGGAAGTAACATTTGTCTCTCGCCTTCACTTGTTTGTCCTAAGGCATTCTTGCACCGGGATTTTTGTAGTGCCTGCTTCTTCCACAATTCCAACACTCGATAGTCTTCGAGCCATGGAATTATTAGGATTCCTAGATTCGACCTCCGTCCTTTGATCTACCCTCAGAGTCGGGCTCTACCACGGCCCATTTCCTTTGGTTGAATTTCTTCCTCGACTCGTATGCAAACCGAAGAGGTTGACGATTCACCTCTCTCTACGCCGCTGATCTCTTCACCGAGAACCAAATCACGAACATCACAAATTTCAAACTTATCGTTCCCGACGAGCTACACAAATGACAAGTAGCATTCACCTTTCCGGTGCAGAAGACAAAAGTATCAATGCTCGTACTTCTTCATCGACCAATTTCCACCGAACTCAACCGGGTTGTAACCGTGTCGAGTCTATCGAGATGTCGAGCTACCGATGCGCTCCGTCATCCGCACTGAACAAGCGCCTCATCAAGTGCACTTTGGTTTCAGGCCGACGGGCTTCTCATACATATTGGAGAGAGCGCTGCCATAAGCACCCGCCGTGGTCTTTCCTTTGCTACGTTGGAAAGCAACATTACGGATAACGTCAATCGAATAACTCCGAGGCTTCGTCTGCCTAGAAGATTCCAATCTTCTTCCTTCATAGCCTCCGGCTTCTTCCCCGAGAGAGGTTGATATAGATTTCTTTGATACGTATAATCCTCTATCTCGCATTTTCCAAAACCCGAAATCTGCGTCATCAAATTTCTCGAGTTTCACCCTTCCTTCATCTCGCGCTATCGCTCCCACTAAAATCCGACTTCCTTCCGGATCGTTTCTCCGACTATTTCTGCGTAAAATTGATGTAAATCCCTACCAATAGCTCGATACCCGGGGCTAATGTGGGAAATAACGCAAATTCCCGATAAGCCGATTATGATAAAGCAAGGATAGAAAAATAACACAAAATTTGATAACGGAGTTCGGCCAATCTTGCTTACGCTCCTGACCACAAGCAGATCTTTTACCGAAAGGGAGAAATTACACAAGGTGTTTACAACACTCACATCTCACAACCCAATTACACCCAAGAAAATTACTCTCAATTTTCTCTCACAAAAGCTTTTCTCTCTAAGCTTTTCTCTCAATTGGAATGAACACTTTGGATGGTTAATTCATTACAATTACACATCTATTTATAGGAAAATTCACTCATTGAATTACTCCTTAAATTAATGGTTCCTTGAATTGCTCCTAGAATTAAGCTCCATGTTTTACTCCTTGTTTTGTTCCATGTTTTGCTCCATGTTTTACTCCTTGTTTTGTTCCATGTTTTGCTCCTTAATTTGCTCCTTAAATTAAGGAGCTTTATAACAATAATATCTAACACAAACTGGTATGAATTCCATGGAACTAGACATCGGTGTTGCTGATGAAGTACTCATCCCTTGATGCTTTGCCTTCTACTCTTAAAAGAACATTTTAATTTCAATATATTGTTATTTTAGAACCATTTTCCGATTTCTTTTTTTTTTAAATTAGTAATTATAAAATAAAACCTTAAATGAAAATTGAAGATATATAATTCAAACCTTGTAAGCCATAGTGTTTTTCCAGGCTTTGTCCATTTCAGCAAACACAACAGCAATAGTTGGACGGCCTATGCTTGTATTAGCAACACAAAGAACAGCTACTTGTAGAATAGATCTAAAATCTGCCTCATTTACATCCCCTTTTAGTCTTGGATCTTCAAAATCACTTATTGGACGTTTTCCCATATTCACATCCTTTGCCTACAAACATAGAATTTATATGAATTTATTGAACACTTTGAAATATTACGAGCGAGATGATAAAAACAAACCAACTATTAATTTAATCCAATCATATTCTATCACTTCAATCGATATATCATTTCAAAATACTTTTTTTTCGCTTTAATTTTACCTTTCTTGTGAGTTGGTCTCTATCGTCTAGCTCCAATTCAATGACCTTTTGTCCTGATAAAAGTTGGAGCATAACTATTCCAAAACTGTAGATGTCACTAGCACAAGTTAGGTGAGCATTGCTCATGTATTCAGGATCCATATAGCCTATGGTTCCTATAACATCTGTGAATACTTTAGTTTCTTCCATTCCTAGCATTTTCGCCAACCCAAAATCAGAGAGCTTCGGTTCCAAATCTTCAGTCAAAAGTATGTTGGTAAGCTGTTCAAGCAAAAATTGTGAACAATGATTAAACAAAATGGTTAGGTCAATAAGTGTAGGCTACTAGAATAAGAACATAGTATTTTTTTTTTTACCTTTATATCTCTGTGAACAATACAACCATCAATAAAATGATGAAGATATCTCAATGCAAGTGCACAATCTCTTACAATCTTAACTCTTCTTTCCCAAGTCAAAAGAGTGCCTCTTTCTGCACTTACATCAAAATACTAATTACATTCTGAAATCAATAATCAAACAAGTGCTGCAGCACAAGGATGGCAATGGGATAGGTTAGGGTCCGATCCAAATTGAACCGAATTGGCCTGTGAGGTGAATTAAACTGAACCATTTTAACCGGTTTCCAGTTTGGTTCAGGTATTACCTACAAGATACAGGTCGTTGATCCAAATTGTTGACCATTTTTAAATACTATTTTAGTTTTGAAAATATGAAAACTCCCAAAAAAATTAAATGACAACAACGAAAAATCCGACCCGACTTGTGACCCGACATGAACCAATATTATAAATAATGGGACCTGTACTGAACTATTCTGAACCCAAATTAGTCTAACTAGAACCGACCCAAACGGGGCCATCCCTCCTGCAGCATCTTAATTGGAAGTGCTTAAACACACTGAAGAGCAGAAAGCACTTGATAAAAAAAAAAGTTAAATGAAGAAGAAGAAGAAGAAGAAAATACTTAGGAGATTTTGAGCCAAATTCCCATAAGAACAGTATTCATAGACAAGATATTTCTCTCCATCTTCAACACAACAACCAAAAAGACAGACCAAATTGGGATGTCGAACCCTCGAAAGACCTTCAACTTCCCGAGTAAATGAATCGGATTTGTTATGCTTGTTAATGTGTTTGATAGCAACAATTTGTCCACTAGGCAAAACTCCTTTATAAACCTCACCTGCACTTCCTCTTCCTAAGCACTTTTTCTCATTGCCAAAACTAATTGCATTTTCAATCTCAGCCTTGGAAAATCTATAAAGACCAGTCCAAGTATTTGTAATCTGTCTTGATCTAACTGCTTTAAAAGGCTTTTTCTTGCTCACATAGTTAATGACCACAATAAGGATCGTTATTATTACAATGCTTATTGCGACTGCGAAAATACTTGACACCAGAGAACCTGATTGAGTTGAATGATACATTTCAAATTAGAATACCTGACTAAAATATTTTAGTATAATTAGAACAAAATTTGTTGTAATTAAAGTATAATGATACTTACGTTTGAGTCTTATGTAATCTGGATCTGTGAACAAAACAGAATAAAGTTGTGTCATAAGTACATACTAGTATTCCAAATAGAGCATGTATAACCAAGTAAATAGAAAAAAACTATTAGACACAAAACCCATAATGAGAAAACCTAAGAGGTTGACTGGTTTAGAAAGAAATCCCAAATTTCTCTGCAGGCTAGGTTTATCTCATCTTTATAGATATGAGTTCAATACTCAATTCCAAATCTGTTAGACTATAAATGATATTTTGACCAATCTATTCATAGTTTAGGCTTTTTGTATATTTGTCGCTAATGAATTTCTAGCATAGTATCAAAACATGTGACCATATGTTCGAATCCCTGCAACCCATAATGTTGAATTTCAAGTGATTGAGTTGTAAGGATGGAGTTATTCTCGTCTTCGGCGAATGTGAGAAACTCCATAATCCTTTTATCCTCCCTTTTAAAATGAGACAATACTAAGATGTTATCTAATTGATTAACCCCGTTTTCAAATCCTTCTGTACATTAGACATAGTTTTTCTAGTGACAGTTACAGTAAACCCTAACTAAAAAAATGAATCTCACTAGTTATATATTTTGTTCTAGTTCATGGATCGAGCTTTCTTTGAGGCATGCTTATAGGAAAATTGGATGAATGGCACATATGAAAAAGGAACGTTTTATTCTCATGGTATCATATATTTTAACGGGTGCATTTTAGTCCTATTTTCGGATCTAAAGTACACATTTTTATAAAAAAACTGTGACTAAAGCATTTAAGTACTCCAAAGATCCGAGAATAACGTGCTCTCATTTATTTAAAGTTATAATACCAAGGGACAAAAAATTCTTATAAAAGGAACTCATATCAACCTTTCTTTAATTAACACTGCATAAAAACATTAAAAAAATATATAGTGCATGTGGTAGGTATAGCAAAAAGATTGTTCTTACCAATGAACTTGTCTAATGCATTTAGGCACCCAAAAAAATCATCAGTGATTGAACGATTGTTCAATCTCTCTGAAGCCAAAGCAATAACACTAGCCACACCACACACACCTTTCTCATGATCATTGTCCTTTATTCCAAGAATTTCCAATAACTGGTCCCTCAAATCCATAACTGCTCCGGCACAATTATTGCAAACCTCATTGAACTGATTGTCAAAGTGAGAGCAGGCTTGTAAGGCCTTTTGATAGGCCTCTTGTTGTTTAATGGTTATCAAAGTTAAGGTAGAACACTTGTTACTGCCATCGTAAAGTTGACTAAATTCACAAGAAGCCCAAGAAACTGTTTGTTGCCTGAGAAAAGGACCACTACATTTTTCCCAAAGATCTGGTTTGAGGAAGATGTTGCTTTGTGTGGTTATTGCATGGAGTGCTAAAGCTTGGGAAAAAGTTGTCAAGGCATTTTGACAACATAGATTTGTGATGAGGCTGTCCCATTGTTTTGTTTCTGTTTCACGATAGGAATATAGGCAATTCCCAGTTGGTTTGTAAGGGTAAAGAGTGAAATTCAATACACATTGATTAGCTGCATACGCCCAACCATACGTTAGTAGTTATTATCAGCTTATCTCAGTTAGTATAAAGAACTGATATGGTGTGCTAATTAAGTAGCATATTGGATTTGTCCACAATATTTTATTCGTTATAAAATATCCCCAACTTATTGAACACCAGGTAGTCATTTTCTGTTAGATTATGTGGCGGATGTACATAATCTAGTGTCGAGTAACTCTTTTTAACTCTTGACAAATAAAATTTTGAGTATAATATTTATAAAATTATAGATAAATTCCGTATATATAATAAAAATATGTTTTCTTAGATTTTAATTTTTAAGTTTTTACCGTTAAAGAATTCATTATAAACTCAATAATATAAACATATTTACACATACAAATATTATTTTTCAATAAAAAAACATGTAAGTAACATTTTTTACTATTAATATGATTTCCTTCTCGAGTAAAAATGCTAAATCCTCCACGGTTTATCTTTGTTATCAAAATGGACACAAATCTTTAATGTTGGAAAATAACGCAAATTCCCGATAAGCCAGATTTATGAGAAAGCAAGAATAGAAAAATAACACACAAAATTTGATAATGGAGTTCGGCCAATCTTGCTTACGTCTCCCTGACCACAGCAGATCTTTTAACGAAAGGAGAGTAATTACACAAGGTGTTTCCAATCCACACAACTCCCAACCCAATTCCACCCAAGAAAATTACTCTCAATTTTCTCTCACAAAAGCTTTTCTCTCTAAGCTTTTCTCTCAATTGGAATGAATACTTTGGATGGTTAATTCATTACAATTACACATCTATTTATAGGAAAATTCACTCCTTGAATTACTCCTTAAATTAATGGTTTCTTGAATTGCTCCTTGAATTAAGCTCCATGTTTTACTTCCCTTGCTTTGTTCCATGTTTTGCTCCATGTTTTACTCCTTGTTTTGTTCCATGTTTTGCTTCCTTAATTTGCTCCTTAAATTAAGGAGCTTTATAACAATAATCTCTAACAATTTTCCCACTTGAAGACCGATTTCAACTGCCTTCACACCTCGATCAATGCAAAGAACTTTTCTAGTCTTTGTTACTTTATACTAACCGAAGTCGAGCACAACTTCAGCTTGTCAATAGTCACCACCTTTGTTAACATATCTCACTGGATTTTTGCTTCCTTGAATCTTCTCCAAGATTAACACATCATCTTCCAATGTAGATCCGATGAAGTGATAACGAAGTCCAATATGCTTTGTTCTAGAATGAAATGTCAATTCTTCACAAGTGTATTGCACTGACTATCACTACGCAGTAACATTCTTCTTGTTTGAATCCCAAATTTTCAATTAACAAACCTCAAGCCATATCATCTCTTTGCTACTTCGCTATCATACATACTCACCAGAAGTGGATGTAGTGACAATTTTCTGTATTTGTGACATCCAACCAACACCGTAGTTCCAACAAGAATATATAACCAAGGCTTCTAAGATCAACTTCACCTCCAAAGTCCGCTCTACGCACTTGTACTTTTAACTCTCCTTTACTAAAGTACAAGCACTTTTCCGTGGTGCCTCGCATACCTCAAAATCCACTTGACCGCTTCCAATGAGTTTTTCCTGGATTTGACATAAATCGCTAACAACTCCCATCGCACGGCCAATGTCCTGTCTCGTGCACCATCATTGCGTACATTAAACTTCCAATGGCCGAGGCATAAGGAACCTTAGCCATGAATTCTCTCTTCTTCCTCGTCTCGAGGGACCGATCCTCGGATAGGCGAAATGACTGGCGGCGGTGTGCGCACCTGCTTGGCATCGCCCACGTTGAATCTTTGCAAAACACGATTGATGCACCGAGATAACCGCAAGGATCCTTTCTTCTTATTTCTGTGATTTGCATTCCAAGAATCTTCTTTGTCGACCCTAAGTCTTTCATGTCAAATTCCTTTGACAATTGCTCGCTTCAACCTTTTTAATATCATCCATATCCGAACCTCGCTACTAACATATCATCAACATAAAGTAGTAAAATGATATAACGGACCTATATCTCTCAAGTAGCAACAATGATCGCATTGCACTTCGGAAACCTTCCTCAGGTACGAAGTCGCCAAATTTTTTGTACCATTGTCTCGGGCTTGTTTCTGTGCCATACAAACTCTTCTTAAGTCCGCACACCATGCTCTTCTTCCCCTTTCTCGAGAAACCTTCTGGGCCGGGTACATGTAAATCTCTTCATCTAAATCTCCATAGGCGAATGCAGCCTTTCACATCCAACCGTTCAAGATTTAAGATCTTCAATGGCTACAATACTCAACACTGATCTCGATAGTATTGAAGCCACAACGGAGCAAAATGTCTGTAGTCAACTCCTTCCTTCTCGTTGAAACCCTTGACAACTAGGGCGCTTTGTATCTCTGGAACCATCACGCCCTCTTTCACCCCAGCACACCCATTTGTCATGGAAGGCCTTCTTTCCCATAGTAACTCACCTAGTTCCCATGTCCGGTCGTGGAGATGCAGAGATTTCATTTCTTCTTTCATACAAGCTCCCACTTGTCGAATCTCGAGTCCGACAAGCTTCATCATAAGCATTCAGGCTCCCCTCCCATCAACAACATATAGTTCATGTATCTCCGTTAGGCACACGAGGTCGAGAAGACCTTCTCAACGCAGAGCCGGAGTAAAGAGGTCAGGCGTGCCTGAATGTCAGTGGCACCGATTGAGGACTTGTTACATAATTGGTTCTGTCATGGGAAGTATCCGGGACATCATCTACATCTCGCAAATACCGACTCATTCTCGCTCCGAGTCATTGGGCGTCATTTTACGCATGTCCTTATACATCACCCTTTCGTTGAAAATCATATCTCTGCTACGGATAACTTTCTTTCTTTTCGTCATCCCAAATGCGGTAGCCAAACTCATCCTCACCATAGCCAATGAACGTGCATTTCTCGATTCGGATCAAGCTTATTCCCGCCTTGATCACCGATATGCACAAATGCTTTACACAACCGAAAACTTTTAGATGTGATAGTTTCACCTCTTTTTCCGCTCCATACCTCCTCTCGGTATTCTACGCTCCAATGGAACGTACGGGCCTCGCTGATCAAGTAGCCGCCGTGTCGACCGGCCGCCTGCAATTGTTTCGTAGACCTCGATCGTATACCGAATGCTTCGGCTCTTCGTCAACGTTCGATTCATACGCTCGCCTACACCCATCAGGCCGAGGCGTTCCCGGCACAGTTCTTTCCATTCTAATCCCGTGCTTCATAGCAGTAAATTTTTGAATCTCGGTGTCTTCATATTCACCACCATTATCTGCTCGAGCTTTTTGATCTTTAAACCCGTCTCTATTTTCCACCATAGCTTTCCATCTTATGAAAGCCTCAAATACTTCAGACTTATGCTTTAGAAAGTAAATCCATACCTTCCGAGAGCGATCATCGATGAAAGTCACGGGTAGTTGTTTCCCACCAATAGATGAGACGGCTGTCCCCAAACATCGAGTGAATACAAGCTCTAGCCTTTCTTTCTTTGGGGATTCCGCAACTTGTCCGAAAGTCGACTCTTGCTTTCCAAGTATGCAATCTTCGCACATGTCTATCTCCGTAGACCGTAGACTGAAGTTTTCCTTTGAGGCATAATCTTCATCCCCTTCTCACTCATATGGCCTAGTCTCGGTGCCACAGATTTGGTGTTTCATTGCTTACCGCAACCGTAATTGAACAACGTGCCTCCGCTATCATGTAAAGAGTGCCACTTTTTCTTGCCTCGAGCAACCGTCATCGCACCCTTTGAAATCTTCCAATCATCACCATGGAAGATCGTAAGGTAGCCTTCACCGGCCAATCGCCCCACCGAGATTAAGTTCCTTCTCGAGATCGGGAATACGCCTCGACATCCCGGCCTCCCAAACAAATCCGGCTCAACTTAATCTTCACTACACCTTGCCAATAATAGCACATGGTTGATCATCACCAAGATATACCTTTCCAAGGTTTCCTGGGACATATTTCTCGAAGAATTCTTTTTGTGAAGTAGCATGGAACGATGCTCCGTAGTCTAACACCCAAGATTCTTCCTCGCTCTCCAAAGAGCATATCAATGCATCATCTCCTCCCGAGGAAGTGGAAGTAACATTTGCCTCCGCCTTCACTTGTTTGTCCTTCGGTGCATTCTTGCACCGATTTTCAGAAGGTTCTGCTTCTTCCACAATTCCAACACTCGATAGTCTTCGAGCCATGGAATTATTAGGATTCTTGGATTTGGACCTCCCGTCTTTGATCTACCTCGTAGTCGGGCCCTACCACGTCCATTTCCTTTGGTTGAATTTCTTCCTCGACTCGTATGCAACCGAAGAGGCCGACGATTCAATTGCCTCTCTACGTCTGATCTCTTCACCGAGAACCAAATCACGAACATCGTCCAAATTTCAACTTATCGCTTCCCCGACGAGCTACTCACACCATGTGACAAGAGCATTCCAAATTTCTCGGCAGAAGACAAAAGTATCAATGCTCGTACTTCTTCATCGAATTCAATTTCCACCGAACTCAATCGGGTTGTAATCGTGTCGAGTCTTACTGAGATGTCGAGCTACCGACGCGCCTTCCGTCATCCGCAAATTGAACAAGCGCCCATCGTGCACTTTGTTCGAGGTCACGCTTCTCATACATATTGGAGAGAGCCGCCATAAGCACCCGCCATGGTCTTTTTCCTTTGCTATGTTAAAAGCAACATTACGGGATAACGTCAATCGAATAACTCCGATGGTCATTCTGCCTGTAAGATTCCAATCTTCTTCCTTCATAGCCTCCGCTTCTTCCCCGAGCAGAGGTTGATATAGATTTCCTTTGATACGTATAATCCTCTATCCGCATTTTCCAAAACCCGAAATCCGTGCCATCAAATTTCTCGAGTTTCACCCTTCCTTCATCCGCGGCCATCAAGCTCCCACTAAAATCGACTTCCTCCGGATCGTTTCTCGATTATTTCTGCGTAAAATTGACGTAAATCACTACCAATAGCTCACAGCTTGTTTGGAAATAACGCAAATTCCCGATAAGCTGCATTTATGAGAAAGCAAGAATAGAAAAATAACACACAAAATTTGATAACTGAGTTCGCCAATCTTGCCACGCCTCCTGGACCACTGTCAGATCTTTTACCGAAAGCAGAAATTACACAAGGTGTTTACAATACTCACAACTCACAACCCAATTACACCCAAGAAAATTACTCTCAATTTTCTCTCACAAAAGCTTTTCTCTCTAAGCTTTTCTCTCAATTGGAATGAATACTTTGGATGGTTAATTCATTACAATTACACATCTATTTATAGGAAAATTCACTCCTTGAATTACTCCTTAAATTAATGGTTTCTTGAATTGCTCCTTGAATTAAGCTCCATGTTTTACTCCTTGTTTTGTTCCATGTTTTGCTCCATGTTTTACTCCTTGTTTTGTTCCATGCAAATTAAGGAGATTTATAACAATAATCTCTAACATTTAAATGTAACACAAAAACATCTTTTTAACAAATCAAAGTTGTGTTAAATTTGTAACCGACCTCCAATAGTTTAGGGGCATAAAACATAATTTCGCCTAACAAAAAAGTAGTAATAAAGGATTGAAGTAGAAAAGAAAGTTAAGACGAAATACCTGATGGGTCATCTGGGGAAGTAACAGCATCAAATGATGATGAGAAGATTGGGATAAAAAACATAGAAACACACAAGAAAATGATCTTCAACAAATAGAAAGTTGCTTCCATATCCCTCAGTGACATGTTGATGAACTGGTTAGCTTCAACAAGAGCACCTAGCTAGACTATGACAAGAAAGGACAACAGATCATTGTCTTTCAACTTCGAAATGACTGACTAGTTACCCTTGGGAAAGAACGAATACAAACAGCTGCATTATTATATATATATATATATAGACGTAATTCATTAATTATATTCCTAGTTATCATCCCACATAGTTTTAACGGTTAAGCATATTCCAATATATTATTTGCTTAATTTCGTGCTATTAGGCTGTAGGCATATAGCTTTACATTAATACCTTGATAAATTCGATGCTTCTTCGTAAATATCTCCGCTGCAATTGATGATTTAATAAAACAATTTAATCTTCAATCTCTCTGCTTATCTATGATGACAAAAATATATATATATCTTATTGATGCCTTTTTAACAAAGTAGTTTCAATTAAAAACAGTTAAAAGGAAACAGTGTATGTAATTTGCGTTTCTATAACAAGTAAAAAATGAGATTTATGAAACATAAAAATAATTATGGTAATTTTATTTTAACACTACTATAAATCATAAAATTACAATAGCATTTTATTACAAGGAAAATGACTTAATTAATACAGTATAATTTAGTTTATTAGGTTGATTAGATCTCAATTAATATAAATTCATCAAAATTAAACATTAAACATAATAGAGTCCTTTTTTTATACTGTTCAAAAAAGATGTTTTCGATAAAAAAATCTTTGGATTTAAGGATATTACAACTTCATTTTGAGCCAAAATGGGTAAAATTTACTCAATAACCTTGAAAAATGTTGCGCGTCTTTCACATGTCTCTTCTGTCTAATTTATAAAAAAATTCATGATTTGAATTTATTAAATTTTTTTTTCAATTATGCGACCAAGTTGCGTCTAACTAAAAATAATGAGATTAAATTATTAATTTTTTGTGATTAATTGACTATTATATTTAATGTGTATCTTATTATCTCATTGCATTTAATTTTTTTTTCAATTCAAAAGTATTTATATTTAAGTGTTTTTATAAAATATAAAGTGAAAAAAATACCATGTATTGTGTGGGTATATATATATATTAATTACATTTCTGTTTATCCAATCCTCAAATTTCTGTTTATAATGAGTAGTGTTATTCATGCCTACAACAATGTTATTTATTTTTTTAGGAAAAAAAAGAGTTTGTGGGCATGAGTAATTCTGCACACAATACATCAGTATTGTATTAATTTTTAAGTTGGAGTGTGATACTTTGCTTTGAAAATGTTAATATAGTGTTTAGATAGGTTAAGTATTAGTTACTAGCATAAACATGTAAAAGTTGAGACTTAAATGGCCAATTATCTTGTAGTACAATAATATATTGTATTGTGAAAGCATATGTTCAAACCACATCGGTGTATACGTGTATTTGAGTGTGTAAATGTTATTTTTCTTTTAAAAATAAAGTTAGACACTTAGATGTAACAGAACATTGTATAAATATATATGTTGCTTCCCTTCAAGGTGAAGCATGTTTTGGGGTACGTTGTAGTAACACTTAAAAGCTTATGATGGTTTCCTCATTCTTCTCTATAACTTACAGAAGATATAAACCTGTAAATTTTATCTTGTCATATAAAGAGTGTATTGGCAAGATACCTATTAAAGTTGAAGTGTCATCACCATTTTTTTCAGTTTGAAGAATATGCTTGATCAATGAGTGCTTCATACTCAAGAAGCATCATATTTTTTAGGTAAAAAATAAGCATGATATTAACAAAAATACTCTTGCTTTTGTCTCATACCCAGTACATTCCTCTGCTCTTTCACTGTTTTAGCATAAAAAATAGTCATATAATTTATTTATTGTTATTGTTATTGTTATTGTTATTGTTATTGTTATTATTATTATTATTATTATTATTATTATTATTATTATTATTTTTGTGGAAAATCAGTCACAAGCAAGGTTGTTTCTAAATTCATGGGTAATTCTCTTATCAAAGAATATAAAAAGGTCCTGCAAGTCAAACTTTTCTGAAATTTGTAAAATGGAATAGGAATTAACCTCACACTAGCTCAAGATTGAGGTTTGAAGTTAACGAGAAAAAGCCATGGCTCAGTATGCAGCAGGGTCTGTGCAAGGTCATTGTCAAAACTAGTCATAAATTTACTTGTCATTCTTTGATTTCTTGTTTTTGCTTTGCTTGTAAAAAAACATCTCCATCTTGTATTCTCTTGCTACTCGTGCAGCTACGAGAAGCACTCAATTTTGTCATGGATCCTCGATCGCTACTTACGATACTGCTGCTTTTGCTAAAAGATTCATATGTTTCTATTGATGACTTCCTGCTGCATTGTCCTTTAAGGTCACTTCTTTAACTAGATTTTTTTTTTCTTTTTTCTTAAGCCTGCTAACAACCTGCGTGATTCCTTGGAATTTTTTCCACTTAACTCTCTTAAATTGCTGCCTGATTGTCTGCTGCTACCAAGACTTGTTGAAGATTCACTTCCATCAAGAGATCTAGAGCTGCTTGAATGGCATGAATACACACTTCCTTCATCATCACTCATGTTGCTTTTGCGGCTAGACTTGGAATTCAATACTTTCGTCTCTTAAGAGTTGCTGCTTCCCATTCATCTACGCTATTTTCGTCTTTAGGATCCGAGACATCACCATCATCGGATGCATCTTCATCACTGTCAACATCTGAAGCATCATTTGAGTATGTATCTTCGTCTTTAAAACATTTACTTCTGGCATCATCTTGATCATCAACCATATCCTCTTGATTTTCACTTGGGGCTGCAGCTTGAGCAGAAGGAGGATAGAAACTCTCTGGAGGAATTGTGGAGAGAAAACTAAGAGTTGTTACCACATCACTTATCAAGGGACGAACCACTGATTCCTCTTGCAGACACATTGCTGCAATTCCAACTACCTGATTTAGATCTTTTTCAATAAATTGCCCTTGAAGAAGTGGATCTGTCAATTCCGGAAACTTCTTTGGATCTCGAAAATAAGGTTGTGCCTGCAAATCATATATTCATATGCATGATATACCTAAAAGGAAACAAAACAAACATACCTAAAAGGAAACAAAAAAAATCAAAATCTCAAGTCCTGCAGGTAACTAAAGAAAGTAACATTTACCCAAGTAAGTAGATTTTGTTCATCAGAAGGTCTTGTAGTATCAACAGCTCTTCTTCCTGTAATAATCTCAAGTAAAACAACTCCAAAACTGTATACATCTGATTTCAAACTGACTTCACCTAATCTTGTATATTCTGGAGCACAGTAACCATAAGTAGCCATCATTCTTGATGGTCCTTGCATTTTATCACCAGAAGGACTAAGCTTGGTGAGTCCAATATCAGAGAGCTTTGGGTTAAACTCTTCATCTAGTAAGATATTTGAAGCTTTTAAATAGCTATATATAAGTGGTGGATTAGCTTGCTCATGCAAGTACTCCAATCCTCTTGCAGCTCCATAAGCTATTTTAATTCTTGTAAACCAATCAAGTGATTTCTTGTTTTGTCCTTGTTCTACAAATAAATACTTTGTAAATTACTTGCCCTCTTTTATAGATGGATAATGGATTGAATAATGAATATAAACAAATTCTTAGGAAAACTGAGCTTTTTTTAATAATGTTTTGATTTTTGATTTCTAATTATTTTTTCAAGTATGTTTGATAGTATTACTGATTTTGATTTTAATTTACTCAAGAAATCAATTGAAAAATATAAGGTAATTTAAAAAAAATAAAAATTTAAAGAGTTAAATCAAGTCTCATAATTTTCTTATTAATAAATATTTGAAGAAAATTACTACAAATATAAAATTTACTTGTAATAATAATAATAATTTTAATTTTTTAGGTTAAGAAAAACAGAAATCATAAACAGCTACCAAACAAATCAACTATGGTTTCTTAGTACACAATTATATATATATATATATATATATATATTTAAAAGGATAAACAGCATTTCTTTTACGAATTTGCCCTTTGTTCTCTTAATTTTTATTTTATTTTTTTGTTTAGATTTCATCCACTATATATTTAGTTTTTACAAATTTAATCTCAAACGAACTAAATGTGTTAAATTTAAAAAAGTTAAAGAAACTCAAATACAAAGAAAAAAAAAACATAATTTTACTACCATAGTGAAATTTCTATATTATGATTAAATTTGTAGAAATTGAAAACTAAGCGGATGAAATCTAATGAAAATTAAAGGATCAAAACGTAAAATTAGAAAAAATTAAAGTATCATAAATATTGTTTAGCCTTAAAAAATTAGAGACAAATAACGAACAAACTAGTAGCTATTACTGTTAAAGTACTTAGGTCTTGTTGATTTTTTCTTTTGATATTTTAATATACTAGTTTTTATAGAGTGATATTTTAATTTAAATAATCAAATTTTAGGTCTATTTTAAAGAAATATCATTTTTTTTATTTTTTTTTAAACACATTTGAAAAATAAAGTTTTAATATGAATATTTATTAAAGTACTTTTTAAAATCAAAAATATACAAAAATGAAGAAAAATATAAAAATTAATTATCTAAACATGTGTCGTCACTTTTTCGCAGCTAGTAAACTAAATTATTATTAAGAAATTACTGAATGTAAGTTATTTATTCTGAAAAGCTAGTGTACCTATCCAATCACTAGTTCAAAAATATACTATAAAATATACGTTCGTTATCAAACACATTAATAAAATAAAAAATCATCAAAACAATTATTTAATAAAAACTTATAAGCCATAAATCAAAATTATTATTAACATGTCCTGAGTAATTAAATATTCAAAACATGTTAGTAACTAGTTCCAAAGGACTGAAGTCCGTAAAAAAATAATAATAATGGGGCAGAAGAAGACGACAAAGAAGTAAAGATTACCAAATAAATGGCTTTCTAGAGAACCACCAGTCATGTATTCATAAACCAAAATTCTCTGATCTCCATCTGCACAATATCCAACGAGAGTGACCAAATTTGGATGGTTTAAGAGACTTAAAGAAGAAATCTCTGCTAGAAACTCTTTGCTTTCATGTAGCCCATGCCTATCCAATTGCTTCACAGCCACCACCTATATATATACACACACATATATATATATATATATGATAGAAATAAACTAATAGAGTTTCTTAGTACACAGTTAAATTAGATATGATAAGACGTTTGAACCCAAATGCGACATGATCAAAGTATTTAAAACCTGTCCAGTTGATTGAAATGCTCCCTTGAAGACTTTTCCAAAACCACCTTCTCCTAAAAGACATTCCTGACGGAAATTCTTGGTTGCAGTGGCTAGCTCACGGAAATTGTAAGCCTTTGTATTAATAAACTTGTTTTCTCCTTCCTCACCATTCTTGGCTTCAACTACTACAGTCACTTTATAGTAGTAGTATAGTCATTAAATGTTTGACATTTTGTAAACTGCTCTTTAAAAAAAACAATTTCAAATGCATTCCATTCAAACAGAGAGAATTTAAGTTTAAAGTGAAAAGTGTTAGTTAAGTATCTTAATTTTCCTTTAATCCTTATATTTAAAAAGATATTATTTAATTATTTCAGTTTTTTAAAAATATGTAAATTATAGGTAAATAATATTATTTTTATAATTTTTTTAATTAAAATATTATTATTTTATATCAAACTGTTAAAACGTTATTAAAACTAAATTATTTAACAATAATTAAATGATATTTAATATGAAAAAATTAACAAAAATATTCTATTATTATCGATATTTTATTTTAATATATTTTTTTATTTTTATTTAGTAACAAATGATTAAAAGTGTTTTAATGAATATTAATTTAATAATAAAATCATTAAAATAATCACCTTTTAAAATTTAAGGAATAAACTAAGCTAACTCCTTAATATGGGAAAATTCTACTGCACATCTCCCAATTTTAAGAAGGCTACTAATAGGGAGCATACAAAGAAGATATCAATTAACATAATAACATACCTTTGGTTCATTAATTACAATAAAATGATTAGAGAAAAATAATTTATAAAATCTTATATCTGTATCAAGCATGCTTCAGGCAAATATTTAAAAATTGTGTGGAATTGCTTGGCAAAAATCTTTAAAACAAAACTTACCAGGAGAATTTGTGAAGGAATCAGCTGACTCCATTCTGCTTAGAGATATCTTACTTCTCTGACTTTTGAAACATGAAAAGCAACTCATATCTCCAAACCTTTAAGATGATCTCGAAAACAAAATTAAAAATATTTTATCAATATTTTCGATTAATTGTAGTGAAATTAACCCCACCAAAAAAAAATTGTTAATGGAAGAAGGGCCTGCAAGAAGCAGGGTCCCCCCAGAGGAAATTGAAGGAGCCCCACAAGTAGGTAATTATTATGTTATTAGGGAAAAGGATTAAGAGATGATGAGAAAGACATGCTATGTTTTGAACGTTAAATGAAATGTGAGACTTTGCCTTAGAGTTCTCCGAGAAAAAAGATGGAAATATGGATGGACATTTTTGAAGCTTGTCTTTGTCCTTTGAATTATTTCATGGATTGTTAATTGCCTAATTGTGGGGATTCAATTATTCCATTGTAAATGGATCACAATTTCGGTCTTTAATTTATCAACTTCATCAATAGGTCTATAAATGGAATTCTTCTTCAACATTTTTCCCCTTCTTCACGCTATGCTAATAATTACATCGTTACCTGTTATTATATTATGTAAGTCAAACTAATTTACTTGTATAAGATACATATGATTCCTATACAAAAGCACACATGCATATTCTTTTATTATCTTTATTATCTTTTATTATGAAATACAATACAATCATTTTATATTTATAACATCATATCAGAATCATTACTCTGACTTTTCTTTTAGCAGTCTTGTCTCTTCTGATGTTACTCCACCCTTATCGCTTCTACCGTCACAACAGCCACTACAACCACTCATTATTGAACCTCCGACGTCTCTCAACCGTTATCACTACTACAAAATGAACTATTAAAGTTAGTTAAAAATTGACTTTAAATTGACTAACTTAAAATTTAAAGTCAGTTCAATGCGTGAACTGATTTTAAAATATTGATTTTTTTTATTTTTGTTATCATTTTTCACTCTACTAACCTGTATTCAATATAGCATAAAAAAACTAAAATCTATTTGACAAAATATGAATAAGAATACAAATAATTGAAAATTTAAATATAATTAATTACTTGATAATTAAATTTATTACAAAAACAAATAATATATATACAATACATATATATAGTTAACTTAAATTACAAATAAAATGATGTCGTGAAAGTGTAATTAGATTGTGCGAGCAAGCTTGGTTGGCTTAGAATCACCAGAATAGTGACAAAAAACTGGGCAAAAAGCAGTTGGTCCATATAACAATTCATTCCCCTACATACATAAGCACGTAAACATCCATCAAACAAGCAGTCTAAACGTCAGAGTCATACGAATGGATAAATTAAATCATTATAAATATTACCATGGTGTTATCCTATGTTATTCAAGATTATATTATTCTCATGATGTTTGAACAAAGTGTTCTGTCCAAATCATCAAAAAGAGATTACCACATTGACATCCAAGTGATATAATAATAACCTTATCTCTTCGAACTCATATTATCACTTTATTAATCTTTTGTCTATAAATGTGAAGCTATCTGAAATCAAGCTGATATTTTTAATGCTATAATGAGCTCTAAATATGAAATCAAGTGTAACTCCAATTTGTTACTTGGCTTGTATGAGTTTTGGTGCCCTTAAACGTATGGAACAATTGTGTAATACGTTTATGGGCACCAAAACTCATACAAGCCAAGTAACAAAATAGGAGTTACACCTGACTTCATAGTTAGAGCTCATTATAGTATTAAATATACCAACTTGATTCCAGATAGCTTCATATTTATAGACAAATGATTAATAAAGTGCTACCATGATGTTGTCATAAGGAAAGTAGGGAAGAGAGATGAGATGAAATTTGAGCAAAAAACAGGTCCATAAAACAATGCATTCCCCTAAATACATGAGCACATAAACATCCATCAAACAAGGGAGTTCTGACACAGGAATAGAGAAATTAAATCATTATAAAAATTACCGTTATGTTGTCATATGCTATTCAAGATCATCAGAATCTTCTCCTGATTCTTTTTGTAATGATATAATTTGAACCATGTGTTTTGCCCATTCCTCTCGCAAATCATCAAAAATTTGCTAGTCATAGCCCGTCTTGTTCTAACCAAAGAACTACATGTATTTAAAATCAAAATAAGAATGTAATTTCATAAATTCATAAAAAATAACTCATATATGTTAAAAACTTTTCTGTATATTGGTAAAAGATATTACCACATCATCAATTGAAATTTTGATATTTGTGATGATTTTGCTCATAAAATTCATGACATAATAACCATACATGACTCCATTATTTTGTTATGGATTAATAGAAATACTTACAAGAGTAAATGAAGAGTAAATGAAAGAAATGAAAAAAAATGAGTGTTTTGTAAGTGAGAATAAGTGAGAAAATGGGTATAAAAAATTTGAGTATTTCTCTCAAAAAATAGGGGATCTGAAAGATAATATGGAGAGGAAGATAACCCACAGAACGTGTTAGAAATGGTGGTCATAGGTGGCGAAAAATGAGAAAGAGTGGAGGAGGTGAGCTCAGTTTTGACATTTTTTGTTGCTGCACAAATTGAAAAAGATGTTCTGATGAAGAAGAGAAAAGAGAAATGGATTAATACGTGTGGATAGCGTCAGTTGATGTGTTGAAACGACACTACACACATGGATAGCATAGGTTCTACACGTCAATCGACGCTATCCATATGTGTAGCATCAATTCAACACGTCAACCGACGCTACGTCCTACATGTATTTTTTTATGTTAAAAATGCAATTTAAAATTGAAATCATATAGTATAATGTTTGTTTAGTCAATTATTATTTTATTTTATTTTAACTATAAACATGTATGTACGTACATAAAATTAAGTATCCAAACAAACACACAAAATTATATAATTGTAAAAATCAATTGACTAAAAAAAAGAAAAAATTATATTATATATAATATATCCAAATTTAATTTTAAAGAGTTCAAATAAAATAATAATTGACCCAAAAAAAATTGTACTATATAATTTTAATTTTAAAATGCATTTTTATATAAAAAAATAAACGTAGGATGTAACATCGATGGATGTATAGAACCGATGCTACAAACGTGGATAGTGTCGGTTCTACACATCAACCGATGCTACATCCTACGTGTATTTTTTTATTTTAAAAATACAATTTAAAATTGAAATTATATAGTACAATATTTTTTGGGTCAATTATTATTTTATTTGATTTTAATTATAAACATGTACAAACGTACATAAAATTATATAACTTTAAAAAAACAATTCACTAAAAAAAAGAAAAAAATTATACTATATATATCTAAATTCGATTTTAAATAGTTCAAATAAAATAATAATTGACAAAAAAATTGTAATATATAATTTCAATTTTAAAATGCATTTCTTAAATAAAAAAATACACCTAGGACGTAACAACAATTGAGGTGTAGAACTGACATTACCCACATAGAAAGCGTCAGTTCTACATGTCAACCAACGCCACGTCCTACATATATTTTTTTATTTTAAAAATTCAGTTTAAAATTAAAATTATATAGTATAATTTTTTCTTTTTTTATCGATTATTATTTTATTTGATTTTAACTATAAACATCTATGTATGTAAATAAAATTAAGTATCCAAAAAAATATACAAAATTATATAATTTTAAAAACCAATTGGTTAAAAAAAAGAAAAATTATACTATATATTTCCAAATTCAATTTTAAAGAGTTCAAATAAAATAATAATTGACCAAAATTTTAAAAAAATATTATAGTATTTAATTTCAATGTTAAAATGCATTTTTTAAATAAAAAAATACACGTTGGAGGTAGCGTCGATTCTACACATTTCACCGAACCGACTTTAAATTCATTATAAGTCGATTTTCTCCAAAACCCGGCTTTACACATTGAATAAAATATCACATTTTGTAGTATTGTGTCCTTAGGTTCTAGGCCTACAACCGCCATCGTTGAGGAGTCCTGCACCACACAGACCACTACAATCATCGTCTCTGCCGCGCATCTTGCTCCGATAACCTTTTTGTAGGTACCACAATGATCAACTCGCCTCGATCTACATAATTGTGGAAGCCTTGCAAGCATCCGACACTACAAACACACCCATGCGTCACCCAAAGAAAATTTGCCTCACCCACACACCTTCCTCAGGTCATACTGACGTCATACTAACATGTCACCTAGGGCTGATGTCATCATCCCTTCTACTGACATCACCCACCACGTGCAGTTGACATCATCATTGACCATCATTGATTGGACCTTTGACCTTTGATCCTTGACCATAATTGACTTTGACCATTGACTTTTCTACATGGTTGACTTTTACAGACTAGGTTTTCCTTACCCAGTTTTTCCCGTAGATTTCGATTTTGTAGTCTATTTTTTCATATTGTGTTTCTAAATGGATAAAAAGGATGTTTTTCTTCCTCGCCTCATCATTACTGTATAGAAGAGGAACAAGAATTATTTATCTTGGTCTCAAGCTATACAAAGTTTTCTTAAGGGTCGCATGCTTTGGCACTATTGTAATGGTACAATCACCCTTCCTGTCAAAGGAGGAAGTGAAGAAGATGTTGCCTTCCTTGGTCACATGATTGAATGGGATAGACACAACCACATGATCCTCACATGGATTTGGAATACTTCCATTCTCTCCATCTCCAATCTATTGGATAGCTTTGATGATGTAAAATCAGCATGGGATATGTTGGCCACAAGGTACTCCACTACTCATGGATCCATGAAATATCAGTTAGTATTTGAATTGCATCAACTTCAACAAGAACCATGAAAATCCATCAATGACTATTATGATCATCTTTGCTTCATTTGGGACCAAATTGACCTTTCTGATCCAATTTGGGCATGCTCAAAGGATGCTCAGTAATATCCTATAGTTAGAAATGAATTTTTTCTCTATGAATTCCTGATGTCATTTCACAAGAACTTTGAGCTTATTCGAGGTCAGCTTATTAATCACAGTCCTCCTCCCTCTCTTGATACTACTGTAAATGAGTTGGTTAGAGAAGAAGCTCAACTTGCAACCCTTCAAGCCTAGAATAAGTTCAATGTTTTGGCTATTACTCTTTCTACTCCTACCATTGAGCAATCTTAGCACTCAGGTGATTCCTCTGGCTCTAGCAATCATCACAAGTATACCAACAAGAAGTTTTGAAATTATTACAAGCATTTTGGCCACACCATTGAGATTTATTACCGTCGCAACAAATCTACTAATGTTGTTGCTAATACTGAGCCTACTCCACTGATGCCTTCCATTTCAGCTGAGTCCTAGTCTTCTGGATCCACTATCAACCTCTCCCTCACTAAACTACAAGAGATCATAACTCAGGTTGTTTGCATGGCTGGTAATGTATCTCTTTCCACTACTCTCTTAATTCTACCCGGTAAGTCTCAAACTTGGCTTTTTGATTCTTCTTGTTGCAATCACATGACACCTCACTCATCTTTATGCTCCAAACTAGGCCCTACACCACATCCTATTAATATTCATATAGCTTATGGTTTGAGACTAGGATATCGCCTTATTTTTTACTATTCTTGGTGTATTGTGTAGGATTGGAGGACGGGCCAAGAGCTTAGGACCAGTCCTAGGGTTGGGCGTATGTTTCCCGTGGACAATCTTCATCTTCCACCTATTGCTCATGTCTCTGTTGCTGTTGTAGCTGTTGTTGTTTCTTCCTTACCTTCTCTCACACTTTGGCATTCTCACTTTGGTCATGCCCAATCTACTCGAGTACGATTGCTAGCTTCTAAGGGTCTGTTGGGTTCTGTGTCCAAAGATAATTTTGATTATACTTCATGCCAGTTAGGAAAACAACCAACTTTACCTTTTATTAATAGTGAATCTATCTCTAATAGTATTTTTGAGTTAATTCATTATGATGTTTGGGGACCTTCTCTTATTACTAGTATCGGTGTATCTCATTATTTTGTTGTTTTTATTGATGATTATTCTCGTTATAGTTGGATCTTTCCTATGAAATCTCGTTCTGAAATCTTACCAATATACAATAACTTTGCAAAAATGGTTGAAACACAATTCTCCAAACATATCAAAACTTTTCAATATGATAATGCTCTTGAATATACTCAATATGCTTTTGAAGCTCTATTCCATTCCTATGGCACTATACATCATCTAACCTATCTAGGCACCTCTCAACAAAATGGTCAAGCAGAAAGAAAACTTCATCATATTCTTGACACTGTTTGTGCTCTTCTTTTTTCTATCAAAGTTCCTACCCCATTTTGGGGTGAAGTCACTCTTCATACTGTTCATGCCATTAATTGTATTCCAAGCGTTGTCATTCATAATCAAACTTCGTATGAGCGCCTTTTGAGACACCCCCTAACTATCATTACCTTCGCTCCTTCGGATATGTTTGTTTCGTTCTTTTTCAACCTTATGAGCATAACAAACTTGAGCCTCAATCTAAAATTTCTTGTTTTCTAAGTTATGGTGAAACTCAAAAAGTGTATCGGTACTATGATCCTATCTCTCATCATCTTCGTGTTTCCCATAATATTTTCTTTTGGGAACATCGTTTATTTGTTGAACTTTCTCACTATCGTTCTTCTCTAACTAACTCTTTTGTTTTAGAAATCTTTCCAGATGAGTCTCTTATAACTCTATATTTTAGAGTTATTTTGTCCATTTTATTAATTATAATTTCTAGGTTTTTAATGTTTTTAGTTAATTTTAATTTATTAAATTAATATTTACTGTTAGTTTTTTAAGGAATATATTTTTAAAGAAAATTAAAGAATTTGAATTGAAAATAGACTTAATTCCAAATAATAAAAGATAAAAATATAATTTAAATTAAAAGAGGGCTTAATTGCAAATATCAAAAGTTTAAAAGTTAATTTGAATTAAATTGGAGGGCTAAAATGTAATTAAATAAACTTTGTTTTTTCTGCGCAAGAAAAGGAGGACCACGCGCGCCATTATCGACACACATCACGCATTGTTAGATCAGACAATCAACGATGAGGATCAGGCGAGTGTGATACAGGCACGACACAGGTGATTGGATGCGTTTCCCAGACTACACGTTGCTCGGCGCACAAGGTGGGGTCCACCTATCTGCATAGTCTATCGCGCATAGACCAATGCGCCAAGTTCCAGTGTGATGCGGTCCACCTATTCTACGTGCGCTCGTTCATTACCCCGAATATGAAGCTTCCACGTGTCTTTTTATTCTTCCAGCAATTCAAATGATGACATATGGCATGAGTTTCGTAAAAAAAAAACAGAAAATTGAGCGCACTTTTCAACCGATTTGCACGTTATTTTTGACACTTTTTACACGCGTGGATGATTTTTGTCCCCTACTACACGCGTGTTCTAAAATAATTTTGGGTGGTGATATATTTTAGAGATGCGAGGGAAGCCTAGCTTTTTGTTTTCAGTTTTAGTTTTTTTTCTTAGTTTGGGGTTCTGTTCTTTTTCTTAGTTTTTCCTCTACGTGTTTTAAAGAAAAATTGAGAACACACGGTAGCTATTTTCTTGACTTGTTGTTATTTTGGTAGGGAAAAATATAAATAAAGGAGACAGCGAAGAAAAAGAAAAGGGAAGGAATTTTATTTTTCATTGAGGAATCGTGAAAGAGTTTCTTCTAATCCTTTTTCTTTTAATTTTATTTCTCTGTAATGACTGAATATTATCATATTGTAATTTTAATTTCTGCTATCAACTAATTTATTTGTTCTAGGATTGCAATGCAGTTTAAATTATGAAGCTTGAACGAATTATTTTTGAATGATTTATGGGAGGTTTTTAAGTTGTTTATTTTATCTGTGCTTAATGCTTTTGATTATTCGAAGATTAATTAATTGATATGTGACACTTAAATAAACTTTAAAAAGACATTTTTGTGTGTTTTTCATGATAGAATAACATATATATATAGGGGATAGGAATATACCTTTATTGCACGTGTAACGATTTGAGAACTTAGAACTTAATGAATCTGGTTGAATTTAATTCTCATAGGGATATAATGAATTATTTTAGCGAGATGTGTCTATATGAAGCTTGGAAGAGATATATAGATAAATTAGAAGTTCTTGGTTAACAACTTAAATGCGAGAACATAAATCAAGAGAAACTAATATGATTCAAGTGAATTAATTTGGTGAAATTGCAATCCTAGAATTATCTTATAAACTGTTATAAAAATTAGTTAGTCAAACTGCATCAAACTATCGATTGTTTCAATAAAATCAGATTGAAATAATTTTAGTACTTAACAAACACTAGTAACAAATCTCCGTTGGAACGATATTTTACTTATCATTTTATTACTTGTGACCGTGTATACTTGCACATTTTCGTGTTCTCTTAAAGAGACAACAAGTTTTTGGCGTCGTTGACGGGGATTTTTTTACTACTTTTTGTTGATATCAATACCAAACAATTTAATTTTAGTTCAAATCTTTTAATTATGTGTTTATTTTTATTTTTACTTTATTAGATTTATTTTTTTGATTTTCGGATAAATTGGGACTTTGTATACGACGCATAAGAAATTTGGACATTGTTCCGTTGGATCTAGAAATTGAGAGAACTATTTTAAAATTAAAAACTAATAATAATAAGCAAGAAACTTCAAAACATCAAATTATGAATAAGGAAATTCCTGAAGTGGAAGAACCAAGATCTTTAAGAGACTATGCAGTGCCTATGGTTGGTGGGATTTATTCGAGCATTAGAAGACCAGCAATTCAAGCCAACAATTTCGAAATTAAGCCTGTAATCATTCATATGATTCAAACATCAGTTCAGTTTGTAGGTTTACCCCACGATGACCCAAACTCACATATAGTAGAGTCACTGATGATGCTATTCGGTTGAGACTTTTTCCTTTTTCACTTAGGGATAAGGCAAAGAGTTGGTTGAGTTCATTGCCATATGGGTCTATCACTACTTGGGATGATTTGGCTCAAATATTCTTAGCCAAATTTTTTCCACCAGCAAAGACTGTAAGGATGAGGAATGAAATCACCACTTTTGTGCAGTTCAACTCAGAATCACTATATGAAGCTTGGGAAAGGTATAAGGAGCTACTTCGAATATACCCTCACCATGGTTTACCAAAGTGGCTTCAAGTTCAAACATTTTATAATAGTTTGATGGGTCTAACTAGAAACATGGTTGACGTTGTAGCAGGTGGTGCTCTTTTGGGAAAATCAATTGATGATGCCTACAACTTATTAGAGGAAATGGCTTCCAATAGGTACGAGTGCCTATCAGAGAGGATGATGCCTAAGAGAGCGGCTAGAATTCACGAGATTGATGCTATGTTTGCTTTAACTACTCAAGTATCCGCTTTGGTGAAGAAGATGGATACTTTGGGTGTCCATTCTATTCAGAGTCCTTTTGTTGCATATGAAATTTGCAATGGAAACCATGCGAGTGAGAGATTTCCTCACAACTCTGAATCTGTCAGTTTTGTTTCCAACTACAATAGGAATCAAAACAACCCTTATGTTAACACTCACAATCCAGGGTGGAAGAATCACCCTAATTTTTCTTAGAGTAATAATCAAGGCCAATTATCTTCGATGAAGCCTACATATCCTCCAGGTTTTCATAAGCAAGCTCCATCACAAGAGAAAAAATCATCACTGGAAGATATGTTTGCTCAATACATGGCCAAGAATGAGACTATTCTTCAGAATCAAGCAACATCTATAAGAAATTTTGAAGTTCAATTGGGCCAACTTGCTACTGTTGTCAACAATCACCCTCAAATAACTTTACCTAGTGATACTGAAACAAATCCAAAGAGGGAAGGAAAAAAACATTGTAAGGTAGTTACCCTCAGAAGTGGAAAAAAGTTGGAATAAATACAAAAGCCCATTTCTCCGCCAACTCCTATTGTTGAAGTTATTGGCCCAAAACAACAAGAGAGAGCTGAAGAGAGAGTCAAAGAGAAAGAAGCAATAGAAAAGCCCATGATAAAACCAGTTTTAGATAGTCTCAAGCCTTACAATCCACCAATTTATTTTCCTCAGGGCTTCCATAAGCAAAAGCTCGATAAGTAGTTCTCCAAGTTTCTTGAAGTATTTAAAAAGCTTCATATTAACATTTCTTTTGATGATGCCTTGGAGAAAATACCTAGTTATATGAAATTTATAAAGGACATCTTGTCTAAAAAGAGAAGGTTAGGTGATTTTGAGACAGTTTCTCTTACAGAGGAGTGTAGCGCCATCCATCAAAAAAAGCTACCGCCTAAGCTTAAAGATCCAGGAAGTTTCACCATTCCTTGTACTATTGGTGAGAAATTCTTTGGTAGAGCTCTGTGGAATCTGGGTGCCAGTATTAATTTGATGCCACTTTCCATTTATCATAGACTTGGATTAGGAGAAACACAACTGACCACTGTAACTCTTCAACTTGCAAATAGGTCTTTGAAACACCCAAGATGCATTATAGAGGATGTTCTTGTAAAGGTAGACAAGTTTTTCTTTCCTACAGATTTCATAATTCTCGATATGGAGGAAGACAAAGAGATCCCTATTATTCTCGGGAGACCATTTTTAGCAATAGGTAGGACTTTGATTGATGTTCAAAAAGGGGAACTCACCATAATAGTCCAAGACCAAGAGGTAACTTTCAATGTTTTTAAAGCAATGAAATTTCCAAGGGATTCTGATGATTGTTTTAGAGTTGACATGGTGAATGAGTTAGTTGAAAGTAGCTTCACGAAAAATTTGACTACTGATGCTTTGGAAGTTACGCTTGTGAATGACATTGTTATTGATAACCTTGAATCTCTTGAATATCTTGAATATCTTAAGTTACTTAAAGCATCTCCATAACTTTTTAGTCCTCAAACTAAAGAAGATGCATCACAAGTTGTGACACCGTCTAAATCTAATCATCTGAAGCCATCTGTGGAAAAATAACCATTATTAGAGCTTAAGCCATTGCCTAACCATCTACGGTATGCTTATTTGGGTGAAATGTCTACTCTACCTGTGATTATTTCATCCTCTCTAGATGAAGATCAAGAAAATAAGTTTTTAAGAGTGTTGAGAAATTACAAGATAGTGTTGGTGTGGTCTATAGCTAATATTAAAGGGATTAGCCCTTCATTATACATGCACAAGATCTTGTTTGAGGAAGATTACAAGCCTACTATTGAGCCTCAACATCGTTTGAATCCAATCATGAAGGATGTAGTGAAAGACGATATCATTAAGTGGTTAGATGCAGGTATTATCTATCCCATTTCAGATAAAACTTGGGTTAGCCCAATTCATTGTGTGCCAAAGAAAGGAGGAATTACAGTGGAGGCTAATAGCAACAATGAGCTTATTCCCACAAGAAAAGTAATGGGTTGGCGAGTCTGCATGGATTATCAAAAGCTCAACAAGGCTACTCGCAAGGATCATTTCTCTCTTCCATTTATTGATCAGATGCTTGATAGATTGGCAGGACATTCTTTCTATTGTTTCTTGAATGGATATTCTGGATACAACCAAATTGCTATCACTCCCGAGGATCAAGAGAAGACCACTTTAACTTGTCCATATGGAACTTTTTCTTTTCGGAGAATGTCGTTTGGACTTTGCAATGTCCCAGCTACTTTTCAAAGGTGTATGATGGCTATCTTTTCAAACATGGTGGAAACTTTTATTCAGATATCTATGGATGACTTCTCAGTGTTTAGAGATTCATTTGATATGTGCCTACATAACCTTTCTTTGGTCCTACAAAGATGCGAAGAGACAAACTTGGTGTTAAATTGGGAAAAGTTCCATTTCATGGTATAAGAAGGTGTTGTTCTCAGCCATCTAATTTCTTCGAAAGGAATTGAAGTGGATAGGGAAAAGATTGAAACTATTGAGAAGCTACCGCCTCCAACATCTGTCAAAGGAATTAGAAGTTTTCTTGGTCATGCAGGATTATACAGGTGATTCATCAATGATTTTTCCAAGATATCTAAGCCTCTTTGCAACCTTTTGGAGAAAGATACAAAATTCACGTTTGATGAAGATTGTCTAGAAGCTTTTCGGGCGTTGAAAGAAAAGTTGATCACTACTCCCATCATTATTGCACCAAATTGGAATCTACCTTTTGAGCTCATGTGTGATGCTAGTGACTTTGTAGTTGGAGCTATTTTGGGACAACGAAAAGAGAGAGTTTTCCATGCCATATACTATGCCAGAAAAACTTTGACCGATGCTCAACTGAATTATGCTACCACAAAAAAAGAGTTACTTGTTGTTGTATATGCTTTTGAAAAGTTTCGATCCTATCTAATTGGTACAAAGGTGATAGTTTATACTGATCATTCTGCCATAAAATATCTTATGGCTAAGAAAGATGCAAAACCGAGATTGATTAGATGGATACTCCTACTGCAATAATTTGATTTGGAGATCAAGGATAAGAAGGGAACCGATAATCAAGTGGCAGATCATCTATCTAGATTGGAGAATAATGATGGTGTCTTGGACAAGACTATCATTGGCGAGACATTTTTAGATGAGAAACTATTTTCCTTTGATCATATAAGTATGTCATGGTACGCAGACTATGTTAATTATATCGTACGCAATGTGTTTCCACCTGATTTATCTTTCCAACAGAAGAAGAAATTCTTACACGATGTTAAGTACTATGTATGGGATAAGCCTTTCTTGTTTAAGTAGTGTACAGATCAAATTATTAGAAGGTGTATTCCAAAGGAAGAAATTGAAGACATACTTAGGCATTTTCATTCTTCAGCTTATCGAGGCCATTTTGGAGGAGAAAGAACAATGACTAAGGTTCTTTAATCTGGTTTTTATTGGCCAAATATGTTAAAAGATGCACATTTCTTTGTCACACACTGTGACAGGTGCCAAAGAATTGGTAACATTTTCAAGAAACATGAGATGCCTCTAAACAACATTCTTGAGGTGGAAATATTTGACGCTTGGGGTATTGATTTCATGGGACCTTTTATCTCTTCCTACAACAACCTCTACATTCTTGTTACTGTGGATTATGTTTCTAAGTGGGTAGAAGCAGTTGCCTTGCCTACCAATGACTCCAATGTGGTGTTGAATATCTTAAAGAAAAACATTTTTACTCGTTTTGGCACCCCAAGGGCAATCATCAGCGATGAGGAAACTCATTTTTGCAACAAATATTTTGAAGCCCTCCTTGCCAAATATGGGGTTCCTCATAAGATCGCAACTGCTTACCATCCTCAAACAAGTGGACAAGTTGAGATATCAAATAGAGAGGTGAAGAGGATTATAGAGAAGACAATAAATCCTTCTAGAAAGGATTGGTCTAAGAGGTTAGAGGATGCACTTTGGGCATACCGGACAACATACAAGACACCCATTGGGATGTCCCCATATCGGTTAGATTTTGGGAAATCTTGTCATCTCCCAATTGAATTAGAGCACCATGTGTATTGGGCAATCAAGAATTTGAATTTTGACTTAAGAGCCGCAGGCGAAAAGCGTCTTCTACAACTCAATGAGATGGATGAGATTTGTCTACAAGCATATGAAAATGCTAAGATTTATAAGGAAAAGATGAAGAGATGGCATGATAACAAGATCTTGCATCGACACTTTAAACCAGGACATAAATTATTACTCTTCAACTCTCGTTTGAAGTTCCTCTTAGGAAAATTGAAATCTAAGTGGTCAGGGCCTTTCATTATTAACAAAGTGCACCTATATGGAGCTGTTAAGATTAAAGATGAAGAATCACAAAATAATTTCTAAGTGAACGGGCAAAGACTCAAACATTATTAAGGAGGTGACATTGATCGTCAAAAGTCCACCATTTTGTTATCTGAACCGACCTGAAGCAAAGAGACAATAAGTCCAACTGATGACTTTAAATCAAACGCTTCTTGGGAGGCAACCCATGTGTTTTAGTTTTTTATTTATTTTACTTAATTGAACATATATTAGTTTGAATATTTTGATATTTTGATATTTCGTTTGATAGGTGAAATTGGAGGAAGTAAGCTATTAGGGGATTTCAATCTCACAAGCCAACTCACCAATCAAGGAAGTTTATTTTAACCCATCTCCTTTGTTCTTTTATTTTCACACATTGAGGACAATGTGCATATTAAGTTTGGGGGTGGAGAGATTAAACTTATTTGAAATATTGCTTGATATTGTTGCTTGTGTAACTTTTTTTGTTTGGTTGATCGAAACATGAGAATATATTGTGCTTTTCATGGTGATTTAGTTTTTATTTCCTCGGTTGAAGTAATGCATAACTCTTTGAAAAAATTGAATATTGTCTATGTTTGTATGTAACTTTTGGAGTAAGTTTCATTTTTACAAGAATATCTATTTATGAGCACTAGTCTTGATCTTTGAGTTGTTATGCTAATTTAGAGAAGGTTTATGTGAGTATGCAATTCGATTGATGTTCTTTAGTGTAAAAGGTCTTAGAATTTGTTTGATTTTCTCTCGAGGCAAAATCCTAGATAACATTTAACTAAGGAAATGATTTAGGCCATCTTTGGATCATTTGAGCCTTTCTATCCAACTTTACATGTTTTATCCATAGTATACCCCTTTTGAGCTTTTAAGTTTATATATATATATATATATATATATGTACATATATATATATATGTACATATATATAGATATATGTACATATATATAGATATATCGATTTTCCTTATCTCACTAACATGTGACCATTATTAGTAAATTCTAAAGATATATCAGAAAAAAAGAAGAAGAAGATTCTGAGAAAAAGAAAAAAAAGATTCTGGAAAGAAAAAAACCGATGGTTGTATGTGAAGTTAAATCCCAAATTGGGAAGTATTCATTGAGATGTTAGAAGGTATCTTGTTTCAATCCTAAAATGATGTGTTTAGGAAATATTTGAGCCAAATATTATCTTTTATCCTACCTTTACCTAAGCCATACATTACAAGCTTAATAAAGTCCTATTAATTTTTGGTTTTGTGTTTGTCTACATTAGTAGAGAGAGAAGTGAAAAATGAACTTATGAGATTTTTGATTTCATTAAAAATTAATTGCGTCCATATTTGCATAAATTCATCCGGTTTTCATGTGATGTAACATATTTTTAAATTAATTTCAACATTTAGATAAAAATATTATATTTCTTTGAGTTATGTTATTCGTATTACCAGTTGGAAATGTTTTGAAAATCACTATTTGAAGTACATGTATCCTAGCTTTATTTCTTTCCTTTTGCTCGAATACTAGCAAAATCTTAAGTTTGGGGGTATGATAACTCTATATTTTAGAGTTATTTTGTCCATTTTATTAATTATAATTGCTACGTTTTTAATGTTTTTAGTTAATTTTAATTTATTAAATTAACATTTATTGTTAGTTTTTTAAGGAATATATTTTTAAAGAAAATTAAAGAATTTGAATTAAAAAAGGAATTAATTGCAAATAATAAAAGCTGAAAATATAATTTAAATTAAAAGAGGGCTTAATTGTAAATATCAAAAGTTTAAAAGTTAATTTGAATTAAAAGAGGGCTTAATTGTAAATATCAAAAGTTTAAAAGTTAATTTGAATTAAATTGAAAGGCTAAAATGCAATTAAATAAACTTTATTTTTCTACGCAGGAAAAGGATGACCATGTGCGCCATTATCAACACACATCACGCACCGTTAGATCAAACAATCAACAGTGAGGATCAGGCGAGTATGATATAGGTGCGACACAGGCGATTGGACATGTTTCCCAGATTGCACGCTCCTCGGCGCACAGGGTGGAGTCCACCTATTCTGCCTATGCTCGCTCATTACCCTGAATACAAAGCTGCCACGTGTCTCGTTATTCTTCCAGAAAATCAGATGACGACATATGGCATGAGTTTTGTAAAATAAAAACGAGAAAATTGAGCGCACTTTCCAGTCAATTTGCACGTTATTTTTGACACTTCTTGCACACGTGGATGATTTTTGTCCCCCACTACATGCGTGTTCTGAAATAATTTTGGGTGGTGATATATTTTGGAGACGCGAGGGAAGCTTGGCTTTTTGTTTTCAGTTTTAGTTTTTTTTTCTTAGTTTGGAGTTCTGTTCTTTTTCTTAGTTTTTCCTCTGCGTGTTTAAAAGAAAAATAGAGAACATGCAATAGCTATTTTCTTGACTTGTTGTTATTTTGGTAGGGAAAAATAGAGAGAAAGGAGACAGCGAAGAAGAAGAAAAAGGAAGGAATTTTATTTTTCATTGAGGAATCGTGAAAGAGTTTCTTCTAATCCTTTTTCTTATAATTTTATTTCTCTAAAAAGACTGAATATTTTCGTATTGTAATTTTAATTTATGCTATGAACTAATTTATTTGTTCTAGGATTGCAGTGCAACTTAAATTATGAAGCTTGAACGAATTATTTTTGAATGATTTATGGGAGGTTTTTAAGTTGTTTATTTTATTTGTGCTTAATGCTTTTGATTATTCGAAGATTAATTAATTGATCTGTGACACTTAAATAAACTTTAAAAAGGCATTTTTGTGTGTTGCTCGTGATAGAATAACATATATATATAGGGGATAGGAATATACCTTTATTGTACGTGTAACGATTTGAGAATTTGAACTTAATGAATCTGGTTGAATTTAATTCTCATAGGAATATAGTGAATTATTTTAGGGAGATGTGTCTATAGGGAGCTCGGAAGAGATATATGGATAAATTAGGAGTTATTGGTTAACAACTTAAATGCAAGAACATAAATCAAGAGAAAATAGTATGATTCAAGTGGATTAATTTGGTGAAACTGTAATCCTAGAATTTTCTTATAAACTGTTATAAAAATTAGTTAGTCAAGCTTCATCAAACTATCCACTGTTTGGATAAAATCAGATTGAAATAATTTTAGTACTTAACGAACACTAGTAACAAATCTTCTTGGGAACGATATTTTACTTATTATTTTATTACTTATGACCGTGTATACTTGCACGTTTTCATGTTCTCTTAAAGAGACAACAGTCTCCTATTCCTTCTACAGATACTCTTGATCCTCCTTTGGACTTATCTATTCAATCTTCATATATTTTTTATGATTCTCCTATACAAGTTGTAGATGAACAAGTTGAGGATGAGCTACCCCAACTTGAGCCTAGGTCCCCTACTCCTGCTCTGCCAGAAGATCCTCTACAAGACATTCCACTATGCCACTCAACCTAGGTAAGATCCATTCCTGTATATTTACGTGACTATCATTGTTACACTGCCCTTGCTACACTCTATAAGCCTCAAACCTATCGTGAGGCCTCTACTGACCCTTTATGGCAGATTACAATGAAAGAGGAAATTGATGCATTAACCAAGACTCACTCTAATGAGTCCATTGAGAACTACAAATATCGTCTTGTTACAAAAGGTTTTACACAAGAGTATAGGATTGATTATGAAGAGACTTTTGCTCTGGGTACCAATATCTCCTTTGTTCATGCCCTCTTAGCTGTTACTGCTACTAGTAAATGGGACATTTTTCATATGGATGTCAAAAATTCCTTCCTTAATGGGAATCTGCATGAAAAACTCTATATGTAACCTCCTCCGGGTCTTTCTATTGAAACAAATAAGGTTTGTCGCATTCGACATGCACTTTATGGCCTTAAACAAGCTCCATGAGCTTGGTTTGCCAAGTTCAACTCCACCATCATTCGCTTGGGTTATGCTACCAGTCCTTATGATTCTACCTTATTTCTTCATCGCAATGATAAAGGCACCGTTTTTCTTCTCCTATATGTGGATGATATGATCATAACTGGTGATGACCTCAATGGCATTCAAGAACTCAAGGATTTTCTTAGTCAGTAGTTTAAGATGAAAGACCTTGGACATCTCAACTATTTCTTGGGTCTTTAGATCACTCGTTCCACAAATGATCTTTATATTACTCAAGCCAAGTATACATCTAACCTTTTATCTCGATATGGACTCACTGATAGTAAGACAGTTGACACTCCGATTGAATTTAATGTGCATCTGACACCCTCGGGGGGGAAACTATTGTCTAATCCCTCTCTTTATAGATGATTGGTTGGCAGCCTAGTTTATCTCACAATTACTCATCCAGACTTTTCTTATATTCTTCATCGGGTGAGCCAGTATCTGTCTACTCCATGATCGACTCACTATGCTGTTGTTCTGTGCATTCTACGATACTTAAAGGGCACTCTCTTCCATGTCCTTTTCTACTCAACTCAGTCTCCTCTTGTACTCCATGCATTCTCTGATGCTGATTGGGCAGGAGATCCCACTGATCGCAGGTCCACTACAGGTTATTACTTTCTCCTTGGTTCTTCTTTGATTTCTTCGCGAAGCAAGAAACAAACTTTCAAGGTTCGCTTCAATACTGATGTAGGATATCATGCTCTTGTTGATGCCACATCTGAGCTTCTTAGGCTATGATGAATTCTTAAGGATTTAGGTGTGTCCACATCCTCTGCTACTCCTTTTTATTGTGACAACTAGAGTGTCATTCATATTGCTCACAATTATGTCTTCCATGAATGAACTAAACACATCGAGATTGATTGTCATTTTATCCATTCTCATCTTGTTCATGGTGCTCTCAAGCTTTTCTCCATCTTCTCTAAAGATCAACTTGTAGATATCTTCACTAAGGCACTTCCTAAGGAATGCACTCGTAATTTGGTTGACAATCTCAAGCTGATCTCACATCCACCTTGAGTTTGAGGGGAGTGTTAATGTATATTATGTTATGGGTTTTAGGCTCAACTAGTTTACTTGTCTAGCACACATATGTCTCATATATAAAGGCACGTATGTACATTCTTTTATTATGAAATGCAATACAATCATTCAATACCCATATCAACGTTTTACTAGTACTTCTACATACTATATATAATTGGTAAGTCTAAAACATATTTCCTTTGAAAAAATAAAATTTGATTATAGATCAAAATCTACTATCTAAATAAAAATCATCAATATAATTACATTGATAATTAAAATTGTAACATCAATACTAAAAAACTTCTTAAACATACGGAGAAAACTTTGATATTTTATCTATGATCTATAATAAGATTTTTTTAATCAATTGTTTGGCTATGTATTGATTATTCTTCAAAATAAATTGAATCTTAATATCATATTATAATCTTCATGATCTTCAACGTTATGATTTAGATTAACAATAAAACACAAACTTAATAGACTAACATAGTTGAATATTAAATGAGAAAAAATTACTCTAAAACCCCACAGGTAGATCATCATACTATATTTAATCGGTAAGTATTAATGGCACGTTGGAAACATACTCATATATATCATTTTACCTTTAAAAACTATATAGAAATTCTTTTATTTTCCAATAAACTCTTTTAAATTGACACCCCATTTTGATACGTACCTTGTAAGTACAGTATTACATAAATGTTGCAAAATATGCGTGACATTTTCTTGAAAAACTATGAGTAATAAATTTAATAAATGTGTTGTATCACTATCAACTCTTTTATGATATGATTATTTTCGTATTTAATTCATTGTGGGTGTAATGTGTATGCATGTTATAGGCTCAATAAGTACTAGCAAAAATATGATATATTAAGCAGGAAAATAAGGTTTTATAAAAGAATTGATTCATGGTCTGTGTGACATGATTTTCTACACCCATCATTATATATCTATGTTCGAATCTCATTTTATTTAATAAAAAATATGACATTAATACTTCTTTATAAAATAAAATAAAATTTTATGAAATATGACTCTTAACTTTTGTGAAATTAAGAGCTATTTTAAAGGCAATCGATTAATACAAATTTATATTTAAGAAATCTTTTTGAAAAATAACATGAAATTGGTTTATCGTTATTCTAACTTCCTTTTTTTACTATAATACAATAAAATTTGATTCATTGTACACTAGCTCAGAATAATTTTCTATTTTTATAAATTTATAAAAATATTAAAAAGTTGTTCTAACTTTCTTTCATTACTATAATACAATAAAAAGTGATTTATTGTGCAACAAGTTTAGAATAATTCTCTATTTTTATAAATTTATAAAAATATTAAAAAGTAAAGATAAATAAGTAATTATAAGAATTTAATTATTATATACATAGAAAATACAGTTTATAGAATTTTGACAATATCAATTAACCCTTTTAACATTAAATTAATATTAATGGCATGTTTACTTTTTTAGATATAGAGTAACAGTAATTGACCTTTAGGAGGAAGAAAGATCAAGATAGTTCTCGTGAGAAAATGAAAAAAAAAATTTCTTGTTGTATTGTATTCAATTTATAGCAAGAATGATTACATATGATTGTGTATTTATACAGAAGCTAGTATACCAAGGCAAGTTTGTTGGGATTTTATGTGTATGTCTATATGGGGAGAATTTAAAATTTTCCTATCATCACTTGGCTCAATACACAAAAGACCTCATTTGTATAACAATTGCAAGCAAGATTTTCTCTTAAGCATTTCAACAAACACTTAATGTGCACTAAATAAAATAAATAAATTTCATCTACCTTATTGCTAGAGATGAAGAAGATTATCTTTACCTAAAGAGATTGTCAAATCTCTTGAGTAGAGGGAAGTCGATTCCCCTTCTAGATCTCTTGGAAACCACCTCTCTTTCGGGAGCACCTCTTGGTTCACCTTGAACCTAAACAACGAACTACCTCATCCCTTAGATAGATGGATGTACAGATCAAGGCTTAAATATAACCACCTAGCAAGAAGAGATAAGAGAAGAGACTTTCGGCCTAAGGTTGAACCACCTAGGCTTTGGCCTTGAGCATGCCTTTCCATGTTTTGGCCTAGGAGAAGGAAAAGCGTGGATGCTGAATAATGTAGATTTCAACTAAGGTTATAGGCAAAAAATAGGATGCAATTTTCCCTAATTATGCCTCCTTAAATAGGCAAGAGTTAGGGAAATTCTTTGTGTAAGGTTTGAATCAATTACACAAATACCACGAGCCTTGTTTAGCCATCTCATGCTCTCTTTAATCTCAACTTGTGATTGGTTTAATAAATTAATTTATGAACAAATAGTATTATTCATATTATTCTATTATACAATGTCTCTATTATTTTTATAATGCATTCAAACATTATATCAAATAATATTTTCATAACTTCACAAATTTATTTATGGTTTAAGCATGTCATATTATGACATTTTATTTTAGCATTTTATCTCATGTATTTTGTCTTATATATCATTATGAAATGTAAAATATTCGTTATGTCTCTTCAGCTGGTATGATCGTATAGAGGATCTATATCATCTTGGCAATAATATAAAACTTTATATTATTGACTATAAGAGGTTATATCATTACATTATAGTTTTCCAAATGACATATAATTATTTACTCGATCCACTAATTTTGTGTCTATCATTGTCACATGATATTATGAATAATATGCAAAATAGGATCGTGTCACTTTTCCATTATATTCGTTTTATTGGTCTCTCAAGTGAATTATAATTATAACTACATCAGTTATATAGCATGCAATATAATTCCACTTTACCAAGGCGCATAGTTATAAGGACTATGAGTGTTGGCTATTTTGTGGTCAAAATATTTACTTGTAAATTTGTTTTTAGGTCTGCTATCAAGAAAAACCGAACAAATGCTCGAGTTTCAGATAATTGTACTTTAGGTATATCCTTAATAATACACAATTTTTTTAGGTGGAAACAACCTAGGTCACAACTATGATCTAAGAGGAAAACCACCAGTCCACCAGACCACCTAACTTTCCACTATGAAAATCAAATGTTCAAGTACAAACTCGGTCTTATGCTACACTCCCTAGGATACTACCCCAATCTACTTTACTTACGAGACTTTGCTGTATTTTCACAGTTTCTAATATTAGCGTGAGCAGTTTTTAGACCAACGTTCTAATAAGCTCCCCTGCCAATCAGTTATGTTCACGAGTTAACTGAAAAATGGTTAGCATAAAAACACAAGTGTCCATATGTGTTCTATAACATATTTAATAATGAATAATCCTAACTAGATGATTCAAAACATATGTCACTTAAATCAAATCAACTAGAAAATTCTAGAGTAAAATGATTAAGCCCAAGTTCACTAAAAATAACTTATTTGAAATTTAATAATTAAATCAAATAATCATGATTGCTCATACAATTATTAGATTTAAATATCCAAGATCTTAATAATAAAATAAACTATATGAATATGAATAATTAGATTAATAAACATAAAAATAAAATTCAAATCAAAACATTACCTTTATTCAATTTCATACTAAGAAAATATCCTTTCCCTACTTTGACTAACTGCACCAAAGTAACTTGTCTAATAGCCTTGATATGCACTATTTGTTTATAAAATCTCATGAATCACCTAATGATTAATATCCCTTGTTGAAATGCCCTATCAAAGTTTACCCTTTTTCATTATCCCTTTGCCTAATTACTCAAATGAATCCCACGTACCTCCTTGATTCAAACTTGGACTTACCGTATAAATACAAGCATTAAACCTTAATAGTCACCCATTTTTTCTTTAGCCTCTCGTACAATCAATACACATTTTCATAATAGTTTTCAGCTATACTATTCGGCAGCCAGTTTTTCATTTTCCTTAACAGTTCGGTTCTCTTCTCAATTATTTCACCACCTAATTCACTAAGAAGACTTAGAAAACCATACCATCATTACACAGACTCTCAATCATATATATATTTATTTTGGCATTCATTAGCTCCTGCACTTTGTTTTTTCTTTTTCTTTTTTTCTTTTTTTCGCTGTTAGCCGCTCTAGTCTTTCTTTTATTTTTCTGCACACCCTTAGGTTTTCTCATCTTTCATCTATATATATAGGTAATCATTAAAACCTAATAATATCATATTTAGATATTTTGGGCTTTGCCACAACCCTTGTTTTTTTATATATATCTCACCTTCTAACGTGTATATAAATACATAATAATAATAATAATAATAATAATAATAAAAATAAAAATAATAATAATAATAATAATAACAACCTAATACTATTAAGACTAAATAATTTTTAGGCTTAATTTTTCAAAGCTCAGTAAAAGTTTTAACAAAAATCATTTCTTTTAAAACACATATAAAAATATTTAATTAATAATTTCATAAATTAATTCAAATTTAAATAAATATTTTAACACCAAAAATAATTTTAGATTTATGAACATGTACTATTAAATGTATAAATGTAATCATATGTCTCATGGTTATCAAGAATATACCTCAAATACAATTATCTAGAACTCGAGCATTTGTTCGACTTTTCTTGATAGACTTGATAACAGGCCTAAAAACAAATTTACAAGTAAATATTTTGTCCACAAAAATAGCCAATACTCATAGTCCTTACAAACTTCTCCTTTGGCATTTTTGTGTGGCAAAACCTATAACTCATTACATGACACTTTTAACAATAAGATAAAAATGCAATGATGTCCCAAACTCCATAGTGGAACTATCTTATGATCCGGTGAATCTATCTTTGCTGTAACTTGACAAGCTTGTAAGTAACTGAAATAACATTGACAAATCATAGGACAACTTGGCATGAAAGCCTCATTGTATATTAGTTCAATTTATATAAAAATAAGCGAAGTATAAAGAATGGTCATGTAGTATGCATTCATATTAATCAAGCTTAATTAAATATGTTTTCCCCTATATGCATAACAAAATAAAAACATGAAAGTAAATCACATTTTTCTCTCCCTTTTTTTGGCATACGAATAGGACAAAACATTAGACAAAGTAACGAAGCTAAACACCTCCTAAAGATATAGAAATATAAAGTTAGAGCAATGCAAAAGTGCAATGTGCTATAAATTTCCCCTAAGCTCTATGACTTTCTTACTTAAAAACCAATTAAAAAGGTAATAAATGAAAAGAACATGTAAATTAAAAAATCTAATCAATTTTTTTCTTCATAAATAGCCACATAAGGTATTAAACCCATTTAATCATAAACGAGCACACAAAAATTGAGAACTTATCATTTTTTAACTCTAATTTTGATTATTTATCATATAAATAAATAAGTAAAGTAGAAGAGGTACACGAGTACACTTCGCACATATAATTACATATTGACATTTACTTAAAGTAGTATATATATATATATATATATATATATATATATATATATATATATGTTTTAACTCCACAAATATGTCAATTAATTCATTTATGACCTATCAAGAGAGACTCAAAAGAAAAAAATATCACATATCATATAAAATTATAATCGAGTCTTCAATCTTACAAAAATAATATCCACCAAAAGAGGACTTAATTTTTATTTTATTTTATAAATGAGGTCAATGATATTTTTTTATAAGCCTCTATTAGCTCTTTCTTTTTGTGCATTCCAAGTACAAGATTTATAAGCAATCGCTATTTTCTTAATCTTTCCTTCTTCTTCTTTTTTTTTTTTTTGCACGAGCCATAAACCTAGCATGATGACTTTCACACTAGTTGTGAGGTAGCCCTCTTCGCTCACTGCGATAGCTTCACACATCATAGTAGGTAGCCCTCTCAATACTAGATACCTCTATACGGTAAAGTTTTTAAAAAGTAAGAAATAGAACTCAACACAATTTTACTGTCAAAATTAGTTGAAGTCCTAGAGTCTTTTATGAAAATTCATAAACTTCGAGCATAACATATATGTGTGTTCGCGAGTGTGTGAATAATTTTATATCAACATCGATCATCACATGTACATGAATGTGTGTGTGCATAAGTCAAAATTGTAGAATAATTTAGACAATAAATATCAAAATGAGTAGAGTCACTAAAAATGAGGTTATGTATATGTAAGTATAAGTTCAATATCGTGTTGGCTAAATAAGGATCTTACATCTCTATCTTTTTTTTAAGTTTAACTAATAAATAAAATAAAGACAATAAAAATTACTCACCTAGGGTCATTTAAGCACTCTAACAAAAATACCTAGATGATGGGATAAAAATGGTCAAGTGACAAGGAAAAAACAACCTTTCCTAACTCATATTTTCTTGCATTTTGACTTCTCTATATCATTGGGTTGGAACTCAGCTAACTTAGGTTTCATAGGAATGTTCTTGAACTTAGTTGTACTTTTTTCATTCATCCCAAATGAAGATGTAGTATGCATAGTAGGATGATGATAATGAGTCCTAGCATTAAAAGTATTGAATTTTGCTTGCCTATTTGAACCTAAGACTTCATGCTTCTCAGTATAATTTTTGAACAAGTTATTATAATTTTTATTCATCCTTGAATATGGTGTAGCATGCATAGATGGATGATGCTTATGGGTCCTACTATGTGAAACATGGAAAGAATGATTAAGTTCAAGAAAATTTCTCAAAAATCTACATTTGGTATTATATGACCTTTCTTACCACAATGATGGCAGACAGGCACAAACTTAATAACTTTTTCTATCACAGGTGCAATAGTTCTTTATGCATAAGTAGTAACATTAGGAGTAAAGTTTAAAGACTTTAAAAATGTGGTCTTTGATGTTGAAGGTGTTGATTTTTCATTTATGTATCCAAGACCTCTCTTATCTCTATGTAGCTTTCCATAGTCTTGGACTTTGGTCAATTTTTCAGCACCTATGGTCAACTTCCTCACTATCTCTTTAGCAATAATAAGTTCTTGCCTAAGCTTTTTGTTTTATGTAGTGGTTTCAGCAAGTCTCATATTCAAGGCATTAATATTTTCAGACAATTTCTTTTTATCTTTCTCTAGGCTAGAGGAATTTGTTTTGTGAATATTAATGATATCATTAAGTTTAGTTACTTCCACAAGTAGTTTATCCCTCTCTTCCCTAGCACCTAGACAATCTATGAATAGTTCCTCATAACTCGATACATTAAACTTAGATAGTAAGAGAGAAGAGTTTACTTTCTCATTTTCTTCATCCGAGCTAAAGTCAGAGCCATTGTGGTATGCTTTGGAAGTTGCGATAAAGGCACAATAATTAGTGTCATCATCCTCTGAGTTACTAGCATTTTCCTGCTCACTTTCTGTGTCATTAAGTGTAACATTAAAGGCTTTTCCAAATTTCTTTTTATTGTTAGCACAATCTACAAAATTATGACCAAATCCCCCACAAGTAAAGCATTGTGGACTAGTGGGCTTACTTTTCTTACCATCAAGGCTAGGAGGCTTAAAATCGAAAAATGTGTTTTATTTTGTTATGCATATAGGGGAGAACATATTTAATTAAGCTTGATCGATATGAATGCATATTACATGACTATTTTTTATACTTTGCTTATTTCTATATAAACTAAACTAATATACAATAAGGCTTTCATGCCAAGTTGTCCTATGCTTTGTCAATGTCATTTCAGTTACTTACAAGCTTGTCAAGTTGCAGCAAAGATGGATTCACCGGATCATAAGATAGTTCCACTATGGAATCTGGGACATCATTGTATTTTTATCTTATTTTTAAAAGTGTCATGTAGTGAGTTAGAGGTTTTGCCACACGAAAATGCCAAAGGGGAAGTTTGTAAGGACTATGAGTGTTGACTATTTTCGTGGAGAAAATATTTACTTGTAAATTGTTTTAGGCCTCCTATCAAGTCTATTAAGAAAAGCCGAACAAATGTTCGAGTTTCAGATAATTGTTCTTCAGGTATATCCTTGATAACCACGACACATAGGATTACATTTATACATTTAATAGTATATGTACATAAATCTAAAATTATTTTTTGTGTTAAAATATTTATTTAAACCTGAATCAATTTATGAAATTATTAATTAAATATTTTTAGTTGTGTTTTAAAAGAAATGATTTTTGTTAACATTTTTAATGAGCTTTGAAAAATTAAACCTAAAAATTATTTAGTCTTAATAGTATTAGGTTATTATTATGTATTTATACACACGTTAGGATTAGAGGTGAGATATATATATATATAAAAACAACAAGGGTTGCAATAAATCCCAAAAAGATCCAAATATGATATTATTAGGTTTTAATGATTACCTCTATATATAGATTGTTAAGTTATATTTGATATTGTAATTTACTTCACTTGTACTACACTTGTATAATTTCACTTGTACTACACTTCCACTATTTCACTTGTACTACATTTGTACTACACTTCCACTATTTCACTTGTACTACACTTGTACTACACTTGTTACAATCCTATAAATAGGGTTATCTATGTACATTCTAAACACACCAATACAACATTAAATCATTCTTTCTTCTTATCTCTACATACTCTTCTTCACATGGTATCGAGTTTCCTCTCATATACCTCTAAAATTTCTATCAAAATGCGCCTCTCTTCCTCGCTCCAAACCCGGCACACCTCAACCCGCCTCATTCCAAACTGTCTCACTCAACCCGACTCACACTCTAAACCCGGCTCACCTCAAATCGGCTCACTCCAACCCGGCTCACCTCACTCGGCCACTCCGACTCGGCTCTCCTCGGCCTCGACTCTCCTCGGCCTCGGCTCTCTCAACTCCTCGGCTCTCAACCTCGGCTCTCCTCGACCCGACTCACCTCGGCCGGTTCCGGGCTTGTTTTCAACTCCTCTTTCATTTTTAAGGATATCTCCTTTATACCGTCTCTATATATTTGCTTTATATCTCCTCCATTATTTCGTTAAAATGGGCCAGAAATGATATCCTAAAACCAATCTCTACCACCGCGATGATACTAACTACCTAGCACAGGCACAAGCAATGAAAAGTTTCTTGAAAGGGCGCGAAGCTATGGCGTTTCATAGCTGGTGATATCTCATACCCATCCAAGAAACCACCGAAAATAACTCCTTATTTGTCGATCGCCTCAAGACCGGGAGAGTAAACATCATCAAATTATTACACGGTCCGTAACACACTTTACCCTCCATTCATGGTGAATTTGGGCGTTTTGACACTCGCTGAAAGTTTGGGAATTTCTTGAGGCTCGCTTTACTACAACAGTTGCTTGACCAATATCAACTTTTAACAACTTCTTCATACCAAACGCCAAAGGGCCGATCGAAACCATTAACCAATTTCTCTCTCGAAATGCATACTATTTGGGATCAACTCGCTCTTTCGAACCAACTTGACGAAAAAGATTGATCTTGAGATGTTTGCAACTTACCGTAATCACCAACGTCTTGTTATTTTTTCTCATGGCTCTCCATGATCGATTTGAACTGCTCGGGCTTCCTTACTCCATGAGGTCCTTTTCCATCCTTAGATCTTCTTGTGGGCGAGCTTCGCTCTGAAGAAACTCGGATGAGGGTTTTCAAGTTCATCATACAAATTGTTCTTGCCACCCCTTTTATCGCCCTAAGGAGGTTAAAGAGGACTTCAAGCAGCCAAGGTTTGCACCTCCATCTTGTCACAACCCCTGAATCATGAGCTTCACATGTCCCATTCGGGTATGTATATATTGTCCTGAAGTGTTATGGTCCGGGACAACTTTTTAATAGAAATTGCTTTCGGAATCCTCTCTCAACATTCCTCACGGAATCCTGCCAAGATTCCTCCATAGGAATCCCTTTCGATATTCCTCTGGAATCCCTCCAACATCTTCGGGTAAAAATAGTAACTCATCTATCACCGCTTACTCGAGGATAATCATGACAAATTTACTTTCTCTACTCAAGAACTTGAAGGTCTTGTAAACATGTTTCTCTCACAATCTAGTAATGCTTACTCCCTCTTGCTACTCACATCGTGTAAATCTTTATGGTATTTTGATTCGCTTGTTGTAACCATATGACTACGATATCTCACATCTTCTCTCCCACACAATCTTCCATCTCCCGAACCTTTAATTCAAGCCAATGGTTCACATATGCGTGTTAATCTTTGTAGGACAAGTTTCCACGTCTTCTATATCACTTTCTCGACACCTTTCATATTCCCGACCTTACTCTAAATCTTATCTCTGTTGGTCGATTATGTGAACTTGGTCTTACTTATTACTTTTCCTCTTAGTTTGTCATGTGCGGGATCCCTTGAATGGGATGCATCCTTGGGATAAAGCCATAAGGTTGACGATTATTTGAACTTATCAACCTTCATCTACCCAATTCTCCTCTCACACTTCCGTTCGTTCTACCACTCCTATCAACCTAATGGCATGCTCGTCAGGCCATACGTGCATGGGACGTCTTCGTCCTTAGCATCTTACGGTAAATTAGGATCTGTTTCTATTTACCGATAATGTAAATTGTTTGCCTTGTCAATTGGGGAAAACAACACAACTTTATGTTTTAATAAAAGTGATTCTACTTTTGTCTCCGCAGACTTAATTCATTCGATGTTTGAGTCCATCCCCAACGTCCTACTATGGGGGATGTGTTTATTTTGTCATTTTATTGATGATTATTCAAGATTCATATGGATTTTTCTCATGAAACATAGATCTAAATTACCCAAAATTTATTATGATTTTGCCCAAATAGGTTAAAACCCAATTTTCTCAAAAATATCAAAGTGCTTAGAGTGATAATGCTATGGAATATAAAGAAACAAATTTTTTAAATTTTCTTCGACAAAATGGGACTCTTTCTCAATATTCTTGTCTGGCACATCTCAACAAAATGGAAAACTAAAACACAAAAACATATTCTTAATACCGTTCGTACTCTCCTCATTTCTAGTTCTTGTCCTGAACAGCTTTTGGGGTGAAGCACTCTCTTCTGTTGTTTATACCATCAATCGTGTTCCCATGCCTATTATTCACAATCAATCCCTTATGAGCGTCTCTCATAGTACTTCTCCATCTTATGAACTACTCGAAAGTGTTTGGTTGTGCACATTTTGTTCTTCTTCACCCTCACGTGAACACAATAAATTAGAACCTCGTTCTCGTCTTTGTTGTTTCTTAGGGTATGGAATAGAACACAAAGGCTATCGTTGTTGGGACCACATCTCTAAACGATTACGCGCATCTCTCATGTCATATTTTGGGAACATAAAATGTTTTCCTCTATTCTTCATTTCATGTCTCATCTCCTACCTCACTCTCATTTTTTTTAATGACCCAACTATTGATTTATTTCCTCCTCGACATTGCTCCATTACCACCATCGTCTACTACGGCTTCTCACGATGTCTCTCCTTCGCATTGATCCTGCCATAACAACATCTTCGAAGACCAACTACTCGATTGTCGAGTCATCACTTCGTCGTTTCACTCGTGTAAGTAGTCTTCCTTTTCATCTTCGTGATTACCAATGTTCCTCTACTATTTTGTCTCATCATGAACCCCAAAACTATAGAAGCTAGTTCTAACCCTTATTAGCAGCAAGTTGACGGATGAATAGAGGTGCATTAACAAAAGCACATACGTGGGATCTTGTTGATCTTCCAATCTAATAAATCTTTGATTGGTTGTAAATGGATCTTCAAAATCAAAACTCATTCGGATGGGTTACGTGGAACGATATAAAGCTCGTGGTTGCAAAGGGTTTTACACAGAATATGGAATCGACTGAAGAAACTTTTGCACCCCAGCTCGACTCACCCCGTTCGAAGTTCATTCATTGCCACGTTGCGAAATTGGAACATGTTTCAAATGGATGTCAAAAATGCTTTTCTCAATGGAGACATCACGAGGGGAAGTTTATATGAAACCTCTCTGGATACACTTCATTCACCTCAAGTATGCGAGACCGTCGTGCTTTCTGCATGCCTTTCAAACAAGCTCCTCGAGCTTGGTTTGCCAAATTCAAATTTCTACACTTGCCGATTTTGGTTTCACTTCCAGTTCTTATGACTCGGTCTCTTTATTCGGAAGACTCCCACCTGTAACACTTCTACTCCTTTATGTAGATGATATGATCATAGCAGGGAATGACTCACAATGGAATTATTGATCTCAAGCGGTTTGAGTCATCAATTTGAAATGAAAGACCTTGGTCGTCTCCACTACTTCTTGGGCCTAGAAATCTCATCCGATTCTCAAGGATATTATCTCTCTCAAGCAAAGTACTCTTCGATATTCTTAATCGGTGGCCTTCTTGATTGTAAAGCGCATCAACACCTCTGTAAAACCAATGTCAAACTTACTCCATTAGATGGTACTATTCTCTCGAGATGCCATATTATACGGACAACTAGTAAGCGACCTTGTTTATCTCACGTCCACTCGTCCGACATTGCCTATGATGTTCATGGTTATTCAATTCATATGGGCTCCACTCGCAGTCTACCCATTATCTGCGGTTCTTAGCATTCTTCGCTACATCAAAACCATGTTTCACGGTCTCCATTTCTCCAACAAGTCTAATCTTCTTCTTTCCGCCTACTCGATCTTTGATTGGGCGGTGACCGATCGTCGTTCTACCACTTGGATATTGTTTCTTTCTTGAAACTTCTCTTATGCATATCTTGGCGAAGCAAGAAACAATCTCTCACTTCTCGATCCAAGACCTTGTTGAATATCGTGCTCACGACACCACTCAAGAACTTCTTTGGCTCGTTGGTTGCTTGGCCGATATGGGTGTTCTCCAATCAGCGTAACTATCCTATTGTGACAATCAGTGCTATTGATTGCTCACGATAATGTATTTCATGAATGAAACAAAACATATCGAGATTGATTGTCATTTTGTTCGTCAACATGTTCTTCAAGAACCTTGTTTGTCTCAAATCAATATCCTCCACAGATCAAGCAGTGAAACATCTTCACCAAATCTCATCTACCGGGTAGATTTCAAAAATTAGTTTCCAAACTCAAGTTGATTGTTTCTCTTCCTGTGAGTTTGAGGGTGGATGTTAAGTTATATTTGATATTGTAATTTACTTCACTTGTACTACACTTGTATTATTTCACTTGTACTACACTTCCACTATTTCACTTGTACTACACTTGTACTACACTTCCACTATTTCACTTGTACTACACTTCCACTATTTCACTTGTACTACACTTGTACTACACTTGTACTACACTTGTTACAATCCTATAAATAGGGTTCTCTATGTACATTCTAAACACACCAATACAACATTAAATCATTCTTTCTTATTATCTCTCTATACTCTTCACATAGATGATAGATGAGAAAACCTAAGGGTGTGCCGAAAAATAAAAGAAAGACTAGAACGGCCAAACAACGAAAAAAATAAAAGAAAGAAAAAACAAAATGCATGAGCTAATGAATGAAAAAATATATATATATATATATATATATATATATATATATATATATATATATATATATATATATATATATATATATATATATGATTGAGAGTCTGCGTAATGGTGGTATGGTTTTCTAAGTGTTCTTATTGAATTAGGTGGTGAAATAATTGAGAAGAGAATTGAACTGTTAAGGTAAAAGAAAAATGGCGGCCGAATAGTATAGCCAAAAAATGTTATGAAAATGTGTATTGATTGTATGAGAGGCTAAAGAAAAAGTGGGTGGCTATTAAGGTTTAATGCTTGTATTTATACGGTAAGTCCAAGTTTGAATCAAGAGATTCATTTGAGTAATTAGGCAAAGGGTAAACTTTGACAGGGCATTTCAACAAGGGATATTAAGCATTAGGTGATACATGAGATTTTATAAACCAATAGTGTATATCAAGGCTATTCAAAAGGGTATTTACTTTTGGTGTAGTTCGTCAAAAGTAGGGAAAAATATTTTCTTAGTATGAAATTGAATAAAGGTAATGTTTTGATTTGATTTGAATTTTATTTTTATATTTATTAATCTAATTATTTATGTTCGTATAGTTTATTTTATGATTAAGATCTTGGATATTTAAATTTAATAATTGTATGAATAATCATGATTATTTGATTTAATTATTAAATTTTAAATAAATTATTTTTAGTGAACTTGGGCTTAATCTTTTTGTTTTAGAATTTTCTAATTGATTTTATTTAACTGACATATGTTTCGAATCATGTAGTTAGAATTAATCATTATTAAATTTGTTCTAGAACACACACGTACCCTTTTGTTTTTCTACTAATCATTTTGTAGTTAACTCAAGAACATAACTGATTGGCGCGGGACCTAATTAGAACGTTGGTCTGGAAACCGCTCACGCTAACATTAGAAACTGTGAAAATAAAGCAAGGGCTCGTAAGTAAATTATATTGGGGTAGTATCCTAGGGAGGGTAGCATAAGACCGAGTTTGTACTTGAACATTTGATTTTCATAGTGAAAAGTTAGGTGGATCGGTGGTTTACCTCTTAAGTCATAGTTGTGACCTAAGTTGTTTCCATCTAAAAATATCGTGTGTTATTATTTTATTTCCATATTTTATTCTTACACGCGATTGCATGCCTCACCATTTTGTTTAGGTTATTAAGTTATAAATTAATAAAAATTAAAAATTACCTATTGACCCCCTTCTAGGTTAATTAGGTCCATAATTTATAAACTTTCACTAGTAATATTGATAACTATATTTTATATAGTTATTTTCATCTATTTTATTAATTATAATTGCTATGTTCTTTACATTTTTGGTTAATTTTAGTTAAATAAATTAATTTTCATCTTTTATAAGTTAAGAAATACATTTTTAAGAAAATTAAATAATTTTTATCGAAAATGTACTTTTTTGCAAGTTTTTGTCCAAAAATATAATTTCAAATAAATGAGTGCTTAATTGCAATTTATAAAAGTCAAAAATACAATTTACATTAAAATTGGGCTTGATTGCGATTAAAGAAAGATTAAAATGTAATTTGGAATTTATTTGTGCGTCAAAATGTAATTAAGGAAATTTATATTCTGTGCAGGAAAAGGTGGTCACGTGCAACATTAAGTTCGGAAGACACGGACCGTTCGATAAGACAACCAAACGATACGATGTTGCGGTGTATTACAAGCGCGACAAAAGAGCATAACCATAGATTTCACGGCTTACGCGGCTCGGCGTGCTAGTGGGGTCCACCTTCCGCACAGGCCGGCGTTCAGAGTGGGACCCACATGTCGGCTGCGCAGATTTCCCCGAGGTGCAGCGCTGACCGTTGGATCGGCTGAACGGTCCAGATTGAAGCGCGTGGAACCAAGCTGTCGCGCACCAAACTGCTTGTCTAAAAATCATGTGCGACGAGGTTCATCCAAGCGGCATGCACCCTCATGTTTTACAGAATAATAAGATGCCACGTGTCTACTTTATCTGTAAGCGAAGAATATTATGACACGTGGCATATTACAATGAGCGCGAACGCGCAGGATCACGCCCGCATTGCAGCGTTGTCTCCCGTGCGACAATCCTTCGCGCGCCCGTTTCCCGCAACCAATGAAATGCTGCCACGTGTCCGCATTAATCCTTGCAGCGAATCAGACGCTGACACATGGCATGCACTTTGAATTTGAAAAAACTAGAACGGCGCCCCTGTCTCACGCATGAATTAAAATAATATTTCGATATCAAATATAGATACGCGTTGATTCTATTTTCGATACAAATTTTTACGCATTTATTAAAAATAAATGTAATAGATTTATTTTTTAGCTATAAATAGGAGATATTATGATAGAGTAAAAAAGTTTTTTGGAGAGTTTAGATTATTTTGTGTTGTTCGGTTTTGGACTGCAGAATACGCAGAAGCCATTTTTTGGCTTTTGTTGTGTTCTGCGTGTGCCAAATATTTGTTCTAAGTGATGTTTTAATTTTCCTTTTTCTTCTTCTAATTTTTCTGTATTTGTTGTAATTTTATTTTCTAATTTATGAAGTACTTTAATTTTTCTAGGGTTGCATTTTATCTAAATTTATGAAGCTTTGATTTTAATTATTTTTGATTGATTTATAAGACGTTCGATTTGTTCGTTCTATTTTGTGCTTAATGCTTTTTGATTATTTACGAATCTTATCAAAACGATCCGTGGCACATAAATAAACTTGAGAGAGGCATTTGTGTGTATATGTGTGGCCATTTGAGAACTTAGAACTTAATGAATCTTATTAAATCTAATTCTCATAGAGATATAGTGAATTAATTTAACGAGGTGTGTTTATACGGAGCTCGGAAGAGATGTATGAATAAAAATAGAAGTTTTCGGTTGACAAATTAAATGTACTAAAATATAATTCGAAAGAAAATAACACGATTAGAGTGGATTAATTTGGTGAAAAAAATTGCAATCCTAGATTTCTTTTATTTTATTTTTAAACCTTTTTCTTAACTTGTTACAATCAACGATTATTTTGGATAAAATCAGAGAGATACAATTTTAGTACTCAACAAACTATAGTAACAAATCTCCGTGGGAACGATACTTTACTTACAAATCTTTATTACTTGTGACCGTGTATACTTGCACGTTTTTATGTTCTCCAAAAGAGACAACAAGTTTTTGCTATATAAAATACAGTTATCAACACCCCCAAACTTAAGTTTTTGCTAGTCCTCGAGCAAAAGGAAGGAAATAAAACAAAGATATCTGCATTTAAAATAGTGATTTTCAAAATATTTCTTGTCTTTCGAAATTACATAACTCAAAGAAATAAAAGAATTTTATCTAAGTATCAAAATCAATTTAAAAGTATATTACATTTTCACAATGAATTTTAGTGTGTCTGTGAAGTCCTTTCATATTTCATCACATGCAATCCGAATGAGTTTATTCAAATATAAAATCAAACAAATTTTAATGAAATCACAAACCTTAAAAGTTTATTTTTCATTTCTCTCTCCACTAATGTAGACAAAGACAAACCACTAAATCAATAGGACTTTATTAAGCTTGTAATGTATGGCTTAGGTAAAGGTAGAATAAAGGATAATATTTAGCTCAAAAACTTTTCCCAAGCATAACGTTTTAGGATTGAAAAAGATAACTTCTATCATCATAATAATTACTTCCCAATTTGGGATTTATCATCACATACCATCCTTTTTTTTTCCTTTTTTTTCTTTTTTTTTCTTTTTTTTTTAGAATTTGTTTTTTTTTTCTTTCTCTTTTTTTTTCTTTTCAGAATCTGTTTTTTTTTTCTTCTTTTCTGCTTTTTTTTCTCTTTTTTTTGTACCCTCTTTTTTTCTGATATATCTTTAAACATTTACTAACAATTTTCACATGTTAGTGAGATAAGAAAAATAGATATATTACACACACGCATATATATTATTTTGGTAGGCTTTTGAAATGAGAAATATATATATAAACTTTGAAGCTCAAAAGTGGTATACTACAGATAATGTATATGAAGGTAGATAGAAAGGCTCAAACGATCCAAAGATGTCCTAAATCGTTTTCTTAGTTAAATGTTATCTATAATTTCTCCTTGAGAGAAAATCAAACAAATTCCAAGAACTGTAACACCACAAAAATCAATCGAATTCCATACTCACATAAACATTCTCTAAATTAGCATAGCAATTCAAAAGTCAAGACTAATGCTCATGAATATTTATTCTTGTAAAAAAACATACGTAAAAATTATTCATCACTTAGACAACATTCAAAATTTTCAAAGAGCTATGTACCATTTAAACAGAAGAAATAAAAATAAATCAATATTTATAGAAAATATCTTCAATCAATCAAACAAAAGAAAAAATTTCACAAGCAAGAACATCCAGAAAGTATTTCAATTACGTAATATAGCAACCACCCCCTAACTTAATATACACATTGTCCTCAATGTGTGCAAGTTATAGAACATATGAGATGGGTTTAAAGAAACTTCCTGGTTTGTTTGATTGGTTAAGCCAAAATAGCTTCATTACCTCCAATTTGCACCTACAAAAAAAAATTAACATAACAAAATATAAAAAGCAATACATGCAAAAAATAAAATATAAATATTAAACACATGGGTTGCCTCCCAAGAAGTGCTTGATTTATAGTCTTCAACTTGACTTCTCAATTTGTTTTTCTTTTTATAAGTTAAGATTTATGTGTCAAACAAAATCTCAACTTACGAGAAAATTGAAAAAAAAATTAATCAAACAATAACCATAAATTTTTTTATTTTTTTATTTTTATTCTTTTGTGAGATAAGATTTGTGTGTCAAACAAAATCTCAACCCATGAGAAAATTACAAAATAAAAAAAAAACAAACAATAAGCAAAAGCAAAATTTATTTTTCTTTTTGTGAGATAAGATTTGTGTGTCAAATAAAATCTCAACCCACGAGAAAATTACAAAATAAAATAAACAACAAACAATAAGAAAAAAAAACAAATTTATTTTTCTTTATGGGAGATAAGATTTGTGTGTCAAACAAAATCTCAACCCACGAGAAAATTGAAAAATAAATTAAACACGCAACAATAAATTTGTTTTTAATTAAAATCAGATTGATTGGTATTAATATCAACAATGAAAATAGTAAAACAAATCCCTCACAACGACGCCAAAAACTTGTTGTCTCTTTTGGAGAACATAAAAACATGCAAGTATACACGGTCACAAGTAATAAAGATTTGTAAGTAAAGTATCGTTCCCACGGAGATTTGTTACTATAGTTTGTAAAGTTCTAAAATTGTATCTCTGATTTTATCCAAAATAATCGTTGATTGTAACAAGTTAAGAAAAAAGTTTAAAAATAAAATAAAAGAAATCTAGGATTGCAATTTTTTTCACCAAATTAATCCACTCTAATCGTGTTATTTTCTTTCGAATTATATTTTAGTACATTTAATTTGTCAACCGAAAAACTTCTATTTTTATTCATATATCTCTTCCGAGTTCCGTATAAACACACCTCGTTAAATTAATTCACTATATCTCTATGAGAATTAGATTTAATAAGATTCATTAAGTTTTAAGTTCTCAAATGGCCACACATATACACACAAATGCCTCTCTCAAGTTTATTTATGCACCACGGATCGTTTTGATAAGATTCGTAAATAATCAAAAAGCATTAAGCACAAAATAGAACGAACAAATCAAACGTCTTATAAATCAATCAAAAATAATTAAAATCAAAGCTTCATAAATTTAGATAAAATGCAACCCTAGAAAAATTAAATTACTTCATAAATTAGAAAATAAAATTACAACAAATACAGAAAAATTAGAAGAATAATAAGGAAAATTAAAACATCACTTAGAACAAATATTTGGCACACGCAGAACACAACAAAAGCAAAAAAATGGTTTCTGCGTATTCTGCAGTCCAAAACCGAACAACACAAAATAATCTAAACTCTCCAAAAAACTTTTTTACTCTATCATAATATCTCTTATTTATAGCTAAAAATACATCTATTACATTTATTTTTAATAAACGCGTAAAAATTTGTATCGGAAATAGAATCGACGCGTATCGATATTCGATATCGAAATATTATTTTAATTCACGCGTGAGACAGGGGCACCATTCTGGTTTTTTCAAATTCAAAGTGCATGCCACGTGTCAGCGTCTGATTCGCTGCAGGATTAATGCGGACACGTGGCAGCATTTCATTAGTTGCGGGAAACGGACGGGCGAAGGATTGTCGCACGTGAGACAACGCTGCAACGCGAGCATGATCCTGCGCGTTCACGCTCATTGTAATATGGCACGTGTCATAATATTCTTCGCTTATAGATAAAGTAGATACGTGGCATCTTATTATTCTGTAAAACACGAGGGTGCATCCGCTTGGATGAACCTCGTCGCACACGATTTTTAGACAAGCGGTTTGGTACGCGACAGCTTGGTTCCATGCATTTCAATCTGGACCGTTCAGCCGATCCAACGGTCAGCTCTGTGCCTCGGGAAAATCTGCGCAACCGACATGTTGGTCCCACTCTGAACGCCGGCCTGCGCGGCAGGTGGGCCCTACTAGCACGCCGAGCCACCTAAGCCGTGAAATCTGTGGTTACGCTCTTTTGTCGCGCTTGTAATACCCCGCAACATCGTATCGTTTGGTTGTCTGATCGAACGGTCCGTGTCTTCCGGACTTAATGTTGCGCATGACCACCTTTTCCTGCACAGAATATAAATTTCCTTAATTACATTTTGACCCACAAATAAATTCCAAATTACATTTTAATCTTTCTTTAATCGCAATCAAGCCCAATTTTAATGTAAATTGTATTTTTGACTTTTATAAATTGCAATTAAGCACTCATTTATTTGAAATTATATTTTTGGACAAAAACTTGCAATAAAGTACATTTTCGATAAAAATTATTTAATTTTCTTAAAAATGTATTTCTTAACTTATAAAAGATGAATATTAATTTATTTAACTAAAATTAACCAAAAATGTAAAGAACATAGCAATTATAATTAATAAAATAGATAAAAATAACTATATAAAATACAGTTATCAAATATCATTACTCAAAATCAAAGGACAATGATAATATTAACATATAGATTTCTCCCGCACAGATTGTATACAACAAACTACTATTTTATTTCTATCATAAGATAATATTTAAATAGCAATCATATTATATACCTCTCATGTGAAAAACCTACACATCTCATATCTAAGATTCTAAAGACACAATGGAAACATTAATGACACAAAACATAATCCAAATAATGTTCTATTTAGTTAGGTTATGTTCAATATATAAAATACACATTTTATATAATCATGTCATTAAATAATAATCTCTTATCAACATTTACAGAACTACAATGTAATTTTAATCAGCACGACAATATTTCACGGTAATTAATGTTCCTCCTTAATTACCACAATTGTGAACATATTTAGGATTACATGTTTCTCTTTTTAAGAGTTCTATGATTCAAAACCAAGTACATCTTCTTGAACACTTCCAAAATATAACATGTTAATCTCAAGGAATAAGAATACATAATATTCAAAATCATGAATAATACATAAATCTTTATCAAAAAGAATAATTTTTAAAACACACATCCTTTAAAGCTGGTATACCAGCTGCCCGAGAATTTTATATCCTGTTAAGCATATATAGTTAGTTACTAATCATAACTTACTCCTAATTCATTCACATTACAAGTTATACAAGATATTTTTATATACACATTGTTTAATACCCCTCACAACCTAAGGGTGTGGTAACACCATAAATTTTGTTCTAAGAGCCAAAAACTGAGGGCTTAAAAGTGTCTTTGTTAAGATGTCAGTTAACTGATCATTGGAGAAAATTAATTGAATGCCAGGCATGTTGTTCATAACTAGATCACGCAAAAAATGATGATCAATTTCAATGTATTTTGTATGTGCATAAAGGACAAGGTTTTCAGCAAGAGCTTTGGCATTTAAATTGTTACAATAAACAAGATGAATTTAAGGAATATCAACACACAACTCTATCAAGAGTGATTGAATCCATAAGATCTAAGAGGTTGTGGATGAAAAATCTCTATATTCTGATTTTGTAGATGTCTTTAGATAACCTTATGTTTGTCTGATTGCCAATAGATCAAATTATCACCAAGAAAAATGCAAAAACCACCAATGGTTCGATGATCTTCAAGGCATGATGCCTAATCTGCATCACTATAAGTATAAATTTCCAATTAAGGAAACTTAGTAAATTATAAACCAAGGTGAATTGAGCCTTTCAAGTACCTCAGTAACTTCTTTGTGGCTATTCAATGAAGATCAGTGGGTTGTGCCATGAATTGACATAACTTATTAATAGCAAAAGATATCTCAAGCTCTTGACATAATAATTTTATATTTCTATACTCAGTGAGATTTGAAGAAGAATGACATCATGCTTACGTAACGGTTTACATGAAGACATTGGGGTATCAATGCTCTTGGCATCAGTCAAGGAAGGCTTAACCAGAAGACTCTTAACATACTTATGATGACTAAGATGAAAAAAGAGCATGTGGTAGTAACCTCAACACCAAAGAAATAGTTCAACAAACCTAAATCCTTAAGTGAAAAATTGAAATCCAATATAGCAATCAAGTGTTACACAACATCTGCATCATTTCTTGTGATAGGGTGTCATCAACATGCACTGAGACAATAAGAGTAACATTAGAGGAATGTTCCACAAATAAGGAGATGTTTGATTTGGAAGCTTGAAAGCCCAATTGAAGCAAACAATTGGTGAGTTTTAAGAACCAAGCACAAGGTCTTTACTTAAGTCCATGAATGCATTTTTAAGTTTACACACCATCCTTATAGCTGTTTGAAAGCCAAAAAGTTGCTCAATGTAAACATCTTCCATTAAATCTCTATTGGGAAACACATTGTTCACATCAACTTGCCTAATTAACCAACCTCGAGATAGTACTATGCTTAAAATGATCCTTATGGTTGTGGGTTTAATGATTGCTGAAAATGTCTCACCATAATCAAGACTTTTAACCTACAAGTATTCTTTAGAAACAAATCAAGCCTTATATCTTTCAAGTGCTCCATCAACCTTTAATTTTACTTGAAACACTCATATGCATGTTATTGTCTTCTTTCTAATAGGTAAAGCTACAAGCTCTCATGTCCCATTAGCCAAAAGAGCATTGAACTCCTTATCCATTGCATCCACTCATTCAAGAATGAGAAAAGCTTCTTTGTGATTCATTGGTTTAGGAAGAATGAGTTGAGCTTGAAAGTTCTTTAATTTAAAAATCTATGCCTTATTTTTTTGTAAGCATTGGATGATTGTTAATAGAACTTCTGTTAGTAGGTAATCCCTTCATTGGAATATCAAAAAAACTATCTAGATTGGGGGTTTCCACTGAGTATATGCAATATGCACATCAACACAAGACTCATAGACAATAAACATAAGAACCACTGGTGAATCACTATGACAATGCTCATTACCAAAGTGAATAGATAATGCTTCAACTTGATTACCATTATTCTAAACTTCAAACTCAACTATAGAATGAAAACTTTGGAATGGAACCAATAATGAATAAGCAACCACATTAGAAGATAGTGAAGGCTGAACAAAAAGAGGTGGTATAAATGATGGGGCAAAGATGATTGTTGGACATACATGTGATGTAGATTGAGATACATATGATACATCATGAGCAAAAGGAAAACATGTTTCATTGAAAACTACTTGTCAACTAATGTAGAATTGTTTTTGTATCTAAATCCATACAAATGTATCCATATTTTTTTGCTAAATATCCCATAAAAACACACTCAATAGATCATGAATCTAGTTTGTGTTTGTTGTAGGATCTAACACATGGAAAACATTAACTTCCAAAAACTTTCATGAAACTATAATTTGATTTCCTTTTAAATCACAGCTCATAAAAATAGCAATCATTAAGCACCTTTGTTGGCAATCAATTAAGAGAGTAAATTGCAAATTCAAAGGAATAAGGCCAATAGATCATAGGTACATATGACTAAAATAGCATAGCAAGTCCATTTCCACTATTCTCCTATGTCTACTCTCAACAACACTATTTTGTTTACTGTGTGGACATGTACTTCGATGAACAATCCCTTATTTATCTAACTGAAAGGATAAAGGTTTAAACTCACCATCACCATCGATTTGAATGGATTGAATTGTACAATTAAAATATTTTTCAACCATGGCAATAGATAACATAAAAACAAATGTGGTTTGATCTTTAGATTTTAAAGGAAGAAGTCATGTAAATCTTGTGTTGCCATCTACAATAGAAAGAAAACACTTGTCATCATTGCAAGAAAGAGTAGGGAATGTCCATAGACCAAGAAACAACAAAGAAAAAAGTTCTTAAGGCTCTAAATGTGTGATAGTAAATGAAAACTTATGAGACTTGCCTAGTTGAAAGTATTTACAAAAATGTCTATCTGTATTAAAAACAGGAAGAGAAGTACTATGTGGTTGATTGATAATCTTGCTAACAATAGTATGGGATGAATGTCCAAGTCTTTAATGCCAAGTTATAAGATGAACTGAAGTTATCGTGGCTAGTGGAGTATGTGTATGAGCACTGTGATTCTCAAAAGTTTGATTGTGAGAAACTCAATGAACCTTGTACAAACCAACTTCACTTGTGCCCTAAAGAATAACCTTCTTCGTTGATCGATCCTTGACATAAAAAAACATCAAGATGAAATTCCACATAAACACCATTCAAGTATGCATTAATGTGCACAAAGATAGATAATAATTATTTCTAACATGCAAACTACCAAAACTAATACTTTTAATAGGAAGTTTCTAATCATTACTTGTTAGAATTTCTTCCTTGGAATTATAAGTAGAGGCATTGTAAGCCTAATGACTTTCAAAGATGGGATGATGGCTTGCTCCTGAATCAAGAAGAAAAACGTTGTCAAGATCCTCACCATTACCACTAGAAGAAACATGCATAGTAGTTTGTTTACCATTAAACCTACTTATTTAATTCTTTGTGACAAGTAAGTCATGAAGAACAAAATAATTATTTGTCATATGACTAGGCTTGTCACGTAATTCACAAACTAGCCTAGTTGAATATTTAGAATACTATTTTTGAGAAGTATTATGTTGATGTTTACCATTGTTAAAATTATTTTGATTCTTGTAAGAACTTTGAGCTTATTGTTGAGGTAATTGTTAAAGATTCCAAGCAAATTTGTTAGCATTGCTTGAGTTCTTGAAAGATTTCCTGTAATCTTGATTTTGCTTGTTCGAAAAATTTGCATAATGAGCATGATAAACCTAACATGACTCCAATCTTCTTTACTTAGACAACATTCGATCATAAGTTTCTAACATGCCTCAAAAAGCACTAACTGATGATTTGTGTGAATTCATATTCATTGAGGTCATAAATGACATATGATTGGAATTAGAGAAGTCTTCTAAAGATAAGAAAATCTCTATCTAATACAAGATCACCTAGGGTAGCTAAGTGATCTACAATTGTTTTGTCCTTCAAGATATATGTAGAATTCGTCATTCATTCCTTCGAAAGATTTTGCAATTAATACCTCAATCTATAATTGTGGATTGAGATGAAGACAAGAAAACTTCCTCGAGAAAAATTCATTACTAATAGATAGTTGATTTTCTAGAAATATGTTTAGATATGAACTTGAAGACTAATCTATACAACCATCCTTATAATATAGACTTTAACCTATTCTAGTTGATGAAGCAATTATTCAAACCTCCATTATTGAGAAATTGAACGGGCGTAACAATGGATCCATCAATGAATCCTTCTAGGCCATAGGCTATGATGTAACTAATCATTTGTCCATGCCAAATAAGATAGTTATCATAATCTAATTTAACTAAAATCACAAGATTAATTAGAGGAATAAAGGGCAAACTCTAAGCTAGCACATCATATGCTTAAGGTGCACTTGAATTTTGAGAAGAAAACATAGGATTTACATGTTAAGAAGGAAAAATACCTATATTTTTAACTCTGATCGTAACACTTAGTGAGCTAAAATTGTTAGAAACTTAAGGAGATGAAGACAACGCATCACCATAAGTTCCATTTCCTTTAGTTGACAATAAATATTGTTAACAAAGCTCTGATACCAGAATATGAATTGAAACTTAGAAAGAAGAAGGATCAACAAATTTCTTGAGAGAAAATGAAGAAAGTGTTTGGTGCTTGTTGTATTGTATTCAATTTATAGTAAGAAAGATTACATGTGATGGTGTATTTATACTCAAGATGGTATACCAGTTGTTAGAATAATGTGTATATTATGAAGCATATATACAGTTAGTTACTAATCATAACTAACTCATAGTCCATTCACATTACAAGTTATACAAGATATTTTTATATACACATCGCCTAATACAAAGCATTTGCATTTTTTTAACCAACTCATATTATAACATATTACATTAGGATAACAAACATATACTACAATTTATTTCATGATAATTAATATATAAAAAAATATATTGAAATGTCCACTAATTCTAAAAAGTTTGGTTCATTTGATAACACAATTAATACTTATAACCATGAGTTTATAACGAAGCTTTACATACATAATCCATACATAATAATCATTTAGTAATTATAGAATAACAATATTGTGATTAAATAGAAAATTGAATTCATCTCAACATTTTATCCATTGATATTACAGTTATTTTCTTATTTACTTCTTAATACCCACGTCACTTCTAATCCTACCCAGTAGGGTGTTCATTTTTTCAATCCAATACTCCTACAAATGTTAAAATAAATACAGTTTTTAAATTTATGTTAATGGAAAGTAACATAAAAAAGAAACTATAATATGTTCTTGTCTTAAATAAACTAGATCACGTTGATTATAATGACTTGAAAAGTAACTTACAAATAAAAAAAATACCAAATATAAAACCAGATAAACCTCACAATTGAGAAAAGAAGTTTTAAAGTCATAATAACATTCTTTTGTGAAGTTTTATTACATAACTCCCATATTAAAAAAAGATTCATCATCTTCTTCATCGTCGTCATATTCGGTATCATTTTCGGCACCTAAAGCTTCCACATTTTGGTATTTGTCTTAAAGAGACCAAAAGTGGTGAAAAACATTACTCAAGATATCATAGGTGATTTTTTTATTAAAAGATAACTCTTAATAGATTGATTAATTGATAATAACTTGTCATTAAAATACTAACCAAATATCATTTTTTTTACTTTTTATCTATTTTTAATATTTTGATCAATTTTTATCAACTTTACATGGACTATAAACTGTTACATATTATAGTAGGTTAAAACCACTTAAAAGTTTATTTTAATAAAAACTACTTATCAGACCTAAGTAATGCTTTCCTTCATTTTAACCTCGTTAAGATAAAGGAAAAATTGATCACGAAGATCCATTTGTTTAGGTCTTAAGGTTTGCTTAATCATTTTGTTTAAAAAATGTGTTTTTAAATTCTTTTGTTTATAAAAAGGTGTCAAACAATGACACAATTAATTTTTTATTCAAATTTCGTTAAATATAACGGAATACTTATGATACATACATATTTTTATTTTTTGATAGATATATATATCTAATGAAATAATTTTTAATTAAAAATTAGTCAAATTTTTTAACAAATTTTTTTATCAAATTAAAATTAAAATTTCATTATTTAATGTGTAATTTTAGATAATAGACAATGAAAATTTTATTTAATTTAGAAAGAAAATTTTTTAAAAAAAAATTTAAGTAATTTTTTAATATATATTTATCAAAAAATATAAACATACATATAATATATATGTTATTACATTATATTTATAAAAAAAAATAAGATTAAAAATTAACATATATTTTTTCGCAAACAAAAAATCTTTAATGGTATATTTTTGTAAATAAAAGAACTTAAAAACAATTTTTTAAATAAAAGAAATAATAAAATATACAAATGTCCTCCATATTTTCTCTACTTTGTAGAAATGAGTTTTTAATTTAGTTAGAATTTGATAAAGAAAGTGAAAATGAAAATGAAAGATGACGATGAAATGGGAAAAAAGTTGAAATTTTTTTAATGATTAAGAAAAAGCTACTCATACAAGAGCTCAAAAACTTTCGATCTCCGTGGAAATCTCCTTTTACTTTTTCGCTAGATGGCATGTAATTTTTACCTTTAGACTTGGCATGTATTCTCTCTTATTTGGCACGAGTATCTGCTCCCAACATTTAACCACTAAGTTTTCATCGGTTGTCTTGCCTCAAACCCCTAATATATGGCCCATCCATAAGCTTGTGTCTTATTCCCTGAACCAATTTTCCAAAACCATAACGAAGAAGAAATGGCAATGAAAATGATAAAGTATAGAGAATCAAATGAAGAAAGAGAGAAGGGTGTGATCAAGTGCGGTGAGGCGGTGGTTTACTTCTATGATCTCCCTGAAAGTTTTATCGCCGACATCATATCTTTACCTAGTCCTGTAGATGCTTGCCGATTATCCGCTGTTTCTACTCTTTTTCGGTTGATTGCTGAAACCGACGCCGTTTGGGATAGTTTTCTTTCAATTGGGTATCAATCTTTTCCTTCTGGATCAGCGTATTCTAATTCCCTTTCCTACCCTTCCAAGAAACAACTCTATCTCTCTCTTTGTCACAATCCCGTCCTTTTTGATCAGGGTACAATGGTACTATAACATTTATCCTTGTCTAATTTATTTTTAAATGTTAGGTTCATGCAAATCTCACTTGTTAGTTTATTAGTTTTTATATAAAAATGATTTCTTTATTTTTATATATTTATAAATAATAATAAATAAAAAGATTCTATACCTCTTCTATACATAGAAAAGTTTTTCCTGTTTTATTTCTCTCTTCTGTAGTTGGGATTTTCAAATTCACTATTGAAAAATGAAATTCTTGGTATTGGGAATTTTATAGTTTTGATCGTATTTTTCAAGCTTTGCGCTATTAATTTGATTATGTTATGTAATACAGGATTTTACAATGTTTTGCAAATTTGGTATGTACTTTTGTTCATTTCTAAACAGAATTAGTAATACCTTTGCTTCATTTATAAAGAGAAATGATAGAGAAAATTTGGTTTTATGCTTTTGGATTACCTTTCTAGGTCGACTAGTTACATTGTTGATTGCTAAAATTGTCTTGCTTTATCAGTATGCTGCTACATGGAGCTTTATATCTTGTATTCAAAGTTCAATCTTAGGTTTTTACTATCAATTTCGTTGAGGTCTTTAACTTTTTCATGATTCTGTATAATATTTACCATGCAATATAGACCACATAAATATAAAATTAAAAAATAATTTTAATCACACAAATATTATCACATTCTACCAACTTCTCTTTTCTACATCCTTCTAGATTTTCTCTTAAAAAAAATTTCTTCAATCACTCCATTTATTGAGTTGTATTGATTTTCAACAATTTTCTTCAACCACTCTATTTATTGGATTGATGTTGATTTTCAATAATTTTCTTCAACTACTTCATTTATTGAGTTAGTGTTGATTTTCAACACTCTTCTTCAATACCAACTCTCACTATTTTTACTATACCAATCTGATGTTGAAACATTTCGAACTTACCAATGCTTAAGCTTTTGTGAACAAGTCCATAACTTGATCATCTGTCCTAATTTGCCTCATCTCAATTTCTTCTTGTAGAACATTTTCTCTGATAAAGTGATAGTACACTTCAACATGCTTAATTCTTGCATGAAATACTAGATTCTCTACCAAACGAATTGTCGACTGATGTCATAGTATAATGGAACTGTATAATATATTGGTTGTTATAGATTATTCATTAGTTGTATCAACCATGTACTCTCATGAGCTGACATTGCTACTGCTCGATACTCAACTTCAGTGGTTGATAATGATATTGTCGGCTATCTCTTGCTATACCAAGAAATTATTTCAGAACCAAGCTTAAACACATACCCACTTGTTGATCTCTTGGGGTCATGATCTCCTATATAGTCAGCATCGTAATAACCAACTAATTTTTTGTCTCCACCTTTCTTATACAAAAGACTATAATCCATTGTACTCTACCCATATTTCAGTATTCGTCAAACTGCTTCCAAATGAGGCTTCTTTGGATTTTGCATGTAACGACTTATTACACTAACTGTATAAGAAATGTCAGATTGAGTTAAGGTTAAATAGATCAGTCTACCTACCAATTTTTGATACATTGTCGCATCTACCAAATATTTTCCTTCATGTGCACACATTTTGACATTTGGTTTCATCAGCATCCAAATCGGTTTGCATTCAAACATTCTGAACCTCTTCATCAAATCTTTGGAATATTTTTATTGGCAAAAAAATATTCCTTCTTGTGTGCGGTCAACCTTTAGACCAAGGAACTGCATGAGCTAAACAAGTTTCTTCATATGGAAATGGACAGATAAACTCTTCTTTGTTCGAAGAATTTCTGCCTCATCATCACTAGTTATGATTAAATCATCTACGTACACTAGCACGATAGCTAACTTTCTTTAATTGTCTTTGACAAACAAGTTGGATTCTGCAGGTGTTATTGAATAACCACTTTGTGTTAAAAAATCAGCAATTTTACCATATTATTCCTTGGGTGCCTGTTTCAATCTGTAAATTGCTTTCCACAGTTTACATATATATTTAGGATGATTTTGGCTCTAAAAACCCATTGGTTGGATCATGTAGATCTCTCAATCTAGATCTCTATGAAGAAAAGAATTATTCACATCCATCTGCCACAAATTCCAATCTTTATTGGCTACAAGTGCAAGTAGGACTCGTACAATTATAAATTTTGCCACTAGACTAAATGTTTCATCATAGTCTAGTCCATACAATTGAAAGAAACCATGAGCTACCAATCGTGCCTTGTATCTCTTAATTAACCCATCTGGACAATGCTTTATCTTGTAAACCCATTTATAGGATATGGGTTTGACATCTCTTGGTTTTTGCACTAAATCCCAAGTTTGATTTTGCTAAATTGCAACGATCTCTTCTTTTATAAATCTTATCCACTCAAATCTTTGCGATGCTTCTTCAAACGTCTCAGGTTCTATTATAGTTGCTTCTTCAACTATGGATACATTGGCATATTTGGGATTTGCCCTTCGTGTTCTTGTTGACCTTCAGAGTTGAGATTGTAGAATTGATTCTTCCAATTCACTAGGCCCACCTTCTTCATTTAGTTGTTGATATATGCAAGTTTGCCAAGGATTTTGAGTTACTATTTGTTTGACATCATCATCATTTGGATCTTTGGATTCATCTGAACTTGATTGGAGTTGAACAATATGCTCCATCATCTTTTGTTGCAGCTTGTCTCCAAATTCTCTCGAGTTTGGCAATGTCTCATTCTCTGAGGACCACCAAGAAGATGTTTCATCAAATACCACATCTCGTGAAGTGTACCATCTACTCATTGGATCGCAACATTTCCATCTCTTTCTCTAACTGTCATATCCCATAAAGAAACATCTAACAATTTTCTTGTCAAACTTGCTCCGTAAATGATTAAGAATAAATACATAACATACAAATCCAAATTCTCAAAAGTAGTTAATTGTAGGTTTCATGTTCAATAGTTTTTCAAAGGGTGAAACAAATCTTAACCTCGGTTGAGAAAGTATGTTGATCACAAAGGCTGTAGTCCTCATTGTTTCTGCCCAAAACCTTCCAGGTACATTCTTTTCATGTAGAATACTTCAAAAAAATTCTACAAGATGTCAGTTCTTTCTCTCTACTACACCATTTTGTTGTGGCGTGTTGGAACATGTGTACTGATGATGTATTTGACATTCCCTTAGGTATTGAGAGAACTCGCTTGAGCTATATTCTTTGTCGTTGTCTGTGCACAAGCAACAAATCTTCTTTCCTACTTCTCCTTCAGTTGACTCTCTGAACTCTTTAAACTTTGAGAATACATCATATTTTTTCTTTCATAAAGAAAACCCACACATACCTTGAGAAATCATCAATGAATGTCATCATGTATTGCATACCCCCAATTGATGGTTGTTTAATGGGCCTGAATACATCAGAGTGAACTCACTCTAATGGTTCTTTTGCTTTAAACGTAGATTCCTCTTATGATAATTGGTGAACTTTACCATATTGGCACCCTACACAGATTGTGTCTATTTGCACGTCTAGTTGAGGAATCCCTTTAAGCATCAACTTCTTCACCATTACACTTAGCTTGGAATAGCTAACGTGACCTAACTGCATATGCCATAGGTCTGCTATCTCATTTCTTCTTGTCTTGTCTACATATACAGATTCTGCTGACATCATGTAGATTGATTCCAATCGTATATAAGATCATGATACACCTTCACATTTCAGGGACCGAACAATACATAGTGACTTGGTAATGTTAATTAAGCCACATATAGCAAGTTTTTCTTCATTCTTGGGACATAATAAACATCTTGAAATGGTACCTGGTTAGTATTATATCAAGGTGTATCTATCGTCTTATCGATGTGAGCTATCAGTATCCTTGAATTGTCAATTGTCACCACTACATGACCTCTTTTTTACTCAGACATGCTTTGCAACTTATGTTTATCTCCTGTCATATGATTTGAGCAGTCTAAATCTATGATCCAATCATTCTTGTAGTCAGTTTGTTCTAGTATTGTTACTATGAGAGCTAATTATTCTTCCTCTATAGTGAATAATGCTTCGGCATCCCAACTATCTTCACTATTCTCCTTAGAGCTAGAAGTAGTTGTATTACTTTCAACATGTTTTTTTCTACTCCAACAATCTTTTGCCATGTGACCCATCTTCCCACAATTGTAACACACCATCAAATTTTCTGGTGTTATTGTGATTCTTCCAAGCTCCCCTTGGACAAAAGCCTCCATTTCCTTGAGAAATTTTTCCTTTGTCACCATCCTTGTTAGATTCATTACCATTGTTTTGCTTGAAAGTGCCTCTGTTTTTGCTGGTGTAGAGCGCTTCTTCCTCACCCTTCAGCGAGACTTATCCCATTTGCTTAGCCATAACTTCTTGACCAGCCAGCAAATTCTCAAACTCAACAAGAGATGGTTGTGTCAGCCATCCTTGTATAGTGATAACAAACCCTCGATATTCAAGTCTCAAACCATGGATAATTACTCTTTATCATGGTTTTTCTAATAGGAGCTTTCGAATCTAAGTCTAAAATTTTGCGACATAACAACTTCACCTTGTAAAAGTACTAGGAAATCGTCATGTTGCGTTGCGCCATCAATAGCAACTCATTTTTGAGAAGTTGCAGTCTTGTATCATTCTTCTTCGAAAAGAGTGTTTCAAGCTTCCTTTGGTGTTTTGGCATCCCGAATGTGCTCCAACATTTCTTCTTCAACTGTGGTCTTTAAAGCAAACATCGTTTTGCCTGCTTTAATTTTTCACTACCACAAGATGCTGTTTACATCTTCCGTTGCTAGGAATGTAACTTCATCACCACTAACAACCTTCCACATGTCTTGACCTTGTAGGTAAGACTTCATACATGTTACCCATGTGTTATAGTTTTTGTTGTTGAGCTTCTTAATTCCTCCAACTACTTGAAGATCACCCATCATGTCGACAATACTTCGACTATACCGAATAAGCTTAACTAAGAAACTTACAGAGTATCAAATTGCTCACAACTCAAGATAGTTCACCTAAGAACGAACCTAGATCGTCTCGTTCTAATACCAATTGTTGAGTAAAATTTAGAATACACAACTCTAAATAACTAATATTAAATCCAAATAAGTAAACAAAAGACTTGTATTATACCCACAATAAAAAACACTATAACACATTTTCAAAAGTAACTCACAAATCGAAGAGAAATACAAATACTCAAAGAGAAAGCTTTCAACTCACACTCGAACTAAGAATACAAAGACTTGTTTGCTTTTGATGGGATGATTAAACCAAATACAAGATATGCTATTTATAGTCCTCATAATACAATCTACACCACATAAATATAAAATTAAGAAATAATTATAGTCATACAAATGTTATCATATTTTACACATTTTTCTTTTCTACATTTTTTTAGATTTTTTTTTTAAAAAATTTTCTTTAAACACTCCATGTATTGAATTAGTGTTGATTTTCAAGAATTTTATTGTACCTTTTAAATACAATAAAGCTCGATTAATATTGACTGTGAGGCAAAAAGTTAATGCGTTCCCAGATCATTCTTTTGTAGTAATTAGGTGTATATGTGTAGAACTCCTCAATAGAGTTTGAATTTTGTCATGTGAGTATGAATAACATTTTTGTCTTTACGATTTGTAGTTGGGTGTTTTGTAATTTCAATTCAAACAATGGTTTATTGCTTTGGATGAATTATTGGTTCCTCTGGACGAAGTTGACGTCAGTTGACATGGTTAACACCAGTTAATATATAGAATATAGAGAATAGTTAAAGTGGTAAGTAACGGGAAATTGGTATATTTTGGAAAATAATTATTCTTATTTTAATATATTTTACGCCTATTTTTAATTGTTACCGATGTAATATTTTTATTTAGATTATTGGTATATTTTTTTGGATAAATTTAATAATAATTTTAATAAACTAGTGTAACTTAAAGGTATCAATTATTGAAATGAATAAATTAAATGTATATTAATGACTTAAATTAAGATATTTAATGTGTATTAATTAAAAATAAGATTCAAAAAGGAAAAAAACCAAAAACAACTCATATTTAATCCACAAGTAATACTATTATAGATTATTTTTTTCTCCTTTTTTTCTCTCAAAAGTCTCTTTCTGCCATGTTAACTAGTTTGGACTACAACGTCAACATGGTGAGACCTAGGGGTGTCCGCGGTCTAGTTCAGTCCGGTTTTGAGTAAAAAAAGAATTAACTAAATTGAACCATTCATAATGCTCAAATAGGACTGGATCGGATCGTTTGGTTATCCAAAATGTTGTAACCGAACAGTTTGATCCGGTTTGATTAACGGTTTGGAATGATTAATAATACATAAATACGATACAGTTTAATATGATATAATCTAATAGGATAAAATCAAATGTGATGTTGATCAATTATCATACATAAATAGATATTATTGTTAAATACATAAATACATAAATAAATACACAATCTGTTATTGAAATTCAAAAGTAAAACATATTAGACATGAAGAAATGAAGTTCTAATATTTCATTTACACAAAATTCTTACCTATTGTTAATCATCAATGATCAATGTAATGTCTTTAATGAAATATACAATAAAATAAAATCATATATCATTAAATAATAATATTTAAAAAATAAAATTAGAAATAATTTTTAAGTCTTGCAATTACCTAAATCAACATATTCATAAATCTCTAGGTCATCATTGTATTTGATAAGACGACATAGTCATTAATGAAGGAACGAAATCAATCTTGACTACATATTAATGCCTCTACATTTTAGGATTCAAAGAACTCCTAAATTGATCAAGAATGTGTCCTCTTGTGCTAAAAGTCGATTCTGATGCAATAGTTGAAACTTGAACTGTTAACACATTACGTGCAATGAGAAAGATGATAGGAAACCTAAAAGAAATTTTCTTCCACCATTTCAATATATCAAACTTATCCAACATGACATTTTCACATGGAATGTTCAAATATTTTTCTACCTCAATTTTCAACTCCAAATTATTTTTATCCTCTAAGCATTTAAGAAATTTTCAACTTTCTTGCTTCATGAGATGAAGGAAACCTTCCTATTACATCTTGTGATTGAGTCACATTAGATTGAAAATCATTTCCATGCACTAACATATAGTAAACTTTGAACATATCTATAAAAGTATTTTTGACATTATCTCTCATAATATTTTGAATTGAAGTCCAACAATCACTAGTAAGACAAACTCTTTGCTTTTCACTTATGAAAAAGTTTCTCAAACTTTTTTTCTCATATAAATAAAGTTGAAACACATCCTTAGAAATTTTTGACGAGATGACACATGAAACTTAGGATGAATTTCAGTTATAAAATCTCTAAATCCCTCACCCTCAACAAACCTAAAAGACAATTCATCAATAATAATCATTTTTGCAAAAGCAACTCTAACAAGTTTTGCATCAAATGATACAACAACTAATTTATGAGTTATCGTATCACCCTCTCCCTTTTGTGTTTGAAAACTTAACATTTTTTTCCTCTATCTACTTCTTTAGGAATTTTCTTACATAAATTTTTGAAGTGATATATCATTGAAGTAGTTCCATTCTTTGTGGGATAAGCAGCATAACATTTTTTACAATAATGACATGTAACTCTAGGATTTTCCACATCATAGGGTAAAATATATGAAAAATGATTCCATATTTCTGACTTCAATTTTTTTGATTTTTTCATATCATATTTGTTATCTGGGTGAACATTATTTACTTCTATTCCTCTTTTTGAAGATGAGTCATTTAAATTCTATGGTAGATTTTCTATTTCCTCTGGATGAATTTCAGGTTCAATGTCTTCAATCATAGACATAGTAAAGTCTAAAAATTGACTTAGTCTAATAAACTCATGTAAATCATCATCACCTATATATAGAATATAGATTAGTACATATTCCTAATATATTAAAATATTAACTTCTATACTTAATGAAAAATAATTTTAAAACAAAAATAACTAAATGATCTTCGTTATAAACAATATGGCTGGAAGTAGGGGTGTCCATTTATACTAAAATTCAAATCCCAAATATTTTGCATGCTTAGATATAGCAATTTGACATTGGATATGGTCTTGTGAGTTTCCAAACCATACTAATTAGATCAGGCCAATCCATACTAATTAGATCAGGACGGAAAGATTATGATATAAACATGACAAAACATTATCCATTTCATTATAAACATATCAAAACAAACATAATTATATGCAATTATGTAGCTTAAATAAAACATTATATTTTCTGCTAGTAAAGAACATGTATGTTAATACTGAGTGAAGTCAGAAATCACATGATATTTCCTACTTGACTTTTTTATTAGAAATCATGGGAAAAAACATGAAAAGAACATGTTATTTTCTATTGAGCCTATGTTAATACTTTTAAAATGAAAATGATTTTTCAATAATGAAACAGAAAGCATATTGAAATAGAAAGCGTATTTATTATTTTAATCACGATTGAGACTTAAAGAATGAATAAAATATTAGTAATGTTGAGAATATATAATTGACATTGAAACTGAAAATGATATTTATTATCATTTTAAAAAAATGATTGAAACTAATAATTCAAAGCAATATCAAAAATAGACAAACACGATGTAATGATAATTTTGACACACACGGTTAGTGAAGGAGAGAAATAGAAATTAGGGGTGTCCAAAAACCCTATCATAAACTCAAAAAAATCCTATTAGAAACTCATTTAAGGAAGAATTTTAGAAATTAAAAAAATCCTATCAGAAACTCAAAAAAAAACCCTATCAGAAACTAAAAATAACCCTATCAAAAACTAAAAAAACAATAGGCTTGAACAATGTCTCATACACGAAATTGTACTGAGAATGTTTGGAGAAGTCACACAAAATAGTTCATCCATAAACTCAAACATATATTAGTCAACTCACCATATACCTATTTCGTCCATGAATGACAGGAAGCGAGGCAATGCGAGGAGATGTGGCTGGTTGGTGGTGGAGGCGACGCGAGGATGGCTAGGTGGTTGGGTGCTGTTGGAGACGACGACAACTAGCTAGGGTTTTTTGAGTCTCACTCTCGTAGACGCAGACGACCAGACTAAAAATGAAATAGGGTTAGGGTAATACGATTTCATAAAAAATTTATATATACAGTACGCAATTTAATTAAAAAAAATTAATTATTTATGAAAATCGGCCAGGTCCAGTCCAACCGGTTTATAATTTTTATAACCAGACCAAACCGTTTGAAAATTGGTTTTATTTCGATTTAAACCGATTTGGCCCAATTTTTGGACACCCCGAGTGAGACCGATCACTTTATTATTCCATTGCTATAATCGTTCTACAGCATTTTGATGAACTAAAACTAAGGTTAGACCAACTATTGCAAGTTTTGTTTAACCTTACAAGCTCTTTCACTTTTGGAGAAGAGTAGAAAGCTGACAAAATTTTGAGCAATAATAAGATAGTTTTGAACTCATCTGATTCATTCTATTTTTGACTAGTGCTTTTGGCTCGACAAATGGAGTGGGAAGAAATGCTATGTGCGGAAGATCTTTGTTGTTTTGGGTAATGATCCTACTTAGTGGAGATAGACTTCATTACCTGAGTCGAGGTATCTCTTGCCTTTATCTTTGTCATTGATTGATGTCATGCATGCTTAAGAACATTTGTCCTATAACAGATTGGAAAATAGAGAAAGGGGGAACAATAGGGAAAAAGTATAAAAATATGATAATTATTCATGATTCAAAATGGTCTTCTCTAAAACAAAAACAAGATAACAATAATCAATTAATTAAAGTTAAAAACTTCATTAAGAACATAAAATAATAAAATATTCAATCCCTATTGGATAATATTGAACTAAATTAGATCAGCCGTAATCTAAATTAATCATCTTTTATTTGCATCAATATTCTTCTATAGAAAATTTATTATCTCCCTATTGTTATAGAAATGTTGTCTCCCTCGACACATTATACTGCCTATATTGTTTTCAAAATAACAGCTGGTACTTATGGATTTGAATGCCAAGCTGTAGAAGCTACTGTTGGAAAGCTTGGTAGAGAAGCTAGTAAGTGGTCTGCCTATTTCGATCTGGAGAGAGGATGGAATAGCAGGAATGACATTATTCCATGAGATGTTGATAATCCATATATCAGATACAATTTATGGTGGCAAAAGACAGTGCATAGAGAAAGTTCGGTTTATTGCGAGAATATTCCAAATAAAAGAGAAGATGGGTGGCTGGAAATTGAATTGGGTGAATTCTACTGTGAAGAAGGACAAATTGGAGAACTTGGAATGAGTGTTTTAGAGACTGTTAGTGTTAGCCAGTGGAAGTCTGGTCTCATTGTTGAAGGGATAGAGATAAGGCCAAAAGGAAAACTGAAAGGTGCTCTCTAAACGTTTGATGTCTAATGTTATACATGGTACTGAATGTGAAAGTTTATAAAATATATATTTAATTAATCTAGAAGGAGGTGAATAGGTTATTTTTAATTTTTATCAAGTTTATAATTTAATAACCTAAACAAATCGGCCAGACATATACTTGTGTGTAAGAGTAAAATGCAAAAATTATAACACATGATATTTTTAGGTAAAAACAACCAAGGCCACGACAATGACTTAAGAGGAAAACCTAAGGTCCATTGGACCATCTAACTTTCCATTATGAAAATCAAATGTTTAAGTACAAACTCGGTCTTATGCTACATTCCTTAGGATATTGTCCCAATGTATTTTACTTACGTGCCCCTACTCTATTTTCACAGTTTCCAAGATTAACGTGAGCGGTTTCCAAACCAACGTTCCAATAAGCTCCCCCCGTCAATCAGATCGTTCACAAATCAACTAAAAAAAAAGGTTAGCACAAAAAAAAACACAAGTGCCACGTGTATTTTAGAATGAATTTAATAATGAATAATCATAACAAGATGATTTAAAACAAATGTCATTTAAACCAAATCAACTAGAATATTCTAGAGCAAAAAGATTACGCATAATTTCAATAACAATAATTTCTTTAAAATTTAATAATTAAATCAAATAATCATGATCGTTCATAAAATTATTTAATCTAAATACCTAAAAATCAAATAAAAAAGAATTAAATTAATATATATATATATATATATTAATTACCTTTTCTCCTTTAGTGATCACCTTTCAATATATATACCTATATGTAAAGTTACCTTTGCTTTGTTGCCTAATATGATTTCCTGAAGAAGTATTACTCTAAAGAATATTAATTAATCTCAACATCTCGTTAATTAGCCCCACTTAAGATCATTTTTAAAGAAGATTAATTAATCTGTGGTTGATGTGATACTCACTTTTTCTTTTCAGCAACCTTTTGTTTTTCTCATACAGTTTTCGTTTCTCCTCCTTCGGCAGCTTTTCTTCTAATTTTTTTTCTCACTTTAACCCTAATATATCTATTTATATATATATATATATATAATAATAATAATAATAATAATAATAATAATAATAACTAGTAGTATTAAGGTTAAATGTATTTTGAGCTTAATTTTTCAAAGCCCATTAAAACATATCTTAAAAATATTAAGACACATAAGAAAATATTTAAACACCAAAAATAATTTTAAATTTATAAACATGTACTATTAAATATATAAATGCAATTATATGTGCTATAGTTATAAAAAACATACATGAAGTACGAATATTTGGAACTTGAACATTTGTTTGGCTATTCTTGATAAACTTGATAGTAGGCCTAAAAACAAATTTACAAGTAAATATTTTGTCCACGAAAATAGACAACACTCATAATCCTTACAAACTCCTTCTTTTTGACATACAAGAAGGACAAAGTATTAGACAAAGTAATATGCTTTAAACTTCCCGTAAGTTCTATCACTCTCTAACTTAGAAACGAATTAAAAAGGTAATAAATAAAAATCTAATGATTTTTTTTTTCATAACTAGCCATATTAGGTATTAAACTCATTTAATTACAAGCAAGCACACAAACAATTGAGAACTCATCATTTTTTTTAACTCCAATTTTGATTATTTATCATATAAATAAATAAGTAAAATAGAAGAGGTGCACACGCACACTTCACACATATAATGACATACTGACATTTACTTAAAGTAGTATATATGTTTAAACTCCACAAATATGTCAATTAATTCATTTATAACTTATCAAGAAAGACTCAAATGAAAACAAATATCAACTATCATGTAAAACCATAATCAAGTCTTAAATCTCACAAAATAAAATATATCTACAAAAGGAGGACTTAATTTATATATATATATATATATATATGAGGTAAATGATATATATTTTTTTATATATATATTTTTATAACCTCTATTGGCTCTTTCTTTTTGTGCATACAATGTATAAGATTTATAAGTAGTCACTTTTAGCATAATCTTTTTTTTTGTGCACGAGCCATAAACCTAGCATGATGACTTTCACACTAGTTGTGAGGTAGCCCTCTCCGCTCACTGCGGTAGCTTCACACATCACAGTAGGTAGCCATCTCAATACTAGGTGCCTCCATATGGTAAAGTTTTTTTTTTTAAAGCAAGAAATATAACTCAACACAATTTTACAGTCAAGATTAGTTAAAGTCCTAGAATCTTTCAAGAAAATTCATAAACTTCAAGCATAACATATATGTGTGTTCGTGAGTGTGTGAATAAGTTCATGTCAACATCGATCATCACATGTACAAGAATATGTGTATGCGTAAGCCAAAATTGTAGAATAATTTATACAATAAATATCAAAATGAGTTGAGTCACTAAATATGAGATTATGTGTATGTAAGTATTAAATAAGTCAAATACCATGTTGGCCAAACAAGGATGCTATTATTTTTTTTGTAATAAAATTTGAAATTCAATTTGAGGGAGAAATTCCCAAGGCACTTCTGAGATACTCAAATCTTTGAGTGTCTATGGCTTTAGTGAATATATCAGCTAATTGTCTCTCAGTAGGTACAAACTCAAGTGTCACTATTTTTTCTTCAACTAATTTTCGAATAAAGTGATACCTAATGTCAATGTGCTTAGTTCTAGAATGTTGAACCGGGTTCTTAGAAATACATATAGCACTAGAGTTATCACAATATAAGGGCATCATACCTTGTGGTTGACCGTAGTCCTTGAGCATGTTTTTCATCCAAAGCATTTGTGTGCAAGAGCTTCCTGCAGCAATGTATTCCGCTTCAGCTGTAGAGAGTGAGATAGAGTTCTACTTTTTACTGTGCCATGATACTAAGTTGTTTCCAATATAGAAACAACCACCTGATGTGCTCTTCCTATCATCCTAGTTTCCTGCCCAGTCGGCATCTGTAAAACCACTTACTTCACAAGTAGTTTCAATAGTAAAATATAAACCATAATTACTTGTTCCTGAGATATACCTGATGATTCTCTTTACATTTTCTAAGTGTGATTCCTTAGGGTCAGCTTGATAACGGGCACACACACCAACACTAAAATGCACAAAATCATCTACCAGTGTACTAGATATGGATCCAAAAACTATGTCATCCACATAAATTTAAGCAATAAAGATCTCGTCACTACTCATTTTAATGAATAAAGTCTTATCAACTCCCCCTCGAATAAATCCCTTGTTCAAAAGATAGTTGGTAAGTCTCTTATACCATGCTCGTGGAGCTTGTTTCAAACCATAAAGAGCCTTTTTGAGTTTGTAAACATGATTTGGAAATTTCGGATCAACAAATCCTTTTGGTTGTTCCGTGTACACCTCCTCATTCAAAAAACCATTCAAAATGGCAGACTTAACATCCATTTGATATAATTTGAACTTCATATGATAGGAAATGGCCAGTAAAATCCTAATTGACTCTAGTCTAGCTACAGGTGCGAATGTTTCATCAAAGTCAACTCCTTCTACTTGCGTGTAGCCTTGAGCTACTAACCTAGCCTTATTTCTAACAACAATGTCATGCTCATCAGATTTATTTTTGAACACCCATTTTGTTCCAATAACATTTTTGTTTTTAGGCTTAGGTACTAATACCCACACATGATTTCTTTCAAATTGAGATAACTCATCCTGCATGGCATTTATCCAAAATTCATCCCTAAGGGCTTCATTCACATTTTTTTGTTGAACCTGATAAACATAGCATAAATGGGTTACCTCACTTATTTGTCTTCTTCTTGTTACCATGCTTGCATTAGGATCTCTAATTATATTCTTAATAGGATGATTTTTTGAAGTTTGAGTTGGATTTATTATTGATGAGGTTGATGCTTCTTCCTTCTTTTCTTCTATTTCCTCTAACTCTTCTTCTTTTATTCCAATTGTGTCACTGGTCATTGTTAATTGAGGTGTTATGAAATTTCCTTCATTTCCAACTTCTTCACTTGTAATCTTCTTATCTCCATCATCTATAATGACATTTATGGATTCCATAGCTACATTAGTTCTACAATTGAAGACTCTATAAGCTATACTATTTAGGGAATAACCAAGAAAAATACCTTCATCACTTCTTCAATCAAACTTACCCAAATCTTCTCGATCTCTAAGTATGTAGCATTTACTTCCAAAAACATGCACAAATTTTAGATTGGGTTTTTTACCTCTCCATATCTCATAGGGAGTTTGGTTTGTACCTGGGCGAAGATATACATGATTTATAATGTGACATGCAGTGTTTATAGCTTCAGCCCAAAACCTTTTGGAGACTCTCTTGCCATCTCTTGAAGTATCCTATTTTTCCTTTCAACTACTCCATTTTGTTGAGGTGTGATTGGAGCAGAGAATTCATGAAAGATACCATGTTCTTTGCAGAAGTTAGCATACTTGGTATTTTCAAATTATTTTCCATGGTTTGCTCTCAGTCTCTTGATGGTTACTATTTTGTCACCTGCTTCAACCTGGACCCTTGTACAATATGAGATGAAGAACTCAAAAGCATCTAACTTGTCTCTAAGAAAGTCTACCCATGTGTAGCGAGAAAAGTCATCTACTACAACTATGATATATTTCTTACCTCCAATACTTTCTGTTCTAATAGGACCCATAAGGTCAATATGTATCAATTTCAATACTCTATTTGTATTTATACTCTTGATCTTCTTATGAGCAATCCTAGTTTGTTTACCCAATTGACATGGTCCACATATAGGTGTTTCAATTTTTGAAAGAATAGGTAAACCATGCACAGTCTCAATTTTACTTAATCTAACCAGATCTTTAAAATTCATATGACCTAGCTTTTCGTGCAACAAGGTAGTTGAGTCATTGCTAGCAAGGTTATATGTTTCTGTGGGTAATGTATCAATACAATAACAATTGTCATGTGATTTGATTCCCTTAATCATACATTCACCTTTTTTATCTGTTACAATACAATGATTGTTTGTAAATTGCACATTAAAATCACTATCACATATTTGACTTATGCTAATCAAGTTTGCCTTAAGTCCTTCCACATATAAAATTTCATCAAGTTTAGGGATACCCTCTATTTGAACAGAGCCTTTTCCAATAATTTTAGATGTTTTACCATCACCAAAGGTAACTGTCCCTTCATTGTATTCCTTAAAGGTTTTAAACAAAGAATGATTCCCCGTCATGTGTCTAGAGAATCCACTATCAAAATACCAAGCGGTATTTGATTTAACTTTAAATGCTATATGGGCCACAAAGCAGTGCAACTCAGATTTCTTAACCCATCCTTTTTTAATTTTGGACATTTGAGTTACCGGTTTCTTATATTCCTCTTTTTGTGTAGTTCTTGTAGTAAAAACTTTACGTTTTGAAATTTTTTGAGGTGCTTTAGAAACATTTGTATTCATGAAAGAATCATAAGCATAAAGAAATATACACTTAGGTCTAATATGTCATTTCCTACCACAATGATGATAGATGGGAACAAACTGAATTTTCTTAGAATGATAAGGTGCAAAAACTACCTTCCTTGCTTGAGCAATAGTGGGTTTTACAAATTGAGTTTTGGATGATGAAGGTGTTGATTGTTCATCTATGTATCCAAGACCTCTCTTATCTCCATGTGGCTTTCCATAGTCTAGGACTTTGGTTAATTTTTCAGTACCAATGGTCAAATTCTTCATTGTTTTTTTAGCAATACTAAGTTCTTGCCTAAGATTTTTGTTTTCCTCAATGGTTTCTGCAAGTCTTAAATTCAAAGCATTAATATGATCATACAATTCCTTTTTATCTTTCTCTAGGTTAGAGGAATTTGTTTTGTGAACATTGATGATATCATTAAGTTTAGTTATTTCCACAAGCAATTTATCTCTCTCTTCCATGGCACCTAGACAATCCATGAATAGTTCCTCATAATTCGATACATTAAACTTAGACAGTAAGAGAGAAGAGTTTACTTCCTCATTTTCTTCATCCAAGCTAAGGTTGGAGTCATTGTGATGTGCATTGGTAGTTGTGGTGAAGGCACAATAATTAGTGTCATCATCCTCTGAGGTACTAGCATTGTCCTGCTCACTTTCTGTGTCACTGAGTGTAGCATTAAAGGCTTTTCCAAATTTCTTTTTATTGTTAGCACAATCTGTAGAAATATGACCAAATCCCCCACAAGTAAATCATTGAGGACTAGTGCGCTTACTTTTCTTACCATCAAGGAAGGGAGACTTGATTTCCCTTTACTTTCGGTCATTCGAACAACTGGATTGTCCCTTATTGGAGTGATTATTATGTTGACCCTTCTTCTTCATGAACTTCTTAAATTTCCGTGCTAGAAGACTAGTGACTCATCATTCATATCATCATCACTATCAGAGATGTCCTTTTTAGAGCTTTTGAATGCCACATTCTTATTTTTCTTGGGTGGATCAAGAGAAAGCTCATAAGTTTGGATTGACCTAACAAGTTCATCAATTTTTAGTGTGTTTACATTCTTGCTTTCCTCTATCGCTGTAACTTTCATCTTATAGTCAGTTGTTAAAGAGCTAAGGAGTTTGCGCACTTGTATAGGTTGTGGAATTTTCTCACCAAGGTTAGAACAAGCATTAGTGATATCACAGAAGCGAGCATAGAATTGACCAAAAGTTTCGTTGTTACTCATTTTAATAGAATCAAACTCAAATGTTAGCAATCTCAATTTTGTTTGTTTTACTTGGGAAGTTCCTTCATGAGCAAGAGCAAGTGCATTCCATGCATCTTTAGCAATCTCACAGTCGGAGATGCGACGGAACTCATCCATCGACACTGCAGCGAATATTGAGCTTAGACCTTTTTGGTTTGCCCCACTAAGGGTGCGTTCTTCAGTGGTCTAGTCTCTTCTTGGCTTTATGATTGTTACACCATCTGTCGTTACTGAAGGTGGTTTCCAACTATCAAGAATAGTATCCCAGACTTTTTCATCTTGTCTAAGAAAGGCTTACATGCGAGCCTTCCAATAAGGGTAATTAAACCCATCAAAGAGTGGTGGTCTAATAGATGACCTACCTTCTTTCATTTGGTCTATAACTAAGTGTGTCTAGTGTCGGCTCTGATACCAATTGAAAGTTTATAAAATATGGACCTGATTAACCTAGAGGGGGGTGAATAGGTTATTTTTAATTTTTATCAAGTTTATAATTTAATAACCTAAACAAAGCGGCCAGATATGTAATCGTGTGTAAGAGTAAAGTGCGAAAATTATAACACACGATATTTTTAGGTGGAAATAACAATAACCTAAGAGGAAAACCACCGGTCCACCGAACCACCTAACTTTCCACTATGAAAATCAAATGTTTAAGTACAAAATCGGTCTTATGCTACCCTTCCTAGGATACTGCCCCAATGTACTTTACTTACGAGCCCCTGCTCTGTTTTCACAGTTTCCAATATTAACGTGAGCAGTTTCCATATCAACGTTTCAATAAGCTCCCCGCCAATCAGATCGTTCACAAATCAACTGCAAAAAAAAATCTTAGCACAAAAAAAAACGCAAGTGCCCATGTGTGTTCTAGAACGGATTTAATAATGAATAATCATAACTAGATGATTTAAAATAAATATCATTTAAAACAAATCAACTAGAATATTCTAGAGCAAAAAGATTACACATAATTTAAGTAACAATAACTTCTTTGAAATTTAAGTAACAATAACTTCTTTGAAATTTAATAATTAAATCAAATAATTATGATCGTTGATAAAATTATTTAATCTAAATACCTAAAAATCAAATAAAAAAATTAAATTAATTAATATAAATCAATATATATATATATATATATTAATTACCTATATGTAAAGTTACCTTTGCTTTGCTGCCTAATATGATTTCCTGATGAAGTATTACTCTAAAGTGTTGGGAAATAACGCAAATTTCTGATAAGCCAGAATTATGAGAAAGCAAGAATAGAAAAATAACACACAAATTTGATAACGGAGTTTGGCCAATCTTGCTTATGTCTCCGGACCTGCTGTAGATCTTTTTACTGAAAGAGGAGAAATTACACAAGATGTTTACAACGCTCACAACTCACAACCCAATAACACCCAAGAAAATTACTCTCAATTTTCTCTCACAAAAACTTTTCTCTCACAAAAGCTTTTCTCTCAATTGGAATGAACACTTTGGATGATTAATTCATTACAATTACACATCTATTTATAGGAAAATTCACTCATTGAATTACTCCTTAAATTAATGGTTCCTTAAATTGCTCCTTGAATTAAGCTCCTTGTTTTGCTCCATGAATTGCTCCTTATTTTGCTCCATGTTTTGCTCCTTAATTTGCTCCTTAAAATAAGGATCTTTATAACAATCTCCCACTTGAAGACTGATTTCAATCTGTCTTCACACCTTGATCAACTGAAGTTACTCTAGCAAAGGAACTTCAGTTTGTCAATAGTCACCACCTTTGTTAATATATATGCTGGATTTTTGCTCCCTTGAATCTTCTCCAGTATTAACACATCATCTTCCAATAGAGATATGATGAAGTGATAACGAAGTCCAATATGCTTTGTTCTAGAATGAAATGCTGAATTCTTCGCCAAGTGTATTGCACTTTGACTATCACTATGCAGAACATTCTTCTCTTGTTTGAATCCCAGCTCAATTAACAAACCTTGAAGCCATATCATCTATTTACTAGCTTCGCCATCGCTACATTACCTTTTTATGTAGTGGATAGAGTGACAATTTTCCGTATTTGTGACATCCAACTAACGGTATAGTTCCAACATAGAATATATAACTAAATGGTGCTTCTTCGGTGATCAACTTCACCTCCAAAGTCTGCTGTCTACACATACCCTCGTACTTTTAACTCTCCTTTACTAAAGTACAAGCACTTTTCGTGGTGCCTCGTAGATACCTCAAAATCCACTCGATTTGCTTCCCGATGAGTTTTCCCTGGATTTGACATAACCGCTAACAACTCGCGGCTGCGTACGGCCAATGTCCGGTCTCGCATGCACTATCACAGCACATCAAACTTCCAATGGGCGAGGTAGTGAACCTTAGCCATGAATTCTCTCTCTTCCTTTGTCCGAGGGGACCGATCCTTGGATAGGCGAAAATGACCGGCTGCGGGTGTGCTTCTTGACTTGGCATCACCCATGTTGAATCTCTTCAAAACATGATTGATGTACTCTTCCTGAGATAACTGCAAGGATCCTTTCTTCTTATTTCTTGTGATTTGCATTCCAAGAATCTTCTTTGCTGGACCCAAGTCTTTCATGTCAAACTCTTTTGACAATTGTTGCTTCAACCTTTTAATATCATACATATCTGAACCCGCTACTAACATATCATCAACATAAAGTAGTAAAATGATATAAATGGGCCTATATCTCTTGAAGTAGCAACAATGATCAGCATTGTACTTCTGGAAACCTTCCTTGTGCATGAAGCTATCAAACTTTCTGTACCATTGTCTCGGGGCTTGTTTCAGGCCATACAAACTCTTCTTAAGTCTGCACACCATGTTCTTCTTCCCTCTTTCGAGAAACCTTCGGTGGTACATGTATATCTCTTCATCCCAAATCTCTCAGCGAAGGAATGCGTCTTCACATCCAACCGTTCCAAGATGAAGATCTTCAATGGCTACAATACTCAATACCGATCTCGATAGTATTGAGATTCACAACGGGGAGCGAAAATGTCGGTGTAATCAACTCCTTCCTTTTGTTGAAACCCTTTGACAACTAGGCGGGCTTTGTATCTCTTGGAACCATCACGCTCCTCTTTCACCCAAGACACCCATTTGTCATGTGAAGTGCCTTCTTTCCCACAGGCAACTCAGCTAGTTCCCATGTTCGGTTGGAGCTGAGGGATTTTATTTCTTGTTTCATAGACAGCTCTCACTTGTTGGAATCTCGAGTACGACAAGCTTCATCGTAGCATTCAGGGCTCCTCCATCAATCAATGAACATATAGTTCATGTATCTCCCTGTTAGGCACACGTAGAGGTCGAGAAGACCTTCTCAATACGAGGAGTTGGAGTAAGAGGTTGTGGTGTGTCGAATGTTGTGGTACTACTTTGTCCAACAAGTTCTTACAGTCGAGGACTTGTTACAATTGGTTCCACATTGGAAGTATACGGGACATCATTTGAATCGCAAATACCGACTCATTCTCATTCTGAGTCATTGGCGTCTATTTTATGCATGTCCTTATACATCACCCTTTTTCGTTGAAAATCACATCTCTCACTGGATAACTTTCTTCTTTTCCTCATCCCAAACGCGGTAGCCAAACTCATCCTCACCATAGCCCAATGAATGTGCATTTCTTGGATTTGGGATCAAGCTTATTCCTTGATCACCGATATGCACAAAATTCTACATGTACCGAAACTTTTAGATGTGATAGTTTCCACCTCTTTTCCGCTCCATACCTCCTCCGTATTCTACGCTCCAATGGAACATATGGGCCTCGGTTGATCAAGTAAGCCGCCGTGTTGACCGCTTTTGCCCGAGGTGCACTGGTGGCAGGCTATATACGAATGCTTCCGGCTCTTCGTCAACGTTCGGTTCGTACGCTCGCCTACACCATTGTGTTGAAGCGTGCCTCGGCATAGTTCTTTCCATTCGATCCCGTGCTCATAGCGAGAAATTTTTGAATACGGTGTCTTCATATTCACCACCATTTATCGGTTCTCGAGCTTGATCTTTAAACCCGTCTCATTTTCCACCATAGCTTTCCATCTCGAAAGCCTCGAAATACTTCAAACTTATGCTTTAGAAAGTAAACCCATACCTTGAGAGTGATCATCAATGAAAGTCACGAAGTAGGGTTTCCCACCAAATAGATGAGACGGTCGTTGGTCCCCAAACATCGAGTGAATAAGGTCTAGTCTTTCCTTCTTTGGGATTACGTAACTTGTCCGAAAGCCGACTCTCTTTGCTTTCAAGTATGCAATCTTCGCACGTATCTATCTCCTAGACTGTAGAACTGGAAGTTTTCCCTTGAAGGCATAATCTTCATCCCTCTCACTCATGGCCTAGTCTACAGTGCCACATGATTTGGTGTTTCATTGCTTCGAGAATTGTAATTGAACAACGTGCCTCTACTTGTCGTGTAAAGAGTGCCACTTTTCTTGCCTCGAGCAAGCTATCGCACCCTTTGAAATCTTCCAATCATCACCATGGAAGATTGTAGTGTAACCTTCACCGGCCAACCGCCCCACCGGTGAGATTAAGTTCCTTCTACGAGATCGGGAATATGCGACATCCTTCGCTCCCAAACAGATCCGTTCAACTTAATCTTCACTACACCTTTGCCAATAATAGACATGGTTGATCATCACCAAGATATACCTTTCCAAGGTTTCTGGGGACATATTTCTCGAAGAATTCTTTTTGTGAAGTAGCATGGAACGATGCTCCAGAGTCTAACACCCAAGATTCTTCCTCGCTCTCCAAAGAGCATATCAATGCATCGTCTCCTCCTCAAGTGGAAGTAACATTTGCCTCTGCCTTCACTTGTTTGTCCTTGATTGCACTCTTGCACCGATTTTTTGTAGTGCAGGTTCTTCCACAATTCCACGACACTCGATAGTCTTCGAGCCATGGGAATTATTAGATTCCCCGGATTGGACCTCTGTCCTTTCGATCTACCTCATACGTTACGCCATGTCCCATTCCCTTTAGTTGAATTTCTTCCTCTTGACTCTATATGCAAAACTGAAGAAGTTGATGATTCACCTGACTCTATACGTCGAATCTCTTCACTGAGAACTAGATCACGAACATCGTCAAATTTCAACTTATTGCTTCCTGACGAGCTACTCACATCCGTGACAGTAGCATTCCAACTTTCTGGTAAAGAGGATAAAAGTATTAATGCTCGTACTTCTTCATCGAATTCAATTTCCACTGAACTCAACTGGGTTGTGACTGTTTTGAGTTCATTGAGATGTTGAGCTACCGATGCACCTTCATTCATCCGCAAATTGAACAAATGCCTCATCAAGTGCACTTTGTTTGAGGCCCGATAACGGCTTCATACATATTGGAGAGACCTGCCATAAGACCCGCCGTGGTCTTTTCCTTTGCTATGTTGAAGGCAACATTACGGGATAGCGTCAATCGAATAACTCCGAGGGCTTGTTTGTCTAGAAGATTCCAATCTTCTTCCTTCATAGCTTTTGGTTTCTTCCCTGAGAGAGGTTGATATAGATTTCTTTGATACAGATAATCCTCTATTTGCATTTTCCAAAACCCAAAATCTGTGACATCAAATTTCTAGAGTTTCACCCTTCCTTCATCTGCGGCCATTGCTCCCACTAAAATCTGACTTCCTCTGTATCGTTTCTGACTATTTTTGTAAATCACCGTGTATTAGAACACCTCCGTCAAAGAACAAATATCGTCAACAAAATTTCACTATTCACGTAATTCACTATTAATGTAAATAGTAACCTTGCAGAAAATTGACAGAAATCATCACCAATAGCTCTGATACCAGTTGTTGGGAAATAACACAAATTCCTGATAAGCCAGATTTATGAGAAAACAAGAATAGAAAAATAACACACAAATTTGAGAACGGAGTTCGGCCAATCTTGCTTACGTCTCCGGACCTGCTGTAGATCTTTTTACTCAAAGGGGAGAAATTACACAAGATGTTTACAACACTCACAACTCACAACCCAATAACACCCAAGAAAATTGCTCTCACAAAAACTTTTCTCTCAATTGGAACGAACACTTTGGATGATTAATTCATTACAATTACACATCTATTTATAGGAAAATTCACTCATTGAATTACTCCTTAAATTAATGGTTCCTTAAATTGCTCCTTGAATTAAACTCCTTGTTTTGCTCCATGAATTGCTCCATGTTTTGCTACTTAAATTAAGTAGCTTTATAACATAAAATAAAGAATATTAATTAATCTCAATATCTCGTTAATTAGCCCATCACACTTAATATAACTTTTAAATAAGATTAATTAATCTGTGGTTGATGTGATACTCCTCAGTTTTTCTTTTCAGGAACCTTTTGTTTTTCTCGTACAGTTTTCGTTTCTCTTCCTTCGGCAGCTTTTCTTCTATTTTTTTTCCAACACTTTAACCCTAATATATTTATATATATAGATAATAATAATAATAATACCTAGTATTAGGGTTAAATGTATTTTGGATTTAATTTTTCAAAATTTATTAAAACACATCTTAAAAATATTAAGACACATAAAAAAATATTTAAACACCAAAAATAATTTTAGATTTATAAACATGTATTATTAAATGTATAAATACAATCATATGTGTCGTAGTTATAAGAAATATACCTAAAGTACGAATATTTAAAACTTGAATATTTGTTCGGTTGTTATTGATAAACTTGATAACAAGCTTAAAAATAAATTTATAAGTAAATATTTTGTCAACGAAAATAAAACACTCGTAATTATAGAATGGTTTTTACGGTTACAGGAAAGGTCAAAACTACATGGCAAGTGCTGAAATTTTTTGAAACTTAAAAGTACCAAGTTCTGCCTCAAGATCATAAATCTATGGGAAGGGAAAGTTATAATGCACAGCAGGCTAAGGGCGTGCTTTGGCTCGTAAGTGTTTTCAAATTTTCAAGATACTTTTAGTCATTGTTTCAACTTTAGTGGAGAAAATATTCAATATAATATGTTATAAGTTTCTATTAATAGTTAATCTCATTATCATTTTTAACATTTTTTTCCTTTTTTTATAAAAATCAAAACTCAAAATGATATCATTTCACCATGTATCTATGTTTTATTTAAGATTCTTTCCTTATAACTTGATATATGTTTCCATTCTAAAATAATTACTATTATTATTATTATTATTATTATTAATTTATGTCAAATACTTAAATATTTTCATTTTTGAAAGACATACAATTTTAATTTATTTCAAACACTTCTAATATAACCCCATCTTAAAAAAATATAAAAAATTTATGTAACTTATTTTCTTAATGATCCATCATTTATGTAATTTTTGACCAAAAAAATTTGTCATCCATTTATACCAGTTATTTAGCTGTGACAAGTGTTTGCCTGTTAAACATAAAAAGGGTTTCATGATTCATGACAAATAGAAAAGGGGAAGGAATATATATATATATATATATATATATATATATATATATATATATATATATATATATATATATATATATATATATAATGGGAGAAAGATAATGATGCAGTACAAGTAAAGATAATGATGCGTTAAGAAGTACCATTTTTCACTGGAAAAAAGCTGGTTGCTAATAAGTAATTACCAGCGTTTTTAGTAGAATAATAAGCCTTATTATTATCTCTCATAAGATATTTGGGTTGGAATCCTTAACTCAATTTTTTTTCTTTTTCAAGTTTAGTAGCTAATATTCCTGGTAAGTGAAAACATGCGGATATATTAATTAACGTTCTTCTTGCTTAAAATAACAAAAGCAGGTTCTCCCTTTCCAAGAAGTTTTACCTAAAACAGGTTCATAGATCACACGAAGAATCTATATTACTAGAAGTGAAGTTTAGTTTTAATTTAGTTGCATAAATAAATAATTATGAGTAACTGTAAAATAATAAATAATGAGAAAAATAAATGACACACAATGATTTAAATGATTCAACTTTTCAATGTGAAAAGTTTACTCTATTGATGACAGCATACCGAATAAAATCTATTAATATTCAAATGGAGATACAAATAACAATCTTCAGAAAGATTCACAAAATATATAAAAAAACTCAAATATATCGATAAAATATCTTCTTCTAATTTACTAGTAATATATAACAAAATAAATTAACAAACTTATTATTAAATCAAATATTACCATACAAATGATATCAACAGCTTACTTAACTTCATATTTGTGTCTATGCTACTTCCTATTATGTTTCGACAGCTTTTGATTTTGGTTGAATTTAGAAGAACTCTCAAAAAATATATGAATGGAAGTTGTATGAATCGATGAGTCTCAACTTCTCTATCTGTTGTGCTCTACTCTTAGTTTTTTTTCTCTCTACGTCAACTGTGTTCTCTATTCTCACCATATCTACTGAGAAGGAAAGAATGTATATATATATTCAAGTATGATAGCGTTTTAATATATGGTTTTGGGTTTTGTGCCTTAATGATTTGGGTCAATACTCAACAAATCTCCACCTTGGCTCAAAACAGAAAACAAGTTCTTCAAATATGAAATTCCTTGGATTACCAAATAACTATCGTCCAAAGCCCCGAAGGGTGATCATCTTCTGCAAATACCAATCAAGTCCAAGCAATGCTTGAACTTGATAAATGAAACTGGTTTGGTTAACATATCAACTGGATTCTCTATATTGATTATTTTATCGACAACAAGAGCACCCTAAGAGACAATGTTAAGAACGAAGTAAAATCTGGCATCAATGTGTTTGGTTCTTTCATGATATATAGTATTCTTAGTCAAGTATATCACACTCTAACTATCACAAAACATAATAGAAGTATCCTACTGTAAACCCAAATCACAAACCAAACCTCTAAGCCAAATGGATTTTTTCACTGCTTCTGCTGCTGCCATATATTCTACATCTGTCGTAGACAAAGCAACTATAGACTATAAAGTAGCATTCCATCTAATGGCATAATGAGAAAGAGCGAAGACATAGCCCGTTAGAGATCTTCTTTTATCCAAATCACCAGCATAATCAGAGTCCACATAGCCAATAACACTACAACCGGTATTAGAACTTCTATCATATACCAAACCAAAATTAAATGTGCCTCTCAAATACCGAAGTATCCATTTCACTGCTTGCCAATAACCATTACCAAGATTACCCACATATCTACTGACAACACTAACTGCACGTGAAATGTCTGGATGAGTACAAATCATAGCATACATCAAACTACTAATGATACTAACGTATGGAACCTGAGACATGTACCGATCTTCTTCTTCTAACTATGGTGACAATTCCAAAGAAAGATTGAAATGCGTAACTAATGACGTACTTACAGGTTTAGACTCTTTCATACCAAAGCATTCAAGAACATTTTCAATATAACTTTTCTGAGTCAAATAAAGCTTGCTCGCTTATCTATCTCTGTAAATTTTCATGCCAAAAATTTTCTTTAATGCACCCAAATATTTGTTCTCAAACCAACCACTAAGTTGAGACTTTAATTTCTGAATCTTAAAATTATTCTTAGAAGCAATAAACATGTCATCAACATAAAGCAATAAATAGATAGACGAACCATCATGGAATCTTTTATAATAAACACAACTATAATAATCACTCCTAGAGTAACCATGATCAATCATAAAAGAATCAAACCGTTTATACCACTATTTAGGGTATTGCTTCAACCCATATAAATACTTTTTCAATGATCAAACATGATCTTCCTTACTTGGAACAACAAACCCCTCTGGTTGATGCATATATATTTGTTCCTCAATCTCACCATGTAAGAAAGCTACTTTGGCATTAAGCTTTTCTAATTCCATGTCAAACAATGCAACCACAACAAGCAACACACGAATAGAACTATGTTTCACAACAGGTGAAAATACTTCATTGAAGTCAATACCTTTTTTCTAACAATAGTCCTTCGCAACAACACGTGCCTTGAACCTAGTTGCTTCAACCTCATGTATACCTTCCTTTTTCTTGAAAACCCATTTGTTTCCAACAATCTTCTGGCCCTTAGGCGATTTCACCAATTCCAAAGTATAATTCTTATGAAGTGGTTCAATCTCTTCATTCATAGCAACCAACCACTGAACAGACTCATCATAAGTGACAGCTTCATGATACCTAGAAGGTTCATGCACCTCAATAGACTCTTCCATAGACAATGTAAAAGAAACTAAGTCTACATCTACGTACCTTTGAGGGCATTGAATCTCTCTTATTCCTTTACCCTTAGCGATACTATATGGTTGTTCATGTTGCTCTTCTGCTACATTTGAGCAAAATCATTTATCTCTTCCACAGATGGCTGATTTGAAGTACCCTTTTACACTTGACTAGGAGCTTCACTCTCAATCTCCACCTGCTTACTAACACCGTGGTCGTTACCTGCAATAATAGACTCATTTTCTTTTCCAACATGGAAAACTCCTCAAACTTAACATCTTGACTAATAAAAAATTTATATGACTTGGGTTCAACACACCATAATCTATAACCCTTCACTCTAGAAAGATATCCTAAAAATATGCATTTTAATGCCCTAGGCTCAAGTTTACCATCATTAACATGAGCATAAGTAGGACAACCAAAAAATTTCAAATTAGAATAATTAGCAGGAGTACCAAAGAATACCTCAAACAGAGTCTTCAACTCAATTGTAGTAGATGGAGACCGATTCACCATATAGCAAGTATGGTTACAAGCTTCAGCCCAAAAGGTTTTATCCAAGTCAACTTGAAAAAGCATACAACGAGCTCTTTCTAAGATAGTTCTATTCATACGTTTTGATGCTTCATTTTGTTGTGGTGTATGATGCACAATGCAATGTATCATTATGTCATTTCTTTCACATAACTCATTAAACTAACTTTCACATAACTCATTAGTTCCCAAATGCTTGATTTTCTTGCTTGTTTGATTCTATACAAGCCTTGAATTTTACAAATTTTGAAAAGCATCATTCTTGTTCTTCAGAAAATAAACTCAAACATGACAAGAGAAGTCATTAATAAAAGTTAACATATACCGGGCACCACCCTTAGATACAACACGAGAATGACCTCAAAGATCTGAATGAATATAATCAATTGTACCTTTTGTTTTATGGATGGTTGTATTGAACTTGACCCTGCAATGCTTTCCATAGACACAATGCTCACAGAAATCAAGCTTCCCAGTTTTTTGACCACCAAGAAAATTCCACTTGCTCAAAATAGACATCTATGTCTCACTCATATGCCCAAGTTGTATATGCCATAATTGAGTAGTATCTGAATCTTGATATGATGAGGATGAAACTGAAACACTGCCAATAATAGTGCTACCCTGAATCATATAGAGGCCACACGACAATTGCCCTTTAATAACAACGAGAGCACCCTTACTAACTCTTAAAACTCCACCTTTAACTACATACTTGTAGTCTTATGAATCAAGAGTACCCTAAGATATCAAGTTCTTTTTCAAATCTAGAACATAGAGAACATCTTTCAAAGTCCTAACAATACCATCATGCATTTTAATTTGGACAATACCAATACCAACAACCTTGCAGGACATATTGTTTCCCATCAAGACAACAGCCCTATCAATATACTGATAAAAAGCAAACCAATCTCTATTGGAGCACATATAGTAAGTACAACCCGAATAAAAAATCCAAACATCTATAGGAGAACTAATAGATACTGATAGAACATTTTCACCATTAGAACCAGAACTATTTGCAACACTAACAACATCATTAGTAACAGAAAACGTTATGGTAGATTTTCCTTTACCTTTGAGTTTCGGGCAATTTACTTTCCAATGCTCTTCCTGATGACAATAGTTGCATTTATCTTTTCTTTTTCTAAATTTGGATCTAGACTTGCCTCTATTATTGCTTGTGCCTTTTTCTTGATTTCTACATCTGACAAATAAACCAGTGTTATTATCATTGTTGCTTGTAGATACATTTTTCTTCAACTCTCTTGAATTCAAAGCTGCTTTGACATCCTTCAAAGAAATAGTGTCTCACCCATATAGCATAGTATTAACAAAATGTTCAAATGAATAAGGTAAAGAACATAATAGAACTAAGGCTTGATCTTCATCATTAATACTAATACCACCATTTTTTAGATCATGAATAATTTTAGTAAATTCATCAAGGTGATCTTGTAAATGTGTACCTTTTGATATTTTGAATGTATACAAATGCTGCTTCAAATATAACCGACTTGTCAAAGACTTGGTCATACACAAATTCTCCAATTTAAGCCATAACCCATTAGGAGATTCCTTATCACCAACATCGCGTAATACCTCATCAAATAAGGATAATTGAATTGAACTGAGAGCATTTTCCATCGATTCATATTTTTCTTTATTAGTTAATTTTTCTAGCACTTTATCCTCGCCTTCAAGTTACTTAATGAGCCATTTTTAACTAATATGATTCGCATCTTCATATGCCATAAACTGAAATCATTCCTTCCATTGAATTTCTCAATTTTATATTTTTCTACCATAACAGAAAAACCAATATTAAATAAACAGAAGCATAACCCAGAAAATATGAAACCAATTAGATAACTAAAAGTTTAAAATAAATCCAAAAGAGCAAACTTGATCAGTTCCAATAAATAGCAAAATAACTCAATGCTTTGATACCAATTAGTTATAAATTAGCACTTGCATAAGCGAATTTTGGGTCCAATTTGGTTGTATAAATAAATAATTATGGGTAATAACAAAATAATAAGCAGTGAAAAAAATAAATAGCACACAATGATTTAAATGGTTCAATTTTTTAATGTGAAAAGTCTACTCTACTGACGACGATACACCGAGAAAAATTCACTAATAATCAAATGGTTATACTGACACCAATCTTCAGATAGCTTTACAAAACATACCAAAAAACCCAAATACATCGACAAAATATATTCCTCTAAATTACTGGTAATATATAAAAAGATAAATTAACAAACTTGTTATTAAATCAAATATTAGCATACAAATGATATCAAGAGCTTATTTAACTTCATATCTGTGTCTGTGTTGTTTCCTATTATGTTTCTGCAACTTTTGATCTTGGTTGAATTTAGAACAAGAGCTCTAAAAAAATATATGAATGGAAGTTAAATGAATTTGGTGACTCTCAGCTTCTCTGTTTGTTATGCTCTACTCTCTGGAAGTTATAGCACATCTACTGAGAAGAAAAGAATGATATATATATATATATATATTACAAGTGGAATAAGGTTTTAATATATGGTTTTGAGTTTTGGGCCTCTTTGGCCCAATATTCAACAAATATAATCAAGGTTTGATTTATTTTTAACGACTTATTTTAATTAAAGCACAAATAATATCTTCTATTAAGATATAATATTGACGTTTATATGTGCTTCATATAGAATATTTTCCTCCATTTTACAAGAACATGACAATTATGTAATTTTTTGGTTTAACTCTAATCTCATGTTTGGTTTACTGGAATAGAATGTAATGAAATCATAATTGATTCTTTTCAGTTTTATATTTAGTTGAGCTGAAAAGTGTGAATAGAATCAAATTAAATTGATTTTTAAAATAGAAGAAACCAAAATTCCTTCTCCCCTGTAAGGAATCATGATTTCATTCTTATTTTAATTTTTTTCCAATTTTACTCCAACCCCAAATATAACCCTAAGCTCTATGTTCTAAATCCTAAACCCTAAGCTCTATGTCCTAAATCTTAAACCATATTTAGAAAAATAATAATTTTAACCCGAAATCTTGATCCGCAAATATAACCCCAAAACTCAAAATCCTAAATCTCAAACCTTAAAATCTTAAACCCTATTTAGAAAAATAACAATTTTAATAATATATTTTATTTTTAAGTAATAATTATTTAGAAAAATAATGATTTCAATAATGTATTTTGTATGACGAAAAAATAATAATTAAATGATATTATTTAAACTTTACTGAATATAAGGATATTAGGATAATATACATTGTTTTTAATTCCATTCTAATTGTAAACCAAATGTTATAATACTAATTTATTTTTTGATTCCAATGGTTAAACCAAACAAAATAAGTTACGATAAAAAAAAAATTCACGACTTTAATCTATATCTATAATGATTATTACTATTAATAATAATTAAATAACATCTAAAAATAATTTTTTTTTCATGAACTAGGTAAAATGTTTTTATTTTTTCTTTTAATATTTTTTTTACTTAAGAACAGTAACATGTTTTTGAATGGACTCGAAACAAATATCATTTGAATTATTAATTTAATGATAAATTGTATGGGTAGTCTTGTATTCGTGTTAAATTTTATTGTATTCTATTGAAAAAAGAATAAATTTAAGGTTGTACAAAATCCAAAGGAAAAAAAATTGTAATATAATTATTTTGAGTGCTTTGTGTTTCAGGTCGTCATGAAAATATACAACCATCAATATATAGCTTTTCTCTTATCTAAAATGTTGAAGTGACACTCCATGTGCACCTCATCATTTACTATGTTATTATATAGTTGTGTAACTTAATTTTGATTAATTACTTAAAGTTTCACTTATATGTATCTTCTTATTTATATAATTTTAGTTGTGTTTTACAAATTTTTGAAACTAATAGGAAAATTGAGACTAAGGTGGTTAAAATAAAATAAAAAGTTCAAAGTATTAAAAAAAATCCAACAATGTAAATATAAAGAAGTAAATTATGAAAGAAAGATATATTAAAAATATTCATAAAAAAATATATTAAAAAATAATAATATCACTATAATTAAAATCATTATCATCAGTGCAAAATATAATTAACAATAACAAAAAAAAAATTATGTATTTAAGAATGATGATAATGATAATATCATTATTAAAAACAAAAAAAATTAATTAACAAAAGAAATGGTAGGGCTTTGTACAGATTGGTTCATTTCATCGTCTATCGCAGGAGTTACCGGACCTCAGTCAGCATAGGGAAGAAGACTCGAAGCGGCAATAGCAGTGTAAGTCAGTAAGCAATAACTGCTTCTTCTACTCCTTTTCTTCCTTATATTGTTTTCTACATTTCCATAACTGTTCTTTCTCTGCCACCGAAAGCTTGTATATTTCATATTCCTTTAATATCTATTTGGAAGGATTTGTCATCTCTAGACATTAAAAAAATCATCTTTTTCACAAATTGATTAATAAATTAGGACCCATTGCCTGAAAATGCTTGATATTGAGCTTTTGGATGTTTAAATCTATGAATTCAAGATGTTGGATCAGTTATCAAAAAATCCTAGTTCGTTTTCGAACACTTATTCAAGGTCATTTATGGAAATTAGGTTTTATTGTTTGAATTTGTGTTGCAATTTTGCTTTTGGGTTCTATTTGGGAGTCATCTTGGAGCAGAATGTGACCCCTAATTTGTTGGGTTTTAGATGGTTTCAACTTGGAGCTTTCTAGCTTTTGAATTTTCGATATTGAAACATACAAACTGTTGCTGTGAACTTTGTGTTTTGGAAATTTGAGCTCTTGTTAGTGTTGTATTCATTTGATTCTTATTGTAGATTCTTTTATTGAAGATTCTCATTGTACTTTAAATAGAGTAAAATGAAAGACTGCTAAAGAAAAGAAAACTCCTGGTGTACTCTACACTGAAATGTGTTTCTTAGTTTGTTGCTTCCACCAATTGGACAATAGGTCAAGCTCTATTTACTGGCTGTTGTTAAAGATTGAGTCTTTTTTTTTTGTGGCAGTAACATTGAATCGGGCATTATGTAGCTTAGACATGCTGTATGTAAATCCATATTGGTCCTGCTATTTGAATGCCATTTGTGAGAATTAGACCCTTGGTGCCCACAAAAGAACTTTCAGGCAATCATTATTATGCCTTTTCTTTATTTAAATTTTTTTCTTTGGGCTATTTTTTAAGTCTCTCTGTTTTGGTGCCCGCCAGTGTTCTTTAGGACACAGCCGATAAGAATAACAGTTCTAGTGGTTAGTTTGCAAGCTGTAACAACTAACTGATATTAAGTTTGTTACTTGTGCTGACTGTGCAAGTCTAATTATCTAGCTAGTATCTTGTTACTATAAATATCTCAGATGAGTTACATCTATCAATGACCATCAATATTACATTCATCTTAATGGCGCTTATTCTCGTTACACTTAGATATATTTTTTAAAAGCTAAGTTAGCTACTTATCATGCTTTTCTGTAATTCAAAGCACGTGTTGAATTACAAACAAATTGCAAACTCAAAATCTTACAAAGTCATTAGGGTGGTGAGTTTCAAGGTTGAACTCATAATCTTACTCAGTCTGGCATTGTTCATTAAACATCTTGCCCTTATTGTCATGAGTAGAATGGTGTAGCCGAAGGTAGACACAGACACAATTATGAACTTAGCTTATCTATGTTACATCAAGCTTCTATGCCATTGTGTTATTGGGATGAAGCATTCCTTTTCAGTGCATATTATAAATTGATTGCATAGTTCTATCCTCAATGACTCGTCTCCCATTAGAATTTTGTTCAATATTTCTTCTAATTACAAGTTTCTTAAAATGTTTGGTTGTTTATGTTTTCCATGTGTATGTCCCTATAATGATCACAACTCTAGTCTAGGTCCTTGTCTTGTACTTTTTTTTGTTACAGTCCAAGGCACAAAGGTTACAAGTGCTTTTCTGTTGATGGCAGGCTATACCTTAGTAGAAATGATATCTTCAATGAATTAGTCTTTCCTTTTTCAACTAACACTACATCTCCTTTGTCTTCTTCTGGTTTTGTTCCTAATGCTTCTTCCGTTAGGACAATCTTGCTTGTCTTGTCCAATCCACCTTCACTGGTTCACGCCAACACTGCACACACTTTGGACGGTTCCACTTATCACACTTTATACAATCCAACTTGTTTTCATTTGGACAATCTTGAGTCAGCCTCTCGTTCTCTTTCTTCCATAGCTTCACCAATTAATCACACTTTTATTTCTTTAGCTATTTCTTCTTTTGAGTCAAGTATTGCACCCGTCACCCAACCTAATACATCTTCCACATCAAATTTAAACAATACACCTTTTGTTCCTTTATATACCATACCACATACCTCTAATACACACCCAATGGTCACTTGTTTAAAGTTGAGTGTATTTAAACCAAAGGCTTATCTATACATGCCTGTTAACCTTTTAGAAACTAAGTTTACCTCAGTTAAGCAAGCCTTATGTCACGACCTTAATTTCTCAAGTAGCGATCGTGCGGCACTTAGTACCGTCCGTTGCACTAAGCCTGCCTTTCAACCGAAATGTAACTCCAAAGAGAATAGAAAGAGAGTTTGCAAAGAATGCTTTGTATTGCTCTAGAGAGAGTTTATGTTACAAATGCTAAGAATTCCCAAGGATTTCCCAAGATGAATGCAAATGAAGACCAAGTGGTCTATTTATAGTGTGGCTCTAAGCTTAAGAGCATGCCACCACTTTCTAGAGTCTTCCTAGTCTAGAATGTACAAGGGTATTCTAGATTTATGTACAATGTGCCACAAGGTTTCAGGGACCTTCTAGCCAACTCTAGAGTCTTCTAGGTTTGTCTAGCTCCTTCATGCACCTTCCGGGATATTCCGTAAGCTTCCAGCAGCTTCTACAACCTTCCCGAACCATCCGGCGCGTTCTAGAATATTCCAGCCCATTCTAGCACCCTTCAGTGTGCTCTAGAACATTCTAGGGTCTTCAAGCTTGAGTTGAGTCCGTCCAACTCCAGCCCTTTCTAGACTTCTCTAGGCAACTCTAGAACTTTCCATGTCTTAGATCCTTTAGGCAGCCAACATTTGAATTTTTAGGGACAGTTTGGGCGGGACATGACACTTAGCTTGTCTAGCTTGGAAAGCATCTATGCAAGTTGAATATGATGCTTTAGTTTAGAAAAGCATTTGGGTTCTAGTACCTCCACCTAAAGACAGAAAAATTGTGGGCATTAGGTGTATTTTTGTGTCAAGAAGTTACCATCTGGTGCACTTGATAAGAGGAAGTCTCGTGTGGTTGCCAAAGGATATGATCAGCAACTTGGTTTTGACTTATCTAAAACTTTCAATCCAATGGTCAAGCTAGTCACAATTAGAATTGTTATCACCTTAGCCTCGATTAATGGCTGGAAATTTCACCAATTAGACATCAATAACACATTTTTAGATTTTCATTTGAATGAAGAAGTCTATATGGCTCAACCTCAAGGTTTTGAGCATCTAGAGTTTCCTCATCATGTATGCAAGTTACAAAAGCCATCTATGACCTAACACTGGCTCCTCTTGCCTAGTTTGATACTCTAAGTGGTGCTTTACTTCAGCTTGGATTTTCAAGGTCCAAAGCATATCTCTTATTGTTCTTCAAAATCACTTCTATCTCTTGCTTATTTGCTTGTTTAAATGTTGACATAATTATTACAAGAAATGATGATGTTGAAGTTCAATCCATTATTTCTTTGTTAAACAATCAGTTTGCATTGAAATACATGGGTCTTCTCAACTATTTCTTGGGCATTGAAGTCATCACATTGTCTAATGGAGATTTAATGCTAACTCAATGGAAGTACACTCGAGAACTCTTTGTTAAAGCAAAAACGGATAATACCAAGCCTATATCTGCCTCTATGAAGTCTAATTTTCCTTTATCAGGGTGATTTGTTTGTTAATCCCTCATTGCATCGATGTTTTTTAGAAACCTTACAGTACATTATCATTACTAGACCAGATTTGGCTTTTGCAGTTAATAAAGCTTGTCAATTCATGTCTCAACCTAGAAAACCTCACTGGTATGATGTTAAATGTATACTCAGATACTTGCAGGCCACGTTGACACATGGTTTGGTATTTAAACCTTCTACACAGCTTGTTCTACAAGGCTTTGCCGATACAGATTGGAGTGCTTGTTCTAATGTTAGGTGTTCTATCTCTTGTATAATGGTTTTTCTTTGTGCAAACTAAGGTTTGAAATATCAATATTGGTGAAGATATTGAGATATACTTTTTACGAAAATATCATAAATATTGTTGTTGTTGAAGGAAATTTTGGGAAAAAATTACAAAAAATATGAAAACTTTAATCAAAAATATGAAAAAAAATTATAAAACTTTATAAACCATCAAAACAATCAATAATTTATATTTTAAATTAATTTTTTATTTAATACATGTATTTTTAAATACATAAAATATTTATATTAATCATTAAATTAATCAATTAATTAAAATATTGTATAATAAGTAGTTAAAATATTTAAAATAATTAAGTAAAGTATTTAATTATAACCTTTATAAATGCATAAATCTCGACAGTATGAAAATAAGTTTTATTGATTATTTGCTTTTAAAAGTACTCATATGTATAGATGTTACAAACAAAAAAGAAGATAATATATTCTCTTTTGTAAAAGTAAGACAAAAAAAGAATTAAAATAATTGTTCGGAAAGAAGAAGAAAAAAGAGAAATAAATCAAGAATTAATATTTTTGATATTTTGTTCGATATTTTAACGACATTTTAGTGACGATATCTACAATATTGAGGACATTTTAGCCCAAAAAAAGACATTAAAACAACATTTAAGCAACATTTTAACGACATTCTTTACAATTTCAAGATAATTTGACCAAAAGATATGGATGGATATCATGTTTTAATATCGTGATGTGTAAAAAGGAGACATTGTCGCGACAATATCGACGATGTCGTCAACATTTTCATCCTTTGTACAAACCCAATTTTTTGGTGCTCAAAGATGCAAGCTTCTATCTCTCGTTTGAGTACAGGAACTGAGTATAGGTCCTTGGCAAATACTGGTTCTGAAATGACATGCATAAAATTCCTTTTGCAGAGGTTGGCATTGTTATTCTGTTGTCCTAATGATATGGTGTGACAATCTCAACATTGTTCAGTTAGCTGCTAATCCTATACTACATTCAAAAATGAAGCATGTGGAATTGGACCTCCACTTTGTCCAAGAAAAGGTCTTATCCAAAGAATTATCAGTTCAACACATCCCTTCTCTAGAGCAACCTGCATACTTACTTACAAAGCCTCTTCCAGCTTCTTCTTTTATTCCTCTTTGTGGCAAACTTAATGTCATTTGCATGCCGTTGAGAATAACAGTTCTAGTGGTTAGTTTGCAAGCTGTAACAACTAACTGATATTAAGTTTGTTACTTGTGTTGACTGTGCGAGTCTAATAATCTAGCTAGTAGCTAGTTACTAGAAATATCTCAGAGTTAGTTAGAGTTTTCTTAACTCTTAAGTATAAATACAGTGTGTACTACACAATTGTATCATGAAATTCAATATACAAAGTTTAAAATGATCGTTCTCTCTTCACTATTGATCACATTCTCAGCTCTTCCTTTGCTTGCATTCTGTTGATTACTTGCTTGATCTTGATGATGAAACTGTTCAGCAGCTTCTTCCAGAGATTTTAGCTAACTATAAATGATGTTGGAGAAATAAATGTAGCTGAGGAAAACACAAACATACCAGGATTGAATTAAAGAACGACTGAAAAGAGGGTGTATGTAGAATGGATGGGCTTTAAGCCGAAGGCATTTATGTTTTACTGAAGTATATGGATTTTCCAATGATTTGTTTGCAGAGCATTTTGTTCATTTTATTTCTTCCCTGATTGGTTGTTACTTCTCCCTAAAGTTTAAGCAAATACGAGGTGGATCAACAGTTTTACATCCTTTTTGTTGTCTAAGAAAACTTGCTTTTCAAGACAGGATTTATCCTTATTTTTTTGTCACTACCAGCTCCTTGTATGTTAGTGTACGAGACTTTTGGCTTGACTCCTTGATGGTTTGTTTCCTTCACTAGTGTTTTTCAATTATGCATCCCCACCCTATAAGGCTGCTGGCTAATAGAAGTATACACCAACCAATGTTAAGGTATTTAAGCTTGTAACTTAAGTTGTGAACATGAAAACCCAAGAGTCTATTGCATGTATTTTGATTCATGGACTCTGCATAATTTGTCCTGTGTAAACATCGTATTCCCTGTTAATTTTATGTCGTTCATTATTTTATTTCCCAAAAAAAGTTGCCATCCTTTGAGGATGGTTCTTTCAGTATTGGTTGTTTTCCTTTTCATTTGGATGAGTAATACTTAAACTGTGGACTGTTAATTGTTTATTTGTTTGATAGGTGCATTATCTTTTTTTTCATATGATGCTCAAAAGCTGAAACTTCTATGCAATTTTACTTCTTCTATTCCTCATTTGTAAGTGATATGCATTATGATAGGTAATTTTCTGAGAGGGAAAGAAAGGGAAGAAAAAAATAGAAAAAATAAAAGAAAAGGGAAGTAACTTTCTCATACTTCTTGTTTGACTCATCTCAAAGTTTCATTGCTTCTTTCTTTTGTCAAATGGATATTTACTGGAATGAAAGCTTATCTCAATAATGTTGTGAAACTATTACTAGCTAGATCCTCTTAACGACTTTTTCTTTACCATATTTTGTTGAAGGCTGTAATTTGGCGTGCTAATATGCCATATATTCAAAGTATTTAAACATATGAAATTGTCTGGTAAAGTTTATCATGTGCAAGATATTTCTGTATTGGAAATTAGCTCTGTTTGCGTTGTTTTTATGAAGTACCTAGTTCTTCTCCTCAATGATAGTTGATGCATCACTATTCACTAATTCTAACCTTTGTATCCTGCAGGTGCCTTAAACAATTTCTTTTTTCCAAAAATAAATGATTCAGTCAACATCAAAGGCTGGCCAATGATTTTTCTTGCCATGACATTCTGTTAATAAAATTAGTTATACGGGTACATGTATTCTCTTGTGGCTTGCTTTCCTGGTTTTCTTTTATCAAATAATTCTCCTTTGTCTTCAGCTGCACTATCTATATCTGCAGGATGTATCATGTGGTGTCAGTGTTCGAAGTATTTCCCATTTTCAGTCTGTGTACCACATTAGAGGAATGCTTTTAATCAAGTGACAGTACTACTTCTTGTGTGCTGGTATTTCCATGGATAATCAATCTCTAGATGTGCCTAATACTTCTGTTATTGCGGTGGGACATGAATTGGCTATAGGACAAGAATTTCCGGATGTTGAAACGTGCCGAAGGGTGTTGAAGGACATTGCTATAGCAATGCATTTTGATCTTCGAATAGTGAAATCAGATCGGAGCCGATTTATAGCCAAGTGTTCCAAAGAAGGTTGTCCATGGCGTGTCCATGTGGCAAAGTGTTCTGGAGTTACAACCTTTACTGTTAGAACCCTGCATGGGGAACATACTTGTGATGGAGTTCAGAACCTTCATCATCAGCAAGCATCAGTTGGTTGGGTTGCTAGATCTGTAGAAGCACGTATTCGAGATAATCCACAATACAAACCAAAGGAAATCCTTCAAGATATCCGTGATCAACATGGAGTGGCTGTATCTTACATGCAAGCTTGGCGTGGAAAGGAACGTAGCATGGCTGCACTTCATGGAACCTTTGAAGAAGGATATCGCTTTCTTCCTGCATACTGTGAGCAAATAAGGAAAACCAACCCAGGAAGCATTGCTTCAGTTTTTGCCACTGGACAAGAAAATTACTTCCAGCGCCTCTTCATTTCCTACCGGGCATCAATCTGTGGCTTTATTCAAGCATGTAGACCACTTCTAGAACTTGACAGAGCACAACTCAAAGGGAAATATTTGGGTACGCTGCTGTGTGCTTCAGCCATTGATGCTGATGATGCCTTGTTTCCATTGGCAATAGCAGTCGTTGATGTGGAAAGTGACGAAAATTGGATGTGGTTCATGTCAGAGTTGAGGAAGCTTCTTGGAGTGAACACTGAAAACATGCCTAGGCTAACAATCCTGTCTGAAAGACAAAGGGGCATTGTAGGGGCAGTAGAAACCCACTTTCCCAGTGCTTGTCATGGTTTTTGTCTGCGTTACGTCAGTGAAAATTTCCGTGATACATTCAAGAACTCAAAGTTGGTGAATATCTTCTGGAATGCTGTTTATGCCCTCACAACAGCTGAATTTGAGAGCAAGATTGCTGAGATGATAGAGATATCACAAGATGTGATACCATGGTTCCAGCACTTCCCTCGACAACTTTGGGCTGTATCATATTTTGAAGGTGTGCGATATGGTCATTTTACGTTGGGAATCACTGAAAAATTGTATAATTGGGCACTTGAGTGTCATGAGCTTCCGGTTGTTCAAATGATGGAGTATATTCGCCTTCAATTGACATCTTGGTTCGAGGAGCGTCGAGATATGGGCATGAGGTGGACAACGATTCTTGTACCATCTGCTGAGAAGCGGATCTCTGAAGCAATTGCAGATGCTCCTTGCTATCAAGTTCTCCGTGCAAATGAAGTTGAGTTTGAGATTGTTTCAACTGAGAGGACAAACATCGTGGATATACGGACACGTATCTGCTCATGTCTCCGGTGGCAGTTATACGGTCTACCTTGTGCACATGCTGCTGCTGCACTTATTTCTTGTGGGCATAATGTACATCTGTTTGCTGAAGAGTGTTTCACGGTAGGAAGTTACAGACGGACCTATTCACAGTTGATAAATCATATTCCAGATAAGAGCCTATGGAAGGATCATAGTGAGAGTGCTGAGGGTGGTAGTGCCAAGTTTGATATTACGATAAGACCACCTAAAACTCGGCGTCCACCTGGTCGACCCAAAAAGAAGGTCCTTCGTGTAGAGAACTTCAAGCGTCCCAAGAGAATTGTTCAATGTGGCCGTTGCCATATGCTAGGACATTCACAAAAGAAATGCACAATGCCAACTTGACCTTAATTCTTTTACTTCCACTTTAGTTTCACCATTTGAAATGCACTAGGAGCAATCTACGTCTGTTATCATAATGTAACTTAACTAGTTAGTTTCATCTCTCTATCCTATTCACATCGTGACCATAAACATAATAATGAAATTAAAATCTTAAAAACTAAAAAGATCTTTCCACATATTTATGTCTTGTTGATAATTTTCTAGAAAATTCAATGACTTGTAGCATGTGCATTTACTAGTTTGCAATTGGTTATGGGATGACATCTTGCAACGCACCCCTGTCTAGAATGAGAGTAGAGCCAAAGCTCATCCAACTTTTCTGGGACTTGGTTCGGACTAAGTCCTCTTTCCAAAACACTCAAAGCACACTTTTGCAATTTTGGTAATATTGAATGTTATTATTACCTTCTTTGCATTAAGCTTTCCAAAGTTCTCAGACAAGTACGTATGAAGTTATTGAGGGCAATGTTGTTATTTGAATTTTGATATCCTAATTGGACTGATATTGTACTTTAATTGAGTTGGTAAACACTACATTTTTAGATAATTGTAAGATTTTCCAACTCTAATATCGATTAGTAAAAATAAAATCTCGACTTTTCTTTTCTTGGAAAACAAAAATGATATTCGCAATGCAAAACACTAATCAAAATAAGAATTGCCTGGTGGTTGTAATTTCTTAAAGGAAAGTGTATATTAAGAGTTTCGATATGACACATATATATATGACTTTGTTAACCATCCGCGTAAACGAATTTTACAAGTCTGTACTTGGGTTTAGAAAGACATTGCAATTTACAAATAGACCTAAAACTCAAATTAGAACTTACTAACGTAAATTCAAACGACTCAAGTTAAACTAAGCCAAAATTTTTGGATTTGGACTGGGATTGGTAAGCCTATATATATATATAATCGAATCAGGCGAGCTTTTCATATTTAATGGAAGTCTTAAACCTAACCCTAAAATCATTTTAAGTTTAAATCTGATTTTTTTAAAATTATAAATCGAATAAAATTAGTATTCTAGTTTAAATAATATAAAAAATTAAATTGTCAAAATTATATATATATATATATAAATATTTAAACTTAAATCATACTTCAAATTAATATCAAACCAAACTTATAATATAAATGTTTAGTACTAAACATGACACTAAATTTATTCAAATACTTTAAATTAATATCAAACCAAACTTATAATATAAATGTTTAGTACTAAGCATGACACTAAATTTATTCAAACAGAATCAGGTCAAGTTTCTTCGGATTTAAATTGAACTTCGAACCAAATTAAATCGGACTAAATCATTCGAATTTTGAATTTTATTTTATGAGATTAGTAAAAATTAGTTTTCAAATAAAATATTAAATATTAAATATCATTTAAATAAGATTCAATCCGGAAACTCGAATTCAAGTCACGTATAATTGATACGTCTATTGCATCTCTTTGACAAACAAAATTTCAACAAATGAAATTTACAAGGGAAGATATACCGCCTTAAGTCACATATACCGCCTTAAGTCACATATACCGCCTTAGTCAAAGAGACAGGAAAATTACAAGGGAAGATATAATAAATGGTCACCTACGGAAACGGGCATTCAACAAATGATTACGCAAGTGATGTGAAACTACGTGTCTGGTTCCTAGTTGGCTCTAATTAGACTCAAATGTTAGTGTCCAATGTAAATAGTCAGGCTCCTTAACCAGAAGTTTGAATTGGCTGAAAATTATTATGTTGTGATGATGGCAGTTGCCCAAATGAATGGAACGTTCTTGGACAACAAAACAAATTAGTTGAACATATTGCGAAGGGACCTTACTGCCATAAACGCATCCACCATCTGTTGAGAAAGAACAAAAACGAAACTGGTCGATATCATAAATTTACGAGGTTCTTTACATATTAAAACATCGTATCTCTTGCACCATTATTTGATGCGGGCAAAAAGAAACTGGTATGTGCCCTGTAATGTTGAGCTCTCGCTCGGCCTCTATCTCAACGTGGAATGGTCCGAAGAAATTCTCAAGGAGATAAAAATTCTATAAATGTAAAATAGAATAGTTTGGTAGAAAAAGTGGCATTGTTAAAAGAAATAACTGAATAAACCATTACTTCTTAAGAAAATGCAAACTGAAACTGATGAAACTGAAATTATGGGGATAGTGACTTATACACAAGACCACTACTCTATCATGGCCACTACATTAATGACATGGTCTATAACTAATTGAATGTGAAAGAAAAATAAAATAATTATGCAAACTGATTGCACGTAACATTCCATCCTCCTTGAAAAGTGGCCTTGTCCATAAGGCTGTTTGGGAGCAGCGTCGACTTCATCCAATTCTTCCGGCATAATCTCTGCCACTTTGGAGTTACTTTTGAGTTGTTTTTTGATTAGCGAGATATGCACCACAGGGTGAATTTTGCTTCCTTCAGGTAAGAGCAGTTTGTATGCTACAAGTCCAATGCGCTCAATAATTTGGTAAGGTCCATAGTATTTAGCAGATAACTTGTGCTTTCGATCACCTGTCAACGAGTGTTGTCGATAAGGTTGTAATTTAAGGTATACCCAATCGCTTACTTCACATTGTCGATCCTCCCTTTCTTTGTCATATGTCGCCTTCATTCTTTCTTTGGTTTTGGAGAGTTGTTGTAGTTATCGTAGAACTTGATCTCTTAATTGCAACTCCTGATCCACTTCGTCCTCCCAGGCAGATCCCTACTCGTAGTATGTTAGGATCGGTGGTCGATGCCCATATACCACTTCAAATGGTGTGAATCCAGTGGAAGAGTGCAAGCTAGTATTATAGCAAAACTCTGCCCATGGTAGCCAACGAGTCCATTGTTTTGGGTGTCCTCCTATAAAACAACGTAAATACATTTCTAGAGTGCAGTTAGTTACCTCCGTCTTCCCATCTGTCTGCGGGTGATAGGATGACGAAAAACGAAACTCAGTTCCTTGTAGTCGAAATAGCTCCTTCCAAAATGAACTGGTGAACAAAAGGTCTCTATCACTCACTATGGACTGTGGTACCCCATATAATTTGAGGACATTTTCATAATAAGCTTGGGCCGCGTTAGGCACATTGATTGGAGACACCATTGCAATAAAGTGTGCCATTTGGATAGCCGGTCCATTACCACCATAATGGTCGTCTTGCCTTTGGGGTTTGGAAGGCCGGTAATGAAATCCATGGAGACCTTAATCCATACAGTAGTATGGGTAGGTAGGGGTTGGAAGAACCCAGATGGTACACCTTGTTCTCTTTTATTTCTTTGGCAGATGTCATAGGCTTTAATGGTCTCTAATACCTGTCGCTTCATTCCCTGTCAGTAGAATTGAGACCATATTCGTTGGAGAGTTTTATGGAGCCCTTCATGGGTGGCAGAATGGAAGCCTTGAATGACTTCTGTCGTTAGTATGGAAGAGGATAGCAAATAAATTCTATTTTTGTAGAATAGTAACTCTTTCTTGCATGTCCATGGCCTTAGTAATTCCCCTTCTTGGTACAATTTATGCAGCTTTTGTATTTCCACGTGGTTTTTGTTTTCATCTTGAATTATCTCTATCCAAGTTGGAACTAACTCTGATATTGCCATTATTTGTGTTGGTTCATCACGTCTGGATAGGGCGTCTGCTACTAATTTCTCTTTCCCTTGCTTGTATTCAATGGTGAAGTCATATCCTATTAGCTTGCTAAGCCATCTTTGTTGAGCTGTGGTAGTGATTTTCTGACTCCACAAATATTTTAGGCTTTTGTGGTCAGTGCGAACCACAAATGATCTACCCAACACATAGGGCCGCCATTTCTGAACAGCTAATACCAACGCCAACATCTCCTTGTCATAGGTGGATAAAGCTACATTCTTCCCTTTGAGAGCTTGACTAAAGAAAGCATGGGTCTTCGTCCTTGTGTGAGTACTACACCAACACTAGAATTTGAGGCATCACATTCAATAATGAATTTTTTTGTGAAATCAGGTAATTCCAACACTGATCCTTGCACCATTACTAGTTTGAGCTCCTGAAATGCATCTTCGGATTTGGGGTTCCACTTGAAGTTGTTCTTTTTTATCATTTCTGTCAAAGGGGAAACTATTCTTCCATAGTCCTTGATAAATGTTCGATAGTAACCAGTCAGTCCCTAGAAACCGCGTAGAGCAGTTGCCGATTTTGGCTTGGGCCAATCTTTTATGGCCACAATTTTACTGGGTTCCATCCTTACTTCTCCTTCCCTGATAATATGCCCCAAATATTGAATTTTTGTGGTTCCAAAACAACATTTCTCCTTCTTGACATATAGTTGATGGTCAGATAAGATAGAGAGCACGATTTGCAAGTGTTGCAAATATGATTCCCAAGTAGGACTATATATCAAGATATCATCAAAAAATACTAGGATGAATTTTCGCACATATGGCCGAAAAATTTCATTCATTAATGCTTGAAATGTAGAAGATGCATTCGTGAGTCCGAAAGGTATTACCAAAAATTCGTAATATCCATCATGTGTGCGAAAAGCTGTTTTTTCCACATCTGTTGGATGCATCGGTATTTGATGAGATCCAACCCGTAAATCCAGTTTTGAAAAATATTTGACCCATGCAACTCATATAGTAGCTCATCTATCACCGGTATGAGATACTTGTCCTTAATCGTGGCCATATTAAGAGCTCTGTAGTCTACACAAAATCGCCAAGACCTATCTTTTTTTTAACAAGTAGCATCGGGGATGAGTATGGGCTGGTACTGGGTCGAATCACTCCACTTTCTAACATTTCTTCCACCAATTTTTCTATTTCCTTCTTTTGGTAGTATGGATAACGATATGGTTTTACTGACATAGGGCCACTCTTAGGTTTTAGGTTGATTTTGTGGCTGTGGGACCGATCAGGTGGGATTCTTGTGGGTTTCTAAAATAAGTGGGCATAATTTTTAAAAATTTGGGCCAGATCTGCATGTTGGGCGAAATCTACTTGTTGGGTCAAATCTATGAGTTGGGCTAAATCTGCATATTGGACCTCTTCTGTGTGTTAGGCCAATTTTTCCTTGGGAGGGTAGTTTTTTTATAGGGTTAATTTCAACACTTTCAGCAATCACACACATTAGGGTTCCTTTTCCTCCATTTGCTCGAAGCTCTCTCTCCATTCGACGTTGATCCACGGCTTGGGCTGTTGGTGGTTGCACGCCTGCCAGATTTACCGTCCGTCCTTGCCACTCAAATGCCATCGTTAAGCGTGTGAAGTCCCATAGAATCAGCCTAAACGTTGTCAGCCATTGCGCTCCAAGGACGATGTCACAACCCTCTAGCCCGATCACAAAAAATTCCACTTGAAATGGGTTTCCTTGGATCTCGATTGGGGTATCTAGGAGGCAACCCATACAAGGTAACTTCTCGCCATTGGCCACCATCACATTCAACCGAGACCCCTTTTCTATCTTCAACTCGATCTGCGAAACCCATGCCCGATTGAGGAAGTTGTGAGAGCTTCCGGTATATAGCAAAACTACTAGTGAACATCCCTTGATTTTGGCTGGAACTCACATGATTTGAGGTGTCGCGATTCCTGTAATGGCATGAAGTGAGATTTTAGCTACTTCCGGTTCATGTTCATCTTCTTCTTTACCTTTTGCTTCTACTTCATCCAAGTGTTTGCAATCAATGAGGAACAATCTCTTGCAGCGATGGCCTGGCGTGTAGGTTTCATCACAATTATAGCACAAGTTGCGTTGCCGACGCTCTTGGATTTCATCAGCGATGAGGCGTTTAATAGGTGGGTTTGTGGTTGGTCGTGACTGAATAGAATTTTGTTTTGGTTTCTGGAAGTTTTGGATGACTGGGTTAATGTTAGCTGTATTATATTTGGGTTTTTGAAGTTGATTTTTTGTTTCGTAGAACCGTGCAAGGCCAGCAGCATGCGAGAGGGTATGTGGGTCTGCGGCACGAACATCAACTCGAATGGTTTCTCGAAGCCCACTGACTAAACAACTTATCTATTGTTGTTCAGTTAATGAACCGGCCCTTGCGAGCAGCTGATCGAATTGTGTGTGATATTCTCAGATAGAACCCGTATGTGTGAGCTTGGTAAGTTCTCCATAATAATCATCTTGGAGTGTTGGACCATAGCGCTCATTCAACACCTGTTTGAATTCTTCCCAGGTAACCTAAACTCGAGTTTTCCTGAAAGATTGGAACCAGAGGTGCACTCCTCCTTCTAGGTGGTAGGCTGCTAACGGCACCTTTTCAGTGGTAGGGGTCTGGTGGAATGAAAAGAACTGCTCTACTCGATCAATCCAAGTGATAGGATCATTAGTGCCATCATAGCGTGGAAAATCCAAACGAACCACTCGAGGTACAATTATTCCATATGTTTGTTGAGAATTTGGTTGTTTGGTTGGGTTGGAGTGGTTGGCCCCATTATTAGATCCCTACTCTGATACCATATTGTTATGTGTCCTGTAATGTTGAGCTCTCGCTCGGCCTCTGCCCTGACGTGGAATGGTCCCTGATGTGAAGAAACTCTCAATGAGATAAAAATTCTGTAAATTTAAAATAAAATAGTTTGGTAGAAAAAATTCATGCCGATTATCATTCACTTTCTCCTTTTTATACATATTTTTGATAATTAAAAAAAATAATTGAAAAAACCATTAATTCCTAAGAAAATGCAAACTGAAATTAAAATTATTGGGATAGTGACTTGTCCACAAGGTCACTACTCTATCATGGCCACTACATTAACGACATGGTCTATAACTAACCGAATGTGAAAGAAAAATAAAATAATTATGTAAACTGATTTCAGGTAACATAAACACAGAAAAACACTATTGTAAATAAGTTGGCAGAAAAAATATACATATTTTCATTATAAGCTGATTAATGATACTTTTCCAGATTAAACTCAACCAGGCAACCTAATGAACTACCAATATCTGCCTTTCTTTCAATATATTTTATCAATGAGAATTCACTTACAGTCCGTTTGATGGTTCTATTGTAGTTGAATACTAATGTTCATTTCATGTTGAATTAACTTGTCCATATGTTCTTCTAAAAAGTAAAAACTTTTTAAAGATTTTAGCATTTGCAAATATAGATCATGCAGATATATTTTTCATACATGATGGAATAGCACCACGACCCATTGATGAATGCACCATTATTAGGCGCAGAAGGGTTGTTGAGTATGATACAATCAGCACAAGCTGTTTTTTAGTCAATTTAGCATTGGAATAATGAACATGGTATATTGATGGATGACATATAAAATGGCTTTTCTGTTTTATATTTTTCTTTTCTCTTCTTTTCATTTTCATACTTCTTATTTTAATATTTTTTTGGTGGAAGATAATAGTTTTCTTTCACTTGATAAATAAACCAACGACAAGAACTTAATAACTATACTTCAGTAGCTTGTATAGAAGATAAGCTACAGCCCAATATACAACTACAGGGTGCAACTCTGCACCTACTAAACATTTTGGACTAAAGCATGAGTGCAAGCTTCAAAGAACCAGGCTAAATCATCATCACAGTTGATCGTAAGGGATATTATAAGTTAACTCGTCAGTGACAGCAGCCCTGGCCTTGCGATGTTTTTCTACTATTTCAGTTAAAGCTTGAATAAGCCTTTGCTTGACCTCACCTGTTAGCATGAGTCCCACACCATATTCCTAATAGCAAACATAATAAGTACTTTTAGCCCCAAGCAGTCATAGTTCCCATCATTCTCAGAAACCTTGGAAAGTATGACATCTATACAAAATAACAACCAACTGCCCGCTAAGAATCAAATTCCTTGCAAATTGGCAAAGAAAACATACCTTTTTAATGTGCTCCAGTTCTGAATCATCATCTAAGAAAAAGTTCAGGTATTTAACTGATATGTCAACCTGATTATTGTCCATCTCAACAGGTCATATATAACATAGAAAGAAGAAATTGTGGGATTCCCAAAAAAAAAATGAATTGACTAGTGCCAAATTAGGCATAAATAGATTAACATATTTCTGTGCTTTGCCTAGACAGATGGAAAGAGAAAGAGAGAGGAATAAATACCTCAATATTTGCTCCATACTGCCTGTGTTTCTCTACAGAATCTTGCCCACCAGAGAATGCATATTTATTTATCTACACGAATTAGAGCGAAAGCATTTTATTCAATATACAAAAAAAGCATAAACTAAAATCCCTATATCATTTTATGGTCTCTTCTCATCAAAGTAGACATTCTCATGCAGTGAGATCATCTACGTTATGAGCACATCATCTTTTTTCTTCTCAACTTATTTATTATCCCTGCCTACGGGAACATGAGATATATTGAATGTGGTTAAAAGAAAAGACTAAAATCACATATGCAAACTGGGACAGTAGGTCTATACCATGAAAGCTGACAAAAACAGAGCAAGAAGGATGCACTCGTGAATAAGCTAATACAAGAAAAGAACATACTGAAATTGTAAGTCAGCCCTGACCATCTTTAGAAGCATACCTTGTTCTTAATGTCCTTTGCAGAATCTGTTACATATATGGCAGAGGTAGAAAACATTTTCCCAGACTCTCCCTGCATTTATTAAAAGAAACTCGTAACTGCCAACCAAGCAACCATTTAGTCCACTTCTGAGTAACATATAAACCATAACCAGTCCCCAACCTCCTATTTCCCGCTTTTGCAAGAGGGAAAAAGTGCAAGAGCTTAAAAGCAGGGAGCTCATTCACCAAATCGTATGAATACCTGCAGGGCTGGGAAGAAAGATGATTCAAACAAAGTGGGCTTGTTATATCCAATTCTAGGAGCAACATCTTCCATCATCCTAGAATAAGGGTCCTGTATAAATCAATAAACACAGACAATATAGTAAAAATGGAAAGAATATTGCACAAGACTACACTTGTTGGAATACATAAGTCCAAATACAAGATAATACAATGAACATTTGTGTACACTCACACACTTTGATCATCAAAAATTAGGTTTGAGGGAAGAGTGAGTGAGTAATTTTACATGCATAAAAAGCAAATATAGTTCCAACATAAATACCTGGTCAATTGCACATGGAATTAAACAGAGAAGATTTTCTTTTTTTTGCCTGCAAAAAGGAGTGGAAATGATGGAACTGCCTGCACTAAAAGAATGAAACATAACATATCTATCAGCAGAGAGTTAACAGTTACTATTACTATGCTTGGTATAAATAAACTGTGGGCACTATATGAGGAGCTAAGCGAATTTAATTTAAAAAACTGAGGGAAAGCATAATGCAGCCTGAACCAAACGCTCTGATTAAAAAATGTGCTAAGGAAAATAAAGGTAATCTGTACAGAATCAAACTCATGCAACTATCAGTATATGTTTTTTCATTGAGCCCTAACAGGAAAAGGATGGATAGACAGTCATTTCAGCCTTTTCAGCAACTAAATTATTTTTATTGAAAAAAAGTATATTATCTTGTAATTTTACGACACTAAAAGATGATGGGGAATAAGGATCCACTGCAATATGACTTAACCAGAGACAGTAAGATGGTCAACATACCTGCACAGGTGGAAAACCGACTTTTGCAATGTAGTCCTCGTTCTTGAAACCAAAAATACCAACAACCTGAATATCACAAATCAATGTTACAATCTGGATACTGAAACTTAGGTAAAGTGATACATATTATCTCAATAACCAAAGTATAGTTCAGCAAGATAATCACTTTTGTTTGAATGTAAATTACCTTATTATATGTGACACACTTTGCAACTTCCACCATATTCTTGTAGAAGTCACTGCAAGTAATTTAGGGAGTCAATTAATAATTATTACAATGTATGAAATATCGAAAATGTAGTAACTAAATTGTGAGGTAAAATATGTAAAGGTGCATAAAGCAGTCAAAAGTATCATAATTGAAGCATCAACTCTCACTCCTTGGAGGACATAAATACGCAGAAACAATGTTAAAGCTGTTTGCTACAAACCGAATGATGTACACGCATTTAAGTTACACCTTCCAATTAATTAGAAGAAATACTCAATTCTGCAACAAATTAAACAATTTCCAAAACCAATTGTCTGAATGAATCAAAAATGGTTTCAATATTCACCCACCAACATAATCAAAATCAGAGAATATGAATGTTTTCGTAATGTCAAAACCACAAGCAATGATGTATTTGGCATTCTCTCTAGCAAGTTTCTGACTTTCTTCAATGGAAAGATCCTTCCAAATGCATTTCTCATAATCAGTCAGCTGTATTACCAAAGGAACCTTAAAAGCATCTTGCAAATACCTGCCACCACCCATAACAAAAAATATATATATAAAAGAAAGTAGATGAAAAAACCAACTTAATCGTAAACCAAGCACAAAGGACATACTTGGTGAACATAAAAGGGATAAGATGACCCAAATGCAAAGCTTCAGATGAAGGACCTCTTCCAGTATAGAGATAAAACTTATCTCCCCTCTCATAAGCATCTAAAATATCATTGAAGCCCCTGCCAATAACAATTAAAGTCCGTCGCAACCAAACAAAATATGCCAAAGTTTCTTGCAGTCAACAATCGCAAACAATAAAATGCCTAGAATCTCAATGGCCACTGCCAATTACAACGAAATTAAATAAGAGAAGACACAGTAATGGTAGAGAGAGAAAGAGAGGTTGAGAATACCGATGGACAAAGAATACACCACGACGAAGGAAAATATGAGTGAAGAAATCAATATTTGAAGAAATAATCAGAAGAGAAAATCAATGTTTTCTGAGGATATTTTTCTTTATTTGTATCGGATATTTACATTATTTATATAGACAAATATCAATTACTATTTCACCAACCACCATAATTGAATTGCATGGTTTACAGCTGCTTGGTAGGCGTCATGTATATTGGAAAAAATGTTTGGCGTCGGTGCAGTGTTTGTTGAATTTTGTTGCAGTATTTGTTGAATTCAACACTCCCTCTTAAGTTGGTGCATAGATGTCTTTCATGCCCAACTTGATTGAAACTTTTGTGAATACTCGATATGAGATTGCTTTAGTGAGGATGTCAGCCAATTGATCTTCTGACTTAATTTTTGACAATTCTAATGAATTTTCTTCTAACTTTTCCTTAATAAAGAACTGATCAACTTCAACATGTTTTGTACGATCGTGTTGAACTGGATTATGAGCAATATCACATGCTGCTTTATTGTCACAAAATAACTTAATTGATTCTTTAGAAGGATATCCCAAATCTTTCAAGAGAGATTGTAACCACAAGGCCTCACAAAGCCCAAGTGCCATGTCTCTGTATTCAACCTCTGCGCTTGAACGGGCAATAACATATTGTTTCTTACTTCTCTATGTTACAAGAAAAAATCCATGGCCTAACTCCCTCCAAAAGAGCTCTTAAAGAAGAAGGATTGCCATAGACTTATAAGTGCAGCGGAAACCTAGTGATCAGTCGATGTGGGACTTCAACACTCCCCCTCACATCGATTTCTGACCAGGGATATGAAGCGCCTCCCCCTCACACCGGCGCATGATCCATCCCCTACAACCAGCCGGGTACCGACCGAGTCACTTGGCTCTGATACCATGAAAAAATCCATGGCCTAACTCCCTCCAAAAGAGCTCTTAAAGAGGAAGGATTGCCATAGACTTATAAGTGCAGCGGAAACCTAGTGATCAGTCGATGTGGGACTTCAACAATGAGCAGAGCGAGATGTGAGACGCTGAACGCAATGGCAATTGAACTGGTCGATAAGCTAGTGGTAGTCAATTTTACCACCATATTTGGTCGAAACTTACCATGGATTCACCACTTGCTCTTCTTGTTTCTTTTGTTGTTCCTCTGCCTCTTCTCCCTTCTCCATGGATGTTCTCTCTGTGAATTTTCGGCCGAGTAAACGGTCAACTGACTCAGTGAGACTAACAACCCGTTATTGTTATTCTATTGCCCTTTTCCTCGAAACTCTGCTTTCTTTTGGAAATTTTGGATGTTTATTTAAGGATTTTTTTCCCAAAGACCATAAACATAGACAAATCTATATTTTCCCCTAAATAACAGTCCTCATTATAGTTAATCGGATAAGTCAATTTGATCCAAAATTAATTATTATATGAAGTCAACTTCATCTGATGAAATTTGATAAAACGAACTTCACGGGATGAAAACAATTTTATTTGGTCTCAATCAATTAAAATTCAATTTGTTTAACAAAGGCTAATTCATTTGGACTTAACCTAATTATAGACCATTTCCTCTTGACTTTTAGTTTCTAGATTCAACTAGATGAAATCGACTTCTTCATATTTGAGTGTGCTGCTATTAGGTCTGTAATTATGACCACATCCAACAAGATGAGTAATACTCAAAACCCGATTCAAGATAATGGTAATGGGTTTCAACTAGCCTCACCTTTAGCTATGAGAGAGGCTCTAATCGATCCTAATCGAGCACTTGATCTTGGTTTGATTTATGATGCTACTCCAGAAGACTATGTCGAGCTTTTGTACTCCACTAATCATACTGAGAATCAAATAACCATCTTTTGATCTCAACTATCCTTCTTTTATAGCATTTTATGGTGACAAAAACACTACAATGGCCCAAAAATTTAAAAGCAATCTGACCAATTTGGGAGGAGTTGTTACACAAAATGTCAAAGTGACTGCACCAGATGGATCTGTTATTAAAGTTCCGCCAAAGAGATTGGTTTTTGAAAGCAAGCATGAGAAGCAGTAGTACAGGGTTTATATGAAGTAGAGGAGAAATGAGAAGGAAAAAGTCTCATTTGGAGAACTCGTTTTGATTGAAAAAAATGGAAATCATACTGTTAGGAGACCTATTGTGTTGTCACCAGTGCGAAATGCTCTGGTCTGACTATTGGGATGCACCATTTTCTGATTTTTTATATTTTATTATAAATTAATTTAGGTAATTTTGATTTTTTATTTAAATTAAATACAAATATCATAATAATATTCAAAAATATTAAAATTTATATAAACTCTTGCTTTGATTTTTTTAGCATTATCTTTTAGGTGTCGTTTGGTTCGTAGAATGGAATCGGAATCGAAATCGAAATCGGAATAGAATGGAAACAATTTTGTTTGTTTTGACCATTGGAATCAAGATCAGAATCAGGATTATAGTGTTTGATTTGCCATTGGAATGGAATGAAAAAAGCTGTAAATGACCTTAATACCCCTACATGCTGTAAAGTTCAAATAATGTCATTTAATTACTATTTTTTTATCAGACAAAATATATTATTGAAATCATTATTTTTCTAAATAAGTATTACTTAATTAAAAAGAAATATATTATTAAAATTATTATTTTTCTAAATAGGGTTTAGGATTTAGAGGTTTGGGATGTGTGATTTAGGGTTTAGGGATTTAGGATTTGGGGTTATATTTGTAGGTTAAGGTTTAGGGTTAAAATTATTATTTTTCTAAAAATAGTTTAGGGTTTTAGAATTTTGGATTTAAGGTTTTAGGGTTTTAAGTTTTAAGGTTTAGGGTTTATGGTTTTAGGATTTGGAATTTGGGGTTTAGGGTTTTGGGATTTATGTTTTAGGGTTTTGGGTTTTGGGATTTATGTTTTAAGGTTTAGGGTTTAGGGTTTAGATATTTGGAGATTTGGGGTTTAGGGTTTTAGGGTTTAAGGTTTAGGGATTTGGGGTTTAGGGTTTTAGGATTTGGAATTTTGGTTTAGGGTTTTGGGTTTTGGGATTTATGTTTTAGGGTTTTGGGTTTTGGGATTTATGTTTTAAGGTTTTGGCTTTTAGGGTTTAGGGTTTAGGGATTTGGGGTTTATGGTTTAGGGATTTGGGGTTTAGGGATTTGGGGATTTGGGGTTTAGGATTTGGAATTTAAGATTTAGGGTTTAGGGTTTAGGGATTTGGGATTTATGTTTTAGGGTTTTGGGATTTATGTTTTAAGGTTTAGGGTTTTAGGGTTTAGGGTTTTGAGGTTTAGGATTTGGATTTAGGGTTTTGGAATTTTGAGGTTTGAGAATTTGGGATTTGAATTTAAGGTTATATTTTAAGTGAGGGTAAAATTGGAAAAAAAAAGTTTAGATGGGAATGGAATAATGATTACCAAAGGTGTGAGAAGGAATTGTGATTCCTTCTCTTTTAGTAATCAGATTCCATTCCGCCCTTCATTTCGTCCAACCAAACACACAAAATAGAAGGAATCAATTCTGATTCCATTTCATTCCCTCCAACCAAACGTGTGGTTAATGACTAGATTGAAAAAATAATCTATTTTTAACTATCATCATCATCCAGTAGAAAAATCTTCAATTTTTACTGATAAATAAGCGTGTTGACCCCGAACACCGATCATCCTCCTGCTTCTAGCCATGGTATTGAATGTAAATACTACAGGATTTTATACATCTAGTGGAGAAAAATGCAAAACCGAAGGGAAAAAAAATCCAAACATTACAAAGTGGGAAGGATGAGTCTCACATAAATTGATCAAGAAAATCGATTATAACACAGGCATGGCTTGCGTCTTGAAGGAAATGATCTTGCCATGCCAGTGCTGTAACAGAAAACATGAATGACAAAAAAGCATTTTAAAGATATCAAACATGACCCCACTTAATTTGTAGTAACAGATTCACTATGTGGCAAAGATCGAATGCATCCAAGAATTTGTTTAACATTCCTATAATGAGATTATTGGGATTCTACATATCTCATGTCATGGTCGTGTGATTGTAACGAGATTATCACAACATACTACAATTCAAAGAAACCGATTGACTTTCCAGAATTGTCTAAGGACAATTAGACTAGAACATTTTCATTTATGAAATTTCTAAAAGTATCATAATAAAATACATAAACAAATTATATATATAAACATCCTACAGCGTATCAAAAATTCTATAATTTTTATATTATTAAAGATTTATAGATTCAATTAATATATCTAGATCCATTAAAAATCATTACATATTGTTGTGAAAATCTTACAACAATCAATCATGAATAAATGAATATGAACAAGGGGTGTTTTATGATTTTCTTTTAACCACATCACTTGAGTTCCTCATGAAATCGTCGTTTCTCTTCCGATTAGAGATAAGAGAAATTATTTTATGATTCGGTGCATTGGGACCATGATTAAAATGGTCTTTATATATTGCTCAATTAGAGTCAAAAATCAGTAACTACTCATCTATGTCTATATCAATTTGAGCAATCTAGGAGCTTATTAAAATTAAACTACTTAATTTTAACTCATTAAAATAAATAGTTAATATAATTAAGAAAGAAAAAGATATATTGCTTAAAACCATTACTGAAAAGAATATGATTTTATTTCCTGACATATTGCTTAATTTAGTATAGAAAATGTGATTTCTTGACAATCTACCACTTGAATAACATATTATTCCTGAACCAATTATATCACAATAATTCTTTAGCGGTGAATTTGTATGCTATTTATTCTTAGACTTCTCATATATTAGTAATGGAACCATCGTAGCTTTTATCACAATACATTTGTGACCAAACCACGATGATCACCTACTAATACAATCAATGACATAGATAAAATATGGATGAATGGTATGAAAATTACGTGCAATGTGATCTCAAACATACTTATTTTCAATTGATCTTTCTTCAGTCTTTTTTGAGATCAATCCAAAGTCTTTAATACAATGCAAACATTGCACATAAAAAACATAAGTAAGCTCAGAAGTATAATCATAAACCATTAACTTTATTTTGTAGAAAACTAAACAATGCAATGTAAAAGTAAAACATACAGAACATAATAATGATTCTCGCTAAACTAAGGTATTATCAAAAATAACATTCATATGAGCAGTGTACTTATGAAAGACTTTAGGCATTAAGCCCTTGGTTAATGGGTCTGTTAGCATAAAACATGTTCCTATATGTTCTATGAAAATTTACTTATCATGAACTCTCTCCTTATCAATTAGAAACTTGATGTCGATAAAATTCAATTTCGTCGAGCTTTTGTTGTTGTTGGAGTAAAGCACCACTGAGTTATTGTCACAATAAATCTTCAATGGCTTGTCAATGCCAACTATCACACGCAATCCAATGATAACGTTTCATAGCTATATCTCGGGATTAGATGCCTCATAACAAGTAATGAACTTCATATCCATGGTTGATGAAGTTATAAGAGTCTCTTAGTAGACTTCCATGAGATAGCTCTTCCAGCCAACAAAAAGATATAGCTTGATGTGGAGCGTTTACTATCTTGACATCCCACAAAATCAAAAACAGAGAACCTGATGACCTTTAAACAATCTGATCTCAAATAAGTAAGCATGTAATCTTACATTCTCCTCAAATAATGCATCATGTGTTTGGCTACCTTCTAGTACTACATACCTAAATCACTCAAATATCTACCCAAAACTCCCACTATAAATACTATGCCGGGATTACTAAAAACTTGAATGTACATTAGACCCTACTACCAAAGCATAAGGAATTTTATGCATCTCTTTCCTTTCAAGATCATTATTAGGGCACTGTGTAAGCCTAAACCTATCTTCTTTAGCCACGAATGTGTCTCATAGTTTACTATATTTCATGTCAAATCTACTCAAAACCTTATCGATATAGCTCTCTTGTGACAACTTACGGATACCTCGAGAACGATCTCTCATTATCTGAATACCTAATATAAAATAGGCATCACCAAGATCTTTCATCTCGAATTTCTTTGTCAAAAAGTTCTTAGTTTCATGTAGTAAGCCTATATTGTTGTTGGCGAGCAGAATGTCATCGATATATAATACCAAGAAAATGTATTTACTCTCACTAAACTTATGATATACATAGTCATCGATGACATTCCCCTTAAAACTATATGAGGTGATAACTTAATGGAACTTGTGATACCATTGATGGGAAGCCTGTATGAGACCATAGATGAATTTATTCACCTTATAAACTATAGACTTTAGATTTCCTAATACAAAATTTTCTTGTTATACCATATAAATCGTCTCATCAATGTCTCTATTGAGAAACACATTCTTGACATCCATCTAATGCAGCTTTAGATCAAAATAAGCCACCAATGTCATTACAATTCTAAAATAGTCTTTCAAAGATATCAGAGAGAGAGTCTTTTTATATTATATGCCTATCTTTTGATTAAAGCATTTAGCGACTAGACGTGCCCTATATCTCTTAACATTATCTTTTGAATCCCTCTTATTTTTAAATATTCATCTACAACTGATGAGTCATAAGACTAGTATTACAAATACCGATCTTACGAAATACTTTGTGGTTTTATTATTTGTAAAACTTTCGCAAGTACACGAATCATTTTATAGAAAATGATAAGTATACTCCTAAGGGTCCATCTAAGGAAGAAATATATGTAGTTTTAATTTATGATTCAAAATCTTAAAAACGAAATTAAATCCTAAACATTCGGTCACGATATTTTGGTTTGTTCGTTACCTAATCTAATAAAATAAAAATAAACATAAACATAGATATAAATTCAATAAATAATAATGAAAATTTTATCATTCATAACAGTGGAGTATTTAAGAATATAATAATTAAGTTAATTATGCTTGCTCATATTATTTAGGTTATTAAATATATAAATTGATATTTGTTGATTTTCTCTTTTTGGTATTAAAGAGTGTTCTTAGGTAGGGCCTAAATTATTTTGTTTAATATTAACTAACTAATATCCTTAGGCAGACCCTATTAATTAATTAAATTTTAAATTTTAAATTTATTTCTAAAAAAAATAACAAACCATCTAATCAAAGCTTTAGACGGAGTTAAATAATTAGACTTTATTGAAAGTGTCCAAATTAAATCTAAAAATTTAATTACTCAAGTACTAACTTTCAAGTTTTAAAACCATTACTGAAAATATGTTGTCAATACATTTTTGAATAATAATTCTTATAAAAAATTTTGAAATAGAGCTTCATTCTAACAACTAGGCGATTGTATCAACAAATAAAATAGCACTACTCTAAATTAGACTAAATAATTAAACCTTAAAACATAATTTTTAGATTTAAGTTTGTAATGAAAAATAATATATTTCTCTCTAACATCCTTAATATAAAATCTTAAATAAAAATAAAATCAATTTACTTTATAAAAATATTTTATCTATTTAATATTTCGCTAGTATAACAACGTTATTATTATATCATATTTACAAATAACCAGTCATGCTAAATTTAATCACAGAAAAATTAAATATAACATATAAGAATAAAATATAAAAAGATAACTGTAAAGAATCCATTAAAATAATACCTTAAAAGAATCCTTACAATAATTTGATGTTAATTTTGTCACTGGAAAACCTCCAAATGGATTTGCATCTCCGCTTATTGAATCAAAAACTAAAAACTAAAAAAATAAAAACTTTCTAGAGAGAAAGATAGAGAGAGAAAATACTCAAAATATTGCATGTTTTGAAATAGGGGAAGAGGGTCCTTTTATAGGTGAGAAAAATGCTAAAAAAGGAGGGAAAATATTTCAAAATTTGAATTTGGACGTGTTTGGACAGGTTGGCATGTATATGGGGCACGAAAATCACAACAGACGGACGGTTGGCATGCGTAGGCACACATGGGAAACGATAATAAGTGTGCTAGCACGTGCGCAACATGGCTCGAACGTGTGCTGGCACGCACGAAAGTCAACACGGCGTGTGTTGGGCATGTGTTGGGCATGCACGCGCAAGACTCAATGCGGATGGGCTGTTGCGTGAGCTGGTGTGTGTGGGACTCGACGTGGATGGGCTATTGCGCGCAGGATTTTGACCTTTTGACATTTTTGACCGTTTTTACCCATTTTGTCCAATTTTTTCTATCTTTTTTACTTTTCCTCATTTCTTTTCTCAATATATATTTGTGATGTATTGCCTCCAATATTTTTCTTCGTGTCTTTACGTTATTTTTGAACGAAATACCTAAAAAACAATAAAAATACCTATGATTCCAAAAAGAAAAATTTATATACAAATATGATAAAATCATATAAATATAAATCTATTTAATCAATTAAACTACATTAAATCAATATAATTTTAGTGCTTTTAAGCACTCATCAAGAACCAATGAGCTTCGAATCTTTGGGTCACCAAGATCCCAAACATCATTGCCTTTCATAGACTTCTTCTCATCCTTCATGGAATCAATCCAATTTTAAGAGTTAGAACTATGCATGGCTTGACAGAAGTTCATTGAATCATCCTCTATTAAACCAATGCCATCCTCGTGTTCTTAGAGAAAGATGATATAATCATCTGAAAATCATACTTCTACTTTCTATAACAAATCTCCTTAATGGAACTTCTTGAGGTTGTTGAGTTTGTTCTGTAGGTGGTGCTCGAGGAAGAATCTCATTTTTATCTTGTTTTAGAACAATTATTGTTGGGAATAGGAACCTGAACGTTGTTATCTAGTGCTAGAACTATGTCTTGAATGGAAATAAGTATAGAGATTTAATCACTTTCAATAATAGAATCTTCTTCAAAAACAACATTCTTTACATTTTCTTCCCCTTAAACTCAATATCCTTAAGAAATCCTGCATTTCCTGCTTCCAAGAAATATCTTATTGTGGGATTGTAAAACTTGTAGCCTCAAGAGTGTTCAATGTAACCAAGGAAATAGCAGTTTACCATCCTTGAGTCTGGTTTTCTATCATGTGGCCTATAAGATCGTGCCTCAACTGGACAACTCTAAATGTGCAAGTTCCTAATGCTTAGATTCTTGCTTGCCCAAAGCTCATAAAGAATTTTGGCAACTACTTTGCTCGATATATGACTAAGTATGTACATAATAGTCTTTAAAGTTTCTCCCCCCAAGTGACTTTGGTAATGATGAATGATTAATCATAAACCCTATCATATCCTTAAAAGTTTAGTTTCATCACTCAGTACCACCATTCATGCTAGGTTTTCCTGGTATGGTGTATTGCAAAATAATTCCACACTCATTGAGGAAAATTACAATGGATCCTGGATGTTGTTCTCCTTATCTGTCATACATCCCGTAGTACACATCACCACACAATGATTTGATACCATTAGCTTTCTTTCCAAGTTGAATTTCAACTTCATCTTCGAAAGACTTGAAAATGTCAAGGGATTACAACTTCTTATGTATCAAATATAAGTAATTGTTCCAAGAGTAATCATCTATAAATGTAAAAAAGTATTGTTGTCCATTCTATGAAGTTGTAGGGAATGGACCAAATATATCAGTATGTATAAGTTCTAAAACATTTGTAGCTCTCTCGACACCAAATGTTGGAACGTCAGTTTGTTTTCTCTTGATGAACTTAATAAAGACTTGAAAGTCTGTCAAATCTATGGGTTCAAGAATTCCATCTGACATAAGCCTCTGAATTATCTACTTAGAGATATAACCTAAATGCTTATGCCACAAGATGGTAGAATTCTCACTTAATTTTTGCTTTATACCACATGAACTTGTTTGTAGTATTTCGTTATAGGAACTTACAACATCAAGCATATACAAATTATCAACTAAAGAACCGAAACTAATAAATTTTAATTTTGCTAGAGATTAACTTTATTATTTTCAAAAAAAAATAAGAAAATCTTGATTTGTCCAAACAAGAAAATCCTGATTAAATTTCATCTAAAAGACGGTGCAACAAATATCTCAAACAAATCCAAATAAAATCTAGTTTTAAATTGTAATCTAAAAGTCCCTATAACTTTATTTATGTCACCCACAAAGATGAATCTTTCATCATCACTTGGAAATTGGTTCCACAGGCAACCCTACATAGACATACTTATGTGAGTAATAGCACCAGAATCTACTCATCAAGTATCCTTATGTACAAAATTTAAATTAAATTCAGAACAAACTAAAGCTAGAAGCATACCCTTCCTTACATTTCAAGTAGTATACTTGGAATACTTCTTCTTCATGTGTCCCAACTTCTTATAGAAATAGTAGGAAAACTCTTTATTCTTCTTTTTTTATTTGTTCAACTGAGAAGAAACTTCTGTAGTAACCATAGCTCTCTTACTTTTCTTATTCTGAAAGGTTGAGGATAAGTGATCATTTTCATTCTTATCTTGTAGCGGCCTCTCTCTTCTCGCACACAGTGACATATAAGCTCATTGAGGGACTATTTATCCTTTGAGTGTTATAACTCAATTTGAATTGCCCAAAGTGTGTAGAAGAGTGATCAAAACCAAGTATACGAGTAAGTTCTTAAACAACTCCAACTTAAGCGGCTTGATTTTTGATGCAAGATGAGACATCTCCATGTTATACTCTCTTATACTTCATCAAGATGAGTTTAGCCAAAAGGTTACTTGCCTCTGAATTTTTGTTCTTGATAAAATATTGTTTAATTTCTTCCAAGAACTTCTTGGCACTCTTGCTTTCAATAATAGAGCCCCAAAACACTTTTGGAATGGAGCATTTCATGATCATCATGCACATTTGGTTAGACTTATCTCACTTTTCAATTTTAATCTCGTTGAGGTTTTTCAAAGTAGTAATGGGTCGATCCAACCAAATTGCAAGATCCAAATCCATACAATCGAGGATAATCTCCATGGTTTCTTTCCAAATTTTGAATTTCATCCCACTCAGCATTGGAATGTTACTGACTTGGGTAGAAACACTCATAGTAGTAGCAATAAAAACTATACAGAGAACATAATAAACAAGTATACTCATATCTAACAAGCTTGTCATAAAAATAAATCAAAAGATGAAGAAATAATCCAAATAGGGGATCCATCTCAAGATACCTAGTGCAAAATAAATTACTAATCTTTAGACAAAGAAATTCACTGTAAGTGATACTCTTAGTGCAATCATCAAATACTGACAATTGGTTCTATCAAACAATAGCTTTTCTTTAGACCAACTATTGTTCACATAAAAATAAATAAATGCCTTTATAATCATCATGCATTTATCAATGCAGGCGCATTGTTATTTGGCGAAATTGTGTATTCTTTTAGACCAAGCAAAGTTCACATAAATAATTTCGTATAAACATCTAAGTATTTGTTGTTAAATTAATCTTCACAAGAGAGGTTAGTTTGATAACATGTTATTTTAATTAATTTAATTGAAAATACTAACTAACTGGACAAAATAATAAAATAACAACATAAAAGAAGAAGAAACTGTAGTTAATGCTATACATTGAAAACATGTGAGAATTGAATGTTCTACCTTGTAGATAACCAAAATATTTTAAAAAAAATTAATAATATCAAAATTACAATATATCAAACAAGATTGAAGATCTCAATCCCAAACAATTTTATTTTAAAAAAATAAAAATAAATCGATGAAATATAAATCTAAAGAACATGCTTTAGTCCCAAATTAAAAATCCTAAAATCTTAAAATTCAAGAAATTTCACACAAGACATAAATATTTTATTCAAACACCATACAAATAGAATATTCACAAAACCTAATAATTTAACAATGATGATCACTTTGATACCACTTGTTGGAATTAAATCATATTGAAAGCTATAAACAGATTCTAGATGCAAACATCCTACAACAAAATACCAATAATTCTAGGATCTACATCATGTCAAATTATTAAGGATTTATATATTCGAGTGAAATACCTAGATCTATTAAGAACGATCGCCTATTGTTGCGAAAATACTACGATAATCAATTACGAATGGATGAACACGAACGAGGGATTAGTTTGTGATCTTTCTCAACCAAATCGTCTTAGTTCCTCAATTGGACCGTTGTATCTCTTCTAGATAGGGAGAAAAGATTATGATTTGGTGTAGTAGAGACCATAACTAAAAAGATCTTTATCTATTACTCAATTTGGATTCCAATAATCCCATTAACTACTCAATCAGTTTATATTAATTTGATCAATCTAGAGGTTTTTTAAAATTAAACCACTTAATTTTAGCCTATTAAATTAAATAACTAATATAATTAAGGAAGGAAAAGATACGTTGTCTAATTTAGTATATAAAATATGATTTCCTAATATTATGCTATATCATGAAAGAGTTGTCTGGCATGTATTATCTAAAACTTCATGAAGCTTTGTTTCATTTATACAACATGTCAATACATGCATCAACCACTATTTTTTGAACTTTGTAATGTTTGGTTAGGGAAAAAGTTCAAAAAGTATTGGGAGTCAGTTCTTAATGTTTTTTTTTTATTTTTGCTGTTAGATCCAAGGATTTCAATTGAAGTTATTGAGAATGTGTTGAAGATCTATTATAATAATTTCAATATAACATCTTTTTGGTCTCGAATTGAAATTATGAAATTATTTAAGTTTACATATGAATTTTTTGAAGAAAAAAAAGGTTTAGGGCCAAACCATCATCTAGCCACAAGTCAAAATTCAATCCACTTTCTGCTTATATGAAGTTCGTAAGAATTGGGAAACAAAAATCTAGTGGAGGTACTATTAGACGTTCTAAATAACTACGTACTTTAGTGATAGTTTTAGAGGTGGGGGAGGTTTTGCACAAGATGATGAGTCATTTGATCTTTGGAATGGTGGAAAGCACGTGAACAACAATTTCTTGTTATTTGTATCATGGCTCGTGATTTGTTAAGCACTCATGTGTCAACAGTTTAATCCAAATTTGTTTTTAGTGTCGAAGGTAGAACTTTGAAAGAGAAGCAAACCTAATTGTGAAGCACTTAAAACTACAATGTTTGTAAAAGGCTGAAATGACATATTTTTGGAACGAGGGATATGAAAAAGATCTACATGCAAACATAGAAGATGATTATGAAGATATATTGCTATTTGAAGGTAAAAATGATGAGTTGTGTTTCTTAGTAAATAGATTGTTGAAATCTAACTAATAAGTACTGACTTCACACACCTAAAGCTTATACTTTTTGTTTTATTAATCTCTTTATTTTAGATAAAAATATCAAATATACAAATTCATGGTATTAAACAAATTGGTTTATTGTTTTTGTTGGATTCATTGTTACAGTTTCATGATATTAATTTTTTTAATATTGGATAATAATATGATAGTTATATTATGATTAATTAAATAATGAAATTGATGTTTTAAGTTGGTTGATTAATAAAAAAATTGATTATTTGGTAAAAAAATAAAATGTTTGTTTATTTCTTTGGCCAAAAATATGTTAAATCAAAAAATATATATTCCGATAAAAAAAATATTCAATAAATTAATAAATTATTTATTTTAAATCATAAATTAAACAATCTATGCATTTAAACTCTTGAGTTAAATAAAATAAATTTTTTTAACTAGTAAACTAATTAAACCAAAGTTAAATGAATTTCTTTAAACTAAACAAAACTCATTTAACATCCTTACTAATACCAATTAAAATTCCATTCCTTTTTCATCTTTCATTTTCAACTTTTTCTAAGTCAATAGCATAGTTTTTTCAAAAAAATATTTCCTTTCTTACTTATTGTCGCTCTCTTCTTCTACAAAGGGGTGGAAGAAATAAATTTTAGATACCACCCGTTCTCCTTGAAAGCAGAATATTGTTCAAAATGGTGTGAAGTGTCCTTGCGTTTCAGGCAAAAATGTCCAACAATCCCATAACTTTAAATCTTGGGGCATTTTTGTCCATTTTTAGTTATAAGTCGTTATCATAATATAAATACTAAATAATATTTTATAAACCTTACATGAATTCATCACATTACAGTAATAAAACACAAAGTTGAGAAATGACTCATCAACATGTGTTTGCCAAATTAAAGGATACCACAGAAAAATATACAAAATAAAGTCATCTCTGCCACAGAAAGCCTCTTTGGATTGGCTATATGTCAATAAACTTCCAGCATAAGCCACACATCAGATTCTATGCGCAAGCTACAACTCCGCCGGATCAAATGCTACATTATGCCTACCAAATACAGAATATAGGAAATGCAGAGGTAAGAAATTTGTTGGCAAAAACTATAGCATTAATCATTATCCATATTACATGCCTAACATAACAATCCCAAGTTCAGGTTGCTACGATATTGAATTGAATAAGCATGTCAAATTGGAAGAGGGTACATATATACGTGAAGTATTGGTATCCAAGCAATAAGACATATACTCCAAGACTTCAACCGGGCCAAAATTTACAGACAATTGAGAAAAATTAGATTGTTTGAAAGTCCATATTTGGTATCTTAATTGCATGACATAAGTCCATATTTCAAAGTAACCTTAAGGAAATTTGAATATGAGCCATGAGCCATCAATTTTTTTTAAAACCCATCGTTATAATACAAACTTGAGTCACAGTTTTACTGCCTTATAAAAAAAATGGAAAAATGAGAAAAAAGACAACGAGGACATATTAATTATACATTACTAATAACACTCATCATATAATTTTTATAAAATCATATGTTTAGTTATATAATAATAACATATTATACAGAATAAAAATTATACGATTATATAAAAATTTGATACCAATAATTGATATGAATCTAAACCGTACTAAATATGTTACTAAATTTGTCTAAAATTTTAATTTAAAAATTATGTGTCTCGATTTTTTCTTTCATCTCAAAATCAAAATTAATTTTTTTTATTTTTAAAATGTAAGAAAAATTTTAAAATAAATTAAATATTAATTTAAATAAATTTTATAATGAAATTATTTTTATAGGTAAGAAGCCACGTAAAACATATTAAATACTATTTTAATTATAAATTATTTTATTAAAATATTTAGTATTAATTTTATACAACTATATTATAGAATTTGTCATCAAATATTAGAAATGTTCAAAAATAAATCAATCTAATCTAACCCAAACAACCCAAACCAAGTTATAGATTTTCTAAATGTGATGGAGTTGACTTGGATATAGAAATTGCAAAACCAATACATGATGAGATGATTCTTAAAGTTAAAATTTTCACAAAAATCAATCCAACCCATATTTATATTTTATATATATATATATATAATAATTTTATTTAATAAAAAAGCCAAAAAGAAAATACAATAAACTAATAGTTTTTATCTACCTATTTCACACAATGTAATTCACATTTTCAAGTTCTAAATAATAATTCTTTATTTTCTTACCGTAACCCAGTAATACTATCTAATTTCTAAACCCCCAGCTCCACGAAACAAAAGAGAGTAGAAGACCAATAACCTCGCATTAAACCATTGATTCTTTAGTTTTTATATTTTTATTGTTTAAATTAAATGCTTATTTATATATGTAATTTGTGCTTAAATTGATACGAAATTAAATATTAAATGCTTGTGATTAAGCGCTATTTGAAATTGATTACATTATTTTTATTTATTTATTATTTGAGAAAAATTAAAATCATTTTTAGTCCAAATTTCAATAAATTATTGAAGCATAAAATTTAATACAATAATTATTTAGTTATTAAAAAACAAATATTTTTTACAAAATTTGTAAAATATAAAAACAAAAAAAATACAATACACCCAATCCATTCAATTTAGGGGTGTCTTCTTAAAAAAAACTTAATCACCGTTCATCTTACTCGGACCAGACCAGACCGGACCGTTTGAAACGGTTTTAAGAAATAAAAACCGGATCGGACTGTTTGATTTATAAAACGGTTTGGTCCGGTTTGATTCTCGATTTGGTCCAATTTTTTATAATTTAATGAAGAATAATATAAAATTTTTAATATATTATTAAATCGGTCCGGTCCGGTTTGAACGTTTAAAATTAATACAAACCGGATTGGACCATTTAATTAGTAAAACCGTTCGGTTTGGTCCGGTCTGGTCCGATTTTACGGTTTGGTCTGGTCCGAACCAGGTTTTGGACACCCCTAATTCAATTTAGATTGATTTTATCAAATTGAATTGAATCGGTTCTTACTTTTTAAGAACTAACATTATTGATTCGATTTTGGTTTTAATTCAAATTCGAACTAACCCATAACATGCATACCCTTACCAAACATTACAGACAATAATTAAAATAAAATTCAATATAATTCAGTTTAATATATATGATATCCTATACATGTCATAATTGTATAATTTTGATACAATCATAAATTTTACTATAAAGCAAAATTGTATTGTATAGAATTAAAATTATACAATCATTAGAAATTTGTTATTTATTTATTTATCTAAAATTTTAATTCTAAAATAATATATCTTTACCTTTTTATCTCAAATTAATTTTTTTAAATATAAGAAAAATATAAACATAAATTAATAATTTGATTTAAATGAATTTTACAATGAAATTATCTTAATAAGTAATAAAACTAAAAAAAATTAAATGTTATGTTAAGTATAAATTATTTTATCAAAATATTTATCATTAATTTTATCCGATTATATTATCATATTATCACCAAATAATCTACAGATTAATTATAATACAATTCAATCTAATATAATTATACTTAATTTATCAAATAATACACTCATAACATATATAAAAATAATGAAACAATCATGAAGGTGAAATATATTTGTGCATGCACTTATCCTTTATATTTAGATTTGTTAAATATCGGTACAAACCCAAAACAATATTATGCCAATTCAAATATATTAAACACTTGACTCTTGAATATATATATATATATCATTTTTTATTTCTCATCAGAAGAGCTAAAAACAGAGAGTCGCAGCCGATAGTGAAGCAAAGAATAGAGAACTTCATCCATAGCTCCCGTTAGAAAACACACCCACCTTTGTCACCAATCCAAGCCTACTAGTACCCTAACACGTACAACACCCTTCGCCGTCTCCTCCATAAACCCCGTCTCTATCTCCTCTATAAACCCTATCGACGTTCCTTTACAGAGCGACAAATCCCATCGAGTTTCACCCAGCGTCAAGTCTTTCACCAGTTTCCTCTCCAGCTCTGTTCGTCCAACATCATCCTGTATTGTCCTAAGCTGTGATAGTTCCTGCAAGAAAAATAACCAGTCGGGACAGAGAAGAAACAGTGTGGCTGCGTAAAATTGAGAAGTGGAAGCTGAAAATTAATATAATTGATATATGATAATATTTGATTAAATAGTAAATTTGTTAATTAATTTTAGTATATATTTCCTATAAATTAGAAGAAGATATTTTTTTAGATGTATTTAGGTTTTCTTTATATATTTTGTAAAATTCTTTGAAGATTAATATTTATATCTCTATTTAGTTATTAGTGTATTTTTTTAAGTGTGTCGTTATCAGTGAAGTAGACTTTTTAAATTAAAGGTTTAATCACTTCAATTATTGTATGTCATTTATTTTTCCCACTATTTATTATTTTACTGTTATCCATAATTATATATTTGTGCAATTAAATTATATCCGAATTTTAATTCCGTAAATGCTAATTTATAACAAATTGGTATTAGAGTATTGAGTTATTCTATCATTTATTGGAACTGATCAAATTTACTCTTTTAGATTTATTTTGAACTTTTGGTTATCTGATTGGTTTCATATTTATTGGGTTGTGTTTCTGTTTATTTAATATTAGGTTTTTTGTCATAATGGCAAAATATGAAATTGAAAAATTTAATGATAAGAATGATTTCAATCTAAGACGAATGAAGATGCAAGCCGTATTAATTAAAGAATGGTTCATTAAGACACTTGAGGGCAAGAATAAATTGCTAAAAAAATTGATTGATTAAAAAAAATGCATCGATGGAAAATATCCTCAATTCAATTCAGTTATCCTTGTATAATGAGATACTACGCGACGTTGGTGATGCGAAATCTCTTATTAGGTTATGCCTTAAATTGGAAAATTTGTATATAACCAAATCTTTGATAAGTCGATTATATTTGAAACAACGTTTGTATACATTCAAAATGTCATAAAGTAAACATTTATACGATCACTTTGATGAATTTTCTAAAATTATTCATAATTTAAAAAATGATGGTGTTAAAATTGATAATGAAGATCATGTCTTAATTCTATTATGTTTTTTACCTTATTCATTTGAACATTTTGTTGATATCATGCTATATAGGCAAGACACTATTTATTTGGAGGATGTCAAAGCAGTTTTAAATTGCAAAGAGTTGAAAAAAAAGGTTTCTACAAGCAACAATGATAATAACAATATTTTATTTGTTAGAAATAGAAATCAAGAAAAATGCTCAAGCAATAATAAAGGCGAGTCTAGATCCAAATCTAAAAAAAAATGCAACTATTGTCGTCAAGAAGGGCATTAGAAAGTAAATTGTCTGAAACTCAAAGGTAAAAATAAACCTACCACAATGTCTTGTAGTACTAATGATGTTGGTATTACATATAGTTCTGGTTATGATGGTGAAAATGTTCTATCGGTATCTATTGGTTCTCCTAGAGATGTTTGGATTCTTGATTCGAGTTGCACTTATAACATGTGCCCCAGTAGAGACTGTTTTGCTTCTTATCAGTCTATTAATAGAAGAGTTGTCTTGATGGGAAACAATGTGTCCTACAAGGTTATTGGTATTGGTATTGTCCAAATTAAGATGCATGATGATATTGTTAAAACTTTGAAAGTTACTGTTGATTATATTCATTCAAATCTTTGAGGTCCTTCTCGTGTTGTATCTAAAAGTGGTGCCTGATATATGTTGAATTTTATTGATAACTTCTCCCATCATATTTGGGTGTTTTTTATAAAGAACAAGAATAATGCGTTCTCAAAATTTGTAAAATTCAAGCCTTGTATAGAAAATCAAGTATTTGAGAACTAACAATGGTTTAGAATTTTGTAATAGTCAGTTGAATGAGTTATGTGAAAGAAATGGAATAGTGATACACCACATTGTGCATCATACACCATAGCAAAATGGAGTAACAGAACGTATGAATAAGACTCCCTTAAAAAGAGCTTGTTATATGCTCTTTCAAGCAAACTTGTATAAATCTTTTTAGGTTGAAGCTTTTAACCATGATTGCTATTTGATGAATCAGTCTCCATCAACTACAATTGAGTTGAAAACTCCATTTGAGATATTCTTTAGTACTTCTAATTATTTTGATTTGAAAGTTTTTGGTTGTTCTGCTTATAATTATGTTAATCATGATAAACTTGATTCTAGGGCATTGAAATGCATATTTTAGGGGATCCTTCTAGGGTGAAGGATTATAGATTATAGTGTATTGAACATGAGTCACCTAAATTTTTGATTAGTAGAAATGTTAAATTCGATGAGTTTTTCATGTTGAAAAAAAAAAGAATCTATTATTGCAGGTAAAGATCACAATGTTAGTGAGCAAGTAAAGCTTGAGAGTAGAGCTCCTAGTCAAATGCAATAGAGCACTTCAAATCAACCATCTATGGATGAGATAGATGATTTTGCTCATGATGTAGTAGAAGAGCAACATGAGCAACCATATAATATCGCTAAGGGTAAAGGAATAAAAGAGATTTGACGCCCTTAAAGGTACGCAAATTGAGGTGCATGAACCTTCTAGTTATCATGAAGTTATCACTTGTGATAGTCAATTCAGTAGCTAGTTGGTATAAATAAAGAGATTGAATCATTTCATAAAAATCATACTTGGGAATTGATGAAACCGCCTAAAAGCCAGAAGATTGTTGGAAACAAATGGGTCTTCAAAAAAAAAAGATATACTTGAGGTTGAAACAGTTAGGTTCAAGGCACGTGTTGTTGCAAAAGGTTATTGCCAAAAGAAGGATATTGATTTCAATGAAGTATTTTCACCTATTGTGAAATATAGCTCTATTTGTGTGTTGCTTACTATGATTGCATTGTTTGACATAGAATTAAAACAACTTGATATCAAGACAACCTTCTTACATGGTGAGCTTGAGGAACAAATATATATGCATCAACCAAAGAGGTTTGTTGTTCCAAGTAAGAACGCTCATGTTTGTTTATTGAAAAAGTCTTTATATGTGTTGAAGCAATTCCCTAAAAAGTGATATAAACGATTTGATTCTCTTTTGATTGATCATGGTTACTCTAGGATTGATTATGATAGTTGTGTTTATCATAAAAGATTTCATGATGGTTCATCTATCTATTTGTTGTTTTATGTTGATGACATGCTTATTGCTTCTAAGATTAAGTCTGAGATTTAGAAATTAAAGTCTCAACTTAGGGGTGAGTTTGAGATGAAAGATTTGGTAGTAACGAAAAAAAAATTTAGACATAGAAATTTATAAGGATAGACAAGCGGGCAAGTTTTATTTAACTCAGAAAATTTATATTGAAAAGGTTCTTGAACGCTTTGGTATGAAATAGTCTAACCTTGTGAGTACGCCGTTAGCTGCGCATTTCAGGCTTTCTTTGGATTTGTCACCACAGTTAGAAGAAGAAGAGTACATGTCTCAAGTTCCATGTGCTAGTGTCGTTGGTAGTTTGATGTATGTTATGGTTTGTATTCATCCAGACATTTCACATGCAATTCGTGCTGTCAACAGATATATGGGTAATCTTGATAAGGGTAATTGGCAAGCAATGAAATGGATACTTCGATATTTGAAAGGCACATCTAATTTTGGTTTGGTATATAATGGAAGTTTTAATACCAGTTGTAGTGTTATTGGTTATGTGGACTCCGATATTGCTGATGATTTGGATAGAAAAAATCTCTAACAGGTTATGTTTTCACTCTTTTTCATTATGCCATTAGTTATAAAGCTACTTACAGTCTACAGTTGCTTTGTCTACGAAAGAGGCAAAATATATGACAGTAACAGAAGCAATGAAAGAAGCTATTTGACTTGGAGGTTTTGTTTGTGATTTGGGATTACAATAGGATACTTCTGTTGTATTTTGTGATAGTCAGGGTGCGATACACTTGATCAAGAATACTATGTTTCATGAAAAACCAAACATATTGATATCAGATATTACTTTATTGATGACATTATCTCTCAAGGTGTTATTGTTGTTAATAAGATAGTCACTACAGAGAATCCAATTGAAATGTTAACCAAACCAGTTCCATTTAATAAGTTCAAACATTGCTTGGACTTGATTAGTATTTACAGAAGATGATCACCCTTTAAAGCTTTGAACGAAAGTTATTTGGTAATCCGAGGAATTTCATATTTGAAAAACTTGTTTTCTGTTTTGAGCCAAGATAAAAATTTGTTAAATATTGGTGCAAACCCAAAACAATATTAGGCCTATTCAAATATTAAACCCTTGCCTCTTGAATATATATATATATATATATATATATATATATATATATCATTTTTTCTTTCTCAGCAAAAGAGTTAAAAACAGAGTGTCGCAATCGATAGTAAAGCTAAGAATAGAGAACTTCATCCACAGCTCCCGTTAGAAAACACACCCACCTTTGTAACCAATCCAAGCCTACCAATAACCTAACACATACACCACCCTTCAACGTCTCCTCCATAAACCCCGTCTCTGTCTCCTCTATAAACCCCATCGACATTCCTTTACGAAGTGACAAATCCCATTGAGTTTCATCCAGCGTCGAGTCTTTCTCCAGCTTCCTCTCCAACTCCATTCGTCCAACGTCATCATGTGATGTCCTGAGCTGTGATAGTTCCTGTGAGAAATACCACCAGTCGAGACAGAGAAGAAACAGTGCAACTATGTGAAATTGAGAAGTGGAAGCTACCAGTTGATATCATTGGTATATGGTAATATTTGTTTAAATAACAAATTTGTTAATTTATCTTGCTATATATTACCAGTAAATTAGAAGGAGATATTTTCTAAATGTATTTGGATTTTCTTAATATATTTTATGAAGCTCTTTGAAGATTGATGTTTATATCTCCATTTAATTATTAGTGGATTTTTCTTGATGTGTCGTCATCAGTAAAGTAAACTTTTTACATTGAAAAGTTAAACCACTTAAATCATTATGTATCATTTATTTTTCTCACTGTTTATTATTTTGCTGTTACCCATAATTATATATTTGTGAAACCAAATTAAACCCGAATTTCGCTTCTACTAGTGCTAATTTATAACAAGATCTTCCTCTCCTTTTGTATTTTTTATATTTACATTCTCATGGCTCATACCATTTGATATAGGGAAAGTCTTTATCATAAATTTGTAAAGGGTAAAAATGATGCAGTACAAAATTACTAAATAGTGCAAATGGACTCATTATTTAAAATTTTGTCTCACCATTTGCAACCATCACAACTTTGTGACCGGTTTTTAACCCAAGTTATTTTTGGTATTATACTGTTTAATTCATTTCCCAACAATTAGCAAAGGCCTTGCTAAATCTACACGAGGACGTGGTTTGTTTTCTAAAGAGCTCTTAAGTGAAAAGAAGGGATTAGGTGTGTTTACCAAAACAATTCCTTGTAGATATAATTTAAAAAGAATATTAAGGAAAATAGTTTTTTACCATTACTAACTAATAACTAATAAGTAAACATTAACTCTTTTCTCCCCATTTTAAGTCACAGGTTTAAATCACATAACCATTTGATCTAAAAAAAACATTTCATATTACTTCATCATTGCCAATTTAACTTGGTAATTCAGGCATTTTATTTGTACTATGATGAACTATGGGAGAGAGGTGAGACGATTCCAAGAGTGGACAAAACTTACTTGCTTTGCTACGTCTAGAACTCCTTCTCAAGAGTGTGACATCAAGATTTTTCTCGTTCTCTTGGTTTTCTGCATTATCTTCTAATTCGTATGCCCTAATAATATATACCTACATTTCAAAAAGTAACAAAAGAAGAAAAAATTGAATGAATAAGAATAATAACTTAATAGAAAACAATAAAATGAAACATGTAACCAAGAAAAAATTGGAAAGCATATTACAACCATTATATTTAACGTTTTCAACACCAAAAATGAAATAATTGCAAGAGCTAAGTAATATGACAAAGTAGGCATTCCCCTTCAAATGCATTATGGGGAATCACTTTAAATTCAGTTGGTTTGACCAATTGGAAAACTAAAGCATCCCCATCAACTAGTTGGTGATCAATGGCAAAACCTTTCCAACCCCCCACTAAGGCCATGTTTTGTTGCTAGGAATTTTGTTGGGAACTCACCTCCATCCTCATCCACCAAGGTAATGGTTTCATCTTCATGGGAAAGGTGTGCCTTGCAGAACTGGATTGGTAAACCCTGATAAGATATTTTATTGAAACAATTCATGTTTTGTAGCGATCAAACTGGTCTATATTGTAAAATATATATATATTGGAAGTTTTTGAAGTTTTACCTCGAAGGAGTAGAAATTTAAACTTGTCCTTGATATATAGTTTTGTTTTAGACAAGTCTTAAAGTTATGAGGATGTGAACCATCATGAGAGAGACATAATAAGGGAAAAATAATAAAAGTTGTTACACAACACCAGGGAGTAAGGAGGAGTTACTGATTTGAAGACATCGGAAAATCAACAAGGGTTTGTAAGAAATGATGTTGAGTATTTCTCCATTACTCTTATAATTTGTAATCTCTATGTTCAGTTCAAAATGAAATGAGAAATCCCATAGCCTAATAATAAATTTTGCTAAATAACAAATTAATCATTTTATGTCTTGAATTTGGGTCTTCATTATCTAATTTTTTTAGCATTTATAGATTTGGCAATAGTTTAAGCCCAAAATAGCATGTTCTTGGAGTTTAGGTAAAATTGATGGATTGATAATGTATAGCTTGTACTTCCAATTGCACAGACTCTACATTACCAATAAAAGTCGTACATGAGTAATGTACAACATGTACATTATAATGTATATGTTGTACATTATAAGAAACCAATGATTTTGAGGCCAATTTCACTAAATTTTCGGAAAGAAAAAAAGAATCCATCTATTTAGGATAAATAGATCCAGACTGCTTTTGTAAATTCTTTGAAATCGGTACCAATAAAATTCAATAAATTTGAGTATGACCAAATACAAAAACAAGATCGCCAACCAAAATTTATGCACTTTCCAACAGCCATTAAATTAGGTTATTTCAATCTTAAGAACAGCATTATCATGTGACTTACTGAAACAAACATGCAGTAAAGCTTGCAATTGTTATTCCTGTTCTTTTTCAATTACTCTTCATGTCTTGTTTAGTGTCTATTATGGCCATTTTGTTTGTATTTGTTGTGGCCTTTTTGTTTACTTGGTCTCTTTTATTTACTCGGTCAATGAGTAGTTGGAGGAGGTGAATAAGTCTGTTATCCATGTTTGCTGATCTTAGGTGTAGTGGGTTAGTGCCTTAACTTTAGGAACGTGGTTATTTTTGCTTTGTACTTGTAATCTATATTCACCTACGGGTATATCATGAGAGATAAACAAGAATTATTCACTCATTCTTCTTCCTCTTAATATTTCTTTTAGCTATATCACTTACCAGCCAAAAGCCACCAGTAACATGTGACTGAAGCATAGGCTTGACAAAGGATGGTACATCAGATTCTAATCCTGCTTGAATCTGCCCTGCTCTGTCAATAGCAAAATGCCTTACTTCATCTGAAGCATAAACTCGATTCAATAAATCTCTTCGTTGATAACTCCTATAACTGGGCTCGCAACAAAAAGCATAGATTAGCAACAATAATAGAACAAGTCATAAAACACTTGAAACAGGTAATATGAAAGTGGGCATGTAAACCTTCTAGACCTGCCTAATGGTTCAACTGGGACCTTCCAAAAATCAAGGAATTCTGGCTTAATCTATAAAATAGTTAACCACATAAACTCATTGAACCCCCTACAAATCATAAACTAAAACACCCAAACTCAAGAAACAAAACGGATGTGTTGTGCGTGGGTGAGAGAGAGAACTGACTTCCTTGTAGATGGTAGGAGGTTTTTCTGCGACCCGATTCGACCTTCTCAGTGACAGTGAAGAAGGATCTACAGGCAACCGAGGTTTGCGTTTTCCCTTTTCATCAATTAGAGCAGCATTAAATCCAATGCTTAAGCTTCAAAAATTCATAAACCCAATTACAAAATGAATAAATAGAAAAGAGAGGATTGAAGAATACCCACTGGAGATTTTTTAAACGTGGGAGTTTTTAGGGCATGAGCAAGCTTGCTGAGATTGAGCTTCTCCATTATTTTCTTGTTCTCTTCTATTCTCCGTCTCTGTGATTCCAGGTAATGATTTGGTTTCGCCATTTTCCGTCTTACCCAAGTAAAACGATTCAGATTTTATGGAAATATCATAAATCGTAGTAGAAAAACAGAATGAATGTGAGAACTGAGAAGAGCAATAGACGAAACCCTAGCAAAGAGAGTGCTTGAAAGTTGAAATACTTCCAATTCAGCTTTCTCTGTTTCAAGGGAAAACATGTAAAAAGCGCCAAATTAATATGTTTAAACACCCAACTTCGATTTGAAAATTGCCACGTCAACAATAAGCAGTATTTTTCTTCTTTTTTTAAAAAAACAATATTATGTATCGTGATTTTCTTTTATAATAATATTATCATAAATTTAAGAGTAATACTTTATGTCACTACTTTATCATAACTATCAATTTTATTATTTAATTTATTTTTTATTTTGTCTCTCATAATTTTGATGGAATAATGATAGAAGCTATAATTTTTTTTAATGTTTTATATAACTAATTTTCTTGAATCTATGTAATAGAAAAAAAATTATTTATATATTCTAGAGGAAGTGTGAAACTAATTTTTTTTACTAATTGTATTATTCATGTATTCATAATAAATTTAAATTTAAATTACAAATTCATGTACATTGAAATTATGGAACTATTAAATAGTATACTTTCGAAGAAAAACTACAATGTTATGTATTTACGACAATTGACAACGTTAATATTGGATATTAATCTTTAATTCAAGAAATAAGCACAAGGACATTAATTCAAGGAATAAAATAAGGAGTTTAATTCAAAAAATAAAACAATGAGTTTAATTCAATGAATAAAACAAAGAATCCTTAATTCAATGAATAAACACAAAGAATCCTTAATTTAAAGAATAATTGAAGTAGTAAAATTTCCTTATATGTACCTTCCTTTCCCTTCCAACTTCTGTGTGTAGGAAAAATCACAAATACCTTGAATTGCTTAGCCATTTTTTCTCCTCACAGTGTCATTTTTCATGATTATTCCACCAAAAAGACGATTGGTGAAAGGTTTTACTTAGATGGTCTATATTACATATCCAAGAGTGTAAAACTCAGAATTCACTCTTATAATTTTCATTCAAAGATACTACATATTTATATACAAAGTTAGGGACACTCTTAGGTGACATACACCTAATACACAACTAAGACACCTAATACACAACTAATATATTCAACTAGTGATGGACACCTAATACACAACTAATATCTCTAACACTCCCCCTTAAGTTGGAGCATAGATATTAATAATGCCCAACTTGTTACAAAGATAATTAACCTAAACCTCACTTAAAGCTTTCGTGAAGATATCTCATAGTTGTTCTCCAGTCTTCATATATCCTATAGAAATCAAACCTTGCTGAATTTTCTCACGAACAAAATGACAATCAATTTCAATGTGTTTAGTTCACTTATGAAACACAGGATTAGAAGCAATATGAAGAGCAGCTTGGTTATCACACCACAATTTCGCTGGTACTGAAGTTTTAAGACCTACTTCATCCAAGAGCTGATATATCCATATTATCTCATACGCATATTGTGTCATAGCCCTATATTCTGACTCTACACTCGATCGTGACACAACATTCTACTTCTTGCTTTTCCATGAGACCAAATTTCCTCCAATGAAAATACAATAGCCTGATGTGGATCTTCTATCCACTTTGGAACCTGCCCAATCTGCATCTGAAAAACATTCAATATGAGTGTGTCTATGATTTGTATACAAGATACAACGTCCAGGTGCTCCTTTCAAGTAACACAAAAATTTCTCTAACGTTGCCCAATGATGAACTGTTAGGGATGACATAAATTGGCTAACAACACTGAATGAATATGCAATATCTGAACGAGTCACGGTAAGGTAATTCAGCTTTCCAATCACCTTTTGATATCTCTCAGAATATTTAAAGAGTTCCCCATCTCTTGTAAGGTGGATGTTCGGAGTCATTGGAGCACTACAAGGTTTTGCTCCTAATTTTCCTGTCTCAGTTAATAAGTCCATGACATATTTTCTCTGATATAGAAATATACTTTTTTTACTCCTTGTGACTTTAACACCCAAGAAATACTTTAGCATCCCCAAATCCTTCGTGTGAAACTGAGAATGTAGGAAAGACTTAAGAGATGAAATTCCCATAGTATCACTTCCAGTAATAACAATGTCATCTACATACACAACTAAAAGAATGATACCAGCTTTTGATTGTTTGTAGAACACAAAATGGTCAGACTTGTTTTTCATCATACCAAACGTTTCTATAGCTTGACTAAATTTTCCAAACCAAGCACGAGGACTCTGTTTCAAACCCTACAAAGATTTGCAGAGACAATAAACTTGCCTAGACTCCCCATCAGCAACAAAACCAGGAGGTTGCTCCATAAAAACCCCATCTTAAAGATCACCATAAAGAAAAGCATTCTTGATATCTAGTTGATGCAAAGGCCAATGATGAGTAGCTGTCATAGAAATAAACAACCCAATAGAGGTCAATTTAGCAACAGGAGAGAAAGTGTCAGAATAGATAGTCCACTCCATAGGTTTGAGTGTATCCCTTAGCAACAAGACGAGCATTAATCGAGCAACTAACCCATCCGGATTAACCTTAACTGTGAACACCCATTTGCATCCGATAGCCCGTTTCCCCGAAGGTAAATCAACCAAGTCCCAAGTACCATTGTCATCCCACACATTCATTTCCTCGATCATTGCATGATGCCAACTAGTATTAGATATGGCTTTGTGAACAGTTTTAGGGATATAAATAAAATCAAGAGGGGCAATAAAAGAGCAAGAGGAAGACGACAAGCAGTTATAAGAAACAAAAGAAGAAATAGGATAAGTACATTGACGTTTACCTTTGCGTAATGCAATAGGAAGATCATCGTTCAGGACTGGATCTGATGACGAAGGAGCAGGTGCAGGACATGAATCAGAAGGTCTATGTCTGGAGTAGACTTGAGTTATAGGAGGCCTAACAGGAACTGGATCAGAGACATGTTCAAATGATGTGATAGAATAGACTAACAAATCATCATCCTCCATCTAACGTGCAAGAGGAGGAGAAGACGAAAAATATGGTGTATCTTCCATAAAAGTAACATCAATTGAGACAAGATATTTGTTAAGACTAGGACAATAACATCAATAACCTTTCTGGAGATGAGAATAACCAAGGAAGATACACTTCAAAGACTTGGGATCTAATTTAGTAACATGCGGATGAACATCCCGAACAAAACAAGTGCTACCAAATATCCTAGGGTCAACCAGAAATAGTGACTTATTAGGAAACAAAATTTTGTAAGGAATCTCACCATGAAGAACAGATGAGGGCATGCGATTAATAAGAAAACATGTTGTTGAAACTGCATCGGCCCAAAAAGGTTTAGAAACATTCATTTGAATTAATAAGGCACGAGCAGTTTCGAGAAGATGTCGGTTCTTACGTTCGGCCACTCCATTTTAAGATGAAGTATCAACACACGAAGTTTCATGAAGCATGCCATTTTGAACCATATAAGATTGAAACAAAGCTGATGTATATTCTTTGGCATTATCACTTCGTAAAGTACGAATTGAAACATTAAATTGAGTTTTAATCTCAACACAAAATGTGCAAAAAATAAAAAACAATTCAGAACGAATCTTCATTAAATATAACCAAGTTACATGAGAATAATCATCCACAAAAGTAACAAAATACTTAAATTCAAGTTTAGACAAAATAGGAACACTAGCACGTTTATTAACTCTTGGATTTGAACTAAGACGATGATGTTTTGCAAATTGACAAGACTCACAATCTAATGAAGACACCTTACTAAACTGAGGACAAATTTTCTAAAGTAAAGTAAGAGATGGATGACCCAGTTTACTATGTGCCTCGAAGGGAGAGGTTACACTGATAAGAGCTAAATTATTGCATTTTTGTTATGATTTAAATGTTGATATTTGTGTGAAAATTGTGTTTATTTGATTATTTAATCCACAAATGTCATTTCACGGGTATTTCGTGTTTAAAGTGCAATTTCAGGTAAAATCATGATTTTGGAGAAGTTAGGGACAAAGTACAATGATCGGGATTGAATCAAAGAAAAAGAAAACAAAATTTCAAAATTTGGAATTTCGCCGCCGGCGAGAATATTCTCGCCGCCGGCCAAATAAATCTCGCCGCTGGCCAAGTAGATCTCGTCGCTGGCCAAATACATCTCACCGCCGGCCACAATAATCCCGCCGCCGGCGAGATTTAGCGGAACCGAAATCGTAAGTTTTCCAGAAATCTCGCCGCGGCGAGAATAACTTCGCCACCGGCGAGTTTCGTTCGAAAACATTTTTTTATGCTGTTTTGTTCCAAAATTGCCCTCCAAAACCCTAGACCTATATATACATTATGATGGAGAAGGAGGCCACGGCAGAGAGAGTAGAATTGAGTTATTTTTGCAGGAGAAAAGGAAATTTTGGAGAGAAAGGTTGGAGAAGCTTGAAGGATCATCACCATTGTGCTACCAAGTCTTCCTCTTCAAGAGTTTTTCATCTCTTCTCCTTAGCTTTTATTTTCTGCATTTTATTCAGATTGTTTGTTCATGGATTCAATTGAGAATATGGTTGTTCTTATTTCCGTTATGAACTAATTCGTTTTTGCTAAGGCTATGATGTAGTTAGATCATGAAAATCTGATTTCTTGTGTTATCGTTATATGAATTCATTGTTTTCAAGTTGAGTATTTATTTCCATGCTTAATGCTTTTAAATTTCTGATCAAGATTTAAATGATTTGTTGCATTATATTAAGACCGAGAGGAGATGTGTAATGAACGATTCTTGTGATAAATACCGTATGTTGAATGCGAGTTTGACACCTAATGCATGATGTATGTGGTTATTCCAGAAATTCCATAAATCGTAATGTGCTTATTTGTGATTAAATCTTCATAGAAATATAGTCGGTTTTCATAGATAAGTAATTCTAATATAACTTGAGAAAGAGTATTAGATAAGTTTGGGTTTTTCAACCATCACTTTTAACTTTGATTCTCATATAACATAACTTGAAATCGGATTGAATTGATTTAGCGAAATCAAATGCCTTAGCGTTTTTAATCATTTGTGAACAATATTAAATTTTGTTATTTGCGTTTAGTTTTAAGTTAATTTACTTTTTAAACAAATTCAAAAATTCGGTTTTCAAATAAAATTAGGGTTAGTCAATTTCGGTACTTAGTAACGTCATTCCTTGTGGGTTCGATATCCGTACTTTTGTACACTTTATTACTTGTACTGATGCTTGTACTGAAGCTTTCTGCAGTCATGTTTCGTATGTCTTGGTTTATGAAAATAGTGACATACAAATACCTCCTAGGTCCTGTGGTCAAGTTTTAAACCTATGCGAGCCACCTCCTTTGTTTTGGTTCATATAAGTTGACCGTCCATGCTCATAATTATTACTTCGGCTGACCAAAGCACCATTTAATTGAGCAGGTAGAGGTGGAATGCCTTCTATACAAAGTACTCTACTAAACACCTCTTGTAAAGAGGAGATCTCAAAACCAGAAAGAACCTGGGACTTAGCAGTCTCAAAAGTAGAGGGAAGATCGACAAGAAAACTCATGACCGTCATTTGTTCCCGTTGGCTTTACTAAACCTTTACATTAGGGCTAAAAGGCATCAAAATATTGAGCTCTTCATAAGTCCTTTTAAATTCTATAAAATAATCCGTGAGTGACCGATCTTGTTTTTCTGTACGGTAAAATGCTTTGCATACCTCATACATGCGAGAAAGATTTCCTTTACCAGAATATAAGAAATCCAAATAATCCATCAATTCCTTAACGAATTCACAATGATTGATCAAGTCAATTACATTGCTCTCAATAGAATTCTGAATCTGCAGAAATAAGTAGGCATCTTCTCTAAGCCATGTCTGCTTTGAATCATCTTTAGGAGGATCATTAGTCAAATGAGTATCTTTGTCGATACTTCTCAAATAAATTCGAATGGTCTTGCTCCAAGCCAAATAATTTGAGCCATTGAGCTTACGGTCCATGATTTTAGACATCATAGGTACCATATCCGTCACAACATTAGATTTCTTTTCAGCCATAAATCCTCCAAATAACAAGGCAGAGAACAAACGAACAAACAAAATCCAACAACAACAGCGACCAAACATGCAGCGAACAAGAACACAAAATTGAAAGAACCCAAACCTGAACAATCATAAGTGATGAGTGCAAAACCACCATAGATGACGAAGGGGAACGCCGAAGAGCAACACGAGGTCGACCAGAGAAGAATTTTGCAGGGACGCGTTGTCACGCGCCAGCGTATGGAAAGTTTGCAAAAAGTCGCAGTGGTGCATGTGGCTCACTCAAGGGTCATCTGGTGACTGGACTTTGGGGTTTGGCTGGTCAGCAACTGGGCTTCCTCCCTGTGCCGGCGGTGAGAAAAAATGTGCACTCCAAAAGGGTTTTCCGAGTTGGAACCCAAAAAATGCACTAAATCCTAATTTGTGTTTACCCAAAATCAGCTCCTAATTTGAACGGGAAATTTTGTTTCCAAATTTTGTAACCCAAATACTCTAATACCATGTAAAACTCAGAATTCACTCTTATAGTTTTCATTCAAAGACATTACATATTTATATACAAAGTTAGGGACACTTTTAGGTGACATACACTTAATACACAACTAATATATTCAACTAGTGATAGACACCTAATACACAACTAATATATTCAACTAGTGATAGACACCTAATACATAACTAACATCTCTAACAAAGAACAATCTCAAAGGGTTTCAAGCTAAGTTTAACCACATCCAAGATAATCAATTGTGGAATCAACGTCTAGCTCACCCTTCTCCACCAATTTTTTCAACTTTATTTCCAAACTTTGAAAATGATGCAATTGCATGTGAAACTTGCCACTTGTCTAAGGCCACTAGATTGCCTTTTAATTCTTCCTTGTCTAGGGCTAGTAAGTGTTTTGAACTAGTTCATTCAGATGTATAAGGACCAACTAATGAATCTTTTGATGGTTATAAGTATTTTGTGATTTTTGGTGATGATTTCTCTCGAATCACATGGTTGTATCTTTTAAAGTCTAAGAATGAAGTTATGTAAGTATTTAAGGACTTTTATAACCTTGTTAAAAATCATTTCTCCTCTAAAATTCAAACCTTAAGGTCTGACAATGGCACCGAATGCATGTTCCATATCATGAAACAATATTTGAGCATTCATGACATTATGCATCAGACAAGTTGTGTTGGCATACCTCAAAAAATGGTGTAGTTGAACACAAAAACTAGAGCATTAATGCTACAAATAAATGTACCAAAGAGATTCTAGTCCCAACGGGTTATGGCAGCTTCTTACATCACCAATAGATTACCCAGCCGAGTCTTGGATTTCAAGTCTCCCCTAGAGGTCATGAAAGGAAGGAAAATTAACCTTTCACACCTTAGAGTCTTTGGATGCATCTATTTTGTACATATTCAATCTCATCATCGAGATAAATTGGATCCTAGAACTGTTAAATGTATTTTTCTTGGTTATTCATCTACACAAAAGGGATGTAAGTGTTATGATTCCCAAATTAGAAGATTAATTGTGTCTAAAGATGTTCGATTTTATGAAACTAACCCTTTTTTCAGCAAGTCATGTGAAATCACAAGTTAAAGGGATGGCATCTCAGATGTGTTTCCATTACCAAGAATTAAACTTGAGGCTCCATAACAATAAGATCCTAGCCATGTCAACATTGATGCATCTCTCACTAAAAGTAACAATGAGGGTCTCGTCTTGATGGTATATTGCATGAAGATGGTGACAATCAAGATGATACAAGATGTGAACAAGTGTGAAATAACTCCTCATGTTCCATGACGTAATCCAATGTGTGTTAGACAACCTCCCACAAGACTTCAAGACTTTGTCACCTACAAACCCACACATCCCATCTCAAATTATGTGTCATATAAGAGAGTGAAATAAGCCCATGTCGCATTCCTCAGCACTATATATAGTTACAATGAGCCTCAAAACTTTCATGAGGCCAATAGCCAAGAGGTGTGAAAGGAGGCCATACAAGAAGAACTTAAAGCCCTAGATCAACACAACACATGGAGCATCACCAAACTTCCAAAAGGTAAGAAAGTCGTGGGTTGCAAATGGATCTATAAGCTCAAATTCAAGTCAGATGGATCAATTGAGAGGTATAAAGCAAGATTGGTGGCTCAAGGATTCACTCAAACATTCGAGGTGGATTACAAAGAAACATTTGCAACTGTTTCAAAAATGAACATAGTAAGAGTGCTACTGTCAGTGGCTGTAAACAAGGGGTGGTCGATGTACCAAATGGATGTGAAGAATGCATTCTTGCATGGTAATCTCAAAGAAGAAGTCTATATGAAATTGCCACTAGAGCATCCTCAAAGGAATGAACTGGATTTAGTGTGCAAATTGCACAAATCCATTTATGGTCTGAAACAGTCCCCACGAGCTTTGTATGCCAAGCTAAGCTTAGTTCGCACTAGTGTTGATTTCAAAAGCAACAATGTCGATTCCTCACTATTTGTTCGCACAGAAGCTATGGGCAAATAGGTTATGCTAATTTATGTAAATGATATGATAATTACAGGTGATAATGCTGACGATATTTTCAATCTCAAACAATCCTTCAGACAAAGGTTTACAATTAAAGACCTTGGGATATTGAAGTACTTTCTTGGTATAGAAATGACAACCTCGCACAAGGGACTCTTTCTTAACCAAAGGAAATATGTCCTAGATTTGCTTAAGGAAGCTAACATGAGCAATGCTAAACCAACCATTACCCCTCTTGACAGCAAGCTCAAACCTAGCTTAAAGGGCACTCCACTCACAGATATAAGTTATTACCAACGAATGGTTGGTAAGTTGATCTACCTAACAATCACCAGACTTGACATCACATATTCTGTAGGTATTGTGAGCCAATTCACGCACTCCTTGACACTTGATCATTTGACCCTTGTTAAAAGGATCATACACTACTTAAAAGGATCAGTGGGTGGTGGTATCATTATGAAGAATGAATGACAACACACAAATCATGAGGTATTGTGATGTTGATTGGGCAGGGAATGCAATCAATTGTAAGTCCACCACTGGCTACTGTACATTTGTCGGTGGAAACTTGGTCATATGGAAGAGTAAAAAGAAAACTATCATCTCCAGATCAAGTTTTGAAGCTAAGTATCGTGCAATGGCTTCAACTGTGTGTGAGTTGATATGGCTTAAAGGTCTTCTGTGTGATTTAGGTGTTCCTACAACTTTTCCTATGTCCTTATTTGTGACAATCAGGCAGCCATGCATATAGCATCAAACCCAATGTTTCACGAGAGGACAAAACACATTGAAGTTGATTGTCATTACATTCGTGAACAAGTTCAATCACAGGTGATTCAGACACATTATACAAGAAGCTTTGACTAATTGGTTGACATCTTCACCAAGCCCTTGGCTTCTTATCAATTTCAATGGCTTATGTCCAAGCTTGGATCCATAAACCTTCTGGATCTAGCTTGAAGAGAAGTATTGGATATTAATCCTTAATTCAAGGAATAAACACAAGGACCTTAATTCAAGGAATAACACAAGGATCTTAATTCAAGGAATAACACAAGGACCTTAATTCAAGAAATAAAACAATGAGCTTAATTCAAGGAATAAAACAAGAAATCCTTAATTCAATGAGTAAAACAAGGAATCCTTAATTCAAGGAATGCTTAATTTAAAGAGTAATTGAAGGAGTAAAATTTCCTTATATATAGTTATACAATTGTAATGAAAACATGAAGAAAATAATACAAACTAGAGAGCTCTTTTGTGTAGAGTTATTCTTTATGTAGAGTTATTTCTTGTTTTTCAACGGTCAAAGTGTAGGTTTCGATATTATTTTTTTATTTAGATAATTTTTCTTAAATATCTAGATGATAAATTTAAATTACAAACTATTTACATTGGAATTATAAAACTATTAAATAGTGTACTTTTGAAGAAAAACTACTTAGAAAAACAAAGAATGAAGTTTGAAGGAGAGAATAAAAATGTTTATGTAGCTGTCTTAAACTTTGACAATATTATTTTTAAGATTCGATATTATTTTTTTATTTAAATATATTTTCTTAAGTATCTAATTGTCTCAAAATTTATCAAATAATCTTGGATAATATTTTATTTTTTATCAAAATTACTCCGAGGTCAGATTTATTATTGCTATGGTAAACCTTATCTCAAAACAAGTTTTATAAAAAATAGAATTGGTGTTAAAGAATTTGCATGGTATGTGAAGGTTTAACACTAACATCCAGTGTCATGGCAAAACTTATCATATTAAGACAATGTTTTGTCATAATAATAGTAAGTCTTATGTATAAGCGATTTTAGTAATAAAAAAATATAATTCATGAAAAGGCATTAGCCTAGTGTGCTAAAACTTATCATGACAAAATAATACGTTAACATGATAAGGCAAATGTTTTAAAGCAACAATGGTGTCCCTTATCTTAGCAACAATTTTGGGAAAAAAAATCAAATCTAATATCCTACTAATTTGATAAATCAGTCCTAAATGCCTTTATATTGTGTCTCTAAAATCAAAAATTATTTCTTTGAAAATATAACAATAATTTGTATAAAAAATAAGCCTTAGTTAAATAAAAATTAAAAATACATTAAATTTTTTTAAGTATTCTTTTAAGCCCTTTTTAGTTTTTCATCTAATTTAGTTTTTATAATTGACAATATTATAAATTTTTAACAAATTTTAATATTTGATAACTCAAATCTTTTAATTTTAAACTATAACAAAACTTCGAATAAAAATATCAAATTTAGATTTAGATATAAAAATAAAACTTACCAATAAAAAGACTAACACATGTAACATCACCTTAAATAAGATATAGGTAAGAATAAAAATGGATTGAATGTATCCAAAATAAAGGTTTTGAAAGTCATTTTCTTGAGCGCCATTTTAGGGTTTCAAACTCTCATTTTCTTTCACCTCCATCCTCATCAATCAATGCCTTCACTCTTAGATTTCTTCATCTATCAGTTTTCTCTTTTAACCTTTTTGCTCTATTTATAGCTCTCTTTTTTTCAATAAATTTCAAGTGTTCCTCCTCGCTTTGTCGCTATTCCTCTACCTGTTCAATCACCACTTGTTTTGTGGTCCTATGCGATAGAATTCCTTCATGGTGGGTTTTCCTCGACGTTGGTTAGAGACGTTACCTTATAATGGTCTCTTTTTATGTGGCTAGTAAGTGTTAATGTCTAGGGTTATTGGAGCTAGTATCGTTTTTCATGTGATTTTTGTGCTATTTATGTTTTGTTATACTATGACTTTTGGTTCATTTAAAAACTTGTAGGTATATTATTTTCTTTGTTTAAAATCAAGTTATTTTTTTGTTTTTATTTAATTTTGTAGTTAAGGTTTTTGTTAAAATGCATCAATATTATTTTTATGGTAAATTATTGTAATCATATTTTAATGTCTACTACTATTAATTGTTTCTAAAAGTGTGATGTATTTTGTCTCATAGATATTGGTTCAGATTATAATATTACTTCTTATTTAATGAAATTCTTGCTATTTATTATTAAAAAATATCTAGGTGAATAAATTATGACACCATTACACTAAATATAAGTATATGTGAATATTTATCAAATTATATATATTAAAATGTAAATTCGGAAACCTTTTATTAAAATATTAATCTTTAATAACATAAAATGATTTAGAAAATTTTAAAAAATATTTCTAAAACTTCTAACAATAAAATAGCACCCTAATAACATTGAATTAGTATACATGATTATAGTTCGATTTAAATAACATTTAATTAAACAATATACAATGTGAAATGATGTGTCAAATTTTTTTAATAATAAAAATGTATAAATTAAATATAAGTGATGTTATTTTTATGATTAAAATTTAAAAGTGTTAATTTTGTTTTTTTCCCAAAAGTTTACCGTTGTATTTTTTTATTTGGTCAATAAAGTTTGCTCTTGTATCATTGATGTAGATTTTTTTATTATACTATTCAATAAAACATGTATCGTAAGTAAATAAATTTAATTTAAAATATTATAATTAATCATAATATAATTAATTTAAATGATATATAAATATTTAATTAAAAAAGCATAAAAGTGAATAAACAGTCATTCATTTTTTTTTACCATTTATGAGATTTTATTTATCTTTATTTTATGATATTATTAACTCAAAAAGTTAAAAGATGTGTAAAGGAAAAAAAATCCAAAATCAAAACAAAGTGGTGAGTTAGAGATAAAATAAAGTAGAACCATAAATAATAATAGTAACATTCAATGATTTTTGTAACTTTAAAATTTATTTAATAAATGAAGCATTATTTATTTCTTAAACTAATTAAATTTCACATTTATCAGAACAACTATATATTTGGATACATAATTACACAATAAATTTCTAATTTAAATATAAAAGAAAGAAATTTTGATATTATTTTTATTAACTGCAATATACATTAACACATCAATACATTACATTTGAAATTAGAAGAATAATTTGGCAAAAAATTAAAATCTTCAAAATATTGAATACGATATAACTTATAAAAACAAGTAAAAATAGAGTATATCTTTTTATAACTTTTTAATTATATTTTATGGATTATAATTCTTTTAAGTATACTACTTTAGCACATACTTAGGATAATTTTGATTTTCTCTTTTAATTTCGTAATAATGGTCAATGATTATAATGTTCATGAGTTTTAAAATTTTCTTTTTAATTGTTAATTTAATTATTGTTTCAAATATAATCAAATATTTTAAGAGTATTTTTATTTATTTTTAATTCTTATGTTAAAAAATAATTATCAATACATATAATCACATTTTTACACTAAATATAATTTATAAAATAAATTAAAATTTAACGCGTATTTAGAAAACTTTTAATTTTTTATTTTAATTTTATAATAATAGATAATTATTGTAAAAATTCTTTTGATCTTTATTTTTTAATTTTCAATAATAAAAAATTTATAAATTTGAATTTTAATAAAATAGAATCAATTATTTTAGGAGTTTTTAGTTTTTTTTTCTTTTAATTCTTTTACTAAAAGATAATTAATATATATAATCAATTATTTTTTTACACTACATGTAATTGATAAAATAAATTAACTAAAACTAATTATAGTTGAATTATGTTCCTCTAGAAAATACATTGATACTTGTAGTAAAACTTTTTTAAATATACTAAGTTCAAATATATTTAGTAAAAATTTAATTTTTTTAATTCCATAATAATAAATAAAATTTATAATTTTCACGAGTATTTTCATTGTTTTTTTAATTATCAAATTAATTAAATGTTTAACACCTAATCAAATGTTCTATAAAAAATAAAATATTTTAGGAGTTTTCGTATTTTTTTTATTCTTTCAATAAAAAATAATTATTAATATATACAAGCAAATAGACTTTAGATTTTCTCATATTTATTATATTGATAATTATTCTTTTGATTTTTTTCTTTTATTCTTTCACTAATTAAAAGAAAATTATTAATATATATAATCAATAATTTATAAAATAAATTAAAATTTATAACGTATTTAAGAATTTTGTTTTTTTATTTACGGATCAAGAATATATGCTCCTTAGATTTTAACCATAAGGACAAACCAAAAAGATAAGTAACACTGTCATAATTAATTACCCAATTTACTCTCCATAGGACTCCTTCTACACCTCTAAAACCATATTGATCTTCTTCAATTTGAAGATGGAAAGATGAAGAATCATCTTTGGTAATCATCAACCAGTGAAAAGCATATTGTGTTACTCATAGGTGTCAACTTTATTCTCAACTTAAATTTCATTTTTGTCATATTCCATTTACAACTTTTTCTATGTCAGCAGTGTTATCCTCTGTTTTTCACGTTGTATATCTTTCTTGCTTTATTCTCAAACTCTTCTTAATACAAGTTGAGCCATCCATACGAAATATGAAGGGTGTGAAAGAATACGTATATGAGATAGCTTGCTGTCCATGACTAGTCACTGAAAGATAGCAATCATACGCGTTTTGATAAAAAAAGATGGGTTCCTCCTTAAGCGTGTGGACCAAGCTCATGCTTTGTGAAAGCATAAAAAGTATGAAATAGAGCCATAGTTTTGATGTCTAGTGCAAATTGACTTGTTTTAAACCGTAAATTAGATCCATTTATCAACTTATTGCTGAATAAAGATTCTACAGAATAAGAAGACAAACAAAACTAGTGGAGGTAAGACAAATAACAAGAAGAAAAGAGTATATTCCCCTTGTGATTGTCCTTTCAGTAGTTACTGTTGATATCTCTGTTTGAAAGCAAATGAATGAGAGTTTAAGGGTTCGTTTTGCTTTTCGGACACTTCTTACAGCATAAATGCTCTTCAGTATTAAAAATGAAAGAATTTATAAAAAAACAGTAAAGCAACTTAAAAGCACATTTTATATGCAAAGCTGCAAACCTTATATTCTTTACGTGATAGAATATTAAACCCACTTCCTTTAAAAGAAATGCGCGTACTTTGAATAATGCCACGCACCCCTTTCTTTTACTTTTACTTTTACTTTTTCAAAGGAAGATCCTAAACAATAATACCAAGGAAAAATTAGTTAATTCTTTCGTACTTATTAGAAGTAAAACTATGTATCTTTATAAAACAAGTCGCATAAATATATTTTGTAAAGATAATAAACTTGTGTTATTTTACTTTCGTAAAAAAGATTAGATAGTACAAATATATTACTTTTACAAAATAAATTTTTGATACATTTTTGTAAAGGTATCAAACTTATGTTTGTTATGCACGGAAACAATAAATAGTAGTATATGAATATATCGAATAGGTAAAAGAAAACACACAGAATTTACTTGGTTTGGTAATTTGCCTAGGTCTACGGGAGACAATATATATTATTGAACTGAGTAAGAAATATACAGAATACATATACATATTTCCTCACTAATAATATCTCTCAAGTGTTTCCCCAAACTCACAGAAAACTCTCACACTCATTAAGTATTTTCTCTCTTTGAGTTTGCTTATGCTTTTTCTAATTTTTTTTCTTCTGATTTTTGCCTTATTCTTCAATGCATGAACTCCTCCATATTTATAGATGAAACAAAACTCTCTTTCCCTAAATTAGGCCACAAATTTGTTACTTTTAGAGCAATTATTCAACAATCTCCACCTTGACGAAAAAATTTATAACGTTGCCTCCAAATGCGCCCTAGGTGCTCTAAGCTCGAGAGATGTTGATCAAGTTTAAGTAGTGTTGGAATTTGATCCCTGTAACTAGCTTTGTGAGCATATCTGCTGGGTTATCTAAATTCTTGACTTTCTGGAGTATAACATTCCCTTCATCAACGATTTCTTAAATAAAATGAAATCGAACATCGATGTGCTTGGTGCGACCATGATGAACTTGGTTCTTTGCCAAACAAATGTCACTCTAGTAGTCGTAGAAAACCTCCACGTTCTTCTGAATAATACCAAAATCCTTGGTTAATTGGAGAATCCATATAGCTTCTTTGAATGCTTATGTTACAACCATATATTATGTCTCTGTAGTAGACAAAGCTATAGTTGACTGCAATGTTGATCTCCAATAAACTGGTCATCCTGCCATTGTGAACACATAACCAGTTATAGATCGATGCTTATCCAGATCTTCAACATAGTCAAAATCCATATATCTGACTAGAAGTGCCTTCAGTCTTGTCTTTCTTAAACTTCAAACCAATATTCACAGTATCATAGAATCCACTTCACTGCTTATCAGTGTCCTTTATCGAGATTGTTCATATAGCAACTCACCATACTAACAACATGGAAAATATCAGGCCTGGTGCATACCATTACATACATCAATGCACCAACGACATTTGCATATGGAATACACTTAATTTGATTCTTCTCATCGGTGGTGCTAGGTGACATCAATGCACTCAACTGAAAGTGGGGAGCAAGCAGTGTACTTATTGGTTTGGTTTTCTCATCAATGTCAAACCTTTGTAGTAATTTCTTTAGATACTGAGTCTGTGTCAGATAGACTGTGCTTGCAACTCTATCTCTTGTGATTTTCATCCCAAAAATTTTCTTAGCTTCTCCAAGATCTTTCATTTCAAATTTTAAACTTAACAAAGCCTTCAGTCTGTCAATCTCCATATTACTCTTAAATGCAATTAACATATAAGAGAAAATAAATGAAGGTACCATCTTGTAGTTTCCAAAAGTATACACAGTGATTAAACTGATTGCGTGTGTAATTCTGCTCTCTGATTAAGCTATCAAAGCGCTTGTACCACTGTCACGGCGATTGCTTCATAAAGTGACTTGCTTTGCTTGCAAGCCCAATTCTCACATCCTGGAACTTTGAAATAATCCAGTTGAGACATGTAGATCTCTTCGTTCAAAGTACCATGGAGAAAAGTTGTTTTGACAACATGTGAGAATACCTCATTGTAGTATATTACTTCTTTTTTAGCATAGCCTTTTACTACCAGTCTGGCTTTGTATCTGATGTTGCCTTTACCAGGAACTCCTTCCTTCTTGGCATAGAATTATTTGCAACCAATAGTTTTCTTCCCTTTGGGAAGTTAAACCAACTCCCAAGTCTGATTCTTATGAAGAGACTTCATTTCTTCATCTATTGCCATGTTCCACTTCATACTATCAACTCTCTGCATGAATTCTCTGTAAGTGCATATGATATCACCATCAATTACTAGAAGTGCAAATGCTACCTTTTCTGTGTATCTGGTAGGCTTCCTAATTTCCCTTCTCGGTCGAGTAGTGGTAATAGATTCTGGTTGCTGATTGATCGGTGGTGATGGTGAGAGAACCTCCACCTTAACTGATATCTTTTCTTGATTATCAATTTCATCTTCACCACCATTAGTAGTCAATGTAATCTTTTCTGAATCTTCCAGAGTCTCAAGCATCACCTTAGAAAGAGTATTTGTACTTTCATTCTCTTTCTCTGAATTTTTCTATCTCAACATAATAGACTCGTCGAGTATAACATCTTGGCTTAAGACAATCTTCTTCGATTCACCACACTAAAGTCGAAATCCTTTAAGTCCTTCCTTAAAGCCCAAGAAAATAGCTTTCTTTACTCTAGGATCTAGTTTGGATTCAGTAACATGAAAATATGCAGGACATCCAAATATTTGTAATGCATCATAATTAGAAGCAGGTTATCTAGATCATACTTCTTTAGGAGTTTTCCCATCTAATGCAATCGCAGGAAGTTTGTTGACTATATGAGTTGCATATGACAAAGCCTTAGCACAAAATTCCTTTCTAAATTTGGATTGAGATAGCATACATTGAACTTTCTCAACCAAAGTACGATTCATTCGTTATGAAACTCCATTCTGTAGTGGTGTATGAGGAATTGAAAAATGTCTGATTATTCCTTCATCTTGACAAACTTTGAAGAAGGAATCTGATTTATACTCACCACCATTATCAGATCTGAGCCTCTTAATTTTTCTGCTTGTATAAGTCTCGATCATTTTCTTTCATTTAAGAAAGATATTCAGAACTTCATCTTTGTGACTCATGGTGTATATTTAGACATATTTAGAGAAATCATCAATAAAAGTCACAAACAAGGGTTTACCTCCAAGTGAAGCATTCTTGGAAGGTCCCTAGACATCAGTGTGATATAATCAAGAGATCCCTTAGTATGATGAATGGTTGTACCAAACTTGACTCTTGTTTATTTTCCCATTACACAATGCTCCCAAAAATCAAACTTTCTAGTCTTTGCACCTTTTCAAAAGACCTTTCAAAGCCTTTTCACCAACATGTCCTAAGCGCATGTGCCACAGGCGGGAATAATCATATGTCTATTCTTTAGAACTACTTGAGACAACTACTCTTCCTGTAACTGTACTCCCATTTAGGAAATACAAGTTCTCCTTCCGAGTACCCTTCATCGCTACAAATGCACCTCGTACAACTTTCAAGACTTCATTTTCCAATGTTACCTTGTAACCATCAGAATCTAGAACACATAAAGAAATAAGGTTTTTCTTTAGGCCAGGAATGTATCTTACATTTTTAAGTCATATGATTGTACTATTGTGCATCTTTAATCGTACTGTTTCGATCCCTTTTGTTTGACAAGCATTGTTTTTGCCCATAACCACAACTCCTCCATCGAGCTCCTCAAAACTTGAAAACCAATGTATGCTTTGACACATATGATAAGAACATTCAGAATCAAGGATCCACTTATCTGAATAGGTATCTGATGATGAAATTGAAAAGACTGATTCTTCATCTTCATCAACCTTCTATGTAATTTTTGCATTTGAATTGTCCTTGTTTGGACAATCTTTCTTCCAGTGCCCTTTATGGTGACAATAGGCACACTCGTCCTTTGCAGGATTTCTTTTGGATGACTCTCTTCTAGACTTTGATCTAGATCGCCCCCTATTATTTGATCCACCAGATTTTTCATTGTTCCTCCTACCTCTAGCTACCGTCAATACTTTTGATATTGAGTCTCTACGATCATGTTGATCCTTCTTTCGGTACTCATTATTTACCAAAACATTTGAAACATCTATGGATTTAACCTCATCTTTTCCATATAATAGGGTTGTGCTTAAATGCTCAAAGCTCTCAGGTAATGAATTCAGCAACAACAAAACTTTATCTTCATCGATAATTTCAACATCTAAATTTTGCAGATCAGCCAAAATTTTATTAAAATTATCTAAGTGCTCAATCATAGGGGTACCTTCCTTGTATTGGAAACAAAAAAGTTTCTTCTTCAAGTAGAGTCGGTTCTCTATACTTTTCATCATGTATTTGTCCTCTAGCTTCTTCCAGAGAACTACGACTACATTCTCTTTCATTACAAAGTACTTATGATCTTTTCCTAAGCATAGTTGAATTGTGCCACAAGATTTTCGGTTGACATAATTCCAATCTTCATTGGAATAATATTCTCGCCTGGTTTCCAAGGCTATATTAGATTCTTCTCGTAACAATAGATCTAAAACTTCACATTGCCACATGCCAAAGTTATTAGTGCCGTCGAATTTCTCCAGCTCAAACTTTGTGTTGGACAATATAGTTCTTTGAGTAGAACAACTTGGTTTCCCAGAAATTCTAAGGTCAGCTTGTTCACCTTCTTTGATCTCTCTTTTATTAGCCATAAGTACAAACGGATAATAGAAATTTTTCACTTACATCTTAAAACAATGTTTTTCCAAATTTTATACCTTATTTGTAAAAACAGAGTCCGTGGTTGAATCTAGAATGATTCAATTAGCTAGAAATAGGTCCGAATTAGTTGAAAACTGGTGAAAATGGATCAACTCGGTCCAAATATCACTAATGATTGAGTTGACTCCCTCCAACTCAGTGAGTTGACTCAACTGCTGGTAGTAGCACTTCGGTGGCTTCTGGTGGTGATTTTGAATTTTGATTTGAGTGATTCTTTCATTGTTGCGTTCGTCTTATCGAGAGCTTCAATTTGATATATAATACTGCTATATTTGGTTCTGATACCAATTTGTTGTGCACGGAAGCAATAAATAGCGGTATATGAATATATCGAATCAATAAAAGAAAACACACAAATTTTACGTGGTTCAGAAATTTACTTAGGTCCACGGGAGGCTGCATATATTATTGAATTGAATAAAAATATACATAACAGTGATACAAATTTTCTTTCTAATAATATCTCTCAAGTGTTTCTCCAAACTTACAGAAAACTCTCACACTCATTAAGTATTTTTTCTCTTTGAATTTGTTTATGCTCTCTCTGATTTTTTCTTATTTTTACCTTGTTTTTCATTGCATGAACTCCTCCATATTTATAAATGAAGCAAGACTCCCTTTTCCTAAATTATGCCATAATTTAAGCCTTAAATTATACTACTAATTTCCTTAAATTATGCTACAAATTACGCCTTAAATTAGACCACTAATTTTACTAAATTATGTTACTAATTTATTACTTTTAGAACCAATATTCAACAATGTTATCTCATTTAATAATTGCGATACCCTTATTGCATGGTCTAAATTCTATCCCCACGTTATTTTTCAAGGTTCTCTTATTCATGTTTCTTCTCTCTATTGCAGTGCTATAAAAGAGGCAAAGAAGCTTTTTAGAGAGACATACATTTGAAGTCCTACCAAACAAAAAACAAGAAGAAAAAGAAAAAGAATACAGAACAGATTATTTAATTAGCACAAAAGGCAAACCACTCACTCTATTTGATTTTGAAATGGCAATGAAATCGGATGAGGTAAGCTTTAAGTTAAAATCATTTTCAGTTATTAATATTTTTTTAATATAATCCTTGTTATTGTTAAATGTTATTTGCTATGCACATTAATTTGATAATTAATATGTAAGTTGCACTCCTAAATAATTCTTAAAACAGAAAGGAGGATTCATTTTTCAGCCACAAGCAATGAACATTACATGGGGAGATGACCCACGCTACTGGAAGAAACAAAAAACTGGGTAAGACAAATATATAATGTCTATAGTTATACATTATTTCTCAGAAATAATAAATATTGTCTTCCCCCTTTCTTCAAAAACAATAATCTACTAGGAAATAGGAAGTACCTACGAATATAATAAACTTTCTTTGTAAACTAGAATAAGCAGTCATATCCCTTTGGTTAGCTTACGAGGTTTCTTCTCTTTCTTTGGTTTATTAACTGTCTATTTCCTTGTCTTTCTGTTAAAAGTTGTTTTTCTTTAAAGTGCTTTCAAGGAGAATTATCACATAATTTATACTTATATCAGGAAGCACAAATCCCTGAAAGCATCTACAAAAATTGTTTTTTTTTGTTTGATATTTTTTCTTTTCTGTTTGGTTTAAAATTGTGTTTATTGTTACAAATGTTTCTATAAGATCCCAAAAGCGGAAGCAAAGAGACCTTAAGATGCACATAGTACTCATAACTTATTTTTGAACAATAAAAGCTAAATAAATTGAGAAAAATTTCTTGCGCATTCATGGTTAGGAAAATCCCAAATTCAAAATTTCCCATATTTTAATTAGTTTTTGTTAGGCATGAGTTTCGATCCCAAAAATTAATCTTTTAGAAGAATTAACATATCCCAATTATATATCAAGTTTGTTTTTTACATTTTTTTTAATATAAGACTCGTTCGTAATTCAACAATCTCACTTGAACGTGAGCACATCAATCATATAGTCGCAACTCGTTTAATCGAGAATTTATATTTTATCGAGTTTACACACATGGTAAGAAAGTATCAAAAAATGCACTCTAACTTAATTACACCTCGAGAGTTCATATGAGTCTAAAATAATACCATCGTAGAATTTACATCGTTATCCAACATGAAATCCACTATTTATTCGAACTTGGGCCATTTCTGTTGCTTACCCAACAAGTTTCAAGCAACAAAAGCTGGTTTTAGTTTTGTAATTCCTCAAAAATTAAGGTGCAATTAATGAACATAAACTATATTATATGTTATTTTATTTGGATTTTTCATATTTCATAAATTACTCGTATCTATATGATATGACATAGACATAGGTCTAGGTCTTCTAACACTCCAATTTAGTATAAATTTACAAAAAAAAAATTAACATGTCCGACACACTTAAATATGTATTCAAAATTCACGATTCTCTGTGTCTTAAAAGAGTCGAGTAACATAAATTATATAGGTTAATATTGATAATTGTATGGCTATGCATTAATGCAGAGCTGCAGAGCTGATTCAAGTATGTTGGTTAGAAGTAACGGCGTCGATTGATAATCTAATTCCTGGATATAAATATGAAGTTTCCTTCAAAGTATCACTTACAGAGAATGCTTTTGGTTGGGATAATAGCCCAATTTTCTTGATGGCCAAAATTGGGAAAAAAGGAGAGTACATTTGGAAGAAGGTTATGTTGACAGAAAAGGTTACTTCTGATCACAAAGAATTCAAAATTCCTTTAAGAAATGATAGCCTTGTGATTGAAGTTAAACCTGGCATTATAGATACCAAACTCTACTTTGGTTTGTACGAAGTGTGGAATGGGAAATGGAAAGGTGGCCTCAAAATTCATGAAGCAACTGTACGAAAATTACCAAACAACTAAGTATATATTGGATATTTTATGTTATATATGATTCAAGAGTTTATCTTGTTGACCATACTCTTACTACTAATAAATTATTTTGTGTGGATTTACATGTATTATTATAGTTATGAACAATAATGAGACTATTTTGTTTCTCATGTTTCTGGTTTAACTTTAGCTACATTCTTCTAAAAGTGTTTCCAAACCACCCTACATTAAGTGAGCCCACCCTACGCATATTTACCAATTTGAAGGTGTGCTAACTTAGATAAATGCATGTGGAATAATTTAGTAGCACTCTTCTTCGAATTGTATCCATATCTCATTATTCCTAATTTTAAACTTGAACAATGAAATGTTGTAGAAACTAGTATGTCTGATCTTTCTTTTTTAAAAAAGAAAGAAAATAAAACTTCATTTTAGCACTGTTTTATTAGAAAAAACATTACTTCAACATTTGAGTTAATAGTAGATTAATTAATATTTTCTTATAAGGATATTTTAGTATTATATGTATTGTAAGGTTATTTTAGTATTATATGCATTGTATCTTTGATGAGACAACTTTTGCATTCTAAGTAACCTTAGCCTCCATTTTCTCTCATTTCCGACGATTTCATTCATAAGCCTTGTCCTTCGCATCAAATAGGTATTTTCTTCTCATTTTGATAGTTTTTGGATAATTTTTGTTTGAACCGAAAATTTACAGTTTCATTTAATTTGGTTATTTGAAAGTTTGGTTTGTTTTCACAATGATAAGTAATAAAGATGATTTGCTAAAGTCAGTTTGTGTGCGGTTAGATGAGAAGAATTATTCGTATTGAAGTTATGTGATGAAAAAAATTTTCAAGGGCAAAAAGATGTGTGGTTATGTAATTAGAACTGTGAATGGTACAACAAAGACGACTGATTATGCAATCCTAATAGATACTTGGGAAGTATATAATTAAAAAATTATCACTTGGATAAACAATTATGTTGAAAGGTACCCAATTAGCAAAGTATGATACAGTGAAAGAAGCTTGAGATATCTTATGAAATTGTATACAGAGTCTAATTTTGCAAAACAATATCAACTAAAATCAGATATTCGAGCTCTTGAATAAAAAAATATGAGTATTTAAGAGTTTTATTCAACAATGATAGACCTTTGGGAACAATTGGCTCTCATAGAATTAGCAAAACTATGAGCTTATGCACCTTATATTGCTCATAGAGATGAACAATGCTTGGTTCAATTTCTAATGGCACTTTATGATGAGTTTGAGAGACTTCGTGGTTCCATTATGCATCTTAACCCACTTCCTTCAGTTGATTCAGTAGTCAGTGAGCTTTTGGATGATGAAATATGCCTTAAGTCTCGAGTAGGAAAAGGAATTCTCCCAACACCTAATCCTTCTATTTTTGTAGCTTATTTTAGACCTTTTGCTCACTATGGGAACAAAACTTATGCAAAGGTTGGGTTTGATGACTGTAGCTTTTGCAAACAAAAGATTCATTGGAAAGCTCAATATCCTAAGCTGAATCGAGCACCACATCAGTAACAACAAAAGCATCAATTCAGGCCTCCACAATTTAGAAACCAATCACAACCGCGTCTATATTGCCTTCCATAATTTAACATTATAGCAACTATACCTTCATCGAAATCCTTTGACTTTGGAGCCTCATATTCTAATTCTATATTGTCTGCCCTCATTGAGTAGTGTCAAAAGTTTCTTGATACGTATAAACATGCCATGTCTACCTCTTCTACGATAGGTTAGTCCCTCTTTAGTTTTTTATGTATGTCCTCCTCAACATGGGTTGAGCTTCCCATCATATGTTTCCTGATTCAAAATACTTTATTTCTTTTGTCCTATATCATCTATGCTTGTCATGACTACTGATGGTACTCCTATGCCATTAATAAGTGTTGGTTTTGTTGTCAATTCTCATTTATCTCTTTTTAATGTTTACTACACCTATAAGCTTTCACCAAACCTTACATCTGTTGGTCAATTGTGTGATTTTTGTTACTTAATATCTTGTTCTTCTACCACTTGTCATGTGTAGGATCTAAGATCCTAGAAGCTAATTAGGATAGGCCATAGGTAGGGAGATTTTATGTTTGGCGACCCGAGATTACTAGTATTTATAGCTCCTAGTGTTGATCTTTCTTCATTTTGATTGCATCTTTCATAATCTAGTTTTTATTTATGGAATTCTCAACTTCCCGTTTACGATTCTTAGCTTCTAATGGAACCTTAGGAAATTTGCAAGCTCGTGATATTTTTGATTGTAGTGGTTGCAAACTTACAAAATTTATGCTTTACCTTTTAATGTAAATACTTCTTACTCTGTTGCATCTTTTGATTAGTTCATTCTAATGTGTAATGATTTTCTCCTATTGTTTCAAAAGAAGCGTCTTGATATTATGTCTCTTTTATTAATGATCACACTAGTTTTTGTTGGTTTACCTTATGAAACGTCATTCTGATTTTCTTCGATATTTATAATAACTTTCAAGCTCTAGTAAGAACACAACATTCTACTGTTATTAAGTGTTTTAGATGTGATTTAGATGGTGAATATACTTCTAATAATTTTTTTGATTTGCTTGCTTTAGATGGAACTAATCATCAAACTTCTTGTACTAACAATCATGAGAAAAATAATGTTGTTTTTGTTATCATCTTCAGTTCCTAATGAGTTTTAAGGAGAATTAGTTCATACTATGATCAACTTAATTAACAAGATTCTATCATTTATCACTTAAGGTTTATCTCTTTTTGAAAAACTATATGGACATACTCTTGATTATTCTTCCTTGAGAGTCTTATATACTACTTATTTTTTTTTGTCCTCATGTAGAACATATAAAATTATCGTCACGCTCTACCATTTGTGTTTTTCTTGGTTATGGTAAAGAGAAAAAGTGATATCATTGTTTTGATCCAACTTCACAAAAACTATACGTATCTTGTCATGTTATCTTTCTTGAACATATACCTCTCTTTTCTATTCCTAGTACTATTCATGACTTGATCAAATCATATCTTATTCATATTGATCCTTTCTTTGACCATATAGATAGTTCTTCTTCACAAGTTCCTCCAATTATAGAGTCTAACTCATCTAATACTCTTATAGTCTTTTTTCCTCTTCATTACTCTCACAAGGGTTGTATTGTTAATTCTAAAGATCTTGGTACATTGCAGCAGCTGGACACTTTTGATGCTTTTTCTCCTCCTGTAGGTGCCCAAGCTCCTCCCGAGATTATGGATTCTTCTCGTTATGCTTCGTGCGCTCGTAAATCTACTTAACTACCAGATTTTGTTTACTCTTCTTATTTCACTTCTTTTACTTCATTTTTAACATTTATTTATTGTCTCTCTGAGCCTTTATCCTACAAAGAGGTAGTCCTAGATTCCCTTTGGTAGCAATCTATAGCTGAAGAACTTACTACTTTGCATTAAACAAACAAATGGGTTTTGTACTTTTATCGTCAAGTAAACAAGTTATTGGTTCCCGTTTGGTATATAAAATTAAAATTCATTCTAATAGGTCTATTGAAATGTATAAGTCCCAATTATTTGTAAAGAAATACTCTTAAAAGAGTGGTATTGATTATGAAGAGACTTTTGCTCATGTAGTAAAAATGACTACAATTTGCATTTGCTCATAGGTTGTGTATATCTTAGATGGATGTTAAGAATGATTTCTTGAATGGTGATTTGCATGAAGAAGTTTATATAGTTCCCATACTTACCTCATAATCATGGAAATTTTTTCAAGCTTAATAAAGCCTTATATTGTCTTAAATAAGCACATCGAGCATGATTTGAGAGGTTCTCTACTATTAGTGTCTCTCTTGGGTTTTCTTCCAATGATTATGACTTTACTCTCTTTGCTAAGTGTACCATTATAGGTCGTATTTTTTTTCGTTATATGTCAATGATATAATTATTACTGGTGATGATGTTGATAGGATTGAAGTGTTGAAGTCTGAATTAGACCATCAGTTTCAAATGAAAATTTTGGGTTTTCTATGGTACTTTTTAGGTATTTAAGTTTCCTTCTCTATAAAAGGTTATCTTCTTTCTCAATCTAAGTATACTATTGAAATTATTAAGCGTGCTTGTCTTATTGATACTAGAATTGTCGATACCCTTTGTGAGCTTAATGTTCAGTATTCTCCTTCTCATGGAATTTTTTGCAAGATCCTATCTTATATCGAATTATCATTGGTATCTTGGTCAACCTTACTATTACTCATCTGGATATTACTTATGTTGTTTATATTATTAGTCAATTTGTTGCCTATCTTACTACCATTTATTGGGCAACCATTCTTCGTATTTTGTAGTATCTTCGGGGCATTATCTTTTAGAGTCTCTTGCTTCTATCCACCTTTCCTTAGAGTTGCGTGCATGCTCTGATGCTAATTATGGTCATGATCACATAGATTGCAAGTTTGTCATTGGTTTTTGTATCTTTTTGGGTGATTCTCTTCTTTCTTGGAAGAGCAAGAAACAAACTTTGTGCTATGGCATCTACTACCAAAGAGATTGTTTGGTTATGTTGGTTACTCGTAGGTATGTGTGTTTTTCTTTCTCATTCCACTCCTATGTATTGTGACAACCATAGTGCTATCTAGATTGTTCACAACTCAATTTTTCATGAACGTACCAAGCATTTCGAGATAGATTGTCATTTTACTCATCACTACCTCAAGAAAGGCACCATCATCTTGCCTTTTGTTCCTTTTTGTTTACAGATTGCAGAATTTTTTACCAAGTCATATCCTAGTTCACGCTTTCGTTTTCTAGTTGGAAAACACTTGATGCTTCCTGCAGTCACATCGTGAGTTTGAAGGGAGATATTGAGTAAATAATAATTTCTTATAAGGTTATTTAAGTATTATCTCTATTGTAAAGTTATTTTAGTCCTTTCCTTTAGTTTGCCTTTAAAGGCTTAGCTTGTATCTTTAACAAAACATCTTTTGTATTCTAAGAAATCCTAACCTCCATTTTCTCTCATTTCTCTCTTCTCTTATTTTTCTCTTTAATGTTAGATTTGGTAACATATAAATAATAACTACCCTATCTTTTAACATCTTTTGGGATAATTGATTTTCCAACAACTTTTAACCTGATATTAGAGCACAAGGTCTCAGGTTCGAACCTTCTTAACTTCAAAATTTTCACCGATCTTAAATAAGTATTATTCTTTCATTTCTACTTTACTTAAAGTTTATATTCATTTGATAGGCTATTCAAAAAATTATAAACTAACTACTCAGTCGATGATATTCTATTTAACTCTACTTGATGGGCTTTTAAGACTATCTACTCAACTCACAAGTGATAGTCCATCACACTTATCTACTTAGCCCAATGAGAGTCCATTAATTTAAGAAGAGTGTTAAAAGTCCAAAACTTGATAAGATTATTAGCGAAAACAAGCCTATAAAGTCTTGTCAAGTGCTTGATAATTGCCTCATTTTTGGAGATCTATTTCTCTGCCTGATGAAATTTCCACAAGTGTGGATTTAAAAGAGAAAAACAATGTTTCACAAGTTCCATTCGTGAAGACTCAAGAAGAAAAAAAAGAACATGCTAAGTACATACAGATGTCAAATAAGATCAATTTCACGTATTGAGGACATTTATTTTAAGTAATATATCAAACTAAAGCATACTAAGATTTTAGAATACTTTGAATAAAAGTACTACATCCCATTACGGGAAAAACCATGAAGTTTACAAAAACATGAAAATGAAAATTAACATTTATTTTATTTTTATAAATTTTACCATAAACTACTAGCATAATAAATTTAACCCATGTGAGAGAAGAACGAATTTGGATTATCTTCTTTTTTTATTTGAAACCAACTCAAGAGTTGTTTGAGAATGATGGCTAGTATTAAAGACATATATATATATATCTTACCATAAATTACTAGCATAATAATTTTAATCCATATGAGATAAGAACAAATTTGGATTATCTTCTTTTTCTTTTGAAACCAATTCCAAAGTTGTTTGAGAATGATGACTAGTATTAAAGACTTATATATATATATATATATGAAAGGGATGCATTTGGGCCAAAGAAAAGAATGTTTGAAAAGTGAAGAAGAGGGGAAGAGAATGGGTTAAGAAAATTAAAGATAAAGTTGAAAAATGGGTTAAGAAAATCAAAGATTAAATTAGAAATAAACTTTCATGCAAAAAAGAAAATGAACCCTGGGATATACCATGGAAGAAAAAAACTTCCTCTTGGAGGAAGGAGATGGTAACCCCTAATATTTTTAATTACTCACAAGTTATATAAATTTTGGCTAAATAATAGGATAGGTTTAATTGTATAATATAATCTCATTATAAATAGAGTTTTATTTTGAATTTCCTCCATGTGTACATATTTTTAATTATTTTTTTTCTATAGCAATATTTTTTGCATGTTTAAAAAAAAGATATATATATATGTTTTTTTAAATAACTTAAAAAATATATGTTTTTTTTAAAAGAGATTAAAAGTAAAACTATATAAATAATTATATCATAAAAAAATAGAAGGAATTGAAATGTGAGGGACAAAATTATAATATTTTAAATAAATTACAAAAACTAATATAGCTTATAGTTTTAAAACTATTAGGTACTTCTACAAAATGAGAGTAATATTAGAAGCAGCTCCCACCAAGTTATCCTACATTGTGGGATGTCTATGTCAGCTTTATGCGTGAACAGACCTATCCAAAGTCAGCTCTATAATTCATGATTCTTACAAAATGAAGTCAAATTCTACCTTTACATGCAAGACAAGAAAGTTTGCCCTGCGAGAATGTATATAACTCACCAGTTATTCTATTTGTATTAAGTGGTGCCCGAAATCCACTAACATATCAATTTTGTATTGGTTATCAAGCATGCATTGAGATGCAATTTTAATGATATATATATATATGGTATAGTTTTCCATAACTCACATCAACTGCTAATCTTAACTCAACCAGTTATTCTCAACTAACCTCAAAGCCCTCAAATATTTAGTTGATTTTACCCAATACATGCCATTGAACTATAGATAAATAGATCAACCAGTGATACGATGCAAATAATATATTTTATCAAGTCACTATTAAAGTTACACAGTTTTTACCTCCGCATATCTTTTAAAGTCTCTGAGAGCAACTTTCTGTGGCTCAAAATGTAAAGAAAGAGTCAATCAAGTCTAACACTTAAAGCTTAAATACTTAGTCAGCATAATTGTCATTTTTTGTCTTTTTTTTTTTAAATTAGAACAAGTATGATTTGTGAAATTTACACATTTCATTCATAAATATATTCATGGTGTGACCAATAATGAATGATAATGGCTGGTAAATATCAACCCAAGTTAACCAAAAGCCATAACAAAAGTTGTGTTTTTCTTTTTATTCTACTTAAAATTTTAACTTATATAGTAATTGCATTCTTATAACGTTGAACATCACCACAAAAATTATACAAAGAGAATAATTATAAAATAAAATAAAAACAACCATTACCGTTTAGTTATGAAGCTAAAACTGATATATTCAATGAATTTACCTATCTTCTTCATCATCAACTCTCTAGCTTTCTTCCACAAATTCTCAAACTGCCAACAACAATATATTGCAAACAAACAACTTGATTGCTCACTAAACCCTTCAATATCAAAAGGGTACCAATGTAATGGTCCTCAAAAATCATGTAGATCCTTTGTTACCTTCAGATCAAAGTCACCATATGAAACCACACTTAGTATTGCTTATCTTCTTGGAAGTGAGGCTACAACAATAGCCTCAATCAATAATGTCTCAAACATTGAAAAAATTACCCCAAACAAGTTGATTATAGTTCCAGTTTCTTGCTCATGTTCTGGCAATATCTATCAACACCTTACTCCCTACACTGTCAAAGGTTCTGATCATAATTATTTTCAAATAGCAAATGAGACTTACCAAGGCCTAACTACTTGTCAGGCCTTGAAGGGAAGAAACTATTATGACAATGAAAATCTTAAGGCTGGTACTGAGCTTATGGTTCCACTTAGATGTGCTTGTCCTAGCCAAAACCAAACTCAAAAAGGTGTAACATCTCTGCTTACTTATATGGTGGTTTCTGGTGATGCTCTTTCTTTAATTGCTGAATATTTTGGGGCAAGTTTACAGAGTGTACTTAAGGCTAATAAGTTGTCAGAGAATAGCATAATCTACCCATTTACTCCTATTTTGGTTCCAAGAAGGAGCGAGAATTGTACTGTAAATCCTGAGAGTTCTGCCTGCAAATGTCCTCGAGGTTACCATGGAGAATGGAACTTAGAGGGTCTCACTTGCATTCATGACAGTAAAATCTTTCCTGTCAAGTTAGTCACCATATTAAGTATATCTCTCTTTCCTTCCTCTCTTCTTATTCTTGTATTTTTTTTATGTTTGATTATGCAGTGCTCTTCCAATTGTTTCTATGGTATACACTACTTTCACTATTTCATTACCCTGAGACTTAGGGTCGTTTAATTGTGCTTATGTTAAAAGTGATTTCAGTCAAAGGAAGTATCAGTAAAGAATGCTTTTAGGAAGACACACATAATTTTTGTTTTTATCAGGAAGCACAAAATATACATATTCTGAGCCTTGAAAGTAATTCCAGCAATTTTTTATGTTTGCTTTAGAATTGCTTTAACAATCTAAAAAACACAAGGAAAAAATCCTTTCAATTGAGTGGTATGCAAATTTTTCATGACACATTGAATTTCTGTTCAAAAAATTGAGAGAATTTTCTATTGTTATTTATTTCTAACAGGTTCTTGCATTGGAATTGGAATGCTGTGTCTGTTTCTATTGGGGTACAAATTATATGAAACAATAAGAAAAAGACAACACCAATTACGAAAAGAAAAGCACTTCAAGCAAAATGGTGGAATTTTATTACAGCAGAAACTCTCTTCTCATGGAAGTAGCAAACAAGCAAAGATATTTACTGCAGAAGAGTTAGAGAAAGCAACAGATAACTTCAGCGAAAGCCGGTTTTTAGGTCAAGGAGGGTATGGCACAGTTTATAAAGGAATGTTACCCGATGGTACCATAGTTGCTATTAAGAGATCAAAAGAAATAGACCAAAGTTGGATTGAACAATTCATAAATGAAGTTGTCATCTTATCTCAAATCAATCATAGAAACATAGTAAAACTATTAGGTTGTTGCTTGGAAACAGAAGTTCCATTACTAGTATATGAATTCATACCTAATAAAACCCTACATCATCATATCCATCAAAAAGACCTTGAATCATCACTTTCATGGGATAATCGATTTCGAATCGCATGTGAGGTTGCAGAGGCAGTATCATACATGCATTCTTCAGCAACAATCCCTATCTTTCATAGAGACATCAAATCTTCCAACATACTCCTTGATGATAGTCATAGTGCGAAAGTATCTGATTTTGGCACATCAAGGTCAGTTCCACTTGATAAAACTCACTTGACCTTAACAGTGCAAGGAACTTTTGGTTACATAGATCCAGAGTACTTCCAATCAAATCAATTTTCAGAGAAAAGTGATGTATATAGCTTTGGAGTTATGTTGGTAGAACTACTTACTAAAAAAGAGCCACTTTCTTATGCTAGAGATGAAGACAAAAATCTTGTTACATACTTTAGTTCATTATTTAAGGAGAATAAAATTAATGAGATATTAGATCCTTTAGTGGTTGAACAAGCTGAGGAAGAGGATATTTATCTTATTGCAAAGCTTGCATTTAGATGTTTAAGATTGAATGGTAGAAAAAGACCAACAATGAAGGAGGTGTTTTTTGAACTAGAAGGTTTGAGAAAGATTAGAACTTGTTCTAAGAGAAACATAGATCTTGAGTTCTTAAGAGATGAGGTTTCATTCTCTAGAAGTGGTAGTGAAACTCAAACAATGGAAGATTCTACTACTGTTGATAGTATTGTCTTTAACCTAGAAAACGAGTCTATATTATCTGTATAGATGTGTCATGTCATTATATTTATGAATGGTGTAATAATATTCTCAAATAATATAATTTCTTATAGTGATATATTAATTTTAAAAATCAATTTTTTCTCTGATCTTAATTTTTATTTTGTACAGCCTTTCAGTTCTACAAACTTACACAAGAATATTTCATGGGAATGTGTAAGTTTTAATTATAAGTTGTTTGGCCAAAAACATTATTAGTAGTTTCACTGAGAAAGCATATCAAAGTTTTTCTAACATGCTTTAGAAGATCACTTGCATTGGTGAAGCACATAAAATAAAATAACAAATTATAATTTTTATCTTATTTAGTTTCCATTATTGTTTAATTTTTCCTTTTAAATTTTATTTCCTGGTGCTTAAGTTTTATATCTTAAGAATCAAGATTATGATATTCTAGATTTTATACTTGAAGAATAAGTAATTATGTTATTATAGGCAAGAGAAACATATTGTAAATAGGTGAATAATTATGCTTGTTTTTCAAGTCTGTATAATATATAAATATGTAAGTTTGCAACGATAACGACAACAACAACCAAAAAGAAAAAAAAGGAATAATCAACAAATTATTTAATACCTTATATCTAACAATAATATGCCATTCAACGAATTTAAGATGTCTTCTTCCTAGCATAATTCGTTATTTAACATGTTAAATTAAATAAAATTTATGAGTTTATCATTTTTTTCCTTATTTTTTCTCTTAATGTATATCTAGTAACATATTAATGTATATCTATTTACTTTAGGCATATCTATATCTAGTTACTTTAGACATATCTAATTTACTTATAACTCCTATATAAAGGCACAATGTATATTCATTTAATCACATAATAGAATACAATCATTAAATATTTCTAACATGGTATCAGAGTCACTGCTCTTATCTTTCTAGCAGTCTTATCTTTTCTGGTGTTACTAAACCCTTATAGCTTCCGCTAACACAATAGTCGCTGCAACCACTCACCGTTGAACCTCTGATGTCTTTCAGCCGTTGTCTTTAGGTTCCGTGCCTACAGTCGCCGTTGTTAAGGAGTTCTGCACCACACAGACTACTGCAATCACTGTCGCAACCGTGCATCTTGCTTCGATAATTTTTCTGTAGATACCACTGTGATCGGATCAACCAGATCTACACAACTGTGGAAGTATCGCAACCATCAGACACCGCATGCTCCCTCACGCGCCGCTCAAACGATCTGCACGTCTTTTCACGCGCTGCCACTGAACCCAAACGCTGTAGTGAAATCTTACCCCGACGACATTTCTACAGATACCATTGTGATCGCTGCGACCAGATCTACACAACCGTGGACGTATCGCAATCATATTCCTCCTCACGCGCCCGCACGCGCCACCAACAGAAGCAGCACACCAGATCCACGCTCCACACACGCCGCGCTCTTATTACGTGACGTCATCAATGACTTGCCTAGGGTTGACGTCACAGAGACCCACGCTGACTGTGTTGACTTCAGGCTATTGACTGTTGACTTTCTTGCGACCGTGCTGACCGTTGACTTTTACAATACATGTCCTCACTACCGATTTTTTCGCATAGACCTCATTTTTGCAGTCCGTTTTTGCATAGTGTGTTTCCAAATGGATAAAAAGGATGTTTTTCTTTCTTGCCCTATCAATACTATATTAGATGGGACCAAGAATTACTTATCATGGTCTCAAACTATGCGCAGTTTTCTTAAGGGTCGTATGCTCTGGCATTATTGTACTGGTGCAATTATCATTCCTGTTAAAAGAGCAAGTGAAGAATATGCTACTTTCCTTCGTCGCATAATTTAATGGGATAGTCACAATCACATGATCCTCACATGGATTCGGAATACTTCTATTCCCTCCATCTCCAATCTATTGGGTAGCTTTGATGATGCCAAATCAGCATGGGATATGTTGGCCAAAAGGTACTCCACTACTCACGGATCCATGAAATATCAACTAATAGTTGAATTGCATCAACTTCAAGAGGAACCAGGGCAATCCATCAATGACTACTTTGATAAGCTTCGCTTCCTTTAGGACCAAAATAACCTTTGTGATCCAATTTGGGCATGCTCAACAGATGCTTAGCAATATGCTACAGTTAGGGATGGATTTCGTCTCCATGAGTTCTTGATGTCACTCCACAAGAACTTTGAGCCCATCCAAGGTCAGCTTCTTAATCGCAGTCCTCCTCCCTCTCTTGATACTATTGTAAATGAGTTGGTTAGAGAAGAAGCTCGACTTGTAACCCTTCAAGCCCAAAATAAGTTCAATGTTTTGGCTATTACTCCTCCTGCTCCTGCCATTGAGCAACCTCAGCAATCAGGTGATTCCTCTGGCTTTTACAATCTTCGTAGGCAGAACAATAAAAGGTTCTGCAATTATTGCAAGCGTCATGGCCACACCATTGAGACTTGTTACCATTGCAACAAATCTATTGCTACAGTTGCTAATACTGAGCCTACTTCATTGATGCCTTCTAGTTCAGTAGAGTCCCTATCTTTTGGATCCACTATCAACCTCTCATCCACTGAACTACAAAAGATCATAACTCAGGCTGTTCAAATGGCTGGTAATGCATCTCTTTCCACTACTCTCTCAGTTCTGCCCGATAAGTCTCAAACTTGGCTTTTTGACTCTACATGTTGTAATCACATGACACCTCACTCATCTTTATTCTCCAAACTTGACCCTGCACCACATCCTCTTAATATTCATATAGTTGATGGTTCCACCATTCATAGGAATAGTCTTGGTTTTGTTTCGACCTCTACCCTTTATGTTCCTGGGGTTTTCCATGTACCTGACCTATCCTATAATTTATTCTCGGTGGGACAATTAGCTGAACTAGGATATCGCCTTATTTTTGACTATTCAGGGTGTATTGCGCAGGATCCGAGGATGGGGCAAGAGCTTGGGACAGGTCCTAGTGTCGGGCGTATGTTTCCCGTGAACAATCTTCATCTTCCACCTATTGCTCCTACCTCTGTTGCTGCTGCAACTGCTACAGTTTCTTCCTTACCTTCTCTCACACTTTGGCATTCTCGTCTTAGTCATGCCTCATCCACTTGGGTACAATAGTTAGCTTCTATGTCCAAAGACAATTTTGATTGTACTTCACACCAATTAGGAAAACAGCCGGTTTTACCTTTCAATAATAGTAAATCTATCTCTAATAGTATTTTTGAGTTAATTCATTCTGATGTTTAGGAACCTTCTCCTATTACTAGTATTGGTGGATCTCAATATTTTGTTGTTTTTATTGATGATTATTCTCGTTATAGTTGGATCTTTCCAATGAAATCTCGTTCTGAAATCTTACCAATATATAGTAACTTTGCAAAAATGGTTGAAACACAATTCTGCAAACATATCAAAACTTTTCAATCTGATAATGCTCTTGAATATACTCAAAATGATTTTCAAGCTCTGTTACACTCCTATGGCACTATACATCATCTAACATGTCTAGGAACCTTTCAACAAAATGGTCGAGCCGAAAGAAAACTTTGTCATATTCTTGACACTGTTTGTGCTCTTCTTCTTTCTGCCAAAGTTCCTGCACCATTTTGGGGTGAAGCCGCTCTTCATGCTATTCATGCCATTAATCGCATTCTAAGTGTTGTCATTCATAATCAGACTTCGTATGAGCGCCTTTTTGGGTCATATCCTTACTATCATTACCTTCGCTCATTCAGATCTGTTTGTTTCATTCTTCTTCAGCCTTATGAACACAACAAGCTTGAGCCTCAATCTAGACTTTTTTGTTTTCTTGGTTATGGTGAAACTCAAAAAGGGTATCGATGCTATGATCCTGTCTCACATCGTCTTCGTGTTTCTCGTAATGTTGTCTTTTAGGGACACCGCTTATTTGTTGAACTTTCTCACTTTAATTCTTCCCTAACTAATTCAAATGTTTTAGAAATCTTTCCAAATGAGTCTCATGTTCCTTCTACAGATACTCCCAATCCATCTTTGGACTTCACTATTCAATCTTCAGATATTTTTGATGATTCTCCTAGACAGGTCGTAGAAGAACTGGTTGATAACGAGCTACCTCACCTTGAACATAGGTCCCTTGCTTCTGCTCCACCTGAAGATCCTCCACAAGACATCCCACCTCACCACTTAACACGGGTAAGATCCATTCCTACACATTTACTTGACTATCATTGTTACATTGCCCTTGCTACACTCCATGAACCTCACACCTATCGTGAGGCATCTACTAACCCTTCTTGGCATATTGCAATGAAAGAAGAAATTGATGCATTAACCAAAAACCATACTTGGGATCTTGTTACTCTCCCTCCTAGTCAGTCTATGGTTAGTAGTAAGTGGGTCTATTAGATCAACACTCACTTTGATAGGTCCATCGATCGCTACAAGGCTCGTCTTGTAGCAAGAGGTTTTACACAACAGTATGAAATTGATTATGAAGAGACTTTTGCTCTAGTTGCCCATATTTCCTCTGTTCGTACCCTCTTAGCTGTTGTCGCTGCTAGTAAATGGGACCTTTTTCATATGGATATTAAAAATGCATTCCTTAATGGGGATCTGCATGAAGAAGTCTATATACAACCTCCTACTGGTCTTTCTGTTGAAACAAATAAGGTTTGTTACCTTCGATGTGCACTTTATGGCCTTAAACAAGCTCCACGAGCATGGTTTTCCAAGTTCAGCTCCACCATCCTTCGCTTGGGTTACACTGCCAATCCTTATGATTCTGCCTTATTTCTTCATCGCAATGATAAAGGCACCATTTTTCTTCTTCTATATGTGGATGATATGATCATAACTGGTGATGACCTCAGTGGCATTTAAGAACTCAAGGATTTTCTTAGTCAACAGTTTGAGATGAAAGACCTTGGACATCTAAGCTATTTCTCGGGTCTTGAGATCACTCGTTCCACAGATGGTCTTTATATTACACTCAAGCTAAGTATGCATCTGACCTCTTATCTCAAGCTGGACTCACTAATAGCAAGACTATTGACACTCCAGTTGAACTTAATGCACATCTGACACCATCGGAGGGGCAACCATTGTCTAATCCCTCTCTTTACAGACGATTGGTTGGAAGCCTGGTTTATCTTACAGTTACTCGTCCAAACATTTCTTATGTTGTTCATCAGGTGAGCCAGTATCTGTCTGCTCCACGATCGACTCATTATGTTGCTTTTCGGCGTATTCTACGATACTTGAAAGGCATTATCTTCTATGGCCTTTTCTACTCAGCTCAGTCTCCTTTAGTACTTCGTGCATTCTCTGATGCTGATTGGGTAGGAGATCCCATTGATCGTAGGTCCACTACAGGTTATTGCTTTCTCCTTGGTTCTTCTTTGATTTCTTGGCGAAGTAAGAAATAAACCTTCGTGGCCCGCTCCAGTACTGAAGTAGAATATCATGCTCTTATTGATACCACATCTGAGCTCTTTTGGCTACGATGTCTCCTTAAGGATTTGGGTGTGTGTTACATCTTCTGCAACTCCCCTTTATTGTGATAATCAGAGTGTCATTCATATTGCTCACAACGATGTCTTCCATGAACGGACTAAACACATTGAGATTGATTGTCACTTTATTCGCTCTCATCTTGTCCATGGTGCTCTCAAGCTTTTCCATGTTTCCTCCAACGATCAACTTGCAGATATCTTCACTAAAGCACTTCCCAAATGATGCACTCATAATTTGGTTGATAACCTCAAGCTGGTCTTACATCCACCTTGAATTTGAGGAGTGATTGTTAATATATATCTAGTAACATATTAATGCATATATATCTGTTAATGTATATCTATTTACTTTAAGCATATCTATATCTAGTTACTTTAGACATATCTAGTTTACTTGTAACTCTTATATAAAGGCACCATGTATATTCATTTAATCACATAATATAATACAATCTTTAAATATTTCTAACACATCGAAATAAATCAATTGGATAGTAAGTTAATTGAATATTACATTAGAATGTAAAATACTTATGGCACGTTTTGTAACCACTTGTTTTCAATTTTTATTTTTTTAATCCAATTTAATATGTATTTTTGATAATTAATTTTATTTTTAAATTTAAAATTAAGTTTGAATTCATTTTTATACATGTTTTTATTATTTTTAAAACTTAAAAAAAATAAAAATCATATTTCATATTTCATTTTCCTTTCATTAATTAACTATCCTTTTTTGTTACCAGCGAATGAAAGAAAAAAAACTTTTTACTGAACGAGTTTTTTGTACTTCTAAATGAATTAGTAAATAGAAAACTATTTCTAGAAATAAGAAAACATAATCCATTACAAAACAAACCCCTAATTATTCAACGATTAACCAATTCTTAGATAATATTATGTTTTTGGTATGTCATTGTATCAGTGATGTACGATAATGTGAATCTCACGACAACATTTCACATAAAAATAACTCACTTATTCTCTTGCTTATCAATTATTGATATGACATAAATTAAGATATTAAAAGTATTAGGGTGATGTGAAGCCCCCGAACAAGTGTTAAATTATTAAGGCCTTTACCTTAGAATTTGAGACCATATGTAAAAGTGGGAACCTTTATTATACCAGTTATACTTCCATGGTTTGGATTATCCCAACTTAAAATAAAATATATATTTTTGTTAATTGTGGCACAAAGCATTGAACAATCCTTCTCCTTTCTGTTTATATATATATATATATATATATCTTCATTTCTGTCTCTGCAAAAGTGTGCAGCCGCTAGAGCAGAGTAGAGAAAATAATTGAGAAGTTGAGAAAAGCCACCAAAGGTTGCGAACAGAGAAACAAAAAATAAAAGAAAATTACCGCTCATGCTTCTGGCACTTATTTATTAAAGTTGATATAAACCCATCTCTTGAATTAATAGTAAGCCTACTTTGTTAATTACTCCGTACCTTCATTTATCCCTCGTCACATTGAAATTTCACGCAACCTGTTATTTATAAGTATCCCATTTATTTTTATTTATAAGATAATATTTAATTAAATAATAAATTTATTAATTTATATTGTTATATATTACCAGTAAATTAGAGTAAGTTATTTTGTGAATATATTTTTTATTTTGGTATATTTTGTGAAGCTCTATGAATAATTAATGTTTGTATCTCAATTTGATTATTAGTGGATTTTTATCGGTGTGACATCGTCTGTGGAGTAGATTTTTCATATTGAAAAGTTGAACCACTTAAATCATTGTGTACCATTTATTTTTCTCACTGCTTATTATTTTGTTGTTACCTATAATTATTTATTTGTGCAATCAAATTTGACCCGATATTCGCTTCTACAAGTGCTAATTTATAACAAATTGGTATCAAAGCATTGAGTTATTCTACTATTTATTGAAACTGGTCAGGTTTGCTCCTTTGAATTTATTTTGAGCTTCTCGTTATCTAATTGGTTTCATATTTTCTAGGTTGTGTTTCTATTTATTTAATATTAGGTTTTCTATCATGGCGTCAAAATATGAAATTGAAAAATTCAATAGTAGGAATGATTTCAGTCTATGACATATGAAGATGTGGGCCGTATTAGTTAAAGAAGAGCTCGTTAAGACACTTGAAGGCAATGATAAATTGCAAGAAAAATTGACTGATGAAGAAAAAGATTCATTGATGGAAAATCCTCTCAGTTTTATTCAGTTATCCTTGTCTGATGAAGTATTACACGAGGTTGGTGATGAGGAATCTCCTGCTGGGTTATGGCTTAAATTGGAGAATTTGTATGTGACTAAGTCTTTGACAAGTAGTTTATATTTGAAGTAGCGTTTGTTTACATTCAGAATGTCAGAAGGTACACCTTTGCACGATCACCTTAATGAATTTACTAAAATTATTTGTGATCTAAAAAATGGTGGTGTTAAGATTGATGATGAGGATCAGGTCTTAGTTCTATTATGTTCTTTACCTAATTCATTTGAATATTTTGTTGATACCGTGCTATATGGGTGAGACACTATTTCTTTGGAGGATGTCAAAACAGTTTTGAATTTCAGAGAGTTGAAGAAAAAGGTATCTACAAGTAATAATGATAATAGCAATGGTTTATTTGTCAGAGGTAGAAATCAAGAAAAAAACATAAGTAATAATAGAGGCAAGTCTAGATCCAAATCTATAAAAAGAAAAGATAGATGCAACTATTGTCGTCAAGAAGGGCACTGGAAAGTAAATTGTCCGAAACTCAAAGGTAAAGGAAAATCTACCACAACGTCTTCTAATACTAATGATGTTGCTGGTGTAGAAGATAATTCTGGTTCTGATGGTGAAAATGTTCTATCATTATCTATTTCTTCTCCTAGAGATGTTTGGATTCTTGATTTGGGTTACACTTACCATACGTGCCCCAGTGGAGATTGGTTTGCTTCTTATCAGTCTATTGATGATGGTGTTGTCTTGATGGGAAACAATATGTCCTGCAAGGTTATTGGTATTGGTACTGTCCGAATTAAGATGCACGATGATATTGTTAGGACTTTGAAAGATGTTCGCCATGTTCCAGATTTGAAAAAGAACTTGATATCTTTGGGTACTCTTGATTCACAAGGCTATAAGTATGTAGCTGAAGGTAGAGTTTTAAGAGTTAGTAAGGGTGCTCTCGTTGTTATTAAAGGGAAATTGTCCCATGATCTCTATATGCTTCATGGTAGCACTGTTATTGGTAGTGTTTCAATTTTGTCCTCATCAGATCAAGATTCAGATACTGCTCGATTATGGCATATGTGGCTTGGGCATATGAGTGTGGCAAAGATGTCTATTTTGAGTAAACGTGATTTTCTTTATGGTCAAAAACTAGGAAGCTTGATTTCTATGAGTATTGTGTCCATTGAAAGCATCATAGGGTTAAGTTTAGCACAATCATCCATAAAACAAAAGGTACTGTTGATTATATTCATTTAGATCTTTGGGGTCCTTCTCGTGTTGTGTCTAAAGGTGGTGCCCGGTATATGTTAACTTTTATTGATGACTTCTCTTGTCATGTTTGGGTTTATTTTCTGAAGAATAAGAATGATGCATTCTCAAAATTTGTGAAATTCAAGGCTTGTATAGAAAATCAATCAGGCAAGAAAATCAAGCATTTGAGAATTGACAATGGTTTGGAATTTTGTGAAAGTTAGTTTAATGAGTTTTGTGAAAGAAATGGCATAGTGAGACACCGCACTATGGGTCATACACCACAACAAAATAGAGTAGTAGAACGTATGAATATGACTCTCTTAGAAAGAGCTCGTTGTATGCTCTTTCAAGATGACTTGGATAGTCTTTTTGGGCTGAAGCTTGTAATCATGCTTTCTATTTGGTGAATCGGTATCCATCAACTGCAATTGAGTTGAAGACTCTATTTGAGGTATTCTTTGGTACTTGATAACTGTATTTTATATAGTTATTTTCATCAATTTTAGTAATGATAATTGCTATGTTCTATTAATATTTAGTTAATTTTTGTTAAATAAATTAATATTTTCCTTTTATGTGCTAAAAATACATTTTTAATAAAATTAAATAATTTGTATCGAAAATGTACTTAATTTCATATTTCTGTCCACAAATATAATTTATGATAATATAGTTTCTTAATTACAATTTATAAAAATCGAAAATATAATTTAAATTAAATTTGGGCTTAATTATAATTATTAAAAGTTTAAAAATTTAATTTAAAATTAGCAAAGGGCTTAACTGTAATTTAAGAAAGTGCAAAATGTAATTTGGATTAAATTTGTGGGTCAAAATATAATTAATAAAAGTTTGAATTTTCTGCGCAGGAAAAGAATCGCACTCGCACAAATCACGACGTTCATCACCCACCGTCCGATCAAAGCATAAACGGTCAAGATTGGCGCGTGTAGTTCAAGCCCGACCAACGCGAATGCGTGCAGACTCTGCGCTTTCACGCGGCTCGGTGCCCGAGTGGGGCCCGCGTCGCGCGGGCGGCGTGCGGTGGGACCCACGTGTCCGACGCACGTACGCAAAGGGGTTATTCTGTGCGGCTGAACCACGTGCAATCGTTCTTCCAGCGAGTTAAAGTCTTCCACGTTTCCCAATTTCCCCTTGAACGAATCATAAGAGGACGCATGGCATATATCGGTGAACGCAAAAGCGCAGAATCTCGCCCTCGTTCCAGCCGTTGCCTCCGTTTCGCGCGCCCCGATTCTGTGCGACAAGTTCTGCGTGCGCCCATTCGCTTCAACGAATCAGATGTTGCCACGTGTCCCACTATTTGTTTCAGCGAATCAAACGCTGACACGTGGCACGCACAATGAATAAAAAAAATGCAGAAACGGCTCCTTGTCTCGTGTGAATTAAAATATGTTTTTGATTTTCGCATGACTGCGGATTTTAAGGGGAATGTGAGGGTTTTGTTTTCGATATAATTTTTTTACGCGTTTAAAAAAAATGTATTATTTTTGATGTATTTTTTTAGCTATAAATAGGTGATATTATGATAGAGTAGAAAAGTTTTTTTTGAGTTTTAATTTCTGTGTTGCTCGGTTTTGGACGGCAGAACACGCAGAAGCCAATTTTTGGCTTTTGTTGTGTTCTACGTGTGCCAAATATTTTTGTTTCTTCATGTTGTAATTTTCCTTTTTATTCTTCTAATTTTTCAGCATCTGGTGTAATTTTTATTTTAATTTTAATGAAGTAATTTAATTTTTCTAGGGTTGCATTTGATCTAAATTTATGAAGCTTTGATTTTAATTATTTTTGATAGATTTATAAGACGTTCGATTTGTTCGTTCTATTTTATGCTTAATGCTTTTTGATTATTTACGAATTTTATCAAAACGATTTGTGGCATAAAAGTAAACTTGAGAAAGGCATTTTTGTGTATATTGCTCGTAAATAGAATGACATGTATGATGAAGGATAGGAATATACCCTAATTGTATGTGTGGCCATTTGAAAACTTAGAACTTAATGAATCTTGGTGAATTTAATTCTCATAGAGATATAGTGAATTAATTTAATGAGGTGTGTTTGTACGGAGCTCGGAAGAGATGTATGAATAAAAAAGAAGTTTTCGGTTGACAAATTAAATGTACTAAAAAATATAAATCCAAAGAAAATAATATGATTGGAGTGGATTAGTTTGGTGAAAAATTGCAATCCTAGAGTTCTCTTATTTTTTTTGTTACCTTTTTCCATATCAACGATTGTTTTGGATAAAATCAGAGAGATACAATTTTAGTACTCAACAAACTATAGTAACAAATCCTCGTGGGAACGATACTCTACTTACAAATCTTTATTACTTGTGACCGTGTATGCTTGCACGATTTCTGTGTGTTGCAAAACACGCAACAGTACTCTTGCTAATTTCTGATTTGAAATTTTTTGGTTGTCCTACTTATGCTCATGTTAATGATGGTAAACTTGAGCCTAGGGCATTGAAATGCATATTTTTGAGGTATCCTTTTAGGGTGAAGGGTTATAGATTATGGTGTGTTGAACCCAACTCACCTAAATTTTTTATTAGTAGAGATGTTAAGTTTGATGATTTTTCCATGTTGGAAAAGAAAAAAATGTCTATTGTTACAGATAAAGACCACGGTGTTAGTGATCAGGTGGATCTTGAGAGTAGGGCTCCTAGTCAAGTGCAAGAGGACACTTCAGATCAGCCATCTATGGATGAGATAGATGATTCTACTTATGATGTAGTAGAAGAGAAAAATGAGCAACCATATAGTATTGCTAAGGGTAAAGGAATAAGAGAGATTTGACGCCCTCAGAGGTACGCATATGCAGACTTAGTTTCTTTTGTATTGTTTGTGGTAGAGTCTATTGAGGTGCATGAACCTTCTAGTTATCATGAAGTTGTCACTTGTGATAAGTCTGTTCAATGGTTGGTTGCTATGAATGAAGAGATTGAATCACTTCATAAGAATTATACTTGGGAATTGGTGAAACCGTCTAAGGGCCAAAAGATTGTTGGAAACAAATAGGTCTTCAAGAAAAAGGAAGGTATACTTGAGGTTGAAGCAGCTAGGTTTAAGGCACATGTTATTGTAAAGGGTTATTGTCAGAAGAAAGGTATTGACTTCATTGAAGTATTTTCACCTATTGTGAAACATAGCTCTATTCGTGTGTTGCTTACTATGGTTGCATTGTTTGACATAGAATTAGAACAACTTGATGTCAAGACAACATTCTTACATGGTGAGCTTGAGGAACAAATATATATGCATCAACCAAAGGGGTTTTTTGTTCTAGGTAAGGAAGATCATGTTTGTTTATTGAAAAAGTCTTTATATGGGTTGAAGCAATCCCCTAGGAAGTGGTATAAACGGTTTGATTCTTTTATGATTAATCATGGTTACTCTAGGAGTAATTATTATAGTTGTGTTTATCATAAAAGATTCCATAATGGTTCATCTGTCTATTTGTTGCTTTATGTTGATGACATGCTTATTGCTTCTAAGAATAAGTTTGAGATTCAGATATTAAAGTCTCAACTTAAGGGTGAGTTTAAGATGAAAGATTTGGGTACAACGAAGAAAATTTTGGGTATGGAAATTTACAGGGACTAACAAGCGGGCAAACTTTATTTGACTCAGAAAATGTATATTGAAAAATTTCTTGAATGCTTTGTTATGAAAGAGTCTAAACTTGTGAGTACACTATTAGCTGCGCATTTCAAATTTTCTTTGGATTTGTCACCACAGTTAGAAGAAGAAGAGTACATGTCTCAGGTTCCATATGTTAGTGTCGTTGGTAGTTTGATATATGCTATGGTTTGTACTCGTCTAGATATTTCACATGTAGTTAGTGTTATCAACAAATATATGGGTAATCCTGGTAAGGGTCATTGGCAAGCAGTGAAATGGATGCTTCGTAATTTGAGAGGTACATCTAATTTTGGTTTGGTATATGATGGAAGTTCTAATACCAGTTGCAGTGTTATTGGCTATGTGGATTCCGATTATGCTGATGATTTGGATATAAGAAGATTTCTCACAGGTTATGTCTTCACTCTTTCTCATTGTGCCATTAGTTGGAAGGCTACTTTACAGTCTATAGTTGCTTTTTCTACGACAGAGGTAGAATATATGACAACAGTAGTAGTGAAAGAAGCCATTTGACTTAGAGGTTTGGTTTGTGATTTGGGTTTATAGCAGGATACCTATATTCTATTTTGTGATAGTTAGAGTGCGATACACTTGACCAAGAATACTATGTATCATGAAAGAACCAAACATATTGATGTCAGATATTACTTCGTTCATGACATTGTCTTTCAGGGTGCTATTATGGTCAATAATATAGTTACTATAAAGAATCCAGCTGTTATGTTAACCAAACCAATTCTATTTAATAAGTTCAAGCATTGCTTGGACTTGATTGGTATTTGCAGAAGATGATTACCCTTTAGAGCTTTGGACGACTGTTATTTGATAATACGAAGAATTTCATATTTAAAAAAATTTATATTTAAAGAATTTGTTTTCTATTTTGAACCAAGGTGAAGATTTATTAATTGTGGCCCAAAACATGGAGTCCCAAAACCATTTATCATTAAACCCTTATCCTTTCCCTTTATATATATATCTTCATTTCTTTCTCTGCAAAAGTGTGTAGCCGCTAGAGCAAAGTAGAGAAAATAATTGAGAAGATGAGAAAAGTCACCAAAAGCTAATGAGAGAGACAAATAAGAAATCAAAGAAAATTACCACTCATCCTTCTAGCCCTTCCTTGGTCAAGTTGAGATAAAAACATCTCTTGAATTAATATTAAGCCTATTTTGTTCATTACTCCGTACCTTTATTCATCCCTCGGCACAAAGGGAAGTTTCAGACTATGTATTCTTTGGTAACAATAAATATCCCTTTGTTATTATTTATATGATAATATTTGATTAAATAATAAGTTTGTTAATTTATCTTGTTATATATTACCAGTAGATTAGAGTGAGTTATTTTGTGGATGTATTTTTTATATATTTTGTAGATGTATTTTTTATATATTTTGTGAAGTTTTATGAGAAATTGGTGTTTGTATCTCCATTTAATTATTAGTTGATTTTTCTTGGTGTGTCATCATCACTGAAATAAAATTTTCACATTGAAAAGTTGAACTACTTAAATCATTGTATGTCATTTATTTTTTTCACGGTTTATTATTTTATTGTTACCCATAATTATTTATTTGTACAACCCAATCTTTACTAAATACTAATTTATAACAATTTTTTCCTTCTTCCTTCGGCTCCTCAGACAATACCTATGCAGTAGTTTTGGGAAATTCTGCGTGGGTATACAGGTCTTCTTATTATACATGTATTGTTGGGTGGTTATCAAATTATGTATTTATTTTTTAAAAATATAATATAGGGATGAAATTATTATAGAAAGATATAATGGATAAAGACATTATTATGATAAAATGCATTTCAACGATAATGAAAGAACAAAGAAAAATAAAAGAAATCAGGCTACACATTTTAACGTGTTATATTTTGTCTTAAATTAAATTTTAAATTCATATTTTAAACTAAAATATTTTAAATTTTAAATTTATTATAAATTCTATTATTTTTAATTAAAATTCAATAAAATTGTAACAAATCAAACATTTTAATACTTTTTTACTTGAAAATGTTGATTTTCAAATTAATTTTTAATTAATATTTTATTTATAAATTAAAATAATAATAATATTGCTATCAATTAAGTCATATTTTTTCATGGGTGATAATAATGCTTTTCCTAATCTTAATCACCCTACACAATAAAGAAGCTCTGGGCAATGACACGGTTCAACTTCAGGAAATAAAATGGCACAAAAATTAAGGGCAGCTTCCCTTCTATTTCAGGCTCTAGTAATGGGAGAGTTGAAGAGGATTACGGGACATTACAAATTTTGAGTGATACTATTACTATATCAAATTAAACATAACTCAAGGAAACATTGAATAGGCTTGTTCAAGAATTAAATCATAATCAAAGAGTGTTGCAAATAAAACATAAGGCATAGAGGGAACCATCCAATGAAATAAAAACAATTGTGAATTTTGAAGTTGCATTGTGGTGTGTTATTATGTGAGCCACGTCATGGTAACCTCTATTTTGGAGCTGAATTCATGTAGAACCATGCATGCCGCGATAGAGGATAAGTGGCATCGTGGCTAGATCCTTTATGATGTCAAATGATTCTCAGTCTCCAAACCACACCATGGCATGAATTTTTTATTATCACGACTCCGTAGTTTTTGTTGTATTTTTTTCTTGGTGAATGATCCAATGTTGGACATTTATTTCCTTCCTTAGGATTTTGTTAATAGGTTAAATATATATGTACATGACATCAAATATACCCAATTACCTCACACATTAATTACATTTTGATTTTAATATCAAAGTTTGAGAGCTTTAATGCTATTTGTTTCTCTACAAACCGATTTATTAAGGGATTTATAAACCTTGTGGCATATTATCATCTTTGTATTTAGTGACTAATATCAATTGTGTCTAAGGTGAGTGATTTAATCTAAATATTAATTTTTTGGAATCTATTTCAAATTCTTTGTTGGGTCTTCTCAAGTTGAGTAACATTTGTAGGTTACAAGGTCCGTGTTCTTAAGTTCGTATCAAGAGTTATTCATTACTTTTAGAGTATACTCTCCACCAATTACATTAATTGCTTTTATAATCAATTATTGAGTATTTGTATTTTTCAAAAACATTGTTGTAGTAATCTTGAATTTTATTGATGTGGAATACTACAACATTATTTATACTCCAAAACGTCTCTTCCCTTTCTTTAAGGCTCTAGCATCGTCAGATCAAACTAATGAGATGGTTCATCATTCAAGAATTCAAATGGTATAGAGCTACTAATGACTCCCAATTCTCCTTCAAACTCTAGCTTTATACAATCAAGCTGGTGAGATGGTTCAAGCAACATAAAAAATGGAACAACACTAAAGCTAGTTTTCTTTTCTCTTTCAAACTCTAGCCATATCCCACCAATCTGGTGAGATGATTAAACTTTAGGCAAGAATTCAAATGACCTAAAGCTATTAACAACTCCCCTTCTCTTTCATACTCTACTCTCATCCAATCAAGTTGGTGAGCTAGTTCTCTTGTGCACAGAAGAAATAAATTACAGTATATGAATATATTAAATCGGTAAAAGGAAACACACATAATTTACGTGGTTCAAAATTTTTTCTAGGTCCACGAGAGGCAGCAGATATTATTGAATTGAGTAGGAAATATATAAAATACAGATATAGATTTCCTCATTAATAATATCTTTCAAGTGTTTCCCTAAACTCATAGAAAAATCTCACACTCGCTAATTTCTCTATTTTAGTTTGCTTATGCTCTCTTTGAGTTTTATGATTTTTTCCTTGTATCTTCAATGTATAAACTCTTCCATATTTATAGATGAAGTAAGACTCCCTCTTCCTAAATTATGCCATAATTTAAGCCACAAATTAGGCCACTAATTTGTTACTTTAGAACAAATATTCAACAAGTTCAGGCAATATATTAAATGCTACAACACTATGGGCAGCTTCCCTTGCTCTTTCAAGCTCTAGCCATGCCATATCAATCAGGTGAGATGGTTCTGTTTCATGCAAGAATTCAAATGACTCAAAGCTATGGATGACTCCCCTTTGTCTTGTTAGGAGAATCACAATTTCAATACGAACTAAATCAAGCTCTAAACAATAGAATGAAACCTATTCTCCTTTTTTGTGTGAATCTTTTAGGAAACAAATAAATAGAGCTCAAAATGAAACATGCACAAAATCAACACAATCAATTTACGTGGAAAAACCTTCCCACTGTAGGAAGGAAACAACCACGACACTCTTCTCCAAAACTTCCACTATGAAGAAAAATATTGTACAAAAGTTCTCTCTAGATAAAACTAGAGGCAAACAATCAACAACATCATCATGAATACAAATTCTTGGAAACTAACAATTATTTCAAGAAAATGGAGAAATCTAACCCAATTTCATAGTCACTGTTTATGGCCTAAATTTTCCCAAATCGGTGAGGAAAATTCAAATCCTACTATTCAGATTAAAGAGTCTTGAGTTATAAATGTTTATGAAAAATTTCAGCTCAATCGGACCATAAACGACCTTCCATCGAAGCACTTAATGAAGACTTTTTGGAGAAGGAAAAACTGCGGCTAGCTGTTGCCTTTTTTGTTGCTGCTCTTTTTTTATCAACCAACCCTAAATGGGTTTATTTATGAAGCAATAGAATGGACAAAATTTTCCCTTCTTTCTCCATGGGCAATTAAGACACATGGGCCTTTTTGGGCTCCTCCAAATAAGAGGGAAACCTAACAAATCTCCCCCTTTCCCGATTAGATGGAGAGATTGCCCATCCCGAAAATTGAACAACAAACTTCAAGTTTTTCCTTTGACACTACTTTTGTTAGCATGTCAAATCCATTCTCATCAATATAGATTTTCTCAAGTTCAAGTAACTTATTATTAAGAGTATCCCTTATCCAATGATACCTCACATCAATATGCTTTGATCTTGAGTGAAACACCGAGTTCTTTACTAGGTGAATAGAAATATGATTACCACAGAACAACACATATTTCTACTACTTGAAACCAAGTTCTCTCAAGAAATGTTTCATTCACAACAACTCCTTACAAGCTTCCGTTGCTGTAATAAACTCTGCCTCTGCTATAGAAAGTGCAACACACTTTTATAATCTTGACTGCCAAGAAACTGCTCCACCAAAGAAAGTAATTAGATAACCTGAAGTAGACTTACAAGAATCTTCATCTCTTGCCAAATCTGAATTAGTGTATCCATCTAACACTATTTTTCCACTTCCAAAGCTAAGTGTTAACTTGGAAGTACCTCGAAGATATCTCATAATCCACTTTACTGTATCTCAATGCTCTCTTCCTAGATTTGAAAGAAAATGACTAATAACTCCAACTGCATGAGTTATGTCTGGCCTCGTACACACCATTGCATACATTAAGCTTCCTACTGCTGAGGCATATAAAACCTTTTCCATATCTTACTTCTCTTTATCGTTGAAGGGCCTTGACTCGATCTCAACTTAAAATGGTTGGATAAAGGAGAATAAACCACTTTAACTTTATCCATATGAAACCTTTCAAGTACCTTGTTAATGTACCATTCTTGAACAACTACAAAAAAAGGGCATTAAAGTCGGTTAAAAACTGACTTTAAATGAAATAAATTAAAATTTAAAGTCAATTCAACATGTGAACCGACTTTAATTTAAAACAAAACATTTACTAATTTTCTATTATACTCAAATAAAAACCTATATTCGAGCAGAAAAAAAACCAAAATCAGTTTAGCAAACAGTTCAAATAATACAAATATTTCAAAAATAAAATATTAATTAATAGTAGAAAAATTACCATGGTTTTGTTTTATTTTATTCAAGATCATTATATTCTTCTCCTAATGTTATAATACAAACCTACATATATAATACAAAAATTTATACACATAAATAATAACATATAATAACAGAAAAAAATGAATAATAAGTGCGTAAAATTAATAGAAATACTTACAAAAGTAAATGAAGTGATAAAATGAAGGAAAGGAAAAAATGGTGTTTTGTAAGTGAGAAATGGGTATAAAAAATTTGAGTATTTTGCTCAAAAAAATAGGGGATCTAAAAGATTAGTTAGAGAGGAAGAAAACCCACTAACCGGGGCTAGAATTGGTAGTCGCAGGTGGCCAGAAAATGAGAAAGAGTGGAGGAGAAGTGGAAGAGGTTTTGGATTTTTGAGAGTTATGCAACGCTTGGAATAGTTTCTGTTTGGGGAAGAAAGAAGAAAAAAGAATTTATCCACGTGTGTAGCATCGGTTCCACGTGTCAACCGACGCTATGCTACGTGGATGGCATTAGTTCCTGGTGTCAACCGACGCTACGCTACGTGCATAGCGTCGGTTCTACACCGAACCAACTTTAAATTCATTACAAGTCTTCTTTTTTTCCAAAAATTGACTTTACATATCGACTTAAATACCCATTTTTGTAGTAGTGTTATGACATGTACAACTTCTTTCCTTTCTTATCTCGACAAATTCGAATACCAAGAATTTATTTTGCTGGCTCCAAGTTCTTCATAGAAAAATACTTACTCAACTGCTTCTTCAAATTATCAATCCTTGAAGAATTTCTGCCAACAATCAACATGTTATCAACATAGAGCAATAAAATGATAAAATCATCATTAGGGAATTTCTGCACAAAAACACAATGATTAGGAGTAGTCTTTTTATAACCATGCTCCCCCATAATTGACTCAAAATTCTTATACCATTGTCTAGGTGCTTGCTTCAATCTATAAAGACTTTTCTTTAACTGGCATACATAATCCCCTTTTCCTTTTACCTCAAAACCCTATGTCGGCTCCATATATATCTCTTCCTCCAACTCACCATGAAGAAAGTCAGTTTTCACATCCATTTCCTCAATTTATAAATCCAAGCTTGCTACTAGACCTAGAACAACACATATGGAAGACATCTTCACAACATGAGAGAAAATATCATCAAAATCAATACCTTTTCTCTGACTGAATACTTTGATGACCAATCTAGCTTTATATTATGGTTGTGAACTGTTTTCTTCTTGCTTCACCCTATAGACCCATTTGTTCTTCAGAGCTTTCTTACCCTTAGGCAATTTTACCATCTCAAATGTGTGATTATCATACAATGACTGCATCTCATCTTCCATAGTACGTGCCCTATTTCCATCTTCTATCGCTTCTATATAACATTTAGTTTCTTCCTCATCTGTCAATAACACATAATTATCTGTAAGATATCGTGTGGAAGGACGTCGGTCTCTGGTAGACCTCCTGAGTGGAATTTCTGGTTCTGGAAACTGATTAGTAGTGTGGTGATCTGTTTTAGCTTGCATAGGAGCATCTGCATCATCTGAACCCTGTTGGTCATCTTGAAAATTTTGTTCCATATGTACTGATAAAGGAATCAGATCTAGGTTAATCAAATCATTGCTATATTAATGGACTCCTTTTTCTATCTTCTCAACATCTTGTATAGTTTGATCTTCTATAAACACAACATCACGACTCCTTACCAGTTTCTTCTCAATTGGATCATAAAATCTATAGCCAAATTCATCCAAACCATAACCAACAAAGATACACTATCATGTCTTCATATCGAGCTTAGATCTCTCATCTTTTGGTATATGCATAAATGCCTTGCAACCAAAAATGTGGAAATGATCAGAAGAAACATCTTTTCCAGTCTAAACTCTGTTTGGTACATCAAACTGAAGACAAATACATGGTGTTAGATTAAGAACATGTACAAATATATTCAAAGCCTCACCCCATAAATATCTTGGCAACTGAGCCTGCGAAAGAAGACATCTTACTCTTTCAACCAATGTCCTGTTCATTTTCTCAACCAACCCATTTAACTAAAGAGTCTTAGGAGGTGTCTTTTGATGTTGAATGCCTTGATGCCTACAATACTCATCAAAAGGACCCGAATATTCTCCCCTATTATCTATTCTGATGCACCACAATTTCTTTCCAGTCTGTCTCTCAACTAAGGATTGAAATTGTTTAAACACATCTAATACTTGATCTTTTCTCTTCAAAGTTTACACCCATTACTTTCTTGAACAATCATCTATGAAGGTTACAAAATAACTGGCACCACCCAAATTTCTTGTCTTTATAGGACCACATACATCTAAATATACCAAATCAAGTATGTATTGTTTTCTTAAAGGAGGGGAACTCTTGAAAGAAACGCTATTTTGCTTCCTTGCCAAACAATGAGTACATCTTCTTAAACAAACATCATTCATTCCAAAAAGAATATTCTTTTTAGTCAATATTTCCAAGCTTTTCTCACTCATGTGAGCAAGTCTCTTATGCCACAATTCTACTGTGAGCTCATCTGTCACAGTTGAAAGTTTATAAGATATGGACCTAATTAACCTAGAGGGGGTGAATAAGTTATTTTTAATTTTTACCAATTTATAATTTAATAGCCTAAACAAAGTGACCAGACATACAATCGTGTGCAAAAATAAATTGCGGAAATAAGAGAATAACACATGATATTTTTAGGTGGAAATAACATAGGCCATAACCATAACCTAAGAGGAAAACCATCGGTCCACTGAACCACCTAACTTTCCACTATGAAAATAAAATTCTCAAGTACAAACTCGGTCTTATGCTACCCTCCCTATAATACTATCCCAATGTACTTAACTTACGAGCCCCTGCTTTGTTTTCACAGTTTCTAAAATTAACGTAATCGGTTTTCAAACCAACGTTCCAATAAGCTTCCCACCAATCAAATACGTTCTCGAGTTGACTGCAAAATGGTTAGCACAAAAACACAAGTGTCCGTGTGTGTTCTGGAATGGACTTTTACCAAGCCATCTTTACCCAACTTCACTATCCCAAAGTCACCTACTGTATAGGATGTAAAGAAGTCCTCTCGAGATGTAGCATGAATGGAGGCTCCACTATCAATAACCCAACTGATTTTGTGACATGCAACATTGACACCATATTCATCATAAATAATGAGAAAGTCTTTTGAACTAGCGGTGATAACTCGATTATTTTCCTTGCAAACATCACCCTCTTGTTCTTTGTCTTTCTTCTTGTTATCCCGCTTCAATTGTCTACAATATTTCTTGATATGCCCTTTCATGCCACAATGATGACACTTAACATTAGCAAACCTGTTGGACTTGCTTCTTCCTTTTTCTTTGCTCTTGAAACCTCTTCTTTTACTTCTCCCTCTTCTTTCTGTTACCAAAATCTTTGACTGCTGAGAAGACCCATGTGATTTTCTTCTCATTTCTTCATTTAAAACACCGCTCTTAGCCAGATCCATATTGATTACACCATTTAGAGCTGAGTTACTTAATGACATTTTAAATGTTTCTCAAGAGTCCGACAACGTACCTAATAAACACAACCCTTGAATCTCATCATCAAACTTGATACCCATTCTAGCTAACTGATTAACTATTCCTTGGAATGTATTCAAGTGATCTGTCAACGGAGTTCCATCTTGGTACCTTAAGCCATCAACTGCTTTATGAGAAACATTTTATTATTTCCTTTTTTCCAAGCATACAACTTCTCAAGTTTATTCTAGAGTGATCGTGCTTGTATTTCCCCACTAATATGATTCAAAACATTATCATCTACCCACTGCCTTATATACCTTCAAACTTGTCGATGTAACAAAGTACATTCTTTTTGAAACAGTTTTTCTAGCTTCTCAGAGACAAACACCAGTAAATGAAATTGTTTGACATAAATGAGATCTTCTATTTTTCCTTTCCAAGTGTGATAATTAGAACCATTCAAAATAATCATTCTACTCAAATTTGCTTACATTATTCAACACAAGAAATTCAACAATAATAACCACAACTCTGATACCACTTTGTTAAGAGAATCACAATTTTAATATGAACTAAATCAAGCTCTAAATAGTGGAATGAAACCTATTTCCTTCTTTGTATGAATCTTTTAAGAAATAAATAAATAGAGCTCAAAATAAAACATGCATAAAATCAACACAATTAATTTACGTGAAAAAATCTTCCCGGTGTAGGAAGGAAACAATCACAACACTTCTTTCCAAAACTTCCACTATCAAGAAACAATTGTACAAGAGTTCTCTCTAGATAAAACTAGAGGTAAACAATCAACAACATCATCATGAATACAAATTCTTGGAAACTAATAATTATTTCAAGAAAATAGAGAAATCTAACACAATTTTATAGTCACTATTCATGGCTCAAATTTTTCCAAACTAGTCAACTAAATCCAAATCTCACCGTTTAGATTGAAGAGTCTTGAGTTGTGAATCTTTTTGAAAAATTTCAGCTTAATCGGAACACAAATAACCTTTCATCGGAGCACTTGATGAAGATTTATTGGAGAAAGAAAAACTACTGCTAGTTGCTGGAGCTTTTGATTTTTTTTTTCAACCAACCCTAAATGAGTTTATTTATGAAGCAATAGAATGGATAAAATTGTCTATTCTTTCTACATGGACTATTAAGCTACATAGATCCTTTTTGAATTACTCCAAATAAAAGATAAACCCAACATGTATTTCAAAGCCACATCCAATCATGCTCATATAATAATTCAACGTCATTGCATGAATTCAAATGGCTCAAAGTTAGGGACAACTTCCCGTTCTCTTTCTGAAAGATAACACTTTCTCCTCTTTCTCTTTCACTCTCTCGCCTCATCCAATCAAGCTTTTGTGTTGGTGAGCAGGCTGTATTACAATATACCCAAATATCTCTCCCCGATAAAAAGGGCAGGATAGCTTTAGTTGCAGATTGCTGGTTTTCCCTGTCATTATTTGTTCTTCATTTGTTCTGAGAAATGTAGGAGGAATTTCTGGCAGCAATGCTGCTAAGAAATCAGGCACAGATGACTTATAGAACTGATCAAAGCAATTTGAGTGTCGGTAACTTGTATTGCACATAAAAGGTCGGCAACCCTTCTCATGGGAAGAACATTTCAAAAGAACAACAATGTGTGGATGTTCAATACATATGGGACACCTTGCTTTATCCCATTCTTTCATATTCTCTGTTGATCCAATGTGTCATCAGAAGATGTAGAGTGTACTCTTCTACGCTTCACCATGTCATTGGAATCAAGACTCATCAAAAGAAATTCAAATCTGACCTGTTTTCCTATAAGCAATAAAATAGTGAATATCAAATTATTAAATAATAATAATAATGTCAGCAACCGTATAACAATGATTTAAGAATTTAAAATCAGTCTCTTATTAAAATTATTTTAGTAAAAATCAACAACAACAACAACAAAAATATTTAAAATTCAAGAGAAATCGAAAACTAAACTAAAAACAAAGAGAATGTGTGTAAACTAACATCTGCAGCAGACAAAGATAATTATATTAATGTGTACTCACAAGTAATCACCAAGAGAGATTAAAAAGGAAAGTGGAGTCCTTGCCTTCAGCTTAGTATAGATCATACACAAGTAGTCAAACTGGAGTCCCCAAGGCTGATACTTCCCAATATTTAGAGCCCAGCAATTATCTTATCACAATGAAACTAGTTTGCTACTATAAGTAATAATAACAAAACTATGACGTTGCTAATCTTAAATTTTTATAAAGCAACACGATTTGCTTGGAACTTGTACAGAATCATACATATAATAAACAAGTAATATAATGATAAAAAATATCATTTTTATGAAAATTATTTTATTAGAATCTAATTTTAAAATTAAAAAATAAAGATCAATTTTATTTTATTTTAAGAAAACAAAACTAAAAATACAAAAAACAGTAAGTAATTAACTTAAAATTAATATTTAAGAAAATATATGAAAAAATATTTAAGAATATTTAATTTCCTAATTTCTTAAGAATGTGAATCACTAAAATCTTCTTGATATAATTACTAATCAATTTTATGATTAAATGACTCTAATGTAACATGTATTCATCTATCAAATAAACTACACACTATATAGTAATTAAATTAATCATACTCTTGTGTTAATAAAATTGCATATTACTCGTTAAATTTATCAATTATGGATTACGTACATAAAAATTATATATCTTTGTCTAGAAATTATGCATGTTATTTTTATTTAATCAAGATAAATAATTAAATAATTATCTCAAATTGATGACCTGTATAATTTGACACAATTTATCACTTTTTAACTTTAACTTTAGTCTAATTTCATTTATTTATTATTAATTTTAAATTTTATTATTATTATTTAAATTTTATTTCAGATTTAAAAATAACAAAGTTACATATTTTTTATAAACATATCAACTAAAAAATTTTAAATTTAAATAAAGATTTATTTGAATCAAATTAATTTATATATATATATATAAACAACAAAAAAGGGAGGCAGTGAGGTGGAACAGCCGCTGGCACAAAAAAAGAAAAGAAAAAAAGAAAACAAAGGGAGAACAGCGGTGGAGAAAGAAAGAAACAGCGCCAGAGGAAGAAAATAAAATAAAAGAGGGAGCAGAAACCGGGAGAAAGAGAAAGAAAACGCTGAAGAATATACGAAAATAGATTCTTTTTATAATTTAATTTTCTTTCTATTCTTTTCAAAATTTGTTTACGTTAAATTTAATTTTTAGAATGAATTAATTTTTTTATTTTAAAAGAAAAATGTAATTTAATTTTAAATTATGTTTGATTTTTTATGTTAATTTAAATTATTTATCTATAATATTTATTTAATTTATTTTAAATTTATTGTTTCTAATTAACTGATCATTAATTAGATGATTTTAGTCTTACAATTTACTATTGAAAGAGAGAATTATAAGATAAATCTTAAATATTTTGGCATAAGTGAATATAGAAATTGAAAGACTTATATGAACCTATATAGTTTTAAAAATAATTGTTTTTAATGCTTTTTTATTTTATTAAATTAGATACTCTTATGTAAATTAATTATCAATAATGTTTTCAATTGACTATCGAAAGAAATTTTTAAATGTTTTTTGGAGATTAGTAACAGAGAAAATTAAATTAAATTAACTAAATGAGTAAAGCATAGTGAGTGATCATCTGAAATCAATTTTCTAGAAGTTTTTTCCTATTAATTTAATATTTGAATAACATTTTTATTTTCTTTTGCATATTTTCTTTAAATTAATTTTAATTATAACAATCTTAGTAATTTTTCTAGATAAAATTAAAATTAGTATAATTTTGATATATGTCAAAAGTAAGTTATCAATCCTTGAGGATGATAGTTTTCTTATCGTCTTATTATACAACTATGATACTGTGCACTTGCAGTTTTGCACTGATCACAAATCTATTTAATTGTTTCTATAGATCAATTATTGCCTAAATAATTAATAACATAAAGATTAAATAATATAATTGAATTGAATTATAATTAGAGTAAAAATATTATATCATTACATGTAGAAAATTGAGTTCAAAAAACCTCAAAATAATAGATTAATTAGACATAATTGTATTCATAAAGTTTAAATTTTCATAAAAAAATACATAAAAATTGATAAAATAGAAGAAGGAGAATAAATGCAATCAATCTATTGAGTTGTAGCACCAATCTTATCTTAAATCTCTATAAAATTGTATCTCTTTTTGAATTTTTTCTATTTTTTTCTATTTCTTGGTACCAAAAACTGATAAAAAATTATAAATTTAACTATTTAGAATTTTTGGTGCATTTAGAAGGTTAAATTAAACTCATATAGAATCTAAATCACCATATCAGTTTTAGATCAAGAGCTCAGATAAAAAAAAATAGCACTGGCAATAGGATTGTGAGACGTGACAAAAGTGATAAAAAAACAGATGAATCAACCCATAACGTATAGTGGGGTGGATTGGTGGAACGAACGAATGTATCGTATGACAATGCATGGCACACTTGTTGACCAATGGGCAAAATGACACGTAATAATACCTCCAACACCTGGTACACACAACTCGTTCCGATTAACTCTTATTGCTTGTGTAGCGTCCACGTGGTGACGTCTAGTCAATTGTACACATAGTACATTTCGATTTTCTCTCGTTACTTACGTAAAGTCTACATGTTCTGTTTTGATCAATCATACATTGAAAAATTAATAAAAATTTCAGAAAATTAAAAAAATATTTTGAAAAATATATTTTAATTAAAAAAATTATTTTAATATTTTCAATATAAGCTTACTATTTATTAAATAAAAAAATAAATATTAAATAAAAAATACTATGATAATTTTATTTTTTATAGAGTAATCATCCATCTTATTATAAAAAACTCAACTGTATCAAATGATTAAAACCATCATTATCGAAATTAATTACTAAAATCAAATCCGAAGGCAACAAACTCTCGTTCATATCTCTTGACTACTAAATACTACATACAGTACATACCACAAGTTCAAAAATTTCATAAATTTAACAAAAATAATTGTTATGCATTCAACAATTTCAAAAACCAATAACATCATTCAATAGTACGATTATTGTTCATTCTTCACAAAAGAGAAAAATATACGCGCTTCAAATTTCATAAGACACGCATATATCACATACTTTGTTTATGTTGGAAAAGATGAAATTTAAATAAAAAAATTTTGTTGGAAAATGTGCCTTGTCCCACGTTGTTTTTTTACATTATTTTAAAAAGGTTTAAATAGTGAATAGTTGGCTATTGGGATTGGGCCCCAAGGAGCACCCACTTTTGTGGAAGGGGAGATGATCTAAGCAAATGTGATACCACACACGCGCACGCGCGCGCCGCCGCCGACCGACCGGCCGTGCCGAGCCGAGTGCGTGTGAGGTGGTATTTTCCTTTTTGGTATAATATTTTTTTTAAGGAAAATTTTTTCACTTACAAAATGGTTGTTATATATATATATATATTTTTTCTCAGAAAAAATGACCGTTATTTTCTTTTATTAAGAATATGGCCGTTTGTTTTATTTATTCAGAAAAAGAACCGTTGCTCGTATTTATTCATAAAAAAAATATATCCGTTATCCGTTACTCTTCATTACTCAGAATTGCCGTTACGCTCTTAATTCCCAGACATTACCGTTTTATTCATAATTGCTACACGGTTTCTAAAATCTATAAAAGGAGGGCTTCAGCTCTCATTTGAAACACAACAATCAACAATCATCTCCCTACGAAAAAAAAATTCTCTCTACTTCTAAGTTTTCTTTAGTTTTCCGAGCAACAAATTTTTCAGGTGTAACATTCCAGTCTTCATCAGTGCAGTGAAGTTCTGAGACAGAGATTAAGATTTTGGGTTGTTTTATCCTGGGGACGACGAGGCTGAGTTTGCTTGCACAAATTGGGAAGAGCCGTGAAACGTCTTAAAGAGAGCGACCTAGTCCGCGACTCAACTCAAACAGTTACTTTCAAGTTATCGGTAATATTGTTCCTACACTGTTTTTATAAACTTGCTTCAACAGTTTATAATTTTGGGATTCGGGGATAAATGACGTCAAAAGGATTCTCAACGAAACGGAGTGAATGGGAACTCCCTCATCGTTGTCAGACTATTATTTAGAATATTTCTATTAAATTTGGGCCTAATTCCATCTCAAAACACAGGTTGTGAGATGAAAGATTGTCCTTATTTATATGCGCAGTATGGACGCGATCCCCAGTCGATGTGGGACTTTAAAACTCCCCCTCACATCGACAATGGTCTGTCCCCTTGAGATCGACGGGGATGTTAAGCTTATGGAGCCCAAGTGGCGGAATGCATCACCCACCAGTGACGAAACAACTGTATCGACCGGGTAACCTGCTTTGATACCATGTTAAATTTGGGCCTAACTCCATCTCAAAACCCAAGTTGTGAGATGGAATATTATCCTTATTTATATGCGTAGCGTAGACGCGATCCCCAGTCGATGTGAGACTTTAACAATATCACATATCTTCGTTTAAAATCTTGGAGAAAATATATTAAAATATCAATAAAGAATGGGATTTATAAATAAGAAAAAAAATAGGTAATATTTTAAATATTATTTTTTATTTTTTAAAATTTTAAAATATTTGTTATAAAAAAATTATAATAGAAACAAGTAAAAAACAAATATTTTATAATAGTAAAAATAAAATTTTGAATCAATAAAATATAAAATAATACAATTTTTATGTGAAATAAAAAAAATAAAATATATTTAATAATAAATACATAATATTTTTATATTAAACAATATTAATATAATTTTGTTATAAATTAGCTTGAAATCACAATAATAAATAATAAAATAATTATAAGATTTTAAATTTTAAAAACTCAAATATATATTTTAAATAATTTTTATAAAAGAATAAAAATTATTGATTGTTTTAATAGAATAAAAATATCTTATCGATAAAATATAAAATATTAATATTAGTTTAAATTTAAATATAATTAAATCAATAAAAATATTAATTTTTATATATTTATTAAAATAATTTATATAATTTTGATCATTTTTATCCCCCATTCATATTATAAAAATACGGATATTTATTTCTACCCTCATCCTTATCTTCAATGTAATCTCCACGTAGAATGTGATGCAAGAAGGGTGATGAAGTCACATTCAAATAAAACAAATAAACCACTAGCTAGTGAATTTCAAGGGCAAAGAGCAATCGGGGATGGAGTTTACCGGAGCTCTCCGGGGAACTTTTGTTATTGTACTGCTTTTAATGATACTTTTGAGATGCAAGAAACAATAATAAATTGACCTAAGTCGTCAAGAGGACTTCACTCTTATTTTATGGAAGAAGAATACGTTAAAAATGTGTTTCATTCTCGCATCGTTTAATTAGAAGGATTTAGTTATATACATTTTAAGAAGCTGCATTCTGATTCTAAAATATGAATTATAATTTTATAATTTTAAATTTTTAGGATTAAAATATTCAATTTTTATAAATTATAAGAATAAAACATTTCAATTAAAAATAATATAATTAAACACTCTTTAAAAAGCTATAACACCCTTCTTTCATATATTATTTTTATAGGATATGAATTTTGGATGCATAAACATAGTTTGAATCATTAAAATTAATTTTTTAAATCTTTTATACTCTTGTAATTTATTTATTTTTATTTTTTATAATTTATCAATCCACGCTTTTTATTTTCTTTTACATATTTAGTTCCAATTTTGAAATCATATTGATATTAAATTTCAACAAATATGAATCGGAGTGTTTTTGTTGATTTTCTCTTATTTTTGTTGAGAGAGTTATTGAATTTATTTTGGCTTAATGTCTAATGTTATATTTATACATTGAAAGGAAGAAACTAGTCGTTATTAAAGTAGTAGTTATTAAGTGGCCAGCCGTTATTAAATGGCGAGTTCTTAAGCCCAGTGATTACTATTCTTACTAATGGCGTTCTTAACTAGCGTTATTAAACTAATTATTCTCGACACTCACACTCGAGTTAGGTGTGTAGATATCGGTCGACCACAGCTTGCTTAGAATTTTCTTCAAATGATTTTAAATCTAAACCTTTGGTGAAGATGTCGCCAATTATTTTTCACTTACAAATGGAGTTTCAATTTCCTTTGCTTGAATTTTTCTCTCGAATGAAGTGTGATCAATCTTCGATGTGTTTTGTTCTCTCGTGAAACACGGTTTGATGCTATATGTCGCGTAGCTTGGTTATCACTGAAAACATCTTCATTGGTTCTTGAATTTTAATTCCAATATCCAAAAGAAGTTGTTTGATCCAAGTTAGCTCGCTTGAGTTGATGCCATGGCTCGATATTTTGCCTCTGCACTTGATGGAGTGCCTGACATTTTGTTTCTTGCTTTTCCATGTGACTAAATTTCCGCCTACAAACGTGCGAAAAAACCAATGGTTGATTTTCTATCAAAGCTACCATTGATCTGCATCGGAGTAGCCATACACTTCATTAGAATTATTACGTTTCATGAGAATTCCTTTACTAGGTGTCCTTTTAAATATTTTAAAATTCTATGTATAGCACTCACAAATGTGGTGTTACAGGTGTATGCATAAATTTACTAATTTGACTTCTTGAAAAAGAAATGTCTAGTCGGAGTTCTTGTTAAATAAATTAATTTTCCTACAAGTCTTTGAAATTGGCTTATGTCTTACAGGGTTCGCCATCCCTCGATATTTAATTTGCATTTATTATCTATTGGTGTAGATGTTGGTTTACTCTAATTTACGGTTTCTTTCAATAGATCAAGTGTATATTTTCTTTGTGAAATAAAGAGTCCCTTGAGTGAATGTGCTATTTCTATTCTAGAAAATATTTTAATAAACCTAAGTCTTTGATATCAAAAATTCTCCTTTAATTTCATTTTCACTTTTTTAATTTCTTCCAAATTATTTAGGGTAATTATTATATCATCTACGTATACTAGAATTATGGTTATGAATGTACCATAATTTTTGGAAAATAATGAGTGATCGGCGTTACTAATTTTAAAATCACAAGAAATTAAATAAGAGCTTAGTTTTCCATACCATGCTCGTGGAGATTGCTTTAGTCAGTAAATAGATTTTTTTAACCTACTGGCTAGACTAGAATTGTTTTCTTTTTATGACCGAGGTGGAAGTGTCATATATACCTCTTAACTTCAAGTGTTCCTTGGAGAAAAGCATTCTTGACATCCATTTGATGTAAGGTCAATTTTGGTTTACGTATGGAAAGTAAAATCCTAACGGTATTCATTTTGGCCACGGGTGCAAATGTTTCTTGATAATCTACACCATAGGTTTGAGTGTAACCTTTTGTCACTAATGTCGTGCTTTGTACCTTTCAATAGTACCATCAACTTTATTAAACTTAATCTTATAGACACATTTGCATCCTACGGGTTTCTTTCCTTCGGGTAGTTAATACGACTACCCGTATTTCCATTTTTTCAAGTGCTTTCAGAAGTTCTTCTTCCATTGCTTTGCACTTATACCAGTTGGCCTATTGCTTCCTACGGAGTTATTTGGCTCATTTTCTTTGGAAATTGAGGTCAAATAAGTCCTATATTATGGTGTAACATTTTCATAAGATAAATAATTTTGGATAGGATATTTTACCTCGTATGTTACAAAATCCGTAATCTAGTTGTAGGTTGTGGAGTCAGATTAGACCTTCTTAATGGTATTATTTCGGTAGTACCATCTTCCCCACTCGACTTTGAGAAGTTTCATCATCTTCATTCTAGTTGATTATTTCATTTTCATTTTCTACTACTATATTTCCTTCTTCAAAATAAAAAAATGGAAATGTAAATTCATTCAGTTCCTCTTGGTTATTAGTCTCCTTTTCTAGTGTTTTGTAATATGGCTCATTTTCTTGGAATGTCACATCTCTTGAAATGTAATGTTTTTGTTAATCGGATCATAGCATTTATAACCCTTTTTGAGATGAATACCCAAAGAAAATAGCTTTGATTGATGTATAATCTAACTTGTGTTGTTTATTTTTGTGCACGTAACATGTACATCCAAATACTCTTAAATGATAGATATTGAATTTTTCTTGGTAGAGGATTTCTAGTGGGCTTTTGAAATTCAAATTGGCACTTGGCAATCTATTAATTAAATATGTTGCGGTGAGAACAACATCAGACCAAAAAATTATTGGAACATTATTTTGAAACAAAAGTACTCTTGTTCTTCAAGTAAATGTCGATTTTTCTTTCGACACACTATTTTTGTTGGGGTGTATAAATACAAGTTGTTTGATGTAAAATTCATTTTTGCTTGAAAAAATTTGTAAAAATTTTGATTTACAAATTCCGTTCCATTATCACTTCTAAAAAGTTTTAATCTTTTGCATCATATTGATTTTCTATAAAATTATAAAATTCTTGAAATTGAGAAAACACTTCACTTTTATTTTTTAACAAGTGTAACCATGTAGTTCTTGAAAAATCATCTATAAATATAACAAAGTATTTATAACCATTAAATGACTCGGTGGAGCGGGGCCGAGAACATCAGAATGTATTATCTCAAAAGGTTTTTTGCTTTTACAATTGGATAAACTAAATGGTAACCTTGTGTGCTTTCCTAATTTGCAAATTTCCATGACTCTACAATCTAGTTGTTTGAAATCAAAAATACATTTTAAAATCTTATCGGAAGGATGTCCAATTCTCTTATGCCAAAGAGTGCCTAATTCTTCTTCTTTTTAATATTGAAGTTGCACTTTTCTTCACTTAGCTAGAATATAAAGCCCATTTTCTAGAAAACGCCACGATGATATTCTTAGTTATCAATTCACGAAAAATCACATTTTTTGGATGTAAATGTAATTTCACAATTTAAGTCTCGTGTGATTTTACTAATGGATAACAAGTTAGATGTACAATTATTCACATACAAATTATTTGAAATTTTTCTTGAAAGGAGACTAATTGAACCATTTCCTAAAATTTCCATTTTTTCACCATTTATGACGATTACAAATTGTTTAGTCTCGATTTTTTGTAATTATTGAGTAAGTTTTATTTCAGTTATGTGATCAGTTAGAACCTAAATCAAGAATCCATTTGGAATTTAAAGAATTTTGAGTAAGGTTTGTAATACGAGAGGTTTTTTGAGATTTTCCTTGAAACATCACGGATAATTGTGTATCTGACATTTGCCTCATTTGATCCGTATCCACCTCGCATTTTATTTCTTTTTATTTCGGCTCAGTTTATACCCACGTATCCTCTTTTCCTTTTGTGCGAGTAACCCATTTTCTCTCTGCTCTCTGCACGATTTTGTCGTTGATCTCCCCACTCGGCAATGAAGCCTCGCCTCGCCTTCCACTTTTGTCGGGAGATGAGGTTGAGACACCAGCGTTCCTCGCGCTTGTTTCCTTCGCTTTACACAATAATCGCAGAGTGGTGACCATCATTCCTCGCGCTTATGTCCTTCCTTCACAATAATCGTAGGCAGGTGAGTGTTTGGTGTCACGACGTTCGGCACAGGGTTAGATGCGGTGATGAAAGCCTTAGCCGGGGGTTGTCGGGTAGTTGAGTACCTATCACTATTCTTCTTGTCTCTTCTCTTTCAACCATCGGCAACCTCGTCAACATATGGCGGCTCACCTGTGAGAAGAATTTGTGGCGTACCCACTCGCATAGCTTGAGATCGAGCTTGGAAAGGAAGGTGAAAATTCCATCCTGCTTCCTCTCTTCTTTTGATTTCATCGAAGATTTGTGAGAGGTCGATACCTTTCTTATCTCGTCATTCTTTTTTTGGATTTTGCTTAATAGTTTGGTGACGGATTGATTTTGTTGTTGTAGCTAATTTGAAGTTCTTCTTTGAGATTGATAAATAAGAGAGTAATTTTTCTTCTTTAGAACATTGTCTCGGCTTTAACCCACATATCTCGGCGGTATCTAGATATGTCGTGATATCGAGAGATATGGGGTTCCGTGGTTGCCGAATAACCAACTCGTAGTGAGATTGTCACTCTTTCTCCATTAAAATTTCCTTTCTTTCTTCAATTGGGTGTGTTGGATCTTCGGCTTTTGGTTTTGATTTCTCACAGGTGACATGCTCAAATTTGTCTCTGTAGAGTTAGACCAAAAGTCACTTGACGTGCCCAAAGATGGTAATTTTTACCATTTAACAGCACACCTATAAGTCTCTCTATATGTTGTGACATTTTCTAGATTTCTTGAACTTATACAGTTCTTGTTTGTGAGATTGATTTGAAGCAAGTTAGTAACGGCTAGTTTAGTAACGGCTAGTTTAATAACGGCTAGTTTAGTAACGGCTAGTTTAACGGCTAGTTTAATAACGGCTAGTTTAGTAACGGCTAGTTTAATAACGGCTAGTTTAATGGCTAGTTTAATAACGGCTAGTTTTTTCCTTTCAATGTATAAATATAACATTAGATATTAAGCCAAAATCAATTCAATAACTCTCTCAACAAAAATAAGCGAAAATCAACATGGTATCAGAGCAAGACCCTTGGCGGTGGAGGAGAACTACCCTACACTTACACCCGTGGCAACCATAAGACCACCACCGTCCATCGACATAGTCGATGTGAGAGAGGTGTTGAGGAGTCCGTCGACCGAAGCCATATGTTGGTTTATAAGCAAGCGATCCTCGCCTTGTAGCGCGTTTTCAAGGATAGAGTTAGGCTCAGGTGATTCAACAGTTTTGAATGCCTCATAGAATAAAATATTATTAAAAAATAGTTCTTAAATCTCCCTTTCCTCAAAAACTAGGACAAGTTTCATTTTTATCTCATGTTCGGGTCAAACAGTATTAATTAATAATTAATTTTTAAAAGGGTGTAAAAAAACGTATATAGATCAAATTATTTATATAAGAAGAATAAAATAATTAAAGCTTAAAAATTAAAAAATAATGAAAATAAATTGTAAAAAAAAAGTGAAGAAATTAAAACTTAGAATGTGAAAAGATTTAGGTATTATTTGTATAAGTAAACCTTAAAACTAAGAGATTAATGTTTTTTTTTTCAAAATGTAATAACAAAATAATATAAATAGTCTCCTCAAACTTATACTACAAAGGTAATAGTAGTTATTTGTGAGTATATTATTTTAAAGATGTTGTGAAATTTTAATCTTTTTGTTTATAATTTTAAGATCCATTGGTTTTTTTTTTAAATTATCATTTAATTAGTTTATTATTAAAAAATGGGTCATAGAAGAATAAACATTATTTAAATACCAATATTTAAATATTCTTATCATTTCATCATATTTTTTGATTTATTAAAGAAATATTTTGGTTATTTGTTGTGTTTTTCTTCTAACACAACAAATTCAGTTCTCTCTCTATTTTTGTTACTCTTTTAATTAAATTTGAATTTTTATTTTTAACCCTTAATATCTACACATTTTTCTTACATGATTAACCTAAATTTAAATTTAATAATAAAATATTCAAGTTTATTATTCATTAACACATTTTTAATAATTAAAATGATTAAATAATACTTTTTTTAACAATCAATAAAACTAATTAATAACATCTATTAAAAAATAAATGGACTAAATGATGCCAAAAAAACTTAATTAAAATAACTATTTTGACCTTTTTATTTATTTTAATTGTTATGAATTTATGAATGTAAAATTTATTATTTTCTAAATAATTTATAATAATAAAAATAATACATTAAATTGAAATATCTTAGTTTCCCTCTTAAACCAAGAACCATCTGGACATTCTTTGTAAGAAACCGAGCCATTTGTAAGCTTTGTAGGTCAATTATGGTTTGATTTTTCTCGAACATTAAATTTGTTATTTCAATGTTTAAGGGTTAATTACTCTTATTTCTACTACTTATTTAATAATTATTTATTTTATTACAATTATATCAACAACGTATAAATAATGATAAAAACATATCCAATAATATATATTTTTAAAATTATAATTATTTCATAACGTATGAATAAAAATATAATTATACTTAAAATTATGCATATTTTTATCGTTACTTTGTAGAGATATTTACAATAAAATAAATATTTTAAATAATTTTACAAATTATCCATACATTGATTGTGATATAAAACGTAACTAACTAATGTTGAGTTTAAATCCTGGTGGTTACCGCCGTTGGTAAGGCCATGTCAAAAGCCTTGAATTTGGAACTAGGAAGAACTCGAGAACCTTTTAACGCAAAGCGGTTGAGATGGCGTCCAATCAAGTAACTCCTAAAAGGGTTATTGATCTTAAATTTAGATCAAATGAAAAGGAGAGAGAAATGTTTATGCATATGGAAATACATATTCATCTAATTTTTTTATTTCTTTTTTAAAATGTGTGCCCTCATTTTTCTGAAAAAGCAACCGAGGTATAATCAGTATGAATGTGTACCAAAAGCTTTCACGGTTTTCTTTTTCTTTCAGTATATATAAACAACTAAATAGTATATGTTAAATCGTTGCATCAGGTCAAAAGTGAAAGCCTAGGAGTCAGTTTTGAATTCTTGCCAATATATTCAAGACATGTTTGAATTTAACTCTGAACTTAAGCAAAAATATATAACATCTTTACAAGAATTTATAGAAAAAGGGGGATCGGGAAATAATTGGGGCGGAGAGTGTGATTCCCAATCCCGCCGCCCCATTTTCTGCAGGTATATCTCCCACAGACGGTTCAACTTCTTGTAAGTAATTGAACTCCAATGCTCGATCTTCATTAACCTCTTCAATTTCGAACCCTGGTTGCTCAAAGCCAAATAAATCCAATGTTTCACTTTCACGCTCTGGTCTCGTCCAATCAAGCTCATTAGATGGTTCATATTCTATGAAAAATGGAAGCTCCTGCAGTTGGTTTTCATTACTCTCTTCAATTTCAAACCCAGCTGGTTGCACAAAGTTAAAGATGTCTTCCATTTGTCTTTCACTCTCTAGCCTCATCCAACGTGGATATGTTTCCAATTCTTGCATGTAATTATACTCCAACAAAGGGACTTGATTACCCTCTTCATGTTCAGACCCAGATGGTTGCACATAGCTATAGATGTATTCCCTTTCAGGCTCCAATCTCGTCCAATCAAGCTGTTGGTATAATGTTTCAACTTCTTGCAAGTAATTAGAGTCCAACAAAGGGATCTCTGTATGTTCAAAACCAACTGGTTGCAGAAAGCTTATCTCTTCCCTTTCTCTTTCACTCTCGAGCCTCATCGAATGAAACTCTTCATATGTTGTTTCAACTTCTTGCACGTAATTGAACTCCACTTGATTACCCTCTGCAGGTTCAAACTCAGCTGGTTGCACATAATAGCTAAAAATGTCTTCCCTTTCTATTTCACTTTCTAGCCTTATCCAATCAAGATGTCGTGTTAGATCAAATTCTGTCGGCCTCGAAGAAGGGTGCTCAAATCTGGCATGCTTCCTCAGTTCAGAATAGGTACCACCAAAATTACATGCCTCAGTAGAGCAACTTCTCACTTTGTTGTTCATGTGCTGACGAGCAGGCTGTATTACAATATACCCAAAGATCTCTCCCCGACAAAAGGGACAGGCTAGCTCTGATCGCAGATGGCTTCGGCAATTGCTGGTTTGCCCTGTCACTGATTGTTCTTCACTTGTTCTGAGAGATATAAGAGGAATTTCTGGCAGCAACACTGCTGAGGAATCAGGCACAGATGACTTACAGAACTGATCAAAACAATTTGAGTGTCGGCAACTTGTATTGCACATAAAAGGTCGGCAGCCCTTCTCATGGGAAGAACATTTCAAAAGAACAGCATTGTGTGGATGTTCCATGCATATGGGACACCTTGCTTCATCCCATTCTTTCACATCCTTCGCTGATCCAACTGTATATGATTGTTTGCATGCATAAGGAGATGACCTACGTTCATTAGAAGACACAGGTTGTACTCTTGTACCCTTGGGCATGTCTTTCGAATCAAGACTTGCCAAAAGAAATTAAAACCTGACCTGCTTCCAATAAGCAATAAACAATCAGACAACAAAGATTAAAATTAATTTGTGCCCACAACATAAACCAACAACAAAATCGTCTTCAAAATTCAAGAGAAATTGAAATCTAAACTAAAAATAAAGAGAAGGTAAGCTTAAGTTCACAGCTGCAGCAGGTAGTTTTGTTTGATTTTGGCTGTTGGTTTCGGATTTGTTTAGTGCAAAAAAACAAGGGAAAACAGTAAAAATAAAATCCTTATAACTTATGATAGCAAAAATAAGACCTCTTTACGTTAAGCTCATATATTTTTACTATTAAAAATTTTTTAATGATGAATTCCATTTAATTCTATCCCATTTGTTTTTATTATTATAAGTTTTAATACTATTATTTTATGTAATTTTCAACAAAAAAAAAAATTTATCATTACCACAGAGAAAATGTGTTTGCTACTAGAAAAAACATAGAATTACAACATTGCACATAATTCCGAAATTCACTATATGTATCCACGTTAAGCCCAAAGCTCAATATCCACCTTCTCCATGGGTAAAACTCAATGGGGTTCAATTGGTTAAAACCCTCGTATTAACATAATTCAGCGATAGCTTCAAAATCAATTATGAAAAATCATTCCAGCAAATACGAACTCTCATTCATATCTCTTGACTATTAAATTCTACCCAAAATACCACAATTACAGCAAAATTTCAAAAAAAAATATAAACGAAAAAAGGTAGGACAAATAAATAACAAGAATTATTTTAAACTATTTCAAAACCCAACGATATCATTCAGAACGAAATTTATTCATGCTTCACAAAAAGGGAACAACACGCGCTTCAAATTTGAACAAAAATGAAAAAAAAGGTGAGACCTTTGCTTTTTAACTCTGGGAGAAGAATAAAATTGCGATCAAGTAAAACAAAATAAGGTGATAAAGTCGCGATCAAGTAAAACAAGGAAACAAATAGTTAGTGAATTTCAAGTCCAAAGAGCAATCGAAAATGGAGTTTACCGGAGCTCTTAGAGGGACTTCTGTCTTCAAGATTATTGTTCTTCTTTGAGACGCAAATAATAGTACAGGACTGATTAGCCACAAAATGTCGAGAGTTATTTTTGGAGGAGCTGAACATCGTATTTGGGCTTTAATTTTGGTGCCATAAATCGATGGGCTCATTTACCGAATAATTGGGCTGGAATAATATTGGGAAAATTCTTAAGATTTACTTATAATTGAGATATCTTAATAACACATATATTATATTTATTTTTGTATTAAAATTTCTTGCATTATTATAACATGTAATAAAATTATTTTAAAATTATAAAAATAACATTTTTTAGATAAATTTGACACATAGTACAATAAAAATCACATGATTATAAATTTATGTGTCTTTACCACTTTGATTAAAATGAATCTTTTGAGATCTACTTTGAAAGTCTTCCACAATTAATTTTTATTTTTATATTTTATTTATTTTTTTAAAAGAAAAAAATCAGTTTAAATATGTTGATTTTAATAAAAGTTTATTTTAATTTCTTAGCATCATCATAAGTCTTATTTTTACAAAAACAATTACACAAATTTATTTTGTAAAATAATAACCTCTTAGTGTCTCATTTTTAAAACAAATAAGTAGGACATTACAAAAAGAGAATAACTTTAAAACTAAAAAACTAAAAAAAAGAAAACTTTTTACAAAGAGAAATCTAGAGAGAGAAAAAGTTGAGAAAATTGTGTATTTTTTACAATGGGGGAGAAGATCCTTTTATAGGTGAAGAAAATGATAAAAAAGTGAAAAAATATACCTTGAAAATAGGTGCTGGATGCATTTCAGACTGGCTGGCACACGTTGGACAGAGGTGCTCATAGCTAGTGCAGATTGGGCGAGATTTGCGGTGTGACATGTGCGTTGTGTGCTTGGGGCTCGAAACGACGCGTGCGAGGCTCAACAGATTGGGGCATGAAATGCATGCGGGGCTCAGCAGATTGAGGCTTAGATATTTTTGACATTTTCAACCCATTTTGTCCAATATTTTTATTTTTTTTAACTTTTTCTCATTTGTTTCTCAACATATTTATGATGTATTGCCTCCGGTATTTTTCTTTGAGTCTTTAAATTATTTTTGAACGAAAATTCCTAAAAAAAATAAAAATATCGATGATTCTAAAAAGACAAATTTATATAAAAATATGATTAAATCATACAAATATAAAAACTATTTAATCAATTAAGTACATTAAATCATAATAATTTTAATGCTTTTTTAGCACTCATAAGATTCAATATGGTAACTTTGGTATGAAATCGATAGAGTAGGCTAGCGACGATGTTCTCAATCTCCTTTTCTTCGCTAATAGGTTTACCCAAGTTGTAGGAATAGTTGATAATGTTGAAGAAATGTGCATAGAATTTGTCAAAGGTTTCATCCTCTTGAATGATATTGAGTTCAAAATCTTTGTTCAGCTTTATAATTCCGGATCTTTTTACTACAAAAGTACCTTCATAGGTAGTCTCAAGAAAGTCTCATGCTTGTTTTGAAGAAGTACAACTTTGAATTATTTGATATTCATATAACGTAATAGCCTTATTGATTGCATAAAGTTCCTTAATATTCCATTATGATTCCTTACTTTCATCTTTAGTCCACTCAATCATGGGTTTAGGAATGATAGTATTATCAGGGAGGGTTTTGGTTGGATACGTCCAACCATTTTCAACTAGAAAACAAAATGGTCTCCGAAGGATCACAAGAATGCCCTCATTTAATATTTTTAATAGGCATAATTTAGCTCATTGAACATTAGAGGCCTACCTATATTACCTCATTCTCTCAAATCCATTAGAGAAAAAAGTGTGTGTGTGAAAAATGAATTAAAAAAATCAACACTTGAGTGGTTAAGCCTAAAAGAGTGCACTCACTCTAATACCAATTTAATGAGTTTGCGACCTAGTACACAACCAGGATAAGAAGATACAGAATCTTTAAGGACTCGGCCTTATCTCGTAGAAGCAAAATTGTAAATACCTAAGTAGGCAACACAGTAGAAACACAAATAACAAAATATTAGATAATTAGATAATTTTTAATAACACACACGTGTGTAGCGTCGGCTCACCATGATTAACCAGCTAATCATTCTCATAATTGTTTGAATCAATTTTATATTTATCTTTTATTATATATTATTAAATTAAAATTTTCAAAACAAAAATACTTTGACAGAATTGTTTATCTATCTCAATTAGGTTATATCTTTAATAACGTAATTAATTCTAAGCAAGTATTATTAATTAGTTAATTATTTCTATAAATTTTTGATTGAGTTTTAATTGTTTATTTTCTTAGAATCGTTTGAATGAATCCTATATCTATATTTCATTATATGTTATTAGATTAGAATTTTTAAAACTAAAATATTATGATAGAATGTTTAGGTTTATTTTTCGTATTTGTTTTTAAAAGATTTATTGAATTATTTAAAACCACTTAGTTCATTTTTAAAATGACCTTAAAAATATACTTATCTCTTATTGCAGGTGATTCGTACACTTGTGAACTTATTATAAATTTTACAAAATTTGACTATAAAATTTAGTGCATCAATCACATGTATTATAATGCATAACAAATATATTTTATGTTACAATATTAATTGAATTAAAGTTACGAATAATTTTTATGTTATTTTTATTTCTTATTTATTGAATGATGTTAGATAATTTTAATGACTTGCTTATAATACTTGTTTATGTATTTGTAACCGGTATATAAACGGTATATAATTTATTTTAAGTTCATTTTTATCGACTCTTACTTTTCTATGTTATGTGAATATTTTAAATAAATTCAGTAGCTTTGTGGTTGAATTAAAAAAATATAACTTTATTATAATATTTATTTTATTTGTTATTTTTCATACATTTTAAAAAAATATTATTTTTAATTTGAGATAAAAAAATCATGAAACATAATTTTAGAATTGAATTCATATACATATAGTTAAGTATCTAATATGTTTTAGACTTCTAATAAGTATTTTGTACAATACAATATGACTTTATAGCTAAATTTATGAACATATATAAATTATACAGTAAACACATTTAGTACTGTATAACAAACATTTGCATAAATATAATATTTTTGGATACAGTTTTGTGTAACTTTAACAAGGGTAAATATATATTTTTATCACCAAACTATGATGGAGGTTATAAAAGTAATAATAAACTTTTGTTACAAAATTAATATCAATATCATATGTTGTTACATAAGTACAATTGCCATTACATTTATTAAACATATAGCAAATTTTTTTCAATGGAGATGTTGTTTAACTACTTATTTAACTTTTTTTTTCTTTTTTTAAACAAATTTAGCGACGATAGTGTTTGGACATTAGCTCAATACTCACCATTGTAGGTTGGTATGTAGTAGGGCCAAAGTGAGCATGATCTTTGTCTATTTGCGAAAGACAATAATATTTTTTAAAAACTTATTATATGCTGGTATAAATCTAATTTTTATATATATTTATTATAATTGTAAAGTATATTATGCTCTTCATCGTGTTATTACTTATTTCTAATCTTGAATCTATTAATTATCTTTTTAAATTTAAAAGTATTCTTTCATTTATTAAATCTAATAGCTCTAATTTATGTACTAATGATTCAATATTTATAGGGTATTATTTTGATAAGTCATATATGTTGAATGTACATTATTTTATCCTATTCGTAGTATACAAACATGCTTTTTTCTGTGTACATACATTGTATTTGTAATTTTCAAAGAATTAGTAATCAAATATTAAGTTGTTGAATTCCCCTTCCTCTACTCTTTCATATTTTTGATTAAAATAGTCTCTTAATGTCCTTGAAACATGATGGTCTATGATGCTTGTGATAGCTTTAATATAATCTATATAGATATCTAATAAGATTTTAAATCTTTTAAAATTTTCAAGACATGTTGCATAATCTTTGTTTTTAAAATATTCATTTAAATGATAAAGATATCTTTTATCAAAATGTTTATAATAGAATTATATTTTTAACTTTAATTTTATTTGGAATTAGTTATTTTTAAAAAAATAGTTTTCATTTTCATGTTTATTAATATTATGAGTTGATGTAAGTAAATATTTAAACATTTAAGATTCTTAACAGGCTTAAATCTAAAATTATTATACCTAAATTTAATGGGTTTATCACGATCTTCCTTTCTATTCGTCTCCTTTTATTACATCGATTATGCCTTAGCTTGCTCAAATCTTGACGCCCTCTTGGTAATGGTAAGCCTTCTGTATCCGTACATAGATGGTGTCCAATTTTTGACTTATTAGAGAAGAGTAACTGAACTTCATTTTATTCATAATATAATAATTATTACAAACTTAAGACCAACTAATTAAAATCTTATTAATTTTTATATCAAGTGATTAAATCTATTTCAAAAATATAATAATATTAAATTTACCATTAGTTTGAAATGTTATTTACAAAATATTTTTTTTAATATTTTTTTTAATTGAAACTATTTTTTTCAATATTTTATTAGTTTTAATTTTTTTAAAAAAATTAATATATATGTTTAAATAAATTTCTCTTTAAATATTATTATTGTTGATTTTTATTAAACAATTTTATATTAAATTTCACTTTAATCCTTATTAAAAGCTTGTATTTTAATCGTGATTTAATCATTTGATAAAAAAATACTTTAATAAGAAATCATTAAACTAATATTTATTTTTATAATTGACTCATTTTTTTAAATCAAGTGGACTAAATGACACATTTTCAAATCCAATAGATAAAATGATACCAATAACCTAATATAAGTGACCAATATGGCATTACGAAAAAATATTTTAATGATATTTTATCAAAATATTATTTTTTATATCAATTGTTTAAAATAAAATTAAAATTCAATCATTTAAAAATGATAAAATGATATTTAATATAAAAAATAACAAAAATATTGTTTTAATATTTATCGATTTATTATTTTATTTTGAATATTTTGTTAATTTTTTTTGGAAAATATATATTAAAATAATTTTATTATTGTGGATTTTTCACTAAACAATTTCATTTAAATTTAAATTTAAATTTTATCCTTATGAATAATTAAGTAAAAAAATAATATTTTAACAAAAAAAAATTTATTAAATAATATTATTTATACACCCTTTTTTTTAAAATGGGATCTAAAAAATATATTTTATAATTTGTATACTACAATTATAATTTTATATACAACTTCAATTATAGCTAATTTACAAAGTTAATGTAACTTTTTAAGGAAATTTTAGAGAACGATACCTAAAATTTAATTTGAAATTAAAAATAATTAATGACGGCAATGTTTAAAGTAATTCAATTTTTTGGACTTAATTTTATTAGAGAAATGCCATGATTGTAGCGTCCTCCTTTTTTGTTTGTTTAAGGAAATTTTATAGCTGATCATGAAATCATATTAAGCAGTTTTAATTATCTTTATTGTACCTTCATTAAAAAAAAAGCATACTTAATTACAAAATTTGCTCGTACATTCTGTCGGTCATTAACACATTTAAAAGATATAAATTTCTTCAAATTTTTTAAATATAAAAAATTCTTTAAACTTTCTAAAAATAAAAATTTCATAAAAATTCTAAACAACAGAACTTTTTTTTGAAAAATAAAATAAAATTGTTAAAACCTTTTAAAAATATGAAATTTATTTAAATTAAACAAATACATAAACTTTCTAAAAATATAAAATTGTTCAAACTTTCTATAACAATTATAAAATAAAAAAAACATAACACTTTATAAACATATAATAATAAAAATATTACCCATTAATATTTAATGAATCTAATTAGATGATATTTAACATATTTAGATTCCAAAACTACTTTAAAATAATTAAGAATGTTAATTTAATCATTCCAATTGCTATTTGTTATTAATGGAAATTGAGGTGCAAATTAAGTTTATGTTTACATATATTTTAAAGATTCTTAAAATTTTATAAATATTCTCAAGATCTTACACAGGGATAGTTTTAGAATATTAAATTGGATGCAAGAATTAATTTAGGAAGTAATATTCTTGTTTTAATTAATTATGAGTCTTTTATGTTTAACAATTTTTATTTTAATTAATTGTAAGATTTTTATTAAGTCTTTTAGTCTTTTATTTAATTGTGTACCTATTAGGCCCATCTCATCTAGGGTTTTTTGTTTATAAAGAAGAAGAACTATGTAATTTGGTGAGAAACAAATATTCATTAATGAAAAGTAAATTTCAGAAAGCTTCTTGCTTTGCCTTCTTGTGTTCTTGATTGAATACTTGAGAAAGGGAGTGATTATCTTTTGTGGCGTCTCAAGCTTTGGGTTTTAAGGACTTTGTTTCCTTAGAGTTCTAATCTGATCAACTTCAATACGTTCTTAACAAATTAATCGTTTATGTTTCCTTAAGTTTGTGGATTCTTAGGTTTTTTCGCCTAAAGGATCTGCATCTTTTATACTCGAAGACGTGTTGTATATAATATATTCCAACGAGATGATGACTTCTAAAAAAAATAAGAACACAACTTTTTAATAGATGATGAGTTTGGAAATTCATGCTATTAGGTTATCAAAAATTATGCTAAATGTATATAATAAGGGGAAAATGTTACAAGAAGATAATTAATTTTGGTGTTTGAAATTTGTTTGAATTAAATATTAATTTTTCTTTAACTAAGCAAAAACACTCTTCTAAAATAATTGTTATGCAATATGATCTAAAAAAATAAAAAGGAAAAAGAAAATAATGATGCACATTTAAACCATGTTTGATAATCATTTTAATTTTTAATTTTCAACTCTTTAATTTTAAAATAAAAATTGAAATTGAAATTTCAAATTTATTTTTAAAAAAATTTATTTGATAATCAATTTTTAGAAATTATATGAATTATCAAAAGTAATTAATTTTAAAATTTATAAAATTAAAATTAAAAATTAAAAATTGAAATAGTTATTAGAAGAGCGATAATCTTTCACAAGAAATTAAGTTATATTAACGGTTTGAAACTTAAGTAAACTAATTATATATTATTATTTAATTACAAAGGAAAAGTATTATTCCAAAAAAATACTAAGGTAATCTAATGAATCCAAAAAATATAAGTTATGCTCGTTTAGTTTTGTAAGAACTCAAAGAAAATTGGGAAAATAATACAAATAATATATTTAAAATTTATAATAATAAAAATAACACAATTTTATATCTACTTGGTACATTTTTATTTTTATAAAAAAGTTCGTATTCAACACTATTTGATTGAATGCTATTCAATATTATTTTTGTTATTATAAATTTCAAGTATGTTATTTTTTATAATTTTGAAAGAAAATTTAACTGATACTTTCACTTAAGACATTTATAAAGATGCTCTCTAAAGTATCAAGATACCTTTTTTGTCAACATCTTTACTTGAAAAAAAAAAGAATTGATCATTCCTTCAAAAGTTGCTAAAAAAAACTAGACCTACAATGAAAGAAGTACACATTGAACTTGGACAGAAGGAACAAAAGATGATTACAACCCATCAATAACCTTCCTTAGTTGACATGGTATGTCTGTGTGTCTAAGGAATTGAGGCGGTGTTTTGATTGATGAATTCAGTAAAGTTCTTTGTTTTTTTTTAACAAACAGACTTAAAGGACGTAATTATGTTAGGCTATAGATAAATGCAAATCTGATATGCATCCATATGTGTGCACCCTTAGGCTACTTATGTGTACAAACATAGCTACTCAGGGCACAAAGTTGGTTAGGCGTGGGCATTGGTTGGAGCACGCATGTGGGCGTAAAGGTAGTTACGTTGGCATATCTTAGTGCATAATAGGGTAGGAACACCATGATTGGGAGGGACCACTAGACAATTAGGAAATTTGAGTCTGTTAGCATCTCTTTCTATTTTTCTATTTCCTTGTAAGGCTATAAATAGCCCAAAGAGATGAATAAAAGCATACCAGAAATTATATATTAAGTCTTCCTTCTTCTCTACTTATTTTCCACCAAATTCCATGTATTAGTGGTATCAGAGCCATGGATACCTGTGGCAAGTCCAACGTAGAGTTTCTTAGTGAGGTCTTGAAAACCCTCGCACAACATGACTCCAGCTTGAATCAAGTGGGGGCTACCTTATAAGCATTGCTCACCGAGCTGTAGGCCATGCATGCCTCTTGAATCCCCCTGAGATTAATCCCTTTGCAAGGGATGAATCCTAACATCCACACCCACATACTTCTCGGCCTAACTTGGACCACAATCATCCCTACTTTGACCATCAACGCTCACACTTGAAGCTATCGTTTCCAACATTTGTTGGCGAGGACCCAACCGATTGTAGTTATAAGGTAGAGTAATACTTCAAATTTACCAACATTGCATCGAAACAATAAATGCATTTGGCTTCATTCCACCTCAAAGGTATTACCCTACAATGGCACCAGTGGCTTACTAAGTTTCATGGACCACTTTCTTGGGAGGAGTTCACTAAGGCTACACAATTGTGATTTGGTCCAACTGATTATGAGGATCTTTTTGAGGCTCTGACACGCCTTAAATAAACCACAAGCATAGCAACTTATCAAGAAGCCTTTGAGAAGCTCTCCCACAGAGTTGATGACTTACCTGAAGACTTTATGATCAGTTGCTTTATTTCTAGACTTAGATATGAAATCCGCATTGATGTCAAGATCAAGAAACCTCGAATATTGGTTGATGTTATTAGGGTGGCAAGATTGATCGAAGAAAAAAGTCAACTACAGATAAAGACTACCCAATTCCCTCGTTACCAACCAACATCAGTGACACAAAGAGCCTTGCCTAACCCCACAGCTGGTGTGTTAGGACCTCCACCCCAACAAGGTTTAATTCTAGCTTTGAAGCTCAACCAATGGCCTTCCGACAAATTACCAACCAAGAAGCATATGAATGACTAGACAAGGGATTATGTTATTACTGTGATGAGAAGTTTGTTATTGGCCATCGTTGTGCATGGCCACAACTATTTATGATAGAGGATTCAACCTAGGATCATATAGATGACATTGAAGAAACCCTACCGAAGCAAGAGCATCATGCATTGATGCCTGAAATTTCCTTCCATGCCATTACAGGCACAGAATACCCACAAACCATACACATTATAGGAAACCTAAAAAATAAGACAGTGTTAGTATTGATAAATAGGGGTAGCACCCATAATTTCATTGATCAGGCCAAAACTTCTCATTTTGGATTAACCATAGTCAAAGGTAAGAAACTAGAGGTAATGATGGATAATCGTGAGAAAATAGAATGTACTGGACAATGTTGCAACCTCACTCTCACCATTCAAGGGTATCCAATCACTGCAGATTACTATGTTCTTCCAATTGCAGCATGACAATTGGTTTTAGGGGTTCAATGGCTTAAAACCCTTGGTCCCATTGAGATGGATTATAAGAAGCTCACCATAAGTTTCATGGTAGAAGAGACCTTTCATACATTCCAATGGTTGGGACAGGCCAACATTGCAGCTCTATCTAGCAACGAATTCAATGGCCTACAAGGCATAAGGTTGTTTCTCTAGATAATTCCTTGTAGCAACCACAATGGTCAATCCAAGGTCTACCCCCCAGAGATAGGTAAGCTACTGGTTGAGTTCTCCCAGGTATTTGAATCTTCAGCCAGCTTACCATGAAGGCTATTTCCTAATCATCGAATTCCTTTGTAACCTGGCTCTGGACTAGTAAATGTGCAACCCTATCGTTACCCTTATTACCAAAAAACTGAAATAGAAAAGATGGTGTAGGAGCACTTACAATCCATCTTGATAAGGCCCAGTAATAGTCCCTTTTCCTCACTAGTTAATGGAGATTGAGGTGCTAATCATGTTAATGTTCCCAAGTGTTGATCAAGTTGATGTTTCCAAATATTTACATGATATTTTGAAAGGAATTGGCGGTCCAATAACTAGGAATAGATTTGGAAGATCAAGTTGGGTGCATGGGTTACTTTAGGAAGTATTTTTGTTTTAATTATTTATAGGCCTTTTATCTTTAGTAATTTTTGTTTTAGTTAATTATAGACCTTTTATGTTTAACAATTTTTATTTTATTAAATTGTGGTTTTTTAAGTCCTTTAGTCTTTTATTTTTTAAGGTTGGATTAGACTCGATCCATAACTAAATAGGTCCATTCCATCTATGGTTTTTATTTTAGGGTTTCTTACTTATTAATAAGAAAAGCAATGTAATTTGGAGGCAAGACGAATATTCATGAATGAAAATAAAATTTCATAAAGCTTTCACTTTGCCTTCTTATGTTCTTGATTGAATGCTTGAATTCGAATTATCAAAAGGAGTGATCATCCTTTGTGGCATCTTAAGATTTGGGTTTTAAGGACTTTGTTTCCTTAGGGTTCTACTCTGATCATCTTCAACATGTTCTTATCAAATCAATTGTTTCTATTCCTTTGAGTTCGTGGGTTCCTAGGTTGTTCGCCTAAAGGGTCCGCATCATTAATAATGGAGATTGAGGTGCTAATCAAGTTAATGTTCCCAAGTACTGATCAAGTTGATGTTTCCTAATATTGACATGATATTTTGCATGGAATTGGCGGTACAATGACTAGGGATAGATTTGAAAGATCAAGTTGGATGCAAGGGTTACTTTAGAAAGTAGTTTTTGTTTTAATTAGTTGTGAGCCTTTTATCTTTAACAATTGTTGTTTTAGTTAATTATAGACCTTTTATATTTAGAAATTTTTATTTTATTAAATTGTGAGCTTTTTTATTTTAAGTCTTTTAGTATTTTATTTTTTAAGGTTGGATTAAGCTCAATCCATAACTAAATAGGCCCATTAGGCCCATTCCATCTATGATTTCTTGCTTATTAATAAGAAGAGCTATGTAATTTAGAGGCAAGACAAATATTCATGAATGAAAGGAAAATTTCATAAAACTTTTGCTTTTCCTTCTTGTGTTCATTGTTGAATACTTGAATCCTACTTATCAAAGGGAGTGATCATCCTTTGTGGCATCTCAAGGTTTGGGTTTTAAGGACTTTGTTTCCTTAGGGTTCTAATTTGATAATCTTCAACACGTTCTTAGCAAATCATTCGTTTCTATTCCTTTGAGTTCATGGGTTCCTAGGTTGTTCACTTAAAGGGTCCGCATCACCATTCTTATTGGTTAAGAAGGCAAATGGAGCATGGCAGTTCTGTGTGGACTATAGGGATCTTAATGAAATCACAATCAAGGATAAGTATCCTATACCTATCATTGATGAATTGTTAGATGAACTTCATGGGGCCAAGATCTACTCCAAATTGGATTTACGCTCAGGGTACCACCAAATATGGGTTCACAAAGATGACACTTCTAAGACAGCCTTCCAGACACATGAAAGTAATTATGAATTCCTAGTGAATTATTTCTTCTGGCCTAACCTTAAGAAATTCATCTTGGTTTTCTATGATGATATTCTAGTATACTCCAAATCGTGGGAAGGCCATAGTATGTATTCACAAACTGTTCTCCAAATACTAGTAGCTAACAGTTTGTTTTCAAAATAATCTAAATGTCAATTTGGTGTGTTATAGGTAGAATAATTGGGTCACCTTATTTCAGAACAAGGAGTCTTGATTGATCCAGCAAAATATTGTGTTGTCATTGAGTGGCAAACACCAACGATAACTAAATGGGTTAAAGGGTTCCTCGCATTGGCAAGCTATTATAGAAAATTTATTAGCCAGTTTGGTGGAATAGTTGCCCCTTTAACTTATCTACTGAGTAGGGATGTGTTTCAATGGAATGAAGATGTATAAATGGCCTTCCAACAATTTAAAGAAGCCTTAACCTCCTCATATTTACGCCTTCCAGAATTCACTCAATGATTTGTGATTGTTCCTTACCCAAGAAAATAGACCAATGGCCTATTTCAGTGCCGCACTCAAGGGATAAACCTTAGAATTATCCACCTATGAGAAGGAAATTCTAGTTGTTATTAAGGCCATCAAGATATGGCAGCCATACTTACTAGGGAGACCATTCACGGTCTGCACTGATAAAAAAGTCTCAAGTACCTGCTGCAGCAAAATATCACAACACCAGTGCAGGCGTGTTGGCTGCCAAAACTTCTTGGTTATGACTATGAAATTGAGTACAAATATGGTTTAGAAAATCGGAGTGTATATTCCTTATCACATGTGTTTGAGTTTCAATTTATATCTATTTCTTAACCCAAGAAGATTGGTGGCTCGTGCTAAAAAATGAAGTTCAACAAGACTCTTTTTATGAGAGACTATTAGCCAAAAATTCCTCTCAGATGTCCATAAGTTGTGTTAATGTGATGGGTTATGGTTTAAGGGAGACAAGGTGTATTTGAGCTCACAGTCTTCCTTAATTTCACAAATATTGGTTGACTACCACTCATCACCTATTGGGGGGTACTTTGGGTTTCACAAAACCCTCTTTCATATCAGATAGAATTTTTGCTGGTTTAACATGCGCAAAAGGGTGAAGGAATTCTTGTGCTTATGTGGTGTATGCCAACAGTTCAAGACTGATTGTATGAAGCCAGCAGGAATGTTGCAACCATTACTAGTTCCTACCAAAATATTTGCTGAAATCTCAATGGACTTCAATGAAGGGTTTCCACCCTCTAAAGGAAATACGGTGATCATGGTAGTTGTGGATTGCTTGAAAAAATATGCCTATTTCATTGCCATGAAACACTCCTTTACTTCAATGATTGTAGCCAAGGAATTCATTAATACACGGCATTCCAACATCTATAGTGAGTGATTGAGATAAGGTATTCATTAATTCATTTTAGCGAGCCTTGTTCTAGCTGCAAGGAACCAAATTATGCATGAGCTCAAGCTACCACCTCCAAACAAAAGCCCAGATAAAGGTTGTCAATCACAGTCTAGAGCAATATTTATGTTGTTTTACTGGTGATCAACCACAACAATGGGTAGAGTGGATTCCCTGGGTTGAATTAAGCTACAACACCTTAACTCATTTCTTTATCATGATGAATCCATTTGAAGCAGTTTATAGAATTCTACCACCATGTTTATTAGCTTATGTTCCAGGAACCTCCCACGTCCAAGTAGTTGATGAATACTTGCATGATCGAGACATTATTATATGTGACTTGCACTATAACCTTTTACAGGCTCATAATCGAATAAAATTTCAGGCTGATCAACATTGACGAGAGATCTCTTTTAAGGTGGGAGATTATTTGTACCTAAAACTGCAACCTTATAGAAAAACTTCAATGGTTTTTTGCTCTTCCATAAAGCTCGCTCTATGTTTCTATGGCCCATACAAAGTAGTGGCTCAAATTGGTGTAGTGGCCTATAAGTTGGTCTTACCCCCTGACTCCCAAATTCACAATGTCTTTCATGTTAATTTACTCAAAAAACACTTGGGACCCTACACACCAACCCTTCCTCAACTTCCTCCAATATTAGACAATTCTACGGTGCTTCCCCAACCAGAAGCTATTTTGGTTCGATGTGTGATCCAAAAAGGAAAGTATCGGCCTAAGCCTGAAATCCTTATGAAATGGGCTAGTGCACCAGCGGAGGAGACCACTTGGGAGAATGATTAACGCTTCACCAAAACCTATCCTAATTTTATCCTTATGGACAAGGATTCTTAGGAGGGGAAAGGTTGATACATGTAGCCATATTCATGCACCCTTAGTCTGCTTATGCTCGCAGACGTAGATACTCAGGGTGTAGAGTTGGTTAGGTATGGGCGTTGGCTGGAGCACACACATGGGAACAGAGGTAGTTACACTGGAACACCTTAGTGTACAGAAAGGTAGGAATGCCGTGAACAGGGGGACCACTAGGTAGTTAGGGAATCTGAGTTTGTTAGCATCTCCTTCTGTTTTTCTATTTCCTTTTAAGGCTATAAATAGCCCAAAGAGATGATTAAAAGCATACTAGAAATTATATATTTAGTCTCCCCTCTTCTCTGATTCTTTTCCTACAAATTCCACGTATCAAAATCTTATGATAGCTTACTATACTAATGTTTGGTTTCTTCTTTATTCAAGGCTTAATTATTAATTATTGTTAGTTTTGAATAGTCAATTTCATTATTCTGCAATGAATCAGGTATGTCTTTGGGATAATTCGCTCCCCAGGGGCAATGTAAGCATATGAAGAATTGAGCTATTACTTCCTTAATATCTATATTCTATTAAACCTGGCAAAATAGAAACAACTTGTCAGTATTGTTCAATGGCAAGTGTACACTATGCCAAAACTGACCATTTAAGTCGATTCAACATGTGAAACGACTTTAAATTCAGTATTTTTTATACATTTTATTCATTTTTCACTATCCTTAGAACCTGTATTCGATCACATAATAGCAGAAATAACCAAAATCTATTTAAAAGAGTTTAAATAATACAAATAATTGAAAAATTAAATATTAATTAATTACTTGAGAATTAAATTTATTACAAAAAATAATTTACATACAATATATATATATATATATATATATATATTTAATTTAAATTACAAATAAAATGATGTCGCCTATTTTGTCATGGATTTTGTGATATTCCCACTTTGTTTCATGGAGAAGAAGTTTGGTTTGCTTAGAATCACCAACAATGTTGTCTTATTCATAGTGATCAAAGAACTAGGCAAGAGATATGAGATGAAATTTGGGCATAAAATAGGTCCATATAACAATTCATTCTTGTAAATACATGAGCACATAAACATTTATCAAACAATCTGCCTAAACTTGAGAAACACAAGAATAAAAATTTCCATAGTGTTATCCTATGCTATTCAAGATCATTAGATTATTCTCCTGATTTTTCTTGTGTTGTTATAATTTGAACCATATGTTTTACCCATTTCTTTTGTAAATTATCAAAAATTTGCATATTATAGCCCGACTTGTTCCAACCAAAGAACTACATGTATTTAAATTTAAAATAAGAATGTAATATCATGAATTCACAAAAAAAATTGTTAAAAAAGTATATTAGTAAAAGAGATTTCCGCATATTTAATTGGAATGTTGATATTTGAGATGATTTCGCTCATAAATTTCATGACAAAGTAACCACACACGACTCCATCATTTTGTTGTGGAACTTACAAAAAAAAGTGTATATGGTTTTTCATATTCAAATATCTTTATTATTCAATAGTTAAATTAATTAAATTATTAATATTTGCTTGTATATACCATAACTTTGTCCCATATAATCTTATGGGATTTTTTAAGGATAATGCCCCTACTCTTGTTTCACAGCTTCCATGCCCTATGAAAGTTTAAAATATTTAGTTTTTTTATTAAATATTACAAAGAACAATAGAAGAAAAATAACTAGCTATAACTCTTACATTTCAACAATCGCTTTTGTATCTTTACTCAATTCTATGGAAGTTGAGTCATGGTACCAAACATAATTGCAATATATATCAAGGATTATCAACATCCAATGATCTTGACCTTGTTCAAACTTTAGTAACCAAGGGATGATCAACTTCTGATTTATGTTAAGTATTAATGCCCTATCACAAAATTATTTAGCTCTGATGCTAACATCCTTATCTTGATATTAATTAACAAATGAAGAATCATAGAACATTGTTAAATGTGATGAGTGATTAGCTTTAAGTTGATTATAACATGCCTTATACAAAATAAATATTTATAAATAATTAGATAATTAGATAATATAAATATAATTATATGTTCTACATAAATGAAAGTTATTTACTGATTGAGGACTTATCTTGTCCACACTTGAATTATATTTAAATCGATCATTTGATATTCAAATAACTATATCTACTACTAAAGGAACTGTGTGGATTAATTCTATCAGCAGCAATGGCAAGACGAAGATTGCATGGATCAGATGCAAATTGAGGGGATAAATTATCTACTACTTTCCAATTTGGAGAATCACAAGGATGGCATAGCACTCTATCATCAGATCGATTATGTGAATGCCAAGTCAACATCGTTGATGTCTCTTTACTTTTGAAAAACCTTTGAAAGCTAGGAATTGGAGGAAAGTACCAAAGAACCTTTGCGGGCATGCCTTTCTTAAGTGTTATCTCATTTGTAGCATGCTTCCATGTTGGTTCTTTACATATCGGACAATCATCTAATTTCTTATATATTCTTTCTATAAAGAATGCAATCATTTGGAAAAACATGAATCTTATGATATTCCATGCAAAATCGACTAAGAGATTTTTCACTTCATACATTGAAGATGTCAATTCAATACCCTTAAGAAACATAGCTATTAGTACATTTAGTAACCATTTTTTGCCTTCACATTGTAAAAATGAACCAATCCCAACATTTTAATGTATTTATTACACTCTGGATACAACAATTTTTTGGCATCTTCTAGAAGTATTTTAAAGGTTTCGGGATCATCCTCATATAGTGCATCTTCAACACCATGAAACATTTTTTCTGTCTTAACATTATGATAAGATGTATATAATCTACTAACATTTTTATTTATCTCTTTCCCATGAGTATTATAAATATTTTCTCTATGATAAATCCAAACATTTATAACTCAAAAGAATACCACTACGGATAAGGTGATACTTAACCTCGTCAACATTATGAAATTTCTCATTTTTACATTTAACACATAGGTATTGAATCATACTAATTTCATTATTACTATTTCTACAAGCAAATTACAATAAATTTTCAACTCTAGAAATGTAGTCCCGTTCAATTCTATACTTTCACATATAAGATTTGTCAATTTTCTATTAATGACATTAAGCATATTAAATATTTATCCAACCAATATATTTAAGATATTATATATATGAATTCCCTAATTATTAGAATATCTATCAAAACATCATATAAAAATAAATACTAAAAAACCAAACAATTAATATTAAACTCATAATAACATTAACAAATATATAATATTAACAATATACAATATATATATAAATACATGTAATTAATAATAATATATATTTTTATACATATGTATAATAATAAATATTAATAAACCCTTTATACATTATATAAATATAAAAAATATATCTTACATTATATATATTTCATGTACATGTAAATATTTTTCAAAAGTTTTATGTTTAAAATAAATTTATATAGATCAAACACCTAAATACATAAAATTATTAAAATAAATATATGAATAAAAATACCTTCTTCTCTTCCAAACTCTTGAATAAAAATACAAAACTTATATAACACAAAAATTTATACACATAAATAATAACACATAATATAAAAAAATAAGGAAATATGAATAATAAGTGTAAAATAATTTATAGAAATACTTACATGAGTAAATAAAGTGACAAAATGAAGGAAATGAAGAAAAAATAGTGTTTTGTAAGTGACAAAATGAAGGAAAATGAGTATAAATATTTTGAGTATTATGCTTAAAAATAGGGGATTTAGAAGAGAAATTGAAGAGGAAGAAAACCCACTAAACGACACTGTAATTGGTGGTCAGAGGTGGGAGAAAAATGAGAAAGAGTAGAGGAGGTAGTTGGTTTTTTGGGTAGCAGTATGTCACGACCTTAATTTTCCAAGTATCGATCGTGCGGCACTTAGCACCATCTGTTGCACTAAGCCTGCCTTTATGATCTGAATGAAACTCCAAAGAGGATAGAAAGAGTTTGCAAAGAATGCTTTGTATTGCTCTAGAGATAGTTTATGTTACAAGATGCTAAGAATTCCCAAGGATAGTTGAGAGTTTCCAAGATGAATACAAATGAAGACCAGTTGGTCTATTTATAGTGTGGCTTCTAAGCTTAAGAATATGCCACCGCTTTCTAGATAATTCTAAGCCTAGAATATACAAGAGTGCTCTAGGTTTATGTACAATGTGCCATAAGGCTCTAGAACCTTCTAGCCAACTCTAGAGTCTTCTAGGTTTGTCTAGCTCCTTCATGCATGTTCCGGGATGTTCCGTAAGCTTCAAGCGGCTTCTACATCCTTCCCGAACCATCCGGCACGTTCTAGAACATTCCAACCCATTCTAGCACCCTCCAACGTGTCTAGAACATTCTAGGGTCTTCAAGCTTGAGTTGAGTCCGTCCAAATCTAGCCCTTTCTAGACTTCTCTAGGAAACTCTAGAACTTTCCATGTGTCTAGATCCTTTAGGCAGCCAACATTTGGATTTTTGGGGACATTCTGAGCGGGACGTGACACCCTCCCCCACTCAAGTTCGCGACACCCTCATCGCGCCTTCAAGCTAAAACATCCCTATGGCATCTTTGAATTGCCATAAAGACTCCTCGGGTTCCCAGCTTACCTCTACATTTGGAGCATTTTTCCATTTGACCAAGTATTCCTTATAACTTGGTACGCCCCTTCGTCGGATCAAGCGGTCCGCCAAAATCGAGTCCACTTACTTGTCGAAGGAGGTTACTACTGTGGTTGGCACCCTCTTAGATTATCCTCTACTCATGTCTTCCTTGTCTCCATGAAAAGGTTTTAACATACTTACATGAAAGACCGGATATATTTTAAGCTTTGGAGGGAGTTGCAGCTTGTACGACACCTTACTGACTTTTTTAAGGACTGGAAATGGTCCCTTATATTTCCATACCAACCCCTTATGAACCTTCTACAAGGACTTGAATTGTTGGGGCAATAGTTTAACCAGGACCAAATCACCTTCCTGAAACTCCACCATCATCCTCTTCTTGTCAGCCCATTTCTTCATCTTCTTAGACGCTTTGTTCAGATAAGCTCGGGCCAACTCAGTTTGTTCGTGCCATGCCTTGGCAAATTTGAAGGCAGCAGGGCTCTTCCCATCATAACTCGTAGCCAAGGCATGAGGAGTCATGGGTTGCTGCCCCATGACAATCTCAAAGGGACTCTTCGCGGTGGACTCGCTCCTTTGCAGATTATATGAAAATTGGGCTACATCCAACAGCTTCGCCCAATCCCGTTGATTAGCACTTACAAAGTGCCTGAGATACAACTCCAGCAATGTGTTAGCACGCTCTGTTTGTCCATCACTTTGAGGATGAAAGCTTGTAGAGAAGTTCAAGTATGATCCCAACAACTTGAAAAATTCCGTCCAAAATTTCCCTGTGAATCGTGGGTCTCGATCACTCACTATATTGGATGGAATCCCCTAATTCTTCACAACATGTTTAAGGAACAAGCGTGCCGTCTCATCTGCCTTGCAATCTGTTGAGGCAGGGATGAATGTTGCATACTTGCTGAAGCGATCAATCACCACAATAATGCTGCCAAAGCCCTCTGATTTTGGCAAGCAAGTGATGAAATCCATAGAGACACTCTCCCATGGTCTCTCTGGAATGGGCAGTGGTTCTAGTAATCCTCTGGGTGCATGCTTCTCTATCTTGTCTTGTTGGCATACAAGACAAGTATTCACATAAGCTTCGACATCGTCCCGAATTTGAGGCCAATAGTAGATGGATTTGATCAAAGCAAGGGTGCGCCTCATTCCTGGGTGTCCAGCCCATAAGGAATCATGGCATTCCTTGATAAGCTCTTTCCTTAAGATCCCCCATTTTGGCACGAAGATACGATTCTGCTTGGCATAGAGTAGTCCGTCACTCAGCCAAAATCGTCTCGTCTTCCCTTCCTTCATGAGGGCAAGGAGATTTTGAGCAAGGGCATCATGCTCCAACCCTTCTTTGATCCTTTCCAGTAAAGGGATACTTGGCCTACTTAAAGCTGCTAGCACCGTCTTTCGACTCAATGGATCAGCCACCACATTAGCCTTACCGGGCTTATACTCCAACCTGTAGTCAAACTCTGCCAAGAAATCCTGCCATCGAGCTTGCTTAGGACTCAACTTATTTTAAGTCTAGAAGTAGCTTGTCGCAACATTGTTCGTCATGATAACAAAATGAGAACCCAATAAGTAGTGTCGCCACATCCTTAGACAATGGATGACAGCAGTCATTTCCTTCTCTTGCACAATGTAGCGACATTCGGTGTCATTAAGCTTGCGGCTCTCATAAGCTATCGGACGCCCTTCCTACATCAATACTCCACCAATAGCAAAGTCTGAAGCATCCGTGTGCAGCTCGTACATCTTGGAAGGGTCTGGTAGGCAAAGCACCGGTTCTTCACTAACGGCCTTTTTGAAGTCTTCAAACGAGGCTTGGCATTCACTTGTCCATTCCCAAGCCTTGTTATTTTTGAGCAGGTTAGTGAGTAGGGTTGCTCTCACTGAGTAGGATTTGATAAACCTTCTATAGTAGTTTACAAGTCTGAGAAAAGATCTTAACTCGGGAACCTTGGTAGGAGGTTCCCATTCTTAGATGGCTTTCACCTTAGCTCCATCCATCATCAATTTCCCATCCTTTATCCTATGCCCTAGGAACATCACCTCATCTTGGGCAAATGAACATTTCTCCTTCTTGAAGTATAGCTCATTTTCCCTTAAGACCTTGAACACCTTCTTCAAATGCTCTAGATGTTCTTCCAAAGTCTGGCTATAGATCACAATGTCGTCAAGATATACTACCACGAATCTGTTGAGGTAGGGATGGAAAATCTTGTTCATCAAAGTGCAGAAGGTGGCTGGTGCATTTGTGAGACCGAATGGCATGACAAGGAACTCATAGGCACCATACCTGGTCACACAAGTAGTCTTGGGCTCATCTCCCTTGGCTATGTGTACCTGGTAGTATCCCGATCGCAAGTCCAATTTTGCGAAGTATCTAGCATTCCCCAATTGATCGAACAAATTAGCAATAAGGGGGATAGGATACTTGTTCTTGACTGTGATCTTATTTAGAGCTTGATAGTCTATGCACATTCATAACGAGCCATCCTTCTTCTTTTGAAAGAGCACTGGGGCACCAAATGGGGCTTTAGAGGGCCTTATGAACCCAACATTCAGCAATTCGTCGAGTTGTTTCCACAATTCTGCCAACTCCGAGTTCGCCATCTGATACGGGCTCATTGCTGGTAGCCTGGTGTCGGGTTTCAACTCTATTTCATGGTCTACCTCCCTCCTTGGAGGTAACCATTTGGGTAATGCTTCCGGCATTACATCTTGGAACTTATCTAAGACAGCTTGCACTTCCGCTGGCAAGCTTGGCTTTGGTGACGTCTCCTCATCGTCGTATTCTTTTAAGATGGCCAAGTAACTCTCTTCGTCCCTCTTCAATCCCTTCTTGAATTGAAGTGCTGAGAGAGCTTGGATAGTAGGTTTGCTGGTCCTTTCCGTCGGTACCACACACGCCTTCATACCATCCATGATACACATAGAGTTTGAGCATGGCACCAAGAAAGCTCTTACTTGGTACAAAAACTCCATGCCGAATGCAACTGTGAAGTCATCCATAGGCGCTACAGATAAGTCCACTTGGCCAATCCATGCACCAAGACTAACCTTAACTCCTCGAGCAACTCCATGCAATGGTAGTGCTGTTGAGTTAACTGCCTTCAGAGATCCCCCTCCATGGACAACCTTCAGGCCAAGTCTCTTTTCTTTTTCCACTGAAACAAAGTTGTGAGATGCACCTGTGTCGACCAATGCTTTGGCGACCTTCCCATTGATGGTGTAATCCACGTACATCAAACCTTTAGGGGTCTTTGGGGTGCTCTGCATTGCACCAAGTAGGCATAAAGAACCCATCTTCGCACCTTTGTCCGATTCGCCTCCATCCTGGTCATGAGTGGAAGCAACCAAGGCACTCAAGGCCTTCCTTTTCAGACATTCACGTGCCCAATGTGGTCCGTCGCAAATGAAGCACGTCACACGGGGCTTCGAGGTACCACGATCCTCCTTTTCCTTCCCCTTATCCCATGGCTTGAATGAGGAGCTGTCTTTATTATTCCTTGGTCCCTGACTTTTACCGTGGCTTCCCCCACTCTTTCCTCCAACAAACTTCTTATCTGTGGCTTTGGAGCTCTCTTTGTTTGTGGAGTAATTGTTGTGTGTTTTGCAACACACAGAAAATCGTGCAAGTATACACGGTCACAAGTAATAAAGATTTGGAAGTAAAGATCGTTCCCACGGAGATTTGTACTATAGTTTGTTGAGTACTAAAATTGTATCTCTCTGATTTTATCCAAAACAATCTTTAATTAAGAAAAGGTTTAAAAATAAAATAAAAGAAATCTAGGATTGCAATTTTTCACCAAACTAATCCACTCAAATCATGTTATTTTCTTTTGATTTATATTTTTTTAGTACATTTAATTTGTCAACCGAAAACTTCTTTTTTATTCATACATCTCTTCCGAGCTCCGTATAAACACACCTCGTTAAATTAATTCACTATATCTCTATGAGAATTAAATTTAATAAGATTCATTAAGTTCTAAGTTCTCAAATGGCCACACATACAATTAGGGTATATTCCAATCCTTCATCATACATGTCATTCTATTTACGAGCAATATACACAAAAATGCCTTTCTCAAGTTTATTTTTATGCCACAAATCGTTTTGATAAAATTCGTAAATAATCAAAAAGCATTAAGTACAAAATAGAATGAACAAATCGAACGTCTTATAAATCTATAAAAAAAAATAATTAAAATTAAAGCTTCATAAATTTAGATCAAATGCAACCCTAGAAAAATTAAATTACATCATTAAATTAAAATAAAAATTACAACATATGCAGAAAAATTAGAAGAAGAAGAAGGAAAATTAAAACATCACATAGCAAAAATATTTGGCACACGCAGAACACAACAAAAGCCAAAAATGGCTTCTGCGTGTTCTGCAGTCCAAAACCGAATACCACAAAAATTCTAAACTAAAAAAAACTTTCTAACTCTATCATAATATCACCTATTTATAGCTAAAAAAATACATCAAAAAAATTAAAATATCATACACGCGTTAAAATTTGTATCGAAAATAAAACCCCGACATTCCCCTTAAAATCCGCGGTCACGCGAAACTCAAAAACTTATTTTAATTCATGCGAGACAAGGAGCCGTTTCTGCATTTTTTTATTCATTGTGCGTGCCACGTGTCAGCGTCTGATTCGCTGAAACAAATAGTGGGACACGTGGCAACATCTCATTCGTTGAAGGGAATGGGCGCACACAGAACTTGTCGCACAGAATCGGGGCGCGCGAAACGTGAGGCAACGGCTGGAACGAGAGCGAGATTCTGCGCTTTTGCATTCACCGATATGTGCCACGCGTCCTCTTATGATTCATTCAAGGGGAAATTGGGACACGTGGAAAACTTTAATTCGCTGGAAGAACGATTGCACGTGGTTGAGCCGCACAGAACAACACCCTTTGGCAGACGTGTGTTAGACACGTGGGACTCACCCTGCACGCCGGCCTGCGCGGCAGGAAGGCCCCACTCGGGCACCGAGCCGCGTGAAAGCGTAGAGTCTGTACGCATTCGCGTTGGTCGGGCTTGAACTATACACGCCAATCTTGACCGTTTATGCTTTGATCGAACGGTGGGTGATGGACGTCGTGATTTGTGCGAGTGCAATTCTTTTCCTGCGCAGAAAATTCAAATTTTTTTTAATTCTATTTTGACCCACAAATATATTTCAAATTACATTTTCAACTTTGTTTAATTGCAATCTAACCCTTTTAGTAATTTAAATTAAATTTTAAACTTTTAATAACTGAAATTAAGCCCGATTTTAATTTAAATTATATTTTCAACTTTTATAAATTGCAATTAATAACTCTTTTATTTAAAATTCTATTTTTGGGTACAAATTAGCATTTAAGTACGTTTTCGATACAATTTACTTAATTTTATTAAAATATATAAAAAACAGCAAATACTAATTTATTAAACTAAAATTATCTAAAAATACAGAGAACATAGCATTTATAATCAATAAAATAGGTGAAAATAACTATATAAAATACAGTTATCAGTAATCAATAAAGCTTTCTACGGTCGTAATGGCCGAAGACAAGTCTTGGACACCACGTCGTTTGGGCTCCAGATTAGCCCATGATTGGAGACCATCCATGAATAAGAATAGGGCATCCTTGTCAGATGTGTCGGGGACTTATAGCAAAAAGGTTGTGAACTCCTTCACATAGTCCCTTATGCTACCCGTTTGCTTCAATCGTCGCAATCGGCCCCTTGCCTCCTCCTCAGCATTTACGGTGAAGAATTGCATTTTGAACTCCTTTTTGAAATCTTCAAAGGTTTCAATTGTGCAAACCCCTTGTTGCACATCTCTATGCCTCCTTCTCCACCACCACATGGCAGTGTCAGTTAAGTACATGGCAGCAGTTCGGATCTTACTGGCATGGTGCGTTATGCCAGTAGCCTCGAAATATTGTTCTAGCCCCCATAGGAAGTTCTCCACTTCCCTAGCATTCCTAACACCATTGAAGGTCTTAGGCTTGGGACATCCACCCTCTTAGCCTCAATGACAGTGGTTGTGCTAGTTCCAGCGGCCATAGCCCGCTTACAAAGAGCTAGATCACCACCCATGTCCTCAACTCTAAGCAACACGTTAGCAAGTTCTCTTTGGACAAGATCTCTTACCTTGGCAAGTTCAATTTCAACACATCAATCTCTTGCCTTAGCCCATTGATAAGTGCTCAAAAAGCACTAAAATAACCATGATTTTATGTACATTAATTGATTAAAAATATATATATTTATATGTTTTATCATATATTTATATAAATTTGTCTTTTTCGGAATCACGGGTATTTTTATTGTTTTTCAGGTATTTTGGCTTTAAAACGCAATTTAAAGACTCAAAGAGGAATACTTGAAGCAATACATCACAAATATATTAATAAATAAGTGGGAAAAGGTCAAAAAACATGGAAAAATTGGACAAAATGGGTCGAAAAGGTCAAAAATATCAAAGAGACGGAAATCGCTACATTGACCACAGAGCCCCACCCCGGCCGCCCGTGCGCATAAGCGCGCCTTAGCACTGTTCACGCGGCTGCTGCGCGCAGCCCCCCTCCGCACCCCCAACGCCTTTTTGCCCCATTTTTCACGTGCAGCCGCCCCCATGACGTCATGCTGACATCATTAATTACCTCAGCATTTCTATTACACGTTTTTACATTTTTTAACATTTTTTTAACATTTTTTTACTCATTGTTTCTATCCATCCTCACCTATAAATACCCCCTTCCCTTCACTTCAAAAAACACCTCAAAACACACTTCTCTCTTCTTTCTTTCTCTCCATTGCTTAGTTTTTAGTTTTTTTTAGTTTTTCTTATGTTTTAGCTAGTTTCTCTTAGTTTTAGAGTTCTTCCTTTTTTGGGAAGAACTAGTTATGTTTTTGTAATTTATTAGCTTTTTGATTCAATAAATGGGAGTGCAAATTCCGCTTGGAGGTTTTCTAGCAATGGGAATGGCATCGAAGTACTGTAAGGATTTTATTTTCTTTGTTGTTATTTTTTATGCTTTATTCTTACATGTTATATTTAATTTGTATGTGATTAAATTTAACTGTGCTAGCTGTTTGTAAACATGATATAATAATAACGTTGTTATGCCATAAATATTAAATAGGTAAAAATCTCTAAAATGAATTGATTTTATTTTTATTCAAGATTTTATATTAAGAATGTTAGAGAGAAATATATTATTTTTCATTACAAACTTAAATCTGAAAATTAGATTGTAAGCTTTAGTTATCCTGCCTGATTTAAAGTAGTGCTCTTTTATTTGTTGGTACAATCGCCTAGGTAGTTAGAGTGAAGCTCTATTTCAAAAGTTTTTATAAGAATTATTATCCGAAAATGTATTGACAACACGTTTTGAGTAGTGGTTTTAAAACTTGAAAGTTAGTACTCGGATAACTAAATTCTTAGGTTTAATTTGGACACCTTGAATAAAGTTTAAACTGTCTAACCCCACCAAAGGTGGCATTTAAACGGTTCATTTTCAATCTCTTAGAAAAAGGAATTAATTTAATTAATCAAATTAGTTATCAACCCCACCCATAGGTGTTAATTGATTTGTTTAGTTAACAAAGAATATCTAACCCCACCAAAGGTGGTATTCATACAAAAAAGGGAGAATCAATAAATATCAATTCATATCTTTAATAACCTAGATAATATGAGCAAGCATAATTAACTTAGTTATTATATCCATAAATACTCCACTATTTATAAAAGATAAAATTTGCATGAATGTTTATTGAATTTATGTTTAATTTTATGTTATTAGATTAAAAACACAAAACCCCAAAATATCGTGACAGGATGTTTAGGATTTAATTTCGTTTTTAAAAGTTTGAATAATAAATTAAAAACCACATACATTCCTTCCTTAGATCGACCTTGGCAGTATACTTATCATTTTCTACGAAATGTTTCATGCACTTGCGAGAGTTTTATAAATATAAAACCAAAGTATTGGCAGGATCGACGATGCCGGTTTTCGCTCATCAAGTTTTTGGCGCCGTTGCCGGGGATGGCATCAAAGTTTTTGGCAATCCCGATTCTGCTCATCACCCACCATCTAGCTCATTGGGGGACATCTTAACCGCTGCATGAATCTCCACATCCTCGGCCTCCAAGCCATTGCAACACTCTTCTAAGTTGCCCACCCGATCGAACAGCTCCCCTAAGCTGTCCTGCGCACTCCCCACACGTGCTTCCAAGCTAGAAAGTATGTCTTTCGACTTGGCTCGAGCTTCTTTTGATGGTTTTCGGGTTTCCTCACGTCCACGTTCCATAGGTGTAACATCAACGCTTGGTGTAGATGGAGCAACGTTCTTCATTATGCCAAAGGAAGAAATGCTTCAACCAAAAGCTCTGATACCAACTGTCACGACCTTAATTTTCCAAGTATCGATTGTGCGGAACTTAGCACCGTCTGTTGCACTAAGCCTGCCTTTATGATCTGAATGAAACTCCAAAGAGGATAGAAAGAGTTTGCAAAGAATGCTTTGTATTGCTCTAGAGAGAGTTTATGTTACAAGATGCTAAGAATTCCCAGGGATAGTTGAGAGTTTCCAAGATGAATACAAATGAAGACCACTTGGTCTATTTATAGTGTGGCTTCTAAGCTTAAGAATATGCCACCACTTTCTAGATAATTCTAAGCCTAGAATATACAAGAGTGTTCTAGGTTTATATACAATGTGCCACAAGGCTCTAGGACCTTCTAGCCAACTCTAGAGTCTTCTAGGTTTGTCTAGCTCCTTTATCCACGTTCCGGGATGTTCCGTAAGCTTCCAACGGCTTCTACATCCTTCCCAAACCATCCGGCACATTCTAGAACATTCCAACCCATTCTAGCACCCTCCAATGTGCTCTAGAACATTCTAGGGTCTTCAAGCTTGAGTTGAGTCTGTCCAACTCTAGCCCCTTCTAGACTTCTCTAGGAAACTCTAGAACTTTCCATGTGTCTAGATCCTTTAGGCAGCCAACATTTGGATTTTTAGGGACATTCTGAGTGGGACGTGACAAGTAGCTGGGATATCATATTCTGTTTGGAAAGTGGGAGAGAAAGAAGAGAAAAGGAAAGAAAAAAGTGGATAGCGTCAATTGACACGTAGGATCGATGCTACGTCTTACGCATCGGCTCTACGTGTCAACCAATGCTACACGTGGGATGCAACATCGATTTTACATGCCAACCAATGCTACACGTAGGATGCAGCGTTGGTCTTACGTGTCAACTAACGCTATCCACGTGTAGCGTTGGTTGACACGTAGAAACGATGCTACGTCCTATACCAACTTAAAATTCATTATAAGTTAGTTTTTCCTAAAAAATGACTTTAAATATTGACTCAAATACCCCCTTTTGTTGTAGTGGTAATAGGTAAGAAACTTCGATTTAAGTAGATCAGTGGATAAAGCCAGCAAAATTTTTGAAACAAACTTACTTAAAACCATAGAGTAGGGAGAATGAGAATGCACTAATACAATTGAACATTGTGGAAATAAAAAGGCAACTAGTAGTATTAGTGATATGAGATTATAGAATGTGCCAAGAGCCTAAGAATAAATGACCGAGCAATAAAATAGGTTTAAGCCCTAATTGTCAATTACATAAAATAAATATAAAACCATAGATAAATTGCCTAAATATGAAAATCTAAAACATTTAGAATCTATGAATCAAGTCCACAATATAGCTTAGATAAAACCTGAACATGGTAATGGAGCAAACGAGGTAGCTTGAATTCTAATTGGACTCGAGTAACCAAGTCATCTTGCATTTTTAAGATATATACAACTCATGAACCAAACAATCTAGAATTTATGACTTGAGAGAGCAAGGGAGCTTATGGTTACATCTAAGCATAGTAATTAAGCCAATAGGTAGCTTTGGTAGTATGAGAACACTTACATAGCTAATAAGTATAAGACACATGAACAACCAATACTAGTAAGTAAATGTCAAGCGAACATGAAAAACATAGATAATACAAAATTACGAAAACTCATATCATCTAGACTCTTAATGAAGCCTTGGTCCAACATGGCCATGCTAACAACTAATAGAACCAACATCAAGTAAATATCATGGTCTCATGATAATATGGTACCATTAGTCTATAAATCAAGCTAATATTCATCATTTTCACCCTATACGTAACTCAAATTTTAATTTGTCCCAATAATCAAGCTAACAGGTATTTTATGGTATTACAAAAAAAAATGAATACAATTAAAGCATTGTAAGAACGAGGAAGCTCATAGTCCAATATGACCATAATACTTAAGCTAGCATCATGTAAATATTAACCCAAGAAGTAATATTGGTCATATGACACCATATATCTAGCCAATAATATAGGATCACGAACAAGATAGTTATAGGTCTTAATTGGCCACTTACTAGATATCAAGGCAACACAAAAACAGATTCACATTAAAATATGTAAACTTAAAACATCTAGAATCACAAGGCAACATATGTCCTACTTGACCATGCCAAATGGACATACATCATGTCAAGTTAGCATGATATGGCTGGTTCATAAACTAGGCCAATATAGATGCTTTGATACATGAGTTAACCTAAATTCCAATTTGATACAAATGAATCAAGCTATAATAACAACAACATATGAACCAAACAAAATAGATATGGAGTTAAGAGATGAGAAAGCTTATGGTCTAATCTAACCATAAAATTTTAAACCACAAGCCAATTTAGATTCAACCTTATCATGGTAACTGAGTAAAAAACATTTAAATATCAATGTCTCAAAGTCTATTTTTAAGACATACAACACCTTAATCAAGCATCATATAATAATAAGATAAGAGAACGAGGTAGGTTCTCATTTGACAAGAATACTTGAGCTAACATTATGTAAATATCAAGATAACACGTAATTTTAGTCATATATAATGATAGATAAAGCCTAAAATATAACACATTTTGGTCATATGAGACCATAGATAGAGCCACATCTTGGAATATTAGAGTCATAAGGTAGCTTCATGTTCTTTTGGACAATAACATCAAGTGTATATCAAGCCAACATATAAAAACAACTATACATAACTATGAAAATCAAGACCATCTAGATACTCAAAGAAAACTTCAATCAATCTTGACCATGCTAATTAAGACATCATGAAAATATCATGGTCTCAAGGTAGCTGGGTATGATTGGTCTATAAATAACATCAAGATTCATGTTTATGCTCAATAACATAGCCAAGATTTATGTCCTAAGGTAACCTAGATTCCAATTTCATGAAAATGAACCAATTTACTAGAACAACATATGAACCAAGTTAAATATAATGGATCTAAGATACAAGGAAGCTTATGGTTCAAACTAATCATAAATTTTAAGAAACAAGGTAGTTTAAATTCAACTTATCGTAGTAAATGAGAAAAGAAACATGTAAATATCATTGTCCCAAATGTTGCATTGTTTAATTGGACTATAAATCAAAACAAAACAAAAGTTCTCACGCATAAGGTAGATTGAAATCTAGTTGGACTCAATTAGAGAAGCAAAAATGTATTTTTAAAACATACATTTGAATCAAGCAACTTAGATTTAATGAACTTAGAGAATGAGTTAGGTTATGATTTCTTTTGACAAAAAAACTTGAGCAAACATCATATAAATATAAAGGCAACAAGAATTTTAAGTCATGTGAGCATAGTCAAAGCCAAGAACATTATACATTTTGATCATATAAGACAATAGATGGAGCCAAGAATATTAGTCTCCTAATGTAGCCTAAGTCCTACAGTTCAGTAACATCAAGTAAATATAATGCCAACATACAAAAGCAAGTAATACCAAACTATGAAAATAAAAACCATCTAGAAACTCGAGGAAGCTTTGGTCAATCTTGATCATGCTAATTAAGGCAAAATCATGTATATATTATGGTTTCAAGGTGGCATGGCATGGTTGGCCAATAAATCAAACCCAAATTCAAGTTTCTACTCAATGAGGTAGCCAAGATTTATGTCCCAAGGTAGCATAGTATGGTAGGTCACTAAACTAAGTCAAGATTGATGTTTTGATATGTGAGCTAACTTAGATTCTAATTTGTTGACAAATGAATAAAACCATTAGGACAACAAATGAACCAAGTAAAATAGATATGGAGCTAAGAGATGAGGAAGCTTATGGTTCGACCAAACCAATGAATTTTAAACCACAAGGAAACTTAGATTGAGCCAAATATTATGTAAATATCATTGTCCCAAATGTTGCATAACCTAAGTGGTAATAAATCAAGAAAAAAAGTTCCTCAGCCATGACGTAGCTTGATATCTAATTGGTCTATATTAATGAAGCAAAAATTAATTTTTAAGATATGCTTCTAAATCAAGCAACCTAGATTTAATGAGCTTAGAGAATGAGTTAGGTCATGGTTTCTTTTGACAAAAATACTTGAGCCAATATAGTGTAAATATAAAGACTACAAGTAGTTTAATTCGTGTGACCATAATTAAAGGTAAGAATATTAGACATTTTGATCATAAAATAGAGTAAATAGAACCAAGAATATTAGTCTCATATTGTAGCTTCAAGTTCTATTGGATAGTAACATCAAGAATATTAGTCTTATATAACAACAAGTAATACCAAACTATGAAAATCAAAACCATCTAGAAACTCGAGGAAGTTTAGATATATCTTGATCATGCAAGTTGAGCCAACATCATATAATTATTATGGTCTTAAGGTAGCATGGAATGGTTAGCCTATAAATCAAGCCAATATTCAAGTTTCTACTCAATGTGAAAACCAAGATTTATGTCGTAACGTAGCATGATATGGTTGATCACAAAACTAAGCCAAGATTGAAGTTTTGATACATAAGCCAATTTAGATGCCAATTTTTCGAAAAATGAATCAAGATATTAGGACAAAAAATGAACCAAGAAAAATAGATATAGAGTTAAGAGACTAGGAAGAGAAAAAATTGAGCAAATATTCATGTAAATATCATTGTCCTAAATGTTACACGGCCTAATTGGGCAATAAATCAAGACAAAAAGAAAGTTCCTCATCCATGAGGTTGCATGAAATTTAATTGGACTGTTTTAATAAAGCAAAAATGTAATTTTAAGAAATACATTTCAATCAAGCAACCTATATTTAAAGAGCTTAAAGAATAGGTTAGGTTATGATTTCTTTTGACAAAAAATACTTGAGCTAACATCGCGTAAATATCAATGCTATAAATAGATTAAGTCATGTGACTAAAATTAAAGCCAAAAATATTAGACATTTTGATCATATAAGACAATAGATAGAGCCAAGATTATTAATCTCATAATGTAGCCACAAGTCCTATTGGCTAGTAACATCAAGTAAATATAATACCAACATAAAAAAAACAAGTAATACCAAACTACGAAAATAAAAATTATCTAGAAACTTGAGGAAGTTTAGATCACTCTTGATCATGCTAGTTGAGATAACATCATGTTAATATTATGGTCTTAAGGTAGCATGGCATGGTTGGCCTATAAATCAAGCAAAAATTAAAGTTTTTACTAAATGTGGTAACCAAGATTTATGTCCCAAGGTATCATGGTATGGTTGGTTACTAAATTAAGCCAAGATTGATGTTTTGATACATGAGCTAACATAGATTCCAATTTTTTGAAAAATGAATCAATTTATTAGGACAACAAATAAACCATGGAATGTAGATATAGAGCTAAGAAATGAGAAAGCTTACGATTCGATCTATCAATAGAATTATAAATCACAAGACAACTTAGATTCAATTTATCCTACTAATTGAGCAAAAATCATGTAAATATCATTTTCACAAATGTTGCATGGCCTAATTGGACAATAAATCAAGACAAAAACATAGTTCCTCACCAATGAGGTTGCTTTAAATGTAATTGGACTATTCTAATGAAGAAAAAATGTATTTTTAAGACATACAAATGAATCAAGCAAAGGAGATTTAAAGAGCTTGAAGAATAAGTTAGGTCATGATTTCACTTGACAAAAATACTTGAGCCAATATCGCGTAAATATCAAGGCAACAAGTAGCTTAAGTCATGTGACCAAAATCAAAGCACAAAATATTAACAATTTTTATTATATAAGACAATAGATAGAGCCAAGATTATTAATTTCATAATCTAGCCTCAAGTCCTATTGTCCAATTAAATCAAGTAAATAAAATGCCAACATACAAAAAATATCAAGTAAGCCAACATCATGTAAATACTATGGTCTCAAGGTAGCATGGCATGGTTAGCCTATAAATAAAGACAAAATTAAATTTTTTACTCAATGAGGTAAACAAAATTTATGTCCCAAGGTAGCATGGTATGGTTGGTCACTAAATTAAGCCATGATTGATGTTTTGATACATGAGGAAACTTAGATTCCAATTTGTCGGAAAATGAATCAAGCTATTAGAACAATAAATGAACCAAGGAATATAATTATAGAGCTAAGAGACGAGGAAGCTTATGGTTCGATCTAACCATAGAATTATAAATCACAAGGGAACTTTGATTCAATTTATCATAGTAATTGAACAAAAAATCACATAAATATCCTTTTCAAAAATGTTGCATGGCTTAATTGGACAATAAATCAAGACAAAAAACATAGTTACTCACCAATGAGGTTGCTTGAAATTTAATTGGACTATTCTAATGAAGCAAAAATGTACTTTTAAGACATACACTTGAATCAAGCGAAGAAGATTTAAAGAGCTTGAAGAATAAGTTAGGTCATGATTTCACTCGACAAAAATACTTGAACCAACATCGCGTAAATATCAAGGCAACAAGTAGCTTAAATCATGTGACCAAAATCAAAGCCAAGAATATTAGAAATTTTTTATCATATAAGACAATAGATAGAGCAAAGATTATTAATCTCATATTCTAGCCGCAAGTTCTATTGGCCAAAAAAGTCAAGTATATATAATGCCAACATACAAAAAACAAAACAGGTAATACCAAACTACAAAAATCAAAACCATTTAGAAACTCAAGGAAATTTAGATCAATCTTGATCATGCAAGTTGAGCCAACATCACGTAAATATTATGGTCTCAAGGTAGCATGGAATGGTTGGCCTAAAAATCAAGTTTTTACTGAATGAGGTAAACACGATTTATGTCCCAAGGTAGCATGGTATGGTTGGTCACTAAACTAAGCCAAGATTGATGTTTTGATACATAAGCAAACTTAGATTCCAATTGTTTAGAAAATGAATCAAGCTATTAGGACAACAAATGAACCAAGGAAAATAGATATAGAGCTAAGAGATGAAAAAGCTTATAGTTCGATCTAACCATAGAATTATAAACCACAAGCCAACTTAGATTCAATTTATCTTGTAATTGAGCAAAAATTCATATAAATAACATTTTCCAAAATGTTGTACGACCTAATTTGACAATAAATGAAGACAAAAACAAAGTTCCTCAACCTTGAGGTTTCATGAAATCTAATTGGAAAGAAGCAAAATGTATTTTTAAGACATACACTTGAATCAAACAACTGATATTTAAAGAGCTTAAAGAACAAGTTAATTTATGTTTTCACTTGATAAAAATACTTGAGCTAACATCGTGTAGATATAAAGGCAACAAGCACTTAGGTCATGTGACCCAAATCAAAGCCAATAATATTAGTCATTTTGATCATATAAGACAATAGATAGAACAATGATTATTAATCTCATAATCTAGCCACAAGTCCTATTGGTCAATAAAATTAAGTATATATAATGTCAATATACAAAAAAAACAAGTAATACCAAACTATGAAAATAAAAAACCATCTAGAAAATTGGGTAAGTTTAGATTAATCTTGATCATGCAAGTTGAGTATACATCATGTAAATATTATGGTCTCAAGGTAGCATGACATGATTGGCCTTTAAATCAAGGCAAAATTCAAGTGTTTTACTCAAGGCAATGTGGTGTGGTTGGTCACTAAACTAAACCAAGATTGCATTTTTGATACATGAACCAAGTTAGATTCCAATTTGTCAAAAAATGAATCAAGCTATTAGGACAACAAATGAGCCAAGGATTATAGATATAGAGATAAGAGATGAGGAATCTTATAGTTCAATCTAACCATAGAATTCTAAACCACAAGGAAACTTAGATTCAATTTATCGCAATAATCAAGTAAATTTTTTTGTAATATCATTTTCCCATATGTTGCACGACCCAATTGGACAATAAATTAAGACAAAAATGAAGTTCCTCACCCATGAGGTTGCTTGAAATCAAATTGGACAATATTGATGAAGCAAAAATGTATTTTTAAGGCATACACTTGAATCAAGCAACCTAGATTTAAAGAGCTTAAATAATAAGTTAGGTTATGATTTTTTTTCGACAAAATAACTTGAGCCAACATCCCATAAATAACAAGGAAACAAGAAATTTAAGCCTTATGACCAAAGTTAAAGGCAAAAATATTTGACATTTTGATCATATAATACAATAGATATAGCTAAAGAAAATTAGTCTCATAATGTAACCTTAAGTCCTATTGGCAGTAACATCAAGTAAATATAATGCCAACATACAAAATAAACAACTAATAACAAACTAAAAAAAATCAAAACCATCTAGAAAACCGAGGAAGTTTAGATCAATCTTCATCATGCAAGTTGAGTCAACATCATGTAAATATTATTATCTTAAGGTAGAAAGGTATTATTGGCCTATAAATCAAGCCAAACTTCAAGTTTTAACTCAATAAGGTAACCAAGATTTATGTCCTAAGGTAGAATGGTAGGGTTGATCACTAAACTAATCCAAGATTGATGTTTTGATACATGGGCCAACTTAGATTCCAATTTTTTGAAAAATGAATCAAGCTATTAGGACAACAAATGAACCATGGAATATAGATATAGAGCTAAAAGACGAGGAGGCTTATGGTTTGATCTACCCATAGAATTATATACCACATTGAAACTTAGTTGGAATATAAATCAAGACAAAAACAATGTTCCTCAAACATGAGGTTGCTTGAAATCTAATTGGAGAAAAGAAAAAAATTATTTTTAAGACATGAACTTTAATCAAGCAACCGATATTTAAAGAGCTTAAAGAATAAGTTAGGTTATTTTTTATTTTTACAAAAATACTTGAGGCAACATTGCATAAATATCAAGACAACAAGGAGTTTAAGTTATGTGAACATAGTTAAAGCCAATAATATTAGACATTTTGATCATATCAAACAATAGATAGAGCCAAGAATATTAGTCTCATAATGTTGCCTCAAGTCCTATTTGCCAGTAACATTAAGTAAATGTATTTCCAACATACAAAAAAAAAACAAGTAATACAAAACTACGAAAATAAAAAACATTTAGAAATTAGGGAAAGTTTAGGTCAATATTGATCATGCATGTTTGGCCAACATCATTTAAATATTTTGGTCTTATGGTAGCATGGCATGGTTGGCCTATAAATAAATCCAAAATTAAAGTTTTTACTCAATGAGGTAACCAAGATTTATGTCCCAAGGTAGCATGGTATGGTTGGTCACAAAGCTAAGCCGAGATTGATGTTTTGATACATGAGCTATCCTAGATTCCAATTTGTGAGAAATGAGTCAAGCTGTTAGAACAACAAATGAACCAAGGAATATAGATATAGAGCTAAGAGACAAGGAAGCTTATGGTTTGACCTAACCATAGAATTCTTAACCACAAGGTAACTTAGATTCAATTTATCATAGTAATCAAGCAGAAAATCCAGTAAATATAATTTTCCCAAATGTTGCACGGGCTAATTTGACAATAAATCAAGACAAAAAGAAAGTTCCTCACCCATGACATTGCTTGAAATTTAATTTGACAATATTGATGAAGCAAAAATTTATTTGTAAGACATACACTTCAATTATGCAACCTAGATTTAAAGATCCTAAAGAATAAGTTAAGTTAGGATTTCTTTTGACAAAAATAGTTGAGCCAACATCGTGTAAATATTAAGGCAACAAGCAGCTTAAGTCATGTGACTATAGTTAAAGCTAAGAATATTATACATTTTGATCATATTAGACAATAGATAGAGCCAAGATTATTAGTCTCATAAAGTAACCTTAAGTCCTATTTTCCAGTAATCTAAAGTAAATATAATGCGAACATACAAAAAAAAACAAGTAATACCAAACTACGAAAATAAAAACCATCTAGAAACTATAGGAAGTTTAGATCAATCTTGATCATGCAAGTTAAGACAACATCATGTAAATATTATGGTCTTAAGATAGCATGGCATGGTTGGCCTATAAATCAATAAAAAATTCAAGTTTTTACTTAATGAGGTAAACAAGATTTATGTCTCTAGGTAGCATGGTATGGTTGGTCACAAAACTAAGCAAATATTGAAGTTTTGATACATGAGCCAACTTAGATTCCAATTTTTCGAAGAATGAATCAAAATATTAGGACAACAAATGAACCATGCAATATAGATATAGATCTAAGAGATGAGGAATCTTATGGTTTGATCTAACCATAAAATTCTAAACCACAAGGCAAATTAGATTGAATTTATCTTAGTAATCGAGCAAAAAATCATGTAAATATAATTTTCTCAAATATCGCACGACATAATTGGACAATAAATCAAGACAAAAAAAAGTTCCTTAGCCATCAAGTTGCTTGAAATCTAATTGGAATATATTAATGAAGGAAAAATGTATTTTTAAGACATACACTTGAATCAAGCAACCTAGATTTAAAGAGCTTAAAGAATAAGTTAGGTTATGATTTCTTTTGAAAAATATAATTGAGCCAACATCACATAAATATCAAGGAAACAAGCAGCTTAAGTCATGTGATCATAGTTAAATATAAGAATATTATACATTTTGATCATATTAGATAGTAGATAGAGCAAAGATTATTAGTCTTATAATGTAGCCTCAAGTTCTATTGGCCAGTAACATCCAATAATTATAATGCTAACATACAAAAATAAAAACAAGTAATACCAAACTACAAAATAAAAACCATCAAGAAACTCGAAGAAGTTTAGATCAATCTTCATCAAGCAAGTTGAGCCAACATCATATAAATATTATGGTTGATAACTGTATTTTATAGAGTTATTTTCATCAATTTTAGTAATGATAATTGCTATGTTCTTTTAATATTTAGTTAATTTTTGTTAAATAAATTAATATTTTCCTTTTATGTGCTAAAAATACATTTTTAATATAATTAAATAATTTGTATCGATAATGTAATTAATTTTTATATTTCTGTCCACAAATATAATTTCAGATAATATAGTTTCTTAATTACAATTTATAAAAATCGAAAATATAATTTAAATTAAATTTGGGTTTAATTATAATTATTAAAAGTTTAAAAATTTAATTTAAAATTAGCAAATGGCTTAATTGTAATTTAAGAAAGTGCAAAATGTAATTTGGATTAAATTTGTGGGTCAAAATACAATTAATGGAAGTTTTAAATTCTACGCAGGTGAGAAGAAGCCACGTGCTATTATTCAAGCGCGCAACCCGGACCGTCCGATCAGAAAATTAACGGCTAAGATGCGCGCGTGCAGATCAAGCCCGACCAAATCGCGTGTTCGCAGATTCCTTTATGCAGTTCGGCGTGTCAGTGGGGCCCACCTGCCGCGTAGGCCGGCGTGCAGAGTGGGACCCACGTGTCGGCTGCGTAGATTTTCTCTCGAGGCGCATTGCTGACCGTTGGATCTCTTGAACGGTCCAGATTGAAGCGCGTGGAACCAATCTATCGCGCACTGAACCGTTCGCGTAACAATCGTGTATGATGCGGGTTATGGAAGTAGCGTGCATCCTCAGTTTTTACAGAATAAGAATCTGCCATGTGTCCCACTAATATTTAAGCAAATCATATTCCGACACGTGGCATGTTATCATGAGCGCAAGAGCGCAGGATTACGCCCACGTTTCAGCGTTGTCTCCCGTGCGACAATCTTTCGCACACCCGTTTCCCGCAGCCAATGAAATTCTGCCACGTTTCCGCATTAAATCCTCGCAGCGAATTAGACGCCGACACATGGCATGCACTTTGAATTTCAAAAAATCAAAACGGCGGCCTTGTTTCACGCGTAAATAAAAATAATATTATATCGAATATCGATACGCGTCGATTCTATTTTCGATACAAATTCTTTACACGTTAAAAAAAAGAAATGTATTATTTTTGGATGTATTTTTTAGCTATAAATAGGAGATAGTTTTTAGTTTTAAAGAGGTTTTTTTTGGGTGTATAATTTCTGTGTTGCTCGGTTTTGGACGGCAGAACACGCAGAAGCCAATTTTTGGCTTTTGTTGTATTCTACGTGTGCCAAATATTTTTGTTTCTTCATGTTTTAATTTTCCTTCTTCTTCCTTTAATTTTTCAGTATTTGTTGTAATTTTTATTTTAATTTAATGAAGTAATTTAATTTTTCTAGGGTTGCATTTGATCTAAATTTATGAAGCTTTGATTTTAACTATTTTTTGAAAGATTTATAAGACGAACTTAATGCTTTTTGATTATTTACGAATTTTATCAAAACGATTTGTGGCATAAAAATAAACTTGAGAAAGACATTTTTGTGTATATTGCTCGTAAATAAAATGACATGTATGATGAAGGATAGGAATATACCCTAATTGTATGTGTGGCCATTTGAAAACTTAGAACTTAATGAATCTTGGTGAATTTAATTCTCATAGAGATATAGTGAATTAATTTAACGAGATGTGTTTGTATGGAGCTCGGAAGAGATGTATGAATAAAAAAAGAAGTTTTCGGTTGACAAATTAAATGTACTAAAAAATATAAATCCAAAGAAAATAATATGATTGGAGTGGATTAGTTTGGTGAAAAATTGCAATCCTAGAGTTCTCTTATTTTTTTTTGTTACCTTTTTCCATATCAATGATTATTTTGGATAAAATCAGAGAGATACAATTTTAGTACTCAACAAATTATATTAACAAATCCTCGTGGGAACGATACTCTACTTACAAATCTTTATTACTTGTGACCGTGTATACTTGCACGATTTCTGTGTGTTGCAAAACACACAACAATAGTCTTAAGGAAGTATGGCATTGTTGGCTTATAAATCAATCAAAATTTCAAGTTTTTAGTCAATAAGGTAACCAAGATTTATGTCCCAAAGTAGAATTAATGGTTTGGTTGGTCAGAAAACTAAGCCAAGATTGATGTTTTGATACATGAGCTAACTTAGATTCCCATATGTGAGAAAATTGAATCAAGCTATTAGGACAAGAAATGAGCCAAGGAATACAAATATAGAGCTAAGAGACGAGGAAGCTTATGGTTTGATATACACATAGAATTCTAAACCACATGACAACATAGATTTAATTTATCGTAGTAATCGAGCAAAAAATCATGTAAATATCATTTTCCTAAATGTTGCACGGCCTAATTTGACAATAAATACAGACAAAAAAAGTTCCTCACTCATGAGGTTGCTTAAAATCTAATTGGACTATATTTATGAAGCAAAAAAGTATCTTTAAGACATACACTTGAATCCATAAACCTAGATTTATAGAGCTTAAAGAATAAGTTAGGTTATGATTTCTTTTGACAAAAAATACTTGAGCCAATATCACATAAATATCAAGGAAACAAGCAGTTTAAGTTATGTGACCATAGGTAAAGCTAAGAATATTAGACATTTTGATCATATCAGACAATAGATAGAGCAAAGATTATTAGTCTCATAATGTAGCCTCAAGTCCTATTGGCCAGTAACATCAAGTAAATATAATGCCAACATAAAAAAAATATAAAGTAATACCAAACAATGAAAATAAAAACGATCTAGAAACTCGAAGAAATTTAGATTAATCATGATCGTGCTTGTTGAGAAAAAATCATGTAAATATTATGGTCTTAAGATAGCATGGCATGGTTAGCCTATAAATCAAGCAAAAATTCAAGTTTTTACTCAATATGGTAACCAAGATTTATGTCCCAAGGTAGCATGGTATGGTTGGTCAAAAAACTAAGCTAAGATTGATGTTTTGATACATAAGCTAAGTTAGATTCCCATATGTGAGAAAATGAATCAAGCCATTAGGACAACAAATGAACCAATGAATATAGATATAGAGGTAAGAGAGGAGGAAGCTTATAGTTTGATCTACCCATAGAATTCTAAACCATATGGCAACTTAGATTCAATTTATCATAGTAATTAAGCAAAAAAATCATGTAAATACCAATTCTCCAAATGTTGCACGGCCTAATTGGAAAATAAATCAAGACAAAAATAAAGTTCCACACCCATCCGGTTACTTGAAATGTAATTGGACAATAATGATGAAACAAAAATGTATTTTTAAGACATACACTTGAATCAAGCAACCGAGATTTAAAGAGCTTAAAGAATAAGTTTGGTTATGATTTATTTTGACAAAAATACTATAGGAAACATCGAGTAAATATCAAGATAACTAGTAGTTTAAGTTATGTGACCATAGTTAAAGACAAGAATGTTAGATATTTTCATCATATCAAATAATAGATAGAGCCAAAATTATTAGTCTCATAATGTAGCGTCAAGTCCTATTGGCCCATAACATCAAGTAAATATAATACCAACTTTCAAAAAAACTAGTAATACCAAACTACGAAAATAAAAACCAACTAGAAACTCAAAGATGTTTCGATCAATCTTGATCATGCAAATTGAGAAAATATCATGTAAATATTATGATCTCAAGGTAGCATGGAATTGTTGGCTTATAAATCAATCAAAATTTCAAGTTTTTACTCAATAAGGTAACCAAGATTTATGTCCCAAGGTAGAATGGTATGGTTGGTCAGAAAACTAAGCCAAGATTGATGTTTTAATATATGAGCTAATTTAGATTCCCATATGTGAGAAAATGAAACAAGCTATTAGGACAACAATTGAACCAAGGAATATAGATATAGAGCTAAGAGACGAGGAAGCTTATGGTTTTACCCACCCATAGAAATCTAAACCACAAGGCAACTTAGATTCGATTTATCATAGTAATGGAGAAAAAAATCAAGTAAGTATGAATTTTCCAAATGTTACACGACCTAATATGACAATAAATTAAGGCAAAAACAAAGTTCCACACCAATGAGGTTGCTTGAAATCTAATTGGACAATATTGGTGAAGCAAAAATTTATTTTTAAGAAATACAATTGAATCATGCTCTAAGCTAGGATTGATATTTTGATACATAAGCCAACTTATATTCCAATTTTTCAAAAAATGAATCAAGATATTTTGACAAAAAATGATCCAAGGAATATAAATATAGAGCTAAAAGGCAAGGAAGCGGATGGTTCAATCTAACCATAGAATTATAAACGAAAAGGAACTTAAATTCAATTTATTGTAGTAATTGAGAAAAAAATCATGTAAATACCCTTTTCCCAAAATTTGAACGACCTAATTGGACAATAAATCAAGAGAAAAGCAAAGTTCTTCACCCATGATGTTCCTTGAAATATAATTATTATATTAAAGAAGCAAAAATATATTTTTAAGACATACACTTCAATCAAGTAGCCAAGATTAAAAGGAGCTTAAAGAATAGTTTAGGTTATGATTTCTTTTGACAAAAATACTTGAGCCAACAACGCGTAAATATCAAGGCCACTAATAGTTTAAGTCATGTGACCAAAATCAAAGCCAAGAATATTAGATATCTTGATCATATCAGAAAATAGATAGAGCCAAGAATATTAGTCTAATAATGTAGTCTCGAGTCATATTGGCTAGTAACATCAAGTAAATATAATGCCAATATACAAAAAAACAAGTAATACCAAACAACAAAAATCAAAACCATCTAGAAACTCAAGAAAGTTTAGATCAATATTGATCATGCAAGTTGAGCCATTATCATGTAAATATTATAATCTCAACATAGCATGGCATGGTTGGCTAATAAATCAAGCCAAAATTCAAGTTTCTACTCAATGAGGTAACTAAGATTTATGTCCCAAGATAGGAAGGTATGGTTGGTCACTAAACTATGCACAGATTGATGTTTTGATACATGACCCAATTTAGATTCTAATTTATTGAAAAATGAATCAAGATATTAGGACAACAAATGATCCAAGTAATAATAAGCCATAAAGCAACTTAGATTCAATTTATCGTAGTAATAGAAAAAAATCATTATTGTTGCATGACCTAATTGGACAATAAATCCAGGCAAAAAAGTTCTACACTCATGAGGTTGCTTGAAATCTAATTGGAAAATATTAATGAAGCATAAATGTATTCTTAAGACATACATTTGAATCAAGCAACCAAGATTTAAAGAGCTTAACGAATAAGTTGGCTTATGATTTCCTTTAACAAAAATACTTGAGCCAAAATCATGTAAATGTCAAGGCAAGAAGCTGTTTAAGTCAAGTGACCATAATTAAAGCCTAGAATATTAGACTTTTGATTATAGTAGACATTTGATAGTGCCAAGAATATTAGTCTCAAAATAAAGCCTCGAGTCCTATTTTCCAGTAACATCAATTAAATATAATGCCAATATCCAAAAAAAAAAACAAGTAATAGTATACTATGAAAATCAAAACCATCTAGAAAGTCAGGGAAGTTTAGAGCAATCTTGATAATTCAAGTTGAGCCAACATCATGTAAATATTATGGTCTCAAGGTAGATTGGCATGGTTGGCCTATAAATCAAGCCAAAATTCCAGTTTATACTCATTGAGGTAACCAAGATTTATGTCCCAAGGTAGCATGGTATGGTTTCTCACTAAACTAAGCCAAGATTGATGTTTTGATACAAGAGAAAACTTAGATTCCAATTTGTCAAAAAATAAATCAAGATATTAGGACGAAAAATGATCCAAGGAATATAGATATGGAGCTAAGAGACAAGGAAGCTTTAGTTCGATCTAACCGTAGAATTCTAAACCACAACCAACTTAGATTTAATTTATCGTAGTAATCAAGGAAAAAATAATGTAAATACCTTTTCCCAAATGTTGAACGACCTAATTAGACAATAAAGCAAGACAAAAACAAAGTTTCTCACCCATATGGTTGCTTGAAATCTAATTTGACTATATTAATGAAGAAAAAATTAATTTTTAAGACATACACTTCAATCAAACAACCTAGATTTAAAGAGCTTAAAGAATAAGTTAGGTTATGATTTATTTTGACAAAAAATACTTGAGCCAACATCACGTAATTATCAAGGCCACAAGCAGTTTAAGTCATGTGACCAAAATCAAAGCCACGAATATTAGACATTTTGATCATATCAGACAATAGATAGAGACAAGAATATTAGTCTGATAATGTAGTCTCGAGTCATATTAGCCAGTAAGATTAAGTAAATATAATGCCAATATACAAGAAAAACAAGTAATACCAAACAACAAAAATCAAAACCATCTAGAAACTTGAGGAAGTTTAGATCAATCTTGGTCATGCAAGTTGAGCCAATATCATGTAAATATTAGTCTCAAGGTACATTGGCATGGTTGGTCTATAAATCAAGCCTATAAAAAAACATTTTTTTGTCAAGGTAGATTGCCAATCTACATGAAGGCTTGGTTGGCCTATAAATCAAGCCTATAAAAAAACATTTTTTTGTCAAGGTAGATTGCCAATATAATCCAAGTAGATTTCAAGAAACGTCATTGGTGAGAAACTTTGTTTTTATCTTGATTTATTGTCCAATTAGGTCGTTAAAAATTTGGGAAAAGGGTATTTACATTATTTTTTCATTGATTACTACGATTAATTAAATCTAATTAAGTTGCTTGTGGTTTAGAATTCTATGGTTAGATTGTACCATAAACTTCCTTGTCTCTTAGTTCTATATCTATATTCTTTTCATCATTTGTTGTCCTAATATGTTGATTCATTTTTTGTCAAATTGGAATCTAAGTTTGCTCATGTATTAAAACATTAATCTTGGCTTAGTTTAGTGACCAACCAGACCATGCTACCTTGGGACGTAAATATTGATTATCTCATTGAGTAAAAATGGGAATTTTGACTTGATTTATAGGCTAACCATGCCAATCTACCTGGAGACCAAAATATTTACATGATGCTGGCTCAACTTGCCTGATCAAGATTGATCTAAACTTCCTCAACTTTCTAGATGGTTTTGATTTTCATAGTTTTCTATTACTTGTTTTCTTTTTGGGATATTGGCATTATATTTAATTGATGCTACTGGAAAATAGGACTCGAGGCTTTATTATGAGATTCATATTCTTGGGACTATCTATTGTCTAATATGATCAAAATGTCTAATATCCTTGCCTTTAACTATAGTCACATGGCTTAAACTGCTTGTTGCCTTTATATTTACGCGATTTTGGCTCAAGTATTTTTAGTAAAAGAAATCATAACCCAACTTATTCTTTAAGCTCTTTAAATCTTGGTTACTTGATTCAACAGTATGTCTTAGAAATACATTTATGCTTCATTAATATAGTCCATTTAGATTTCAAGCAACCTCATGAGTGAGGAACTCTTTTTTTGTCTTGATTTATTGTCCATTTAGGCCGTGCAACAATTGTGAAAATGATATTTCAATGATTTTTTGTTTGATTGCTATGATAAATTGAATCTAAGTTGCCTTGAGGTTTATTATTACTTGGTTCATTTATTGTCCTAGTATCTTGATTCATTTTTGAACAAATTGGAATATAAATTGGCTCATGTATCAAAACATCAATTTGGGCATAGTTTAGTGACCGACCATATCTTGGTATCTTGAGACATTAATCTTGGTTACCGCATTGAGTATAAATCTTGGCTACTTCATTGAGTAAAAACTAGTTTAGGCTTGATTTATAGGCCAACCATGCCAATCTACCTTGACAAAAAAATGTTTTTTTAAGAAATACACTACAATCAAGTAACCTAGATTTAAAGAGCTTAAAGAATAGTTTAGGCTATGATTTTTTTAGAAAAATACTTTAGCCAACATCACATAATTATCAAGGAAACAAGTAGTTTAAGTCATATGACCAAACACAAAGCCAAGAATATTAGACATTTTGATCATATTAGATAATAGATAGTGCCAAGAATATTAGTCTCATAATAAATCCTCGAGTCCTATTTGCAGTAACATCAATTAAATATAATGCCAATATCCGAGAAAAAAAACAAGTAATAGAAAACTATAAAAATCAAAACCTTCTAGAAAGTCGAGGAAGTTAAGATCAATTTTGATCGTACAAGTTTAGCCAACATCATGTAAATATTATGGTCTCAAGGTAGATTGGTATGGTTGGCCTATAAATCAATCCACAATTCTAGTTTTTACTCAATGAAGTAGCCAAGATTTATGTCTCAAGGTAGCATGGTCTAGTTGGTCACTAAACTAAGCAAAGAATAGTTTAGGTTATGATTTCTTTTGAGAAAAATGCTTTAGCCAACAATGCGTAAATATCAAGGTAACAAGTAGTTTAAGTCATATGACCAAAATCAAAGCAAAGCATATTAGACATTTTGATCATATAAGACAATAGATAGAGCCAAGAATATTATTCTGATAATGTAGTCTCGAGTCATATTGGCCAGTAACATCAAGTAAATATAATCCCAATATACAAGAAAAACATGTAATATTGAACAAAGAAAATCAAAACAATCTAGAAACTCGAGGAATTTTGCATCAATCTTGGTCATGCAAGTTGAGCCAACATCATGTAAATATTATGGTCTCAAGGTAGATTGGCATGGTTGGCCTATGAATCAAGCCAAAATTCTTATTTTTACTCAATGAGGTAACCAAGATTTATGTCCCAAGCTAGCACGGCATGGTTTGGTTATAAATCAAGCTAAAATTCAAGTTTTGAAACATGACCCAATTTAGATTCCAATTTGTTGAAAAATGAATCAAGATATTAGGACAACAAATGAACCAAGTAATAATAAACCTCAAGGAAACTTAGATTCAATTTATCATATCAATCGAACAAAAAATCATTGAAATATTATTTTCACAATAGTTGCACGACCTAATTGGACAATAAATCAAGACAAAAAAATAGTTCCTCCCTCATGAGGTTGGTTGAAATCTAATTGGACTATATTAATGAAGAATAAATGTATTTTTAAGACATACACTTGAATAGAGTAACCAAGATTTTAAATGCTTAAAGAATAAGTTGGGTTATGATTTCTTTTCACAAAAATACTTGAGCAAAAATCGTGTACATATCAATGAAACAAGAAGTTTAAGTCATGTGACCATAGTTAAAGCCAAGAATATTAGACATTTTGATCATAATAGAAAATAGATAGTTCTAAGAATATTAGACTCACAATAAAACCTCGAGTTATATTTTCCAGTAACATTAATTAAATATAATGCCAATATAAAAAAAAACAAGTAATAGCAAACTATGAAAATCAAAACCATTTAGAAAGTTAAGGAAGTTTAGATCAATCTTGATCATGCAAGTTGAGCCAACATCATGTAAATATTATGGTCTCAAGGTAGATTGGCAAGGTTGGCCTATAAATCAAGTCTAAATTCCCATTTTTACTCAATAAGATAACCAAGATTTATGTCCCAAGTAAGCATGGTATGGTTGGTCAGTAAACTAAGCCAAGATTGACGTGTTGATACATGAGCCAACTTAGATTGAAATTTGTCAAAAAATGAATCAATATATTAGGACAACAAATGATCCAAGGAATATAGATATAGAGCTAAGAGACAAGAAAGCATATGGTTCGATCTAACCATAGAATTCTAAACAGCAAGCAACTTAGATTCAACTTATCATCATAATTGAGCAAAAAATCAAGTAAATACCCATTTACCAAATGTTGAATGACCTAATTGGATGATAAATCAAGCCAAAACAAAGTTCATCACCCATGAGTTTTCTTGAAATCTTATACGATTATATTAATGAAGCAAAATTTTATTTTTAAGATATATACTTCAATCACGTAACCTAGATTTAAAGAGCTTAAAGAATAGTTTAGGTTATGATTTCTTTTGACAAAAATACTTGAGCGAACATTGTATAAATATCAAGGCAACAAGTAGTTTAAGTCATGTGACCAAAATCAAAGCCAAGAATATTAGACATTTTTACCAAATTAGACAATAGATAGAGCCAAGAATATTAGTTTGATAATGTAGTCTCGAGTCATATTGGATAGTAACATCAAGTATATATAAAGCCAATATACAAAAAAACAAATAATACCAAACAACAAAAATTAAAACCATCTACAAACTCGAGGTAGTTTAGATCAATATGGTTCATGCAAGTTGAGCCATTATCATATAAATATTATAATCTCAAGGTAGCATGGCATGGTTGGCTTATAAATATAGCCATAATTCAAGTTTCTACTTAATGAGGTAACCAAGATTTATGTCCCAAGATAGCAAGGTATGGTTGGTCACTAAACTAAGCCTAGATTAATGTTTTAATACATGAGCCAATTTTGATTCCAATTTGTTGAAAATTGAATCAAGATATTAGGACAAAAAATGAACCAAGTAATAATAAACCTCAATGCAACTTAGATTCAATTTATCATAGCAATATAACAAAAAATCAATGAAATATCATTTTCACAATTATTGCAAGGCCTAATTGGACAATAAATCAAAACAAAAAAAAAGTTCCACACTCATGAGGTTGCTTGAAATCTAATTGGATTATATTAATAAATCATAAATGTATTTTTAAGATATACACTTGAATAGAGAAACCAAGATTTAAAGCGCTTAAAGAATAAGTTGGGTTATGATTTTTTTAACAAAAATACTTGAACCAAAATCGCATAAATATCAAAGCAACAAGAAGTTTAAGTCATGTGACCATAGTTAAAGCAAAAATTATTAGTCATTTTGATCATATTAGACAATAGATAGTGCCAAGAATATTAGTCTCATAATAAAGCCTCGAGTCCTATTGCCCACTAAAATCACATAAATATCAAGACAACCAGCAGCTTAAGTTATGTGATCATAGTTAACGCCAAGAATATTAGAAATTTGGATCATATCAAAAAATAGATTGTGCCAAGAATATTAGTGTCATAAGGTAGCCTAAAGTCCTATTGACCCATAATATCAAGTAAATATAATGCTAACATACAAAAACAAGTAATACAAAACTACAAAACTCAAAACCATCTAGAAACTCGAGGAAAATTTGGTCAATCTTTATCATGCAAATTGAGCCAATAACATGTAAATATTATGGTCTCAAGGTAGCATGGCATGGTTAGCCTATTCATTAAGCCAAAATTCAAGTTTCTACTCAATAAGGTAACCAAGATTTGTGTACTAAGGTAGCATGGTATGGTTGGTCTCTAAACTAAGCCAAGATTAATGTTTTGGATAAGTGAGTTAACTTAGAATCCAATTTGTCGAAAAATGAATAAAGCTATTAGGATAACAATTGAACGAAGCCAAATAGATATAAAGCTAAGAGACTAGGATGCTTATGGTTCAATCTAACAATTTAATTCTAAACTACATGGTAACTTAGATTCAATTTATCATAATAATCTAGCAAATATCATGTAAATATCATTTTCCCAAATGTTTCACTTCCTAATTGGATATTAAATCAAGACAAAGACAAAGTTTATCATCCATGGGGCAGTTTATAATCTACTTAGACTATATGAATGAAGCAAAAATGCATTTTTAAGACATGCATCACTTTCAAAAAACCTAGATTTAATAATCTTAGATAATGAGTTTGGTTATGAATTCTTTTGACAAAAATACTCACACCAACATTGTATAAATATGAAGGTAACAAGCTGTTTAAGTCATGTGACCATAATTAAAGCCAAGAATATTTGAAATTTTGATCATATAAGATCATAGATAGAGCCAAGAATATTAGTCTCACAATGTATCCTCAAGTCCAATTGGCTAGTAACATCAAGTAAATATATTGCCAACATACAAAAACAAGTAATACCAAACTACAAAAATCCAAACCATCTAGAAACTCGAGGAAGCTTTGGTCAATCTTGATAATGAAAGGTGAGCCAACATCATGTAAATATTACGGTCTCAAGGTAGCATGGCATAGTTGGCCTATTCATCAAGCCAAAATTCAAGTTTCTACTCAATGAGGTTATGAAGATTTATGTACCAAGGTTACATGGTATGGTTGGTCTCTAAACTAAGCTAAGATTAATGTTTTGGATACATGAGTTAACTTAGATTCCAAATTTTCGAAAAATCAATCAAGCTATTAGGACAACAAATGTTCCAAGGAATATGGATATAGAGCTTAGAGACAAGGAAGCTTATGGTTCGATCTAACCATAGAATTCTAAACCATGAGCAACTTAGATTCAATTTATCTTAGTAATCGAGTAAAATATCATGTAAATATCCTTTTATCAAAATGGTGCACGACCTAATAGGACAATAAATAAGACAAAAACAAATTTCCTTACCCATGAGGTTGCTTGAAATCTAATTTGACTAATTAATGAAGCAAAAATTTTATTTTTAAGACATACACTTCAATCAATCACGTAAATATCAAGGCAACAATCAGTTTAAGTCATTTGATTAAAATCAAAGCCAAGAATATTAGGCATTTTGATCATATAACGAGACAAGATTTTTAAACTCATAATGTAGCCTCAAGTCATATTGGCAAGTATAATCAAGTAAATATAATGCCAACATACAAAAAAAATAGCTAATACCAAACTATAAAAATCAAAACCATCAAGAAATTCGGGGAAGTTTAGATCAATCTTGATCATGCAAGTTGAGCCAACATCATTTAAATATTATGGTCTCAAGGTATCATGGAATGGTTGCCCTATAAATCAAGCCAAAATTCTAATTTTTACCCAATAAGCCAACTTAGATTCCAATTTGTTGAAAAATGAATCAAGCTATTTGGACAACAAGTGAAGTAAGGAATAAAGATATAGATGAGGAAGCTTATGGTTCATTCTAACCATATAATTGTAAACCACAAGGCAACCTAGATTCAATTTATAGTAATAATTAAAATAATCATTTAAATATCAATTTCACAAATTGCACTGCTTAATTAGACAATAAATCAACACAAAAACATAGTTCCTAACCTATGAGGTTGCTTGAAATTTAATGGGAGTATTCTAAAGAAGAAAAAATGTATTTTTAAAATATACACTTGAATCAAGCAACCAAGATTTAAAGAGCTTAAAGAATAAGTTAAGTTATGATTTCTTTTGACAAAAATAGGTATGCCAATTCAAGGCAACAAAAAATTTAAGTCATATGACCAAAATCAAAGCCAAGAATATTAGACATTTTGATCATATAAGACAAAAGATTGAGCCAAAATTATTAATCGCATAATATAGCCTAAAGTCCTATTGGCAAGTAACATCAAGTAAATATAATGCCAACATACAAAAGAAAACAAGTAATATCAAACTACAAAAATAAAAATCATCTAGAAACTCGGGGAAGGTTAGATCAATCTTGATCATGCAAGTTGAGCCAACATCATGTACATATTATGGTCTCAAGGTAGCATGGCATGGTTGACATATAAATCAAGCAAAATTCAAGTTTCTACTCAATGAGGTAACCAAGATTTAAGTCCCCTGGTAGCATGGTATTGTTGGTCACTAAACTAAGTAAAGATTAATTTTTTGATACATGAGCCAACTTAGATTCTAATTTATCAAAAAGTGAATCAAGCTATAAGGACAACAATTGAACCAAGGAATATAGATATAGAGCTAAGAAACGAGGAAGCTTATGGTTCAATCTAACCATAGAATTATAAACCATATGGAAAACTAGCTTCAATTTATTGTAATAATCGAGAAAAACATCATGTAAATATAAATTTCACAAATGTTGGACTGTTTAATTGGACAATAAATCAAGACAAAAATATAGTTCCTTACCTATGCGGTTGCTTGAAAAAAATTGGCTATTTTAATGAAGCAAAAATTTATTTTTAAATAAACTTCAATCAAGCAACCAAGATATAAAAATCTTAAAGAATAAGTTACGTTATGATTTCTTTTGAAAAAAATGCTTGAACCAACATCGTATAAATATCAAGGTGCCAAGCAATATAAGTCATGTGACCAAAATTAAAGCCCATAATATTAGACATTTTTATCATATAACAAAATAGATATAACCAAGAATATTAATCTCATAATGTAGCCTCAAGTTGTATTGGCCAGAAACATCAAGTAAAACTAATCCAAACATACAGAAAAAACAAGTAATACCAAACCACGAAAATAAAAACCATCTAGAAAATCGAGGAAATATAGATCAATCTTGATCGTGCAAGTAGAGCCAACATCATTTAAATATTAAGGTCTGAAGGTATCATGGCATGCTTGGCCTATAAATCAAACCAAAACTTTAGCTTTTACTAAATGAGGCAACCAAGATTTATTTCCCAAGATAGAATGGTATGGTTGGTCACTAAACTAAGCTATGATTGATGTCTTGATACAAGAGCCAACTTAGATTCCAATTTGTCAAAAAATGAATCAGGCTATTAGGGTAACAAATGAACGAAGCAAAATAGATATATAGCTAAGAGACAAGGAAGCTTATGGTTTAATATAACTATAGAATTCTAACCACAATGTAACTTAGATTCAATTTATCATAGTAATTGACAAAAAATCAAGTAAATATCATTATCACAAATGCTCGATGTATCCTATGTGCACCCCGGTGCACTAACCGCCTGTTTGCCACACCGATAGCCCATCTTGCAAGATTTTCGCACCCCATACGCGCATTAACCTGTCCAAACGCATCCAAATTCAAATTTTGAAATATTTTTCCCCTTTGTTTGGCCTTTCCCTCGTCTATAAAAGGACCCTCTTCCCTCATTCCAAAACACATAATTTTCTGAGCTCTTTCTCTCTCTAGAAAGTTTTCTTTTTTAGTTTTTATTTTTAAAGTTTTTCTCTTTTTGAGAGGAACTAGTTATGTTTTTATAAATTTTTAGTTTTTTTGATTCAATAAATAGATATGCAAATCTGTTTGGAGGTTTTCCAGCAACAGAATTAACATCAAACTGTTGTAAGGATTCTTTTAAGGTATTATTTTAATGGATTCATTACAGTTATCATTTTATGTTTTATTCTTATATGTTATATTTCATTTGTATGTGATTAAATTTAATATAGCTGGCTGTTTGTAAATATGATATAATTATAATATTGTTATGTTTGCAAAATATTAAATACGTAAAACACTATTATAAAATAAATTGATTTTATTTTTATTCAAGATTTTATATTAAGAATGTTAGAGAGAAATACATTATTTTTCATTATAAACTTAAATCTGAAAATTAGATTTTAAGGTTTAATTATTCGGTCTAATTTAGAGTAGTATTCTTTCATTTGTTGGTACAATCGTCCGGTAGTTAGAGTGAAACTCTATTTCAAAAGTTTTTTTATAAGAACTATTATTTGAAAATGTATTGACGACATATTTTTAGTATTGGTTTTAAAACTTGAAAGTTAGTACTTGGAAAATTAAATTCTTAGGTTTAATTTGGACACCTTGAATAAAGTCTAATTATTTGACTCCGCCTAAAGCTGTGATTAGATGGTTTGCTATTTTCTTAGAAATAAAACTAAAATTTAATATTTAATTAATTAATAGGCCTTGCCTAAGGATATTAGTTAGTTAATATTAAACAAACGAATTTGGGTCCCACCTAAGGACATTTTCGTACCAAAAAGACAAAATCAACAAATATTAATTTATATATTTAATAACTTAAATAATATGAGCAAGTATAATTAACTTAATTATTTTATCATTAAATACTCCACTATTATAAATAATAAAATTTGCATTATTTTTTATTGCATTTATATCTATGTTTATATTTATTTTTATGTTATTAGATTAGGAAACAAACAAACCAAAATATCGTGACAGGATGTGTAAGATTTAATTTTGTTTTTAAGATTTTGAATAATAAATTAAAAACCACATAAATTCCTTCCTTAGATCGACCTTGAGAGTATACTTATTATTTTTTATAAAATGATTCATGCACTTGCGAGAGTTTTACAAATAATAAAACCACAAAAGCATAAATTTTACAAGGTAACTTAGATTCAACATGTTGCAGTAATCGAGGAAAAATCATGTAAATATCATTGTGACAAAGGTTGTACAGGCTAATTGGACAATAAATGAAGACAAAAACAAAGTTCCTCACCTATGAAGTTGCTTGAAATCTAATTGGACTATATTAAAGAAGCAAAATTGTATTTTTAAGATATGCATCTAAATCAAGCAATCAAAATTTAATGAGTTTAAATAATAAGTTCGGTTATTATTTCTTTTGACAAAAATACTTGAGCTAACATCGCATAAATATAAATAAGGTAACCAAGATATATATCCCATGGTAACATGGTATGATTGGTCACTAAACTAAGCCAAGATTGGTGTTTTGATACATGAGCCAACTTAGATACCAATTTTTCGAAAAATGAATTAAGCTATTAGGGTAACAAATGAACCGAGCAAAATAGATATAGAGCTAAGAGAAGAGGAAGCTTATGGTTCAATGTAACTATAGAATTCTAAACCACATTAGAACTTAGATTCAATTTGTTAGAGTAGCTGACAAACAATAAAGTAAATATCATTGTCACAAATGTTGCACATTCTAATTGGACAATAATTCAAGAAAAAAACAAAGTTCCTCACGCATGAGGTTACTTGATGAAATCTAATTGGACTATATTAATGAAGCAGAAATGTAATTTCAATACATACACTTGAATCGAGCAACCAAGATTTAAAGAGCTTAAATAATAAGTTATGTTATGATTTCATCTGGCAAAATTACTTAAGCCAGCATGGCATAAATATCATGGCAATAAGCTATTTAAGTCATGTGACGAAATCAAAGCCAAAAATATTACACATTTTGATCATATAAGACAATAGATGGAACCAAGATTATTAATCTCATAATGTAGCCTCAAGTCATATTGGCAAGTAACATCAAGTAAATACATTGCCAACATACAAAAAAAAACAAGTAATACAAACTACAAAAATATAAACCATCTAGAAACTTGAGGAATTTGAGATCAATCTTGATCATATAGGTTGAGCCAATATCATGTAAATATTATGGTCTCAAGGTAGCATGAAATAGTTGGCCTATAAATGAAGCCAAAATTCAAGTTTCTACTGAATGAGGTAACCAATATTTATGTCACAATGTAGCATGGTATGGTTGGTCACTAAACTAAGCCAAGATTGGCGTTTTGATATGTTAGCCAACTTAGATTCTGATTTTTCAAAAAATGAATCAAGTTATTAGGAAAACAAATGAACCAAGAAATATTGATATATAGCTAAGAGATAAGGAAGTTAATGATCTATCTAACTGATGAGTGCTCAAAAAGCACTAAAATTATCATGATTTTATGCACATTAATTAATTAAAAATATATATTTATATGATTTTATCATATATTTATATAAATCTATCTTTTCGGAATCATAAGTATTTTTATTGTTTTTCAGGTATTTTTGCCTAAAAACGTAACTTAAAGACTCAAAAAGGAATACTGGAGGCAATACATCAAAAATATATTCATAATTAGATGAGAAAAGGTCAACAAATATGAAAAAATCAAAACAAATGGGTCAAAAAGGTCAAAAATGTCAAAAATGTCAAAAAGGAAGAAATTGCGCACGGAGCCGCCCAGTCGCGCCGAGTAACGCCCGCGCCATGCCAGCACAACACCCAGTCCGCGCACGCTACTTTCCATTCCATGCATGCCCGCGCGGGCCAGCGCTCAGTTCGTGCACGCCAGCGTCCATCTGCGCCCAGTCCGCACGCGCCGCTGTGTCCATCTGCCCCAATCTGCATGCCGCTGCGTCCAACTACCCCAATCCGCGCACGCCACCGCCCCCAATGTCAGCATGATGTCATCATTCACTACTCCGCGTTTCCACCATTTTTTATCATTTTTTCACCCACTTTTTCTTCCTTCCTCACCTATAAATACCTCCATTCTCTTCACTTCATACCACACCTAAAAATCCATCTTATCTTTTCTTTCTTTCTCTCCTTTCTTAATTTTTCTAAGTTTTTCTTAGTTTTTAGCTTTTCTTAGTTTTAGAGTTCTTCTCTTTTTGAGAAGAACTAATTATGTTTTTGTAATTTATTTGCTTTTTGATTCAATAAATGGGAGTGCAAATTCCGTTTGGAGGTTTTCCAGCAACATGACTAGCATCAAAGTACTGGAAGGATTTTATTTTCTTTGCAGTTATTTTTTATGCTTTATTCTTACATGTTACATTTAATTTGTCTGTGATTAAATTTAACTTTGCTAGCTATTTGTAAACATGATATAATAATAACGTTGTTATGCTTGCGAAATATTAAATAGGTAAAAATCTCTAAAATGAATTGATTTTATTTTTATTCAAGATTTTATATTAAGAATGTTAGAGAGAAATATATTATTTTTCCTTACGAACTTAAATCTGAAAATTAGATTTTAAGGTTTAGTTATCCGGTCTAATTTAGAGTAGTGCTTTTTTATTTGTTGGTATAATCGCCCGGTAGTTAGAGTGAAGCTCTATTTCAAAAGTTTTTATAAGAATTATTATCTGAAAATGTATCGATAACATGTTTTCAGTAGTAGTTTTAAAACTTGAAAGTTAGTAATCGGATAACTAAATTCTTAGGTTTAATTTGGACACCTTGAATAAAGTTTAAACTGTCTAACCCCACCAAAGGTGGCATTTAAATGGTTCATTTTCAATCTCTTAGAAAAAGGAATTAATTTAATTAACCAAATTAGTTATCAACCCCACCCATAGGTGTTAATTGATTTGTTTAGTTAACAAAGAATATCTAACCCCACCAAAGGTGGTATTCATACAAAAAGGGAGAATCAATAAATATCAATTCATATCTTTAATAACCTAAATAATATGAGCAAGCATAATTAACTTAGTTATTATATCCATAAATACTCCACTAGTTATAAAAGATAAAATTTGCATAAATGTTTATTGAATCTATGTTTAATTTTCAGAATTAGATTAAAAACACAAAACCCCAAAATATCGTATTGACGAGATGTTTAGATTTAATTTCGTTTTTAAAAGTTTGAATAATAAATTAAAAACCACATACATTCCTTCCTTAGATCGACCTTGGGAGTATACTTATCATTTTCTACGAAATGATTTGTGCACTTGCGAGAGTTTTATAAATATAAAACCAAAGTATTGGCAGGATCGGTGATGTCGATTTTATTCGTCAAGTTTTTGGCGCCGTTACTAGGGAAAGAATAGAGTTTTTAAATTATTTATCAAAATTTTAAAAACTTTTTGTGATGTAAATAATTGTGATTTTTTTTTGTTAAAAAAACAAAAAAAATCAAATTCCAAATTTCATAAGTAATAAATAAAAATTTTAAAAATCTTAAATTAAAATAATAATATTAATAATAATAATAATAATAATAACATGAATAGTAAAATAATTATGAAAATTGCAGTAAAAAAAATAAAAACTTATCGTTCATGAAAATAAAAATAATAAAAAAAAATAAAAAGAATAAAATAATTTGTTTTATTTAATTATTTAAAAAAAACATAAAAAAAATTTTGCTAAAAAAAAAATAAATTTTGAAATTTATTTAATTATTTTCTTTTTCAAAAAAATAAAAAAAAACAATTTTAAACTTTAGTTTATTATTTTCTTTTAAAAATAATAATAATAATAATAATAATAATAATAATAATAATAATAATAACTTAGGGTTTAACTAATTTTGTTTAGTGTTTTGTATCAAATAACAAGTAAATTTTCTCTAAATTTTTGTTTGGTTATTTTATTATTTTTTTGACAGGAGTTTTTAATTTTACATTTTCAATAATCTATGTGTGGTAGGAGATACTTAGGAAACCCTCTTACGCCATATGTAAATAATATTCATAAATTTAAACAACTGTCAACAAAACTAGATTCTAACCATCAGCCAATTTTTGAGCCAAACATAGAACTAAGTCTTAATCCTTTACTATAACCGAAAGAAATGGAAGAAAACCAACATGTTAGGGAAACCACCATGAAGGAGTTTGCAAGACCAATGATTGGCATGGTAACTGCTGCTATCCAGTTGGGTGAGGTTGCTCAGAATTATGAACTGAAAAATATTCATTTTTCTATGATTCCTTCCTTTTATAGGCTGCCTAATGAAGATTCTCTTTCCTTCATTAGAGATTTTTATGCTATAGTCCAAACCTTCCCTCTCGGTATTCAAAATAAAGATCAACTTAGAATGAGATGTTTCCCCTACACCTTAAAGGACAAGGACAAAGCTTGGTTGATGTCACTTCCACCAGGTTCTCTGATGACATGGGAGAACATTTATAATAAATTCATGAGAAAATTCTATTCCCACCAAAAAACATCAGAGTTGTGAGGAAATATTGCTACTTTCTCTCAGATGGAAGGAGAACCATTCCATGAATCTTGGGATAGGTTCAAAATGTTTCTCACTCAATGTCCCCATCACAGTTTTCCCCTGCAGTTGTAGAACCAATTCTTTTATGATGGACTTACGCAACAATGTCAGCTCATTGTCGACAACGCTGCAGGAGGAGCAATGGGAGAAAAGACTGCCTCAGAGATGTACAACCTCTTTGAGATGTTGGGTGCTAATTCCCAATAGAAAAGCTAATGAGTGAGAAAAGTCAGAGTTCATGAAATCGATTCCAGCAATGAAGTTCAACAACAACTTGTTCAATTGGCCAAGCAAGTTGCCCTTCTCACTACACAAACCAACACCAATAATGAACAATATGGTTTGTATAGCAACATGGGACAGGGTACTGAAGCCTGTCCATATCAAGGAGAAACAACAGTTGGACCTGAATAGATTAATGTATTGGAAGCATATCAACAGAGACCAAGGTTCGACCCCAATTCAAATACCTACAATCCTGGGTGGAGAAATCATCCAAACTTCTCCTATAGGCAAAACAACCCTCCTTTCGCTCAAAGCTCAAATCAGCCAGGCCAACAATTCCACCCGTCTATTCCAAGAAGCATTCCCAATAAATAAACCCTGGAGGACAACTTGAATTCTTTTATTCAAGTTTGTAGAGATAACCAATCAATGGTTGGATTCTGTGGAAGCTTCTATCAAAAAGGTGGAAGTTCAAGTAGAACAATTAGTTGAACATTTGCAAAAACAAAGCAAAGACTAATTGAATGGTCAAATGGGGTAAAATAAATTCAATGAAGAGGAGACATTGAGTTTTTCATTCTACAATCTCCAAACAACATCTTACTAGAAGACGATAAATTTTAGTCCTATGTGAGAGGTCACCCATTATTGTATTTTCCTTTGTTTTAGTTTTATTTTTGTGTGTATTAAAATTCAAATGAAATAAATTTTTTTGTTTCAAAAATTGTGTCCATTCTTTAAATTTAGCGGAAAAAAATTTCTCTTTACTTAATTTTTTATTCTAAAAAACAATAAAATAATAAATATGTAATATAAAAAAAATTAGGTTCCCTGCACCTTTTTGCTTTAAGCCTATACATTTTTCCAAGTGAGAAATCTTTCTTAGATATCTACTATTTTTTAAGAGCTAAATGTTGATACACAAGAGGAGGAGGATCAATTTCAAATACAAATAACCATAGGTGATGCTGAAGATAGGCGGAAAATGATGAAAGACTATACGATGCCAATAAGTGGAAATGTAACTCCCGGCATACAATTACAAGAGGCTGCAAGGAATTATGAATTGAAAAAGATTCATTATTCTTTGTTACCTTCCTTTTACGGTGTCCCTAATGAAGACCCTTTGCATTTTATTTGAGAATTCGTTGCTATTGTCCAAACCTTTCCACTACATGCAATTAATGAAGATCAACTTAGGATGAGGTGTTTTCCTTACACCATCAAGGATAAAGCTTGGTCATGGGTCATTACTCTACAGTTGGGTTCTCTAAGAACTTGGGAGGCAGTAAATGAAATGTTTATGGGTAGGTTCTATTCCCATCAAAATACTTTTGATCTAAGGACGAAGATAGCAACATTTTCTCAAATGTATGAAGAGCCCTTTCATGAAGCTTGGGAACGATTCAAACTCCTTTTTCATTCAATGTCATAATCATAGCTTTCTATTATAGCTACAAAACCAATTCTTTTATGATGGATTGACACTGCAGAGTAAATACATGGTTGATAATGCTGTTGGAGGTGCTGTGGGAGAAAAAACCGCAGAGGAAACATATAATCTTTATGAGCTATTAGGTTCTAATTCCCAACAAAGAAGTGCTAGAAGGAGAGCAAGAGTCAATGAAGTAGGCTACCTACCAAATTCCAAATCAAGAGGTGTGTGAAGTGTGTTTTTCAATTGGGCATGCTACTCATAATTATTCAAATACTTGTGATTCTAGTGTCGATGCCATGTAGGAAGTCAAATATTTTCAAAGGTATCATACAAACACCTATAATCACCCTAACCATCCTTGGAAACAAAACAATTACCCAGCCTACACCCAATGCCCAACACTAAGGTCGAATAAAAACCACCCTTACCCACCAAGCCAACCTTTTAAGCCAACCTTAGAGGATAGCTTGAATGCTTTTATTCAAGTTAGTCATGACAACCAATTGATGAGTAATCAAAGGTTGAACACCATGGAGGCTTCGGTTAAAAGGATTGAATCTAAAGTTGGGAAACTAGTTGAACAAATGCAAAAGAAAGAACCAGGAAAGTTGCCTAGTCAACCAGAACAAGCAAAGGATGTAAGAACCCTTCAAAGTGGTAAGGTAGTCAATACTAGTTTACCTAGAATCTCTAACGATCTACCTTGTAGTTCAGGTAACAAAGAAGGTGATATTCTAGTCTCGTAAAAAGGAGAAACAAGTGTTAAACTTAAAAAGCCTTCTAAAAAAATCATTGGGGGGTCATCTTACATACCTAAAATTCAAAAGACAACAGAACCACACCAGCTACAAGTACTTTTTCCACACCGATTAAAAGAATCCAAACAAGATAAGCAATTCTATGATCTTTTTAATATGCTCTCTAAAGTAAATATCAATTTACCATTATTAGAAGTGATCATGAATGTGCCCTCATATGCTAAGTTTTTCAAAGAGTTGAACACTAAAAAAAGGAGGTATGAATTGAATGAAAGAGTAGTAGTATCAGAAATTTATAGCGCTATACTTCAGCACAAACTACCCCTATGTTGAAAGACCCTGAAAGTTTTATTATAAACATAACTATGGGGGATAGGAAGGTTGCTAAAGCAATGCTTGATTTAGGTGCTAGTATAAATTTGATGCCCTACTCTATATTCTTACAGCTCAATTTAGGAGATGTAAAACCCACAACTATGTCCCTTCAACTTACAAATAGATCTTTTAAGTATCCAAAGGGAATAGTTGAGGATGTGTTGGTACAAGTAGACAAACTGATAATACCTATTGACTTTGTGGTTCTGGATATGCAAGAAAATCCAGCTTTGGACAGAGAGCACACAATACTGTTTGGTAGACCATTTATGGCAACTACTAAAACTATTATTGATGTCCAAGATGGAAATTTGACAATGGCAGTCTGAGGAGAGACTGTTCATTTTAAAGTTTTTGATTCTTCACATTTTCCTTCTATTTCTACCATCGATGGAGAATGTGTATAGATTTTAGGAAACTAAATTTATATACAAAAAATGATCACTTTCCTCTTCCATTCATTGATCAAATTTGGAAAGATTAGCTAGGCATGAATTTTACTATTTTCTAGATGGATTGTCTGGATATTATCAAGTACCCATAGCACAAGAAGATCAGGAAATGACCATATTTACATGTCCTTTTAGGACATTTACTTTTCGAAGAATTCCATTTGGGTTATGCAATGCCCCTGCCACTTTCCAGAGATGCATGATATCTATTTTCTCAGACATGGTGGAAAAATTCATTGAGATTTTCATGGAAGATTTCTCTATCTTTGGGAACTCATTTGATGATTGCTTACATAAATTGACTTGGGTTTTAGAAAGATGCATTGAATGCAATCTCACCCTTATTTGGGAGAAAAGTCATTTTATGGTTCAACAAGGGATAGTTTTAGGACATATAATTTCAAACAAGGGTATTGAAGTTGATAAGGCAAAATTGAATTGATTTCCAAACTACCTCCCCCTACATCTGCTAAGGGGATAAGAAGCTTCTTAGGACATGTAGGATTTTACAGATGATTTATTAAAGATTTCTCTAAAATAATTCGTCCCTTATATAACTTGCTATCAAAAGATGTTTATTTTAATTTCAACAATGACTGCCTTATTGCCTTTAATACCTTGAAAGAGAAACTACCATTGATGAGTGCTCAAAAAGCACTAAAATTACCATGATTTTATGCACATTAATTGATAAAAAATATATATATTTATATGTTTTATCATATATTTATATAAATTTGTCTTTTTCGGAATCACGGGTATTTTTATTGTTTTTCAGGTATTTTGGTTTAAAAATGTAACTTAAAGACTCAAAGAGAAATACTGGAAGCAATACATCACAAATATATTAATAAATAAATGGGGAAAGGTTAACAAATATGGAAAAATTGGACAAAATGGGTCAAAAAGGTCAAAAATGTCAAAAAGGAGAAAAATGTGCCACCGCGCCGAGTTGCGCACGCACCAACGCGCAGCACGCCCCATGTCTGCGCGCATCAGTGCACACCTCAGTGTGCTATTACTGTTCCCGCGCGGCCCATGGGCGCTGCGCCTGCCTTCAGCGCGCGCCTGTGCGCGCCCCAGTTGCCCTCCGTGCGCGCCGTTGCCATTTCGCCCCATTTTCACGCGCAACAGCCCATATGACGTCATGCTGACATCATCAATGACCTCAACAATTGCACTCCATGTTTTCACAATTTTTTAACATTTCTTCACTCACTTTTTCTCCCCATTCTCACCTATAAATACCCTTATTCCCTTCACTTCATACCACACCTCAAAACACACTTCTCTCTTCTTTCTTTCTTTCCATTTCATAGTTTTTAGTTTTTTTTAGCATTTCTTAGTTTTTAGCTAGTTTTGCTTAGTTTTAGAGTTCTTCCCTTTTTGGGAAGAACTAGTTATGTTTTTATAATTTATTTGCTTTTTGATTCAACAAATGGGAGTGCAAATTCCGCTTGGAGGTTTTCCAGCAACGGAAATAGCATCGAAGTTCTATAAGGATTTTATTTTCTTTACAGTTATTTTTTATGCTTTATTCTTACATGTTATATTTAATTTTTCTGTGATTAAATTTAACTCTACTGGTTGTTTGTAAACATGATATAATAATAACGTTGTTATGCTTGCAAAATATTAAATAGGTGAAAATCTCTAAAATAAATTGATTTTATTTTTATTCAAGATTTTATATTAAGAATGTTAGAGAGAAGTATATTATTTTTCGTTACAAACTTAAATCTGAAAATTATATTTTAAGGTTTAGTTATCCGGTCTGATTTAGAGTAGTGCTCTTTTATTTGTTGGTACAATCGCCCGGTAGTTAGAGTGAAGCTCTATTTCAAAAGTTTTTATAAGAATTATTAAATGAAAATGTATTGACAACATATTTTCAGTAGTGGTTTTAAAACTTGAAAGTTAGTACTCGGATAACTAAATTCTTAGGTTGAATTTGGACACCTTGAATAAAGTTTAAACTGTCTAACCCCACCAAAGGTGGCATTTAAATAGTTCATTTTCAATCTCTTAGAAAAAGGAATTAATTTAATTAACCAAATTAGTTATCAACCCCACCCATAGGTGTTAATTGATTTGTTTAGTTAACAAATAATATCTAACCCCACCAAAGGTGGTATTCATATAAAAAAGGGAGAATCAATAAATATCAATTCATATCTTTAATAACCTAAATAATATGAGCAAGCATAATTAACTTAGTTATTATATCCATAAATACTCCACCATTATAAATGATAAAATTTGCATAAATGTTTATTGAATCTATGTTTATTTTTATGTCAGTAGATTAAAAACACAAAACCCAAAATATCGTGAAAGGATGTTTAGGATTTAATTTCGTTTTTAAAAGTTTAAATAATAAATTAAAAACCATATACATTCCTTCCTTAGATCGAACTTGGAAGTATACTTATCATTTTCTACGAAATGATTCGTGCACTTGCGAGAGTTTTATAAATATAAAACCAAAGTATTGGCAAGAATTGGCGATACCGATTTTCGCTCATCAAACATCTACCCCTGTTATTATGGCACTAAACTGGTCTTTACCTTTTAAAATAATGTGTGATGCTTCTGATTATGCTATCGGAGCAGTCTTGGGACAAAGAGTGGATAAGTGTTTGCATGTCATCTACTATGCTATTAAAACACTCAATGATGCCCAAATGAATTATACCACCACTGAAAAGGAATTTCTGGCTATAATGTTTTCTTTAGACAAATTTAGGTCTTATTTAGTAGGATCTAAAGTGATTATGCATTCTGATCACGCTGCTTTAAGATACCTATTAAGTAAACCAAATGCCAAGCCAAGATTAATCAAGTGGGTCTTACTCTTACAAGAATTTGACCTAGAAATCAAGGATAAGAAAGGTAGTGAAAACTTAGTAGCTGACTATTTGTCTAGGTTGATTTCTGACTTCAATTCTCTTAAAGATGGGAGTAATGAAGATATAGTTGAAACCTTTCCTAATGAATAGTTATTTTCAATAGGTCCGAACCCATGGTATGTCGATATTGTAAACTATCTTGCCATTGGTGTTTTACGACCTAACACTTCATATCCAGACAAGAAAAGTTTTTTTAAAACTATTAAGGACTATTTCTAGGATGACCCTTATTTATACAAGATTGGTCAAGATCAAGTCATCCGGAGATGTGTACATGAAGAAGATCATAAGATCATTCTAACTTTTTTTCATGAACTTCATTGTGGGGGCCATTTAGGTGGTGAAAAGATAGCCCGTAAGGTATTACAATCTGGATTCTTTTGGCCCACTCTTTTTAAAGATGCTCATATGTTTTGTGCACAATGTGATAGATGTCAAAGAATAGGAAACATAAGTAAAAGAGATGAAATGCCTTTGACATCTAATTTAGTTGTTGAACTCTTCGATGTATGGGGGATTGACTTTATGGGTCCTTTTCCCCCATCCAATGGTTTTCAATATATTTTGGTTGCTGTGGATTATGTATCCAAGTGGGTAGAAGCTATCCCCACTAAAACCAATGATGCTAATGTTGTTGTTAAATTCTTGAAGGATTTAATATTCAGCAGGTTCGGAACACCTAGAGCTATAATAAGTGATGGAGGGAGCCATTTTTGTAACAAGATCTTTGATGGAGTACTAAGCAAGTACAACATCACACATAAATTAGCTACTCCATATCATCCTCAAACTTCTAGTTTAATGGAAGTAAGTAATAGGCAAATTAAGGGAATATTGGAACTCATTGTGCGTCCTTCAAGGAAGGATTGGGCATTTAAGTTAAATGATGCCTTATGTGCATACCACACCGTTTATAAAACCCCTATTGGGATGAGCCCTTACCGGTTAATCTTTGGGAAAGCATGCCACCTTCCAATTGAACTTGAACACAAGGCTTACTGGGCAATTAAAGAGTTAAATATGGATTTAGAAAAGGTAGGAGAAAAATGGTTACTCTATCTTAATGAGTTGGAAGAAATTAGGAATGAAGCCTATGAGAATGCCAAATTATACAAGGAGCGTACTAAGTGCTATTATGACAAGAGGCTAGGACTCTTCACCCTGGAATGAAAGTTCTTTTATTTAACTCTTGTTTGAGATTTTTTCGAAGAAAGCTGAGATCAAGATGGGATGGACCATTCAAAATAGTTCAGGTATTTGAACATGGAGTAGTAGAACTATTAGATTCCAAGACACAAAAAACATTCAAAGTCAATGGGCATCGTGTGAAGCCTTATTTAGAAGAACCAAATAACATTGCTGAAATGGATTGCATGTGGCTAAGTAACCCTTAGCACCATAAAGTTACGTCTTGCTAAGACGTTAAACTAAGCGATGGATGGGAGGCAACCCATCATTTTAGGTAATTTTTTTTATTTTTTTTATTTAATTTCCATGGTTTATTTTAGTTTAATTACATGTGAATAATTTTAAAATTGTTAAAACTAAAAATATTTGTTGAGATGTTAGAAGTTCACAACGATCTGTCTGTGTGAACTTTAATGATGAATATGATGGATGCACCTACATTTCTCCATTACTACTTGCACATTCTCAGGAAATAGGTAATCTTTCTTTCCTTTTCTCTTTATCTTTAATTTACAGTTGTTACATTTTGGACAATGTAAGTTCTAGGTTGGGGGTGGTGAAAAGTTATCATGCTTAATTAAAAAAAGATTTAACAATTTAAAAATAAAAAAATAAATAATAATAATAATTTTTTCTTTTTTATGTTCACATTTTCATTTTTTGTGTTTGGTTTTATTTTTGTTTTGTGTGATTTAGTAATTTTTGGACTATAAAAAAAATATTTCTCACAAAAATTTATCATTTCTTTAAATCAAATTTAAGTAAATAGTTAAGTCTTTTGTACTGTTAGATTAATTTTTGAAAACATATCATGAAATATTTTGTAATTATTTTTGGTAATTAGTTAGTTTTTGTCATAACTAGTATTTCTTGATAAGAGGTTTTTGTCATAACTACCTTTGTGAGATATAATTTGAGCCTAATTTCTCTTATTTAGAGTGAAACATATATTTTTTCTACTCCAAACACATTTTTTATTTCTTCAAATTTTTAGATGATCTCTATAGGTATTAGCATTGAATGTATGAATTTTTTTCTCATCTTAATAGAGTGTCGTATATTGTTTTTTATTATTTTTGCTTAGATTAAATGATTTGAGTAGAAATTGATAGTATATACTTTTATCTCATTCATGCATGACTGCTACAAAAAAAAAGATGTATCTAGGGTTACCTAAACCAAATCAAACAGAAAAGCCACAAAATTAACCACTCACCAAAATCCTAAAAAAATTGTACAATCTGTACATGGGTTAACTCTATAAAAAAACGATATATATTGAAAAGTATCTTCAGAAAAAAATAGAGAGATAAAGAATATATAGTATAATCTATATACTATGACCCACATTGCCTACAAAGTTTTGAGTAAAGGCTAATTACAAAAGAAAGATATAGGAAGTAATTCCCTAAAAAGTCATTGCACTTTCTTCATTTGTAAAAGGCATATATCTTGAAATTCTTTCTTAATGAGTTTGATTTATGCATTAAAATAATTTTTATATATGATATCTTTATAATTTATACATTTGATTCCTTTCATGAGATCAACATCAAAATAACACTTTGAGCATTTATTCTTTATACATATGCGAACATATTAGTTCATTTTTATACATCAATCTTTCGCATATAAATTAGTATGGGTGTTTGAACCCATAGAATTAAGTGTTTTGAGAGTATTGACTAGTAAGGAATAGAGTCGAAGCGAATTCGGATTTTAGACACTGATATTGGGTGAAATTAAATTGATACATTTTTATATGATATATGAAAATGATTTTCGACCAATTATTTTAATAAATCATGATTGCTTAAAGAGATTAAAATAAATTATGCATCATATTTTAATTATGATCTTAAAGGAGATTAAAAAGTATGAGACATTTTTATGATATGTTGTTTTCTTTTATTCTTAAAAGTTAATTTTTAATTTTGTTGTAATTTTAGTTTTTAAGTTGATTGTTTTTATTATTTATTTTAATTTTTACATTTAGTTCAATGTTTGTGGGTATCATTACTGAAAACCCTCACGAGACTCAAACTCGTCCACTAGGGCAACCTAGGGGTTTAAAGGCTTGTTGCATAGGCTAAATGCAATTGTGTCAATCCACGGAAGTGATTTAGGATAGTTTAATTTTTAGTTTTTATCGCTTCTATTTCTAAGGGATTAGCAAAAAGCTCGTTGGGGGTTGTGATGAGTGCTCAAAAAGCACTAAAATTACCATGATTTTATGCACATTAATTGTTTAAAAATATATATATTTATATGATTTTATCATATATTTATATAAATCTGTCTTTTTGGAATCACGGGTATATTTATTCTTTTTCAGTTATTTTTGCTTAAAAACCTAACTTAAAGACTAAAAAAGGAATATGGGAGGAAATACATCACAAATATATTCATAATTAAATGAGGAAAGGTAAAAAAATATGAAAAAATTGGACCAAATGGGTCAAAAAGGAGGAAAACGCGCATGAATGCGCCCAGCTGCGCCAGCCAACGCGCGCGCCGCACTAGCACAACATCCAATCGTACCGAGCAACGCACGCGCTGCACCAGCACAGTGCCTAGTCACACCGAGCAACACGCGCACCACGCTAGCACATCGCCTAGTCGTGCCGAGCAATGCGTGCGCCGTGCCAGCACAACGCCCAGTCTGCGCGCGCCTGCTCTCCATTCCTCGCACTCCACCGCCCCCAATGTCAGCATGACATCATCAATGATTTCATCATTCACTACTCTACGTTTCCACCATTTTTTATCATTTTTTCACCCACTTTTTCTTCTTCTCCTCACCTATAAATACCTCCATTCTCTTCACTTCATACCACACCTAAAAACCCATCTTCTCTTCTCTTTCTTTCTCTCCTTTCTTAGTTTTTAGCTTTTCTTAGTTAGCTTTTCTTAGTTTTAGAGTTCTTCTCTTTTTGAGAAGAACTAATTATATTTTTGTAATTTATTTGCTTTTTTATTCAATAAATGGGAGTGCAAATTCCATTTGAAGGTTTTCTAGCAACATGAATAGCATCAAAGTACTGTAAGGATTTTATTTTCTTTGTAGTTATTTTTTATGCTTTATTCTTACATGTTATATTTAATTTGTCTGTGATTAAATTTAACTTTGCTGGCTGTTTGTAAACATGATATAATAACAATGTTGTTATGCTTGCGAAATATTAAATAGGTAAAAAACTCTAAAATGAATTGAATTTATTTTTATTCAAGATTTTATATTAAGAATGTTAGAGAGAAATATATTATTTTTCATTACAAACTTAAATCTGAAAATTAGATTTTAAGATTTAGTTATTCGATCTAATTTAGAGTAATGCTTTTTTATTTGTTGGTACAATCGCCCAGTAGTTAGAGTGAAGCTCTATTTCAAAAGTTTTTATAAGAATTATTATCTAAAAATGTATTGACAACGTGTTTTTAGTAGTGGTTTTAAACTTGAAAGTTAGTACTCGGATAATTAAATTCTTAAGTTTAATTAAATTGTCTAACCCCACCAAAGGTGACATTTAAATGGTTCATTTTCAATCTCTTATAAAAAAAAGAATTAATTTAATTAACCAAATTAGTTATCAACCCCACTCATACATGTTAATTGATTTGTTTAGTTAACAAAAAATATCTAACCCCACCAAAGGTGGTATTCATATAAAAAAGAGAGAATCAATAAATATCAATTTATATCTTTAATAACCTAAATAATATGAGCAAGCATAATTAATTTAGTTATTGTATCCATAAATACTCAACTATTATAAATGATAAAATTTTCATAAATATTTATTGAATCGGTATCTATGTTTATTTTTATGTTATTAGATTAGAAACACAAAAACCCAAATATCGTGACAGGATGTTTAGGATTTAATTTCGTTTTTAAAAGTTTGAATAAATAAATTAAAAACCACATATATTCCTTCCTTAGATCGACCTTGGGAGTATACTTATCATTTTCTATGAAATGATTTGTGCACTTGTGAGAGTTTGATAAATATAAAACCAAAGTATTGGCAGGATCGATAATGTCGGTTTTGCTCATCACTAACCATAGAAATCGAAATCACAGGGCAACTTAGGTAAATATCATTGTGACAAATGTTGCACAGGAAAATTGGGCATTAAATCAAGACAAAAACAAAGTTCCTCACCCATGAGGTTGCTTGAAATCTAATTGGACTATATTAATGAAGCAAAATTGTATTTTTAAGATATGCATCTAAATCAAGCAACCAAGATTTAATGAGTATAGAGAATAAGTTAGGTTATGATTTCTTTTGATAAAAATACTTGACACAACATTGCATTAATATCAATGAAGTAACCAAGATTTATATCCCAAGGTAACATGGTACGGTTGGTCACTAAACTAAGCCAAGATTTGTGTTTTGATATGTGAGCCAACATAGATTCCAATTTGTTGAAAAATGAATCATGCTATTAGGGTAACAAATGAAGAAAGGAATATATAAATAGAGCTAAGAGACGAGAAGGAAGCTTTTGGTTCAATATAACCATAGAATTATAAACCACATCGTAACTTAAATTCAATTTATCGTATTAATCGAGCAAAAAATCATGTAAATATCATTTTTCAAAATGTTGCACATTCTAAATGGACAATAAATCAAGAAAAAAGCAAAGTTTCTCACCCATGAGATTGCATGAAATCTAATTGGACTATATTAATGAAGCAAAAATTTAATTTTAAGACATACACTTGAATCAAGCAACCAAGATTTAAGGAGCTTAAAAATAAGTTATGTTATGATTTCTTTTGACAAAAATACTTGAGCCAACATCGCGTAAATATCATGGCAACAAGCTACTTAAGTCATGTTACCAAAATCAAAGCCAAAAATATTACACATTAGGACCATATAAGAAAATAGATGGAACCAAGATTAATAATCTCATAATGTATTCTCAAGTCTTATTGGCTAGTAACATAAAGTAAATATATTGCCAACATATAAAAAAACAAGTAATACAAAACTACAAAAATAAAAACTATCTAGAAACTTGAGGAATTGGAGATCAATCTTGATCATACAAGTTGAGCCAATATCATGTAAATATTATGGTCTCAAGGTAGCATGACATAGTTGGCCTATAAATCAAGCCAAAATTCAAGTTTATACTCAATGAGGTAACTATGATTTATGTCCCAATGTAGCATGGTATGGTTGGTCACTAAACTAAGCCAAGATTGGTGTTTTGATACTTGAGTCAACTTAGATTCCAATTTTTCGAAAAATAAATCAAGCTATTAGGAAAACAATTGAACCAAGGAATATAGATATATAGTTAAGAGACGAGGAAGCTAATGATCGATCTCACTATAGAATTCTAAACCACAAGGTAACTTAGATTCAACTTGTGCTAGTAATCAAGCAAAAAATCATGTAAATATCATTGTGACAATGGTTACACAGGCTAATTGGACAATAAATCAAGACAAAATCAAAGTTCCTCACCCATGAGGTTGCTTGAAATCTAATTGGACTATATTAATGAAGCAAAAATGAATTTTTAAGATATGCATCTAAATCAAGCAACCAATATTTAATGAGCTTAGATAATAAGTTTGGTTATGATTTCTTTTGACAAAAATACTTGGGATAACATCACATAAATATCAATGAGGTAACAAAGATTTATATCTCAAGATAACATGGAATTGTTGGTCACTAAACTAAGCCAAGATTGGTGTTCTGATACATGAGCCAACTAAGATTCCAATTTGTTGGAAAATGAATCAAGCTATTATGGTAGCAAATGAACCAAGCAAAATAGATATAGAGCTAAGAGAGGAGAAAGCTTATAGTTTTATATAACTATAGAATTCTAAACCACAAGGAAACTTAGATTCAATTTATCGTACTAATTGGCAAACTATCTAGTAAATATCATTGTCACAAATGTTGCACATTCTAATTGGACAATAAATCAAGCAACCAAGATTTAAAGAGTTTAAGAAAAAGGTAGGCTAAGATTTCTTTTGGAAAAAAAAAATACTTGAAGACCAGTATCATCAAGTAAATATAATGCCAACATACAAAAATAGGTAATACAAAACTACAAAAATCAAAACCATCTAGAACCTCCAGTAAGCTTTGGTATGGTTAGCCTATGAAATTTAAGCCAACATCACATAAATATTATGGTCTCAAGGTAGCATCGTATACTTAGCCTATTATTCAAGCAAAATTTTAAGTTTCTACTCAATGATGTAACCAAGATTTATGTACCAAGGTAACATGGTATGGTTGTTCTCTAAACTAAGCCAAGATTAATGTTTGAAATGAGAGTTTACTTAGATTCGAATTTGTCAAAAAATGAATCAAGCTATTAAGACAACAAATGAACCAAACCAAATAGATGTAGAGCTAAGAGACAAGGAAGGTTATGGTTCGATCTACAACCATAGAATTCTAAACCATAAGGCAACTTAGATTCAATTTATCGTAGTAATGGAGAAAAAATCAAGTAAATATCATTTTCACAAATGATATACCACCTAATTAGATATTAAGTAAAGATAAAAACAATGTTACTTACCTATAAGGTTCCTTGAAATCTAATTAGATTATATTGATGAAGAAAAAATGTATTTTTAAGACATACAGTTGAATCAAGCAATGTAGATTAAAAGGCGAGGAAGCTTATGGTTCAATCTAACAATATAATTTTAAACCGCAAGGCAACTTAGATTCAACTTTTAGTAGTAATTTAGCCAGAATATCATGTAAATATCATTGTGACAAATGTTGTACAGCCTAATCAGACAATAAATCAAGACAAAAATAAAGTTTCTCATCTATGAGGCAGGTTAAAATCTACTTGGACTATATAATGATGAAAAATGCATTATTAAGACATGCATCTTATAAGATCATAGCTAGAGCTAAGAATATTAGTCTCATAATGTACCCTCTAGTCCATTTGGCCAATAACATCAAGTAAATATAATGCCAAGATACAAAACAAGTATTACCAAACTACGAAAATCAAAACCATCTACAACCTTGAGAAAGCTTTGGTCAATATTGATAATGCAAGTTGATCCAACATCATGTAAATATTATGGTCTCAAGGTAGTATGGCATGGTTAGCCTATTCATTAAGCCAAAATCCAAGTTTCTACTCAATGAGGTAACCAAGATTTATGTACCAAGATAGCATGGTATGGTTGGTCTCTAAACTAAGCCAAGATTAATGTTTTGGAAACGTGAGTTAACTTATATTTGAATTTTGTGAAAAACGAATCAAACTATTAGGACAACAAATGAACCAAGCCAAATAGAAATAGAGCTAAGAGATGAGGAAACTTATGGTTCAATCTAACCATAGAATTTTAAACCAAAATGCAATTTAGATTCAACTTATCATAGTAATTGAGCAAAAAATTATGTAAATATCATTTTTCCAAATGTTGTATAGCCTAAATTGACAATAAATCAAGACAAAATCAAAGTTTCTCACCCATTACTTTGCTTGAAATCTTATTGGACTATATTAATGAGGCAAAATTGTATTTTTAAGCATACACTTGAATCAAGCAACCTAAATTTAAAGAGCTTAAAGAATATGTTAGGTTATGATTTCTTTGGAAAAAAATAATTAAGCCAACATCGTGTAAATATCAAGGCAACAAGTAGCTTAAGTCATGTGACCATAGGCAAAGCCAAAAATATTAGAAATTTTGGTCATATAAGAAAATAGATAGAGCTAAGATTATTAATCTTTTAATGTAGCCTCACTCAAATGGTAGCATGGTATGGTTGGTCACTAAAGTAAGCCAAGATTATTGTCTTAATAGGTGAGCCAACTTAGATTCCAATTTTTTGAAAAATGAATCAAGCTATTGAGACAAAAAATGAACCAAGGAAAATAGATATAGAGCTAAGATATGAGGAAGCTTTTGGTTCGATCTAACCAAAGAATTTTAAACCATAAGGAAACTTAGATTCAACTTTTTGTAGTAATTGAGCAAAAATTCATGTAAATATCATTGTCTCAAATGTTGCACGGCCTAATTAGACAATAAATCAAGACAAAAACAAAGTTTCACATCCATGAGGCAAATTGAAATCTACTTGGGCTACATTAATGAAGTAAAAATGCATTTTTAAGATATACATCTGAATTAAACAATCTAGATTTAATGAGTTTAGAGAATAAGTTAAGTTATGATTTCACTTGACAAAAATACTTTTGCCAAAATCGTGTAAATATCAAGACAAAAAGTAGTTTAAGCCATATGACCATAGTTAAAGCAAAGAGTATTAGACATTTTGATCATATCAGACAATAGATAAAGCCAAGAATATTAGTGTCATAATGTAGCCTCAAGTCCTATTGGTTAGTAACATCAAGTAAATATAATTCAACCATACAAAAAAGCAAGTAATATCAAACTACGAAAATCAAAACCATCTAGAAACTAGAAGATGTTTTGATCAACCGTGATCATCCAAATTGTGCCAACATGATGTAAATATTATGGCTTCAAGGTAGCATGGCATGGTTGGCCTATAAATCAAGCAAAATTCAAGTATCTACTCAATGAGGTAACCAAGATTTAAGTCCCAAGGTAGCATGGTATGGTTGGTCACTAAACTAATTCAAGATTGATGTTTTGATACATGAGCCAACTTAGATTTCAATTTGTTGACAAATGAATCAAGCTATTAGAACAACAAATGAACCAATGAAAATAGATATAAAGCTAATAGACAAAGAAGCTTAAGGTTCAATCTAACCATAGAATTATAAACCACAAGGTAACTTAGATTCAATTTATCATCATAATCGAGCAAAAAATCAGGTAATTATCATTTTCCCATAGTATTGCCCGGCCTAAGCTTCAAATCTAATTGGACTATATTAATGAATCAAAAATGTATTTTTGAGACTTACACTTGAATCAAGAACCCTAGATTTAAAGACCTTAAAGAATAAGTTAGGTTATGATTTTTTTTGACAAAAATACTTGAGCCAACATCGAATAAAAATAAAGGAAACAAATAGCTTAAGTCATGTGACCATAGTGAAAGCCAAGAATATTAGACATTTTGATCAAATAAGACAATAGGTAGAGATAATAATATTAGTCTCATAATGTAACCTCAAGTCCTATTAACATTAAGTAAATGTAATGCAAACATACAAAAAAAATCAAGTAATACCAAATTACAAAAATCAAAACCATCTAGAAACTGGAGGAAATTAGATCATTCTTGATCATGCAAGTTGAACCAACATCATTTAAATATTATGGTCTCAAGTTAGCATGGCATGGTTGGCCTATATATCAAGCCAAAATTCAAGTTTTTATTCAATGAGTTAACTAAGATTTATGTCCCAAGGTAGCATGGTATGGTTAGTCACTAAATTAAACCAAGATTGATGATTTGATACATGAGCCAAGTTAGATTCCAATTTGTTGGTAAATGAATCAAGCTATTAGGATAATAAATGAACCAAGCATAATAGATATAAAGCTAAGAGGCGAGGAAGCTTATGGTTCAATATAACCATAGAATTTTAAACCACACAGAAACTTAGAATCAATTTATTGTAGTAATCTATCAAAAAATCATGTAAATATAATTTTCCCAAATGTTGCATGGCCTAATTGGACAATAAATTAACACAAAAAAATGTCCTCACCCATGAGGTTGCTTGAAATCAAATTGGACTATAATAATGAAGAAAAATATAATTATAAGACATACACTTAAATCAAGCAACCAAAAAATAAAGAGCTTAAAAAATAAGTTAGGTTATGATTTCTTGTGACAAAAATACTACAGCTTACATTGGGAAAATATCATGAGAACAAGTAGTTTAAGTCATGTGAACAAAATCAAAGCCAAGAATATTAGACATTTTGATCATATAAAACAATATATAAAGCCAAGATTATTAATCTCATAATGTAGCCTCAAGTCCTATTGGCCAGTAACATCAAGTAAATATAATGCCAAAATAAATTAAAAAAAACAAATAATACCAAACTACAAAAATCAAAACCATCTAGAAACTTAAGGAAGTTTAGATCAATCTTGATCATGCAAGTTGAGCCAATATCATGTAAATATTCTGGTCTCAAGGTAGCATGACATGGTTGGCTTATAAATCAAGCCAAAATTCATGTTTCTACTCAATGAGGTAACCAAGATTTATGTCCCAAGGTAGCATGGTATGGTTGGTTACTAAACTAAGCCAAGACTGACATTTTGATACATAAGCCAACTTAGATTAATATTTGTTGATAAATGAATCAAGTTATTAGGATAAGAAATGAACCAAGCATAATAGATATAAAGCTAAGAGACAAGGAAGCTTATGGTTCAATATAACCATAGAATTTTAAACCACACAGCAACTTAGATTTAATTTATTGTAGTAATCGATTAAAAAATCATGTAAATATAATTTTACCAAATGTTGCATGGCCTAATTGGACAATAAATTAAGACAAAAAAATCTTCTCACCCATGAGGTTGCTTGAAATCTAACTGGATTATATTAATGAAGCAAAAATGTAATTTTAAGACATACAATTAATCAAGCAACCAAGAATTAAAGAGCTTAAAAAATAAGTTAGGTTGTGATTTCTTTTGAAAATAATACCTAAGCCAACATCGCGAAAATATCAAGACAATGAGTAGTTTAAGTTATGTGAACAAAATCAAAACCAAGAATATTAGACATTTTGATCATATAAAACAATAGATAGAGTCAAGATTATTAATAACATAATGTAGCCTCAAGTTCTATTGGCTAGTAACATCAAGTAAATATAATGCCAACATTCAAAAAAACTAATAATACCAAACTACGAAAATCAAAACCATCTAAAAGCTTGAGGAAGTTTAGATCAATGTTGATCATGCAAGTTGAGCCAATATCATGTAAATATTATGGTCTCAAGGTAGCATGACATGGTTGGCCTATAAATCAAGCCAAAATTCATGTTTCTAATAAATGAGGTAACCAAGATTTATGTCCCAAGGTAGTATGGTATGATTGGTCACTAAATTAAGCCAAGATTGATGTTTTGATACATGAGCCAACATAGATTACAATTTGTCGTAGGATAACAAATAAACCAAGGAATATAGATATATCGCTAATAGAAGAGGAAGTTTATGATTGATCTAACCATAAGGCAACTTAGATTCAACTTATCATAGTAATCGAGAACAAAATCATGTAAATATCATTGTCACAAATATTGCACGGCGTAATTTGACAAAAATCAAGACAAAAACAAAGCTCTTCACGAATGAGGTTGCTCGAAATCTACTTGGACTATATTAATGAAGCAAAAATGTATTTTTAAGATATGCATTAAATCAAGCAACCAAGATTTTATGAGTTTAGAGAATAAGTTAGGTTATGATTTATTTTGAAAAAAATGCTTGAGCCAATATAGCATAAATATCAACGTAACAAGTAGTTTAAGTTAGGTGCCCAAAATAAAAGCCAAGAATATTAGACATTTTCATCATATCAGAAAATAGATAAAGCCAAGAATATTAGTCTTAAAATGTATCCTCAAGTCTTATTGACCAATAACATCAAGTAAATACAATGCAAACATACAAAGAAACAAGTAATACCAAACTACGAAAATAAAAACCATCTAAATACTCAAGGAAGCTTAGATCAATCTTGATCATGCAAGTTGAGCCAACATCATGTAAATATTATGGTCTCAAGGTAGCATGGCATAATTGCCTATAACTCAATCCCAAATTCAAGTTTTTACTCAATGAGATAACCAAGATTTATGTCCCAAGGTAGCATGATATGGTTGGTCACTAAATTAAGCCAAGATTGATGTTTTCATACATGAGCCAACATAGATTACAATCTGTCATAGGATAACAAATGAACCAAGGAATATAGATATATAGCTAACAGAGGAGAAAGTTTATGATCGATCTAACCATAGAATTCTAAACCACAAGGCAACTTAGATTCAACTTCTCGTAGTAATCGAGCACAAAATCATGTAAATATCATTGTCACAAATATTGCACGACCTAATTTAACAAAAAAAAACAAGACAAAAACAAAGCTCCTCACCAATAAGGTTGCTTGAAATCTACTTGTACTATATTAATGAAGCAAAAATGTATTTTTAAGATATGCATCTAAATCAAGCAACCCATATTTAATGAGTTTAGAGAATAAGTTATGTTATGATTTCTTTTGACAAAAAGACTTGAGCCAACATAGCATAATTATCATGGCAACAAGTAGTTTAAGTTAGGTGACAAAAATAAAAGCCAAGAATATTAGACATTTTCATCATAGCAGAAAATAGATAAAGCCAAAAATATTAGTCTTAACATGTAGCCTCAAGTCTTATTGACTTGATGAAGCTTAGGAAAAAAAACAAGCAATACCAAAAATATAAAACCATCTAAATACTCGATGAAGCTTAGATCAATATTGATCATGCAAGTTCAGCCAACATCATGTAAATATTATGGTCTCTAGGTAGCATGGCATGATTGGCCTATAATTTAAGCCCAAATTCAAGTTTTTCTCAATACAGTAACCAAGATTTTTGCCCCAAGCTAACATGGTATGGTTTGTCTCTAAACTAAGCCAAGATTGATGTTTCAATACATGAGCCAACATAGATTTCAATTTTTCGAAATATAACAACTATTAGGACAACAAATAAACCAAGCCAAATAGATATAGAGCGAAGAGACGAGGAAGCTTATGGTTCGTTCTAACCATTGAATTTTAAACCACAAGGAAATTTAGATTCAACTTATCGTACTAATTGATGAGTGCTCAAAAAGCACCAAAATTACCATGATTTTATACACATTAATTGATTAAAAATATATATATTTATATGTTTTATCATATTTTTATATAAATTTGTCGTTTTTGGAATCATGGGTATTTTTATTGTTTTTCAGGTATTTTCGCTTAAAACGTAACTTAAAGACTCAAAGAGGAATACTGGAAGCAATACATCACAAATATATTAATAAATAAATGAGGAAAGGTCAATAAATATCGAAAAATTGGACAAAATGGATCAAAAGGAGGAAATCGCGCCGCCCAGCTGCCCAGCCGCCCCCGCGTACACCCACGCCTGCGCACACCCACGCCCACACTTGCGCGCGCCCACACACACTCCTACTTCCATTTTCACGCGTACTCATGCTACCTCGTGCGCGCGCCCCAACCATTTCTCCCCATTTTTGCGAGCAACCGCCCCCATGACGTCATGCTGACATCATTAATGATGTCACTATCACCACTCCGTGTTTTCATCATTTTTTAACATTTTTCACCCACTTTGTCCCCCCATTCTCACCTATAAATACCCCCCTTCTCTTCACTTGTAAACATACCTCAAAACCATTCTTCTCTTCTCTTTCTTTCTCTCATTTCTTAGTTTTTAAGCTTTTCTTAGTTTATTTCTTAGTTTTTAGTTTTTTCTTAGTTAATTTCTCTTAGTTTTAGAGTTCTTCTCTTTTTGAGAAGAACTAGTTATGTTTTTGTAATTTATTAGCTTTTTCATTCAATAAATGTGAGTGCAAATTCCGTTTCGAGGTTTTCCAACTACAGGAATAGCATCGAAGTTCTGTAAGGATTTTATTTTCTTTACAGTTATTTTTTATGCTTTATTCTTACATGTTATATTTAATTTGTCTGTGATTAAATTTAACTGTGCTAGCTATTTGTAAACATGATATAATAATAACGTTGTTATGCTTACGAAATATTAAATAGGTAAAAATATCTAAAATGAATTGATTTTATTTTTATTCAATATTTTATATTAAGAATGTTAGAGAGAAATATATTATTTTTCATTACAAACTTAAATCTAAAAATTAGATTTTAAGGTTTAATTATCCGGTCTGATTTAGAGTAGTGCTATTTTATTTGTTGGTACAATTTCCCAGTAGTTAGAGTGAAGCTCTATTTTCAAAATTTTTTATAAGAATTATTATTTGAAAATGTATTGACAACATGTTTTCAGTAGTGGTTTTAAAACTTGAAAGTTAGTACTCGGATAATTAAATTCTTAGGTTTAATTTGGACACCTTGAATAAAGTTTAAACTGTCTAAGTCCACCATAGATGGCATTTAAATGGTTCATTTTCAATCTCTTAGAAAAAAGGAATTAATTTAATTAACCAAATTAGTTATCAACCCCACCCATAGGTGTTAATTGATTTGTTTAGTTAACAAAGAATATCTAACCCCACCAAAGGTGGCATTCATATAAAAAAGGGAGAATCAATAAAATATCAATTTATATCTTTAATAACCTAAATAATATGAGCAAGCATAATTAACTTAGTTATTATATCCATAAATACTCAACTATTATAAATGATAAAATTTTCATAAATATTTATTGAATCGGTATCTATGTTTATTTTTATGTTATTAGATTATATTTATTTAATCTGTATCTATGTTTATTTTTATGTTATTAGATTAGAAACACAAAAACCAAACTATCGTGACAGGATGTTTAGGATTTAATTTCGTTTTTAAAAGTTTGAATAATAAATCAAAAACCACATATATTCCTTCCTTAGATCGACCTTGGGAGTATACTAATCATTTTATACGATATGATTCATGCACTTGTGAGAGTTTTATAAATATTAAATATAAAACCACAGTATTAGCAGGAATCGGCGATGCCAGTTTTCGCTCATCACTAATCGAGCAAAAAATCATGTAAATATCTTTTTTCAAAATATTGCATAGCCTAATTAGACAATAAATCAAGACAAAAATAAAGTTTCTCACCTATGAGGTTGTTTAAAATCTAATTGGACTATATTAATGAAGCAAAATTGTATTTTTAAGACATACACTTGAATCAAGCAACATAGATTTAAAGAGCTTAAAGAATAAGTTAGGTTATATTTTCTTTTAACAAAAATACTTGAGCCAACATTGTATAACTATCAAAGGAACAAGCAACTTAAGTCATGTGACCATAGTCAAAACCAAAAATATTAGTCATATTGATCATATAAGAAAATAGATAGAACCATGATTATTAATCTTATAAAGTAGGCTCAAGTTCTATGGGCTAGTAACATCAAGTAAATATAATGTCAACATACAAAAACAAATAATACCAAACTATGAAATCAAAACCATCTAGAAAATCGAGGAAGATTTGGTCAATCTTGATAATGCAAGTTGAGCCAACATAATGTAAATATTATGGTCTCAAGGTATCATGGCATGGTTGGCCTATTAATCATGCAAAAATTAAAGTTTCTACTCAATGAGGCAACCAAGATTTATGAACCAAGGTAGCATGGTATGGTTGATCTCTAAACTAAGCCAAGATTAATATTTTGGAATCGTGAGTTAACTTAAATTCGATTTTTTTGAAAAATGAATCAAGTTATTAGGACAACAAATGAACAAAGCCGAATAGATATAGAGCTAAGAGACGAGGAAGCTTATGGTTTGATCTAACCATTGAATTCTAAACCATAAGGCAACTTAGATTCAATTTATCGTAGTAATTGAGCAAAAATCATGTAAATATCATTTTCACAAATGTTCCACCACCTAATTGGATATTAAATCAAGACAAAAACAAAGTTCCTCACCCATGAGGTTGCTTGAAATCTAATTGGACTATATTGATGAAGCAAAATGTATTTTTAAGACATACACTTGATTCAAGAAACCTAGATTTAAAGGCGAGGAAGTTTGTGGTTCGATCTAACAATAGAATTTTAAACCACAAGGCAACTTAGATTCAACTTCTCATAGTAATTGAGCAAAAACTCATGTAAATACCATTGTCACAAATGTTATATTGCCTAATCGAACAATAAATCAAGACAAAAATAAAGTTTCTCATCCATGAGGTGGCTTAAAATCTACTTGGACTATATTAATGAAGCAAAAATGCATTATTAAGACATGCATCTAAATCAAACAACATAAATTTAATGAGGTAAAGAATGAGTTAGGTTTTGATTTCTTTTGACAAAATTACTTGAGCCAACATTGTATAAATATCAAGGCAACAAGCTATGTAATTCATGTGACCATAGTTAAAGCCAAGTATATTAGACATTTTGATCATATAAGATTAATGATAGAGCTAAGAATATTAGTCTCATAATGTACCCTCTAGTCCAATTGGCAAGTTTCATCATGTAAATATAATGCCAACATACAAAAACAAATAATACCAAACTACAAAAATAAAAACCATATACAAACTCAAGTAAGCTTTGGTAAATCTTGATAATGCAAGTTGAGCCAACATCAAATAAATATAATGGTCTCAAGGCAGCATAGCATGTTTGGCTTATTCATCAAGCCAAAATTCAAGTTTCTACTCAATGAGGTAACCAAGATTTATGTACCAAGGTAGCATGGTATGGTTGGTCTCTAAAATTTGCCAAGATTAATGTTTAGGACATGTTACTTAACTTAGATTAAAATTTGTAGAAAAATGAATCAAGCTATTAGGATACCAAACTAACCAAGCCAAATAGATGTAGAGTTAAGAGACGAGAAAGCTTATGGTTCGATCTAACCATTAAATTCTAAACCACAAGGAAACTTAGATTCAATTTATTGTAGTAATAGAGAAAAAATCATGTAAACATTTTCCCAAATGTTCCACCACCTAAATAGATATTAAATAAAGACAAAAACAAAGTTCCTCACCCATAAGGTTGCTAGAAATCTAATTGGACTATATTGATGAATCAAATATGTATTTTTAAGACATACATTAGAATCAAGCAACCTAGATTTAAAGAGCTTAAAGAATAAGTTATGATTTCTTCTCAAAAAAATACTTGAGCAAACATCGCATGAATATTAAGGCAATAAGCAGCTCAAGTCATGTGACCATAGTTAAAACCAAGTTTATTAGACATTTTGATAATATCAAACAACAGATAGAGCCAAGAATATTAGTGTCATAATGTAGCCACAAGTCCTATTGACCAGTAACATCAAGTAAATATAATGTCAACATATAAAAACAAAGTAATACCAAACTACGAAAATCAAAACCATGTAGAACCTCAAGGAAGCTTTGGTTGATCTTGATAATGCAAATTTAGCCAACATTATGTAAATATTATGGTCTCAAGGTAGCTAATGAGTGCTTAAAAAACACTAAAATTATCATGATTTAATGTACTTTAATTGATTAAATAAATTTATATTTGTATGATTTTATCATATTTTTATATAAATTTGTTTTTTCGGAATCATGGGTATTTTTATTATTTTTCAAGTATTTTTGTTCAAAAATAAATTAGAGACACGAAGAAAAATAGTGGAGGCAATACATCAGAAATATATTGTGAAAAAAATGAGAAAAAGTCAAAAAGATGGAAAACAAATTGGATAAAATGGGTTAAAAATGTCAAAATGGTCTAGCTATCATGTGCAGCAACCCATCTGCACTACGTCCCACGCACACCAGCATGCGCAGCCACCCATTGCACCGAGTCCCACACACCCCAATGTGCCTAGCCACCTATCTACACCGAATCCCGCACACAATAGCCCATCCAGGTCAAGTCCCATGTGCACACATCCAATACATGCCCAGCACATGCACGCACACAACCGACACATGCCCAATCAGTGCACACAACCAACACATGCCTGCCACACTCCGCGTTGACTTCCACGCGCACGCACATGCCAACCACCCATCTGCCATGATTTTCGCACCCCATATGCGTCCAAATTCAAATTTTGAAATATTTTCCCCCATTTTTAGGCCTTTTCCTCAACTATAAAAGGACCCTCTTCCCCCATTCCAAAACACACAATTTTCTGAGCTCTTTCTCTCTCTAGCTTTCTCTCTCAAGAAAGTTTTCATTTTTTTAGTTTTTAGTTTTTGATTCAATAAGCGGAGATACAAATCCATTTAGAGATTTTGCAACGACAGAATTAACATCAAATTGTTGTAAGGATTCTTTTAAGGTATTATTTTAATGGATTCTTTATTGTTATCTTTTTATGTTTTATTCTTATATGTTATATTAAATTTAGCATGGTTGACTATTTGTAAATATGATATAATAATAACATTGTTATGCTTGCAAAATATTAAATGGGTAAAACATCTCTATAAAATAAATTGATTTTGTTTTTATTGAAGATTTTATATTAAGAATGTTAGAGATAAATATATAATTTTTCATTACAAACTTAAATCTGAAAGTTAGACTTTAAGGTTTAATTATCGGTCTGAATTAGAGTACTATTCTTTTATTTGTTGGTACAATCTCTCGATAGTTAGAGTGAAGCTCTATTTCAAAAGTTTTTGTAAGAACTGTTATTCAAAAATGTATTGACAACATATTTTCAATAATGATTTTAAAACTTGAAAGTTAGTACTTGGGTAATTGAATTCGTAGATTTAATTTGGACACTTTGAATAAAGTCTAATTATTTGACTCCGCTAAAGCTGTGATTAGATGGTTTGTAATTTTCTTAGAAATAAAGCTAAAATTTAATATTTAATTAATTAATAGCCTCGCCTAAGGATATTGTTAGTTAATATTAAACAAAAGAATTTGGGTCCCACCTAAGCACACTTTTATACCAAAAAGAAAAAATCAATAAATATTCAATTTATATCTTTAATAACTTAAATAATATAAGCAAGCATAATTAACTTAATTATTATATCATTAAATACTCTATTTTATAAATGATAAAATTTGTATTATTATTTATTGAATCTATATTTATGTTATTAGATTAGGAAATAAACAAACCAAAATATCGTGACAGAATATTTTGGATTTAATTTCATTTTTAAGATTTTGAATAATAAATTTAAAACCACATATAATACTTCCTTAGATCGATATAGGAAGTATACTTATAGTTTTCTATAAAATGATTCATACACTTGTGAGAGTTTTGCAAATAATAAAACAAAAAGGATATTTTGCAAGATCGGTATTTGTAATGTCAGTATTGTAGCTCATCAATTTTTTGAAGTTTTTGTTTTATTATTTGTAATAACTCTCGATGAGCACATACGCAACACGATGCGAACATGTGTTGGCACGCACAGAAGTCAGTGTGGCGTGTGCCGATCATGTGCTGGTGGTGTTCGTTTGCTGGGCATGTGCGTGTGTTGGGCGTGTGCCGACCATGTGTGGGCATGTGTTGGCGTATGCTGGACGTGCACGTGCGGGACTTGGCACAGATGGGCTATTGCATGCGGGATTCGACACAGATGGATGGCTTTGCACGGGATTTCAGCCATTTTGTTCAATTTTTCCATCTTTTTGACTTTTTCTCATTTTTTTCTCAATATATTTGTGATGTATTGCCTATAATATTTTTCTTCATGTCTTTAAGCTATTCTTGAATGAAAATACATGAAAAACAATAAAAATACTCCAATTCAGAAAAGACAAATTTATATAAAAATATGATAAAATCATACAAATATAAATCTATTTAATCAATTAAAGTACATTAAATCATGGTAATTTTAATGCTTTTAAGCACTCATCAATATCATGACATGGTTAGCCTATTCATCGTGCCAAAATTCAAGTTTATACTCAATGAGATAACCAAGATTTTTGTAACAAGGTAGCTTGGTAAGGTTGGTCTCTAAGCTAAGCCAAAATTAATATTTTGGATACGTGAATCAACTTAGATTCCAATTTTTCGAAAAATTAATCAAGCTATTGGGACAAAAAAATGAACCAAGGAAAATAGATATAGAGTTAAGAGATGACGAAGCTTATGGTTTGATGTAACCATAGAATTTTAAACCACAACGCAACTTAGATTTCACTTATCGAAGTAATCAAGCAAAAAATCATGTAAATATCATTTTTTTCAAATATTGCATAGCCTAATTAGATAATAAATCAAGACAAAAACAAAGTTCCTCACCCATAAGGTTTCTTGAAATCTAATTGGATTATATTATTGAAGCAAAATTGTATTTTTAAGACATACACTTGAATCAAGAAACTTAAATCTAAAGAGCTTAAAGAATAAGTTAGGTTATGATTTCTTTTGATAAAACTTCTTAAGCCAATATCGTGTAAATATCAAGGAAACAAGCAGCTTAAGTGATGTGACCATAGTCAAAGAAAAAAATATTTGACATTTTGATCATATAAGAAAATAGATAGAGCCAAGATTATTAATCTTATAATGTAGCCTCAAGTTCTATTAGCTATTAACATCAAGTAAATATAATACCAATATACAAAATCAAGTAATACCAAACTACGAAAATCAAAACAATCAAGAAACTCGACGAAGCTTTAGTCAATATATATCATGAAAATTGAGCCAACATCGTGTAAAATTTATGGTCTCAAGGTAGCATGGCATGGCTGGCCTATAAATCAAGCCAAAATTTAAGTTTTTATTGAATAAGGTAAATAAGATTTATAGTATGGTTGGTCACTAAACTAAGCCAAGATTAATGTTTTGACATGGCTGACTCAAACGTTGCATAGCCTAATTGGACAAAAAAATCAAGACCAAAACAAAGTTTCTCAATCTTGATAATGCAAGTTGAGCCAACATCATGTAAATATTATGGTCTAAAGGTAGCATGGCTTGTTTGGCCTATTTATCAAGCCAAAATTCAAGTTTCTACTCAATGAAGTAACCAAGATTTACGTACCAAGGTAACATGATATGGTTGGTCTCTAAACTTTTCCAAGATTAATGTTTTGGATATATATGTGAGTTAACTTAGATTAAAATTTGTAGAAAAATGAATCAAGATATTAGAACAACAAATGAATGAAGCCAAATAGATATAAAGCTAAGAGATAAGGAAACTTATGGTTCGATCTAACCATTGAATTTTAAACCACAAGGAAACTTAGATTCAATTTATCGTAGTAATTGAGCAAAAATCATGTAAATATCATTTTCCCAAATCTTCCACCGCCTAAGTGGATATTAAATCAAGACAAAAACAAAGTTCCTCACCCATGAGGTTGCTAGACATCTAATTGGACTATTGATGAAGCAAAAATGTATTTTTAAGACATACACTTGAATCGAGCAACCTTAATTTAAAGAGCTTAGAGAATAAGTTAAGTTATGATTTCTTCTAACAAAAATACTTGAGCAAACATCGCGTGAATATTAAGGCAGCAAGCAACTTAAATCATGTGACAATAGTTAAAACCAAGAAGATTAGACATTTTGATAATATTAGACAATAGATAGAGCCATGAATATTAGTGTTATAATGTAGCCTCAAGTTCTATTGACCAATAACATCAAGTAAATATAATGCCAACATACAAAAACAAGTAATACCAAACTACGAAAATCAAAACCATCTAGAAGCTCGAGGAAGCTTTAGTCAATCTTGATAACGCAAGTTGAGCCAAAATCATGTAAATATTATGGTCTCAAGCTAGCATGGCATGGTTAGCCTATTCATCACCCCAAAATTCAAGTTCCTACTCAATGAGCTAACCAAGATTTATTTAACAAGGTAGTTTGGTATGGATGGTATCTTAACTAAGTCAAGATTAATGTTTTGAATACGTGAATCAACTTAGATTCTAATTTGTTGAAAAATTAATCAAGCTATTGGGACAAAAAATGTACTAAGCAAATTAGATATAGAGTTAGGAGACAACAAAGCTTATGGTTCGATATAACCATAGAATTTTAAACCATAAGGTAACTTAGATTTCACTTATTGTAATAATAGAGCAAAATATTATGTAAATATCATTTTTTCAAATATTGCATAGCCTAATTGGATAATAAATCAAGACAAAAACAAAGTTCCTCGGTGTTGCTTGAAATCTAATTGGATTATATTAATGAAGCAAAATTGTATTTTTAAGACATACACTTGAATTAAGAAACTTAAATCTAAATAGCTTAAAGAATAAGTTAGGTTATGATTTCTTTTGATAAAAATTCTTGAGCTAATATCATGTAAATATCAAGGCAACAAGTAGCTTAAGTCATGTGACCATAGTTAAAGCCAAGAATGTTAGACATTTTGATCATATAAGATTATAGATAGAGCTAAGAATATTAGTCTCATAATATACTCTCTAGTCCAATTGGCCAATAACATCAAGAAAATACAATGCCAACGTACAAAAATAAGTATTACCAAACTACAAAAATCAAAACCATCTAGAACCTCGAGGAAGCTTTGATCAATCTTGATAATGCAAGTTAAGCCAACATCATGTAAATATTATGGTCTCAAGGTAGCATGGCATGGTTAGCCTATTCATCACCCCAAAATTCAACTTTCTACTCAATGAGGTAACCAAGATTTATTTAACAAGATAGCTTAGTATGGTTGATCTCTAAACTAAGCTAAGATTAATGTTTTGAATACGTGAATCAACTTAGATTTCAATTTGTCCAAATCAAGTTATTGGGACAAAAAAATGAACCAAGGAAAATAGATATAGAGTTAAGAGACGACGAAGCTTATAGTTCGATATAACCATAGAATTTTAAACAACAAGGCAACCTAGATTCACTTATCGTAGTAATCAAGCAAAAACTTCATGTAAATATCATTTTTCCAAATATTGCATAGCCTAATTGGATAATAAAACAAGACAAAAACAAAGTTCCTCACCCATGAGGTTACTTGAAATCTAATTGGATTATATTAATGGAGCAAAATTGTATTTTTAAGACATGCACTTGAATCAAGCAACCTAAATCTAAAGAGCTTAAAGAATAAGTTAGGTTATGATTTATTTTGACAAAAATACTTGACGCAACATCATGTAAATATCAAGGCAACAAGCAGCTTAAGTCATGTGACCATAGTCAAACAAAAAATATTAGACATTTTGATAATGTAAGAAAATAGATAGAGCAAAGATTATTAATCTTATAATGTAGCCTCAAGTTCTATTGGATAGTAGCATCAAGTAAATATAATACCAACATACGAAAGCAAGTAATACCAAACTACAAAAATCAAAACCATCAAGAAACTTGAGGAAGCTTTAGTCAATATCGATGATGCAAATTGAGCCAACATCGTGTAATTATTATGGTCTCAAGGTAGCATGGCATGGTTGGCCTATAAATCAAGCCAAAATTCAAGTTTTTACTCAATGAGGTAACCAAGATTTATTTAACAAGCTAGCTTGGTATGGTATGGTTGGTCACTAAACTAAGCCAAGATTAATGTTTTGATATATGAGCTAACTTAGATTCCAATTTGTCAAAAAAATGAATCAAATTATTGAGACAACAAATGAACCAAGGAAAATAGATATAGAGCTAAGAGACGAGGAAGCTTTTGGTTCGATCTAGCCATAGAATGTTAAACCACAAGGCAACTTAGGTTAAACTTTTCGTAGTAATTGAGCAAAAAATCATGTAAATATCATTGTCTCAAATGTTGCACGGCCTAATTGAACAATAAATCAAGAAAAAAACAAAGTTTCTCATACATGCATTTTTAAGATATGCATCTGAATCAAGTTAGGTTATGATTTCAATTGACAAAAAAACTTTAGCCAACATCGTGTAACTATCAAGACAAAAAGTTGTTTATGCAATGTGACCATAGTTAAAGCAAAGAATATTAGACATTTTGATCATACCAGACAATAGAAATAGCCAAGAATATTAGTGTCATAATGTAGCCTCAAGTCCTATTGACCAGTAACATCAAATAAATATAATGCCAACATACAAAAACAAGTAATACCAAACTACAAAAATAAAACCATCATGAACCTCTAAGAAGCTTTGATCAATCTTGATAATGCAAGTTGAGCCAACATCATGTAAATATTATGGTCTCAAGGTAGCATGGCATGGTTAGCCAATTCATCGCGCCAAAATTCAAATTTCTACTCAATAAGGTAACCAATATTTATGTAACGACGTAGCTTGGTATGGTTGGTCTCTAAACTAAGCCAAGATTAATGTTTTGGATACGTGAATCAACTTAAATTCCAATTTGTCAAAAAATGAATCAAGCTATTAGGACAAAAAAATGAACCAAGGAAAATAGATATAGAGTTAAGAGACGACGAAGCCTATGGTTCGATCTAACCATAGAATTTTAAACCACAAGGAAACTTAGGTTCAACTTATCATATTAATCGAGCAAAAAATCATGTAAACATCATTTTTCCAAATGTTGCATTGCCTAATTGGACAATAAATCAGGACAAAAACAAAGCACCTCACCTATGAGGTTTCTTGAAATCTAATTGGACTATATTAATGAAGCAAAATTGTATTCTTAAGACATAAACTTGAATCAAGCAACCTACATTTAAAGAGCTTAAAGAATAAGTTAGGTTATGATTTCTTTTGATGAAAATTCTTAAGCTAATATAGTGTAAATATCAAAGCAACAAGCAGCTTAAGTCATGTGACCATTCTCAAAGCCAAAAATATTAGTCATTTTGATCATATAAGAAAATAGATAAAGCCAAGATTATTAACTTTATAAAGTATCCTCAAGTTCTATTGGCCATTAACATCAAGTAAATATAATGGCAACATACAAAAACAAGTAATACCACACTACGAAAATCAAAACCATCTAGAAACACTAGGAAGCTTTGGTCAATCTTGATCATGCAAGTTGAGCCAACATTATGTAAATATTATGGTCTTAGGGTAGCATGCTATGATTGGCCTTTACATCAAGCCAAAATTCAAGTTTCTACCATATAAGGTAGCCAAGATTTATGTCCCAAGGTAGCATGGAATGGTTGGTCTCTAAATTAAGTCAAGATTAATGTTTTGGATACGTGATTTTTCATAGTTTCCAATTTGTTGAAGAATGAATCAAGTTATTTGGACAACATACGAACCAAGGAAAATAGATATGAAGCTAAGAGACGAGGTGACTTATGGTTTGATTTAACCAAAGAATTTTAAACCATAAGGCAATTTAATTCCAACTTATAGTAATGGAGCAAACAATCATGTAAACATCATTGTTCCAAATGATGTACGATCTAGTTGGATAATAAATCAAGACAAAAACAAAGTTTCTCGCCCATGAGGTGGCTTGAAATCTACTTCGACTAAATTAATGAAGAAAAAATGCATTTTTAAGACATGCACATGAATCAAGCAACCTAGATTCAATGAGCTTAGAAAATGAGTCAGGTTAAGATTTCACTTAACAAAAATACATTTGTCAATGTCATGTAAATATCAAGGAAACAAATACTTTAAGTCATTTGACCATAGTTAAAGCCAAGAATATTAGACATTTTGATCATTTAAGATAATAGATAGAGTCAAGAATATTAGTCTCATAAAGTAGCCTCAAGTCCAATTGGCCAGAAACATCAAGTAAATATAATGCCAACATACAAAAACAAGTAATAATAGACTACGAAAATCAAAACTATCTAGAAACTCGAGAAAGCTTTGGTCAATATTGATCATGCAAGTTGAGCCAACACTATGTAAATATTATGGTCTCAAGGTGGCATGGATGGTTGACTTATAAATTAAGCCAAAATTCAAGTTTCTACTCAACGAGGTAACCAAGATTTATGTCTTAAGGTAGAATGGTATGGTTTGTCACTAAACCAAGCCAAAATTGATGTTTTGATAGATGAGCAACCTTATATTCCAATTTGTTGAAAAATGAATCAAGCTATTGGGACAACAAATGAACCAAGGAAAATAGATATAGAGCTAAGAGACGAGAAAGCTTATGGTTCGATCTAACCATGGAATTTTAAACCAAAAGACAACTTAGATTCAACTTTTTGTAGTAATCAAGCAAAAAATCATGTAAATATCATTGTCACAAATGTTGCACGACCTAATTGGATAATAAATCAAGATAAAACCATAGTTTCTCATCTATGAGGTAGCTTGAAATATACTTGGACTATATTAATGAAGCAAAAATGCATTTTTAAGACATGCATATGAATCAAGCAACCTAGATTTAATGAACTTAGAGAATGAGTTAGGTTATGAATTATTTTGACAAAAATACTTGAGCCAACATTGTTTAAATATCAAGGCAACAAGCAATTTAAGTCATGTGATCATAGTCAAAGCCAAGAATATTAGACATTTTGATCATATAAGATCATAGATAGAGCTAAGAATATTATTCTCATAATGTAGCCTCGAATCCAATTGGTGGTAATATCAAGTAAATATAATACCAACATACAAAAACAAGTAATACCAAACTATGAAAATCAAAACCATATAGAAACTCAAGAAAGCTTTGGTATCATACAAGTTAAGCCAACATCATGTAAAATATTATGGTCACAAGATAGCATGCTATGATTGGCCTATACATCAAGCCAAAATTCAAGTTTTTACTCAACGAGATATCCAAGATTTATGTCCCAATGTAGCATGGAATGGTTGGTCTCTAAACTAAGCTAAGATTTAGGTTATGGAGTTAACTTATTTGGTCCAAAAGGCCATTCTAATTGAGCCACCATCTAACGTGTAAATATCAAGGACTCGATGTATTTTGTTTAGCTCAGACTATAAAAAAGCCAATAATCTAATTTGCAATACAATGAGGTACTTAGGGTTTAGTTTGATCATATGGCAGATGCCTACATCATGCAGATTTCAAGAAAGAGTACGTAGTAAATTTAGGTCATGAATCAAGCACATTAGAATCAACGAAGTGATGATGTCATAATGTATTATGATCTTAATACAACATAACGATCTACCCGAATGTTAATTATGGGAGAGTTTTTTCACCCAAACCACAACCTGCAAGATCAAGTTCCAAGCAGAGAACTTGACAGCCCCCACAAATTACTAAACAAATGAAAATGTCAAAAATTACAAGTAACAATGATATACTGGAAAATATAAGTTAAATAGCAAAACCCTTCATAAAAATATTTGATAAATTCAAGAATTTATAATGTTAGATACATAAATACCTGTAGATATGGTTTTTTTTTGGCCTAAAGTCGTACAGTCGGGTCTTTCATTATTCAACGCGTTGAAATTTTGGTGGAAAGCAGGAAATAACGAAACTGATGGAATTGATCGAGAGTGAAAGTGACAAATGAGTAGTGTCTTTTATGATTTTGGTCTAATTAGGATAATATTTGAGATGATTAGTTAAATTGAAAGTGAAAGAGAACGGATTGATTCAATTACAGTTGGAAGGATGAAAGATACCAGTAACGTTGACAGTCAAAGAGTACCGACATTGAATCTTTGAAGAATAAAATTACCTGATAAATCTTTATTTTTATCTCTTTATCTCCTCTTTTCTCGTGTATTATTACTTTTTCTTTCTTTTTTTCTCATCCTGGCAAAAGGTCCAAGCAATTCTTGAATCAAATGGGTTCGTCACAGAGTGATCTTTCTCCTTGTCGGCGACCATTAGATTGAAACGAGAGAGATTATTGTAAAAATTAAAATAAAAAATCGTTATTTAACATATTTAATTAAAAAATCACTTAAATCACTTAAAAAATTCTTAATTTGATTTGTTTCTAGATCTTAAAAGTGTCGACAAAAACTAAAAAATTTAATCAGTTGCATGTTTTGTTTGTCAGAATTGCATTAAACGTGTGAAACTCATAAAAATATTATTTATAAAACTTTATAAAAGTAATGTTTTTAAGTATAATTTATATATTTTTATTATTAAATAAAATACTACATATGATTTTATTTTAAATATCGTTTAATTAAATTAAATTATGATTATTTATATCATTTGTTATTAATGTTTTTTAATTTCACATCAGATATTGTTATTATTCTTATAAATTTTATAGGTCTTATTTTTTATAATTTTTAAAATATTTTTATACTAACACAAGAATCAATTGCAATTATCAATTTTTTTTAATGTAATTATTGAGTCATAAATTCTATATGTTTTGTAACTTTTAATTTGATACTCTTTAATCTTATCATTTTTAAATTGAATCTTATTGGTCCTATAATTCAAAAAAAAATTAATATAAAATATTTTTATTTTTAAGTGTACAATAAATAAAGGCAACTTTTATATTTCACATAAATTATGTCAAAAAATTACAAAAATTAAAACTTTTTTTTTTACGTTAATCTCTAACTCTCTTTAATTCATTTTCAAATATTTCTCCTTATCTACGAATGATATTTATTAACAAATAAATAAATTCATACAAAATTTTTGAAAGACTCCAAGTATAATATTATGATCCTCCTCCACATTTATAGAAATATAATAATTCAAGAGGCGTTGGCCCCTAGATCTAGGGGTATCCACAATCCGATCCATTTTTGAGTATTGTTTAAATTGAATCGGACCATTTGGTCGAATTTGATTGACGGTTTTCAACGATCCGATTAATAATACATAAATATGATATAATTTAATCCTACAACATCATTATGTAAGAATACATCGACGTAATGGAAACCATGAGTAATATAATCATTTTCTCTTTCACACATTGAAGATAAAGTGTAAGAATATCGATATAAAATAAGATGTAAGGGGGAAGATCGAGGAAAAGATTTATGTTAACCAAATAAAAGCATCAAACCTAAGTTCTAGAAATATGAACTTACTAGATCTCTTTCTTTTTTCTTTTTTTTTTGTCAAAGATTATTCCAGTTTGTAAATAATCGAATTAATGAAATCTTAAGTTCTAAAAACCTAGTAAGAAAGAAATGATACAAACCTCTTGAACAACAACTTTTATTGCAATTTGTCAATTTTTGGGTTCAACATTTACAGTAAGAGTCGTAACAGTGCATTCCTTCCTCCCAAAATCGCTATGATCCAATTCAATTGATGTGACTGGTGGATTTGAACTCTAAAATTTTCTATAAATTAGTTTCTTTTAAGGGCTTAATGATATCTTCATATCACTAGAAAAAGAAAACTAAAGATACATGCACATGCATAACAAATTAATCATCTTCTATAGTCTAACTAGAAACAGAATTTACAAAGTTTCAAAACTTTAAACTAATATTTCAAATAAGTTTCAACTTGGGCATTGACCACGATGACTTGAAAAACACAGGAAATTAGTTGTAGAAAACTGTAGGACATGACCAATATATTATACGTACGTTCATTTTCTATATTAGCTACAAGATACATTTTGTTTTGATATAATAATTTTATGAAGCAAGCCGCATTTTTTGAATGAACCGAAAGAGAAAATAATCTAAATTAAAAACACTTTGATAAAACGACACTAACCAATATTAATTATTCATAGAGAATACAAACAGTGTCTGCAGTGTACCTTATATCGTGTATTGATTCGAAAATGCAAAGCAGAAAAAATATTCTCTTCATCAGAACATTCCACAAATCTCCATAGATCTGAACCTTGTTAATTAACTGGAATCTACAGTAATTAGAAACAAAAGTTACTAAATAATAACAAGAGGGAAACAGAGAAGAGAGAGTCACTGGTGTAGTTGGCATTAAAGTTTAATTAAGTACTTCCACCCTGATAGATATTACAATGGCCAGATATGGAAACAGAATCACTGGTACAGCATCAGGGACACGATGTCTACCTACCCAACAGCTAACCACTAGCTAGAATCCTTTAGCAATGATAACAATTTTTATAAATAGTATCAGACCATGTTACAAACTCTGTAAATTGACATTTCCTTTCACTTCCAACTAGATGTTAATTAAGTAGCCATTGTAGAAAGTAGATACTTGCGCTTATCAGTATATCAACACAAGTGCATTCAATAAATAATTTCAGAACAAATTCAACTAACCTCCAGACGGTTTTAGGTTCAGAAGGTAAAAAAGATTCACAATGATCAAATGAAACAAGGCAAGTAGATGTGAGGACCCAGGTATCAAGATCAAAGGGTCGATACTTTAGCAGGAAAAAGAATACTAGTACCAGCGCAAGGAAACCATAAATGGTAGATCTAAAGAGTACATATGTACGTACCTAGAACATATTAAAGGAAAGTTTTTGAACCAATTCATGCTGAAAAATCTGAGCGGCTTCTGATCTGTGTTGCTTCCAGGGAGTGACCAATTATGTTTCACTGGAGGACGGACTGCATGCTTTTCCTTTTTGAAATTTTTAGATTGTTCTACCAAATTTGATGCTTTTTCATTAGATAAATTTCCACCCAAACCAACCAAGAGCTTCGGAACAAGAAATTTGAGACGACGAGGATGCAAATTAGGGATATAAGGTTTCGAAGAAAAATCGGTTAGTAATACGAAACTGTGAACGATTTTATAAATTTATTATATGATACTTTCTGTTAATATAATTTTTTAATGTATTATAATATCGATTTGATACAATCTAATTAGTTTAAAAATTAATATAATCAGATCGGACTATATGATTTATAAAAATATTCGATATTTTTTCGATTTAATTCGATTTAATAGGATTTTTAGACACACCTACCTAGATCCAATTTGCAAGTATCATTTCCACCGTTGACCCTCTAAAACAGATGGAGAGACTAGGTTTGGTTATTTTGTTTTATATTTTTTGTACCAATCTATTTGAAATATAGAAAATATGTCTTCAATTTATTGTACCTAGATCCCTTACCCGTAATTGTTCTAAAAAGTAGTAATTTATTCGTTCAATTGTGTTTCTTAGAATCACATATTTGACTACTTTAATTTAGACCGTATAAATAAACTCAGCACAAATAACATAATTTATTAATATATAAATAAAAGACTTTCGTAATGGAAATTCTTCAAGTAATCGTTAATAATTGTTTATGTAATATTCGGTGTTTAAGTGCTCTAGTTATTGTCAGATATAACAATTGCAGCTTTTACATGCAATTGCTTTGAAATTTATTGGTGTTTTTTATGGTTGTTTTCTACCTCTTACCGGGCTTTTTAGGTCAACGCGAGCAGTACTATGTCGTTTTTTTTTTATCAGACCTAACTGACTAACTGACTTCATATCTCTTTACAAAGTAGCTAAAGCTATGTTAGCAAGGACTTTTTTTTTATCCTTTTTTAATTATATTTCATGACTCATGTATACTGAGAATTCAACGTTACATTTATAGTACTCATATAAAGAAGTTTTGGTACTTGATATAAAACTATCAAAAGAATTTAGAAAATGGAGAAAACAGTTTAAGGGAGAGAAAGAGGAATGAATAAATGTTGTTTAGTAATTAATTCTCGACTATAATAATCAAATCTTAAGAGTTTCTAACCAAAAAAAAAAAATAACTCAAAATATAAAATAATTTGATATGATAATTCAAAATTTTAAATAAGAATAACAAATATAAATAGATTTAATTGCATGATAAAAAATAATAACCTGAAACTAACGTGATAAATAGAAAAATATAAAATAATTTGATACTATAATTCAAAACTTTAAATAAGCATAACATATATAAATAATTTAATTGAATGGTATAATTCCCTTCGTACATGAAATTTCATTTTCAACTTTCATTCAAAAAAAATACATTTATTTATACATTAGATTGATATAAATACTAATAAATAAAATAATAAATAATACTAAAGATAAATATCAAATAATGGAATTCGCATAGATTTTCCTCGATTTGAAAAGACTTAAAAGTGATAAAGGTCATGTTATTCCCACAAGGTAGGATTAATGTGACATAATTCATTTTTAGTTATCCAAGTATTATCAATATCAATATGATTTTTCCAACAAACAAGGAAGCACAAGGATCAACTAAATCACACGTGGAGAAGGTGACAAGTTACTCTTCAATGACATCTACAATCTTCTTATGGTTCAAGTGTTGTGTGGGAGGCATCTGTAACGTAGGCACCACCACGGTACCTACAAAAACATCATAAGGCAAAGTAGGAAGCTTAAATATGCCTTGATAAGGATACAAATATGTCACGTTGAAAATAAACTAATAGTTAAATTTTCAAGTAAATCAAGAAAAACATACATTAGATTCTAGGTGACGAACAATTTGAAAAGGACCAGCAAATCTAGCATACAAATTTTTTTATCTGAGTTTTAGAAAGCAAAAAAGGTAAAGGCAAATCATGAAAAATTCTCCCACTTGGAACTCACGATGCCTACAATGGACATCAATTGTAAGTTTATATTCAGAGTTACTAAAGGTAATTGTTCTCTTAATTTCATCACAGATATCATAAATGTGTTGGCCAAAACTATAAGCAAAGGCAAACGAACGTGCTTAAAGATTAATGATAAGAGATCTATAGGTTGGAGAGGTTTAAGGCCATGAACAATTTCAAATTGACTCTTAACAGTGGACCTATTTCTTGATTTATTATATCCAAACCCAATTATGGGTAACAAGGGATCTCAATTGCCAATTTTGTCACCGGCCAAATAGTATAACAAGCCACCCAAGCTATAACAACCTCAATGTAGTGCCAAAAAGTTTCCAAAGTGTCTTCCAAAACTAACTAACAAACTTGACATCTTGATCAAACACGATGGTATATAGTAGCCCATAAAGTTGAACTATTTTCTTAAAAAATAACTTGGCTACCTAAACAACATCAGAGTTTTGGAACAAAGGATGAAGTGAGCAATTTTAAAGAAACTATCTACAACAACAAGGATGGAATCATGTCCTATCATAATTCAAGGTCAACCAAGCAAAAATTAATGCTTAAATCTTTTCAAAGATCATGAGGTATAAGCAAAAAGGGTATACAAATCTTTGTTTTGTTTTCTAGCATTAGCTAATTGACATGTACAACATTGAGACACAATATGAGTGACAACTCATCGAAGAGTATGCAAAATATAATCTATCAATATTTAAGACATTCGTTTTATTTTTACTAAAATGACCAATTAAGCCTCCAACATGTAATTCTCGAACTAGAAAATCCTGCGAAGGATGCAAAGGCATGCACCACAAAAGAGAAATTTGTTATGAAGGTGAAAATCAATGTGATCTCTATGCTAGTTATCATAAACCTCTTGAAAAATTATCCCAAAATTAGGACAAGAGAAGTACATAGTTTTTATCCTATCAAATCCTACAACTTATTTTTCTAAAGAGTGTAAGATATGGATTACACGATTAAGGTCATTGATAGCTTTATTAGACTCACCAAATTTATGCTAAAGAATAGAGGTAAACTGTTGAAAAAATTCAACCCAACGAGCATACTTATCACTTAGTTTTCCTGGAGAGTTTAGATATCGCAAGGCTTGGTGGTCAGAGTAAAGGACAAATTCCTTAGGCAAGATGTAATATTTCTAATGCTTAAGGGTTTAAACCACATCATAAAGTTATTTTTCTTACGTAGAATAGTGTTTCCTTGCGTCATGCAATTTTTCACTAAAAATGGCTATAGGGTGACCCTCTTGACTAAGAACACTATCGACACTCATACTTGAAGCATTACAATGAATCTTAAAAAACTTTAGAAAGATCAAGGTATCTCAAAAATAATGTCTCTGTTTTATGTTTAATCTCAACAATACTCTAAATGGTACTAAATCTCTAAATAAATTATCCTTTCTTAAGGCAATCAGTAATTGGAGCCACGATGGTACCAAATCTTGTAATAAATTGTTGAAACAAGTACGTTTAAATAGTGTTGGAACAATATTACCGATAACTTGAAATGAACTACTTGGGTTGAGTCGCGGACTAGGTCATTCTCTTTAAGACGTTTCGCGACTCTACCCAAATTTGTGCAAGCAAACACAACCCCGTCATCCCCAGGATAAAACAGCTTAGAATCTTTATTTTTTCTGTCTCGGAACTTCACTGCACTGATGAAGATCAAAATGCTACACCTGAAAAATTTGTTTCTCAGAAAACTCAAAAGTAATTTAAGATTGTTGAGAGAATTTTGTTTCTTAGTGAGATGAGTTTGTAGATTGTTGTATTGAAACTGAGAGCTAAGACCCTTTATTTATAGGTTTCAAAAACCATGTGGCCATTATCATAATAATGGTAATGTTTGGGGATAGAGAGCATAACATCCATTTTTTTGAATAATGAAGAGTAACGGTCATTTTTGAGTAAAGAAGAGTAACAACCATTTTTTGAGTAAAGAAGAGTAACAACTATTTAACGGTCATATTCTAAGTAAAATAAAATAACAACCATATTCTGAGTAAAAGAAAATAATGGCCATATTTTGAGTAAAAGAAAATAATGGCTATTTTTTCTGAGTAAAAATGTAACAACCATTTTTTTAGTGAAAAAGTATTTTAATAAAAACAAATTCCAAAAAATAAAATTCCACCTCACCTTACACATATGCACACGCACTCGGACTCAACTTGGCTCGGCACCGCACGGCCGGTCGGTCGGACGGAGGAACGGCAACGATGGCATGCACGCGTATGTGGTATCATATTTGTCTAAGTCCTCTCCTCTTCCACAAAATTGGGTACCCCTTGGAGCCCAATCCTAATAACCAACTCTTTACTATTTATACATCTTTTAAGTAATGTAAAAAGGTAATGTAGGACAAAGCTAAAAATTGGCTTCACTAGTTATTTATAAATATTCACTTTTTTTTCAACAATCCCCCACTTTAATTTTATATAAAAATAATTTTCACCGAGCAACCAATCAATTAAAAATATAAGATTGTGCATAAGCAAAATGTGTCTATCGACTTGAACCTTTGCATAGTGTTGATGCTTTAGAATATACTAGAGTAACTTGTAGTTTTGAACTCTATCTCTAACAATCATTACACACACAATCTTTCCAAGGTGTAGTTCGAAAAGCCTGTGCTTTACGGCCATGCACATGTATCCTAGTATAGTAAACACTCTAGTAAATTTTGCCCAAAATATTTCCATAAGAAGTGGCCACACTTCCACATTCATATAGGTCAGTCTATCAAGAGCACTTCTGTAGCTATGTACTCCACTCCACATAGAGTATAGAACTCATTAAGATTTTAACAATTAACTTATCCTTTTTCTATCGCTTCAGGACTTCATACTTCTAACAATATAAAATGGGATTTCAAAATAGCATGATTCATCTCATATCACTTCATTACTTGGTATTACCCTTTGAACTTATTTCTTGGGATCTACAGTCTATAAGTTGGGTTACCATCACGAGTGACTCTTCATTCTAAGGGCATTATTTTATTCCTTTCGAGGTTTTGAAAACATTCTCTCTCGATAATCCTTTTGTCAAAGGATCTGCCAAATTTTCATCAGAACATACATGATCCATTCTTATAGCTTCTGTAGAGAGAAATTCTCTAACAATACTATACTTACGACATATCTGTGGTCTCTTTTTTTTGTAGTAACGGTTTTGAATCTTTGTAATAGCCGCGGTACTATCGCTATGGATCAAGATAGCTGGTATCGGTCTTTCCCATAAAGGGATCTCAGCTAACAGACTTCTTAACCAGCTTGTTTCTTCACTAGTAGTGGCTAGTGCTATCATTTCAGACTCCATTGTAAATTGAGCCAATATTTTCTGTTTCTTAGACTTCCAAGAAAAAGCTCGACTAACTATGTTAAATATATAGCTGCTAGTTGCTTTGGAGTCTTCTAATAAAGTCTTCCAATCTTCATTGATGTATCCTTCTAGAATAGCAGGAAACTTTTTATAATGTAATCCAAGGTACATAGTTCTCTTAAGGTATCTCATAACCCTTTCAATAGCATTCCAATGCTCTACACTAGGTCTACTGGTAAACCTACATAGTAATCCCACAACATAAGCTATGTCTGGTCTAGTGCAATTAGTAGCATAACGTAAGCTACCAATGATGCTCACATACTTAGCTTGTCTAACACCGTCTCCGGTGTTCTTGAACAACTTGTACACTAGGATTATATGAAGTACATGCAGGTTTGTAGTTAAGGTAATTATATTTCTTTAAGATCTTCTCAATGTAATGAGATTGATCTAGAGAAATTCTCTTTTCAAACTTAGTAATCTTTATACCTAGGATTACACTTGCTTCTCCGAGATCTTTCATATCAAAGTTAGCACTTAACAAAGTTTTCACATTATTCACAACATGAATATTTGATCCAAAAATAAGCATGTCATCCACATATAAACATAGAATAATGTAAATGTTATCCTCTAATTTATAATAAATGCATTTGTCATTTTCATTTATTTTGAATCCATGTGAGATAACTAGATTATCAAATTTTTCATGTCATTGCTTAGATGCTTATTTTAGACCATAAAGGGATTTATCTAGTTTACAAACTTTATTTTCTTGACCTGGGATAACAAAACCTTCATGTTGATCCATATAAATTTCTTCTTCTAATTCACCATTTAAGAAAGCAGTTTTAACATCCATTTGGTGTACTACTAAATCATGGATAGCAGCAAGAGAAAAAAGTACACGTATGAAAGTTATTTGTGTGACTAGTGAAAAGGTATCAAAGAAATCTACATTTTCCCTTTGCTTATACCCTTTAACTACAAGACGAGCTTTGTACTTTTCAATAGTACCATCGGGTTTTAATTTCTTCTTTAGTATCCATTTACATCCAATGGTTTTGCAACCATGAGGTAAGTCAACTAAATGCCAAGTCTTATTATACTCAAGAGATTCCATTTCATCATTTATGACTTTTTCTCATAAGTTGGCATCTAAAGAAGATAATGCTTCTTTAAGAGTTTGGGGATCTTCCTCTAAGGTATAAGCATAAAAAGCAGACCCAAAATCCTTAAGGGTTCGAGCTCGTTTACTTCTCCTAATTTCAATGTTTAATTCCTCATTTTGTTAACTAATTCTAGTTATGGGTAAACTACTAGAAGACGAGCCCCCCACTATTTTTCAATTTAAAAGGAAACCTATGTTCATAGAAGTGAGCATAATTTGATTCTATAACTACATGATCATTTAAGTCATAGAATTTATAAGCTTTACTATTCACAATTTATCTTATGAATTCACATTCATATGCTCTACTATCAAGTTTATTAATTTTAGGATCAGGGATCCTAACATAGGCTAAACAACCCCAAGTTTTAAAATAAGTTAAATTAGGTTTCTTATTTTTGAAAACTTCATATGGTGAAATTTTACTTGTAGATTTAGGCACTCTATTTAGCACATAACAAATAGTTAATAAAATTTCTCTCCACCAATGGGAAGCAGAACCAGAGTTTAATAAAATTGCAACAACTGATTCAATAAAAGTTTTATTTTTTTTAGCTTTGCCATTCATTTTAGAAGAATAAGGTACAATTTTTTCATGAATGATTCCATGAGTTTTATAAAATCATTGAAGAAATTGGAATCATATTCAGTGTCTCTATCACTTCGAAACCTTTTTATTTTTCTGTTAAGTTGATTCTCAATCTCAGTCATAAATATTTTAAACATGTCAAACGCTTCACTTTTATTTTTCATTAGATATACATAAGTGTAATCTGAACAATCATCTATAAAAGTTATAAAATAGCTTTTTTATTTTCTTGTTAAACTTCCATCAAGTTCACATATGTCACAGTGTATTAATTCTAAAGGTTCACATTCTCTAACTACTGATTTATGTGATGTTTTGGTTATTTTAGCTTGACTACAAAAATCACATTTTTCAAAATCATTCAAAGATAGTTTAGGAATTAGTTCTAAGGTACTCATGTTCTTGATTATGTGTTTATTAACATGACAAAGTCTAGCATGCCAAATATTAAAAGAACTCAACATATAAGCAAAAGAAGAAGTTTTATTGATTTCAACATTTAATTTAAACATGCCATCAGTGGCATACCATTTCCTAACAAATATATTATTTTTAGTTATAGTATATAAATCAGCCCCTATAGTTTGAGTAAACCCAGTTTTGTTAAGAAGATAGCCTGAAACTAAGTTCTTTCTCATCTTTGGAATATGCATGACATCCTTCAAGATGACAGTCTTTCCAGAGGTAAACTTTAATACCACCTCACTAGTACCAACAGCTTTAGTGGAGTAAGAGTCACCCAGTAGTACTTTCTTATCCTCAGAATCAGAATAGGACTTGAACATGTCTCGATCATAGCAAACATGGCGAGAAGCACCAATATCCACCCACCACCCCTTGGATCCACCAACAAAATTAACTTCAGATATCATAGCAATAAGTTGATTTTTGGTAAGGTTCGCCTGTAGGGCAAGACGATTCATGTTCTGGTAGTTCCTAGCCAAGTGGCCAGGTCTATTACAACTATAACACATGAATGTGTTATTCCTTAAAAGGGGTTGAAGTCCATTATGGGGAGGATATTTTATGTTTCTATTTTGGTGGTTGCAGTTTTGGTTATTATTACAATTCTGAGTTTTCATATTTCTAGCTTTAGGTTTCAGAATTGCAGATGAGTGTTTCTTATTGGTACTGTTGTTTGAGACTACATGTACTTCATCTCTTTGGTCTTGTTTTTCGGGCTTCTTCTTCTATTCTTAAACGAGTTATAAGACTTTCTAAAGAAAATTCCTTAGTTTTATGCCTAAGTGTATTCTTAAAATCTTTCCAAGCAAGGGGTAATTTATCTATAATAACAGCTACTTGAAATTGTTCATCTAAAGTCATACCTTCAGAAGTTATTTCATGTAATATCTTCTGTAGTTCGTGTGATTGAGCTTCCACTGATTTTCCATCAATCATTTGAAACTCCATGTATCTACTAACAACATATTTCTTAGTTTCAGCTTCCTCAGTGTCATACTTCTTTTAAAGTGTTTCCCAAATTTCCTTAGCAGACTTATCAGAGTTATAATAATCATACAAGTCATCAGCTAAACCATTAAGAATATAATTTTTGCATAGAAAATCATTTTCCATCCAGGTGTCTAAATCCTTAGTTGTAGCTTCAGTAGGAGGATTAGACAGTATTGGTTTTTCACTAGTAAGAGCATAAACGACTTTTTTTATGGTTAAGAAAAATAACATCTTTTGTCTCCATCTTTTAAAGTGTAGTCCCTCAAAATGGAATGGTTTGTTGAGATCATCAGTTAGCATTTCAGATGACATGGTAGATAGAAAACGTCTTAAAATTGTAGAAACAAGTATGTTAAAATAGTGTTGGAACAATATTATCGATAACTTAAAATGAACTATTTGGGTTGAGTCGCAGACTAGGTCGCTCTTTTTAAGACGTTTCGCGACTCTGCCCAAATTTGTGCAAGCAAACACAACCACGTTATCCCCAGGATAAAACAGCCCAAAATCTTTGTTTTTTTTTCTGTCTCGGAACTTCACTACACTGATAAAGACTGGAATGCTACACTTGAAAAATTTATTGCTCGAAAAACTCAAAAGTAATTTAGGATTGCTGAGATTTTTTCTTAGTGAGATGAGTTTACAGATTGTTGTATTGAAACTGAGAATTGAGGCCCTCCATTTATAGGTTTCAAAAACCATGTGGCCATTATGATAATAACAATAATGTCTGGGGATGGAGAGCGTAACATCCATTTTTCTTAGTAATGAAGAGTAACGATCATTTTTTGAGTAAAGAAGAATAATAGTCATTTAACGGTCATATTCTGAGTAAAAGAAAACAACAGCCATATTATGAGTAAAAGAAAATAACGGTTATTTTTTCTGAGTAAAATTGTAATAAGCATTTGTTTTAGTAGAAAAGTATTTTAATAAAAAAAATTTCCAAAAAGTAAAATGCCACTTCACACGTACTCAGCTCGGCACGGTCGGCCGCCGGCACGTATAGTATCACATTTGTTTAGGTTCTCTCCCCTTCTACAAAAGTGTGTACCCCTTGGAATCCAATCTTAATAACCAAATCTTTACTATTTATACATCTTTTAAGTAATGTAAAAAGACAATGTGATATAAGATTAAAAATTGACTTCATTAATTTTTTATAAATATTCACTTTTTTTTCAACAAAAACTTTCTATAAAAGGAAGCTAGGTCATGAAAACTATGAGCAGCTATTAAGATCATTAACTCTGACCAATCAAGATGGCTCTAACTTTGTCAGTGTCAGTTGATATACCCTGCACAAAAAATGATGAATCCCATAACAAATGGGTGCATAAAGATACACTTCTTAATATTAACATATAACTTATCAACACTAATGGTAAGAAAAACTTGGTAGAACTGGATAGAAGTGTAGACTTACATTAATAATTATTATAAAATATATACTTTAATATTATAATTATTAAGTTGTATCAATTAATTCACGTAATATTATAAAAATAATTAAATTGATCTAATTAAGCATTATTAATAACAAAAAATGATTTTTGTTAAACGTATACTAAATTAGTAATTTTAAACTACAACATATAAAAAAAATTAGAAGGAAAGGTTTGAATTTTTTTTTATGATATAACAAAATTAAATTAAAAAAGACAAATTTTAAAAATATTATGGCTTCTTTGACACTAAAATGGTAAATATCCATCAAATATCTATGAGAAAAAGATCACTCATTTATTCTTCTGGTTTATTTAAATGAAAAATTATTATTTAGATTTATTAGACTTGTAAAAAAGATACGACAGTAATTGAACCCAAATTAAAAATAACGAAACTAAATTTTCTATTTCAAAAGATAATGAGACTAATTCGATCATTTACATGCCAAGAAAATAATAATTATAGGAATATAAAATAACTCATATGAATTAAAATACATATTTAGTATTGATTTTTTTAATAATTTAACCATATTATTCATATCTCTCTCACTCAAGTCACATGTTTGAATTATACTATGTGTAATCTTGTGTTTGATTGTAAAGTCAAATCATATTGTATAACATAAAAACTGTACATTTAATTAAAAAATTGACCCACCAAGTGATGATCGTCTTTAGCTATTAATGAATACTTAACTTATACAAAATTTTAATTCTAAAATTATATTTCTTGAATTTTTGTTTTAAATTAAAAATAATTTATTTTCATTTCTAAAATAAAAAATATATAATAAATTAAATATTAATTCAAATAAATTTTATAACGAAGTTATTTTGATATGAAATGAAATTACATAAAAAATATAAATTATTTTGTAAAAATATTTATCATAAATTTTATACAGTCGTATTATATAGGTTGTTGTTTAACACTGTATAGAGAAAATGTTATTTTTAAAGCTAGAACGAATAAATTAGAGAATTAAAAAATTCATCAAAAATGTTCTCAAATAAATAGTGCTATCTATATAAAACTAAAAGAATTCGATCTTTTTGTATTATTTAATATGTGCTATCAATTTTGGTTGCTACCATATGCAACAAAACTTCAACTTGCAAAAAAAAAAAGTTAGTAGTTGACCTTTTTATTGATTTATCGAATATTATCGACGTATCATGATTGATACAACTTTCTATAAATATTTTAAACAGTATCAGTTATATATGTTAATAATTTAAGAATTTATTTTCTATATTTACATTCAAATATTAATCTGTTTCCTATTTAATAAACATATATAATATATTAAAGAATTATTTATTATGTTTGAATATCTTAATAATTGTGATTTGTGGGTAATAAAATTTATATATATTTTTTATTTCAAATAACAAATTTAAAATATATAAAATTATAGTTTGAATTAAAAATATACTTTAATATTTTTTATTTAATAAAAATCTTTATATATTATATTAAAAATAAAATATATAAAAATATTTTATATAAAAGTGATATCTATATAATATTTATAAAATCGTAGAAAAGTATTTTAAAAGCTTCTGTTTTAGTAAACATGCCCTTTGCATACGCACATACGGAACTATCATTGCATCTTTCGATAGTTCCAAGTGATTTTCTGAGAGGTAGGAAGTGATTTGACTACAAATTCATGACAATAACACGTGTAGCAGCCAGCAACTACAACATAAAGAACAAGCGTACGTGTTAGCACGCAATTGGATAAAAAATACAAGTATGACTATATCAACATTAAATCAGAACTATAGATATAAATGGGAGAGAAGGCCGAAGGAAAACAGAAATGGAATCCCACTGCGGCCTGTTGAAGTAAATAATTAAATAAAAAGAAAATTGAGAAGACGGTAACTCTGTGTATGACCTGTCAGAGAGAGACGAGAGACGAGAGACATTGAAGTTGTTTGGAAATCGGATTTGTGTGAGACAAATGCGATTGCCGTTTCATCAGATTGTGTTTCAACGAAGTTTAAGGGAAAATATTGAAAGCTGACGTGGATGGAATATATACCTTCTTCTCCCTCTCACTCTTGTTGAGTCTGACATTGTAGCCACTCTTCACTATGCTCCTCCATATGGTTTCAATCATCAATCTCTGATCCTCCATTTTACAGATCGATGATCGGTGAGCTCGCGAACTCTTTCTCTACTAATTTCTTTCTGATTTGATTCGTTTTTCTTATTGGGTCAACTATAGATATATATTTTTTTTCTTTTTCCTTTTTTTTTTTAAAAAAAAAATTGATTTATATATCTCAAGTTTGGAAGTCTCAATTTCTTTCAGATTTTATATTTGCATGTGTACAGATCCTGCTAAATAAAAATTAACGCCAGTCAAAATGTTTTGTTTCAGAATTTTCTTTTTTTTTTTTTTTTGGGCGTAACCATTTCAGTAATTGAGTCTAGGAAAAATTGGCATTTTCCAATCGATGGAAATTTTGTCCTCGGTAGAGGAAAGAATGCTCAAGTCTTATGATTAATAATTTATAATGCAACTTTGGAAATGAAAAAAAAAATCATTATTTTTATAAAAATATTTGACACTTGACAGAATGTAATTAGTATAAGTGCAAACTTATCCGTAAATTTACAATGTCGTTGCTTAAAAGAGGATAGACCACTAAAAAGAGAAATTTTATAGACATGGCTGTATTCTGTAATGCCCATGTCAAATAAGGGACTACCAAATTATAATTTCCTTATAGTTGGGTGAAATACATAAGCCTCTTGACAACACTTGGTTGTGTAATCATTTATTTAAAACTGTACATCACAAATAGCTTTCAAATTATCAAACAGCCATACCATAGAAAACACTAGCTACTTTTCAATTTGGTTAGAATATGTTATAGATGTAGAGGCTAAGTAAGATAGAAGATGTGGCTTTTCAAAATTGCACTAAGTAAAAGACTTAACTAGGTGTTATTGCATCATTGTAATTTTATTTTAGGTTTCTGCAAATATAAAATATGTTTTACTGATGGACCATATTCTTTTCATGTATTATCACCATTACTGCTTACCTACAATGTTTTATCAAATTTTAGGATTCTTTATTCGGTGGTAGATGGAGAACAATAATCCCAGTGAGATATCACCACTCACTAATGAATATGAGGCTAGATATGCTTCTTCAACTTCACTGTTTAATACCGGCAACGGGAGATCTGTACAACCAGAGCTTTGGGATCACTGCACAATGTCGAATCAACTAAATCCCAGTGAACTTCAGTATGACTGCAACTATTATGGTAAGGATTCTGCTTGCTATAATGAAAAGAATGAAAGAATAGTATTAAGTTCTGTGTAACTCACTTGCATCCAACTGCACATAAGAATAATCACTGCTTCCACAGCAACAATGAATTGTGTTTATAGTCATGTGAGTAATTCAGTTAAAATTATCTTCAGCATAATAAACATTAACATATTTTCAGGTGGATATACAGAAATGGAAAAATATGATGGTATGGCCAACAATGCCAATATGATGGCACAAATGAGTCAAAATGCTGGATGTTATAGTAATCATGGAATTGTAAGCCATGAAAATCCAAATATGGGAAGATCCTACCATCAGTCCTTCTTCAATGACGGCATGGAGGAGAGCAATATCCCATTTACACAACTCTTACTTATGAGTAACGCAGCTTTCACTGCCTCAGCAAACAGCAATCTGAGTAAAAGTATAGGCATGGCTGCCAAAAGACCATTGCTACCAAAGTCGAATACTATGATCAACTCCGATGAAGAAACCAACACTATCTCTTGGTTAACAGACCAGAATTACAACTCAGGTTCCGGCATGTTTAGTATGGAAGACAAAGACATAATACCAGAAGTGCATTCTCAAGTTGACAGCAGAGTGAGAGATTCCAACCAAAATCACTATTCCAGTTCAACCTGTTTAAACAATGAGATGTCTCAATGTAAGTTCTAATTTATTTTGTCATCTTTTTCTTTTTTTAAAAATGGTAATGTTACAAAGTCTTCCAAGATATCAACATACTCCACACTTTTTAATCAATATAAAGTAGAAGGAAACAATGATATCGAGCATACTTTAGTGTATGGAAACAAATAATTTCATGCTCCAAACTCATATTTCTCATGCTGCTGACACTGCATGGATTATCTGATATTTGCCACTAGTTAGATATTTGTGTCTCCTTTTCATAGTGACAGTTTTTCATTTCCTCAGCAAACCAAATACTTCGTCGTATTATCTTCATAAAACAATTTGTATATTAAGAAAAGACTCATTATCATGTTACGTTAATGATTTCTTTGTTACCAGGTAAGACTTTGATCATTTGTAATTTGGCATTTTAAATCTCATCTGAAATTTCCATGCTTGTAGTGTAAAAATTAGATGTACAGTCAAGCAAAAAGTTTAAGAATTCTGTATAATATCCTTAAGGTTTGAATAGTGCACAATATTTGTATCCAATTGAAATTTATTCTCAATATGCCAAAAACAAGTGCTAAAATATGAAACTACAATTATTTTAAAAAGCAGTTACTATATTAATATTAAGAAAAGACTCATTATCATGTTACGTTAATGATTTCTTTGTTACCAGGTAAGACTTTGATAATTTGTAATTTGGCATTTTAAATCTCATCTGAAATTTCCATGCTTGTAGTGTAAAAATTAGATGTACAGTCAAGCAAAAAGTTTAAGAATTCTGTATAATATCCTTAAGGTTTGAATAGTGCACAATATTTGTATCCAATTGAAATTTATTCTCAATATGCCAAAAACAAGTGCTAAAATATGAAACTACAATTATTTTAAAAAGCAGTTACTATATTTCATCGAAAACAAATAAGGGAAGATAGTTGGTTGCGCTATTACCTTATTTCTCAAGAGAGGTAAATCCTTCCGTACATTTGTTAGAAATTTTCAGTTCTTTCTGCAGATAGTCTCCCTACACCTTTCCAGCCTGGATGTGATCTGAACTCCTCTGCAAGAGCAGAAAGTGATGCCTTCTCAAGTGTCAGCAATCCAGTGAAATTTACACCAATAACACCAAATAAGGCTAATCAGTGGGGGAGCAACCAGCATCCTGCAGTCAAGAAGTCTACCACAATTCCAGAAAAAGAAGGAAGTTTAGTGCCGGATAAAGGAGATGAGGCAATTGAACAAACACATAGCAACCATCTCTTGGAAAGTGTAGTTGACTCATCATGTGCCGTCATCCAGACACCAACCAGGGAAACAACAGATGATGACAAGAAATTCGGCTTGGCAGTTGATTTGAATAGGACACCTGAGCTGAAACCAGCCAAACGAAGAAAACACAGGCCGAAGGTGATAGTAGAAGGCAAGCCCAAAAGGACTCCAAAGACTGCAACTTCCAAAACCAAAGAGCCTAAACAGAACAGCACCTCAAAAAGGAAATATGCAGGAAAAGACAGTTCAAAGGATCCCAGAACTCGGAAGGCAGATGTTACAAGGAAGACAGAGGAACTTGATGCTGCATCAGCTTCAAAATCATGCAGGCGAGTACTAGGTTTTGATATCAAAAAATCAGGGGATAATCAGGAAACGATTTTTGTTGAGCAAGAGATGCAGCAGAAGAACGAGAGAGATTTGATTATGACTTTGGACTCTCCAGCAGCAAAACTACCAAATGGAACTGATTGTGTCATCAGGGTGATGTCTGTCCCACAAAGTGGGAAACATAAGAAGTTGATGATGGAAAATCAGAAAACTGCAAATACCAGTATGACATGCCCTCTGATGAATCAAATATTTAGTGACTGCACATCTCGGCTTGAAAGGGAAGCAGCTGCTGCTCCATTAGCTGCAACACAAGGCATCCAAACAAATGACCAGATTTTTCTTGAGAGACATGAAGAAAATAAAAAAGCAAAGCAACCTTGGAACACATGGAAAAATGGATGTAAATCCACACAACCAGAAAAACATGCACAAGCACTGGGAGGGGTACTTGAAACTAATTTTGAAATTCTTAAGGCAAAACAGCTGAAGACTCTACCCAGTTCATTTCAAGAAGAGAGAACTGGAGGAGAGAATACTGATTCTACCAACACTAGAAATCCACTTTGTTCATTGTTGTGCGAAGGGGTACTTGAAACAAATAATCATAGAAATGGCTGTACTCAGCATGCAAAATTTTCACAAACTTATAAGAGAAGAAAAACTAGAATTGGTTACACAAACAGCTGTATGAAGCCTCCAAATGTCACGGCTGCCAAGGATTTAGAAAATGTTGAAATAAACAGATTAAATAGCTGCTGTCAGAACTTGCATGCATTGAGAGCTGACCCTGCTATTTTAACTTGTCACTTTGAAAGTATCAGACCACAGAGAAGAAACAATATGGACAAGAAGTTGATGAATGAAAGTTACTTTCAGTCCATTACTACAGAGAATGCAAAGCAGCAGGTGTCAACCCAACAGCAACTGCACACAAATGTGATGACATCAACCACAATAAGCCATTTTTATGACATTTCCTCCCAATTGATAAATGAGAAGTGCAATAATCTGCAACCATCCCATTCCATTGGACCAGGACATAGCCAACTTTACCAAACTTGCAACAATAATGTGCCAGTGGAAAAGCAGACGGGTAAAGTGTTTCAGGAACAAAATGTTCCATGTGGAAATCAACCGGCTCTTAAAAAAATAAGAGGTATCTTTGATGTTCAGAAACTTTAAATAGAGCATCCAATTATTCAAAGCGTTTTACTCTTATGTTACCCTTGCTTTCTTTGGTGCAGGACGGAAAAAACAACAAATACAACCTGTGTCAATAGACATGATCATACATCTTTTTAATAATCTTAGCCTCAATGAAATCAAAAATCAAATGCAGATGCAAGAGTATGGTGTCCTTGTTCCATATAAAGGAAATAGTGATATGGTTCCATATGAAGGATTTGAATTTACTAAGAAGCGCAAGGCACGACCTAAAGTGGATCTTGATCCAGAAACAGATAGGATATGGAAACTACTGATGGGAAGTGAAGGTGTCGAGGGAACACATAAGGATAAAGAGAAGTGGTGGGAAGAGGAGAGGAAAATTTTCCATGGACGAGTGGATTCTTTCATTGCACGCATGCACCTCGTTCAAGGTATTTTACTTAAATTTTTAATCCCTGGAGTCTTACTTATAATTAATTTTTAACAAATTTCATATTTCTGATACACACATCATTGTATCCAACTAAAATTAGAAGAATTAAATCCTGCTTTCAGTCATGCTCTTGATAGCAGCATTTAATCAAACTTTTTCAGCAACTCTAAATCTGATTAAAATATTGCGTAACTGACAGATACTAAAAAAAATGGCATGACTGGCATAAACTATCTAATCTAATGTTAACATATGCCCTTAAATGAGTAAGTGAATAAATTAAATTAGATACACAATAACAATTACATGTCACCTTTTTAGACGAAATAAGAGTCATGGAATAGATAGATTAACAAATAAAATGAACTAAATTGCAATTAGCATGCCAGTTTAATCCTCTGATTTCTTATTCTATTTTTGCCACAAGTGTTTGGGAATAAGAGCAGACATGGGCATAAATCTGCTATCAGAAAAGGCAGTACACATGCTCTTTTAAATATGAGATGCAGCGTTCCAGCAATTAGGCAATTATAAGATGCACCATGATAATACTCTGAAAAATATTTGCTCTTTACAGGAGATAGACGTTTCTCCAGATGGAAAGGATCAGTGGTTGATTCTGTGATTGGTGTTTTCCTTACTCAGAATGTTTCAGATCATCTCTCCAGGTAAAATCTATTTGGTTAGTTAAAAAAATAAATTGGCTTAAAATATCTCTGATGAAGTTATCACTAAGTTAACCCAGATTTACTAGTTCTTTCCTTCTCTGCAGCTCTGCCTTCATGTCTATGGCAGCTCAATTTCCCCTTAAATCAACTAGTACTTCAAAAGAAAATGTCAGGGTAAATGAATTGAATAACGAAGCAGAGATCTGTGTAATACATCAGGATGACACCATTGAAAAGCATGAAAATCTCAGTGATGTAATCCACAACCAAAAGTCCATTATACCCAGTGAATCTTTTGGGCATCAAAGCAAAGAGACATCAGAGACAGACAGGAGTCTCTTGGAACATGGTAAAAGTTTGCAAGAAGAATTTATATCATCCCAAGATTCGTTTGATTCCAGAAATAGTCAAAACATTGGAGGAATAAGATCTTGCTCAGGCTCCAACTCAGAAGCAGAAGATCGTAGTACCATAGGCAAACCCACACAGAATAACATTTCTTCTATTGATTTTCTAGAAATGAGGAAAATCAACAATTTTGAAGAACATTTCTGTCATAACAATAGTGGATGTAAGAATGGGCAGAGTGAAGTTGGTCCATTAAAATCAAGATCAGAGAGAATGGAACATCTAAATTACCTTCCCTCATTCATTTATCCTACCAGTCCTGATCATCAATTCATGAAAGTACCTGTCAATCCTACAACAAAGAATGAATTGAGCAAGAAACAAAAATTTGAAGTACCAGAAGCGGGGTGCTATGAAACTTCTAGCGAGGAGAGTACAACTTCTTCACCTTCAAATTCTTCAACATTGACCAAGGCAAAAGAAAACAATTTAAATATCATAAGTAGACAACTGCAAGGAGATCTTGACGTGTCATCAGTAGAGCATAATGGCCTATGGGGATCTCAAGAAATGCCACCAAAGGACCTGTATGGATTCCTTGGCAAGGATGCAACAGAAAAACAAAGAATCTCTCAACATGAATCCCAAAATGAATGTGTTAGTTATGGTGACTTCAAATTGGAGAATGCATCAACTATGGAGCCAAGGAAACTGAAAAGAACAAACGTAGATAAAGAGAAAATGAACTCAATTGATTGGGACAATTTGAGACAGCAGGTCGAAATCAATGGTCCAAAAAAAGAAACAGAAGATACAATGGACTCACTGGACTACGAAGCAGTTAGATGTGCTGATGTTAAGGAGATTTCTGATGCTATCAAGGAACGGGGGATGAACAACAGGCTAGCAGAAAGAATGCAGGTTTTCACCTCAACTTTTGTTGACATTAGCTTCAAATAGATGCATACTAGATACATAAGGGGAGACCCTTACATTTATGAATGTTTGCACTATGTTGCAGGAGTTCCTAAATCGAGTGGTCAGAGATCACGGAAGCATCAATCTTGAGTGGTTAAGAGATGTTCCTCCAGATAAAGCAAAGTAAGTCCAAGCACATCAGTTTCTTCTAAAATATAAATGATGTTAGCAACAACCACAAAGTTAATTAATAACATTAAACACTATCTTAATATTCTACTGCAGAGATTACTTACTAAGCATGCGAGGACTGGGATTGAAAAGTGTAGAGTGTGTACGACTTTTAACACTTCACCATGTTGCTTTCCCGGTAAATTTTATGATAAGCTACTTACTAAGATTGACCAGTAATATTTATCATTCAACATATCACAATACTATTTTCATAAAGGTTGACACAAATGTTGGAAGAATAGCAGTAAGACTTGGATGGGTCCCCCTTCAACCACTACCTGAGTCACTACAACTACATCTCCTGGAACTGTAAGTGTAAGATGCCAACAAACATAAGCTTTATTATAGCATTGAAGAAAAACATCGATTGCAACCCTTTTCAGGTACCCAATACTGGAGTCGATTCAAAAGTACCTCTGGCCAAGACTATGCAAACTTGATCAACGAACTTTGTAACTCCACAACACTTAACTTTTTATTAAATTGGTAGCAATATATATATATATACACAGCTAGAATAGAAAATATCAACAAAGTTTTCTCATTTTTGAGTACCATGTTACAGATATGAATTACACTACCAGATGATCACATTTGGAAAGGTAAGTTATCCACCAATTTTACAAAGACCGTTTCCTTTTTTATTATTTTTTATTTTAAATTAATTTAGAGAAGTTGCCTCATTTTGTGAGACAAATACAGGTTTTCTGTACAAAGAATAAACCAAATTGCAATGCATGTCCAATGAGAGCAGAATGCAGACACTTTGCAAGTGCTTTTGCAAGGTAGATACAGTCTGTTCACTTACTACACAAGAAGAGGGGGGGGGAGGTTTTCAGAGAAACAAAATTCAAGCCTAGCTAGTCTGCAGTGATTAAAGGCTTTTGCTAAAAACAAACCGGGTTTGTTAATACTTAATAGTTATATTGGAAACTAGTTGCATGCATTCAGGCACCAATAAAAATAAAGGCAATTGCAATCGATATAACAAAGAATCTTAACTGTGCCTGATCCAACTATCATGCAGTAATACACTTATTCAACTGTGTGCTTAAAAGAACTTTAAATCCTCTTACAAACAAATACCTAGTTAAGAGTTTTCTTTCTTATTAGAAACTAGAAGATAAGCTACAATAAATTATGAGAAAAGAAAATCATTACTCTGACAAATCCTACTTAATCTAGTAGTTTGCACATGTTAAATCGGACTATGTTTTGTTAGTGCAAGGCTTGCTTTACCAGGGCCAGAGGAGAAAGGAATCGTGCATACAACTTTCCCCATTGCCATACATAAAACTCCTCATGTATCCATGAATCTGATGTCACTGCCTCCACCAGAGAACAACTCACTTACAGAAGCAAACTCTAAAATTGGCACATGCGAACCAATAATAGAGGAACCAGCCACACCAGAAGAAGAACACACAGAGATTTCTGAAAGAGACATTGAGGACTTATTCTATGAGGATCCTGATGAGATCCCCACAATAAAACTCAATATTGAAGAGTTTTCAATGACTTTACAGAACTACATGCACAATAGCATGGAGATCCAAGAAGGTGAGATGTCTAAAGCTTTAGTTGCCTTGAATCAAGAGGCTGCTTTTATCCCTACACCTAAACTGAAGAACATCAATCGACTACGGACAGAACACCAAGTGTAAGTATCATCCTAAATAACAGTTAAGATATAAAATGCATATTTTAACATCTGAGTTTCTGATCTGGTGCAGGTATGAACTTCCAGATTCACATCCTTTATTGGAAGGGGTTAGTTGATATATATGGAGTTATGGAGCAACTTATAAGCATCCATACTTTTATTAATCATGACTAACGTTTAAATTTACAGCTTGAGAAAAGAGAGCCTGATGATCCAAGCCCCTACCTCCTTGCTATATGGGTGCCAGGTAAGAACTCAACAGGATCATGTCAATGTCAAACAAACATGTAATTAATTTATCCATGTCATAAATTATAATCAGGATTCAGGACATCTTGAAATGGTATTGAATTATGAAAAGCCTTGGTAAATCAACTCCCAACCATAGTTTTATCGCAGATTAATGGTTGAGGCAAGATGCATAAAATGGTGTAGGCTAAATTTCCTACTATGAATATGAGTCCATTTTAACATTATAACTATTTACTGCATAAAACAGTTAGTAGGCAAGTTGCATAAAAATGGTGTTGACTAAATATTTCTTGCTATCAATATGAATCCACTTTAACACTATTTCCTGGTTATTTATCTACCCCCTCTTCCCCAATAACCCCTCTCATCAGGTGAAACTGTAAACTCAATTGAACCACCAGAAAAAAGGTGTGACTCCCAGGAAACAGGCAAATTGTGCAGTGAGAAAACATGCTTTTCATGCAGTAGTATAAGGGAAGCAGATTCCCAAACAGTCAGAGCTACAATTCTGGTAAAATAATAAACAATTTAAGTATAAGTGTATGTTACCTTATGTTTCACTAAATTCTCCATCATTTGATTATAGATACCATGTAGAACTGCAATGAGAGGGAGCTTTCCTCTTAACGGAACATACTTTCAAGTCAATGAGGTAAGCATTACTCAGACAATCTCCTATCTTTCATACCGAGACATGCTTTGGATGGTATAACTTCAATAAAGAAAACGTGTTTTGTCCAGATGAATTTGCCCATGCCCCCATTTTGATAACTACTATATCCAGAAAAGGGTGTACGGGCATGGGGAATAATTGATGAATGATGACATTGGTCTGGTTTAGTACTGCTATAGCTTTGAAAAATCAGCTATAAAATATAAATCTGTAAGGTGTTCAGTAAAATACATTTTCGAAAGTTGTTTTTGTAAACGTGAAAATAAAATATTTAGATAATTAAATATAAGATCATGTTTGGTTCATGAAAAAGAAACATAATGGAAATTGTATTATGTTATTGAATTGAATTGGAAACAAAATTTTGGTGTCTAAATAACGACAAAAGAGAAAACTACATTTAATATGTTTGAAAAAAATAAAAACCAAAATAAGTAAAAGAAATATAGTATTCCAAAGTATTCCATAAATGGGTGGATAGAAAGAGTATCACAACAAATGGTGCATACCTTTCTTTCCCCCCTAAAACTCAAACCAAACAAAGGAGCGTCTAAAATTTCAATTACATTACTTTACTACTACCAACCAAATATGGCCTAAATGTGTTGTGACACATTTTAGCTACAAAAATAAACATGATAGCTATCTTAGAAGTTTGATTTGAATATAGATAGAAATTGAAAATAAAAAATAAAAAATTGTGTTCTCCTAATTTTGAAGAATCAGTTGCAAATGCGACAGAAATTACAGTCGTAGCTTTAAAAAATGTTGTGTAACCACCAGGATATAAAGAAACACTATACAAAATGAATTGTTAACACCCATTTAAATTTAACAAACTTGTTTCAAAATTACTTTCGAAAAAAAAATCCATATCAATCTCAAATGCACACTGTAGCATTTGGAAATATAAGAGTAAGATTGAGGGTGACAACCTTGAACTTAAGCATATTAGGATCCTGCAGACTTATCACAAAATAGCACAAAGCTTTTTGTCCAAGCGGATAATACAACTATATGAGCTTTTCTCTACCAAATTATAGAAAGTTCAGCTCTAATAAGCAATATTTCTGCTTGGCTTGGTCTTTTTGCATCCTTGCCCATGCTGGTTGGATAATGTTGCAACGGTTTGATTAAAAAAAGTACATCATTGAATGCTTCGTTCTGTGATTTAATTTAATAACTGTATCTACATCCCTTATTTGTAAAAATGATAGTTAATAAAAGAACTCGAGAATCATGCAGATGTTTGCCGATCATGACTCTAGTCTCAATCCAATAAATGTTCCTAGACAATCCATATGGAACTTGCCAAGAAGGACAGTATATTTTGGAACCTCAGTTTCATCAATATTCAGAGGTGAGTAAAGATGTAGTTTATGAGCACATTAAGCATATGGTTAACCTAAGTGAAAAGAGTATCACTAACGGTAGATTTTCTATCTCAATTAGGCCTCTCAACGGAAGCAATTCAATACTGCTTTTGGAGAGGTACGAGTTACCTTCAATAGTCCATGTTTTTTTTCAATTTTATTGTTTTTCATTATTTGAAAAGGAAAGTTCCCAAAATTGATGCTAATCTGAATGTGAGTATTAAAAGTCCAATATCATAGGATTGTTTACTCCATAAGACATCCATCGCCTCTAAACTGATAACCCCAGCAAGAGCCACTGATTTATTGGCACGGGTATCATTCAAAGTAAACAGGGAAAAAATGCATTAGTTCATCTGTAAAGTGTCTTAGAAAACAAAACAAAAAATATTGCATGTCATAATCTTCCAATGTTTATAAACCAGTTGAGTAATTTGCAAAATTACGTACAGGTTTTATTTGTGTAAGGGGATTCGACAGAATGACAAGGGCTCCGCGGCCCTTGATTGCCAGGTTGCACTTTCCTGCTAGTAAGTTGGCCAAGGTAAAAAGTGACGAGAAAAAAGAAAGGGTCTGATGAGATGAAGATTATCAGAAGGTCAATTATCGTCATGTTGGTGAGTAAGGAACAGATGAGATACTGAAAGATCATGACTTACACATGTTGTAGAGTCAGATCATTTGTCCTGAACACTAGATTAATTCACAATATGACATCCATCGAACATATCAAAGCTGTTTTCAAGTTTAAGCTGTAAGAAGTGGGAATATAAAATAGTGGTCAATTAGGAAGCAATCTGTACCATAATAATGATTATTATCAGTATTTCCATTGATGCTCGAATTAGAGCAAATTTTCATTCGCTAGAGATTCACTCAAGAAACAAGTAATGGTTCAAGTGACCAAATTCAAGGTTTTTTGTTGATCAAGTGTAAGGATTTACTAAGGTAAACAATATATAGGAGTATATAATGCATCACTGCTATAAATAAAAGGATCCGTAACATAGTAATATCAGGGCGGCTTTTCCAGCCTACGGATGTACAAATCTAAAGACCGGCTCCTACTGACAGCCACCGAAGAATCAGAATCTGCTATTAATGTTTGTCAGTTAGGAATTGTAATATGAGATAAGAACTAGAAAACTAAATATAACCATTCTTATTTTCTTAAATAATAATATAAAAATTTTATACGAAAAAGTAACACTAAAACTCTAATCCTATGACAAACTACTAATGTTTTATTTTCCAACACACTTATCAAGTTATACATGGATATTATCTATGAACATCAGAAAAGATACTAAATAATGTCTAGAAATAGATACACCATAGGTGAAGTTGAATGGAGAAGTTACATGCAATAGAAGAAAGAGAGACACAATTTGATTCTCTCCCTGAAGTTGGATAATCTATAACACACATGCCTAACTTGAATAGTGAGATGTGAAAATAACTTCTAGAAACAACGATTCATGATCTGGGTTGTGATTCAAGACTTCTAGATGTAATTCATAGCCATTACCAACGACTTGGATGGTTAGCAAGAGAAGTAGTACCTGGGTTTGACAACAGCTCCATGGCGACAATGGAGGGATAGAAACACCAAGGGGAATGTAAGAAAACACGAATAGGGTTTAGAAAAAAAGATAGTGTTCATGAAACATAACTCTAATATCAAGTTAGAAATCAAAATATAATGAGAAGAGAACAAGAAAACTAACACAATCATTTTTATTCACCTTAATAATAAAAGAGTATATCAATATTTTAGGAACACTAAACACTAAAACTCTAATCCTAATATGAATCCTATAAGACATTGTCAATGAGGCAATGACTGATAACAATTAGACTTCTTCAGCAACCATGATCCCTTTTGCGAAATTTGAGAGTTTAATTTTGCTAAACATGTCATTTTGAACACTTTTTAAAGACGTGACTTGAGATCGTTTGGACATGCCTTCTTCGCGCATGAAAGAACCAGTTTATGCACGTGAGAACATTTTCAAGAGAGAACTCGTAGTGCTTATTACAATTTTCTATAAAAGTCAACTGCTCAAATCATTTCATAGCGATGTTATTTTCAAAATGTAAATGAGCTACAGAAGAAGTAAAGACAATATAAGAAATAACTAGATCTCAAGGCTTTCAAGAAGAGAAAGATTAGAGGGGAAAAATAGAACAACTAGTTACAAAAACATTCACTTTTGAGCAACAGTTTTGTTCGAGGCTCCAAAAAACGTGAGGTGATTGATGGTGGCTTTGAGCTTAGCACTTCCTCTACTTAATTTGAAACTTATACCTTTTATATGAGGCGTGAGGCTATGCACCTTGAGGTTCATGAAACTAAAAAATACCAAATTGTACTGTTTTTAAGTTAGGTCCAGTGTTTTTTAGAAGTTCAGTAGCCCACTATATGGAAAAAAAACAAAAAGAAGAAATGAAAAGACAACTAGAAGATAGAAACAAAGTAGCAATGAAGAAGATGAAGAATGGGTGGATGACTATGAAAATGACATTGGAATTAGATATGATGATGATTCAATTAATCAAAAAACCAATGGAGATGAGGGTGCTGATAAGAGATAAATGAAGGTTTGAATTAAGAGACTCAAGAAGTGAAAAAAACTAACAATGTCAAACATATTAAACATGTTTTGGGACTTTTGTGGTTCACTTTGAAACTTATTTTGTGACTTATTTGAATCTTAAATTGTGATTTAGACGTTTATTTCTATCTTTCGTGACTTTATATCTAAACTATTTATGTTATTCTTACAATTTATAACTTGTCTTAACTTGTAGTGTATATTACTCTATATAGATTATTAATAATTTTGTTTTCGGTTTTAAATCAGGCTTATGCATTGCCTCATTTGGAGCAACCACTTTGATTTTTGTTTTTTGTTTTTTGGAACCTTGAATCATCGTGAATATCAAATGCACACCAATTCAATTACAAAAGAGAATTTTTAATATTAAACTATGAAAGAGTTATGCATACCAAATTCATTGCTGATGACGAAGAAACGTTTGCCAACGCCTGCATATTGTTTATGACCAATTGTAAAAGTCATCTGCAAGTCATGGCTAAGACTCAGAGAATCTACACGCCCTGTTCAAAAATCAAACTGTTCAAAAATTGCAGTGTCTAAGAACCACGCATAACTCAATCAAGAACTTAACGAATCAAAATTCAACACTTTTGTGATTGTAATGCAACAGATTATTCACATATAGGATGTAAAGAGCGGAAATCAGTAAAGAGTAATAAAATTGTCTCCTTAAAAAGATAGTCCCGCATAAGATTAAACATCTACCACCTTCTTCCCAGCATACGTAGTCTTTCGTGCTCAACTTTTATGTCGTTCATAACTCTCATATTGAAATACAGCACATTTAAATAGCCAGGAACGCATAAAACCATCATCATTAGTAAAAGGTAAAGGTAATATCATTAAGAATCTACTTTCTTAGAATTTTGATTTTGTAAAAGCAAACATCAAACTCAGTACAGTATGCTTTTTAACAATCATGGAAAAAAATTACACCTAAGGTATTTATTTCCCATGTAGGGGACATCAAAGCTCTTCTAGCAAGCTAAAGCAAAATAGAAAGTAATTGACCCGTACGGAGATCCATTCCGATTTGCTTGCAAACTAAAGCAAAAACCTGGGATAGTCATTTGTTATATGTATTCATTCGTCTTAGGTTGAACGTTTTCACAAGTATTAGTTAGCAACTCAATGATATCATTTAATTCGATGAACGGGTAACCAATACCGCTTTTTAGATCAGAATTTCTACAAGTACATAAATGACATCGTCTATACCAGTTATTAAAATAGTACACAATACTTTCATAATTGCTTAACGGGACGAAAATATACAAACAGCGATCACAATAAATTCCATAATACTAATGCTCAAAAATCATAAACATAATCACCAGCGAAATTCCTAAGAACTTGGTTTCTACTCACTCTTTCTTAGCTTCTACTCATAGTCGTAAAAGCATGTAATCAGCAACCAATCCTATTTATAAAAGCACAAAAAGTAGAAGAAAAACAAAGGCTGACCCTGGAATAGAAACAACTACGTCTTTTGATAAAGATTATCACCAAACTTCACAATCGGACAGGTCGACAAATAGGAAACTCATTGTACGGATCAATATGATTTGAAATCTTATTATCCGTAAACAAATCTAGGTTTAGAGAACAATATAATGAATTACGATTACAGATCGAATGATCGATAAGCAAAATATCTAGGGCTTGACGCTTGAGTATACTAGCGGCTGACGAAAGCTTGAAATCTGAAGGGAAAAAAAACTTACCGCGTATGTCAATTAAAGAACTTTGAAATAGCAAATTTTGTCTGAGTGTGGAGGAATTCTATCAGATACCATTACGCAGAGAGGGGAGGGAGAGTCGGTGTTGCGGCAAAATTTGCAAGAGTTTCCAATTTAAGCGCAACTTCTTTTCGATTCGGAAAGTTGGATGTTTTTTGCCGCCTTTTGAACATCCCTCAAATCTCAATATATTTATATATTTTTCTTAGCCTCGCTATTTTTTTCTTTTCTTTTTTTTTTATTGTGTGACTCGCTAATTCTACTAACAAGGATCTTTGAATTCTGGCCAACGGATGTTTTATTAACACGTGTCAATAAGAAACATTTTCTATTTTGTCCTCAGTTTAGTTGAAGGGAGATTGGTAAGGGCAAGAGCGAAAATATCATGTGAGGTTTGTGACTCAAATCATATATAAAAAGTTTTGAAATTCAAGTTTATTTGACAAGTAATATAATTATTTAAAAAATTAATTTTTAAATAATTATATATTGAGACTCAAATGATAAAATCCTAATTTTATATATGCTTAAGTATATTTTATTTTATTAATTCACAACTCGTCAACATATTTATTAAAAAAAGAAAAGAAACTTATTCTTAGCGAGAATAAAATTAAAAAATTTCTCTTCTAGATACTTCGGTATGGCAATAGAAAAATTGAAAAATAAGTTAACAATAACTTCTCTTACTAATCTTATTTATAACATAGATATTTCATTTATATTTTTCATATAATAAAAAAATCATTTAATTTCATAATTATTAAAATATATATATTTAGTTTTTAATTATTAAATTGAGTTAATTTAGACTAATAATTTAACAAAAATAAAATAAAAATTCACTAACTAACAAAAATAATTCAATTGATTTAATTAATTTAATTAATTAAGTTATATATAATGAAAAGTATATTCGTTAAACATATATTTAATTAACTAAAGTTAATTTAATAATTTCAGGTTATAAGGAATAAAAAATTTTGGAAAAAAATATTTATATATAACAAAAAGATTAAAATCTCTTTTTTGTTACAATAGAAAAAAACTTTAAAATTTTGTAAAATTTAAAGATATTATCATTTTAATTAAAGATAAAATAGATAAATCATATCTAATAGCCATAAAGAAAATGAGTATGCATTGTATATCTTATTTAAATAAAATAATTATAATTTAAATTTATTTCTCTTTTTTAAATCCCGATCAAACTCAAAAATAGTAAGAATAAATTTTTTAAAAATAATAATAAAATTAATTAAACCTATTTTTTATATAATAAATATGTAAATGAGATCACATTATAATGAAAATAATAATAAAATATTTAGTTAACGAATTTCTCTTTAAAAAAATGTAAGGAAAAAGAGAGTCAAACCAAAATAATTGAAGGCACTCACTAGAGTTCTGAAAAGTTTTTTAACACAATAATTTTATAATTATTAGATGAGTTTAAATTTTATATGAAAATTATAATTGTAGCCCTAAAAATAATATATAAAAACTTATTTGATAAGATATATTTTAATTATCATTGTATTTTTTATATAATTTAATTTTATTATAAATTAGTTGTTGTTTATTTATTTTTAAAATTATATGTAGTATAAAAATTAATTACTTTTATTATTAATTATATTTTAGATGAAAATTAAAAATAAAAATAAAAAAACTCCTATATAATTAATTTTATATGAGAGCGTTAAAAAAATAATATAATATATGAATAACTTAAAAATTTATAAATTTTTTCATAATAGAAATATAAACAAATAAAACCAAAATATTTATAAATACTATAATAATTTATTATTACAAAATTAAAAGAAAAAAAAACAAAAGGTTCCTAAATCTTATAATTATTACAAGACAGTGAGTTTGTATTTTCATATTTAAAAAACTATTAAAACATATTCAAAACTAATTAACTAAATATAGTTTAACTATTTATTTATTTTTTATAAAATATAATTCAACTATATATCTATTAAACATAATACAAACTTTTGAATTTCTCAGTCATAAATTTTGTAGTTACCGTCCTTAAATAGATGTAAAAGACTTTCCATCTTTTATATTTTTAATTTATAGAAACTTCCATATTTAATGTTTACAATATTATCAATTAAAAGAAGCTTTTTTGCCTACTATTTATCTTCAACTGTTTTTTTAAATTATAATTATTATATTTTGTTCTTTTTAAAATAATAATTCATATTATTATTAATTAAATGAGATTTTTGTTATAAAGAAATCACCGTTAAATTATTTGTTTTTAATTATTTATATTATCTAAATATAAAATAATTTTATAACTTAATAAATAGTTCTATCTAAAAATATATACAATTATTAATTAAACATTTAAAATTCTTAATTATTATTATTAGAATATGTTTATAAAATTTTAAGATATTTTATAACTTAATAAAAATAAATATAGTTAGTAGAGTAGTACGTGAAAGAAATGAATGTTAGTGAACAATCATATTATAAAGTTATTTAGAATTCTATATAAATAAGTTGTGTGAATAATTATTTTAACATATAAACCAATTAAATTTGTAAAAAATTAGTAAACTATATTTGCTAGTGATTTCTAAGTTTCTATAGTTACTAAAAGACTTCCTACTATCCATTTAAAAGAGCATTCCTAAAATTACTTAGCCTTTATTTATAAGGTCTATCAACACATTAATACTCAATAATTCCCAATAAATCCTAAATACTCTTTTAATTATAAGGTGACATTTAACAATACATTTTACTGAGAAACATTAAAGCCTGTTTGGTTGTATGACTACAAAATAATTCTCAGAAACTATTTTAAACCAAAACTCAAAAAAAATTCTTAATAATTTTAAAAAATAACAAGGTGTTTATTTTAAAAAGTTATTTTTAAAATCAATAATAAAAAACATGATTATCATGTTGTTTGGCCAAATAATTAAAAAAAATATAGTAACTTTGTAATATTAAATTTAACAAATATCCTCCTTTAACAAACTTATTTTTATGAATCAAATACCCACATTTTCAATATATTTTGTTCACATGTTTGTCACATTTAATTGAACATACCGTATGTTGATATATATTTTTGTCAACATCAGATAAGACTATTCTCTGTAAAATCTATTAGATAATCAAGTTATTAGAACCTTTGATCACTTTGTAAGGGATGGTATTTGGTTTTACAATTTTTCTTAAGTAAGTAATTATAAAATAAAGGGTAAAAGAAATCTCTTTAGTAATTATATGAAAATAGTATTTTAATGTGATTTTTTATTATAAGATCTAGTAATTTCAATATATAAGATGATATAAGATATCATATATTAGATGATCATATTATATTATGCATATGTGACTATATATAGGGAAAATAATAAACTTGATAGTTATCCCTACCTGATTAGGATTGAGTTGTTGTAGTTTTGTAGACATTTATCTGTTATAGATAGTTGTTTGTTCTAGACAGTTATTTGTTGTAGAGATATCTATACATAATTATATGCTCAACTATCCTTTAAGATAATCTTTATACCTTTATCTCTTTAATATAATTAAAGAATAATTATTAGGCATCTATCCTCTCAGGATAATTATATTGCATTCATACTTATTTGTGATTAAATACTTATCGGAGTTGGCTCACAAGGTTATCTATTGATTGGGACCACTCTTTGACTACCATCTGGATGTACGAAATTACCCCAACATTAACCCCTCAAACTTTCTAGCTCTTGGACTAGAAGGTCTGATTGTAACTTCTATCAATACTCGTATTAAATATTTCTTCCAATTATGTTGATGATATTGAGCTTACCTTGAGTGATTTTTAACCTTGGCATGGGTGTATGCCTTGGTTGGATACTAGGGCTTTTATTGCATTTATTTTCGTTTGTGATAGTCTAGGCATTGGGGTGCGAAATTCATAGGTTGTAATGCTTCTTTGCATTAGTTTTATCCTGGACTACTGATGAGCGAAAACCGGCATCGTCGATCCTGCCAATACTTTGGTTTTATATTTATAAAACTCTCGCAAGTGCACGAATCATTTCGTAGAAAATGATAAGTATACTCCCAAGGTCGATCTAAGGAAGGAATGTATGTGGTTTTTAATTTATTATTCAAACTTTTAAAAACGAAATTAAATTCTAAACATCCTATCACGATATTTTGGGGTTTTGTGTTTTAATCTAATTACAGAAAATTAAACATAGATTCAATAATCATTCATGCAAATTTTATCTTTTATAAATAGTGGAGTATTTATGGATATAATAACTAAGTTAATTATGCTTGCTCGTATTATTTAGGTTATTAAATATATGAATTGATATTTATTGATTCTCCCTTTTTTGTATGAATACCACCTTTGGTGGGGTTAGATATTCTTTGTTAACTAAACAAATCAATTAACACCTATGGGTGGGGTTGATAACTAATTTGGTTAATTAAATTAATTCCTTTTTTCTAAGAGATTGAAAATGAACTATTTAAATGCCACCTTTGGTGGGGTTAGACAGTTTAAACTTTATTCAAGGTGTCCAAATTAAACCTAAGAATTTAGTTATCCGAGTACTAACTTTCAAGTTTTAAAACCACTACTAAAAACGTGTTGTCAATACATTTTCAGATAATAATTCTTATAAAAAAAACTTTTGAAATAGAGCTTCACTCTAACTACCGGGCGATTGTACCATCAAATAAAAGAGCACTACTCTAAATCAGACCGGATAACTAAACCTTAAAATCTAATTTTCAGGTTTAAGTTTGTAATGAAAAATAATATATTTCTCTCTAACATTCTTAATATAAAATCATGAATAAAAATAAAATCAATTCATTTTAGAGATTTTTACCTATTTAATATTTCGCAAGCATAACAACGTCATTATTACATCATGTTTACTAAACAACAAAGACATGATTAAATTTAACCACGGATAAATTAAATATAACATGTAAGAATAAAGCATAAAAATAATCAGTATAGAAAATAAAATCCTTACGTAACTTCGACGCTATTCCCGTTTGGAAAAACTCCAAGGAATTTGCACTCCCATTTATTGAATCAAAGAGCTAAAATATTACAAAAACATAACTAGTTCTTCCCTAAAAAGGGAAGAACTCTAAAACTAAGAGAAATTAACTAAGAAAAACTAAAAACTAAGAAAACATAAGAAAAACTAAGAAAAAAACTAAAGAATCCTAAAACTCTAAGAAAAGAGAGAAAAGAATGTATTTGGAGGTGTTTTTAGGTGTGTTTTGAAGTGAAGGGAAGGGGGGGATTTATAGGTGAGGATGGAGAGAAAAAATGAGTAAAAAAATGTTAAAAAATTAAAAAACGTGTAATGGAAATGTCTGAGGTCATCAATGACGCCGATGACGTCAGTGGCCGCTGCACGTGAAAAATGGGGTGAAAACGCGTTGGGCGCGCGAGGGGCGGGCTTGCGCGCAGCGCGCGCGTGAACAGCGTTCGCGCGTCGTGCTGCGCATGAACAGTAACCTCGCGCGCGATGAGTGCGGCGGGCGCGGCCATGGGCGCTGCTTTTTCTCCTTTTTGACATTTTTGACCCATTTTGTCCAATTTTTCCATATTTGTCGACCTTTATGCATTTATTTATTAATATATTTGTGATGTATTGCTTCCAGTATTCCTCTTTGAGTCTTTAAGTTTCATTTTTAAGCCAAAATACCTGAAAAATAATAAAAATACCCGTGATTCCGAAAAGACAAATTTATATAAATATATGATAAAACATATAAATATATATATTTTTAATCAATTAATTTGCATAAAATCATGGTTATTTTAGTGCTTTTTGAGCACTCATCAACTACACAACCTATAATTAAGGGTGCCTTAGTTGTAACTTAACACATTCAACTTCTATTAATATTTTGGTGGTCTTAGCTCTAAGGTGCAGTATTCACTTAAAGTGCATCGAGGGCTTTGGACTTTTCAAGTCTAGGTAGTGTAGGCCCACTCGTAGAGTTATTTCTTATTCATTACCTTTTGTAAGGGTACATTATTGACGAGATACTAAGGGCTACTCAGTACCAGGGTAGCAGAGCTCTTGAGCCATGACCCCTTTTCAATGTCTAAGGTTGATTAAGAGACGATTAGACCAAGTTAAGTTATTCTCACGTAAGCTTTCTCTAGGATAACACAACTTGCAATCAGGGCGAGTCCTTATGGTCACTTAATGTGCCCAGCTTCTATAATCTATTTGGTGGTCTTGAATTTTTCAAGTGACTTGGATTTTTAGATTCGTCCAAGAACTACTCAATTGGCTAGAAAATTGAACATGAAGCCTTATTCGGGCTACGCTACCACAACTGGCTGCCTTGGCTTTTCTGTACGATGACTGATAAAGCCTCACTTGTCGGAGGTTTCTAAAAAAAATGGATCATTATATGGTGGTGATGATGTGGTGCATATATGTTTGACTCGTTGATAAAGTGATTGCATGTGATGATCTTTCTTAGACTCCCTTGGACCAAAGTTAAAGAACTTATAAATTTATATTTTGCTTTTTTTGTTGGAACCATAGTGATACATTTTTTGTTGAGACTATGTAGAACTCTAATTTGGTTGCTAAGAGATATATTTGACTCATTGTAGGTGGGCAGATTCAAGTACAATGCTCATATTTCTGGTAGACTAAGATGGAGTTAGAATGATAGCATACTAGTTAACAAGTTGGACCTTTTGACTAGTTGTTGGGTTCTGAGAGATGAAGCTAGCTATCTAATTCATGACTCTTTATACAAGTCTAGAAAATAGATAAAAATAGTATATTAGAAGATTTTGAAGTTTTCTTTTCAGAAAAAACTATTGCTAAGATCCACAATATTTTTTTAAAATATTTTTTTATTTCTTAGAAAATCAAGAAATTAAAGAACTTTTTTGAGAGTCCTATTATTTAAAAATTTTTATGTAAAAAGAATATATTTGTTTCTCCCAGAAGGCATTAGATGTTGATGCCGATTTTTGTTAACAATATATAAGACTATTTTTTGTGGAATCTACAAAATGAACAAACTATTAGGACCTTAGATCACCTTGTGGAGGGTGTTATTCGACCCTACGATCCTTAAGTCAGTAACTGTAAGATGAAGGGTAGATGATATCTCAATCTCGCTCTAGTAATTATATGAAAAGTGAGTATTTTGATATGAATCTATGTTATGAGATTTAATAATTTTAAGATATAAGATTATATAAGATATCAAATATTAGATGATGATATCATGTTATACAAATGTAACTATATATAGGCAAAATAATAAGCTAGATAATTATCCTTGTCTTATTAGGATTGAGCTATTGTAGCTTTGTGTCCACTTATCTATTACAAACAGTTATCTATTGTAGACATTATTGTTTGTAAATATCTATCCATAATTATTTGTTCAATTATCGTTTAAGATAATTAAAAAATAATCATTGGACTTTTATCTCTTTAAGATAATTAAAGAATAATTGTTGAACCTTTATTCTTTTAGGATAATTGTATTATGTTCATAACTGTATGATGATTAAGCATTTATTGAACTTAGCCCATAAATCTATCTATAGACTCGAATCACTCTTTGACTTCCATCTAAGACGTATGGAATTACACCTAACATAGTATATACTAAAAATAACATAGGATAATTGGACTCCTAAAAGAATAAATTTTTTCACGTCAACCAAGCTAAAAGAAAATAAATAATTGTAAAAGAATAAAAAATGCAATATTTACATAATTTAAGTTATTATTATAATGATAATAATTTATTTATGATAATTTTATCTAATAATAATGACACAAATATATAATTAATAATAGTAGTAAATGTTTTATATAAAAAATAATAATTGAGGTAAATTTGACATTTTATATACTTTTTTATAATAATAAAAAATAATTGTGCCAATATTTTTATCATAAAAAATGGAATAACATCAAAAATACTCCCAAATTTTTAGGTATTTTCAAAAATATCTTCAAAGTTTCAAAAAATTCCAAAATATCCCAAATATAACGGAAGTTAATTTAATAAAAGTGAATAATAACATTTCATAAATAAAAATGGAAGAAATAATAGAGAACTAAGAATTAATAAGAAATCATAAATAGTAGAAATAGAAATAGAAGACATATTAAGATATTTTTCACAAAAAATAGTAATTAGTAAAAAGAAATTTGAAAAAATTCAAAAGGTAAATTTACATCTTAAAGAAAGATATGGATTGAAAGATCCGTCATTTTCATCATTAAATAAATTATTCCCAAGAAAAAAATATAGTTTATTATAAAATAAGTAATAAAGAAATGAGCATTAATATTACAAATGTAAATGAAAGTTGTAATATACCATTAAATGACAAAGAAACTATAATGAATAAACTATCAAAAATCCACCAAAAGAATTAAAAAAAAATTGGATACATTTATTTATGAGGAATTCAAATATTAATAAAATATCATTTTAGAGAAGGAATAGATACACCCATAAAAATAACATTACTAGATAATACAATAATAAACATGAAAGATGTTTTACTAAAAATGATTCATGGTAATTTAGGATACCAGAAACTAAAATTCAAAGCACATCCTAAGTTTTTTATTAATATTCATTATAAAAACTTAAACCAAGTATCAAGCTTAGCTTGTGAATTTGAAAGATGAGATTTAATGAAAAAAGGAAATCATTCATTTTCAATACACTATATAGTAGGGTATTCATCAATAAACAGTCATAATAATTAAATATATGGACAAAATGAATTTATAGAAATAGATAAATCATTTCAATAACTTGGACAAATAATAAAACCATAAATATTAACGGATTTTGAAATAACGGAGGAATAATACTTGGATATTAAGGAAAAACCTCCGATACCAAGAATAAAAAGTAATGTAGTTAAAAACAATAATATACTAGGATTTACTTTTATAGATCATTAAGGAGAAACTTTTAACAAAAAAAGTTAAAAAAACTAAAAGATGAAGTTCAAGTAATGAAAGCATTAGTTCATGATGCCATATTAGGAAGATAATAATGTTTAAAAACAAATTAAAAAATATACTGTTAGAAATAAATGAGAGCCTAGTAGGCGTAATAAAAAATCAAACAACATTATTGAAGACCTTAAGACTTCTAACAAAGGAAATTGACTTAGTTCAAGAATCAAACACGAAGTATCTACAAAATATAATCGAAATACAAAAAAACATTATTAAAAGAAATAATAAAAGAATATGGTTATAATAAATCACAACAAGATATACATATGAAATTACAAAACTAAGGAAAGAGGTATATAAAATACATAGAAATAATGTTATTATAAGTCATAAATACGATCCTTTAGAAGGATTAAAAGTAGAACCATATAAAAGATCAGACACTCTAATATATAGAAATGACAGAAGAAAAAATGAAGAAAAATCTAACGATAAAGTTACAATTCTAATTTAATGGAATATAGAAAAGAATTAAAAGAATAATTCATGAATCTTGAAAATAGGGATATAGAAAAATTAATTAGTTTGCTAACACTAACTAATGAAGAACTAGGAAAACACTAAAATGAAATGTTTTGTACGAACAAAGAGAAAAATGATATGACAATAATCAGCGAGACTGATTCTGAACCATAAATCATGACTTTAAAAGGTCATATAAAATCAATTTTATTATGGGTTCCTTACCAAGAAGAAATATCTGACCCACATAGGAAAGAAAGAAATAGACAAAAGTTAGGAGAACCTGATACTTTCAATAGAAGAAGACAACTACCCAAAATGAAAGAATGATTACATTGGAAAACTAGAGGTAGTATCTCATTGAGATTCAAGCTCCATGAAAATTATAGATATGATACCTTAGATCTAGATTGTATAAGAGATAGGATAAAATCTTAGATGAATGGGCTAGTGGTATGAATGTACTCATATCAAACTACACAAACAAACCTTTCAATCTGTAGAGCATTAGTAGCTCATAAAATGACAGGAAATGTTAAAGTTTGTTTTCAAATTTAACAAACCAACAAAATTTATTAATGCAAACTTAAGGGAATACTCCCATAGGAAGAGGATATTTAGATATAGTAGTAAATAAAATATACAAGGGATTTATTGGAGAAGATGAAGGAAAAAATATCACTGAATATAGTAAAAATGAAATCAATGAAGCCAAATGACATTTAACAAATATGAAATTTTTTAACATATGTTACATAGATTCTTTTATTTGTGAATATGAAAGGTATTAGCATAAATTACCACCCTTTATACAAACAACTTATAAGGAAATGTTTTTTCAAAAATTACTTGAAACTTTACATAAGACCTTAACAGAAGGTTGGAATTTGAGAAATAGGAAAACCATACCAGACACCTTAGGAGGAAGAATAAGAAGCCTTAAAAGCTGGATAATCATTAAATATCAAGAAAAAAGGAATACAAATAAATAAAAAGAAACAATAAAATCTGTTATGATATAAGATATTTTGAAATACCAAAAAAATATAGATGTAAATAAAATCCTACTAATGAAAATATAAAAAATATAGAAATTTAAAAGATATAAATTCAGGAAACAAGATTTTCAAAAATATAAAATAAGATTTAATAGGAAAACCTATAGAAAAATATATTTTAGAAGAAAAAGATATAAACCTCCAAAAAACAAGAATTATTGCCTTTCGAGGAAAAAATACAGATGTTGAATGCCTTAGCAAGCTTCAAAATAAGAAAGAATTTAAAAATGAGTTTTCACAAAGAGTAAAAATCTTATAAAAATATTTTAAGATGAAATTAAAACCAATCAAGGAATCGGATATATATTAGAGGAAACTGAGAAGGAAATAACTAACTCAGAATATTGGTACTCTTCATCAGAAGATGATGATTTGTATAGTATTACAAATCTAAATAGTTCCTATATTAAGGTAGGACTAAAATTTAAAGGCTATGCCAGCTATCAATTACATGCATATATAGTCACATGAGCTAGTATATGTGTAGCAAGTAAATATGTATTCTGAGAAGAACATTGGAAACAAACAGTAAAAGATTTAATTATAAGAATTGTTGATAATATTGTAACAAATCTTAATAAGGTTCTAAAGATACATATATAATGATAGGAGGAGAAAATTTTCACATTCCTATCATATATCAATAAGAAACAACAGTTGATTTATTAATAAGAAATAGTTTTCTAAACTTATATCAACTTTTTACGCAATATTTAGACAAAATAAGTCTAACAATATTAGATGTGAAACCATTTATGTATCAAAAATAAGAAAATTTTTGACTGTATCAAACTCAACTTTTATGTAATAACATAAAAATAAAAAACGTAGTTAGATAGACAAAAAGCAACAAAAAAAATTTCTTAATGAAATACAGGAAGATAATGCCATAGCATGTATTAGAAAATTATTAAAAATAGTAAGCTTAGAAAATCCTTTAGATCTAAAAGTCAGTAAATCTAAAACAATTGCCAACATAAAATTAAGAGACATTAACAATTTTATTAGAGTAAAACCAATGATTTATACTCCAGAAGATAGGATTGAATTTGAAAAAAAATCAAGAATTTTTGGAACTAAAAATCATAATACCAAGTAATTCACATCATTGTAGTCCAACATTCTTAGTTGAAAAAGAACATGAAAAAAGAAGAGGAAAAAAGAGTGGTAAAAAACTTCAAAGCATTGAATAATGAAACCAATGATGATGGATACTTTATCCTCAAATGAAAGAAATATTTCTTGAGTTTTGATTGCAAAAGTAGATTTTGGCAAATAAGACTAGATGAAGAATCCCAAAAATTAATAGTTGCATCCCAGGACAATTCCAATGGACTATTGTATTATTTGTATTAAAAAAAGTTCTAGGTATCTTTCAAATATATATGGATAATATCTTTAAAAATTAAAAAATATTTGTTGTGTCTATATAGATAATATTTTAGTTTTCAATAGTGAATTAAATAAATATTTTTTTGGATATTATTAATATTCTATAAGAATGCTGGAAAAAAGGTATTATACTCTCTGAAAGAAAATCAGTAATTTCTCTGCAAAAAATTAAGTAGTTAAGGTTGGAAATTGAAGTTGAAAAACAGAATATACAACCCTATCTACTAAATAACATTCAAGGTTTTCCTAGGAAATTAAAGAACAAAAATCAATTACAAAGATTTCTAGGATGTTTGACATATACTGAAGCATATATCAAGAAACTTACAGCAATGCGAAAGCCTTTACAAGCAAAATTGAAAAAATATCATATTTGGAAATGGATAGAACAAGATATTTTGTATATTGTAAAGCAAAAAAAATATCACTAACTTTATACCATCTTGGGCTAGATGATAAAATGATAATTGAAACAGATGTTTCATAAGAATATTGGGGAGAAGTTTTAAAAACAAAAGTAGATGATAAATATAATTGTCAAAAAGGCTATTAAGAAATTTACAATATATGTCATAAGTGTTAGATTCATTGTTAGAACCGATAACAACAATTTTGGTTATTTCTTAAGAACTAATATCACAGGTAATTATAAACAAGGAAGATTAGTAAGATGATAACAATGGTTCAACCACTACAATTTTGATGTCAAATATCTCCAAGGAAATAATAATTGTTTAGTAGATTCTCTTACTAGAGATTTAACACATCTAATTATTTTATGCTTGCATGAATGAAACTTCTTGATATAAATATCAAGATAAAGAAAATGGGGATAAAAATCCTATAGGAACAACTCGAGCTTTTATACCTTTAGAAATCTATCATGGAGATAGGAAATAAATAGAAAGAACTTGATTGTTCAAAATAACTCTTAGAGTTCAAAAACTCTAATGATAAATCTTCATCAAAAATTCAATCTAAAGAAGATAAAACTTATAAATAAAGAATTCAAAATGAAAAGGAAGAACCTAACAGTTCAAAAGAAAGTAACACATTTGAAATAAAAAAAGCTCAATTTGGCTGATAAAGTAGAAAAAGAAGAACATAAAAAGACTTATGTGGTCTATAATGACCCAAAACCAAGAATCTATAACAACTGTGCAAAATCAAGTAAATCTATTATTGGGTTTAGTGGAGTAACTCATAGAGCTTTCACAATCAGAATAGAGGATGAAGCTAGTTATGTCAATTACAAAGTACCAAAACTAATAACTCTAGAGGAGATAGTAAGGAATTACTCTATAGCACTACAAGATCAACCAACAGCACCAAGCCGGTTGACAACTTTAGAAAAAATAGCAAGGCCTCAAGTACTATTTAGAAAGGTATATCTCCTAGAAACATCAAAGATTTATTAGCTATTGAAGATGAAAATGACCAATATAGAAATCTTCGCAAATCACAATGGTTGAGTCTCAACAACTTGGCCAAAATATTTACCCATGAACACATAAAAGATATGAAGTTATATACTACAGAAAAGGAATTCACTTTAGAAAGTAAATTCAACATTTTGGAAGGAGTTGATCTAATATTTGTTTACAAAGGTTTCCATGCAGGACTTATAGAAAACATATATATAGGAATTGATTTATGTTAATTAAATTATTTTTCAAAAATTTCAAAAAGCAATCAGAAACTTCAGGAAGAAAATACGATCAAGTGAAAAACCTACTTATCTCAAATTTTTCATTTCACTAATGGACTAAAATGAGGAAGGATGTATGAGTCCCTACCACTGCATCAATTTGAGGATTTCTAACACACAAAGAAGTTATTAAACCAAGGGCACTTTCAGAAAATGAATTCAACACATAATAAATCTATGTATTAAGAGGTCAAATATTAAGCAAAATTTACTATGGACTCAAGAAAGTTGATAATTCTACTAAGATAAAAGTAAATTACTCTACTACTAAAGTCATAATCACTTCTCATTAACGTCATCCAAAGGAATATTGATAAAAAATAATAAAGAGGAGGAACCATCGGTGGAAGATGATAAAGTAAAATAAAGACATAGGCTCATATCTTTGGTCGACAACACGTGCCAAGGAAAAAAGCAATGGTTGATATTTATAAGCTAAAAAGCAGTAAAATAGATGAATTATTAAAGTAAGGATAAAATAGTAATTTCCATCTTGTAAATAGGGATTCCTTGTGTTATAAAAGAACCCTTATTTTCATTTGAGAACACAGAAAAAACAAAGAACATACACTACTACAAAAAGGGGTATTTTAAGTCAAGATTTAAAGTTAGTTTTTGGGAAAAACTGACTTATAATGAATTTTAAGTTGATACACTAAAAAAAGACTTAAAATTTTTTTAAAAATAGCATTGGTTGACACGTAGAATTGACGTGACGTCCTACGTGTAGCATCGGTTCTAAGTGTCAGCCAACGCTACACACGTTTTTCTTTTCCTTTTCTCTTCTTCCTCCCTCAAGACGCAGCGTTAGTTCTACGTGTCAACCGATGCGACACACGCTTTTCTTTTCCTTTTCTCTTCTTCCTCCCCATTTTCCAGACATGATGTATATTGGCCAGCTACTGTAACGCAAAAAACTAACTCCTTCCTCTACTCTTTCTCATTTTCTGGCTACGTTTAGTGGATTTTCTTCCTCTCCAATTTCTCTTCTAGATCCCCTATTTTTTAGCATAATACTCAAAAACTTTATACCTATTTTCTTACTTACAAAATACCATTTTTTCTTTATTTCCTTCGTTGTCACTTCATTTACTCTTGTAAGTATTTCTATGAATTATTTTATACTTATTATTCATATTCTTTATTTTTTGTATATTATGTGTATAAATTTTTATTCAAACTTAGAAAAGAAGAATGAATTTTTATTCATTTATTAATTTTAATAACATTATGTATTTAGGTGTTTGATACATATTAATTTATTTTAAACTTAAAATTTTTGAAAATTATTTACATGTACATAAAATATGTATTATTATTAATTACATGCATACATATATGTATATATATATATATTATATTGTATATTTTTAATATTATATATTTGTTATGTTTGGTTTTTATGTATTTATTTTTATATGATGTTTTGATAGATATTCTAATAATTAGGGAATTCATACATAATAATATCTAAAATATATTGGTTGAATATATATTTAATATGTTTAATATCATTAATAGAAAATGGACAAATCTTGGATGTCAAAGTGTAGAATTGAGGAGGACTACATTTCTGGAGTTTAAAGTTTCTTGGAATTTGCTTATAGAAATAGTAATAATGAAATTAGTATTAATATTATTAGATGATGACATGCTCGATACATTATCCAATATTAGTCATTTCTCAAACAAAATTTCTAATGTATGTGATTATTTAGTTGATGATGATGATTCTTCGTCATGGACTCGAAGTAATTGTGAAGGAATATATATATATATATACAATCAACAACCTAATTAAATATAATGTATGTTCTATATTATTCTAATAACTATTATTTATATGTATGGACTTAAAATTGTCAATTAATTTCTATTTCATCACTTTTTGCAAATAATTCATGGATCATAGGGTACTAGAGATTGTAGATCCAAATGATCCATTAGAGCATTTGAAAATAAGGGTTGGGCTAATGATGACTCTATGAAAGTAGAGTAATTAGTGCACTTTTTACTTAATATTTACTTGTTTTATTCAATAAATAGTATTTTATGGCCAAAAAAATTAAAAGATAAACTTTTTAATGAAAAATAGGTGAAAATATAATTTTTGAAATTTTTTGGGATTTTTTTGGAATTTTTATGAATTTTTATGAATTTTTAACTCAAGGCCAATCAAGAGTTGCCACGTGACCTGCCATGCAAGCAAAAGAGCTGACTGGGAAAGTCACACAGAAGCCACACAAGTAGGGACAACGAATCACATTATGCCGCATGTGAGGAAAATTAACCGTGCACCACGTGTCAGCACGGTGTTCAATCTGAGTTCAGAGATCGATCAAACTACCCTGACACGGGTCGTCACGCCATTGTTTCTTCCGTTCCACCCATGCACCACACCATCTATTTTTGCTAATCACTTTGCGCCATGTGGCATTGAATCTGACCAATCTCCCGTACCACATGTCGCACCTTGATTTCCCAGTAAATTCCCTATGCCACATGTCGCGTTGTGATTGGTTGACACTATCAGTTTTTCTTTTTTTATCTCAGCTCTTGATCTGAAGCTGATCTGAAAGTCCATATCACACCTGAGCTATATTTAAGCCCTTAATCACCCTATAAACCTAAAAGGGGCCGTCATTAGCATAATTTTGGTCAATTTTGGAGCTAAAAAGAGAGAAAAATATAAAAAATTTCAAGAGAGGACACAATTTTAGTGGAGATTCAAGAGGAGATTAATACTACAATTCAAGAGATTAATTGTATTTCTTCTTCTACTTTTTTCTTTATCAATTTTTATGTCTCTCTTTATGAAAAATATGAGACTTATGAACACAATTATGTGTATTTAATTTATTAATCTAGGGATCTTATGAACCTAATTATAAACACGTGATGATTTAATATTTTCCCCAATTATAATATTAATTTAATTATATTATTTAATCTGATTTTTAGGCTATTAATCATTTGGCGAACAATTTATCTATAGAGGCAATTAAATATATTTGAGAAAATTATTTAATTGTTTGTCTTGAATAAATAACATTATAGTTTCTAGGCAGAAATGTATGCTTCTTATGTATGTAATTCATAATTGATGAACTTAATGAGTAGTATCCAATTTAATTGACATGAGAGTGTGATTAAATTAATTACTATATAGTGTGTAGTTTACTTGAGAGATGAATATATGCTAGTTTAGATTCAATTGATCATGTAATTAATTGATAATTATATTGAGAGGATTTTAGCGATTTGTATGTTTAGAAAATTTGGGGATTAAGTATTCCTATATATCTTCTTACATATTGATAACTCTATTTTATATACTTATTTTCATCGATTTTATTAATGATAATTGCTATGTTCTTTAGATTTTTGTTTAATTTTAGTTAAATAAATTAATATTTACCTTTCATGTGTTAAGAAATACATTTTTAATAAAATTAAATAATTTGTATCGAAAATGTACTTAATTTCATATTTATGTCCACAAATATAATTTCAAATAATATAGTTCTTAATTACAATTTCTAAAAATCGAAAATATAATTTAAATTGAATTTGGGCTTAATTATAATTATTAAAAGTTTAAAAATTTAATTTAAAATTAGCAAAGGGCTTAACTGTAATTTAAGAAAATTCAAAATATAATTTGAAATATATTTGTGGGTCAAAATACAATTAAGGAAAGTTTTAAATTCTACGCAGGTGAGAAGAAGCCACGCGCCCTTATACAAGGGCGCAACGCGGACCGTCCGATCCGAAAATAAACAGCCAGATGCGCGCGTTACAAGCACACCCGACCAACGCGAGTGGGTGCAGAATTCCTCTTCATGCGGCTCGGTGCCCGAGTGGGGCCCACCGGCGTGTAAGGTGGGACCCACGTGTCTGCTACGCGTCTGCCAAAGGTTGTAATCTCGTGCGGCTGAACCACGTGCAATCGTTCCCTCCAACCATTTAAAGTATGCCACGTGTCCAACGTTCCCCTTGCACGAATCAAGAGCGGACGCGTGGTACGTTTCGGGGAATGCAAAAGTGCCGAATCTCGCACCCGTTCCAGCCGTTGTCTCCCACGTTCGGCGTGCCATTTTCCCGTGCGCCGTTCCTGCGTGCAGCTGGTTTGTTCACCCAATGATATGATGCCACGTGGCCTTAGTAAATCTTGCAGCGAATCAAATGCTGACACGTGGCACGCAGATTGAATTTAAAATATCAGAAACGGCGCCCTCTGTTTCATCTTGCACGCGTGTATTAAAATACGAAATTCTATTTTCACGTGGACGCAGATTTAAGGGAAAATGTCGGGTTTTGTTTTCGATATAAATTTTTTACGCGTGTAAAAAATTGTATTATTTTAGATGTATTTTTTTAGCTATAAATAGGTGATATTATGATAGAGTTTAGAAGTTTTTTTGAAAGTTTAAGTTTATAATTTTTGTGTTGTTCGGTTTTGGACTGCAGAACACGCAGAAGCCATTTTTTGGCTTTTGTTGTGTTCTGCGTGTGCCAAATATTTTTGTAATTGATGTTTCAATTTCCTTTCTGCTTCTTATAATTTTATTTATTTGTTGTTATGTAAATTTTAATTAATGAAGTAATTTAATTTTTCTAGGGTTGCATTTGATCTAAATTTATGAAGCTTTGATTTTAATTATTTTTTTTATAGATTTATAAAACATTCGATTTGTTCATTCTATTTTGTGCTTAATGCTTTTTGATTATTTACGAATCTTATCAAAACGATCCGTGGCACATAAATAAACTTGGAAGAGGCATTTGTGTGTGTATTGCTCGTAAATAGAATGACATGTATGATGAAGGATATGAATATACCCTAATTGTATGTGTGGCGATTTGAGAACTTAGAACTTAATGAATCTTATTGAATTTAATTCTCATAGAGATATAGTGAATTAATTTAACGAGGTGTGTCTATACGGAGCTCGGAAGAGATGTATGGATAAAAATAGAAGTTTTCGGTTGACAAATTAAATGTACTAAAAAATATAAATCAAAAGAAAATAACACGATTTGAGTGGATTAGTTTGGTGAAAAATTGCAATCCTAGATTTCTTTTATTTTCTTATTAAACCTTTTTCTTAATTTTTTCCATATCAACGATTATTTTGGATAAAATTAGAGAGATACAATTTTAGTACTCAACAAACTATAGTAACAAATCTCCGTGGGAACGATCTTTACTTACAAATCTTTATTACTTGTAACCGTGTATGCTTGCACGATTTATGTGTGTTGCTTATAGTTTGCTTATTGTTTGTTGTTTTTTTTTATTTTGCAATTTACACCCCCAAACTTAAGTTTTTGCTAGTCCTCGAGCAAAAGGAAGGAAATAAAACAAAGATAACTACATTTAAAATAAATCGTTGATTTATATTTTTTTAGTACATTTAATTTGTCAACCGAAAACTTCTATTTTTATCCATATATCTCTTCCGAGCTCCATATAGACACACCTCGTTAAATTAATTCACTATATCTCTATGAGAATTAAATTTAATAAGATTCATTACGTTCTAAGTTTTCAAATGGCCACACATACAATTAGGGTATATTCCTATCCTTCATCATACATGTCATTCTATCTGCGAGCAATATACACAAAAATGCCTCTCTCAAGTTTATTAATGTGCGACAAATCGTTTTGATAAAATTCGTAAATAATCAAAAAGCATTAAGCACAAGATAGAATGAACAAATCGAACGTCTTATAAATCTTTCAAAAAAATAATTAAAATCAAAGCTTCATAAATTCAGATCTAATGCAACCCTAGAAAAATTAAATTACTTCATTAATTTAAAATAAAAATTACAGCAAATGTAGAAAAATTAGAAGGATGAAGAAAGAAAATTAAAACATTACAGATCGTAAATATTTGGCACACTCGGAACACAACAGAAGCCAAAATGGCTTCTGCGTGTTCCACAGTCCAACCGAACAACACACAAAATTACAAAACTAAAACTCTGAAAAAAAAACTCTCAAAACCTAACATAATATCACCTATTTATAGCTAAAAAAATACATCAAAAATATTTAAATTTAATACACGCGGGGAACAATGAAGTGTGGGACGAATATTAAATTACATTGCGTGGTGGACAAAATTGTATCGAAAATGGAATCGAAAATGTGAGTGGAGATGCTGCGCATTTATGTTTTTTTTTCTTCCACGCTGTCACGTGTCGCGTTATGATTCACTAAAACAATTAGTGGGACACGTGGCAGCATATAATTCGTTGAAGGGAATGGGCGCACGCAGAACTTGTCGCACGGAATTGGGGCGCGTGAAGCGTGAGGCAATGGCTGGAACAAGGACTTGATCCTGTGCTTTCGCGTTCATTGTAATTTGTCACGTGTCGGAAACATGATTTGCTTTAATATAAAGTATGACACGTGGTAGATTATGGTTCGTGGAATAACTGGGTGCACGTGGATCGACCACATTGGAAAGGGGAGCCCGAAGGAGGGGACAGGTCTGCACGGCGCCAGACGGGTGGGTCCCACGCTGCACACCGTTCTGCGCGGTAGGTGGACCCCACTCGGGCACCGAGCCGCGTAAACAGGAATTCTACAACCACTCGCATTGGTCGGGTGTGCTTGTAACGCGCGCATCTGGCCGTTTATTTTCTGATCGGACGGTCCGCATTGCGCGAATGCATTAGGGCGCGTGGCTTCTTCTCACTTGCGCAGAATTTAAAACTTTCCTTAATTGTATTTTCACCCACAAATATATTTCAAATTACATTTTGAACTTTCTTAAATTATAGTTAAGCCCTTTTCTAATTTTAAATTAAATTTTTAAACTTTTAATAATTATAATTAAGCCCAAATTCAATTTAAATTATATTTTTGATTTTTTGAAATTGTAATTAAGAACTATATTATTTGAAATTATATTTGTGGACATAAATATGAAATTAAGTACATTTTTGATACAAATTATTTTATTTTATTAACATTGTATTTCTTAACACATAAAAGGTAAATATTAATTTATTTAACTAAAATTAAACAAAAATGTAAAGAACATAGCAATTATCATTAATAAAATCGATGAAAATAACTGTATAAAATACAGTTATCACATATCTTTTTAGTTACCAAATCCAATTTAATTGATTATTACTATTTACTTTTAGTTATTTTAATTTTGCTTCCTTAAAATATAAAAACAAAAAAAATTGATTTATATTTTTTTAGTTTTAAAAATTAGTTTATAATAAAATAATTTCTGTGTGAACGATCTTTTTTTATCATTATATTACTTGTTGCGATATGTATACTTACGTATTCATTACACACACTTTTTGTGTGGCGATCAAGTTTTTGACGCCGTTATTGGGGAATATAAATATTATAAATTTATTTTTTTATTTTTTTATTTTTTTATTTTTTTATTTTTTTATTTTTTTATTTTTTTATTTTTTTATTTTTTTATTTTTTTATTTTTTTATATTTGAATTTTGAATTTTAGTTATTTTTCTTTACTTTAGTTGTAATTTTAATTTACTTATTTTATTTTACTAACTTATTTATTTATTTTAGTTAATTTATTTATTTTATTTTAAGTTTAATTTATCTATTTAGTTTTTTATTTTTTTATTATTTATTTTAAATTTAGACATATCATTTAGTGCTATTAGAAGCATAGAGTAGAAAATGACTAGCAATAATTATCAATGGTCAATCAACAATGATAGCCACAAGAAGAGTAGGTGGAATGCATGATGTAAATGATATCATAGCACTTACAACCCAAGTGTCATCTTTGGTAATTCTTTTGATGGTTCAAAACTCGCCAACGAGTATAAACCATGTCCAAGATTCAAGGGTGTCGTGTATGTTTTGTGATGGAGCCCATTTGTTTGATAATTGTCCAAATAATCCTGAATTGGTCTTATATGTGGGTAATGTGAACCAAAACAATGATCCATACTCAAACACATATAACCCATAATGGAAACAACATCCAAAATTCTTTTGGAATAACAACAATCAGGGTGGTAATCAATTCAACTATCAATCATTTTCATTACTTAGTTTCCAACAACCACAACAATTATAAGCCCAAGAAAAGAAGCCATATACTGAGGACAATACAAACGCCTTAATGGGGATGATGAAAGACTTCATCAAATCATTTAATAGAAAAGTATCAACTCAAGAGGCTTCAATTTGAAATTTGGAGAACCAAATGGAGCAACATACTTAGGCTATAAGTCAAAGGCCTCAAGATAACCTTCCAAGTGACACATTTGTAAACCCAAGAAGAAAAAGTGAGGACCATTGTAAATCATTAGCCTTGAGGGGTGGTAAAACTTTAGAGCTGCAAAATAAGACTCAAAGGATAAGAAGGACTATGAGACTAAAAAAGATAAGGAGGAACCAGAAACTAAAAAGGATGAGGATAAATTAGTGGATAAATAGGGTAATGAAAAGGAAATAATTTAGCCAAAAAAGAGAAACCTCTACAAACCCATTATTCATTTCCCTTAAATACTGCAAAAGCAAAAGTCAGATACACAGTTTTCAAAATTTTTGAAAGTCTTCAAGAAGTTGCACATAAACATAACATTTATAGATGCACTTGAACATATGCCTTGTTATGCCAAATTTATGAAGGACATCTTGTCTAAGAAAAGAAGGATTGGAGATAATAAAATAATAACCTTAACTAAAGGTTATAGTGCCATTGTTACTAGAAAATTGCCTAAAAACTTGAAAGATCTAGGTAGTTTTGACATTCCTTATACAATTGGAAACATCCATTTTAAGAAAGCATTATGTGACTTGGGTTCTAGCATTAACCTTATGTCATTATCAGTCTTTAAGAGATTGGGGGTTGGTAAATCGAAACCCATATCAATAATATTACAAATGGAAGATAGATCAATTAAGAGACCTCAGGGTGTGGTAGAAGATTTGCTAGTAAAAGTAGACAAATTCATCTTGCTAGCATACTTTATTGTGCTAGACATGGAGGAGGATCGTGATGTTCCTATTATACTTTTTCTTCCATTCTTAGAAATCGTAATAGCACTCATTGTTATACAAAAAGGTGAACTTACAGTGAGAGTGCAAGATGAACAAATAATATTTAAAGTTTATAAAGAATCTGAACCCCCTAACATTGATAGTGCTAATGAATGCTTAAGCATAAATGTTATTGATTGTGGGAATATCTTGAAAGAATCTATTGAGTCACCTACACTTAAGACTGTTACATGTGATGCTATGAACAAGGACATAAAATCACTAGAAAACAACCTAACTTGTTTTAACTTTGAAAGTATGGCATCGAAGGTTGATATTGTGGACTGTGTGAAATTTTTGGAGGACGCGCCTCTCATGTGTGTATCAAAGGTGATTTGGGAAAATTTTAAGATAGGATTTAAGATTAAACCATCAATTGAAGAGCCACCAAATTTATACCCTACACTTTTACCGTTCTAACTTTAGTTAAGTATGAAAGTGAAAGAGTGCAATGGAGAGGTGAAAAAGCTATAAGAAATACATAAATTGGATGAGTTACAATGGAGTGCATATAAGAATGCCAAAAAGTTCAAAAAGAAAAAAACATATATGGAATGAGAAGAGAATGGAGCAACGTGTTTGCAAGCCCAAACATAAGGTATTATTGAACAAATCAAGACTGAACTTGTTTCCAAGCAATCTCAAAAGTAAATGGACACAAAGGGATGTGCCTTATGTCACGACCTTATATTTCAAAAAGCGATCGTACGGTACTTAGCACGGTCCGTTACACTAAGTCTACCTTACTCCGAATGAAATTCTCCAAAAAGATTAGAAAGAGACTTATAGATTGAGAGGATTCAAGAGAAAAGCAAGAACTAGAGAGAGTTTGTAAAGAATTCCTTGTATTGCTCTAGAGAGAGATTATCTTACAATTTCCCAAGATTTTCAAGGATGATTTACAAATGAAGACCAATAGGTCTATTTATAGTGTGGCATCAAGCTGAAGACTATACCATAATTCTCTAGATTCTTCTATGTCTAGAATGTACAATAATGCTCTAGTTTTATCTACAATATGCCACAAGGTTCTAGGACCTTCTAGCCAAATCTAGAGTCTTTTAGGAGTGTCTAGTTCCTTCATGCTAGTTCTAGGATGTTTTGTAAGCTTCTAGAGACTTTCACATCCTTCATGAACCATTTGGCATGTTCTAGAATATTCCAGCACCTTCCAGCGTACTCTGGAACATTCTAGGGTCTTCAAGGCTTGAGTTGAATCCATTCAACTCTAGCTCCTTCTAGACATCTCTAGGCCACTCTAGAACTTTCCCATGTAGAAAAGTTTAGATCCTTTAGGCAACCACCATTTATTTGGATTTTAAGGGACAATTTGAGTGGGACATAACACCTTCCCCCACTCAAGTTCGCGATGCCCTCATCGCACCTTCAAGCTTGAACCTTTCTATGTCGTCTTTGAATTGCCACAAAGAATCTTCAGGTTCCCAGCTTGCCTCTATATCCAGGGCATTCTTCCACTAGGCCAACTCTAGATTCTTCTAGGAGTGCCGAGTTCCTTCATGCTAGTTCTAGGATGTTCTGTAAGCTTCTAGAAACTTCCACATCCTTCATGAACCATCCAGCACGTTCTAGAATATTGCAGCACCTTTCAACACATTCTAGCACCTTCTAACGTACTCTGGAATATTCTAGGGTCTTCAAGGCTTCAGTTGAGTCCATCCAACTCTAGCTCCTTCTATACATCTCTAAGCCATTCTAGAACTTTCCCATGTAGAAAAGTATAGATCCTTTAGGCAACCACCATTTATTTGGATTTTAAGGGACAATTTGAGTGGGACGTAACACTTAGGACTTGATATGACCGTCTAGTAAAGGACGTTAAATGTGATGCTTGTTCGGAGGCAACCCAACATTATTTTACTTATATTTTCATTGTTTGTGTTTTGTAGGTGAATAAATGTGGAGAGAAATGACGCAACAAGAATGAGCATTTTAACGACAGATGTGGTGTGCTAAGACTAAGGAGGTTTTCTTTCTTTTTACCTTTTTATATTTAAATGTGCACATTAGGAAGAATGTGAAATTTTAGTTTGGGGGAGGGAAATTCATTCTCTACATTAGTATTTATTATGTATTTAAAGTTTTAGGAATTGTTTTAGGGAATTTTTTTAGGATGTTTTTAATCATGATTTAAGTAGAATATGAACAAATACATGGAAACTAAATGCATGCATGCTTGATATGAAACATATGAACTCAATGATAAAAATTGGTTGTCATGACTAGGAAAAAGAATGTCATATTTGTTAAGATATTTACATTAATCGTATAATATGCATGCTAGCTTTTATTGGATTGATTCAAATTTTTATGTACATGTTCATGATTGATTTTGGTGTTCTTGTTGAGAGAAAATTTGTAGTGAATTATGCTAGTTGATGAGATCTAACAAGTTTTAGAATCTATTTGATCATCCCTTGAGGCAAAATCCAAAATAATATTTAGCAAGAGAAATGATTTTGGCCTTAATTTGATCAATTGAGCCTTTCAAGCTAGCCACTGTTAACATCTTTAGTCACCCATTTGAGCCTAACAAAAACCCTATCACCTATCATATATTTAATCCACATTTAATGCCTAACTAATATTTATTGCCTTTACCCTTTGACCTTTAGAATATATGAAAAGAAAAAATACAATCATGTATTATGTTATATAGTAAGGTGAAATGTAATACACCCTGAAAAAAGAAAAAAAGAAGAAGCAAAACTCATAACACATTTATCCTTCTAAAGACAAAGAAAATGGAATTGAAAATAAGTTTAGGGGTATTGTGAATCTATAAAAAAATAGAAAAGAGACGTGGAATAAAAGAATATGAAAAGAATGACAAAAGAAAGGGTGCACTGAAATATCAAGTAAAAGCTCAATTGCAATTAAAAAGTGCATGATGAAAAAAGCTAAGGTGTTGAAAGAGCTTAAATGTCTTCATTTATCAACCCCCCACCTAAGCCTTACAATACAACCATGTAAAGTATTTATTGATCTTGAGCTAAATGCATATTTATATTAGTAGAGAGGGATGTGAAATATAAACTTATGAGATTTTTTCTAAGATTGAATAGATTAGCATGATCATATAGGTTGATTTCATGAGTGCGTTGGATGATATCATGTGCAGCACACACACACGAATCAATTTTTTAAAAACCTTGCATATCCTTGTATTGATGGAACGTTAATTGATGAATATGTGAACCTTTTTATTATAGGATTGCACGACTTTTGAGAAGAATAGTTTCCTTAAATATGCATGTACTAATAGAAGTATATTTATGAATATACTACATATGTTATTCTATTTACTTATACTTGGCTTTACTTGAGGGCAAGCAAAGAGTTAAGTTTGGAGGTGTGATGACTCTATGAAAGTAGAGTAATTAGCGCACTTTTTTTTACTTAATATTTATTTATTTTTTATTCAAAAAAATAGTATTTTGTGGCCAAAAATATTAAAATATAATCTTTTTACTGAAAAGGGGTGAAAATATAATTTTTGGAATTTTTTTTTGAGATTTTTTATGAATTTTTAACTCAGGGCCAATCAGGAGCTGCCACGTGGCCTGTCACACAAGCAAAGAAATTGATTGGGAAAGCCACGTATATGCCATGTAAGCAGGGATAGTCAATCACATTACACCGCGTGTGAGGAAAACAAACCACGCACATTGTGTTAGTACGGCGTTAAATCCGAGTTCAAAGATCAATCAAACCGCCCTGCCATGGGTCGTCATACGATTGTTTCCTACATTCCACCTGTGCATCATACCATCCATTTTTGCTAATCACTTTGCACCATGTGGCCCTGACTCAATGAGCATTTACTCTGACCGATCTCCTCTTCCACGCATCATACCCTAATTTGCCCAATAAATTCCTTATGCCATATGTTACATCGTAATTGGCTAGCACTATCAGCTTTACTTATTTTGATCTTAGCCCCTGATCTGAAGTTGATTTGATGGTCCAGATCACACTTGATCTATATTTAAGCCCATAATCACCCCATAAACCCAAAAGGGTCATTAGCATAATTTTGTTCAATTTTTGGAGCTAAAAATAGAGAAAAATACAAAAAAAAAATCAAAAGATGACCAAATTTTGGTGAAGATTCAAGAGGAGATTAATACTACAATTCAAGGAATTGATTCTCTTTCTTCTTCTACTCTTTTCTTTATCAAATTTTATATCTTTTTTTAAATATGAGCTTTATGAACACAAGTATGTGTATTTAATTTATTAATCTAGGGATCTTATGAACTCAATTTTCACCATGTGATGATTAATATTTTCCCCAATTATAATATTAATTTAATTATATTATTTGATCTGATTTTTATGCTATTAATTATTTGGCCAACAATTTATCTATAGAGATAATTAAATAGATTTGAGAAAATTATTTAATTGTTTGTCTTGATTAAATAACATTCATAGTTTCTAGACATAGATGTAGGATTCTTATGTATGTGATCCATAATTGATGAACTTAATGAGTAGTATGCAATTTAATTAACATGAAAGTGATTAAAGTAATTACTATATGATGTGTAGTTTACTTGAGAGAAGAATAAATGCTTAATTGATAATTATATTGGAGGGATTTTAGCAATTTGTATGTTTAGTTACCAAATATAATTTAATTAATTATTCTTATTTACTTTTAGTTATTTTAATTTTGCTTCCTTAAAATATAAAAACACAAAACAAATTGATTTCTATTTTTTTTAGTTTTAAAAATTAGTTTCTAATAAAATAATCTTCATGTAAATGATCTTTTCTTATTATTATATTACTTGTTGCGATACGTATACTTGTGTATTCATTGTGTGGCGATCAACTAATATTCCTGATGCTCCACTTAACCTAGATGATAGAGTACTCATTCTATTTGATGCTACTGGTACTACATTAGGAGAAAGTGACCAACAAGTCAAATCTTCTATTGGTAGACTTGTGAAGTCAAGTATTCCTATTAACATAAATGATTGGACTAAGGTTAATGATGTTGAAAAGTACAAGATATGAAAAACCATTTATGTAAGTCTTTTTTATTATATAACTAATTACATGTATTATATCTTTTTTGTATTATATATCATCTAAAATGTGTATTTTTACATAATCATTTTAAAGTCCGTGATTTCCTGAAGAAAATGTTATAAGATTGCAAATAAGGCATGGAAGGAATACAAAACTTCCAAATTTGCTAGAAATTATATGTTTCCATATTTGAAACCACTTGATGAAGTAGAACTATATAAAATCCGTGAAGAACACCCCTAGATTGAACCCAAAGTATGGAAAGATTTCGTGGATTATAGACATACATATGAATTTTGAATTATTAGGGAAGAAAATTAGAATATACAAATGCAAAATATTCTTCCTATCCGTATTGGGAGGTTATCAAATCCTAAAGTTAGACAAAGAATGATATTATTAAGTTGTTAATTTATAAATATTTTATATTTATTTTTCTCAAATTTAAGTTGATATCACGGTTAATAAATTTATTTAATTTATATAGGAAGCTGAATTGGGTAGACCGGTTACCTTATCTGAATTGTATATAGAAAGAAAGACCCCTCCCAAAAGAAGAAACCAAGATCAATGACTAAACAAGGAGAAGAAAAACTTAATAATGTGGTTAGTAATTTAATTTAATACAAAGTCCTTATGATTTTTGCTAATTGATGTAATAATGTATGATATGTTTGTTTTCTTTATTATTTGTAGAGAGCTATTCTAGAACAAATAGCCAAGGGTGAAATAATTGAATAGTCATGGAGAGATGCTATATATCATGCATTTGGACGCGAGCATCCTTGTCGTGTTAAGGGAGGAAGCCAAAATGATGGTTATATAGAGTTTTTTAACATTCCAAAACAAAAGCCTTAGATGGTCAGTAAGGAGAAGTACTATAAATTGAAGAGGAATTAAATTCCTTTAAGGCCTCAGTGTTAAGTGAGATTGTCACTTTAAAGTAATATCAATCATAACACATGTCTGGCATGACAGCATACTACAATCAAGATATGCCCTATTGGCTAGGCATGCCACCCATGCAATCTCCTAGTGCCCAATCTATATCTTGTATGGGATATAATCATCCTATTGGTCCTCCCTTTATGCCAAGAATGAAGATGTAATTAGGTAGTGGTTCAATATCTCCAATACAATATATGCAATCTTACCATCCATCACATCGTGATGAATGTTTTGATGAGAATGTCCTTCCAATAGCTACCCCATATGAGATTCCTTCTCTATTTGATGAATAATTTGTAATAAGATTTAAATTTTATGTAGATAGTCTATTATTTTTATTTTTTATTATATATTTTATTTATTATATATAATGCTTAAATTTTTATAGAATATGAAATGTTTGTTAAAACATCCATAATCTACGGACTATGTTGTTATTAGAACGGTATAACAATTGAGCAATGATCGAAGGATTCATAATCAATATTTGCCAAATTATTGGAAAATAGTAATTGAACAATTATTGATCCATGATTGTTCACTACATGTATCTTTTGATGCTACCATAGTCTAAGAAGCGGTTGGACAATATGTGGCTTATTGTGGAGTCAAGTTGTGATAAATTTTTACATGATACTATTTTTTTACTTAAGATAACACTTTTTTTTACTAATTCTATTATATTACTATTATTTTATTGTTATTAACATATATAATACATCTTCTTTAGTCTATTATACTAGAATTAGTAAGTGCAACACATTTAAGAGATACAAAGCAAGTATCTCATGGTAAATCTATGTCTAGTGGGCAATCATCGCACACTAAGTCATTCAAAAAGAAGCCATGAAAAAGTATAGTTATAAATATGCTATAAACTTCAGCAGAAATCTTGGCTCTTTGATGACTATTGTTGTAAGTAAGAGTAGCATAAATGATGGATGGACTGTACCATTTCCTAGAGAAATTTATGGTGTAGACATTGGGCAAACATATATATTGATCGAGTGCATATTGCAGCTGTTTGAATATCAAATGATTGATTTAAGTATAACTCAAGTGTGGACAAGGTGAGTTCTCAATCAATAAATAACTTTCATTTATGTAGAACATATAATTATATTTATATTATCTAATTATTTATATATATTTCTTTTATATAGGGCATGTTATTATCGATTTTAAGCTAATCACTCATCACATTTAGCAATGTTATCTGATTCTTCATTTGTCAACCAATATCAAGAGAAGGATGTAAGCATTAGATCTAAACAATTATGTGATAGAGAATTAACACTATGCAAAAATCAGAAGTTGATAAATTCCTTGGCTACTAAAGTTTGAACAAGGCCAAGATCATTGAATGTTGATAATCCTTGATCTATATGGAAATTATGTTTGGTATTGTGACTCAACTTTTATATAATAGAGTAAAGATACAAAAGCAGTTGTTGAAATATAAGAGTTATAGCTAGCTATTTTTCTTATATTGTTCTTTGTAATATTTAATAAAAAAACTAATTGTAATAAACTTTGATAGGACATGAAAGTTGTGGAACAAGAGTAGGGGCATTGCCCTTAAAAAATCCCATAAGCTTATATTAGACAAAGTAATGGTATGTACAAACGAATATTAATAATTTAATTAATTTTACTATTAAATAATAAAGATTTTCAAATATGAAAAAACATGTACATTTGTTTTTTGTAGGTTTCACAACAAAATGATGGAGTCATGTGTGGTTACTTTTTCTTGAAGTTTATTTACGAAATCATCTTAAATATCAAAATTCCAATTAAAGATATGATAATCTCTTTTACTAATATACCTTTTTAACATATATAAGTTATTTTTTGGGAATTCATGGTATTATATTCTTATTTTAAATTTAAATACATGTAGTTCTTTGGTTGGAATAAGTCAGGCTATGATATGTGAATTTTTGATTATTTACGAGAGGAATGGGTGGAACATATGGTTCAAATTATAACATCATAAGAAGAATCTGATGATCTTTAATAACATAGGATAACACCATGGTAAATTTTATAATGCTTTGATTTCTCTATTCTTGTGTCTCTGATGTTTAGACAGCTTATTTGATGAATATTTATGTGCTTATGTATTTAGGGGAAGGAATTGTTATATGGACCTGTACATTTTCTTCCTAAACTCTATCTCATATCGCTTGCCTAGTTCCCTGGTCACTATGAATAGGAAATTGCTGATGATTCTAAGTAAACCAAGCTTCCTCTCCTTAAAATAATGTGAGAATACCACAAATTCCATGACAGAAGAATATATATATGTATATATGTATATATGTATATATGTATATATGTATATATATATATATATATGTATGTATTGTATGTAAATTATTCTTTTGTAATAAATTCAATTCTCAAGTAATTAATTAATATTTAATTTTTCAATTATTTGTAGTATTTAAAATCTTTTAAATATATTTTAGTTTTTTCTGCTATTATGTGAATAAATACAGGTTCTGAGAATAGTAGAAAATGAGTAAAATGTGTGAAATAAAATACAGAATTTTGAGTCGTTTCAACGCATGAACCGACTTTAAATTTTAAGTCTCCCAATTCTAAGTCTATTATTAATCAACTTAAATGGTATATTTTGGCGTAATGATAACTTAGAAAATACACAGCTTCTAGCATAACAACCCCTATCCAGAAGCTCTAACCAATAATTTTGTATCTAGTAATTATGAGTGGATAAGGATCTATTCAGAGTTCTTAGTTGACCTTAGAATTGTAATAAATATTATATTATGAATAAAATGAATTGCAATCACTATTTTCTAGTAAGTCTTAATTGGTTGCCATCTATGTACAGATATAGAAGTCTTATCATTACTAAGAGGGTATTAAAGTTTGAGTAAAATTGTGACATAATCAATGTAACAAGATAAGATGAAAGGAATGGAAAATCGTGATGGTTTCTATTAAATTTAGATATAATAATTATAACTTTTAAAGCAATTAAGAATCTTGATTGTTTAAACTTATATTAATTTATAATATTGATAAATAAGAAGATGCAGATAAAATAACACAATATTATGATAAGAAAATTAAAAAATTATCCACAAGAATTAAAACAGCATTATAAGAATATTAACATAATATGAATAAAAAAAGTTAATACCATTATATTTAAGGACATCACAAGTTCTAGTCATATTATAACATTTTTTATAAACCTTAAAAATATAAGTGAAGATATGTTAAATCTCTAAAATATTTTAGATAAATATCCTTAAAAAAACCATTAAACTGATAGGGAGTTTCATTTCAATTTTCTTTGAATGGTGGGTTTTTTTCAAAACAAAAGTTACAAAACTCAGAAAAAAAGAAAAAGGCAAGCGGTAGATTGGGGTCTTACCCCAAATCCAACTGGTGTCGGTTTTCTGTGTTTTCAATTTTTTTTTAAAAAACACTAAAAAAGAATCTATTACGATCCTTATCCATGCTTTAAACTAGTATTTATCGTTTACAACTATTAGTTTTTTTTTATTTATATTGTAACACTTTTATTATTTTTAAAATTTGACTGAGGTAAGTGATTTTTCTTATTACATGTGTAACAAAGAATGTCTCTATGTTAATTGATTTTCTTGGCAAGGGATTTTTTTATTTATTTTTTTTACAAAGGAAACTATTTCAAATCGTATGGTTCGAAGTAAGAAAGGGCTTAATTTCATTACCATATTCCATGAATAAAAGAATCTATCTTACAAATTAAATTTTATAAGATACATTATATTTGTTAAATTAAACTTGATCATTAAAATTCATCTAAAAAATCATTTATTTAAATAACTTGAGTAGATGAGTTAGAATTTTGAAAATTATAAAATTTATAACTTTTAAAACTTATAATAATAAAAATAATATTATAATAATATTAAATTTTGTCGAATTGTACCATGTTAAAATGATCTAAATCACAGTAAATCAATTCATATACTATTTAATTGAATTATGTTTAATATAAAATAATGTGATAATTTTTTTAATAGTGAAAATATGAGTAGGTTATAAATAGTTGTTTTAATAGTATTATTTTTGTTATTTTTCCTTAAACTTTTGCCATTAATTAAAATATTTATAATTTTTTAAATAATAAAAATAATATACTTTAAAACTTGTAAATACAAAAATAATATCCTATATGTCCCTTTCATATGTTTTTATTATTAAAAAGAAATTGAATCCATAGTTTTATATTATAGTTGTCCAATTTAATTTCTTTCAAATTAAACTAAAATTATTTAAATTTATTCAAAATTAAATATCATTATATTATATTAATTTTGTTTTCATTAGACAAGTACCAAAGCATCTATCAAGTGTAAAATGTTTTATTGGACAACAGAGCTACTGATCATTTATTCAAAGCATGTAAAATATTTCCACTTAATCCAAACATTAATCGGTTAAGAAAACACTTATAAAAAAACTAGTGGAAATATCCAGTTTACCCTCTCTTTTACATTTTATTTTGGTTGCTAGACGACAAGTTTTCCCTCTTCAATATCATGAATTTACCAACTCAAAGTCCGGCTGTACAAACATTAAGCGATGTATTTACAAATTCCCGCAAAATAAAATTGGGGGAAGGAAACCCATCAAAATAATGCTCCAAAAAAAATGCAAGGAAGTGTTTTTGATCAACCCGAACTTGTGAAGTAAATGGGAAATTATTTTCACATTAAAAATTTGATGGTAAATTTCAACTTAGAATTTTCTTGATGGTTAATAAAATTTAATTTGATTTCTCCATATTTTTCAGTAAATAAGAAACCAATCATTCAATTTTAAATAATTTCGAACATCTCAAATCAAATTCTTAGTTTGTAAAGTTTTTATTTTCCACACTGAGATAAATAGATTAATTGTATTTTTCTATTATAAGAAAAATGTTTCTTGTTTTCTTATTGTTATTAAAAAGAGATGGTAAATCTTTCGTTATGGTGAATTCTTTTCGACCTTTGTCATTGGAACAACTCTCGTAATTATTTTGAATGGATCACATAATTATTGGTATCCATTATTTTTCTATTTATTATCCTCTTATCTCAATTTGAGCTTACGAAAAAATATTACTAATACCCTTGACTTTTAGCATATCTTTGATGAGTGCTCAAAAAGCACTAAAATAACCATGCTTTTATGCACATTAATTGATTAAAAATATATATATTTATATGTTTTATCATATATTTATATAAATTTGTCTTTTTCGGAATCACGGGTATTTTTATTGTTTTTCAGGAATTTTGGCCTAAAAACGCAATGTAAAGACTCAAAGAAGAATACTTGAAGCAATACATAACAAATAAATTAATAAATAAGTGGAAAAAGGTCAACAAACATGGAAAAATTGGACAAAATGGGTCGAAAAGGTCAAAAATGTCAAAAGACGGAAAATCGTACATAGCCAGCCAATGGCCACGGCCAGAGTCAGTATGCGCCCAGCCAGAGTCAAGACGCCGTAGCGCGTTGATACTGCCGCGAGCACTTGTTCACGAAGCCGCAGCGCCCAACGCGTTTTTGACCCATTTTTCACGTGCCGCCCCTACGACGTCACGCCGACGTCATTGATGACCCCGATGAGGTCCATTACACGTTTTTAATTTTTTAATATTTTTTTTAACATTTTTTTACTAATTTTTTCTCTCCATCCGCACCTATAAATACCCCCTTCCATTCACTTCAAAGACACCTCAAAACCACATTTCTCTCTTCTTTCTTTCTCTCATTTCTTAGTTTTTAAGTTTTTCTTTGTTTCTTTCTTAGTTTCTAAGCTTTTCTTAGTTTTTCTCTTAGTTTTTAGTTCAATTGCCTTAGGATTAGTGTTCTTCTCTTTGTGAGTAGAACTTGTAATGTTTTTGTAATAATTTAGATTTTTGATTCAATAAATGGAAGTGCAAATTCGCTTGGAGGTTTTCTAGCAACGGAATAGCGTCAAGTTCGTAAGGATTTTATTTTCTTTACAGTTATTTTTATGCTTTATTCTTACATGTTATATTTAATTTGTCGTGATTAAATTTAAGCTGCTAGTTGTTATAATCATGATATAATAATAACGTTGTTATGCCATAAATATTAAATAGGTGAAAATTTCTAAAATGAATTGAGATTATTTTTATTCAAGATTTTATATTAAGGATGTTAGAGAGAAATATATTATTTTTCATTACAAACTTAAATATGAAAGTTAGTCTTTAAGGTTTAGTTATCGGTCTAATTTAGAGTAGTTTCTTTTATTTGTTGGTACAATCGCCTTAGGTAGTTAGAGTGAAGCTCTATTTCAAGAGTTTTTATAAGAATTATTATGTGGAAATGTATTGACAACATGTTTTCAATAGTGGTTTTAAAACTTGAAAGTTAGTACTCGGATAACTAAATTCTTAAGTTTAATTTGGACACCTTGAATAAAGTTTAAACTGTCTAACCCTACCAAAGGTGGCATTTAAATGGTTCATTTTCAATCTCTTAGAAAAAGGAATTAATTTAATTAACCAAATTAGTTATCAACCCCACCCATAGGTGTTAATTGATTTGTTTAGTTAACAAAGAGTATCTAACCCCACCAAAGGTGGTATTCATACAAAAAGAGAGAATCAATAAAATATCAATTTATATCTTTAATAACCTAGATAATATGAGCAAGCATAATTAACTTAGTTATTATATCCATAAATACTCCACTAATATAAATGATAAAATTTGCATGAATATTTATTGAATCAGATTTATATTTATTTACTTGAATTTGTATCTATGTTTATTCTTTTTAGATTATATTTAATTAATCTGTATATATGTTTATTTTATGTTATTAGATTAGGAACACAAAAACCAAAACTATCGTGACAGGATGTTTAGGATTTAATTTCGTTTTTAAAAGTTTGAATAATAAATTAAAAACCACATACATTCCTTCCTTAGATCGACCTTGGGAGTATACTTATCATTTTCTACGAAATGATTCGTGCACTTGCGAGAGTTTTACAAATATTAAAACCAAAGTATTTGCGAGAATTGGCGATGCCGGTTTTCGCTCATCAATCTTCACATATGTTCCCAATTTTTATAAAAAGAGCTCTAATGCTTTTGTCTTTTGATTTAACATTGCTAATGATCTTGAATAGTTAACGGCATTAGCTTTCCATCTAATGATGCATTTTTCTTATAGCTCTAATACCAAAATGTTGGTAGTTGTTTTATAACGTTAGTTGCTACTTTCATCATATTATCATTTAAAGGTCAATCTTTAAGTTTCTTATTAGAACATTGTTTTATTTTTATAATTTCTTTATATTTATGTGCAAACAACTTGTTGCTAGTTTCTTTGTCTTCATATTCATATTTATTAGTTTTATAAATAAATAATTAATCATTTAAGATCCTTAATCGACTTAGAATTATTATTATCATACTTGAACTTAATGGCTCCAATCCGATCTTTCCTTCCGTTGTTCGTCTTCTTTTATTACACTTGATATGACTCAACTTGCTTAAACCTTAATATCCTCCTAGCGATGATAAACCATTTGTATCCGTATATAATATGGTGTCCAAATTAAACTTACCAGAAAATAGAAAAAAGAGTGATTGCATTTCAGTTTATTTATAATATTAATAATTATTATAATTCAAGAAGCCATCTAAGAACCTTGAAGAGATACTTAGCGCCGCTCATAGTTTGCAGATACATAGTTTTTAGATGAATACTTTTTAGAATATAGAGGTTGTTATTGTTGAAGCTGTGTCTAACTAATAAAAATAAGAGTACCTTTTATAGAACAAGGAATTCTTGTTTACTATAGTGCAAAATCATTGTTTTACCCATACTTTGATAATTCAAATAACTTTCGATTTTGGATTTTTAATTTATCCTTTCATTTTCTTGGCATGATCTGTCGACTGAAGATTTAGATTCTACATCTTTATTCCGCTTTATCGTTTTCTAACGATAGTCCTTTTGATGATGTAAACGATGAAGCATCTTTATATTCTCAATCTCTAATGTAGTAAATGCATTTGTGATCCTTAGTGATTTTCTTGATGTGAAAACAAAACAACTTTTTTATTTCTTGACAAATAAATCGATTATTACTGTTAAAATTTATTTCAAACTTACTGAGTTTCATACCATTTATTCAATAAGAGTCATATTACTATAGAAAGTGATTATAATTGTAAGGTTTAGGAGTGTTGACTATTTTTATGAATAAAATATTTACATATTATTTTATCTTTAAACTCGCTATCAAGTTTTTCAAGAATATAAAGTCTTTGAAGAAAAATTGAAGAAATGCTCAAATTTCAGATAGTTGTAATTCAGTTAAATCTTTCATAACTATCACACATATAATTGCATACATGTTTAAGTATATTTCATATATGCCTTTGATTGGATCAATTCTTATATTACATGATAAAAATATTAACCTTTTAAGATAGAGGGATCGATCCCCATAGTAGACATATTGATCACACTATTAATCGATCTGTAATCGATCACACTTTGATCCTTCCCTTTCTTCATAAAAATAGAGCACAACTTCATACATAAAGGGATAAATCCCTCTTATAGATGGATCGATCCCCTATGTTATATAAGGGTAACTTATTTTTAGGAGAGATTGATCCCGCTTTTGGAAACTGATAGGTTTTGTCTACTTTGATTCATTTTTAGTCCTAATCAGTAGCCAACTACCTATAGAATTCTGCCACATCAGATGTGTGATGTTTTGACTCTTTATGTTTTCTACATATATGTCACTCTTATCTTATAATTACATAGAAAATTATAGAGTAGATTTTTAGGAGCATAAGGTTTAACAATTAGGTTTCTTTTCTTTATTTAGGCTGAACTTCATCTCTTCATATATATATATATATGATTATGCTAGTATAAAATTGAGCCTATTTGATTCATATTTTTCATTTTTATATAGTTTTTTCTTGATTATGGTATTGCATATTTAAATCAAATAAGTGTACAAGTAATCATGATTATTTGGATTTAATTATTAAATTTCAAAAAAGTTATTTTTTCTTAAACTTGTGAGTAATCTACTTGCTTTAGGATTTGCTAGTTGTTTTGATTTAACTGATATATGATTTGAATCATCTAATAAGATTTATTCATTATTAAATCCAATTTAAAGCACACACGGATATTCTTTTTTTTGTGTGCTAATCCTAGTTGTAGTTGTTCCATGAACATATCTTATAGGCAAAGAGTTAATTAGAATATTGGTCTATGTACCTCTCTTGCTAATCGTAGAAAGTGTGAAAATAGAGTAAGGGCTCATAAATTAGGTGCATTAGGGTAGTATCATAAGGAGGACATCATGAGATCGAGTTTGTACTTGAATGTTTGTTTTCATAGTAGAAAATTAAGTGGTCGAGTGGGTTAGTGGTTTTCGCATTAGGTCATGGTTGTGACCTAGGTTGTTTTCACCTAAAATTATTGAATGTTATTTTTTAGTTTTGCACTTACTTTTACACGTAATTACATCTCTAGTCGGTTTGTTTAGTTTACTAATTCATAAATTCAAAAATTTAAAAATAACCTATCCATCCCCCCTTTAGACTTATTAGGTCAATAATTTAGAACTTTAAGTTGGTATCAAAGCCAATATTAGATACTGTTGTGTGTTTTGCAACACACAGAAAAACGTGCAAATATACACGGTCACAAGTAATAAAGATTTGTAAGTAGAGTATCGTTCCCACGAGGATTTGTTATTATAGTTTGTTGAGTACTAAAATTGTATCTCTCTGATTTTATCCAAAACAATCGTTAATTAAGAAAAAGTTTAAAAATAAAATAAGAGAACTCTAGGATTGCAATTTTTCACCAAACTTAACATTTTAATCATATTATTTTCTTTGGATTTATATTTTTTAGTACATTTAATTTGTCAACCGAAAACTTTTTTTTTTATTCATACATCTCTTCCGATCTCCGTACAAACACACCTCGTTAAATTAATTCACTATATCTCTATGAGAATTAAATTCACCAAGATTCATTAAGTTCTAAGTTTTCAAATGACCCTTGCGTACAATTAGGGTATATTCTATCCATCATCATACATGTCATTCTATTCTGAGCATTATACCACAAAAATGCCTTTCTCGAAGTTTATTTTTATGCCACAAATCGTTTTGATAAAATTCGTAAATAATCAAAAAGCATTAAGCACAAAATAGAGCGAAACAAATCGAAACGTCTTATAAATCTAAAAAATAATTAAAATTAAAGCTTAATAAATTTAGATCAAATGCAACCTTAGAAAAATTAAATTACTTCATAAAATTAAAATTAAAATTACAACAGATTCGAGAAAAATAAGATGAAGAATAAGGAAAATTAAAACATCAAGAAAGCGAAAATATTTGGCACGAGCTCTGACAAAGCCAAAAAATGGCTTCTGCGTGTTCTTGATCCAAAGCAGAACACCACAAAAAATTCTAAACTAAAAAAAAACTCTCCGAACTCTATCATAACATTACCTATCTATAGCTAAAAATACATCTAAAATATTACATTTTTATTTTATTTTTTATCAAAAACGCGTAATAATTTTTATCGAAAAACAAAAATCAGCGTATCGATTTTGATGTCGAAAAATATTATTTAGTTCACGCGTGAGACAGGGCGCCGATTCTGAATTTTTTTAATTCATTGTGCGTGCCACGTGTCAAAATACGATTATTCGCTGCAAGATTCTTAAGGCCACGTGGCGGCGCATCGTGGGCGGCAAACGGGCTGCGCCAGCGCGGGAACGGCACGCTGATTGAGGCGCGAAAGCGGGGCAACGGTGGAAGCGGGCGTGATCCGAGGCGCGATCGCGCGCGTTATAAGATACCACGCGTGTCGGAACACGATTAGCTTAAATATTAGTGGGACACGTGGCGAGATTCTTGTCTGTAAGCGAGGATGCACGCTGGCTGCTACCATAACCGCGTCACACGCACGATTTCTACACGAGAGAACGGTTCGGTGCGCGACGGCTTGGATCACGCGCTGTACGGACCGTTCGAGAGATCCGGCGGTCGGCCCGATGCGCCTCGGGGAAATCTGCGCGGTCGACATGTGGGGGCCATTTCGGCTACGGCCAGGCACAACGCGACACGTGGGAGCCCGGCATGGCCAGAGCGCGCGAAGATTCTACCGCACGCGATTTTGCCTCGTCCGGTTGTACTTGCGAAATACGGACCGTTGAATTGATGATCGAGCGGTGCGTGATGAAAGTGGTGATTTGTGCGAGTGCGATTCTTTTCACCTTGAGAAAATTCAAACTTTTATTAATTATATTTTGACCCACAAATTTAATCCAAATTACATTTTGCACTTTCTTAAATTACAGTTAAGGCCTTTGCTAATTTTAAATTAAATTTTTAAACTTTTAATAATTATAATTAAGCCCAAATTTAATTTAAATTATATTTTCGATTTTTATAAATTGTAATTAAGAAACTATATTATCATAAATTATATTTGTGGACAGAAATATGAAATTAAGTACATTTTCGATACAAATTATTTAATTTTATTAAAAATTTATTTTTAGCACATAAAAGGAAAATATTACTTTATTTAACAAAAAATAACTAAATATTAATAGAACATAGCAATTATCATTACTAAAATTGATGAAAATAACTATATAAAATACAGTTATCAGATACTTAGTATTGCTCCTAGAGATTTTTATCATGGATCATTTTTTTGAGGGTTATAACTCAAACGATAAGGAACTTGAATCTTCTTTTCTTTCTAACTTAAACATTAAAATTTTTGAAGAATTATTTTCTAAATGTCTTAAAGCCATTAAAAAGAACTCTAATTTAAATGTAAAAATAGAAAAGTTAAATGAACAAGTTAAGATACATGAAAGCTTTTCTAATAAATTAAAAGAAAAGGAAAATATTTGCAAGAACAAAATGATACATTAAATTCTAGTCTCGTAGGTTTGAGGGAAGAAAATAGTTAGCTTGTTACAGACAATAAAAAATTGTTGCGAGAGCTCAAAGAAACATGTGAAATAGTGGAGATACTTGCCATTGGAGCTCAATGCTTGGATAAAATTTTAAGCATTGGTAAGGGACATGATGATACACGTGGTCTTAGATATAAGAATTTGAGCTCCACACCTTCAAAGTCAAAAACCATATTTGTAAAGCCCTCTAACCATACTCCTACTATTACTACTTATGAACAAACCCTATTGCTATTATGATAGAAAAAACTCTTAAATTTGTGCCTGTTTGTCATCATTATGGTATGAAATGTCATATAAGACCAAAATGTAGGTTTTTAAGGAATGCTCCTAAATTTAATAATTCTTTCTATGTTTCACATAATAGGACTAATAATCCTCATCCAACTATGCATGTTGCATCATATTCTAGGATGAATGAAACTCATAGTAACATGTTCAAAAATTCTACAAGTATGAAGTCTTAGGTTCAAAGAGGCAAGTGATATTTAATACTTTTGATTATAGGATTCATTATCATTATCCTATTATGCATACTATATTTTTATTTGGAATGAATGTGAAAAGTAAGATAAGTCCAAGAACACGCCTATAAAACCTAAGGTAGTTGAATCCCAACCAAAGATATAGAGAAACCAAAATTCAAGAAAATTTGGTTTAGGAAAGATTGTTTTTTCGGTCACCTAACCGTTTTTCACTATTTTACCTAGGTACTTTTGTTAGAGTGCTTAAATGATCCTAGATGAAAATTTTCTATTATCTTTATTTCATTTATTAGTTAAACTTATAAAAAATATATAAGTAGAATCTTGTTTTGTCCAACAAGGTATTGGACTTATTCAACACTTATACTTATGCAACCTTATTTTTAGTGGATTAACTCATTTTATTGTTTATTGTATAAATGTTTCTATAATTTTGACAAGTGCACACACATATTTTTTACATGTGATGACCAATATTGACATGAACTTATTCAACTAGTAATGGACACACATGTATGTTATGCTTGAAGTATATGAATTCTCTTGAAAGACTCTAGGACTTAACTAATCTTGATGATAAAATCGTATGGATTTCTATTTCTTGCTTTTTAAAATTTTATTGTAAGGAGGCACCTAATATTGAGAAGGATACCTATTGTGATGTGTTAAGTGATGAGTGCTTACAAAACACAAAATTATCATGATTTAATGTACTTTAATTTATTAAATAGATTTATATTTGTATGATTTTATTATATTTTTATATAAATTTACCTTTTTGGAATCACATGTAAATTTATTATTTTTTAGGTATTTTCATTAAAAAATAACTTAAAGACTCGAAGAAAAAGACAGAAGGTAATACAATATGTTGAGAAAAAATGAGGAAAATTCAAAAAGATAGAAAAATTGGACAAAATGGTTCAAAATGGTCAAAAATGTCAAAAACACAGAAATTTCGCCCGTAGCCACCCATATACGGCCAAGTATCGCGTGTGCCAGCACATACATGTGCTAAGTCCCGTGCTCACTAGCATGCATACACCCAGCAAATGCCCAACACACGCCCATACACTTAGTACAACACACGTTAATTTCCCCTGTATCGTGTCCCGCGTGCATTAAACGATCGTCTACTACAAATCTCACACCCCACACACGTGCTAGCATGTCCAAACACGTCCAAAATAAATTTTTGAAATATTTTCCCACCTTTTTTGGCCTTTCCCTCACCTATAAAAGAACCATCTCCCCCATTATAAAAAACACAAAATTTTCTCAACTCTTTCTCTCTCTAGAAAGTTTTCTTAGTTTTTTTAGTTTTAAAGTTCTTCTCTTTTTGAGAAGAACTATCTATGCTTTTATAGATTTTTTGATTCAATAAACAAAAATGCAAATCCGTTTGAAGGTTTTCCATAAATGAAACTAGCATCAAAGTTCTATAAGGATTCTTTTGAGGTATAATTTTAAAATGAATTCTTTATAATTATTTTTTTATTTTTTATTCTTATATGTTATGTTTAATTGTGTGTGATTGAATTTAACATTGCTAGCTATTTGTAAATATGATATAATAATAACTTTGTTATGCTCGTGAAATATTAAATAGGTAAAACATTTCTATAAAATAAATTGATTTTGTTTTTATTCAAGATTTTATATTAAGGATGTTAGAGAGAAATATATTATTTTTTATTACAAACTTAAATTTGAAAATTAGATTATAAGGTTTAATTATCCGATTTAATTTAAGGTAATTCTTTTTTATTTGCTGGTACAATCACCGGGTAGTTAGAGTGAAACTCTATTTCAAAAGTTTGTATATCAACTATTATTCGAACATGTATTGACAACATATTTTCAGTAATGGTTTTAAAACTTGAAAGTTAGTATTCAGATAATTAAATTCTTAGGTTTAATTTGGACACCTTGAATAAAGTTTAAAATGTCTAACCCCATCAAAGTTGACATTTAAATGATTCATTTTCAATCTCTTAGAAAAAAAAGAATTAATTTAATTATCAACCACGTCGATATGTGTTAATTGATTTGTTTAATTAATAAATAATATTTAACCCTACCAAATGTGGTATTTATATAAAAAAATAGAATTAATAAATATCAATTTATATATTTAATAACCTAAATAATATGAGTAAACATAATTAACTTAATTGTTATATCTATAGATACCCCTATATCAGAATTATAAAAAATTACATAATTGTTTATTGAATCATATCTATATTTATTTTTATGTTATTAGATTAGGAAACAAAAATCAAAATATTGTGATAGGATGTTTGAGATTTAATTTTATTTTAAAAAGTTTAAATAATAAATTAAAAACCACACATATTCCTTCCTTAGATCGATATTGAGAGTATACTTGTCATTTTCTGTAAAATGAGTTGTAAGATTCACATTACTGATCTTGTTCATCAAGTTTATGGTGCCGTTATCAGGGATTTGATTTTACTTATCAATTTTTTGGTATAGTTGACGAGGAAGAAATAACGTTTTTAAATTATTTTTCAAAAAATTGAAAACTTTTTGTGTTGTAAATAATTGTGATTTTATTTATTTATTTAGAGTTAAAAAAAATTAAAAATATTTAAAAAACATTTATTTAAATATTGAGCTCTAAAAAAATAAAATAATAAAACTAATTAATTTATATTTTTACTTAATTTATTAACTTAATTAACTTAGATTTTCACTTCACCTAATTTATTAACTTAATTAATTTAAATTTTCACATAACTTAATTTAATAACTTAATTAACTTATATTTTCACTTAAATTAATTTATTAACTTAATTAACTTTGATTTTAATAGCATAAAAAGTAAAGATCTAAAAGAGTTTTATTTAGGAAACTAATTCTTTGAAACCTTTGTGCCACTAGCATTTCTTGAAAACATTGCTCTGTCTAGGAGAATGATTTTTAAGGAGGATTTTCCCTATTATTTTTTACTGGGAGTACTCTTAGTTAATACTAATTATATTATTTAACTTAGATATTATAATAAAATAATTTTAAAATTTTTTTTAGCTATCTTCAAAATTTTAAAGTTTTTAATCATAATCTTTGATAAAAGGAGATAGTCTTAGCTATTTGGCTTGCACCTAGAAGTGGGTTATCTAAAACTCATAATCATGTCCTTAGTTTGAAGTATATAAAATTTTGAAAATCCAAAGGGCATGACTTAAAAAGTATAGGTAGGAATTTTAGTCCTACATGTAGAGTTGATTGACTCAATGATGTGGGGAAATTGAGTTTACTTAAAATTAAAATCCCCCATTTATGTCTTGCTAAGACATTAAACTAAGCGCTAGATCGGAGGCAACTCATCAATTTAGGTAATTTTCTTTTATTTATTTAATTTATTTTAGTTTAATTGCTTGTGAATAATTTTAGAATTATTAAAACTAAAGATATTTGTTGAGATATTAGTAATTCACAACAATCTACACGTGTGAACATTAATGATAAACATGATGAATGCATCTGCATTTCTCTATCACTACTTGCACATTCTCAGGAAATAGGTAAATTTTTTTTATCTTTTCTCTTTATCTTTAATTTACAATTGTTACATTAAGAATAATGTAAGTTCTAGGTTGGAGGTGGTGAAAAGTTACCATGCTTAATTTCAAAAAAATTAACAATTTTAAAAACTTTTATTTTCACATTTTCATTTTTATTATGTTTGATTTTATTTTCTTTATATGGTTTAATAATTTTTGGAATGTTAGGATTAGTTTTAAAAATTTTCTCAAAAATATTTATCATTTCTTTAATTAAATTTATGTAAATAGTTAAGTCTTTTACATTATTAGATTAAATTTTGAAAATATATCATGGAGTATATAGTAATTAGTTAATTTTTTTAATGACTAGTATTTATTGATAAGGTGTGAAAATTATATTAAACCCAAAATTGGTGTTTAGGAATCAAATAATTGAGAATACCCTTATGAGAAATATTTTGAGCCCATTGTCCGTTATTCTAAGTGATAAATATTTTTTGTACTCTAAATAAATTTCTTATTTTTCAGTATTATTAGATAATTTCTATAGGACTTAGCATTGAATGTCTAGATTTTTACATCTTAATGAAGTGTTATATATTTATTTTTATTTTCTTAGATTAAATTATTTAAGTAGAAATTGATAGTATATACTTTTATCTCATTCATGCATGATTTCTATTAAAAAGAGACATATTTAGGATTACCTAAATAAAAAATTAAATAGAAAAGTCACAAAATTAATTACTCACCAAAATCCTACAAAAATGTACAATCTGTACATGGGTTCACACTTGAAAAAATGGATTCTTTTATAAGAGAAACAAATAGAAAGAAAAAGAAAAATGAATAGTATAATCTATATACTATGACCCAAAAGCCTAAACGATTGTAAGAAATGGTTTAATGCAAAAGAAAATATTGGAAGTAATTCCCTAAGAAGTCATTGCATTTCCCTACATTTTCTAAAAAGCATATTCCTTGATATTTTTATTTGATGAATTTGATTGATGCATGAAAGTAATGTATAATATTTTAAAAATCCTTACATTTGATTCCTTTCATAAGATCAATGTCAAAATAACACTTTGAGCCTTTCTTCTTTATACATATGCGAACATATTAGTTCATTTCTATACATCAAATCTTTCGCACATAAGTTAGTATAAGTGTTTGAACCTATATGAATTAGTGTTTTTGAGAGTATTGAATTGTGAGGAATATAGTCGAAGTAAATTCAGATTCTAGACACTATGTTTGGGTGAAATTAAATTGATACATTTTTTATATGAAATATGAAAATGATTTTCAACTAATTATATAAAAAATCATGAATGTTTAGGAAATTGAAATAATATATGCTTAACATTTTAATTATGAAATTTAAAAGAGATTATAAGCCTGATATATTTTTGTATTTAATTTCTTTATTTAATTTTAGTATTTTTACTTTATTTTAAATTTTATTTAATGATTTATTTTATATTGTATTTATTTTTTATTACTGTTTGTGTGTATCATTACTGAAAACTTTCACGAGCCTTAAACTTGTCCATTAGGGAACCTAGGGGTTTAACGGCTTGTTGCATACGCTAAATGCAACCGTGTTAATCCACGTAAGTGACTTAGGATAGTTTAATTTTTAGTTTTTATCGCATATTTTGCTAAGAGACTAGCAAGAAGCTGGTTAAGGGTTGTGACGAATGCTTCAAAAAATACTAAAATGACCATGATTTAATGTACTTGAATTGATTAAATAGATTTATATTTGTATGATTTTATCATATTTTTATATAAATTTGTCTTTTCGGAGTCATGGATGTTTTTATTATTTTTCAAGTATTTTTGTTAAAAAATAACTACAAGACTCGAAGAAAAAATACTAGAGGTAATACATCACAAATATGTTGAGAAAAAGTCAAACAAATGAAAAAAATGGACAAAACAGGTCAAAATAGTCAAAAATGCTCAAATTCCACGCGCAACTGCTCATTCATGCCAAAGTCCCATACGCATCAGTACATACCCACATTGACTCCCACGCACACGCCAACACATATCCAACACACACCTAGCACACGTCGCGCAGATTTATGCTTGTGCTAGCACACGCCTATGCGTGCCAAACGCCTATCTGCTACAAATCTCGCACCCTTTATGCGTGCCAACTTGTCAAAACGTTTCCAAAATCAATTTTTGAAATATTTTCCCACCTTTTTTTTATCATTTTCCTCACCTATAGAAGGACCTTATCCCCCATTGTAAAAAACACACAATTTTCTCACTTCTTTCTCTCTGTAGAAAGTTTTCTTATTTTTCTAAGTTGTTTTTAGTTTTAAAGTTCCTATTTTTTTGAGAAGAACTAGTTATGCTTTTATAGATTTTTTTGATTCAATAAAAAAAATGTAAATCAATTTGGAGGTTTTCGAGAAACAAAATTAGGATCAAGGTTCTATAAAGATTCTTTTGAGGTATAATTTTAAAATGAATTCTTTACAGTTATTTTTTATGTTTTAATCTTATATGTTATGTTTAATTTGTCTATGATTGAATTTAATATGGCTGAATGTTTGTAAATATGATATAATAATAACATTGTTATGTTGGTGAAATATTAAATAGGTAAAACATTTCTATAAAATAAATTGATTTTGTTTTTATTCTAGATTTTATATTAAGGATGTTAAAGAGAAATATATTATTTTTCATCATAAACTTAAATCTAAAAATTAAATTCTAAGGTTTAATTATTCGGTTTCATTTAGAGTAGTACTCTTTTATTTTTTGGTATAATCGCCCAGTTGTTAGTGTAAAACTCTATTTCAAAATGTTTATACAAACTATTATTCGAAAATGTATTGACAACATATTTTCAGTAATGGTTTTAAAACTTGAAAGTTAATACTCGGATAATTAAGTTCTTAGGTTTAATTTGAACACCTTGAATAAAGTTTAAAATGTCTAACCCTACAAAAGTTGACATTTAAATGGTTCATTTTCAATATATTAGAAAAAAATGAAATTAATTTAATTAATCAAATTAATTATCGGCCTCATTCATAGGTGTCAATTGATTTGTTTAATTAGCAAAGAATATATAACCCTACCAAAGGTGGTATTCGTATAAAAAAGAAAAAAATCAATAAATATGAATTTATATCTTTAATGACCTAAATAATATAAGCAAGCATAATTAACTTAATTATTATATCTATAAACACTCCACTATTATAAATGATAAAAATTTGTATAATTGTTTATTGAATCATATCTATGTTTATTTTTATGTCATTAGATTAGGAAACAAAAATCAAAATATTATGACATGATGTTTAGGATTTAATTTAATTTTTAAAAGTTTGAATAATAAATTTAAAACTACATATATTTCTTCCTTAGATCGACCTTGAGAGTATACTTTTCATTTTCTATAAAGTTATTTGTGCACTTCCAAGAGTCTTAGAAAGATAAAACCAAAGTATTTGCCAGATCGGTATTGCCGATTTTGTTTCATCATGAAGCTTCCACAATGAGCAAAGAGGACTTGATAACAATTTTACATGATAGGTGATACTTTTCCCTTGACCTTTTTCTTGATTGATCATAAATAACTTAATTGATATATTTGTGGAGTTCAAACATATATATACTACTTTAAATAAATGTAAATATGTCAATATATGTGCTAAGTGTGCTTTTGTACTTCTTCTGCTCTACTTGCTTATTTATGCAATAGATAATCAAAAATCAAGAAAAATAATTTTTTAATTGATTATGTACTTGTTTATGAATAAATGAGTTTATTATCTTATATGGCTATTTATTAAGTATTAAATTGGTTTTACAGTTAGTGAGTCATATGACATAGGAGGAATTTAACTCACATTGCACTTTTGCATTGATTTTTTTTGCCTTTTTAACTTTACAGGGAGTTTAGCACCATGGAATCATTGCATACATTTCTTTCCAGTTGTTCTTAAGTTTATAATTTTTCTAATATTTTGTCCTTTTCGTATGCCAAAAAGTGAAGAGTGATTCATTATTTCATTATCATGTTTTATGTTGTTATGCATATAAGGGAGAACATATTTAGGATAATAATGCTTTGCATAATTTTGTTTTATGTTAAGCTTGATTGATATAAATGCATGCAATGCATGATTTCTCTTTACACTTTGCGTATTTCTATGTAAACAGAACTAATGTAGAATAAGGTTTTCAAGAAAAGTTGTCATATGTTTTGTCTATGTGATTTTAATTATATACAAACTTTCCAAGTTTCAAAGAAGATGGATTCACTAGGTCATATGATAGTTCCACTATGGAGTCTATGATGTCAATGTATTTTTATCTTATTTCTATAAGTATTATGTAATGAGTGAAAGGTTTTGTTCCACGAAAATACCAAAGGGTGAGTTTAGGATTATGAGTATTGGATTTTTTGTGTTGATAAAACATCTACATATAATTTTATCTTTAAGCTCACTACCAAGTATCCCAAGAATATCGTCTCTGAAGAAAAATCAAAGAAACGCTCAGGTTTAGGATGGTCGTAATTCAATTATATCTTTCATAACTATCACATATGGAAGTGCAAACATGTTTAAGTGCAATCCATATAGGCTTTTAATTGGATCAATTATGACATTACATGATAAAGATATTAGCCTTTTAAGATAGAATAATTGATCCTCCTAGTAGATGGATTGATCGTATCATAGATCGATCTGTAATTGATCACACTTCGATCCTTCCCTCTCTACATAAAAAGCTAGGCAAACCTTCATATACAAAGGGATTAATCACTCTTATAGAAAAATTGATACCCCATATTACATTGGCGTAACTTATTTTTAGGAGGAATCGATCTCATTATTGGAAACTAATGTATTTTGTCAACTTGAATTCGCTTTTAATCATAGTCAACATCCAACTATCGATAGAATTGTGCCACATCAGATGTGTAATGTTTTGGGTCTTTAAGTTTTCTATATATACGTCACTCTTCTATCATAATTACACACACAACTATAGAGTAAATTTTTTAGAGCATAAGGTTCAATAGTCAGGTTTATTTTCTCTTTGCTCTTTCTAATTAGGCTAAATTCCATCTCTTCATATATTTATATGTGATTATGCTAGTATAAAACTAAGCCTACTTGTTTCATACTTTTTATTTTCATGTAGATTTTTCTTGATTATGGTCTTGCATATTTAAATCAAATAAGTTTATGAGTGATTATGATTACTTGAATTTAATTATTAAATTTCAAAAAAGCTATTTTTATTGAACTTATGAGTAATCTACTTGCTCTATGATTTGAATCATCTAGTTAGGCTAATTCATTATTAAATCTATTCTAGATACACACAAACATATTTTTTTGTACTAACTCTGGTTTACAGTTATTTCATGAATGTGTTTGATTGGTAAGAAGTTGATAAGAATATAGGTATGGATATCTCTCACATTACTCTTGGAAATTGTAAAAATAGAGTAGGGGCTAGTAAGTTAGGTACATTGGGGTAGTATCCTAGGATGGGTAGCATAAGATAGAGTTTGTACTTGAATATTTGGTTTTCATAGTGGAAAGTTATGTGGTATAAGGGACTGGTGGTTTTTCTCTTAGGTCATGATTATGGCCTAGATTATTTACACATAAAAATATCGTGTGTTATTTTTTAATTTTCGTACTTTATTTTTATACATAATTGCATGTTTGGCCAATTTGTTTATGTTACTAATTTATAAGTTGATAAAATTTGAAAAAATAACCTATTCACCCCCTCTAGGTTTATTAGGTACATATTTTAGAGCTTTTAATAACCTTATTAGTTGAGTAATTTACTTTGAATTCAGAAGAATTATCAATTTTTCTTAATTTATGGTAAATTTGACTTAGTATATGTCCTCTTAGATACAGAGTTTGCATGTATTGATTTCTTTTTCTAGAAGTATCCTTAGTTTTGTGACTTCCTTATTAGTGTTAAAAATTTATAATTTGATAAAATGGTAGGGACTAACATAACTTTCTTTATTCCAATCTATAAATAAACTAAAATATCTAATATAGACAAGTTTGTCACCTACTTTGATCTTCTTCCTAAAGTTCTTGATAGGCTTCTTGGAATTTTCATGAAAATAATTTAATTCATTTAAATAAATTACTGGATATGGGTTCTCAATTAAACCTACAAGGAAAGCTTTATAACCAAAAATTGGATTAGCTTCTTCAAGAGTTTTAAATTTACTACCTGTATGGAATTATTTTTCTATGGTGTAAGATTTTGTATATTTGATATGTTCCTGAGTAGATTATCTAACTAATGTATAAAGACTTAATCATTATAGTTTACTTGATTCCTCTATTGAACTTTTTCATCTTCAATGACCAATGTATTCTTAGAGGATGTTTCCCTAAATAGTACTGTTGGTTTTACTATCATTACTATTTCTATGAGAGACATTTCTCTAAATAGTACTTACAGTTGTACTTTCCTAGGGTCTTCAAACTTCTTGGTGGCGATAGTTGTTGTTGTAATGCTGTAGATTAATTTTTAACAATCTTTAGGAGTTATTCCTGTAAATCTAGTAATAACTATACTTGCTTCATGTTAGTCGTTGCAAATTCCTTGTTTTGGAGCATTATAAACTATATAAGTCTTTTTATGGTAATCTTTTTGTACTTCTTCAACCTAACTGAACTTTTTCTTTATTTTAAGAGATGTTAATCTATTTGGAAATGTTAGTTTCTTCCTTTTTCAGAAGTTTTACCTTCCTTAGAATGAATCTCTAATTAAGATTCCTTGTTAGAGTTTTTGGACTTTAGTGGTTGTTTTGAACTGTTTAGTTTTTCTATTTAGTTCTCATATCCAAAAAAGGCTTCTCTATGTATAAAACCTTGAATTTTTCCCGAAAGATTCTTATCTCATTTTATTTTATCTTGATCTTGACATCAAGATGTTCCATTTCTACTAAAACAAAAATAGATAAAGGTGCTAATCCTGTAATAAAGGAATATGCTAAACTATTCTTGTTTCTTGAAAGATGTTTAACATCAATATTATAGTGGTTAAACCACTGCTATCATTTGACTAATCTTCCTTGTTTATAATTACTTGCAATATTAGTTTGTAAAAAATAACAAAAATTCTTATTATTAGTCCTAACAATGAATCTGAAACTTATTACATATATTGTAAATTTCTTAATAGCTTTTTTGACAGTTAAATATTCATTTTCATTATTGTGATAATTTAAATCTTGACCTTGAAAATATCTTGATGTATATCTAAAAAAATATTTATCTTTGTTATCTACTTTTAATTTTAAAATTGTTTTCCAATATTTGTGTGAAACATTCGCTTCAATTATCATTTTATCATCTGAACTTGAATAATATAAAGTTAGTAAATTTTTTACCTATGCTTTTACCTTATCCATGTACAAAGTATCTTGCTCTGTCTATTTCCAAACATGATTATTTTTTTACTTTTCTTTGTAAAGTTTTCGTATTTCTACAAGTTTTTTATATATGCTTCAACATATGTTAAATATCCTAAAAATCTTAATAATTGATTTTTGTCTTTTAATTCACTACGAAATCCTTGAATGTTATTTAGTATATGGGACTGTAGATCATGTTTTTCATCTTCAATCTTTAACCCTAAATGCTTAATTTTTTAAAGATGTTATCCATATACATTTGAAAAGTATTTTTCTCTTCTTTTTTAGTTTCTTTTTCGACTAAGAATGATGTACTAGATTGTGGAGAGTTCTTTGGTTTTATGAATTTTAGTTCCAAAAGTTCTTGACTTTTTTTCAAACTCAATCCTGTCTTTGGAGTATAAATCATATGTTTTACTTTAATGAATTTATTAGGATCTCTTAGCTTTATGTTAGCAATCATTTTAAATCTATTTACTTTTGGATCTAAAGGATTTTTTGGGCTTACTATTTTTAATAAGTTTTTGATACTTGTTAAGGCTTTATCTTCTTAGATTTTGTTAAAAAAATAATTTTGTTTCTATTCCATATATAATGAAATATTTTTTAAATAAGGTTTGTGTCCATCTTACCCTGTTTTCAATTTTTATGTTTTTGTATAAAAGTTGGGTTTGATACCGTCTAAGTTTTTCTTATTTTTGACACATATTTAGATTTCATCATCTGGTTTTATTAGACTTATTTTGTCTAAATATTGTGTAAAAAACTTGTATAAATTTAGAAAATTATTTCCTATTAATAAATCAACTCCTATCTTTTGTTGATATATGGTAGGAATATGAATTTCTCTCATCTTGTCAAAATATTTGTATATTCAAAACTTTATTAAGATTTATTGTAGTTTTGTTAGCAATTCGTATAGTTAAATCTTTTATTGCTTGTTTTCAAAGTTTCTCGGTGAATACATATTTACTAGAGTTTTTCTATAAATGCATCTTCGAATGAAGAGTATTTTTTATATCAAGGTAGTTATTTCTCATCAGTTTTTTCTAATAGCCAACAAATACTACAAATATAATCCATATTTGAATAATCTATTGATTCTAATTCCATCTTAAAAGCTTCTTCTAAGATTTTTGATTTCTATGAATACTCCTTTTTAAATTCTATTTTATGTTGAAGCATGTTAGGGCATTTATTAGTGTAATGTCATTCCTCATTACAAATCCAATATCTACATTTTTTTTCTTGATGGGTAATAATTTTTATTTTCTGTTGGCTTATACCTTTTTCTCTTAAAATATGTTTTTCGATAAGGTTCTTTGTTGTACATTCTACTAAATTTTTGAAATTTATGTTTTCTAAATTTATATATTTTGAATGTTTTGTATTTTTTATACTTTTTATACTTTTGTTTGTAAGATTTTATGTTACATCCATAGTTTTTTAGCATTCTAAAATCACTTGTATCACAATAGATTTTATCATTTCCTCTTATTTGTTTATATTCCAATCTTTCTTCACATTTAATGATTATGTAATTTTTAAGACTTTTTATTCTTTTCCTAAGGTATCTGATATAGTTTCTCTATTTCTTTTATTTCATCTCTCTATTATGATTTTATGTAATGTTTTAGGTAATTTTTGAAAAAAAAAACATTTTCTTATAAGTGTCTTGCATGGAGGGTGGTAACTTATGATAAAACATTTCTTATTCACAAATAAAGGAATCTATATAAAAAATGTTAAATTTTCATATTTGTTAAATACCATTTAACTTCCTTAATTTCATTTTCACTGGATTCAGTGATATGTTTGTCTTCTCTAGTAAATTCCTTATATATTTCATTTACTATAGTATCTAAGTATTCCTTTCCTGTGGGAGTATTCCCTTGCATTTGTAAATGTTGTTGTTTTGTTAAATTTGTAAACTAAATTTTTATGTTTAAATTTTTACATTTTTACAAATTGAAGGGTTTAATTGCGTGGTTAGAAAAGTTTATATGATTATACTCATACCAGTAGACCATTCATCTAAGCCTTTTTTTGTCTCTTATACAATCTAGATCTATAAGATTTGATCTATAATTTTCATAAAGTTTGAATTCTGATGGGATACTATATTTAGTCCCTTATGTAATATTTCTTCAATTTTTGGTTGTTGTTTTATTTTCTAAGCAAGGTCAGGTTTTTCTAACATTATCAATTTTTTTCTTCTCCATGTGGATCAGATGTTTCTTTTTGAGAAGGAACTGGTAATAAAATTGATTTCATATGATTTTTGGGGATCATATTTTTGGTTCAGAATCAATTTTAGTGATTATTGTCATATCATTTGTCTCTTTATTTATACAAATGTTTTCATCATAATGTCTTTCTAGCTTTTCGTCTGTTACAGTGAATAAGCTTATTAATTTTTTTGTCCCTATTCTCAAGATTCATAAACTGTTTTTTTTTTAATTATTTTTGTTATTCCATTAAATTGGGATTATAGCTTTTTATTTATCTTTGCCTCATTCTTTATTTTCTCATTCGTAGGTATCAATGTGTCTAATCCTCTAGGTGGTACTTTTAATCTTGCAAATAGATCAAACTTGTAGCCTATGCTTTCATTGTCCCTAGGTATGTTATTTACATCACTTCTTAATTATGTAAATTTCTTATCTATGTCTTGTTATAATTTCTTATTATAACTATATTCTTTTATTTCTTTTAAGAGTTCTCTTTGTATTTTATATATGTATTGTAAGTATTTAATATTTGAATTTTGTACTATATCCAGTTTTTCTGCTAAACGAAATAAAGCTTTCATTATTGTTATTTGATTTTTTGATATGCACATTAGGCTTTCATCAAAATCTAATTCTATATTCTGTAATTTATTTTTTTAACATTATTGGGATAATAATGATATCATTTTCTTCCTAATATTACAACATGAACTAATGCTTTCATTATTTAACTTATTATTTTATATCTATAATCTCTTTTTATTTTTGTTAAAGGTTTCTCCTTTAGGATCTGAAGCACAAATCTTGATATATTACTCTTTCATTTTACAATACTTTTTCTTCTTGGTGTCGATTTTTCTTTAACATATAGGTTCCATTCTTCTAGTATTTTGAAATCTATTAATATTTTTGGTTTTATTATTTGTCTAATTTTTTAATTTTTTTTATCTATTTCTATGAATTCATTTTATCCATGTATTGAACTATTATGGTTGTTTGTTAATGAATATCCTCCTATATAGTGTATTAAAAATGGATGATATCTTTTATTCATTAAATCTCTTATTTCAAATTTATAGGCTAAACTTAACACTTTATTTAAGTTTTTATCATTAATATTAATGACAAATCTAAAATATGCTTTAAATTTTAATTTTTGGTAACCTAGGTTTTCATGGATCATTCATAATAAAACAACTTTTCTATTTATTATTATATTACCTAAAAATGATAGTTTTATTGTCATATCAATTCATTTTCTAAAATATACTTTTATTAATATTTGGATTCCTCCTAAGTGGACATATCCAATTTTCTTTGTCCTTTTGAAGGGTTTTTGATAGTGTATCCATAATAGTTTTTTTGTCAATTAATTATATATTATACATTATTTTTATATCTGTAATTTTAATATTTATTTATTTATTACTTATTTCATGATAAACTATATATTTTCTGAAAATATTTTCTTTATTCTCGAGAATAATTAATCTTTAAATCCATCTCTTTCTTTAAAATTTAATATTGCCTTTTGTTTTTCTTCAAATTTCTTTTTACTAATTATCGTTTCTTGTGAGAAACATCTTGAGATGTCTTATGTTTTTATTTCTATTATTTCTCGATTTTTTATTATTTCTCATTTTTTATGTATAAAATATTACTATTTAATTCTGTTAAATTTAGGGATATTTATGATATTTTTTAAACCTTAATAATATTTATGATATTACATTAAAATTTAAAGTATTTTTTGATATTATCACTAAGCCTACATTAGAAGTTTGTCTCATTTATCTAGTGGGTTCACCTTGTATCGACGTCTTAACAGTCGTATCAAAGCCCAATTGCAAAAATTTAGTTGATAAATGCTATTCACATATACTTCACTATTCAAATATATGATACTATTCACTTGTACAGTATTTATGAATCAATAGTTTGTGTAGCAGTCATGTCATTGAAGTTTGAAATTGATAAGTTCAATGAAAACAATTTTTCTTTATGAAGGATGAAAATCAAGGTAATTCTAAGGAATGAAGGTTGTATCCAAGCAATTGAAGCAAGACCCGCAACTATAACTGATGAAAAAAAGTGAGAGAAAATGGAGGAAGATACTATTATAGACTTACATTAGGTTATTATAGATGAAATACTATTTAGTATTGAGGAGAAGAAAACTCCTAAAGAAATTTGGGATACTTTGGCATGTCTATATGAAGCCAAGTCATTGCACAATAAACTTTTACTTAAAAGAAGATTATACACTCTATAAATGTCCAAATCCATGTTAGTGATGGATCATATCAACCCCCCAATGCTTTATTTTCCCAACTCAATAATATGGGTTATAAATAGATGAGAATGAACATGCTTAACTTCTATTCCAAAGTCTACCAAACTCATATGACCAACTTGTGATAAGCTTGACCAACAGTGCTGAAAAACATCTAATCTTTAATGACGTTGCAACTTCTATCCTTGAAGTGGAAACGAGGCACAAAAATAAGGAAACAATACGTTGACTTCTCAATCAATTAAAACTTTGTCTATCATAAGAGAAAGGTCAATGGAACATGGATTTAGTAGGAGTCGTGATCAAAATAAATCAAAGTCAAGTAGTAAGAAGAACTTTAAATGCTACCAGTATGGCAAAAAGAGATACTTAAAAAGTAAGTGTTGGTTCAACAAGAGTAGAGATGGAGGCTTTAAGGAGAAAGTGCTTGAATCAATAAATAATCAAAGTTGTATGGCAAGTACTTCATATAATGGGGAGGTTTTCTACATCGAGGTAACAAATTTTGAAGGAAGAAAACATCTTTTAGATATCTAGGTGATGGGTGATGAACAAAACCGGCACGCCGATCCTGCCAATACTTTGGTTTTATATTTATAAAAGTCTCGCAAGTGCACGAATCATTTCGTAGAAAATGATAATTATACTCCCAAGGTCGATCTAAGGAAAAAATATACATGGTTTTTAATTTATTATTCAAACTTTTAAAAACAAAATTAAATCCTAAACATCCTGTCACAATATTTTGGTTTTTGTGTTTCTAATCTAATATCATAAAAATAAACATAGATACAGATTCAATAAACATTTATGCAAATTTTATCTTTTATAATAGTAGAGTATTTATGGATATAATAACTAAGTTATTATGCTTGCTCATATTATTTAGATTATTAAAGATATAAATTGATATTTATTGATTCTCTCTTTTTTATATGAATACCACCATTGGTGGGGTTAGATATTCTTTGTTAACTAAACAAATCAATTAACACTTATGGGTAGGGTTGATAACTAATTTGGTTAATTAAATTAATTCCTTTTTCTAAGAGATTGAAAATGAACCATTTAAATGCCACCTTTGGTAGGGTTAGATAGTTTAAACTTTATTCAAGGTGTCCAAATTAAACCTAAGAATTTAATTATCCGAGTACTAACTTTCAAGTTTTAAAACTACTACTAAAAACATGTTTTCAATACATTTTTAGATAATAATTCTTATAAAAACTTTTGAAATAGAGCTTCACTCTAACTACCGGGCGATTGTACTAACAAATAAAAGAGCACTACTCTAAACCAGACCGGATAACTAAACCTTAAAATCTAATTTTCAGATTTAAGTTTGTAATGAAAATAATATATTTCTCTCTAACATTCTTAATATAAAATCTTGAATAAAAACAAAATCAATTCATTTTAGATATTTTACCTATTTAATATTTCGCAAGCATAACAACGTTATTATTATATCATGTTTACAAATAGCCAGCAAAGTTAAATTTAATCACAAACAAATTAAATATAACATATAAGAATAAAACATAAAAAATAACTGTAAAGAAAATAAAATCCTTACAGTACTTTGATGCTATTCCTGTTGCTAGAAAATCTCCAAATGGAATTTAAATTTCCATTTATTGAATCAAAAAACAAATAAATTATAAAAACATAACTAGTTCTTCTCAAAAAGAGAAGAACTCTAAAACAAAGAAAAACTAACTAAGAAAAACTAAAAACTAAGAAATTGAGAGAAAGAAAGAGAGAAGAAAATGTTTTTGAGGTGTGTTTTGAGGTGAAGAGAATGCGGGTATTTATAGGTGAGGAAAGGAAGAAATATTGGGTGAAAAAATGATTAAAAATGGAGGAAACACGTAGTAGGTGATGATGATGTCAGCTGGTGGGTGGAACGCGGCGACGCATGCAGAATGGAGCAGGGGCGCACGTGGACTGGGTGATGCACATGTTTTACTCAGTGCGGTTGCGCGCGTTGGCTGACGCTAATAGGCGGTTTCGTGCGCGATTTCCTCCTTTTTGACATTTTTGATGCATTTTATCCAATTTTTCCATGTTTTTTTTACTTTTCCTCATTTACTTTATGAATATATTTGTGATGTATTGCCTCCGGTATTTTTCTTTGAGTCTTTAAGTTACTATTTTAAGCGAAAATACCTAAAAAATAATAAAAATACCCATGAGTCTTGGCACATAACCTCATAGAGAGAATGGTTCCATAAATATGAGTTAGTTTTTAGGGAATCTATGTCATTAGCTGATGATCATGCCTTAGAGGTTGTTAGAATTGGCAGCATCAAACTAAAGATACATGATGGCATGACTTTTACAATTCAAGAAGTCAAGCACGTTAAATACTTGAGAAAGAATCTTTTGTCCATAGGTTAATTGGATGATCTTGGTTGAAAACCAATTTTAAAAATGGGATTATAAAGATTATCAAATGAGTGCTATTGGTGATGAAGGCAAGGAAAGTTAATACAAATATGTATATGCCAATGGGAGAAACTCTACAGGAAGGAAATGTGTCAGTAGCAGCAACTGATTATGGTAAAGAGCCAATGATGATATGGCATAACAAATTGGCCATATATAAGAAAAAGAATTGAAGGTTCTCTTTGATAGAAAGTTACTTCCTTACTTAAAATGGTAAATCTTCCATAACTCTACAGGAATGAAATGTGTCAGTAGCAACAACTAATTATGGTAAAGAGTCAATGATGATATGGCATCATAAATTGGCTATATATAAGAAAAAGAATTGAAGATTCTCTTTGATAGAAAGTTACTTCCTTACTTAAAAATGGTAAATCTTCCATTTTGTAAGCATTGCATTACAAATAAGCACGTTAGACTAAAGTTTAGCAAATAACTTTCTAAAAGTAAAAGCATACTAGCTTTGGTACACTTTGGTGTTTGGGAGTCATTGGTTCAGTTGCTAGGAGGAGTAAAATACTTTGTTACCTTTATTGATGATTTCTCTAGGAGGGTTACCCAATGAAAAGTAAAGAATATGTATTTGAAATTTTCAAGACCTTAAAATCACAAATAGAGCTTGAATCTGTGATAAAGATCAAGTGCTTGAGGACATATAATGGAGGAGAGTATTGTAGTAAATACTTTGATGCATTCTACAAAAGGGAAGGAATTAAAAGATCATTTATGGTCCTACACACTCCATAATAAACTGGCATAGTAGAGCAGATGAATAGAACATTACTAGAAAGAATGAGAGCAATGTTGAGATCAATAAATCTGCCAAAAGAATTTTGAGCAGAAGCAATGAGAGCTACCTATTACATTATCAACAGGTCTCCATTAATGAAGATTGGCATGAAGATTCCAATGGAAATGTGGATGGATAAAATAGTCAATTATTCCTCTTCATATTTTTGGAAGTCTTGCATATGTGATGTATAATAACCAAGAAAGAACGAAGTTGGATCCAGAATTAGGAAATGTATCTTCTTAGGATATACTAATGGTATCAATGGGTATTGCCTATAAGACCCCTATCTCTACAAGGTTATCATTAGTAGAGATGTAATTTTCTCTAAAAATAAGATTGAAAAGCAAGAAAAGAATAACACATCAGAAGAGTCTATCGAGCCAAATGAAGTTCAGGTGGAAAGCCATTACAAGGGGATTCTTCTAGAGCAGCACTAGAGTACAAAATACACGAACCAATTAAAGTTCAAACCCACATAGGATGGAGATTAACACATAAAAGATCAGAACTATCTTGGAAATGAGACATGTATTGGGGAGCAATGTTGCATATTTTCTTCTAACAGAAGATGGAAAGCCATCAACATTTGGTGAAGCTATAAATAAACCAGATGCTTCTTTTTGGATGAAAACAATGCAAGAAGAAATTGAAGCTCTTCATATACTTGAAAACTTGTTCCACTACCACAAGGAAGGAAGGTCATTGGAAACAAATGGGTCTACAAGATAAAAAGAGATGCAAATGATCAAGTGGAGCGGTATCGTGCTAGACTGGTCATGAAAGGATATGCTTAGAAAAAAAGATATTAGCTTTAATGAGATATTTTTCTCCTATTGTTCGACTTATTACAATACGAATAGTATTGGCAATATATGTTACACATGACTTGCATTTAGAATAGTTAGATGTAAAAACTACATTTCATCGTGAAGAACTTTAAAAAAACAAATATACATGCTCCTACTAGAAGGATTTGAAGAAAAAGAAAAAGGGAACTTAGTTTCCAGGTTAACTAAATCTCTATACGGTCTAAAGTAGGTGCTAAGATGTTGGTACAATAGATTTGATTCCTTCATTATTAGCCTTGGGTACAATATAATTAGATCAAACCATTATACGTACTACAAGAGGTTTGAGGACAACAATGATTTCATCATTCTGCTACTATATGTAGATGATATGCTGGTATTAAGCCCCAGTCATGATCAAGTAAAATAATTAAAGGCATAGTTTGCTATGGAGTTTAACATGAAGAATTTAGGTCCAACAAATAGGATTCTAGAGATGCAAATTCATCTAGATAGAAAAGATGCAAGGATTTGGCTTTCTCAAAAGAACTATATGCAAAAATTCTTGCACTGCTTCAACATGCAAGGCTTTAAGTCAATATAGAACCCATTTTCTATCAACTATAAATCATCCTCAAGAATGTGCCCTAATAATGAAGCAGAGAGGATGGAAATGTCTCAAGTACCATATGCATCAAGTGGGAAGCCTAGTGTTTTCCATGATATGTATGAGGCTAAACATTGCTTAAGTAGTGGGAGAAATTAGTCAACTCATGGCGAATCTTGGTCAAAAGCATTGGAACACTGTGAAAAGGATCCTCAGATACATGAAAGGAACTTCTAGTGATACATTATGTTATGGAAGATCAAAATTTACTATTAAAGGATATGTTGATTTAGATTTTGTAGGAGTTCTTAACAAAAGAAAGTCCATTATAGGTCATGTGTTCACACTTTCATGAAGAGCTATAATATGGGTTTCAAAATTGCAATCATTTGTAGCACAAACTATAATAGAAGCAAAATACATGGCAACTATATAATGATATAAAATTTAACGAGTTTTTGATACTATTACTAGTTCCTCGACAACGGTGTCAAAAAACTTGGTGTACAAATTTAAAATTTTTATAAATAGTTTGCAAGTATACAAATCACTTATAGAAAATGATAAGTATACTCTCGAGATTGTAACTCAAGGAATTGCGATGGTTTTAAAAAGTTAATCTATTTGCTAATTTAGTTAAGAAAAAAACAAATCCTAAACATTCTAAGAAGTTGTTGTTTGGTGGGTGCATAATTGTAAATCCTAAATTAATAATAACTTCTAAGGAAGCAAATAAATTAAAGCTAATAAATGAAAGCTATAAATAAAAACAATAAAACTAACTATAACTGAATCTAGTATATAGGATTTTAGCGAGCATTACTCTTCATTTATAATTGATTACTTTGTAAACTTTAAGAAATTTATATATATCAAAAAAATTTCTTAGTCGAGGTTGAAATTGATTACTTTGTAAACTTTAAAAAATTTATATATATCAAAATTTTCAATTTATTGATAACTTCCCACAATTGGGCTTGAGATTAAAAATTAACTAAGGTAGATGTATTCTTTATTTTTTAATACATATTTTACCCATCTTTAATTTATAATTAAAGTTATATTTCAACCATTTAAATTAATAAAAATCGATGAAATTAAAGTACACTCTCATTTATTTTGCATAATTAAGCATAGATTATACGTCTAATGCTTAGTTCTAAAATATTTTTTAAATTATAAATTAAGACTTGGTCTGTCATTCATTTATAATTACAAATCTAAAGATTGTGAATAAGAAATAAATTATAACTTTTATTTATTTAAAAGCATAAAACCATTTTTCCAATCATTGAAAGTAGAGGTTAGAATCCCATATATATATATATTACAAAGAGAAATAAAGATATGACATTAAAATTATCCATTCTTGATAAAAATGATTTTAAATCTCTAAGTGGACTGTTACTACCTTCTTCAAATTCTTGGATCATCTTTACAATTTGAAGGTTTTCTCCCCGTATCTTTACATGGTGGAACGGCTAACCTAAAACTACTCCTACAACTAAAGAAAACTTAGAATTGAAAATTTGAGATGTTTAGGTCTGAGTGATGTCTTTCAGAAAAAAAAGGTGAGGCTTTTTATATAGCTACAGAAAGGGAGAGAAAAGTAGATTGTGAGGTCGTGTGCCACGACACACTTTTTCCACCACCACGGTATGCATTGAATATGGATGCGTTAAATCTAGATGCATTGTGGCCTTTCTTCAACTTCTTTTTGTTTCATCCCTTACAATCTTGATTAGTACATATGTAAGACTTATATATAAATACTTGAAAAAACAAAACATATATATGATTCCAAAAATATAGATTTTCTAAAATATTGATAAAGTTATGCAAATTTAAATCTATTTATTTCATTTAAGTGCAAATAAATTATATAGTATTAGTGTTTTTCAAACACTCATCATTACACAAGCTTGCAAGGAAGCAATCAGGACAATAAGGTTAATGGAGACACAAACAAAAGAAGATTCTCGTATATTGTGACAATTAGAGAGCCTTGCGCATTGCAAGGAATCTAGCATTCCATTTCAGAACCAAACACATAGGAATACAATATCACTTCATTTGAGAAGTAGTAGAGGAAGGAAGTGTGGATATGCAAAAGATTCACACTGATGAAAACCTAGCAGAAGTATGACAAAACCAATCAACACCGATAAGTTTGTATGGTGTCGATCCTCATATTGCTTATAGAGATGTAAACAGTAGGATTTGAGCAAATGCAGTTAGAAAAGCTATTTATGAAAGACAATTTTAAGTGGGAGAATGGAAGTAAATGTGAAATTACCTTCACATTAAAGAATGAAAATTGACTTCAAGAATTTAGTAGCAAATTTCAACTTAAATACTCTTGGTGGAAAACTCCAACTTGAATTCTTTAGTGGAAAATTTCAAATTAAATTCCATCGGTAGCTAACAATCAATTTGGTTTCTCCATGTTTGTTTATAAATAGGAAGCCAAGCATTCAATTTGAAATAATCTTAAGCATTTCAAATCAAAACCTTAGTTTGTAAAGATTTTCCCTATTTAAAAAAGTTTTTTTATCGTTTTGAAAGAAAAAGATTAATTGTATTATTCTATTATAAGAGAGATGTTTTTTTCTTTCTTTCTTTGTATTTAGAGGGATTGTAAATATTTAAATATATTGAATTCCTTATTATCTTTACTCTTGAAATAACCTATATTTATTTGGGATAAATCATTTAATTATTGGTATCCATTATTCTTTAATTTATTATCATTATTATCACAATTTAAGCTTATGTTAGAAGTTCATCCTATTTGTCTAGTGGATTCGGCTTCTATAGATGTCTTAACAACTTGAAAGAAATTAAGAATGTTTGAATTTCTGAAACAGGATATTCCATCATAAATGTTCTTTTTAATATATAAAACTCAAAATCTCAAACCTATAACTAGAACTTGAGGTTTTATGTCATTAAGCCACGTTGGCATCAAGACCACAAATTATATATTGGAATTAGGGCATGTGCATTGCTCAACCACTTAGGCTAGTACACTTAGAGCTTCGGTGAATTCGATTGAAAGTAATACGCATGGTAGCTACTCCGTCTTAGGGCATTTAGAATGGGTTTTCTTCATCCATTCCAAGCATTCCTTTGCAGTTCCAGAAGGATGAGCTAGTTGCTAAGCAAGAAATTTTTTTTGCTGCAACATAAATACATACATTAAATTTACAAGTCTAATAGCATGATCGTTAATATCATTACCATTTGTCCCTGAAGACAGTTATGACAAAATTTTATTTCAAGTTTTGTAATAATGTGTCGACTGAAATACACAAAGCTTACCCATTCTCTAACAAGAAGTCCTCCAGATTTTAGTTGCAAAACACTCATTCTTTGCTTCCCCTTAAGGTTTGGCATGCCATGCTTTTTCAAGACCTAAACGAACCATAAAATTAGTGTAAAAGATAATGAAATATGGTATCTTCTTTCAACCACCATAAAATTAAGAGAAGCAGGGAAGTATTGTATTTCAAAGTGAACAGAGATTAAAAAAACCAAGATTAAAAGAAGTTCCTCAAACCTAGCCCAACAATGGTATTCTCAACTACTTTAAATAAATAGTTTATAAGATCTTCCGTACACCATACGACACCACCAAGCTTACAGCCCAACACCAGCTACTTAATCACCCACCTTGTGCCACCCAGCCTTGAACCATTCAACGAGTGAGACTGTAAGAGTCCGTCTGCAGCAACTGTTGGGAAATAACGCAAATTCCCGATAAGCTAGATTTATGAGAAAGCAAGAATAGAAAAAATAACACACAAAATTTGATAACGGAGTTCGGCCAATCTTGCTTACGTCTCCGGACCTGCTGCAGATTTTTTTTTTACTGAAAGGGGAGAAATTACACAAGGTGTTTACAACACTCACAACTCACAACCCAATTACACCCAAGAAAATTATTCTCAATTTTCTCTCACAAAAGCTTTTCTCTCAATTGGAATGAACACTTTGGATGGTTAATTCATTACAATTACACATCTATTTATAGGAAAATTCACTCCTTGAATTACTCCTTAAATTAATGGTTCCTTGAATTGCTCCTAGAATTAAGCTCCATGTTTTACTCCTTGTTTTGTTCCATGTTTTGCTCCATGTTTTACTCCTTGTTTTGTTCCATGTTTTGCTCCTTGTTTTGCTCCTTAATTTGCTCCTTAAATTAAGGAGCTTTATAACAATAATATCTAACAATCTCCCACTCAAGACCGATTTCAACTGCCTTCACACCTCGATCAATGCAGCAACTTTTCTAGTCTTTGTTACTCTAGCAGCATCTAACCGAAGTCGAGCACAACTTCGCTTGTCAATAATCACCACCTTTGTTAACATATCCGCCGGATTTTTGCTCCCTTGAATCTTCTCCAAGATAACACATCATCTTCTAATGTAGATCCGATGAAGTGATAACGAAGTCCAATATGTTTGGTTCTAGAATGAAATGCCGAATTCTTTCGCTTGGTATTGCAGACTTTGACTATCACTACGCAGAACATTCTTCTCTTTGGAATCCCAACTCGCTTAACAAACCTCAAGCCATATCATCTTTACTAGCTTCGCCATCGCTACATACTCACCAGAAGGAAGGGAGTGACAATTTTCTATATTTGTGACATCCAACTAACAACCGTAGTTCGAACAAGAAATATATAACTTGGTGCTTCTTCTGCGATCAACTTCACCTCCAAAGTCCGCATCTACGTATCCTCGTACTTTTAACTCTCCTTTACTAAAGTACAATCACTTTTCTCGTGTGCCTCGCAGATACCTCAAAATCCACTTCGATCGCTTTCCCAATGAGTTTTCCCCGGATTTGGACATAACCGCTAACAACTCCCACCGTACGTGCCAATGTCCGGGTCTTGTACACTATCATTGCGTACATCAAACTTCCAATGGCCGAGGCATATGAACCTTAGCCACGAATTCTCTCTTCTTCGTCCGAGGGGACCGATCCTCGGATAGGCGAAAATGACTAGCCAGGTGTGCTTAACCGGCTTATCGCATTGCTCATGTTGAATCTATGCAAAACACGATTGATGTACTCGGCTCGAGATAACCGTAAGGATCCTTTCTTCTTATTTCTTGTGATTTGCATTCCAAGAATCTTTTTTGACTGACCCAAGTCTTTCATGTCAAACTCCTTTGACAATTGATGCTTCAATCTTCTCGATATCATCCATATCCGAACCTCGCTACTAACATATCATCAACATAAAGTAGTAAAATGATATAATCGGACCTATATCTCAAGTAGCAACAATGGTCGCAAGATTGCACTTCGAAACCTTCCTCAGTGTACGAAGCTATCAAACTTTCTATACCATTGTCTCTGGGCTTGTTTCAGTGCCATACAAACTCTTCTTAAGTCTCCGCACACCATGTTCTTCTTCCCTCTTTCTCGAGAAACCTTCGTCGGGTACACGTATATCTCTTCGTCTAAATCTCCATTAAGGAATGCGCCTTCACATCCAACCTGCTTCAAGATGAAGACTAACGGCTATAATACTCAATACCGATTCCGATAGTATCGAGCTTCACAACAAAGGAGCGAAAATGTCCCAGTAGTCAACTCCTTCCTTCTCGTTGAAACCCTTTAACAACTAGGCGTGCTTTGTATCTCTTTGGAACCATCACGCTCTTCTTTCACCCCAGACACCCATTTGTCAGGAAAGTTGCCTTCTTTCCCCATAGGTAACTCGCCTAGTTCCTCATGTTCCGGGTTGAGATGAGATTTCATTTCTTCTTTCATAAAGAAGCTCCCACTTATTGGAATCTCGAGTCCGACAAGCTTCATCATAGCATTCAGCTCCCCTCCATCGCTTAGCAAACATATAGTTCATGTATCTCCGTTGGGCATCCGAGGTCGAGAAGACCTTCTCAATACAGTGAGCCGGAGTAAAGAGGTTGTGATGTGTCGAATGTCGGTAATATCATTCAACAAGTTCCTCTCGTCGAGGACTTGTTACAATTGGTTCTCATATAAACTATCTGGGACATTATCTCGCACCGCAAATACCGACTCATTCTCGCTCTGATTCATTGGCGTCTATTTTATGCATGTCCTTATACATCACCCTTTCATTGAAAATCACATCTCATACTGATAACTTTCTGTTTTCGTCCATCCCAAATACGGTAGCCAAACTCATCCTCACCATAGCCGATGAACGTGCATTTCTTGATTTGGGATCAAGCTTATTCCTACCTTGATCACCGACATGCACAAATGCTACACAACCGAAAACTTTTAGATGTGATAGTTTCACCTCTTTTTCGCTCCATACCTCCTCTCGGTATTCTATGCTCCAATGGAACGTGGCCTCTGCTGATCAAGTAAGCCGCCGTGTCGACTACTTCGCCCGTAATCGGCTTCAGCCCGACCGTATACGAATGCTTCGGCTCTTCGTCAACGTTTGGTTCATACGCTAGCTACACCATTGTCAAGGCTGAGGGCGTGCCCGGCACGCTTCTTTCCATTCTCGATCCCACGCTCATAGCAAATATTTTTGAACTCGGTGTCTTCATATTCACCACCACATTATCTGATCTCGAGCTTTTCGATCTTCAAACCCGTCTCATTTTCCACCATAGCTTTCCATCTTCCGAAAGCCTCAAATACTCGACTTATGCTTTAGAAAGTAAACCCATACCTTCCGAGAACGATCATCGATGAAAGTCACGAAGTATTGTTTCCCACCAATGGATGAGACGGTTGTTAAGGTCCCCAAACATCCGGGAAAGTGAATAAGCTCTAGCTTTTCCTTCTTTGGGGTTCTACCACTTGTCCGAAAGCCGACTCTCTTTGCTTTCCAAGTATACAATTCGCATACGTCCATCTCACAGACTGCACTGAAGTTTTCCTTTGAGTTGCATAATCTTCATCCCTTCTCTCACCATGTGGCCTAATCTCTCGTGCCACAGTTTGGTGTTTCATTGCCCGCTACAATTGTGATTGAACAACGTGCTTCGTCCGTCATGTAAAGAGTGCCACTTTCTTGCCTCGAGCAATCATTGCACCCTTTGAAATCTTCCAATCATCACCATTGAAGATCGTAGTGTAGCCTTCTACTAGCCAATCGCCCCACCGAGATTAAGTTCCTTCGAGGTCGGGAATATGCCTCACATCCTTCGCCCCTCCCAAACGTAATCCGCTTAACTTAATCTTCACTACACCTTGCCAATAATAAGACATGGTTGATCATCACCAAGATATACCTTTCCAAGGTTTCCTGTGGGACATATTTCTTGAAGAATTCTTCTCGTGAAGTAGCATGGAATGATGCTCCGTAGTCTAGCACCCAAGATTCTTCCTTGCTTTCCAAAGAGCATATCAATGCATCATCTCCTCCCGAGGTGGAAGTAACATTTGCCTCCTCGCCTTCACTTGTTTGTCCTTCCTGCATTCTCGCACCGATTTCAGAAGTGCCTTGCTCTTTCCACAATTCCAACACTCGATAGTCTTCGAGCTAGGGAATTATTAGGATTCCTAGATTTGGACCTCCCTGGCCCTTTGATCTACCTCAGAGTCGGGCTCTACCACGTCCATTTCCTTTGGTTGAATTTCTTCCTCGACTCGTATGCAAAACCGAAGAGGCCGACGATTCACCGTCTCTCTACGTTCTGATCTCTTCACCGAGAACCAAATCACGAACATCGTCACAAATTTCAACTTATTGCTCTCCCGACGAGCTACTCACACCGTGACAAGAGTATTCCAGCCTTCGTAGAGAAGACAAAAGTATCAACGCTCGTACTTCTTCATCGACCATTAATTTCCACCGAACTCAACCGGTTGTAACCGTGTCGAGTTCTACTGGAGATGTTCGAGCTACCGACGCGCCTTCCGTCATCCGCAACTGAACAAGCGCCTCATCAAGTGCACTTTGTTCGAGGCCGACGGCTTCTCATACATATTGGAGAGCCGCCATAGCACCCGCCGTGTCTTTTCCTTTGCTATGTTGGAAAGCAACATTACGGATAACGTCAATCGAATAACTCCGAGGCTTCGTCTGTCCTGTGAAGATTCCAATCTTCTTCCTTCATAGCCTCCCGCTTCTTCCCTAAGAGAGGTTGATATAGATTTCTTTGATACGTATAATCCTCTATCCGCATTTTCCAAAACCCGAAATCAGGCCATCAAATTTCTCGAGTTTCACCCCTTCTTCCTTCATCCGCTGGCCATCGTCCCACTAAAAATCCGACTTTCCTCTCGGATCAAGTTTCGACTATTTCTTGTAGAAAATTGACGTAAATTACTACCAATAGCTCTGATACCGCTTGTTGGGAAATAATGCAAATTCCCGATAAGCTAGATTTATGAAAGCAAGAATAGAAAAAAATAACACACAAAATTTGATAACTGAGAGTTCTACCAATCTTGCTTACGCCTCCTGGACCGTCACATTTTTTTTTTTTACTGAAAGGGGAGAAATTACACAAGGTGTTTACAACACTCACAACTCACAACCCAATTACACCCAAGAAAATTATTCTCAATTTTCTCTCACAAAAGCTTTTCTCTCTAAGCTTTTCTCTCAATTGGAATGAACACTTTGGATGGTTAATTCATTACAATTACACATCTATTTATAGGAAAATTCACTCCTTGAATTACTCCTTAAATTAATGGTTCCTTGAATTGCTCCTAGAATTAAGCTCCATGTTTTACTCCTTGTTTTGTTCCATGTTTTGCTCCATGTTTTACTCCTTGTTTTGTTCCATGTTTTGCTCCTTGTTTTGCTCCTTAATTTGCTCCTTAAATTAAGGAGCTTTATAACAATAATATCTAACAGCAACTCCATCCAGCAAGGCAGTAGCCATCACAAACCTTTGTTCTCCGTTCGTCCATCGTTGTCTTCTCCAACCCCACCCAGCTACAGAGTAGAAGCTGAAGCTGCCATAATCTCCATTCTTCGTTGAGGTCTGGTTCTCCCTGCTTCTTCAATCTTGTCGGTTTTCTGCGTATAATATTTTATTAAATATTTTTTTTTTAATTTATCTTAATGTATATTACCATTATATTAGAGTAGGTTATTTTCTGAATGTATTTAAATTTTGGTATATTTTGTGAATTTCTTTGAATATTGGTGTTTATATCTCTATTTGATTAATAGTAAATTTTTCTCGTGTATAGTTGAAAAGTTAAATTACTTAAATCATTATGTGCCGTTTATTTTTTATCTTGCTTATTATTTTACTGCTAAGCATAATTATATATTTATGTAACCAAATTAAATTTGAAATACATTTTCATTAGGATTAATTTATAACAATAAATAAATTATAGTTGTGACTGCCAATGAAAACATAACCCAAAGATCCCAGAAAATACTACACTTTAACCATGCATATATAGCGTCTATGAGTTACAAACATAGACCAAAATATGAATATAATTAAAAAAAACATAAAAGGTTGTTCAAGTATTCTCAATACTTAAAAGACAAGAAGATCAAGAATACCTCTGAATGATTTCACTAGAAGATATGAAAATCAAGATTACAAAACTAGAGTTCACTACTATATTTATATGTATCTAAGCAAGTCCTAAGGAGTTGCCTTACATAAACTAACATGTACACATGTATGCCTTACATTCTGAATTCACGTAACACACCACACATACATAACAAAAGGTTCTTAATCGTAACAAACTAACAACCTTCAAACTAACTTGCAAAAGCTACACCCTTACACCCTTATATACTCTACTACCCTTCCTCAAGCGAATGGTTCGGAAAAACCATTAGATTGAGGCTTATAAAAAAATGGGGAGCAAAAAGTGCTTTAGTCAAGCAATTTGTAACTTGATCTTAAGATGGAACATGATCAATCACCAATAATCTAGCCACAACTTGATCACAAATGAAACGATGATTCATTTGAATGTGTTTATGCGTGTGAGAAAAATAGGTTTATGAACCAAAACTTTAGCACCAACATTGTCAGTAAAAAGAACTAGTATACACTTGGAAGGAACTAACAAATCAATAAGAATAGAACGAAGCCATATCAGCTCAGCACATGTTAATTCCATTACACAATACACGCTTTACATACTACTGCGGGACACCACCGTTTTCTTAGAGGATTTCCAACACCAAACTCTCACCAAGAAATATGCAAGTACTTGTAATACACCTATCATTCTAGTATAGCTAGCATCACAGTAGCCAACCAAGTCAAGTGGATTTTGAAATGGTGAGAGCAAAGTGCAAAGTTCTCTTAAGATACCTCGCAACATTTTTATAGCAATCTAGTGCACCTGTGTTGGAAAAGCCAAGAATTGGCACAATTTATTCACCCCAAAGGCTATATTAGATTGTGTCAAAGTAAGATACTAGAGGATCTTAGACTGGACAAAAAACTAATAAATTTGATCATATTGAAAAATTGGATTGTTTTAAACATTCTAATTCAGTTTGCTACTTAATTTGGTTTGGTTTCGTTTGTAAAAAAATTAAATTATTGAAGTTTGACTGTACTGTTTACACTATTATATTGATAATTTACATCTTACAAATATAATATCAAATTATTTCAATGTATTTTTTTATTGAGAATATTCTAAACATTTCTAACCGAGTCAAACTAGACCATATCTATTTTAACTATCTAGTCTATTCCAATTTGATATAAATAAACAATTTGATTTGGTTGTTTAAATTTTACAAAAAACGATTTGAATCAAATCATGCACGCCTCTAGATCATATCATCAAATGTTTACCAACTATCATAGGCATATTAACAAGCTTGGTATCCTCTAAACCAACGAAAAAAGTCAAGAATATGCTTTTGTTGAGACAAGCACAAAATATACTCAATGTAGGTAACTTGCACAACCAGAAAGTAGTGAAGAATGCTCAAGTCTTTCAATGTAAACTTAAGATTCAACTCAACATTGAGAGCATCAACACCAATAAAAACAAAAACACAAAACATGTCCAAAACCCAACTTTGGCTAATTAGAAGTTATCCTACATGAATACAATTAAAAAAAATATTCCAACAATAACTATTTACGAAAATACAGATTCAAAGAGTACATGCGATCCATTCTTATTTGAAAGAAAAAAACATCGGTTCTGGTTTTGTGCTATATATATGTCTGCTATATAGAAAAGATCAGCTAGTACTGACTTCAAATAAAGATCATCAATGAGGAACATTATTTCAGATTGTTACAGAGAATTAAAGTCTTGCATATAATTATAAATTCATAACAAAATTTATGTATATAATTTTGATATATCTTTAATTCAATGCCCTATCGGTATCTCTTTTATCAAATGCTCTTTTAACCTGTATAATGTATGATCTGCATAGAGAGAGGAAAAATTTGTCTCATTAAGATCAGTAATAAATATATTTTGAAAAATTCGTGTCTATATAAATCATATGTCAAAATTTGCTATATATATTTTCAGATGAACAAACATCTCGTTATGTATAGCAGTCCAATAAACATCATATTTTTTAATAATTTTTTGCAATAAACAATGTTTAAATTAATATTATTATAGATTGCATAAAGTTTCTGAATACCAAACTGTATTATTAAATCATTAACGTCTGAGAACTGATATCATATATGTAGCCATAAACTAAATATTTATGCAGATAATTATATTTTAAATGAACTCGACAAAGTTAATAAATAAAAAAAAAGTTTTTATTAGCATTCAATTGTACAAAATTACCAGTTTTGTAATGTAGTGGCACCAAACATTTTGTGAAGCCCTCAAATTTAAGGTAATGTCCTGGATTGTTTTAGTGTGTGAGTCGTGCAAATGCTATTTAGAAAACAAAATTCACAAAATGTCCTTCACTTTAAGTTTCCTTTCTATTTAAGCTTAGCTGAAAATAAAAATAAATTCTATAAACTTTCTATAATCTATTAATTACTTAAACTTTAAATATTCTCTCATATGTCAAATAGTTCTTCAAATAGTATTTCTAAACCTCTACAGATATTGAAGGTTTGAACATTTCCAAAGCATCCAGCATAAGTGAATATTCTCATTTGTGGAATTTTTTGTATCGATCTGTGAATAACCTCAATGAACAATTTCATAAATTGTAAATGAATGAGGTATTAGTCAAGTGTTCTCAATGTAATTGTTTATGAACTGGAGACTTTGAAGTTATAATTGATGATGAGGATATTGCATTAAGACTCATTATCTTCCTATGAACACATGAGACAAATTTTGACATATATATGGGCAGGAGATTGTAAGTTACTCAAAAGTTATCAGCAAGCTTATATCAGAAGAAAGAATATTGGGTAGTACAAGTGGTGGGCTTTCTAATAGCTCGGCATTAACAGTCGGTAATTGGAAGAAAAATAACTCCTTGAAGACGAAAGTTATTTGATGGGTGTGTGAACAATCTGGATACCTCAAGAAAAGTTATCATAATTATAGGTGGAGCCAGATTGGCTAGCTGCATTATGTTAGTAAATGGAGATAATGACAATGTTGCTAGTAGTGTATCTTTTATGGAAGATTATGGTGACTTTTAAAAAAGAAAATGTACATCCTCATGACATGCTGTTAATCTTAAAGTTAACACAAAAGATGATGTTCTATTGCTAGCAGGTCCACATATTTGCACAATATTGGTTTGATATTTAATGCAAGGTGTAAGGTGTTTGGTGGAATATTATTAGACATAGTCGAAGTGAAATTCTTAGAACTGATTGAGATTCTAAGTGTGTGTACTTTTTTTACCGAAGTATGTTAATTTTCTACGTTGAGAATTATGGTTGTTGATAAAAAACAAGTTTTCACAAGAAGATTACGTTAAATCATCGACCCTTCTAAATTAAATAAAGCAAAAGTTGGCACCAACCAAAGATTGCTTCATTTATCATGTATAGCCTACAAATAAAGAAAATGAGACTTGCGTTCAAACGTGAAATAGTTCTTCCATAGTATTTCTTTAATAGAGAAGGTTTGAGCATTTGCAAAGTATCACAGCAGAAGTGAAGAACCACATTTGCTCTATGCGTTTAGTGTGAAGAGGGATTTGAGAGAATATTTATATTTGTGCGTATATTAGGATTTTGGAGTAAGAGAGTGATAATGGGTTATTGTAATAATTTTTTACATAATTTATTTGGATCTTTATCTTTGATAGCCCTTGATTTTTCTCCAATTTTGGAGTTTCTACTTAAGTTCTTGTATTGTTATTCTCTATTTTTTTATGTTATTCTAAAAGTATCTTGCTGATAAATATGAAAAATTCTCAATCATATTTATGATCAGTCCACATTCTAAACAATTATATGACTCATGCTTATATGTACATGGACAAGTACATTTAGTATTGTTGCTAGATTTTGTTTTAAACTGTTATTTTTGAGGCTTACAATGAGACTCATTATAGTAAGCCTTACATATATATCAAATTAAGGTTGTAAGATCATGTTGCTATGTGTAGCATTCCCGTAAAATACGGAGTTTGTATTTATACTTGGTGTTTCATTGATCTCTATTTAAGATTGAAAGGTGGTTTAGTATCACATGTACAACTAGGGCATAAAATGTATGTTTTCATGTTACATGTACTATTTTTGTGGATTTTGCATATATTATATGCATGTTTATGTTATGTGTTTGTTTTTGTAGTTTGGTGTATATTTGTGAAAAAAATACTTAATGTTTTCAAAATTTAAAAAAAAACTAGGATGTTCACTATGGCCTCAATAAGGGCTCGTTGACTTGTGTTACATGGTTCTTCAAGGCCAACAAGGGTTTGTTGAATGGCACCCAACAAGTTTCTTTGGTAGCTATTGTTCTCAATGAGTGGTTGATGAGGCGTTCAAAAAGTTAGATTTTTCTATATACACTTCTCTTTATTTTTTTTCCTAATTAGAATTCATGGGAAAACCATGACATTTTTAAAACTTATTTTTTAAAATTGTTTTTTTTAGTTTAGTGTATTAGTAATCCTATAAAATTTAAAAGCGGATTTATGAAAACTAATTTTGGGTGATTTAATATTTTTGAATTGAAATCAAGATATGGTTTGTATATCTAGGTTCATAAGCATAGGAGTTGCCATAACCCAGGTTGTTATTATCACTATATTGAGTTGTAGGTGATTGGCCACATCATATGATAGTGAAGCTTCAGAGGACGAGTTAGATTTATATGTATCAGGTATTGCGTAGACAATTTGAGATAATATTAGGTATAATTGAACGTGGTGTCCCAATTAAAAGAAATATTTGTGTTTATATTTCTTTTAATTATGATCCAAATTTACTTATTATAATGAATTATTTGATGTTGTAACTGGTGGTTATTATCATATAGGCATAAGATCCTATATCAATTTACCACTTTACAAGCTACATTATGTATGATCGCGTGTTGATTCAGTACAATCAGTTTACTTTCGAATTTCGAATATGTTCACACATATAAGGTGATAAATTTATTGGAACATATTTTTTTTTTCTTTCTACACTATTTTTCTTATATATGCATGTTTCCATCTTGCTTTGCTTATATGCTGATTATATTTATTATTTTTCTTATTACTATCATTTTTTATTATTTGCATTTGTGTGTTTCTATTTTCGCTGTAGTTAAGCAAGAAGTCATGGTTATTTCACCTTCTAAATCATTAAATACCTATTATGAATTTTCAATCGCTTAAACTCAAATGACTTATTTGAGGCTTGTGTGCTTTTCCTGTAAGCTTTCATAGTTAGGTGGTGCACAATGAAATTATTGAGGAAATATGCCTAAAAAATTATTTATTTTTGGGGTTTTTATCATGCGACAAGCGAAAAATTAACAATGACATAGTTTTGACCTATGTTAGGTTAAAAATTAGCTTTTAGAAGGTTTCAAATATATCTCAATTTTCATATTATTATCATATTTTTCGTTATCTTTGAGTTTAACTATAAGAACTTATTAATATTTCACGTGAATAAAGTAGGTAATTCTTTCGTGATAATACACTTAATTAAAATCACATTTTAATTTGTTTTAAGACAATTTTAAAATTAAATTATGATTATATTATTATAATTGTATTGTTTTAAGAATGTTATGTTTTCAATGTTTTCTTATTTACTCATATTAAAAATTAAATTTAGGTTCTAACTTTTATCATGGAAAAAAATTATCTCAAAATTCTTTGAAATGAAACTTACGCCTTGCCTCGCGCTAAAAATGCGATGTTGGCTTCAAAATCAATAAAAAATAACAGCATATAAATGTAATTAGACTTTAAATAATAAATTAATTAACCAACAACTATATTCTTAACAATATAAATAGATGAGAGATAATCAAAACCTTCTTTACAAGAATATACAGTGAACACACAAGAAGTAAATTAAAACACCTATATATATATATATATATATATATATGCTTAAATACAATCAGCAATCAATCACTATATTTAATTAGATCATCAATGAACACTACCACAATGGAGGAATCAGGTCACATGCCAACATTAATTGGAAGTCCAATTAAACCAAGTACATTAATTAATTAAAACTGAATTATGTTTCAAAGGTACTATAATAAATTAACTTATGAGTTTCCTTACAATTAATTTCCATAAGATAGTACGTAGTACTATTGGAGCTTATGCTTATCTAATTTAGATTACAGTACGTTTTAATTTCCATAAGATAGTACGTAGTACTATTGGAGCTTATGCTTATCTAATTTAGATCACAGTACGTTTTAATTTAGATACCAGTAGGTTTTAATTATATTTATTTTAATGGATATCATATAATAGTTTTTCATTTGTGTCCAAACCAATATAAACCAAACTAAATAATATAAATTGATTATGAACATAATATAAAGATTTAAGAACGTATAATATACCTAGAGTAATAATCGATGGGAAGATTACTGTTGAACTTGTCCTTCTCTTAAGAGTCTGACTAAAGTTGATACTGAATTGAAGGTTGCTGTGATTGCATTTGATGACGACAAGGATTATCCAATGTTTTCAGACTCAAAGAATCAGTTGCCATAATTATACCATTATTATTAGCAGCATCACAGTTTATTTGATTAATTAATTCATCACTACCAGTATTAACCAAACCCAATTCCTGTTGATGTTGCTGAGCTTCAAACTTTTGTATCTGTTGCTGATGTGGCTCATGAAATATAAGCTTCCCACAATTGGAATAATTAGGGGAAATTATTGGTGGTGTTATCATATTATAATATTGAAAATTAGGGTTAGGGTTATGATGATCCGGGGTTGGTAATATGGGAAGAAAAGCCTGATCAGGACCAATATAAGTGGCTAGTTGTTTCTTTGCATTGTATAGATCAGTTTGCATTTGTTTGAGTCTGTTGTGAAGAATTGTTATCAAACCAACACAGCCGTTAACTGGATCTCGTAGACGAGCCTCGGCTTCGTACGCCAAAGAAGTAACGGCGTCTTCGCGTTGTGAAATGTCGAGTTCGTTGAGAATCTTACCCACATTACTTGCCCCATAAAATTTATGAACGCTTGCAAATTTTTGAGGTTGATCGGGTGGGAAATAAGGTGCGAAAATGCATTCTTGGGTGCATTTTCGTCTAAGTAACTTGCAAGCCGCACATGGTGAATGAGAGCTTGATGGTGGCATTTTTTTTTTTTAAGTGCAATTAATTAATTAAAGGAGAAGAAACTGCGAAGAAAAAAATAATAATGAGGGTGAGAAAATCGAAAATGATCATGGGAGTCGATTCTATCGTATAAATACAGTAAACAAAACAATAAAGAAAAGATAAAAAAAATAAAATGATATTCAAATCAGATCAAAGCAAAAAAAAATTAAATTAAAATAAAATAATTAATAAGAGGAAAGAAGAAGAAGAAATCTAACCTAGCACAGATTGGTATATATTTTCCTGCTATTTGAAATGAAATGAAGATCAGAGGCTGCGATGGATCATACAAATTGAAAATGGAGGTAAGATGAACGTTTTGATGGGAGGTTTGTGCTCAATGAAGCTGACCTGGGGGAGAGTCTCTCTTTTCATGTCATTTTCTACTTTGGAATGAATTGATTTATTTCTTTCCTTCCTCCTTCCTCCTTCCTCCTTCCTCTAGTCATTGCATTGTGATGTGTAAGAAATTAAAAATGAAATTTTATGAATATGATTATATTATTTCATGCGTAAGAAATTAAAAATGAAATTTCATAAATATGATTATATTTATTAGAAAAAACATTACATAAAAATAATATTTTTAATGTTATTATATTTTTATTATTAAAAATATAATAAATAATTTTATTTTAAATGTTGTTTAAATAAATTGAATTGATTAATTTTTATTCTTTGATTGAATTGAATTGATTGGTTTTACTTTCCTTTTAGTTATTTACGCCTTTCTGTTACTCAAAGTCAAAAGACAACTAGAAAATTCCAAAGAAACCTTTAAATAAATTAGGAGGATAAATATATATATATATATATATATATATATATATATATATATATATATATATATATATATATATATATATATATTAAAAATACATTGCAAGTATAAATATTAGATTTTCCGTTAAATCTAATTATTTGGGTCATGTATTAATTAGTCGGTCACTACTTTTCAAGTAAGATGATGGGTAGATATGATATAAATTTGAATTTTATATTAATTTATGATTAAGGTCATAATGATTTTTTACTTCATCGTTAAGTACTTGAATTTAAATTTTATTCATATAATGTTGCATTTATTTAAAAAAGATGAGTAAGTAACTCTTTTTAAAAAAAACATTAAGAAGAAAGTTAGTATTGATTCATTAACTATTACAATGTATTATAAAAATTTAGTAACTTTTAAATGAGTTATTATAAGTTTTACCTCAAAAAATGAAGGGATATATTTCTACAAACTATAATAATTTGATAATATTTTTATTAGTTACATAAATTTAATATTATTTTAATGTTTAATTTTGTTAAATTTTTTAAAAAATAAGAGAAATAGTATTGGTAAAACAATTGCTTTAATTAATTAATGGTAATTTCTTAACAAATTAAAATTGTATGATATAAATATATTAGTTCATATAATTAATTATCTAAATCAAGAGATACTTAGATACGTATAAAACGGTTATGGACTACTAGTAGGCACAACGTCGAGCAGATGTTACGCACGAGTGCATGACGTGTAAGCAAGGTACAGGATGCAAGTTGAACGCATGAGTGGGAGACCATCTAATTGGATTGGAGATGTCAGAAATAATTAGCCTTAGTTATGATATATATGTAACCAGAGAATTGAGGGAAGTGAGATATCAGAAATTATATGAAACAGTTCTTCTTATCTCTGCTTGTTTTCTTCTTTCCTCAACCTGTGAGAAATTATACACCTAACAATACTATTCTCGAGGAAAATGAGGATATGAAATATAATCTAACAAATGAAGAAGTGAATTGAAATATAACTAAAAAGAGATATAAGATAAGCAACAATCATTTGCACTTCTAAAGCAATGTTTCAAAATAGAATTAGCTAGTAATCAACTCCAAATATCAATTCACATCATGAATGCATGCACGATAACACATGTTGCGAGATATCTCTTTCTTTATGATTGACAATATCTAAATAAATCTCCTTCCAAGATAATATGTTTATAACCAAACCCGAGGACAAGTTAAAAATAATGTATCATTTAATCTAGAAAATACATATATATTTCATAAATTGAATGCCATTTTAGTTAAATAAAAAAAATTAGGTGATACATACCCTTCATTTTTGTTCCCCTTTTATGTGAAATTCTTTTATCTCGTTTTGATATATATCTCATGGGAATTTAGAATGGTATGTGAAGGAAAATTTAAAAATTAAAAAAAAAAAAACTTTTGATCGAAATAATGACCATATATATGTTTAGCATGTAACCAAATTAACCGAAAAATTAACTTTTAAATTTGTAGAATATTTTTTTATATATTTAGAAAGAAGATTAAATTGATATAAAAAATTAAAATAGTAAGTTTTTTACTTCTATTTGAATAAAGCAGAAAATGTTGAGTCACCTGTTCGATTTAACATTTAAGGCAAATTAGAATACTAAAAAATGGATACTCTTAAAAGAGATATAGATTCATAATTTCAGATTCATCTATGTATTATTGAGACTCCACACACTTCTAACTCTTATCTTTTTTTTTTCTTTATCTCCCTCTAAGATAATCCATATTCCCAAAATATACAAAAAAATTCTTCATTTAAGGAACCGTTACGATGGGATGAGTTTTATTTGTAACTCACTTTTGGAGAAAATAGTTCATTTTTTTAATTTTTTTAAACTTTTTTTTTGTTGTATTTTATTGAACCTTTTTATTATTATTATTATTATTATTATTATTAAATTAATATTAATATTATTATTATTATTATTATTATTAAATTAATCAAATTGTATCAGTGTAATAGAACCTTTGATTCAAATTGAGATTCTTATCCACCAATTTACTATAAAATAGTATTTACTTGAAAAACAAACAAGATTAACTTATATTCATCGTTAATCTCTTTCTACCTTATATATATATATATATATATAAAGAGTTTTTTTTTATTTTTTATTTTTTAATCTTAATTGTTAAAAGAGTGTATTTATCTAAAGAATTATTCATTAATTTTCTTAGATTAAGCCGAAGTCTTAATCTAAACCAAAAAATAAGAAATAAGGAGAGAGAAAAATATACATATTTTGTTTGATTTTATACCTTTTATTTTTTTTATATTTTAATTGATTTGAACCAGCATGTTAACTAGTTACAAGACTAATACATATTTTTTTTTTTGTGTTTATCTAATTTGATCACTATGACCACTATTTAAAAACAAAATTAAGGGAAAATCTTTTGGGAATCTATTGGATAAGTATTAAATATACATGAATTTACATTTATAACAACTATGGTGTATTAATGGTAAATGTTTTCTTAAAAAATGAAGAGTTTTTTTTAATTTTTAAAATTTATTGCATAACATATTTTACATAAGTGTATATATATAAATATATATAAATTTATATATTGTAACGATATAATTAGAAACCTAAGTATATGATATGTGATGTTGACCAAGTGAGTTTTATTGACAAATTAAAATTTTTTTCCTAAAATTTATTGCCAACTTTATCAAATTTAATGCATTTATATCTCTCATATTTTTACCATTAATTCAGCTATCTATATACGTTTCCTCTATATTTTCTGTTCTCCCTATCTTCCACTTTATCCTAGTGCATACTGACAGGACCCCAGCTAGTAACAAAGTCTAATGCGAAGTAAGTATAATTTATATTATAAAAACAAGTAATATTTTGTAAGCATACTTTTATGTTAAAATTATTTTTTATCCAAGATTTATTTCAGCTCTATTTGTTACTATCTAAAGTTTATTATTAATTAAAAGTAATTTTTTCCTCAAATAATATCATTTCAACATACGTTAATAAATAGGAAAAATTATTCTAAAGTTCACTAAAAATATGTTATTTGTACGTTTTAATTACATAATTTTTACAAAAAAAAAAATACATAAATCATTTGATTTTTAATTGATGTAATTTAATTATATAACTTCATATTTATATGACCGTTAAAATGTCATTTTTCTTCGATTAGTTATATGATCAGAGTATTTACGTTTTATTGTAGAAAACTAACACTTGAATCGTATAACTATGAAGTTATATTTTACGATCTAATTATTTATATATTTTTTATAAAAATAATGTGATTAAAATATTTTAATGATATAAATAAAATGATTTTTAGAATTTGTAACTCTAATTAATATTATGTTTATTTTTCAATTTTACTCCTCATTCATTCTTATCAATTTGGGAATAAAATATGATATACAAATAACTTTATGTTATTTTACAATATTATGACAGTATTAGTAATATAATACCAATTAGCTATCAAAAGGGCATCTAAATTATTTGTATTCTAAAAGTCACCAGTTTTTTGCTATATAATATTATTGGGTCATATAAATCTAATAATTAAATAAATTTTAAAAAAATTGTAGTAAATAGTTAGATATTTGACACATACATAGTATTGAGTAATTCAATAGTGATTCCAAGCATTTTCTCTTGTTTCATTTAAGATTTTTAATAAATTCAAAAGATAACATTATCTCATCTAATTTATTTAAATAGTATATATATAGTTTTAATTTACACCCATCTAAGCTTAAGTATAAAGTTCCTCATATTATATTTTGGATAAAAAACTTACAGAACGCTGCAGTATGACATGCATTCTCGATCGGTTTAGATCGATAATCCTGCATAAGTAGAAGTCCTCTATCTTGGACCCACAAGATTGGAGATCAGTTAGAAGAAATATTGAAAGAATTGTTGATACAGTGTCTTAGAAAGAACAAAAATGTTTTCGCAAGTTCACGCGAGAATATGCCTGACATATATTCCTAATCTATTGTATCATACATATTGAATGTATATTGTAAATATAAAATAATTTAATAAATTTCTTTAAATCGAAAAAATTCGATCTAATCCAATCCAAATTGTATTAAAAAGTTATATAATAGGATCGAATTCGGATTAAAAAATATACAATTTGTTTTAATTCGGATCGGATTTCTATTTTGTAATCCACTACAATTTGATCCGAACCAAATTATTATTAAATTATTTAATGATATATTATATTTAAATATTATTCATACTATAATCACATTAAATTACCATTTTAATTTAAAAATATAAATATTATATCTTTATAATAATATAATAATTGTCCAGATTCTTATTCTTTTAATTTTCTTAATCATTACTATAAATAATAAATTTTATTACTGTTAAGTAAAAGAACAAACTATTATCACAATATCTCAATACAAGAGCTCCGTATATAAACTACATTTGAGTAGATTATGAAACTTAAAATATTATAATAACCTTACATTTTAGAGATATTCTAATACTCCCTTCAAATTGGAACGTAAATGTTTACCGTATCTAACTTGAAACAAAGATAAGAAAAAATTTCCTTAAAAACAACTTTGATAAAAAGATCTCCAAGTTGTTACGTGAATTTAATGTATGGAGTAGTAACTTCACATTTCATAACAACTTTTCTAACAAAATCACCGTCATCTTCAATGTAGTTAATCCTCTCATTACAAATTGAATTTTTGGCAATGTGAGTAAGGGCTTAGTTGTCACATAACACAATCAATGGTTCTTCAAATTTGAGATGCAATTCTCTTAATAAATTTCTAACCCATATATGTTCACACATCGTATGAGCCATTGTCTTATACTCTGCCTCAACACTAAATCTAGCAAAAAACACTTTATTTCTTGCTATTCTAAGTGACCAAATTTCCTCCAATAAAGATACAATATACACTAGTAGACTTTATATCATTTTTGGATCCTATCTAATCAGCATGAGAGTACTTGACAACATCAATTCGAGTTTATTTTTTGTGAAGAACTCCCAAACTAATTGTTTGTTTCAAGCATCTCAAAACTCTGTAACATGCATCTCAATGACATTGGAGTAGACTTTGTATGTACTCAATGCACTAACAACAAATGTGATATTTGATATAGTTATCGTAAAATAAATAAGTTTACCAATCAAACTTCTATATCTTCTTATGTCTTCAAACACAGAATTAGATACATTATTAAGTGAAACATTCTAATCCATAGAAGAGTCAATTGGCTTACAACCTAACATGCCAGTATCAATCAACAAGTCTTGTATGTACTTTCGTTGAGACAAAACTACACTTTGCTTACTCCTAACTACCTCAATGCCTAAGAAACATCTTAATTGTCCCTAATTCTTTATTTGAAAATTCTCTTTAATTCACTTTTTCAGTACATGTTAGATCACTTTCGATGAAAGTAATGTCATCTACATATACCACAAAGACTACAACACCTTTAATAGTATGTTTCACAAACACAAGATGATCATAGTGATATTACTTAAATTCTATAGCTAGCAATACAACACAAAATTAATTAAACCATGTTATTTGAGGCTGTTTCAAACTATAGATAACTTTATTAAGTCTACATACCATATATGATTCCCCTTGAGCAACAAACCTGGTGGATACTCTATGTAAACCTCTTCATATATATCACCATATAAGAAGGCATTTTTGATATCTAATTGAAACAAAAGGCCAATCTAAGTTAGTCATTACAGAGATTATGATCCTCACAAAATTTAAATGAGCAACGGGCTAGAAAGCCTCAAAAAAATCAACACCATAATTATGAGTGAACCATTTAGCAACCAATCTTGCTTTTAGTTGCTCTATTATACCATCTCGAAGAAATTTTATAGCAAATACCTATCCACAACCGACTATATCCTTACTCGGAGGTAATTCAGTCAGCTCATAAGTACCTTTAGATGTGAGAGCTCTCATCTTCTCCTTCATAGCAGGTCGCCAATCTGGATGAGCCCAAACTTCATCAATTAACTTGAATAAGGTGATACTAGATAAGGCAGCAGAAAAGGCTGAGGAATGGGATACCTGGAAGGATGATGAATAATTATAGTGGCTTCTTAAGGAGCAATGGGAATATCAAGATCAGATAATTGAGGATCAAATATTGGAGGAGACAATTGAGAGGACTGTGGAGTAATAATGATGTTGTATCATTTTATGAGTCATTATTTTCAACCTCAGTAGTTGTGTCTCATACAAGTTCAACCTCAGGCATTCTTTGAACTTGAGAGGACTAAGAATTTTATTGAATGGGAACTGACATTAGAAGATACCTAAAATCCTTACCTAGAGATGCACCATCCCTTGATAAAAATGGTGTAGACTTAAAAAGGTAACATCTTCATTAATAAAGAACTTATTTGTAAAAGGATGACAATATTTGTAACATTTTTGAGTCCTAATATAACCAAGAAATAAACATTTGAGTTTCCGAGAAGATAATTTATTTTGTGGATGATGTACATGAACAAAACACACACAACTAAATACCCGAGGTAGAAGAGAAAAAGCATTTTCTCATAATGTAACACTGAGTATGGAATTCCAAACTTGAGAACAGATGACGAGAGTTTGTTTATAAGATAACATGCAGTAAGAATAGTACTTCACTAGAACTTGGAAGGAACACTCATATGGAGTATGATAGTACGTGTCACATCAAATAAGTGTTTATCTTTTAGTAGCCCTATTATGTTGGGATGTGTAAGTACATGAAGTGTAATGCAAAATTCCATGCAATCGAAAAAATTCAAAAATAGTAAACGAGTAATAATCTAATGCATTATTTGACTGCAAAACTTTAATACTAATACCAAACTAATGAACTAAATCAAAATATCTAAAACTAAAAACAATGAAAATCCGTATCTGAATGAACTAAATCAAAAAGATATAAATGAACATTATTAACATGACTAGGAAAAAATCTCTGATATTTTCCTAACTGACACGACTTACACTCTAAAGTAGATTAATCAAATCACTATATACAAATATGATGAAGAATAGACAAGGTGCATATCCAAGGCAATAATGTCATTGAGTATGATTGACAATAGTAAACAACGCAAGAATTGGAACCCTGGATTTTAACAAGAGATAAATACCATTAACTTCACGACTTTCACCAATCATCTTCCCAGACACTAGATTCTAAAAAATACAATAAGAAGGAAAGAATGTGGCTTTTCAATTAAAAACTAGTTATTTGACTAACTAGCAATAGATTCATAAGAAATTGAGGAATATAAAAAGTAAAAGGTAAGAAAGAACAACTATTTGATACAAACGTTCCTTCTCCCACAATAGAGATTTGGAACCATTAACAAGAGCAACAAACGAATCTTTACTAGGAGATCACGAGTACGAAAAATGACTAATCACCAATAATGTTTTTAATAGCACTAAAGTCAATACACAAAGATAATAGTGAAATTACTTGTTTGAGCAATAAATGCTATTTGATCAAGAACAAAGGCAAGTTATCTAAAGGTACTGATGAAGAGATGATAGTAGCAGAGGAAATGGAAGCATTAGAATCAACCACAAATTGAAAAGTAGTGGATATAGAGTAAGAACCCCTATCATTATGACATACTTGATTGGCCCACCTATGTTTACCAAACTTGACCCAACACTTCTCTAATAGATGGTTGGTGTGTTGAAAATGATAACAATAAAATCTTCCTTAATCGCGACCTTTTCCAAAGTCACAAACATGGCCACAATCATGTCTACGATTGACAATAAAAGTTAGAGTTATTATATAATGAGAGATCGAAGAATTGCCTAAGCCAATACTTTGTAGTCTTGCAAATGCCACTTCCATAATTGGCAAAGACAATTCAGCCAAAATTTATTTCTTAGAAGATTCACACACACCATAAGTCTCAATAAAAACTCAATAGTTCTCAACAACTCATATTATTTCATCATATCAACAATGTTACCGATATTTATTTCTCTCTATATGGTATCTAACCTAACAAAGTAATCTACTAGATAATGACCATTTTGTTTACACTCAAAGAATCGAGTATATAACTTACATACACAAAAATGGTTTATTTTATCACCATACATGAGACTAAGTTTATCCCATATTTTTTTTACAATCAAGGCATGAGTTGCAATACTCAAAAGTTTAAGCTTAATGGAATTTCATAACTAACTTTTGACCTAAGTATCTTCTTGTATTTATTTTGACATATTATGATTGATCATATGATATGTCCGTATGATATTTGATGCGACTTTAGCCTAACAAGTTAGTCTCAACACCACATTTCCAAATGCAAAAATTATCTCCATTTAGTTTAACAACTATTATGAAACTTTTAGTACCAAGAGAAATATGACTAGGTTGCAAATGTCATAATACTTAAGATCACACAAAATACATAATTTTTTTGTGTGCTTTTTTTTTCTTTTTTTTTTTAATACAAATGTTTGTATCCTAATACAAATGATTCACATTCACAAAATTTGTATTCCATAAACAAGAGCAGCTATAGAAAAAAAAACAATATCAAAAGAAACAGAAATACCATGCTTGCTGGCCATCACTTGAGACCAGAAACCATCGCTGGCCATTGCTGGAGTGTATATCTTGCGGTTTCTATTCACGTTGGAAATTGAGATTGTGATGGACCACTATGGAAACAAGAGGCTGGATCTTGCTAGTTATGTAAAATAATTTTATATATAATATTATTTTGGTTACATCATTCATTGACTTCTGGCCTGTGCTCTTGATTGCTGGACTGGTAGAGGACAACCAGAGCATTCACCGTGGAACAGGGATGTAGGTGTTGATGGGATGATTAGTGTGATTGGGCTTCACCAGCGCAGTCGGAGACTGGAGGATTTGTATGAGATTGAATACTGTTGAGAGGATTTGTATGGAACTGGTGATGCTGGTGGATATATTGGTTAGGTTACGAGAGGAAAATAGACAGAGAAGGAGAACGGCGGCTGGTAAAACTGTTAGTGCTTTTTTTTAATTTGCCTGCTGATACCATATTGAGTAAAATAACAAACTATTATTTACCTCAGTATTTGAGCACAGGAGCTATCTATATATACTACACTTGAGTAGACTTTGAAACTTAAACTACTAAAATAACCTTATATTTTAAATAAATAGCTATTATAACACTATAAATACATCAATTTAAAATTTAAATGTTATCTATATTGTATTTTATATACGAAAATAATTTATAAATAAATTTCAATATCAATATAACATTATTCAATTTGTAAAAATAATTTGATTTGTTTGTATTTAGATTAATTTGAATTAATTATATCATTGGATTGGATACGAATTGAAAATCTTCAAATCCAATTTGGATATGACCGAATACAGATTCACCAAAAAATAACCTCCGCTGCTCAACCTTAAGTTAAACTAATAAAACAAAATAAAAAAATTAGCATCACATAAAAAATAAGATTTGTTAGTGATGAAATAGATCGATTACAGAAAACCGAGTTCTTCAGATAAGTCCACACCCATAATGGTGGGTATTCTTTGGTTGTTATCAGACAATCTATTCACAAGTCCCGTGTGGAGCTAATATTTTCATCTCCCATCTCATTAAAAACCATTTTCACTCCACTTAACCCTCTCTCTTTTAAGTGTATTTTAGTGATACGTTCTATTGGCGATTGTATTTGACCTACAAATACGATAATAATATTTGTACCAAAAAAAAAATGGGAAAAGGGTGCATAGATTTTTGTGACTAAAACATATATAGTCTGTCCAATGGTTAACTTTCCATTTACAAAAATTGATCAACTAGTTTTTGCCATTTCAAGTTGCAGTTTACTCAATTTTATGGACACTTAATTTGGATACAACCAAATTTCTATAAGCAAAGCTTACAAGAATAACCAGTTTTGTCTATTGTTACAAGGTAAATGCCCTTTGGCTGCGGATGCTACATCTCAAAAAGTTAATTAATAAAATATTTAAAAATTAGCTGAGTCATACCCTGTATGTGTATATATGGATGACATGTTAGTAAAAGCAAGAAAAAGGAAGATCATTGCAATCATTTGTTGAAATTTTTTTCCGCTATAAGAAAATTCAGGATGAAAGTTATTGGGTTCTTATGGATGTACAAACAAATTTTATATTTAAAAAATATAAAAAATAAATTTTATATTTAAAAAATATAAAAAATAAATTATATATATATATATATATATATATATAGAATTAGAATAAAAACTCCCTTTAATACGTTGGATTGAAAGTAGTCACGACAAGCTACATAGTTGTAGATGTAAGATACTAATTCTTTCAAAAGCAAGTATATGTGATATGGGCCAAGCATTTTATTTATATTTTTTAATACTCTCCTCTTTATTTATATTTTTAATACTCTCCCCTCCTTAAGGGTGGGATAATTTGTCTTTAATCACTTAGAGTTTCTTCAAAAGTGATTTTCTGTCTTTTTGCAAAACACCATGTAGAAATATAGACATTAATTATCTCAAAAGCTCATACTTATGCGAGGTGAACCAAACATTTCATATATATTCTTTAGTAGTACACATAAGTTCAATGCTAAATATATATGTCTCCTCCAAGAAATATCAACGTGGTACAAAAACACAGGATTGCAGAAATAAATTGGTTTATAATATTGCAGTCGACTGATAAATGCTACTCTTCTTTAAGATCCTTATAGGGGACAATAAAGATTTCAAATTGGATGAATAATGTCAACAAGCCTTCCAAAAATTGAAAGAATATATAGTTTCAGTACCTTTACTGGCTAAAAACCTCGGCATGAAGAAGATTTATTTCTATACCTAGGAGTCTCCTAAGTGTTAGATATTATTGTTATAAAGCTCCTTAATTTAAGGGAAGCGAATTAAGGAAGCGAAATATGGAGCAAAGCAGAGTAAAGCAGTGGTAACATGGGAACAAGCAAGAGTAAAGCATGCAGAGGCAATTCTAGGAGCAATTCAGGAACCATTAATTTAAGGAGTAATTGAGTGAATTTTCACTTGTAAATAGATGTGTAATTGTAATGAATTAACCATCAAAGTGTTCATTCAATTGAGAGAAAGCTTAGAGAGAAAGGCTTTGTGAGAGAAAATTGAGAAGTAATTTTCTTGGGTGTAATTGGGTTGTGAGTTGTGAGTGTTGTAAACACCTTGTGTAATTTCTCCACTTTTCGGTAAAAGATCTGGACGAGGTCAGGAGCGTAAGCAATTAGTAGAACTCGGATTATCAAATTTTGTGTTATTTTTATCCTTGCTTTATCATAAATCGGCTTATCGGGGAATTTGCGTTATTTCCCAGTAGTATCGAGTATTGGTAGTGATTTACTGTCAATTTTACGCAGAAATAGTCGAAAGCTTGATCGAGAGGAAGTCGGATTTTAGTGGGAGCAATGGCCGCGAGATGAAGGAAGGGTGAAACTCGAGAAATTTGATGGCGCATGATTCGGGTTTTGGAAAAATACGAGATAGAGGATTATACGTGTCAAAGAAATCTATATCAACCTCTGCCGGGGAAGAAGCGGGAGGCTATGAAGGAAGAAGATTGGAATCTTAGACAGACAAGCTCGGAGTTATTCGATTGACGTTATCCGTAATGTTGCTTTCCAACATAGCAAAGGAAGAAGACCACAGCGGAGTCTTATGGCGGCTCTCCAATATGTATGAGAAGCCATCGGCCTCGAAACAAAGTGCACTTGATGAGGCGCTTGTTCAATTGCGGATGACGGAAGGCGCATCGGTAGCTCGACATCTCGAATAAACTCGGCACGGTTACAATCCGGTTGAGTTCGGTGGAAATTGAATTCGATGAAGAAGTACGAGCATTGATACTTTGTCTTCTACCCGAGAGAAAACTCTTGTCACGTTTGTGGTAGCTCGTGAGTAATAAGTTGAAATTTGTGATGTTCGTGATTTGGTTCTCGGTGAAGAGATCAGCGTAGAGAGCAATTAGATCGTCGGCCTCTGATTTGCATACGAGTCGAGGAAGAATTCAACCAAAGGAAATGGACGTGGTAGGCCGACTACGAGGGTAGATCGAAAGACGGAGGTCCCGAATCTAGGAATCCTAATAATTCCAGCTTCGAAAACTATCGAGTGTTGGAATTGTGGAAAAGCAGGTACAAAATCGGTGCAAGAATGCAGAAGGAGACAGACAAGTGAAAGCGAGGCAAATGTTACTTCCTCGGGAGGAGATGATGCGTTGATATGCTGCTTTGGAGAGCACGAGGAAGAATCTTGGGTGCTAGACTCGGAGCAGTCGTTCCGTATGCTTCACGAGAAGAATTCTTGAAAATATGTCCGAAACCTTGGAAAGGTATATCTTGGTGATGATCAACCATGTGCTATTATTGGCAAGGTGTAGTGAAGATTAAGTTAAGCAGTGCGTTTTGAGTGAAGGATGTCGGGCGTATGTTCAGGACCTCGGAAGGAACTTAATCTCGGTGGGGCGATTGGCTAGTGAAGGCCTTACGATCTTCCGTGGTGATGATTGGAAGATTTCAAAGGGTGCGATGGCAGGTTGCTCGAGCGAGCGAAAAGTGGCCTTCTTTACATGGCCAGAAGCGAAACACGTTGTTCAATCTGGTGGCAGGCAATGAAACACGCGAGCACACATGGCAGGAGATTAGGCCCACGTGGTGAGAAGGGGATAAAGATTATGCCTTCGAGGAAAACTTCCGGTGCGGTCTGTAGAGATGGACATGTGCGAAAGATTGTATACTTGGAAAGCAAAGAGAGTCGACTTTCGGACAAGTGGTAGAACACGAAGAAGGAAAAGCTAGAGCTTATTCAACTCGGATGTTTGGGGACCCGAAGCCGTCTCATCCATTGGTGGGAAACAATGCTTCGTGACTTTCATCGATGATCATTCTCGGAAAGGTATGGGTTTACTTTCTAAACGTAAGTCACAGTATTTGAGGCTTTCGAGAAGATGGAAAGCTATGGTGGAAAAATGAGACGGGTTTAAAGATCAAAAGCTCAGGGCGATATAATGGTGGTGAATATGAAGACACGGATTCAAAAATTCTGCTATGAGCACGGGATCGAGAATGGAAAGAACGTGCCGGGCACGCCTCACGGCACAAATGGTGTGGCCCGGCGTATGGGCAAGACGTTAATGAAGAGCGAGCTTGTCAGAGTATACGGTCGAATTCTAGAAACAATTTTAGGCGAGAAAGCGGTGGCAACACGGCTGACTTACTTGATCAGCGAGGCCCATCATTCCATTGGAGCGTAGAATACCGGAGGAGGTATGGAGCGGAAAAGGGTGAAACTATCACACACAAAGTTTTCGGTTGTGTAGCATTTGTGCATACTCGGTGATCGAGCGAGGAATAAGCTTGATCCCCGAATCAAGAAATGCACGTTCATTGGCTATGGTGAGGATGAGTTTGGCTACCGCATTTGGGATGACGAAAGAAGAAAGTTATCAAGTAGCGGAGATGTGATTTTCAACGAAAGGGTGATGTATAAGGACATCGTAAAATAGCGCCAATGCCTCGAGCGAGGAATGAGTCGGTATTTGCGGATGCGGATGATGTCCCGGTGCTTCCCAAACGGAACCAATTGTAATAAGTCCTCGGCCAGGAGGACTTGTTGGACAAACGATCTGACATTCAGGCCACGCCTGACCCTCTTCCTCGACTCACTTGTATTGAGAAAGGTCTTCTCGACCTCGTATGTGCCTAACGGAGATCATGAAGGCTATATGTTCTTTGGTGATGGAGGGGAGCACGAATGCTATGATGAAGCTTGTCGGACTCGAGATTCTGACAAGTGGGAGCTTCTTTATGAAAGAAGAAATGAAATCTCATCTCGACGGACGTGGGAACCATTTGAGTTACCTATGGGAAAGAAGGCAACTTCCTGACAAATGGGTGTAGGGGTGAAAGAGAGGCTGTGATGGTTCGAGAGATACAAAGCCTTTAGTTGTCAAAGGGTTTCCAGCGAGAAGGAAGGAGTTGACTGCGACATTTTGCTCCAGTTGTGAAGCTTAATACTATCGGATCGGTATTGAGCATTGTAGCCATCGAAGATCTTAAATCTTGACGATTGGATGTGAAAATTTGCATTCCTTCGTGGAGATTTAGATGAAGAGATATACATGTACCGACGAGAGGTTTCTCGAGAAGGAAGAAGAACGTGGTGTGCGGACTTAAGAAGAGTTTGTATGGCTGAAACAAGCCGAGACAATGGTACGAGAAAGTTTGATAGGCAATGCGTAAGGAAGGTTTCCGGAAGTGCAATCTTGACCATTGTTGCTACTTGAGATATAGGTCCGATTATATCATTTTACTACTTTATGTTGATGATATGTTAGTAGCGAGGTTCGGATATGGATGATATCGGAAGATTGAAGCATCGGTGTCAAAGGAGTTTGACATGAAAGACTTGGGTCGACCAAAAGGATTCTTGGAATGCAAATCCTGAGAAATAAGAAGAAAGGATCCTTGCAGTTATCTCGGGCGGAAATGCATCAATCGTGTTTCGTAGATTGACATGAAGCGATGCCCGAGCCGGTTAAGCACACCGCCGGCTGGTCATTTTCGCCTATCGAGGATCAGTCATCGAGACGGAGGAGGAAGAGAGAATTCATGGCTAGGGTTCCTTATGCCTCGACCATTGGAAGTTTGATGTCTCTTGATAGTGCATGCAAGACGGACATTGGCAATGCGATTAAGGAGTTGTTATGATTTATGTCAAATCCAGGAAAACTCATTGGGAAGCGATCAGTGGATTTTGAGGTATCTGCGAGCCTTATGAGAAAAGTGTTTGTACTTTAGTAAAGGAGAGTTAAAAGTACAAGGATCGTAGAATGGAACTTTGGAGGTGAAGTTGATCGCAGAAAGCACATTGAATTATATATTCTTTGTTGGAATACGGTATTGGTTGGATGTCACAAATACAGGAAAATTACTATCCTTCTGGTGAGTATGTAGCGATGGCGGAAGCTAGTAAAGAGATGATATGGCTTGAGGTTTGTTAAGCCGAGTTGGGATTCAAACGAGAAGAATGTTACTGCGTAGTGATAGTCAGTGCAATACAACATGGCGAAGAATTGACATTTCATTCTAGAACCAAACATATTGGACTTCGTTATCAACTTCAGGATCTACATTAGAAGATGATGTGTTATCTTGGAGAAGATTCAGGAGCAAAAATCCGGATATGTTAACAAAGGTGGTGATTATTGACAAGCTGAAGTTGTGCTCAAACAGTTGATCTATTAGAATAACAAAGACTAGAAAAAGCTGCATTGATCGAGGTGTGAAGGCAGTTGAAATGGTCTTGAAGTGGGAGATTGTTAGATATTATTGTTATAAAGCTCCTTAATTTAAGGAAGCAAATTAGAGCAAAAACATGGAACAAAACAAGGAGTAAAACATGGAGACATATGGAACAAAGCAAGGAGTAAAACATGGAGCTTAATTAGGAGCTTGATTCAGGAACCATTAATTTAAAGGAGTAATTCAAGGTAGATTTTCTATAAATAGATGTGTAATTGTAATGATGTAACCATCCAAAGTGTTCATTCAATTGAGAGAAAAGCTTAGAGAGAAAAGCTTTTGTGAGAGAAAATTGAGAGTAATTTTCTTGGGTGTAATTAGGGTTGTGAGTTGTGAGTGTTGTAAGCACCTTGTGTAATTTCTCACTTTCGATAAAAGATCTGCCAATGGTCAGGAGGCGTTAGAATTAGTAGAACTCGGATTATCAAATTTTGTGTTATTTTTCTATCCTTGCTTTATCATAAATCTGGCTTATCGGGAATTTGCGTTATTTCCCAACACTAAGTAGCTGTAAGTCTGCCTTGGTTTGGGAAGATGAAGGTAAGCAACTACTAGTGTACTATGTGAGCAAAAGTTTACTTGATGTTGAAATAGATATTTTAATCCAGAAAAAAGATATTCTAGCTCTAGTTCTGGCATCACAGAGGCTATAGAATACTCTTTTGGCTCATAGTATTATACTTCTTACCAATCATTGTATTTTTCGAGTTATAATTGGACCTTGCTTAAGTAAAGCTCAGTCTATATTTAAGTGATAACAAATGATTGCTTTCAGATTCAATGAACTAAGTTGAAACGGGGTTCATGGAAACAAGTAAAGGGCAAGGATAACGCATAGAAGGATTTACTAGTTTTAATGAGAAATGATTTACTAGTTTTATGGTACGATGTAGCTTGATATATTTTTTTTTTTGGATGAAGGATGTAGATTGATTTCTATGTTAGGAAGATGCACCTTTTTGACAAACAAGAGGATCAATTTTAGAATCCCCTAAGGATGCATCCACTTTCAATGCTGTCGACATCTCTAAGGAGGGTACCACAGATGGTTTTATTCTTTGGGTGACTGTCATCTTCAACCCTTCTGTTGTGTGTATTGTTGCTCCTGTAGTCATCTTCACCTGCATTTTAGATTTCTTTAGATGAAATCCACTTTTTGCATTTATATTGAACAGTGATCTAGAATATTCAATCAGCTTGTGTAATTCTAATTGGGCTATGATCATGCATTCAGATCCATTGTTGGCCTCAATTTACTCCAACAATTCAATTTTCTAGAAAATTCTGTCTCAGGATATCATTTTCAAATGAGCATATGATCGAAGGACAGAACTGCGGCATGAAAAAAAATAGAAAAAAAGATGATTTCTCCTTCTCATTTCAATGTTAGTGCCGTGTTATTACCTCAACCCAAGCTATTGTATTAAAAATCTGTCACCTAAACAAGAACACCATAAACAAGTTCTGAAAAGTTAATCGATTTGAAGAGATGATAAAACTGTGTATAGTTAACTTACTTCTGGAGCTCCAAGTGCTATTTGAAAGTTAAATCTCCGAACAAGCATTGTGAGTGCAACAACATTCTGTAAATCATCACTGTTTCAATCAACTCTTGTTTTCCAGCAAATAAGAAATAAAATACAAAAAGAAAAATAAAAAAAATAAAAAAATTATGGGTTTAAGACAATAGCAATAATTACTGAAATTATGACATTTCACCACCAAAAAATCCATAATATGCATCAATGAAGTTACCTCATATGAAGCAAACATGTCACCGATGCACTTCCTTGGTCCCCCACCAAAGGGCAAGTAACTGAAACATTGACAACTAATTCAATTGATATTTTATACCACAGGTGACAGTTAAAGGTTATTTTTTTATAACAATCACTGTCAGTGTTTTCCTTCGAGTCATGATAGAACATATGGAATTAAATAACAGCTCCGAAAAGAGCCGCGCGTGACTAAAATCGTTGAGTATTCAATATGATATCCTAAAAACGAATTATCCTAAAAACGAACAGTGAAATACAATTACATGTTTATATGCACTTCACATGCTGTCTAAGTTCAGTATTTAAGTCAAAATACGGAGAGATTAGATGCATTGAGATGAGTTACAGCCTTGTGAGAATGCATCCTATAGAAAAGATGAAAAGATGAAAGTAGATGTGCCGTGAAGATAAATTTTACCTCTAACTATGAATTCTTAATCAATTAATAAATTCTCATAACGATGATTTCATAATTTAATTTCATCAAATTATAAAAGGATACATTGAATACCTGAAATTTTGGTTTGTTTCATTTGGATTAGGTCCATCCAAGGACCATCTTTCTGGAATAAACTTATCAGCATCCTCCCAAATTTGTGGACTACGATGCAGATTCCAAACAGAAATAAATATGTCTTCACCCCTGAGAACCAATCATATTAGTGATGACATAGAATGAGACACCAAAATGGGCCAGAGGACTTTGGCATGCAACATAACACTCATAGATTTCCTAACATCTGTCTTCTGTTTTTTTTTTCAAGTTACTGTCTAAGCATATCACCGTCAAGAAAAGTGATTAATACCAGTGGTTATGGGTAAAGTTATGAGATGACAAGATTATTCCCTTTTAATTTTCCCCTTTAATGAACAAGGAAAAGGCATGCTTAACGCTATTGTCATTGACAATGGATTTAACAGAAGGTATAACCTTTTTATTGGGTACTTGCCGAGCATGTCATTCTCGAGAGAACGACGAATTAAAACTGGGGGTTGTGGATAAAGCCTCAATGACTGCAAAAAAAAGAAAGGAAGAAACAAAATAAACCCAAATCAAAAGGATGACTAAAGAAGTCAACTCCTAAAAAATCAATAAAATAATAAATAAATTATCTTACTTCATTGATTACTCGGGTTGCGTACTTGAGTTTTTTCATGTCCTCAATGGTAGGAAACCGATCTCCCAGAACTGAGTCAACCTAAGGAGCGTAAAATAATACATTGGACAATGAGTGTAATGCTAGCATACCATATTGTAAAATATATTGACTCATGTATACAGAAACTTTGAGATACCTCCTCTTGGAGTTTTGACAAGACCCTGGGTTCCTGCAGCAAATCCAGAAAACAATGGTGTCAAATTGATTAGATTTCAAACTCTACACATGTATATCACTAAGTCATGATATCTTAGACCTTGTAATGTATTTGTTTAAGCAAGAGATAATGACGCCATATGCAAAATAACATAGGATGCAAAAAAACAATATTGCTGATCACTGATGCTCCACACTGTTGGTTCTGATACAGAGATGCAACAAATAGAATATACAACTGATGCTAATATAAAAGAACATATGCAATTTTTAGAATATAGTTGATCAACAAATTTTGTTTTAGGATATTCTTCATAAAGTGAGGCATGTTTCTTTTCAAAAAGAAGCGTTTAGATAAGGGATCAAAATTAAAGTTGAAAATGCACCCATCAAAATGGAAGTATTAGAAGCATGTCGCAACATAAAAAGTGGAATATTTTTCATCACCTGGGAGAGGAGATAAAAGGTCCATGTCAAAACTGCAGCTGATGTTTCATGCCCAGCTATAAGCAATGTCATTAAGTCATCACGCAGTTGCTTGCTAGAAACCTACAGAAAGTTGTAAGAAAAGCATTGAACTCTGTGCTATTTGTATGCACATTTAACAGTTACAAGCGACATACATCATCTCCCGATGCCAAAAGGAAGTGAAGAATACTGGGATCCTGCTCGTTCATGTATTCCTCATTAAACTGGAGCTCCTCTTCATCAACAATCCTCTGTAAAGGCACACATGGGGAAATGGCACAGATAATCAATCAACTTTTCCCTTGAGGTCACCCTCTTGCTAGAAGTTTGACTCAGGTCATGTCATATGGAAATCATCAATTGGAAGCCAGATATCATTGGCAAAATCAGTGTAGTTCATAAGCATGCACACTTTCAATGAAGTATAGAATACTATTTCCCTTCACCATAAATCAAGTAACCACTTCTCGTTTCGGATGTGACAGCAGTAAATGTGAACAAATATGTACTAATTTTCAAATTGTTTCAACAGCTAACTAGCTGAGGACTGTACCTTGCATGTCGAAATCAAATCATCAAGAATGTCATTAATTAATTTGAGGGCTGCAGAAACCTTTCTTTGCCGAGGCGAAATATCTTTCCATATAGGAATCTCCCAAACAGGAATTGGGGAGACACTGCGGTCTTCTGCTTCTCTAAGGACAGTATAAACAGCCTACTCTGGCCAAGTATGAACAAACAGAAAAATTAAACAACTTCTGCAATGATGATAGATAAATAAAGGGAAGAAAGTTGTATCAGTCAATGTAATGAAAGAAGAGAGGAAAAATTAATGCCTCAACTATCCCAGTATCATTTGTTAATGAATCAAAGTCGTAATTGAAAACTGCTTTGCCAATGATATCCAGTGTCAAACGTGAAAAAAGTGACTCCATCTCAACATCTTCTCCATCAAATGCTGCAGCATCTAGCTTCTGACAAAGCCTATCTGTAGCTTGCCCGAAGAGATTAATCATAGATGCTACATACTACAGGTAAAAGATTAAGATAAAATTAAATAAAAAAAGAACTTATATAGATAATTATCAATAATTGCTTTTGTTTCAATTAGGGTAGCTACAAACTGGCACAATATCCACATCAAAGAAATAAAAATATTTTATCTTATTAATGAAGTCTTGTCCAGCTCATGTTTCTCTATTATAATTTTGAACTGCCATGTATCTCTCTGACTCTCTGACTCTCTCCTTACAAATACATAGCTCATGTGGGACATGGTTCAAAACAATCGATTGAAGGGACCAATCTGCAAGAGAAACATGAGATGACCAGGGAAAATTGATACCTTCAGATGCATTGCTGGCACTATAGCACGCCGTCTAACACGCCATATTTCCCCATCAGCTGGGATTAGCCCTTTCCCCATGACAAACTCCAGAATTTCAGCCAAGATACCCTGCAGATGAAGTGGTAAGAAAGAGAGATGGCATTAGGAAGAGAGAGATTGTTGGGGGTGGCAGAGTAGACCAAAATGATAATAATCATAATAATAAAAATGATAGCTTAATCATTGGCCTGCCTTTGAATATGCCTTTGAATTGTCCTTCAGTATGTGTTTAACAATGGAAGGATCAGAAACTATCAAAAATGACTGCAGCAAAAGAAAAAGGAATACATCATTGAACAAAAAAAATGTAAAGTGACTGGGTGAATGGGACAGAAAATAGATATATGTATGACATGATATCCTAGAGGGGAAGGACCAACCTTTGGTCCAAAGGTCAACCTAAAAATTCCACCATATGTGAGGTAAAGCTCATACAAAGGAATAAAGAAGGCTTCATTCCGAACAGCACCAACTGATCCTTTTGCTTCTGGAATCTTCGGATAATCTTGATCATCAATCCCACCTAATAAAAGGTCTAGAATTGCTCTAGGAACACCCAGATCTGACAAACCTTTCTTCAACTGAGGTGGAAATCTTATTCCCAAACAAAGACAAGTACAATTCAATCAATACATGAATAACAAATTTTCATTGGGAAAGATGTCAATCAGATATATAAATTTTTTGATGCTGATAAGCAGAGCCTTAGAGCCATTTTAAAAGCATTCACAGATCAATGCATGAACAACAAATTTTCATTGGGAAAGACGTCAATCAGATACATAAAGTTTTTGATGCTGATGAGCAGAGCCTTAGAGCCATTTTAAAAGCATTCACAGATGATATCTATAATTTCAAAAACATAGGCATTTTATAAAATAGATGAAGAACTAGTCGTCTCACTTTCTCAGTATATCAATGAAGACGTTAATAAACATACCCATACTGTCTTTTGCATCCATTAGTAATGGAAAACTTAAGTTTATATCCTCAACCAAAAAAAACATACCCCTATAGCATAAAAAAAGGGGTTGAAATTTCATGGCAATAAGTATGGGGAAAATTTTCGGATATTTGCCTTAACCCCTAAAGTGGAGGAAAAACTTCATTTGAGTCCCCATATATGGTTTTTTTTTTTCTTAAAAAGAACTCACATATAATTTTTGTGGAAAATAAACTCAAATAAAAAAACGGACAGATTTTAAGACAGTATTGAATGAGGAATTGAAGGGGCAATTCCAGATCATTTTGAGCAAATGAAGAGTCTACTTCGTGTGTTTTTAAGTCTAGTTTTTAATGGTGAAGGTTTCGTGTCATTTGGTATTACCTACAATAAGTTATGGAAGTTTTAGCAAGGAAGTGTCAGAATTTCTTCATTACCAATTTAAAGCTGTTTTTTAATACAATTTTAAGAGTCTTGTTTAGGTCTATAAATAGAGTTGTATTCTGTTCAGAAGGTAGAGGAGAGAAATAAAGTGTTTGATTAGTAAGAAGAAAAAAAATTGTTTTGTCTCTCTTCCTCCACCAAAATAGTTATAAAATATCAACAAATTGGTATCGAGCCGATGGCGAATGTGATGGGACAAATCTTGCTACCACGACTAACGAAGGCGAACTACGAGCTGGAGCATTCAAATGAAAGCTCTTCTCGGATCGCAAGATGCGTGGGAGGTGGTCGAAGAAGGTTTCAAAGAACCAACAAATACCACGGGATATACGGCGGCTCAAAACAAGGCGTTGAAAGAGGAGCGATCGAAGGATAAGGCGGCACTATACATGTGGTTCCGAGCCGTTGACGAGTCGGGCTTTGAGAAGATTGCCGAGGCAACTACTTCAAAAGAAACGTGGGACATTTTAGAAAAAGTGTTCAAAGGAGCCGACCGAGTAAAGCAAGTAAGACTCCAAACTCTACGCAGCGAATTGGAGAGTATGAAGATGAAGATGTCAGAAGGTGTATTCGACTACATCTCGCGTGTGCAAACAGTGGTGGAGAAAATTTTGCGGTCATTAACCGAGAATTTTGAGAATGTCGTCTGTGCAATTGGAAGAGATGACCCTTGATGATCTTGCTGGTTCTCTTGAGGCGCATGAACAGCGGAAGAAGAAGAAGAAGAACGAGTCGCTTGAGGAAGCACTGCAAGCCAAGGTATCTATCAAAGATGAAAAGGTACTCTATACTCAAAACTTTCGTGGTAGAGGGCGCGGCCGTGGAGGTCGCAGTAATGGTCGCGGTGGTAGAGGCCACGGTCGAGATGCACACTATGAGGAGAAGGGGCAATCAAGCCAACAAAATTGGCGAGGTAGAGGACGTGGTCATGGGAGAGGTGGCCGGTCAAATCATTCAAATGTTGAGTGCTACAACTGTGGCAAGTATGGGCACTACGCAAAAGAGTGCAAATCAAATATCGAATGCTATAATTGTGGCAAGCATGGGCACTATGCAAAAGGAGTGCTATTACGAGAAAAGGTAGAAGAAAACGCGAATCTAGTCGCGGAAGAGGAGACGAGAGAAGATGGTGTTCTCGCGATGGCACAAAAATACCATTCCCGACGGCGACACGGTGTGGTATCTCGATACCGGCGCTAGTAATCATATGTGTGGGCACAAACACCTCTTTGTGGAGATGCAAGAGATAGAGGATGGGCACGTGTCATTTGGAGATGCGTCAAAGATTCAAGTGAAAGGTCAAGGTACAATATCATATTTGCAAAAGAATGGTTTAAAGGGATTAATTGAGAATGTTTATTATGTACCTGATCTCAAGAGCAACATCCTGAGCATGGGACAACTCATGGAGAAAGGATACTCGATGTTTATGAAAAATCGAGTATTACAACTGAAAGACAATAAAGAGCGAGTAATAGCACGAGTTGAAATGGCAAAGAATCGAATGTACAAAATCAACCTGTGTTATGTGCGAGAAAGGTGTTTGCGAGTTAATGTAGAAGACAAGGCGTTCCTGTGGCATTTGCGATATGGTCATTTGCACTATGGTGGTTTACAAAAATTGTCGAATAAAGGAATGGTACATGGGTTACCCGAGATTGACTACATCGAGAAGTTTTGCAAGGAGTGTGTACTCGGGAAGCACTCGAGACACTCATTCGAAGAAGGCGAATCTGCAGAACAACAGATCATCTCGCATTAATACATACCGACATTTGTGGGCGATCACTCTGAGTCATTCGGCGGTAAAAAATATTTCATTACTTTTATCGATGACTATTCCGAAAGACTTGGGTTTATTTCACGAAAAAAAATGCGAAGCATTGAAGTGTTTAAAAAGTTCAAAGTAATGGTAGAAGGCAAGTGCAAGTTTATTAGAGCTACACGTTCTAATCGAATTGACGAATACAACTCGGCCGGAATTTGCGAGATCTGCGCAAAACATGGAATAAGAAGGTTCCTAACATGGCCGTACTCTCTCAGCAAAATGGTGTGGCGAGAGAGAAAGAATCGAACCATTCTCGACATGGTTCGATCAATCTTGAAAAGTAAGAAGTTGCCAAAAGAATTTTGGGCGGAAGGCGTGTGCGCAATTTATGTGCAAAACCGATGTCCACATGCGAGTTTAGAAGATAAAACTCCACAAGAAAATTGGAATGGTAGAAAGCGACGGTCTCACACTTGAGAATATTCGATGGTGTGGCTTATGCACTGCACGTAGGATCGGCGAAGAACAAAGCTAGAAGATAAGAGCAAAATTTGTGTTCATTGGTTATGTGAGAAGACTAAAGGTTTCAAGCTTCTCGATCGATAAACAAGAAGGTAATAATAAGCAGAGATGTTAAGGTGAATGAAGCAGCGAGTGGGACTAGAAAAACTCTTGAGGTGACAATAGAAAGGGGAGAATCATCAAACACATCAACAATGACCTCGAGATCGAGCAAGTAGCTCTCAAACAAACAGTAAATGAGGAAGAGCGAGACAACCAAAAATGCAGAGCATGCAAGATTTGTACGACTCAACAAGTGAGGTACATTTAATTTGTCTTTTGGCGGATACCGAAATAATTACATTTGAAGAAGCGGTACGGAATGAGAAGTGGCAAGTAGCCATGGATGAAGAAATAAAAGCAATTGAGTGAAACCGAACTTGGGAGTTGGTTGAATTTCCAAAAGGATGTTAGCCCATATGAGTAAAATGGGTATACAAAAAGAAGATGAATGCTCAAGGCGAGATAGAGCGGTACAAGGCAATGCTAGTTGCAAGGGCTATCGGCAAAGTGAGGATAGACTATGATGAAGTCTTTGCCCCGATTCTGCAAGAATGGAGACGATTCGCCTTCTCGTTGCTCAAAAGACCGATTCAAATGGAAAATTTTTCAAATGGATGTCAAGTCGGCTTTTTGAATGGTGTACTAGAAGAAGAGGTGTATGTGAAGCGACCACGCATACCTGAAAATTGGGGAAGAAAAGAGTGCCTTGAAATTGAAGAAGGCACTTTATGGACTAAAGCAAGCACCTCGAGCTTGGAATACCCGCATCGACACTTACTTCAAGAAGAACGGGTTTACTCGATACCATATGAACATCTTTGTACGTGAAGAAAGAAGAAGGTAACTTGTTGTTTGTAGCTCTTTATGTTGATGATCTTATATTCACGTGGGGAATAATGAGGAGATGATAAAAGATTTTAAAGAGGCTATGACTCCGGGAGTTCGAAATAATGATTTGGGTTTGATGAAATATTTCCTTGGTCGGAGGTTAGACAAGAAAAATACGAGATTTTTGTATCCACAAGAAACATATGCAAAGAGAAATTCTAAAAAGGAACAAAATGGAGGAGTGCAACCGGTAGATTGACACCAATGGAACACGAGGCTAAACTTTCTAAGTTTGACGGTGGAGAACGCAGTAGATGCGACCAAATCTAGAAGTTTGGTGGGAAGTCTGCGTTATCTCATGCACGACCAGACATATCTTACGGTGTTGGAGTGGTAAGTCGGTTCGCTAAGAAGAACCGGTCTATACACATTAGACGTTGAAGAGAATTCTGCGATATATCAGAAGTACGAATCACTCGGGTTATTTTTCTCGAGAAACGAAGAGTATAAGCGGTGGGATACTCGATAGTGGCCCAGTGCGGAGACATAGATGATCGAAAGAGTACATCGGGATACGTATTCTTTATGAGAGACACGGCGTTCACGTGGATGTCGAAAAAACAACCCGTCGTGACACTCTCGACATGCGAAGAGAATATGTGGCAGCTGTCATGGTGTGTGCGACATGTACGGTTTAGCTAAGGAAACTTTTAAGCGAGTTGAATCTCGATGACGAGAAGCAGCGAGATCGAGTTGATAGCAGGCTCGGCAATTGAACTCGCAAAGAATCAAGTACATCACACGAAGGAGCAAGCGTATCGATGTTAAATTTCATTTCATTCGAGAACAAATCGAAGGGAAGTGTGAAGTTGAATCATGTAGCGAGTCGTGATCGAAGTATGAACATGTTCCTGGCCAGATTACCCACGGTTTCTTTGGATAAATGCAAGATGGCGATGGCGTGAAGGATGGAAGAAATTTGAGTTTAAGGGGAGGAATTTGTGGAAAATAAACTCAAATAAAAAAAGCGAATGATTTTAAGAGCCGTATTGAATGAGGAATTGAAGGGGCAATTCCCGGATCATTTGAGCAAATGAAGAGTCTACTTTCGTGTGTTTTTAAGTCTAGTTTTTAATGGTGAAGGTTTGTGTCATTTAGTATTACATGCACGATAAGTTATGGAAGTTTTAGCAAGGAAGGGTCAGAATTTACATTCTGTTTAAAGTTTTTAATACGGAGCAAGAATTTTGTTTAGGTCTATAAATAAAGTTGTATTCTATTGTAAGAAGGTAGAGGAGAGAAATAAAAAGAGTGTTTGATTAGTAAAGAAAGAAAAAAAATTGTTTTGTCTCTCTTCACTCCACCAAAATAGTTATAAAATATGAACAATTTTGAGTGCTTAAATCACTTGTAGTCAATATAGAGTCGATTAAAAGGCGATAAGATCAACATTTAAAAATAGGCAAAAAAAAAAAAAAAAAAAAAAGTGATAGTCAATATAACGTCAATACTTGGTCGATATTTTGATGACCAGTAACAAGTAACACAACCGGTCCTTTTTTAATAAAATAAACCTACTCATAGGGCCTCAAGTGATGTTTTTCATCATTTTTGCACAAATACCCAAAAATTTCTATTGGGTTGACCTAGCTTTAACATGGTCAACATAATGAAATTCAATTGTCAGGTATATCCCAGAAATTCAATCCAGACTTTCAAATTAACATAAAGGGTTCTTCATATTTCTTCAAGCCAAAATTCACAAATACCAAAAATTAAGCATACCCAAATCTCTTTACAGTAAATTCTCCGGAAGCAATCTTAGCAGAAAGCTCGGCACGCTTTTTCTCCTCCACTAGCTGCTCTACGCTCTTCTCTCCCCTCTCAACTGGGTCAGGTTTTCTACCATTGGAATATGAACATGTAAATCTGCGGAATCCAGAGGTCCCTTGAGCACCCAGCAAAGAAAGAAGATTCAAGTTATTAAGAAAAGAAGAGAGGAATTAAAGAAATAGAAATTGGGTGTGAGATTTAAGTTACCTCTTCGTGGGGTAAAGGATGAAAATGAAGACAAAGTGGAAGTGGGCCTAAGTTTGTAGCTACAGTGCTTGGGTTTGAACGACGGTGGCGACTGAAGAAAAGCAGCATTGGTTGCCATAGGGATGTTAATGATAATGGGAAGATGTGGCAGGTTTACGTGCTCATCTTCAACCGCTAAAGAATCAACATGCTAGATACCCGCTAAGGATTTTTTTTTAAAATTATATAAAATATCTAATTTATTAAAATTTAACGTTATATAAATTAAATTAAATTTTATTGGTATCAAATTATAGATATTTAATATAATGTTTATAAAAAAAGATTTTTTTATAGTATATATATATATATATATATATATTAATTGAATAAAAATATTATTTTATAATTACATGTTTTACGAGTTATAAATATTGTTTTTTTTAATTCACTTGTAATAGGGTCAAAAATATGAAGAAAGTTCACAACTGCTCTTGAGATAAAAGGAGTAATTTTAAATAAGAGTTAGTTTTATTTTTGAAATTTTATGTTTTATCTTAGTAATTTTAAAAAATATATATATATATATTAATCTTAAAATAATAAATTTTAATCTTAAAATAGATACACATAAATCTTAGTAATTTCTGCTTGTATGCATAGAAATTAAATGTAATATTTATTTGTTATAAGTGTGTAAAATTTTTGCTTAGCATGTGATGTTGCTAAGCAAAGAAGATTTCTGCTTGTATGCATAGAAGATTATTATTATTATTATTATTATTATTATTATTATTATTATTATTATTATTATTATTATTATTATTATTATTATTTATGAGTAGTGATGTTGCTTTGATAGTGGCATTCTCATGAAGGTCGTAAATAGGAAACCTTGGACATGAATGTACCCCCATCTCCTGTGTTCTCATGTAAGATGATGGCAAATGTAATTGAAACACCAATACCGTTAAAATACGAAGAGTTTACTGTTTTTTAACGTACAATGGCATCAGTATAGGTCAAATTTTTATATGAATTTAACTTACAATTATTTTTCTTATTATTACAATAAAAATTATTATAAATCATTTAATTGAATTCCTAGAATCATATGCACTTATTAGTATTACTTCACTTCGAATAACTAACAAAACTTTATTAGAAAGATATTTGAATAATTTTAATACAAAAACACTAAGTTATTTCGATTATTTAATATTATTTTAAATTTATTTTCATACACAACGTTAAAAAAATCTATTTATTTATTTTATGAGAAAAATAAACATATATATTTTTTTTATTGAAGATAGAATTAAAAATAAAATTCTATATATATATATATATAAAAAAATACCTCAAAATTCATGAATTTAGGTATATAATATTTTATAATTTTCAACTAAATCCAATTAAAGAAAATTTCAAAAACTTATGGTTTTCAGGATTACTATTTCTTATATGTTGTACGTAATTAAAATAATAACATTCGAAATTAAATAGAAATGATGCAGCTCCAAAACAAAATACTCGATCAGGAACTCTTCTGTTATAAATCTCATTATTCTCCCAGTTCTTCAAACGTCATTGTCTGTCTCAGACCATGAAAATCAAAAATATAATTAATATATTAGAACACTGCCCTAATTTTCTTTTTAAAAAAAAAATACCTACTCTTTTATGAATCTACTAATCTTTTCAATAAAAAAATTATAATTAATATTTATAAACGAGAAATATTATTATTATTATTACCATCTTCACGCTTGGAAAGAAACATACGCAAATGTGGATCCACTGGTAGACCCATTGCTTCATAGATCGGATCATAAATTACACTTTTAGGTGGTCTGGGCCTAAACATATTTTCAAGTATTAATTTCTTGTAAATTCTTCAATATATCAATGAATTCTTATTATCCAACTAATTATTTATTAATTACAATTTTATTACACAATATGTTGTAAATAATAGAAAGATAACAATAAAAATTATGACAGTATCATTTTGTTCATTACCTTAATTATTAAGTTTATATAAAAATATGTAGTTACCTTGAATTTGAAGCAGGAGAAGAACCAGGGTGGGTTTGGGCTTGAGAAAGCCAACTAGGAAGGTTGGTTGATGATGGAGTGTTCTATATTTTCCAGCAAAATTTCAACAAAATTAATTAATTTAATTTTAATTTCCTAAAAACAATTATGTAACTCTAGATACTTAAAAAAAACTAATTAAGGATCCATTTCTCATTTATCTGATTTTGTTTAATCCAGTTTAAATATGAAATGACTTAATCATAGATTTGGAGCATACCCTGTTGCCCAAGCCTGATTCAAGATAAGGATGATCAGAAGGGGATCTTATGCTGTAGGAATTCATTCCCTGTAATATTATACCATCAATTGTTAATAAATTAATTAGTAGTAATTACTGGTAAGAAAAATATTTAAGAAATTAAGTAGAGCCACGTGGTAAACGTAGAAAAAAAGCAAAAAAGAAATATAGAAATTGATAATACTCTAGTGCATATATAACTCATTTATTTAAGTGATTTTATTTTTATACTTTATAAAAATGTTTTATATAATATATGTTTTCCATAAAAAAAAAATAATATTCTTTTAATGAAAATTAAAAATAAAATTTTATATATATAATATATTAAGCTATATAATTAAATCAAATGATAATCACACAACTGGTTGAATATGCATGTTTGTGAATTGGGTCGGACTCGAACCGACTCCAGCTTGATAGAAGCTACTTCCTCCAATAGGCTGATTCATTAACCCTTGGAATTGAATTTCTTGATGTGGCCTGTAAGATCATCAACTTCAATTAGTACTAATTTTTCACCCAAATTAAAATTTACATATAATTATATTAATAGGAAATTTTCATTTTTAGAGAAAAAAAATATTAATGCTAAAATAATTAAAAAAAATTATATAACAATTTATCACTAGAGATTCTTCAAATTAGAAACATTAAAATATTGATAACATTGATACCTATTAATGATTAAATATGTTTTATGTTGAAGACGTATTTAACAAATATTAAAATATTTTTAAATCTTTGTAATTATGCTCCAAACATATAAATTATGAAGAAAAAAAAATTCAAAAATTAATTGGTATTAATTTCTTTAAGAAGAGTGAGGCATGCATGTGTATTATATACAATTTTTTTGATGATATAATTAATTATAATTTTAAGTTTGAGTTGTAAAAAATATATATATAATTCCCTATTCATGAATGGGGAGGTATTCAGCATTAAGAAGCTGCTACAACGTATCACATCATAACAAACATAAGAAAGCATTTGAGAAACATAACATTTCAAATCTTCCATACTATGCAACCATCAACGAAAAATTGCTCAAAGAATATTCTAAGAGTTACAATTATTGAATTAAATTGAGAGAAAGAGAAAAAAAAAAGTAACAAAGGAATTAAATAATTGACAACTAGGTAACTAACGAAGAGTACCAAAAAGCAACATCAAACGAATTTTTTTACTTCCATCAATTTGAAAAGGAAAAGATATGCCTTATGGAAAATAACTGCATACATAATAGAAAAGAACAGATATTAATTTCCTAACACAACATCTAGAAGGATCGAAAATCATAAACTTGGTGAACAAACAACAAGAAGAAGTGAGAGAGGAAGGAGATGGAGAAGAATAATGAAGGAGATAGTTAGGGTTTCTTTATTTGGTTTTTGAAAAAAAATAGAAAAAAAATGTGATTAGGAAAAGGAGAGAGAGGAAGGAAGGAGATGGAGAAGATGAACAGTATTTTTTTATTATTATTTTTTATTTTTCCCTCAAGAAAATGCATGCAACACACGTTTTTCATTTTTTTTTAAGAAAAATTAATGAAAATTAAGTTTTGGGTTTTTTTCTTACTTTATAAGTTTTTAACATAATTATAATAATTTAAATATTTTGAAAAAATGATCACATTTTAACTCTATCTATTAACATTGTGAATGAGTTACATGAAAAATTAATAAAATATTGAGAGTATCGTAAATAATCTATAGCTTTTGCACTAGTTGATAAAAAAAATATATTAAAACCAACCATGTAATTCCATTTATTTTTCAAACAGATCTTCTTACTATTGCTTTAGGTGATCAAAAGATTAAAAAAGAAGAAGTTGAATTAGTCTTAAAATTGTCTTAAAAATGAACTTTTGTTATGATATTGTTGAGATTGATGATCAAATCCAATCACATTTTTAAGATGTGATTGGTATGAGATAGGATTAGATGGGTTATGCCGACCATTTATTATTTTTATGCCAATACTTGGTAACTGCATAAAAATCTATAGTATATATTATTGTTGCTATAATTGCCTAGCTTTGCCTAGTTTAGGGAGTATGTACTAGTAATTTTTATGGGGTGACTATAGAATTGGCCACGACAAAAATAGGTTTAAATGTTTGATATATAAGAGTTATTTATAATTAATAATAAAATGGATAAACTAAGAGATCATTAATTAGTACATTTTAAACCCAAAAAAAATATTAATTTATCAGTAACAGCCTTTTACTAATAGTTATTTTAGTATTTTTTAATATATATATTAATTGTTTTTTTTAATTCATAAACAATTGGTGTTAGATATAATTACAGAATATATTGGGTATTTTATGAGATGATTTAACGGGCTGAGATGGATGTCTACTCTGGTGAATTTCTTTTGACTCATTATTCTTATTAATAAGAATTAGCTTTTATCAATTAAAAAAATATATTATTTTGAAAAAATGCATCATGCTCCAAAGAATGTTAATTGATAAATAAAATAAAAATTCAAAAAAAATGTATGATAAATATATTAGGCGAATATGTTATAAAATAAACTATAAATACTGTACGTACGCCATTGCATGTGAGGGTTCATTCATGGAGGTTTGGAGATGCCAATTAGGCCATTGTGAGTCCTTTGTGGTGAAACCATTGGCATTATCCTGAGGTGTACAAAGTGAAACCGTTATATATATATATATATATATATATATATATATATATATATATTCACACATAAGTTAAAAAAGTATTCAACTAATATGTATATATATTTCATGAAATAATCTAATAAAGTTCCTAGCTAGATATATGAAAGTATAATATTTAAAATCATTGGAATAATTACAAAGCAATAATAAATAGTGAATTGATATAGCTAGAAGCAGGAATAATATATACTTGAAAGTATGATTGATGCATCTGAGGAAGATGAAGCTTAGAGGAAGAGTCCAAACGATATTCAGGAGGCAAGTTTGATGTAGGAAGCTGATAAGCATTATTATTATAATTACTACTATTCCCTGCTCCATAATTAGCAATATTCCCATAATTTCGCATTGATGAATTGCTTATAGCCATTGGGAACACAGTCTCCTGAACCTGATGATGATGATTCCCCATTTCCATTGATTGAGACCTGCATATAGATTCATATACAAATTACTTATATATATGCTTATTATATTTTATAATTACAACTAGAAGGTTCTAGAAAGTTTGTGTATATAATCTAAAATATGTATAGAAATTACAAAAAGGTTTTAAGAAGTTGGTGTCTAGAACATCTTAGTAACTAATAAATTGTAGAACATGATAGAATCTAATAGGTTGGTCTATCCACTTACATAGGATATATATATGTATATATATATACATATATACAATACATATATATGGTCTCGAAAATTTAGCTTCGGTTTTTTGGTCTAGGAAATTTAGTCTCGATTTTTATAAAACTAATACCATAGACATACCTTGTGATCTCGATTATTTTAAAACCGAAGTCATAGATATACCTTATCAATTTTCTTTCTTTTATATCAAACACCAAATTTTTTATCAATTTTTTTCTTTTTTCCTCTCTTTTTTTTTCCAATTTTTTTTCTTTTTTCCCAATTCTCTCTTCTCTACTCAAAACCCTACTTATATATTCTCCATATCTCCAGTTCTTTCTATTCCATTCTCGCATCGCGTTCAACTCTTGCGCCACCGCGTTCCAGTCTCTGGTCCATTCTCGCACCGCGTTCCAACCTTTGTTTCACTCTCGCACCGCTTTCCAACATCTGTTCCACTCTCACACTGGGTTCCAGTCTTTGTTCCATTCTTACCATAGTAGTCTCTTGGCCACTACTTGAATCTTTCTACTAACAAACGCCGCTAAACAAGTAACATCAATTCATATTTTCTATTTCTATTGTTATTGCTATTTAGAATGAGTAAACCTAATGAATCTTTTCTATTATAAATGAATCTTGGTACTAAATCTCGATTGATGGAGGTTATTTCTACATGCGTGAAGGCTTGCTTACATTGGAAAATTTGGATGTTGGATATTTCTTAAATGGGTTATGAAAATTTGTTGGGAAGGTCGCTTAGTATGGTTTATGGAACATGTGGTCGCTTGGTGGTGGTGCTAGTGTTGGTGCCTGGTGCTGGTGCTTAAAATGTTTTTTTTTCAATTTTTCTGACACTATTTTTTGTCAAGGTGTGTACGTATCAAAACCCTTTAGGTTTGGGAACCTGAATCAAATTCTTGAGTACTTAGGTAATATACAAGATTCTTTCTTTTATCATTCTATTCAATATTGTTTGAAAGATTTTAAAAATGATATGTGTCTTTTCTGCTCATAAATATGTAATTTGATATGTAGATGGTTTGTTATTTTATGAGACTTGTTCCCAACAATTCAAAAGGTATGATCAAATTAAAAGATCAAGGAACAAATGGAACTAATGGAGTTATGATTATGGTTTTTCAATAGTTTGTTGGTACTGGTGTTGGTGCCTGGCGCTGGTGTTGGCATGCCTAGTGTTGTGCTTATACTGGTGCTTAATGCTCAAAAAATTGTCTCATAGGTAAATTTCAATCATTACTTTCTACTTGTATTTTTTTAATATATAAGCATATGGTTATAACAATGGAAGGTTATATTTTTAACCACATATGTATATTTCAATGATCATATTGATAAACGTATGTTCAATGTGGTTAGGCTTTCTCTGTGTGATCAAATTTTGTTGGCTTAGTTATGTTTCTTTTAGTTTTGCATGTATTTGAAGACTCAATCTCTTTATGCAACTTTTATTTCCAATAAGATTATTGAGGGTTTTAACATGCAATATTCAACAACACCACCAAACAGTAGCAATTAACAATTCTTAGATGGCATTGCTATTGTTTAGATAAATTTATAATCTTCAAATGTTAGAATAATACTACCTCTAAGTATATTATAGGTGCAATACAATCATCTGTTGATAAGAATATTTTCTATGTCGAAATATTATTTATCATTCTTATTTTCTTTGGTTTCATGTAATTAAGTTTGGCAAGTGGAATAATATATATTTTATTTGATGTGAATGAGGAGGCTTAGTTTATAATAGTTCTAGTGGGATCTTATATTTAGTCTTTTGTTTTTGAGATCATCATCTCATTCCTATTAATGTTTGTTATTTTTGGTGTGGCTATCAATAATACAACAGTATGTATAAACTTATTTAGTCTTCATGTATGGAAGGGCACAGGTCGTGGGTTGGCTAAGTCTAATTTTGTTATGTTTTAACTAGCGTAGCACCCCAGTGTACCAATACCAGTGCACCAACGCACCATCCCAAAGCGATCATCGCCATACTAGCGCATCAGCCCAACACGGCGCCAAGACAAACATATCACCCGTATACTGTGGGTAACACCTTAATGCAAGGTACCGGTAATACCACCCTAGTGTGCCAATCTCAAGTATTGCAGCAAAAGTGATAGATTATTCTTTAGAAACAAAGAATTTCAAGAAAACCCATCTAGAACTATAGAGACCCTTGTTGAGAACCCACCTTAAATGTCCTCAAGACAGAAAAAAATTAAGGAAAAACCATAACTTGAAGAGGCTTTTGAGTCAGCAAATACATCTGAGGGAATGGTCAAGGCATTTAAGAACATCGAATCAACTTTTGATGAGAGAAAGCTTGGTTTGGCTTCCTTGAAACTTGCCCTCAAAGTTATTTTGTAATAGTAAGGCTATTTTTCATCGTCGTTGTAAATATTAGAATTAGCTAGTAAGGTTTTATTATGCTTTAGTGTATAAACTCTCAAATGTAATTGCACTTTTAATTTAATATAATATGATTTTTAATATTGTAATTAATAGATTTATTGTAATTTATATTGACTTTTAATATTGTAATTAATAATTGATTTTTTTATTTAAATTAATGACTATAGGGTATGCCTATGACCTCAATTATGTAAAACACTAAAGCAATAGACATATGCTATGGTCTCAGTTATTTAAAAACCAAGGTCATAGGGTATGCCTATGACCTTGGTTTATACCCTATGACCTTGGTTTTTCAATAATTGAGGTCATAATGTATGTCTATGGCCTTGGTTTTTTAAATAACCAAGGCTATAGACATGTCCTATGGCCTCGATTATTTAAAAACAGAGACCATATGGTATGTTTATGGCCTCGGTTAAAACATTGAGGCCATAGGTAACAATCTATGATCTTTTTCACTTAGACCTCAGTTCTTATAACTGTGACTATAGACCTATAGTTATTGTTAAAAATCGAGGCCATATGCATTTATTGTAGTAGTGCATGTGTGTGTGTGTGTGTGTGTGTGTGTGTGAGAGAGAGAGAGAGAGTATTGAGTGAGTTGAGAGCATAAATGAGATAATGTCTAAGTTAGTTAAATATTAAGTAAGTGATGAATTCTAGTTTTACTTAATAATAGTGTAATATTGATTTATTATAGCATTTAGTTTTTACATGTATGCTTTCAACTCAATAATTTAGTATCAAAGTGAGTCGATCACGGGTCAAATTTTTGTTGGATCTTTAAACAAGATTGTTCACAATCACGAAGGGTTGTGAAGCTTATTTGAGATCAAACTTGCTTAGATATAGAGAGGTTTTTCCAAATCCTAATAATGGGAGACCTAAAAGAGGTAGGTAAGAAGCTCAATAACAATGATTATAGCACACGATCTTTGCATATACAACCTTATCTCTAAGACCATGACTTATGGGAGATAATGGGTGGTGAGGAGGTCGCACCATCACAAGATGTTGGTGCTTTAAGGAAGTAGAAGATCAAATCAAGCAAGGCTATTTACGCAATTATTGCCTAAGTAAAGGATCAAATATTGGAGCACATCAAGTGTTATGACCCATTAAAGATATCATGGGACACTCTTGTAGTACTCTTCTCGAAGAAGAATGGTACAAGGTTGAAACTTTTGAAGAATATGCTTCTTTCAGTCAGACAAGGAAAGATGGCAATCAATGACTATTTTAACAAGTTAAAAACTCTATGTCGCGAGATCTCAGAGGTAGATGCTACTCTAATATTTTTGAGTCTAAAATGAAAAGAGTTATTATCCATGGATTACATCCAAGCTATAAAGGATTTATTATCGCCGTGTAAGGTTGTCCGACCCAAGCTTCTTTGGTAGTGTTAGAGAATTTGTTTGCTTATCAGGAAACGTTGGTAAAGAAAATGTCTAAAGTCTCACTAAAAAGTAGTGAGGAGGCACTCCTTAATGGTAAAAAAAGATTGACATAATTGAAAACTTAACAATTGATCTAAAGGAGATAAATTTAAAAAACAAATTCAAGCAGCAAATCCTCAAAGCATTCATGACAAGAAGGGAAGTCAATTCAATGGGCATAGAAAGTATAATGGCCCATGTTATGAGTGCAGTAAAATGGGTGATGACTTGCATAATTTGGTATAATTTATCACTTCTCAACTTTAACTTTGGTCTAATTTTATTTATTTTTTATTGAATTTAGACTTAATTATTATTTAAATTTTATTGCAGATTTGAAGATAATGAAGATCCAAAATTTTATACATATATCATCTAAAGACATTCAAATTTAAATGAAGATTTATATAAATCAAATTTAAGTTAAGAATATATATATATACACACACACACCAAAGGAAGTATGGGAAGAGAAGAAAGAACAAAAACAAAAAAGGGCAAAAAACGCTGGCAGTGCTAGAAAACAAAAAGGAAAGAAACAAAAACATATTGAAGTAGGGAAACAACGAATCACAACAACAGATTAACGCGAAAGCATATTCTTTTTTCGATTCAATTTCCTTTCAATTTCTCTCAGAAAATTATGGTGAATTCGTTTATATTGAATTTAATTTTTAACATGAACTAATTTTTCTTTATTCTAGGAAAAAGATGTAATTTAATTCTAAATTATGCTTGATTTTCTATGTTAATTTGAATTATATCTCTTTATGTTTGTCTCATTTATTCTAAGTTTATTGTTTTTAATTAACTGGCCATTAATTATATGATTTTAGTCTTATGATTTAGTATAGAAAGAGGGAATTATAAGATAGATCTAAAATATTTTGACATAAGTAAATATAGAGATCGAAAGACTTATATGAACCTGTATAGTATTAAAATCTTTGGTATTAATGCTTTTTTTCTTTATTAAATTGCATACTCTTGTGTAAAATGATGAACAAGAATGTTTTCAATTGACTATTGAAATAGGCTTTTGAATATTTTTTAGGGATTGTTAACAAACAGAGAGAATTAAACTCAATTAACTAAATGTATATAGTATAGTGAGAAATTAGGTGAAGTTGATTTCATAGAAGTTCTCTTCCCATTAATTTTATTCTCAAACAACATATTTATTTTCTTTTGCATATTTATTTTTAAATTAATTTTATTTTAAATTCCTATTATAACAACCTTAGTGACTTCTTTAGATAAAATTGTGATTAGTATAATTTTGGTATTTGTCAAAAATAAGTTACCAATTCCTAAGGACAATATTTTTCTTATCACTTTATTATAAAATTATGATATTGTGCACTTGTAGTTTTGCACCAATCTAGTTTTTAGTGTCGTTTCCATGGATTGATTTTTTTTCTTATTTTTGCTAATATCGATACAAAGTAATCTTGGTTTTAATTTATAATTATATTTTATTTCATTTATATTTATATTTATATTTTATTTGTTTTCTCTAGGTTTATATTTGACGTTGGATGCGTTGTACTAGAACTTGAAACATTATTTATTTTGATCGGGAGATTGAAAGAATCTTCATATCACGAAGAAAGAAGAAAGTACTAGCTATGGCTAAAGGAGAATAAAATGTATAGTCATGCACCTTGAAGGATTATGTAAGACCAATTATGAATGACAATTACTCAGGTATAAGACACTAGACCATTAATGCCAATAATTTTGAGTTCAAACCGGTGTTGAACAACATGGTGCAATAATCTCTACAACCGGAAAGCATCACTAGTTGGGAGGACATGGTAGAAAAGTTTCTTGCCAAATTCTTTCCACCCACAAAAATAGCCCAACTCAGGAGTGAGATTGGTTAATTCAGACAAAATGATTTTGAGACACTTTATGAAGCATGGGAAAGGTATAAAGATTTGATTAGGTGTTGCCCTCAACATGGATTTTCAGATTGGTTGTAAGTTCAAATGTTCTATAATGGGTTAAATGGGAAAATTAGAACCATAGTTAATGTTGTTTATGGTGGAACTTTAATGTTAAAGACAACTTAGGGTGCTACTTCTCTTTTGGAAGAAATGGCCTCAAAAAATTATCAATGGCCAATTGAAAGATCTATGGCTAAGAAAGTTTCCAAGATTCATGAATTGGAGCCATTTGCTAGCTTCTCTATCTCATCAAATTTCAACCTTGACAACCCAAGGAATACCACAGAGTGTAAAATATGTTGCAACTTCAAGTATAATAGTTCTGATGAATGAATCAAGTTAAAAGAGATTTCAATACATAAACAATCAGAACTACAATTATCATCATGATCCTATAACAAATTACTACCATCCAGAGCTTCAAAATCATGAGAATTGTTCTTATGGAAACATAAAGAATGAGTTGTAACATCCTTTAGGGTTTGATAATCAACCAAGCGAGAAGAAGATGTCACTTAAGGATGCCATGGTTTCTTTTGTTGAGAAGACCAAATCAAGGTTTAAAAAGAGTAATTCACGGATAGATTGAGACACATTTCAACAATATGGGAACCACTATGAAAAATATTGAAATGCAAATTGGGCAGTTAGCCATAACCATCAATGCTCAACAAAGAGGAACTTTTCCTAGCAATACAAAAGTGAAACCAAAGGAACAATGCAAAACCATTACAATTAGGAGTGGAAGAGAAATTGAGAAGTCACCATCAAAGGAAATCGAGTCCACCTCTATAGCTCAAAATAATGGCCAAAGTAATCATAAAGTAGAAGAATAGGAGATTGTTGATGATATACTAAGAGAGACTAACATGCCTTCATCAATTTCATTTTCTAACAATCCTTCTATTCTCTCCACTCCACTTTCTTATCCTCAACGCTTTCAAAAACAAAAATTAGATTAGCAATTTTCTAAGTTTTTGGATATTTTTAAGAAAATTCATATAAATATTGCTTTTGTAGATGCCTTGGAATAGATGCCCAATTATTTCAAATTCCTAAAGGACATCATGTTCAAGTACTAATCTTATGCCACAATCTGTTTATAGGAAATTAGGACTAAGAAAGATGAAACAAACAACCATTTCTTTGCAACTAGCAGATTGATCCATCAAGTATCCACGTGGAATCATAGAAGAAGTATTGGTAAAGGTGGATAAATCCATTTTTCTTGCTGATTGTGGTGTTAGATATGGATGAAGACCAAGATGTCCCACTAATTCTAGGCCAACCATTCTTGGCTACGAGAAAGGCTTTAATGAATGTTCAAAATGATGGGTTAACACTGAGAGTGAATAAGGAATAGGTTATGTTTAACATCTACGAAGCCATGAGATTTCCCGAAGATACAAGCACTTGCTTTCGGGTAAATGTCATTGAACAATGTGAAGTAGAAACCTTTCAAAAAGATATGCCAGCTAATCATCTAGACCGATGTGTCACCACTTCATCTCATGCTTATGATTTCAATAACTTTGCTATTTGTGAATCTGATTTACCTTTTTCTAGTAAAGAATTTCTCCACTATGTATTTTCCTTGGAAGCATTGTAGCATGTTACATCATTTGGTAAAGAAGTGAAGAGGTTGGAGCCAATAGTAGCAAATATGGATTCTATAATCTTTACAAAAAAATATAGCAAACTACAAACCCAGAGTTGAAGCAATTGCCTGAGCATCTCCGCTATGCTTTCTTGGGTGATAATTACACAATTTTAGTGATTATTGCGGAATCACTTACAACCAAAGAAGAGGAAAAATTGCTGCATGTGGTAAAGGAGCATAAAACAACCTTGGGATGGACTATCTCTGACATAAAAGGTATAAGTCCATCCATTTGCATGCACAAGATTCTAATGGAAGAACCTTATAGACCATCAATTGAGTCTCAAAGAAGATTAAATCTAATAATAAGAAAGTTATGAGAGATAAAATTTTGAAGCTCTTTAATGCTGGAATTATTTATTCTATTTCAGACAGCTCATGGGTAAGTCGGGTGCATATTGAAGCAAAAAAGGGTGGAATGAAGATGGTGAAAAATGACAACAATGAGCTTATTCTTACAAGTATAGTCACAGGTTGGCATGTATGTATATATTATCGCAAGTTGAACAAAGAAACAAGGAAGGATCATTTTTCACTTCCATTCATTGATCAAATGTTAGATCGATTGGCTAGATATCCTTATTATTGCTTCTTAGATGATTATTCGAGGTATAACCAGATTTCCATAGCCCCTAAAGATAAGGAGAAAACTAAATTCACATTCCCCTATGGAACATTTTCTTTTAGAAGGATGCCCTTTGGATTGTGTAATGCCTTAGCAAAATTTCAACGTTGTATGATGGCTATCTTTTCTGATATGATGAAAGATACAATGGAAATTTTCATGGGTGAATTTTTGGTTGGAAAATTATATCATCTCCCTCTTGAGTTGGAGCATAAAACTTATTGGGCTGTAAAGAAATTTAATTTTGATTTGAAGGCAGCAGGGGAAAAATGACTTCTTTAGAATGATGCGTATGAAAATGCAAAGATCTACAAAGAAGGACAAATAAGTGGCATGACAAACAGATTCTTAGGTGTGAATTTTCTCCAAGATAGTAGGTTTTGATTTTCAATTCGTGACTAAAACTCTTCCCAAGTAAGTATAGATCAAGATGGATAGGTCCTTGGACAATTGACAAAGTTTTCACTTTTGGAGCAATAGACTTGAAGGATAAGGTAGGGAATATACTCAGAATTAATGGTTAGAGATTGAAGCACTATTATGGAGAACAAGTGGAGAGAAATTGTGCATTTATTCCTCTTCGAAATCCTAAATGATGAAGATTGAAAAGTTTGGCTGTAGACTATAAAACAAGCGCTTATAGGAGTCAGCCCATAAAACTTTCTTTTGTTCTTTTATTTTATTTTATTTGAATAATTTGTATTTTGATGCTAGTTTATTTTTGCAAGAATAAAATGCTAAAAATTATAAACTAATACGAATCCACCATAAAACCAAGGAAGTTCTTTTTATTTCTTCAATTTGTGTCACTTTTAAATTATAATGAGGACATTGTTTAGTTTAAGTTTGGGGGTGTCAAATCCTATAGTCTTGAGATGTTGAATTATCTTATCAAGCATGTATTTGAGTATGATTTAATTCGTTATGACTCTGAAATTTGTGATTGAGAATGATTTTGAGAAATATTTTTCAAAATCTACTAATATATTAGTTAAAGTTTTGTGGGTACTTTAATTTAAATCTTTGTCCTTAAAAATAATTGAGCATATAGCAAATTTTTATCTATTCCATTTGGCCTATAAAGAAAAGGAGTTGAATTAATTGGGTTAGGAAAGTTCAATCTTGCTTTGCTTTAGAATCCGTTGATGGGATTCTTGAGGCGAAATCCTAGTTGATACCATATATTAGAGAAATGATCTAGGCAATTTTATTTTCACAACCAAAAAACTTTTACAGCCGTCCTAATTATCACACTATCATTGCATGGTGTATTCCTATAGTTAACCCCCTTAAGCCTTATTTTACATAAGCTATTATTTGTTCTTTAACTACATAAACCATTCCTATTCTAAGCTTGAAAAACCATGAATTTATCTTAAATTTTGAGAAAATACTTTGGTGAAAATTTTCATTTAAAGAGAAAATTAGTTCAAATTAAATAATTCATATATATTATGTTTGCTCTATTTGATCAAAGAGTGGAAAAGAAAAAAAAAAGAAAGAAGGTGAAAAGCAAGAATCGAAAAAGGGTCAATGTGGTTGAAATTAGTAAATACTATAAGTATCAAAGTAACCACATGAAAAAAAAGAAAAAAAAAGAGTACTCCATTTATTTAGTATAGCAACAATATTGTCGTCAGTATGAGTATATTGTTGAGAAAGAGCTATGGTGTGAATCCTATGGATATTCTTTTTATTGTTTTTTCCTACAATTTATTTTCCCAGTTTGCTTTGATTTTGTATATCCATTTCTTTCTTAGCCTTCTCCCTGTGGCCTGTCATTACAACCTTGATTAAAGATATTTTGATCTTTGATTTTGGTATTTGAAAACATTAGTGGAAAGGATTTTGGAAAATTGGACTTATAGAGTTAAGTTTTGAGAGAATTCTTATGATTTCACTTGTTATACTTTTATTTGAATTTTTTGGTGGTTTAGAGATAAATTGACTATTTCACACACATACTCAAGGACCTATCTTTAGGTTAAAGTAAATGCTTAACTCTTGTTTGAGAAATTGCTGAATTTTTTATTATTTTCTTGTTATCTTCAATATAAAAAGAGTAAGTTATTAGTGATAAATATAAATTCAGATCATGGCTTGGTAATTAATGATAGTTCTCTATGGAGTCTTGTTGCACTACCTATATTTGTCTTTTATTTTATTTTATTTTTGTTCGAGAACAAACAAAGTTTTAAGTTTAGGGGTCTTTGATGACTTCAATAATTTATCACTTTTCAACTTTAACTTTAGTCTAATTTTATTTATTTTTTATTGAATTTAGACTTAATTATTATTTAAATTTTATTACAGATTTAAAAATAATAAAGATAATTTTTTTTATAAACATATCATCTAAGGATATTTAAATTTAAATTAAGAATATATATATATATATACACACACATCAAAGGAAGCAGGGGAAGAAAAGAAAGAATAAAAACAAAAAAAGGGAAAAAGCATCGACTGTGTTGGAAAACAAAAAAGAAAAATATTAGAAAGAAACAAAAACATATTGAAGTAGCGAAGAAGTAGGGAAACAATGATCACAACAACAAATTAACACAAAAGCATATTCTTTTTGCGATTCAGTTTTCTTTCAATTCCTTTCAGAAAATTATGGTGAATTTGTCTATGTTAAATTTAATTTTTAGCATGAAATAGTTTTTCTTTAGATTAGTATAATTTTGGTATTTGTCAAAGATAAGTTACCAATCCACGAGGACGATAATTTTCTTATTACTTTATTATAAAACTATGATACTGTGCATTTGTAGTTTAGTACCTATCAATAGGTCATTACGTAAGAGACTATCAATATAAAAATAAAATAGTGAAAGGCAACATTGCAACCTCAAATGATCAAGAGCCTACTCCTAGTAAAGAGGAGTGGGATGTTGAGGCATCTTTTGTAATAACTGAGTTTGAGGAGAAGCTTAGTGACAGCTAAGTAAAGTTGATTTTTTTTTCAATGAGGTTGATGAGAAGTTCAAAGAAGGCTAAGAAGAATTGGCGAGTTGTTCCAATAAGCTTGTAGAGAAGCTCAACGAAGGCTAAATAGAGTTGACAAGTTGTTCTTACGATTTTGATAATAAGCTCATTGAATGCTTAGTGGAGTTGCAAATAGTTTCCATGAGTATGAAGAGAAGCTTATATGAGTGCTAGTGAAGTTGGCATCAAGTTCTATTGTGATAGAGGAAGATGAGGATCAAAACTTAAGTAATAAAGAAAGAGTTGAGATCTTTAGGGAACTATAGAGTTCTTAGCGAGCTAGTGTACATCATAAAGCACCAAAAAAATGTCATACAACCAAAACCCAAGTATGCGAAAGAAGCTTTTGATCTTTATCTCCTTTACAAGAAGAATCAAGAACTTAGGGTGATTGGTTATTATGATGTGGATTATGCGGGTGATCATGATACTCTTCGATCGACCACTAGTTATGTTTTCAAGCTTGCTAGAGGAGCGATCTCTTGGTGTAGTAAAAGACAACCTATTGTGACATTGTCAACCATAAAAGAAAATTACAAAGTTGTAGTACTGGTAGCTCAAGAGTGTAGTTGATGCAAGTCCTTGAAAACTTACACCGGACAATCGAGTATACAATACCAATTATTGGGATAACTTATCGGCTATTTGTCTAGTAGAGACTCTAGTATTTCATGCACGAACCAAACACGTGGAGGTAAATTATTACTTTAGTTGAGAGAATAAACTATAAGGAGATACAAAGCCTAAACAAATAAAGATAGACTACTAAGTGGTACACATATTTACTATAAGACTTGGAACTGTAAAATTTGAAAAGTTACGGTATCAACTTGAGATGATCAACAAAGGAGGAACAATAGAAAGTAAGTGTTGATGGAGAGTGTTGGATATCAATACTTCTTTTTGTCCATTATTCTAAAATACTCTTGATCTTTCTAAAAATATCATTTATATTTTATATACTTGAGTGGTAAGTAAATCTAGAAGATTCTACAAAGTTGGTGTGTAAAACATTCAATGAACTAATAAATTGTAAAACATCTTAAAATCTAGTAAGTTAGTCTATCTTCCTCTTTATATATATGTTATGTTATGTATAGGTAGTGAGTGAGTGACTAAGTGAGTGAGTTGAGAGAATAAATAAGATAATGTGTGAGGTGGTATAACGTTAAGTGTGTGATGAGTGTTAGTTTTATATAATAATAGTATAATAATAATTTGTTAAAGCATTTGACTTTTACGTGTATTACTTTCAACTCAATACTTCTAACATATCATCAGAGTTAGATTCTTGCATTTAAACCCTAATAACCATATACATAGAAAAGCATTATTGGCTCTCATCTCTATAACTTAATTTTTTTAGAGACTTAGTTAATCAAAAGTTTTTAGAAGTAAGACCTTTCTCTTATTCAAATCTCAATAAACATATAACTAGAAAAGTATTGTTGGTTTTTCTAGTAATAGTTTAAGTTTTTTAGAGAGTTAATTTAACAAATTTTATTAAATGTATAATACCCTTCTTTTACCGCCCTACTGAGGGGTTTGCTGTTACGTTTCTTATTCATGCCAGTCATGTCCAAAGAATTGTGGGTTTAAGCCTCGATTCAGGAAAAATGTTTAATATTTGTCCAGCTTTCCTCACTAAAGTGATATAAGGGGACACTTAATAATCATCTTTCACTATATATAGTTAATTAATGTAAATTTTTGATAAATTTCAAAACAGGAGCTCTTTGAAAGAGATCTTATATATCCGTCACAATTATAATAGATGTTTTTAGAGTCCTCTTTTTTTTTTTAAAATAAAAAAAAGTAGTGGGTGAGATGCGAACTTGGGTTCATAACAATAAAGATGAAGAATCATATATAACACCTAAATTACAAGCAAATACAATAATAGAAGCTACTATGATATGTAATAAAGTAAGGAAATTAGTGTGTAAATTGATATACATACTTAAGCAATTGCTGATCATGAGACTGAAAGAAACTCATTGGAGGAGAGTTATTAATAATATTATTATTTACTGAATTATATGGAATATGATCTTGTTGACGAGTTGACTCCATCTGCAGTTTTAAATTTAATTAATGGATTTTTATTAAACTAATATCATATAACGTAGTATATAATTATATTAGAAAAAAAGAAGGATAAAGATGATTATCAAAATTCAAAATCATACAATATTTTCAGCAAAGAAGTGTTGTTGTGCCCCTGCTGCAGGAAAATTTGGGAATGAATTATTCAGTCCATCTTGTTGAAAGCTGTCGGCACCAGCATTGGGAGATTTTGGAGCAGCAATTTCAAAGATTGATGAACGAGGTGATGATCTAATTTATTATTTTAAAGTATCATTAAAAAACCACTAATTAATTATCTCAAGTTTCATTACCTAAAGTACAGAACATGAATATTTAAAAAGGAAAGAAGAGAGAGATTGATATGTATCATACCAAGCTTGTCTCATGCTTAAGGTATTAAAGTAGTAAATTGAATAAAAATTCGAGTCTAGATGTAAAATAATCATCATTTTATAAGTTTTGTTCTTTCAATAACCAATAAAAATTTAAATTCAATTCATATAATATATACAAGTTGTACGTAAATTAATTGACGTTGAAAACATACAAATTATACATAAATTATACAAATTATACATATATATATATATATATATATGTTTTGTGACTAATGTACAGTAGTTAGTATTCTGCAGCTAGCCAATTAATTTATATATATACAGTTTGTACGTGACAAATTACCTGTCAAGTGCAAGCGCTGATGCGGTATGATGACTAAGATCCTGAAGTGAATCACTATCTTCATTTGATTGGGATTGGGGCTTATTACTTCCATCAGAGGATGAAGAAGATAATGAATCTCCTTTTGATCCCCCTGCACCCAACTGCTCCTGATCGATCATAATAACACATTGTATGTGTTGATACTCAGTTTAATTAATTAAATTACATACACATCTAACTATATATTAATTAACATTCACTTACTAAACCATATATCACTTCTATGTATATATATATATATATATGCAGAAATTAATTTATATTTAATCTCTATATTGTTAATTAGCATTCATGCATCTGACCATAGCATGTTGCAACTGCTCCATATGATGTTGATTCTCTGCATGAACCTAGCTAGCTTCCTCTTTAAACAGAGCACACAAATATGAATATACGTAAAAACTTAATAAAAATGACAATTATCTCATCATGATCTCTTTCTAGCTAATTACTGTACTTGATACAATGAAGAACCCAATCTTTAAGCCTACAATTTTAATTTTATTTGAAAAATTGACTTGGTATAATTAACGAATATTTTGAACTATTACATACAAGTCATAATTAAGTTATGTGATATATATAATTCGAGTTCTACTCGATTGTCTTTTCTTTTTCTTGTACTTTATCAAAATTATGTTGCAAGCTTCATTCTTAAAATTTAATTATGTTTGGTTGGTAGGAAAATAATAGAATGGAATTGAAATTTTAGACATTAATCCTTTGTTTCATTTGAATTTTAGGCATTTAAGTTTGTAGGTAATATACAATATTGGCTTTCATTTTGGCTACGAGGAAAAGTGGAAAGGATGATTTTTATTTTTTTCGTCATTTATGTTTCCAATATTGTCTTCTTCATTAAAAAAATGAAGAAGTTAAGTTTCTAACATTAGTAATATTTATATATTTTGAATTTCTTTTTTTTATTCTTTTTATTTAATATATATATATATATATATTATTTAAGTTAGATCATTTTAATTATTTCTTCACACACATATTATTTATATCATATCTATCTTGGCAAAAATTTTCTCCGTTTTTTTTCCCTAGTACGTATACAACAATGTTATATCTATATACAACTATGTAAAATAGATTTTTATATTAATAAAATATTGTTGCATACATGAATATAAGGTCAAAATAAATCGTTGTCTCAAAAAGATTATTGTAGTTATAAACAAATTAATTAAGTTGTAAGGTCATGTTTGTTTTCAAAATTAACATATAATAAGAATTGTAATAGTAATATGAATTAAATTTATTAAAAATATTATTATTATGTTTATTTGAACAGTAAAATCAAAATAATGATAATATTAATTTTAAGGGATGCGGGGAATATGTGTTCTAAAAAGACTTTCATATAAATAGTTAATTTTAACTTAAAAACTTAATTTGTTATGTTTTAAAAGTTACTTAAAAATTAACACTCTTTAAATTGTTAGGAAGAAAGGGCATATATGCACTTTACTTTATTATTTAATAAACATATTTCAATTGTATGTTATTTAAATTTATTTAAAGTTAAACACTATCTTGATTAATCTCATTCAATACTATTGAATGTAATTTATGTTGTTATAAATTTTAAAAGTATTAGTTTCTATAATTTTTAATACTGTTTACTTTTATATTTTAATTTTTCTATTATAAATTTTTTTTAAAAAAGAAAAAGAAAAGAAGATAAAGTTGTTGGTTTGTAAACTTGTTTACAAGCCTAAAGAAATCAAAAACAAAATTTGAAACATTCTAGCCCATTTGAAGTCCAGCTCGTGGAAGCTTCTATGATGATCCTGATTGATATGATACAAACATGTTGCGAGAAGAAGAAAAATCAAGCAGGTAGAAGAAGAGCAAGTTGTAATTGCTTTTAGATTGCTTTTGTATTTAGATTGTAATGGGCTTAGATTTATTTGTTTGCTTTCTATAAATACCTCTCATTAGCAATGTAATAATCAAGTAAAAGAAATCGTGAAACGAAAATTCAATAATTTCAGTTGTTTCGGAAAATTGTTCTTGCTGCTCGAGCTGGTAGCTTTGATCCATAATTTTCCAACAAAGCTGCATCGAGTCAGTAGTTGGAAATATAAATATACACTATCAGATATCAAATCTAAGCTCTCGACGAGACAAATCCAAAGCCGCAAGAATCATCCAGATCGAAGTTCGACGCCTACACGATTCTCCGTAAGTTTCGCCACGAAGTTGAGTTAACTCCACCGAGTCACCGAGTCGACCGAGCCGTGGTGCTCGGTTGACCGAGCCGCCATTGATCGAGCTACCAAGCCGACCGAGTCGAAGCTCGCTGACCGAGCTGACCAGCCGATCGAGCCACTCGAGAGTCATTGCCGCTTGCTTGACCGAGCAAATACCGACAGCTGGACCAAAAAAGCTGACTTTGACCGTCGACCAAAAAATCAGCTTCTACCACGAGTTCCTCTTAAGGTTTTTTTGACGTTCTCGAATCCATCTGTGCGATCGTAATTTACAAATTCTCACTATATTTATAGTTATGTCAAATGGAGGTATGTCATCGCTTCAAGTCCCAATACTCAATAACGACAACTACGATAATCGAGTATCAAGACGAAGGCTATTTTGGGTGCACATGATGCGCGGGAAGTCATGAGAAAGACTTAAGCGAGCCGCACGATGAAGCTACTCTAACGCAAGTGCAAAAAGAATCTTTGAAAGATTTGAGAAAGAGAGACAAGAAAGCTCTTTTTCTTATTTATCAAGCCTTAAACGATGACGGGTTCGGAGAAGATTTCGTATGCAACATCTTCCAAAGCAAATGGAATAAGCTTCAAATTTCTTTCAAAGGAGCCGAGAAAGGAAGAAGGTTCTGCCTTTCCAAACACTAAGAGTGAGTTTTGAATCTCTACATATGAAAGCTTCCGAATCTATTTCCGACTATTTCTCAAGAGTCGCAGCTTGTTTCTAATCAATTAAAAAGAAACGCAGATGTCGGGAGATGTTAGAATAATGAGTAAGATACTTCGCTCATTAGATTCCAAATTTGAACATATCGTGCCGTGACGATCGAGGAAACAAAAGATTTGAAGAAAATGACCATCGATGAACTCAATGGGTCATTACAAGCATACGAAGAAAAGCATAAGAAGAAGCAAGGATCACCGAGCAACTCTTCAAGATGCAATTCAAGGATAAGTAATGAAAAGCCAAAGCAATGACAGTAAACCAACAATCGGCCGAGGCAGGTAGGGCAGAGGTAGCAGGCCGCATCAGGTGGAAACCACTAGTCGTGGGACAAAGTTGGAATTACAACAACACCCTAAGAACTTTGAAAGAGCTTTAAAGCTCAACACAAAGTCGAGGAAGAGGTACATACGAACTCAAGGTATGAAAAATCTCAAGTTCAATGCTATAATTGTCGAAATTGGACATTATGCTTCGTAACAGTAGCTCCCAATAATAGAGTAGATGAGAAAATCAACTACATAGAGGAGAAGACCGATGAGAAAGAAACTCTTTTCTAGCACGAAAGCGAGTGTAATAAGAGTCAACCAAATGCCCGGTATCTCGACAAATGGAGCAAGCAACCATAATGCTATGGAAGGAAAGACATGTTCGTGGAACTAGACGAGTCAAGTAAGTTGGAAATGTTTCATTCGAGATGATTCAAACGTAAAGCAGTTGAAAGGAAAAGGTAACATTCTTATTCGTTTGAAAGACGGGAAACATCAATTTATTTCCAATGTTTACTATGTCCCAAATATGAAAAGTAACATTTTAAGTTTAGGACAAATGTTAGAGAAATGTTATGATATTCATATGAAGGATTGTAATCTTTCTATAAAAGATGATAAGAATAACCTCATTGCTAACGTGCCGATGTCAAAGAATAGAATGTTCTCGATCAACATACAAAATGACATTGCAAAGTGTCTCGAAGCATAAAGATGCATCGTGGCTATGGCATCTTCGATTCTTGACATCTCAATTTTTGAGGATTGAGCCGGTTGTTCAAGAAGGAGATGGTAGCGGACTACCTTGCATTAACCATCCTAATCAACTTTGTGAAGCGGTGCCTACTGGGAAGCAATTCAGAAAAGCTTTCCAAAGTGAGTCGACTCAAGAGCGAAGCCACCGAGCTAATCCATACCGACGTGCGCGGACCGATCAAGCCTAGTTCTCTCGTAATAGTAACTATTTTCTTCTTTTATCGATGATTTTTCAAGAAAAACTCGGTATATTTCTGAAATGTAAATCGAAGTTTTTGAAGTATTCAAGAGGTTCAAAGCTGTCTTATAGACAGAGAAAGCAGAAAAATCAAAGCTACGAGATCACCTATGTGGGAGAATTTACATCCAAGGAGTTTCAAGAGTTCTCAGAAGCAAATGGAATTCATGTATCTTTAACAAGCCAAGATCCTCAACACGTAACGTACCGAAAGAAAGAACCGAACAATCCTCAATATGGCACGGAAGCATGCTCAAAGCAAGAAACTACCCAAAGATTTTTGGGCGTATGAGTACGTGCGCTTTACTTGTCAAATCGATCTCTAACAAGAAGTGGGGAAAGACACCACAAGAGGTACGTGAGCTGGAAGAAAGCCTCGGTATTTCCCACCAAGAGTTTTCGAAGTATAGCCCATGCTCACGTACCTGGATGAGAGAAGAACAAAGCTTGATGATAAAAGCGAGTTTGATCTTCATTGGTTATGATACTAATTCAAAGGGCTATAAGTCAGACAACCCACACAATAAAAGATTGTGATTAGTCGAGACGCGGTATTCGACGAAGATGAGAAACGGGATTTTAAATCCCATATAGATAACTTCAATTTCTTTCCTCACTTTAAAGTTAAGACGAAAGGCACAAACCCAGGAGTAATCCGTAGAAATTCAACAAGATCCAATGACTCCACCTACTTCACTCAATGCCAACCACTCAGCGAAGATTCGTCTTCATCTTCGAACAGTTGAAAGAGAGCTACGACATACAAGAAATCTCCAAGATCTTTGGCGAGGTAACAGAACGACAAGATAATCTTACCTTATTCGTCTTTTGCGAGTCAGGAACCAAAGGAGCTTTCAAGAAGTCACATTAAGGTAAGAAGTGGAAAGATGCGATGGACGAAGAAATCAATTTACAGAAGAACCACACACGGAACTTTGTTTCACTTCCCAGCGGCATAAGGCAATAGGTGTCAAACGGGTATACAAGACAAAAGAGAATGCTGGCGGAGAGATTGAAAGACACAAGGCGAGGTTAGTAGGCAAAAAGGATATAGTCAAAAAGGCCGGAATTGACTACTGATGAGGTATTTGCTCTTGCTCGATTAGAAACTATAAGACTAATCATTTCTTCGGGCAGCCTCAAAAATAAGTAAGATACATCAAATGGATGTAAAATCTGCTTTTCTAAACAGTCCTCAAGAAGTCTACATTAAGCAACCATCAAAGCATACAAAAAGGTCACAAAGACAAGGTATCAAGTCAAGAAAGCTCTTTACGGGTTAAAGCAAGCACCAAGAGCATACGCAATAACCGCATCGACAAGTACTTTCTGTGAGAACAACTTCATCAAGTTGTCCCTATGAACATTCAAACTACATCAAGATCAAGATGGCGATATTCTAATCGCTTGTCTATACACGTAGATGATCTCATCTTCACCTAAGTAATCCAAATCTATTTGAAGATTTTAATAGTGCGATGACCCGAGAGTTTGAAATGACAGATATCGGGTTAATGGCATACTACCTTGAAATTGGAAGTGGAAGCAAAAGGAAGAAGGTATCCTCATCTCTCAAGAAAGCTATGCAGCGAGATACTAAAGAAGTTCAAGATGAACGATCAGTAAGCCGATCAACACACCGTTGAACGTGGAATCAAACTATCCAAGTACGAAGATGGTGAAAATGTGGATCCAACATTTTTCAAAAGTTTAGTCGAAGTCCGCATATCTCACGTGTACAAGGCCCGACATCCCGTACGCTGCTGGATTGATTAGTCGCTATACTTGAGAAACCGACAATCACCCATTTCAAAGTCCGCAAAAAGAATCCTACGCTATCTAAAAGGTACAATTAATTTTAGTTGTTTTATTCAAATTTTCTAATAATTACAAGTTGTCGGATATAGTGATAGCGATTTTAAGCGAGATATAGACGATCGAAAAGCACCTCCAGATTTGGTGTTTTTCACGGGAGATACCGCTTTTACATGGATGTCAAAAAGCAACCGATTGTCACCTTGTCTAGTCATGGAAGCATGTAGCTAGCCTACCTCATGTGTTCGCCATGCAATTTGGCCGAGAAACTTGTTAAAGGAGCTAGGTTTGACACAAGAAGAGCCAACCAAAATTTGTGTCGATAACAAGTCAACCATTGCCTTAGCCAAAAATCCGTTTTCCATGATCAAGCAAACACATGATACTGATATCATTACATCGTGGAGTTGCATCACAAGAAAGGATGTACAACTCGAGTATGTAAAATCACAAGATCAAATTGCCGACATCTTCACTAAACCACTCAAGCAAGAAGACTTTGTCAAATTGAGAAATTTGCTCGGCATCATAAAACAAGTTTAAGTGGGGAGCGTTGGTTTGTAAACTTGTTTACAAGCCTAAAGAAATCAAAAACAAAATTTGAAACATTCTAGCCCATTCTAAGTCCAAACAGGCTTTTCGCCATGATGATGATCCTGGATTGATAAGGATACAAATTTATTGGGTCATAGAGAAGAAAAATCAATGGGTTAGGTAAGAAGATAAGTGTATGGTTTAGATTGTTTTGGTAGGTTTAGATTGTACGGCTTTAGATTTATTTGGTTGCTTCTATAACTACCTCTCATTAGCAATGTAATAATCAAGTAAAAGAAATCAAACTAAAAATTCAATAATTTCTCGAAAGAGCCTCGAAAATTGTTCTTCGAAAAATGTTTTCGAAGCTGAGAGCTTTGATCCATAATTTTCCAACAAAAGTGTTATCAAACGCATATCTTTTAAAAATATAAAAAGGAAAACTTTATTTGAAAATGACCCCTAACGAGCATTATATACTTGATGATCGAGCTTGAGCAAGTGAAGTGATAAAAAGTCTAAACCCAAAGTTATTAAATAATAATGGAGCAAATTAAGTAAAAAAAAAAAAAAACTGATGAAAATAATGTTTACACTGTGGTGCAGTTGATTTTATTTCACATCTAAAATGATGAGTAAAGTCCCATGCATGTTTGATACTCATCAAGAATATCCTCTAATACTTGATTCAGACAAGACAAATTTACTTCAGTTGAATCCAAGATATCTATCTCCACGTATCTTTAGCTAAAACAACAATATTGTTTACACGTGATAGCTAGTAATTACCTCTCTCTGAGAGACATTTTTCCATGCGTCTCTGGACCTTCCACCCACCTTTTGAGTTGACATAATGAAATCAGATTGAGCTAAATTAAATTCCTAACCAAAAAAAAAAATCAGATCTTAAAAGTTAGATATTAACGTATTAATTCGACCAAAAGGTATTGCTAAGAGTGTATGGTATGTTACCTAAGCAATGCTTATGAAAATTGCGCATGCATATTAGAAAGAAGAAAAAAAAAAACAAAAGATACCTATTACTTTTGTGCCGCCAAGACAAGATAATCATGATATCTCTTAGTTTTCTATGAAAACTAGGTTAATGTCGATGATAGATTGACCTTTGATCTTAAATCTATATGGGTTCATTTTCAAAGAAAGAAAGAAAAGGAAAACATGCATTAATAGAAATAATTATATATAGGGAAGTTTTATGTAATTAATTACAACATTGCAAAAGTTTTATGTAAATATAACATTGCAAATCCAACTGTAATCTCATAATCAACTTACAGATTTGTATTTTTTTAAAAAAAAAAACTTCATGTGCTTGAATAAAAATTAAAACAGACAAAATAGATATATATTTATTCAACTTCATGATTCAGAGATATAATAGATACATGCATGTATATAGTTATGGTCTCCAAGAATGCGCTTCAATTTTTAGTACACGCATATGTATATTTTAATTTATTTTTCAATTATTATAGAGTTGATTAGTACTATTTTTTTTTAGTTATCATGTATTTTAAGGATAAAATCTACTCTCTTTTATTATTATTATTATTATTATTATTATTATTATTATTATTATTATTATTATTATTATAAGTCGTATTTAAATAATACAAAATATGTTTACTAAAAAGTTTTATATAATAGTGACTGTTTTGGGCCTATCAGTTATAGAGTAGTGATATTTTTAGTAGAGATGAATCGAAATTATTTTTGTTGGTACGTACCCTTCGAATACCATGAGTAGTGGGACCTTTGACCCACACCTCAGTAGGACTGAGGATCCCATATAATTAAGGACATCAATTCTCTATTAAGGTCATACGTTTATTGGTATACAGTTGATATATTAAGTATAATTATTTTGTATAGAATAATATTAAATTGTATTATAAATATTTTATATAGTATTTAGTGATAATGTATTTCTTATATTTTGTTAACTATCAGACTAATTTTATCATAAAAAATTATTTAAATTAATATTTGGTTTATTTTATATTTTCTTACATTTTAAAATTTTATTTATTTTTTAATTCGAAAAGAAATAAAATGTCAAGATACATAATTTTAGAATTAAAATTTAAGACAGATTAAGTAAAATATTCAATATAGTTTAAACACATACATATTACAAGTACTAAATTTTTACATAATTCTATAATTTTTTTTATACGATACGTTCTTACTTTATAATCAAATACATAATTGTATAAAAATTATGCAATTAAGATTTTTAATACTATGTAACAAACATGAATATATATAATTAGCTTACATTGAGGACTTATATGTCATGTGGCATGCATTCAAGCATGAAAGTGTATCCTATAAAAATCTCAAAAACTCAACCCCAATCCTATTGTATCGGATGTTGAGTACTAGAAATTCTCTAATTATTTAATTTAAGTAGTTTAATCCCGTAATTATTACATTAGATACTAGATTTTCCATAATTTTTAGAAACTATCACAGTAGTTTCGTTATTATATACAAATGCGTATTTTAATCCTTTAATTTTCGAGTTGACACCTATAGTTCTGTTATTTATGAAAACTAGACACTATAAATATTCAATTTTAATAATTTTGATGGATTAAAATAACATTTTAATAAATTATATAACTAAAAGTACTTGTTTTTTTTTAAATAACAACACTAATAATTTATAACTTATAAATTATGGGACTAAGTTAAGTGTCCATTTTGAAAGATTATGGGATTTTTGATTCTTAACCCAATAATCATGGGATTATTATGTTTATTTGATAAAAATTAATCATATTGTATCATCATCTACCTCACTCTCGCTTACCCTACGTCAAACAATTTATATATATATATATAATACTCCCTCCAATAATTGCAAATCAAAATCGAATTCAGTCTTTACAATTAATAGATATATCGATGTATAACTACTAGAGTATATAATAGTTGTTGTACAAATAGGCAACAAAAATAAACATATAAAAAAAATGAAAGGTTGTGTTACAAGTAGAGCTAGTATACAGGATAATTTTCTCAAAATATAAATTTTATGAAAGAATTAATGCTATGCGATATATCATTGCTTATAACATATGCTTCTCTTTCACTGAATAAGTTTATTATTTATGAGGTTAATTTAGTTAGTGGTAGCTTACATTTCAAGTGAAATGTTAAAATCATAATAAAAATATCATTTGATTTTAATTAAAAAAAAAGTTTACTATTCATGATCCAATTAAAAATAGACAAATATTTTTGTTTCCGTATAATGTATGCAACTTTTTATCTTAACAATATTGGTAGGGAATAGGGACGACTTGTTGGTTTATTTTGTACATATATAACAAGCTTTTGATGTAGTTTTCTATATTTATGAGCCAGTAATGTTAGAGTATTTCGATTATTAATTCTTTTAAAAATATAAATTGTTAACGTATAATTAATATTAATTTTAAAAAACATAGTGTAACACGAATTAACCATTTATTGTAATTTCTCCATGACTATTTGCCTATTGATATTTTCCTAACCTTCTATCTCAAAAGAAAGAAGTGATCTAGGTCATGAGTTAGACACAAAGTAGATTTGTGTAAGAAGAAAAAAAAACCTAAAGTGTAGTACATACACAAACACATGAGTACAATCTTACAATATAAGCACGCACACATTCTTGGCACGTGTGTATTAATAGTGTAAAAAACATATATCCTCTAATGATAAAATTGAAGCCAATAAATTAAACAATTACAAACAAAACTAGAATATTAATTGATTACTATGTTATTTCGATACATTTAATCAATCAAATTAATAATAATTAATAAAGATTAAAAAAATAAGATTGATTTTAGAAGTAGAACTCTTCGATTTATTAAATGATATTTAAAATTACATATAAATTTTTGAAAATTATTTTCCCGCGGTCGCGAAAATACGGTTTTTTTTATTGTATGTTTAGCAATGAATTCAAATACTTAAAAATATATAACACATAAAAAATTTCTGAACAAATATCTATGGATTAAGAAGAAATCATCATGATCTAACTATGCAAAAAAAAAAAAAAATAGATGTAAAATTTACAACATATCAATGATACGAAGAATATGTAATTCCACCTTTACCAATTATCTTTATATTCTGAAATGAAACAATTAAATAAAAATGAGGTATAAGAATATAAGCTGATCCCTTCATGTAAAATCGGAATATATAGAAAAGAGTTTGCATATATGTAATTATATTTTGAAGTGTTTTTCAGATTAATTTCATGCATATATGTAAAGAGAATCATACGATTTTCTTCAGGAAGTCAAATTTGGCTTGAAATGACTTTGATATATAGATCCTGCAGCCAGAATTTTAGATCAGAGAAAAATATAAATAAATAAATAAATAAAAATTAAAAATATGTGAACACAAAAGAGAGATTTCTAGCAAGTCCAATACGATATATTTAAAAATATGAGAGAGTTTTATGTGAAAAAAAGAAATTAATTAACCTAATTTCATCATCCACACAAGAAAGATCTTGAGATTATTAATTTTTAGTGATTGAATTAAAAAAAAAAAATTCTGAGACAATTTTGGTTGGCAAAAGATAGTTGAAGACTAACCTTGTTCTCTACGAACCTTAAGTCTCTGTAATATTGCTGTTAGTCCTACAGAGGATGGATTAAATAGGTAAATATATTGCAGTGTTTAATAATTACTGATATTAATTTAATGGTTTTACGGTAATTAGACTAGTCTAAGTTTTATAGTCCAAAATTCAAAATAGAACTGATCGAAAAAATGATTATTTATATTAAAATATAAATATAAAATTGAAAATTTGAAATGTATTCCTCTTGAAGTTAATAGAAAATATTTTAATTTTACAATTATTTATTTTAAAATAATACTGAATATTACAAATTTATAGAGTTTTTCATTGATGCAAATATATATTTTTATATAACATAAAAAAAACATATATTTAATAATTACTTAAAAATGAAAGTATATATATATATATATTTTTTTATGATATAATAAACATAAGTTTTTATATTGATTAAAAGTGAAATTAATTGATAAACTGTGTTAGAAGAATGCCAAGATAATATACATTGTCACCTCATTTGGGATATCAATTACAAATTAGTAATTAACAAACCTTTTTTTTCTTTTTCTTTCCTTATTTGATGCATCAGTACTAATTAAGTATCCAAGGTCAGACGTGACACGTGTAAATATATATTTAAAAAATGGGCGAACGTTTCATTCAAAACCAGTGTTGTTAGTTCCAATTGTCTATAAAAGTCAGATGACTTCGTGCATGTTCGCCATTAATTATGACAATGTATGTATCCATTTAGTAGTAAAAAGAAAATATGATGGATTAATTGTCTTAAAATTAGATTTTAGAAAGAAAAAAAAAGCAATATTAATTCTACATTTGAAAACTGGTATGTTTGTTGTCAAAATTCCTAGTCCAGAAGTTCCAAATATGCATGGTTAACGTTTTTGCTGATATGTACTTGCCTTAAAAAGCTTCAAGATAAACTTCTTGTCTTTCTACAACTTCAAAATAAAATAAAATAAAAAAGTCTTTATTATTATTATTATTATTATAATTGATGTATGAGTTAATTATATGTTTTAAAAAAAATTATATTATTTTAACTAATAATTATATGTCACGTAACTTATAATTATACTATGATTTATAAATATTACATAAAAAAAAACTCTAAAATTAGATATGATTTGGCCTTATCTCACATTATTGGAAAGATTTTTAAGATATTGCCTGGTTTGGAAAATGTACAGTAGATACTATTATATATGCTAATAAATTCTGTCGAGATAAATTAATGAAAATAATATACATTTTAATTTTTATTTATTTTTACACAAATAGTCCTTATATCTTTTTACACTTTTATCCCCCTTATTAGTTTTCTTATAATTTGCTTTAAATTGATATATTTTAGTTGCATTATTGTTGCATTTTTGGACACAAATATTTTTTTCAATTTTGATTTTTAAGGTCATTTAAAAAAAAACTTGAATCAAATCGATTTGAAGCTTACTACAATATATTGATGGATATTTCATGCAAAAAAGTCCCAAATTGATGAATGTTTTTGATAAAGTTACTTTCAGAGAGGTGGAAGAAGAAGAGAGAGAATTGATTTTATATAATATCTGATATTTTATATTAAATTCATTGAAGTTATATATAACCTTACATAGACATAAAATACAAGGAAATTAAGCTGATTAACTCTGAAATTTCTAATTGAATTTAGTGGTCCCCTGCTCCTGCGTTATTGTGTTGTGCACCCCTTTTGCACCCACATGCACCTCTTTTGCCTGGCATTGTGCTCACGAGCAGCTCGAACCAATGCTACTTGTATCATTTCTCCCCCCTTTGAGATTCCCTGTCCGCAAGGATGAATTCAGGGTAGGGTTTAGAAAAATGTCATTCATTATCCCATGTGGTTTATTCTGTTGGAACTTCTATCCATTTGACCAAAATTTAAGGTTTAGGTCGATATTTGTTCTTCTGAATCATACGGCGAGCCAAGATGGCTTCAGGTTTGGGCATGATAGTGGTGTTATTAGAGATTGGAAGGAGTTGGATGGAGCTTGGAGTAACTATTTTCATGTGCTTCCGTAACATGTTGACATGAAATACATCAGGTATGTGAGAGTTAGGTGGAAGATCCAATCTCTAAGCTACAAGACCAACTCGTGCAATGATTTTATAAGGCTCAAAGAAATGTGAGGTAAGCTTCATGGATGATTGAATGGCCACAAAATTTTTTCTATAGGGTTGGAGTTTTAGGAAAACATAATCTCTTTCGAGAAAAGAAAGATCTTGCCTGTGTTGATCGGCCTAACATTTAATTTGATTATGAGCTTATAGAAGGTTATGGTGTAAGTCACGTATGATGGTATTTCGATCATGCAGGTATTCATCCATTATTTTTACGTTGGATTTGCGTGGAACATAAGCTAACAGATGTGGGGGTGGAATGCCATAAACTACTTCTAATGGAGTCATTTTGGTGGATGAATGTGTTAAGGTGTTATAGCTAAACTCAGCCCAGGGAATCCACTCAACCCACTGCCTTGGTTTCTCACTAACAAAGCAATGTAAGTATTGTTCCATAGTGCAGTTGACAACTTATGTCTGGCTATCAATAAAGGGATAATAGCTGGAAGTCATGCATAATTAGGTTCCTTGTAATTGGAACAAGGCTCACTAGAATGAGCTGAGGAATACCTTATCTCGATCGCTCACTATGGATGTTGGAATGCCATATAGGCACATCATATTGGTACACAAATGCCTTGGCTAAAATCATTACAGTAAAAGGGTGTTTCATGGAAATGAAATGGGAATACTTTGTTAGACGATCTACAACTACCATGATCACGGCATTTCCCTTTGAAGGTGGTAACTCTTCAATGAAATCCATTAAGATTTTTAGCCCATATTTTGGTAGGAATTGGTAAGGGTTACAGCAATCTTGCTGGCTTCATATAATCAGTTTTGAACCATTGGCATACATTACACAAATGCAAGAATTCCTTCATTTTTTGGCACATGTTAGACTAACAGAAATTCTATTTGATTCGAGAAAGTGTTTTGTGGAACACAAAGTACCCTTCAATTGGTGAGGAATGGTAGTCGTCTAAAATTTTTAGAATTAAAGAAGATTGTGAGTTTAGATAAACTTTGTTCGCCTTGAACCATACCCCATCATGTTGGTATAGTTTGTGGACATCCAAAGAGGAAGTCTTGGCTAGATGTCTCTCATAAAAAGGGTCTTATTGGACTTCCTTTTTGAGCATTGGCCACCAATCTGCTTGGGGTTGAGAGATAGATAGGAATTGGAACTCCACCACTCGAGACAAGGAGTTTGCACCCTGATTTTTGAACCACGTTTGTACTCAATTTCATAGCCATAACCAAGAAGTTTTGGTAGCCAACGTGCCTGTGTTGGTGTTGTTATATGTTGCTCTAGTAGATAATTGAGACTTTTTTGATCCATGCATACTATTAATGGTCTTCCAAGTAAGTATGGGAGCCATATCTTGATGGCTTTAACAACAACTAGCATTTCCTTCTCATAGGTAGATAGTGGTAAGGCTAATCCCTTGAGTATAGCACTGAAATAAGCCACTGGTCTATTTACTTGGGTAAGGACAACCCCTAGGCGAATGCCACTGGTATCACATTCGATCACAAAATGTTGAGTGAAGTCTAGTAGACATAAGATATGAGGGGAGGTTAAAGCTTTTTTCAGGTATTGGAAAGCCATTATTGTAGCCTCATTCCATTAGAACCCCTCCTTACTCAATAGATGGGTTAAGGGTGTTGCTATTCTCTCAAACTGGTGAATGAATTTTCTATAATAGCATGCCAATCCAAGGAATCCTCTAACTGGTGTTGGCCATTCAATGACAGCACAAATTTTTGCTACATCAACTGAGACTCCTTGTTTTGAAATAAGGTGGCCCAATTATTATACATGTAACACACCAAATTGACACTTAGATTGCTTTTCAAAGAAACTGTTAGCTTTTAGTAATTGTAGGACAATTTTTAAATGCATTCTATGGTCCTCCCATGAATTAGAGTATACTAGGATATCATCAAAGAAAATCAAGATGAATATCTTGAGGTATGGTCGAAAGATATCATTCATGAGACTTTGGAAGGTGGTTGGGGCTTGGTGAGGCCAAATGGCATCATCAAAAATTCATAATGGCCTTCATATGTTCTGAATGCTATCTTAGGGGTGTCATCTTCATGAATTCATATTTGATGGTACCCTGAACGTAGGTCGAATTTGGAGTAAATCTTGGCTCTATGAAGTTCATCCAATAATTCATCAATGATAGGTATAGGGTACTTATCCTTGACAGTGATTGCATAAGAGCTCTATAGTCCACACAAAATTTTTAGGCTCTATCTGCCTTCTTAACTAACAAAACTGGTGATGAGAAGGGACTATTACTTGGCCTTATCAAATTATATTGTAAGAGTTCATGCACCATCTTTTCTATCTCATTTTTTTGACAATAAGGGTAACGATAAGGTCGAACATTCACCGGTCTTGAGCCAGGTTGTAAGGGAATTCTATGATCATACACTCGCCTTAGGGGTAAGCTGGTGGAAGATTCAAATACCTAAAAAAATCAGCCATCAACTTACCTATCTATGAAGGGTACGCCTTAGACTGCTCCTTGTGGTTGCTAACATGCATTATCTGGAGGAACAACCCAATGCCTCCATTGCATTCCTTATTGGTTAGGGCTACAATATTGGCTTGCCCCAACCCTTGGAACGTATGAGAGGTTCCTTTTATAGTGAAGTTTATGGTCATTTTCTTATAATCTATCTGAATGGGACCAAGGGTTTCAAGCCTTTGGACCCCTAAGACCAATTTGTATGCTGCAACTGGAAGAACATAATAATCTATAGTAATAGGATACCCTTGAATGGTGAGGGTAAGGTTACAACATTGCCCATCACATTCTATTTTCTCACAGTTAGCTACCATTACCTCTAGTTTCTTACCTTTGACTATTGGCAATCCAAACTGAAAAGTTAAAGCTTGATCAATAAAGTCATGTGTACTGCCCCCATATATCAGTACTAATACCTTCTTATTTCTCATTTTTCCTATAATGTGTATGGTTTGTGGGTGTTCAATGCCTGCTATGGCGTGGAAGGAGATTTCAGGTATCACTTCGTGATGTTCTTGCTACGGTAGGATTTCTTCAATGTCATTGGTGTGATTTTGGGTCAAGTCCTCCATCATAAATAGTTGTGGCCATATATAGCGATGACCAGCAATAAATTTCTCATCACAGTAGTAACAAAATCCCTTGTCTCATCATTCATGTGCTTCTTGGTTGGTAAGTCATCGAAAGGCCAATGGTGTAGCTGGAATGGAACGCTGTGGAGCTAGAGGTCCTAACACACTAGTTGTGGTGTTGGGTGGTTGCTTTGGTGGTATTGAAGGAAGTTGAAAATGAGGGTTTTGAGTAGATTTCTTTCCTCAATCAACCTAGCTACTCCAATGGCATCAACCAATGTTCTAGGCTACTTGGTTTTAACATCAATGCGAATACCATCTCTCAATCCAAGAATGAAGCAACCAATTAGAAATTCTTCTGGTAAACCATCAATCTTATGAAAAAGTTTTTCAAAGGATTCCTGATATGTTACAACACTCGTGGTATGTTTAAGGCAAGATAGGGCCTTGGAAGGGTCCTTGCAGTTAGTTGGTCTAAATCTTAGTTATGCAGCCTTGGTGAACTCCTCCCAAGTTTGTGGTCCACAAAATTTGGTAAGCCACCAATGCCATTGCAATGAAATGCCTTCTAGATGGAAGGAAGCCATCTGCACTTGCTAGTCGGGAGCAATGTTAGTGAAATCAAAATATTGGTCTACCTTTATAAATCTAGCCAATGGGATCCTCACTAGCAAATTTAGGGAACAATAGCTTCAAGTATGGATGAGGGTTATTTGGATTTGATTAGGAAGTGTGATGGTAAGGGTAGACAATTTCATCTCTTACAAAAGGATTAATCTTAAGTATGTTACGAGCTGCACACAGATCCTGTAACTCAGTGAGTATGTCTTGCAATGTAGAGCCAACTTGGTCGAAGCCCATCTCATGTCGTGCTAGAATTCCCATGATATCATTGCTAAACTCAGCATTAGACTTGACTCGGGAATCCATAGCTAGAACCAGCTCTAATACCATTGATAGAGTTACTTTTAGAGAGGTGGAATAAGAAGAGAGGAAGCAGAAGATAGGTAGTTGATTTTCGTATAATATCTTATATTCTTTATTGAATTCACTGAGGCTATATATAGCCTTATATGGACAGAAAATACAAGGAAATTAAACTAATTAACTTTGATATTCTTAACCGAATTTAATAGTCCCCTACTTATGCGCCTAGCCTGCGTTACTACACCATGCTCCCACGTGCGCCTCTTGCACCCGACGTTGAGCCCACGATCAACTCAAACCAATGCTGCTTGTATCTGATTATATGAGAATTATTTTAAATAAAATGATAATTAGTATAAAATATTACAATACCCCTTACATATCATAGCACCTGTGCATGTATAAGAAAAGCAAAATTTCTCTCACTTATGTTAATTATTCTCCGACTATACTATAGGGTTTAATTATTTACTTAATTGCTTGAAAGAAACATTTTCATAAAGAAGATTACACTCAGTGTAAATTAAATGAAATTTGTGACTTTAAATGAAATAAAGAGTTTCAATCGCAGGAATGAATCAAGTTAATAATCATGACTATCCTTCAAATCACATAACGCTCGACAATTTTGAGAGTCCTCCAAAAACAATGTTAGGGATTTGACCTTTCATCTCTTGGTCGGTTCGTCCTACCTATCACCTTACACAGCCTCTACTTCATTTTGATAATTTTTTTTTAAAATCATTCGGAAAATCATACATTTATACTCAATTGCACAATATAAATATCAAAACACCTCTATTATATAATTTCAATAAAATAACAGATAAGATTAAACTCAACATTATCTCGGATAGTTATTACCTACATAGTTCCTACAATCCCATCGAAATTCTAGAGATCAAATTTACAAAAAAATATATATATATTTTTACGTTTTACCAGAAACAACATACCAACATCATATAAAAGGGGTTAAAAAATTAGACTTTATCTAATAACTGAATTATCTCACGTAGTTAATCTATTTTAAATTAATAATATTCGCTAACTTAATTTTTGACAAATTACTTAATTTTTGACTAATTATATAAATAGTTTTGACTTCTTTATCAAAATACATCAATCTTTTGTAGATAATATCAATAATATTTCAAGTTTTGATATAATATCATAAAAATATTTAAGGTTTTAAAAATATCACAAATACTATCAACTTAAAGGAAGTGAATAATAATTTTTTATACATAAAAATGATATAAATATTAGAAAATCAACAAATAATAGAAATAAAAATACAAGACATTTCAATATGTTTCCAATAAAAAATAGTAATTAGGAATTATTTTTTTAAGAAATACAAAAAGTAAGATTAAATATTAAAGAATGAGATGATTTAAAGATTCATCATTATCAAGAATAAAGAAACTATTTTCAAGAAAATATATAATTTATTATGAAATAAGTAATAAATAAATGAGTATTAATATTACAAATGCAGAAAGAATGTATAAAATATCATTAATTGACAAAGAAATCATTATGGATAAACTATCAAAATTTCTTCAGAAAAATAAAAGAAAAATTAGATACATTCATTTGAAGGAATTCAAATATTAATAAAATCACATTTTAGATAAGAACTGATTCACCAATAAAACTAGCACTACTAGATTATAAAATAATAAATAATAAATATAGTTTATTATGAATGATCCATGAAAATCTAGGATACCATAAATTAAAATTCATAACAACCATAGATTTGTCATTAATATTAACGACAAGAACTTAAACCAAATATTAAGTTTAGTCTATGAATTTAAAAGATAAAATTTAATGAGAGAAGATCATCGATTTTCGATGCACTACATAGTAATATATTCATTAATAAACAATCAAAATAGTTCAATATATCGACAAAATGAATTCATAGAATTAGATAAAACTTTCTAAAAAATGGAATAAATAATAAAATAAAAAATATTAACAAACTTTAAAATATTTGAAGAATGAAACTTAGATATTAAAGAAAAACCTCTGATACTAGGAAGAAAAAAATAATATATCAAGGTCTACAATTATAGTTTCTCAAGATGAAATTTCCAACAAAGAAAGATAGGTGATAGAACTAGAACAAGAAGTTAGAGAAATTAAAGAATTAGTCCATGATGTAATATTATGAAGTATAATGTTCAAAAATAAACTACACGATATAGAATTAGATTGTAATGAAAGCTTAACAAGTATATAAAAAAAACAAATAGTAATAATGAAAGTTTTAAATCTTTTAGCAAAACAAATAGATATAACACAATAATCAAATATGAAGTACTTATAAGATATAAATGAAACACAAAAAAAGAAAAATTATTTGATTGTTGTGCTATAAGTCTTATTTCCTTATAAGTTTCTTAAATAAAAAATTACAACAAAACATACATTAGGAATTTACAAAGTTAAGAAGGGATGAAAATAACACACCTAGAGACAATAAAATTATAGGTTATACGTTTGATCCATTTGTAAGATTAAAGGAACAATCAGCTAGGAGATCAGATATATTGATACATAGGAATGAGAAAAGAAATAATGCAAAACACTCAAAGATAAATAATAAGCTATAATCCTAGTTTAATATAATATAGAAAAAAAAATTAAAAGAATAATTTATGAATCCTGAGAATAGGGATATAAAAAAATTAGTTAGTCTATTAACCATAACAAATAAAGAACTAAGAAGACATTATCATGAAAAACTTTATGCAAACCAAGACGAAAATGAAATGACGATAGTCAATGAAATTAATTATGAACTAGAAAATATGATCCAAAAACATCATATGAAACCTATTTCATTACTAAGTCCTAATGAAGAAGAAGCATTTGACCCATATAGGGAAAAAAGGAATAGGAAAGGCTATAAGAACCTAACCTACGTTATAAAAGAAAATAACAAACCAAAATGAAAGAAGGATTAAATTGGGAGACTAGAGGTAGTGTCCTGCCAGAATTCAAACTTCATGAAAATTATAGATATGATATTTTAGATTTAGATTATTTAAGAGACAGTAAAAAAGTCTTAGATAAATGGTTTATTGATATAAATGTAATCATACAAACTTCTCCAACCACATAATCAAACCCTTCAACTGTAGAGTCTTAATAGCTCATAAAATAACAGTAAATATTAAAGATTGATTTAGAAATTTAACAAAACAATAATTATAAATGCAGAAGAATGTTTTTATGGGTAGATAGTACTTAGATAATGTAGTAAATGAAATATATAAGTAATTTATAGGAGAATAAAAATATAGATATATCATTGAATCTAATAAATATAAAATTGAGAAAGCCAAACAAAATTTAACAAATATGAAACTATGTGACATGTTATATAGATCTTTTTATTTATGAATATGAAATGTATTATTATAAATTACCGCCTTTTATATAAGTTTCTTATAAGGAAATATTTTTCAAAGTTTACTTGAAATATTACATAACACTATAATAGCATGATGGAATAAAAGAAATATAGAAATATACTAGACATCTTGGAAGGAAGAATAAGAACTCTTAAAAACTGGATAATTATTAAATATCTAAAAATATAAAAATATAAAAAAATAAGAGAAAATGATAAAATTTGTTGTGATACAAGAGATTTAAGGATGATAAAAAAATATGAATGTAATATAAAATCTTACAAGTAAAAAAATAAAAAAATACAAAAAATACAAAACATCCAAAAGATATAAATTTATAAAATTAGACTTTCAAAAATATAAGATAAATTATAACAAAGAACTTTATTGAAAAATATATTTTAGGGAAAAATGTATAAGTTACCATAAAACAAAAATTATTTCCTATCATGGAAATGCATTTATTGGATCTATAATGAGAAATTATATTATGTTAATGAATTTTCTAACAGACTTTGACATAAAAAAGAATTTCCATAGAGAGTAAAAATCTTAGAAGAAGTTTTAAGATGAAATTAGAACCAATAGAAGAATAGTGTATATATAATACTTGTAATATTTATCTATTATAAAAAATCGAGGAATAAATAACCAACTCAATATATGAATATGAATATTTTTCATCAGAAGATGAATGATTTGTATAATATTAAAAATCTAAATAGTACTTATATTAAAATAGGATTAAAATTTAAATATTACATAAGTTATCATGTACATGCATATATAGATACATGAGATATTATATGTGTAGCTATAAAATATGGATTCCTATAAAAGCTTTGGAAACAAGCACCAAAAGATTTAATTATAAGAATGGCTAACAATACTATAATAAATCTTAATAAAATCTTTACAAATACAAATATAATAATAGGATAAGAGAAATTTCATATTCATATCATATATCAATAAGAAACATGAGATGATTTATTAATAGAAAATAATTTTCTTAACTTATATCAACATTTTACATAATATTTAGACAAAATAAGTCTAATAATACTAGATAGTAAAACCATTTAGGTGTTAAAAGTAAGAAAAAACTTTGACTATATCAAACCCATTTTTTATGAAACAACATAAAAAATGAAAATGTGGTGAGATATAGTGACAACAAAAACTTTATTTTAAAAATATTTCATTAGACATAGAAGAAAAACAAAACTATTTCTTTAATGAAATCTAGGAAGATAAAGTCTTACAGGCATAAAAAAAATTTAAAAATATTAAGCTCAAAAATTTTTTTAGATCCAAAAATAAATAAATATAAAATGATTGCTAATATAAAACTTAGATATCCTAACAAAGTCATAAGATTAAAACTCATAATTTATACTCAAGAAGACATAATTGAGATTGAAAAACAAGTTTAAGATATTTTGAAGCTAATAATTATAATACCAAATAATTAACTTCCCTCTAGTTCAACATTCTTAGTCGAAAAAGAAGCTGAAAAATGAAGAAAAAAAGAGAATGGTAATAAATTTCAAAGCATTGAACCAAAAAAGCATCAATAAAAGGAAATAAATAGTTTTTAAAGTTTTGATTACAAAAGTAGATTTTGGAAAATAAGACTCGATGAGAAATCTTAAAAATTAACGGTATTTAGTTGCCCTCAAGGATAATACATTCCAATGGATTGTGGCACCATTCGGAATTAAACAAGCTTCATGATAACGGTATTTTATATAGTTATTTTCATCAATTTTAGTAATGATAATCGCTATGTTCTTTTAATATTTAGTTAATTTTTGTTAAATAAATTAATATTTTCCTTTTATGCATTAAAAATACATTTTTAATAAAATTAAATAATTTGTATCGAAAATATACTTAATTTCATATTTTTTTGTCCACAAATATAATTTCAAATAATATAATTCTTAATTACAATTTATAAAAATCGAAAATATAATTTAAATTAAATTTGGTCTTAATTATAATAATTTAAAGTTTAAAAATTTAATTTAAAATTAGCAAAGGGCTAAATTGTAACTTTAGAAAGTTTAAAATGTAATTTGAAATATATTTGTGGGTGAAAATATAATTAATAAAAGTTTAATTTTCTGCGCAGGTGAGAAGAATCTATGCGCCAATCTACACGCGCGAATCGTGGACTGTCCGATCAGATAAGACACAGCTGAGATTCGCGCGTCCTTATCACACCCGACCAAAGAGAGTGGGTGCAGGTCTCAATTTTTTACGCGGCTCGGTACGCCGAGTGGGGCCCACCTGCCGCGTAGACTGGCGTGCAGCGTGGGACTCACATGTCTGACGAATCCAGCCGCTGTCCCCCACGTACGCTCTGATCCCGTGCGTTGATCTCTTCGTGCAACCAGAGTTTCAGCGAATCAGAAGATGCCACGTGTCCACCTGAATCCATTCCCCGAAATCGAAATTGGCACGTGTCCCACTCTATTTTTAGCCAATCATGTGATGACATGTGGCATGTTATCAGCGAGCGCACAGATCAAGCCCGTGTGTAGCCGCGTTGCTCCGTGCTCGATGTTTCCCGCGCACGTTCGAAGCCAATCGGTTCGCGCCACGTGTCCGCATTAATTCCTTTCAACAAATCAGACGCTGACACGTGGCATGCATAAAGAATTTAAAAAATGCAGAATCGGCGCCCCTAGTTCACACGTGATTTAATTAATAAAATCGATACGCGTGATATTTGTTTTTCGATACAAATTATTACGCGTTTTTTATAAAAAAAAATAAAATAAAAAATGTAATATTTTAGATGTATTTTTTTAGCTATAAATAGGTGATATTATGATAGTGTTTAGAAGTTTTTTTTTCGTTTAGAATTTCTGTAGTGTTTGGGACTGGACGGTGGAACACGCAGAAGCCATTTTTGGCTTCTGTTGTGTTCTACATGTGCCAAATATTTACGATCTGAAATGTTTTAATTTTCTGTGTTCTTCATCTTATTTTTCTTGAACTGTTGTAATTTTTATTTTAAATTTATGAAGTAATTTAATTTTTCTAGGGTTGCATTTGATCTAAATTTATGAAGCTTTGATTTTAATTATTTTTGATAGATTTATAAGACGTTCGATTTGTTCATTCTATTTTGTGCGTAATGCTTTTTGATTATTTACGAATCTTATCAAAATGATCCGTGGCACATAAATAAACTTGGAATATGCATTTGTGTGTATATTGCTCGTAAATAGAATGACATGTATGATGAAGGATAGGAATATACCCTAATTGTATGTGTGGCCATTGAAAACTTAGAACTTAATGAATCTTATTAAATTTAATTCTCATAGAGATATAGTGAATTAATTTAACGAGGTGTGTTTGTACGGAGCTCGGAAGAGATGTATGAATAAAAAAGAAGTTTTCGGTTGACAAATTAAATGTACTAAAAAATATAAATCCAAAGAAAATAATATGATTGGAGTGGAATAATTTGGTGAAAAATTGCAATCCTAGAGTTCTCTTATTTTCTTTTTACCTTTTTCTCAATCAACGATTGTTTTGGATAAAATCAGATAGATACAATTTTAGTACTCAACAAACTATAGTAACAAATCCTCGTGGGAACGATACTCTACTTACAAATCTTTATTACTTGTGACCGTGTATGCTTGCACAATTTATGTGTGTTCCAAAACACACAACACTTCATGTACCTTTCAAAGGTATATGGACAACATTTAAAAAAAAACTATTAAATGTTTGATGTGTTTAAATCGATGATATTTTGATTTTCTGTAATGAATTAAATAAACATTATTTGGATACTATTAATATTCTACAATAATACAGTAAATAAGGTATTATATTTTTTAAAAATAAAACAATAATTATTTTGCAAAAAATAAAGTATTTAGGGTTAGAAATTGAAGATGTAAAATATAACCTATAGCCTTATATACTAAATATCATTTAATGATTTTCTAGCAAACTAAAAGACAAAAATCAATTACAAAAATTATGAGGATATTTAACATATGTTGAAACATGCATCGAGAAACTTGTAAAAATACGAAAAACCTTTACAAACAAAATTAAAAAAAGATTATAATTGAAAATTGACAGAACAAGATACGTTATACGTGGATAACGTAAAAACGCAGGTAAAAAATTTACTAACTTTATACCATCCAAGTCTATATGATAAAGTGTTAATTGAAAAAGATGTTTCATATTAATATTGAAGAGTAATTTAAAAAGCAAAAGTAAATGATAAAAATGAATATCTTTGTAGATACATATTAGGATCTTTCCATGGTTTAGAATTAAATTATCACATTAATGAAAAAGAATACTTAACTATGAAAAAAGCTATAAAGAAATTTGCAATATATGTAATAAATTTCATATTCATTATCAGAATCGATAATAAAAATTTTGATTATTTTTTAGAAACTAATATTATAGGTGAATATAAATAAGCAAGATTAATTAGATGATAATAGTGTTTTAACAACTACAATTTTGATATCGAACATGTTTAAGGTAAAAAAGAATAGTTTAACAAATACCCTTACAAAAGAATTAGTACTTTTAACTATTTTTTGCACTCACATGAATGAAACATCTTGATATGAAAATAAAGATAAAGGAAAATGATATAAAACTCCTTCAAGAAAAACTTGAGTAGAATTTTATACCTAGAGAAGTCTCTTTTAAGTATAGGAATTTGATAAGAAGAACTTGACAGTTTAAAGCGACCATTAGAGTCCAAAAAATCTAAAGAGAAATCCTCATCATAGATTTATTCTAAGGAAAGTAAAACTTCTGAAGAAGAAATTTGAAAATGAGAGAGAAGAAGATAACAGTTCAAAAAGAGAAACACATATGAAAAGAAAAATAAAAAGAAGATCAGGAAAATACTTATGTGATCTATAATAGTCCAAAATCAAGAATTTACAAAAACTGACCTAAAGCAAGTAAAGCCAATATTGGATTTAGTGGAATAGTCACAGAGATTTCTCTAATAAGATAGAAGTTGAAGGCAATTATGCCAACTATAGATTACCATAACTATTAACCCCAAAAGATATAGTTAAAAATTATTTTGTAGCATTACAATAATAACCATCACCATCAAGCAGGTTCACACTCCCTAGGAAAGATAGTATGATCACCAGTACAATTCAAAGAAACATCTCCCAAAGTGATAGTAAAGATAGTACGATCACCAATACTATTCAAGGAAATATATGCAGGTATACATTAGTCATTGAAGATGAAAAAGACCAATACATGAATTTATGTGAATCATAATGGTTGAGTCTTTCTAACTTATCTAGAAAATATACTTGAAAATATATCAAAGATATTAAATTTTAGACAATATAAAAAGAATTTTCTACAAGTAGTAAATTTAATATTCTACAAGTAGTAAATTTAATATTCTTGAAGGAACTAATCTAATATTCATTTATAAACCTTTCCATACAGATTTAATTGAGAATCTATGTCTAGGAATTAATTTAAATGAGTTAAATTATTTTTCTGAAAATTTTAAGAGAGCTATCAAAAATTTCAGAAAGAAGATAAGTGTAGGTGACAAGCTTGTATTAGTCCATACCATTTTCTCAAATTAGAGATTTCTAATACTAATAGAGAAGTTCCAAAACCAATGATACTTCTAGAAAGGAATTTAATATAGATGAGCTTTGCATTCTGAGAGAACAAATGCCAAGTCAAATTTATCCTGAACTTAGGAAAATTGATAATTTTTTTGATGTCAAGGTATATTATTGACTGGTAAAGTTATAATCATTTTTCATAGCAATATGGCTCTCAGTGAAGAAGATGGTAAGAAAATCAACAAGTTTGAAACAAACTTTAGTAGTAATAATAGGAAAATTTGTCAAGACAAGAAAGGTGTTTTTTTTATGCCAAGTGTAAGTCTCGTTATACTTGTGTCTATGTGTTAGCTTTCTATACACAAAACATGGTGTCTGTTTTATTTTACTCAGTATTTTTCATCCTCTATGCAAGGTTGGTTATTGTAAATCATTAATACAAATAGACACATAGTAAGGAACACTTTATATGCAAACATGTTTATACACACTACAAAGTTGGTTTTCATTATGTACTTTCTAAGTGGAATGTTAGTTCGTTTCTGGTATGAGTATTTATGAAAAGCACTTGATAATTTTTAGAATGAAAAAATGTGATTTTTTAGCACCTCGCCACCAAGCTTGCTACCACCTTCCCCTTACCCTTGGCAAGGCAGTTGGTAAGGTGGTAAATATGAGCTCTACAAATGCCCTCCAATTTCTTCTTATTTGGTATCTAGAAAATGTAACAAAGCTGTGTCAAATTAATATCTCATTTTTCTATTTTTGGATCACTAACACCTTCAATATTAGTAATTCATGATTGTGTGAGAAAAATAATACTTATGAGTGTTGAGTACTTGAGATGGTGTTTGCAAGTTGGTTGTATGTGAGCCATATATCAATTAGTAGTTTCCTTTTGAAACTTTTTCTTATGTGAAGAGCATGTGTGGCTGTGAGCCATGTTTTAAGATGATGGTTGCATTCGTGCAACATTTTACTATTCACTTTACACTTTTTTGGTTTATGGATACTAATCACACTACTTTGGGTGATATGGGCTTTAGAAGAGAGCCAGATTCGTGTGTCAAACTAGGTTGTTGTAGAGGCAACAAGCGAGAGTAATAATAGATAGTTAGGACAGGTATCCCAACTGATAGAGGTATTTGCTTATACTTTTCTATCGAGTTGTATCTATTTATTGTTTTTAGTGAATTGTTTACTTCTAAGTGGTTGCCTTATGCAACCCGATGATGTTACCATATAATTAAGGTTTCAATATGGGTTTACCTCTTTATATTTATTATTATGCATGATTGGCTAATTTGATAACATAATCTATGTTTCTATTGTATATTTTACAACATGCTAGTTTTAAACTTTGAATAGAAAGATTATTTGTTTTGCGTATTTGTATTCTTTTTTTCTTTTCTTTGTACCATGCCTATAACTTTCTAATTATAACTTTTGTCTTTTGATCATGCATTTTTGGTGAGAGTCTTTAAAGAGCCTATATCTCCTTACCCTAATAATATACCAGGTGTTGCACTCTTTATTATGGTTTGTTATGTAATGTATGATTGTATGTTGTGAAAGTACAATCATCATTTACCGGATATAGTTCCACATATAAGGTATTGAAAAGATTGGAAATCCCTTATAGCTTTTCAGTATTTATGAATGTCTTGCATGCTGTGTGATGTTTGTTGTGTTTATACATGTTGTTAGCCTATAGAGGAGCCTGTGAAGCACACCATCATTAATGTATTTACCAATATTTCTTCTTTTTTACTACATGTTTTTGATTTATTTATTGAATTGATAATGTTATTTTGTACTTTTGTTGTGTTAATATCTCACTTCAAATCTACTTGGCTGAATTGATATAGAGTTTGCAAAAAGATTTTCTAGGTTGGCATTTTCACCCCTCATTTAGTTCTGGTTACCTATTGGAGTTGAAAGAAGAATTAACTTTCGTGTAATTGTTCCTACGTATGGAAATCTTCACCAAGAAAATCATTAAGGATTATAAATGCATTTACCATATTAGAAATCAAAAAAATGAAAATGCATTATCATCTACATTATCAAAAGGACTGTTATCAGAAAATGATAAAGATAAATAAAGATGTAGATCTTACATTCTTAGTCGGCATATATGCCAAGTAAATAAAAAGCTTAAATTCAAAATCCAAAAGTAGAAAGTTAGGTAAGAATTATTAAAATATAGGTATATAATGATTTTTCACTATTGTAAACAAGAATTTATTATCCTATAAAAGGAACCCTCGTTATTATTAGGTGTACATAACTTCAGCAAAAACAAACTCTCTATTCTAAAAATTATATATTTAGCAATTATTCTCTACTTTAAAAATTATTCATCTAAAAACTATGTATCTAAACACTATGAGTGATTAAGAATTTTTTAAAAGTTTTTAGTTGCCTTATAAAATTGTAATAATTATTAATATTATAAATAAAATGGAGTACAATAACTCTTTTCCTATTCTATAGTAAGTCTAATTTAGATACCTTATCATATACAGATCTAAGAGGTTTGCCATTAGCAGGAGGATATTAAGATTTGAGCAAATTAAGGCATATTAGGTATAACAAAAAAAGACAAAGAACGAAAGAAAATGATGTGGCAGACTCATTAAATTCAGATATGATAATTATAATTATAAGTCAATTAAGAATTTTAAATGATTAAATATTTGTTTATAACATTTATAAAACTAATACATAAGAAAATAAAGATAAATAAATTAGACTCAAGATAAATATAAAGAAATTAAAAAAATAAATCAATGTTATAATAATAAACTTAAAGGTTTAACTTTAAATAATAATCTAAAGGAATTAACAATTAGCATTTCAAAACTTCTATTTACAATTTGATATCAAAGACATAAGAAAAAAATACATTATTAGATGAAAATTTAATGTCATTAACTATTCGAAGTATTAGTGATATTCACTATAAAACTAAGTGCATTAAAACTATTTTTATAAAAATAAGAAACATACCTAAAATTATGCTAAAGATAAGGGACATTACTGATAATTTTCAATCTTTTACTATGAAACTTAAAGAGGCATCACAAAAAAATAAACGATTCCTTTTTATATATAGAGAAAAAAAAAACTTGCTTGCTTTGTTATGGTAAATCAATGAACTTAAAAAATACAGAATAAAAAAATCCAATAACATAGGATTAAAAAATACAAATTAATTAATGAAATGAACACAACAAAAAGGGATGTTAATTAAATAATTAGACACCCTTGGTATTCATGCACTTCTTGACTTTCTCTGCATTTGCTTGGACGTGTTGCTTGGATTGTTCAGTTTTGCTCAGAACTGTGTCACTGGCTTTCTGAGCCATGTCCTTAGTAGATCCCCAAGCTTCCTGCATTGTCTGCTTCCCTTTATCAATGACGTCTTGTGCTGTTTCAGATACTTTCCCTGCCATACCTTTTGTCTTCTCATTCACCTACAAAAATCTCACACACGCATTCATTTTAACACATCAGGTGTCAAAAAATATGATTGCTTCATTTTTTTTAATGTTAAAAGCGATTTCATTTAAAAGAAATTTTACGAGAATTCAATTTAGAACAAAATATACATAATTTTGACCCTAAAGGCGGTTCATGTAAATATTTTTGTTCGAAACTCTAAAGCACTTTTACAATGTCAAATGCAAGAAAAAAAAGAGTACGACAATAATATTGAATGTATTTAATTAAATAGTGTTCAATATTGAATGGATCTAAATTATAGTAATTTAATTTAAAAAGAATATAATTGAAAGATATTTAATATAAAATAATATATAAGATTTTTTTAATAGTAAAAATGTATGAATTGTACATAAAAATGTAATATTTTTATAATTACAAATTTTAAGAATGTAATTTTTACTGTGTTTTTTTTAAATATTCAAATTTTAAAATCTAAATTATTTATTTTGTAACCACAAATGTACAATTGAAGAAAATTTTGGTACAATTTTATAATCTGATATTATTTCACAACGATGGGATATAAAGTGTAGAATAAAAAACAAATGATGATACCTGTTGTGCATTAGTAGAAGCCTTATCTTTCATGTTTTCAGCTGATTGCTGGGCATTGTTTGCTCCCTCTTTCACTGCTTCTGCTGATGCTTCTTGTTTTGAACTTGCCTGTAATTTTTATATATTTGTGTACGTGTTTGTTAAAACCTTTACATATATATTATATTGGTATCCATTATACTAAAATCAGATATTAATTTTCATTTTTTGTAATTTTTTTTTTTTGATAATTTCATTTCTGTAATTAAGACTTGGGAAGATTTACAAACAAGTTAATATTTTTTGCTTAAATAAATAATTAATGGGTTTGTTCAACGTAAAATTCATATATTCTTGTTTTATTTTCACTTTTGCATATTTTCTATATGAACTAGTCCAGTAGTTCATACTTTTGGTCAAATTATATATGCATGGTGCCATAGTGAGTCCGATCGTGGGCACTACATAATCTCTCCTATGAATGGCAAGCTAATTATTAACTTACTTGAATACATCTTGAGGTGGCAGCAAAAAACAACCTAGGATTATGGGTGTTTCTTTTTGCAATTGTTGCACCAACATGATAAAAGTTTGGGAGGCTATTGATGAAGCTTGCCATTTTCTTTTCTTTTCTCTTTTTGAACTCTATTTCTTCTAAGTGTCTTTGGTAAAGGCGTCTCAAGGATTTGTGGACTTTTGGTTTATGAAGAGGAAAGGATATTCTGTTGTGCATGGAACTGAGTGCTTTTCGCATTTTACTGGTTATGTATTGCTTAGGATTAAATAAAGCAATAAGACCCATTATTATAGGAGCATTGACTAGTGCTCATTTCATTTTATGTATTATTTTAAAAAATATATATATTCACGTATTAATCAATTTATTTTTATAAATTAAATATATTAATCATATTTATTAAAATTTATTAAAATTTATATACTTTAATTTATATTTTTAGATATTTTAATCTAAAATCGACTCAAGTAATTACGAGACCTAAAACATCATATGCGCTTACATTTAATAATTTTTATTAAAATCTTAAATATATTATAATAATTCAAAATAAAAATATTATAAGATTGAATAAAATATATATATATATATATTAATTTCCATTTAAATTATTATAACTATTACATTATTTGAAAAAATTCTTAAAATAAATAATATTCCGTACTTTAATTTTAGTTTTACCAAATTAATGCAATAAAAAAATCTCTTACTAAATTACTTAGTAGAAAAAATTAAAAATTTAAGATGGTTGATAAAATCGGTTTTATAGACTTTGTCAAAGATTTTTTTCTTCACAATTTATGTAGCTAAAAATTAAAAACTCAATTTGAATTACAAAATTTTATAAAATGTGTTAACGATTAGAACTCATTTTGCTTTGGAAAATTAAGTAAATTTTTCTAATATTTAATAAATTTAATTTATTAAAATATATAAAAAATAAAGTTTGTTAGGGCTCGCTGTCATGCTTTAATAATAGTTACTTTCTTCTATAAATAGTACGATCTACAAGTAATACATTAATATGTGATTTTGCTATCATTCTGTCTTGCTCATGAAAGTGCTTTCTTGAAGGTTCTTGAATGCTTGTGATCTGGTTTCACTACTGATCAAGTTCATAAGTTCTTGAATGTTTCTAGTCGTTTTTTTATGGTCTCAGAGCCTTGAAACTAAGGAGCTTTAAAAATGGAAGACAACTCAAGTACAGCCGTTAAAGATCCACTTGCTACGTATACTATGGATCAAGGTGACTGCAGTGTCGTTAATTTTCAGAACCAGATTACTACAATAAAGTTAGATAATACGAATTTCCTAGTTTGGGAACAGCAAATCATAGAGATTTTGTGTAGTTCAGACCTAGAAAACTTTCTGATGATGATCCACCATCAATGCTCTTAGCAAATGGCCAAATTAATCCAGTTTATAAAGCATGGAATACACAGGACCAGATGATTGGAAGCTAGTTCATAAATTATATAAAAGAAATTTTGATGCACATTTCTGCTTTCATAACAGTGAAGGAGGCTTGGACAGATTTAGATCAATATTTATGTCTAAATCAAAGTCTAGAGTTATACAATTGAAACAAGAGCTTCGCAGAATGATTAATGGAAGTCTGAGTATCCATGAATATGCTCTACGACTAAGAGAACTTTCAGATAAGTTTGAGTCCTCAGGATGAATTATTATCGCAAATAATATTAATGAGTTTTTATGATTTTTACAAAATTATGATTGAGTTTTATTTAATATCAAAAATATTCATAAACGTTATCAACGTTATATCTTCGTTTAACATTAGTAGTAAAATGGTAATTTCACACTTATACATATATCTGTGCGAAAAAAATTAAAAATACTCCTAAAGTTTTTAATATCTTCAAAAATACCTTTAACGTTTAAAAAAAACTATAATACCCCTAAGGTTTAAATATCTTCAAAAATACTCTTATTATTTAATAGAAGCATCAAAAAGTTGTGAAAAATCACATCAATATCTCGAAAAAAAACTTCTACCCTTCCCTATATATCTTTTTTAATATTACCGTTGAGAATATTATCACAAATACTCTTGAGGTTTTATTTTTTTTTTTCAAAAATACTCATACTATAATAATTAATTTAACTTCATCAAAAATATCCCTACTATAATAATTAATTTAACTTCATCAAAAATACCCCTACTACAATAATTAATTTAACTTAATTAAAAATTTCCATGTTACAATATTTAATTTATCTTCATCAAAAATACTATGTTTCTCAATAAAACGATATAAAATATTTTCCAAAAATATTTAACTTGATATTGTGTGCTTTGTTAACTTAATTTATCTTTAGATGCATTTTTGGAAAATATTTTATATTGTGTTATTGAGATCAGAGTTATTTTTGATAAAAATAATTTAAATATTGTAGTATAGGTATTTTTAATGAAGTTAAATTAATTATTATATGAGGAGTATTTTTGATGAAGTTAAATTAATTATTATAATAGAAGTATTTTTGAAGAAAATCAAAACCTCAAGGATATTTATGATAATATTATCAACGGTAATATTCAAAAAGTTATATAGGTAGGGGTGAAAAAGATTTTTCCAAATATTAATGTGATTTTTCACGGTTTTTTTGATACTTTTTTTAAATAATAAAGACATTTTAAAAAAAATCTTAAACCTCAAACATATTATAGTTTTTTTTAAAAGGTTAAAGGTATTTTTAAAGATATTAAAAACATTGGGAGTATTTTTGATTTTTTTCCCTCAAGAAATGCATTAAGTTAAGAGGATAAAATTTTACATCTTATTAGTGGTCTTGATCGAGATTATGAGTAGGTAGTATCCATCATTACAGCTAAGATGCAAACTGAAATTGTTTCAGTAGCAGAGGCAACATCTCTTCTTCTCAGTCACGAGAGTTGGCTAGAATAAAAAAATAGTGTTGACGACACCTTATTGTTTTCAGCTAATTTTGTTTAACAAACAAAGAGTACAGGAAGCAAAGCAAATGATCAGGTATCACAGAATGTATCAAGAACATTTGATCCTGGTCCAGTTCAGTCTATTGCACAACCAGTGGTTCGTCACAGACCTCCTTTGATGAACTAAGGAATGTTGCCTGGAGGTATGTCATTTCCTGGAACTTTTGGCCGAGGAAGAGGTGGACCTAATGGAGTAAGAGGAAGATTCAATAAAGGTGGAAACAAGCCTGTTTGACAATTGTGTGGTAAACAAGGTCACATTGTTACAAAGTGCTGGTATAGATTTGATCCTAATTTTCAACCTCAAAGTCTTAGTAATAGTTCTTCACAATCATCTTCAATTCCTAGCTAGTCATGCTCAACCTTCAACTCAAAAAATCCTATTAACCTTCTTTACCTAATCAAACTAAATCGGGCTCTTCACAACCTACACATGTTAATACCTCGTATTCTCATGTTCCTTAGTTTCCTTTTACAGCAAATATGGCTCATAAAATTACCATACATACTCAATATTTTTTCTATGTCTATTTGTTGTTTTACTCATATCTAATCGTACACAACTATACAATTGGTTATAAAGTGGACATGGTGGAAAGTGAGACATTCCTAAAAAGTAATCATATAAGTTAATAACACTTATTTTATATTGCTTTATCAGGTTAGCTGGGAATCACAAATTCACAAATAAGAGTCCTAAGAATTAAATTTAATAATTGAGCTTGGTATGGAGTTCATAGTTAGATAAATTAACTTTTCAAAACGTTGAACCACTTGACTAAAACAAACACTATTGTTGAAACGCAGAAAAATGAGTAAGAATAGCTTAAGCTTCTTTACCAATACTGCTAATTGGAAGTGAACTACTTATTAATTCGTGGATGGTCATAATTTGTTTGTGAGAAAAGATGATATTGTTTGGACGTTTGGACAGGCCTGATGTCCGACCCACGCAAACCGTCCAAGCCAAGTCACTAACTCGAGATGGAAGGTGAAACACCCCAAATGTCCTACCCGTAAGACAGTCCAAGCTCAATGACAACCCAAGCTAAGGTTAACATTGACTCCTGATATGTTGTACTTTATACCAATTTTATCCTTCTGATATGTAAATATGTATACTTCTTATGTAATTAACACTTGTATGTGTAATGTTTTATAAATACATGGACCTCCTAAAAGATCCACACATTCTGCCAATCTGTTTAACTTCTTTCTAAATTTTTCTCTCTATAAGTTAGATCAATCCCCAACATTTTGGCGTCCATCATGGGACTCATATTTTTAGGTCGAGCTTAAGTTTCTGATCCTATATTTTTTGCGATTTTACTCCGAGTCTTGAGAGGAGCTTAAGAAATCTATCGTACACTCTTCACCAATTGCACCCAAGATGTTAGTCATTCTACACAAATCAATATGGTAGGAACTCTTGCTAATAGACGTTCAAAATTGACTAACAAGGGAACAAGAGCAGCTCAAGAAGAAACAATACCACTTCTCAATGAGGTTAGGATAGAAGAAAACATGCACTATCAGGAGATGGCTCGCCAATCCCTGGAGCTGAGAAAAGAGCTCGAGGAAACTAAAAGGGAAAATGTGGTGTTATGATCCCATTCATGGGAAAGGGTCCTGGAAGACCAAGTAGCAGGCCCAATTGATAGAAACACAACAAGACAAGGCCAACCTGAGCCACATCATACATAACAAGAGGAGGGAAAAAACTACCTTTTTAGCTCAGTGAGACTTAGTGAGGAACAGTGGGTCCCGGAAAAGGAAGAGCTAAGAGGTATGATTTCAAGCGTTGAAAAAAGCCCACAAGAAGTAAGACCTAGCCTTGAAGATAGCTCAGGAGAAAAATGAGAAGGGTAAAGCCCCTTATGATGTAGACAAAGATTATGAACAATTATGTATCCCCCCCTTTTATGATAATATAGAAAATGATAAACCACCAGTCAATGCCCCTAAATGAACTGATTATTTTGGGACAAAGGACCCAGTGATGCTCGTACAACACTTCAAAACAACCATGGCACCCATGAGCTTGACTCAAGGAAAAAGAGATTCTATGATGTGCAAGCTATTCGCAGCCACTCTTTATAAAGACGCCCAAAAATGGTTCAATAACCTAGCACCTCGATCCATAACCTATTTTTTCACAATTCACCCAACTCTTCATCAGAAATTACGCCTGCAACAAACCCTTGAGGAAAGAATTACATCACATTTTTTCCATCATCCAGGAGAGAGGGGAATCCATTGAGGAGTATATGAAACGGTTCCGAGATGAAAAGTTGGAAATCTCTAATTGTCCCAACTTTATAGCTATAGAAGCATTCCAGACAGGTCTCCCAAAGAACTCTAACCTATTTGTAGAATTAACTAAGACTGTACCATATATTTTGGAAGAAGCTTATGACGAGACCAAAAAGTTTGTCAACCTGGAGAGAGAGTGAAGCCTAGTTAAAGATCAACGAACTAATATCGAGGCAATTCTCGACAAAGAGAAGATGTGGATAATCCTAGATAGGGCATATCAAAATAGCAAGAATACAAATTTTGCACCAAATAACAGGTCGATTGGACATTGGTCGAGAAGCAGAGAACTTTGGGGGAAGTCACTTTCTCCTTTCAGGGGTCCTCCCTTGAAAGTAAATCTAACCCAAGTAGTGATGAGAATGGAGGAGGAACCCAATGTCAAGTGGCCACCAAAGATGAAATCTCCACTTAGAAACATGTCCAAGTGGTGTGCTTTGCATAAATATGTGGGCCATGATAAAAAAGACTGTAGATACCTCAAGAAAGAGATAGAGAAATTATTGGCAAGTGGATATCTAAAGGACCTCGTTACAGAGAATGGGGATCAGAGAAATTACCAAGATAGGTGAGAGGTGCCAAAAATAGAAAATATGACTAGCAGCAGAAGATAGCCCCCCAAAGAAACCAATGTCAGAACTATACACACCATACGTGGAGGACCATAGGTTAGTAGGAGCTCCAATAACTTGTGCAAAAGATTTTCCAAATAATTGCGTGGTGCCCCCATGTATACACCTTAAACAATAGTAGATTGACCATTGAAATCATTTTCGGTGAGAAGGATAAGACCTCATCTCATCATGAGGACCCTCTGGTGATCACCTTGAGCATTGGATCCTACGACATCTGCAAAATAATGATTGACACGAAAAGTTTGGTAGACCTTTTTTTTATGACCACTACAAGTGCCCTAGGTATAAAGGACCCTAATATTGTCAAGAGGGAGTTCTCTCTCATAGGGTTCAACAACAGTACTACCTATGCCAAAGGAATGGTAGTGCTACCTATTATGGAAAAAGGAATGATAATAATGACCACTTTCGTAATCATCAATGTCCCAAATCACTACAACACCATCTTGGGAAGACCTTAGATGCATAAGATGAAGGCAATCACATCCACCCTCTACCAAGTAATCAAATTTCTCACTAATAGAGGACAATAGGAGATTAAGGGAGACCAGGAGAAGGCCAAAAACTGCTATAACACCACTATTAAGGATTTGGCCCAAAAATAGCAATTATTGATAGGCCTCCCTCGGAGGAAGCCAGGGAAGCAAGGCCTTACAAAATCAATCAACCTAAATGAAGTAAAGAACCTCTCCATAGAAGTAAAAGGAGAGAGCCATCCCTTAAAATTGGGTAAAGATTTAACGATGGAGTTAGAGGCACAATTCTCATAGTTCCTCGAGGATAACTCAGATATATTTGTATGGACTCCGACTGGCATACCCAGAATTGATCCAAAATTCATATCACATCGACTAAACGTCGATTTGAAAGCTAGACCTCTACAACAACTAAAAAGAAAATTCCCAAGAGAAACGAATGAGGTCATCAAACACCAGGTGGCAGCCTTTAAAGAAGTAGGGGTCATAAAGGAAGTCAACTATCCCTTATGGGTATCAAATGTGGTCCTTGTCAAGAAATCATATGGGTCATCTCGTATGTGTGTCGCTTTCACAGATTTAAATGAGGCATGTCCCAAGGATTGCTTTCCTCTCCCCAGTATTGACCAATTGGTGGACACTTCTACTAACTTTAGGATGATGAGTTTCTAGGATGCATACTTACAGTATCACTAGATTAGGATGCAACTAGAAGATGAGAACAAAACATATTTTATCACAGAAGAGTGATCATTATGTTATAAAAGGATGCCATTCGGGTTGAAAAACACAGGTGCCACGTATCCATGTCTGGTTAACAAAATATTTGAAGAACAATTGAGGAGGAACTTGGAGGTCTATGTGGATAACATAGTGGTTAAATCAGCTCAACCCATAGACCATGTTATAGGCCTAGATGAGGTATTCTCAATAATCTAAAAATATGGTATGAGACTCAACCTCAAAAAATGCATATTTGGTGTCGCTGTACGAAGGTTTTAAGGGAACCTTGTGTCAGTCAGAGGGATTGAGGTCAATTCGGACAAAATACAGGCCTTGATAAACATGAGACCACCTTCTAGCCTTAAAGGAATTAAACAATTAAACGGAAGAATAGTAGCATTGAACAAGTTCATTTCTAAATGCATTGATAAGTGTCTACCCTTCTTTAAACTGTTGAAAAAAGGTACATTAGTCTTTTGGGATGAGAGCTGTGATGAAGCCTTTGTAGGAATCAAGAAGTTACTTAAGTAACCCCTATGTTAGCTAGCCCTCATCCTGGTAAGGTTCTTTATCTATATTTGGTTGTGACCTCCTATACATGCAGCACTGTACTCATAGCTAAGAGGGATAAAGTTTAACATCTTGTCTATTACGTCAGATAGGTTCTAACAGACGCACACAGTAGGTATCCAACCATTGAGAAATTAGCATTTCCTCTCAAAGTTAATGCACGAAAGCTCAGGCACTACTTTGGGCTCACACACTGTTGTGGTACTCACCTCTCACCCACTCAAGAATGTCCTGATGAGACCTGACATAGTGGGGAGACTGGCACAAATAACCATAAAATTAGAGGAGTATGATATTAAATACATGGCTAGATCGACCATCAAAAAGCGGTGGCTGAGTTTGTGGCTGAGTTTAGTGAGAAATCAGAGGTTATTGTTAAATAGAAGCAAAAGAGAATATGTGGGATAGGGGTAGTCTTAGTAGACCTCTAAAACAATTGTTTCAAGTATGTAGTCAAACTTAATTTCCAAGTGACCAACAATGTGGCAAAATATGAGGTGGCTATATTTGGGGCCATGATTGCTAATAAGTTGGGAGTAGATAGAGTCATCCTACATAGCAATTCATAGCTAGTGGTTAACCAATTGGGGTCATTTGAAGCTAGAGACGGAAAAATTAAAGGTTACCTAAAAAGGTTAAAGAAGGAGTGCTCTAAATTCTCCAAGTTTGAGATCAAGCAAATAGCTTGAAATGATAATGGTCATGCCGATGCCTTAACAACTTTGGCATCAGTATGAGAGACCAACCATAATTGAGTAATATCAATAACAATCCTATCAGAAGCATCCTTAGAAGAGGTTGAACAGATAGTTGGATGCATAGACACTCCTACTATCCCATGGTACACCTCGATTTATAACTTCCTAAAAAGGGAGGAGCTTCTAGAAGATAGCAAGTCTATGAAAGAAATCAAATCCAAGGTAGGTCAGTACATGATACAAATTGGGAAATTGTATCAAAAAACTCCCATCGGTCCAAGGCTTTTGTGTGCAGCCAAAAAAGGATCTAAAAGATTAATGTATGAAGCACATAAGAGGGATTGTGGCTCACATTCAGGGGGAGGAAATTATTGTAACAAATCAGGAGATAGAACTATTATTGGCCCACTATGTTGGTAGATTGCACAAATTACACTCAAACATGCAACAAATGTCAAAGGTTTGCCCCGTTGTCACACATACCCCTAAATACCATAAAGGGTGTGGTGAGTCTGTGGCCCTTTCATAAGTTGGGGCTTGACATAGTAGAACCCCTACCTATAGGACAAGGTCAAAAGATATTTCTACTTGTGGCTACTGATTACTTTTCGAAGTGGATCAAAGTAGATATGTGAGGAGGATATTATTCGATTTATATGAAAATTCATCATTTTTCGCTTCAACCTATCCAGAGAACTTGTCATGGATAATGTGAGATAATTCACACAAAAAAATATCATAGGATTCACCCTCAAGTACAACATTAAGATGTGCCACTCCATGCCATATTATCCCCAGGCCAATGGTTAAGCGGAATCCTCCAATAAGCTCATCATCGGCTTATTATAAAAAAGGCTAAAATGTGCAAAAGGAAGGTAGGTGGAAGAACTACTTGGAACATTATGGGCCGTCAGGACTAGTCCTCCAGGAAACACTAACGAGGCCCATTTTTCCCTTATATATGGGACGAAGGTAGTCATACCAACCAAAGTCATGATACCCACTACTATATCAATTTTAATGAGGGAACAAAACACCGTAATCAAAGCACACAAACTGACCCTCATGGAAGAGATAAGAAACGAGGCCCTAAGAAGGATAACCAAACAAAAAAGGAGAATATTAGATTATTACAACAAGATCGTGAGCTTCAAAGCCTTTTCTAGCAGTGATTGGGTCCTCAAGAGGATCTTCCCCAACAAGAAAGAATGGATAGTCGGCAAATTGGGCGCTAATTGGGAAGGACCTTATCTAATAATCTAAACGACATCAGGAGAGTCCTACTTGTTGAAAAATGTAATAAGAACAGAAGCTCACCGTTTTTATGTAATCTTGGCACATACATATAAATGGAATTGCATCACCCCATACAAATGGGTCTTTCTTGTAGACTTCTCCCACGGTTTTATGTCACGAGTTGTCCACATCGGACAAGAACCAGGTGAGGCTCTCTCGCACCAAATTTGAGCCAAGTGTTGATCACCTGGGTTAAGAACCAGGTAGAGTTCCCTGGCACTTGCATAAGGTCATGAGTTGTCCAATTTTGTTAGGAATCAAGTTGGCATTCTCACATTGAAGAGAGATGAACACCTCGGTCAGGAACCAAATAAGGCTCTCTCTCCCACCAGATTTGAGCCACTGGTTGATCACTTCGGTTAAGAACCAAATAGAGTACCCTGGAACTTGCATAATATCATAAGTTGTCCACCTTAGTCAGGAACTAGGTTATTGCTCTACCACCAATTTATGCTACGAAACTAACTACTTCTATTAAAGAGCCAAGTAGAGCACCCTAATAAGAGCAAGGGTCGATTTGACCACTTCGGTCAGTAATCAGGTCGCATTATATATTGAAAACATCTCTTGGGATATGTATAAATACAAATACACTCACAATGTCAGGTCATCACAAATACGTGCCATCCAGAATGTTTTCATTATTACAAATTTATAAAGCTGAGAATAATTATTAATACAAAGCTTGACCTTCTCAGAAGACTAAAAACTCTTTAAACTCTTGGACACACGACCATTATAAAAATCATCAATTTCTTTGACTAAGGGTAATAGCTCGAACTAAATCTCTATAATTTTCTTTTACACATAAGCCACGGGCTCAGGATGAGTTGTCATCATCATGAGCATTCCTCGCTCCAATTCTTCCATAACCTCCATCACCTTAAGAAAGACTCTTTCAAATTGCTTCGTATAAAAGCTCACCCAATAGGAATCCCTATCTACAAGCGTGGCCATACTATCCAAGGTCCTCCTTTCTCGAGATTGAGTTTGGATTAACCACTCTTTAGAAGAAACAAACTCACACTTGGCCTCCTTTACATTACAATCAAGTTTAACCACCTCGGCTTTGAACACCCTAGCCTCGTCTTTAAACCTACCATTTTCAATACGTAAAGCTTGAACTGAGCGTCTACTAGTCTGGTCAAAATCGATAAAATACGACCAAAAAAGTTAGAGGAATTAATAAAAATCCCTAAATGTATGGATTAAAGAAAGCATTCTCAACCCCTTTTTAAAGGAGATCAAGGTTGATAAAAAACAAAAAAAGGGAAAAAATTAATGACCCAAGTTCCTAAAAAACAAATGGGTAAGTCAACATTATAAATACATAATAAAAAAGGAAAACTAATTTTCCATTAATAAATAAAGTTGATCTTTTCATTTGATTTTTTCTTTTAACATTCTTACAAGTTCGGGCTCGCAACCACACAAATAGAAGTGCCTTCGAGCTCGAAAAAAAATGAGATCGAGTCATTAAAATTCAATGATCCCCTACCCACGCAACCTCGAGACCATCCTCACCATCAGAAGAGTACCAGCTTTCTCCTCATTCCTCCTCCATTAAAGGAACCTACATATATGGTGGAGTAACCGGGATGTCCAGAATGCAATAATAATATTTTCCCAGGTCCTTTTACTTGGTCTCAGTCTTGAAGGTTTCCATGGCCAGCTCGTACGCGCTCTTTACGCTCGATTCAAGTTGTTGAACTATGGCATCCACATCGACCTACACCTTACAATAGACCTCATCGGTAGAAGCCTCGGCTCTTCTCTGGGCTTCCCTTGCCCTTTCCTATGCATGCCTAAGAACCTCAACCTCAATAAGGCATTCAACATAATCATTCAGCTTGAGGGTGGCCTTTTTTAGCTTTTCCTCCTTATCAATTACCTCACCTTCCCACTTGGAAATTCTTGCCAACAACGTGGTGTATTTCAAGCGTGTAGACACATAGCTCTACTTCTCCTAAACTAGCTCATATTTTAAAAAATCCACGCTGTAAGACTTATCAAATTCATAGAGCATCATCAACTGAAGTAAACAATAGGTCAAACTAATAAGTCTCGAGCACATACTTTATATACACTAATTAACGAATAAAAACAAAATGCGAGATGACACACTTGACACATCTGGGGACGGATGCCTTGCTAGAGTCCATGCCCTCATAGATAGCCTCGCGCTGCTTCTTGTACAAAACAACAGAAATGTGGCTCATACAATGATCGAGGTGCTCTGGCCTCAAGCCTTGATTCAAGACTATGCCCTCTACATCAGTAGTAAGATCATTAAGGATAACCTTCCCTTCCCTTGAATCCTTTACATGATCCTCATATTCCTTGAAACCCAAGCAAGGAGTTAGAGCCACGTGTTGTTCTCGCAAGGGAGATACATGCAGGCAAACATTCAGAGGCTTGGGACTGAGAGCAAGCTCGTCGACCACCACCTTCTTTTTCTTCTTTTTCTTTAGCAAAGAAGGGTGATCTTTATGAGAGGACTTGCCTATTTTATTTCCCCTAGAAGAACCTTATCCAGGAGCCAAAGGTGTACCTATTGGAGTACTCCCCCTATGGGTATAACCTTACTCTTCATATGGGAAAAGATTTGAGCAACGATAACATCCATGGGATCTACAAAATAAGAGCAAGAGGATTTCACATTAGTCATGTCACACTAAAAAAAGAGAGGGAGAAAAGGAAAGTCATAGGACTAGTTCACCATCATCGGCCACTACTTCGAACCGACCCTCGAAGTTTGTAGAAGGAGTTCTGCATTTAGAAAGAGCCCGGGATTTAGGAGGAGCTCAAGGTTTACGGTTGATTCTTATAGGATGCTCCCCTACACTATGCCTCATCAATCCACATGCGAAAAAGTATGGGGTGTTTAACAAGGTCCTTTAATTGGTATTTTCAAGAAGATAGTTTTGGATATCAGCCAACCTTTGCTTCGTGTCTAGGTTCAAAGTCATGATTAAGGAAACCATATTCCTTATCACGATCTTAGTGTCATTCCAAACATTCCTTATCAACCTAGTGTCATTGGTAAGAGACTCCCACCGACCAAAAATGTAGAACTAAAACATAGAAAAAGTACTCTTTCCATTTTTTCTCGTTTTCAAGAAGTGATAGGTTTATCCCTTTATATAGACACTTGATTTCTCTCTCCAATCAATTGACATGCATTTATTAAGGGAGTTGAACGGTTCATATTCCAAGCTCGGTAATTACTCTTTCACCTCAAACTAGAGCCCGAGCTAAAAGAGTAGGGGGACTAGATGTTTGGACATTCAGACTGGCTCGATGCCCAACCGACGTAAATCGCCCAAGATGGAAGGTGAAGCACCCTGGATTTCCTACCCCTAAGACAGCTCGAGCTCAATGATAACCCAAGCTCAATGACAACTCAAGCTCAATAATAACCCGAGCTTAATGACAGCCCAAGCTGAGGTCGACCTCAACCCCTAATATGTTGTACTTTATGCCAATTTTATCCCTATAATATGTCCTCGACCCCTAATATGTTGTACTTTATGCCAATTGTATCCCTCTGATATGTAAATATGTGTACTCATTATGTAATTAACACATGTTTATATAATGTTTATAAATACATGGACCTCCTATGAGATCCACACATTCTGCTAATCATCTTAACTTCTTTCTAAGTTTTCTCTTTGTAAACCAGATCAATCCCAAATAGATATCATTATTAGCCTTCAAGCTTTTTCTTCTATTTGATTTGATATATCATTTTGAGTGTAATCAAAGGCATCTCAAGGGATTCAGAGGCCTAAAGCAAAGGATAAGATAATACCAAATAGATATCATTATTAGCCTTCAAGCTTTTTCTTCTATTTGATTTTATATATCATTTTGAGTGTAATCAAAGGCAGCTCAAGGGATTCAGAGGCCTAAAGCAAAGGATAAGATAGAGAGGCCTTAAATATTTTTCATATTAATATAAGAATAAAGGGTATTAGAAATTTGTTATTTTCGATAAAAATACACTTTAGTCTGTTACTAATTAGGTAACATAGTATAAATATGTTATCTCTTTTAAAAGTATCACATAAATCTATTTGAAATATTTATGCCAAATTTTTAGAGATAAAATTGACATCTTATAAAAACTTTATTTCCTTTTACCAAAAGTAATGAAAATAAATATTTAAAAAATATTTTTTTATTCATAACTATATCATAGTCCATCTTTTACAATAAATAGTCTCAATGATATCTTTTTAATATTTAATTTTATGCAATTATTATTTTAAACTATAAATTATTCTCATTTTTGAAAAAAAAATTTCATTATTTTTGGTAAAAATAATTATTATTTTCATTATTCTATTTTTTTAATCTCCATCATTTGTCATATTTTATGTGTGTGAGAAGATGGTATCATTATTAGACTTCAAGCTTTTTCTTCTATTTGATTTGATATATTGTTTTTATTAAACGAAATTAGTTACTTATCCACGTGTAATTATACATTATCTTATTGGTTGTTATAGGAAGTTTGTTAAGTATGAGATAGTTATAACAAAATACTTATGAGGGAGGATAGAAGTTCGAATGCACCAATAATATAAAAGTATTTAAAAATTAAAAATAAAATAAGTAAAGTTTAAACTAGTCAGACTAACTATCTGACGAGAGAACCTTAACAAACACAAATAAATTATTATCTAAATAAACATTAAGAAATTATTATCTAAACAAACATTAAGAAATTATTATCTAGACAAACACTCTAACAAATTTAAAATAAGATAAACCTAGATATGTTATTTATCTTTAGACGAACTCTAACAACTCTAAAATTGAATTAGTCTTGTATTTGTCAATTGATTTTGAATGCATAAAAAAAGGGTGATTTCGGGTGTGTTTGTTTGCTTTATACTAAAAGCAAATTTATACAAAAAAAAAAAAAAAAAAGGTTTTAATTAAGCCCTTTCAAGTATAATTATGTGCGCTAACGTGAACATATTCAATTCAACCGAAGTTCATTAAATAAATAAGAAATTACAAATTTTAAAAAGAATTAAAAAAAATTCTTAAAAGGTCAAGTCATGCACAAACTAAATTTGGACTACATTTTTTTTTTTAGTTCTTCCCCTGCTACCTACAAACCTATGTCTATTTTGAGTTTACGGGGTTCTTGTGAATTTCTGCTTTCTGAATTTATCGTTTATTAATTAATTTCAATTTTGAAATAAATATAATACGATTAAAAATTATTAAAGATTAATTAATTTTTAATTATCTACTTATATATATTATTTATGTTGAGGTTAAATTTAATGGTATTATTCTTCTTTTTCAACTAACTGTTCTATAATTGAATTAATTTCTTTATACTTGTGGCCAATTCTTATTTATATATAGACGTAACATGTATAGAAAGTACTTTATTATTTTGAGCTACATTTTTATAACGATTATGATATTTTTTGTTTGATTATTTTTTATTTTCACGGTCATTGGATTCATAATTATAATTGTTATTATAATCAATAGGTTTAAAAATTATTGTTTAAATCCTTTCTTATCATTGTCTATTGATTTTTTAAGGGGAAATATAATTGAAAAATTTATGAAAAATATAATAATAAATCAATAATAAATGGATGTAATTTTTTATTTTTCAAACATTATTTTTCCCAAAATTAGTGTGTTTTTTAGTTTTTGAGAAACCATAGAGCACTTTATATTAATTCTCTCTAGTTATTATTTAAACTTTTAAGGTTTATTTGCAGGTTAAAGTTTGAAACTTGCGTCTCAAACTTATGTCTCGTCTTATCGAAGAAAAAAGGCCCGATACTTAAAATAACCTTTTTTCCATGTAATATTCTGCTTCAAACTTAAAGTTCATTCTGTGCTACTCTTAAATCATATGAACAACAAAGATTCACTATTCACTATCTAATACTCGAAGCAATGAAAACAAATAAGCATTGGAAAATAATGAGACTATCTTCAAGGAAACGATAAACAATGTCAATTATTTCCACTTACATATCATACTAATTTCATCACCTATGAGTTACTAACAGGAGAACCAAACACCAGGAAAATACAAAAACTGGGTTTTATAACTATAAAAGGTTAAAACAAAGTAGCAGCAGCACCAACTCAAAACCATTAACACACACCTAGGGAAGGGTTAACTGGATCCTACTGCTTTCCACAGCTTCACCCACTCGACCATTGCATCCGCTGCTCGAGCAAATAATGAATCAGATTGTCCTAGCTTCTCCTTCACTTGTTTGGCAATCTCCAAAACACAATCCTCTGCATTAGCTGCCGATGGTTTTAACCTCAAAGACTGAAAAAATGGAACCACTTCCTCCATCAGCTTCACCCCTTCCCATTCTTTTTTCAAGCTATCAATGGCATTGCTCCTTTCTGTTCTCCATACATATGGAAGCCCACTTTTTACACCAAGTCCAAGGTGATCACAAATAACTTTTGCACACATTCCACACCAAATATCTTCCATTGTTTCATACCTCAACTTTCCTTCCCCTCCCAACCTCAAAGCTGGGAATAAAGCTGGACCCACCAACTCACGGTTGAAAGCAATGTTGATTCCACTCACAGACATCAAGGCTCTTGAAGGAATAGTCAGTACAGCATCCACATATCGCAAATACCTCTGACCTTCCTTAAGGGCTAGTGTTGGTGCATCATAGTCTGCCAAATTGAGCCACAGTCCACATGACAGAGCACATGTAACCCCACTTCGCAGGCTGAATGGGTAACCACGAACAAAGTCAGCTCCTTTTTGGTATGGATCATATAGTGTATTGAAAAAGAATGGTGTGGCTGGAGTTGTAAGGTTTGACAAATGCTGAGCCACTATATCTATAATGCAGCCCTTCTCGTCCTTAGCTGGGATGCAATCAACATCAACACAGATGATGTATTTCTTCCGGGATACAAGAAAGCCAAAATATCTGCATGAGTAACCAGAGAAGATAATGGAAGTAGAACCCACCATTTGATCTATGTCCGACTTCGTGTAGACATTAATGTTGAAGCCATCGGGGATTTGTAGTTCCTCCATAAGATCAGGGTCTTTGACTACAATCAAGTGGTAATGAGAGAATATTGGTCTCCATTCATTCATGAATGTTGTCAGGTCAGAGTGGATTGCTGCAATCACAATGTCAATCTCCTCATCCTTAACCTCAATGCTTGGGAGAGACATCTTCCAACAGTTTTAATAAAAATACTGGTTTGAAGATACTTATGAAGCCTCCTTAAAAATAAATAGATATTGTTTCTGCTTAGAAAGTCAAATGGCTAACTCACACAATTTCTAGCAAATTTAGAACTTCTCTGAACACCCTGCAAAGAATGTGAAGATCAGAAATAGTTGCTCCGGAATTAGCTCATATGTGAGTGACAGGACAGGAAAATTGAAAAACTCAAATATGACTTACTTGTAGGAAGTACAGGAATGAGACTCTGCCGGATGTTAAGTGCTCGAATCAATGCAAGAATTTCATCTTTTCCAGTGGCAATGAATAGCTTGAGAACCTTCTCATTCAGCTTTCCAGCTCTCAATGTTCTCTGGGTAAGTGGATATAATGAGAATAAGTACTACCATAAGAAGTAAACTATTCTCTGAGTGAGTAAAAACTGAAGATGAGTATGACATGCAGAATACCATAGGAAGGTACAGACACATAGAGCAGAGACCATGAGGAGCTTAAAACAACATACAGCAATTATATGACCAAACCAAATTTTGCAAATAACTAAGTTGTTTTTGTTTAAAAGCTAGTAGATGTGTTAGATGGATTAATAATAATAATAATAATAATAATAATAATAATAATAATAATAATAATAATAATAATAATAATAATCCTGAAAAAGCATATCTAGTAGGGTAAATGCATTCCAATAATTTTAAAAGTTGATTAAACACTTTTAGAAGGAGAAAGGAACTTTGGCACTGTTCTTCCATGTAAGCTGTGAAGTTAATTCATTATCTCTTTAGACATCTTACTACTAATGGAATTGAAGAATCTAGGCCTGCTGCTTTTAGGCATTCCCTTCAATGATTCGGAAGAAGCAGTGTTCGAGCCATCGATATCAGAAAAATTTGAATAGAAAACTGCCCATGAATGATGACAGTGGACCTTGTGCAAGTCTTTAAGAACCAAGGATCTTTTAATCTCAAAAGGTTAACCCAATGGGTGAAATATCTACTATACTTATAAACTCTATCATAGCATTATACTTAATCAAGGTAGGACATTATTCTTAACATTCTCTCTCAAAGTGTGGATTTTTGTCTCTCGTAAAACTCATCACTTTTTTTCTATTTTTAACCTATTTTATTAAATTCTATTATATTTGGGTCAATTATCTCTTATTATTTTTGCAAAGCCAATTTTTTTTTTTTTTTTTGTGAGGTTGGTACAACAACAGTTGTGCCATCAATTGATGCATAAGGCCACTGCAATGAACATGATTTAGACTTCCTAATACTTAAAAGCACGGTTGCATTAATATAATATTATAAACCTCAATAGAATAAATAAAAAAAATGAAGCATAAAAATACACAAAATATAAGTTATCATGATAATTCTAACAAGAAATACCTATAGTAAAATTCAAGCAGGAAATTAACCTAAAAAATTCTAAAATTCTAAACAAACACATATAGCACCTCAGAGCATTCGAGCTTGCAAATTATCCAGAAAACAAACCATTTCATAGGTCAAAGAAAAATGAAAAGTTCGGGGGATAACAAGGGACGTATTAGACATATTCATACTCAAAAATAACATAGTCATACAAAAGATATATGGAAAAGAAAGTAAGAAAAAAGAGGAAGAGAGTACCAAGAAGAGGTCCAGGAGGATGTGATCGGGAAGAAAAGAGAGATCGGACATATGAGAGAGATTGAGAAGTGCCGAGTCAATCGTAAGAGATAGCAGAGATGGCGGAGTTCTCATTCACTCTCCCCACTCCCTAAACAGCTATATGCCCAGAAAAGAAGAAGAATAGGTCCAAACCCAAATCAACGATTTCCTTTTGCTTTTGTCAAACTAACTTAAGAAAAAGTTTAATTGCGATCGGAAATATATGTTTTGATTATCAAATAAGGGATTTAGGTTTAAATTATAAATATATAAGGAATATAATTATTTTGAAAAAATAAATTATCAAATGCCGGTAAAAAGAAAATAGCAGACAAAATTCCCCTTCATGATTACATCTCCAACGGACTAATCATTGATCTCTCTGGGTTAAAATAAACACACTTAATTTTAAATAATTCATTTGTTTACTAGATTAAAAATATTTTTTTAAGTAAAAAATTATATATATATATATATATCGTACTTTTAAATATATAAAAAATATTTTTTTTACGTTATATAGAAAATAACATACATAAAAAAAATTGTTAAAAATGAAAATATATTAGTAAAAATACAACTAAACCTCAAAAAAAAAAAGACAAATGGAGGACCTGAAAGTAAAAATGATCCTTCCTAGCTCTCTGGTCATCCAAGCATTTGTTTTCAAACTGTTCAAGGCTGACAAAACCAAAACTCTGAGCGTGGTTCTATAGTGTTTTGTCAAATTCAAACAAGCTTTTGCATATCACAAAAGATAAGAATTATTTATGTTTGGTCGTAAGGAAGGTAAAGGAATCAAAATTAATTCTTTTTATTTGTATATTTGGTTGGACGGAATAGAAGAGGATATAGAATGTAATCGATTATTAAAAAAGAAGAAATTATAATTTTTTCTTCCTTATGAATCATAATTCCATTCTCATCCCATCAAAAAATTTCAATTTTATTCTCATCTTAAATATAATCATAAACTCAAATCTCAAATCTCAAATCATCAAACCCAAAATCCAAAATCTTACGCTCTAAATCCTAAATCCAAATCCTAAAACCCAAAATCCCAAATCCCTAAACCTTAAATCCCTAATCTCTAAACCCCAAATCTCAAAACACTAAACCCTCAACCTCAAATCCCAATTCCAAAAACCCTAAACCTCACATCCCTAAACCTTATATCATAAACCCTAAACCCTAAACCCCAAATTCCAAATCCTAAAACCCTAAAACTTAACCCACAAATATAAACCCTAACCCCAAATCCTAAATCCCTAAACCTTAAATCCCAAATCTCAAACCTCAAAACCCTAAAACTTATTTAGAAAAATAATAATTTTAATAATATATTTTCTTTTTAATTAAGTAATAATTATTTAAAAAAATAATGATTTTAATAATGTATTTTGTTTGATGAAAAAATAGTAATTAAATGACATTATTTGAATTTTACTAAATGTAGGGGTATTAAAGTAATTTATAGTTTTTTTATTTCATTCCAATAGCAAACTAAACACTGTAATCTTTATCCCGATCTTATTTTCAGTTGTTAAACTAAACAATATTGTTTCCATTTTAATTTATTCTCATTCTGATTCCGGTTTCGATTACATTCTGCGAACCAAATCAAATTAAGGTAATTATTTTCAAACCCTTAATTTTTTTTTATTTTTTTCAAAGCAATAACGTGTACTTACAAAGATATGTGGTAAATACGCATTATTGTTGAAAGTTAAGAAATCCAATATCTTTACAAAACTATAATATTATTTCAAAAACCCCATTTGTGTTTTCTGGGCATCCTCTGTTACTTTTGCAAGGGAATGTATTTTGAGTACTATGTTTCATTTAATATCATTAATAGATTTATAGGTTAAATTTTTTTTATCAATAGACTCATTTTATTATAAATAATTATGATTATTATAGGTAAATATATTTTATATTTTTATTCTTTTCATAATTTTACTCGTAATTTAAACTCATTAAAAAAAATGAGATATATTCATCTCAGTCCAACAAAAAAATACGTGGAACATGATGGTATGGGTTAACAAATTAATGGATTCTGACATGAGATAATGAGATATCACATCTCAATTAATATCTTTATTTTGAATGAACCAAGACTTAAACCCTAAAACAAATACGAAAAAATAAGTATATGTTGTTAATTTTCTCTTTTCCCTTTTTGAAAAGGACTAAATTAACAAGTAAATTGATACATAAGTTGATTATGAAGATAAGGCAGGAAAAGGATCCTTAAAAGAAACTCATTTTAGTGGTTTTGCAGGAGTTAATTCAATGGAGCACTTCCTTAAGAAATTATTCCCAAAAGTGCACAAGAAACAGCTTGAAAAATTGTTATAAAGCTCCTTAATTTAAGGAGCAAATTAAGGAGCAAAACATGGAATAAAATATGGAGTAAAACATGGAGCAAAACAAGGAGATTAATTCAAGGAGCAATTTAAGGAACCATTAATTTAAGGAGTAATTCAAGGAGTGAATTTTCCTATAAATAGATGTGTAATTGTAATGAATTAATCATCCAAAGTGTTCATTCCAATTGAGAGAAAAGCTTAGAGAGAAAAGCTTTTGTGAGAGAAAATTGAGAGTAATTTTCTTGGGTGTAGTGGGTTGTGAGTTGTGAGTTGTGAGTGTTGTAAACACCTTGTGTAATTTCTCCCTTTCGAGTTACAAAAGATCTGCCGGCCAGGTCGGGAGACGTAGCGAGATTGGCCGAACTCAGATTATCAAATTTGTGTGTTATTTTATATTCTTTTGCTTTCTCATAAGTTTGGCTTATCGGGAATTTGCGTTATTTCGACAATTTGGTATCGAGCTATTGGTAGTGATTTGTCAATTTTACGCAAGAAATAGTCGAAACAATTGAAGGAAGTCGGATTTTAGTGGGAGCAAATGGCCGCGGATGAAGGAAGAGGGTGAAACTCGAGAAATTTGATGGCCTGATTTCGGGTTTTGGAAAAATGCGGATAGAGGATTATACGTATCAAAGAAATCTATATCAACCTCTCTCGGGAAGAAGCCGGAGGCTATGAAGGAAGAAGATTGGAATCTTACAGACAGAATGCCCTCGGAGTTATTCGATTGACGTTATCCGTAATGTTGCTTTCCAACGTAGCAAAGGAAAAGACCACGGCTATGGGTCTTATGGTAGCTCTCTCCAATATGTATGAGAAGCCATCATCCTCGAGACAAAGTGCACTTGATGAGGCGCTTGTTCAATTTGCGGATGACGGAAGGCGCATCGGTAGCTCGACATCTCGATGAACTCGGCCAACGGTTACAGCCGGTTGAGTTCGGTGGAAATGAATTCGATGAAGAGTACGAGCATTGATACTTTTGTCTTCTGCACGGAAAGGCTGGAATGCTACTTTGTACTGTAGTAGGCTCGTCGGGAAACGATAAGTTGAAATTTGTGATGTTCGTGATTTGGTTCTCGGTGAAGAGATCCGACGTAGAAGACAGGTGAATCGTCAACCTCTTCGGTTTGCATACGAGTCGAGGAAGAAATTCAACCAAAAGAAATGGACGTGGTAGAGCCCGACTAGGGGTAGATCGAAAAGACGGAGGTCCAAATCCGGGAATCTAATAATTCCCGTAGGCTCGAAGACTATCGAGTGTTGGAATTGTGGAAGAAACCAGAACCTTACTGAAAATCGGTGCAAGAATGCAGAAGGACAAACAATGAGTGAAGGCGAGAGGCAAATGTTACTTCCACCTCGGGAGGAGACGATGCATTGATATCTTCTTTGGAGAGCGAGGAAGAATCTTGGGTGTTAGACTACGGAGCATCGTTCCATTGCTACTTCGCAAAAAGAATTCTTCGAGAAATATGTCCTAGGAAACCTTGGAAAGGTATATCTTGGTGATGATCAACCATGTGCTATTATTGGCAAGGTGTAGTGAAGATTAAGTTGAACGGATCTGTTTGGGAAGGCCGAAGGATGTCGGGCATATTCCGTCTCGGAAGGAACTTAATCTCGGTGGGGCGGTTGGCCGGTGAAGGCTACCTACAATCTTCCATGGTGATGATTGGAAGATTTCAAAGGAGTGCAATGAGGTTGCTCGAGGCAAGAAAAGTGGCACTCTTTACATGACGGTAGAGGCACGTTGTTCAATTACGGTTACGGCAGCGAGCAATGAAACACCAAATCTATGGCACCGAGACTAGGCCATATGAGTGAGAAGAGGGATGAAGATTATGCACCTTTCGAAGGAAAACTTCAGTGGTACGATCTACGGAGATAGACATGTGTGCGAAAGATTGCATACTTGGAAAGCAAAAGAGTCGGCTTTCGGACAAGTTGCGAGAATCCCAAAGAAGGAAAGGCTAGAGCTTATTCAACTCGATGTTTGGGGACCAACGACCGTCTCATCTATTGGTGGGAAACACTACTTCGTGACTTTCATCGATGATCACTCTCGGAAGGTATGGGTTTACTTTCTAAAGCATAAGTCGAAGTATTTGAGGCTTTCAAAAGATGGAAAGCTATGGTGGAAAATGAGACGGGTTTAAAGATCAAAAAGCTCGGAACCGATAATGGTGGTGAATATGAAGACACCCGGATTCAAAAATTTACTGTATGAGCACGGAATTAGAATGGAAAGAACTGCTGTGCACGCCTCGACACAATGGGTGTAGGCGGGCGTATGAACCAGAACGTTGACGAAAGAGCGAAGCATTCGTACGGTCAGTCTAGAAGCAGTGCAGGCGAAGCGATCGAACACGGCGGCTTACTTGATCAGCGGAGGCCCGAAATCGTTCCATTGGAGCGTAGAATACGGAGGAGGTATGGAGTGGAAAAGAGGTGAAACTATCACATCTAAAAGTTTTCGGTTGTGTAGCATTTGTGCATATCGGTGATCGGCGAATAAGCTTGATCCCAAATCCAAGAAATGCACGTTCATTGGTATGGTGAGGATGAGTTTGGCTACCGCATTTGGGATGACGAAAAGAAGAAAGTTATCGTAGCAGGAGATGTGATTTTCAACGAAGGGTGATGTATAAGGACATGCGTAAAATAGACGCCCGAATGACTCGGAAGCGAATGAGTCGGTATTTGCGGTCTGAGATGATGTCCCGGATACTTCCGCAATGAGAACCAATTGTAACAAGTCCTCAGCCCGGAGGAACTTGTTGGACAAAACACGACATTCGACACACCGCCTGACCTGCTGCTCCGGCTCTGTATTGAGAAGGTCTTCTCGACCTCGTAATGCCTTTAACAGGGAGATACATGAACTATATGTTCTTGGTGATGGAGGGAGCACGAATGCTATGATGAAGCTTGTCGGACTCGAGATTCCAACAAGTGGGAGCTAGCATGAAAGAAGAAATGAAATCTCTCATCTCGACGCATAGGGAACTAGGCGGAGTTACCTATGGGAAAGAAGTCAACTTCCTGACAAATGGGTGTAGGGTGAAAGAGGGCATGATGGTTCCGAGAGATACAAAGCCCGCCTAGTTGTCAAAGGGTTTCAACGTGAAGGAAGGAAGAGTTGACTACGCCGACATTTTTGCTCCGTTGTGAAGCTCGATACTATCGGATCGGTATTGAGTATTGTAGCCGTTGAAGATCTTCATCTTGAATAGTTGGATGTGAAGAGCGCATTCCTTCGTGGAGATTTAGATGAAGAGATTTACATGTACCAGAGAAGGTTTCTCGAGAAAGGGGAAGAAAGAACATGGTGTGTAGACTTAAGAAGAGTTTGTATGGCACGAAACAAGCCTAGAGACAATGGTACAAAAAATTTGGCAACTTACCTGAGGAAGGTTTCGAAGTGCAATGCTGATCATTGTTGCTACTTGAGAGATATAGGTCAGTTATATCATTTTACTACTTTATGTTGATGATATGTTAGTAGCGAGGTTCGGATATGGATGATATTAAAGGTTAGAAACTAGCGGTGTCGAAAGGAATTTGACATGAAAGACTTGGTCAAAGAAGATTCTTGGAATGCAAATCACTGAGAAATAAGAAGAAAGGATCCTTGCGGTTATCTCGGTCGAGTACATCAATCGTGTTTTGCAAAGATTCAACATGGGCGATGCGGTCGGTTAAGCGCGCCGCCGGCGGTCATTTTCGCCTATCCAAGGATCGGTCCCTCAGAACGAGAAGAAGAGAGAGAATTCGGCTAGCTAAGGTTCCTTATGCCTCGGCCATTGGAAGTTTAATGTACGCAATAGTGCGTACGAGACCGGACATTGGCCATGCGGTGGGAGTTGTTAGCGGTTATGTCAAATCCGGGAAAAACTCATTGGGAAGCGATCAAGTGGATTTTGAGGTATGCGAGGCACGAGAAAAGTGCTTGTACTTTAGTAAAGGAGAGTTAAAAGTACAAGGGTACGTAGACTGAGACTTTGGAGGTGAAGTTGATCGCAGAAGAAGCACCACCAGAGTTATATATTTCTTGTTGGAACTACGGTCATAGTTGGATGTCACAAATACGAGAAAATTGTCCTCTATCCTTCTGGTGAGTATGTAGCGATGAAGCTAGTAAAGAGATGATATGGCTTCGAGGTTTGTTAATTGGTGGGATTCAAACAAGAGAAGAATGTTCTAGTGATAGTGAAGTGCAAAGTCTGACACTTGGCGAAGAATTGACATTTCATTCTAGAACAAAGCATATTGGACTTCGTTATCACTTACGTGGATCTCTATTGGAAGATGATGTGTTATCTTGGAGAAGATTCAAGGAAGCAAAAATCCGGCGGATATGTTAACAAAGGTGGTGACTATTGACAAAGCTGAAGTTGTGCTGACTTCGGTTGAGTAATACTAGAGTAACGACTAGAAAGGCTGTGCATTGATCGAGGTGTGAAGACAGATTGAAATCAGTCTTCAAGTGGGAGATTGTTATAAAGCTCCTTAATTTAAGGAGCAAATTAAGGAGCAAAACATGGAGTAAAACATGGAGTAAAACATGGAGCAAAACAAGGAGCTTAATTCAAGGAGCAATTTAAGGAACCATTAATTTAAGGAGTAATTCAAGGAGTGAATTTTCCTATAAATAGATGTGTAATTGTAATGAATTAATCATCCAAAGTGTTCATTCCAATTGAGAGAAAAGCTTAGAGAGAAAAGCTTTTGTGAGAGAAAATTGAGAGTAATTTTCTTGGGTGTAATTGGGTTGTGAGTTGTGAGTTGTGAGTGTTGTAAACACCTTGTGTAATTTCTCCCCTTTCAGTACAAAAGATCTGCAGCAGGTCCGGAGACGTAAGCAAGATTGGCCGAACTCCGTTATCAAATTTGTGTGTTATTTTATATTCTTGCTTTCTCATAAGTTTGGCTTATCAGGAATTTGCGTTATTTCCCAACAAAAAGAATATAAAAACCAGTACTGCAAATTTAATAGCCAAATGCTGACATTGTTTACCTCTTCTATATACCTAGCAGCATCGGTTGCTTCATTTGCAGCTTCTGCTATTACTAGAAAAATGGGGCAGCAAAATCTCCATGCTAATTGGTGGGCTTGTGTTTCTTGTGGGATCTATTCTAAAATGGGGCTGTTATAAATATTTCAATGTTCATCATTGGTTGAATCCTACTTGGTTTTGGGGTTGGTTTTGCTAATCAGTTTTTATAAATCCCCATTGATTTCTGGTTTCTTTTGATTAAATTCATAAGTTGTACCCTAATCTCTTGGCATAAATTTTACTTTAATCCTGTATTTGTAATAAAAAAAAGGTACACTTCGATTTTGCATTTATGAAAAAATGTGGACTTTGATTTTTCTTTTTACAATTTAAAGCAGGACAAAAGTGAATAGTTTTGCATTAGCACGCCAGGCTAAAGTAAACATGTTAAGAGGGATTGGTTGAATTTTCGACGTGTTCAAAAATACAAAACCAATAACGTCCTTACCCATAAACATATACAAAGGTGATTGGTTTTTTTATCTTGATGAACTCAAATGCAGTCAGTTCCAATTTACTTATCAGAAATGGCACCATCAAATAGTAGAGGAGCTCTCAACATTGGTTTTCAAATGGCCATTAAAATTGGTATTTTCTAGTAGCCAACTTTGTCAACTATGGAACATCAAAGACAAAGGGTGGATGAGGATGGAGAGTTTCATTGGCTATTGCTGGTGTTCTTTCAATAATGATGACACTTGGAGCTCTCTTTTTACCAAACACCCCAAATTCCATCCTTGAAAGAGGCCAAATTGCAAGGCAAATGTTGATTCAAATTCGTGACACTGTTAATGTTGATGAGGAAGTTCGTGACCTTGTTGGGGCAAATGAAGCTGCAAAGAGAGTAGAACACCCATTGAGGAGTATTGCTAAACCTAAATATAAGCCTCACCTTGTCATTTGTTTTCTTATCCCTTTTTTTCAGCAATTAATTGGTATCAATGTCATTATGTTCTATGCTTTTGTGATATTCAAGACTATCGGATTTGGTGATGGTGCTTCTCTTATGTCTTCTACCATTTATAGACTATTTAATGATGGTGCCACCATTGTCTCCATAGTCTGTGTTGACAAGTTTGGTAGGAGAGTTTTGTTCCTTGAAGGTGGTTCTTGATAAGAGCTAAATTATTGCATTTTTGTTATGATTTAAATGTTGATATTTGTGTGAAAATTGTGTTTATTTGATTATTTAATCCACAAATGTCATTTCACGGATATTTCGTGTTTAAAGTGCAATTTCAGGTAAAATCATGATTTTGAAAAAGTTAGGGACAAAGTACAACGATCGGGATTCAATGAAAATAAAAAAGAGAACAAAATTTCAAAATTTGGAATTTCGCCGCCGACGAGAGTATTCTCGCCGCCGGCGAAAACCTTATGGAGAAAATGTTGAAAATCATGTAGGGAGCACGGATTTTGGCCAAGTGAATCTCGCCGCCGGCCAAATTATTCTCGCCGCCGGTCAAAGTATTCTCGCCGCCGGCCAAAGTGTCTCGCCGTCGGTCATATTCATCTCGCCGCCGGCGAAAATCTTGGCGAAAATCTTCCCGAGAGCACAAATTTTGGTAAACTCATCTCGCCGCCGGCCAAAGTATCTCATCGCCGGCCACGAAACACCAAAATTTAAGTTTCCAGAAATCTCGCCGCCAACGAGTTTCGTCCGAAAACACATTTTTTATGTTGTTTTGTTCCAAAATTGCCCCCCCAAACCCTAGATCTATATATACATTATGATGGAAAAAGAGCATAATTGAGTTATTTTTGGAGGAGAAAATGCAATTTTGGAGAGAAAGGTTGGAGAAGCTTGAAGGATCATCACCATTGTTGCTACCAAGTCTTCATCTTCAAGAGTTTTTCATCTCTTCTCCTTAGCTTTTATTTTTTGCATTTTATTCAGATTGTTTGTTCATGGATTCAATTGAGAATATGTTTGTTCTTATTTTCGTTATGAACTAATTCGTTTTTGATAAGGCTATGATGTAGTTGAATCAAGAAAATCTGACTTCTTATGTTATCGTTATATGAATTCATTGTTTTCAACTTGAGTATTTATTTCCATGCTTAATGCTTTTAAATTTCTGATCAAGATTTAAATGATTTGTTGCATTATATTGAGACCGAGAGGAGATGCGTAATGAATGCTTCTTGTGATAAATACTATATGTTGAATGCGAGTTTGACACCTAATGCATGATGTATGTGGTTATTTTAGAAATTTCATAAATCGTAATGTGCTAATTTGTGATTAAATCTTCATAGAAATATAGTTGGTTTTCATAGATAAGTAATTCTAATATAACTCGAGAGAGAGTATTAGATAAGTTTGGGTTTTTCAACCATCACTTCTAACTTTGATTTTCATATAACATGATTTGAAATCGGATTGAAATGATTTAACGAAATCAAATGCCTTAGCGTTTTTAATCATTTGTGAACAACATTAAATTTTGTTATTTGCGTTTAGTTTTATGTTAATCTGCTTTTAAAACAATTTCAAAAATTTGGTTTTCAAATAAAATTAGGATTAGTCAATTTCGATACTTAGTAACGCCATTCCTTGTGGGTTCGATATCCGTACTTTTGTACACTTTATTACTTGAACGATTCGTACACTTTCGAAAATATGCATAAAGTTTTTGGCACCGTTGCCGGGGAATGGTTTGATTTTATTAAAATCAATACTACCTAATCTTAGTTTTAATTTGAAGTTAATTTGCTTTATCATTGTTTCATTTTTAATTTTGTTTATTTTGCTCTTTTATTTCATTTATCATAAAAAAAAGGTAACTTTGTGTTGTTTTTGTGCTAGTTAATTTTCTGGTTGTAGGATTGTTGTATGAGATGTACAAGAAGCCTTAACCAATTTCCATTTGATCCAGATATTGATAGAACATTTAAGCATCTAAACCGAGAGAGAAGGCGTTCAACCTCACCTCCTAATAAACAATCAACTATGGATCCACCATTTGTTGAGGGTTGTGGAAATCATAGAGCTTTGAGGGATTATGATGTGCCTAATGTTGCTGGAACTACTTCGGGTATAAGGAGGCAAACTGTTCAAGCAAATAACTTTGAGATAAAACCATCCTTTATCCAAATGGTTCAATCAAATCAGTTTGGGGGAATGCCAAAGGATGATCCAAATGCACATATTGCTTACTTTCTGGAGGTGAGTGATCTTTACAAGATAAATGGTGTGTCTGAAGATGCTATAAGATTGAGGGTTTTTCCTTTTTCACTTCGGGATAAAGCCAAGGAGTGGCTAAACTCATTACCACCGGGATCAATTACAACATGGAATGAGTTGGTTCAGAAATTCTTGTCAAAGTTCTTTCCTCCTGCTAAGACGGAAAAATTGAGGAATGAAATCACATCTTTTACACAGTATGACCAAGAATCATTGTATGAAGCTTGGGAAAGATTCAAAGAAATGTTGAGAAAGTGCCCACATCATGGTATACCAATTTGGTTGCAAGTCTCTACATTTTATAATGGGTTGGTTTCAAACTATTGTGCAATGATTGATGCTGCAACTGGAGGGTCTTTAATGGGAAAAACACCGAAAAATGCTCATAAGTTATTAGAGATTATGGCGGAAAACAACAATCAGTGGCATTCAGAGCGGGTAATTGCAAAAAGACCAGCAGCAGTGCATGAAATTGATTCAGTGAATGCTTTGTCGGCTCAAGTTGTTGCTCTTTCAAGAAAGATGGATTCTTTGTCATCCAAATTCGAATCCAAACCAACTGTACAATGTGATTTATGTGGTGGAAAGCATGCTAGTATTGAGTGCCAAGCTGGAAATCCATTTGCTTCACCAAATGCTAAGCAAGCAAATTATGTTTCAAATTTCCAAAAACCTCAACATAATCCATATTCGAACACCTACAATCCAGGTTGGAGAAATCATCCAAATTTGTCATGGGGAAATAACCAAGGGGGGTTCAAACCATCATCATCTTCCTACCAACCCCAAGAGAAGAAACAAACAGATTTGGAAGGAATTTTGGGAAAGTTCATTGAGGAGACAAGAACAAATTTCAGAAATCAAGAGACAATAAACAGTGACATCCAAAACCAACTAGGGCAGCTTTCAAAGCAGATTACAGAAAGGTCTCAAGGATCATTGCCTAGTGACACAATAAATCCCAAAGAGCATGTAAAGGCTATCACATTGAGAAGCGGTAAAGAACTTGAATGGTAGGGGAAATCGGAGAAAAAGATGGAAAAATCTAAAGAAAAGCCATCAACATCCCAAGATGTTCAACCTTCCCCAAATGCGAAATATGAGCCTCATATCCCATATCCTCAAAGATTGAATAAGAAAAAGCTTGATAATCAATTTGATAAATTTTTGGATATTTTTAAGAAATTGCATATTAACATTCCTTTTGCAAAGATGTTGGAACAAATGCCCAAGTATACAAAATTCATGAAGGAAATTCTATCAAAGAAGAGGAAGCTGGGAGATTATGAAACTATCATGCTAAATGAGGAGTGCAGTGTAGTTCTTCAAAGAAAACTGCCACAGAAATTGAAAGACCCAGGGAGTTTTACTATACCTTGTACTATAGGAAGTTGCAATTTTGATAAAGTCCTATGTGATTTAGGAGCAAGCATTAATTTGATGCCACTTTCTATTTTCAGAAAACTAGGTCTGGGAGAAGCAAAACCCACTTCAATCTCTCTACAATTAGCGAATCGATCGGTGAAATATCCTCGAGGGGTAATTGAGGATGTTTTAATTAAAGTTGACAAATTTATTTTCCATGTAGATTTAATGGTGCTTGACATGGAGGAAGATAGAGGGGTACCATTGATATTGGGGAGACCGTTCCTTGCAACTGGAAGAACATTGATTCATGTTCAGCAAGGAAAGCTCATTCTACGGGTGCAAGATGAACAAATGACTTTTGATGTTTTTGAAGCAATGAAATTTCCAAGTGAGGTACATTCTTGTTTTCAAATTAACACTCTTGACAAGTTAATCTCGAAAACTTTTGAGGAGAGAACTCCATTGCTACCACTAGAAGCTTGCCTTGTGAAATCTGCAAAAAATGAGATGGATGAAATGAGGAATGATGCTTATGAGAATGCCCGAATATACAAGGACAAGACGAAGGTTTGGCATGATAAGCACATTTTGAGGCAAAACTTTGAGGTGGGACAAAAAGTGATGCTTTATAAATCCCATCTCAGACTTTTTCCAAGAAAGCTAAAATCTCGTTGGTCAGGACCTTTTCTAGTAACCAAGGTGTTTCCTTATGGAACAATTGAGATCAGTCATGAAACAAAGAGAAATTTCAAAGTAAATGAACAACAGTTGAGGTCATATTTTGACGAAGAATTTAGCAAGCAGAAAGATGACATAAAGTCTAGCTAATGACTATAACTTAAAGCGCTTAATGGGAGGCAACCCATCAGATTTGTTTTCTCATCTTTTATCTCATTTTATTTTAGAAATTTTAAATTCTGCACTTCATTTTATGATAATTTTATTTTTAATTAAATTTGCTTATTTTATTTGTCTTGCAGGTAAAAAATAAATAAGAGCCATTTGTAGTTTTTCTTTCTTACATTGAGGACAATGTAAGGTTTTGGTTGGGGTGCGGTAAATGGTAAATCTTTTCTTCCCTTCATTTTTATTAGTTTTGTTTGTGTGTTTATTTGTGTTTAATTTTGATTTTCTATTTATTTTTCTACATTTTGATTTAATTTCTTTTATTTGTTTATTGTCTTATTTTTATTTTTTATTTTATTTGCATTTTACTTATTTTAATTTGCACGTTGATGATAATAACGTGATTGTGATAACAAGTAGCTTTTAGAAGACATTAAATTTTGCTTCGGTTTAAAGATAATTTCAAATGTTGATTTTACCTAGTTGGCAACTCTTTTGGTATGTGGTATGATTTGGTTGATTAGTCTAAATGCTTAGAAAAGTCTTATGTGCGAATTTTTCATGGACATTTTTGTGATCTCAACAAACTCTAGAACTCATTTGAAAACCTCTTGAGGCTAAATAATTTGGAATTGCACTATTTAGGAGATGATGTAGGCCATTTTTGGATCAATTGTGTCATTTTAAGCCTACATTGTTATCCTTATATCACTAGTTACCTCTTTGAGCCTATTTAAATATATTGTTATCCTTACTTTTCTTTCTTTTTGCCTTCTATAACCTACCTTTTACTGAGCCAAATATATATATATATATATATATATATATATATATATATATATAATTCCTACCTTATTTGTTAAGAGCACTTAATTTTGAACACAAACTTTTCAAGAGCAATTGGAGTAAGGATGGAATAAAAACAAATAAGACATCTTCCACATATATTGGAAGAAATTGGTTGGGGATTGTGTTTAAAAAAAAGGAGAAAAAAAGGGCCTTCACACTCTAGTAAATAAAAGAGTGTTAGTGATGGATGTACTAAAGTGAAAGATTGAGGAAGAATTTTGTTTATCTTTGGAAAAATGGGTTATGATTGGAAGAAACAATTTGGGTTAAATGGTGTTACTCTTTTACTTAATTGGTTGTGTTTAATCTAATAAGTGCTATTATTTTTATTTTGACACTTCCCGTTCTTTCTTAACCAAATACCTAAGCCTAACATTACAAGCCTTATAAAGTCCTATTGATCCGAAGTGGTGTATTTTCTTTCATTAGTGGAGAGAGTTTTGAAAAGTGAGCCTATGGAGTTTGAGATTTCACCTTTTTGTTTGCGGATGTTATGCATAATATTATCCGAGCATTATGGCAATTGGTTTGTGGTTTGATGGATGTTTAAGAGTCAATAACAAAGTGAAATTTGCATTTGAGATTTCTTAAAGCTTAGGTGACATTTAATTATTCTATGTGTTGTGTGTTATTTACAATTTTGAGACATTTGTGCAAAATAATTTTTGTGTGATTTTATTTTTTTAAGTTAAGATAGTTATAGGTAAGATGTTTGTGGGTATCATCACTGAAAGCCCTCATGAGACTACAACTCGTCCTACTAGGGCCGCCTAGGGGTTTAAAGGCTTATTGCATACGCTTAATGTAATTTTGTAAATAGAATAAAATTTTCTTTGAAGTTTCTCTTAATGTCTCCTTTGAATTTATTAAATAGATCGCTTTTCTTGCTAGAGACTAGCAAGAAGCTGGTTGGGGTTGTTGATATGAGCTAAATTATTGCATTTTTGTTATGATTTAAATGTTGATATTTGTGTGAAAATTGTGTTTATTTGATTATTTAATCCACAAATGTCATTTCACGAGTATTTCGTGTTTAAAGTGCAATTTCAGGTAAAATCATGATTTTGGAGAAGTTAGGGATAAAGTACAATGATCGGGATTGAATGAAAATAAAAAAGAGAACAAAATTTCAAAATCCGTCGGCGAGAGTATTCTCGCCGCCGGCGAAAACCTTACAGAGAAAATGTTGAAAATCATGCAGGGAGAGAGCAGAATTGAGTTATTTTTTGAGGAGAAAAGGCAATTTTGGAGAGAAAGGTTGGAGAAGCTTGAAGGATCATCACCATTGTTGCTACCAAGTCTTCATCTTCAAGAGTTTTTCATCTCTTCTCCTTAGCTTTTATTTTCTGCATTTTATTCAGATTGTTTGTTCATGGATTCAATTGAGAATATGTTTGTTCTTATTTTCGTTATGAACTAATTCGTTTTTGCTAAGGCTATGATGTAGTTGAATCAAGAAAATCTGATTTCTTATGTTATCGTTATATGAATTCATTGTTTTCAAGTTGAGTATTTATTTCCATGCTTAATGCTTTTAAATTTCTGATCAAGATTTAAATGATTTGTTGCATTATATTGAGACCGAGAGGAGATGTGTAATGAATGCTTCTTGTGATAAATACTATATGTTGAATGCGAGTTTGACACCTAATGCATGATGTATGTGGTTATTCTAGAAATTCCATAAATCGTAATGTGCTTATTTATGATTAAATCTTCATAGAAATATAGTTGGTTTTCATAGATAAGTAATTCTAATATAACTCGAGAGAGAGTATTAAATAAGTTTGGGTTTTTCAACCATCACTTCTAACTTTGATTTTCATATAACATGACTTGAAATCGGATTGAATTGATTTAGCGAAATCAAATGCCTTAGCGTTTTTAATCATTTGTGAACAACATTAAATTTTGTTATTTGCGTTTAGTTTTATGTTAATATGCTTTTAAAACAATTTCAAAAATTCGGTTTTCAAATAAAATTAGGATTAGTCAATTTCGGTACTTAGTAACGATATTCCTTGTGGGTTCGATATCCATACTTTTGTACGCTTTATTACTTGAACGATTCGTACACTTGCGAAAATACGCATCAGTTCTCAAAAGTAATTCATATCAACCACAATTGGTTCTCAACTATATTTTCAAATTGAATTTATTTTATATAAATTGTTTAGATGATTTAAACTTGTGATTTGAAGTATAAAAGAACAATTGTTAGCAACACATCTTATTACTATCATATCGAAGACTTAATTATTCTTACTATGCATCTAGACCCTTTACATTTGTATGGATAATCTTGTTTGATTTTTTTAAAGGTCGTAACAGCATTTATTATAGTCATGAACTTTGACACAAATGGTCAAGGATCTTTCTCAAAATCTACGATTGATATCCTCCTGGTAGTAATATGCTTATATGTAGCAGAATTTGCTTAGTTTTGGGGTCTATTTGGTTGGTCAATACTAAGTGAAATATGTACTCTTAAGATCAGAGAAGCAACTCAAGCCATCGTCTCTCTTAACATATTCTTCACATTTGTAGTTCCCAATTTTTTCCTTTTCATGCTTTGTCACATGAAGTTTGGCCTCTTCTTCTTCTTCGTTGGGTTTGTCCTCATCAGGACAATCTTCATTTTCGCCTACTTGCCAGAAACAAAGAATGTCCCAATTGAAGAAATGAACAAGGTGTGGAAAGGTCATTTGTTCTGGGGCAAGTATATCCCAAATGATGCAATTAATGGAGGCAAGACTGAGAATTTTAAATCTGTATAACAATAGAGACAAGATAAAATGAAGTAGCTATTTTTTATTTGGATATGTTAGCTTAGCTAATCAGTCTTCCTATGTGTTTTTTTTTAAAATAGCTTCATGTTCATATGAACTGAGGAATTGTTGGGTTGCGACCTTTCCATTAAAAGAAATAAAGCAATCATCGAGCAGTATAGGGAATGAAATGCATTAGTTCTCTTCATGTGCATGCCTCTGGGTCACATGTTCCTTTGAATGTCGTGATTTTCAGTTTTCCTTTACTTCAACGTGTTTCTACCTAATGAATCGATAAATGGGGGAGAAAAAAAAAAGAATTATAATTTTGATTTTGATTTCTGCTCACACACTTGATCCTGCAATTTACAACCTTGAAAAATAACATTACGAATACTGAGAGGAAAGCCCTTTTCGACGTTTGAGACTGCCTAGTTTTACATGGGATTTTTCAGCAATTATAATTCACAACTTGAATATGACTGGCTAAAATCTTGATCCGAGCAATACATGAGCTACGTAGATTATGTCATCTTTAATTAGTTAATTTATAATCAAGAGTCGTATGGCCTCGCTGAACCATACGACTTGCTATTGTTCTTTGCAGAGCTGCAAGATGATTAAGAAATGAGCATACAAGACATCCAAAATAATCTGAAAAGTCAACTTTATTCTTTTGTCTGGAATCTGAGGGAATGTCCCTTTGTATGATTTCACTATGGTCACTTGATTTTGTTTTTCAATGGGGCAAATATAGCGTGGTCCACGGTCAGGCTGCACTTTGAAACTTCATGATCACGGATTTGCAAGGATTGAGGTTGACAAGAGAGCAGTGTTTGAAGGCATTTAGCCCGCTAAGTTGGATAGAACGAGCTTCTTGTATGTATATGTTGGATGCTTTAGCTTCAATCATCCTCTTACATACAAAGGACGTATAGAACAGACTTGTTAATTGAGAATCTTACTAGGCAACTGAACATTGACATATAAATATATATGGTGCGCAGCTAATTTGATACTCAAACACATCTTACAAAGTTTCCGCGAACAGCTGGTGAAAAAATGTTAAGAGAACTGCAAAACTACGCTCCTATAGCTTAATATATGCACCTGCATGTGTAATTACATGCAGAGTTTTAATAGACAGATATTTAAATATGCTTATGGTTGTGCAGCAGAAGCCAAAAACTTGTCATAACTGACCGAAGCTCCACGCACATGCTGCCAGAATTCCACATTTTGCGAACCCGTCGTGCATGACAAGTCCCCTTTACCAAAACAATGTAATAACATTTAATTCAAGCTCTATCCATTCAGCTTCAGAACTGGTTACAAAGTTTAGCCCACTGACCAGCAGAACTCACAACCGAGATGCTACCCCCATTTCCTCTTCTTCCACAACACGCAAGAAAATATTACTGGCTGCTTTAGCCGGGAAATGCTCAAAAACCATTCTTTGGTTCTAAAACCAGAGAGCTCCTGTTGCAGTATTAGTATAAAAAGGCAACAGACAGAACAAGGAACAAAACATTCTTATCTGAAAGAGTTTCCACCCTTATTCTGCATTACTATGATTTATCTCACCACATTTTGAAAGAAAACTATCTTTCCCTGATTGCATCCCCAAGGCATGAGAAAACAATCTCTTTGCAGCTCCTAGATGTTCTTTTTTATAATAATCCTCATTTGCACCATTTCTGTCCCTTCTACTCTGAGATCCGCTCACGCTACTAGAGACCTTGTCTGCTGCCTTGTTTTCTCTTGCTGAGGATGCTCGAATGTTAGGGTTGCTTTTCTTCACTTTATCATGCATGTTGATGTTTTTATCTGACAATGAAAGACTTTCTTGCAAAGCCTCAACAATCGAATGAGGCTGAGTCGTATCCTTGTTCTGAATATTAGATTCATCAGGTTTCCCTCCAGAACCACCAAAATCATTAGAAGTTGTAACTTGATCAGTTGAGGTCATTTTTTGGCCTAGTGCATGTGCAATCATCCTACGAGCAACTACTGGAACACTTCGTGGTTTCTGCTTGACCGGTTCTTTTACCTCTCCCAAATCCACTGAAAATATTCGTTCACGAGCAGCCAAATAGGCTGCTTCTCTCTCCTCAAGAGACTGTTGAACTGAAGGCGATTTTACCTCCGACACTGAGACAACATTTCAAATGTTCCAATCAGAACATTTCATTCCTTCGTACTAATGCAAGTTATCAATCAAAATAAATAACAGTGACAAGTGTCACCATCCCAACAAAATAATGAAATTAATCTATAATTCATTTATTATAGCAGAGATATTTTGAGTATTAAACTTCCTTTTCATGAATTCTTTAAATATCTAAAGATATTAAAAGAAACCCTAGTATAAGAGAACAGCTAATACAGACTTTAAAACTTTGAAAGGAAAGACATACCTATTTTATCAAATATAAGTAAAATGTCACATATAAAACTAAAGCACTATTGACCGACCGGGACATAGTAGAATGTATGATGACTTCGAAGGGATATAGAAATTTTACCTGGACTAGCATCTATTCTCTTCAATATTTTATGTGACCTTGTTGGGGATAGAGGCACTTCATACTGCCATAAAATGTCACTAACAAGAATTGGAGGTCTGCAATCCAAATACATAGATCATTAAAAAAGGCTATTCTCCTTTGTCTACAAAATGATTTCCTAGAACATTTTGGCAATGTTTAATAGCGCCAAAATATTTGTAGCAACAGTGACTGTCTCTACCTTAAGTCCCCACCACAATCTGGACCAAAAACTACTTACATCCTGAATTTCATTTGTACAAAAATTGAAAGATAACTAAATAAAAGTTAAGATAATCAAAGTTATGTCTTTCAAGTTGCATACATACATTGATGTCTCGGGACATCGCTCCAAGATTAAGTGCCGATCATCTCCTTCGCCAACTGATTCATGAATAAATCTTGCACAAATAAAGAAATTATAAAGACTATAAGTGTTGGTTATTTTCGTGGACAAAATATTTACTTGTAAATTTGTTTTTAGGCCTACTATCAAGTCTATCAAGAAAAGTCGAACAAATACTCGAGTTCCAGATAATTATACTTCAAGTATATCCTTGATAACTACGACACATAGGATTGCATTTATACATTTAATAACACGTGTTCATAAATCTAATATTAGTTTTTGTGCTTAAATATTTTTTTATGTATCTTAATATTTTTAAGATGTGATTTAAAAATATTTTTTAATTAAATATTTAAATGGGACTTGAATAATGAAGCCCAAAATATTTTAACCTTAATACTAGTAGGTTATTATTATCTATATATATACGCATAGGATTAGGGTTAAGGTGTCTACTGAAAAATAAAAAAGTTGCCGAAAAAAAAAATTGTCACAAACTGTAGTAGGCGTAGGCGAAGAAGAATTGCCATAAACTGTGGAATATAAAAGGGAAACAAAAGTAGAAGAAGAAAAGGAATTAATATATACAGAGGCGACAACAAAGTAATTAAGATGAGTATTCAAACAAATACATATTCACGCATGTATTGAAAAAAAAGGTGAGTATATTTTCTTGCGGCAAAGTAAAGTTAGTTAATATATATATATATATATATATATATATATATATATATATATATATATATATATATATATATATATATATAATTGAAGGTGAGAACCTTTACTGCAGAGAAATTAATTTATGATATATTAGTTGAATATTTGATTAATGTCTCATATTTATTACCTATTTATTTTTATTTTTTTTTTCATATTCATATAGATTATTTTATTATTAGAATCTTGGATAATTAAATCTAATAATTATACGAGTGATCATGATTATTTGATTTAATTATTAAATATTAAAAAGCTATTTTTAGTGAATTTGGGCTTAATCTTTTTGCTCTAGAATTTTCTAGTTGATTTGATTTAAATGACATATATTTCGAATCATTTAGTTAAGATTATTCATTGTTAAATCCGTTCTAGAACACACACAGACACTTGTGTTTTTTGTGCTAACTATTTTACAGTTGATTTGTGAATGATCTGATTTGCGGGGAACTTATTGGAAACTATGAAAACAGAACAGGGGCTCATAAGTAAAGTACATTAGGACAGTATCCTAGGGAGGGTAACATAAGACCGAATTTGTACTTGAACATTTGATTTTCATAGTGGAAAGTTAGGTGGTCCGGTGGACTGGTGGTTTTCCTCTTAGGTTATGGTTGTGGCCTAGGTTATTTCCGCCTAAAAATATCGTGTGTTATTATTTCCGCACTTTACTCTTACACACGATTACATGTCTGGCCGTTTTGTTTAGGTTATTAAATTATAAATTGATAAAAATTAAAAATAACCTATTCACCCCTCTAGGTTAATCAGGTACATATCTTATAAACTTTCAATTGATATCAGAGCCGACACTAGACACATTTAGTGAGATTGATCCTTAGGAACACACACACTTACTTATAAACCAAATAAAAGAAAGTGGGTCATCTGTTAGACCACCTCTCTTTGATGGGTTTAATTACCCTTATTGGAAAGCTCGCATGCAAGCCTTTCTCAGACAAGATGAAAAAGTCTGGGATGCTATTCTTGATGGTTGGGAACCACCTTCGGTAACGAAAGATGGTGTAACAATCATAAAGCCAAGAAGAGACTAGACCAATGAAGAACGCACCCTTAGTGGGGCAAACTAAAAAGGTCTAAGCTCAATATTTGCTACAGTGTCGATGGATGAGTTCCGTCGCATCTCCGACTGTGAGATTGCTAAAGATGCATGGAATGTACTTGTTCTTGCTCATGAAGGAACTTCCCAAGTAAAACAAACAAAATTGAGATTGCTAACATCTGAGTTTGATTCCATTAAAATGAGCAACAAAGAAAGGTCAATTCTATGCTCGCTTTTATGATATCACTAATGCTTGCTCTAACCTTGGTGAGAAAATTCCACAACCAATACAAGTACGCAAACTCCTAAACTCCATAACAGCTGACTACAAGATGAAAGTAACAGCGATAGAGGAAAGCAAGAATATGGACACACTAAATATTAATGAACTTGTCGGGTCAATCCAAACCTATGAGCTTTCTCTTGATCGTTCCAAGAAAATCAAGGATGTGGCATTCAAAAGCTCGACATCTCTGATAGTGATGAGGATATAAATGATGAGTCATTAGTCTCACTAGCACGAAAATTGAAGTTCCTGAAAATGAAGGGTAAACAAAATAATCAATCTAATAAGGGACAATCTAGTTGTTTAAGGGACCGAAAGTCAAGGGAAATCAAGCCTCCTAACTCTGATGGTAAGAAAACTAAGCTTACTAGTCCTCGATGCTATACTTGTGGGGGCTTTGGTCATATTTCTATAGATTGTGCAAACAATAAAAATAAATTTGGAAAAGCATTTAATGCTATACTCAATGACACGGAAAGTGAGCAGGATAATGCTAGTAACTCAAAAGATGATGACACTAACTATCGTGACTTCACTGTAACTACCAAAGCACACCACAATGACTCTAACTCTAGCTCAGATGAAGAAATGAGGAAATAAACTCCTCTTTCTTATTGTCTAAGTTTAATGTATCGAATTATGAAGAACTATTCATGGATTGTTTAGGTTCTAGGGAAGAGAGGGATAAACTACTTGTGGAAATAACTAAACTTAATGATATCATCAATATTCACAAAACAAATTCCTCTAGCCTAGAGAAAGATAAAAAGGAATTGTCTAAAAATATTAATGCCATGAATTTAAGACTTGTAGAAACCACTAAGGAAAACAAAAAACTTAGGCAAGAACTTAGTATTGCTAAAGATACGATGAAGAATTTGACCATAGGTGCTAAAAAATTGACCAAAGTCCTAAATTATGGAAAACTACATGGAGATAAAAGAGGTCTTTCAACACCTTCAACATCAAAGACCACATTTGTAAGGTCCTTAAACTCTACTCCTATTGTTACTACTTATGCACAAAGAACTATTGCACCTATGGTAGAAACAAATGTTAAGTTTGTGCATGTCTGTCATCATTGTGGTAGGAAATGTCATATACGACAAAAATGTAGATATTTGATGAATGCTCCTAAACTTAATCATTATTTCCATGCTTCACATAATAGGTCCCATAAGCATTATTCATCTATGCATGCTACATCATACTCAAGGATGAATGGAAATTATAATAACTTATTCAGAAATTCTACTACGAAGCATGAAGTCTTAGGTTCAAAGAGGCAATCAAAATTTAGTATTTTTAATGTTATGACTCATTATCATCATCCTGTTATGCATATTGCATCTTCATTTGGGATGAATGAGAAAAGAACAACTAAGTTCAAAAACATGCCTATGAAACCTAAGTTAGTTGAGTCCCAACCCAATGATATAGAGAAATCAAAATGCAAGAAAATGTGGGTTAAGAAAGGTTGTTTTTTCTTCGTCACCTGGCCATCTTTTATTCCTTCATCTAGGTATTTTTGTTAGAGTGCTTAAATGAACTTAAGTGAGCAATCTTTATTGTCTTTATTTTATTTATTAGTTAAACTTACAAAAACAAAATAGCATCTTTGTTTGGCCAACACAGTATTCGATTTATTTAATACTTCTATACACAATCTCATTTTTAGTGACTCAACTCATTTTGATATTTCTTGTATAAATTATTCTACAATTTTGGCTTATGCACACACATATTCTTATACATGTGATGATCGATGTTGACATAAACTTCTTCACATACTCACGAACACACATATATGTTATGCTTGAAGTTTATGAATTTTCTTGAAAGACTCTAGGACTTCAACTAATCTTGACTGTAAAATTGTGTTGAGTTATATTTCTTACTTGCTAAAACTTTACCGTATGGAGGCACCTAGTATTGAGAGGACGACCTACTGTGATGTGTGAAGCTACCGCAGTGAGCAGAGAGGACTACCCCACAACTAGTGTGAAAGTCATCATACTAGGTTTATGGCTCGTGCAAAAAAAAAAGAATAAAAGATTATGCAAAAAGCGATTACATATAAATCTTGTACATTGAATGCACAAAAAAAAGAGCCAATAGAGGTTAAAAAAATATCATTTACCTCATATGTATAAAAAAATACAAAAAAAAAGTCCTCATTTAGTAGATGTACTTTATTTTGTAAGATTGAAGACTCGATTATAGTTTTACATGATAGATGATAATTTTTTCTTCTGAGTCTTTCTTGATTAGTCGTAAATGAATTAATTGACATATTTATGGAGTTAAACATATATACTACTTTAAGTAAATGTCAATATGTCATTATATATGCGATGTGTGCGTGTGCACCTTTTATATTCTACTTATTTATTTATATGATAAATAATCAAAATTGGAGTTAAAAAATGATGAGTTCTCAATTGGTTGTGTGTTTGTTTGTAATTAAATAAGTTTAATACCTTATGTGGCTAGTTATGAAAATTAATAAAAAAATCATATTTTTATTCATTTTTATTTATTACCTTTTTAATTTGTTTATAAGTTAAAGAGTCATAGAACTTAGAGGGAGTTTAAAGTATATTGCATTTCTACATTACTCTACTTTTACATTGCTATATCTTTAGGAAGATTTTAGTTTCTTTGCTTTATCTAATGTTTTGTCCTTCTCGTATGTCAAAAAGGAGGAAAGAATAATGTGTTTAACTTCCATGTTTTTATTTTGTTATGAATATGAGGGAGAACTTATTTAATTAAGCTTAATTGATATGAATGCATACTACATTACTATTATTTACACTTCACTTATTTCTATATAAAATGAACTAATATACAATGAGACTTTCATGCCAAGTTGTCCTATACTTTGTCAATATTGTTTCAGTTACTTACAAGCTTGTCAAGTTGCAGCGAAGATGAATCTAACGGACCATAGGATAGTTCCACTATGGAGTCTGGGACATCGTTGTATTTTTATCTTATTTTTATAAGTGTCATGTAGTAAGTGAGAGGTTTTGCCACACCAAAATGCCAAAGGGGGAGTTTGTAAGGACTATCAGTGTTGGCTATTTTCGTAGACAAAATATTTACTTGTAAATTTGTTTTTAGGCTTACTATCAAGTCTATCAAAAAAAGTCGAACAAATACTCGAGTTCCAGATAAGTATACTTCAGGTATATCCTTTATAACTACGACACATAGGATTGCATTTATACATTTAATAGCATGTGTTCATAAATCTAATATTAGTTTTTGTGCTTAAATATTTTTTTTATGTATCTTAATATTTTTAAGATGTGATTTAAAAATATTTTTTAATTAAATATTTAAATGAGCCTTGAATAATGAAGCCCAAAATATTTTAACCTTAATACTAATAGGTTATCATTATCTATATATATACACATAGGATTAGGGTTAAGGTGTCTACTGAAAAATAAAAAAGTTGCCGAAAAAAAAATTGCCACAAACTGTAGTAGGCGTAGGCGAAGAAGAATTGCCATAAACTATAGAATAAAAAAGGGAAACAAAAGTAGAAGAAAAGGAATTAATATATACAGAGGCGAGGACAAAGTAATTAAGATGAGTATTCAAACAAATACATATTCACGCATGTATTGAAAAAAAAGGTGAGTATATGTTCTTGCGGCAAAGTAAAGTTAATTAATATATATATATATATATATATATATAATTGAAGGTGAGAACATTTACTGCAGAGAAATTAATTTATGATATATTAGTTGAATATTTGATTAATGTCTCATATTTATTACCTATTTATTTTGTTTTTTTTCCATATTCATATAGCTTATTTTATGATTAGAATCTTGGATATTTAAATCTAATAATTATATAAGTGATCATGATTATTTGATTTAATTATTAAATATTAAAAAACTATTTTTAGTAAATTTGGGCTTAATCGTTTTGCTCTAGAATTTTCTAGTTAATTTGATTTAAATGACATATATTTCGAATCATTTAGTTAAGATTATTCATTGTTAAATCCGTTATAGAACACACACAGACACTTGTGTTTTTTGTGCTAACTATTTTGCAGTTGATTTGTGAACGATCTGATTTGCGGGGAGCTTATTGGAACGTTAGTTTGGAAATTGTTCACGCTAATATTGGAAACTGTGAAAATAGAGTAGGGGCTCGTAAGTAAAGTACATTAAGGCAGTATCCTAGGAACATATGACCGAGTTTGTACTTGAACATTTGATTTTCATAATGGAAAGTTAGGTGATCCGACGGACCGGTGGTTTTTCTCTTAGGTCATGGTTGTGACTTAAGTTATTTCCACTTAAAAATATCGTATATTATTATTTCTGCACTTTACTTTTACACACGATTGCATGTCTGACCGTTTTGTTTAGGTTATTAAATTATAAATTGATAAAAATTAAAAATAACCTATTCACCCCCTCAAGGTTAATCAGGTCCATATCTTATAAACTTTCAGAAATCATTAACTTCAACAAAGGCAGCAAATGTACAGATATATTTATACCTATAGAAAAGATTGTAGTCTTCCAATAAACATATCAGGGTGACACTGCAGATAATTAAGGTAATAAGCAAACAAAAATATGTGAATAATATACCCAAATATATCTGCAAGACGGTGCAACAGAAGACGGTTATATGAATTCATGGGTTCTAACTCCAAGACCCCATCAGAGCTGTAACAAAAAATTGTCATTATTGTTACTTTCAACAAAATAATATATTGGAAAAGCACGTCGTAGAAGTTTGACTGTTCATCAAATCAACTTGGTGATCTAAGTAATTGACATAGTAAAGAGAATTAGATTAGCACCACAACCTGGTATCGGACTGAAGGAAGTGAACCAGTTCCCCTTCTACTGAGAGAACAAGATGCTTGCAAGGAAGATTGTCCTTGACAAGAAAAGCCAATTCCTCAACCTACAGTTTGGACATATTTGTTTGTTGAATTCAATAAGTTTCAACTGTTCAAGATATACAAAAACATGAACTAGTAACCTGATGAGGATAAAGAATTCCCAATCAGTTCAAATGGGTTGTACCTACTAACAGTTATTTACATAAACACGAATCATTTAGATAAAAAAGAATGATTTATACGTTATTTTCAGAACACAATTTGAAGACATGCAGTTCAATAATAGATGCTCTGTGAAAACATAACCCAACACAAAAACAGTGTAATACCTCTCTCTTGCATATCATGGAATTAGACACCCAACATAAAATTCAGTATTTCGACAAACCCTAAATCGCATAAGAAACAAGCATACTAGCATTTTTAGAAAGAAAAAAACCGCCAATTATGGTCAGCAATCACAAGTGACGCTACAGAAACAGATATACCTTCTACAAAACATTTATAATGAATAGATTAAAAAGAGAAAGAACAAAGACGAAGCTTTTAAGAGCTAAACTTTCCAAATCCCTGTTTTTTTTAGTTCAATAAGCGCGAAATTAACATAAAAGGTAATAACTTTATACAAATAAGTAACACCCAGACAAAACCAACTCAAACATCACAACAAATTACGAACATAATTACTATATTGAAGCTAATTGGGCAAAGCAAGCAATAAAACATCGGAGGGGGATAAAAAGTAAAACCAAGGTTTTATAGAACCAGACAAACAGGAAAAAGAGACCATACCATAGCAAATTCAGTCATGCTCATCTTTCAAATAATATCTAGAAACGTTCAATAATTTTTCAAGACGGAGGAAAAACTAGGTCGAAGAACCGGAAGAGCCGATTGTCATATCGGTCAGACTTTTCTTCAACGATACGAATTTTCTCTTTCCGTCGTGTCTCTACTGCTAGTGCGCAATGCCTTGTGCTAATTTTTTGTCTCCATAAGGAAAATAGCGTGTTATCACTAGCTGTTAACGTTTGATTCTATCACCGACTAACTATAATCTGCCACGTCAACCTTAAAAGAGAGGCTTATTTATTTATTTCGGTCTCTATCCAATATTAAAATTTGTTCATAACAATTTTTAAAACTTTTTTTGTCCAACTATATTTTTATATAATTTGATATGATTTATAAAAAAATAAATTTTATTGTTAAATCATTAAATAAATCATAAAAGAAATATAATTTATCACTTGGAGACCAAATTATGATATTATATTTACATGTCTTATAAAAAAGTTTTGATATCATTGAACTAAAATTTAATCATCAATATTTTAAATAAATTTAAATTAAACTTAAATTTTTATCAAATTAATTTAACAGTTTTATTATATTAAATTTAATAACGAAGTAGAAATATTTTTCAAATTAGCTAGAGTTTAATTTTATTAAAAAAATAGAAATTTATTTAAGTATTAAAAAGCAAAAGACACCTTATAAGGTATAAATTAATAAGAAATATAATTAACTCTTCTCAAATCAAGTCTAAATTTTTCTTGCTAAATTACAACCCAAACTTAAAGTTAACACATTTTAATTTATAATAAATTTTAATTAAGATAAATAAAAGGATAAAAATAAAATTAAGTTAATAATAATAAATATTAAAATTATCTGTATATAAATCTAATTGATAGTATATAAATTAAATAAAAGCTAAATATTTAAAGTATTTTTCAATCACATGATTTTAGAATTATTTTATATTATATATTTTATCACCTCTAAAGATTACCAAATATATAAATAAATGTATCTTATTTAATAACTTTGTTTACAAAAGTTGTAATTTATATCTTTATTTGTTAAAATTGTTTATAAAAAAAAAGAAATATAAAAATAATCAATATATTATTATAAATAATATATATATATATATCTAAAATTAATTTTTTTGTGAAAATTTAGCTAGGATTACAATCCCATGTAATCCATGACAAACCATGTCTTTATTTATATTTAATTCTCATGTACACGTAATTAAAATGTTGATAACTAAATTATAAATTTTATAATAGGAGCTAATTACGTATTTTGATATATATTGGATATTGAATAATCTTTTTTTCTAGTAACAGCGTTGAATAATCTTTTTTCTAGTAACAGCGCTTGTAATAATCGTCTCTTTCATGAGTTTCTATTTGTATGTATGGATTGTTATTAACAGTATATTCATATATTAAATTAATTTATTTGAGTTTATGTCTTTAATCTTTAAAGTAGTAATAACTCTAATAAGAGAATAAATAAATCTAAATTTATATTTAAAATAAAAAATAACAAAACCTATTCAAAAGCATAGCGAAAATCGAACTAAAAAGTCATTAATAGAAATAAATCTACGGCATAAATAAATCATAAATTATAGATATTTTATTAAACCAAACAAAAAATAAAAAATAAACCTACCTTGAGAAAGAGACAAACTCCAATAACAGGAGAACCCTCTATGGTTATCACATATAGAAAGCAAAAGCAAAACAAAAAAAAACATAGAGAAAGAGACAAACTCCAGTAACAGGAGAACTCTTTATGGGGTTATCACATATAGAAAGCAAAAGCAAAACAAAAAAAACACAGAGAAAGATGATAGAAATGATTGATATCAAATTAATCAAAAAATGAAGTGAATTATAATCAAGTGTAACTCATCAAATTAATTTAAAGAAAATTAAAATTTATTAAATTTAAAAATATTAATAATTAAATTACGTGAATTAAAATATATAGGAGATAATTTCATATATCACACGAATCAGTTAAAGCATAATCCTGATAAATTAATCATCTTATAGATCAAGCCTAATAAATGTCTAATCATCGTACAAGTGTGAAGGTAATATAATTATCTTAAAAAATATAGGAGTCTAATAATTATCTTTTAGTTATTTTAAAGTTATAAATGTCCAAAAGTTATCCCATCTATTTAAAGAGATAATCTAACAGATAATAAAAGATTTATATATATATATAATAGATCTCTACAACAAATAACTCTCTATAGTAACTGTTTATAATAACTTAATCCTCATCATACAAAGATAAGCTAACAGGTTTATTCTTTTCCATATATATAATCACATGTGCATAATATAATATATATTTAATATCAAATATCATACATCTCATAGGAGAAAATCATAACTAAATACTTTATTTTCATATAATTATTAGAGCGAGATTAAGATCTCTTCTAACCTACATCTTATAGTTACTCACTTAAGGATCTTAAGGTCGAAGATCACCCCTTACAAAGTGATTTAAGGTCTTAACAGTTTGTTCATTTTGTAGATTCTACGTAAAATAGTTTTACTTGGTATTGACAAAAATTGTTATCAACATTTGGCACCATCTTTGGGAAAGAAGTATGTTCTATTTGGTTGAAAAAATTACAAAATTGTAAAACTCTCTAAAATTTCTCCAAGTTCCTGATCTACTAAGAAAGAAAGAAAAAAGATTATGGACCTTAGTAATAATATTTTCTGGAGAGAGAACATAAAAATCTTCTATCTCCTTTTTTCATCTTTTTTGGACTCGTAAAAAGATTCATGGATCAAACAACTAACTTTATCTCTCAAACCCTGTTAGCTTGTTAGGAGGTCCAACTTGCCAACAGTAGGCCATCCTTCTAGTTCGACCGTAGCTTGTCAAAAATTTGAGCGTTCCATCTAGACCTACTCGACTACAACGGGCCAAGTAGGCCAAAAAAGCAAGGCAACTCGAGGATATGATGGCAAATACACTCCAAGCCATTATGGAGCATTTGTTAGGACCACAGGTTCTTAGACCAGTTGTGATCCTAGAAGATATTCCTGAGGCATCTTTCAATGCCTAAAGTGCTCAAGGCCAAACCCAAGCCATCCAGGATTTAATTGGCAAGTTGATTGCCCATAGTAGGACCTTCATCTCATGAATGGCCATACTTTATCAGTTCATCATATATAGCCATCCGACCTTGGACGCTAGATCACAGTTCTACCGACCGTATGTTCTAGGTCATATAGGACTAATCCAAGAGGCTTTTGTGCATCGCGATCTATGTGACCATCTTCAGGCATGCCGGCAAGGACACTTTGTTTAAGCCAGCCATGACGATCGAGCAACCTCAACAAAAAATGATCGCCCAAACATCTAGGACGAGATGCCAACTATTCATTATCCCATCATTGACAGATTTGTTGAACAATTACAAGATTCGATAGAGGTTGAACCGAGGCAGACTTCCAAACTTGGCAATCTCTATTGAGTCCATTTTCACGCTAGAAATTAGAGTCATCCCATTTTCTGATAATTTCAAATCGACTAACATAGATACATATAACGACATCAAAGACCATTTGGAACATTTGAAAAATTTCAAGGACTAGATGGATCTTTATACATGTAGTGATGCTATAAGGTGTTAGACCTTCCCGTTCTAATGCAAGTCGAGTGCTAGTTGTTCGTACAGTGGCCCAAGAAAATGAAAAATCATGGTTGGGATAAATCACAGTATTGTAAGTTCCATAAAGACACCAGGTACTCAATTAAAAATTTCCAAGAACTGAAAGATGAAATTGAACAACTAGTTAGGAAATGGTACTTGGGAAAATTTATTCATAATCCAAGGCCACAACAACCACATCCATCACGGCTGACCTTCTTACATAGAGAAACAAATCAATCTCAAGGGCAAGTAGTCTGTGTGGTTAGAGTTATTATGAGATTCCTATTTAAGATAGTTCTAATAACATCTGTAAAGCCCTCATCCGTAAGGCCATCTCTGGCCCATAAATTTTAGAAATTGTTATAGGAAAAGATCCTAAACTTATAGGTTTATATATAAAATTTTCTAAAAGAGAAGCCCATAGGTTGATCCAACCTCTTATGGATTGTCTGGTAGTCACCCTACAGGTGGAAAACATCACTTTCCATCGAATTCTAATAGATATTGGCAACTTAGCCGACATACTATTCTCTGAGGCATGGAAAGAATGAAGCTTTCTCATCCTCTCAAGCAAGTAACTACTCCTCTGATTGAATTCTCTGGATTTTCACTCATCCCAAAAGGTAGTGTGACCCTCCTAACCACAATTGGGCAAGGCACCAACACAATAACAGTTATGGTGGACTACCTATCCATCCTTTTATAATTGTATCTTGGGTAAGCCTTTATTACATGGGGCCAGAGTTATAGCTTCAACCTACCACCTTGCCCTAAAGTTTCCAATACATATGAGAACAAGAGTAGTACTTGGAAAGAAAAAGGTAGTCATAGAATGATATGCTATAGGAATTCGAATGGACCATAAATAAAAATGTTGTTAAGCTAGAGTTAGAAAGTGCTCACCCATTGAATTTGTTTTTACTTAATATTTTTTCAATTTTTATTATTGAAAAACTTATTTAAAATAAATAACCTTTGATGGTTATATTTCAATTTCTCATCCTAAGATAATTTAAATTACTTTGCATTTTAAATTTATTATTCTTAATAAAGGGAGCACTTAAGATACATACATTTTTCTACAAATCAAAGATCCTTACTTAGATGATTCAACAGAACAGAAAGTCTACAATTAGATGAAAAGAATACCTGAGCTACTTGGGTTTGAAAAAGTCTAAAGCCCTCAGTGCCTTACATCTAGCCATGGATTGCACCCCTACTCATGTAGCGAATAAGAAGTAAACCCATAGGTGAGTATTGAATCTTAAGGCCCAGACCACCAAACCGACTATAGAAGCTGGGGGTGACTAAGTAACCCTGAAGGATACAACCTGCTTATAAGTAGTATCATTTGGGTCCAAGCCTACACAAAAAATGTCTTAACTTGGTTTTATGACTACTTAATTAGACTTAGATGTTGAAAGGAGGTTGTGGTTCGATAGTCATGCCACCTTGGTATTGAGTAGCCCTCAATATCTCGTTGGGACTGTACCTCTACAATAAGCAGTAAATAAGAAACAATCCCACGGAATGTACCCCTGCAATAGGCCTAGGCTACCTCTAGACTAAGAAAATCTAGAGCCATCGATGTAACACAGGTGAGTATTATGTCTTAAGGTCCAGACTGCCATAAGATTAACGAAAGTTGGACATGTTTAGTAACCTTAAAGGATGAACCCTTCTCACAGGTTATGTCGCTCGGGTCAAAACTAACGTGAAGAAGCATCCCAACTTATGAGTCCCAAACCCAAACTACCTCATGGTGAAATTGAGTGCAATAAAAGCCCTAACATCCAACCAGAGCATACACCATTCCCAAGGCAATGAATAAGAGGTATCCCAACATGTGAGATCTATGCTTTCAAGGCCAAGCCATAAAATTATTTTCAAAAGGTTAATATGTTAGTAATGTGATCCATGTCATAGCTAACACCTAGAATAGCCTATTACATTTTTTCCCTTGAGTTGGCCATAGATCCTGAAAAATAGCCATAGCTTACAAGTTATACCACTTCAGGTCTAGAAACTATATTCAAATTCCTACAGCATACTTAAGCCTATAAGGCTTCAATAAGCGAGATGATAAGTCTCCAACAAAGCGATAAATAAAAATTTCTTATGTTGAGAGCTATCTTATACTTGGACCACTTGAATAAGTTCAAGTGCTCCGAGTAGGAGGGCTGATAGATCAAGAAGCATAACTAAGCAACACTTGGATCAACAAGTATCCATTAACTAAACAAAATTCAAACAAATAAAACGAGGCCTAAATAGAAAAGTAAGGCCATAGGTACACGTTAAATGTCATCTAAATTTCAAAACCACCAATTTCTCAACAGACTCAACATGTGGTCTAAAGATTAAACCATCATCTAGCTAGATAGGCTAGGACTAGGAGGTACGACTAGCCAAGAATGCTATCGGCCATCCAATGGGGTGGTTGGTTAGAGGTGTGACTGATGAAGCAAAAAACGGCATCGCCGATTCTGCCAATACTTTGGTTTTATATTTATAAAACTCTCGCAAGAGCACGAATCATTTCGTAGAAAATGATAAGTATACTCCCAAGGTCGATCTAAGGAAGGAATATATGTGGTTTTTAATTTATTATTCAAACTTTTAAAAACGAAATTAAATCCTAAACATCCTCTCATTATAGTTTGGTTTTTGTGTTTCTAATCTAATAACATAAAAATAAACATAGATAAAGATTCAATAAACATTTATGCAAATTTTATCATTTATAATAGTGGAGTATTTATGGATATAATAACTAGTTAATTATGCTTGCTCATATTATCTAGGTTATTAAAGATATAAATTGATATTTTTTGATTCTCTCTCTTTTATATGAATACCACCTTTGGTGGGGTTAGATATTCTTTGTTAAGTAAACAAATCAATTAACACCTATGGGTGGGGTTGATAACTAATTTGGTTAATTAAATTAATTCCTTTTTCTAAGAGATTGAAAATAAAACATTTAAATGCCACTTTTGGTGGGGTTAGACAGTTTAAATTTTATTCAAGGTGTCCAAATTAAACCTAAGAATTTAATTATCCAAGAACTAACTTTTAAGTTTTAAAACCACTACTGAAAACATGTTGTCAATACATTTTCACATAATAATTTTATAAAAACTTTTGAAATAGAGCTTCACTCTAACTACCGGGCGATTGTACCAACAAATAAAAGAGCACTACTCTAAATCAGACCGGATAACTAAACCTTAAAATCTAATTTTTAGATTTAAGTTTGTAACGAAAAATAATATATTTCTCTCTAACATTCTTAATATAAAATCTTGAATAAAAATAAAATTAATTCATTTTAGAGATTTTTACCTATTTAATATTTCGCAAGCATAACAACGTTATTATTATATCATGTTTACAAACAGCCAGTAAAGTTAAATTTATTCACAGACAAATTAAATATAACATGTAAGAATAAAGCATAAAATATAATTGTAAAGAAAATAAAATCCTTATAGTACTTCGATGCTATTCCCGTTGCTAGAAAACCTCCAAACGGAATTTACACTCTCATTTATTGAATCAAAAAGCAAATAAATTACAAAAACATAACTATTTCTTCTCAAAAAGAGAAGAACTCTAAAACTAAGAAAAACCAACTAAGAAAAGCTAAAAACTAAGAAAAGAGAGAAGAGAATGTGTTTTGAGGTGTGGTATGAAGTGAAGAGAATGAGGGTATTTATAGGTGAAGATGGGTAGAAAAGTGGGTGAAAAAATGGTGGAAACACAAAGTAGTGAAATTGATGACATCATTGATGACGTCAACATGACGTGGGGGGTTGCGCGCGAGATTGGGCGCGGTTGGGCAGTGCGGTGGCGCGATTTCCTCCTTGTTGACATTTTTGACATTTTTGGCCCATTTTGTCCAATTTTTCCATATTTTTTGACCTTTCCTCATTTATTTATTAATATATTTGTGATATATTGCTTCCAGTATTCATCTTTGAGTCTTCAAGTTACATTTTTAAGCGAAAATAACTGAAAAATAATAAAAATACATGTGATTCCGAAAAAGATAAATTTATATAAATATATGATAAAACATATATATATATATATATATATATATATTTAATCAATTAATGTGCATAAAATCATGGTAATTTTAGTGATTTTTTATTACTCATCAGTGACCTATTAGAAGTATGGCCGATCAGGAGTGTGATCGCCCAGGAAGTGGCTGACTAGAAATCTCATTGTTGGCCAAGAAATGACCGACCAAAAGTGTGACCGATCGGCTAGGGTATGGCCAATAAGAGGAACATTCCACGTGCATTCATCTGACCAAATTGGGTCTTTCACATACCTCAGGCCCATCCACTACTACAATATATACATATGGTCTCAGACCTATAGCCTCGATTTTTTTAAAAACCGAGGTCATAGGGTTTTGATCACGGTCTACTAAAAACCGAGGCTATAAAATATGTCTATGGTCTCGGTTTGTATTAATAACCGTGGCCATAAGTTATATCATTTTTTTTATTTTTCTGTTTTTTTTCTTATATATATTCCTATTTTTTTTCCTTTCTCGGCATCTCTTTTTTTATTTTTTTTATTTTTCCTTTTCTCCCAGCCTTTATTTTTTTATATATCTATCTCCCACGCCACCGCTTTATTAATTTTCTCTGTATATTCATTTTTCCGTAATATTCTCGTTCACGGGTCGCCTCTCCTGGTATCTTCTTCTTCCTCTTCCCATATCGTGCCATCTTCAAGTCTCTTCTTCCTCTTCCCAGCTTTCTGGTTTGCTGGTTCGATGGTCGCTATTCGGTGGTCACTGTTCGATGGTTCGTTGGTCGCTAGTTTAATGGGTCGTTATTCGATGGTTCACCGTTCACGGGTCACTATCTCACGGTTCGATGATTCGTTGTTCACGGGTCTCTTTTCGCTGGTTCGATGGTTTGTTGGTTCGCTGGTTCGATGGTTTGTTGGTTCGATGGTTTGTTGGTTTGCTGGTTCGATGGTCACTAGTCGGTGGTCGGTAGTCGCTGTTCGATGTGTCTGCTCGATGGTTCGTCCGGTCGTTGATTCCCGCTAGTCGCCGGTTCGATGGCTCGTTGGCTCGCCGGCTCACGGTCGCCAGTCGGTGGCTCCATGGTCGTTGTTCACGGGTCTCTTGCTTTGATGGTTCATTGGTCGTTGATTCGCTAGTCGCCGGTTTGCTATTTTGTTGTAATTTCTTACCATTCTCGTTTTTAATTACCTATAGAATATTGGAAACCCTCGATACGTGTTTTACATGTTCTGCACAAGGTGGCTCCAACCGAGGATAACAAGGTGTTTCATTACATAACACTTAGAAACAGATTCTTCTTGATTTATAGTTCGTGGGTTGTATGTCAAAAATAGTGATTATGAAACGTATGTCGTGCGGTAGGGGCGTGGTACGATTGAAATTGAATTTTCTCGATGTTTTTAATTTATTATTCTTATCATTTTGGAAATATTTATTTCACGGGTCGAGTTCTCGAACATAATATTTTCTAGGTGCGTGTCACAAATTGAGGAAGATGTCATAGAACATATGGGATAAGTTTTAAAACGAGCTAAGGACGACTTTGAAAGAGCATACAGTGGTAAAGCATTGCGTGGTAACCTTTATTCTCACATAATTTTACTTATCGTGTCCTAATTCAAAGTATTATTCTCTCGTATTTCCGTACTGTGTGTTTTAGTTCTTGTAATCTTGTATGCAAATGAAACTCTACTCTACAAAGTGAAACCTACAAAGATATCAATTGTTGTCAGTCGATCCGGTTGGTCAATAACACCTAACTTGTTTTTTCAGGGAAGATGCTAATGACTTTCTAGTTCAACTACGCAAATTATCATGCAGACTTTGATGGTAACTTGTTACATATTAGTGTTTATAACCATCCAATCGATGGTTCCTTTCTTGTTTGGCTTTGAAAGAGGTAGTTACTTGCTAAAATTTCCTAATCGGCCGCTTTCCAAGGTGGTGATTAATATAACTCTCAGGAATACTTTCACATTTAGATGTATAGTGAAATAAGATTAATATAACAATATGCCAATATGCCAATATGCCACAAATCTATCTAAATCTATTCCTAATTAAAGTCAATAATGACCCCAAATAAGTAGAATCAATTTCTGACAAATACTAGTTACATACACCAAAATTCAATAAAAAACATTTCTTTACAATTTATGCCAGTGTTATTTGTCTAGTTGCTTCTTCTTTGTTGTTTGTCATTGAATGTGATCTCTCCGACAAAATATTGTTACTTGTTAAGAAATTCCCACGGTGTTGGCGTGTCATACAAGATTATGCTAATATTTCAATTGACAAAAGATGCAATCGAATATACATTTGCAGAAGATGGAGTCAAGAAATATTTGAGAGAGATTTTTCAATCAACTAAAAAGTAATAATTATCATTATAATTGTTATTGAAGCATATTTATGTTTGTAATTAATAGTAAAAAATCAGTTTGTAATAGTTGGAATCAAGAAAGATTTTAGAGAGATTTTTCAATCAACTAAAAAGTAGTAATTATCATTATAATTGTTATTGAAGCATATTTATATTTGTAATTAATAGTAAAAAATCAGTTTGTAATAGTAAGTTTTTGTTATGTTTTAGTGTATAATAAACTCTCGAATGTAATTATATTTTTAATTTTAATATAATATAATTTTTAATATATTTTTAATAATTTTATTGTAATTTATATTGATTTTTAATATTATAATTATTAATTATTTTTTTAATTTATGTATATGCTATGGCCACGGTTATTAGAAAACCGAGGCTATAGGGGTACCTATGGCCTCGATTATTGGAAAAACCGAGGTTATAGATACACCTTATGGCCTCGGTTAGAAAATAACCGAGGCCATATATACACCTTATGGCCTCGGTTAACATATAACCGAGGCTATAAGTACATCCTATGGTCTCGGTTAAAAAACTGAGGCAATAGATCATTACCTATGGTCTCTCTCTCTTAGGCCTCGGTTCTTATAACCGTGGCCATAGACCTATAGTCACGGTTAAAAACCGAGGCCATATGTAATATTTGTAGTAGTGATCATCCGTATTTATTTTAAGCCAATGTATCTACCTACACTCACATATCAACTTAAAGGCCTATGGTTTCCTAAATATATAGGGTGATAGTCGTTTCCAAAAATTATGATTGAAAGTATAAATACAAAATAAAATGTAAGAAGAGACAAAATATGGAAGGTAACATAAAAGCCAATGCAATATAAAAGACATAATTTTGTCTAGGAAAGTATATAGGTAAAGATAAGACTAGAAGTAAAAGTAAACCTACTAAGTGCATAGATTTTAGAGAGGAAATACATGAAATCTAAATTATCATAAGACTGAAGAAAGTAAAAGGCTAAATACAACTAATCTATGTTCTTGGTAGCACTATGGTATGCAACACCATCCATAACAACATTTTTTATCCTTTCAAATATTATCAGAGTCGTTAGAACTAATTGAGTTGCTAGAATTGCCATAAATATTCTCTTTCTACTTGGAGGTGAAAACATCATACTTGAAACCACGCCTCTTTAAAGATGAGAATAAAACTGAGAATGATATCTAGGTAGACCTTCTTGAATCACCTCTTTGTTGTCTGAAAACCATAGGCCTTGACATCCAAAGTATCTTTGACATATATATCATAATCATGATACTCTACCATGTCCTGGATCCTAGCTGGACCCAAGTCTGCAATAGTTACCTATAATTTAAGCAGAGGCCCTCAAATAGCTTCTTAATATACTCTCTTTATTTGGCTTAACTAGTTTGTTCCTCCATTAAGAGAGTATCCAAAAGACTAACTTCTTTATTTGCTGCCACTAAGGCCTCTTTGGCATTAGCTTGTATCTTCTTGGCTACAACAAGTTCCACCTTAGACTCCCTCAATCGAGTCTCTAACTCATGGCGAGTAGCCTCAACAACATCTTTAATGTTGACTGCCTTACTAAGTGCCTTTTCAATGATTTCCAAGTGTTTCTCAAAGTCAAGGCATGCCATGATAGCTTGCTTGAGATCCTTGATGAACTGTTGTCATCTACTCACCAAAGCATGTAAATTATTATCTATATACTTGGCAAGTTTTGGGATGTTCGAAACAATAAAAGGCTCAAACATAACCAAAAATGTCCTTATCCAAGTCAACAGGTTCTAAACTAGACTCGTCTACCACAAGATCAAAAGGAATGTCAATAGGTGTAGGAAGGAATCCAACCCTCCCAAGACTTGGCATAGTATTAGTCATTAAAGAACTAATGGCTCTCTTCCTCTTGGAAGCCTTAGCATTTTTAGGTGCATCTCCTGAGCTAGACTCTCTTAAGAAATGAATTAGTGTTTACATCTTGTTCCACTTACCAGAAGGATGTCAAGATGTCATACATGTAAGGAATTAAAAGTTGCTATGTTGACCTGATCACCTATGATTAAAACAAATCAAAAATATCAAGTTACAAGAAATATTTAATGTTCAGATTTGGAAGGCTAATGCCATGTGGATCAACTATAGTCGAATCTAAGCCCCAATAAGCAATCTGCTCAGAAATGGTAAGTTGATCACTGCTCAACCATGATAGAGGAAGATGATAAAGGGACTTGATTAATTCTTCTAGGTCAAGAGTAATTTCACTTTTGGTCCAATGCACTACAAATAAAAGAAACAAAATAGAACACTATAAGGAAATCATAACAATAGACAAAATCTCATAAACCCTACCCTCTCTCTTGTATTGGGGAGGCATAGGAGGAAGGTCAAGAGATGAAATGTCAAAGTCACTTATAGTAGTAAATAAGGACTCATTTTGCCTCTTATTAGTATATGGTATCTAGTCAATTAAGATACGGTTAACATAGGGTTTGAAGTGATATCATCCCCTACTACTTCCTTGAAGATAGGAATAGTAACAATACTTGAACTCCTTTATGGTATGTTTTCTACTATGCTTCTTCCAAAGCATATAACAACCAAGCAATACCCTATAAAAATTGGGTGGACGTTGTCTTAGGGCTACTACCAATCTCACTCAAGAAATTCTACACTACATGCAAAAAGAGGAGTCATAATCCCATAAAAAAGTGATTTATAAACAAAGTAGCCCTGCCAAGGAGATGGTAGATTCAGGAATCTAGAACATGGTCATACGTAAGCCTAACTAATGGTATCTTATTTGAGAACCTAATGGGTTCATTGAAAAAAACTCGATGTCATTCCAATCATTCCTTAGCTAGAAAATAAGAATGCTTGTTGGGATAAAAGCCAAACATACACTTCTTGAAGACTCAACTTTTACTGAATGAATGCCCAAACGAAAAATTCGAAAAAACTGCTATGTCAAGATAATCCAAGAGCATCATCTGGTGTAATTTTCTCCCGACTATTGTTTCCCATAGCCTCATCGGCTAGAAAAGTGTTACCTAGAGGTCCATCGTCCAAGGATTTTAGTGCCAAACCATTACCGACTAAGACACCACTTGCCAAAGGTGAGCAGACTAGAGTGATGCCAATCATAGTGGCATCAGACAGAGGTGGGATGGTTACACCTTTGCCCAATTTTCATCTGCCAATCGTCCATATCCATCATTATTTGCATCAGTACATGTTTGTGATGGCCAGACCCGATTCTATATATTCCTAGATCTAGTATACATCACTCCCTACGAAGGAAATTGTAGTATGATTGTCGTATGGTGCAAAGTTTTTGAATGATGAAAAATAATTATCCTACACTACATGAAGAATAAATGAATAACAATGGATGAAGAAAAATTAATGAAGGAAAATGGTTGAAGAAAAATTATTAAAGAAAAATTATTGAGGAAAAATTAATAAAGATTATAATCATACCTTCTAATTGATGGGCCAAAAATTCTAAAAGGTTAATATTGGGAGTAATTTTGTAAATCACACGTGATAGTCAAAGAATAATCGTAATCATCAAATAGACTTATAGACCAAATTCAATAAGTGTTTAATCATTGTACAAGTGTAAGAGCAATATAATTAATCTAGAAGGACAAGGTCCCAATAATTATTCTTTAATTATCTTAAAGAGATAAATATCCAAATGTTATTATTATCTATTTGAAGGGATAATCTACCAACTAATAAATTATAGATGTCTATAGATAATAGACATCTACAGACAATGGATCTCTATCTCTATAAAAGGTAACTATCTGCAATATATAATTATCTACAATAAATAATTATCTATAATTCTACAATAATTTAATCCTAATAAGAGAATGATAAGTTACAGGATTTATTCTTTTCCCTATACATAGTCGCATATATATAACATAATATATACATAATATCAAATATTATACATCTCATAATAGAGAATCATAATTAAATACTCTTTTTTCATATAATTACTAGAACGATATTGAGATTTTCTCTATCCTGCTTCTTACTAACTTAAGAATCATAAGGTCGAAAACTATCCCAAAGGTGATCGAAGGTTCTAATAGTTTATTCATCTTCCATATTTTTAAAAAATAGTTATACTTGATGTTGACAAAAATTGATATCAATAAAATATATGATACAGAACTAATATATTGAAAAAACAATATAATATAGTGGCATGCAATTTATTTTTAGGACAGATATACGTAGAGTGAAGAAGGAAGAGTGAAGAGGGCTTTGCCATAATTTAATTCTCAATATATAAAATTTTCAATATAATATTTATAAAATATAGAGAGATTATATATATAAAATAAAATTATGGTATATTTAAATTTTAAAATATAATATTTTAATACTCAATATCTAATTACAAAACTTAATAATTTAAATAATTTTAATTAAAATAATATATATATATATATATATTATTTTTAATTAAAAATAAATAATAAATCATAAATAATTATTAGGAGTTAATAAATATTTAAAAAAAACCATTATAGTATATAGATAAATAAAATCGAATTATTTATATTATAAATATATTTTAATTTATTATATTTATTAATATTTTTTAAATATATACATATTTTTTTGGATTAATTCTTGGGTCACTTAATCCGGGTAGTCAAACCAAATTGTCTTTCCCAAGTATCTATCTATCAAACAATGACATTGGCTGTAGAATGTAGTCAATGAAATCAAGACAAGGCTCATGGTCATATTGTAACACAGTAGCACTCATATGCTAATGCTAAGAAATTCAGTCTCAAATAAAAAAGGTAAGGACAGAAAATGCCATAAGTTGATATTATAAGGTGGCAATATAAGATTGGTGAGGTAAAAGTGTTGACACTAAATAAAATAATTAAAAAAAAGATATATTTATTTTTCATGAAAAATAACAAATGTATCATTTAAATTTAAATAATATGATTAAAAATAAAATTTTATTAATCATATAATTATAAAATTATGTGATTAAAATATATAAATTTAAAAATTCATTTATTTATATGTATTTTATAAAAAACCATTTGTTCAAAATAAAAAAAAAACATATTTTTAATTACCTCTACCGTAATTTTCCCAAAATGTAATTAACTCTTCCATCTTTTAAATTAACCTTTTCAAATTAAAGGCAGCCATGATTTTTGGTATATGAAAGGACCAAAAACCATAAAATCACAGATAATATTTATGGAAGTGAGGAGTTGGATTTGAGGTACATCACAAGGATAATCATAACTTCACTCCTTATAAATTTCTAATGCTACAGAACAGAATATTATAAGCTATGGCATGCTTTGAACTCCGCTCTCCATATTTACTCTCTTCAATTTTTCTCTTTCTTTTCCTCATACTCCTCTATTTCTTTCCTTTATATCAAACCCATTTCAAACCCATTTCTTCTTCTTCTTCTTCTCCTCAAACCCCACTTAGATTTAGTCCTCAAAATTCAACAAACATTACTGATTCCCAATACATCTCACCTCCTCCTTTCGAATCCTCAGCAGATTTCAAACCACACAATAATTCCGATCATGTCAAAGTAAGTAATCAAAATATTTTTTTTTTTTTACTCGATGAATATTTTGGGTCATTTTTCTAATTTTTCTTTTTGGTATTTCATGTTTTGTCATTTTTTTCTTCCATTATGAGATGAAAAAGAACAGAGCAGCAGAGAAGATTGAAGAAGATTTGGCTAGAGCAAGATCTTCTATAAGAAAAGCTATTATGTCAAAAAATTATTCATCTGATAGGAAAGAGAGTTACATTCCAAGAGGAATCGTTTACAGAAATCCCTATGCGTTTCATCAGTTAAGTTCTGTTCTGATTTCTGGTTTTTCTTTAGGTTTCGTTGGTAACTCATCATATTCTACTTTATTGTCTTTAATTAAGCACCGAAAAAAATTACTCCCTTTATAATATTATATCTTTATCATTTAATTTAATTTTAACATATATTATATCATTTTTTTTATTAAATTTACGTAATAAATTATTTAACATAATTTTTTATTTTATTTTTATAATTATAAATTAAATATCTCAATTAATATTATATCATTAATATCTCATTAAAAATGAACTGAAATAAGATTATATACATTTTAAAAATTAATAATTTCTATTATGAAATTCATAAATCTGATTAACCTTATTAAAAAGAAACATTTTGGTTTTTAAAATTTTTAATTTGTTTTGCTTGTGAAAATGGGGAAATATATATTTTTGTGCGTGTGATACTAAATTTGATAGTTTTAAATAATATTTATTAGTTAAATTATTCTTTCTTGATGCCTTGCGGCTTTAAGAGTTTAACCCAAACCCAAGATATGAGCAAGTCAAGTGATAGGTGTCCTCATGGAGACAAATTTTAATTTTAATTTTAATTTAATGGGTTTTGAACTTTTAAAATATTTCTTTCAGCTAGCGTTAGATTCACGATTACGATTAGTTTTACTTTTGAGGATGATTCTTTAGTAAATTTTAGTAGACTTTTGACTGTGATCTTTGTTTAGATTTTTTTTTCCTTGGAAAAGTGAGTATTTTTAGAAGAAATATAGATTTATAATTTTAAATTTAATGCTCACTTTTCACTCTTACGTTTTCTTCCTATCTCTCTCTAAGGGAGGTATAGAAAAAATTCTCATTTATTTGCTAAACACCTATCTGTATCTTTTTTTTTTTTGGGTGAACAGAAGTCACATTGAAATGGTGAAGAGATTCAAGATATGGCCATATAGAGAAGGAGACCAACCATTGGTTCATAATGGACCAATGACTTATATTTACTCTATTGAGGGTCAGTTCATTGATGAATTGGACGCTAGTGGGAAAAGCCCATTCTTGGCACATCATCCTGATGAGGCACATACCTTCTTTTTACCCATAAGTGTTAGAAAAATTGCAGATTACCTATATGATAGACCTTACCCTTATACCTTTCATGGTAGATTGGTTCGAATTTTCACAGATTATATAAATGTTGTAGCTCAAAAATATGAGTACTGGAATAGGAGCAATGGAGCAGATCACTTTATGCTTTCTTGTCATGACTGGGTAAGTTCATTGGCTTCGTTTACTATTTCATTTTTACTTGGGATTATCCTTGGATATTAGGCCCTAAATTCGTTATTATTATTATTATTACTTCTTCTTCTTCTTTTAATTTGAGTGAGAATTTGCACAAAATCACAGGTCTTTGTTATGTACGAGACTATGAGTTGCTAATGAGTTATGCACATAATGTACCTAAAGTTTCTTTTAAATGAATTTGCAGGTGACCAACTCAAATTTTAAATGAAATTTTATTATTTTGAATTTGCAGGCACCAGAAATAGTAGACGATGACCCAAACTTCTTCAAGAATTTTATAAGAGTGTTATGCAATGCTAACACCTCTGAAGGATTCAAACCTAGAAGAGATGTTTCAATACCAGAATACAACCTAGCAGGTGACCAACTCGGTCCTCCCCGTTCCAAACAGCCACCCGAGCAGCGACCAATCTTAGCCTTCTTTGCCGGTGGTGCTCACGGAGACATCAGAAAGTATTTGTTTGAACATTGGAAGGAGAAAGATGATGAAATACAAGTCAATGAATACCTTCCTAAAGGACAAAATTACCACCAAATAATGGAAAGAACAAAGTTTTGCTTGTGCCCAAGTGGTTCTGAAGTTGCAAGTCCAAGAGTTGTAGAGGCGATGTATGCAGGGTGTGTTCCAGTACTTATTTCTGATTATTATGCCTTACCATTTGCTGATGTTCTTGATTGGAACAAGTTTACTTTACAAATTCCACCCAAGAAAATCCCACAACTTAAGACAATATTGAAAGCAATTTCATATTCGAGGTTCTTGACATTGCAGAAAAGAGTCATGAAAGTGAGAAGGCATTTTGAGCTGAATCGACCAGCTAAACCATTTGATGTTTATCATATGATACTTCATTCATTGTGGCTTAGAAGACTCAATTTTAGGCTACAACAATAGAGTTATAAATCATCATTATTATAAATACATTTAAAAATTTGTCAATGATTTACATACATGTAGTGAAGCTTTTCATACATATCAACAGGTAATTATTGACTACTAGTAACCAATAAAGCAAAATATAGTTTATTTTTCTTCAGTCGATTAATGTCTTGTTCTCTTAACTAATTTCATATTTCACAGCAAATTGAGAATAAGAAAACAGATACCGAACAACTGAACATATGATCCCCTTCCTATTCTATTGAAGCAACTTAATAAGGTTAAGTATGTGAAATGTTTTTATAATGATGGTACGATGAAGTGTATGAAAACTCATACTAACAAAATAAGAGTTACACTTGATTTCATATTTAGAGCTCATTATAGTATTAAAAATATCAGCAAAGATTCTAAATAATTTCTTATTTATAGACAAATGGTTAATAAAGTGTTATCATGATGTTCTCATAAGGAAAGTAGGTAAGAGAGATGAGATGAAATTTGGGCCAATGAGATGAAATTTGGGCCAAAAACAAGTTCATAAAACAATGCATTCCCCTAAATACATAAACACATAACAATCTATTAAACAAAACATACATCAAACAAAAAATAAAGCAAATTGAATAATAAATGCGTAGGATTAATAGAAATACTTACAAGAGTAAATGAAGTGACTAAATGAAAGAAATGAAGAAAAAATAGATGTTTTGTAAGAATAAGTGAGAAAATGAGTATAAAAAATTTGAGTATTTCGCTAAAAAAAATAGGAGATCTGAAAGACAATGAGAAGATGAATATAACCCACAAAACGACGTTAGAAATGGTGATCGAAGGTGGCCGAAAAATGAAAAAGAGTGGAGGGTGAGCTCGGTTTTAGGCGAAGGGTGTTGCTGCACAAATTGAAATTTGGAATTCTATTGGTGAAGAAGAGAAAAGAGAAACGAGAATAAACACATGGATAACGTTGGTTGAAATGGTGAACCGACGCTACGTCCTACGTGGATAGCGGCGATTCTACACCGAATCGACTTTAAATTAATTATAAGTCATTTTTTTCAAAAAACCGACTTTACATATCGACTTAAATATCTTGTTTTGTAGTAGTGGCCTAAAAAGGAGATGGAATCCTTGAGTGTTTCAAGGATTTCTGGTGCTATACCACCACGTGATTTATAGGAAACCATAGTTGGACATGATTCATTTGGGTCTACTGTACAAAAAGAAAGCATAAATTTAGCATGGAAGTAGAATGTTAAGTCGCTTTTGATTCTCAAAATAAAAAGTACTCTTACAAATTTTCATAGATTTGAGAGAGAAAACGGGTGGGGTTACTTCATCTATGGTTGCAAAATTTGCCTTCTTTCCACTGAATCCACCATCTTAGAAGGTGGTTATTGACAAAACTATTGGAGCATATCTATGAAGATTGCTCTTAGAGCCAAATTGAAGTTGGGTTTCGTTGATGGTAGATATTATATGCCTAATAAAGAAAATACAGAGTATAAACTCTGAGAATGGTGCTTGCTCTGATTGGAGGTAATTACCTCACTTGGAGCCAAGTTGAAACTGGGTTTCGTTGATAGTAGGCATTCCATGCCTAATAAAGAAAATACAAAGTGAATTTTGGGAATAGTGCTTGTAACAACACATCTAACTAAAGGTAATTTCCTCACTTGGAGTAGATCTATGAAGATTACTTTTGGAGCCAAGCTGAAGTTGAGCTTTGTTGATGGTAGGTTTTCTATGCCTAATAACCAAAATACATAGTATGAACTCTAGGAATGGTACTTGTAACAACACATCTAATTGGAGGGAATTTCCTTACTTGGAGCAGATCTATGAAGATTTCTCTTAGAGCCAAGCTGAAGTTGGGTTTCGTTGATGGTAGGCATTCTATGCCTAATAAAGAAAATACAGAGTATGAACTCTAGGAATAGTGCTTGTAACAACACATCTGACTGGAGGTAATTACCTCACTTTGAGAAAATCTATGAAGATTACTCTTGGAGCCAAGTTGAAGCTAAGTTTCCTTGATAGTAGGCATTCTATGCCTAATAAATAAAATATAGAGTATGAAATCTAGGAATGGTGGTTGTAACAACACATCTGATTGGAGGTGATTACCTCACTTGGAGAAGATCTATGAAGATTGCTCTTGGATCCAAGTTGAAGTTAGGTTTCGTTGATGATAGGCTTCCTATACCTAATAAAGAAAATATAGAGGATGAACTCTGGACAAGAGCTAACTACATGGTGACTTCTTGGATACTCAATTCCATACCAAAAGATCTTATTGATAGCTTTCTTTATACAACTTCAACCAAAGAGTTGTGTGATGAGATAACTAAAAGATATGGTGAGAACAAATGGGTCCTTGCTCTATCAGATTCAAAGAGATATTGCTTCAATATCTCAAGGTAATGATTCTATTACGAAATATTATCACAAAAAATCTAGTGTTTTATGAAAGAACAAAGCACTTGGATATTGACTGTCACTCGATTAGAAATAATTTCAAAGAAGGGTTTGTTAAACTAAAACATGTGTCCTCTTAAGAACAAGTAGCAAATATGTTAACTAAATCATTATCAGCTCCTCAATTTAGCAAGTTAATGTTCAAGTTGAGTTTGCATGATATCCATTAAACTCAAACTTGAGGAGTGGATGAAGAATTATCATAATGGTATGTTTTAGAAGTACAATTGTTGAAACAAGTACGTGAAAGCAATGTAAGAACAATATTATCGATAACCTGAAATGAACTGATTGGGTTACGTCATGGACTAGGTCGCTCTTTTTAAGATGTTTCACGGCTCTGTCCAAAATTGTGCAAGAAAACACAGTCTCGTCGTCCCTAGGATAAAACAGCCCAGAATCTTTGTTATATGTCTCGGAACTTCACTATACTGATGAAGACCGAAATGTTACACCTATAAAATTTTGTTGCTCGGAAAACTCAAAACAATTTAGGATCTTTTTCTTTCTGAGAGATTTTTCTTAGTAAGAGATGTTTATAAATTGTTGTGTTGAAAATGAGAGCTGAGGTCCTCTATTTATAGGTTTGAGAAAAAGTGTGACCATTATGATAATAGCGGTCATGTTTGGGTGGAAAGAGTAATGGTCATTTTATGAAAGGAAAAGTAACAATCATTTTATGAAAGGAAAAGTAATAGTCATTTTTTGAGTAAAGAAGAATAATGGCCACTTAACAGATATTTTTGAGTAAAGAAAAAATAACTACCATTTTCTGAGTAAAGAAAAATAACGGTAATTTTTTAAGTAAAGAAAAATAACAATCATTTTCTAAGTAGAAAAGTAACGACTATTTTCTAAGTGTAAAAATATTTTAAAATTTGTTTTTTCCAAAAAAAAAAATAAAATGCCACCACACACACGCACGCACTTGGCCGGTCTGACGTGCGCACGCGTGCGTGGCATCATATTTGTCTAGGTTCTCCCCCCTTCCATAAAAGTGGTGCTCATTGGAGCCCAAACCCAATAGCCAATCATTTTCTATTTATACATCTATTTATAGGTTAACAATGTGGGATAAGACAAAAAATTGGAATCATTTGAGAAAAAGTGTGACCATTATGATAATAGCGGTCATGTTTGGGTGGAAAGAGTAACAGTCATTTTATGAAAGGAAAAGTAATAGTCATTTTTTGAGTAAAGAAGAATAATGGCCACTTAACGGATATTTTTGAGTAAAGAAAAATAACGGTAATTTTTTAAGTAAAAAAAAATAACAATCATTTTCTGAGTAAACAAGTAACAACTATTTTCTAAGTGAATTTTTTTTAAAAAAATTTCCAAAAAAAAAAATAAAATGCCACCACACGTGCGTGGTATCGATATTTGTCTAGGTTCTCTCTCCTTCCATAAAAGTGGTGCTCCTTGGGGCCAAAACCCAATAGCCAATTATTTTCTATTTATACATCTCTTAAGTGATGTAAAATAGCAATATAGGATAAGACAAAAAATTGGAATAATTTGTTTTATAAAAATTTACTTTTTTCAACAACAATAGTAGCATTAGAAGTGGAGCAAGTAGTGAGCGTAGCAACAGGTAATGGTTCAAAAAAAGTATAGTAGCAACAACATGCTTTTAATGGAGAAGCACCAACATACTTTCCTTTCTTGTTCTCTAAGTATATATATATATATATATATATATCATTATTACTTTCCTTTCTTGTTCTATAAGTATATATATATATATATATATATATCATTATTCTTTGTGCATTAAACTCAAGAAAAATAAAAAGAAAAAAAAACTATACCAGAGAAAATTTTTCTCTTCTGATTTTATTCGGTTACTATCATCTTAATGTCATGTACAATCTATCTTCATGACAAATGTCCTTGAAAAGGTAAGAATAAGATAAGATTGGTAGCAAATTTTTTCTGCTCATATTTAGATGCAGAATGAAGCATATAAATGACTAAAGATTGCCAACCATTTGAAGGTTTAGAAGTTATCCTTGTACTTTTATCCTTTTTTTTATTTGGTTCACTTATCTTTATCTTATGAAACCTATTAAAAAACTCATTGTCTTTCTTTTAAATTGGGTCACTTTTGAAAAACTTTATCGATAATGTTTGGTATTAAATATGTAATGGACATGCAATTTAATAAGTATAGGTAACCCGCTAGGGTATAGTGAAGATATAGGGTTGGTTTAACAAAAGGTCTAGGCCCAACAAGCTTGGTAGAGCGTACAATTCATGAAGTACCTCGTTATCAAATGACGAGGTCTTGGGTGTAAACACCCAGTGAAACTATGATATTCCAACGTGATCAGGGTCCTCCCTCTTCGTGAATGACCTGGATATAACAACCTCACTTTATTTGTGTGTAACATTTGTAGCAATTTGCTTTCTATTTAAACAATTGTGTGCAATTTTACTAGGTATGTAACCATGCATATTGGTCACTTATGCGTACCTTACCACATGCGTAGGATATCATACATATTTTACTAGGTCGACCTGTAGATCGCTATAGTAGGACCACGATGAACTGTGGATAATGCAGACTAGGAGCGAATTGATGATAGAGCATTGGTCCAAATCACCCAACCACAAGCTAAATTAACAAGCGCTGGTAGTTCCTTGTTGGTTGTTCTTAGATCCATGTAACAGCTAGTAGGTTGGTATGATTTTGAGCCAAAGACGGACTGGACTTGGCATGAACTAATGAACGGGTTGGAGAAAAAGAGTCATAGATCAAATGTAAACACTACCATGAACTAATTGTGTATCTGGTTTTAAATGTTTTTAAACTTATATATTCTAAAACAAATAATCCCTAATCGATATTATTTATAATTTAATCGATATGAAAATATTTGTATTTATAAAAAAATAATATTAATTTCATATTTTATCACTTAAATTATAACATCATTACTTACCAATAATTTCTCAAGTTTCAGTAACATTGCTATTTGAGTCCCATTTTTTCCTATTTTCAGCTCTCTTGTAACTTTTAGTCCTAACTAATGCCGTAACAACTCACAAAAAATCCAAAAAACAAAAGAATCTTCAGTGATAATAAATAAATTAATTAATTAAAATCAACAAATACAAGTTTGCCGACCTTTTGGTCAAACATTTCACTGAAAGCTCTACCCCATACAACCCACACCATACTACACTGTCCTATTCCTATCCTATCTTTTCAAACACAAGTTGTCATTTTGTCACTCTGACCTTCTCTCATACCAAGGTTGTGGCCTTCAATTTGATAACAGTTAAGTTAGGAATGAATATCAGCAACTCTCAGACTTTGAGGACATCTCTCCCCAAACTCACAGCTTAAACTTTAACTATAACTCTACCCTCTCACTCACTCTCTCTCTCTCTCGGCTCTCGAGCTCAAACTCAAACTCAAAAGCTCTTTGCTTTTAGGTTTGAAAGCCACCTCCTTTAGAAAAAAGCTACGTTTACTTAAAAAAAAGCAAAAGAGCATTTGATACCTGAGAATGAGAGGAACAAGAGAAAAAGGAAATGGAGTCTACTAAAAAAAGAAAGTAAGAAATTATCTAACATGCTAAGCAAAAAATCTAGTGAGATACGGGTGAGGCTGTGACCCAAAATAGCGGAATGATGTTCCCAACTTGTTTCGTGTAGGTTGGTTCCTCGCGGGTTGTTTCCTCTAAGATGAACTGGGTTGTCAAATTGGGCCTAGCCCGACCCAAGTGAATGAATTGCGTTAGTGCTTTCTATCAATTTTCTTTGTCACAGAGATCCAGAAAACAATAGCAATTTAGTCTGATTGGATTATCGATCTATTTGGACGAACGGATGCTCTTTGCCCGAGGTAATTACAAACATGCCATGGGATGATGTAGTGAGAGATGAGGTAAGGATTGGGTGCAAAGTAGTTTGACGAGATGTCTCGTTCAGGTTGTTATTGTCAGATGAGGCAGTGGTAGCATAACGTAGATCGAGCAAACCACGAGCTAGAATTGGGTTATGAGTTGTTAACTTTTGAACAAACTGGAAATGGACTATGCAAATATGTGCGCAATGAACGACCTGTAGAAATGGGCTGGTGAGATGAGTCTGTTGGTCATAAACTCTCTTGAACGAATTGGGCCTAGCTCGACCCAATTAATGGAAAATAGCGGGGTTATTTTCTTTGTCTGAATAAACAGATTGTGACCCAAAGCAGCGGTGTTGTGTTCCTCGTTGGTGTCAAACTGTGACCAATTTTGTTCCCAACTTGTTTCGTGTAGTTACTTGTTACTTGTGGGTTGTTTCCTCTATTAATACTTAAGCAGCTCTATCGACAACCTATGCTTTTTTATTTCCAATTAGTTCTGGTGCGATAAAGACGAGATGCGCTATACATCTACCATAGTTTCTCTTGCCATTTCTTCTTGGAAGAACTGATCGATTTCTATAAATGATGAACAAGATACCTATTGCAAACTAATGTGTGGATTTTCTTCCAATCTGAAGCCAGCTCTATCACAAAAGACCATAGATAAGTGTGTTATGAACGAATTAGAGAAACTAGTTGGTGATATGGGTTTATGGTTTGCGTGAACTCTTGCACGAACTGGGCCTAGCTCGGCCCGACCGAAAAAGCTCAGCCCAATTCATGAAAACAACGTTGTTACTTTTTCTTTGGTATGAGCCTTCAAACTCTTTCTCAGGTCGTACCTAGGAGGATTAAGCAAGCTTGGGTCGTTATTATAAGACCAAGATGAGTTGTGGCTGAGGCAGGTCACTATGGTAAGACAGACAAGTCGATTGATGTAGATCGAGTAAACCACGAATTGGAACTTTCACTGGTACACATACAGGGAATTACGAACCAAATTTTGGTCACTCAATGGGCTGAAAAAGATGACAAAGGCAAGTCACGTACTACTGGTGCAGATTAAGATTGTGAGTATAGGGCTGTCAAAAAATTGGGTGGCTGGTGTTTAAATAGACAAAATATCAAAAGAGGATGGTCTGTTATGATATCTAGTGGGTTGGTATGATTCTGGAAGCTAAGGGACTAATCTGGTCATTCCCTGGTACTAACTTGTGAACAGACTAGAGAGAAACTTACTGGATAGCCACGATCTAAAGAAAAATAGATTAGGTCGCACACCTCCAAGTCATGCCTTCTTTTGGGTGGAACTATTCTTGAATTTCTAGTTTATACTTTTCGAACTTTGCCATCAAAGCTGATGGGCTGGAGCTGTCACCTCCACTCGGATTCTTCTGGTGGAGAACGAATTGCACTGTAGCAACTTATGCTCCCAAAGCTGGAACTCCTGATATCATTAGCTTCAGTAGCTTAAGCTCAGCACTACCTACCACTTGAATTGGAAATGAGATTAGAACTCTGGGATAGATATGAGCAAGGTTGGGTTTATTTGTAAATAAGCCAGATTCTCACCATTGATTCACAACTTGTGTATGATAGTCTATCATGGTTTCATGATTGTCGAGCTGTGGATGTTCTTAACGCAATATCCACTGAAAATAGTGGCACCATTCAACTACTTTACATACAGCTCAATACACCTTTACTTTGGCACTAGCTCGTGGCTTTTAGTCGCTGCACTACACATTTTTTTTATAAAAAATGGTATTGTGGTAAGTGAAATATCACTGCATAACATATTGAATTGTCCAAATATATCATCAATGCAGAATTTGGCGGGAGCAGAAATACTACCAAATGGGTATTCTAGTGACCTGGTGTGGTATTGTGGCCTACAATATATTAAGCTTGCATACAAGTAGCGAGATGCTTAGCTTCATTTATCTAAAAGAAAATATTGTGGAGCATGGAACTTCTGGACAAAGGGCGATGATGGCGCATTGGGAACAAAAAATGTTTTGATATATGTCGATCGCTGGATACCAAAAATGAGAGATTTTGATAAGCAGTGATTATTGGCTTACATACTTCCTCAGCGTGGCCAGTAAATTAGATGACAACCTAGTGGAATAAAATATGGACAGCTTAGAGTTGGCATTGTTTTGAAAGGAGGAATGACATTTCTATTATGAGAAAGGTTCTAATACTGCTACTCTATAGGCAGCCACTCAATGTATTGGACACCCTACAAACTACTAGGTGGAAATTATATGTTGTGGTTACAACAAAATTTCCAGAAAATAAATAAGGTACTGGCTGTACATTGTGAGGTGATGATGGAATATCTTTTCTCCCAGCGGCTATTCGAATTGATTAATGTGGAAGCACAAACTATTTTCAACTTTATCAAAGCAACCACCATTTGTATCTTATTTCTACTATTGTGTACAAGACCCTTGATGGTGGCTATGTCGCCATAATTCTGAGGATTGGGTGCCAAGCAAATTAAGGGAAGTTTATGCACACCACGCGAGGTGAGTTTATATGATATATGAACTGATCATTACATGCCCTTCTTTATTTGATGTAGGGATTGACCTTGGCAAATGAGGTAGAGTTTGGTGCACTTCAGGATATTTGTAATCCATACATCTCGAAAAGAAATTATAAGAGAATCAATACTTGTTGAAGTATGACAATATTTTTGGTCTTTGAAAACTATTTAACGAGATCCATTAAACAAGTCGTATTATTTATCCCACCATGACAAGAAACATTGTTGAGGAAATTATTATAAAATGGGACTATTCATGCCACATATGGTGTATACGATCAATTCATTATTATAAAATGGGACTATTTATGCTACATATGGTGTATACCAACAATTCATTATCCAAATATTGATGAAGTTATTATGAAGTTCGTACCGTGTTTTCTTTAGGTGTGTAAGGTCGATACATGAACTCCCATGTTTCGAGTATTTAATTATGAGTCTGTCAAAGTATTGACTATTTCTTCGTGCAAGAAAAATTTGGAGCGCATGTGGGGTAGGGTTTTCACCCTCTCATGTTTCATATCTCACAAAATATTAAAGCGATCAATTCCTCAAAGTTTGGAGCGCATGTGGGGTAGGGTTTTTACCCTTGCATGTCACCTATCTCACAAAATTTATTGCCTTGTGATTAGAGGAGGAGTCCCTTGACCCCCTTACTCAAGATGCGTCCTATCTTATGCCCCGTGATTGGAGGAGGAGTCCCCTGACCCCTCCCATTCGGGATGCGGGATATGTTCTATGCCTCGTGATTGGAGGAGGATTCCCCTGACCCCCCAACTCGAGATGCAAAATATGCTCGTAATCATACTTTAGGCGTCTTATTTCATGCCCCCAAGTGGGGACAAGTCATTTGACCTTCTCACTTAAGATGCAAGACACCCTATTGCCTCGTGATTGGAGGAGGAGTCCCTTGACCCCCCCACTAGGGATGCGGGATACGTCCTATACCTCGTGACTGGAGGAGGAGTCCACTGACCCCCCCACTCGAGATGCCAGACGTGTTTCAACATGGTAAAAATGCAGGTATTATTGAATGATCCGCTCATAATCCGAAATACGTCTTAAGGAAGAGACTTAAGTTCCAGGGCAAACTACTCTTCTTATGGAAGCACATGTAAGGGGTTGGATATTCACCCTCGCATGTCGCATCTAACTGTGGGTCAATATTTCACCATGGCATATTGTATCTGAATGTGGGCTATTAATCTCTTATGAAAAATTCCATCGCTTCCTTCGAAAGGGACCTCAGTTCACCCTACTACGTTGGTATTAAAAGCAATATAAACATAGCAATGTGCATATTTTTCATTAAGGTAGAGAATTTAGGTCCCTGTATCTTTGAGGGTATTTAATGTATATAAGCCATCTGTCCGTTATAAGGTGATGCTTTATTCCTAGTTTAAAAATACCATATCATAGTGTAGTGTAGTGTGATGAGCGAAAACCGGCATCGCCGATTCTCGCAAATAATTTGGTTTTAATATTTGTAAAACTCTCGCAAGTGCACGAATCATTTCGTAGAAAATGATAAGTATACTCCCAAGGTCGATCTAAGGAAGGAATGTATGTGGTTTTTAATTTATTATTCAAACTTTTAAAAACGAAATTAAATCCTAAACATCACATCACGATATTTTGGGTTTTTGTGTTTTTAATCTAATAACGAAAAATTAAACATAGATTCAATAAACATTCATTGCAAATTTTATCTTTTATAAATAATGGAGTATTTATGGATATAATAACTAAGTTAATTATGCTTTGCTTCGTATTATCTAGGTTATTAAAGATATGAATTGATATTTATTGATTCTCCCTTTTTGTATGAATACCACCTTTGGTGAGTTAGATATTCTTTGTTAACTAAACAAATCAATTAACACCTATGGGTGGGATTGATAACTAATTTGGTTAATTAAATTAATTCCTTTTTCTAAGAGATTGAAAATGAACCATTTAAATGCCACCTTTGGTGGGGTTAGGCTGATTTAAACTTTATTCAAGGTGTCCAAATTAAACCTAAGAATATAGTTATCAGTACTAACTTTCAAGTTTTAAAACTACTCTGAAAACATGTTGTCAATCGTTTTCGGATAATAATTCTTATAAAAACTTTTGAAATAGAGCTCTAACTGCTAGGCGATTGTACCATCAAATAAAGAAACCTACTCTAAAATCAGGAATAGGATAACTAAACCTTAAAATCTAATTTTGATTTAAGTTTGTAATGAAAAATAATATATTTCTCTCTAACATCCTAATATAAAATCTTGAATAAAAAATAAAATCAATTCATTTTAGAGATTTTTACCTATTTAATATTTATGACATGCATAACAACGTTATTATTATATCATGTTTACAAGCATTACTACAGTTAAATTTAATCACTGAGACAAATTAAATATAACATGTAAGAATAAAACATAAAAAATAAGCTGCAAAGAAAATAAAATCCTTACGGTACTTCGATGCCATTCCCGTTGCTAGAAAAACTCCAGCGGAATTTGCACTCCCCGTTTATTGAATCAAAAAGCTAATAATATTACAAAAACATAACTAGTTCTTCCCAAAAAGGTAAGAACACTAAATCTAAGAGAAATTAACTAACAAAAACTAAAAACTAAGAAAACATAAGAAAAACTAAAAATCTAAGAAAAGAGAAAGAAAGAGAAAAAGAATGTATTTGGAGGGTTTTGAAGGTGTGCTTTGAAGTGAATGGAAGGGGGTATTTATAGGTGAGGATGGAGAGAAAAAATGAGTAAAAAAATGTTAAAAAAATATTAAAAAATTAAAAAACGTGTAATGGACATCTTTGAGGTCATCAATGACGTCAACGTGGCGCCCAATCACAGTCTTGCACGTGAAAAATGGGTGAAAACCACGTTAGGCCTGTACCATTCTTGTATGGCCCAGTACGTACTTGTAGCGGCTTCAGTATGGCGTGAAACGATGCCCGTCTTATTGCTGTATCTTGTGAAAAGAAGCTCTTGTAGCCCCTGGTAATGACAATTTATTGTAGTGGCTGTATCTTGATTCATGATTTTCTCCGTCTTTTGACATTTTTGACCTTTTCGACCTATTTTGTCAATTTTTCCATGTTTGTTGACCTTTTCACTTATTTATTAATATATTTGTGATGTATTGCTTCAAGTATTCTTCTTTGAGTCTTTAAATTGCGTTTTTAAGCCAAAATACGAAAAACAATAAAAATACCATTGATTTCGAAAAAAAGACAAATTTATATAAATATATGATAAAACATATAAATATATATATTTTTAATCAATTAATTTGCATAAAATCATGGTTATTTTAGTGCTTTTGAGCACTTTCATCCTGACAACCCGACTTCTTGCACTAGTCCATATGAAAGCGATAAAAACTAAAAATTAAACTATCTTAAATCACTTTCGTGGATTGAAACGCAGTTTGCATTTAGCCTATGCAACAAGCCTTTAAACCCCTTTAGGTTGCCACTAGTGGACGAGTTTGAGTCTCGTGAGGGTTTTTAGTAATGATACCCCATGAAACATTGTACTAAATGTAAAAACAAAAGAAACAATAAAAACAAACAACTTAAAAATTAAATTTACAACAAAATCACAAATTAACAACATCTCACAAAAAATGTCTCGTACTATTTAATCTCCTTTAAGATCATAATTAAAATCTCAAGCATAAGTTATTTTAATCTCTTTAAACAATCATGATTTATTATAATAATTAGGTCGAAAATCATTTTCATATTTCATATCAAAAATGTATCAATTTAATTTCACCCAATTTGATGTCATGAATCGAATTCCTTCGACTCTATTCCTCACAAGTCAATACTCTCAAAACATTTGAATCCTATGGGTTCAAACACTAAATACTAATTTATATGCGAAAAGAGTTGATGTATAGAAATGAACTAATATGTTAGCGTATGTATATAGAATAAAGGCTCGAAGTGTTATTTTAACATTGATCTCGTAGAAAGGAATCAAATGTATAAATTATAAAGATATCATATATAAAAATTATTTTCATGCATAAATCAAACTCATTAAGAAAGAATTTCAAGATATATGCCTTTTACAAATGAAGAGATTGCAATGACTTTTTAGGGAATTATTTCCTATATCCTTCTTTTGTAATTAGCCTTTACTCGCTGACTTTGTAGGCAATGTGGGTTATAGTATGTAGATTATACTATATATTCTTTATCTCTCTATTTTTTTCTGAAGATATTTCTCAATATATGTATTTTAGAGAGTCAACCCATGTATGCAGTTGTACATTTTTTTTTTAGCGAGTGGTTAATTTTGTGGCTTTTTCTGTTTGATCTTGGTTTAGGTAACCCACGTATATGTCTCTTTTTTGTTTTTTGTGTATGATCATGCATGAAACGAGATATAAGCATATACTATCAATTTCTACTCAAATCATTTAATCTAAGCAAAAATAATAATAAAAATATATGATACTACATTAAGATGAGAAAAAAATCATACATTGATGCTAATACCTATAGAGATCATCTAAAAATTTGAAGAAATAAGAAATGTGTTTGGAGTAGAAAAAGAAATATATATTTCACTACGAATAAAAGGAAATTAGGCTCAAATTATATCTACAAAGAGTAGTCTAAAAAAAATTCATAAACACCGATTTTGGGTTTAATATAATTTCTACATCTTATCGAGAAATACTAGTTATGACAAAAACTAACTAATTATCAAAAAATACTTAAAAAATATTTCTTGATATGTTTTCAAAAATTAATCTAACGTTACAAAAGACTTAACTATTTACTTAAATTTGATTTAAAGAAATGATAAATTTTTTGTGAGAAAAGTTTTTTTTATTCCAAAATTACTAAATCACACAAAATAGAAATAAAACCAAACACACAAAAAATGAAAAAGTATATTTTTTTATTTTTAAATTTTTTTATTTTTAAATTGTTAAAACTTTTTTAATTAAGCATGGTAACTTTTCACCACCCCTGACCTAGAACTTACATTGTCCTCGATGTAACAGCGTAAACTAAAGATAAAGAGAAAAGAAGCGGGAGAAAGATTACCTATTTCTTGAGAAAGTCACAGTAGTAATGGAAAATGCGGGTGCATCCATCATATTCATCATTAAAGTGTATACGAGACGGATCGGCATGTGAACTTCTAAAATGATGGGTTGCCTCCCAATGGTAGCTTAGTTTAACGTCTTAGCAAGACGTAACCCAGGATTACATTTTAAGTAAACTCAATGTCCTAAATCATTGAGTCAATCAAACCTTCAGGTAAGACAAGGTTGTCTACCTATACTTTTTCAGTCATGCCCTATTGATTTTCAAATTTCTTTTTGTACTTAAAACTAGAGGCATACTTTGAGTTTTAGATAACCCACAACTAGGTATAAATCAAATAATTAAGGCATAAAAACACAATTGTACCTAAATTAAACAAAGCAACTAACTCCTTAGATTATAATTAAAACTTTAAAATTTTGGAGATAGTTTCAGAATTTATGTTCTTTTTTTTTTTTAAGAAAAAAAAATACCATAATCAGTATTAACCAAGAGTGCTCCCAGGAAAGAATGGTGGTGCAAAGGCTCCTTAAAAACCATCCTCCTAGACAGAACAACGTTCCCAGGAAAGACTAATTAGCCTGAGCTTCGAGAACTAGTCTCACAGGCAGAACTCCCTTAGATCTTTACTTTTCATGCTATTAAGTTAATTAAATTAAGTTAAGTAAAAATCTAAGTTAATGAAAATCTAAGTTAAAAAAAAAGGTTAATTAAGTTAAGTGATGTAAAACAAATCTAAGTTAATTAAGTTAAGTTAAAAAAAATCTAAGTTAATTAAGTTAAGTGAAAAAAAAAATTTTAAGTTAATTAAGTTAATTTAAAAATAAAATCTAAGTTAATTAAGTTAAGTGAAGTAATATAAAAAAAACTAAATTAATCAAGATAATGAAAATTTAAGTAAAAACCTAAGTTCATGTTAAAAAAAAATCTAAGTTAATTAAGTTAGTAAAAGAAAAACTAAGTTAAGTAAGTTAACTAAAAATCAAGAAGAAAAAAAAATAGCTAAAGAAAGAAAAATAAAAAATAATATAATAAAAAAATTGAAAAAGGTAAAAGAAAATAAAAAAAATAAAATTATGATTTAAAATAAATAAAAAAATAGTAAAAATTAAACTCAAAAAAAATTAAAATTTTGGTTTTTTTTTATTTTTTTTTATTTTTTATATTTTTATATTTTATATTATTTATTTATTTTTATTTATTTATTATTTATTTTTATAATTTTATTTAAAATTTATTTAAAATTTTTATTTTTTTATTTTTTTATTATTTCTTATGAAATTTAAAATTTGAAATTTGATTAAATTTTTTATATTTTTTTATATTTTTTTTTATATTTTATATTTTATTTTTTATATTTTTTTATTTTTTTTACTATTCATGAACGGTAATTTTATTTGACTATTTACACTATACTATTTATTTTTTTATCTTAATTTTTTTTAAGTGTTTAAGTTTTTAATTAATTTTTTTTTTACTATTTATGAACTGTAAAATTTTTTACTTCAAATTTCAAATTTCTAAATTATTTTACAAAAACAAAAAAAAAATTTATTTATTTATTTATTTTTTTATTTTTTATGAAATTTGAAATTTGATTAAAACAAAGAAAAATCACAATTATTTACAGCACAAAAAATGTTTTTAAAATTTTGATAAATAAATTAAAAGCTTATTCCTTCTAATGATGCGAAAACTTGATACCCGTCCACTATGACGGAGTCATCCCAACAGCGGCGCCAAAAACTTGATGAGCAGAATCGTGACAAATAAGGGCTTAGATATATGGCTTCCAATAGCAAGGCCATCCATCTTCCTTATTCGTAAGGATTACTTAAATTGTAACTCTGTAATAATGGAGTGGCATAGTAGCATTCGCCTAACGACTTGAGAGTCGATACCTGAAGACCAAGATCTTCAGGTCAAAGTAAACGACCTGGGTCACCTATGCATACAAGACCTAATCAAGTAACTCTTATATGACAACTTGATTAGGAAACGTTTATATGACGATCAGGTAGCACTTAAATGACGACCTAATTTTAGAGTTAATAACGAAACCCGAGGAGAGCCTGAAGGGTTTACCCCTTCAAACCCTTCAAACTCAGATTAATAATAAAAATGCTCTTAACAACTTGATAACCTCACAAATAGGGGAGTTAATATAATATTTGGTATTATATAAGTATCAGGTGCGTTACTTAACGACCTAGATCACATTGCCATAGGATGAACCACCTATTTTTCTTTTTTGAGACATGTTAAAATAAAATTAATAATAAATTACTTAATGTGAATGTAGGTCGTTTGAATCTCGGCCTAAAAATAAAGAATGGACTGGTTCTCCCTTTGACGTCGTTAAACAAATGAACTAAAAAATAGACTAAGTATTTTTCTAACGAGTAGACAACGTAATAATTGAAAAACACTTAATGCGTCGAAAATTTCTTAAAATAAATTTAAGTTAAAACGTATGGTAAAAGTAAATTTCTTCATTATTTATAAAGTGAGCAATCTACTTTCTATTTAAACAATTGTGTGCAATTTTACTAGGTATGTAACCATGCATACATGTCCCTTATGCATACCTTGCCACGTGCGTAGGATATCATACGTATATATACCCCTTAAATGAGGAGAATAAAAGATCTATTCATTGGCCTATATTTTCACTTCTTTCTAAAAATTACTAGAATCTTTAACTAGAAAATTCTCTCCAAATAGATACAGTGATACATTACCAATTATATTTGGCTACTTTTGATTGGTCTTTCTTTCTTAATTAATAAACTGTTAAAAATGTGTTAGAAACAATGGAGAATCAATGTACCATTAAATTTGGGATAAATATAAGGGTTCTTAAAACTTTTCATGATGGAAGATTTATTGGCATTTTGAGTTGCAAAATCTCAAAATGTTAATGTATGAAGAAGTTAAATAAATAAATCTAATTCAATGGATAATATTATTTTACATAATGCCTTGCTACAGTTTTATTTATAGATAAAATGATATTTTTAATATGATTCAAAATATGACTTGGAAGAGAATAAAGATAATCGTATATCTTACTTCTTAGTGTTACGCATATTAAAATTGTGAGAGGAAAATATCCTTAAATAAAAAGGGAAAGAGAAAGAAAACGTATGCTATATCAATGGATGATTTTTTTTCTTGAAAAATAAAAAAATTGAATAGATTTAAATACCGTTCAATTGGAACCCATTTAATTTTAACAAGGTGATATTTTTGTTGTTATAAACTTTACTCTCCAATGTATAAATAACTTAGTTATTCAACATTATTTCACTTTTAACCCCTCAGTAAAAAAATATTCATTTATGTTATAAGAAAAATAAATATATATTTATTTTTCTAAAAGAGGTCAAAAATGAAACTCCATATATAAAGAAAGATTATAACATACAATTAAACTTACTTTAAAGATATATATTTTTTAATTTTCCTATTATTTATTTGTCTCTAAAAGATATGAAAAATGAAACTCTATATATAAAAGAAGATTATAACATACAATTAAATTTACTTTAAAGATATAGATTTTTTTAATTTTACTATTATTTATTTGCCAAAATTAATATGTCTAATTTCTAATCGGTGGCATAAGTCATATTTTTTGTTGTCAAATATATCAATTTAGTTCACTTTTTGTTGTCAAATATATCAATTTAGTTCCTTTACTCTAACACTATAAGTCATGATATTATTAAAAATGAATACATTTAGTCACATAATTAATAAAAATGAGTGTTTTAATTTTACAATTACTTAAAATCATGTAATTTAATTTTATGGCTAAAGTCACTTTTTACATTAAATTTTTTTATTTTTATAAATTATGAAACCAAATTGATTAACTAATAAGTAAAGAGTCAACTTTATATAATAAAAAAATAAATATAAACTTTATCTCAATTTCTAACGGGTTTTTGTCTGTAATGGGCATATCACATTCAATACTTTAAAAAAGGCTGGATTTTATTTTAAAAATGGGCAAATCATAAACCATTAAACCATTATCCAGTCATTTTTTTTTTGTCTTTTTCTAACTCTCAATCAACTAGTTCTAGTAGCCCCATTTTTATAATAAAAAATATTTTTGTCTTTTTTTCCCTAATTCCAAGTACCTCATTTTTTTAAAATATAATTATTTATTAACTTTTAATAAATAATAATTTATTTTTATTATAAATAAAAAATAATAAAATAATTTATATTTATATAATAAAATATATATACTTTTTTATAATAAATAACTTATCAAAATTTTATTATAAAATAATTAAAAATAATAATAATAATAAATTATAAAATTTTAAATTATTAAAAACTTTACTAAATAGTTATAATATTTTTTAGGAAAAATTATTGACATTTTAAAAAAATAAATTATTTAAGATTAAAAAAATTAAAAAATATATTACATTGTAACAAATATCTCTAATATTATTATAATTTTATTTATTACTAAGATAACAAATGTTTATTAACAATTATTATATTTAATTATTAAAATATAATTAATTCAATATAATCTATATATTTTATTATATTAATAATAAAAATAATTATAATAATATTATATCATATAATATTTTCTCACAAAATTTGTGATTTAATGTTCTATATTTGTATTGTATCTTGTAAAAAATTGGATATAGAGGCTTCACAAATTTTTTTAATAATTTAATTATTTTAATGAAAATTATTTTTATATCATAATTATAATTATTTATTAAATATAATTATAATTATATTTAATAATAATAATAATAATAATAATAATAATGTATTATATTATTTATGAATCATCAAAATATTTAGTATATCATTTTTAATATATATATAAATTTATATTTATTTTATTATAAAATAAATTATTTTTTATTTTTTAAAATAAATTTTTTAATATATAATACGATAAAAATATTTATGTATTTAAAATTAATTATAAATTTATAAGATGTTAATATTTTTTTTATGTTTATAATAATTATGTTTTATAAAATGAAACTAATATATATTTTTTTAAAATAAAATTGATTAAAAATTTTTCTTTAAAGTTTAAGGTAAGATATTACCTATTTTTTAAAAAAATCTATTTTATGTCTATTTTTAAACTATCGTGTATGATATGATTATTACAGACAAAACACTATTTCTAACGGCAGGGTAATTTTAGCATGATGTTTTCGCTCTCTGTTGGTTACTTATTATATACGCACTTTTAGAGTTGGTACACTAACATACTTTTCGACATTTCTTTCTTTCTTCCTTGGTGAACTCTCTCAAAAATCTAGATGGAGATTATTTGAATAAACATAGTTACGAATAAAATATATTTTTAAATATATTATATACGTAAAATATTATATATAAATATGAATATAATATAACATGAAAATATATAATAGGAGTATGATTCATTTATTTTTGAAAAATATTTTATTAAAATTACGATAATAAGATATATATTTTAATAAAAATATTGAAATATTATTTGATTTTTTACGGTAATATAAATATCAATAATATATTTAATATAATTAGATTATAATTAACTATTAATCTTAAAAATTAGCATTTAACATATTTCTCTTTTCATATGTATTTTATAATTAATAATTTTATAATATATAATTGGAATTAGTTATAGTTAAATTTATTTATTTATTTATATAAATTGATAAACTAAAAATTTTAATATTTTGATAAAATATAAAAAATGTTCATTTAAATATATTTGATAATAATTTTTATTATATGGTATTATATTATGAAAATAATAATAATAACAACAACAATGTATTTAATAATAAAAATTTATTGTTGGAGAAAATGTTTTTTATTTATTGTTATACGAGAAAATTCTTATTTGTGCATAATACTTTTTTATTTAAAAGTATGTGTATTCTTTTACGAAGTTTAAAACATTTTTGAAAAGGAAAATATATTTTATTAATTCATATATACGGATACAATATAAATATAATACTTAAAATTACTAATTAAACTTGTCTCACACCAATTATAATATCCCCATCCTAACCCATAAGAACGTCCCGGAAACAATATTTTAAGTAATGGATATAATATATCATTTTAATTATATAATAATTTAAATTAATATTTTTGATATATTATGATTATAAGTGAAATTATTTAATAATTTTTAAAATTATGATAAAAATAAAATCACATATGTATTAATAATATAATTCAATAATTAAATATGATTGATTAAATTGATTAATTATAATTTATGATCGTTGATCCCAGATATATAATTGACAAAAAATGATCATGAAGGCCTCTCCAATCTTTTTGTTTGCGGTTACATGGCCTTCTTACGTACTTTTTTTCTTTAAAAAAAAATCCTCTCACCGATGAGGCTCTAATGAATTTCAAACGAATAGCTAAAAATATTCTTTTAACTAAAAATTCTTTTGAAAAATTTAAATCTATTCTTAATTAGTGTTAAGAATAGTTAATGATTGTATTATATTTTATGTTTAAAAGAATATACATGGTGTCTTTATATAAACTATATATGACTAAAATAATTAGATATACATTAGCAGATATATACATTAATTTGTTATTATTATATATACATTAGCATTCTTCCTCAAACTCAAGGTTGATGTGAGACCAGTTTGAGGTTGTCAACCAAATTACGAATGCGTCTTTTAGAAAGTGTCTTAGTGAAGATATCTACAAGTTGATCGTTGGAGGAGACGGAGAAAAGAGTGAGAGCACTATGGACCAGATGAGAGCGAATAAAGTGACAATCAATCTCGATGTGTTTAGTCCGTTCATGGAAGACATCATTGTGAGCAATATGAATGGCACTCTGATTGTCACAATAAAGGGGAGTAATAGAGAATGTGGACACACCCAAATCCTTAAGAAGTCATTATAGCCAAAAGAGCTCAGATGTGTTATTAACAAGAGCATGATATTCTACTTCAGTACTGGAGCGGGCCACGGAAGTTTGTTTCTTACTTCGCCAAGAAATCAAAAAAGAACCAAGGAGAAAGAAATAACCTGTAGTGGACCTACGATCAGTGGCATCTCTTACCCAATCGGCATTAGAGAATGCACGAAGTACTATAGGAGATTGAGTTGAGTAGAAAAGCCATAGAAGATAGTGCCTTTCAAGTATCGTAGAATACGCAGAACAATAGCATAGTGAGTCGATCGTGGAGCAAACAGATACTGGCTTACCTGATGAACAACATAAGAAATGTCTATACGAGTAACTATAAGATAAACCAGGCTGCCAACCAATCGTTTGTAAAGAGAGGGATTAGACAATGGTCCCCCCCTCGAGTGTGTCAGATGCGCATTAAGTTCAAATGGAGTGTCAACAGTCTTGCTATCAGTGAGTCCAGCTTTAGATAAAAGGTCAGATGCATACTTAGCTTGAGTAATATAAAGACCATATGTGGAATGAGTGATCTCAAGACCCGAGACATAGCTTAGATGTCCAAGGTCTTTCATCTCAAACTGTTGACTAAGCAAATCCTTGAGTTCTTGAATGCCACTGAGGTCATCACCAGTTATGATCATATCATCCACATATAGGAGAAGAAAAATTGTGTCTTTATCATTGCGATGAAGAAATAAGGTAGAATCATAAGGACTGGTAGTGTAACCCAAGCGAAGGATGGTGGAGTTGAAATTGGCAAACCATGCTCGTGGAACTTGTTTAAGGTCATAAAGTGCACGTTGAAGGCAACAAACCTTATTTGTTTCAACAGAAAGACCAAGAGGAGGTTGTATATAGACTTCTTCAAGCATATCCCCATTAAGGAATGTATTTTTAACATCCATCTGAAAAAGGTCCCATTTACTAACAGTGGCAACAACTAAGAGGGTACGAATAGAGGAAATACGGGCAATTGGAGCAAAAGTCTCTTATGTAAAACCTTTTGATATAAGACGAGCCTTGTAGCACTCGATGGACCCATCAGAGCGAGTCTTGATCTTATAGATCCACTTACAACCAACCATAGTCTGACCAGGAGGGAGAGTAACTAGATCCCAAGTATGATTTTTGGTTAATGCATCAATTTCTTCTTTAATTGCAATATGCCATAAAAGGGTTAGTATATGCCTCACGATAGGTGTGAGGCTCATGGAGTGTAGCAAGGGCAATGTAACAATGATAGTCAAGTAAATGTGTAGGAATGTATCTTATTCGGGTTGAGTGGCGAGGTGGAATGTCTTGTGGAGGATCTTCAGGAAGAGCAGGAGTATGGGACCTATGCTCAAAGTGGGGTAGGTCATCAACAACCTATTCTTCTACAACCTATCTAGGAGAATCATCAAAAATATCTGAAGATTGAATAGAGAATTCCAAAGGAGGATTAGGAGTATCTATAGAAGGAACATGAGATTCATTTGGAAAGATTTCTAAAACATTTGAGTTAGTTAAGGAAGAACGAAAGTGAGAAAGTGAGAAAGTTTAATAAATAAGCGGTGTTCCCAAAAGAAAACATTATGGGAAACACAAAGACTATGCAAGATACGATCATAACATCGATACCCTTTTTTAGTTTCACCATAACCAAGAAAACAATAAAGTCTAGATCGAGGCTCAAGTTTTTTGTGTTCATGAGGCTAAAGAAGAACGAAACAAGCAGATCTGAATAAGCGAAGGTAATGATAGTCAGGAGATGACCCAAAACGATGCTTATACGAAGTCTGATTATGAATGACAGTGCTTGGAATACGATTAATGGCTTGAGCAGTATGAAGAGTGGCTTCACCCTAAAATGGGGAAAGAACTTTGGCAAAAAGAAGAAGAGCACGAACAGTGTCAAGAATGTGATGAAGTTTTCTTTAGGCTTGACTATTTTGTTGAAAGGTTCATGGACAGGTTAGATGATGTACAGTGCCGTAGAAGTGTAACAATGCTTGAAAAGCATTTTGAGTATATTCAAGAGCATTATCAGATCGAAATTTTTTTGATATGTTTGGAGAATTGTGTTTCAACCATTTTTGCAAAGTTATTGTATATTGGTAAGATTTCATAACGAGATTTCATTGGAAAGATCCAACTATAACAAGAATAATCTTCAATAAAAACAACAAAATATCGAGATCCATTAATGCTAGTAACAAGAGAAGGTCCCTAAACATCAAAATGAATTAACTCAAAAATACTATTAGAGATAGATTTACTATTATTGAAAGGTAAAACTGGTTGTTTTCCTAACTGGTATGAAGTACAATCAAAATTTTCTTTGGACACAAAACCCAATAGACCTTTAGAAGCTAATTGTTATACCCGAGTGGATGAGGTATGACCAAGACGCGAATGCCAAAGTGTGAGAAAAGGTAAGGAAGAAACTGCAGCAACTGTAGCAACAATAGAGGCAGGAGCAACAGGTGGAAGATGAAGATTGTTCATAGGAAACATACTCCCGACCCTAGGACCGGTCCCAAGCTCTTGCCCCGTCCTCGGATCTTATATAGTACAACCCAAAATAGTCAAAAATAAGGCAATATGCTAGTTCAGCTAATTGTCCCACAGAGCATAAATTATAGGATAGGTCAGGTACATGGAAGACCCCAAGAACATGGAGGGTAGAGGTCGAAACAAAACCTAGACTATTCCCATGAATGGTGGAACCATCACCTATTTGAATATTAAGAGGATGTGGTGTAGGGTCAAGTTTGAAGAATAAAGATGAGTGAGGTGTCATGTGATTACAACATGGAGAATCAAAAAGCCAAGTTTGAGACTTACCAGGCAGAATTGAAAAAGTAGTGGAAAGAGATGCATTACCAACCATTTGAATAGCCTGAGTTATGATCTTCTGTAGTTCAGTGGAGGAGAGGTTGATAGTAGATCCAGAAGATTGGGACTCTACTGAACTGGAAGGCATCAACGGAGTAGGCTCAGTATTAGCAACAACAACAATAGATTTATTGCGATAGTAACAAGTCTCAATGGTGTGGCCATGACGCTTGCAATAATTGCAGAACCTTTTGTTGCTTTGCCTGTGACGATTGTTAAAGCCAAAGGAATCACCTGATTGTTGAGGTTACTCAATGGCAGGAGCAGAAGGAGTAATAGCCAAAACATTGAACTTATTCTGGGCTTGAAGGGTTGCAAGTCGAGCTTCTTCTCTAACCAACTCGTTTACAGCAATATCAAGAGAGGGAAGAGGACTACAATTAAGAAGCTGACCTCCGATGGGCTCAAAGTCCTTGTGAAGTGACATTAAGAACTCATAGAGATGAAATTCATCCCTAACTGTAGCATATTGCTAAGCATCCATTGAGCATGCCCAAATTGGATCACAAAGGTCAATTTGGTCCCAAAGGAAGTGAAGCTGGTCATAGTAGTCATTGATGGATTGCCTTAGTTCCTATTGAAGTTGATACAATTCAACTATTAACTGATATTTCATGGATCCGTGAGTAATGGAGTACCTTTTAGCCAACATATCCCATGTTGATTTGGCATCATCAAAGCTGCTCAACAGATTGGAGATGGAGGGAATGAAAGTATTCTGAATTCATGTAAGGGTCATGTGGTTGTGACTATCCCATTCAATCATGCGACCAAGGAAGGTAGCATCTTCTTCACTTGCTCCTTTGACAGGAATGATAATTGCACCAATACAGTAATGCTAGAGCATGTGACCCTAAGAAAGCTACGCATGGCTTGAGACCATGATAAGTAATTCTTGGTCCCCTCCAATATAGTATTGATGGGGCAAGGAAGAAAAACATCTTTTTTATCCATTTGGAAACATAATATGCAAAAATAGACTGCAAAAACAAGGTCTATGTGAAAAACTGGGTAGGGAGGACCCGAACTACAAAATTCAACGATCAACCAATAAAGTCAACGGGCAACGGCGGTTAACAACACAATCACTATGAAATCAGCTGAAGGCGATGATGACATCACCAAATTAGAGTGTGGCATGTAAGACGCATGAATCTAACTTGCGGCGGTGCGTGCGGAGTCCAATGATTGCGAGACTTTCACAGTTGCGTAGATTTGGTCGAGCCGATCACAGTGGTATCTGTAGAAAGGTTTTTAGGGTAAGATGCACGATGGGGATGATGATTATAGTGGTTTGTGTGGTGTGAGACTCCTTAACAATGGCGACTATAAGCCCAGAACCTAAGGACAACAGCTGAAAGACGTTAGAGGTTTAACAATGAGTGGTTGCAGCGACTGTTGTGATAGCGGAAGTTATAAGGGTGAAGTAACACCAAAAAAGACAAGACTGTTAGAAAGATAAGAGTAGTCACTCTGATACCATATGAGGAATACTTAATGATTGTATTATATTCTATATTTAAAATAATATAAATGATGACTTTATTTAGGAGTTACAAATAAACTAGATATATATAAAATAATTAGATATAGATATGCTTAAAGTAAATAGATATATATTAACAAATATATACATTAATCTAATCTGTTACTAGATATACATTAACAGTTATTATTTAACTTATTGTTAGTTTATAATAATACTTTTTTATAATCGTATTATTTCTTTTGTATTCTATTCTGTTTCTTTCCAAGTACATGTTGTAATGGATGTTGATATTTTTCATTATCATTAAATAGAAGTTATTGTTTGATTTTAAAAGAATTCTTCTTGTACAATAACCTTACTCAAATAAAAATTAGAAACATATATTCAAGAAAAATATACTCTCAATTGCTTAAAAAACATACATCAAAACACTAGCTTGTTTATGACTTTTTTTAAAAAATACATCTACAATTTTTCAACTTTCGAGTATTACGAAATGAAATTACACGTTTGAAATAAGAGTATATGTCATACAATACACTAGTTATTCCATATAGTAAATTATGGAAGCATGCATTTATATAAAAAAAAAATTAAATTACTTGTACTAACAATTCAATAATATATAGTTAGCTCTACATCAAAATATAGAGACGTGATTATTTAAGCAAGAACTAAACTATATTAATCAAAAGCCAATGTGTGTACGTAATCTGTTAGGAGTATATTTCAAAACAAAAAAGACAAAATAATACAATTTATTCATTAAAAAAAATATGATATGATATCATAGCCAAAAAGGGAGAGAAACAAAATAAATGTTTTTTTAAATATAACCGAAAAACCGTTAAACTTCCTTAAAGGTCACTTTAAAGTATTTATTTTAACATATTTGAATTAAAAGCTAAAACACGTATACATTAATTAGGAATGCTATATAAATGTATAAGAAAAGAAGAAAAATAATGATTAAGAAGATTAATAATAATAAAGATGAGAGGCTTGAGAAGAAGTGTGATTAAACTCATGGTGATATTTATAATGATGATGATTGGATTAAGAATCAATTTTATATCAATGGTGGTACACGCATATAATGATGATTCGTCGTCGTCGTCATCATCATCTTTTTATTCAACTACTACTACTACTTCTTCTTCTTCTTCTAACATGAGTCCTTCAACTACACAATTTCCTCATCCATATTCAGATGGTTTCAAAATCCCATGTAAAGTTCGTAAAGTCATAACAAATCCCAAAATCTTTCTTTGCTCAGCAAGGTGCAGCGCACTCTGTGTTAAACACTTAAGAAAATATCCAAAATACGGTTCTTGTATCTCTGGTTGTGTGGAAGAAGAATGCGTTGGACGTAAATCCAGCTTATTTGCATGTACTTTTGGTTGTACCAAGTCTATTGTTACCAAATTTGGTTTATATGGTAAGTATAATTAATTTTTACATAAAATCTTTTCGATGTAGTTTTCATATATACATATGTTTAAGACATATTAAAAAATATGGCACACATGTGTATTTAACAATGCGGTATTACATGCACATTTTTTATGACATACAATATATATATATATATATATATATTAGAATAATTATAGAAATAAAACTAATTTAATAACTTGGTGTAGAGAATTTTTTTGATTTCTTAACTCAAATAATATATATGGTTAATTAGAGGGTTATTTGTGTTCAAGGTAGTACGATTGGACTTAAATTTTAACCTTATTCTATAATGTTTTTTTTTTTTTGAAAAATGAACGTAAGTACAATTTTTTATATAAAAATAAATAAAATTATCTATTGTCAAATTTTCTCAACAAAAATAAAATTTGATTAAATTTACAACGGATAGTACATGATAATATTTGATAATTGTAAGAGTAATATTTAATTACCAAATGGTATACTTTATGTTTTTATTTTTTTTATGTTTGAAATTAAGTTTTGATCTTTTAATTCACTTTTTAAAGAAAACAAAAATTGTTAGATAATGAGTTCTATTTTTTATTGTCTTGAGTACGAAAAAATAGTACATAAAACTCGTTTGATAATATTGTGTTTCTTGTTATAGTTTTATTTTTATTTTTCAATTTAGTATTCATTTGTGCTTTTTTTATTCTAAATGTTAATTTTTTTCTTATATTAAGAACGTGGATAGAAAAGAGGTAATATTGTGGTTTTCCGAAAAAAGAGGTATTATAGTAGCTAGGATTTGAAATTTTATAGTAAAAGTTTTGAAATATAGGATAACCAAAAACAAGTTTTACAAAGTTTTTTTTTTCAAGTTACAAAATTAAGTTAAAAGGGAATTTATTTTCAATTTAAAAAAAAGTGAACACAGAACTATTTACATAAAATATAAATTAAAAAAAACTAGAGTTTTAACCTTAAAAAAAACATAAAGTTACAAAACCATTTTATAGGGCTTCCCAATTAATTGAATAAAAGCATGCATACTCGTGAATTAAGCAAACATTATTAATATTAATTTTCTTAACCATTCAAATAATTTAATTATTTAAATGATTTTACTTTTAATTCCATCAATAATAAAATATATATTTATTTTTTAAAAACTATATGTTTATTTAAAAAATAGAAATATATTTTTTAAAGGTAATTAAAAATAAAAATTGAAAAGGATTATATATGTCATGTGATTAAACATTTTCCAAACATACATTATTTTCGTTAAATAATCAGGAGACACTAACTAATAAAAGAATTTTTTGTTTTGTTTCAATCACAGATCAAATGGGTCGAATGGAAGGTTATATGAATATCTGCTACAACAACTGCAAAGAAAACTAATTTCTAGCACTCAACGTGTTTCATATATTTTCTTTCTGAGTGTGATTCATTTGTTTAATTCTATATATTAGTTTTGAACATGTTAGTGTTTCTTAATTATGTCATATGAACCCATTATTTGTTACATTTTTTCCTTATGGTATGTACTTTGTTGCAATAAGTTTTATGAATGAATAATTAATTATGTTTTCCGGGCTTAGCTAATCTTTAATTTGGTTTCACGTAAGAAATTGGTTTTATTAATATGAATAAACGAATATTTATAACATATTTATACAAAAGAAAAGCAAAATTATAATATTTAAAAACAAACACAATTATAGAAGGGCATGTTCTTGAATAGGCTGTTCCTCCCTACCAATCTATTGGTGGCTGTTTCCAACTAGTGTGTTGGTTGTCACCAGCTGGATCTCGAGTTCTTTAACATTCCCCATCAAGTTGGAATATATGTTAATTATTCCCAACTTGTTAAGTAAGCTAGAAAACTGTGAAAAACTAAGGGATTTAATAAATATATCTACTGGTTTCTCTAATGTAGACATATGATAAGTCTTGATCATTCCAACTTGAATATTTTCTCTTACTAGATGACAATCAATCTCTATGTGTTTGGTTCGTTCATGAAACACTAGATTTGATGTAATGTGAAGGGCTGCTTGATTGTCACAATATAACTTGGTTGGTTGGGAGTGTTTGATACCCAAATCATCCAAAATGTATCGTAACTAGGTTACTTTGTAATAGGCTGCTGCCATAGAGCGGTATTCTGCTTCTGCACTTGATTGTAAGACCGTATTTTATTTCTTAGTCTTCCAAGAAATTAGCGAGTTTCTAAGAAACATACAATATCATGTGGTTGATCGTCGTGTGCCAGTACATTTAGCCCAATTTGCGTCACAAAAAGCATTTAGTTGTAATAGACTAATTGCTGAGAAAAAGTGACCTTATCTTGGTGTGTTCTTGACATATCGTAGCACTCGTTGAGCTGCTTTCAAATATGGTTGACGTGGTTTATCCATATATTGACTGAGAATGTGCACGACATATATTAATATCCTAACAAGTCTTCGATAGGATCTGGGGTTATTGATGAATTCCCCTTCAACCTTGCTGAGGGATAAATTTTGTTCCATAGGTGAATTTGCAGATTTGGCACCAAGATAACCCATCTCCTCCAATATTTCAAGTGCGTCTTTGCGTTCTGACAGAATAATTCCCTTCTTGGAATGTGAAACTTCTATGCTCAAAAGATACTTTAATTCACCGAGATCTTTAAGCTTGAATTGTCGCATGAGATGATTCTTAGTTTCTTCAATGTCTTGTACATTGTTTCCTGTTATGATTATATCATCTACATAGACAAGAAGAGGTGAGAAGGAATTACCACGGGTTTGGACGAATAGTGAGTGATCATACTTGGATTGGTTAAAACCAGCTAGCTTAAGTATTGTTGATAGCTTGATGAACCATTGTCGTGAGGCTTGTTTGAGTCCATACAAAGAGTTATGTAGCTTACATACTCATGTTTCCCCTTTTCGTCTGAATCCAGGTGGAAGGGACATGTACACATCTTCATGAAGATCACCATAGAGAAAAACATTATTGACATCGAGTTATCGAAGATGCCAATTTTGAATAGCAGCAACGGTAAGAAGAAGACGAATAGTGACAAGTTTGGCTACTGGTGCAAAGGTTTCTTGGTAGTCAAAACCTTCAATCTGACTGTATCCTTTGGCCACTAGCTGAGTGATAATTGTATTTTATACAGTTATTTTCATCAATTTTAGTAATGATAATTACTATGTTATTTTAATATTTAGTTAATTTTTGTTAAATAAATTAATATTTTCCTTTTATGTCCTAAAAATACATTTTTAATAAAATTAAATAATTTGTATCAAAAATGTACTTAATTTCATATTTCTGTCCACAAATTTTATTTCAGATAATATAGTTTCTTAATTACAATTTATAAAAATCGAAAATATAATTTAAATTAAATTTGGGCTTAATTATAATTATTAAAAGTTTAAAAATTTAATTTAAAATTAGCAAAGGGCTTAACTGTAATTTAAGAAAGTGCAAAATGTAATTTGGATTAAATTTGTGGGTTAAAATACAATTAATGGAAGTTTTAAATTCTGCGCAGGTGAGAAGAAGCCACGCGCTATTATTCAAGCACGCAACGCGACCGTCTGATCGAAAAATAAATGGCTAAGATGCGCATTCAGATCAAGTTCGACCAAATCGCGTGTGCGCAGATTCTTTTACGCGCTCGGCGCACGAACGGGGCCACCTACCGCGCGGCCGCCGCGTGCAGTGGGACCCATACATGCCGGCCGCGAAGAAATTTCCCCCGAGGCGTACGCCGTCCGTTGGATCAAATGAATCGTCCAGACAGCCGCTGGAACCAAGTTGTCGCGCACCGAACCGTTTGTCTAAAATCGTGTGCGACGCGGTTCATCAAAGCGGCGTGCACCATCAAGGTCTCTTGAATAAGAAGTAGCCACGTGTCTACTTTATTTTGAAGCCAACAATATTATGACACGTGGTATTTTACAATGCGCGCGACCGCGCTGGATCACGCCCGATTTGTAGCCATTGGCCCCGTGCGACAACCCATCGTGCGCCCATTTCTCGCAGCTAATGAAATTCTGCCATGTGTCCACATTAATCCTTGCAGCGAATCAGAAGTGGACACGTTGCAAGCACTTTGATTTAAAAAAAATGCAGAAACGACGCCTGTCTACGTGTGATTTTTAATTTTTAATTTTCGATATCGAATTTCAAAACGCGTCGAAATTAGTTTCGAGGGAATATTTTTTTACGCGTTTCTGAAAACAAAGAAAAATAAAATAAAAAATGTAATATTTCTGATGTATTTTTTTTGGCTATAAATAGGTGATATTATGATAGAGTTTAAAAGTTTTTTTTTGGTTTAGAATTTTTGTGTTGTTCGGTTGTGGACTGTAGAACACGCAGAAGCCTTTTTTTGGCTTTTGTTGTGTTCTGTGTGTGCCAAATATTTGTTCTTTGTGATGTTTTAATTTTCATTCTTCTTCTTCTAATTTTTCTGCATCTATTGTAATTTTTATTTTAATTTAATAAAGTAATTTAATTTTTCTAGGGTTGCATTTGATTCAAATATATGAAGCTTTGATTTTAATTATTTTTGATAGATTTATAAGACGTTCGATTTGTTCATTCTATTTTGTGCTTAATGCTTTTTGATTATTTACGAATTTTATCAAAACGATTTGTGGCATAAAAATAAACTTGAGAAAGGCATTTTTGTGTATATTGCTCGTAAATAGAATGACATGTATGATGAAGGATAGGAATATACTCTAATTGTATGTGTGGCCATTTGAAAACTTAGAACTTAATGAATCTTATTAAATTTAATTCTCATAGAGATATAGTGAATTAATTTAACGAGGTGTGTTAATACGGAGCTCGGAAGAGATGTATGAATAAAAAAGAAGTTTTCGGTTGACAAATTAAATGTACTAAAAAATATAAATCAAAAGAAAATAACATGATTTGAGTGGATTAGTTTGGTGAAAAATTGCAATCCTAGAGTTTTCTTATTTTTTTGTTACCTTTTTCCATATCAACGATTATTTTGGATAAAATTAGAGAGATACAATTTTAGTAATCAACAAACTATAGTAACAAATCCTCGTGGGAACGATACTCTACTTACAAATCTTATTACTTGTGACCGTGTATACTTGCACGATTTTCTGTGTGTTGCAAAACACACGACACTGAGCCTTATATCGTTCCATAGAGCCATCAGGATTATACTTGATTTTGTAGACCTATTTACAACTAACTGGTTTCTTGTATGGAGGAAGCTGTTGAAGCATCCAAGTGCCATTAGTTTCAAGAGCATCTAGTTCTTGTTTCATGGCAAGCCGCCATTTTGGATCATTGAAAGCTTCAGCAAAGGTGTTTGGTTCCCTGAGAATGGAAATAGAAGTAGCAAAGGCACGATTTGCAGGTGATAATCGGTCATAAGTAAGTACATGAGATAGAGAATGAGAAGTACCTTTGTCATCGGACGATGTTGAGTTACACGAAGGCAAGGACCAAGAAGGAAAGGAAGTTTCTAAATGATACTTGTGAAGATAGCTAGGAACATTGGTGGATCGGTGAAGCCTATGTGTGACTGGTGTCGGAGGAGTCATGCGCGGTGTATAAGTTGATGATGATGTTTCAGGAGATGAATTTTGAAGATGAAGAATGCCTGAGTCGATTGTTGGAAGGAAATCTGGTGTATGATAGAGTGATGTATTTGGATTGGTTGATTGACGAATGTTAGGTATGTCATCATAAATAGTATTTTTTGATGGAGTGAATAGAGTTGGAGTGTTGACAGCATAAGTGAAATAAGGAAATACATGTTTATGAAAGATAACATCACGAGACACTAAAATCTTGCTTGTTTCCAGATTGTAGACACGATAACCTTTTATCCCATATAGATACCCAATGAATATGCATCTATGTGATCTAGCATCAAACTTGGTGGGTCGATCATGATGTGCAGACACAAAACAAAGGGAACCAAAAACACGAAGATGTTCATACCTAGGAATTTTGTGAAAAAGGACTTCAAATGGTGTTTTACCCTTGAGAACAGGTGTTGGAGTACGATTTATGAGGTATGTGGATGTAAAAATGGAATCTCCCAAGAATTGTTTAGGGAGATTGGCTTGGAAGAGCAATACACGAGCGACATTGTGAAGATGACGGTGTTTGCGTTCAACAACACCATTTTCTTGAGGGGTAGAGACACAACTAATGTGATGAAAGATTCCTTTGGTAGAAAACAATTGGGTCATAGAGAATTTTGGTCCATTGTCGCTATGAATGATTTTAACTCTGGATGCAAATTGTGTTTCAACAAGGTTAATGAAGGTGGTAAGAAATGTGTGTGTATCAGATTTAGCATGTAAGAGATAGACCCATATGCATCTTGAGTAGTCATCAACAATAGTGAGGAAATAACGTGCTCCATTAAGTGCTAGAATATGATAGCCACCCTAAATATCGACATGAATAAGTTCAAAAGGTGCTTTTGTATTGATGGAACTTAGAGGAAATGGATTACGAGTTTGCTTAGCTAATGGACAAATAGAACAATCACTAATGGAATAAAAAAGTGTGTTGATGGAAAGAGAAATTACACGCAAACTGTTATTAGATAAATGACCAAGTCGTTGATGCCATAGATGAGAGTTGGTGGAAGCAGTATTTGAAATGTAGAAACATCCAGCCTTTTTAGAAATAGTCAGGTAGTAAAGTCTTACTTTCTCAATTCCCACCCCAATCATCTTTCCCGAGCATTTGTCCTGAACAAAGCACATATTATTAGTGAAGGTGACATGGCAAAATGTAGTTTGAGTTAGTTTTACTATTGAAACTAAGTTTAATTTGAAGGAGGGAACACACAAGACATTATGGAGTATGAAATTATTGGAGAAATGTATAGTGCTAATATGTGTGACACGGGAAAGAGAATGATCAGGGAAATGCACATGCCGATTAGTGACTGGAATGCTGGAGCTCATAAGGTTTTGGGAACAGACCATGTGATCAGTTACTCATGTATCAAAAATCCAATGGGTTTCTGAATGGAAAACAGTTTCACATAATGTATTACCTGAAGAAGTAGTCACTTGACTTGCCATGCTACCTGATTTGGATTGATTGAGAAGTGTAAGAAGCTCTTGATATTGAGCAGATGTAAGGTTGTGGGATGATGTCTTTGTGTTGGAGCTGCTTTCCTGAATGTTAGTATGGTGAGCTTTAGAGGGGAAGCCATAACTTGTATTTCTCTTATCTTGAATTGCTCCTTTCTTCTGACACATGTTGATGTCATGTCCATTCAAACCACATAAATTACATTTGAGACTCTTTTGGTAGTTTTCAAAACTGTGTCCATTGAGACAACAAAAATCACATTTGAGGTGACTTCGGCAATTCTCAGAATTATGGCCTATATTGTTGCATCGATTGCACTTGAGATGTGGGTTCCTTGGTGGGTAATTATTGTGAGGATATTGTGGATGACTATCCCTGGCAACAAATGCGGCAACTTCTGGCATCTTTCCTATGGTTTGCGTGGAGACAGCTCTCTGCTTTTCATCTTGAACAATGAGTGAATATACCTTATTTACTGTAGGTAAAGGTTCCATGAGTAAGATTTGTCCACGTGTTGATGTGTAAACCGTGTTAAGCCCCATGAGGAGCTTTATGGTTCGTTGCTTTTGTTGATATTCTTGTAGTTCCCTTCCGGTATTTCCTCCACAATGTGAAGAGGACATAATGCATCGCGACTATCCCATAAGCTTTTCAACTTGGTCTAGTATTCTCCAATGCTCACACCTTCTTGTATGCAATCATGGATCTCTTGCTCAATGTGAAATAGGTGCATGCTGTTGGTGTGTAAAAAGTGTTCCTTCAATTCTTCCCATAACTCATATGTGGTATAATTATACATGGTACTTTCTGCAATTTTAGGCGATATGGTATTGAGAATCCATCCTTTAACAAGAATGTTATAGCGAGTCCATTGTTTGATTTCTACTTCAAAGTTTGTTAATGGCCTTTTGATTGTGACGTCAATAAATCCTTCTTTGTGTTTTGGTGATGAGAGCCATGAGCATCGCATGACTCCAAATATGATAATTTTCTTGATTTAAGGATTGAGCTATTAGAACCATGCCTGGTTGGTCTGAGTGGTGTAGATATAATGAATGGCTAAGGTCATCATACCATTTTGGTAAAGTAGGGTTGGTATTGGTAGTTGTAGACATTATTGTTGAGTAAAAAAAATCAAAAGAACGGGATAAGATTTAGTGTGTTTAGACAACAATGACTGTTTATGAAACAAATAATGAACTGAAATATGCTTGATCTTATAGAAAATGAGTCAAGACTTACAGAATTGGAAATTTCAGCCGCAGAATCGGTCGAAAAGTTGGTGAATCGGCGTCTGGAATGGCTGGAATGGCGGTTGCAACGCTGGAGCACTGAACCAGACAAAGACCGAACCGGATGGAAGACCGAACTAGCTAAAGACAAAACCGGAAAAACAACGCGTAGTTTGCTTTAGAGGTGCACTGAACAACGTGTCTTTTGAGTCGTCTTCCTCAGCAGCTAGTGCATGTTGGCATGTGTAATTGCGACGAGGTGCGTGGAACGCCGGTGAACTCAGACATGGTGCGTGTGTTGATGTTTTGGCTTGAAATTAATTTCAGATTGCTCAGAATTTTCTGGATATTATAATGGGATGAAATTGAAATTATTTTTGTGAATCGAAATTGGTTTTTGGAAAGAAACAAAATTTAAAAGGAAGAAAAAGTTTACGTGTGAGCTGAATTTTCTGAGAATTACTTCCTAAACTCTGATATCATGTAAGAAATGGTTTTATTAATATGAATAAACGAATGTTTACAACCTATTTATATAAAAAAATAAAAATTATAATAATTAAAAACAAATACAATTATGAAGAGGCATGTTCTTAAACAGTTTGTTCCTCCCCACCAATCTGTTGGTGGCTGTTTCCAACTGATGTATTGGTTATATCAATAGCTGGATCTCGATTTCTTTAACATTTCATTATCAAATAAAATACTAATTAAATTTGATTAGAAACATAGAGTATACCACCTCTTTACATTTTTCCCTTCTGTCTTTCTGCCGTACTATAATTTTTATTATAAAAAAATAATGGGGTCGGGGTTTAAAAAAAGTATAATAAAAGCTATTGTTTTTATATAAGAATAATTTAATCTAAAATGACAATTATAAGTTTAATCAAGTTTAATTATACTAATATAAAACATTAATAAATAAAGGTTTTTTTAAAAAAATATATTAAATTTATTATTTTGTCATTGTGTATCCTCGAGTGCATTCTATTTCAAATTTTTTAATTTTTTTTTTCAAAAAATTATTAATAGTGTATCATTTTATAAAGTGTGGTATTAATTGTGTATCCATATATAATACTTGTAATACTTTTACCAAAAAAAAAAAACAAAAATAATTATACTTCTTTTTGATATTGTAATGCAATAATATATAAATTTTTTATTGTATTTTTATAAGGAATTACATTTAAACGTGATTATTAAAATAAAATTATAATTAATAAATTATTATTATACTAATAATAGAATAAGTTGTGAGAATATTATTATAAAAAACATAATTATTACAATAAATAAAATTATTTTCTTTCCAGTAGTTATAACTTATAAATATTTTCACTTGTAAGCAACTAATTAGTAATCACTCTCAAAAATTTAAGAGAATGAAATTGGATAATTATTTTAAATCAATTGTGTTTTATGCCCAAAATTTACCAGTTACAATAATGCTAAAAACATTATATAAAATGTTATAATTATACTTAATTGCTACTAAAAGAAATTTATATATATAATGAAATGATTAAAAGTATTATTAATCATTAAAAAAAATCCCAGAAGGTTGTTCTAGGATCAATCTAACCTGCATATCTCTTATTTTGTATGTTTAGATTTCTCAAAATTATTTTCTTTACCTCTAATTGCTTTTAATTATAAACAAATTTAAATAAATCTAATTGAAACTTAACAGAACCCAATTAGATTATATTTAAAATAAAGTATGTTCAATTTTTTTTAAATAATATAAATATAAGCCGTAAAAATAGTAAATGCTATTTTTCTTGCAATTAATAATATCATTAACCATCTGATTAAAATCTTAATTGGTGGAATTATTTATATGAGATCAAATCAAAGATGGATTAAAACAACAATTTTTAATTTTGTATCATTTACCATATATGAAGCTCAGGAGCAGAACTATATATATACATAACATTGTACACGTTAACAGTATGAGCCTTCGGCATATTTGGATGTCGACCATGAGTATAGTGTCAAAGTTGGTTCAACAGGTCATATCCATCCATCGTACACCACACGTAAGAATACGAGCGTGACACGTGACTTAAGGTTATTTTGTTAATAACAATAATCATTATATATTGATTTTAGATATATTCGAAATATAAGTATTATAAGTCGGTATTAATTTTTTTTACAGTTTAACTCGTTTATTATTTTTTAATATTTATTTAAAAATATATTTAATTTTAAAAATTTAATTTTAATATAATTCTCATTATACTATATTATTTAAAATATTAACATTAATATTTTTTAACTAACTTAACACATGTTTATAAATAAAATAAAAGATATAAAAGTAATAATATATAAAATTTTATTTAATTATTTTAAATATTATGTATTTTATTATTAAAAGTATATTTTTTTAATGAAATTATATATATATAAAATAATAATATTAATTTATGATCGATTTCGATTAACTATAATTTTATTATTATAATAACTATCATCGTAACATTTCTTATTGATTACGGTTATTAAAAAAAAACCATCATATTTATGAAATGAATCCCAATTTTAATTATATGTAGTTAAAATATCCATTATTGTTGTTGAGGGCTATCTAAGATACAAATAACAAGAAATCCACAAATTAGATCGGCATTGTCAATATGTGCACCTGTACTCAATCTTGTCTATATATAAAGGCGATAAAGAGTGTATAAGTAATCATCATTAACACGCATTTATTGTTTCTCTCTTTAAATTCGGATAATCTCCTACACTTGTCTTACTAATGTGTAACATCCCCTCAAGTAGTTGACTGATCTATCTAGAACAACATTCATCTCGGTTCTTAATCAGTGTGAAGTCCCAAGGGACTTGGTAATAGTATCTTCCAATTATTTCTCAGAAGTTGTGTATAAGCGACAACATGAAGGTTGTATATATATACACACATTACGGATTCAAAAGGTTTTGTTAGAGCTGGAATTTCACTACCTAGTTCGATCACCTGCTCTCTTTTGTTTTGTGACAACTTGCGTGTTGATGCCTTGCTAGAAACGTAGTGCATGTTGCATTCAGTGACGATTTAACATTTTAAGCTACTAGTAGCATCATATATATAAACCATAAAAATTTAAAAAGAAATATCACACAATCTATTTACATGAAGCTAATTAAAGGGATAATTTATTCTTTTAAAAAAAATTGGTGTCATTTGTTATTTTATTTTTGTAAAAAATATCAAAAATTATTTTTTATTAATATTTTACCTAAAATAATATTATTTTATTGGTAAATAAAAAAAATAATAAAAATGACGTTTTGCTATGGTATTTAATTATAAAATTATAAAAATATTAAGTGAATAGTAAATTTTGTCATTTTTTGTTTACCTTTTACAAAATATAAGAGACTAAATAACATATTTTATAATGTAAGTATAAAATTAATTCCTTACTTTTATTAAAAATGTATTATAGTTGAAGTACGAGTCAAACTCATATAGGATTTATAATAATTATAGTTCTAATTACTAATTTATTAGAAAGTTAATTTAAATTAGCAATTAAGATTTTGTATTGATTATGAAAAAGGATAAAAATAACAAAAAATAAAGAAAATAAGGAAAAAAACATGATTTTTAAGAATAAATAATGGGAGATACGTTATCATAATACTATTATCACAAATAGTCTACAATTTAATTAATCATGTTATCATAATACTATTATCACAAATAGTCTACAATTTAATTAATCATGTTATGAATCAAAATTAATTTCTCAATTCTTAAATCAAATTCATAATTATTTTTTGAATCATTAACTTTAACTTTAGAAATTATATATCAGTTATGACTTCTAACATTTTCTTTTAGTGTAACTCATTTACAATTCAATTATTAACCGGCTTTAATTTAAAAAAACCTAGAATTATTACTCATAAATTTAATTCATTAATTGTGTTATGATCCAAAAAAGTAATAATTAAGTTGGATAAAATTAAATGTTGATAATTTTTAATCTAAGTAGTCAATCTTAATTGTAATTAAAAATCATTGCTACTTCAATCATACTAATTAATTTTTTTTATAACAAACTCATAATTTAACAATAAATACAGTGAATTAATTTTTCACAATCATAATGAATTAATTAATTAGACATAAAATTTATCAAATTTATAGGACTAATTAAATAAGAGAAAACAAATGACAGAAAACTGATTTTATTGATGAATATATAGAGCTAAACGAATCAATTATACCCATCTTCAACATTGTTCTTGAGTCTACCTTCTAAGATCTTACAAGATTATATTAAATCTAAATTTTTTATCAATTTTTGATGATTTTGCAGTTGTGATTTAATAGAGGTGTTATCGGGGTATTTATATATGTTAAAAGACTTAGGTGGCGTTTGGTTCACAGAATGAAATCAGAATGAGAATGAGAATAAAATGAAATGAAAAAAAAATAATTTTGTTTGGTTTGACCACTGGAATCAAAGAAGGAATCAGTATTATAGTATTTGGTTTACAATTGGAATAGAAATAAAACACTGTATATTACCTTAATACCCATATATTCAGTAAAGTTTAAATAATATCATTTAATTATTATTTTTTGTCAGACAAAATAAATTATTAAAATCATTATTTTTTTAAATAATTATTACTTAAAAATAAAATATATTATTAAAATTATTATTTTCCTAAATAGGGTTTAGGGTTTTGAGGTTTGGGATTTGAGATTTGGGATTTGGGGTTTAAGGTTTTAGGATTTGAGATTTAGGGTTTAGGGTTATATTTATGGGTTAAGGTTTAGGGTTAAAATTATTATTTTTCAAAATAGGGTTTTGGGTTTTGGGATTTGGGATTTAGGATTTGAGGTTTAGGGTTATATTTGTGGGTTAAGGTTTAGGCTTAAAATTATTATTTTTATAAATATTGTTTAGGGTATTGGGATTTGGGATTTATGGTTTAGAGTTTAGGGTTATATTTGTGGGTTAAGGTTTAGGGTTAAAATTATTATTTTTATAAATATGGTTTAGGGTATTGGGATTTGGGATTTATGGTTTAGAGTTTAGGGTTATATTTGTGGGTTAAGGTTTAGGGTTAAAATTATTATTTTTATAAATATGTTTTAGGGTCTATGCTTATATTTTTGGGTTAAGTTTTAGGGTTAAAATTATTATTTTTCTAAATAGGATTTAGGGTTTTGGGATTTGAGATTTAGGGTTTAGGGCTATATTTGTAGGTTAAGGTTTAGGGTTAAAATTATTATCTTTCTAAATAGGGTTTAAGGTTTTGGGATTTAGGGTTTAGAGTTATATTTATGAGTTAAGGTTTAGGGTTTAAATTATTATTTTTCTAAATAGGGTTTAAGGTTTAGATAAAATTGAAATTTTTTTTGAGATAGGAATGGAATCATGATTCTTTAAGGGGGGAGAAGGAATTATGATTCCTTCTCTTTTAAGAATTGGTTTTATTCTATTCTCACTTTTTATCCCAACCAAACATAAAATTAGAAGAAATTAATTTTGATTTTATTCCATTCCAATCAACTAAATATACACTTAGATCTTTAGGCTCTAAACAAACTAGAACCGTGGATGAAACTAATCTGATGGTTACGCAAATACTATTTAAAGGGAGGAGAGGCATGGGCAAGATGGCTTGAATAGTGGGGGAACATGTGTTAGTAGTCGAGATAGTCACACCATAGCAAGAGACTAGGAAGGTGACACATGATAGTAGAAAAATCCAGGAAAATAAGTATTATTATATAATCCAAAAAATTTAAATAAAAATCTAAAAAAAATCAATTTTTTTACATTTTTTCAATATATATAAAATAAATAATTATAGCACATAAAAATAATAAAATAAATATAAATATAAAGAATTTAAAACTAAAAATGTGTATAAAACATCTTTTATCATGTCTATTTAGTTCATGAGATTTAAAAAGGTATTTTTCTAATCCCTTAGAGAGAAAATGGATAAATTAATTACAAATAATATTATTTTGATAAACTTTTTATTAAAATATTATTTTTTCTATCAAATGATTAAAACTCGATCATTTAATAATGAAAAAATGACATTTAATATAAAATATTCACTTTTAATATCTTGTTATTATTATTATTATTATTATTATTATTATTATTATTATTATTATTATTATTATTATTTTAATATTTACCAATTTTCATTTAAAAAAAATAAGAATATATATTTAAATAATTTTTTGTTAAAATATTATTTTTTATGATTTTTCTTAAATAATTTCGTACTAAATTTTACTTTTGTTCTTATTAATCATTTACGTTTTATCATATTTTAATCACTTGTTAGTAAAATAATAATATTTTAATAGAAAAGTTTTTAAAATAATATTATTTTTCTTAATAAGCCCCTTTTTTTCAAAGCTAATTAGGAATTAGATAGCATTTTTTGACATGTGAGGGACTAAACTACACCAACTTCATATTCTACGGGATTATTATTGCTTCTCTTCCTAATAAAATAATATTAATTCTTAGTTATTAGTTATTTTTGATTGAAAAATATATTCTATATATATATATCTTATCTTATTTGAATATAAATATTTTAAAGTTTGTATTTTTTTCTTGTACATTAGAAACTTAAATAATAAAATGTAGAAAAGTATAATTTCATTTTATGCATTTAATTGTATAGATGAGGCACATGCCCTTTCTAGACTTAATGGACATCTCTATCTGATTGCATTCAAGAAATAAATATGTTGAAGTCGATAGGCACACATTCTTAAAGAGTAATGGGTGTAGATATACATGACCAAGTCTCTTGACACTTCACAATTTTAACAATATGATATAAGCAATATTAGCTTGGGCTGCTCATAAGCGCAGTGCCAAGCGAATGTGGCACACGTGGGTGCAGAAGTGGGCGCAAGGCACATCACAATGCAAGGTGAACACATGAGTAAGGGGACCATTGAATTTGGTTAGAAATTTCAGAGGTAGTTTGCATATTTCCCTTGTAATTCATGTTCTTGTAAGGCTATATATAGCCTCAGTAAATTCAATAAAATATTATCAGAGAATTATATGAAAATTAGCTCCTCCCTCATCTCTATTTTCTCTAGTTTTCCACTTCTCAGAAACCATCTCTATCAATGGTATCAAAGACGATTCTAGCTATGGATACCTGAGGCAAGTCTATTGTTGAGTTTTGAAATGATGTCATGGAAACTCTAGCACGACACAAGATGGGTTTCGACCAAGTAGGTGCCACAATGCAAGTCATGCTCCTTGAGTTGCAGGCATTGCACGCAACTCATAACCTACCTGAGGTCAATCCATTTGCCAAAGATGAAACTATGTGTCCACATCCTCACACTTCTCGATCAAACTCTGAGAATCCTCAACCCCATCTGAAACTATCGTTCCCTAAATTTTTCGATGAGGATCACATCGGTTGGATTTAAAAAGCTGAGAAATATTTTGAATTCACCAATATTTCTCCCGACTAGTAAGTGTAGTTGGCTTCCTTCCATCTGAAAGAAATTGCATTGCAATGGCATCAGTGGCTTATCAAATTTCATGGACCACTCACTTGGGAGGATTTTACCAAGGTTGTATAATTGAGGTTTGGACCCACTGACTACGAGGACCCTTCATAGGCATTCTCTCACCTTAAGCATACCACCAGTGTCGTAGCATATCAGGAATCCTTTGAAAACAATTCTCATCGGGTTGATGGTCTACTTAAGGAATTTCTGATTGGTTGCTTCATTGCTGGATTGAGAGATGATATTTGTATTGATGTCAAAATCAAGTAGCCTAGAAAATTGGTTGATGCCATTGGCATGGCTGCACTGATTTAGGAAATAAATCTCTTACAAAAGAAATCAACATAAAACCCTCGTTATCAGCTCTCTACAATAAAACCCAAGTAGGCAAGTAACACCACATCCAATGTGTTAGGACTACCACCTATACAACGTTCCATTCCAGCTTAACCAATAGCTTTTTGACAACTTACCAACCAAGAAGCACGAGAACGACGAGAGAAAGGATTGTGTTACTACTATGATGAGAAATTTGTTACTGGCCATCGTTGTGCATGACCACAATTGTTTATGATGGAGAACTTGACCCAAAATCCCATAAATAATAGTGAAGAAACCCTACCAGAACAAGAACATCATGAAGTGATACCTGAAATCTCCTTCCATGCCATATCAGGCATTGAACACCTACAGACCATACGCATTATGGGAAAACTGAGAAATAAGAAAGTATTAGTTCTTATATATGGAGGGAGTAAACGCAACTTCATTGATCATGCCTTAACTTCTCAGTTTGGATTTCCAATAATCAAGGGTAAGAAACTAGAGGTAATGGTGACTAATCGTGAGAAAATAGAGTGTGTTGGACAATACTGTAACCTTACTCTTACCATTTAAGGCTTTCTAGTTACTATAGATTATTATGTTCTTCTAGTGGCAGCATGCCAATTGGTCTTAGGAGTTCAATGGCTTGAAACTTTTGGGCTCATCTAGATGGATTACAAGAAACTGACCATAAGCTTCACTATAGAAGGAACCTCTCATATATTCCAAGGGTTAGGGAGAGGCAATATTGTAGCTTTAACCAACAAGGAATGCAATGGTTTACAAGGTACTTGGTTGTTCCTCCAAATTATGCCAATTAACAATCACAAAGAGTAGTTCAATAAATACCCTCTTGAGATAGGTAAATTGTTGGCTAAATGTCCTTAGGTATTTCAATCTTCCACCTACTTACCCCTTATGCGAGTACATGATCATAGAATTCCCTTACAACCTGGCTCTGGACTAATGAATGTTTGACCCTATCGCTACCCTTATTATCAAAATACTGAGATAGAAAAGGTGGTGCAAGAGCTCTTACAATCCCAATTGATAAGGCCAAGTAATATCCCCTTCTCATCCCCAATTTTGTTAGTTAAGAAGGCATATGGAGCTTGGAGATTTTGTGTGGACTATCGAGGTTTTAATGCAATCACTATCAAAGATAAATACTCTATACTGGTCATTGATGAATTGCTGGATGCACTTCATGGAGCCAAAGTTTATTCCAAATTGGATCTCTATTCAGGATACCACCAAATAAGGGTTCATGAATATTACACCCTTAAAACAGCATTTAGAACACATGAAGGCCACTATGAGTTCCTAGTGATGCCATTTGGTCTCACTAACGCCCCAACCACCTTCTAAAGTCTCATGAATGATATCTTTTGACCCTTCCTCAGGAAATTCATCTTGGTTTTCTTTGATAATATCCTAGTATACTCCAATTCGTGGGAAGACTATAAGATGCATTTACAAATTGTCCTATAATTACTAATAACTAACAGTTTGTTTGCTAAACAATCTAAGTGTCAATTTGTTGTATTATAGGTAGAATACTTGGGCATCTTATTTCAAAATAGGGAGTCTTAGTTGATCCAAGAAAAATTCATGTTGTCATTGAATGACCAACACCAACCATAACAAAAGGAGTCATAGGGTTCCTTGGATTGGCAGGCTATTATAGAAAATTCATTCATCATTTTGGGAGAACAGTAGCACCCTTAACCCGCCTATTTAGTAAGGAAGGGTTCCAATGGAATGAGGCTGGAATAATGGCTTTCCAACAGCTGAAAGAAGCTTTAACCTCTCCTCATATCCTACATTTACTAGACTTCATACAACATTTCTTGCTGCACCCAAGAAAATAGACTAGTGGCTTATTTCAGTGTTGTACTCAAGGGATTAGCCTTAGTATTGTCTACCTATGAGAAGGAAATGATGGCTGTTGTTAAAGCCATCAAGATATGGTGGCCATACTTACTTGGAAGACCATTCATAATATGCACAGATAAAAAAATATGAAGTATTTACTGGAGCAATGGATAACAACACCTTCACATGCACGTTGGCTGCCTAAAATCCTTGGCTATGGCTATGAAATTCAATACAAAAAAGGCTCAAAAAATTAGGGTGCAAACTCTTTGTCCCGAGTGGTAGAGTTCCAATTCCTATCTATCTTTCAGCCCCAAGTAGATTGGTGGCAATACTCAAGAATAAAGTCCAACAAGACCCTTTTTATGAGAAACTAATAGCCAAGACTTCCTCTTTAGATGTCCTTAAAATATGTCAATGTGATAGGGTATGGTTCAAAAGGAACAAACTTTATCTAAGCTCACAATCTTTCTTAATTCCTAAAATTTTAGTTGAATTCCTTTCATCACCAATGGGAGGGCACTTTGGGTTCCACAAAACCCTCTCTCGAATCAAACAGAATTTATGTTGGTCCAACATGCGCCAAAAGAATTCTTGCGTTTGTGAGAGGTATGCCAACAATTCAAGACTAATTGTATGAAACCAATAAGGTTGCTACAACCCTTACCAATTCCTACCAAAATATGGGCTGAAATCTCAATGGATTTCATCGAAAGGCTACCATCCTCAAGGGGAAATACAATGATTATGGTAGTGGTAGATTGGCTGAAAACGTATGCCCACAACATCCATAGTAAGTGATCGAGATAAGGTCTTCATCAACTCCTTCTGGCGAGCCTTGTTTCAGTTACATGGAACTTAATTATGCATAAGCTCTAACTACCATCCACAAATAGATGGCAAGATAGAAGTGGTCGACCAAACTTTGGAACAATACTTGCATTGCTTTGCTGGTGAGCAACCAAGGCAGTTGGTTGAGTGGATACCCTGAGCTGATTTTAACTATAATACCTCAACACACTCATCCAACAAAATGACTCCATTTGAAGCAATTTATGGAATTCCATCCCTACATTTGTTGCCTTATATTTTAGGCACCTCCAACGTCTAAAAAGTGGATGAATACCAACATGATCAAGATACCATCTTACGTGATTTATGCCATAACCTTCTACAAGTTGAAAATCGAATGAAATGCCAAGCCAATCAACACAGATGATAGCTGTCTTTCCTCGAAGAGGATTATGTTTTGTCTGAAACTCCAACCTTATTGGAAAACCTTTGTAGCCTTTCGATCATCCATGAAGTTTGCCCTACGCTTCTTTGGAACTTAAAAAATCATTGCACGAGTTGGTCCAGTGGCTTATAGTTTGGATCTTCCCCTTGACTCTCACATATATGATACATTTCATGTCAACATGTTAAGGAATCATGTGGGAACAGTTGCCCTAAGTTCCATTCAACTACCTCCAATCTCTGATCATGACACTATCATCCCTCAACTCGAAGCCATCTTGGCTAGCTACGTGATATAGAAAAAAAATATAGACCCAAATGTGGGATTTTGGTTAAATGGATGAGAGCCCTAACAAAAGAAGCCATATGGGAAAATGAATAGCATTTTTTTCTAAATCTTATCCTAGATTCAAAAATAGGGGAGAAATGATATGAGCAGTATTAACTCGGGATACTTGTGGGTGCAATGCCGAGCCAATATGGTGTACATGGGTGTAGAACAATACAAGTTGAACATATGAGTAGGGGGACCACTGAATTCAGTTTGAAATGTGAAATTTAGTTAGCATATTTCCCTTGTAATTCATGTGTGTGTAAGGCTATATATAGCCTCAGTAAATTCAATAAAATATTATTAGAGAATTATATGAAAATCAACTCTTCCCTCGTCTCTATTTTCTCTCGTCTTCCACCTCTTAGACTACACACGTATACTGTATGGATCCCACTCAAAATCATGCATCAGAATGGGACTTTAACATGGGTTAAAAACCCCATTTTCCAAAAATATTAGTTAAGAGAATAGGTTAATTGTCTAATCTATTTATATCTATATTATATGTAAAAATTTAAATAGCACCTAAAATAATTTTAGACAAAATTGCTCTTTTATCTTAAAGTAATACTTTATTTTAAATTTTGGATATAATTTTAGTTAATAACCTAAAATAAAAAGACTTATATAATATTACCTAGTGCACTTTATTATTAGATATTTAATTTATGTTTTTTAAAGAGATCTCTAAATAATGGATATATAGTATTGTTGTAAATTAGTACTTATAGAAGTGAAGTTCGGGTCCAATTTTGGTTAAATAAATATATAATTATGTGTAACAGCAAAATAATAAGCAATAAGAAAAATAAATAATACACAATGATTTAAATGGTTCAAGTTTTCAATGTGAAAAGTCTACTCCACTAATAATGGCACACTGAGAAAAATCCACTAATAATCAAATAGAGATACAAACACCAATATTTAGAGAGCTTAACAAAATATACCAAAAATAACCCAAAATATCTCCTTCTAATTTACTAGTAAGATATAACAAGTAAAAATTAACAAACTTACTATTAAATCAAATATTACCATAAAAATGAGAGAAAATTCACCAATGGCAGCAGAAATTGAAAGCTTGTCCTTGGGGGCTGATTTCCCCTCTTTTCTTCTATTCGACAACCACTAAACTCTTCTTCTCTATTTGTGAAAAATCTACTCTCATTTTTCTTCCTGTCAACAACAGCTCACATTCTCTCTTTGTTCTAAAAAAATTGTTTTGGCTGCACCAGTTGAGAAAGGAAAAGGTAATATATATATATGGCAAATAAAAGATAAGGTTTAATAGATATTGGTTTGGGTTGAAAATTATTTTGGGCTATAATTTTAACAAATCTCCACCTTGACTTAAAATAGGAACATGTTCTTCATATGAAATTTCTCAGATTATCAAATAACCGTCGTCCAAAGCCCCGAAGGGTGATCATCTACTGCAAACACCAATCAATTCCAAACAATGCTTGAACTTGTTAAATGGAACTAGTTTGGTTATATCAACTCAATTATGTGTAGTGACTATCTTCTTGACAAAAATAGCACCATGAGATACAATGTCACAAACAAAGTGATATCTGACATCAATATGTTTGGTTCTTTCATGATACATAGTATTCTTAGTCAAGTGTATCACATTCTGACTATCACAACTGTAGAATGTAAAGTAGCCTTTCAACTAATGGCACAATGAGAAAGAGTGAAGACATAACCTGTCAGAGACCTTATTCTATCCAAATCACCAGCATAATTGGAGTGAACATAACCAATAACACTGCAACTATTATTAGAACTTCCATCATATACCAAACCAAAATTAGATGTGACTCTCAAATACTGAAGTATCCATTTCACTACTTGCCAATGATTCTTACCAAGATTACTAATATATCTACTCACAACACTAACTTCAAGTGAAATTTCTGAACGAGTACAAACTATAGTATACATTAAACTACCAATGACACTAGCATATAGAGCTTGAGACATGTACCACTCTTCTTCTTCTGATTGTGGTGAAAAATCCAAAGAAAGCCTGAAATGCACAGCTAATGGTGTGCTCACAGGTTTAGACTCTTTCATACCAAAGCGTTCAAGAACTTTTTCATTATAAATTTTCCGAGTCAAGTAAAGCTTGCCCGCTTATCTATCCTTGTAAATTTCCATACCCAAAATTTTCTTTAATGCACCCAAATCTTTCATCTCAAACTCATCACTAAATTGAGACTTTAATTTCTGAATCTAAAACTTATTCTTAGAAGTAATAAACATGTCATCAACATAAAACAACAAATAGACAGATTAACCATCATGGAATCTTTTATAATAAACACAACTATCATAATCACTCCTAGAGTAACCATAATCAATCATAAAAGAATCAAATTGCTTATGCTACTATCTTGGGGATTGCTTCAACCCATATAAATTGTTTTTCAATAAAAAGCATGATCTTCCTTACTTGGAACAAAAAACCGCTCTGGTTGATGCATATATATTTGTTCTTCAAGCTCACCATATAAGAAGGCTATCTTGACATCAAAATTTTCTAATTACATGTCAAAGAATACAACCATAGCAAGAAACCCATGAATAAAGCTATATTTCACAACAGGTGAAAATACTTCATTGAAGTCAATACCTTTCTTTTGACAATAACCCTTTGCAACAACACGTGCCTTGAACCTAGCTGCTTCAACCTCAAGTATACCTTCCTTTTTCTTAAAGACACATTTGTTTCCAACAATCTTCTGACCTTAGACGATTTCACCAATTCCTAAGTATAATTCTTATAAGGTGATTCAATCATTTCATTCATAGCAACTAGACACTGAACAGACTCATCACAAGTGATAGCTTCATGATAACTAGAAGGTTTATGCATCTTAATAAAATTTTCCATAAAAAATTAAAAAGAAACTTAGCCTGCATCTATGTACCTCTGAGGGTGTTGAATCTCTCTTATTCCTTTACCCTTAGGGATACTATATGGTTGCTCATGTTTCTCTTCTACTAAATTATGAACATAATCATCTATCTCATCCACAAATGGCCAATCTGAAGTGCCCTTTTGCACTTGACTTGGAGCTCCATTCTCAAGCTCTACATGCTTACTAACATCATGGTCTTTACCTGTAATAATAGACTCTTTTTTTCTTTTCCAACATGGAAAACTCATCGAACTGAAAATCTCTGCTAATCAAAAATTTAGGTGACTTGGGTTCAACACACCATAATCTATAACCCTTTACCTTAGAAGGATACCTAAAAAATATGCATTTCAATGCCCTAGCCTCAAGTTTATCATCATTAACATGAGTATAAGCAAGATAGCCAAAAACTTTCAAATTAGAATAATTAGTAAGAATACCTCAAACAGAGTCTTCAACTCAATTGTAGTTGATGGAAATCGATTCACCAAATAGCAGGCATGGTTACAAGCTTCAACCCAAAAAAATTATCCAAGTAAGCTTGAAAGAGCATACAACAAGTTCTTTCTAAGAGAGTCCTATTCATAAGTTCTCCTACTCCATTTTACTATGGTGTATAAAACATAGTGATGTGTCTCACTATGCCATTTTTTCACATAACTCATTAAACTGACTTTCACAAAATTCCAAAACATTGTTAGTTCTCAAATACATGATTTTCTTACCTGTTTGATTTTCTATACAAGCCTTGAATTTTAAAAATTTAGAGAATACATCATTCTTGTTCTTCAGAAAATACAGCCAAACATGACGAGAGAAGTCATCAATAAAAGTCAACATATACCGGGCACCACCCTTAGACATACCACGAGAATAACCCCAAAGATTTGAATGGATATAATCAACAATATCTTTCATTTTAGGGATAGATGTACTAAACTTGACCTTGCGATGCTTTCTATAGACACAGTGCTCACAAAAATCATACTTCCCAGTTTTCTAACCACCAAGCAAATTCCATTTGCTCAAAATAGACATCCCTGCCTCACTCATATGCCACAATCGAGTAGTATCTAAATCTTGATATGATGAGGAAAAAACTGAAACACTGCCAATGACAGTACTACCCTGAAACACATAGAGCCCATACGACAATTTCCCTTTAATAACAACAAGAGCACCCTTACTAACTCTTAAAACTCCACCTTTAGCTATATACTTGTAGCCTTGTAAATCAAGAGTATCCAAAGATATCAAGTTCTTTTTAAATTTGGAACATGGAGAACATCTTTCAAAATCCTAACATTACCATTATGCATCTTAATTCGGACAGAACCAACACTAATAACCTTGTAGAACACATTGTTTCCTATCAAGACAACACCCCTATCAATAGAATGATAAGATGTAAACTAGCTCCTACTAGGACACATAGGGTAAGTGCAACCTGAATCAAGAATCCAAACATCTCCTAGAGAACCAATAGATATTGATAGAAAATTTTCACCATCGAAACTGGAACTATCTGCTACACCAACAACATCATTAGTAACAGAAGACATTCTAGTAGATTTTCTTTTACCTTTGAATTTCGGACAATTTACTTTCCAGTGTCCTTCCAAATGGAAATAGTTGCATTTATCTTTTCTTTTTCTAGATTTGGATCTAAACTTGCCTCTATTATTGCTTGTGCCTTTTTCTTGATTTCTACCTCTGAAAAATAAACCACTGCTATTATCATTGTTGCTTGTTTATTCAACTCTTTGGAATTCAAAGATGCTTTGACATCCTCCAAAGAAATAGTGTCTTGCTCATATATCATGGTATCAAAAAAATGTTCAAATGAATGAGGTAAAGAACATAATAGAACTAAGGCATGATTCTCATCATCAATTTTAACACCAGCATTTTTTAGATTACGAATAATTTAGTAAATTCATCAAGGTGATTGTATAAAGGTGTACCTTTTGACATTCCCAATGTACACAAACACTGCTTCAAATATAATGAACTTGTTAATGACTTATTCATATACAAATTCTCCAAGTTAGGCCATAACCCAGTGGGAGATTTCTTATCACCAACCTAGTGTAGTACCTCATCAGACAAGGATAACTGAATTGAACTGAGAGCATTTTCCATCAATACATCTTTTTCTTCATCAGTCAATTTTTCTGAAAATTTATCATTGCCTTCAAGTGTTTTAATGTGCCCTTCTTTAACTAATACCACCTATATCTTCATTCTCCATAGATTGAAATCATTCTACTATTGAATTTCTCAATTTTGTATTTTACTGTTATGATATAAAACCCAATATTAAATAAACAGAAGCATAACCTAGAAAATATTAAGCCAATCATGTAACCAAAAGTTCAAAATAAATCCAAAAAAGAAAACTTGATCAGTTCCAATAAATAACAGAATAATCCAATTCTCTGATACCAATTTTTTATAAATTAGCACTTGAGGAAGCAAAGTTTGGGTCCAATTTTAGTTGCACAAATATATAATTATGGATAACAACAAAATAATAAGCAATGAAAAAAATAAATGGCACAATGATTTACGTGGTTCAACTTTTTAATATGAAAAGTCTACTTCATTGACGACAACACACCGAAGAAAGTCTAATAATAATCAAATGGAGATAAAAACACCAATATTCAAAAAGCTTCACAAAATATACCAAAAATAACCCAAAATATCTCCCTCTAATTTACTGGTAATATATAGCAAGATAAATTAACAAACTTATTATTAAATAAAATATTATCATACAAATGAGAGAAAATCCACCAATGGCAGTAGAATCTTGTTAGACATCCATAAGAATCTTGTTTTATGGCTAATTGCTAAACAAGCATGGCTTTCAGATAGTGTTTGAATCTGATAATGTAGTTATGACCAAAAATGAGATGTTTTTAGGAAAGGGGTATGTATCTGATGGGCTATTTAAGCTCAATGTAATGATTATAAAAGCTAAGATTATTAATTCTTCTGATTATTTGCTTGAGTCTTCCAACTTGTGGCATAGTATACTAGGCCATTTTAATTATGATACATTGCATAGACTAATTAACATAGAACACATACTCGCATTCCAAATAGATTCAAAGCATAAGTGTGAGACTTGTGTTGAGGTAAAAATGACTCGGTCATCATTTCATTCGATTGAAAGGAAAACTAAATCCCTTGACCTAATCTATAGTGATCTATGTGATTTGAAATTTTTTCAAACAAGGGATGGAAATAAGTATTTTATTACTTTTTTTTATGATAACACGAAATATTACTATGTGTATTTGCTTAAAAGCAAAGATGAAGCTATAGAAAAATTTATTCTTTATAAAATAGAAGTTGAGAATCAACTCAACAAAAAGATCAAGTTACTGCACAATGATTATGGTGGTGAAAATGAAGTACCATTTGGTGAATTATATGCACAATATATAGTTATCCATGAAACTATAATTCCTTATTTGCCTCAGCGAAATAGAGTTGCTTATCGTAAGAATCGTACTTTGAAATAATTGATGAATGCAATGCTATTAAGTTTTGGGTTACCATAGAACTTGTAAAGGGAAGCTATTCTTTCATATAACTATCTTTTAAATAAGGTACCCAAAAAAAAGACACATAAAATACCAAATGAATTATTTAAAGGAAGGGAATATTCCTATAAATATTTATGAGTGTGGGGGTGTCTTGCTAAAATAGCCTTACCTATACCTATACCTAAGAAGGTTAAGATAGGTCCAAAAATGATAGATTGCATCTTCATTGGATATGCATATAATAGCAGTGCTTATCAATTTCTTGTGCATGAGTCAAAAATCCTAGACATACATAAGAGCACAATAATAGAATCAAGAAATGCATCATTCTTTGAACATGTATTTCTAGGTAAGTCTTAAAGAGAATAATAGCAGTGCTTATCAATTTCTTGTGCATGAGTCAAAAATCCTAGACATATATGAGAGCACGATAATAGAATCAAGAAATGCATCCTTCTTTGAACATGTATTTCTAGGTAAATCTTAAAGAGAATCAAGTTCATCTAAATAAACGTATGAGACTATAAATGAAGATAGTCAAATAAAAGAACCTCAACAAGAGATTGAGGATAAATTTGAGGTTGAACCTAGACGTAGCAAGAAGACTAGGACAAAAACGTTTTATGGTCCAAATTTTTTGACCTACTTGCTAGAAAGTGAACCTTAAACCTATAAAGAGGTTGTGAACTCTTCTAAAGGTTCTCAATGGGAAGAAGCCATTATTAGTTAAATTGAGTCTATTCTCCAAGTAGTAAAACAATAGGGTCCAAGTGGATTTTAACAAGAAAACGTAAATCAAATGGATCAATTAAAAAGTACAAGGATAGGCTTGTAATTAAGGGATACAAACAAAGACATGACCTTGATTACTTTGATACTTATTCTCCTATGAAAAGAATAACATCCATAAGGATGATAATTTCTTTCGCCACTTTCCAAAATCTTGAAATACATCAAATAGATGTAAAGATAACCTTTCTAAATGGAGAGTTAGATGAAGAAATCTATATGGATGAACCCAAGGGTTTTTCATGCCTAGGGTAAGAAGGAAAGGTCTATAAATTGATGAAGTCTTTTATGGCTTGAAACAAACCCTAAAAAAATGGCATGAAAAGTTTGATAATGTCATGAGGACAAATGGCTTAAAATTCAACAAATGTGTATATGTCAAGGACAAAGAAGATGGTTATGTTATCTTGTGTCTTTAAGTTAATGACATGCTAATTGTGAGTATTAATGATCAAATAATCAAATATACTAAAACTATGTTAAATTCAATGTTTGATATGAAAGACATGGGGAATGTTGATGTAATTTTAGGAATTAAGATATCAAGTGATCTCATTCTAAGTCAATGTCATTATGTTGATAAAATACTTAAGAAATTCAACTAGGGTGATTCTAAAATTATGAGAACACCAGTAGATGTAAATCTACATCTATCTAAGAATAAAAGTGAGAGTGTGTCTAAACTAAAATATTTTGGAGTGATAGGAATTCTTATGTGCATGATGAGTTGTACAAGACCAGACATAACTTACGTTGTAAGCAAGCTAAGTAATATACTAGTAATCCAGGATCTGATCATTGAAAAAGGTATTACAAGACTACTTAGATACTTAAGATATACACGTAGCTATGAACTATACTACACAAGATATCCAACTGTATTAGAAGGATACAATGATGCAAATTGGATATCTGACATAAAAGACTCAAAGTCTACCAGTAGATATGTATTCATATTGGATGGTGCAACTGTTTCATGTAAGTCCTCTGACCAGACGTGTATTGCTAGATGCATGATAAAATCTGAGTCCATTGCTTTGGATAAATTTGGCAAAGAAACTGAATGGCTACGTAATTTTTTAGAGGATAGTCTTAAGTGGGTGAAGACTGTACTTGCAATATACATCCATTATGATAGCCAATCTGCTATTGGTAGGGCACAGAGCAATATGTATAATGGTAGGTCTCGACATATATGTCGTAGACATGATATCATTAGACAACTATTCTTAACTAGAGTTATCTCTATTAATTATGTGAAGTAAAAGGATAACATAGCAAATCCATTTAGCAAAGGGTTAAATCGAGACTTAATTGATAAGTTATTGAGGAGAATGGGACTGAAGCTTATGAATGAATAAGGATTTGCAAAGAAAACCCAACCTATTTGAGTGGAGATCCTAAGATCTAGGTTTAAAGGGACAACCTAATTGTAAAGACTTAGTGAGATCACTGTATGGGTTTACCTTCAAGTCCATTCTTATGATGAAAATAATGATACTCTTAAGATACATAATAAGTTAAGGCTTTTAATAAATCTTATTAAGAGAATACCAAGTGGAGTATACAACTTACTCTTTGCATATTACTTTTAAAGATAAGAGATCACCTATGTGAAGGATAAGTAGGGCTTCTTCGAAAGTGAATTGTATAGGACTTCTTCGAAAGTGAATTGTATAGGACTTCTTCGAAAGTGAATTGTATATGGCTCAATTCTTTAGAGACTCTCACAAAACCTGATGTATGTTTATGACCAAAACAAACATAATAGTGAGAGCTGAATTGTGTCAGGAAAGACTCATGTATGAAGTATGTCATCGCTTATATAAACGACAAAACAGTTTAAAGACATCGCATCTACTGGTTAGTAAATAAGGTAAATATACTTTTACAAAAGAATATTCAAAAGATAACACCTACCTATTTTATGTAGGTTTTAATCTGTTGAACTCTATTTTCGTATTAAAATTTAATTTAAAATTTATGTCAATTTTTATTCATGTAAAGAATTGTTGAATATTTTTTGAATTAAAATTACAATAAAAAACCACACTGTTTTCTTTTCTTTTTTCTTTTTGAGTTAATTTTTACATTCCTTTCTTAATTCATTTTTGAATTAATTTTCTGTTTACGAAGTTTTCAATTTTTGAATTAAAGCTCTAATTTCGTTATTTTCTTTTCGTTTATGAATTAAAAGCTATACTTTCTTTTAAAGGTGTCCTCATAGGTGTATATATATACCCATTCATTGATAGAAAGAAGAAGAAAATAGAGCGAAAAAAAAAGAAAAATAGAGAAAAATAGAGAAAAAATGAGAAGAAGAGGAGAGGAAGAAAGTGAAAAGAAAAAAGAAAGAAAGAGAAGACGAAGTAAAAATAAACAGAGTAAGAGAGAAAAAATATTTTTTTATATTTTTTATTTAGAGCTAGATTCTTTTAATAGATTTCGTATAATAGATTTCGTACTCTTAAAATTTCTTAAGATAATAAATTGTGTTATAAATTTATTACTATTTAATCGTTATATTCTGTAAAATAAGTTTTAATAATTTTTTAAAAAATTATTCTATTTAATATATATATATAATTTTATTTTTAATTTTAATATAATAATTTTATTTTTAATTTATTTATACAGTAATTATTTCTAACGATTTTATTTCGATCTAATATCAAATAAACACAGCCCACATAAATCTGAGGAACGTGTTGGTTTTGTGAAAAGGGTTGATAAAGGTAAAGGAGAAGCTTTTTTGGAGTCTGATGATGAGTTTTCTGTAGAAAGGTTTCAACCTTTAAAGTTGAAAGAGAAAGATTCAGATGCCCAAAACTCGAAAAGATCTAAACTTGAAAGCCCAAGGAAAAGTATTAAAAGAAAGTTGAATTTGGAAGAGCTTAAAAGAAAGAGAGAAAGGTCAAACAAATAAGAAGGAAAAGAAGAGTGTTCATTCTGAATATAGATGTAGCACGTGTGACATAAAGTTCTCTACCCATTAAGCATTGAGAGGTCATACGGCTACACATAACAAGAATCAAAACAATAATTCAAAATGTTCATCATCAGCTGTGAAAGAAGATGGATCAATTCATGAAACAGAGAAAGTGAGTCATCTATGTAATAAGACATTCTCATTAGGTCAAGCCCTAGGGGATCATATATGAGAAGCATCACTATGTTATTGGGGTCTTTCTATGTAATTAATGTTAGCTTTTTACAGACAATTTAGTTACCCAGTTAGTTGATTCTAAACATTCTATCTAAATAAACAAACTACATATAGTTAAATCAAAAACTCAATACAATATATTTCAATAATTAATCTTCATGACTTTCTTAAAAGTTTCCCCAATCTTCTATGACTAAGACTTATTTAAATGGTGATAATACTATCAAATAAATAATAGTTGATGATGCTTACAATTATGTTCAAATTCTAGGAATATGAAGAGAATAAATCCAAATGGAAACAAAAAACTGATATTTTTATATCGTGAAACTTTAAAACAAAAAAAAAACAAAAAAGAATTATTTTTTAATATATATAAAGACTCATGGAAAAGGTTTATTTCCTTTTCAACAAAAAAAAAAGGAAAAAAAATACAATTTATCAATAATGCATAATAATTAAGATAAATACAATTATTTTTATTTAAGAATTCCCTTACTCTTCATTTAAGATACAAATAGATTTTAAGTATACAAACACGAACTTCATTGTTTATTACACGATAGTGAACAAAAGTCATAGACTAATACTGATGTCTTCTTTATTATGACGAATCTTTTCATAAAATGGCTTCCTAGATATGCTCATACTTGATGGGCCGTGCTATACTATAAATTTTCATCCAATTAACTTTTCCTTTTATAGTTGTAAGTTGATGTAGGATAGTAATGCTATCCCACCATACTTCAGCATAGGATCTAGTTATAGATCATGTTCGATGAGATTGTATACACACAAAAATAATATTAGTTATTTTTTTATTATTACTTATTTGTAATTAAAAAATATGTTTTGTATATTTTATTTTAATAAAAATATATTTAAATTTTTTTTTTGTGATATTAGATATTAAAAGTTTAAAAGTTTAAAATTTAAATTATAATTATTTTATTTTATTTTATAAGTATGATTTATTTATAATTTTATAAACATTATCCTTATATTTTATAAGTTAAAAGTTATAAGTGTTACACGTAACTTTCTTCCTTAAATATATACACATCCAACCCTGCTCTCGTGTCAATCAACCAACCTACAGTGCCACTTTCAATGCTAAGAGATTTGAGTAGTTATTAGTGGAAAAAGTCTTTAATTTTCATAGACGATCGTATATATATATATATATATATATATATATATATATATATATATATATATATATATATATATATATATATATATATATAATCACCCAAAAATTTTGTTTTCTTTAATATATATTAATAAATATTAAAATATTTTAATACCAAATAATCTTATATTTGATAATTTTATTATATATTTTATGTACATCATCACCGTTATGTAATTGCTGTAATAATATAAAAATTGCACAATTTTAATGGGGTTATAAGGCATGTCGATTATGCTTAGACATTTAATAAATATATTGATCAATTCTTTTATGAGAAAATATTTATCTTGTTTAATTTATCACTTTTATATTGATAATAATTAAAAATTAATAAACTAATATTTATATTAAATTCATTAATTTTATTAATAATCGCTGAAAATCAAAAGAATTGTCGATTAATATATATTATTTTAAAAAAAAATAATATTATTATTGTATAACACAAATAATAAATACAAGTAATTAGTACAATATTAATTCAATTTGTATAAATAAATTATTAATCATATGAAATAATAATTTGAGTTACCTCATCTAAGGTTCAAAAGTTTTGATATAAACGAAGTTAATTAATCATGTATAGCGTTCTAAATTTATGTGAACATTTTATTATTATTATTATTTTTATATATTGTGTATTGCCTATTTTTTATTTATATTTTCAAGTAAAATAATTTAAAAGAATATTATTTATGATTATAGTAATCCCTTCTAAGATTTAAATCTTGCTTTTGCGTGTTACATACTTGGATTTATCATTGAGTAAATATATATATTTATATTATTTTAAAGCCTCTCAACCATTGGCAATGTTTTTACAAATTCATATAATAAATAAAATTACGTTAAAAACTTAAACCGTACGTGAACATAATTTTTTAAATTAAAGAAATTAAAATTTTCAATTTATAAGACTAAATATACAAATATTAATTTGCATCAAATACAATTATAATAAATACATGCATCATTTAGTTAACTACATTAAATGGTTAAGTTTAAAGAATTCATCATTTATAATCTACTCGCGTTATAAAATACTAATTTTTATTTTTATATTAATATTTTAAATCTAATATTTAAAATATAGTTTATAAGAAAAATATATATAAATTACGTAAATATTGTTTTTAAATATATTAATGGTTTAATTTTGTTTGAAATTTTATTATTATTTTTATTTATTTTGGACAACTAAACCCTTATATATTTGATAATACACTTTATACATATAATTCTAACTAAAATAAACATAAGTTATCCTTAAAGTAATTTATAATGTTATTTAAAATTTTATAATTATATCAATTGTACTATTTTTATTAAATAATTATTTTATACGATTTTAGCAAGTTGTAGTACGTTAATTTAAAGCTCACAAACTTGATTAAGTTAGATTTGTACTAAGATTTTGAGAATTGTATATATGGTATGAATTTAGCAAATGTTTGCTTATTTTCTTTTACTCATAGAATGATTTTGGGGTAATTTTATTTTCTTTCCTTTAACTAAATTATTATTTTCTTTCCTTTAACTAAATTATTATTTGTAGACAATTGTAAGTATTCATTGATACTCAATCAAATACTTATTATACTGTAAGCATGCTTAAAATGTAAATTGCAAACCATACTATAAATAGAATTGTTATAAATAAGTAGTCGTGGAAGTAAAAGTTGAGTCTAATTTTAATTACATAAATATATAATAATGGATGACAGTAAAATAATAAATAGTAAGAAAATAAATGTCACACAATGATTTAAGTGATTCAATTTTTTAATGTGAAAAGTTTACTCCACTAACGACAACATACCGAGGAAAATCTACTAATAATTAAATGAAGATACAAACACTAATATTCAGAGATCTTCACAAAATATACCAAAACTAAATACACCCATAAAATATTTCCCTCTAATTTACTGGTAATATATAGCAAGATAATTAACAAACTTGCTATTAAATTAAATATTACCAGACATATAAGCTTATATGACATTTCTTCTAATATGCTCTGCAAAATTTGAGAAGAAAAATAGGAGGAGATTCCTTTGATGAAAATGAAAAAATTAGCAGCTAAATTTTTTTTTCTTCTCACTCTTTAATTTGACAGATTTAAAAATCTCTCTATTTTTTCTCTATAGACATGAACTCTTATATTCTGACCCAAATAACTCTATCAGTAACTTTCATTTACTCATTTTCTTCTCTGCCCGTGACCATCAAAGAAAATTGGAATTGAGGCTTAAAGCCTCTACAGCAAGTCCCTTTCTCATTGGCTTACCAAATAATCGTCTTTCAAAGTCCCGAAGGGTGATCATCTACTACAAACACCAATCAAGTCTAAATAATACTTGAATTTGTTAAATGGAACTGGTTTGGTTAACATATCAACTGGATTCTCTGTAGTGACTATTTTATTGACAACAATAGCCCTTTTAGAGACAATGTCACGAATAAAGTGATATCTCACATCAATATGTTTGGTTATTTCATGATATATAGTATTCTTAGTCAAGTGTATTTCACTATGACTATCACAAAATACAACAAAAGTATCCTACTCTAATCTCAAATTGTGAACCAAACCTCTAAGCCAAATGGCTTTTTCACTACTGTTGTTGCTACCATATATTCTATCTCTGTCGTAGACAAAGCAACTGTAGATTGTAAAGTAGTCTTCCAACTAATGGCATAATGAGAAAGAGTGAAGACATAATCTGTCGGAGATCTTCTTCTATTGAAATCACCAGCACAATCGGGGTCCACATAACCAATAACACTGCAACTGGTATTAGAACTTCCATCATATACCAAACCAAAATTAGATGTTCCTCTCAAATACCGAAGTATCCATTTCATTGCTTGCCAATGACCCTTACCAAGATTACCCATATATCTACTGACAACACTAATTGCATGTGAAATGTATGGATGAGTACAAACCATAGAATACATTAAACTACCAACGACACTAGCATATGGAACCTGAGACATGTACCATTCTTCTTCTTCTGACTGTGGTGACAAATCCAAAGAAAGCCTGAAATGCACAGGTAATGGCATTCTCATAGGTTTAGACTCTTTCATACCAAAAAGTTCAAAAACTTTTTCAATATAACTTTTATGAGTCAAATAAAACTTGCCTGCTTATCTATCCCTGTAAATTTCCATGCCCAAATGTTTTTTCGCTGCACCCAAATCTTTTATCTCAATCTCACCACTAAGTTGCGACTTTAATTTCTGAATCTCAAACTTATTCTTAGAAGCAATAAGCATGTCATCAACATAAAGTAACAAATAGACAGATGAACCATCATGGAATCTTTTGTTATAAATAAGCACTTGAGGAAGCAAATATCAGGTCTAATTTTGGTTGCACAAATATATAATAATGTGTAACAGCAAAATAATAAATAGTAAGAAAATAAATGTCACACAATTATTTAAGTGGTTCAACTTTTTAATGTGAAAAGTCTACTTTACTGACGATGGCACACCAAGAAAAATCCACTAATAATTAAATGGAGATACAGACATCAATATTCAGATAATTTCATAAAATATACCAAAACCAAATACACTCAGAAAATATTTCCTTCTAATTTACTAGTAATATATAATAAGATAAATTAAAAAAATTGCTATTAAATCAAACATTACCATACAAATTAGCTTACTGCATATGAAATTTTCTTCTAATCTACTCTGCAAAATTTGAGAAGAAAAATAGGAGATTCTTTGATTGAAAATGGAAAAATCAGCGGCTAAAATTTTTCTTCTTCTTCTCACTTTTTAATTCGACAGATTTGGAACTCTTTCTATTTTCTCCCTTGCGGTATCACTCTCAATATATATAGACATTAACTCTTATATTCTGACCCAAATACCTCTATCAGTAACTTTCATTTGCACATTTTCTTCTCTGCCCGTGATTATCAATGAAAACTGGAATGGAGGCTTAAAGCCTCTACAGCAAAGAAAGAAATGAAGGTATATATATTTTCTTCTATGCCCGTGACCATCAAAGAAAACTGAAATGGACGCTTAAAGGCTCTACAGCAAATAAAGAAATGAAGGTATGTATATATATATATATATATATATATATATATATATATATATATATATATATATATAAAGGGAGGAGTGAAGGGTTTAATAATAAATGGTTTTTGTGCCTCAATGTTTTTTACCACAATTAACAAGAATTAGATGTATTCATGCCCATCAAAATATAGATTAAACTATACAAAATTAGGCACAAAACTAGTCTTAAAAAAGTAGTAACAATCGTCAAATACATATATATATATATATTGCTCAAATCAAGAGACAGGTACAAAATAAATAATTTTGTTCCAAAAATGTCCCGTTATTAATACATTCTACTTAGATCCCTAATAATGTAATACAGCTAGCATAAAGGAAACTATAAAATAAAAACATTAGTCTAAAATTAAATGTTAGACTGTAAATTAAGCCATTGTAGTAGATAGAATGTCAAATAATAATAAACTCATATTATAGCATATAATGAATAAATAATATCATAACTAATTTAGAATTTCAACTAGTTTTAGAGCTAGTTGAGATTTTTGGGCTTAATGGCTTATATATATATATAATACAAATTAATTTCAATCAAACAAAAAGAAAAAGCAGAAGAAGGAGAAGGATAAGTTAAAAGAGAAAGATGATATTAGATGAATATGTAATGCTTCTTACAATTTTTGTATTAGTATTAACATTGCGAGCCCGTAATGATCGATGATCGTGAAAATACTTTATTATCTCCAAATCCCATCAATTATAAACCTTATTGTTCTTCTTCACTTAAAAAGGATGCTATAGATCTAAAAATCCAGGAAGCCATAAAGAAAAGAAAAGAAAACTGTTGAAAAAAAATGAAATTTATTAAAAAATAGATGTTTGGAATTGTGACTTGTCCCACGTTGTTTTTTTATAATATTTTAAAGAGGTATAAATAGTGAAGAGTTTGTTATTGGGATTGGGCCCAAGGGGCACCCACTTTTGTGGAAGGGGAGAGGACCTAAGCAAATGTGATACCATACACGCGCGCGCGCCGCCGCCGTCCGACCGGCCGTGCCGTGCCGAGTGCGTGTGTGAGGTGAGGTGGTATTTTATTTTTTGGTAAAATATTCTTTTTAAGAAAATTTTTTCCACTTACAAAACGGTTGTTATATATATATATATATTTTTTTTTCAGAAAAAAATAACCGTTATGTTCCTTTATTAAGAATATTGCCGTTGTCTTCTTAATTCAGAAAAAAAAGAGCCGTCAGATATTTATTCACAAAAAATATCCGTTTACTCGTCTTTAATCCGAAAATGGCCGTTACTTTTCATTACTCGAATGGCGTTACATTCTTAATTCCTAGACATTACCGTTTTATTCATAATTGCTACACGTTTTCTAAAGCCTATAAAAAGAAGGTTTGACTATTTTAACATATCAATCGACAATCTCATCTCCCTGCGAAAACAATTCTCTCTACAATTTCTACAATTTTAAGTATTCTTTTAGTTTTCCGAGCAACAAATTTTTGTAGCATTCAGGTCTTCATCATGGCAGTGAAGTTCTCGAGACGAGATTACTTATCTGGGTCGTTTTATCTGGGAGGACGAGGCAGTGTTTGCTTGCACAAATCGGGGGCGAGCCGCGAAACGTCTTAAAGAGAAGCGACCTAGTCCGCGACTCAACCCAAGCGATTACTTTGAAGTTATCGGTAATATTGTTCCTACACCGTTTTTATAAACTTGCCTCAACAATTTTAAGACGAATTCAATCGCCATGTCTCTTGAAATGCTAGCTGTGATCTAAACAAACCATTCCGTTTTTGAAGGATTACACTTTAAAAGATGGAGACAAAAATGTTGTTTTTCTTAACCATGAAAAAAGTTGTTTCTCGCCTCTTACTACCGAAAACCAACACACTAATCCTCCTACCGAAGCTGTAACTAAGGATTTAGACACTGGATGGAAAATGATTTTCTCTGCAAAAATTTGATTCTTAATGGTTTAGGTGATGACTTGTATGATTATTATAACGTGATAAGTCTCCTAAGGAAATTTGGGAAGCACTTCAAAAGAAATACGACAACGAGGAAGCCGGAACTAAAAAGTATCTTTGTCGATAGATACATGAAGTTTCGTATGATTGATGGAAAATCGGTGGAAGCTCGATCACATGAATCGGCAGAAGATAGCACACGAAAATAACCCGAAGGTATGACTTAGATGAACAATTTCAAGTACCGTTATAATAGATAAATTACCCCCTGCTTGGAAAGATTTTAAGAATACACTTAGGCATAAAACTAAGGAATTTTCTTTAGAAAGTCTTATAACACGTTTAAGAATAGAAGAAGAAGCTAGAAAACAAGACCAAAGAGATGAAGTACTTGTAGTCTCAAATAATAGTACCAATAAGAAACCTTCCTCTATAATTCTGAAACCTAAAGGTAGAAATATGAAAACTCATAATCGTAGTAATAATCAAAACCGCCACCACCAAAATAGAAATAGAAGCTATCCTCCCCAGAATGGACCTCAACCCCCTTAAGGAATAACACATTCATGTGTTATAGTTGTAATAGACACGGCCAACGGCTAGGGAACCGCCGAGCAGAATCGGCCCCGCCCACATAACCTTATCGAAGATCAACTTATTGCTATTATATCTGAAGTCAATTTTGTTGGTGGATCCGAGTGGTGGGTAGACACTGGTGCTTCTCGCCATGTTTGCGATGATCGAGACATGTTCAAATCCTAGTCTGATTCTGAGGATAAGAAAGTCTGTCTGTCCGCGTGACTCCCACTCCACTAAAGTTCTTGCAGTCTTGGTGAGCGTGGTTTTGAAGTTTACCTCTGGAAAGACCGTCATCTTGAAGGATGTCCTGCATACTACCAGGAGATGAGAAAGAACTTAGTTGTGCTATCTTCTTAACAAAATTTGGATTTACTCAAACCATAGGGGTTGATTTATATACTATAACTAAAAATAATATATTTGTTGGGAAAGTCATACTTGATGGCATGTTTAAATTAAATGTTGAAATCAATAAAACTTCTTCTTCGCTTACATGTTGAGTTCTTTTAATATTTGGCATGCTAGACTATGTCATGTTAATAAGCAGCATAATCAAGAATATGAGTAGTTTAGAACTAATTCCTAAATATCTTTAAATGATTTCGAAAAAATGTGATTTTTGTAGTCAAGCTAAAATAACCAAAACTTCACATAAATCAGTTAGTTAGAGAATCGAACCTTTAGAATTAATTCATTCGATATATGTGAACTTGATGGAAATTTAACAAGAAATGGAAAACGCTATTTTATAACTTTTATAGATGGTATTCGTATTACACTTATGTATATCTAATGAAAAATAAAAGTGAAGCGTTTGACATGTTTAAAATATTTATGGTCGAGATTGAAAATCAACTTAATAGAAAAATAAAGAGGTTTAGTGATAGATGACCGAATATGATTCCAATATTTTCAATGATTTTTATAAAACTCATGGAATCATTCATGAAAAACTGCACCTTATTCTCCCGAAATGAATGGAAAAGTGAAAGAAAAAATAGAACTTTTATGAATCAGCTTGTCGCAATTTATTAAATTGCAAGTGCTCTTCCCATTGGTGGGAGAAATTTTATTATGTTGCTATGTATAAATAGAGTGCCTAAATCTACTAGTAAAATTTCACCATATGAAATTTTGAAAAATAAGAAACCTAATTTAACTTATTTTAAAACTTGGGGTTGTTTAGCCTATGTTAGGATCCCTGATCCTAAAAGAAATAAACTTGCAAGTAGAGCATATGAATGTGTATTCATAGGATACACTTTGAATAGTAAAGCTTATAAATTCTATGACTTAAAAAATCAGGTAGTTATAGAATCAAATGATGCTGACTTTTATGAACATAGGTTTCCCTTTAAAATTAAGAATAGTGGGGGCTCGTCTTCTAGTAGTTTACCCATAACTAGAACTATTGAACAAAACGAAGAATTAAACACTGAAATTAGAAGAGGTAAACGAGCTCGAACCCTTAGGGATTTTGGGTCAGATTTTTATGCTTATACCTTAGAGGAAGATCCCCGAAACTATTAAAGAAGCATTATCTTCTTTAGATGCCAACTTATGGGAAGAAGCCATAAATGATGAAATGGACTCACTTGAGTATAATAAGACTTGGCATTTAGTTGACTTACCTCGCAGGTTGCAAAACCATTGGATGTAAATGGATACTAAAAAGAAATTGAAACCCGATGGTACTATTGAAAAATATAAAGCTCGTCTTGTAGTTAAAGGATATAGGCAAAGGGAAAATGTAGATTTCTTTGATACCTTTTTCACCAAGTTACACGAATAACTTCTATACGTGTACTTTTCTCTCTCTTGCACCGCTATCTATGATTTAGTAGTACATCAAATGGATGTTAAAGCTGCTTTCTTAAATGGTGATTTAGAAGAAAAAAATTTATATGGATCAACCCTGAAGGTTTTGTTATCCCAGGGCAAGAAAATAAAGTTTGTAAATTAGATAAATCTTTTTATGGTCTAAAACAAGAACCAAAGCGATGGCATGAAAAATTTGATAATCTAGTTATCTCACATGGATTCAAAATAAATGAAAGTGACAAATGCATTTATTATAAGTTAGAAGATAATATTTGGACTATTATATGCTTGTGTGTGGATGACATGCTTATTTTTGGATCAAATATTTATGTTGTGAATGATGTCAAAATGTTGTTAAGAGCTAATTTTGATATGAAAGATCTTGGAGAAGCGAGTGTAATCCTTGGTATAAAAATAACTAGGTACGAAAAGGGAATTTCTCTAGATCAATCTCACTACATTGAGAAGATCTTAAAGAAATATAATTACTTTAACGTAAACCCGTGCATGTACTCATGATCCTAGTGTAAAGTTGTTCAAAGAACACGGAGACGGTGTTAGAACAACCGAGTATGCGAGCATCATTGGTAGCTTACGTTACGCTACCGATTGCACTAGACCAGACATAGCTTATGTTGTGGGACTACTTATGTAGGTTTACTAGTAGATCTAGTGCAGAGCATTGGAATGCTATTGAAAGGGTTATGAGATACCTTAAGAGAACTATGAACCTTGGATTACATTATAATAAGTTTCATTTGTTTTAGAAGGATACATCGATGCGATTGGAACACTTTATCGAAGACTCCCAAAGCAACTAGTGGCTATATTTTTAACATAGTGAGGTGGGTTTCTGGAAGTCTAAGAAACAAACAATATTGGCTCAATCTGATAGAGTCTCGAAATGATAGCACTAGCCACCGCTAGTGAAGAAGCGGTGGCTAAGAAGTTTGTTAGCCGAGATCCCTTTATGGGAAAGACCGATACAATTGTCTTGATCCACAGCCGATAGTACCGCGGCTATTGCAAAGATTCGGAGCAGATTCTTACACACGAGAGACGACATATACGTCGTCACAATCTTGTTAGAGAATTTCTCTCAACGGGAGCGGTAAGAGTGGATCGTATGCGTTTCGATGAAAATTTGGCAGATCCTTTGACGAAAGGATTACCAAGAGAGAAGGTTTTCAAAACCTCAAAAGGAATGGGATTAATGCCCTTAGAATGAAGAATCACTTATGATGGTAACGCAACTTATAGACTGGAGAGCGCAAGAAATAAGTTCAAAGGGTAATAACAAATCATGAAGTGATATGAGATGTATCATGCTATTAATCAAATCTCGTTCTATATTGTTATAAGCATGAAGTCTGACGATAGAAAAGGATGAGTTATTTGTTAAACTCTTAATGAGTTCTATACTCATGTGGAGTGGAGTACATAGCTACGGGAGTACTCTTGATAGACTCACCATATGTGAATGTGGAAGTATGGCCTTTTTCTATGAAAATATTTTGGGTAAAATTTACTAGATCGTTCACTATACTGGGATACACGTGAATGGCCGTGTAGGACGGGCTTTTCGAACTACACCTTGGAAAGGTTGTGTGTGTGATGATTGTTAGAGATAGAGTTCAAAACTACGAGTTACTCTAGTATATTCTAAAGCATCAACACTATGCAAAGGTTCAAGTCGATAGACACCTTTTTGCTTATGCACAATCTTATAATTTTTAATTGATCGGTTGCTCGATGAAAATTATTTTTTATATAAAATTCAAGTGGGGGATTGTTGAAAAAATGAAATTTATTAAAAAATAGATGTTGGGAATTGTGCCTTGTCCCACATTGCTTTTTTATAATATTTTAAAGAGGTATAAATAGTGAAGAGTTTGTTATTGGGATTGGGCCCCAAGGGGCACCCACTTTTGTGGAAGGGGAGAGGACCTAGGCAAATGTGATACCACACGCGCGCGCGCCGCCGCCGACCGTGCCGAGTCCGAGTCCGAGTGCGTGTGTGAGGTGAGGTGGTATTTTATTTTTTGGTAAAATATTCTTTTTAAGGAAATTTTTTCCACTTACAAAATGGTTGTTATATATATATATATATATATTTTTCAGAAAAAAATAACCGTTATGTTCCTTTATTAAGAATATGGCCGTTGTCTTCTTAATTCAGAAAAAAAGAGCCGTTGCTCGTATTTATTCACAAAAAATATCCGTTACTCGTCTTTAATCTGAAAATGGCCGTTACTTTTCATTACTCAGAATGGCCGTTACATTCTTAATTCCTAGACATTACCGTTTTATTCATAATTGCTACACGTTTTCTAAAGCCTATAAAAAGAAGGTTTACATTTCTCATTTTAACATATCAATCAAGAATCTCATCTCCCTACGAAAACAATTCTCTACAATTTCTACAATTTTAAGTATTCTTTTAGTTTCGAGCAACAAATTTTTACGGTGTAGCATTCCGGTCCTTCGTCATCGTGAGTTGGAAGCGAGATTACGACTGGCCGTTTTATCCGGGACGACGAGGTCAGTGTTTTGCTTGACAAATCAAGTGGCCAGCCGTAAACGTCTTAAAGAGAGCGACCTAGTCCGCATGACTCAATGACGATTACTTTGAAGTTATCGGTAATATTGTTCCTACACTGTTTTTATAAACTTGCCTCAACAAAAACAAGCCTTAAAGGCAAGAACACTGTTCCTTTGTGCAATGCTCAGTGCTTCGAAGATGTAAGCATCTGTCTGCTGGCTAAATATTATACATACATACATACATACATGCATGCATATTTTTATTGTGTGTATTAATTGCCCCGGTTAATATTAAATCATGTCTTCTTCTCTCTTCAAAAAATAAATAATTAAATAAATCAGGTCTCATCTTGCTGTATAAAAATAAAAAGTGTTGATTTTTTTTTCACGCTCAAACAGGCAACCGTCCATATATTTGTCAATTCATTGCCAAGATTCCAACCTAGCTATGTCGTTTATGGACCTTTATGCTAAGAAAAGTGGCCAGTTAATCCTTTTGTTTCATTTTCACTGTAAAATTAATATTTTTTTTATTCCTCCTAAAATTGAAAATTATCTTTTAGTCCTTTAAGAATTTTTTTTGTCATTTATTCCTTTAAGATCTGTAGTTTTCTTCCTTTTTTTTCTTCTTCCTGATGATGGAAAAATGAGTGATTTAGACTATAATTTTTATAGGAATAAAAGATTCATGAGATAGTGAACTATTTGCATACTTGACCTTTTTTTAAAACATGATGATGCATAGAAATAGGATTGAAGTATGGGTCGAAGCTTTTTTTTAATCGTTGATTAGAGGTGGGTGCATTTCGATTATGCTATATTTTTTTGTTTAAAATGATAACTTAACTAACATATAAAAGTTTCCTATTAAATCAAGATTTGAAACTGATCTTTTAAATTTCAGTTATTGAAATTTACACCAACCTATTTATATTAGTTTGCGATTTAAAACTATTTATTTTTCACGTGAATTTAAATTATTATGAGTTTATATTATTATAAAATAAATAAATAAGATTTAATATTTAATCAAAAATTTAATTAAAAAATATTGCTTATTAACATTTGAATTAAAATTATGAACTAATTTTCAAGCAGAGAAATAACTCAATAGAATAAGTAAAATATTAAGAATTTGATAACAAAAATTCATTGAAAACTTTTATTAGTTATACTAAATATTTATAAAAAAAACACGAGAAAAAAATAATATAAATTGTTTCATCTTCTCAATTGATATAAAAATTTAGCTAAAGTAAACATACATGACATCTATGCAGATATTAATTTTTTGTCAACATGAGTGATTGAATACACCTCTTGCTTTATGTGAACTTGAGAACAAAGAACAAAAAGTTAAGACCTTGGATCATGATGATGTGTGATAGCCTTTGGGTCTCTGATGCTTAAGTAAGTTTGAGTAGTGAGAAGAATAAGGAGGCTAATGTCTCTCCTTGTTATGCACAAAGATGAAGAGAGATATTTAGGGAGAGAGTATAGATATCAGTGTTTGTAAATGAGAGAAGAATTTGTGTGTATAGAAGTAGTTAATTGATTATGTTTAATGATGAACAGTAGTAAATATTTATAAGAAAGAATATACTTACCAATGACCATTTCCCATAGTTATAGACTTACATTTAAATATTAGAGTTTTATCTACTTAATTATTTACTGTCATATAGTTAAGAATTTGAATGTAGTCAATTATCCGTTAGATATTTAATAGATATTGAGGCTTATCTACTGACTCATCATTGATTGGGTTGGCTGCAAAACTTAGCAAAATTTTGGTACTATTACCAATTCCCCAACAACGATGTTAAAAACTTGATGATAAAAACTTTATTGTCAAATTTTGTAAAATTTATAAAATGTTTGCAAGGGGATGAATTACTTGTAGAAAATGACAAGTATACTTCTAAGATTGTTCTAAAAATGAATAATACGATTTTTAAACTATTCAATATATTTTTAAAAAAGGAAGAAAAAAAACCTAAATATTTTGTCAGAAAGTTTAGGTTTGAAGGTCTAATCTAATGTCATTAAAACAAAAATAAATTCAATAAACATTCAAACATTTAGACATTTATCATGTTCTGGAGAGTTTATAGGTTGTTAAAGATTTGAATTAAAATTATTGATTATCTCTTCTTTATATGAAAAAATCCTAGGATAATGATCATTCTAGTTATTAATAATAAGCCAATTAAAATCCTTAAGTGTGGCCTATCAACTGATTTTATTATTAAATTCTATATCTTTTCTAAGCGATTGATAAATCATTTAATTGTCTTCCTCACAATTTAAATTTCATTCAAGGTGTCAAAATAAGTTGTTAAAATTTGGTTCAAGAATTTAACTATTTGGTAACTGACTTTCAGATTTTAAATTCATTATGAAAGATATATCGTTCCTATATCTTTCAGTAATAATTCTTATAAAAATATTTGAAATACAATTTATACTTCAAGTACACATTTGAACCAAATCATAGATAAAAGAATAATACTCTAAATCATATTCAGACAATTAAATCTTAAATCTAACTTTCATATTTTAAGTTTATTACGAAAATTTTGAAATCGTTATATTTTCTTAAATAAACTTTGTAGAATTCTTGAACAGAAAATGATACTTAATTTTGTAAAAATATTTTACCCATTTTTATATTTTACAAGCATGATAAAATTACTAATATCTTTTTATAATTTCAGCCATACATGCTTAATTTAATAATTGATCAAAACATTAAGTATAATATATAAAAATAACACATAAATAATAAAGAGTACATAAACATACCTCAACATAATCTTCTTAAATTATTTTTGAAAAACTTCCAAAAGGAATGCCAAACTTTTTTATTGAATTAAGACTAAAACTATTACATAAACTAAATTTGTTCAACTCTAAAATAAAAGAAGAAATTTAAACTTATAAAAGAAAAGCTAAAGGCTTAATAGACTAAGAAGAGAGGAGCTAAAAAACTATGAAAAGGATGATTGATACAATGGAACAGATGTCAAATTTATAGGTTCAGAAAATCATATCAGAAGGGTTGGTGTCCTGGCACACATTAGTTCACGCTATGGCATGCACATAACTACCACACGCATTGTACTTGATCTAAGCATCTAGCAGTTTAGCAAACAAATTTTCACACCGTAGCTCGCAAAGAATTAGGGGAAATTGTATTAATTCCATTAGGCTCGCACCATGATATGCTTTATTCTACTTCACTTAATTTTGTTATTTTCTTGTATCTTTTTTTAATAGTTTAAAGCATTACAATGGAGTGCTTCAAGTGTACTTCTTCAAGAATTGATGAATTTTATCTTATTAAGCTAAAATACCTAAAAAATAATAAAATATATCTATGATTTTAAAAAGACAAATTTGTATAAAATAATATTAAAACTAAGTAAATATAAATTTTTTAAATTATTAAACATGCATAAAATCATGACATATTGAGTGCTTTTGAACACTCATGCCTGCAAGTTATTTGCTGATTAGGATCTCTCATTACACCTAACAATATGTATTGTATACATATAAAATTAAAACACACGCACGCATATATTAGTAATATATATGTCAGTTGGGTTAAATGTTGCTTTACAAACTTTAAAACCTTAATCGACTTAATACAAGTTATTTTTTGAATTTTCAAAACTAAATTAATCTATTTGGATATTTAAAAATAAAGAAATTGTTTGGTCGATTGGCTTGATTTTGACCAGGTTAGTTGATTTATCAGTTATTATATTTATCCTATTAAAGTTAATTTTTTAGTAAAGTAGTATAGGTTTATAGAAAAATAAAGTACGATGAGATTCATATAGAAGCTTCAATAAACAATGAGTAAGAATTGGTGTAAAGAAGGAGATGAAGATGAATGTAACAGAAGAGAATATTATTAAAAATAGTCCATACCATATGCATCGAAATTAAGATACTTATAATTGATTTTACAAGTAATGCTCACAATGACTAATGTGCAAGTAGTGGACAAGAGCATAATATTGTTATAATAAACTATTGGCATATTATTTATAACAATATATTCTAACAGACACCTTTAAGAACATAGGATATGCAAGATTGTGAGCTTAGTACCTGAATCTTGAAATCTTGGTGATTGTAAAGGCTTGGTCATGATATCTACTAATTATTCTTATGTTGGTGCATGCTTAATTGTCTAAGCACTTGAGAGAACCTTTTCCCACATGATTCTTAGCAAGATAAACCTATACTAACATTGTCACAAAAAAAATTTATGTGTGGCACATGAAGTGTAAGGTGTTCTTTAGTTTAGATATGTTGAATCCAAAGTAATTCAATAATACCAAAAATTTAAGGAACAAAATTTAGCTTCAATGGAGAACCTGGAAACTACTTTGTGTTTCTTAAAACAAAGAGATAAGTGAATCTCGCAAGTATGTAAAATGTCATGTAGTTGATCTTCTTTCATATATGCTTGAGGCCCAGTTAACATTAGTATAAACTATCAAGGCTAGACTTTCGGATTTAGATAGCATCATAGTAAACTCCATGATACCCATAAGATATTGTAGGAGCGTCCATGTAGCCATCCAATGCATTGAAGTATGAGAATGTAAAATTTTAAATAGTTTATTCATAGTGTAACATATTTATGACCTAATAAGTGTGCAATATTGCAGAGCACCAATAATAGAATGATAAAGAGGGGGATTAGTGTCATCTAATTGCTCACCATCATATTTAGATAAAAAATTTCATATGGCCATAGGTGTAATTGCAGCTTTAAAGTCACCAAGTTTTGCCTTGTCAAGTAGCTCACTAATATACTTGGATTAAATGATATAAAATCCATCCTTAGTGTTTTGTACTTATATCCCAACAAAATAAGATAATTGGCCTAGATCTTTAAGATAAAATAATATCCAATTTTGAGATAAAATTTCATATAAGTGTTGAATTGCTCCAATGATGAATATATCATCCACATAAATATGATAATGGGATTATTGTGATAAGAGTAGACCATCATAAATGTATCAATATTAGAGTTTTTAAACCTTCAATAAAGTAAACAACCTGTGAGCTTCGTATGCCAGACTGTTGAAGCTTACTTCAATCCATAAATTGCTTTCTTGAGTTTGCATATATAATATGGATAGATAGGATCTACAAAGCCATCTAATTGTTTGACTGGCCAATTTTCAAAAAAGAGATATGGTAACCATAATCCACTACCCTTACCTTATATTTATCTAAATTTCTATTAAACTTTAATTTTGTATTACACCCATTTATTCCTTATGATTTTGTCCATAATTTACGGGTGGAACTAGCACCTAAATATCATTCTGGAATAGAGAATTGCACTCAATTTTCATTACTTTCTTCCATTGAGAAGATATAAGTGTCTGTTTAAGGGTTTTGGGTTCAAAGAAAATAATTGTAAAGGAAAATTTAGGTTTTGAAATACCATTCTTAGCTTGTGTCATCATAAGGTGAGTGTTGGTTGGGAAAGGTGTAGTTGGAAGATCAACTATAAGTGGAATTCAATAAAATTCAAAATGCTTATACGATACGTGCTTATAAAAGGTAGAATGGAAAGTGAAATAATTGTGTGTGTAAATGAGTTTGAAAAAGAGTAAGTAAGAGGTAAAATAGAGGTTTTGGGAATATCTATTGAAGAAATGGGTGATGGCATGGGTACATATGTATTGTTAGGTGTAGAATTTGATGTTAATAGTATAGCGTTAGTGAGAGAAGACTAATAGGAATAGGTTAACATATAGCTATTGGAGCATTGATATTGTATATAGATTTATAAAGCTAGTTAATAGAGGGTAGTTGGACAAACATAGGTGTGGAAGGCATATTGTAACAGGCTAAATGTCATATGGTAGTTTGAGGAAGGGAAAGTTATTTTCTTTGAAAATGACATAAGTTGAGACATACACTCGTTGGGGAACTAGTTCTAAACACTAAAAACCCTTGTAATGGATTGCATACCCTAAAATTACATAAGGTAAAGACCTTAGTTCAAGTTTAGTGTTATTACATGGTATTAGGTAGGGGTAGCACGGGCTACAAAAATTCTCATGTTGTCATAAGTGGGTAATGCCAAATAACAACTTATTAGAATTGACTTAGTTAAGGGTTTTGGATGGAATTATACTAATCAAATGGATAACTATTTTAAACCCATATTCTCGGTATACTAGAGGCATACCAGCTCTTATTAGGAGTGTTAAACATATATTCACTACTATAATACATATATATGACCTCAATTTTTAATTGTGATCATAGGTCTATATACACGATTATAAAAATTGAGGCTTAAGTGAGAGAGACCATAGATTGTTACCTATGGCCTCAGTCTTTTAATTGAGGCCATAGACATATTCTATGGTCTCGGTTTTTAAATAACCAAGGCTATAGGGTATATCTATGACCTCGATCTTTTAAAAATCGAGGCCATAATTTATGTCTATGGCCTCATTTTTTTATAAAACCGAGGCCATAGACATACCCTATGGCCATAAATTTAAAAAATATCATTATTAATTACAATATTAAAAATCCATATAAATTATAATAAATTTATTAATTACAATATTAAAAATCATATTATATTAAAATTAAAAGTGCAACTACATTTGAGATTTATACACTACAATATAAAAAAATCTTACTAGTTAATTCTAATATTTACAACGACTATGAAGGATAGTCTTACTATAACAAACTGACCATTTATAAACTCACAACATTTCAACATCAATCTTGCCATGGATCTCAAGCTAGCACACTCTAATAAATTTGACCACCTCTTGAAACCTGTTTGAGATGCAAACATAATCAATTTGTTGTATGAGAATATTCTTAAGCAATTACAACTTGTATGACATCGAGCAATGAGAAATTTTGAGAGAAGATATACCTAGACTCCGTAATGAAATCCATCTCCAATAAGTAGGAGTATCACCCCAAACAATTGACAACTCTCTCGCAGATAACATGTATTGTTTCTTTCCATTCCATTTTCCCAAAAAAAGGACTAGTCACAACCAAAAGCATAGATTAGTTATCGAAAGAAAAAACAATTATAGCAAACAAGATGTTTCAAAAACTTTTCTTATTACCGCTCAAAGTTTTCTGTCAACCTTCTACTCTTCCAAAAAGTGAAAGAGCATGTAAGTAGAGTGCAACATTTTGGCCAACGTTGGTTTTAGTTCTCCAAATGTAATTTTTTTGTATGGAGGAAAAAAATCACAATAATAAACTTTAGCTAAATCAGAATTAAAACTATACACGACTACAAAATCAATTAATCCAAAAAAGTAGAAACTCTTATACATATTGCATCATAACATTCATAGTTCACCTATCATGTTTCAACACATAAAAATAATACCAACTTTATGATAAGATGCCCCAAACGAATTCTAAGACTGTAGAAGCAAAAATTTGCAATCTTCATGCCATAGAATAATAACACATAAAAGAACCATTCCTAAGTTACAAACATATATTCCCTACCGTCCACATTCAAGTAATCCTGCCAATGGGCTAACATAATAATGGCCTAGTGTTTCTTTAATTTATCATAAGGTCTAGGGACATTATAATGCAAAAACTAGCCAAAGAAAAAAATTGCTAGCATATTTGTTGACATTTAGCAATTCACAGTAATAATCAATTTGTTGTATGAGAATATGCATAAGTAATTACGACTTGTATGACATCGAACAATGAGAAATTTTGAGAGAAGATATACATAGACTCGGTAATGAAATCCGTCTCCAATAAGTAGGAGTATCACCCCAAACAATTGACAACTCTCTCACAGATGACATGTATTGTTTCTTTCCATTCCATTTGCTCAGAAAAAAAGGACTTTTCAAAACCAAAAGCACACATTAGTTATTGAAAGAAGAAACAATTATAACAAACAAGATGTTTCGAAAACTTATCTTATTATCGCTCAAAGTTTTCTATCAGCTTTCCACTCTTCCAAAAAGTGAAAGAGCATGTACGTAGAGTGCAACATTTTGGCCAAAGTTGGTTTTAGTTCACCAATTGTAAATTTTTTGTATGTAGGAAAAAAATTACAACAATAAACTTTAGCTAAATCAGAATTAAAACCATATACGACTACAAAATCAATTAATCCGAAAAGGTAGAAAATCTTATACATACTGCATGATAACATTCATAGTTCACCTATCATGTTTCAACACATAAAAACAATACCAAATTCATGAAAAGATGCCCCAAACGAATTCTAAGATTGTAGAAACAGAAATTTGCAATCTTCATGTCATGGAATAATAACACATGAAAGAACCATTCCTAAGATACAAACATGCATTTTCTACCATCAACATTCAAGCAATCTTGCTAATGGGCTAACATAATAATGACCTAGTGTTTCTTTAATTTATCATAAGGTCTAGGGACATTATAATGCAAAAACTAGCCAAAGAAAAAAACAGCTACCATATTTGTTGACATTTAGTAGTTCACAGTAATAATCAAATTCTAACATCAGACTTACTTGGTTATAGTTCCATCAACATCAAAAATAAAAATATTTACGTTCCACTTCCACAAGTAAATATGCGCATAAATCTATTAAACATTAAGTACATGTCTCAACAGCTATGCATAACAAAAATAAATTTTGACACTTTCAACTAAATAAAGATTTTTGGTTTTTGTTAGTGTCTTATCCAATAAATCCCTACCCCAACTTGCAACCTATATAGAGTCAATCAAAAACATAAGTGACATATGATACACTAAGTACATTAATCCCCGATAAGCATTATATCTCAAGTATGTAGTAGTAATATGGTCCATCTTCAATGAGAAAAGTTCATGATGTTGTGGCTGAATGAAGGCCTTCATTATTGAAGAATAAACAACTAAGTATCAATACTAAATGCTTCCAAATAAAACCTCTCAATCTTACCTGTTGGGTCTACTTCACAGGATATTTTAATTGCATTAGATGTAGCAAGATCCTAGTTGGCTAGGGAAATTGCTAGAATAATACAATTGGGTTGCAATTAAAAAAAAAACAGCTGACACTAAAAATATTTGCACTACTAAATATCTCAAAGAAATAATTATACAAATTTATGGTGTAAGTTCTATAAATTTTTTGAACATATGATAAAACATATTCTAAAAATTTGAATAACAGTTTCTAGAAATTCACATGGTAGATGCTATTAATGTATAATTTTTCTTTCTCTATAGGTGATATTACATATATACAATTTCTGAATTTTCTTAAAAGTGCAAAGGAAGACCACTAAAGCTACTAATTCTTCAAATAGCTAATTAATGAAACAATTTCCTTCTCAATGAATGCCCGAACCATATGATCAATGTCTTAAATAATGCTATATGGCTGACCCTATAAAGATGATAAAATATGCATTATCTAGGTTAATAAGTATTACAAAGCATAAAATTACAATAACAAAGTAGCAAGCATAAATTTAGACACATATAACTTACCCATAGCTACTTTTGTGAGTCTAGGAAGATCAACCAATGTCAGATTCGCAACTGCAAGAACCAAACATTCATAAGAAATATATAAAATCTGTTATAGGAATTCTTTTACGTAGAAAATGGCAATAGATACACCCTCATACTAATAATCACATACTTGCAAGCATAATGAAATTCAATAATTGTAGTTCACTAGAAGTCTTGACAAAATAAGCTTTACAAGAATAATTATAAAAATGAAAAACTTCACTAACCATAATAGGCTACAACTAATTCGGGTGCTAATGCCACTAAAAATGTAGTGTTGGTGTTATACCCCTACCCAAAAAAATTTATTTTCAGAGTTTTAAAGATATGTACCTCAATAGAACTTTCTTTTCAAATACCTTTTTTTTTCTTTTCTTTAGTGAAATCAAAAGAAATGTATGAAATGTAATTTTTTGAAATATTGTAAATATGTTGATAACAATAATATTTAGACTATGCTTATATGATAAAATAATAGAAGAATGGGAACATGCCGCTCTAAATCAATTGAACTCTAATCAAACAAATTAAAGATCCACCTAAGTGGTTTTGAAACCCCACAAAGGATGTTCAGCAAACCTGCCCCTTTTCACTCTATTTCCATCTTCATAACCCACCATTGTCTACACCCATCATTTTATACATTATAGTAAATAAAAAATAAAATATCAGAACACATATAGGAATTAGGAAATAAAGATATATATGATTTTAAGCTTCAAAGTATCACACAAATAGCATGAGGAATTCCAACATTTAATTCCCTGATCCTGTAACTTACCATTGCAAATTCTACAAAGGCTATACAAGTTGAATGCATATGATCTCCCAGAAGCCTCAAACGAGTGACCTAAAGGAAAATAATAATAACAATGTTAAAAACGAAAACATAGTTACAACCAAGAGCATCATACATGGTCAAAAAGTAATATACAGACAAAATGATGTTGAAATCTCTACACCTCACCACAATCTGTTTAAAAAAAATCACTTTAGCTTGAGAAACCTGCAATTATAGAAATAGAAATTACTATAGTAGAAATTATAGTAAGAAATATGTATAATAATGAATCTGTAATAGAAATTACAATAGTACACATACCCTAGAGCTAGGTAGCAAGCAACAATGAAGAAGAGATCAATTGGGTTGAGCAAGCGGGGAAAAGGAAAAGAAAAAAACAAATAGAAAAGAAGGAGATTAACTTAGGAAAAATGCGAGGGATCGATGGAGCTACTGGGGAAGGAAAAGAAAATAAAAAAGGAAGAGGGAAAAACACGAAGGATGGAGCTACTATGGAAGGAAAAGAAAAGAAAAAGAGAAAGGTTAGGGTAATACAAGGATGGAGTTGTGTGCTAGTGAGGAAGGAAAAGAATAGAAAAAGAGAGAGTCTATCTAGGGTATTAACGCAAGGTTGGAGCTGCTAGTGCGAAAAAGAAAAGGAAAATAAAAAAAGAGGGACAGAAAAAGAAAAAAGAGAGAGGGAAAAGGGAAAAGGAAAAAGAGAGAGAAAAAGGGAAAAAATAAAGGAGTAAAAAAGAAAAAATAAAGAGGGAAAATGGAAAGAAAAGAGAGGGAAAAGGAAAAAAAATTGATAGAAAAATTTGGTATTTGGTGTAAAAGAGAGAAAATTGATAAGTTATATCTATGGCCTTGCTTTCTAAATAACTGAGGTCATAGAGTATGTCTATGGCCTCGGTTTTTAAATAATCGATGCCATAGGGTATGTCTATGGCCTTGGGTTTTATTAAACCGTGACCAAAACCCTATTGCCTCAGTTTTTAAAAATCGAGGCTAAATTTCCGAGATCATATGTATGTATTGTAGTAGTGCATGATAAGTCTTTTGTGTCTTTGTTGGCATTCTCATGTGTAAAACACAAAGTCTGTTTATTTTATTTAGTGTTATGTCTTCCTTTATGTAAGGTTAATTATTAATGGTCAGTATTGCATACACTTATGTAGTTGAAAACATTTTGTATATTGGCCTGTTTTACACACACCACGAGGTTTGGTTTATTAGTATGCATTCTAGGTAGTGTTACAGGTTTATATTTGTCTTTTTTATGGGTATTTGTGAAACATTACTTGGTAATTTTTAAAAACATGAACATAATTTTTTGCCTTCTCGTTGAGGCCTCGTAACCCTAGGTTGGAAAGTGTGTAATGGATATTACCTTCACCACCTTGGGTAGCAAGGCACCCAAATTGCTTGGAATTTTCTATTAATATCCTTCTTCTAATTATTTTTATAATTAGAAAAAACGTGGCAATATTTTGTCAATTTTGAAACTTGTAGTTTTCAAAAGTATAAATTGGTTTTCAATTTTTGGTTGTTAATTGATGAGTGCTCAAAATCACCCAACATATCGTAATTTTATGCATGTTTAATGAATAAATATATTTGTATTTACTTATTTTTATCATCATTTTAAATAAATCTATCTTTTCAAAATCATGAGTATATTTTATTATTTTCTAGGTATTTCTTGTATTTAAATGATTTAACTTAAAAAATACTTGAAGAACTTCATTACAACTTTAGAGCTTAAAAAATAATATATGTAAAGCATTACATATGCTTTAAAACTTGAAAAAAAAGAAATACAAGAAATAAAGGGTTCCTAGTGATGCAGAATAGAGGATACCATGAAGTGAAAATTTTGTGTGTCACAACACGAGGCAAACGGAGTGACACCAAAACGTCTCAAATATGATGCAGTCCATGGCATAAAAAAGTTGTATGATGCGATGCGAATGCAATGGATAGAGCCAAAATCGTGTACATCTTGTGTATGCCATGGTGCAAAACAATTGTATACCGTGGTGTCAGTCTAAAAATTCATATTTCACTCCTTTCTTCCACCTATAAAAGGACACTATTATCATTATAATTCATATCCTTCATTCTTCTTATTCCTTTCATTTGGTCTTTTTAAGATTTTTAGCTTTTTTTCTTTTAATAGTTTAAAGTTATTCTCTTATTTAAGAATTGAACAAATTTTATTTTATGTAATAGTTTATAGTTTCAATTTAATAAATAGCGTGTCAATTCTATTTGAAGGTTTTCTAGAATATAAGAAATTTTAAGAATTCTATTGAGGTATATTTAAATGTATTCTTTTCATATTATCTCTAAGTATTTTTTTACATGTTATATGTTTAATTTATTGATTATTTATTAAACTATGCATGTCTGGCTATAAATAATATGGGATATTAGTAATGTTACGCTTGTGAAGTATTCTAAGTGTTGTTTTACATGCTATATATTTAATTTATTGATCATTTATTAAACTATACATGTCTGGCTATAAATAATATAGGATATTAGTAATTTTATTACGCTTGTGAAGTATTAAAGTGAATTAAACTTTTTTATAAAATGAATTAAGTTTTATTTCTTCATCAAGATTAAAACCAAGTTTGTAAACTAAAAATATATGAAAAAGTATTTTTCATAATAAAAAAGGAGTTAGATTTATGATTTAAATTATCTAACTTAGATTTAAAGTAATACTCACAGATATTAGATAATTACAGTCTAAATCTATTTTGAGTCGTACTCTATTTCAAATATTTTTGTAAGAATTTTTATTGAAAGATATATTGACGACATATCCTTCATAATTGTTTTAAAATCTAAAATTTAGACACCTTGATGAGATTTAAATTGATCTCCCCACCAAAAGCATCAAATAAATGGTTTATTTTTCTTTAAAAATGAAGCAAAATTTTGTCAGTTATTAATTATTGATCCTCGCCAAGATGCCAAGACTTTAGTTGATTATTGATTAACAAAAAAATCTAATCCTTACCTTAGGATATTTTCTTATTAAGAAAGGAGAATCACTAATCCAAATTCATATTTTTAATAACCTACTTAAATATTGAGTAAGCATAATTAACTAGGTAATGTATTCCATAAATTATATATTGCATGATGAATATTTAATTGCATAAATGTTCACTCAACATATCTTTATTTTATGTAAATATTACTCAATCCTAAACACTAATACTTCAAGTGTTTTTTCGATATTAGTGATTCGTGAGTGTTTTGAGCAAAAAAAAAACAATTTTATTGGGGTAGGGTTAATTAAAAGTAAATTAACACTTGGGACTTAGATTTCTTATTTAGGTCTCTATGCTCTGGATAAGCCATACCCATAGTTTTCACTTATACTAATTGTTCATACCACCAGGTGGTGGTAGGGTTATGGTGGAAAGCAAGATTTAGTTGGGATCACAATAGTTACAAAGGTAGCCAATAAGGGGTAGCATAAATGCAGTGAGGGTAGGTCCATTGACTAATAAAGGTATTAGAGTTATATTTCTCTTGGATTGAACAATGTTTTTATTATATTATTAGATTGTTTGTTGCCAAGTGATTTTCATAAGAAACTCGAGAAATTTACCACGTATGTAGGGGTTTATATGAGTTTCTCATGTTATGTCAATGTGTCTTATACTTTCTTGTTTATTTAGTATAAACACAATTCTATTCAAGTATATGCCAACATATAAGGATCTTATTGTCATTGGAAAGCACATCTTATTGTCTATCATATGCAGTATGATTTATTCTTTCTTATATAACTTGCTTTTGCTTTCTTTGCTTAAGAATTTATTTTTTCTTAGTATAAATTAAATTGTCTGGTTATCTATTTAATTTATCTTTGTCACTTTCTATCTTATTGATTTACTTATATGTTTACCTTAACTACTTTTCTTCCATTCCATGTGAACAGGAGTTGTTGACTCCTTATCCTTTTCATTTACTGGGTTGTGGACTTTCTTAGTCTCACTTGCATGCCTATTCTTTCTTTCTACAACACCATTTTAAGTGTAAATATAAGGGTATGAAATTCTTCTATTATAAACTCCTTAAAATAAATAGGTTTCTAGACTTATAAGTTTACTTCCACTATCACTCTGTAATTTTTGAATTTTGACATTAAACTGTATAGATATAAGGGCTTCCAAATGAAGAAAAATTCATACTACATTTGAATTGCTAACTAGAATATCTAACTAATGAGATCTAGTGAATTCATCCACAAAAAGTAAGAAATATCGCATTCCATGAATAGAAGTAACATGTGTTGGATCCCAAAGGTTTACATGGATAATAACAATTGGATTTGAGGATATAGTATGTATATGTGTAAAGGATAATTTATGAGCTTTACCTTGTTAATAAGGTCCACATTTTTCTAAACTACTATTCAGTAATATAGGTTGATTTAAAGTACTAGCTACCTAATGTACCACAAAAGCATGAGGGTGACCCAATCTCTTATGCCATAGAGTTCCATTGATAATAACTTTATTGCATTGGATAGAGTTTGAAGATATTCAACCGATGCCAACTTTGTACAAGCAATGCTCAATGCCTCCAATAAGCAGTATAGTTTGAATGTCCATGTCCTTCATAAAGAAACTATTAGGATATAGAACTAAACACACACATTTTTATCTTCGTATAATTTCTTGATTGATATTAAGTTTTTATTAAGTTGATGTACAAGTAGAAATTCATTTAGAGTCAATTACTGTGTATCATAATTCAATGTAGTTGAACCAAACTGAGAAGTAGGAATCGTAGACCCATTACCTAGCATAATCAAAATAAGGCCTAAGCAAGTGCAAGGATATAGAACTTGAAATTTGTCATTCCTTAAGTGGTGTATTACTCTAATGCCCATAAATCAAGTTTTATTAGGTAAACATGTTGGTGTGATTACAAATGTTAGAAAATGTTGTTGAAGTGAAACATATAATGACTTTGATCAAACCTATTCATAGATTGAAACTGAGGATGATTGAAGATAGGACCAATGGTATGCTAATGCACCTGATCAATAGAGGAATACGTTGGCTCAATTGGAACGTGTGCAAAATTTTCTCTAAAAGTCTCTGACCTCTTGGTGGTCATTGTTGTATATTAAGTGCACTATTTTTAGGTCCCTTATATATAAAGAAGCATGGCTAAGTGACCAATTTTTTATATTTTTTTTTAATTTGAAATTAAATGCTATTGTCTTTGAATCCTTGTCCTTTGTCTTGGCTAATTAAATTTGACATTAAATTCTAATTATTATGGCTTTTGAGATGTTGGTTTTGTAATTGAATAATTAGAATGAGTGTGTGGCATATTCATACATTTCATTTTCATATCATAAATCCTCATTCTTGTAAACAGTTCATCAAGGCTTAGAACCATTTTCTTGTTAGTGATAGTGATCATAGGAGACTTATAGCCTCCATCAAGTTCTCCAAGCATATACAGTACTTGCACTCTATTACTCAGTGCATCACCAATAGTAAAGAGATGATCAATTAGATCCTTGGAATGGCTTGTGTATGTCATTTCCATCATAGTTGCATTAGTCTAGCTTGTGAGTTCATTGAAAGCTTTGCTCAATGTAGACAATGTATTGTCCTATTAGATACTTCAAATAGCTTGGTTAAATAGATGAATATACCCACTTTTTAATTGCATTATCTTGTCTATCCCATATTTCATAGTTAAGATTAGCTTCAAACACCGCTTGAACATTACCATCAGTATTTGTTATCTACTTCTTGATAAGATGATAAGGAATTGAAGTAGATCCATCAACTAGTGAGTGCAATCCATAAACTGTAGTCATGTCCTTAAGTTGTTCTTTCCAAATTAGATAATTAATTTCATCAAGTTTAACTAAGAAATTCGGGTTGATAGGATAAGTGAGAAAAATGAATGAACTTGCCATACTATGATACCATAATAAGCTTCAATAAATAGTGAATAAGAATTGGTGTGAGGAAAGAGATGACACTACATCAAAACTGGATATTTTTGTCAATTTTTTACACTAAAAATCATCATTTGCGTCGGTTTGAAAAAATAGACACAAATTGTGGCATAGCAAAATTTGCATTGTTTTACAAAAATTGATGCTAATTTGCTTTGATTTTGTATAAAAATTGACTCAAAATTTGTAGTTCTTATTTCTAAAACTAGTATTTGCATTATATATTCTACTTGTATTTATACAAATTTTATAATTTAACATGCCACATAGATTTATATAGTACACAAGAATTTCAAAAACTAGGTTACATTTTATTACTAAATTCGAAAACAAATTACAAAATGTTTTAAATATAAAAATAATTCACAATATATATAGCTAAATAACATAAGGATATGCATATACATTTAATCTTCATAATTATGTTTATCTTTATTATCAACCATAAACTATAACATATATTTTGACCATGTCTCTAGTAGTTTATTCAAAGTGTCTGCTTTATTCTATTACAAATGAGAAATAATCAATATTTAATATATAGTTGATGTAATTTGAAAAATATTATTAAAATGAAGATATGTAAATTAAAAGGCTTACATGTAAAACCGTAATAGGTGTTAATAAATTGAGTGTAATTTCATTCATGAACTATATGGCATTAAATTCACACAAGTTGACACCAACTTGCTTTGCATACTATTAAATTAGTTAAATATTGATGAATAACAATATCTGCATTGGGTTAGCAATATCGATCTTGCGGATACTTTTGTTTTATATTTGTAAAAATCTCTCAAGTGCACGAATCATTTTATAGAAAATGATAAGTATACTTCCAAGTTCGATCTAAAGGAAGGAATATATGTGGTTAATAATTTATTATTCAAACTTTTAAAAATGAAATTAAATCCTAAACATCTTGTCACGATATTTTGATTTTTGTTTCCTAATCTAATGACATAAATAAATAAACATAGATATAGATTCAATAAACAATAATGTAATTTTTTATCATTTATAATAGTGGAGTATTTAGGTTATTAAATATATAAATTGATATTTGTTAATTTTCTCTATTTGGTATGAAAGTGTCCTTAAGCGTGGCCTATTAATTAATTAAGTATTAAATTTCTACTATATTTCTAAAAAAAATAGCAAACCATCTAATCAAAACTTTAGGAAGAGTTAGTTAATTAAATTTTATTCAAGGTTTCCAAATTAAATCTAAGAATTTAATTATATGAATACTAACTTTCAAATTTTAAAACCATTACTGAAAATATGTCGTCAATAAATTTTCGAATAATAGTTCTTATAAAAAAATATGAAATAGAACTTAACTCTAGCTATCGGGTGATTGTAACAACAAATAAAAGAACATTAATCTAAATCAGATCATATAATTAAAATTTATAATCTAATTTTCAGATTTAAATTTGTAATGAAAAATAACACCTCTCTATCTAATATCTTTAATATAAAATCTTGAATAAAAACAAAATCAGTTTATTTTATAGAAATGTTTTACCTATTTAATATTTCAAAAGTATAACAATGTTATTATTATATCATATTTATAAACAGCCAACTATTTTAAATTCAATCATAGAAAAATTAATCATAACATATAAGAATAAAACATAAAAAATAACTATAAAGAATTCATTTTAAAATTATACCTCAAAAGAGTTCTTACAGAACTTTGATACTAATTCTGTTGTTGGAAAACCTCCAAATGGATTTGTGTTTCCGTTTATTAAATCAAAAACTAAAAATCTATAAAAGCATAACTAGTTCTTCTCAAAAAGAGAAGAACTTTAAAACTAAAAAAAAATAAAAGCTAGAGAGAAAGCTAGAGGGAGAGAAGAGATTTTGAGAGATGATTTTTACAATGGGGGAGATGGTCTTTAGGAGGGCCTATTAATTAATTAAGTATTAAATTCTATTTTATTTCTAAGAAAATAGCAAACCATCTAATCATAGCTTTAGTCAGAGTCAATTAATTAGACTTTATTCAAGGTACCCAAATTAAACCTAAGAATTTAATTATCCAAGTACTAACTTTCAAGTTTTAAAATCATTACTGAAAATATCTCGTCAATATATTTTTGAATAATAGTTCTTATAAAAAACTTTTGAAATAGAGCTTCATTCTTACTACCGGGCAATTGTATTATCAAATAAAAGAGCACTACTCTAAATTAGACATGATAATTAAACCTTATAATCTAATTTTTATATTTAAGTTTGTAATGAAAAATAATATATCTCTCTAATATCCTTAATATAAAATCTTGAATAAAAACAAAATCAATTTATTTTATAGAAAAATTTTTACCTATTTAATATTTCGTAAGAATAACAACGTTATTATTATATCATATTTACAAATAGTTAGCCATGTTAAATTAAATCATAGACAAATTAAACATAACATATAAGAATAAAACATAAAAAATAACTGTAAAGAATTCATTTGAAAATTATACATCAAAAGAATCCTTACAGAACTTTGATGTTAATTATGTTACTAGAAAACCTCCAAACGGATTTGCATTTTTGTTTATTGAATCAAAAACTAAAAATCTAGAAAAGCATAACCAGTTCTTCTCAAAAAGAGAAAAACTTTAAAACTAAAAAAAACTAAAAACTAGAAAGAGAAAGCTAGAGAGAGAGAAAAGAGATTTTGAGGGATGATTTTTACAATGGGAGAGAGGGTCTTTTTATTGATGAGGAAAAATCCAAAAAAAGTGAGAAAATATTTCAAAAATTGATTTTAGATGCGTTTGGACAAGTTGGCACGTGTGTGGGGAGATATTTGCGACAGACAGGCATTTGACGAGCGGGAAACATGGTGTTGGTGTGTATTGTATGTGCGTTTGCTGCGCACGGGCGTGTGTTAGGCATGTGTTGGGCATGTACTGGCTGTGTTGGGCATGTGCTAGATTCGATGTGACTGGGCCCGGCCATGCGCAGGACAGGCATGATGTGCGCATGATTGGGTACTTTTGTCATTTTTTCCATTTTTCAATTTGTTTTTACTTTTTCTCAACATATTTGTGATATATTGTCTCCAATATTTTTATTCAAATTTTTAAATTATTTTTTTGGACAAAAATACCTAAAAAATAATAAAATTAAATGTGATTCAGAAAAAGGTAAATTTATATAAAAATATGATAAAATCATAAAAATATAAATCTATTTAATCAATTAAAGTACATTAAATCATAATAATTTTAGTACTTTTTAAACACTCATCAACTATTAAGTATTTAATATAAATTATTAAAAAAAACTAATTAAATGTGAAATCTATAAACTTATATTCAAGTATAACTATACTAATGATTATTTTTTGACATTTAGAACTTTGACACACCAAAGTCTACGGGCTCTATAAAATTCACATGTGATATTAGTAAATATGCATGATGATTTAATATATTCATATTATAATATTTAATCAATTAAACTCACCTATTAATTACATTGTGAACACCTTTTTATACAAGAGTCTTTCAAAGAATCTAAATTATAGCATATATGAATGTATAGTTCATAGATAACCAAAACCCAATGATGACTACAATAGTTAAATAAGAAAAGTTATATACATTAAGATTATAGGTCTATTATAATTAAGTCAAATATAAAGTAATTACCTTATAGGATATTGAATAATAACTTTTGATTCAACCATAACTTCTTATACCTATTGCATAGAGTAGCTCGGTTTAATAATGATTTGTCTCCAATTTCATTAAGTTAAGAACTTACATAGTTAAGTTTCATATACTAAAATCAAATCATCGTCGAATTTCCTACATTGAATATAAATAAAATATATTTGTAATAAGACTTATGATTATTTATTACAATTATATACAAATATATATATATATATGTGTGTGTGTTTTGAATGTTACTTTATTTGGATTATATCTTCACCGATACAATTAATTTCTAAAAATGATATCAAACATTCAACCGTATTACTTATTGTAAGGACTATGAGTGTTGGCTATTTTCGTGGACAAAATATTTATCTATAAATTTGATTTTAGGCCTGCTATCAAGTCTATCAAGAAAAGCCCAACAAATACTCGAGTTCCAGATATTAAATGCCAGATGTTTTTTATAATTACGACACATAGGATTGCGCATTTATCGTTTAATAAGACATTCGTAAATTAAAAATTATTTTTGGTATTTAAATATTTTTTATGTGTCTTAATATTTTTTAAGATGTGATTTAAAAAATATTTTTTAATTAAATATTTAAATGGGCCTGAACAATGAAGCCTAAAATATTGTAACCCTAATACTAGTAGGTTATCATTATATATATATATATATATAAAAGCTGAGGTAGGTATCGTGCCAGAGAGTTTAAAAAGCGAAAGAAAAAAAAACCTACGGCAAAACACAAAAGCATAAAAGAGTTTAAAGAAAATATATATAACTGCTTCTCTACTTCAATATATTTTAAAGGGTAATCAACGTAGCTTATATGAAGGTGCAAGAAATTTGTAAGCGGCAAGGAATTAATATATACAAACTGAGTTCTTCCTTTGGCGGCAGCATGTATCATATAATTAATATATATATTGAAAGGTAATTATGTAGAGGGAGAAAAGGTAACTAATATATATATGCTTTTGATTAACTTTACATATAATTATATATATATATATATATATATATTGAAAGCTAAGCTGAACGATAAAAGTTAACTAATATATATATATATATGCTTTTCATTTATATTAATTAATTTAATTCTTTTTGATTTGATTTATAGGTATTTAAATTAAATAATTTTATGAACGATCATGATTATTTGATTTAATTATTAAATTTCAAAGAAGTTATTTTTATTAAAATTATGCGTAATCTTTTTGCCCTAGAATATACTAGTTGATTTGGTTTAAATGAAATTTGTTTGAAATCATCTAGTTAGTATTATTCATTGTTAAATCCGTTCTAGAACACACACGGGCACTTGTGTTTTTGTGCTAACAATTTTGCAATTGATCTGTGAACGATCTGATTGACGCAGAGCTTATTGGAACGTTGGTTTGGAAACCGCCACGCTAATTTTGAAAGCGGAAAAGCAGAAGCGGGGGCTCGTAAGTAAAGTACCTTGGGGTAGTATCCTAGGGAGGGTAGCATGAGGTTTGTACTTGAACATTTGATTTTCATAGTGGAAAGTTAGGTGGTCCTCGGTGGACCTGGTTTCGCGTCTTAGGTCATTGTTGTGGCCTGGTTGTTTCCACCTAAAATATCGTGTGTTATAATTTCCGCACTTTACTTTACACACGATTGCATGTTCGTAGCTCTATTTAGGTTAGTAAATTATAAATTAATAAAAATTAAAAATAACCTATTCACCCCGTCTATACAGGTTAATCAGTCCATATTTTATAAACTTTCAATTGGTATCGGAAGCAAACACTTTGGACACACTTAGTGAGATTGATCTTTAGGTGACACATACACTTACTTATGGACCCGAATGAAAGAAGGTGGGTCATCCATTTAGACCCCACCTCTTTGATGGGTTTAATTACTCTTCTTGGAAGGCTCGCGTACGCAAGCCTTTCCGACAAGATGAAAAGTCTGGGATGCTTATTCTTGATGGTTGGGAACCACCTGTACGTAATGAAAGATGGTGTAACAATCATAAAGCCAAGAAAAAGCCGGACCGAAGAACGTACCTCCTTAGTGGGGCAAACCAAAAAGGTCTAAGCTCAATATTCGCCGTGTCGATGGATGAGTTTCTGGCCGCATCTCCGACCGTGAGATTGCTAAAGATGCATGGAATGCACTTGCTCTTGCTCGTGAAGGAACTTCCCAAGTAAAACAAACAAAATTGAGATTGCTAACATCCGAGTTTGATTCTATTAAAATGGCAACAATGAAACTTTTGGTCAATTCTATGCCGCTTTTGTGATATCACTAATGCTTGTTCTAACCTTGGTGAGAAAATTCCACAACCTATACAAGTCGCAAACTCCTAAGCTCTTTAACACTGACTATAAGATGAAAGTTACAAATGATAGAGGAAAGCAAGAATGTGAGACACCAAAAATTGATGAACTCGGTCGTCAATCAAACCCATGAGCTTTCTCTTGATCCACCCAAGAAAAATAAGGATGTGGCATTCAAAAGCTCCAAAAAAGGACATCTCCGATAGTGATGATGATATGAATGATGAGTCACTAGTCTTGTTAGCACGAAAATTTAAGAAGTTCATGAATAAGAAGGGTCAACAGAAATAATCATTTCAACGAGGACAATCCGGTCGTTCGAATAACCGAAAGTCGGCGGAAATCGTCTCCTAGCTCGATGGTAAGAAAAGTAAGCCCACTAATCCTCAATGCTTTACTTGTGGGGATTTGGTCATATTTCTACAGATTGTGCTAACAATAAAAAGAAATTTGGAAAAGCCTTTAATGCTACACTTTCGGTGACACGAGAAAGTGAAGCGGGATAATGCTAGTAACTCGAGAGGATGACACTAATTATCAGTGCCTTCACCGCAACTTCCAATGCACATCACAATGACTCCGACCTTAGCTCGGATGAAGAAAATGAGGAAGTAAACTCTTCTCTCTTCTGCCTAAGTTTAATGTATCGAATTATGAGGAACTATTCAATGGATTGTCTAGGTGCCAGGGAAGAGAGAGATAAATTGCATGTGGAAGTAACTAAACTTAATGATATCATCAATGTTCACAAAACAAATTCCTCTAACCTAGAGAGAAGATAAAAAGGAATTGTCGATCATATTAATTCTTTGAATTTGAGACTTGCAAAAACCATCGAGGAAAACAAAAATCTCAAGCAAGAACTTAGTATTGCTAAAGGAAACGATGAAGAATTTGACCATTGGTGCTGAAAAATTAACCAAAGTCCTAGACTATGGAAAGCCATATGGAGATAAGAGAGGTCTTGGATACATAGATGAATAATCAACCCCTTCATCATCCAAAACTCAATTTGTAAAACCCATTACTGCTGGTGCAGGAAGGTAGTTTTCGTGACCTTATCATTCTAAGAAAATTCAGTTTGTTCCCATCTGTCATCATTGTGGTAGGAAAGGACATATAAGACCTAAGTGTAGATTTCTTTATGCTTATGATTCTATCACTAATACAAATGTTTCTAAAATACCTCAAAAAAATTCAAAATGTAATGTTTTTACTAAAAGAACTACACAAAAAGAGGAATATAAGAAACCAGTAACTCAAATGTCCAAAATTAAAAAAGGATGGGTTAAGAAATGCGAGTTGCCTTTGTTTTGTGACCATATATAGCATTTAAAGTTAAATCAAATACCGCTTGGTATTTTGAGCAAGTGGATCTCTAGACACATGACAGGGAATCGTTCTTTGTTTAAAACCTTTAAGGAATACAATGAAGTGGACATTACCTTTGGTGATGGTAAAACATCTAGAATTATTGGAAAAGGCTACCATTCAAATGAGGTGTCCCTAAACTTGATGAAGTTTTATATGTGGAAGGACTTAAGGCAAACTTGATTAGCATAAGTCAAATATGTGATAGTGATTTTAATGTGCAATTTACAAACAATCAACTGTATTGTGATCAAAATGATGAATGTGTGATTAAGGGGAATCGATCACACGACAATTGTTATTGTATTGATACATCACCCACATTAACATGTAACCTAGCTAGCAATGACTCAACTATCTTATGGAACGAAAAGCTAGGTCATATGAATTTTAAAGATCTCAAGTTAGATTAAGCAAAATTGAGAATGCGTGGTTTACCTATTCTTTCAAAAATTGAAACACTGTATGTGGACCATGTCAATTGGGTAAACAAACTAGGATTGCTCGCCAAGAAGATCAAGAGTATAAATACAAAGCAGTATTGGAATTGATACATATTGACCTTATGGGTCCTATGAGAACAGAAAGTATTGGAGGTAAGAAATATATCATAGTTATAGTAGATGACTTTTCTCACTACACGTGGGTAGACTTTCTCAGAGACAAGTCGGTCTTTTGAGTTCTTCATCTCATATTGTACAAGAGTGAAGGTTGAAGCGGTGACAAAATAGTAACCATTAAGAGATCGAGAACAGAACCATGGAAAAGAGTTTGAAAATACCAAGTATCGACTTGCAGTAAAACGTGGTATCTTTCATGAATTCTCTTGCTCCATCACACCTCAAAAAATGGAGTAGTTGAACGGAAGAATAGGATACTTCAAGAGATGGCAAGAGTAATGATGCATGCGAGGAGTTCTCCAAAGGTTTTTGGGTCAAGCTATAAACACCATATGACATACTATAAATCGTTTATATCTTTGCCCATGTACAAACCAAACTCCTATGTGATATGGAGATGTAAAAAACCCAATAGAAATTTATGCATGTTTTTCGGGAAGTAAGTGCTACATACTTAGAGATCGAGAACAATTGGGTAAGTTTGATTCAAGAAGTGATGAAGGTATATTTCTTGGTTATTCCCTTTAAATAAGAGAGCTTATAGAGTCTTCATTTGTAGAACCAATGTAGTTATGGAATCCATAAAATGTCGTTATAGATGATGGGGGTAAGAAGATTATAAGTGAAGAAGGTGGAAATGAAGAAAATTTCACAACACCTCGATTAACAATGACCATGGACACAATTTGGAATAAAAGAAGAAGAGTTGAAGGAAGGTGAACAAAGAAGAAGGAAAGATCAACCTCTGCCAATGATAAATCCAACTCGAACTTCAAAAAATCATCCTATTAAGAATATAATTGGAGATCCCGATGCTAGCATGGTAACAAGAAGAAGACAAATAAGTGAGGTAACCCATTTTATGCTATATTTCTCAATTTGAACCAAAAATGTGGAATGAAGTGCCCTTAGGGATGAATTTTGGATAAATGCCATGCGGGGTGGGTTGGCTCACTATGAGAGAAATCATGTGTGGGTATTAGTACCTAAGGGTAAAAACAAAAATGTTATTGGAACAAAATGGGTGTTCAAAAATAAATCTAACGAGCGTGACATTGTTGTTAGAAATAAGGCTAGGTTAGTAGCTCAAGGCTACACCTGAAGTAGAAGGAGTTGACTTTGATGAAACATTTGCACCCGTAGCTAGACTAGAGTCAATTAGGATTTTACTTGCCATTTCTGTCATATGAAGTTCAAATTATATCAAATGGATGTTAAGTCACTTTTTTGAATGGTTTTTTGAATGAGGAGGTGTACGTGGAACAACCAAAAGGATTTGTTGATCCGAAATTTCCAAATCATGTTTACAAACTCAAAAAGGCTCTTTATGGTTTAAAACAAGCTCCACGAGCATGGTATGAGAGACTTACCAACTATCTTTTGAACAAGGGATTTATTCGAGGGGGAGTTGATAAGACTTTATTCATTAAAAGGAGTAGTGACGAGATCTTTATTGCTCAAATTTATGTGGATGATAGTTTTTGGATCCACATCTAGTACACTAGTGGATGATTTTATGCATGTTATGACAAATGAATTTGAAATGTCTATGGTAGGTGAAATGTCTTTCCTCCTTGGTTTGCAAATCAAACAATCTCGTGATAATATATTTATTTCTCAAACCATGTACACATGTAACCTTGTTAAAAGGTTTGGTCTTGAAACTAGCAAGCCATTACGGACTCCTTTAGGTACCAGCACAAAAATTACAAAGGACATTCAAGGTAAAAGTGTTGATCAAACCCTTTATAGGAGTATGATAGGTAGTTTACTTTACCTCACTGCAAGTAGACCTGACATATGTTTTAGTGTTGGTGTGTGTGCTCGTTATCAAGCTGACCCAAAGGAATAACACTTAGAGAATGTAAAGAGAATCATCAGGTATATCTTAGGAACAAGTAATTATGGTTTATATTTTACTACTGACACTACTTGTGAAGTAAGTGGTTTTGGTCTTGCATGCCGCAAGTGTGCAACTAGGATGATAGGAAGACGTCGTGTGGTTGTTTCTACATTGGAAACAACTTAGTATCATCGGCACCAGGTAAAAAGGTAACTCTATCTCACTCTCTACGGCCAAGGCGGAATACATTCTTATGAAGCTCTTGCACACAAATGCTTTGGATGAAAAACATGCTCAAGGACTACGGTCAACCACAAGGTATGATGCCCTTATATTGTAATAACTCTAGTGCTATATGTATTTCTAAGAACCTAGTTCAACATTCTAGAACTAAGCACATTGACATAAGGCATCACTTTATTCGAGAACTAGTTGAAGAGAAAATAGTAACACTTGAGTTTGTACCTACTGAGAGACAACTAGATGATATATTCACTAAAGTCATAGACACTCAAAGATTTGAGTATCTCAGAAGTGCCTTGGGAATTTCTCCCTCAAATTGAATTTCAAATTTTATTTAAAAAAAAATCCTTGTTTGGCCAAAAGAGTATTCAACTTATTTAATACTTCCATACACATAATCTCATTTTTAGCAACTCAACTCATTTTGATATTTATTGTATAAATTATTCTACAATTGTGGCTTGTGCATACATATATATTCTTATACATGTGATGATCGATGTTGACATAAACTTCTTCACACACTCACAAACACACATATATGTTACGCTTGAAGTTTATGAATTTTCTTGAAAGACTCTAGGACTTTAACTAATCTTGATTGTAAAATTGTGTTGAGTTCTACTTTTGCTTACTAAAATTTTACCGCAGTATGGAATAGTATTGAGAGGGCTACCTATTGTGATGTGTGAAGCTGCCGCAATGAACGGAGAGGGCTACCTCACAACTAGTGTGAAAGTCATCATGCTAGGTTTATGGCTCGTGCAAAAAAAAAAGGGAAAGATTATGCAAAAACTGATTGCTTATAAATCTTGTACTTGGAATGCACAAAAAGAAAGAGCTAATAGAGGTTAAAAAAATATATATATATCATTTACCTCATTTATAGAAAAACAAATTTAAGTCATCTTTTAGTAAATATATTTTATTTTGTAAGATTGAAGACTCGATTATATTTTTATATGATAGGTGATATTTTTTCTTTTGAGTCTTTCTTGATAGATCATAAATGAATTAATTGACATATTTATGAAGTTTAAACATGTATACTATTTTAAGTAAATGTCAATATGTCATTATATAAAGTGCGAAGTGTAGGCACCTATTCTATTCTACTTATTTATTTTTATGATAAATAATCAAAATTGAGTTCAAAGAATGATGAGTTCTCAATTGCTCGTGTTGTCTGAAATTAAATGAGATTAATACCTTACGTGGCTAGTTATAAAAAATTAAAAAAATCATTTATTACTTTTTGAATTAGTTTCTAAGTTAGAGAGTCATAGAACTTAGGGAGTTTAAAGCACATTGCACTTTTTCATTACTCGATTTTACACTTGTTATGTCTTTGTGAGGAGTTTAGCTTCAATTCTTTGTCTAATGCTTTTCATTCTTCTCGTATGTCAAAAAGCGGGAGAAAATTTTTACTTCCATGTTTTTATTTTGTTATACATATAGGGGGAGAACATATTTAACTAAACTTGATTAGTATAAATGCATAGTACATGACTATTCTTACACTTCGCTTATTTTTATGTAAACCGAACTAATGTACAATGAGGCTTTCGTACCAAGTTGTCCTACGCTTTGTCAATGTCATTTGATGTTACTTTACGAGGTATCAAGTTGCAGCGAAGATGGATTCACCGGACCATAGGATAGTTCCACTTATGGTGTTTAGGACCTCATTGTATTTTTATCTAATTTTTATAAGTGTCGTGTAGTAAGTGAGAGGTTTCTGAAAATGCCAAAGGGGAGTTTGTAAGGACTATGAGTGTTGGCTATTTTCGTGGACAAAAATATTTATCGTAAATTTGTTTTTAGGCCTGCTATCAAGTCTATCAAGAAAAGCCCAACAAATACTCGAGTTCCAGATATTCGTACTTCAGGTATGTTTTTTATAACTACGACACATAGGATTGCATTTATACATTTAATAGTACATGTACTTAAATTGAAAATTATTTTTGGTATTTAAATATTTTTTATGTCTTAATATTTTCTAAGATGTGATTTAAAAAATATTTTTTAATTAAATATTTAAATAGGCCTTGAATAATAAAGCCTAAAATATTGTAACCCTAATATTAGTAGGTTATCATTATATATATATATACATACATAAGCTGAGGTAGGTATCGTGGCAGAGAGAGTTTAAAAAGCAAAAGAAAAAAAAAACCTACGGCAAAACACAAAAGCATAAAAGAGTTTAAAGAAAATATATATCATTGCTTCTCTGCTTCAATATATTTTAAAGGGTAATCAACGCAGGTTATATGAAGGTGTAAGAAATTTGTAAACGGCAAGGAATTAATATATACAAGCTGAGTTCTTCCTTTGGCGGCAGCATGTATCATATAATTAATATATATATATATATTTATATTGAAAGCTACGCTGAACGATAAAAGGTAAATAATATATATATATATGCTTTTCATTTATATTAATTAATTTAATTCTTCTTGATTTAATTTATAGGTATTTAAATTAAATAATTTTATGAACGATCATAATTATTTGATTTAATTATTAAATTTCAAAGAAGTTATTTTTATCAAATTATGCGTAATCTTTTGTTCTAGAATATATAAGTTGATTTGGTTTAAATGAAATTTGTTTTAAATCATCTAGTTAGTATTATTCATTGTTAAATCCGTTCTAGAACACACACGGGCACTTGTGCTTTTGTGCTAACAATTTTGCAGTTGATCTGTGAACGATCTGATTGACGAGGAGCTTATTGGAACGTTGGTTTGGAAACCGCTCACGTTAATTTTGAAAACTGTGAAAAACAGAGCAGGGGCTCGTAAGTAAAGTACATTAGGGTAGTATCCTAGGGAGGGTAGCATGAGACCGAATTTGTACTTGAACATTTGATTTTCATAGTGGAAAGTTATGTGGTCCGGTGGACCGGTGGTTTTCCTCTTAGGTCATTGTTGTGGCCTAGGTTGTTTCCACCTAAAAATATCATGTGTTATAATTTCCGTACTTTACTCTTACACACGATTACATGTTTGACCGCTCTGTTTAGGTTAGTAAATTATAAATTAATAAAAATTAAAAATAAACTATTCAACCTTAATCATGTACATATTTTATAAACTTATGAATTGAATTCCAACTGTCAGGAAGTTTACAAGAACAGCTTACTAACCATTAAAGTCGCCGAGTCTTGAATATAATCTTGGGCATCTACAACATTGTACTTTTATGGGATTTCTTCTTTCTTAACCTCGTTGTCCATATACTACCTTGGGCATATAAATTATGGGAGAGAAAGTAGATATAAGAGTGACTTAATAAGTCAGTTTTATAGCAGTGCATCAAGAAGAATGTAACAATAGTCCATACCATATGCAATGCAATTATGATCATACTTATAGCCGGTTTTATATGTACTGCTCACAGCACATCATGTGCAAATAGTGGACAGATGTACAATATTATTAGAACAAATTATTTACATTATTTTATAACACTATATTCTAACAAAGTAGTATATGCTTGAATAAAAAGTAAACGACCACCCTCGATAATTATTTAATAAAAAGTCTAAATCCAAACGGAAAAGGATTGAATTTCAATTGAAAACAATATAGAGGAGTAAACAATTCAGAGTAACGTGAAACCGAGCAAATAAAAATCAGGTAGTTTTACTTTTAATATATTTTTAAAAAAAATATATATGTTTTTACGTTATAAAAAATAACATCATTAAAACTTATAATAATAATAATAATAATAATAATAATATTTTAATAACAATTGAACGACAATGACGTTCAATATTGAGGGTCTAAATAACCATAATTCAATTTAAACGGTGTTCAAAACGAAATGATGTACTAAATTATTTTTAATAATTAAACTATATGAGACAAATATAAGGGGTGTTAATTTTATAATTATAAGTTTTAAAAGTATTTTTTTAAAAATATATACAGTATGTTTGAATATATAAAAAATATTTTTTATATTATAAGAAAAATATTTGTGTACAACATCTAAAAGGTTAATATAAAACTTTAGTTGTGAACGGAGTTATGATATGCTATTAAAACTTTTTATATATATAACTCAATTATGCTTATTTTATTATTGATCTCTTTTAAAAATAAATATATGTTTAGATTTTAATACATTTTAAACATATATTAATGAGATATTTTAAATTTATTTTTCATATAAACTTATTTTCATAAAAATAAAATAAATTAAAATAATCGTTAAGAACTTATAATAAAAATATGTTAAAAATATTTATTAATCAACATATATTAAGAGTGATAAGGTTTAAAATTAAATTCTATCTATGTAAGGAATATGTTATTTACTTAAATAGTTATTTTTAGGAATCTTCTTGAGATTACTCTACAGGATTTCATTTTTAACTCTGTTAATTATTTTTGAATATATATTTAAAAGTATTTTTTTCTTTTAACACGTGTTCAAAAACATAAAAGTTATCAGAGTTTTAATAACATCGACAACGAACGATTATCGAAATATCAAAAAATTATGTTAAGCATTCAAATATTTACTTTTGAATTAATATGTATTTAAATAAGTTATATTTTTAACCTGTTATTTAATTTTAAAGTATAAATTAAATAGAGAATTAAATATAAAAAATAGATACATGGTAATCTAACCGAGATATTGCTCGACTAGGAATACTCGATAGGAGATATCCTCTTTAGGCATTTATTTTCCTTTGCCAATTTTGTTTATTAAATAGAAATATTAAGCATCCAAGTTACATATTTTAGCGGACGCAACTAATAGCATGTTGTAGAATATTTTAATAAATAAAAATAAAAATTTATTTTTTAAATAATTATAACATATGACTTATATAGTTAGTTATATGGTGTCCAGAAAAATGTCAGCAAAATGCGTTTATTATGAAAAGAGGACATTATTTTCCTCTCCTTCCATTTCCCAACAATAAATATCTTTATAGAAGTCTTATTTAATTGATTAATAATATGAGCTCTATGCGTTTTCTTAGTAAAATTATAGAAAGCCTGTACAAGTTGACCTATTTTAACCTTTTTCGATCAATATTTTTATTATTCTAGTGGCCACATGAAATTTAATGTAATGCGCACTCCATTAATTCATTGATGGATTTTATTTTATTTTATTCCATTTGGAGTCTTGTTATTATTGAAACTATTTATAATGTGTAATGTGTAAAGTGACATAATAATTTTTTTTAAACAATAGATATTAATTTTATTTAATATTACTTAAAAAAAATTGATCATACATTAATATAAAAGAAAATAATTCCTACCAAAAGTACAACACAAAATGAATGATAATCATAACCACTAACATAAAACTAGTAAAAAAACAACAATGTTAGCCAAAAATATGCTAAATGTATATCGGTCATGCTCAACCATACGCACCACTCTATTAGGATCAAACATTTTTTGCTTAAAAATCAAGTCATTGCGAACAAATTTAAATCCTCTAAAAGCTTATACAAAAAGTAGTAAGAAGCTCAACAACATCCTTTCTAGAATGTTTCCACAAAAAAAAGCTCGAAAAGAATCCCGAAAAGAACCATTAATATATTGATAGAAGGTAAAAATAATGCATAAAGTAGTTAGGATAAAATTAACTATATTGCAACCTACTAATAAATGTGCCATGGTTTCCACTTCTTTTTTACACACAAGGTTGAAGACATCATCCACCTCACATCTCCTTTCCATAAGTGATTGTTTAACCGTCAACACACCATTTAGACATCGCCAGATAAAATGGCATACCTTTGGAAGAACTAAAAGCTTCCAAATCGATTTTTAAATGAGCTTATCCATACTATTAGGCATTTGGATACTCTTCCCAAGTATACTACAAGGCATAGAGTAAGTCGAGCTCATAGAAAATTGCCATGTGAATTAAAATGCCAAATGAGCTCATCCCATATATGGGGGCAATCTTGAACCCTAAAATCATGTTAGCCTCATCCGGAGCAAATAATTGATTCATAAGTTTGTCCCTCTAGAAACCTCTCTCTCCATCAATAAGTTGGGACGTCCAACACATACCATCAACTTGTGGAGAGGTATGCCACAAATTTGATGGATAAGGGAGCCAAAGGTCATACCAAATATCTATAGCATGTCTTTTATTCAATGACTACCGAGTACTAACCCCTAAAATAGAAAAGCTTTCAAAAAGCTTTACCAAGCCCACGATGGAAAAGAACCAACACCAATAGTGAAAAAAGACTCAGTTCTAAAATATCGATGCTTCAAAACTTATGCAAATAAGGATTTAGGATTTTTAATTAGATGCCAACATTACTTAGCAGTCAAAGTCAAGTCCAAAGTCCTAAGATCTTTAAACCCTAAACATCCAACATCCTTCGTAACACATAATTTATGCCAAACCAACTAGTGAATCTTCCTAATTATCATTGGTACCCTACTAATATTTTTGCATAGTATTTTCCAAATCATCACAAAAGCCCAAAGGTAAGACTATGCACTGTATTGCAAAGTTAGGCATAGCATAAGCTACTGGCTTTTAAAGGACCCTTGTTCTAAATAGAGGAAAACTTATATGATCAATGTTGTATTTTTGTATGAATGCAATCCAAAATATAATTAATTTGTACTCTCTTGGACTTATCGAATAATGTAGGAAGATCCAACCATTTATCAAAACTAGAAATCCAGGGAATACCTATACATTGTTGAATTTCTTCTTTAATGACAAGATTTGTATTTGAAATGAAGTAGACACTCGACTTTTGGTAGTTAATAACCTATCCCAATATAAACTCATAAATCATCAATATATATTGTATATGTTGAGTTTCCCATAAAAACTCATACAAAAAGCCAAAGAATCATCAACAAATAATATGTGTGAAGTTAATAGACTAGTTCTATTGACTCCCAAGCCACTAATAGTACCTTATTGCAACTCATGGTGCAAAAGACGTGAAAAACCCTCATCACAAATAAGAAACAAGAAGAGTGAGAGCAGATGACCTTGATGAATTCCTATACTCGATTTGAAAAACCTAACTGCCTTCCTATTTACCACCTGATCATATGCTTTAGTCATGTTAAGATGGCTAAATGTTGTTATTTACCTTGTCTTCTACATAAGAGTATGAAGTAACTTATGAGCTATCATAATTTTATCATAGATAAGACGATGGGATAAAAAAGCACTTTGGTGAAGACTTAATACACTTGAAATTACTTCCCTTAAACGATTATCAAGAATATTTGCAATGACATTATAAAATACAATACAGAAACTGATCGACCTCAATTACGTTATATTCTTAGGATATGCAACTTTCGATATTAAGATAACATAAGTAAAATTAAGGACAATAGAGACAGTTACACAAAAGAAAAATATTTGATCACAAAAATCACATCATCAAGCATGATATTTCAATATTTCTAATAAAAAAGATAAGGTAACCTATCAAGCTTACATGACTTTGACGAATTTATCTAAAATAGAGCACTTTTCATTATTTCATCGAAACTGCCAACTTAGGTGCCAGTTCTATACCAGTTAGAATGATATAAATACTATAATTATTAAAAGAAAAAAAACAATTTTCTCCTATTCATTTTAAGTCGAGCATAATTCCTTCTGGTCTGGTTTATTTATTTATTTATTAAAATCTTCTTCTTCTAGAATGTTTCCTTTTGTTTATTCTTTTGGTGAGATGTCAAGCATCGTAAGTAAGTTTTATTTATTTATTTGGTTCAAAAAACATCATACATAAGGTGACACCTTTCAAAACAATTATGTGCATATGGGAAAAACAAGAAAATGATGACCGAATATGATTGTAATTCTTATTTAAGGGATTGGAAACATTGTCACCTCTATGTGTAAAACTATATTATACAAAATAAAAATTGTATAGTCACATAAAATTTAATACTAGTGATAGGTATGTATTTAAGTTATACTAAAAATTATACTTAACTTATATGAAATTTTAATTCTAAAATTATGTATTTTGACTTTTTCTTTATTGTAAAATTAAAAATAATTATTTTTATTTTTATAATGTAATAAAAGTATAAAATAAATTAAATATTGATTTAATAAAATTATTTTAATAAATATTTTAAATATAAATTATTTTATTTCAATAATTAAAAACATATATCGTAAATTTGAGTGTGTGAGCCGAGTGATAGTATGCAAACCTTACACCATGTGCAAGTGTGTGTATGTGAGGCTATTGTAAAAACCAAGCCACACAATGAAATTCCGTTAAGAAAAGCATGTGTAAGTTTGTTTTACATATTCCCTAAAAATAGATATATTATTATATGAAGCAATACAAAGAATTCTAATGAGTGTTTATGATATCTTTTTCTCTTCTCTGTCAGCCTTCTTTACGCATTTGTAATCTCATTCATTCACAAAACCTTTCATGGTATTAGAGCCATAGCTTCAATCATGGCCATTGAAATCAATTTTGCACAAAACAATGAGGATTTAGAACCACCAAAGTTGAATAGCACCTTGCATTCATCCTCTATGCTTCAAAACCTTCTTGATAATCCATCAATGGTAATTTTTAACATTAGTTTACCCACATACCTCATTAATTCGAATTTTGTTGTCAAGTTGGATGGAACCAACTATCTCATTTGAAAAAAGCAATTGAAATATAAAATCGCAATTTATGACCTTCAATCCATTATAGATTACTCAATTACAATACCTTCAAGACTTATAAAAAAGCACATTACAACAAACACTTCAAACATATATGAAATGCTTGAAATAAATCCTAACTATGAGCTATAGGACAAGCAAGGTAGTATTGTGAAAAACTAGGTATATTCATCTGTATCTCTATACTATTTGAAGCATCTCATTGGTAAAGATACAGCATTTGATATTGGACTATTCTAGGAAAATTGGATTACTTTCTTGGTATTGAAATTCACATAACTAAAGATGGCATTCATATGACTAAGTAAAATATATCAATGAGTTACTTGAAAAGGCACAACTTAGTGATGCTAAAAAAGTTTCAACACCAATTTCAAAAGGAAAAATTTTGTTTAAATTTGATGGAGAACTTTTCAATGAAACTGAAGACATTCAATATCGATCACTAGTTGTTGCCTTGCAATATTACACACTTACTTGACCAAAAATTAGTTACTCACTTAACAAACTATGTCAGTTTCTCCATGTCCCTACCACAATTCAGATGGTTGTTGAAAGAGATTACTATGCTACTTAAAAGGAACAATGAAATATAGGGTTATGTTGTACAAATCCAACCAACTATTCCTCATATTTTACACAAATGTTGACTAGGCATCAAGCACAGATGACAGACGCTCAACATGAGGCCATTGTATCTACTTAAGTACCTCAATGATTTCTTGGAACTCTGAAAACATAAAGTAGTATCACGTTCTTCCACAAAAGTTGAATTTTGAGCTTAGGCATTTGGGATCACTAAACTGATCAGGATCGAACACATACTTCAATAATTGTAAATAGTTATTCAAGCAACACCAATAGTTTATCATGACACAATGCTAGATAACTAGTCAAAAATCCAATACTTTACTCTAGAACAAAACATATTAAAGTAGATTTTCACTTTATTCATAAAAAGTTACTTTTAGAAGCTTTATCTATAGAATATACTCAAACATAAGAACCAATCAAAGACATCATGACAAAATTACTATCATCTAAATGATTTCAAAAGCTAAAATTTAAGCTCACAATCTTGTACAGGCCATGAACTTAAGGATGGATGAAATCATATATTTCAAATGTAAGTGTCTGAGCAAGCATAAGTGTGTCAGTTGAGTAGTAGTGCACAAACCTTACACCATGTGCAAGTGTATATATATGTAAGGCTATTGTAACAACTAAGCCACACAACACAATTCTGTTCAAAAAAGCTTGTAAAAGTTTGTTTTTCATATTCCCCATAAATAGATACATTATTATATGAAGCAATACAAGGAATTCTAATTAGTGTTTATGATATCTTCTTCTCTTCTTTATTTATCTTCTCTACATATATGTAATCTCATTCGTTCGTGAAAACTTATTAATTATCCTTAATTTTATTTGACTATATTACACAAGATGCCACCAAATACTACACAGAATAATTATAATATAATTTAATATAGTTCAGTACAATATAAATTGACTAAAGTGCACTATCAAACTTTAACTCAATTCGTGCATAGGTTTTCAAAATTTTAAAACGTATGATTTGGTTTTCAAACTTTTAAAACTTTACACATAAATATTTATATTTTTCAATCATATAATTTAATTCTCAAACTTTTAAAATTTCATATGTAGGTCTTAATTTTGCTACTAAAATACATATTTGTAAATTAAAAACTTAAAACATGTGTAAAATTAAAAAAGTTTAAGGACTTATGTATAAGTTTAGTTAAAACTTAGGGACCAATGGTACACCCTAACCTATAATTATACCTAACATATCCAATTTGGTGCACTAAATATATTTAAGTGTAATGTGTTATATTTTGGGCAATATTTACTTATTATAATTTATTATAATAAGAGTATATAAAATCTTTATTTTATTTTATAATTAATTATATTTATTATTAAAAAAAATTATTAATTTAAAGTATCGTGAAAATAATAATTTAAATGTGAAAACATCATCATTATCTTATTACACTATCTAAATTGTTATTTTTAAAATTGTTTAACAACTCTATTAAACAATAATAACAATAAATTATAATTATTTATAAGGATAAAATAAATAATTTATAAACTTTTATTATAACAATATCATATGTGATTGTACCGAGGGTATTGAATTTCCATAATAACATGTACATATTGCATTATCGTACATAATTGAATTACATTGAAATAATATATATATATGATATAGAATATGCATACATAGTATATATATTTTTATTATTATATGTATTCCAAGTAAATATACATACGTTTAAATTATTGAATTTATAATAATTTTTTGAGTGTTAAAAATTTAAAATTTAAAATTTAAAATTCAAGAGGAATATAATTTAATTATGTGCATAAAATTTATCTATAATTTTATAAATACTATATCTAAAATTTTATTTGTGAAGATTTTTACTTTTAACTTTATACATTTGTATATTTTTGTTTCGTTAAATCACTGAACTATTTAATTATTTTCTCTATTTTAATAATTCTCTTTTTTCTATAATATCTAAATTTTGAATGAAATTATTTATTTATTAAGAATATACATTATTATTAATTTTTATGGACAACTGTATGATAAAACTGGTGGATTGTCGTATATTTTCTTAGTATATAAAGAAAAAATAAATAAAAAAAATAGCATGTGAGAGATTTCATATTTGAGTGCTAATTAGACTGTATAAAAATATACTTATTTAAAAAAAAGTTTGATTAATACTAATCATATATACAAGAATCAAACATGCATTTAACATGCTATAGTTATCTTAACTTCATTTTGTGTTTTCGAAACATCTTAACCATACTTAAATAGCAAAAGATATATCAATTAACCTAAAATCATATATACAAGACTTTGACTTTTATCAAACATAAAAAGCATGTTATATATAATTATCTTAACTTATTCATTTATTCTTTTAATTTAAATTGAATATTTACCCTTTGTAATATAATAAAATATAGATATTTAAAAAAAACCTTAAAATTCAGGGAGTGATAATTTAATAAAATAATTATTTTTTTTAATGTCAGGGATTCTTTAATCAGCTGTAAATATCAGCAATTTATATCACATTATTTACTATATATCATAAATGATGATGGACTTTTAATTGTTTAATTCTTGTATATTAAATTTCCCACATAAAATAACACTATGACAAAAACACTCATCCCTTAATATACGGTTGCACCTTATTATTATTATTATTATTATTATTATTATTATTATTATTTTAATGTAAACCACGTTTTTCCACACCAAATATTTAATTATTGTAATGATATATCGTATTGTAGAAAAAAAAATATCAATCATATTTTAATAATAAATAAATAAAAATAGTTACATCACAATTAATTGAACAAAGACCCTTAAAATATTCAGGACAGATATACACAAATTTTAATTTTTCTTTCTCTTTTATATGTTCTTCATCCCAAACAGAACACGCAACTTGGTGACTTGTGGCAAAACAATTAGAAGAAACAAAGAAAGTAATGTTTAAGCCTATAATTTTAAGGTACATGTAACCATTTTTTCTTAATAAAAAATTCTTATTACCATGTGCAATGTGGGCCGTTAGTTTTTAGAGTTAAGCTCTTGCTATTCTTAATTAACCCACATACATCAAATTTATTTCATTTTCATTTTCTTTTCTTTCATTCTTGTTTCTTTTATGCGTCACTAAATATGTGTGGTTGGAAAGGTAAACATTTATGTTATCAAAATATACATTTGATTTTGGGTCTTAATAAATATTATAAAGAGTTTTAACCTTTTTATTTATACAAAAATAAGTTATTTAGTCTCCTGATTTTAAAAATACGATATTTATTAATTTTACTTATAAAAATGATACCAAAAAGAAAGATTTAGTAGTTTTATACTTATTTTTTTAAAAATAATAATAATTATCAAGGGTATTTTAATCATAGAGTAGAATAAAAGACGAAATACTCTCGTCTTAAAATTTTTTTATTAATAAAAGTCTTTTTGTGTCTAATTTTTTATAAATAAAATGATTAATAAATATTTTTTTTTATAAATTAAACGAATAAATAATACTTTTATTAAAAGAAAAGTCACATTTTTCCTATTATAAAATGTTACCTCAAAGTAGGATTCCTTGTATAGAAAAAAGTATATGATCCCTGAAAATGAACATTAATTTTTTTTTTAATAATACTCATGTCGGTCTCAAAGATGTAAATACACATAGTAATTAACTTGATAAGTTTAGTGACCTGACTATACTAAGATTTCGTGTGTATATATCCTTACATATTATTTCCTGTTTTTGCTTGAAGAACATAGAAGGATCCATACACAGAAAGGTTTTTTTTTTCTTTTTCCAGATAGAAGTTTGCTTGGTAATTAAGCGACAAAAAATATGTCATCCTATAATGAGATTATAAGATTTATTTTTTTATGGAATACGAATGAAGCATTCATTCAATATATAGTTACGTTTGACCTAAACTAATAAATAAACACACATATATATATATTATTGAAGCATTATCAATTATCTTAATGGGTTATTTAAATTTAGCAACAAAAAATTATTTAATTTAAGAGACAAAAAAAAATTATAATAATTATAATCATTTGACTTGTAATTAGAAAATTATAATAACGTTACCTTTTTTTATGTAGTGGTTGAAATCATATATGTTTTGCACATGATCCAAAAAATTTAGCCATTTTATTTGAAATATTAAATTTATAACTAGAAAACTTATCCTTATAATATATTTATCATATTTAAAATAAGAGAATTTAAGGATTTCTGTTAATTTTCTCAACAAAAGAAAAAGATTTTATAATAATTCAAATTCGAATATTACTTTCTTCTTCTTCTTTTTCCCTAATCCAATCACAAATATCACAATTATTTGAACTATAAATAGATAATGATTTATACTTATTGAACTATTTTAGATACTGGATATATAATAAAATCTAATAAGATAATAATAAGGAAAGAGATCAAGTATTTAAATTGAATTTCATATAATTTGGTAATTCTAATTTAAATTGGAAAAAAAAAGATCGTGGTAATTTGATGGAAATAAAATAGATTCTTACATTCCCTGACTTTCCCTTGTAGCTCGGATTCCTAAATAACATCTAAATTCTACTTAGTAGTTGCCTTCTCTGACTGAAATTCTCTACACTTGTAACTCTTCATCTTCATCATCTTCTTTCCCTTTTTCACGTTTTGATCTCGATTTCCACACGTCTATATCTATATGAAATCAATTTCTGGGTTCTTATAAACTTGTTTCTTCGACTTAATTGCGGCTTTACGTTTTGCAGAGAATACCCAGAATATATAAACAAAAAGCACTTGCATGATTTCTTTCTCTTAAGTTCTTTTGAATTGCTTGGGAATGAAGAAGTCTTCTGACTTAGTACGCAGCTCTTGTTCTTCTTTTGTAATCAACTATTTTTCTTCTTTTCTAATCAACTATTTTTCTTTTCCATTATCTATTTTCTTTCTTTCTTTCTTTTTTTTTTATCTCTTTTATGTTTTAATCTTAATAATATTGATTTAATTTATTATTTTGATATAAAACAAGTAGTAAATAGAAATATATGGCGTTTTTGATGGTTTTAAGCATTGTAATTATGAATTTATGATTGGAATTTGGCAATTTGATGAGAAATTTTCTAAGCAGAGAGTCGGTGGCTCCTGGTAAACTCTAAATGATTTTCTTATTGCTCTGTTGTTTTTGAACTTATTGTTGAAGTCCCAAATCACAAACTAAACCAGCTCTGTATTTTTTTTTTTTTTAAACTTACATTGCCCTGAGTATTATTACTATTTCTTTGTTGTTCATCTGGTTATTAGTTATTTGGTAACTGTTGTTTTTGATGAACTTTAATGGAATTTTAAGAAATACGGAGTTTGAAAAACCAGTAAAAAGATTGTTATTGTAAGTATTTTTTATGCCTTGTCTTTTTATTTTTTTTAATTAATAATTGATAATTCAATTTGGCTTTTGTGTTCAGGAATTTTTAGTACCAGAGACACATAGAAGAAGATCCTGTTTTTGTATTCTTTCAGCAATTGCTTTGTTTTGCTTCCTTTTTGTCATATGGAGCTCATTAACAATCCCAGATTATGAAGAGGTTTAATTCTTTTTTCTACTTCAATATTATATATATATATATATTATAATATGGTTAATATCCATATACTAACGATTTTAATCAACAAATTTAAACCCATTAAATTATTTTAATATGTTAATAAAATTATTAATTAATTTTAAATTTTAATAATATCTTCTTAATATATATATTATTTTATGGTTAAAATAATTAGTTAGACTTGTGTTATTGCTTTCCTATTTTTCTGTACATTTTTATTTCTGATTTTCAACCATTTAGATTCAACGAAAGTTTAATCCACTAGTTAAAAAAAAAAAAGATGTAAAATTTATTTTAAAAATGAAATAGTATGAGGAGTTAAACATGAAATTCTATTTATAAAGTGATATGTAATTAAACCGAAAAATGGTTGAGTCTTAGTTACTGACATTTCTACACTTTTATTTTAGAATCAGACCAGGTCTTTTGAAAGTGAAGAAGCGTTACCTCAAAGTATTCTCTACAATAATTCTAACTTGCAGCAGCATATGGAAATCAATTCATGCCTGGTTAGTTTTTCGATCTGTTTGTGTTCTTCCCAATCAATTCAATAGATGCTTGAATATTTTATCTTCTTTTTTTTTCTTTTTTTTTTCAAGAATGAAAGGAAGCCTATTGGAAGCGAAGGATTATTACCTCAAGGTATTATCACCAAGACTTCTAACTTGGAAATGAGGCCATTATGGGGTTCTCCTCCGAAGGTATGAGGCATTATGCTTCGATGGAAATTTTGTTAGAGACAAGAATTTTACACAATGGATCGATCTAACACACACACTCTTGAATATCTATGTAACTTTTATTCATATGTCGTTTCGATCAGAAAAAAGAAACTCCTTTGGTTAGCTTGTTCGCAGCAGCTGTAGGGATAAAACAGATGGATCTAGTCGACAAAATGATCAGAAAGGTATCAATTAACTGCAAGCATGCCTCAATTGCAGAGTTTTTTTTTTTTTTTTAGTTCATATCACTCCAAATAAATAGTGATTTCTCTTTTTGCTTTGTTCTGCAGTTTCTTGCAAGTGGTTTTGTTGTAATGCTTTTCCATTACGACGGCAAAGTTAATGAATGGAAGGATTTTGAGTGGAACGATCAAGTGTTACATGTATCTGCAGCTAATCAGACTAAATGGTAATTAGTCTTCACCTTCTTGTCATTACATTAAGGGACAAATAAGGAGTATCTCCAGTATAACTATTAGGATTATAATACTTAAATCTTACATTTTTTTTTATGATAGTTTAGTTCACTGAATTTAAAAGAAAAAATTGATAATTGAATCTACTAATTTTAAAAATAGATAGTTTAACTCACATGTTCAAATTTTAGATTTTAAAAAAAAAATATTTTCTTAAGAAAGTTTTAATATGAATATTTGACAAAGTATTTTTTAAAATAAAAATTTAAAAAAATTGAAAAATGAAGAAAAACATAAAATTAATCATTTGGATATGTGTTATCACTTTTTCAAAACTAGTGGATTAAACTGTCATTGAATCTAAACGATACGTTCTAAAGATTAAACTGTCATTGAATCTAAATGATGCGTTCTAAAAAACTAGTGGATCTGTCCGATCATCGACTTTACACTAAAACTAGTATGTTCCTCTAAAACCTAATTACTTGCTTATTATTTGTTTTGATTATGCTTAGGTGGTTTGCCAAGCGTTTTCTACATCCTGATATAGTTGCTGATTATAGCTACATTTTCTTATGGGATGAGGACCTTGGAGTTCAGTATTTCGACCCTTCACGGTGTGTTCTTAACTACATAACTTCTGCAATCAAACTCCTTTTATCACCAAGTAACTCCTGAATTTCATTCACTTCAAAATTGTTGGGATAGTATTGGACTTAAATTAGATGTTCCATGCTTTAACTCTCTAACAATTTGTATTAGATCTAAGCAAATGTCACTATAATTGTAAACTAAACCTTCAATTCTCAAATGCCTCTTTGCATTTATGTGTTAAAAACATATACTCTGCTTCTCTATAGTTCATATATACAAAGTAGTCGTGCATTTATTCCAAGATATGACTCAAAGTTGAGTACATCTTGTCTACAACTTGTAGGTATCTGTCTATTGTACAAAGTGAAGGATTTGAGATATCACAGCCAGCACTTGATACTTCAAAGTCAATAGAAGTGCATCATCAAATTACTCTGCGTGGGAGACGATCGATAGTACACAGGTAATTTATAACTCCATTTCAATGCCAATAATGACATTTATGTTTTGAAGGTTACAATTCCAAAGCTACCAACAACATATACTATTTTCAGCTATGAAATCAATAGTTTGAAGCTTCTATATGCATATAGACGGTGGCGGATCTAGGATTAGAGATTAGGAGAGATACTATAAAAACAACAGTAAAAAAATATTTATCGGTTATTACTTGCTTTTTATTGAATAAAGATGCTATACGTATCTCATTAGAGTGTAAATATGTTTAAATTATTAAATTTATAATATGTTTTTAAGTGATAAAAACAATTCAAACGAGATAAAATTCTATTTTATGCATGAATTTTTCTACAATATTATACTTTTCTTTGTCAAAAAATAAGATAAAACACGTGTATTTCTAATCCCCTATACAGATCCGCCCCTGCATATAGAGATATTTAAATCTCCCCTTATCAAACTGTTGATTTCCATGTGATTTAAAATATTTCTAGCTACGTTTAGCTATCTTTTTTTTTAATTATTATTATAAATAATTTCGATATGTTGCTTGTTCTGGTGTGCATGTTTTTCATGTTGATGGTAAATTTTGTCTGCAGAAGGACTTACAAGGGTGGTCGTGGAAAACGACTTTGTGATGCCAAAAGCACAGATCCTCCATGTACTGGGTAAAATTTTAAAGCTAAAACTAACTCATTAATTTTTAATATCTTGACTGTTCAGTTTATATACTAATTTCTTATATAGTAGTAAGATAATTTTTTCCGAATATCCAGAATTTTATTTTTTTTTTAATCATCACTTAAAAAACTGAAGAAAATACAATTTTTCAGATGGATAGAAATGATGGCTCCTGTTTTTTCAAGAAATTCTTGGCGCTGTGTATGGTACATGATCCAGGTATGTTCATCTTTAATTTACAAATTGTAATAAATTATTATCAATATTGATCTTTTGTTGCTTCTATAAAATACATAGTGGTTTCTGAATTAATGTATTTTATCTTTAGAATGATTTGATACATGCTTGGGGACTAGATGTGCAACTTGGCTATTGTGCACAGGCAAGGTTTTAATTTTTATATATATATATATATTTTTTTCTCTATTTTCTCCAAATTAACGATCAATTGACTAAATTATTTTTTTTTATCTCACTAACGTTCCAATAGGGTGATAGAACTGTAAATATTGGTGTTGTTGATGCTGAGTATATAATCCACTACGGTCGCCCAACATTAGGAGGTTTAGATAAAAATGAGGTGAGAAGGTGGATTTTAAGTTTATTGTCAACCAAATGTTATTGCTCACTTAGCTTTTAGCTAACTTATAAATATTCGTAGAATTTATTTAACAAAAACATTATTTTAATGATATTATAAAAAATAAAAAAAAATACACTTAAAATATATATTTTTTTCGTTTTACAAAATTATAAAAAAAAATTAAATTTATACTAACATTTTATTCTTTAAGAAAATTATATATATATATATATATATATTTTAATTTTTTTCAAAAATATAAATGTGTTGGCTCTTAATTTATCAAGAACTCTTTCAAAAATGACGTTCAACTCATGTAAATTTATAGGAGCTAAACTGTGATAGATCTAACTTAAATCAACCCAACTCCTTTTACAACTTTGCTTTTACAACTCTGTTTGCAGGCATTCTCTGGTTCTCCTCCGAAGAATCATAGATCGGATGTAAGTTTCCAAATTCTTAAGCCTCAGACTTAACGTTAACACGCGTTAAAGTATGTTATTATCATATTCATATCTTACTTAGCCACTGGCATAATTTACTTTGAGAATGGTTTTAAAATCTCAATTAATTTTTTTCATCCTGCAATGGATTTTGTTTTAGTATAATATTAAATTTAGAAAAAACAGTCCAAATTCACCTTTAAAGAAAAATACATTAGTTGAGAAATTATAAGTTTGATAGCTTTATAAAAAAGATCGTACAAATTTATTGTGTAAAAATAATAGATTTATACTATCAAATATATGTTTAAAGTACACTTTATTTAAAAAAAATAACAAATTTAAGCTATATTTTATATTTTTAATAATAAGTTTATCTTTTAAAAATTACGTATTTATTTATGCTTCTATTTATCTTACAATTTAATTACAAATAGTTATTGATACTTAAAACTCCAGAATCAAAGTACACATTAAAAAAAAATGGGACTTTTGATGTGTTTTTTTGTTTGTGGACTTAATGTGCTCTATCGTACAAAAGTTAGAGATCAAAAAGCTCCTTTGCAATAACAAGTGTACTAGTTGGATTCTTCTTCCATAGAAACACTCTACGTACGTCAAACTTGGTAGGAAAAAGCCTTTCATTAAAAAGTAAAAAATTGTGATGTACATGGCACGAAGTAATTGGATTTTGCAGTACTAAACCCCCTCAGTTTCAAACTTATAACAAACTAAGCTTACTATGATTGAGATACACAACGAAATACTGATGCAAAAACTTGCAAAGAAAAGTTGCTGACTTTGATTCTCTTTATTGGTTTGCAGGTGAGAAGAGAGTCATATAAAGAATTCAAAGCCTTCAGGAGAAGATGGAACAAAGCTGTGATAGAGGATAAATGTTTTGTGGATCGTTACTCTTCATCCTTAGATATGATCCCCTAAACATGACAAGTCAATCAAGAATGGAGAGAAAAAGAAGGTGAATAGACATAGTTAGTCATATACAGGTCTATTTTTTGAGGTAAATAGGAAGAGTTTTTATTTTTTTATTTTTATTACCATTGGTATAATAAGGTAGACTTTTTTATTTTATTTTATTATTATTGGCAATAGGGCACAGATATTAGGTTCACAAAAAAAAAATACCATTATTTTGTTTCCTCTATATTGTTCCTTATTATTTATAGATTTATTCATTTCCTTTTTCAACGGGGATGTAAACGTACATATTTTATCAAGAACAATAAGAAAACGAGTACTTTTATATCCCATTCAGTGAGAAATAATTTATTTGTTGTTTCTTTAATTATTTTAATTACTCTTATATAAAGTAAGTTATATTGATTATATATAGATAATTTTTTTTATATAAATTATAAAATAATTGACAAAAGCTTAACATATTTTATCAAGTTGCTTACTTCGAATTCTGTTATAAATTATCAAGTGAGGAAGTGAAATTTGGATTCAATTTTGATCGTATAAATATATAATTATAGTTAACAATAAAATAACAAGCAATGAGAAAAATAAATAACACACAATGATTTAAGTGATTAAATTTTTCAATATGAAAAATTTACTCCACTAGCGACGGTAGATCGAGAAAAATCCAATAATAATCAAATAAAGATATAAATATCAATATTCATAAAGTTTCACAAAATATATCGAAATCCAAATATACCCAGAAAATATCTCTCTCTAGTTTATTGGTAATATATAAGTTTATTGCATATTACATTTCTTCTAATCTGTTTTGCAAAATTTAAGAATAAGAAGGGGAGATTTCTTGGTTGAAAATGAAGTTTGGCAACTTCCTCTCTGTTTTCTCTTCTTCTCACGCAGCTTCTATTTTTTCCTTTTATTTTAGCTCCTATTGTTTAAGCTTAAGCGGCAGTTGTGGAAGGAAAACTCGTATATATATATATATATATATTAGCTAGGATGCACAAGTTGGAAAAAATATTTTAGGATTATGGACCTAAAGTTTTGGGCAAATAATAAATAACAAATCTACATCTTCGCTTAAAACGGAAGTAAGTTCATTAAATATGAAATTCCACAGATTAAAAAATAAGCGTCGTCCATGATGAGCAGAATCCGACAATACCGATTCTTACCAATACTTTGGTTTTATATTTATAAAACTCTCACAAGTGCACGAATCATTTCGTAGAAAATGATAAGTATACTCCCAAGGTCGATCTAAGGAAGGAATGTATGTGGTTTTTAATTTATTATTCAAACTTTTAAAAACGAAATTAAATCCTAAACATCCTGTCACGATATTTTGGGTTTTGTGTTTTTAATCTACTAACATAAAAATAAACATAGATTCAATAAATATTTATGCAAATTTTATCATTTATAATAGTGGAGTATTTATGGATATAATAACTAAGTTAATTATGCTTGCTCATATTATTTAGGTTATTAAAGATATGAATTGATATTTTTTTATTCTCCTTTTTTGTATGAATAACACCTTTGTTGGGGTTAGATATTCTTTGTTAACTAAACAAATCAATTAACACCTATGGTTAGGGTTGATAACTAATTTGGTTAATTAAATTAATTCCTTTTTTCTAAGAGATTGAAAATGAACCATTTAAATGCCACATTTGATGGGGTTAGACAGTTTAAACTTTATTCAAGGTGTCCAAATTAAACCTAAGAATTTAATTATCCAAGTACTAACTTTCAAGTTTTAAAACCACTACTGAAAACATGTTGTCAATACATTTTCAGATAATAATTCTTATAAAAAGTTTTGAAATAGAGCTTCACTCTAACTACCGGGTGATTGTACCAGTAAATAAAAGAGCACTACTCTAAATTAGACCGGATAACTAAACCTTAAAATCTAATTTTCAGATTTAAATTTGTAATGAAAAATAATATATTTCTCTCTAACATTCTTAATATAAAATCTTGAATAAAAATAAAATCAATTCATTTTAGAGTTTTTTACCTATTTAATATTTCGCAAGCATAACAACATTATTATTATATCATTTTTACAAACATCCAGCACAGTTAAATTTAATCACAGACAAATTAAATATAACATGTAAGAATAAAACATAAAAAATAACTGCAAAGAAAATAAAATCCTTACAGAACTTCGATGCTATTCTCGTAGCTGGAAAACCTCCAAGCGAAATTTGCACTCCCATTTATTGAATCAAAAAGCAAATAAATTACAAAAACATAACTAGTTCTTCCCAAAAAGGGAAGAACTCTAAAACTAAGAGAAACTAGCTAAAAAATAAGAAAAACTTAAAAAAAACTAAAAACTAAGAAATGGAGAGAAAGAAAGAAGAGAGAAGTGTGTTTTGAGGTGTGGTATGAAGTGAAGAGAATAGGGGTATTTATAGGTGAGAATGGGGAGAAAAAGTGAGTGAAAAAATGTTAAAAATTTGTGAAAACGCGGAGTGCAATTGCTGAGGTCATTGATGACGTCAGCATAATGTCATTGGGGCGGCTGCGTGCGAAAATGGGGCGGAATAAGCGGCGATGCTGTGAACGAATAACAGCACTGGCGCTACGTGATCTGAGCAAGGCTCAGCCGATGCACGTGGCGTCTTCGCGCATGCGGCGCTGGTAGGATGCGGTTTTCTCCTTTTTGACATTTTTGACATTTTTGACTCATTTTGTCCAATTTTTCCATATTTGTTGACCTTTCCCCATTTATTTATTAATATATTTGTAATGTATTGCTTCCAGTATTCCTCTTTGAGTATTTAAGTTACGTTTTTAAGCAAAAATACCTGAAAAATAATAAAAATACCCGTGATTCTGAAAAAGACAAATTTATATAAATATATGATAAAACATATAAATATATATATTTTTAATCAATTAATGTGCATAAAATCATGGTAATTTTAGTGCTTTTTGAGCACTCATCAGTCCAAAGCCCTGAAGGGTGATCATCTTCTACAAATATCAATCAAGTCCAAACAATGCTTGAACTTGTTACATGGAACTGGTTTGGCTAACATATCAGTTGAATTCTCTGTAGTGACTATCTTATTAACAATAATAGCACCCTAAGAGACAATGTCACGAACTAAGTGATATCTGACATTAATATGGTTGGTTCTTTCATGATACATAGTATTCTTGGTCAAGTGTATCGCATTCTAACTATCACAAAATACAACAGAAGTATCCTATTGTAAACCCAAATCACAAATCAAACTTCTAAGCCAAATGGATTTTTTCACTGCTTCTACTGCTGCCATATATTCTGCCTCTGTTGTAGACAAAGCAACTGTAGACTGTAAAATAGCCTTCCAAATAATGGTACAATGAGAAAGAGTGAAGACATAACCTGTCAAAGATCTTCTTTTATTTAAATCACCAGCATAATGAGAGTCCACATAACCAATGACACTACAACTGGTATTAGAACTTCCATCATATACCAAACCAAAAATAGATGGGCCTCTCAAATACCGAAGTATCCATTTCACTGCTTGCCAATGACCTTTGCTAGGATTACCCATATATTTGTTAACAATACTAACTGCATGTGAAATGTCTGGATGAGTACAACCATAGCATATATCAAACTACCAACGACACTAGCATATGGAGCCTAAGATATATACTACTTTTCTTCTGACTGTGGTGACAAATCTAAAGAAAGCTTGAAATGTGCAGCTAATGGTGTACTCACAGGTTTAGACTCTTTCATACCAAAACATTCAAGAACTTTTTCAATATAAATTTTCTAAGTCAAATAAAGCTTGCCCGCTTGCATATCCCTATAAATCTCTATGCCCAAAATTTTCTTCGTTACACCCAAATATTTCATCTCAAACTCACTACTAAGTTGAGACTTTAATTTCAAAATCTCAGACTTATTCTTAGAAGCAATAAGCATGACATCAACATAAAGCAACAAATAGACAAATGAACCATCATAGAATCTTTTATGATAAACACAATTATCATAATTACTCTTAAAGTAACCATTATCAATCATAAAAGAATCAAACCACTTATACCACTACCTAGGAGATTGATTCAACCCATATAAAGAATTTTTCAATAAAAAAACATGATCTTCCTTACCGAGAATAACAAACCCCTATAGTTGATGCATATATATTTGTTCCTCAAGCTCACCATATAAAAAGGTTGTATTGACATCAAGATGTTCTAATTCCATGTCAAACAATGCAACCATAGTAAGTAACATACTTCATTGAAGTCAATACCTTTCTTTTAACAATATCCCTTTGCAACAACACCTGCCTTGAACTTAGCTGCTTCAACCTTAAGTATACCTTCTTTTTTCTTAAAGACCCATTTTTTCCAACAATCTTCTGTCCCTTAGGCAGTTTCACCAATTCCCAAGTATGATTCTTATGAAGTGATTCAATCCCTTCATTCATAGTAACTATCCACTCAGCAGACTCATAAGTGATAGCTTCATGATAACTAGAAGGTTCATGCACCTCAATAAGCTCTGCCACAAACAATGCAAAAGAAACTAAGTCTGCATCTGCGTACCTCTGAAGGCGTCGAATCTCTCTTATTCTTTTACCCTTAGCGATACTATATGGTTGCTTATGTTTCTCTTCTGCTACATCATGAACATAATCATATATCTCATCCACATATGGTTGATCTGAAGTGTCCTCTTGTACTTTACTAGGAGCTCTACTCTCAAGATCCACTTGCTCACTAACATTGTGGTCTTTACTTGCAACAATACTTTTTTTTCTTTTCTAATATGGAAAACTCATCAAACTTAACATCTCTACTAATAAAAAATTTAGGTTACTTAGGTTCAACACACCATAATCTATAACCCTTCATCCCAAAAGGATACCCCAAAAATATGCATTTCAATGCACTAAGTTCAAGTTTACCATCATTAACATAAGCATATGTAGGACAACCAAAAACTTTCAAATTAGAATAATTAGGAAGAGTACCAAAGAATACCTCAAATGGAGTCTTCAACTCAATTGCATTTGATGGAGACCAATTCACCAAATAGCAAGCATGGTTACAAGCTCCAGCCCAAAAGGATTTATCCAAGTCAGCTTGAAAGATATACGACAAGATTTTTCTAAGATAGTCATACTCATACATTTTGTTACTCCATTTTGCTGTGGTGTATGACACACAGTGTAGTGTCTTGCTGTGCCATTTCTTTCACAAAACTCATTAAACTAACTTTCATAAAATTCCAAACCATTGTCAATCCTTGCTTGTTTGATTTTCTATACAAGCCTTGAATTTTACAAAATTTGAGAACGCATCATTCTTATTCTATAGAAAATACACCTAAACATGAAAAGAGAAGTTATCAATAAAAGTCAACATATACTGGGCACCACCCTTAGGCACAACACGAGAAGGACCCCAAAGATCTAAATGAATATAATCAATAGTATCTTTCGTTTTATGGATGATTGTACTGAACTTAACCTTGTGATGCTTTCCATAGACATAGTGCTCACAAAAATCAAGCTTCTAGTTTTATAACCACCAAGCAAATCCCAATTGCTCAAAATAGACATTCATGCCTCACTCATATGCCCTAGCCGCATATGTCATAATCGAGTAGTATCTGAATCTTAATCTGATGAGGAAGAAACTGAAACACTACCAATAACAGTGCTACCCTGAAGCATATAGAAACCACACGATAATTGCCCTTTAATAACAATGAGAGCACCCTTACTAACTTTTAAAACTCCACCTTCAGCTACATACTTATAGCCTTGTGAATCAAGAGTACCCAAAGATAACAAGTTCTTTTTCAAATCTAAAACATGGTGAACATCTTTCAAAGTCCTAACAATACCATCATGCATATTAATTTGGACAGTACCAATACCAAATACCTTGTAGGACATATTGTTTCCCATCAAGATAACACCTCTATCAATAGACTGATAAGAAGCAAACCAGTCTCTACTAGAGCATATATGGTAAGTGCAACTTGAATCAAGAATCCAAACATTTCCAGGAGAACCAATAGATACTGATAGAACATTTTCACCATCGGAACCAGAACTATCTGCTACACTAGCAACATCATTAGAAACAGAAGACATTGTGAGAAATTTTCCTTTACCTTTGAGTTTCAGACAATTTACTTTCCAGTGCATTTCCTGACGGAAAATAATTGTATTTATCTTTTCTTTTTTAGATTTAGATCTAGACTTACCTCTATTATTGTTTATGTCTTTTCTTGAATTCTACCTCTGACAAATAAACCATTGCTATTATCGTTGTTATTGTAGACACCTTTTTCTTCAACTCACAAGAATTCAAAGTTGTTTTGACATTTTTCAAAGAAATAGTATCTCGCACATATATCATGGTACCAACAAAATGTTCAAATTAATGAGGTAAACAACATAATATAACTAAGGCCTGATACTCATTATCAATTTTAACACCGTCATTTTTTAGATCACGAATAAATTTAATAAATTTAATAAATTCATCAAGGTAATCGTGTGAATGTGTATCTTCTGACATTATGAATGTATACAAACGCTGCTTCAAATATAACCGACTTGTCAAAGACTTTATCATATACAAATTCTCTAATTTAAGCCATAACCTAAAGGAAGATTCCTCATCACCATTCTTGCGTAGTACCTCATCAGACAAGGATAACTGAATTGAACTGAGAGCATTTTCCATTGATGTATCTTTTTCTTCATTAGTCAATTTTTCTGACAATTTATCCTTACTTTCAAGTGTCTTAACGAGCCCTTCTTTAACTAATACGGCTCACATCTTCATTCACGATAGACTAAAATCATTCCTATCATTGAATTTCTCAATTTCCTATTTTGATGCCATGATAGAAAACCCAATATTAAATAAACATGAGTACAACCCAAAAAATATGAAACCAATAATTTCCATAAGCTCAAAATAAATCTAAAAAAACAAACTTGATTAGTTCCAATAAATAACAAAATAACTCAATGCTTTGATACCAATTTGTTATAAATTAATACTTACAAAAACGAAATTTATGTCCAATTTTAAATGCAAAAATATACCCATAATCAACACTAACTATCGTTTAGAAGAAAAATATATATATATGGCCATGAAAGATACCTAATTAAGATAGTGGGTAAAATGTTCAAACATTTACAATAAATCACGTCTCAAGGAAACAAAAAATATCCAATAAATGTAAGTGTTTTCCTTTTAAAAAAATATACCTTATTATTTTCATTTTTATGAAAGTATTTTTTTTTAATGGTTAAAAAATAAAATATTCAATGTTCTAATTATTAAACAAAAAGAGTAAGGCTGATGGTAAGGCTTTTTTTTCTTTTTCCTTTCAAATCTTAGTTTGAACCACACTGAGTAATAATTATTCAAAAAAATATTAAAACAAAAAGAATTTAGAAGATTTAGTATAATGTAGAAGCTAAGAAATCAATAATCTTAATAATAGAAGCCAAAGAAAAAAGAGGCCAAGTAACCAATTATGAAATTAGAGAAAAATAGCACCAACTTCAAAAGAGAAAATAATTAGTCAAACGCATTGGTCTACTTTTTCTTCCCTCTTTATATATTCAAGATTTAAAAACCTTTGGAAGATAACTAGAAAGCAATTGATAACCTAATTTGGTTATGGTTCGGTTTATCTGTACTTGGAGAGTATTGACAAGGTAGATTATCAAAAGCATATATCCCAAAATTCTCGTGAACTTTGAACTCATAACACCAACGCCAACCTCACACCAAACTTAAAATTTGGTACAAGATTCACTGTATCGAAAAATACTACATTTTGATGCGATATTATTTATTATAATAACGTTCTTCACACTGCATTATTTTTTTTTAAAAGATAAAAAAATTACTATATATAAGAAATTAAAATTAATTATATAATAAAAAATTACTCAATATAATTTTTTGTATAATATTTGGTATAATTTTAAAAGATAATTTAATTTTATAAAAAAATATACTTTTAGTGTAAAGTTGGGTATTATGGGTTAGGAAGGAGTAAAAATTTGATATAACTTTTGGTGTAAAATGGTACATAAGATTGAAGATGTCACAAGTATTTTTTAATTAGAGGTGTAAATTGCGATATAATATTATATTAATTCTAAAAAAATCTTTCACATTTTGTCTTATTTTATTTTTTTTTTATAAAATGAGATAGTAATTAGATAATACTTATTGTGATATTTCATTTATTTCAAATAGACTTAAATAAGAAAAGTTAAAATACAAATACAATGAAAAATATAAAACATGATTATTTATTATGTAAAAATTTAATAAATAATAAATGATAGAATATTATATTTAAAATAAGTCATAATATGAATATAATCTAGATATAATTAAATATTATTGGATACAATGAAATGATATTTAAATATACATCTGTGTATCTCCATTGAGATATTAAAATTATATTTTATTATAAATTTTGTAATAAAAATTACTAGAAAACTCAATTCTGCACTATTTTAGTGCAATGTAAAATATTGCAACAAATTCTTTTGTTGAAAATATTACATTGAAATTAAGTTTTGGGTTAAAGTTGCCTTATAAAACATCTATAGTTAGCACTTTTAACTTTTAAAGAAAATACATAGAGCATATCTAAATAAAACATTTATTAACTATTAACCAAGTTGTTGGGTGCTTCTTATTTTAAGTTAGAAAAATCACACAATGTGATTTGTACTATTAATTAGAGGCTAACAATCAATGTAAATCATACAAATTTGATTTCATTCGAATATATTATAAAAATTGATACTACAAATTAATCAATTTGAATCAATTTAAATTTAAAATATTCGAACAAAAATTAGATTCAATAAGATCGAATTGCTCTTAAAACTCATTTATATATTATTATCACGTATAAAATATTATATATATATATATATATAAATTTTAATTTTAAATAAATACAACTCTAATTAAAAATTATAACTAAAAAAATGACCCATATAAAAAGTATGCTTAGAGACACGTTAAATTATTATAGAGATTTAAATTTTTCATTTTATTACTTAAAAATTAAAATATTAATGTAATAAAATTATAGTGTTATATATACAATAATTAAATATAATAATTATAAAACAAACTATATATTTATTTATAATTATTATGTATTATTAATCTTTCAATTCGAACCGAATTTAAACATACTATATATATATATATGAAAATCAAATTCAAATATAACTTTAAATCAAACTTGATTTCACATATACTTGGAAATACTTTTTCACAGTTAGGGCTTTCATATGGAAAAAGATCAAAAATACCTCTAAGATTCAAGAAATATTCAAAAATACTCTCAAAGTTTCAAAAAATTAAAAAATACACCCAAAAACATAACAGAGATTAAATCTAACAGTTATCAAAAATACCCCTAAGGTTTATATAAAAAATAAATAAATAAATAAAATGGAAGAAGAAAAAATAATCTAAGAAATAATAGACATAGAAACATAAGATATTTCAGGATATTTTTCACAAGAAATGGTAATAAGTAAAAAGAAATTTGAAGAAATTAAAAAAACAAAATTAAATCTTAAAGAAGGAGATGAATTTAAAAACTCATCATTTTTATTAAGAAAATTATTCCCTAGAAAAAATATAATCTATTACGGCATAAATAATAAAGAAATGAGTATTAAGATTACAAATGCAAAAGGAAGATATAATATACCATTAATTGATAAATAAACTATATTAAACAAGCTATCAAAAATTTCTCATAAAGATAAATAAAAAAATTGTATACATCCATTTAGGAGGAATTCAAATATTAATAAAAGCTCATTTTAGAAAAGTAATAGATACACCAATAAAAATAGCATTATTAGATAATAGAGTAATAAATAGGCATGATGTATTATTAGAAATGATCCATGGTAATTTAGGATACCAAAAGTTAAAATTTATAGTATATCCTAGATTTGCTATAAATATACATGATAAAAATCTAAATTAAGTATTAAGTCTAGCTTATGAATTTGAAATAGGAGATTTAATGAAAGAAGAAAATCATTCATTTTCAATACATTATCTAATAGCATATTCTCTAACAAATAGTCATAATAGTTCAATATATGGACAAAATGAATTTATAGAAATAGACAAAACTTTTAAGGAATTTGGACAAATAATAAAACCAAAAATACTAACAGATTTTGAAATTCCAAACGAATGGAAATTAGATATTAAAGAAAAATTCTTAATAACAGGAAAAAATAATAATATTGTTAAAAATAATAGTATACTAAGGTTTACTTTTATAGACCATAAAAGAGAAACTTTTAACCAAGAAGAAGTTAAAAAAACTATACAATGAAGTTAAAATAATGAAGGCAATAGTTCATGATTGCATATTAGGAAAAAATAATGTTTAAAGATAAAATAAAAATATGCATTTAGAACTAAATGAAAGCCTAGTAAGTATAGCAAAAAATCAAGCAACATTATTTTGAAACTATACAATTATTAATAGAGGAAATAGATTTAGTCCAAGAATCAAACACAAAATATTTACAAGAAATAATAAATATACAAAAAGAATTACTAAAGGAAATAATGGAATGTGGTTATAATAAATTACAACAAGATATGCACAAAGAATTTTCAGAATTAAGAAAATATGTATACAATATACATATGAATAATGAAATAATACGTTATAAATATGATCCCTTAGAAGAATTAAAAGAAGAATCACCAAAGAGATCAAATTCCCTAATTCCTAAAAATGAGAAAAGGAAAAATGAGGAACAATCTAAGAATAAAGAAATAATTCATATTTAATGGAATATAGAAAAGAATTAGAAAGAAAATTCATGTACCCTAAAAATAGAGATATATGAACATTGATTAGTTTATTGACATTAACCAATGAAGAAATAGAAGAACATTATAATGAAAAAATTTGTGCTAACAAAGAAGATGATAATATGACAATAATCAGTGAAAATGATTATGAGCAAGAAAATATGACCTCAAAAGGTCATATGAAACCAATTTCATTACCAATTCCTTACCAAGAAGAAACATTTGACCCGCATAGGGGAGAAAGAAATAGGTAAAGATCAGAACAACCTGATCCTACGTATAGAAGAAGACAACCACCTAAAATGGAAGAAGGGTTGCATTGGGGAGCTAGAGGTAGTATTCCACCAGAGTTCAAACTCTATGATAATTATAAATCTGAACTTCTAGATTTAGATTGTATAAGAGATAGGGGAAAAGCCTTAGATTGAATGGGCTAGTGGAATGAGTGTGCTCGTACAAACTTCTCAAACTATCCAAAAAAATCCTTCAACTTGTAGAGTGCTTATAGCACATAAAATGACAGGAAATGTTAAAGTTTGGTTTTCAAACTTAACATATCAACAACATTTGTTAATGCAAGGAAATGCTTCCACAAGAAGAGAATACTTGGATACAATAATAAATGAAATATACAAAGAATTTATTGGAGAAGACAAAGGAAGGACTATCACTGAATCCAGTGAAAGTGAAATCAATGAAGCTAAATGGCATCTAACAAATATGGAAATTTGTAACATGTGTTACATAGATTCTTTTATTTTTGAATATGAAATGTATTACTATAAATTACCATACTCTATGCAAACAACGTATAAAGAAATGTTTCTTTCAAAAATTACCTCGAACACTATATAAAGCTTTAATAGAAAATTGGGAATAAAGGAATAGGTAAATTATACCAGATACTCTAGGAGGAAGAATAAGAAGCCTTAAAGATTGGATCATTATTAAATACCAAGAAATAAAAGAATATAACCAAATAAGAGGAAATGATAGAATCTGATATGATACAAGAGATTTTAGAATACCAGGAAAATATGGATGTAATATAAAATCTTATAAACAAAAATATAAATATAAAAATATAAAAGATTTAAAAAATAGGAATTCAAAAAACAAAATTTCCAAAAATATAAAAAGATATTTAATAGAGAAAACTACAAGAAAATATATTTTAGAAGAAAGATTTATAAACCTTCTGAAAAAATGAATTATTGCCCTTCAGGAAAAAAATGCAGATATTGGATCTGTAATGAGGAAGGATATTATGCTAACGAATGTCCAAGCAGACTTTAACATAGAAAAGAATTTAAAAATGAATTTCCACAAAAAGAAAAAATCTTAGAAGAAGCTTTCAAAATGGAATTAGAACCAATCGAGAAATCTGATATAGATGATACTTATAGTATCTATCTATTGGAAGAAACTGAGGAAGAAATAACTGATTCAGAATATGAACACTCAAATTATGAATATTCTTCATCAGAAGATGAATGATTTGTATAGTATTACAAATCCAAATAGTACTTACATTAAAGTAGGACTAAAATTTAATGACTATAACACTTATCATTTACATGCATATATAGATACAGGAGCTAGTATGTGTATAGCCAATATAGATGTATTTTCAGAAGACAATTGGAAACAAGTATCAAAAGATTTAATTGTAAGAATTGCTAATAATATTACAATAAAACTCAATCAGGTATTAAAAGATACTAATATAATGATAGAAGGAGAAAACTTTCACATTCCTACTATATATCAATAAGAAACAGGAGTAGATTTATTAATAGGAAATAATTTTCTAAACTTATATCAACCTTTCACACAATATTCTGACAAAATAAGTCTCATGATCTTAAAAAAATACCATCTATGTTTCTAAAGTAAGAAAATCTTTAACTGTCTCAAACTCAATTTTTATGCAACAACATAAAAAACGAAAACGTGATGAGATAGAAGACCAACAAAAATCTTATTTAGAAAATATTTCATTATATATAGAAAAAAACAAAACTCTTGTTTTAATGAAATACAAGAAGACAAAGCTCTAATAGGCATTAAGAAAACTATTAAAAACATTTAGTTCAGAAAATCCTTTAGATCAAAAAATAAATAAATCTAAAATAATAGTCAACATAAAATTAAGAGATCCTAACAAGATTATAAGAGTAAAACCAATGATTTATACTCCAGAAGACATGATTGAATTTGAAAAACAAATTCAAGAACTTTTGAAATTAAAAGTCATAATACCAAGTAATTCACCTCACTCTAGTCCTGCATTCTTAGTTGAAATGAAACTAAGAAAAGAAAGAGGAAAAAAGAGAATAGTAATAAATTTTAAAGCACTGAATAAAGAAATCATTGACAATGAATACTTCATTCCAAAAAAGGAAGAACTACTATCATTAATAAAAGGAAAGAAATACTTCTCAATTTTTTACTACAAAAGTGGATTTTGGCAAATAAGACTAGATGAAGAATCCCAAAAATTAACAGCATTTAGTTGCCCCCAAGGACAATTCCAATGTATAGTTATACCATTTGAATTAAAACAAGCTCCAAGTATTTTTCAAAGATATATGGATAACATTTTTAAGAAATTACAAGATATTTGTTGTGTTTACATAGATGATATTTTGGTTTTCAATAATGAATTAAATAAACATTATTTAGATATTATCAATATTCTACAAGATTGTAGAAAAGAAGGCATTGTACTCTCTGAAAAAAAAGAGTACTTGCTCAACAAAAAATTAAATACTTAGGGTTGAAAATTGAAGATGAAAAACATAATCTACAACCCCATATACTAAATAATATTCAAGGTTTTTCTAGTGAATTAAAAGATAAAAATCAATTGCAAAGATTTTTAAGATGTTTAATATATACAGAAACATATATCAAGAAACTTGTAGAAATGAGAAAACCATTACAAGCAAAATTGAAAAAAGATCATATTTGGAAATAGACAGAATAAATACTCTATAAATGGATAGAGTAAAAGCAAAGGTAAAAAATTTACCAACTTTATACCATCAAAGACCAAATGATAAGATGATAATTGAAACGGATGCTTCACAAGAATATTAGGGAGCAGTTCTTAAAGCAAGAGTAGATGACAAAGATGAATATCTTTGTAGATATACATCAGGATCTTTCCAAGATTCAAAATTAAATTATCATAGTAATGAAAAATAATATTTAATTGTTAAAAATGCTATTAAGAAATTTGCAATATATGTCATAAGCTCCACATTCATTGTTAGAATAGATAACAAGAATTTTGATTATTTTTTAAGAACTAATATTGTAAGTGATTACAAACAAGGAAAATTGTTAGATGGCAACAATGGTTCAACCATTATAATTTTGATGTTGAACATCTTTCAAGGCATAAAAATAGTTTAACAAATGCCCTTACCAGAGAACTAACACCTCTAACTATTTTTATGTTTTCAGGAATGGAACATCTTGGTATCAAAATCAAGATAAAAGAAAAGGAGATAAAAATCCTACAGGAACAACTCGAGTTGCTATATCTCAAGAAATTTCTTATGGAGATAGAAAAGAAACAGGAAGAACTTAATTGTTCAAAACAACCTCTAGAGACCATAATCTCAAACGAGGAATCTCCATTAAATAAGAAAGAATCTAATAGTTCACAAAAAACTTCTGAAACCACAAAGCTCAATTGGGCAGATGAGGCAGAAAAAGATGAATAAAAAAAAGTTTATGTAGTCTATAACGGCCCAAAACCAGGAATTTATAACAAGTGGGCAGAAGCTAGCAAATATCTTCTAGAAATTAGTAGAGTAAGTTATAGAGCCTTCACCAACAGAATAGAAGTTGAAGGTAGTTATGCCAACTACAAAACACCAAAACTAGTAACTCTAGAGGAGATAGTAAGAAATTATTCTGCATCACTACAACAACAACCAATAGCTCCATGCAGATTGACAAATCTGGGAAAGATAACAAGGCCTCCAATGCTATTTAGAGAAACATCTCCTCCAGAGACATCAAAAATAGTAAAAAATTCAATACTATTTAGGAAGATATTTCCTAGAACTACTCCAATCATTGAAGATGAAAAGGATCAATATAGAAACTTTAACAAACTATAATTGTTAAGTCTCTATAATTTGGCCAGAAAATATACCCAAGAACATATTGAAGATATAAAATTTTATACTACAGACAAAGAATTTCATGCAGAAAGCAAATTCAATATATTGGAAAGAGTTGATCCAATATTTGTGTATAAAGCATTTCATGCAGGACTAATAGAAAATATATATCTAAGAATTAATTTAAGTGAGTTAAATTATTTCCCATAAAATTTTAAAAGAGCAATCAAGAATTTCAAAAGAAAAATTAAAGCATGTGATAAACTTGTTTATCTTAGATTTTTCAATTCATTAATGGACTGGAATGAGGAATGAAGTATTAGTCCTTACCACTTTATCAAGATAGGGATTTCCAATACAAACAGAGAAGTTCCCAAACCAAGGGCACTTCCAGAAAAGGAATTCAACACAGAATAACTCTATATATTAAGAGATCAAATGCTAAGCCAAATTTACTATAAACTCAAGAAGATTGACAATTCTACTGAGAATAAAGTAAATTATTCAACTAGTAAAGTCATCGTCATTTTCCACAATAGCATGGCTCTGTCAGAAGAAGATGGTGAAAAAACCACCAAATATGAAACCAATTTTAATTACAACACCTAGAAATTGGTCAAGAAACAAGGAAGGTATTCTACTTCTATGCCAAAAAAGCTACCAAAGACCACAAATGCATTCTCTACATCAAAGACTGAGAAGATGAAGATGCGTCATCATCTTCAAAAGAACCATTGGCAAAAAATGACAAAGAAAAATAAGAAAAGAAACTGTTGGTAGAAGACTACAAAAGAAATAAAGATGTAGACCCCACATCTTAGTCGACAACATATGCCAAGGAAAAAATGTAGTGGTTATCCTTTAAAGAAGAAAAGTAGATGAATTATTAAAACAAGGGTAAAACAATAATTTTAGTCTTATAAACAAGGATTCCTTGTTCTATAAAATGAACTCTTATTATCATTTCAAAGACACACACGAATACACACAAATTCAAAGCTCTCTAGCATAGAAAACTTCTCTATCTAGAAACTTTAAAACCAATAATGTTATACCCAATAATTATGAGCGGTTAAGCACCCCTTTCAAGGTTCTTAGTTGACCTTTAGTTGTAATAATTATTATTCTATGAATAAAATTGAGTTCAGTTACTCTTATCTAGTAAGTCAACTATTGGACACCATTTATGTACGGATGTAGAAAGCTCACTATTTTCAAGAAGACATTGAGGTATGAGCAAAGTTGAGACATAACGGGTGTAACAAAAGAAGACGAACAGAAGGGAAGATCGTGGTGGACCCATCAAATTCAGGTATAATAATTATAAATTTAAGCTAGTTAAGAATCTTGAATGTTTAAATATTTGCTTACCACAAGACATAATATTGCTAAAACAGAAAAATGAAAATTATTTTTAGAAATAAACAACTAATAATTCCAATGGAAATGAAAGATAAAAATCTAATTCTATAAAAAACATTTGATAAAGGTTATCTCTATTATTTAAATGAATATTTTAAATATGTAGATTATGAAACTTGTCTTAAAAAATTTAAAAGATTTAACATCTTATTAGATATTTATGCAAATTATATTAAAGTTATTACAAACATCATAAACCATCATGTTTCAAGGATATTAAAAGACTATTTTAGTCAAAAATATGTGAGAACAAGGGAATAAGAATTCATCTACTTAATGTTTAGATACCACTTCTTTGAAGATTATAAATATATATGTACACAAGAAAAACCTACTTGTATACTATGAATAAGAAAAAATAATATACATTCAACACATATGATTTATCAAGATAACACTCTATGAACATCGAATCATTAGTACATAAATTAGAAATATTAGATTTAACAAATGAAAGAGTAATTTTTAATTTTAAAAGATAATTAATAGATTTAGGATTAGAATTAAGCAAACAACATAATGAATAACACAATATTCTATGCAATTGTAATGAATATAGAAAAAAATTAAATTTTTATAGGAAAATAATAAGTTTTTTAGACTAATTATTATCTTTAATAAATAGACAAAAATCATCAATTAGATTAATATTAACTCCTGATTAAAAATTATATTAATCCTTAGAAATTGGTATCAAAACCTAAGAATAATAATCTAAATAGTAATAGATAAAAAATTAACACAATTAAAATATAATAATATTTTATAAACCTATAATTAAAAATATAACAAATCTGAAAGTAAGATAAGTCTTCCCTTTCATCTAAGTGAACATTTTCGAGATGGAAAAAGCCCACAATATGATTGGCACTTGTTCCTTGAACAACACATGGGTTTTTACATCATGTCATCACAATCTGAAGTCAAAAAGATTCCCAACACACTTTTCACAAGACACCAAACTAGGATGCGGCTCCAAGTCCTTAATGTCATGTCTATTGAGCCCATCAGCCCCCACACACACACCTCTCTCACGGATACATATAAACATTCTACTTTTCTATCAAGTCAAACTGGCGATAAAGCTAATTTCTGTTCAAGTTTCTGACCATTTTAAACAACATCAAATATGGTTCTCTTAAAAATAAAATAAATAAAATTTATTGTAGTAACCTAACCTATCAATTGTAAATACTCAAACTATGAAGTATGCATTAATAGTCATTCAAGAGCTATAAATCATCATTTACAATTGCAGCAGATTAGAAACTAAAGCCTTGATTCTCCCCAACTACCACCCACCTTATATATATATATATATATATATATGAGTAGAAAACATACACCTATATGTATCCATTAATATCCACTTGTCATTCCTATCCACCAACAATTAAAAATCTCTATGTTTAGTTATTTTCCATAAAGATCAACATTGCCTTTTATTCAAGTAATTCCAAAGCTAAAAAGGCAAGTCTCTCTCTCACACACATCAATAAGGGTGCCCAACTTATTAAGTTAAGGGAACACTATAATCAATACATTATCTAATGAAAATGGTGTTATTTATTATTACTGAATAATACTACTCAACAATTGTATTATTTTTTCTCTTAATTTTTTATTAGGTATTTTTTTTATTAGGTATCTATTAGACACTCAAAGATTAAAATAAAACATATTACTTAAAAAATTATTTATAGACAAATAGAAAAGGTCCAACAATCACTTTCTGTGAACAACATCAAATATCAAATCTCAATGCATGTGTGTATAGTACACTGCAAGCAGCGATGACATTCATGGAAAAAAGTGGCCATGGTCCTTTAAAATAATAGACCATCAATATTGTCTTGAAATATATATATAACCCACTAGAACAGATCATAAAATAATAATAATAATAATAGAATATGAAAGGGAACAAGAGTATAATAATAGCAACTTGAATCTTAATCCTTGTCATGACAGTCACCAACTTACATTAATATATTGTTTTGAAAAGATAACAAATGTTGATAACCTCCGTAGCTCCATTAACAAGGAAGATGTTTGCTCAAATACCAAGAATTATGCTTATCCTGGTACTGTGCTATCCCTAGGCACTGCTATTCCCAAGGGAAAATCAAATTTTGGAGAAATCCCACTAGAGATAACAAAAAATTAACCTGGAAATAGCACTTCTAATAAAAATACAATTTTATAAACTATAAACAAACAAATTAAGAACAGATGTTCTTCCCCATTCACACTCCCAACAGAATCAAGACTACCCAAAATTAATTAATCATCAATAATAAAATATATAGAGAGAAAAAGAGAGTTAGAGATGGCATCCAAGGCAATTACAGGTTTTGGGTGTGAAAGAACAGAATCCAAAAGGCCTGTTGGGAATGTTGCAATTGATAGCATAGCAACAAGGAGATGGTATGCACACTCCTCTAGCTCCTCCACAACAAGTACACAAAGCACATATCCGGAAGCTTCCCAATCTCCTCCTGGTCTCATTTATCACTATTTTCTCCAACCTCCCCGCATCTATAAGTGGAACAAACGGCGGTTCCTCGCCGCTCTCTGCCGTAGCAGGCCCATTTACCTTCAAAATCAACAAACAAATGTTCAATCCACAGAATACCCACAAAAAATCGTAATCAGATTGAAGAAAAATAAAGGGATCTGTGAAAGAAAGATGTGTTTTTGAGAGGAAAACTCACATGGGTTATGCTTGATTCAGTGATATTGAAAACAGTCGCCAAGATGAGCAGCGATATGAGAGAAAAGATGACCCCATAAGCACGAATCATCGTTGAGCACTTGAGCTGGTTGGTACTTGGGCTTTTTAAGCCTTTGTACTACAAAAGTTGATGAAATTATGGGAATTTGGAAAGAGTGCAAGTGTGCGTCTTGATCTTTTCTAGAGAGATTTTGATTTAGTGCATCATAAATAAAGGTTAAATAGGTTTTTGAGATGCTTTAGGTGATGTTAAATTGGGAGCTTTTAAATGGGTTTACACTACTGACTCATGCTGACCAGTGAAAAAACAATTATATGAGCCAGTGACCACTATAACGGTGACTATAATCTCAGACTCTTAATTTCTTATAATGAAAAGTATTATTGGTATCAAGAATCTTAATTTCTTATAATGAAAAGTATTATTGGTATCCTTTATTTATTATAAAAATCATACTTATATTTTATATTTATTTTTATAACAATTTAATCCTATTATTATTAAAAATTAATAAATATTTATTTTTTATTTTTTTAATTATATTAGTTGAGATTATTTTAATTTAAATAAATTTAAAAAATAAATAGACACAAAAAATAATTATTTATATTTATACGATCAATTTTCATAACATAAAAATAAAACTATTATAAAAAAAATAGTAAAAAAATTAAATAACATTTTTAGAATAAATATAAGTTTTTTTTATGGTCCTTCCCTCCCCTTTCTCATATTCATTTGTGTGAATGTCATAATTGATGACCAAAATCTAGGGCATGTACTCCAAGTGTTTTTTCTGCTCTTCTTTTTCTTATGCCGAAAATAACATAAATTCCATGCATTCATATTTTACAAAATATTACATGTTACAGGTGGATTTATATGAACCGGTAGAATTAATAGGCAATTTAAAATGTTCTTTTCTTAAAATCTCACTAACCAAAGTTAAATTAAGTTTTAACTTTAACGTAAAAAATAATCTTATTAAATAATATATATAAAAACGGGTGGTTAATTACATATATAATAATGGGTACAATATCATTTTTGTCGCTATAATTGTGGGGGGATTTCGCATTTTTGTTCTCGTATATAACAAACTAGCACTAGTATATCCTTGAGGCTTCGTAATTTTACAAAAAAATTTAATTGAGAGCAAAAGAATCTAACTATAATATGTTTTTTTCTTGGAAAAAGTTGTATTAATCATTTTATTAAAGGATGAGTGATTAGCATAAATAGATCACGTTTTTTTTTTACTTATGGTCAATAAGCAAGGGTTGAGTAAAACATGAAGGAAACAAAATAATTAAAAAAAATGAATAAACCACATGCCCACATATAAACAAATAGAGATGTGAAATACATTATATCTTATAATTGAATATTTTTAATGGATTAATATATTAAAATTATACATAATTAACTTATAATTATTACAAATAATTATAATTATTATAGATAAATATATTATTATAAATTAATAAACTGTATTATAAATTAATGAGATATCACATTTCAATTTACACCCATGCAAAAAAAAAAGGAGGTTAAGAGTACACAATATATTCCAAATGTTAGCAAAACTTAAAAGATTTTTTTTTTTTTTGGGTTCAGTATAAAGGTATAGTTTCAATTGCAAATAAAATCAAATATGTACTTTCATTTGTAGGAATTATACAGCAATTTTGTGATGCCCATAAATAATTGTCTAGAAACAAATTCTTTAATCAATATTGTGTGACGCATACGCTCACAATTTTCATCATTATAAAACAATGTCCATCCTCTTTTCGGAACAAACTCATACGTTATATATATAATACGACAAATTAACAATTCAAGGGGTTACGTCGTGATAATCTACATTGATATTTTGGTCATTACATGATAGAATGAGTTTTTGAAATGCATCATGAAGAAGATGAGATGTGAAATTGGGAAGAATTGTGGGAGTTTCATCCTTGCAAATACTCATCATTATCATTTTGATGGTCAACACTAATAGCATCCTTGTTCTTTTTCTTTTGAGTTTCTGATTAACTAGCTAGTATTCCTTCCTATTCATTTGTGTGAGATATGAATGTTAACTAGTATATAGCATTCATAGAGTTGTATGTATTCTAAGACCTATAACTCTAATTATATTGTAATATGCATGGGCAACATCAAGGAGGCTACAGGACGTTACAGGGCTATAGCCCGCCTAAAATTTTTACCCCAAAAAAAAAAAATTTCTTCCTTACTTTTTGCCGGAAAGGGCTTTAAAAATGTGCTGCATTTGATACAATCAAAAATTAAAATAGATGGATAATGGAAAAAAGAAAACTAATCATCTAATTAGTATAATTCTTACACTTTTAAACATCATTATACAAATAATATATTTATTATTGTAATTTGTTGTGTCCAAATGTCGAGTCCAAGTAACATGGTAATGTAGGAGGAACCTACATCACATAGCTTGAGATAAGAATAATTTTCGACTGTTAGATACATAACCAACTAGGCTACTAGCCAGCAGGGAAGACAAATCTTAGGTGACAAGATTTCATTTGACAATTTTCTACAACTAAGCTAGCATAGATCCTTAGCATGGAGCATAGTCCTCTCTCAAAGTATAATAATGTTTTATATTTAGCACTCCTTGAAAAGCTCATGAAAGCATTAGTAAGGCGCAAGGGTAGTGAACATTTAAGGGAGGGGGAAGAGGGCAGTCAAGATAGATGGGAAGGAGCCCTATCAAGTAAATGCCATTACCAGCTTCCTTATTTATGTTCCCCCTCTTCCCGGTCAAGATAGATGGGAAGGAGCCCTATCAAGTAAAGGCCATAATCAGCTTCCTTATTTATGTACGTACGTCTTTGTTTCAGGGTGGGGCCGCCCTTCCTCCTGCTAGTATTGATGGCTTATCGAAAGGCAGTCTAAGTTCCAGTTGGAGCAATTTGAATTGACTCCTCTTGGAGCAACAAAGATTTGCACCTGTCCTATAAGAGCTTAGTACCAAGGCACCACAAAATCTAAAATCCAATGCAAGCCGTGAAAACCTATATAGTATAGACAAGCAAAATTACCTCACAATGTACAAAGAAGCTTCTTTTGTAATTTCATTATTGCTTTGTGATAGAAAGAACGATCCTCTTGGAAGATTCCTCTCTGGGTTTTTTCTTTTGTCCAAGTGGCTTTGAACCAAAAAGAATTACTTGGGAAGAATTCTTTTAACCCCCACCGTAAATCAATGGTGATTAGTAGCTAAAGCTCATTCCACACGGACTGGTCGATGTTTTTCTTGCTGTCTTTGTCTTGAGTGACTTTCTTGTCTTCGCTTCCACATTATTGATCAGTATACAAGGAAAAAGTTAGCCAGCTTTGAAGGTATTGTAAATCAGAGTGGTACAACGTTAGTGAACCGTGGTGACGGTTCGGTTTCGTTGGAATCGTACGTCGGTTCCGAAATCGAATGAGGTTCTTGATGGAAGAACCTTAATAAAGTATCGGGTCCTCTCACTATTAACTGCATAACAATTCAGATACACCATCAATACGCAGAAAATAAGTGTGAGAAACCAGTGAAAGCATCAAAAAGAAAATCCATTGGAATTCCCGTGTAAGTGCTGAAATTTGATCAATGGTAGGAGGTATGTTTTCAATCCAATTTTGTTTCCGCTGCATTTAAATTATGAGTTCATATGGTTTTATGAATGTTTTTGGATTGAATTGAGACTCTAACAGGTATCACATATACAACTCATTTCCTACGTATGCAACATCAGCTGTTGAGACCCCTTAAAAACTACGAAGGAAAACATCCAGCATAAAAAGCAAACCACAATCCAACTGACGCTGTGACTCAAATATAATGACTCCCTAGAAGTACCTTGAGAGTAATGATCTATGGCTAACCTTGTTGAGTAAAATTTTGACTATATAACTTTAAGCTTACTAATATTGAATCCAAATAAGTAAACAAATTATTTGTATTATATCCACAATAAAAGACAATATAACACTTTTTAAACACTACTTACAATTTGAGGAGAAATACAAAAACTAAAAAAGAAAACTCATAACTCACACTCAACTAATAATATAAAGACATTTTTTTAAGGGATACCTAACCCAAATGCAAGGAAAACTATTTATAGTCTTCACTGTGCAATCTACATCATATAAATATAAAATTAAGAAATAGTTCTAACCACACATTATTACCATATTTTACACACTTCTCCTAAAAAATCTCCTTTCTATATCCTTCTACAATTTTCTCAAAAAAAAAAAAACCTTCAACATTTGTTGAGAAGCTTATATTGTATTGGGTTTAGATAAAACAGATTAGACTTTTATTTTCCTAGTATTTGTAATGGGTTAGGGTTAATTTTCAACACTCTTCCTCAACACCAACTCTCATTATTTTTACTGTGCCGAGCTGACAGCAAAACATTTCGAACTTGCCAATGCTCAAGCCTTTTGTGAACAAATCCACAACTTGATCATTTGTCTTCATTTGTCTCATCTCAATTTATTCTTGTAGAACCTTTTCTCTGATAAAATGATAGTGTACTTCAATATGCTTAATTCATGCATGAAAGACTAAATCCTCTGTCAAACGAATTGCCAACTAATTATCACAGTATAATAGAACTGCATAATCTATTAGTTGATGTATATTATTCATTAGCTATATCAACCCAGTACTCTCTTGAGCTGCTATTATCGCTGCTCGATACTTAGCTTCAATGGTTGATAATGATACTATCGAGTGTCTCTTGTTACACCAAGAAATTGTTTCAGAACCAAGCTTAAACACATACCCAATTGTTGATCTCCTGCATAGTCAGCATCGTAATAACCAATTAACTTTTCATCTCCACCCTTCTTAAACAAAAGACCATATAGTCAATTGTACTCTTCACATATCTCAGTATTCGTCGAACTACTTCCAAATGATGCTTCTTTGAATTTTGCATGTATCGAATCATCACACTAACTGCATAAGAAATGTCAGGTAAAGTTAAGGCTAAGTATATCAGACTGCCTACCAATTTTTGATATATTGTTGCATCTTCCAAATCTTTTTTTCCTTTATATGCACACATTTTGGCATTTGGCTCCATCGTCGTTGAAATCAGCTTGCATCCAAGTATTCCGAACCTCTTCAACAAATCTTTAGAATACTTTTGCTGACAAAGAAATATTCCTTCTTGTGTTCGATCAACCTCTTAACTAAGGAAGTGCTTGAGCTATCCAAGTTTCTTCATCTAGAAACAAACTGTTAAATTCTCCTTTGTCCAAAGAATTTCTACCTCATCATCACCCGTAATGATTAAATCATCTACGTACACTAGCACGCTAGCTAGCTTTCCTTCGATGGATTTGACAAACAAGTTGGAATATGCAAGTGTTACTGAATAACCACTTTGTATTAAAAATTCAGCAATCTTACCATACAATGCTTTGAGTGCTTGTTTCAATCCGTAAAGTGTTTTTCGCAGCTTACACACATATTCAAGATAACCTTGGCTTTGAAAACCCATTGGTTAGATCACGTAGATCTCTCGATCCAGCTCTCCATAAAGAAAAGCATTCTTCACATCCATCTATCACAAATTCCAATCTTTATTGGCTGCAAGTGCAAGTAGGACTCGCACATTTGTAAGTTTCTCCACCAGACTAAACGTTTCATCATAGTCTAGTCCGTACTATTGAGAGAAACCACAAGCTACCAATCGTGCCTTGTACCTCTCAATTGACCCATCTGGATGTCGTTTTATCTTGTAAACCCACTTACAGGATATGGGTTTCACATCTCCTAACTTTCGCACCATATCCTAACTTTGATTTAGCTGAAGTGCATCGATCTCTTCTTTTATAGCTGTCATCCACTCAGAACTTTGTGATGATTCTTCAAATGTCTTAGGTTCTATTATAGTTGCTTCTTCAACTATGGTTGTATTGGTGTATTTGGGATTTGGCCTTCGTATTTTTATTGACCTTCGGAGTTGAGATTGTGGAGTTGATTATTCTGTTTCACTAGGCCCACCTTCTTCATTTGGTTGTTGATATACGCCAGTTTGCTAAGGATTCTAAGTTACTTTTTATTCAACATCATCACTGTTTGGATTTCATGATTAATCTGAACTTGGTTGGAGTTGAACAGTATGCTCCCCCATCTTTTGTTACAGCTTGTCTCCAAATTCTCTCAAGTCTGGCAACACCTCCTTCTCTAAGGACCATCAAGAAGATGTTTCATCGAACACCACATCTCGTGAAGTGTATCATCTTCCACTCATTGGATCTCAACATTTCCACCCCATTTCTGTGGCTGTCGTATGCCACAAAGATACATCTAACAACTTTCTAGTCAAACTTGCTCTGTAAATGATCTGGAACAAATACATAACATACAACAAAATACTCTAAAGTAACTAACTGTAGGTTTCATGTTCCATAGTTTCTCAAAGAATAAAACAAATCCTAACCTCGGTTGAGGAAGTCTGTTGATCACAAAAGGTGCAGTCCTCATTGTTTTAGCCCAAAACCTTCCAGATACATTCTTTTCATGTAGCATATTCTAACAAATTTCTACAAGATGTCGGTTTTTTCTCTCTACTACACCACTTTGTTGTGGCGTGTTGGCACAAGTGTACTAATGATATATTCGGCATTCCCTTAGGTATTGAGAGAACTCGCTTGAACTATATTCTACGCATTTGTCTGTACGCAAGCAACGGATCTTCTTTCCTACTTCTCCTTCAGTTGAGTCTTTGAACTCTTTAAACTTTGAGAATGTGTCAAATTTTTCTTTTATAAAGAAAACCCACATATACCTTGAGAAGTCATCAATGAATGTCACCATGTACCGTATACCATCAATTGATGGTTGCTTAATAGGCCCGAATATATCATAGTGAACTAACTCCAATGGTTCTTTTGCTTTAAACTTTGATTTCTCATATGACAATTGGTGAGTTTTACCATACTGGCATCCTGCACAAACCGTGTTTGTTCGCACGTCTAGTTGAGGAAACCCTTTAAGTATCGACTTCTTCACCATCACACTTAGCTTATAATAGCTAATGTGACCTAACCGTATATGCCATAGATCTACTGTCTCATTTTTTCTTGTCCTGTCTAAATATACAGATTCTACTAACATCATATAAACTGATTCCAATTGTCACCCCTCCATTGTTGTTGTTTTTGAAATTTTGAGATCACGATATACCTTCATGTCTCGGAGACCGAACAAGACATAATGGCATGATGATGTCAATTGAGCCACAAATAGAAGGTTTTTCTTCATTCTTGGGACATGATAAACATCTTGAAGTGGCACCTGGTTAGAATTATATCAAGGCGTTAATATTGTCTTACCGATGTGAGCTATCAGTAACCTTGAGTTGTCGGTTGTCACCACTACACGACCTCTCTTATACTCAGACAGGCTTTGCAACTTTTCTTATCGCCCATCATATGATTTGAGCAGCCCGAATCTACAATCTAGTCATTCTTGTAATCAATCTGTTCTAGTGTTGTTACCGTGAGAGTTAATTCTTCTTCCTCTATAGCGAATAATGCTTTGGCATCCCAACCATCTTTGCTATTCTCCTTAGAATTGAAAGTAGCAGTATTACTTTCAACGGGCTTTTTCTTGGTCCAACAATCTTTCCTCATATAACCCATCCTCCCTCAGTTGTAACACTAACCATCAAATTTTCTACTGTTACCACGATTCTTCAAAGCTCCCCCTAGATGAGAGCCTCTCTTTCTTTGAGATATTTTCCCTTTATCACCATCCTTTTTAGATCCATTATCATTGTACCGCTTGAAAATTCCTCTGCTTTTGTTGGTGTAGAGCGCTTCTTCCTCACTCTTCAATGAGACTCTTCTCATTTGCTTAGCCATAGGTTCTTGATCGGCCAACAATTCTCAAACTCAACAATAGATGGTTGTGTCGACCATCCTTGTACAGCAGTAATGAACCCTTAATATTTAGATTTCAAACCATAGATAATTATTTTCTTTATCCTGGTTTCCCTAATAAAAGTTTTCGGATCTAACTTGAAATTTCGCAACATATCGACTTTACCTTGTAAAAGTACTGGGTAATCGTCATGTCGTATTGTGCCATCGATACCAGCTCGTTCTCAAAAAGTTACAATCTTGTATCATTCTTCTTGAAAAGAGTAGCAAAAGTGTCTCATGCTTCCTTCGTGTTTTTCGGTGTTTTGGCATCCCGAATATGCTCTAATTTTTCTTTTTCAACTGTGGTCTTTAAAGTAGGCATCGCTTTGTCTACTTTAATTTTTCACTTCTGCAAGATGTCGTTTGCATCTTCTGCTACTGGTTGTGAAACTTTTCCACCATCAACAACCTCCCACGGGTCTTGACCTTGTAGGCAAGACTTCGACTATACCGAACAAGCTTGACTAACAAACTTGCAGAGTGCCAAATTCCTCACCACTCAAGATAGCTTCACCAAGACGATCCCTGATCATTCCACTCTGATACCAACGTATTTTTAAGCTTACTAATATTGGAACCAAACAAGTAAACAAATTATTTGTATTATACCCACAATAAAAAAGACTATAACACTCGTCAAAGACTACTCATAATTTGAAGAAAAATACAAACACTAAAAAAAGCTCACAACTAAGAATACAAAGACTTTTTTTTTAGAGGATACTTAACACAAATGCAAATAAGACTTTTTATAGTCTTCAACATGCCATCTACACCACACAAATAAAAAATTAAGAAATAATTATAACCACATTATTACCACATTCTACACACTTCTCTAAAAATCTCTTTTCTATATCCTTCTAGAATTTTTAAAAAAAAAAACTTTCTTCAATATTTGTTGAAAATCTTACATTATATTGGACTTTAGATCAAATTGATTGGGCTTTTATTTTCCTTAGGCTTTGTAATGGAATGGGGTTTATCTTCAACAAACCCTCATGTACTAAATAAATAAAAGGCGAATTAGTGTCAGCTAATCAAACAACTTCCGTTCATGCTGTATTCTGTCCCTTCCCTTGTGACATAACATTTTATGCAATGACGTGGGCATGTGCACGCCTGTGCTTCTTATGAGCTGCTATTGTGATAGTACTAGAAGTATCCTCTAATTCTCATACATACACGTGAAGTGCAATAATCTAGATAAAAATCAACGGAACAGCTGTAACATTGTAAAACAAGATGTGTTTCTCGTGCTCCCAGCTTATCAAAATAAAATTGATCCAAATTCCTATTTTCCAATACTTTTACCCGTTAAGGCACTTCTATCTTGGGTAGGCAAAAGAAGAAAAACTCACGACCTCCTATCGCAAAACTGCCTACTTCCACAATCTTCCCTATAAATTATAAATTTTCCAGGATGTTGAACGGGATGAAAGGAAGATGCTATCTCTGTAACCTCTTTGTTCATTGAACAAAATAGCCAAATTAGTTCAAAAATAAATTTGGATTTATGTGTCAAGGTCCCAGTATTCTTTCTTATATTACCACAAACATTTTAAGCACGTGTTATAAATTACTACATTTACATACTTGCGAATAAAAGGGTCCAAAAGAAGGGAAAACATGTTCACAAAATAAACAATAATTCTATCAACTCCTAGACAGCATCATCATTTCCAGATTGGAATATAAAAATAAAAGGCAAAAAGAGGCAGACAGGGAATAGTTGACAACCATCTATTACCTGCTATGTTTTCTCCAGAAAAGTCAACTGCTTGATGACGTCAGGAAAGCTTTGTTCCGTTATTCCTACAGAACAATCCTTTGCAGCTTTGTAGCTTGAAGAGATCATCTGGTGAAAAGTGAGCACCATAGAAATTACCTTCAATTCTGCAATACTCAAATCCAAATTTAGCCCTCATTGATTTCTGCAACTAGAAGCTAAAAGAAAATAGTTACAGAAAGCAAAGATACTGAAAAGCAAAAAGAAAAATAATATATATATATATATATATATTGAGCCAGTATGGTCTTAGCAGCACTCCATAAAATTCAAACCAGTTACATGGAGTGCTGCTAAGACCATACTGGCTCAATATAGGAAACAATGTTGTTATATATAGAAATATAGGTACATCCTGTGTGGTATTACCATTAGGAAACACAAGAGGGGGTACATGAGGCAGTGATAATGATAACTCCATATAAATACAAATAAGAAGTTGAATAGATAGCATGGTTCAAACCTAGATAATTAGGACTGTAATGAAACAACGTCATCGTAACACTCAAAATAAAGAAATATTTACATTTAAGTTGCAGAAAAAAATTATCCAAGAAAGTGACTCTGGATTAGATGAAATGTTCACATTAGGTTTTACCAAATGTGACAGTATTTGAAGGTTTGTATTAAATGCAACATTATGAAATCCAGAAAAGTCAAGTCTGTCAGCTGAAATGCATCTTCAGAAGTGCCGGATCAGCTTCACACGAACACTGAACATCTCCAGCAATTGGACATGAATTTACACATACTCGTGTTTATCTTTCAACAGACAAATGGTTCATTTCTTGAAGCAGGTTTCAGCCCTCTGTGTCAGTATTATCATCACCAGAAGGGATCTGTCTTGTCTCTGATGATGAAAGTCTCTGGGGCTTTATTGATCCTGGTTCAACAAGTCCTTCAGATGATAATTTTAATGCAGAGCTCCCCGACGATGACCCCAACAAATGGTGAACTGGGGCATTAGTCGAAGATGTTGCAGATAGATTATAAGTGAAGATTCCAACGGGGTGGTCAAACTTGCAACTGGGACCAAACTTGCAGATACCATAACGAGAATAGAAGATGCACAAAGGTTCTCCCTGTTAAAAGTACAACCATATACAATGTTTACAGCCCAACCTAGACTAAAGTTGGTAAAAGAACAAACTATAATTTACACTTAAATGAGCATATATAATTCTGATGCTAGGAAGTAAGGAGTGAAAGGGGCATATTTTCAAAGTCTAATAAGAACTCCAGGGAAAAAGTTAGTAGCAATGCCTGTTAAAATTCAATGGCCAGAGCGAAATTTGGGTTAAGAGAACTTGCAGTGATGACTGATGAGTAAAATCATTTCAGTGTAAGACAACTCACCGGACGTAGAGGAAGGCCAATTGGGCTCAAAAGGCAATCCGGAGCAGGAATTAATCTCTCTTTGGGATGATGGAATTTACAAACTGTGCCAAACTTACAGTCTCCAGTCTTCATATAAAACTGACATTCAGGCTGGCCAGGTCTCTCAGGGAAAACATTCTCCCTCTGTATATAAAACCCAAGAGATAGAGAACCAGAACGATAAGGAGAGAATGTCCCTTGAGAACCTCCATTTGTTGGTTCATTCTGACGTGAGGTCCCATAAATCTGACTATTTCTTGATGCTTGCAGGTTCTCAGAAGATAAAACTGATCCAAGCTGGCCCTGGAAAAATGACCATCCACAAGAATGTGGACATCTTAGCTAAAAGTTTTAGCATATACTCATCTAAACTTAGAAAAACTGTAGGCAGAGGCTACATAAATGAATCTGATATAGAACAGAGTAGATGAAAAGAATATATCAAAACATTATGTCATTCCAAAGTCCAGAAAAATGCAGAAGATTATTTTAGTGAAGATGATTCACTTTGATGATTGAGACAAATGCATACCAAAGAATGGAAAGCTATCAGTTGTACATGAACTTGCATTTTCCAGAAGGACTGATTCCTCACCACTACATTGTAGAAAACCAAACTAATAGCAGAGCATCTTTTGATTGTTTCATTCAAACTTATACATCAACAAAAAAAAACTTCATATTCAACACTCTAGTTGCTTCTTCAGACTTTTTTAAGTACTCTCCTTATTGTGTACAAGAAAAAATTAGCACCTTCATAATCAAGATGTACCTAAATCTTGATACTTCTTCATTTAGATTATAATCACACTGAACCAAATTCAAAAAAAGGACATTTGGCATCCCAAAAATTTAAGAGCGGAGCATACAAGAATCATCTCTAGAGCAATATATACAAGGATGAACTAAAGCTTACACTGTATGCATTCCAGCCTGGAACTGATACCACATCCTGAGGTAGAATATAAGAAGCATAACTTGGGGGCCCTTGCCACCGTGGACTGGGGACAAAAGATGCCCTTGACCAGTTTGTAATTTCCTCCGAATATGACTGCTGACCAGGTGTAGTTGGCGAATGGATGGTAGAATAAACAGAGGATCCACCCATTGAAACCATCATATTAGTAGGTTGTGGATGGTGGAATTTACAAGTGATCCCAAACTTACATTGTCCAGTTCTTAAATAATAAGCACATTTGGCCTCATTCTGCGTGATAAAGAGGGAAGAAAAGACAAAAAATTATAGAATTTAACCTGGGGAAAGCACACCTCTGAAAACATTAATATCAACTTCACACAAATTCAGAAAACATCAATATCAACTTCACACATGTGATAAACTCTTCCATATCTGCTAGACTACAGCATGTCTAAGCATATAAACTAGGAAAAAGTGAAATATATATATTTTGCAGTTAAATAATGAGACATACATCCTATATCATTATAATACAGCCCCCTTTAAAGAAGAAAACAACTATTTTGCTTTTAATGTCAGTATACTTCCCCAAGAAAACAAACAGGTGGACAGAAACAAAAAGGAAAATGGGGAGACAATGATTTACTAGAGCTATTACAAATTAGTATTTGATATATACTAAAATGTGAGAGGAAATGAAAATTTGAACCTGGCGAAGTGGATAGCCCAATACGTTTAAAGAAACTCTTCCAGTAATTCCAGCCTTGTCACGAGGATGATGAAACTTGCATGTCAGTCCAAAGTTGCATGTTCCTGTCTTCAAGTAATACTGAAGAGTAATTCAAAAGATTATTATTATGTCCAACAAATACAGATAGAAGGGGAGAGTGTGTGAGAGTTTTTTTTTTTTTTTTTTGGGGGTTGGGGGCCAGGGGCTGGGGAAGGACACTCATAATGACACACAGCTGAGTATAGGTTCTACCTAGACTTTCTCGCACAATGAGGGGGAAATGTCAAGAAGAAAAAACCAGAAGAGCAGAGCGGGGGAAGACATAGAGGCTTCCATGTATCATCAAGATTATATTTTTGTTTACAGGAAGCACATATCATAACAAGCGCTTTCAAATTTCTGAAAGATATTAAGAATAAACACGTGCCTGGCATTCAGGTTGTCCTAGTCTTTCTGGGTATTCTCCTTTCATCCTTGCACTGGCAATCGCCTGATAATAAGAAAAATAATCAGATTAACCAAATAAATGATAAATATACACAAGTAATGGTAAAAGTAAGTTTATAATTTCTAGTGTTGCGTGGTACATAATGAAAAGTGTCATGTGAAAGAACAACCAAGATGTGTGTTCATCAACGAACATATTGCGAATGTGCTTCTTTCTTAAAGTCAGCATCTAAAGCCAAATTTTAAGACTTCGATCAGAATATGCAGAGAGGAGAATGCACATATATACAACCAAAAAAAATAAAAAAAACCAGCTCTTCATAATAAGGATTTTTTTCCCTTCTTTTTCATCAATATCCCAGTCTAAAAGACTAAGAATGCAAGACAACTTTCTTGCTTGCTTAAATTTCAACCAATGAGATAAGAGAAATAATGCAAAAATTAGGGGAAGGGAAAAAAAGCTGAAAAAAGGAGCATACTGTAATAATCTATCAGACTGTTACTTTTGACAACTAAATTATAAGAATATAAGGTTTAGGGCTTATAAATATGGTCAAAATGTATCAAATACCATCTCAGTAATATAATACACTTAAGACTTAATAATTTGTTCAAACATATTGTTACAAATACCAGCTTCCTGTAAGAGGGATGATTGAAACGACATTTTGCCCCAAATCTACAAAGACCTGTTCTGAAGTAATAAGAACAATCTGGTTCCCCAGGACGTTCAGGATAGGGCCCAGATTCCATAGTTTCACTTGTTTGAAAATTCATTTGCCACATTGCATCTGAAATAACATTAAACAACTAGTTGAGCACTTGCATCACAAAAATTTTCCAATATTAATACAACTTGTATTCCTCCTACCACCCTCACATGAACTCTATATTTCACATTTTTACCTACTCTAACCCCACTATCCTTCACACTAAATGAAAAGAAGCCCAAAACTACTATTGCATGCACATATCATATTTTACAGCAATTATTTTTTAAAGATATCATAAATGCACACAAATTTGAACTCATACTGATTATGGTATGGTACATGTCATAACTTTTTTGAAAAATGAATAACTTCATAATTTTCAAAGTTATTTTTCCACATGGCACACCATAATCAGTATGAGTGCAAATCTATTTGAAAAGGAGAAATTATTTATTACATTTGGAATATATAATGATGTGGTACTCCACACAAATAAAATTTGAGATTAGTGTAATAATTTTTTGAAAAACACAAATATCTAATATAATTATTAAAGTAATTAATTTGATTAATGGAGGGAGCATACTTTAGGAATAATGAATCACTTCTTCTTGAAAAGTTGAGCATCGCACATGCCTCCAAAAATTCAACCTGGAGCAAACAGATATAAAAACAACAAAAAGAAAGGCATTTTAATGCACAACTATGCAATATAAAACATAATGTTACAAGAAAAATAAATTGAAGAAGAATTTCTCTGTTTTTCACAATTTGAGAACTGAGAATTCACATACTCTGATAAACAACGTGAAAATCAATATAAGCTAAAAGATTCAAACCTTCAATTCTAGAGTCAGACTGAGAGGAAGCCTAAATAAATCAAAACCAAACTCATGAAAACAATACATCAGCACAACAAACACACACATATAGATAGGAAGAGAGCCTTCGAAGCCCCCAGATTATGAAATTGGTGCCGTGTAGTTATTTAGATTTAAAAATGTATTTTTTAGTCCCTTACCTTTAAGAAAATTTAGCAATTTAATAACATATAATATTATTTTAATGATTTCTTATTAAAATATTATTTTTACTATAATTGATTGAAAAACTATAAAACGAGTAAATAAAAAGAGTAAAAATAGATTTTAGTATAAAATTATTTAAGAAGAAAATCAACAATAATAATATTCTAACATAAAATTATTTAAATACATATTTTTATTTATTAAAAAACTCAATAAAATATTAAAATAAAAATAGTGATAATAACAAAACATGAAAACAAATATTTTGTGAAACTTTTTCATATTTACCGTTATTTTATTAATATAAAATGATCAAATTTTAATTGTATTTTATTACTTGACAAAAAATTAATATTTTAATAAAAAAAATCATTAAAATAATATTAATTATACTTAATTGGTCTATTTTCTCGACTAAAAATATCATTTTGAATCTGATCGACTAAACGCGCACTAAAATTTAATCTCGTTAAAATCTCGTTATCTTAACCACACTTTTCTCTATTTTTCTATATAAAATAATATATCAAGATATAATACATTACCTTAATTTTAGCGAACATGATTCTTTGTAGTTTATCACTACTACTAGGAGGTGTTTTTCATTATGGGATTATACTCCTACAAAATCATATTGCTTTCTCTTTTGTATTTATTTTATTTTAAAAAAATTTACATTAATCTTAAATATGATTAAAATAGAACTGCCTTTAAATTATTATATTATCAAAAATTTCATATTCTTTAGGACGTAGTTAAAAGCAGGCCATTATTAATATTCAAAAAGAGAAAAAGAAACAAAAACATGGCAATATCATCAGCAAATGAAAAATAAAAAAAATCGTATAGAAAAGCAAAAAAGAGACTAAAATTCAAAACAATATAAACCGAAATTAACAAAGATTCGTTTCCGATCATTGAACAAACATAATTTGTACAAAAGAGAGCTCAAGATGGAGGTGTTACTCGTTATTTTTGGAGTATATTACTCAACAATCATATTAATTTCTTGTTGAGTAAAATTTTATTGAGTTAAAATAATACATGGTAAACATAATAATGAATAATTTCTTGTCAAAACGAATCATGGAAATCATAAACGAAACGTCATTTTGAATTGGTTACGAAAACAATGACAGCGACAGAAAAAAACGTAAAAAGGAAAACCTCGGTTAAGAGATGATGATAAGTGAGGCAGCGTCGGTCACAGGGGAAAGAGACATCAGAATTCCAGCATTGAATTCCACAAAAAAGGGGTCACCACATAGTCACTGTAGTAAAATGGCCACCGGAATTCCCATTCCCCTTCTCTCTCAACTGTACCTTTTTCTCTCTACAACCCACAATTCTTCAACAATCACAAGCCTATAGAAAAAGAGAGAATTTCGAAGAAAGAGAAACAAAAATATTTTAAGGAAAGAGAGAAAGTGCGTGAGTTTTCTTACAGAGAAAGGAAAAAAGTGTGTTTTCTTTTTCCTAATTTTTTACTTTCGGGAGAGGTGGGGTTAGAGAGAGAAAGAGTGGTGTGTTCTCATCTCCACAAGAGGGAATAATAAGAACCAACCAACTAACCAAAGAGAACCATCCGTTCTCACTCAAGTCTCCACAGTCCACAAGAGGGAATAATAAGAACCAACCAACTAACCAAAGAGAACCATCCGTTCTCTCTCAAGTCTCCACAGTCAACTCTCAACTTCTGCTCCCTCTAAAACCGAAACGGACATCTACTACCTCCACACCCGCGTTTCTTAATCGCAAGCTATCCTAACGACGCCGTTTTTATCACTTTCTCGCGTGTCACGTTTGACGTCTCCTTTACTGCTCACTTTAGACTTTCGACTCGTGTGGGTGTGGCGGTCGGTGACTTTAGCTTATGGCCCAATGCATTTTTATTTTTTTGAGTCCTAGGCCCAATATTTATTATTATTAATTTTTGGAAATCCGTTTATTACTTCAATCTTTTAAAGTAAACATTTATATTTAGATTTTTTTTTTAAATTATCGTTAATTTTTATAAAAACTCATAATTTATTTTATAATCTCGATAAAATATAATTAAAGTAATATCTCATCCGGATTCGTTAAAAGTAAGGTAATATATTATATTCAAAAATAAAAATAACGAGTTATATATTATATTATATTAAAAATAACGAGTTATATATAAATTTATTATATTATAAATTTTTTAAAATAAATATAATATATTAAATAAAAATATACAACGATTGTGAAATTCATACAAATATTTTCTCATCACGAAGAAAAAAATAAGGCCCAACCACCGTCTGACTCTACAAACTTATGCAAGGTTGTCTAACATCAAGGTCATGATTCTACCTTGTCCTTGCCGGTGCCGACAAGGCGTTCTTTCCCAACCACAGCTACCATCCCAATTGCAGCCGCTATCGCCACCTACACAACCAGCGTCGACAGTTACCTGCCTTCCCACTTCTCATATCTAACCACAAGAATTAAACAACTCAAGCAAATAACATCCATCTCTAGATCACAGTGGAGTGAGAAAGAGTATCAAAGGAATTTCATATATGACATTAATGGAGATAGCTCATGTTGGAATGATTATCAAAGCTCGAGCCGTCTCTCCCGGAGCTATTATAAGAAGGTTCGTGAAGGTGATATCAAGAAAGGTCATCGACGGAGAGGATCAAATTTGTAGATCCAAAGGTGAATTAATTAAATTATGTATACATGGTTTAGGGTTAAATAACGGTGATATATGATAGTTAAATGGAGGACAAAAAAGTAAAATTAAATGCTAAAAACGTTGCAGTAGCGCCATTTAGAAAGAAAGAAAAAAATGAATAGAATGTCAAATGTAGTGCTATGTTGGAAAATGAACACAGTTTTTCTAGTTGACTTGGATTAAACATGTATTTTAATGAAGTAATAATGTGCACATTATTCTCATTATTCTGGGTCAAGTATAGGTCCCATAATTTAATGAAGTTAATACAATTAGTTTAATTAATCGTATAATCTAAGTTTTCTCGCACTTTTTAAGATATCAGAAAAGGTGCAAAAATTGTTCTAATTCAACAGAAAAGTACGGAAAACAATCAAATAAAAAATTACCCCTAAAATCGCATTTTACTTTTTATCATGATTTAAAGGAGAAAATTAAATTTAAACTAAATTGACTAATTATTAAAACTTATATAACTTTAACTTGAAATTTTTGATACTAAATTGTTAATTTTTAAAAATAATAAGACCATAACTGCTATCCATCCTATTTTAATTGTTTTTTTTTCTTTTTAGAATGTATGATTTTTCTTAAGACAAATAGATAAATGATTGGTAGGATGAAATTTAATGATACTTTGGGTGAAATTTTAGTTATTTTGTTTTAAATATATTAATTATTTTTTTAAATGATATATTTTTTAATATTATATTTTTATATTTATTATTTGGTCATATGAACCGACCTAAAGATCGGATCTGGTAAATTATCTGAACTAAGTCCACTTTAAAATAGAAAATGAAGTACCCTAGAGATCCTACTTAACGGTAACTCAAGCTTGTGGACAGTACGAGTAAAACTTGGTCTGGATCTTTGACATATTTTACTTTGGGTTAATTATGTTCTTCTAACACGCAGTTACATATACACATTGTATAATTGACACTTGTATTTATAAATGTGCTATAAATAGTTAGATCCTTCATAAGGATCCACACATTCAGCCTATTATATCAACTTTTTTCTAATCTCTCTCTATAAAGCATTAAGTCTCAACATTTTGGCACCCACCTAGTCCAGATGATACCAATTTCTATGAATCTGTGGCTAAAAGGGTTAGATCATAGGTTCAAAGCTGTAGAGGTGCTAAAGAAATTCTTTTCTAATTCACCACTCGTCTACTTGTATATCTTGCGAGAATACCTGTGGTGGTGTGTGGTGATGAAGAGCCTAAGGGATATATATCTTTAGCAAAAAAAGACATCTTTTGATGTTTGTATCGCGCCTAGTTCAACAGAGGGCACAAGGCATCTCGAGATATTCACGTGGGACTTAGGGAGTTCTGACGTTGATGCTCAAACTAGTTCCTGATTAGTAGGACAATCATACCCTTACACGTATTTGTTTTGCTCTCCCCAGCTCTCAAACCCAAGACTTAACCCTTAAGAATATGGTCATCCTACTAGTTAGAAACTAGTTTGAGCATTAACGTTGAAACTCTCTAAGTTTTATGTGGATATCCCGAGATGTCTTGTGTCTTTCACAAATATTTATATTTTTTTAGGATTTATATGTAAAAAAACTTAAACTTTTATAATTAAATTATATAATTTAAAATTTAAAAAAATTATGTAAAATAGAGTTTAAAAAGTATCAAAATATTCGAGTCATGCCTCACGTATTTTGGTAGTTTTTAACCACCTTTTTTATTTCTAAAGAAATAAACAGTCTAGACATTTAAGTTCTTTAAAAATTACAATTTAGGAAGAAAAAAAAAAGTGACAAATCATATTATTAATTCTTTTTTTAAAGCATATAGAGAAAAAAAAATCTTTATTTTTCAAATTAAAATTAAAATAATTTATAAGGCTTAACTCCCCATCCGATGATTAAATTTATTGACACTTATGTTTAATACATCAGGGTTTTACAGATCTTATAATATTTTATTTAATACAATTTAATTTTTTTAATACAAAATATAATTTTTGTACTAAATTGTCAAATGTTATCACGTAACCTGCACATGCACAACATTTGGAGGGTAACTTTGACATTTCAAATAAATTGAACACAAAAAAATAAAATTAACTAAAAATGACGGTTAATAATCAGCTGACCCATATTCACTAACCCCTCGACATTACTCACCCAAATCCCTAACACCTCCTCCTCTGTTCAGCGTCCTCCATTGATATGGTTGGATCTCTGTTAATTAATAATGAAATACGATTAGGCTATGTTCCACTCAAGTCCAATGTAATGTACTTGCTTGTGCTATCCTATGCAACATATGTATTATAATTATGATCAGTATCATGATAACCCTTGAAAGTCTCAGCAAGCACTTTTATCAGTCAATGGGGGACGCTGAACAAAGGAGGGGTTAGATATTTGGGTGAGTGAGGTCGAGGGCTTAGGGAATCTGGGTCAGCTGTTTATTAAGCGTCGTTTTTAATTTTTTTTTTTCAATTTATTTAAAATACCGAAATTTCCCTTTAAATGTTGTGCATATGGAGGTCACGTGGTGTGGTTGCATTTGAAAATTTTGTTTTAAAAAATACCATTTAAACAAATGTTCTTAATTATAGGAATTATCTCAAAAAATTATATGATTGAAATATATTAAACTAAAATTTCATGTTTAATATGCTTGTGTCTAAGAAATGAGTTTGAATTTGAAAGAATCTCAAAATCTCATCACTCACGAAAATGGATCTATAAAACAATAAAAATACTATTTGTTATAATTTTATAATAAATTATAATTTTTATTTTAGTCAAAAGAAAAAAATTGTAAAAATTATAAATATTATTTAATTTTATAGATAAAATATTTACATGTAAATTTATTTTTAAGTTCGTTATCAAATCTATCAAATAAAGTAAAAAAATTATAATTTTAAATAGTTATATTTCAGATATATCTTTTATAAATATGATACATATGATTGTACTCATGCATTAATAACATATGGTTATAAATCTTGAATTATTTTTATACTAAAATATTTATTTAAACTCGAATCAATTTATGAAATTATCAATATAAATTCCTTAAATGTGTTTAAATATTTTAAAGACATTTCTTAAAAATAATATTTTTATATTATTAAGAATTTTGAATAATTAAATCTAAAATAATATAATATTATTTTTTATTTTACTAATATAATATATATATAATAATTACATAAAAAATTGAAATATAAGAGAAATAAATAAATTGATTAATATAAAATTGATATTGTATTATATGTATTTATTAGTAAATTTATTTGGTATTTTTTTTATATAGCTTCTTCTTATTTAGATTTTTACATATTTTGATTGAAAATTTTTATGTGTAATCATAATTATTTGATTTGATTATTAAATTTTAAAGAAGTTATTTTTATTAAACTTATGCTTCTTTTTTTATTTTTGCTTTAGAATGTGCTAGTTACTTTAATTTAAGTAACATATGTTTTGAATCACTTAATTAAAATTATTCATTATTAAATTCATTATAGAAGTATAATTGTATTTTTGTATTGATTATTTTATAATTGATTCGTGAACGTATATGATTTACAAGAAATTTATTGGAACATTAGTCTAGATACCACTCATGCTAATACTAGAAACTATGAAAATAAAACAGAGATTCATAAATAAAGTACATTAGGGTAGTATCTTAAAGATGGTAACGTAAGATTAAGTTTGTATTTAAATATTTAATTTTCATAATCGAAAGTTAAGTATTTCGGTAGATCGATGATTTTTCTCTTAAATCATGATTGTAATATAGATTTTTTCTTTTTAAAAATATCGTATTTTATTATTTTATTTTTGTATTTTAATCTTTGAGGTAATTACATACTTAATCGATTTATTTAAGTTATTAAATTATAAATATATAAAAATTAAAATTATTTATTCAACCATTAATTTAATTAATATCTTAATTTATAAATTTTTAATTAAACAGGGAGATGAAACTTAAAGTGTCATTTAAAAAATAAAAAATAATGGGATCATTCTGCGATCTTCCCCGCACCGCACTTTGTATTACCCTTTTTTCTCCTAATAGTTTACCTTGTTTTCTATTAATACAGTAACCTTATATGTTCAACAAAAAAAAAAAAAAAAAATCTCCGTCCTAATTCGGCTTTTGGAGGATCTTCGCCCGCAGCAAGATCTCTCTCTCATATCTCTGTTTGTATGCGAAGATCTCAGCAAAGTACTATACTCTGAGATTTCGTATACTACCATTAAAGGTATATCTTTTAGATCTCTATTCAACTCCAGAAGCAGATCCACTTTATTTTATTGTCTCTCATAATTTCTTGTCACTTTTTTCATTTTTGTGTTACTCCATGGTCTAGGATTCAATAATTGCCAAAATGGGTTTGGGCTTAAGAGTACCCAGAAGAATCAATTTCCATTTCTTTACCTTTATTCTTCTCTTCCACTTCATTGTCTCTGCTCAGGTATTTATCTCTTTCTATATCTTTCTTTTTAAAATTTTGTGTTGTACATGCCGAAAATATTTTTATTTACAATTCGCTTAATGTTCAAGCATGTTGTAGGATGCCATGGTTGAAACAGAGAGGGAATTGTCTGGTGGATCCGTAGATCTGGGCCGCCGTAGTAAGGTAAGTGTTATTGCATGTCTCTGTTGATAACCTTAGCTGTTTGTATTTTTAATAAGATTTAGGTGAAATGAAGATAAATGTATTAGGTTTGATGATTTATCATTTTTCTTAATTTTCTGTACCTTCATTAATTACTGTGGTCGTTTGGAATCTGGATTAAGAAAATAAAAGGATAATTAACTTTTGAATGGGATTTATTTGATGTAATTTGTTGCTGGAAAGCTCTTATACTTATATATGGTAATGTTTTTTTGAAAGACTTCACATTCCCATAAGGTGCAAACACCCTGAATGAGTGATGGTTCACGGTTTAAAACTTTTTATAACAAGATTATTTGTAACATTTCTTTAGTGATTCAGGGTTTCAAACCTTTTTTTCTCCTGTTGATTGGCTAAAACGCTGTTGTACATAGTTGAATGCAGTAAATTTTCTTTGCAATGGTCTTATTATAATTTATAAGTATGAAAGAATTTTTTTTATGCAGGTTAAATTGGGTGACCTAGAGAAGATTATTGGAGACAAGCTTGACCCTGATGCTCTTGATTTTGCTATCAACTTGGACTCTGGTCTTGGAGTTTTTGATGCATTTTTTGCAAGTTTTTCAATGATTTTAGTCAGTGAGGTTTGTGATTAATAATTGTCAGCATAATTTTTGATGTTTTTCTTCAGTTACTAATAGCTTGCTATAGTTCTTACATGATTTGTACTAATATCTCAAAGTATAATATAACATATTTGGATAAAGATTAGCCAAGAGAGTGAATAATTTTATCTCTCTATTGCTCTGGTTTTTGGGGTTATAGTGATCATAGAGATAAAGTGATAAATAAGCCATGTAGCTTAATTTACATAACTAGTTTATGGTAGATTATGTTAATTTACGAGATGTGGCTCTAAATTCTTTTTGTTTACAATGATTCTACTAGATTGGAGATGAGACATTTATTATAGCAGCTCTTATGGCTATGCGGCATCCCAAGTCAATTGTTTTATCTGGGGCACTTGCTGCCTTGGTTGTAATGACAGTAAGTGATCTAATATTTATTGTTCCCTCTTTTAATAACAATCGTCCTATTCTTTTGTCTCCTATTTAATTGCCTGCTCACGTTCCATGCTCCTTAAAAACTGCACTTACATTTTTTTTCTTCTCGTAATATTTTCAAATGACTAGAGCCAGCTAATTGCTAGTCCTCTTGTTCATCATGAGATTATGCCTTTTCCATGCAGGTACTATCTACTGCACTTGGTAGGATTGTGCCAAATTTGATATCAAGGAAGCATACAAATAGTGCTGCTACTGGTATATCACTATTTCTAAAATCTTTTCTTGGTCCTGCTTTAAGATTTGGATTTTTGTTGTAGTCTCTTTATTGTGCGGTTCAATTTCTTTACAATTATTCACTACCAATCTACAATTTGGGTGAGCATTATATATAACTAAGGTCCTGTGGTTTCCTTTGGTTGTCAGTACTCTATGCATTTTTTGGCTTGCGGCTTCTTTACATAGCTTGGAAATCAGATCCAAAAACTTCCCAAAAAAAAGAAATTGAAGAGGTATTTCTTCTTCACCCTACCACACTTCCAAAATTTTCAAAGTTAAACTCATTGATTTTCATGAACTCTGTGATAAGCATATGGAAAACTTGAGTTGTTTGCAATTCATTATTTTCTGCACTCACTATGGTGGATTTGAGACGTCCCAAGGGAAGAGATCTTTTGATGAAACCATAATATGCATCTAGGCTTATTCTGGGCGTCTTTGTAGACATTCAAATTTTTGTAGCTCATGAAATCTGAATGCTAATCATTTACGTTTAGCTTTCATTCCCTGCGATGATGGTGGTAATTATTGTGTTATTGACTTATACACCCACGTTTTTTGCAATATCAATTTTCCTTTTAAAGCTTTATAACCAATTGTACAGTTGTTAAAGTGGGTATATGAGTGGAAGTATAAAGAAAAAGAAAATATTGAATATTTGCTAAAAAGTATGTAGGGTAATATACATAATATGCACAAACCATTATTTTTGTGGATTGTATTTGGTGACTTCGACAGCATGACATGTACCTGTAAGGTTTCTATCCTTATTTTTCTTAAATGATATGGTGTTATTTTATATTATGGTGTAGCGTACTTATCCTGAGTTATTTTAAACACCTGCAAACTAGGTAGAGGAGAAACTTGAGTCTGGACAAGGGAAGACACCCTTCCGCCGCTTCTTTTCCAGATTTTGCACTCCAATATTTTTGGAGGTATGCTCCTAATTAACTTTTAGCTCCTTGACACAAAAAGAATAATTATTTTTCTTCTTCTGCTCCCCCTCCCTCCATAGCAATTGGCATTGCTATTCTGTGGCTGTAATGTCAGTAACTTACTGGTGTACTTGGACTTTGTCTTTTTTCTCATTCTTTTTCTTAATCTAACCAATACAACTAAAATCATTCTGCTTTGATCTTTGCAGTCGTTTATCTTAACATTCCTAGCCGAGTGGGGGGATCGTAGCCAAATAGCAACAATTGCTGTAAGCATATATACTCTTTCCTCTTTTACTATATGATGGCCCATTCAGCACTTAGTGAACTGCTAATTACTGTTATGCCAACCTTTTGATAGGGGAGTGGGGTCTTGAATTGAACTCTCTCTTCTACCCTCATTATTTCTGATTAGAAGAATATGTTTCTTGCTCCCGAACCTCCCATAAAAACTTCTCTTTTTGATCCAATTGTTTGTTTTTTTCCTCATATTTTCCAAAAGAAGATAGCCTTCAGGCGTAATTTCAAATAGTACGTATTTCTCTTATTCTTTTTTAATGACAATTAAGTTTCATCCTGCAGCTGGCAACACACAAAAATGCAATTGGAGTTGCTATTGGGGCAATAATAGGGCACACCATCTGCACGTCAGTGGCTGTGGTTGGGGGAAGCATGCTGGCATCAAAGATTTCACAACGCACAGTTGCTACAGTTGGAGGCTTGCTTTTTCTCGGGTTTTCCTTGTCATCGTATTTCTATCCTCCCTTGTAATTGTAAGTGTGATATTGTAGTCTAACCTCACTCGTAGGAACATCAATGCTCTCTACTTCAATATTAGTGGTTTCCCCCTTCCCCCTTTTAAATTTTTGCTTCTCTACCTGTTTGTATGTTCATAGATAACATTGCAAATTTGCAACCAACTGTTTATGTACTAGTTCAATGTGTTAATTCATTCTTGAAATGTCAATTTATAGAAATTTGTTTATATGATATTTTTTAGGCTTTAATTTTTTTGCTTATACCTTTCAATTTATATGGTAAAGGGCACCACTAATCCATTATTTTGCTCTTTAAAATCAAGTGTTTTTCTTTTTTGTAAATAAAGGTTAAACGATATTGATGCAAGTCGAACCTAACTTGAAATGGTATGAGAGGGGGTGTTATCTGTCATACTAGGTGAAACACTCTTGAAAGTGAAGTTATATGGGATTTACATGCCACTATTTTTTACCAAAATTTTATGTGCTTCTCCTTAGCAAGAAAGAGACTAAAGTGCTACGTATATTAAATACCAAGCATAATATTCAGGAAAACTCTGCACCTAATTATCTTTTGGTAAATAAGTTAGACTATGACAATAACAATAAATAACTCATTTAGTATTTTAGTTTTAGAAAAATGTATTATTTTAATATTTTATATTAAAATATTATTTCAAAAAAATAATATTTTAATTAAAAGGTCATTAAAATATATATTTTTGTCCTATTTTTTTTTTAAATTCAAAGGTTTAAATAACGTCAATTATAATAATGTAAGGATCACATGAAACAAATGAACTCTAAGTAACCTGTTGGATCCCCCTCCCTCTTTAAAAGTTTTAAGATTTGTTTATTATAAAAAGTTTCGTATTCCATGAGTGCTACTGTAAGTTTGACAATCAATTTTGACAACCACATATTTCCCTTTTGATTAATCTATTGAGATATGGGTCTTAGCGAGTAGACAGCAGAAGTATAACCTCCATCAACAACAAGATCATGACCAGTTATGAAGCTAGATTCATCCTCACTAGCCAAAAATAGTGCAGCTTGAGCCACATCTTCCATTCTTCCACTTCTTCCATACAACAAACTAGCATTTTCACCAACAATTTTACTCACATCTTCAGGCTTCACATCATTTCCAAGAAACAATCTATAAGAGCCCAACAACATTTCTGAAGGAACCCCATGTGGTGATATACAATTCACACGAATCCCATGTGCTCCTAATTCTAAAGCAGTTGTTTTCACCAATGAATTAATAGCTCCCTTTGCCATTGTATAAGGGTGTGATGCTAAACCTCCCAAAATAGTCGCTATACTTGATATGCAAATTATACTTCCACCTTTCTGCCCTTTTATCATAGCCTTTGAAGCATATTTCATTCCATGTATATACCCATAAAGGTTTACAGAGAAAGTTTGTTTCACTTTGTTCATGTCTAGATTTGCAATTCCAAATGCTATGCCTGGAATACCAGCATTGTTGAGCATTATGTCTAATTGCCCTTTCCATTTCAAAGCAAGCTCAATTGTAGATTCTACATCGGATTCTTTTGTTACATCACAGTGTATGTAACGCCCTCCAATTGAATCAGCTAGTGTTGTTCCAAGATTATCTAAAATGTCGGCAATAACAACATGGGCTCCGTTTTCAGCAAAATGTTTGGCCGTGGTTGCTCCGATTCCTCTTGCTCCACCAGTTATAATTGCCACTTTGTTCATTAACCTGCTAGAGTTCAAGCTTGAAACAAAAAAACATTAGTCATTCCACGGGTGGATGTATACACAGCTGAAGGGCCCGATGCATCCCTTAACTTTTTTAATAAATAAAATTTCAGGTGATATATTTATAAAATTATAGACAAATTATTTGTATAAAATAAAATTAAACTTCACTTATATTTTACATTTTAGACTTTTAATACTCAATATATCATTATAATTCAATAATTTAAATATATTTTTATTAAATAAAATAACTAATATTATTTTTTATTGTGTATATGATATCCCTTCAAGATGCAAATCCTAAATCCTTAGTTCATGGAATGTTTTTATTTTTTTTTCCCTTTCTTTCTTTCTTTCTTTCTTTCTTACTTATAAACAAATTTTCTATTTAACTTCAACCAAAATTTATGCCCTATTGAAAGGCTCGGTAGGATTAACCTCTTAGCAGGAAGGGTCTGGATATCATTGTTGATGAAGGTAGCTGCTGACTCCATTTTGCTCTCTTCCATGTCCTTTTTTTAGCAATGGTAGCACGTACGTACGTATATACGCATGATATGATGATACAATGCTCAATGATGAAGAAACCACAACGTTTGAACAATTATGTTATTAAAGATTGAGCTCGTAAGGTTAAAAGAAAATAAAGGGTACTAGTTCTTTTTCATTAGATTAAATTTGGTAGTCACATTCTTTTGATTCCTTGATTAGTTGATTACACAACTACTTCCCAACAGTAAAAAGGCAGGCAATATTCCATGAGCCAACCGTTTTGATATATATATATATATATTCATTTCTTTTTTTGATTTTGCCACAAATTTCCATCACTCTCTAAAAAAAATTTTAGACTAAATTGACCATATATATATTTTGGCCTTTTTTTAAAGCCTCCCTAAAAATTCAATATTTACTCAAACCTTCCTTGCATGACTTCTTTAATATCTGTTACCATGTTATGTCAGAGACCAAGGAAAGAAAGAATGAGAGAAAACATCAAAGATATTGATACATGAGAAATTATGTTTATCTTAATTTTTTATTTTTATAAAAATAAAAAGAAATATAAAAAATAAAGACAATATCAACTATTGATATTAACGGTGAGCGAACAATATAATATATCTAAGATTTTTTTGCTTATAACAACGTAAATTTGTATTTATGAAGGTTATTTTTACTTAATTATAGAGTTGATTTTTTAATTATTATATAAAATTAGAATTTTATTTAATTATTATATCATATATAATGTTTAAACAATGAAAGGCAACTGATTAAATATAAATAAAATATAATAAAGAAATTTTAAAAGCATCCAAAGTCATAATCTTACCCATCACTTTAACATTTTAATAATACATTTAATGTGTAATGATAAAATTGTCTTTTATATTCACATTTAACAACGTTGCTAAGAAATCTAAACAATATATATATTCCAAAACTGGCTCTGAGCCCCTAACTCTTCCCAATTCAAAATCACAACATATCCAAAGCACCATCATTGCTCTTGCTCGTCATTGCTGTCCTCCTCTATTTCTACTACCTTCGTTCTTCACTCGACTTAGATATTATACCATTTTTATAGTAGTTTGTTAGAAGCCTACTATTCCTATTTGAAGAGTTTCGATAGGAGATTATCAAATCTATGGAAGAACTCGAGAATTAGTTGGAATTAATTGGATGCAACCAACACCGAAAGTAAGAAAGTAATAAAGATTCAAGACCATTTTCATCATAATTATGTCTATTTTTAATCTTTATAATTTTTTTTGTTTTGTATAAATTAGATTGTAAACACTCATTCATTAAGTGAATTAAACCATTTCTTACATGGTATCAGAGCTTAGGAATAAGTTCTTCGAAAACCAAGATACGATTTGTTTTTCTTCCAAATTTTTTGTTTCTTTTCAAAATTAATTTCGAATCACATCCACAATCTCAAATTCATCCTATTATAATCTCTAAAAAATTTCAAGCAATATGTAATTCTTTTTAAGTCAAGAAGACCACCCATACGGCCACAAGCGCTTTGCCGGAGTCCCACTCGCCTACATGTGCGCTCTTTGAAGAAGATGAAGCAAACTAAATTCCGTTCAATAAAACTAGACGACACAAATGACACGCCGTTCAAAAAACGACAAATTGTTAGTCGGTTAAGTCACTTTCCGGCTGGTTCTCCAATTGAAATTTACGGTTCTAGAATCCTTAATCCATTTCCTATAAAATATAGCCCATTTCAATTCATTATTTTTCCATCAATAGTTATTATTGTCTAGAACACACTAAATCTTATCCCGTTTTTTTTTTCACTCAACAATCATGTTTGAAACTACCAATACCAACCCCACTGTACCAAAATGGTATGATAATCCTAGCCATTCATTATACCTACACCAATCAGAACAACTGAGGCAAAAATAAAGATAGATTTATTGATGGCACAATCATATTTGGAGTCATGCGATGCTTATGGCACTCACCACCAAAAATAAAGATAGATTTATTGATGGCATAATCACGAGGCCACCAGTAAACTCTGAGGCAAACACCAAAAAATGGACTCGCTGCAACATTCTTATCAAAGGATGGATTCTCAATACCATACTGCCTAAAATTACAGAAAGTTCCATGTATAATGATACCGCATATGAGTTATAAGAAGAATTGAAGGAATGTTTTTCACACACCAATATCATGCACCTATTTCAAATCGAGCAAGAGATCCATGACTACATACAAGAAGCTATGAGCATTAGATAATAGTACACCAAGTTGAAAAGCCTATGAGATACTAGAGATGCACTATGTCCCATTCCACATTGTGGAGGAAACACCGGAAATGAACTACATGAATACCAACAAAAGTAACAAATCATAAAGTTCTTCATAGGGCTTAACGTAGTTTACACAACAACATGATGAAAAATCTTGCTCATGGAACCTTTACCTACAGTAAATAAGGTATACTCACTTATTGTTTAAGATGAAAAGCAGAGAGTTGTCAACATACAAAATGTAGGAAGGATGCCAGAAGCTGTCACACTTATCGCCAAGGATAATCGTTCACAATATCCTTATCAGAATTATCCACCAAGGAACTCACATCTCAAGTGCAATTGATGCAACAATATCGGCCACAATTCTAAAAGCTGTCGAAATCACCTCAAATGTGATTTCTGTGGTTTCAATAGACATACCATCAACATATGTCGAAAGAAAAAGGGATTCAAGACAAGAAAAATGTAAGTTATGACCTCCCCTCCAAAGCTCACCATACTAACCTTTAGGCAAGCAGTTCCGACACAAGGATACCATCCTACAACCTTACATTTGCCCAATATTATGAGCTTCTTACACTTCTCAATCAAGCCAAATCAGGTAGCATGGCAAGTCAAGTTACCACTCATTCAGGTAACACATTATATGCGAGTGTTTTCCATTCATAAACCCATTAGATTTTTTATGCATGGACAACTAATCATATGGTCTGTTCCCAAAGCCTTATGAGCTCCAGCATTCCAGTCATTAATCGACATGTGCATTTACTTGATCATTTTTTTGCCCGTGTCACACATATCTACACCGTACATTTCTCTAATAATTTCATACTCCATAATGTCTTATGTGTTACCTCATTCAAATTAAACTTGATTTTAGTAGCTAAACTCACTAAAACTTCATTTTATCATGCCACCTTCACTAATAATGGGTGCTTTGTTTAGGAAAAATGCTCAAGGAAGATGATTAGGATAGGAACTGTGAAAGTAGGACTCTACTACCTCACTATTAGAAAAAGGCTGGATGTTTCTCCATTTCAAATACTGCTCCAACCAACCCTTATCTCTAGCATCAACAACTTAGTCATTTATCTGATAAAAATTTGAGTGTACTTTCTCTTTCCATCAATATACCCTTTTGTAATATTTGTCTACTAGCTAAGCAAACTCATAATAAATTTCCTTTAAGTTCTATCAATATAAGATCACCTTTTGAACTAATTCATGTTGATATTTGGGAAGGATATCACATTCCAGAGCACATTATTTTCTCACTATTATTGATGACTACTCAAAAAGCACATGAGTCTATCTCTTAAACACTAAATCTGATGCATGTACATTTCTCACCACCTTCATTAATCTTGTTGAAACACAATTTGCATCTCGAGTTAAAATCATTCGTAGTGATAATTGATGAGTGCTCAAAAAATAATAAATTACCATGATTTTATGTAAGTTAATTGATTAAAAATATATATATTTATATGATTTTATCATATATTTATATAAATTTGTCTTTTCGGAATCACTGGTATTTTTATTGTTTTTCAGGTATTTTCGCTTAAAAAGTAACTTAAAGACTCAAAGAAAAATACGAGAGGCATTACATCGCAAATATATCCATAAATTAAATGAGGAAAGGTCAACAAATATGGAAAAATTGGACAAAATGGGTCAAAAATGAGAAAATTGCGCATGCAGCGTGCCCGGCCGTGCGCGCTTGCACCTAGTCCGCGTGCGTCGCTGCACTCATTTGCCCCACATCAACATGACATCAGCAATGATGTCATCATTCACTACTCCGCATTTTCACCATTTTTAATCATTTTTCACCCACTTTTTCTTCCCCTCATCACCTATAAATACCTCAATTCTCTTCACTTCATACCACACCTAAAAACACATATTCTCTTCTCTTTCTTTCTTTCCATTTCTTAGTTTTTTTGTTTTTCTTATTTTTTAGTCTTTTCTTGGTTAGTTTTTCTTAGTTTTAGAGTTCTTTTCTTTTTGAGAAGAATTAATTATGTTTTTGTAATTTATTTGCTTTTTGATTCAATAAATAGAAGTGCAAATTCTGTTTGGAGGTTTTCTACCAACATAATTAGCATCAAAGTACTGTAAGAATTTTATTTTCTTTATAGCTATTTTTTATGCTTTATTCTTACATGTTATATTTAATTTGTCTGTGATTAAATTTAACTTTGATGGCTGTTTGTAAACATGATATAATAATAACGTTGTTATGCTTGCGAAATATTAAATAGGTAAAATCTCTAAAATGAATTGATTTTATTTTTATTCAAGATTTTATATTAAGAATGTTAGAAAGAAATATATTATTTTTCATTACAAACTTAAATCTAAAAATTAGATTTTAAAGTTTTGTTATCCGGTCTGATTTAGAGTAGTGTTCTTTTATTTGTTGGTACAATCGCTCGGTAGTTAGAGTGAAACTTTATTGCAAAATTTTTTATAAGAATTATTATGTGAAGATGTATTGACAACATGTTTTTAGTAGTAGTTTTAAAACTTGAAAGTTAGTACTCGAATAATTAAATTCTTAGGTTTAATTTGGACACCTTGAATAAAGTTTAAACTGTTTAACCTCACCAAATGTGGTATTTAAATTGTTCATTTTCAATCTCTGAGAAAAATGAATTAATTTAATTAACCAAATTAGTTATCAACCCCATCGATAGGTGTTAATTGATTTGTTTAGTTAACAAAGAATATATAACCTCGCCAAAGGTGGTATTCATATAAAAAAGAAAGAATCAATAAATATCAATTTATATATTTAATAACCTAAATAATATGAGCAAGCATAATTAACTTAGTTATTATATCCATAAATACTTTACTATTATAAAAGATAAAATTTTTATAGATATTTATTGAATCTTTATCTGTATCTATGTTTATTTTTATGTTATTAGATTAGAAATACCAAAAACCCAAATATCGTGACACGATGTTTAGGATTTAATTTCATTTTTAAAATTTTAAATAATAAATTAAAAATCATATATATTCCTTCATTAGATCGACCTTGTGAGTATACTTATCATTTTCTATGAAATGATTCGTGCACTTGCGAGAGTTTTATAAATATAAAACCAAAGTATTGGTATGATCGACGATGCCGGTTTTGCTCATCAAGTTTTTGGCATCGTTGCCGGAAAAAAAATAGCGTTTTTAAATTATTTATCAAAATTTTAAAAACTTTTTGTGCTGTAAATAATTGTGATTTTTTTTAGTTAAAAAAAACAAAAAAAATTCAAATTTCAAATTTCATAAGAAATTAAAAAAAAATTAAATTCTAAATTAAAAAAATAATAATAATAATTATAGCATGAATAGTAAAATATTTTTGAAATTTGAAGTAAAAAAAATTACCGTTTATGTATAGTAAAACAATAATAATAACAAAAAAACAAAAATATTAATAAAAATTGAAATAATTAAAAAAAAACTTACCATTCATGAATAGTAAAAAAAATAATAAAAACAAAAAAAAATTAATAAAAATTGAAATAATTTTTTTTCTCTCATTTAAAAAAATAATTTCAAATTTCATAATAAATAAATAATTTTTTAACAATTTTAAATTAATAAAAAATAATAATAATAATAATTATAACGTGAATAATAAAATAATTTTGAAATTTGAAGTAAAAACAATTTTTATAAATTTTAAATAAAAATAATAATAAATTAAAAAAGCATGAAATAATGTTTTTATTTAATTATTTAAAAAAAATAAAAAAATTTAAACGTTATTTTATTTAAATAAATAAATAAAGAAATAATAAAATTAAAAAATTAAAAAAAAAATTAAATTTTCATTTAATTTTAAGTTTGTTTATTTAATTTTTCAATTTTTTGTTTTTTTTGTTTAATTTTTAATTTTTAATTTTTTCCTTTTTTTAATTTTAATTTTAATTTTTTTTCTTTATTTTTGGTTTTATTTTTAATTTAATTTTTTTTCCTTTAATTATGTTTAATTTTAATTTTCATTTAACTTAATTAACTTAGATTTTTACTAATTTAATTTTCGTTTAACTTAATTAACTTAGTTTTTTTACTAACATAATTAACTTAATTAACTTAAATTTTTACTTAACTTAACTTAATTAACTTAATTTTAATAGCATAAAAAGTAAAGATCTAAGTGAGTTGTGTCTAGAAGACTAGTTTTTGGAATCCTTTGTGCCACTAGTCTTTCTTGGAAACATTATTCTGTCTAGAATGATGGTTTTTAAGGAGCCTTTGCACCACCATTTTTCTTGGGAGCACTCTTGGTTAATACTGATTATGTTATTTTAACTTAAAAAATAATAATAAAGAATAAAAAAAATCTGAAACTATCTCCAAAATTATAAAGTTTTAATTACAATCTAAGGAGTTAGTTGCTTTGCTTGATCTAGGTACAATTGTATTTTGATGCCTTAATTATTTGATTTGCACCTAGAGGTGGGTTATCTAAAACCCTCAAACATGCCTCAAGTTTTAAGTACATAAAAATTTGAAAATCAATAGGTCATGACTGAAAAAGTATAGGTAGATAATATTGTCTTACCTGTAGGTTTGATTGACTCAATGATGTGGGAAAATTGAGTTTACTTAAAATGAAATCCTAAACTTTCGTTTTGCTAAGACGTTAAACTAAGCGTTGGATGAGAGACAACCCATCATTTTAGGTAATTTTATTTATTTAATTTCTATTATTTATTTTAGTTTAATTACATGTGAATAATTTTTAAATTGTTAAAACTAAAAATATTTGTTCAGATGTTAAAAGTTCATAGTAATCTGTCTATGTGCACTTCAATGAATATGATTGATGTACCTGCATTTCTCCATCACTACTGGCAACATTCTCAGGAAATAGGTAATATTTCTTCTTTTTTCTCTTTATCTTTAATTTACAGTTGTTACATTTAAGATAATATAAGTTCTAGGTTGAGGGTGGTGAAAAGTTATCATGCTTAATTTAAAAAAAAAGATTTAAAAATAAAAAAAAAAAACAATTAAAAAATAAAAATAATAATAATTTTTTTCTTTTTTATGTTCACATTTTCATTTTTATTGTGTTTAGTTTTATTTTCTTTGTGTGGTTTAGTAACTTTTGGAATTTTAGAATTAGCTTTAAAAATTCTCACAAAAATTTATCATTTCTTTAAATCAAATTTAAGTAAATAGTTAAGTCTTTTGTACTGTTAGATTAATTTTTAAAAACATATCATGAAATATTTTGTAATTGTTTTTGGTAATTAGTTAGTTTTTGTCATAACTAGTATTTATTGATAAGATGTGGAAATTATATTAAACCCAAAATCGGTGTTTATGAATTTTTTTTAGTAGAGATTACCTTTGTGAGATATAATTTGAGCCTAATTTCCTTTATTCAGAATGAAATATATATTTTTCCTACTCCAAACACATTTCTTATTTCTTCAAATTTTTAGATGATCTCTATAGGTATTAGCATTGAATGTATGAATTTTTTTCTCATCTTAATAGAGTGTCATATATTTTTTTTATTATTTTTGCTTAGATTAAATGATTTAATTAGAAATTGATAGTATATGCTTTTATCTCATTCGTGGATGACTATTACAAAAAAAAGACATATGGGGTAACTTAAACCAAAATCAAACAAAAAAGCCACAAAATCAAACAAAAAAGCAACAAAATTAACCACCTATCAAAATCCTAAAAAATGTACAATTTGTACATGGGTTGACTCTCTAAAAATTATATATATTGAAAAAACATCTTCAGAAAAAATAGAGAGATAAAGAATATATAATATAATCTATATACTATGACCCATATTGCCTACAAAGTTGTGAGTAAATGCTAATTATAAAAGAAAGATATAGGAAGTAATTCCCTAAAAAGTCATTACACTTTCTTCATTTATACAAGGCACATATTTTGAAATTTTTTCTTAATGAGTTTGATTTATGCATGAAAATAATTTTTTTATATGATATCTTTATAATTTATACATTTGATTCCTTTCACGAGATCAACGTCAAAATGGCACTTTGAGCCTTTATTCTTTATACATATGTGAACATATTAGTTCATTTCTATACATCAACTCTTTCGCATATAAATTAGTATGAGTGTTTGAACCCATATGATTCAGTGTTTTGAGAGTATTGACTAGTGAGGAATAGAGTCAAAGCGAATTCGGATTCTAGACATTGAAATTGGGTGAAATTAAATTGATACATTTTTGATATGAAATATGAAAATGATCTTTGACTCATTATTATAATAAATCATGATTGTTTAAGAAGATTAAAATAACTTATGCTTGAGATTTTAATTATGATCATAAAGGAGATTAAAAAGTATGAGACATTTTTGTGTTATGTTGTTTTCTTTTATTCTGAAAAGTTAATTTTTGATTTTGTTGTAATTTTAGTTTTTAAGTTGTTATTTTTATTATTTCTTTTAAGTTTTACATTTAGTTCAATGTTTCTGTGTATCATTATTGAAAACCCTCACGAGACTCAAACTCGTCCACTAGGGCAACCTAGGGCTTTAAAGGCTTGTTGCATAAACTAAATGCAACAGTGTCAATCCATGGAAGTGATTTATGATAGTTTAATTTTTAGTTTTTATCGCATCTCTTACTAAGGGATTAGAAATAAGCTGGTTGGAGGTTGTGATGAGTGCTCAAAAAGTACTAAAATTACCATGATTTTATGCACGTTAATTGATTAAATATATATATATATATATATATATATATATATATTTATATGATTTTATCATATATTTATATAAATCTGTCTTTTTGGAATCACATGTATTTTCACTTAAAAAAGTAACTTAAAGACTCAAAGAAAAATACTGGAGGCAATACATCGAAAATATATTCATAAATTAAATGAGGAAAGGTCAACAAATATGGAAAAATTGGACAAAATGGGTCAAAAGGGTCAAAAATGAAAAAAATTGTGCACGCAGCCACCCAGTTGCGCCGAGCAATGCGCGCGCCGTGCCAGCACAACACCCAATCCGCGTGCGCCGCTGCGCCCATCTGCCCCAATCCACACGCGCCGCCGGGCCCACGTCAGCATGATGTCAACAATGATGTCATCATTCACTACTCTGCGTTTTCACCATTTTTAATCATTTTTTCACCCACATTTTCTTCCTCTTCTCACCTATAAATGCCCTCATTCTCTTCACTTCATACCACAACTAAAAACACATCTTCTCTTCTCTTTCTTTCTCTCCATTTCTTAGGTTTTAGTCTTTTCTTAGTTTTAGAGTTTTTCTCTTTTTGAGAGAACTAATTATGTTTTTGTAATTTATTTGCTTTTTGATTCAATAAATGGAAGTGCAAATTTTGTTTAGAGGTTTTCTAGCAACAAAGTTAGCATCAAAGTACTGTAAGAATTTTATTTTCTTTACAGTTATTTTTTATGCTTTATTCTTACGTGTTATATTTAATTTGTGTGTGATTAAATTTAACTTTTCTGGTTGTTTGTAAACATGATATAATAATAACGTTGTTATGCTTGCGAAATATTAAATAGGTAAAAATATCTAAAATGAATTGATTTTATTTTTATTCAAGATTTTATATTAATAATGTTAGAGAGAAATATATTATTTTTCATTACAAACTTAAATCTAAAAATTAGATTTTAAAGTTTAGTTATTCGGTCTGATTTAGAGTAATGCTCTTTTATTTGTTGGTACAATCGCCCGGTAGTTAGAGTGAAACTCTATTTCAAATTTTTTTATAAGAATTATTATCAGAAAATGTATTGACAACATGTTTTCAATAGTAGTTTAAAACTTGAAAGTTAGTACTCGGATAATTAAATTCTTAGGTTTAATTTGGACACCTTGAATAAAGTTTAAATTGTCTAACCCCAACAAATGTGGCATTTAAATTGTTCATTTTCAATCTCTTAGAAAAATGAATTAATTTAATTAACCAAATTAGTTATCAACCCCACCTATATGTGTTAATTGATTTGTTTAGTTAACAAAGAATATCTAACCCTACCAAAGTTGGCATTTAAATTGTTCATTTTCAATCTCTTAGAAAAATGAATTAATTTAATTAACCAAATTAGTTATCAATCCCACCTATATGTGTTAATTGATTTGTTTAGTTAACAAAGAATATCTAACCTCACTAAAGATGATATTCATATAAAAAAGAGAGAATCAATAAATATCAATTTATATCTATAATAACCTAAATAATATGAGCAAACATAATTAACTTAGTTATTATATCCATAAATACTTCACTATTATAAAAGATAAATTTTTCATAAATGTTTATTGAATCTGTATCTATGTTTATTTTTTTGTTATTAGATTATAAATACCAAAAACCCAAATATCGTGACACGATGTTTAGGATTTAATTTCGTTTTTAAAATTTTGAATAATAAATTAAAAACCACATATATTCCTTCCTTAGATCGACCTTGGGAGTATACTTATCATTTTCTATGAAATGATTCGTGCACTTGCGAGAGTTTTATAAATATAAAACCAAAGTATTGGTAGAATTGGCGATGCGGTTTTGCTCATCAATAATAGACCAGAATTTTCTATGACCCAATTGTTTTCTACCAAAGGAATCTTGCATCACACTAATTGTGTCTCTAGCCTTCAACAAAATGGTGTTGTTGAACGCAAACACTGTCACCTTCCAAGCCAATCTCCCTAAAAAATTATGGGGAGATTCCATTCTTACAGCCACATACCTCATAGATCGTACTCGAACACATGTTCTCAAGGGTAAAACACCATTTGAAATATTTTTTCACAAAGTTCCTAGGTATGAACATCTTTGTGTCTTTGGTTCTCTTTGCTTTGCGTTTGAACATCATGATCTATCCACCAAGTTTGATGCTAGATCACATCGATGCATATTCATTGGGTATCCATTTTGGATAAAAGGTTACCAAGTCTACAATCTAGAAACAGACAAAAATTTTGTGTCTCGTGATGTTATCTTTCATGAACGTGTGTTTCCTTATTCCACTTCTGCTGTTAACACTTCAACTATATTCTCTTCATCAGAAAATACTGTTTATGATGACATGCCTGACATTCGCCAATCAACCACTCCAAATACATCACTTAATCATATACCATCTGTTCTTCCAACAATAGACTCATACACCCATAATTTTCAAGATACACCTCCTGAAACACCATCATCAAATTCCACACTACACGTGACTCCTTCAACACAGTTACACATAGACTTTGCCATTCCACTCATGTTCCTAGTTACCTTCAAAAGTATTAGGTAGAAGCTTCCTTACCTTCTCGGTTCTTCCCTTCATCTAACTCAGCATCATCCCATAACAAAGGTATTTCTCATTTCTAATCTCATGTATTTACCTATAATTGATTATCACCTACACATCGTCCCTTTGCTACTTCTCTTTCCATTCTTAGGAAACCAACCACCTTTACTGAAGCTTTCAATGATCCAAGATGGTGGCTTTCTATGAAACAAGAACTATATGCTCTCGAAACTAATAACACTTGGATGCTCCAACAGATTCCTCCAAACAAGAAACCCTTTGGTTGTAAATGGGCCTACAAAATCAAGTATAATCTTGATGGCTCTGTGGAATGATACGAGACTCGATTAGTGGCCAAAGGATACAGTTAGATTGAAGGTTTTAACTACCAAGAAACCTTTGCACCAGTAGCCAAACTTTTAACCGTTCGCCTCCTTCTTGTCGTTGTTGTTGTTCAAAATTGGCATATTTTCCAACTCGATGTCAACAATGCCTTTCTCTATGGTGATCTCTACGAAGATATCTACATCTCTTCCACCCAAATTTTCACAAAAAAGGGAAATATGAGTATGTAAACTACACAAATTTTTGTATGGACTCAAACAAGCCTCATAACAATGGTTCATCAAGCTATCAACAACACTTAAGCTAGTCGGTTTTAACTAATCCAAGTATGATCACTTACTATTCGTCTGAACTGGTAGTAATTCCTTTTTTGTTCTTCTTGTCTACGTAAACGATATAATCATAACAAGAAACAATCTACAAGACATTGAAGAAACTAAGAATCATCTCATGCGACAATTCAAGCTAAATGAACTCAGTGAATTAAAGTATTTTTTGGGTATAGAAGTTTCGCGATCCAAAAAGGGAATTGTTTTGTCATAATGCAAGTACGCACTTGAAATATTGGAGAAAATGGGTTATCTTGGTGCCAAACCTGTCAATTCACCTATGGAATTTATCCCTAAATAAGGTTGAAAGAGAAGTCATCAGTGACCCTACATCTTATCGAAGACATGTTGGGAGATTAATATACTTGACCATCACACGGCTCGACTTAGTGTATACTATTCACATTCTTAGTCAATACATGAACAAACCACAACAACCACATTTGGAAGTAGCTCAATGAGTGTTACGATATGTCAAGAACACACCAAGTCAAGGTCTATTTTTCTCAGCAACTAGCTCACTATTGCTAAATGCTTTCTGTGACACATATTGGGCTAGATGCACAGACATACGACGATCAACCACGAGATATTGTATGTTTCTTGGAAACTCACTAATTTCTTGGAAGACTAAAAAGCAAAAAAATAGTCTCACAATTGAGTGTAGAAGTAGAATATTGTTCTATGGCGGCGGCCTGTTGTGAAGTAACCTGATTACGATACATTTTGGATGATTTGAGTATCAAACACTTCCAACCGACCAAGTTATATTGCGACAATCAAGCTACCCTTCACATTGTATCAAATTCAGTGTTTCATGAACAAACCAAATACATAGAAATTGATTTCCATCTAGTGAGAGAAAAGATTCAAGTGGAATGATCAAGACTTATCATATCTCTACATCTAAGAAACCAGCAGATATCGATACCAAATCTCTAAGTTTTTCAAAGTTCTCAAGCTTACTTAGCAAGTTGGGAATAATTAACATATATTCCAACTTGAGAGGGAGTGTTTAAGAACTCGAGAACCAACTGGAGGTAACCAACACCGAAAGCAAGGGGTAACAAGGATCCAATACCATTTCCACCATAATTATGTCTATTTTTAATCATTATAATTTTCTTTTTATTTTGTATAAATTAGATTGTAAATATTTATTCATTAAGTAAATTAAATTATTTATGAAAGTTTATAAATTATAAACCTAATTAACTTAGAAGGGGTGAATAAGTTATTTTTAATTTTTACCAATTTATAATTTAATAACCTAAACAAAGTAGCCATGCATTCAATCGTGTGTAAAAATAAGTGTGGAAATAAAATAATAACACATGATATTTTTAGGTGGAAACAACCTAGGCCATAACAATGACCTAAGAGGAAAATCATCGGTCTACTGGACTACCTAACTTTTCACTATGAAAATTAAATGTTCAGGTATAAACTCGGTCTTATACTACCCTCCCTAGGATATTGCCCCAATGTACTTTATTTACGAGCTCATGCTCTGTTTTCATAGTTTTTAATGTTAGCATGAGCGGTTTCCAGATCAACATTTCAATAAACTCCCCGCCAATCAGATCATTCACAAATGAACTGCAAAATGTTAGCACAAAAAACACAAGTGTCCGTATGTGTTCTAGAACATATTTAACAATGAATGATACTACCTAGAGGATTCAAAATATATATCATTTAAATCAAATCAACTAGAAAATTCTAGAGCAAAAAGATTAAGCAAAAATTAATAAAAATAACTTCTTTAAAATTTAATAATCAAATCAAATAATTATGATCATACATAAAATTATTTAATTTAAATATGTAAGAATATAATCAAGAGGAAACTATATAAATATAACAATTCCAAATAAATGTATATGATATAATATCAATTTAGTATTAACCAACATATTTAATCTCTTTTATAATTGCCAAAATTATTAATTTTTTTAAAATTACCATCTTATAATTCAATACACATATATAATCTTATATATATATATGTTAATTACCTCTGTCCCCGGAATATGTAAGGACTGATGTTGTTGATGAAAGTTAGTTTCCCCTGTTCATATGAACACTTATGCAACTCTATCTTTTCATTCAAAACATATTTATATTAATTCCAATATTATCTTCAAGTGTCGCTCTTGAATGTTAACTTTTTCTTTTTCTTCTTTCGACAGTGAACAGTTGGCACATATATAACAATTTGTAGCAGTTTGGTTTTTTTTTTCTTCTGTTCCGCCACCCCTTAACCCTAATGTGTATATATATACATATATTAATCATAATAATCATAATGCTTAGTCTTAGTAGGGTTAAATATATTTTTGACTTAATTTTTTAAAACCAATTAAAAACCTTAATATTATAAAAAATTATTTTTTAAAACATATTTTGAAAATATTAAATTAATAACTTCATAAATTGATTCGAGTTTAAATTAATATTTTAGTATTAAAAATAATTTTATATTTATAAACATGTGCAATTAAATGCATAAATTTAATCTTATGTATCGTAGTTATCAAAAATATATCTGAAGTATAATTATCTAAAACTCGAGTATTTGTTCGATTTTTCTTAATAGACTTGATAGTAGTCATAAACACAAAATTACAATTAAATATTTTGTCTACGAAAATAATCATAATCCTTACAATTTCTTACAAAAAATACGATGACTGTTTAAAATGTTTTTTATTTATGTTATTGAAATTGAATTTGATATTCACGTGTTACTCCTATTATTAAAGATGTAGATAATTATATATTTTTTTACTGATATTATAAAAATATTCCTGTTTAAAAATTAATATCAATATCTTATTTAAAAAATAGTATTAATAAATTTCAGTATCCTAATAGGATACAAGTGTATCAAATCCTATGAAACTATCATGATTTATATTTTTAATAAAAGTTATTATTGTGATTTTTAAAATATATAAATGTTAAAAAAATAAAATATTAATGGATGTGCATAATTTGGATTTATTAAAAAAATTAAAATAAAATAGATTAAAATACATATTATTTAATCAAAAGTTACATACTTTAATAAGACGTTAAAGTATAAAAATATTTATACATACACGAGTCTTACCATTTTTTATTTTTGATAAACTACGAGTCGTATCGTTCTGAATTTATATTATTTTAAGTGACATATTTAATTATATTCAATATAGTATTTAAAGTCAATTGAAATTTTGAATTAAGAGAATTTTTATCGATAGAAATGAGAAAGGAGATCGATTCTCACTCATCTTATTTATTTTTTAAATTATATAAATAATAAAAATAAAGTTGTTTTAAATTACTACTCTCATTTTCCTTTATACTCAATTTTTTTTCTTATCATCTTTTTTTCATTTCACAATTTGACAAAAATACAATTATTTAAATTTAATAATTATAAAGATAAATTGATAACGAATTAATTTAAATATTATATTATTCACATCTATTACTTTTTATTTATCTACTATAAATAATTACTTATATTTTATAAAAAGTCAAAATTTTAAAATAAAAATGTAAATTATATTTTATAAAAAAATTATTATTTTTTATGTGAAATATAATTTTTAGTTTTTTTTTAATAAAAAAAATAATTTTTTTAATATTATAAGAGTGTTCTGATAAAATTATTATATTCATTCTCTCATATTCAAATTTTAAAAATATTAATAATTATCACATATTTTAATTCTTTTTTTATTCTAATCCCTCCGATTCTTTGATTTTCAATCTACTTAGTAAACAGGCCCAAAATGTTTTGAAATTGCAGACTGAAAGTAGCGAGCTTTAACAGTCACGGGTTGTTCCCAGGGATGGTAAAATGAGATGGACTAGTCTGAGCGCCAAAAGGTTCGGTTGTACCAAGCTCTCGAAGCATACCAATGATTTCTTTAGCCTAAACAGAGTCACCTGTAGTGTCACAAGCAGAACTCAGTTTGAGTTTCACCGTTTCCACTTTTGCTGGTACCACCGTTCCTCCGCCGAGTCACCCATTGATTCCCTTCATTCCCATGCTGTGAAGACTGGTCAATTTCGATCCTTGGACATAGTGAACTATCTTCTAAGCCTGTGTGTAAAATCTAAGAACTTGGATTATGCGCACAAGTTGTTTGATGAAATTTCTGACAGGGATGTCCGATCCTGGACCATCCTTATTTCGGGCTTGGCTCAAAATGGATCTTTTAGGAAGGTTCTAGAACTTTTTAGGGAAATGCAGCTTGAGGGTGTATGTCCAAATCAGTTTACATTATCTAGTGTCTTAAAGTGTGTTTCTAGCCTAAGTGACTCTTATGTAGCTAGATGTATACATGGGTGGATCCTGAGGAATGGGATTGATTTAGATGTTATTTTGAATAATTCTATTCTTGATGTGTATATGAAATGTGGTTCCTTTTGTTATGCTGAAAGATTATTTGAAAGGATGAGAGAAAGGGGGACAATTACATTGAATATAATGATTGGTGCTTACATGCGTGCTGGAGATACAGAGAAGGCTCTTGATTTGTTTAGAGGATTGCCCTCCAAAGATGTTGCTAGTTGGAATACAGTAATAGATGGGCTAATGCAAAATGGATGTGAAAGGAGTGCACTAGAGCTACTTCAATTGATGGTTAAACAAGGATCTCCATTTGATAAAGTAACTTTCACTATAGCTTTGGTTTTGGCTTCATCTTTAGTGCTTTTGGAAATGGGGAGACAAATTCATGGCTTCGTCATTAGCTTAGGTCTTCACAATGATGGATTCATTGTCAGTTCACTTATAAATATGTATTGCAAATGTGGGGAAATGAAAACGGCATTGCCGATCTACAGGAATATGCCAATTGTTAATTTGAGAACTCTTAACTCGGAGATTACTTCTGATGAATCAATGACAGAAATTGTTTCATTGAGCGCGTTGATTTCTGGTTATGTCTGCAATAATGAGCATGAAGATGCATTGCAAACTTTCATTTCTATGGTTCGTGAAAATGTTAGGGTAGACAGATTTACAGTAACAAGCATAACTTCTGCTTGTGCTAACCTGGGAAGTTTAGAGCTCGGTCAAGAGATACATGCTTACATTGAAAAACTTGGCCACAAAATTGATTATCATTTAGGCTCTTCATTTATTGATATGTATTCTAAATGTGGAAGCTTGAATGGTGCTTGGACTGTTTTCAAACAAATTATCTACCCAAATGTTGTGTTATGGACTTCAATGATTTCTGCTTGTGCTTTACATGGGCAAGGAAGGGAGGCTGCTCAACTTTTCGAACTCATGATTAAAGAAGGAATCTCACCAAATGAGGTCTCTTTTGTAACAATTTTAACTGCATGCAGTCATGCAGGGTTGCTTAAAGAAGGCTGCAAATACTTCAGCTTGATGAAAGAGGTTTACGGTATAAAGCCCGGAGCCGAACACTTTACTTGTATGGTTGATCTTTATGGCCGAGCTGGTCGCCTAGACGAGATCAAGGATTTCATCTATAAGAACGGTATTTCTCACATTAGCTCAGTGTGGAAATGCTTTCTATCTTCTTGTCGTCTTCACAATAACATAGAAATGGGAAAGTGGGTTTATGATATGCTTCGTAGGCTTGAATCATCTGATGCAGGATCTTTTGTTTTGTTATCAAATATGTGCGCTACCAATCATAGATGGGAAGAAGCAGCTAATCTGAGGAGCTTAATGAAGCAGAGAAGAATTAGTAAACTCCCCGGTCAATCTTGGATACAAATGAAAGCTCAACTCTACACTTTTGTCATGGGAGATAGGTCCCATCCAAATCACTCAGAAATATATTCCTACTTGGATGAGCTGATTGGAAGATTGAAGGAAATAGGATACTCTGCTGATGTTAATCTTGTATTGCAAGATGTTGAGGAAGAACAGGGAGAAGTCTTTCTTGGCTATCACAGTGAAAAGCTTGCACTTGCCTTTGGCATTATTAGTACAAAATCTGGAACTCCAATACAAATAATGAAAAATCTCCGAATATGTTCTGACTGTCATAGTTTTATGAAGTATACTTCTCATCTTTTGGGTAGGGAAATAGTTCTGAGAGATATTCATCGGTTTCATCACTTCAAGCATGGCCTCTGTTCCTGTGGAGATTACTGGTGAGGTAACCATTATCAGGCTCGAAATAGAGCTACACATTATTCTTGTGATGCTTAAGATCCAGCTCCCATAAGAAAACATGTTTCAATGGGTTGAGGCAAACAACAGCCGATTGGACTTATTTGATTGTTAAAATTTTGAGAATCAACACTATTGTGATGTGAATACAGGTCTAACTATTAATTAAACTTTAAAAAATTATATAGAACAGTTAAATAATTTACACACAAGTGATATTGAATGAGCTATCAAACATATTACTTGTTAGAGCTTAATCAAAGTTTGGTAGAATTCATCATGCTGACAGTGGAGTAGGCCCAATTAGAAATTATACAATTTTTAGGAGTAAATAATATAATATTTTTTATTAATTATTATTTTTAAAAAATAATAGATATTTATGTTTTAAAAAAAATAAAAAATTGTATATATCTCTTGTCTAATTATCCTATATCATTACATCATCAATGATTTAGGATTAATGTATAATTCATCATAATAGGCCAAATCAAATGAAGTAGGACCAATTGAATTATAACATGTTTGTTATATAATATTAAAAAATATTAACTACATAATCTATATACAAGTATGTATTTAATTATGAAATCAGGCATTTAACTGATATCTTAAATACGTGAGTCTAAAATGCATCAGATATTTAACTTAATTGTTCTAAATTTTTTAATTTTAAAATTATATATCTTGATTTTTTTAAATCACAAATTTTTTTATATTATAAAAAAAATTAAATATTGACGTAAATAAGTTTTTATAATAGACTTATTTTAACGTGTAAAATAAAATACATATTATTTTAAATATAAATTATTTATTATTAATTATATTATAATATTATTAAATATTATATAATACATATTAATTAAATATAATATAATTTAATTTAATAAGGACATACTTGTTCCATACTGTACATTAAACATAAACATGTCGTATAAGAGTTTGCAGAGGCGGGTGGTGAACTGGTTAAGTTTGTGGAGGGCAGGTGGCACTTGAATAACTTAAAAGCTCAAGTTGGCAGAGAGTTGCTTCCATCGTAATAGTTGTTCGGTCAAGAGTTACGTTTTTCTTAGTATTTTAATTATATATATATATATATATATAATTTTTAAAATTTTTAAAATTATGTATAAATTTCTAAATTTTTATAAAATACAATTTAGTTTCTAAATTTTTAAAACTCTACGCATATATTTTATATTTTTAATTTGTAAATATACATTTTAATATCTAAGTTAAGAAATACATGTAAAAAATTTAAAATTTTAAAATTTTATATGTAAAAGTAAAATTTTAAAAATTTTAAAATTAAAACATAAATTTTAAAAATTTGATTATTTACTTAAGAATATATTGAAAAGTGATGAAGTTGAAAACTGAACAACTAAAATTTTCTCTTAAAATGCAAGAAAAGGAATTTCTCCGTACTAGTAACCAATAGTAAGATGACATTCTTAATCGATGTGAGATTTAATCAATGTGAGAGTCAACAAATGATTGGAGTAAAATAAATTAATTCTTATAATTTGTCAATTGTCATCAGGCATCAAATTTAAACGACCGCGGACAGAGATGAGGGAAATACTTAACCCCAGGTCCCATAATGAATATGACTTAATACTTGGCAACTTATCACACCATAAGCCATGGCCCGTTTAAATTAAGATGCATCACCTGCAAAGTGTGTTCATAAGTTTCCGTCATGGTAATATCGGATTTGGGTTTGATGATGATAATTAAGATAATAAAATAATCGATTGTGTACTAAAACTAGCTAGTGAGCCTCCCGTTTGCTAAACATGAAAAGGCGTTAATAGTTTTATTTTATTTTATTTTATCTTATTATCATTAGATTGATAATTACTCACTATCTAATTTTTTTTTATCCATCCGGTAATTAAATATGACACAATTGACATCCAAATCCATTAAATTAGCTAGAATGAACTATTTTGATGAAAATCACTTGAAATATCCTTTAGATAGATAAAATTTTACAAATTACTTTAAAAATTTAATTTAATTTTTAAAAAGTGGGTATCATAGTTTATGAAAATAGAAAAATACTTATGAAATTTACACATTTATGTGTGAAAATTGCAAAATCAATCAAGTTTTCCTCCTTTAAACTAAAGAAAATACCTCCATTTAGTAGATCTGCTAACCAATGAACTCATGTTGACTTTGAATCCGAAAGATCGCTTGGGATGTACTACATTAAAGGAAGAGTCCAAACTAAGTAAAGAAATATAAATACAATGAAAAAATAATACGTAAAACCAAAAGAGAAATTAAGAACAGTTATAGTGAGAAAACGATGGCTTTTTCTTCAAGAGAGGTAAGTGAAAGTTGGGGAACCCCACATTTTGAAGACTCAGAGAAGCAAAAAAAAAAAAAAAAGGTTCATTTTTTTATTAGCTAGTGATTGAAGAACTTACTTTAGTAATTAAACTAACAGTTTTGGGACTGTAAGTGTTAGTGTCACGTCCATATACATAGTGTTTGGGATTGTTATTAAGTTAAATTTTAAGATTGAGAGCGATTAAAAGTTGTTGATATTTACGAAAAACATAAACATCAATTGAAGCTCATTAACATTTCTTTAAATATATGTCTCCACCAAACAGACTTGTATATGTAACTTGACTTCTTGTACATATAATTATTGTAACTTGATAATAAAGCCTGTGTTACTTGTTATAAGAAAACCAACTCCACTCTAAAGTATTTTGCATTTCCCAAACCAACCAATTTCATTTCTCTCTTTGTCTGCTTTGAGAAAATGAGAGAATTAATGGAAAGAATTGTTCTTCCTTTTTCTGTTGGTTGCATCTCAGAATCAAGTGTTGCTGTAGGTTTACAGCACCCTAGAAGATCAAAAACAGATACAATCTCATCTCCAATAAGTGCCTCCCTCTCTCCCTCTCTCTCTATATCTCTATTTTCCTTCCTCTTCTTTTCAATCACAAATGAAATTTTTAGAAGAATCGGACGTACGTAACAATCTTTTAATTGTTTTTCTTTCCTTTTGTTTTGGTGAAGGAACCAAAGAAGAGAAAGAGGATGAAGAAGAAGAAGAAGAAGAAGTTAGCTTATCAGGTGAAAGCATGAAGAACTCATTTAGGTCATTAGCACTTCCAAAGCCAGACATATCAAATGGAATTCAAAGGCTGTTCAAGGGTTTCAAAAACTTCTCCAATTCATTAGGTAAGTTTCAAGAACTGGGTTACTGTAATAATAATGATATCCTTATTTGAATCTTGTGTAAAAACTTTTCTCCATAATTTCCTTGATAGCTTACAAGGAAGAAATGGAAGAAGAGGAAATGGATATAGAGATAGGGTGTCCTACAGATGTAAAGCATGTGACACACATAGGTTTAGACGGTTCTGCAACAACAGATCCCACCAAGGGCTGGGACAATCTCATATCTCCTGATTTGATCTCTGTCCCAACTTTTTCTTGGCATCATCAATTTGATCTCTCCATGGCTCCACAACCCAATCATACACCTGATAATCTTGTCCTTAAAGCTTCTACCACTTAATTGTATCAATGATGATGTGATTATATTTAAGTGTCTAAATCCTGAATCTTATACTGTTATATGAACCTATGAATTAGCTTTGGTGCTGTAAATCTGTGATTACTATGGCTTTGTAATTTTATATATGTCATCAAATATATACACATATTTTGGACAATTAATCGAGATCCTGCTTCAATTCTCCCACCTCCTACTTTTGGTTTTTAAAAAAAAACACCTCATGTGGCTTTGAACAAATAAAATGGACAAAATCCAGTAGCCTATGTTACACCGACGGCACCTAAAATAGTAAATTTTTAGATACGTATCCGAAAATTAGACATGTTTATTTTTTTTAAAAATTATCCATAAATTTACATTAAATTAGAGTGTTTCAAGAACACACCCATGTCAATATCATGTTGTTGGGACTGATATTTTAAGAAAAATAAAGAGTTAAGTAACATAGTAAACAACAATCAACAAATGCAATGCTTATTATTTTATAACAAAATAGGCACAAAATATACAATTTTGCATTTCCTTCGCATACAACAAAAAGGAACCTATTTGAAGTAGTAAGGAAGGTTTAGGACATAGAGGAGGAAGTAAGCCCAAGTAACACCTGAAATTCCCCCGAAGAAGAAGCCACCGGTGAATTTGGCCCATCCCTCGGAGGTTTGAAGCTGGTCGGGCTGCTTCTTACGACCGGTTAGGGTTAAAGAGGGAGCAGTTGAGGGGTCTCCCTCTTTGAAAGATGCAATTCGGTACATGGTCAAACACAAGCTGAGGATCACAACAAGACCAGCAGCAGCCGAGGAACCAGCTCCACCAGCATAAGGTGTGTTTCTTAAAGGACCAGTCTTGACAAATGGGCCTACTAGAAGAAATCCATGGGCCAAGCCCACCTCAATACCTCTGAAGAGTGGGCTGACTGCAGTCCTATAGGCTGGAAGGTTTGATAGATACCAAGCAATCAATGGGCTTGATGTTACTGGAGTTTCCAGACTTCCAATGAATGGATCACCATTTATGGGTGTAATTACTTGGAAAGTTTGCTGCAGTTTCAAAAACTATAATGAAAAACCATTATGAGTACTTCTAATATCCCAACTTTCTATTTCCTCACAAAGTTACCAAACTAAAGAAACTATGAGTTTTATTATTATTTTTTCTTAAACTATCTTAAATTAAAAATTCCTTTTATTTTTTTATCAAATATTCGTATTTTAATAACATTTTAATTACTTGATTTTATAATTTAAAAAATTATTGGTACCATCATTCTAGATGTTTTAAAAATATTCTTGTATTGTTTTAAATAATTAAAAAACATCGTTCCAGACGTTTTAAAAATACCCCTAATGGTCTACATGGTTTAGTATAATTGGTACCATTTAGTTTCTTTAATTTTATAAAAATTAACAATTAAAAATAAATTATATTAATTTAATGATTTTTTTATCAAGTGATTAAAAACGATTTAAACATTCATATTTAGCAATGATAAAATCATAATTATTATGAAATTTTTTACAAAATATTTGTTTTTAATATTTGTTAATTACCACTATTTTATTTTAATGTGTTATTAATTTTTAAATTTTATTAAAAAAATAATATATATTTAAATAATTTTTATTTTTATATTATTATTGTTTATTTTTCTTAAACTATTTCATATAAAATTTTAATTTTATTCTTATATTTTAATCGTATTTTAAATAAAAAAAATCATTAAAATAATATAATTTACTCTTGATCGATAATTTTTCACAAAACTAAATAATTAAATGATAACATTTTTAATTTAATGAATTAAACTACACAAATAACATAATTTAAAAGACTTAACATTACACCCTATATTTATAAATCATAATTTACAAAGTTTGTTACATGTTTATAAAACATTCTATCGGTAAATCGTAAATTTTTTTAAGTTTGAGAATAAATAAGTTTTTTTTTTTGCATTAAAAGTTGTTTAATTATCCAAGTATTAATATTTTCAGTCAAAAAGAAACAAGAAATGCCCAAGAAGTATGAACGAAGAAACTACCAAAGCAAGTGAGGTCTCACCTTTTCAGATTGGACGGCTTTGACGGTGAAAGATGAGGGTCGTTTTGAGTGCATGCAAGAGATTGAGTGGAGAAGCAGAGAGAGGTTTTGGTGAGACCAAAGCCTCTTGTGATTGGGGAGGTGAAATTGGACTTCAACTGGCTAGTCATGGTTTAGGTTTAGGTTTAGGTTTAGGTTTGATAAAATTGAAAACTAAGAGTAAGTAGTAGAACGTGAAGTTAGATTATAGCTAGCCATGGAATTGGAAACCAAGTTTTGGATGAAATGTAATGTAAATTCCCTTCAGGACACGGTTGGGCTCATTTTTTGGGTCCAACTTGGATTTTGTGCCTTTTGGATAATCTGTCAATTTAAATTAAATTGACAATTCATATTAAAATTGATTTATATATATGTATTAAAAATATGAAGCTTAACTAAACTATGTTTAATGCCATAGATGTCTGATGTGTTAATAATCATGATCGTTGTCTAAACACTTAGTCAATGATACATATGTAAAATTAATCGTTTCTATCATCTTATATTTCATTTATTATTTTTAATAAATTTATGGTATAATAATATCTTATTTTATTTAAATATTATATAATCTAATTTTATCTTATTTAGATTTTAGTATTAAACATGTTTGCATCATTTTGTTTATCAAACTTAATTTATCGTATTTTTATTATTTTTTAATTGTTTTATTTAAGTTCATTAGGGATAAATAAAATATTTTAATTAATATCGTTTTATTACCATCTTATCTCATTAAAAATTAATTGAGATAAAATAAAATAATTTTTATTCTAAAAATTAATAAAGCATATCATAAATTTTATTAATATTTTATCGTATTTAATGAACAAATAATATTCTCTTCTCTAGAATGCTCGTGTGATAACACAAAAATCAAACTTAGCTGAACATAATTTTGGAAATAATATAAAGTCTAAAATATGGATGGAGACCCAATAAGATTAACAAATAATATTCTCTTCTCTAGAATGCTCGTGTGATTTTATAAATTATATATATATTAATTATTTTAATTTTAAATAATTATATTTTCGTCATTTTAATATTATTTGTAGGATTTTTAGTTATTTTATGTTAATTTTTATCATTTTAATATTTACTTTATTTTTATAATTTTTTTAAATATTTTTTCAAACATCTATTAATGCTCACTAGTAAGGTTCATTTAATTTTTCCTCCAAAAAAATAAAAATTGAAAAAATGATTAAAGTTTTTAAAAATATAACAATAAGGTAATTAAAATGTATAAATTTTAAGAAATTTAACTAATATGTTTAATTTATGAAATTAAAATTACTAAATAAAAATAATAATTACTTTAACTATATAAGGGTAAAATAAAAAATAAAAACTTGGATCTAACGTTACATGTATAGAGGATAAAAGCATGTAAAAAATAAAATCCATAATTTAATGAATTTTTGAATACAAAGTTAAAGGAAAAAAAATAAAATCATTCCATGGCTTACAATGAGAATTAAAAGTATAAATAAAGGATAATACTCCATTGATTTTTGGTTATTTTATTTAACTAAATACAAGAGTAAGAGTTACTCCATATTGTTACATTATGTATGGTATAAAATTGAAAAGTCTTCATCTTCCACAAACAACTTGGATTTGCTTTGACAATTCAATGTTGAAAATAATAATATAAAGAAAACAACGTTCAAATATGATCTCATCATCTCGAAATGTACCAAATCCAATTGTTATGCATTAATACGCACCATGTTTTCAAGGGTGGCTAGTCAATTTTAGTCAATTAATAATATTGTTGATGAATTAATGCTTCTTATATCAATTATGAAGCTTGTTGTTTTAACAAAGTAATTAATAATTTATTTTTAAAAGAAAATTAGTTTCAATAATTACTTTTTACTATATTGACATTTGAATATCACATTATTAATTAATAATACATTATCAAGTAATAAATAATTTATATATCCAAATTGTTGAGTAAGATGTTATCCACTTGTAGATTGCGTGCAAATCATACAATTACAAATTTTTCAACTTTATGAATACTATATTATTAGAGGGAGAAGTTTTCTTTGAAAAAATAATTATAAATATATTATTTAATTTATGGTTATAAAAATAACATTCAAAATTAAAGATTAAGACTTAGTGAAAATTACAATTTCTATAATTCATACCACACTCTTATAAAATTTCACGATTATCTATTGATCTATTCTTTATTGATTTTTATTTATCTTTAAAAATACATCTAATAATTCAAATCATTATTAAATAAAAATTTTTAAAAATAAAATAATATATAAAAAAACAGTATATTAGAGTATCTACTCTCAAAATTTTCCCCATGAAATATTCTCTAATTAAATTAGTTAGTACCAAACTAGGGAAGTACGGTCGCATGTAATGAGTGAAACCAAAGTCCAAGAGTTGGGTTTATTACTACTAGGTCTCAGTTTATGAATTAGCTTGCTTGTTTTATAACATAGTAATTGGTAATTGTTGTAATTTTTGAATACTTTGTAAGTAATTAATCGATAATTTATCCGAAAGGTCGTATATATTGCTGGTTGAAATGTTATCCAGTACCCACTTAAACTGCGTACCAATGAGTCATTGTAAATTTTCAACATTTTATTTTTATTTTTAAAGAAAAATATCAGTAGTAAACGTCTTTGATGTTATCTCATATTATTGACATTAATTACAATATATAAACTCTCACCTATGTTTCGAGAATTCCACTTTATTTTGGATGCATTCGTTGTCAAGATAGAGTGATATCACATACATATATGATATATTAGATTCAATTTTTGAATAAAATTTAAAATATATAACTTTAAATTTATTGATATTGGATCTAAACAAGTAAATAAACTATTTATATTATACAGACAATAAAAGACACTATATCAACTTTCATAAAAAACTCACAAATTGAATAGAGATATAAACATTCAAAGAAAAAACTCTTAACTCATACTCAAACTAAGAATACAAAGACTTATTTATAAAAGACACTATAACAACTTTCATAAACAACTCACAAATTGAAGAGAAATACAAACACTCAAAGAGAAAACTTTCAACTCACACTCAAACTAAGAATACAAAGACTTATTTGTTTTTAATGGGACGATTAAACCAAAGACAAGGTAGGTTATTTATAGTCTTCACCATACAATCTACGTCACACAAATATAAAATTAAGAAATAATTTTAGCCACACAAATATTATCTACATACTTCAACCACTCAATTTATTTTTATACATCTTTCAACTATTCCATTTATTTTATTTTTCTACACCCTTCAACCACTCCATTTATTGAGTTGGTGTTGATTTTCAACACTCTCCCTCAACACCAACTCTTCATGAAGAAAAGCCTTCTTAACATACATCTATCACTTGCACCTGATTCCCTCCAATTGTTGGGTGTGCCTTCTGATTCCATTGGTCATTTTAACTCATTTTCCACTGCTTGTTTCCTGAGGTGTGACCACATGAAAAATGAACGCTTTTCTTACCAATTATCGTTCCATTCAGACTCTTAATTGCATCCTCAACATTTTTCTTATTGATAAATTGTACAAAACCACATGCTTTCCCATTTGGTAATTTATTATGAATTAACTCACCAAATTGGCTAAATACTTGTTTTAGCACATCATCATTGACATTTGGATCCAAACGACCTTTAAACTTATCAAGTAGTTCAAAGAAACGTCACTTGCTAGGTCCTCCACCTGCAACAATTTTAGCCTTCTCACTCTTATACTTCTTCTTCATAGTATCAATTTGATTCGTACATTGAATATCAGTCTTAGGATTCTTTGAATAGTCCTATCTACTATTCACAATATCAGCAATCTCTTCCCAATACTTTTGCTTGAGATTCCCTCTACTCAGTTCCATATACCTTTCACCCTAAGCATCGATCAACATCGTTGTATCAGCTTCACTCCAACAATCCTCTCTTTCACCTCCTCCACTGTCATTCCTCATTTGTTGCTATTGCGGGATTAGCAGGGCTAAGGATAGGTTGTTCTAACTCGTTTGTTTTTTAAAGGTGCCATTAATGCCACCGTCACTATTATCTAAGCATTTGACCTCAGAGATGACTCCAAAAATCTAATCTCTGATGAAGGATGTGACTAGATCTCATCATCTTCCTCTCATGGAATCTCATAATCAGTAACATCATCCATTACAACATCAGATCTTGTGCTATCATAACCTGATCTCCCTATTGATCTATCTGATTTTCTATCACCATCAAAATTTGCAAAAGAGGTGCCTTGTTCATAGTTGGAATCCCTGTTACCTGGGTTTTTCCACCAATCAGATGGAACACGATGCCCTTTTCCAAAGTGCTTTGTGTTTGAATGTTCTGTCCAACGATCCATCTTGCGGTTGTCACTAAGCTCTTTATCTCCATCTCTCCAGTGATATTTGCTCAAAGAGGAATTGGTGTCTCTTTCCTCATCATGCCATCGATCATGACTACCGATTTCTATATCCACCAAGAATGGCCTGAATACATCCTTTTTCTTTTAGATATTAGGAGCCTCATCACTATTTCCTGATAACTTTGTGATATCTAAGCGATTGAAAAATGAAGGATTTGAGTTGGGAGGGTTTCCCACAGTTGTATTTGCCGGCTTAATATCTCCTAGCTTTGGCAGAAGCCACTGTGGTAAAAGAGTAATAGGATTGTCAGATCTCGGAGCATCTTTGGCCTTTCTTCCCTAAGCAGAGGTATCTGTCTCTTCCCATTGATTGTTGGTTGAACCACTTGTAGTTTTCTTTTTATCCCATTCATCATGCAGATAATGATTTGCACTTTTCTTAGGAGTAGTGTTGCCAGCATTTTTCACAATTATAACCATGAAAGCTAATTATTCTTCCTCTGTAGCGAATAATGCTTTGACATCCCAACCAGCTTTGCTATACTCCTTAAAATTGGAAGTAGCTGTATTACTTTCAATAGGCTTTTTCTTATTCCAACAATTTTTTTCCATGTGACCCATCTTTTTGCAGTTGTAACATTCATCATCAAATTTTCTATTGTTACTGCGATTCTTCTAAGCTCCCCCTAGACGAAAGCCTCCCTTTCCTTGAGAAAATTTTCCTTTGTCACCATCCTTGTTAGATCCACTACCATTGTACCGCTTGAAAGTTCCTCTACATTTACTGGTGTAGATCACTTCTTCCTCACCCTTCACCGAGACTCCTCCCATTTTCTTAAGGCTTTTTGACTGGCTAGTAAATTCTCAAACCTAACAAGAGATGGTTGTGTCGACCATCCTTGTATAGTGGAAACAAACCCTCGATATTAGGTCTCAAACCATGGATAATTATTCTCTTTATCTTGGTTTTCCCAATAGGAGCTTTTGGATCTAAATCTAAAATTTTGAGGCATAACAATTTTACCTTGTGAAAGTACTAGGAAATTGTCATGTTGCGTTGTGCCATTGATAGCAATTTGTTCTCGAGAAGTCATAGTCTTGTATCATTCTTCTTTGAAAAGAGTGTAATAAAAGTGTCTTATGCTTCCTCTAGTGTTTTGGCATCCCGAATGTGCTCCAACATTTCTTCTTCAACTATGGTCTTTAAAGAAAATAATTCTTTTCCTGCTTTAATTTTTCACTTCTGTAAGATACTGTTTGCATCTTTTGTTGTGGTTGTGTAACTTCGTCACCACCACTAACCTTCCACAAGTCTTGACCTTGTAGGTAAGAATCCATACATGTTACCCATATGTTATAGTTTTTGTTGTTAAGCTTCTTGATTCCTCTAACTACTTGAAGGTTACCCATCGTGTTAAGACTTCGACTATACCGAACAAACTTAACTAAGAAACTTACAAAGTACCAAACTCCTCACAACTAAAGATCGCTCCACTAAAAATGATTCTTGACCGTTCCACTCTTATACCAATTGTTGAGTAAAATTTAGAATACACAACTCTAAATTTACTAATATTGGATCCAAACAAGAAAACAAACTACTTGTATTATACTCACAATAAAAGACACTATAACACTTTTCAAAGGTAACTCACACATTAAAGAGAAATACAAACACTCAAAGAGAAAGCTCTCAACTCACACTAAAACTAAGAATACAAAGACTTATTTGTTTTTGATGAGATGATTTAACCAAATGCAAGGTAGGCTATTTATAGTCCTCGCCATGCAATCTATACCACATAAATATAAAACTAAAAACTAATTCTAGCTACCTAAATATTATCTACACACTTCTCTTTTTTACATCCTTCAACCATTCTATTTATTTTTTCAAATCCTTGAACCACTCCATTTATTTTATTACATCATTCAATCACTCCATTTATTTTTCTACATCCTTCAACTACTCTATTTATTTTATTTTTTTACATCCTTTAATCACTCCATTTATTAAGTTGGTGTTGATTTTCAATATAAGCTTCAACTATGATTAATATTTTTTCTAATAATAATTTATTAATCTCTAGTACACATATAAATTATATTTTTTCTTTATTTTAGATAAAATTTGAAGATAAATTCATAATACGTAAGAAAAAACTAAAATTTAATTTTTATATATTTGAGTATTAAGAATTGAATATTATTTTTCATCAAACTAAATTTTAATATATAATTGCAGTTTATTACTTATTAAATTTATAAAATATAATAATTATTTAAATTATTTTGATTCTAAAATTAAAAAGTAATATAAGTTAATTTTTAAATTATAGTTACTAGGTGTCTATTAAAAAAATTTATAATCTAATTAGTATTCATGATGATTATTTTTTAATATTATTATATTTTAATTTTAGATTATCTTAATTCAATAAAATTTTTATTTATAAAATACTATTTTTCACTAATTATTAGTAAATAATGATATTTTTCTTAAAAAATAATGATTATATTGAAAGATTTTATAAAATATATAATTATAAATAAAATAATAATAGTAACTTGTATTCTACTGAAAATATTGATTATGTATAATTGTGGTTTGGGTATAAATGAGTATGAATTATGACAATATCTTGTCGTTAATATACAATTATTCTTTTTCTAACAATATCTTGTCGTTGACGGCAATAATATTTTAATTCAAGCACTGGTATAACAAAACTTCCTAGGACACTCGCGACTCTTAATAAAAGATTGAAATGAAATTGAATGACACTTAATTCAAATACAACCTAATTTCATCTAAATTTAACTAAATAATAATATTTTATTTAAATTCAACTAGATGAATATTACTTCATTTGGATTCAATAATATAAAATCATTTCACTAATTTGATAGTAACTTTTACTATTTTTACATTTTTTTTAACTTTTTCGTTTAGTCTAGTTCTTGATTTTTATTTTTATTTTTCTACTTTTTACAAATTTAATCTCAAAGGAATTAAGTTTATCAAATTTGAAAAAGTTAATAGATTAAGTGAAAAATAACATTCATTTTAGCATAATTTGGACTAAATTTAACGAATTCGAAGAATTATATATATATATAGCAGCCCATGTTTAAATTAGGTCAACAAAATTGAGTCATACTTTTTTTTTCTTTTCTATTTTTTAATAGAAAATAGAGTCATACTCATACTATTGAAAACTCACGTGAAAGAGCGAGGCTATTTGACCTGATCATTTAAATATTTTCCTTTTTAGTACCAAGTGCAGTGAACTATGAAGAGGATACTATTTTTTAAATTCACACACATATATATATATATATATATACACCCAGTAAATTAGCTTTTTACATTTTCGAATAATTTTTATTACCTTTATGATATGTTATACTTCTAAAGATAAATTAAATATACAGTGTTGGCCAAAATATAATAATAATATTAATCAAGCCAACTTTTTTTACACGACGACAAGTATAAATTCATTTATTCATTTTTCTTCACAATTATAACCAAGTTTGCAAATTTGAATGCAGTAGTAATTAACATAAATTAATATGTATAAAATAGTTAACAATTCGTAATATTGAAAATGTTTCAGAATAAGCAAACTTATTATGGCATTAATAAACATAAAAATTGCGTGTTTTGACTTAGTTTTGTAGCAATATTATAGCCACTAAAATAACAGTAAAATTTGCTTGCCGATATACCTGAAAACACAATTAAAAATAATGAAAAGGAAAAGAAAAGAAGAGAAAACAACAAATATACAACTCTTTAATACTTATAGCTAAAAAAATAATATTTATTATGTTTAATTTATATATTTTAATTATTAGAAAAAAAAATTAAATATAATTTTATTTTAAACATCGTTTAAACTGAATTGCGACAATTTAAATACAGTTAGTATTGAATACTGTTGAATTAAATTGTTTGTAACACGCTTAGTTCAACGGAAGGTACAAGACATTTTGTGATATCGGGATCCAGGGTTTTAAGATTGATGCTCCACACCAATCTACTTTCACAGTGGGGCGATCATAACTTGATACTTGTTTGTTTCACTCTCTTCAGTTCTTAAATCCAAGACCTAGCCTTTAAGTAGACCTTGAGAAGTAAGCTGGTACCATCTGGTCTACTTAAATGTTAGGTAACCTATATGGTATTAGCTTGCTTATCAAGATCTACTTAAAGATTAGGTTATAGGTTCGAGAATTGAAAAAAACGAAACAAATATGTATTAGGAAGATGTCGTCCTACTAGTATATAAACTAGCTTGAGCATTAATGCTTTATCTTTGAAACTCACGTGTATATCCTAAAATATCTTGTGATTTTTATTGAGTTAAGCGCATTACAAACATAAATTTTGTATAATATTTTTTAGGTGTTATTTTCATTGTTATAAATTTTGTATGATTTTTTTTTAAATTTTCAATAAAAAACCGTGTTAATGTATAATAATAAAAGCTTACATTTAAGGTACGGTGGTTATTGCTTATTTGTTGCCGGTAAGGTATTTGTTTTTAATCAAACTTTACTCGGTGACAACCTGCTTACATAATTTTTCCGTTTCAAAATTTCTATAGAAAGCAGGCTCGTTAGCTGCTTACCTTTATTTTTATATATTTTCATTTGTTTTAATTTACTGTAATTTAATGTAATAAAATAAATAATTATAAGAATTAAAAATTATTTTACAAGAAAACCACACTTTTTGTAACAACTTAGTTAGAAGGTGATGATATTATCACAATTCATATTATTACTATTATAATAATAATTTATTAGTGATCATTTTATCCTATATTAATAACAATAAGTCATAATTAATAATATTTAATATATTTTTATACTAATAATAATAAAAGTAATTATTGTAATATCATTACCCACAAATTTTAATAAAATGTGATTTTTGTCCCTATAAATACCTTTTTAAATACAAAAAGTATATTTTTTTAAATAACATTTATATATTTACACATTCATATATATATATATATATATATTAAAGTACATGTTTGCTTGACTAGAACGTAACGTAATCAAAATTGATTTCTTTCAATTTTATATTTTGTTGAGTTAATAAGTGAAAATAGAATTAAATCGATTATTAAAAGCGAAGGAATCAATTCTTTCATCCCATAAGAAAATCATGATTTCATTCTCATCTCCGTTTTTTTTTTCAATTTTATCCCAATCTCAAATATAACCCTAAATCCTAAATTATATTTAGAAAAATAATAATTTTAACCCTAAAACTTAACCCACAAATATAACGCTAAACCCCATATCTCAAATCCCAAATCCTAAAACCCTATATAGAAAAATAATAATTTTAACCCTAAACCTTATTTAGAAAAATAGTAATTTTGACCCTAAATTTTAACCCATAAATATAATCCTAAACTCAAAATCTCAAATCTCAAATCTCAAATCCCAAACCTCAAAACCCTAAATCCTAGTTAGAAAAATAATAATTTTAAACCTAAACCTTAACCCATAAATATGATCATAAATCTTAAATCCAAAACCCAAAACCCTATTTAGAAAAATAATAATTTTAATCATAAACCTTAACCCATAAATATAACCCAAACCTCAAAACACTAAACCCTATTTAGAAAAATAATAATTTTAATAATATATTTTATTTTCAAGTAATAATTATTTTGAAAAATAATGATTTGAATAATGTATCTTGTCTAATGAAAAAATAATAATTACATGATATTATTTAAACCTTATTGAATATAAGAATATTAAGGTAATATATAGTGTTTTTCATTTCATTCTAATTGTAAACCAAATGCTGTAATACTAATTCTTTCTTTAATTTCAGTGGTCAAACCAAACATTAATATTTTCTTTCCATTCCATTCTCATTCTCATTCTGATTTCATTATCCGAACCGAGCGTCACCAAAGTGTTTAAACTTATATCCTCACAATACTCACAAAAAATTATATCATTGTAATATAAGATAATTAAAAAAATCATGTAATCTTTAAAACCTTTTAAAATTATGTTAACGTTTTTTATTAGTAATTTTAGTCAAAAATGAAAAATTTATTATTTTGCATCCTAAATAATTACTAGTGCATAACTTTATTTTTTTTAACAGGAATTTTATTTTTAAAATTGGGCTTTTGGTTATGCTAGAGTTTAGCAGTAGATCATTATAGGAAAATTATATATCGTATAAACTAATGTTTAAGTGTTAGTACAAACTAATAAAAATTTAGAAATACAAATTAAACGTATAAAAGAAAGAAAAAGTGAAATTATTTTTAAGTATTTTTGTTCTTTCTTCGTAATTACGCTATGTTATTGATCTATCCTATAAATCTATAATTAATAAATAATTCAAAATAGTATTCCTCATCCTGTTGTATTGTATTTCCTTGTCTCATAATAATAATTTTTTATTAAAAACAGTGAAAAGAAAAAAAATCAGAAATACCATCAAAGTTTAAATAATCTTTATAAATATCCATAAGGTTTCAAAAAATTCAGAAATACTCCTAAAAACATAACGGATATTAAATCTAACAGTTATCAAAAGTACCCCTAAAGTTTAGTAAAAAAAAACATTCTCAAAAATGGTAAAAGAAAAAATAAATCAAGAAATAATAAACATAAAAACAGAAGATATTTCAGGATGCTTTTCACAAAAAATGATAACAAGTAAAATATTTTTTGAAGAAATTCAAAAAGCAAAGTTAAATCTTAAAGAAGGAGATGGATTTAAAGACCCATAATTTTTATTAAGAAAATTATTCCATAGAAAAAATATAATTTATTATAGCATAAGTAATAAAGAAATGAGTATTAAAATTACATATGCAAAAAGGAGATATAATATACCATTAATTGATAAAAAAATTATATTAAACAAGTTATCAAAAATTCCTCATAAAAATAAAGAAAAAAATCGGATACATCCATTTAGGAGGAATTTAAATATTAATAAAAGCTCATTTTAGAGAAAGAATAAATACACCGATAGAAATAACATTAATAGATAACAGAATAATAAATAGACATGATGTCTTATTAGGAATGATCCATGGTAATCTAGGATACCAAAAGCTAAAATTTACAGCATATCCTAGATTTGCTATAAATATATATGATAAAAATCTAAATCAAGTATTAGGTCTAGCTTATAAATTTTAAAAAGGAGATTTAATGAAAGAAGAAAATCATTCATTTTCAATACATTATCTAGTGGTATATTCTTTAACAAATAGTCATAATAGTTCAATATATGGACAAAATGAATTTATAGAAATAGATAAAACTTTTAAGGAATTTAGACAAATAATAAAACCAAAAATACTAACAGACTTGAAAATATCATTAGAATGAAAATTAGATATCAAAGAAAAACCCTTAATAACAGGAAGAAATAGTAATGTTGTTAAAACTAATAGCATATAAAGATTTACTTTTATAGATCATGAAGAAAAAAATTCTAACCAAGAAGAAGTAAAAAAACTAGAAAATGAAGTTAAAATAATGAAGGCATTAATTTATGATTATATATTAGGGAAAAATCATGTTTAGAGATAAAATAAAAATATGCATTTAGAAATAAATGAAAGCCTAGTAGGTGTAGCAAAAAATCAAGTAACATTATTTGAAACTGTAAAAATATTAATAGAGGAAATGAATTTAGTCCAAGAATCAAACACAAAATATTTACAGGAAATAATATATATACAAAAAGAATTACTAAAGGAAATAAATAAATGTGGTTATAATAAACTACAACAAAATATGCACAAGAAATTTTCATAACTAAGAAAAGACGTATACAACATACATAAAGATAATGAAATAATAGGTTATAAATATGATCCTTTAGAAGGATTAAAATAAGAACCACCAAAGAGATGAGATTCTTTTATTCCTAAAAATGAGAAAAGGAAAAATGAGGAACAATCTAAGAATAAATAGATAATTCCAATTTAATGAAATATAGAAAATAATTAGAAAGAAAACTCATGGACCTTGAACATAGAGAATAGAAACATTGATTAGTTTATTGACATTAACCAATGAAGAAATAGAAAAACATTATAATGAAAAATTTTGTACTAACAAAGAAGATGATGATATGACAATAATCAGTGAAATTGATTCTGAACCAAAAAATATGACCTCAAAAGGTCATATAAAACCAATTTCATTACTAGTCCCTTATCAAGAAGGAACATCTGACCCATATAAACGAGAAAGAAATAGGTAAAGATCAGAACAAATTAATACTACGTATAGAAGAAGATAACCACCTAAAATGGAGAAAAGGTTGCATTGGGGAACTAGAGGTAGTATTCCACCATAGTTCAAACTCCATGATAATTATAAATCTGAACTTCTAGATTTAGATTGTATAAGAGATAGGAAAAAAAGCCTTAGATGAATGGGCTAGTGGAATGAGTATGCTCATACAAAATTCTCAAACTATCCAAACAAATCCTTCAACCTTTAGAGTGCTTATAGCACATAAAATGACAGGAAATGTTAAAGTTTGATTTTCAAACTTAACAGATCAACAACATTTGTTAATGCAAGGAAATGCTTCCACAGGAAGAGAATACTTGGATACAGTAATAAATGAAATATACAAAGAATTTATTGGAGAAGACAAATGAAGGACTATCACTGAGGAATGACATTATGCTAATGAATGTCTAAGCAGACTTCAACATAAAAAAGAATTTAAAAAGGAATTTCCACAAAAAGCAAAAATCTTAAAAGAAACTTTTAAAATGGAATTAGAACCAATCGATGAATCTGATATAGATTATACTTATAGTATCTATCTATTGGAAGAAACTGAGGAAGAAATAACTGACTCAGAATATGAACACTCAAATTATGAATATTCTTCATCAGAAGATGAATGATTTGTATAGTATTACAAATCCAAATAGTACTTACATTAAAGTATGACTAAAATTCAAAGGCTATAACACTTATCATTTACATGCATATACAGATACACAGATATGTATTTCCAGAAGACAATTGGAAACAATCACTAAAAGATTTAATTGTAAGAATTGCTAATAATACTACAATAAAACTCAAGTAGGTATTAAAAGATACTGACATAATGATAGAAAAAGAAAACTTTTACATTCCTACTATATATCAATAAAAAACACGAGTAGATTTTTTAATAGGAAATAATTTCTTAAACTTGTATCAACCTTTCGCACAACATTCTGACAAAATAAGTCTCACAACCTTAGAAGGAGATACTATCTATGTTTATAAAGTAAGAAAAGTTTTAACTATCTCAAATCTAACTTTTATGCAACAACATAAAAAGTGAAAACGTGGTGAGATAGAAGACCAAAAAAAACTTTATTTAGAAAATATTTCATTAGATATAGAAGAAAAACAAAATTATTTTCTCAATGAAATACAAGAAGACAAAACCCTAACAGACATTAGAAAACTATTAAAAATAGTCATCTTAGAAAATCCTTTGGATCCAAAAAGAAATAAATCTAAAACAATAGTCAACATAAAATTAAGAAATCCTAACAAGATCATAAGAGTAAAACCAGTGATTTATACTCCATAAGACATGATTGAATTTGGAAAACAAATTCAATAAATTTTGGAATTAAAAGTCATAATACCAAGTAATTCACCTCACTCTAGCCCAATATTCTTAGTTGAAAAAGAAGCTGAGAAAATAAGTGGAAAAAAGATAATGGTAATAAACTTTAAAGCACTGAATAAAGAAACTATTGACGATGGATACTTCATTCAAAAGAAGAAAGAACTACTATCTTTAATAAAAGAAAAGAAATATTTCTCAAGTTTTGATTGCAAAAGTGGATTTTGGCAAATAAGACTAGATGATGAATCCCAAAAATTAACAGCATTTAGTTACCCCTAAGGTCAATTCCAATGGACAGTTATACCATTTGGATTAAAACAAGCTCTGGGTATTTTTCAAAGATATATGGATAACATTTTCAAGAAATTACAAGATATTTGTTGTGTTTACATAGATGATATTTTGGTTTTCAATAATGAATTAAATAAACATTATTTGGATATTATCAACATTCTACAAGAATGTAGAAAAAAAGGCATTGTACTCTCTCAAAAAAAAGTAGTACTCGCTCAACAAAAATAAATAATTACTTAGGGTTGGAAATTAAAGATGGAAAACATAATCTACAACCTCATATACTAAATAATATTAAATATTTTCTTAGTAAATTAAATTACAAAGATTTTTAGGATGTTTAACATATGTAGAAGCCTATATCAAGAAACTTATAGAAATGAAAAAACCATTACAAGCAAAATTGAAAAAAGATCATATTTGAAAATGGACAGAAGAAGATACTCTATATATGGATAGAGTGAAAGCAAAGGTAAAAATTTTACAAACTTTATACCATCAAGGACCAGATGATAAGATGATAATTGAAATAGATGCTTCACAAGAATATTGTGGAGCATTTCTTAAAGCAAGAGTAGATGATAAAGATGAATATCTTTTTAGATATACATCAAGATCTTTCCAAGGTTCAGAATTAAATTATCATAATAATGAAAAAGAATATTTAGCTGTTAAAAAAGCTATTAAGAAATTTGCAATATATGTTATAAGCTCCAAATTCATTGTTAGAACAGATAACAAATTTTTTAGTTATTTCTTAAGAACTAATATTGCAGGTGATTACAAACAAAGAAGACTAGTTAGATGGCAACAATGGTTCAATCATTACAATTTTGATGTTGAACATCTTCTAGGACATAAAAATAGCTTAGTTGATGCTCTTACAAGAGAATTAGCACCTCTAACTATTTTTATGTTTTCAGGAATGGAACATCTTGATATCAAAATCAAGATAAAATAAAAGGAGATAAAAATCATACAGGAACAACTCGGGTTACTATATATCGAGAAATCTCTCATGAAGACAGGAAAGAAACATGAAGAACTTAATTGTTCAAAACAACCTATAGAGACTAGAAGCTCAAATGAGGAATCTCCATTAAAAAAGGAAGAACCTAACAGTTCACAAAAAACTTCTGAAACCATAAAGCTCAATTGGGCAAATGAGGTAGAAAAAGAACAAAAAAAAGTTTATGTGATTTATAATGGTCCAAAACCAGGAATTTATAACAACTGGACAGAAGCTTGTAAATCTATTCTAGGAATTAGTGGAGTAACTCATAGAGCCTTCACCAACAGAATAGAAGCTGAATGTAATTATACAAACTACAAAACACCAAAACTAATAACTCCAGAGGAGATAGTAAGAAATGATTCTGCAACACTACAACAACAACCAACAGCTCCAAGCAGATTGAAAAATCTTGGAAAGATAGCAAGGCCTCCAGTGCTATTTAGAGAAACATCTTCACCAGAGACATCAAAAATAGTAAAACATTCAATACTATTCAGGGAGACATCTCCTAGAAATACTCTAATCATTGAAGATGAAAATGACCAATACAAAAACCTCAGTAAGTGATGAACGAAAACCGGCTTCGCCGATTCTCGCAAATACTTTGGTTTTAATATTTGTAAAACTCTCGCAAGTGCACGAATCATTTCGTAGAAAATGATAAGTATACTCCCAAGGTCGATCTAAGGAAGGAATGTATGTGGTTTTTAATTTATTATTCAAACTTTTAAAAACGAAATTAAATCCTAAACATCCTGTCACGATAGTTTGGTTTTTGTGTTCCTAATCTAATAACATAAAATAAACATATATACAGATTAATTAAATATAATAAATAAACATAGATACAAATTCAATAAATAAAAAAATAAATATAAATACAGATTCAATAAATATTCATGCAAATTTTATCATTTAAATTAGTGGAGTATTTATGGATATAATAACTAAATTAATTATGCTTGCTCATATTATCTAGGCTATTAAAGATATAAATTGATATTTTATTGATTCTCTCTTTTTTATATGAATACCAATTCCTTTGTGGGGTTAGATATTCTTTGTTAACTAAACAAATCAATTAACACCTATGGGTGGGGTTGATAACTAATTTGGTTAATTAAATTAATTCCTTTTTCTAAGAGATTGAAAATGAACCATTTAAATGCCACCTTTTGAGTTAAACTGATTTAAACTTTATTCAAGGTGACCAAATTAACCCCAAGAATTTAGTTATCCGAGTACTAACTTTCGAGTTTTGAAACCACTACTGAAAACATGTTGTCGATACATTTTCACATAATAATTCTTATAAAAACTTTTGAAATAGAGCTTCATTTCTAACTACGAGGCGATTGTACCAACAAATAAAAGAGCACTACTCTAAATTAGACCAGGATAACTAAACCTTAAAGTCTAATTTTGATTTAAGTTTGTAATGAAAAATAATATATTTCTCTCTAACATCCTTAATATAAAATCTTGAATAAAAAATAAACTCGATTCATTTTAGAAATTTTCACCTATTTAATATTTCGCAAGCATAAACAACGTTATTATTATATCATGATTATAAATACTTGTGGAGTTAAATTTAATCACGGACATAAATTAAATATAACATGTAAGAATAAAGCATAAAAATAATCAGAAAGAAAATAAAATCCTTCTGACGAACTTGACGCTATTCCGTTGCTAGAAAACCTCCATTGAATTTGCACTTCCATTTATTGAATCAAAAATCTAAGTTATTACAAAAACATTACAAGTTCCTCTCAAAAAGAGAAGAACTCTAAACCTAAGACAATTGAACTAAAAACTAAGAAAAAAACTAAGAAAAGCTTAGAAACTAAGAAAGAAACTAAGAAAAACTTAAAAACTAAGAAATGAGAAAGAAAGAAGAGAGAAATGTGGTTTTGAGGTGTGCTTTGAAGTTGAATGGAAGGGGTATTTATAGGTGAGGATGGAGAAAAAAATGAATAAAAAAATGTTAAAAAAATATTAAAAAATTAAAAACGTGGTAATGGACTGAGGTTATCAGTAGCGTCGGCCAAGTGACGTCATAGGGGCGGCTGCACGTGAAAAATGGGTCAAAACGCGTTGGTAGCTTCAATTGGTGACTGGCGCATACGGCACGCGTGAGCAAGAGCCTATGGCAGCCGCAGCGGCTTGGCAACCGCTTGAGTATCAACGCCTTGGTAAGGCGAAGCCGGCCGTCATAATAGCGATTTTCCGATCTTTTGACATTTTTGACCTTTTCGACCCATTTTGTCCAATTTTTTCCATGTTTGTTGACCTTTTTCCACTTTATTTATTAATTTATTTGTGATGTATTGCTTCAAGTATTCTTCTTTGAGTCTTTACATTGCGTTTTTAGGCCAAAAATTTAAAAAAACAATAAAAATACCCGTGATTCCGAAAAAGACAAATTTATATAAATATATGATAAAACATATAAATATATATATATTTTTAATCAATTAATGTGCATAAAATCATGGTTATTTTAGTGCTTTTTGAGCACTCATCAGTAAGCTACAATGGTTGAGTCTCTATAATTTGGTAGAAAAACTACCCAAGAACATATTGAAGATATGAAATTCTATACTACAGACAAGGAATTTCCTACAAGAAGCAAATTCAATATATTGGAAGGAGCTGATCCAATATTTATGTATAAAGCATTTCAAGTAGGACTAATAGAAAATATATATCCAGGAATTAGTTTAAGTGAGTTAAATTATTTCCCAAAAAATTTTAAAAGAGCAATCAAGAATTTCAGAAGAAAAATTAAAGTAGGTGATAAACCTGTTTATCTTAGATTTTTTAGTTCATTAATGGACTGGAATGAGGAAGGAAGTATTAGTCCTTACCATTTCATCAAGATAGAGATTTCCAACACAAATAGAGAGGTTCCAAACCAAGGGCACTTCTAGAAAAGGAATTCAACATAGAAGAACTTTGTGTATTAAGAGGTCAAATGCTAAGCCAGATTTACTATGAACTCAGAAAGATTGAAAATTTTACTGAGATTAAAGTAAATTATTCAACTAGTAAAGTCATCATCATTTTCCATAGTAGCATGGCTCTGTCAGAAGAATATGGTGAAAAAATCACCAAATATGAAACCAATTTTAATTGCAACAACCTAGAAATTGGTCAAGAAACAAGGACGGTATTATGCTTCTATGCCAAAAAAGCCACCAAAGACCACATATGCATTCTCTGCATCAAAGACCGAGAAGATAAAGATGCATCATCATCAACGTCATCAAAGGAACTATCGGTAGAAAATGACAAAGAAAAATAAGAAAAGAAACTGTCGGTAGAAGACTACAAAAGAAATAAAGATGTAGACCCCACATCTTAGTCGGCAGCATGTGCCAAGGAAAAAAGTAGTGGCTATCCTTTAAAGTGGAAAAGTAGATGAATTATTAAAACAAGGGTAAAATAATAATTTTAGTCTTGTAAATAGGGATTCCTTGTTCTGTAAAAGGAACCCTTATTATCATTTCAAAACACACACGAATATATATAAATCTAGAGCTCTCTATCCTGAAAACACTCCAACATAAAAAACCTCTCTATCTAGAAATCTAAAGCCCAAAAATGTTATACCCAGTAACTATGAGCAACTAAGCACCCCTTTCAAGGTTTTTAGTTGGCCTTAAGTTGTAATAATTATACTATGAATAAAATAGAGTTCAGTTACTCTTCTCTAGTAAGTCAACTATTGTACACCATTTATGTATTGATGCAGAATGTTCACCATTGCCAAGAGGGCATTGAAGTGTGAGCAAAACTGAGGCATAACAAGTGTAACAAAAAAAGACCGTAGTGGACCCATCAAATTCAAGTATAAAAATTATAAATTAAATCTAGTTAAGAATCTTGAATGTTTAAATATTTACTTACAACAAAACAAAATATTGTTAAAACAGGAAATATAATTTATTTTTAGAAATAAACAACTAATAATTCCAATGGAAATCAAAGATAAAAATATAATTCTATTAGAAACATTTGATAAAAATTATCTCTATCATTTAAATGAATATTTTAAAAATGAAGACTATGAAACTCGTCTTGAAAATTTTAAAAGATTTAACACCTTATTAGATATCTATACAGATTATATTGAAGCTATTACAAGCATCATAAACCATCATGTTTCAAAGACATTAAAAGACTATTTTAGTCAAAAATATGTGAGAATAGAGGAAGAAGAATTCAATAACTTAATATTTGGATATTACTTCTTTGAAGATTATAAATACATTTTATGTACATAAGAAAAACTTGATTGTATATATACTAAGAATATGACAAAATAATATACATTCAACACATATGATTTATCAAGATAATACTCTATAAACATAGAATCATTAGTACATAAGTTAGAATTATTAAATTTAACAAATGAAAGAGTAATTTTTAATTTTAAAAGACAATTAATAGATTCAGGATTAGAATTAAGCAACCAACATAATGAATAACATAATATATTATGTAATTGTAATGATTATAGAAAAAATTAGACTTATATAGTAAAATAATAAGTTTTTTAGACAAATTATTACCTTTAATAAATAGACAAAGACCATCAACTAAGTCAATATTTACCCTCGATTAAAAATTGTATCGATACACAAAAATTAATATAAAAGCCTATGTATAGTAATATAAATAATAATGGATGGAAAATAAACCCCATTAAAATATAAGAATATTTTTGATATTTTATAAACTTCATAAATATAATTGAAGAGATGTAAAACTTGAGGTATTTAAGATAATGTAAAAAAAAAAAGAGAGATTTGCTATATAACCGAAAATATGTATGTCAAAAAAAAAATGTGACAAAATAAAAGTAGTTTTAAGAAACGGCAAAGACCGGTCCAAATGGACCCCATGTATCCAAGACTCCAACAAAGTTACACGAATCCAATTAGATTTTTGAAAAAGCTTTCCTCAATGACTTTCTTGAGAAAATTTCAAATTAAAATATAATTAATTTTAATTAAATAAAAACGAACGAACTCGTTTTCTGGCGGTAAGGCTTTGGCAATTGCCTTATAAATAACTTGTACAATTTTGAAAGTGATTTTCCCAGGAAAGAAACATCATATCAAAGCTGTTAATACGTGCATTCGCTTCGTTGTTTCGAAAATTAGAAAGAAAAAAAAAATTCTGGAAATCCAAATCAAAAGGAACAAAGCGGGAGAAAAAAAACGTAGAGAAAAGATAGAGAGGGCGATGGGGTTGATATTGGAAGAGGAAGTAGACGACGACGTTTTGGTACCACCTTTGAATTTTTCAATGGTCGAAGACGGCATTTACAGATCTGGCTTTCCTCAACCCTCCAATTTCGGCTTCCTCAAAACCCTAAATCTCCGAACCATCATGTAAGACTTGATAATATGTTCATGCATATATGTATATACTTACAATCTGCATAACAACATAAGGGCGTGCGTATTAAATTAAAACCCTTTTTTTTCCTTCCTGTTATGTATGTTCTTGGATTTCTTGTGGATCAAACAAAATTGTATGTACTTGTGTTGGATATGTAATACTTTTAAGGCGACATGTCCTGTGAATGGTGGGTAATGGTGTTCTGGCCAAACCAGAGACGATGATAAAGATATTAACTTGCATATTTTTTCTTTTCTTTGTAACTTTCATCATCCACTATCTCGTGTCAGATTGGCTTGAGCACCACGTCAGCTTGGTGCTACAATCCAGAACACGAATACAACATAATAGAAAAATATATATATTTTGGTATTAAAGATATTGAGTTTTCTTATCCGAATAAACTGTGATAACTTGGTATAAAATAATTTTTTATAATATTAAAAAATATGTGAATTTAGATTGAAATATACAAACACACTCAACACAATTGACACCCCTACCTGTGGATTGATTCTTTGGTCTGGTGCAGATACTTGTGTCCTGAACCCTATCCAGAGGACAATTTGGAGTTTCTTCAATCTCAAAATATTCGGTTCTTTCAGTTTGGAATCGAGGGGAAAACAGTATATTTTCTGTCTCTGCTTTCTCTTATTGGATCTTGTGTTGTGTGATTATTGAAATTTCCACTGTCTTGCATTTTGTAAATAACGTGAACAATTTTTCATTTTTTTTCCTGAAATTATTTCTTTTTCTTTTTAATGGATAATAATCCATGTGGTGGAGAGGTAGTGTATTAGTATCCTACAACAAATTAAGTGTGATAATTAAGGTTCAGGTTCTACAGCATTAAAAGTTCCATTGAAGAGGATTGAATGAAAGGAATATAAATTTTGTAGGCATTTGATTGATATCTTAAATGTAAAAAAATATTTGTTAATATTTTATGTAAGGAAGATAATTGTACGGTTGATAGAGTACTTATCAGGTCTCTCACTCTCTTTATTGCTGATGCTATTTTGGCCGTAAAAATTTTGGTTATGCAGGAGCCATTTGTATCTATTCCCAAGGATACCATCATGGAGGCCCTAAGGGTCTTAATTGGTACTGTAACAACACACGATTTTTCATTTTATTCTACTCTATTTTTGCTATCAAATTACTATTTTAGAACTACCATTTATCTGTATTTACTATTTTTTTATCCAGATGTGAGAAATCATCCAGTTTTGATCCACTGCAAGCGTGGAAAGGTATGTTTCAATACATTGCTTCTTACCTCTTGGCATGTGTTGTGTGCACGAGGTACATTTATTTAGTCAGACGATATGTGTGCATGTGTCTAATCTGTTTGGAGTTCATTTATTTCCTACGGTACTCACTCTTGATTTCAAATGGCAATTCCAAAGGGACAATGAACTTAAGAATTTCATAATTCTTTCTAGTTATTGATTTTACTGTATTTGAAAGAAAAATACATCAACTTCCTTGATTCAAGCTTGTAGAATCTGCCTTAATTTTAAAAAAATTTAAGACTTTCCATTGCGACTCGGGCCTCCTATGAGTTCTTTTGTTTGAACGAAGATTTGAGCCTTAATTGTCCTTTTAAGCCTTGTTGCTAGTCAAATTTTCTATTCCATTATCTTTTATTTTGAGTTTTTTGTTGAATCATTTTTCAATGGGAATAATGTCACATTGTCACAACATATTTCTCTGTGGGTAGAGGATAAAAATAGAACTCAGGAACATTAAGCTCTGTTATATTGCATAAGAACATGTGACATGTTGAAGGAGTCATCTTGCATTGTTGATAGAGTTTCTTGTGGTTATTTGTTGAAGCTCTTGGTACCCTTGATATTTTGCATTAACTTCATTTACCTGTCGTGTTTTATTTCTGTTCTCTTGCAGCATAGAACTGGTTGTCTGGTTGGCTGCTTACGAAAACTGCAGAGTTGGTGTTTGTCTTCTGTGTATGAGGAATACCAGCGCTTTGCTGGTTTGAAATCCAGGGTAACGGATTTGAGATTTATCAAGACATTTGACGTGATGTCCTTGAGGCAATGCCTATACAGCATTATCTACCAGTATCAAGGTTATGGTTCGAAGAAGAGGAGGCTACTGTACAGCGAAGAGAATTTACAGAAGCAGCAAATAACATCTGCTTAGGCTAGTTGGACAGAGTTTTATTGTTTTTGATTCTAATCACACATTTCTTAGCGCTGCATAATTCATGACCAGCATTCATACTTGTGTCTTTTTTAACTACTTGTCATAGGGTTCTTTTTAGAACCGCTGTGCACCTACTTCCCTGATGTTTTGCAAGCCATTTATACTTCACTTTTCGCAGGCAAACAAATGTTCTTTGAAAGTTATGGAATCTTTAGACAGAGCATATTATTTTTTTGTACTTATCTAATAGTGGTTTATTGTGTTATAAGTTATTAGTAAACGAATTCTCTAAAAAAACTTTAGCTATTTAGAGTAGAGTAAATAATATTTTTATATATCCTAACCTTAACTTTTTAAACCATTATTTTTTGGCATTTTAAGCCAATTGGTCCAAAACACGTTCAGTGCATAAGCTAATTTTGAAAACCTGTCACCATGTAAGATTAGAACTTTGTCCTGTTGGCCATATAGTTGTTCTACAATGCAACCAACTAGTATGAAATGAATGATAACGATGCAACAAACATAACAACAACAACAACAACAACAACAACAACAATAATAATCAATTTTATCAGAATTTTAAACCAGAAGTTGACGAAAGATTCAGTCAATTAGACAACATAAAGAAGAAATAGTAGTTCACAATCATTTGATGGATCAGATTTTTTTTCTCCTTTCTCAACTTAAATTACACTTTCGTAAGCTCGAGAATAAAGTGAATATAACATAAGTTTTCAAAAGTTTAAATAATGGAACCGAAGAGCTTAAAGGGTGAATATGTTCACTATTGTCACACTTAATAAATAATATTTTTTTTTCAAACAAAAACAATAAAATCAATAAAATAAAAATACATTTAATTACATAAGAATTAATAAAAATCATGTGTTATACATTCAAGATTTCTTTTTTAGCTCTTTCAATTCTCTAAACATGTATGATTATTCCCATTGATAAGGTGACAATCTTAAATTCAACTTGAACATTCATATATTAACATATTTACATTTTAAACTACAAAAATATCTAAGCAAAAATATCTAGATTTATAATTACAAAATAAAACAGATCGAAATATAACAAAATATGCCTAAAATTATCACTAGGTTGAAGTCTAGATGAAAAAAAAACTACAATAGATCAGAATTGGCTACTTTTTTAAGCAATGAAATTAAACTACAAAATGTATAATTCAATGGACCAATCAACACTAATAGCTTAATTTTAGGAGAGTTTTGTGACATTTTTTTATGTTTTAATATATGTGCCTTAAATTATATATTTTAAACTATAATATGAATATATGTTACATTTTAACTGTACAACTTAATAGATTTGGGGACAAAGTTAGATTTTTTTAAATTTTAGATTTTTGTACCAAGTATGAGATGTTATTTATTACTTATGGAATATACTTTACATCACTTATATTATTTTCTCTCTCCATATTTGATTATTTATTTTTGAAAGAAAATATTACACAAATTTTCATTTTATTTTAAATTAAAATACTAATCACATGTTAAACTAACAACATTAAGTGAGAAATTTGAGAATTATTGATAGAAGAAAAGATTTGGTGAATAACTATATTTGATCTTTAGAAAACACTCCCGACTCACCTCGTATAAGAATGAATAAAGCCAGCTTATCCAATTCACCAAATGGCCAAGCTTACCAAATCATCCACTCGCAATTCGATAAGCTCATAAGCCTATAAATTCAACCAAAGTTCTCAAGAAAATTCCAAATTCCCATCGAACATCATCTAAGTTGGGGTTTAGGATTGTGCCATGTCCTCGAGTTTTCCTGAAATTTCAATCGTCCAATCAATCTTTCGATGAAAAATCACCTCCATCATCCAGCTATATTTCCATGACAAGCGAAGAAAAGCCCAAGAAGTACACAGCGAAAGAGATCGTTGTAAAGGTTGATGCAGCTACCACGAACCATGGTGGTTACAAGGATGGCTTGGTCGACTCGAGAAGGGTGGTCACACAAAGTACGAGTGTCTATAAGAAAAATTAATCGACTCAGATGCGGAATAAACAAATTAAAGGGATCAAAAACAAAGAAAGCAAGGATCTTGCCTCTAACCATTGAAATTGTTCTTAAAGCTCTAAATTGATCAAAACTGATTTTCTCTCAGTGTTAGGAACTTCTAATCTCTTAACAACACTCAAATAGATGATGTATTGCATTGAAATTGTGTATTGACCTTCTCTTTTTATAGTCGTGCTTCCCATCAAAGCATTAGCACAGTTACCAACTTCCAGCAATGAAACGTTTGGACCACACTGGAATGATCCATTAAAGAAAAACAGATTGAAAATTGAAAATCGGAGAATGGATGAATCAGTTACATTCTCCCACTTGGTCCAAAAGTTCAATTTAATCTCATCGATTATCTTTCTTAAGAAATAAATACATGAATCATGGCTATAAGTCCTCTAAGAGTGAATATTATCTTCCATGTATTATAATGTATTTGGTTTCTCATGTATTACATTTATGTGGTAACAACACTTAATGAATAAATCCTATATTTATTCTTCATCTTATACAAAATATTTTTTTTTCAAAAAAAATTAAGGTGCACATGAATATGATAAAATATCATAATATATAAGAGTTTCAGTAGTAAACTGTATATATACTTTATAAAATGGAACCAATTTTCATTTTCTCTATATGATCCTTAAATTTCAATGGTGGCATGCATTAAGTCAAAGGATCAACAATCATCAACTCGGTACTAACATGCTTAATGACCACTTTCTTTTCCTTAACACATTATCTTATGGCAAGTATTTAATATCGATGTACTTAATACAACTACCATTCTTATTATTCTTAGCCATAAACGCAGCAGCTAAGTTGTCACAATACCATCTCAATGGCCTAGAAATAGAGTCAACTACTCTAAGCTCGGAAAAAAACTATTCAACCATACACCATGTGATGTGGCCTCAAAACATGACACGAACTAGGCCTCTATAGTGGTAGTAGTAGTCAAGGAATGCTTTGCACTCCTCCAAGACACGGCTCCACTAGCAAGTATGAAAATACAACTAAATGTTGATTTGGGTGAATCAACATAGCCAACGAAGTCTGCATTAGAGTAGCCAATTAATTCCCGATCATCCGTTTGTCTATATGAATCTTAATGCCAATGATATAAGATGCCTCACCCGTATCCTTCATATGGAAATTTTTAGAAAGGAATTGTTTTATCTCGTGTAGAAAAACCTTATCATTGGTTGTAAGCAAAATGTCATCCACATATAAAATCAGAAAATATATCTTACTCCCACTAACCTTCTGTATATACATTGATCCATAGGGTTTTCAAAAAATTCGAATGAAGAAATTACTCCATGGAATTTATAATACCATTATCGGGATGCTTGTTTTAGTCCGTATATGGAATTATTAAGCTTACAAACCAAATACTCACCATCACTAGAAAAAAATTCTTTAAGTTGTTTCATATAAACCTCTTCTTCTAGATCTCTCTTGAGAAAAATTGTTTTCACATCCATTTGTTGCATCTCAAGGTCAAAATGGGCTACTAATTCCAATATAATGCGCAATGAATCTTTCTTAGATACATGAGAGAAAGTCTCTGTATAATCAATTCCTTCTTTCTAAGTGAATCCCTTAGCAACTAATCTGGCCTTGTATCTCTCAATGTTGCCCAATGAGTCTTTCTTTGTCTTAAAGACCCATTTACATCCAATGGCTTTTGCATTATTAGGCAACTCAACTAGATTCCAAACTCTATTACTCTTAATGGAACTCCTCTCATCCTTTATAGCATTGTACCACAATTTAAATTCTTTGCAACTCATGACTTGTGAAAAGGATTCAAGATCATTCTCAACTCCAATGTTATAGTCAGATTCTTGTAGATATATGTTGTCTCTTTAAGAGAACATGAAAACATGGAAGTATACACAATCATAAGTAATAAAATGATAAGTAAAATATTGTTCACACAGAGATTTGTTACTACAGTTTGTTAAGTACTAAAATTATTTCACTCTGATTTTATCCAAACAAACGAAATTTGGAAGGTGTTTAACTAAACTAATTTTTTTTAACAATAAATAAGAAAATTCTAGGATTGCAGTTTCACCAAATTAATCCACTCGAATCATATTATTTTCTCTTGATTTATATTTTTTTGAATTTAATTTTTCAACCAAGGACTCCTAATTTTATCCATATATCTCTTCTGAGCTCCATATAGACACAGCTCGCTAAAATAATTCACTATATTCCTATGAGAATTAAATTCACCAAGATTCATTACTTTCAAAGTTCTCATATAGCCACACGTACAATAAAGGTATATTCCTATCCCTTATATATACATGTTATTCTATCCACGAACAACACACAAAAATGCCACAGATCAATTGATAAATTTTTCAATAATAAAAAACATTAAGCACAAATAGAATAAACAACTTAAAAAAATTTTATAAATCATTCCAAAATAATTAAATCCAAGCTTCATAATAAAAGTTAAATTACAACCCTAGAAAAATTAATTAGTTCATAACAAAAATTAAAATTACAATATAAAAATATTAAAGCATTTAAGGAATATTAGATGAAGAAAAACAAAAAGAAAATTAAAAATGTTTCATCTCTGCTCTCTAAATTAATCCTACGCAGAAACACAACAGAAGCCAAAAATAGCTTATGCGTGTTCCACAGTCCTTTGTCCAACCCCCTAATTTTATCGCAATAATCACCTATTTATAGCTCCAGTTCTCTCAAAAAAATACATCACAAAATATTTTTTTTACAATCATGCGTGTAAAAGTGGGGGACAAATTATTACATCGAAAATAGTATTTAATCACGCGTGGGAGACACAACCGGTTAGAAAGCGTGCATCATTTTTGCATTTTCATTTTACAAAACTCATGCCACATAGTTAGATGGACTGTGTCGCACGGGAAAATTGCTTGCGCAGACATGTGGGTCCCACCCTGCACGTTGACTTGTGCGAACACGTGGGCCCCACTCTGCGCGCCGAGCAGTGTTCCATCCGAGAAACACGTCCAATCGCCTGTGTTGCGCCTGTATCGCACTCGCATAATCCTCACCGTTGATTGTCTAATCTGACGGTGCGTGATGCGCATTGATAATGGCGCGCATGGTTCTCCTTTTCTCTGCAAAAAAAAACATAGTTTATTTAATTGCATTTTAGCCCTCCAATTTAATTCAAATTAACTTTTAAAGTTTTAATATTTGCATTTAAGCCCTCTTTTAATTTAAATTATATTTTCAACTTTTATAATTTGCAATTAAGTCCTTTTGTAATTCAAATTCTTTAATTTTCTTTAAAAATATATTCCTTAGAAAACTAACAGTAAATATTAATTTAATACATTAAAATTAACTAAAAATATCAATAACATAGAAATTTAATTAATAAATTAGATAAAGTAACTGTATAACATACAATTATCAATATAGAACATAATCACTAGCAATTGTTGACCTTTTAGTTTTAGTAGATCTTATTAATGTCGCACTATCATATTTTGGGAAGTATGAGGTTTAACTTGTTTTTCAAAAGTTTTAAGAATCTCTTAAACAATATGATCTATTGGAATGTTGTCAACAATTTGTAGAATTTCAATGATTGGTTGTTCAACACCAGCTCATACTTGAGGGGTGTTGTGAACAACAATCAATCTATCTCCTAGAGTGGAAGGTTGAAACTCTAAATGATCAGTATCAGTAACTATGTTCTTGATTTGATCGCTCCTACTAATTAGATCATACTTAAGAAATTTTATATTTCTTGATTCCACAAACTTAGTGTTGTGAAATGGACAATAAAATCTATAGCCCTTAGACCGATTGACATATCCCACAAAATACCCACTAATGGTCCTCAGGTATAGCTTATTCTCTTGTAGATTATAAATCTTCACTTCATACAAGCATCCCTAAACGTGCATATGTTGTAAACTTGGTTTCTAACCTTTCCATAATTCAAATAGTGTCTTTGAGACAACCTTGGTTGAAACTCGGTTTAATATATACACAATCATCTTTAAAGATTCAGTCCACAAGGATTTAGGAAGATTGGAGTAGCTAAGCATACTCTGTACCATGTCCAATAATGTTCGGTTTCTCCTTTCTGCTACACCATTCTAGTCTGGTGAACTAGGCATAATGTATTGGGAAACTATCTTATGCTTTTGAAGAAACTTAATAAACAGACCTGGCGCTTGTCTAAACTAAATATATCTATCATAATATTCGCCACCTCTATCTGATCTCACGAGCTTTATTTGCTTTTTGTATTGCTTCTCTACTTCAGCCTTAAAGATCTTGAAAGCATCTAATGCTTTACTCTTATTATGAAGCATGTAATATATCGAGAAAAATCATCAATAAAAGTGATAAAATATTTCTGACCTTATATATCTATGTCTGGACAACATATATCAATAATTATGATCTCTAATATTATTGAATTCTTATTAACAACTTTCTTTGACTTGTTAGTTTACTTCCCTTAATGCAGTTCACACATGTCTCAAAATCAATAAAATCTAGAGTACTAAGTACCTCATCTTTCATTAATCTTTTAACTATTTCTATGGAGATATGTCTTAATCTCCTATGCCATAATATAGAAGAGTCATCGTTAATAATACACCTTTTAGTGCCAACTTAAATATGCATAGTGTTATGAGTGGCATTATTTTGTAAATTAATGCAGTAAAAACCATAAGACAAAATACCATTCATAACACAATCAGATTTATTAAATAAATTGAAAGATGTTTTCGAAAAGTGAAAAGAATAAACAAAAGGTACAAGTCTTGAAATTGAAATCAAGTTTCTAGAGAAACTTAGAACATAAAAGGTCTTTTCTAATTGTAAAACAAAATCACTGTTTAAAATCAAACTGCATGTTCCTACAACCTCTACGTGTGAGCCCATCTTGTTTCCGAATAAGATGTATTGCTCACTTCCAACTAGCTTCCTTAGGTTTCGCATACCCTGTAAGGAGTTTGCAACATGGATTGTAGATCCATAATCAATCCACTAGGTATTAATATTAACATTAACCATATTAGATTCATAACAAATAAACGAGGTTTGACTACTATTACCCTCAAGCCATTTCTAGAATTTGATACATTCCTTCTTCACATGTCCCTTCTTTTTATAGAAAAAACACTTGGCTTCTTTCTTAATATCAGCTTGAGGTGGAACTATCCATTTCCCTTTATGTTTGTTTTGAGATTTTCCTTTCCTACTTGTTATAGCCAACATTGTACTTTCACCAAGTTCCATAACAAGCCTTATTTCCTCTTGAACACACATGTTCATTAGTTCATTAATTGACCATTTATCCTTATGTGTGTTGTACGATATTTTAAATGGCCCCTACTATTTTGGGAGAATGTTCAGGACATAGTGCACCAGGAAAGATCTGACATCTCAACCTCAAGATTTTTAAGTTGAGCTGCAAAGTCTCTCATTTGCATAATGTACTCGCACACACCTTTCACACTAGTGAGTCTTAAGGAAGAGAATTTCGTAATAAGGGTGCTTGCCAAAGCCTTATTTGAAGTGAAAAATCGATCATCAATGGCTTTTAACAGGTCTCGAATATTGTTACGCTGATTAACAAAATCACGAATGCCAACAGATAACTTAGTCTTAATGAACATTATGTTAAGGCAATTAGATCACTCTCATTATTCATAAAACGTGATATTCACTAGAGTGTTTGTTTCAGTAATTTTAGGGATTCATTTTGCCTAATAGCATAGTCAATATCTATCCACCCTAAAAAAAAGAAATTCTTTCCTTCCAAACTTTATCCCCTTTCAATTCAGGAATATCACAACAAATATTAGAGAAATTCATAGGTTGTAAAGCTACGATTAAAGATTATATATTTATTAAAATTTGAGACCTAAATTAAAATCATTATTTAACAATGTAAATCATGAAAAATATGAATCTAGTGACATAAAACTTAATTATGGGTTAAAGTTCTAATTCAATTAGATTTATCTTAATTTTACAATAAAACTATCAAATTATGATTAATCACAATTAATATTTGTTTTTCTAAATGTGAATCTACCTAAACCTTATTATAGTTTTAATTAATAAAAAATGATATAGTTATTCCTTAATTAATTAAACTATATGAATCACTTAAATATTAACTAAATTCTTAGGCTCAATTATTGCATAAAATCATAAGCAATATTAATTTAATTCCAAATATACAAATATTATTTATCTTAAGATTACATGTATAAAGAAATGACAATAAATTATACAAGAAAAATAAATAATTTAAACACTAACTAATCCATAAATAATCATTAAAAATTAATTTCATTATGCATAAATTATTTAACCAAATTTAATATGTATAATAAATTACGAACTTTATACATACAAATACAAAAAATATAATTTAAACATATAATTAATTTTAACATAAATTTTAATGTGTCAAAAATAATAAATATTATACATGTGATAAACCTAAGTTAAATAATTAATGACATTAGATTATATTAAAAAAAATTAATAAAAATTAAATTCAAAATACATATAATAATAAGCCCTATACATATAATAACACAATATGTGGCCCAGTGGATTGGGCATTGAACACCCTCCCATGATACCCAATTTTAAGTGCCACAAACACCATGATTATTTTTTTTCTTCTGTTGGCAAGTCATTTTCAGCCTCCATTCGGATCAACCTGACCCAATTACGACCCAAATAGATACCTGATCGTATCTCATGATTCCGACGATGAAATTCATCTTACTTTTTATCAAAATTCTCATAATTGAATGTTCACGTGATTCATAGTCTCAGTTTGAATAAAAAAATATCATTACTACATTCCAAGGAATGTGAACGATAAATTAGAATGATTTTCTTCATGGTTTTTCACATTTCAATTCACATAATTATTAAAAAATCAATAATAAAATCATTTATAATTGCTATATACATCAAAACTGAGCCTTTCAAAAAACCCAATTTCAAAGTGCTCGGTGAAACAGAGCAAAACAAAGATCATTCTAAACTGATCAAGATAGAGATAATATGAGCTCTGATACCAAATGTAAGCATAAATTAATTGATCCAAATTCAGAATAAACAAACTAAAGGGATTGAAAATAAGTAAAGTAAGGATCTTACCTCTAACCAATAAAATTGTTCTTAAAACTCCAAATTGATCGAAACTGATTAGCTCTATGTATTAGTAACTTCTAAGCTCTTAAAAGCACTCAAATAGATAGTATATTACACTGTAATTGTGTATTGAGCTTAGGGACCATAACATCCCTTTTATAATTGTGCTTCTCATCAAAGTATTGGCACCATTACCAACTTTCAATCACAACCGATGAGTTATGACTCTTCAATAACAGAAACATATAGATCATACTTGAATGATCCTTTAAAGAAAAACAGATAAAAAATTGAAAATTAGAGAACGGACAGATCGATTATAGTGTCCACACAGCAAAACCAATGCACTAGATGTCAAATCCATGTAGATTCACCACGATGCTTGCACCATCCCAAGATTCCTTTTGAAGAGTCCAAGATCTTGAATTGTCATACTATCACTACTACAAAAAGTACATATGGCCTCAATTTTTAACCGTGATCGTACATCTATGGCCACGATTATAAGACTGATGCGTAAATAAGAGAGACCATAGACTGTTACCTATGACCTCAATTTTTCAATAACCGAGGTCATAGGGTATGTTTATGGCCTCGATGTTTTACATAACCGAGGCCATAAACATATCTTGTGGTCATAAATTTAAATAAAAGTATAATTATTAATTACAATATTAAAAATAAAAGTACAATTACATTTGATAGTTTATACACTAAAACATAATAAAAACTAACTAGCTAATTTTAATATTTACAATGATTATGAATAATAAATTTAATATTACAAAATAACTTTTTACTATTACAATTATTTATAAGTGTAATTGATAAGTTTTCATCTTAATCTTGATAAAAGCCAATGTATTATTCATCATCAATAATATTAATTACCAATGAAAGATCGTATTATCAAATTAATAAATAATTGGATTGGATTAAAGAAAATTTTACTTGATGAAAAAGAATAAAACATGTTAATAAAGACACTAATTTTTGTAGAACAAACTTATTAGTTGCACCATCATCTGTAAGAAGTCTTCCACTCATGTCGGAAGCCAACTCAAATGAATACTCTCAAAGCAAAGAAAATAGTCTCTAGTTGCTAGTCGCTACTATGCTTACGTTTAAGTTATGACTACCAAGTCTTAAATCGCAGACACAGTTTTGATTTAAGTTGCCTTATAGTTTCCACTAATAAATTGAACTGAACTAAAATAAGATCAAAGTAGGTTGAACATACCTGCCATTTTGGAAACACTCCGGAACACTATAACCAGATTGAGTGAGCCCAATCAAAATTGGGCATAAACTTAACCAACCCACAATAAGCCAATTTGGGTTCATACTCTGCATCCAATATGACATTTGTAGGCTTCAAGTTGTAATGCAGAACCCGAGGAACAAGGGAATTAAGATATCAAATTCCCTTAATCACCCCAACAGCAATTCAAAGTCGATATTCCCAACCAAGCTGCAATTGATTTTCCTTAACTTTATTCATAGCATCTTCAAGACTCTCACATGTCATATAATCATAAACCAAAGAAAATATATATTGTTCACGAACATAAGCCCTTAAGCTCATCAAATTCATGTCTCTTAAGCTAGCTAGTACTTCCAGTTCCTGTTGTATCCAGTCCCGCTAAAGGGCTCAAGCCTTTTGACTGCAATGGTTAGCCCATTGTCAAGAACTGTCTTATAGTACTTTCCAAGTGGGCTTGATCCTAACAACTGATTTTCACTCGCTAAAGCAGATTGGAGGGTCTTGGGATCGACTTTTGGGGAAAATATGACGGGACCTTTGAGAACTTGAGTTCTCTTTAGGCAACGAACAAAGCTGGGACTAAGAAAGCAAAGAGAAGGGCACCAATAAGACTGGTAACTGCTCCTAAAGCAATACTGATAAGGATTCTTCGGAGCCCAATTTTGAAGTGGGTTGGGTGATGGAGACTCGGAGGAGATTTTGTTGAATGTACTCTCTCGGAAACGTACGGTTGGATAGTGAAGAAAGAATAATAATAGAAGCAGAAGAAAAACAAACATATGGGGGTTGTGCTTTGTACCATCCATGGAAGCATAAAGCCAAAAAACTAACTCAGAAAGAAGAAAGTGGCTAGTAAAAGCTAGCAAATTGAATTAAACAACCCGCGTCTAAATATGGGCTTCTCGGAGCTTGAAACAAAACTCCAATAAAAGTGGAACTAATAACCCATACAAATCAAAATTGACGCTTGATCTCTTTAGAAGGTAGCTAAGAGGTTTCTTCAAACTTCGTGAAAGAAAATGAGATTAAACCGAGACCTGAAAAGCTCCAACTATTGCGCTTAATTGCTCAAAGAACCCATGAAAGAAAGTCCAGAGTGGGTGAACAACAGAACAAGACTAAAGAATATATCAGATAGAAATCGAATTTCAACAGGAAGACTTCACAAGAAAGACTCAAAGAATAATTTCGACAACGATTCCTCCTCTTTTTTAACACTCTGTCTAATATCAGAACCCTCCTTTGGAATTTGATGAATATCTCCAAATTCCTCTAAGATATGTACTTTTGAACTCTATATTATAGCAGTAGTTCCACTAACACTAGCCTAAGAAACCAATCAACCATTCCGCAAACAGATAAATAAACCATTAGGGTCTACTCTAAGTACATTTCCAACTAAGTACCAACAACTCAAATAGATAAGAACCAAAATAAGAATATGTATCGAACCGAAAAGGTAGAAAAACTAGAGGAAGTGAAGTCAAAGGAAAGATTTTTACAAATTGTAACTCGCTTTCTCTCGCTCTCTCAGATCTCTATCATTCTTCTTGCACTCGCCAAACCCTAAATCTATCGCGCTCGTTGGAGGGGATGAGGGAGTTGGGGAGCTAGGGAGCTGGAGGGTTGAGGGCCAAGGAAACACAACGCTCGAGAGGTGGCTGGAAAAATAAAAGAAAAGAGCAAGGGAGAAATGGGGGAAAATAGAAGAAAAAGGTAAAAGATATCGAGAAAAACAAAAACAAAAAGGAAAAAATTAATAAAAATATTCGTAATTTAATATAAAACCTATAAAATTGATAGAATATGTCTACTATCTTAATTTTAAATAATCCAATGAGAGAACAATTGTATGAAAATCGAGACCAAAATCATATTATTTTAATTTTTAAAAAAATTAAAATCAAAGATATGTATTGTAATAGTGTATTCTTGCTGACTGTTAGTGTTTTAGGTAATATAAAGAAGTGAATGTATAAGTTGTTTAGATGATCGACGAGCCATTGGAATATTGCTATTGTATTGTTAACTTTATTTATGGGGGCATATTGATGTTTGTTGTTTTGGGTGATAAAGAGAGCATCTTTTTTCTTATTCTCAGTTTTTTTTGTCAAAAGGGTGGTAATTTTTTATCCTTGTGGAATTCATTCTATGTATATTAGTGATTACGCTGTACGGTGATTATTGTGACCATGATGATATAATACTTTTAGAGCCAATTATCATATGTTTTAACTCTTAATTGCTTTTTGGTATTCTTTAATGGATGAATTTGCTCGTTTCTTTCTTTATTTTAGTGGATGGATCGACTCTTATTCACAATTATTAACTATATGAGGCACATCCTTTTTTTTTTTTTTCAAATACAATCATCAATTCGTGAACAGTAACCAATTGTGTTTATCCTATTTTTACTGCCATTTTCATCTGATTTCTTTTTCTTTTTTAACAGGACCCAACATTTTAAGTCTCACTCATTCTTTATTCTCTTCTTTAAATCTATTTGATTAGAGTAAGAAACTAAATATTAAATAAATGTTATTTGGTGGTGATGTATGTGAGGCAAAATCTTGGCCAAATAAAATCATGGAAGAAGATACTATGGATGTGAGGAGGATGTGAGGTTTTGATTTTGTTCTTCATGTCAATTCTTTACTTGGATAGATCCCATGTTTCTTTTAAAAACTCAGATGTGACCATTGGATTATTGAGGTAAGTTCGTGATTTAAAGGAAGAAATTAAATATTAAAAAAAAGTGGTCAAACATGCAAGAGGAAGAAGAACATGGATTGATGACGTGTAAGATTAATTGTGTGTGTACTTTGGAGAACATTACGTTCGCCACTTTTAGTTTTAATAATGTTTGTTTCTTATCGTATTTGAGTCCGTAAATTATTTTAAAATGAATCCTATAATTTATCGGTTATAGTGTGATATTTTACCTTAAATTTAAATATAAATTTTAAAATTTTTAAAATATATAATTTTACATCTAAAATTTTATAACTTTATACATAAATATTTAAATTTTTAAATTCTATAATTTAATATCTAAATTTTTAAAATTTAACATAGGTCCTGATTTGACTATCAAAATATATATTTGTAAATTAAAAACTTAATACATATGTATGAAATTTTAAAAATTTAAAGACTAAAATATAAGATTGATAAATTTAGAAGTTTTAAAAAATTAAGAATTAAATAATATGTTTTAAATGTTTGTAAACCTATATCTAAATTTCATTAAAATTTAAAAGATAATAGTATACTTTAACCTAATTTAAATTGTGTAAACGAACAAAATAAGAAAGGGACTTGTTTAAATTTATAAATATTTAGAAAATAATAATAAAGGGACTTTTCATCTTATTTTACACATGATTTAGATATGTGTTAAAGTTCATAAGGATAATGGACATTTTAATCCAAAAATGTTAACCCAATAAAAAAATCATTTACAATGTTTATAAATTCTATCATAACATCATTATACTTAATTAATATGAGATATTATTTTTAACATTTTTCTTTAAAGTAGTGTCTTTGTCTCTTGCAAAATTCATCACTTTATAATTGTAACCTATTTTATTATATTTTCCTTACTTGTGTCTTCTTATTTTTGCAATGTTGATTTTTTCTCCTTTTTTGTGAAGTGAGGTTAAAAGTTTTTGATCAAATTAATTAAAGCTCTAATGTCATATTAAAACCCAAATGAATCATATGTTTTCAATCCTAAAGGGTTAACCTAATGAATGAATACACTCATAATATTTATACTTTATCATAACATTATATTTAATCAATATATGACATTATTCTTAACAAGTTTTTTTTAATAAAGCAAAATTTACCTTATGTATAACTTTTGAATAATTGAGAGAATATTATTATACTACTGTAAAACAAGTAAATAATGTGTACCTTTTTATCAAAATTTGTAGGATATTTTTCACATTTTTATTAAGGAAAATGAAATAAAATATAAACCTATGAGTTTGAGTCTCTACGACTCAACCCCAACCATTTCAATATTGGTCATAAAATAGCACTAGACTCAACTCTTCACTTGGTTTCATTCTTTTCTTATACCTTACGTGACACTTTTGTTAATGAGTTATTATTAACTATATATTAGTTGTATGCAATTAATATACTTTTCCTAAAAGTAGATTCTTATTTTCTGTATATATATGTGTATTATCATTCATTGTATTTTAAGAGAAAATAAATATATTTCATTATATTCAATTTGATATGAGAGTAGGAAAGAAAGAAATTGTTTTTACCAGTCTCCGAGCAACTGTGCCGTCCAGTCTTAACGCAACACTGCCGTCAGTAGGAGCGTCGCCATCAGTAGTAGCATCACTGTCAATCTCCTCACGCAGTGCCATTAATCTCCTCCATTATCCAGTACGCACCGTCGCCTTCGTCCGTTGCAGAGCTATCCGTCAATCTCCTCACGCCGTGAGCAGTCCAGTGCTTCCACACACTGCTCAATACCGTTACAGATCCGTCTAGCTCTGCCTGTGTCCAATCATCCGTACCAGTTTTGCCCGTCCAGCTGTTTGCACCAGCTCCGTCCGTCAATCTCATCGCGTCATTCAGTTCGCATCGTTGTAGATCCGTCTGCACCAGCTCTGTCCTCCAATCTCCTCGAGCCGTTCAGTCTGTGCCATTGCAGATCAGTTCGCACTATCTTCATCCTCCAATCTCCTCGTGCCGTTCAGTCCGTGCCATTGTAGATCCATCCGCACTAGCTCTACCTATCCAGCCGTCAACACCAACTCCACTCGTCCAACCGTCATACCAGCCCTACGTCTTCAACTCCCGCACTACCCTACGTCTTTATGAGTAATATTTACTTAGTAATATCAACTCCCGTACTGCCCTAGCCCATCAGCCCACTACCAATTTCATCCCATTTACCAATTTTAGCCCACTTATCAATTTCAGCCCAATCCACAGTCCAGTCAGGTCCAAAAAAAAAATTTTAATCCGTTGCACAATATTATTTATTTCAATGGAAGATTTAAGACAAGATCAGGTTTCTAAAACTAATGAAGTTCCAAAATTTGAAATCTCTATTAAAAGTTCAAAAAGTGGTTCTTTCGGGGGTACTAAACTCAATGGTACCAATTTTCGAACATGAAAAAAAGTGATGTTTGTTTATCTTCGTGGGATGCACAAGATGTGACATGTAACTAGATCAATCAGGGCTCCTAGTCAAGATGATGTAGAAGCCTATACTAAGTGGAAAGATGATAATGGTTTTGTAATGTCAATTCTATTTAGAGCCATAACTGATGATGTATTACAGATGGTGGAGGAATGTGAAACCGCTGAGGCCATATGAAATACCTTAGGTGATCTTTATACAAATGAGTCTCACTTTATTCAAGTTCATGAACTAATATGCAAAGTTGTTGGTATGCAGCAAAATGGGCAACCAATATCTATGTTTTTCACCAAGCTGAAGAATGTATGGGCTGAAATTGATCAGAAACATCTGTGCAAAATTAAAAATCAAGAAGACCTTCTATGGTACCAGAAAGAGAAGGAGCTTGAGCGAGTACATGCATTTTTAGAGGACTTGATACAAAGCATAATAGTGCTAAAGGCGAATTACTTCGAATGTCAGACCCTCCGAGCTTGACTACAGCCTTTACATACATCCGTAAAGACGAATCTCAGTAGGAAAGTCTTCATCAGGCACAAGTTGAGGTATCAAGCCTGGCCATTCAAGCCAAATTAAAGGCACCTTTCCTCCAGCAGCAAAATTCAATTCCACTTCATCAACGAGGACCTCCACCAGGCTTTGCCAATCACCCTCGTCCTCACTGCTTTTATTACAATGAATGGGGGCATATTCATGAGACTTGTTGGAAACTATACCCACACTTGCAATCAAAAGCAGACTACTATGGAGCAAAACGACAACATCATCGTCCTAGAGAAAAAGCAGTTGCAGTACAAATTGTCTAAGAACCAGGCTACTATGGAGTAACTATACAGGATCATCCTATGGAATGTGGAGGTATCCCTACAGCTTCAATAGCTGGTCATGGTAGGATTGGTATGACCTTAAACGTTTCTCACTCTGTTAGGTCTAATACTTGGATTATTGATTTTGATGCATCTGATCATATGACTTATGATAAATCTTATTTTAATGAGTTATCTTCCCCACCAGTGTCTTATGTTAGGAATGTTAACGGTGAGGCCTTTCCTGTCTTAGGAAAGGGGTCAGTTCATATCACTCTAGCTTTATAGCTCCATAATGTTTTATATGTACCTGACTTATCTCATCACTTAATATCTGTCCCACAGTTGAATATTGAGTCTAAATGTTCTATAACCTTTTATCCTATATATGTGATTTTTCAGGATCATCTTACTAGGGAAATAATTGGTCGAGGGTATCTGAGGGGAAGATTGTTTCGTTTGGATCAGAACTACGTAGGGGTGAAACCAGAAGCATAGGCACACACTGCATTCACTTCTAGTTCTGATAAGCTAAGTGAAATTTGGTTGTTACATTGCTGCTTAGGGCATCCGTCTTTTAGTCTTATGAAAAAATCCATACCCATTTTATTTATTGGTGTTAGTGAGTCTGTTTTACATTGTGAGACTTGTGTTTTGACCAAGAGCCATCGTATTACTTATTCTCCTAGTATTTCTAATAAAAGTATTATTCCTTTTGAATTAATTTATTCTAATGTTTGGGGACCATCTAAAGAGCCTATTATATCAGGTATGAGATATTTTGTTTTATTTATCGATGATTGTACAAGGTTGTCGTGGATTACTCTTCTTAGAACAAAAGATGATGTTTTTTTAGTTTTTCAAACTTTTCATACCCTCATTCAAACATAATACAATGGCATCATTCGGATCCTCCGTTCTAACAATAGGGGTGAATATGTTAATCATGTTTTTCAAGATTTTTTCAAAACACATGGGACTATTCACCAAACTACTTGCCCACAAAAACCATAATAAAATGGGGTGTCTGAAAGAAAAAATCATCATTTACTTGATATGGCTCGTGCACTCCTATTTAGTGCTCATATATCAAAATATCTTTGGGGTGATGCTGTACAAGCCTCCGTCCATCTCATCAATCGTCTTTCAACTAGTATCCTTAACAGAAAAATCCCATTTCAGATTCTCGCATCTTACGTCTCCTTATCATCCTTCCATAATCTTCATGCGCGTGTATTTAGTTGTGTTGCTTTTGTGCATGTTCCTATAAATCAAAGGTCTAAATTAGATGCCCGACCAGAAAGTATTATGTCACTATAGATGTTACCTTCTTTGAGGACATGATTTATTTTTCCTCACTTGATACTGCTTGTCAAGGGGACAATACATATTTCGAAGAACTGTATCATGGTGAGGGGGAGGAATTATAAAAATCACCAATTGATGTTTCGATGGGTCCAGATGAGATTCCTAATCCATTGAATCCAATCATCGAAGAAGAAAATTCTCCAAGTATCCAAGCACCAGATTCGCTCATAACAAATGAAATTAAAGACACAAATGTTCCCTTAGGCATCACTCCTACCCTTGATCAATAACTCCCTGGTACTAAAGGTCACTTATCTGAGGTATGTACACCCACTCATACTAATAGCATTGAGTCTAATGTTGGATAGTATGTGTTACCAGATAGGTCTACTCGAGGTCAACCAACCAAAAGGTATGAACCAAATATTCATGCAAAATCAAAATACCCAGTAGCTAACTACATATCCACTAAAAGATTATCTAAGTCGTATAAATCATTTGTGAATCAAATATCTGTTGTATCAGTACCTAACAAAGTGCAAGATGCGTTGGGAAATCCAATATGGAGAAAGGAAATGGCTAAAGAGATGGAGGCGTTACAAAAGAACGATACTTGGCAACTTGTGCCTCCACCATAAGGAAAAAAGGCAGTTAGTTGTCGATGGGTGTTTACTGTAAAACATAATGGTGATGGATCTGTAAATCGGTATAAAGCCCGTCTTGTAGCAAACGGGTTCACTCAGAAGTATGGTGTAGACTACGATGAGACTTTTGCTCCTGTTGCCAAAATGAATACTATTCGAGTTCTACTCTCACTTATCGCTACCTTAAATTGGCCACTTCGGTAGTTTGATGTCAATAATGTGTTTCTTTATGGAGAATTAGCCGAGGAGGTGTACATGAGTCCTCCACCTGGGTATGTAGCTGATTCTCCTGGTAATTTTGTATGCAAATTGAGGAAGTCTTTGTACGATCTCAAGCAATCCCCTCGAGCCTGGTTTGGAAGGTTTTCACAGTTCATGTAGAAAGTTGGTTACAGACGGAGTAATTCAGACCACACTCTATTTCTCAAGCATCAACGAGGGAAGGTAACGGACCTAATAGTTTATGTTGATGATATGATAATCACTAGTGATGATACTATTGAGATGGATAAATTACAAAGACAACTAGCCTCTGAATTCGAAATGAAGGACGTAGGTGAACTAAAGTACTTCTTAGGAATTGAGGTAGCCAGGGGGAGATAAGGAATATATCTATGTTAGAGAAAGTACATTATTGATCTGCTAACAGAGACAGGTATGTTGGATTGCAAACCTATTGACACTTCTATTAAGCAAAACCATTGTTTAGCAGAGTATCTAGATCAAATACCAACTGATCGAGCTTGCTATCAGAAATTGGTTGGGCATTTGATTTACTTGGCTCATACTAGACCAGATGTTGCATATGCAATAAGTGTGGTGAGTCAGTTTATGCATAATCCAAGTGAGAACCACATGAATGTTGTTTTGAGAATTTTAAGGTATTTGAAATCGGCTCTAGGAAGAGAAGTAGTGTTCTCTAAACACAATAATCCTCTTGAAGTCTGTGGCTTCACATATGTAAATTGGGCAGGAAGTATTACAGATAGAAAGTCAACATCGGGTTATTTCACTTTTGTGTGAGGTAATTTGGTTACATGGAAAAGTAAGAAGCATAGAGTGGTGGCGCGATCTAGTGCTGAGTATAGAGGTATGGCTCATGGGGTTTGTGAATTGCTGTGGATAAGAACTTTGTTATTTGATTTGGGTTTCAAACTCAAAGATACTATGCAGTTGTATTGAAATAGTCGGGCATCCATTGATATATCACAAAATCCAGTACAACATGATCGCACTAAGCATGTAGAGGTTGATCGTCACTTTATAAAAGAAAAGCTAGATGCCAAACTTATTAGTTTTCCTTTTGTTCCCACTGAAGAGCAATTTGCAGATATACTTACTAAAGGAGTTTCCAAGAAGTCATTATACGACTCACTAAGCAAGTTAGGCATGATCGATATATATGCTTCAACATGAGAGGGAGTGTTAATGAGTCATTATTAGTTGTATATTAGTTGTATGCAATTAATATACTTTTCTTAAAAGTAAATTATTATTTCCTATATACATATGTGTGCATTATCATTTATTATATTTTAAGAGAAAATAAATATATTTCATTATATTCAATAACTTTTAACACTTCATTTTTCTTCACAATTCACTTAGAGATGTGTTGATGGTTGAGTGAGCCTTCTAACAAAATGTTAGCCAAGAATGTTGAACATATGCAAATACTAGTAACTCTCTTCCCTCCAGCTTCCCCGCTTCATGAAATCGTGTCTCTCCCTAAGCCTTCATTGGTAGTATTATATGAGTGCTACTCCAAAACAAATTAAGCTAACAAACTCGAGGCACTGATAACAATTAAATTGTTTTGATAGATAGGAATATAAAGAATTAGACACAAAAAGGCATGCAATTTGCTTACAATTTTCCGTTCAATATGCAAAGAATAATGAGGGAAAATAAGACTACCTTGTTTGGAAAAGGTAGGTTGGTTCTGCCTCAATTGCTTGTTGCTAGCAGAGAAAAAACTGAGATGGAAAACAACCAATAAATCGATTATAATGATGATGATTGAGATGGAACGGATAAGGGATTTTGCATGTTCAAAGGATGGGCAAGCAGGCATCATAGTTTAGGCCTGAGGAACCTTATATCGTTTCCCAGAAGTTGCTGCTCTGAAAGTATAGACTGAATTGGAGAAACTGATTTTGCATTATTGAAATAAAAACCAATCGGAGTTGAGAGACTCCCCCAAAAAGAAAGGTTTGATGGAAGTGACATGAGTATTGTCATTGGAAAGTCTGCTACAACTTGTACAATAGGAGCAGCTTGCTGGGTTGCATTGGTATTGGGGTTCCTTCCAAAAGGGTTGAAAGGCATGGCACCTTGTAAAGGAAATTTCAATTGGTAAACGGAGGAAACTCCATATTTCATGTCATTGCCAAATTTTCCAGGAAATATAGGCATCATATATTCATTACAAAAGTCAGGTTTTCGATCAAACTGAAAAGCAAGATCTTGTATTTCATGCTTTGGAATGCTCCTATTCCTGGGTAAAGTTAGGGATTAGTGAGCATTAACAAAGACCGGATGGGGTGCATTGTTAGAAATATAATATATACAAAATGAGTTAATAATAAATATTGTTAAGTTTTATATCAAAATTACTAAAATATATATATATATATATATATATAATATAAAATTTAATTTACATAAGATAAAAAATGAGTAAAAAAATAATTAAGTTCTGTGTACCACATATCGTCTATAAGATAATTTTTCCCCTCATCGTAGATGTTTGATAGCTCTGAAAAATTATCTCACAGAATACAACGGTCAACTAGTAACAAACTTATACTACAGTTTTTTATTCTGACAAACTTTAAAGTGTTTGGCATCTATGAGAAATAATTTAACTTTAAATTGAGTATACAAAATTAATATTTTTCTTCTTTCCCCAACAAAAAAATGCAAAAAAAAAATAAAGAAAATAAAGAGTGACATGATCAAAGAAAATTGAATGGCAATTTGAAACAAAACAATTTGTGAAATTAATTTTAAACAATCATAAACCTACCGTTTCTCTCATAATGAGAAAGCAAAACATTTTTTTATTCACATTTTTTCTAATAATCCACACATGAATGAAAAATGATATGTTCACTACTTCAATATGTACCTATGGCCTCAGTTATTAACCATGACCATAGATCTATGGCCACGGTTATAAGAATCGAGACTTAAGTGAGAGAAACCATAGGTAACGACCTATAGTCTCGGTGTTTTAATAACTGAGGCCATAAGGGGTAACTATGACCACAGTTTTGATGAAAACCGAGGCCATAGACTTGAAATCAAAATTATATATATATTGTTTCGGTTACATTTAAATCGTGACTATATAAATCTCAATTAAGCTAAATTTCAAATATAAATTAAAAAAATTAAGATTAATTATATTAAATTTAAAAGAGACATTATATTAAGAGTTTAATAGTTCGATACAATAAAACACATACAATAAAAACTAGTTAATTAAAGTGTTCCAAAAATATAAAAATATACATGAAAAACTTTAATGCTACTAACTAATCAAAGCGTCTACGATGTAAATCAATCTAAAAATATTTTGTCACATTGTAATAACATTCTTCAAAATCTTCGTCCTTGACAACATGCATTAATTTCCTCATAAAATACATTCTCTAGTATGATCGATCATACCAACATCTAGATTCCATTAATATAATCATGCATATACAACATCCAGAACACAAGAGTCATCTCTAGTTATTTATTCTTAATATATAGGTTATACCATGATTATAGTGTCATAAACATATCTATAATAAATGACATCGTGTGACAGTACCTATGAATATAAGCATCTACTATATATGAACATACCAATTAAAATCTAGATTACATGAATATAAGTAATACCTCATATTTCCACAATAAGTTCTTCAATCTGCATATATATGTTCCTGCATAAACAACAAATGGTCCACAATTCAATGAAATCAGTAATACTCATATCAATAATAACAACAACATTATTAATTAGTACTACCCATATCAATAACAACAACATTATTATTTAGTACTAACTATATCAATAACAACAACAACATTATTATTTAGTACTATCCATATCAATTACAATAGTAGCATTATTAATTCGTAATACCCATATCAATTACGCACAATAGAGAGACAGAGAAAGGGTCCTTGACAGTGTTGGACAATACCTGTGAATATAAACATCTACTATAATGAGCATACCAACATCCAGATTATATGAATATAATAATGCATATACAACATCCAGAACACATAAGAGTCCTCTCTACTTGTTCTAAAAATGAAACAAGAATTCCAAATTTTCATTTAAAAAACCAATCATGAACACCCCATATCATTCACCTTAGTTTTTTATTTGACAATATAGTGAGTTATAACTGTAAGAATCGATTTGTGAATTCTGCTCACTCATTTCGCATCTCATCAACTTTAATATCAGTGTAAGTTCCTTCATGATTAAGCTGTAATGTACACACATTTTAACATATTGTTAGCTAATTAACCACCTATTTTGATTAATTAAAAATTGAAATCATGAATAAAATAAGAAATGAAAATGCACAAAATTACTTAAATTATTACCAAGTCAATAATAGAAACAAGTGGATTGACAATAATTATCCTCATAAACATAAGGACATAATACCCACATGTTACCAAATCGCTTGCTTAGAACACTGTACATTAGAACGAAAATTGATTTGTAAGCTTAATATATATTATCTAATTAAAAAGATATTACTTTACTAAACCATGCATTTATAACTTACTCTCATTCTATACCATATTGGTAAACCTTGAGACCTTCGATTTTGATTACCATTCAACATAATATGAACTCTATATAAAGAAGGAAAAATAAATAAGAGTTACTTGTGAAGATACATTGAACTTACTGTTTACAAGAACATTAATTGTTTTTAAAATATAACTTACTCATTCATGATGTTTTCAACATCAGAGAACACTTCACCCCATATTGAATCCAAATAATAAATGGTATTTATGAATGGCTCGTACACAATTAAGACCCAATGGTACCTACATCAATTTATAATAAGATATATATTGGTAAATGCATTTGATTACATAACATAATTTTTCGTAAATGTTATACAACTAATATCCAATTACCCTTTATTATATGGAATAATCCACTTATCTCCCTCTTGAGTATTTTGCATCCTTTCAAAAACTTGTCTCACAATTTGAGTATGTGTTCTCTTTTTCTTAATGACATACAATCAACTTGGATCAATAAATTTAATCACATCATTCAAATGTTTCTTTTTTAACTCATCATAGCATCAGCTAAGAAATTAGTTTTAAAAGTTTAGTGACAAAATAACAATCAAAATAAAATATCAAGTAACTTTTAACTTATCATAAAATTTAAAATAAATTAAAATCAAATTAAATATTAAATGGTATATGTATTTTTTTGTATTCAAGTACTTTTCTTGATTTTAAGAATCAAGAAAAAAGATTTTTATTAACATTAACTTCTCCCAAACATTTCTGCAACGTTACTCCATTATCTAATTCTCTATCAGAAGCCAATGACTTGAGCTAATTTTTCTTACCTTATTTTTTTCAAACCGATCATTTACAATTAAGAAATTTTAAATAAAATAATATATTATTTTTGATATATAAATTCAAACCAAATCAATGTATCAAAATAAGAATTATTTCATCACTTATAATCATAATATATAATAATATTCAATTATAGTATTACATATAATTTCATACGGAGTAACACAACATTGAAAAGAATCATACATATGTAATCAATCATCATCATTTAGACGCAATCTACATTTTTTAGATAATTGAAAAGAACCAAACTACAATATTTCAATTAAAAAATTACAACAAATAAATATATTTATATTTAAATTTAAATTCTTATTAATCATGATATAATATATAATTAAATTTTCTTAAAAATTAAAAATAAAAATTAATTTAAGTTTTTATATTTATTAACATTTATACCTTCAAATAATTTCATACAAAGGATACTAAGATTTATCAATATTATTTTTCTAAATAATTTATAATCAAAACAATTTCATATATTTATATATAAAATTCCACAAAATAGGAAAAATTATTAAACAATTGCCTTATTAAAGCTTTCTTTTCTTATTTACTATTTCTTGTAAAGTATAAGAAGTTCCTGCATATGTTTTAGTTGTGTGATAATCTCATTGGATTAGACACGTTTATTTTGTATTTAATAATTAAGAATGATATCTCTTATAGTGTTTATGGCTAACAATTAGTGTTTAACCCAAATACCAATTGAAAAACATTTTTTCTCGTAATAACATGGAAACATTTTTTCTTAGAATAACACAGTTCAAGAATAATAGGTAAAGGAACAACAACATTATAATTTTTCTTTTTATTTCCACTTTTCAATTTCATAAAACTCAAGATTAGACTACTTTAATTTATAAGATATTTGATTATGGTTAGGTAATTAATATTATATATATTACTTAAGCGTGCGCACGAGATGAGGTGCCGGATGAAATTAATTAGAAAATTAGGAAATAAAAGTTAAAAAAAGAGAGGGAAAAAGAAGAAAGAGAGGAAAAAAGAAGAGAGTAAAAAAAATTGATGTAAAAATGATATATATATTATAAAAGAAAAAAATAGATTAATAATAGAGAAAAATAAAAAAAATTGTAAAATAATTTTTGTATTTCTTTTAAATGAATGATATAAATTATTTTAATATTGAAAACTCTATTATTTTAATTATAATCATAATTATTTAATAATTATTGCTATATAAATTTGTTTATATATATTTAAATATTTTTTGTAATTTAACTTATAGTCACAGTTACTAATAAAATCGAGGCTATATATATACACTATAACCTCGGTTTTTATCAAATTGTGGCCAAAACCCTATGGCCTCGGTTTTTAAAATAACCGAGGCTAAAATCCTGAGACCAAAAGCATATATTGTAGTAGTGGTTACTCTCAGTTCGGGAGGTTTTCTCTAAGGTCTGGTTAGAGGAGAGCCAACGACGAGTGATGCTAGTTAGCCTCCTCCTCCAAGCGTTTGTAATGGACCCTTTCACTCTACGCTGCGAGCTAGAACTCACATAGAGGTTAATAATGTTGGGAATGGGTGCTTAGGGCTAGGTTATGCAAATATCTCAATTGGGCCAAGTGGGTTGAGAGCCTTTTTTTAAAATGATAGGCTTGTAAGTCGAGAGTTTTTTTTTAAATAAAAGGTTTGTAGGCCGAGAGCCTAAAGAATTACAAAATGGGTTGTCTAACTTACAAAATGGACTTTCATTTAATTCAACCCAATGACAGATAGAAAATGGGCTTTCTTTTAATTTAGTCCATAAGTAGACAGAAATTGGGCTTTTAGCAAACTTCATTAATGGTTCTTATGGAAATTGGGTAGGAAATAGTCCACAATGAAAAATAATTTTTTTCTGTTCACTATTGTAAGTCCAAGCATTCGAAAGATATATATTGGAAAATTCATGAGAAGCCAACTGATTGAAAACTGAGGCAAAATAGAACCCAAAGTTATCAATTATCAATCGATTAACAAAAACCCTAAGAATACTCGAGTTTAGAGGAAACATTTAATCCAAAACAGTTGGACCAACTTTGATTTTTTTTCTAATATGCATAATTCTGGTCAATCATCCTCTTCATCGTCATTGGCATATAAAGGTAATTACTTAAGTGTATTAACTACCATTTCATAATCGAAAAATCCCTGGATCATTGATTCTAGTACTTTGGGTCACATGATTAATACTTATCACTTATTTACCTCTTACTCACCTTGTGTTGGTAATCTTAAAGTTAGAGTAGCAAATAGATCTCTCTCAACCATTGCTAGCAAAGGGAGTCTCTAAATTTATGATTCTATGTGTCCTAAATCTATTCTTCATCTTCCAAATTTATCTTATAATTTAATATCTATCAGTTAATTAACACAAGACTCAAATGGCTCAGAAAATATTTTTTCCTTCTTATTGTGTGTTTTAGGACCTATCAGGAAAGATAATTGGTAGTGCTAAAAAATGTGAAAGGCTTTACTATTTTAATAAGACCAATGTGAGTAAAAATCATCAAATTTTAATTTGTTCTATGTGAGTGAAAATCATCAAATTATAATTTGTGATTCTACTTCTATTTTTAGGAATAATGAACTTATGTTGTGGCACTATAAAATAGGTCACCCTAGTTTTCAATATTTGAAACATTTGTTTACATCTATGTTTTCAAATAAAGCAATGAATTTTAAGTGTGAAATATGTGAATTTGCAAAACACCAACATTATTTGTTCTTAAATGTCCAATATAAATCATCCAAACCTTTTAGTTTAATTCATAGCGATATTTGGGGACCCTTGCGTTCTCCTACCCATGCTCACTCTAAGATTTGTCACATTTAATAACTATTATACTAGAGTATGTTGGGTTTATCTATTTAAAGTAAAATATTAAGGTTCTTAATATTTTCATCCCTTTCACTTAATGGTATAAACACAATTTCATACACAAATCTAAATCCTCGTGATAGATAATGGCTCAAAGTATTTTAACTATACTTTATGCCATTATTTAAAACAAAATGGGATAGTGCACTAAAGTTCTTATGTCTACACATTTCAACAAAATAGGGTAGTTGAATGAAAAAATAGGCACCTCTTGGAGGTAGCTCGTGCTTTAATATTCATTACGAATATGCCAAGAATATTCTAGAAACATACGATTTTTAATGCCACCTATACGATTAATAGGATGTCAAGTCGTATTCTTTCTTTCGAAACACCCATTCTAAAATTGCAAAAGTGTGTTTCCACATCACGTATTCAATATGAACTCCCTTCTTTTGTATTGTACTTGTTATATTCACTCATATAACATATGCAAGTTAGATCATAAAGCAATCAAGTGTGTTTTTGTTATCCTATTCAAAAGGGAAACAAGCGTTATAATCCCTCTACAAAATGAATCATTATTAGTAGGGATGTTACTTTCTTTAACGGTTCATCTTATCACCAAAAGCCATTTCTTTAGGTGGAGAAAATTAGTGAAGAAAGCTCTATTGGTAAGTACTTAGACCTAAGTCACCTAAGTTTTAACCCTATTGAATCCTTTACTCCAAATCATGAACCTTGTCTAGAATCTAATATTTGGTATTAAATATGTAACATATATACGACCTAATAAATGTTAGTACCCCGCTATGATACGGCGAGGTTACAAGGATGACTTAATGATGATCCAAATCTGACCAGCTCAATAAGGCATACAACGTAGCCAACAAGACCTGGTGAAATTATAAGGTCCCAACACGATCTCGGTCCTCACCTTATGTTGACGATCTGGGAAATCTACTTAGGAACCTGAAGCAATTTGTATGTAGCAACCTGCTTATTTAAATACGTATGGCAACCTATTTCATGCTTATTAGTTTCAATGTAATGTTTATCAAACCATGTATCATCTAATTACCATATAACCATGTCACTGAATACATGACCTCCCATGTATCTAAGATGTTATAAATATACCCATTCAATGAGTAGAATATAGAATTCAATTTAAATATCTAATTTCTCACTTCTCTCTAAAAATCACTAAAATCCATAACATAAGAAATTCTCTGCAAACATCTAACATCACAAATAGTGAACAACCTACTACCCATCTGATACTATTGTGCCACCTAAAGAAGGAAATTTAAATTGAGGAGTTATAGAAAAACAAAAAAATAAAGGAAAAATAAAGAGGTTATTATTTATTCACACAGATCTAATTTAAAAGATATGAAAAACTTCACACCTAATGCATCAAGACAGTCAGAATTGATGATAGATTCAAATATCCAGAATGAAATTTCCATACTAGGTAATTATGATTCTTCTGTTACGTGTCATTTTCCCATTATTATGAGAAAACTAGCTTGATCTCATACACTTCATCCTATTTTCAAGTTTATTTCTTATAATATTTTGTATATTAGGTTTCATGTTTTTACCTCCAAACTTGATAGAACAAAAGTTTCAAAAATATCCATAAAGTTGTCAAAATCCCATAGTGGAAAGACACAGTTGTGGAAGAAGTAAAGACATTGAAAAAATAAAACTTACAATGTAACAGAACAATCGAAAGGAAAGATACCAGTTGGCTGTAAGTGGATATTCATGATAAAATACAAAGCTAATGAGATAATAGAGCGGTACAAAGCACGTTTGATTGTAACGGGATTTACAAAAACCTATAAGGTTGACTACATAGAAATATTTGCATCAGTTGACAAATTAAACACAAAAAGGGTTCTCCTATTATTAGCAGCAAGTCTTGATTAGTCTTTCCAAAAACTGGATATTGAAAATGCCTTTCTAAATGAAGTACTAGGGTTTGGTAAGGGAAATTAAAACATAGTGTGAAAATTAAAAAAAAATCATTGTATGGTCTCAAACAATCACCAAGAGTATGATTTGATAAATATATGAAATTGATAGAAAAACAATGGTATCAATAGAGACAATCAGATCATACGTTGTTCTTTCGACATAATGAAAATGGGAAGAAAGCAATCTTGATTGTACATGTTGATCATATAATTCTGACTAGAGACAACTTGAAAGAAATTGAAAGAATAGAAAGGAATTTGGCAATTGAATTCGAAATCAATGATTTGGGACAAATACAATACATCTTAGGAATGGAAGTAGCAAGATCAAAAAGGAAAATTAATGTCTCTCAATGTAAGTATCTCCTTACTAAGACAAACATGCTTAGATGAAAACTAAGCGATACTTCAATTAAAATGGGAAAGGCTTGTTATTAAAAAGAAATGACATCAAGGATATAGAAGTTTTCACTAATGATGATTGGGCTATTTCAATCGAAGGCAGACGATCTACTATCAAATATTATACCTTTGTCTTTGAAAATTTAGTGACTTGGAGAAGTAAAAAATAAAATGTTATCATCAGGAGTAGTGTTAAAGCTAAATTTAGGACAATTTCATAAAGAATGTGTAAAGCATTGTGGTTAAGAAATTTTTTGATGGAACTCCAAGTTTTGATTTAGCCACAAATTAAACTTTACTGTGACAATAAAGCTTCCATTGACATCTTTCTCGATTAAGTTCAACATGAAGGATAAAACATGTGTAAGTTGATACACTTTATCAAAGAAAATGTTGAAAATAAAACTGTTCGCATGATTTATGTTCCAACAAAAGAGCAAGTTATAGAAATATTTACTAAGGGACTTCCTCAATAAAGTTTTGATGATTTCATTTTCAAATTGGATATGATCAATATTTATAATCCAAACTGAGTGGGAGTTTTAAAATCCTAAAATATCTGAGATTTTTGATTAGCAGTAATTAGGACATGCTCTTGTAACCTTTTTAATGTTACAGTATTGATGGTGCAACATTAAGCACAAATGTGGTAACAATTTTGGTTGGTTTCGGTATTGAAATTATACGTCGGTTATGAAACCATACGAAACCAAACGGTTCTTGATGGGAGAACCTTTATGAAGACATTGGGTCCTCTCACTATTGTCTGAAATTTTAATTGATATACACCATCAAAACACAGAGAGTAAATGTGAGAAACCATTGAGAGCATCAAACCAAAAACCCATTGGAATTCTCATGTAGGTGCTAAAATTTGATCAATGGTAAAATGTATATTTTCAATCCATTTTTGCTTTCGTTGTGTTTGAATTTGTGTTCATATAACTTTCTGAACGTTTCTGGATTGAATTATGATCCAACATTTGGTATCAAAGCTATTTGAAAAACACCCTTGTTTTGCTCTGTTTCACGAGGAATTGAGAATTTGGGTTTTTTATTTTGCTTGTTTTTGATGCATATGAAAATTATAAATTATTTTAGTACTGATATTATAATGATCATGTGAATTGAAACTTGAAAAACCATAAGAAAATAAATCCAATTTTTCTTTCGAGTTCATTGGAATATATTAATTAAATTTTTATTTAAAATGACATTTTTGTTTGAATATGAGACCATGAATCACTTAAAATTTTGAGAATTTTGATAAAACAAATTTCAATTTTTGTCATCGAAATAGTGAGATATGATTGGGTATCCGTTCGGGTCATAACCAGGTCGGGTTGGCCCGATTGGAGGTTGAAGATGACCCTCACAAAAGAAAATTTGGTTTTACTGTGGGTAGAACTTGCATGTCTCAACACAATAACCAATCTTCTGGCCATTGGACTATAACACAATTTGTGTTATTTTATGTACAAGGCTTCTTTTTATATGTATTCTGGATTCAATTTTATAAAAATAAAAATTAGTTTTACCATGGGTCGAACCTGGGTGTCTCGACAGAATGCCCATTCTTTAGGCCACTGAACTATAACACAGTTTGTTTTATTTTGTGTATAAGGCTTCATTTTATATGTATTCAAAATTCAATTTTTATTAAAAAAAAGAATCTGAATATAATTTTAATGTGATTAATTATTTAACTTAGGTTTGTCATGTATAGAATATTTATTATACATGTGACATTTATTTAAATAATTTTTGGGCATATTAAAATTTATTTAATTACATTATGTTTAAATTATTTGTTTTGATATTTGTATATATAAATTTTGTAATTAATTATACATATGAAATTTGGTTAAATAATTTATGCATAATGAAATTAATTGTTAATGGCTTTTTACAAATTTATTTAGTGTTTATATTATCTATGTTTTCTTGTATAATTTATTGTCGTACATGCAATCTTAAGATAGATAATATTTGCACATTTGAAATTAAATTAATATTGCTTATGGTTTAATGCAATAATTGAGTCTAAGGATTTAGTTAATATTTAAATGATTCATATAGTTTAATTAATTAAGGAGTAACCATAACATCTTTAATTAATTAAAGAATAAATATTAATTATAATTAATCATATGTGATATAATAAATCTTATCCTATATGAATTTTATTATATTTTGGTGTGATTAATTATGATAGAATATCAAATTATATTTTCTACTTTACCCACAAGAATTAGAAAAAAGAACATAATTTGATAGTTTTATCGTAAAGTTAAGATAGATCTAATTGAATTAGAATTTTAGTCTACAAACAAGTTTTATGTCACTTAATTAATATTTTTCAAGATTTACATTAGTAAAGAATGATTTTAATTTAGGTCCCAAATTTTAATAAGCATATAATCTTTAATTGCAGCTTCTCAACCTCTAAATTTCTCTGATATTCGTTGTGATATTAACGATCTAAAAGTGGATAATTATAAAGTATGGAAAGAAATAACTCTCATTCATCTAGAGTGGATAGATATTGACTATGCTATTAGGAAAAACAAACCACTTATAATTACTGAAACTAGCATTCCAACGATTATCATGTTTTATGAACAATGGGAGCGATCTAATCGCCATAGCATGATTTTCATTAATATTAAGATCTTTGCTGGTATTCTTGGTTCTGTTGATCATTATAACAATGTCCAGGACTTACTAAAGGACATTGATGATCATTTCATCACTTCAGATAACACTTTAATAGGCACTCTTATTATGAAGTTCTCTTCCTTAAGACACCAGTATGTAAAAGTGTGCGCGAGCATATTATGAAAATGAGGGACATTGCAACTCAACTTAAGAATCTTGAGGTTGGGATGTCAAAATCCTTCCTGGTGCACTATATCATAAACACTCTCCCACAACAATACGAGCTATTTAAAATCTCGTACAACACACATAAGGATAAATGGTCAATTAATGAACATGTGTGTTCAAGAGAAAATGAGGCTTGTTATTGATGAGTGCTCAAAAAGCACTAAAATTACCATGATTTTATGCTCATTAATTTATTAAAAATATATATATTTATATGTTTTATCATATATTTATATAAATTTGTCTTTTTCGGAATCACGGGTATTTTTATTGTTTTTTAGGTATTTTCGCTTAAAAACGTAACTTAAAGACTCAAAGAGGAATATTGGAAGCAATACATCACAATTATATTACTAAATAAATGGGGCAAGGTCAACAAATATGGAAAAATTGGACAAAATGGGTCGAAAAGGTCAAAAATGTCAAAAAGGAGAAAATCGTGCCCAGCAGCGTACCAGGCGACCCCATCCCGCTGCCGGTGCCCCGCGCTGTGGCGCGCGGATCTGTTCATCCGCGCCTACGCGCGCGGTATCGTTTCATCCGCCTTGTACGCGACGCCATTTCTCCCCATTTTTCACGTGCAGCCACCCCCCCGACGCCATTTTGCCCCATTATAGGTAAAAATCTCTAAAATGAATTGATTTTATTTTTATTCAAGATTTTATATTAAGAATGTTAGAGAGAAATATATTATTTTTCATTACAAACTTAAATCTGAAAATTAGATTTTAAGGTTTAGTTATCCGGTCTAATTTAGAGTAGTGTTCTTTTATTTGTTGGTACAATCGCCCGGTAGTTAGAGTGAAGCTCTATTTCAAAAGTTTTTATAAGAATTATTATCTGAAAATGTATTGATAACATGTTTTCAGATGTGGTTTTAAAACTTGAAAGTTAGTACTCGGATAACTAAATTCTTAGGTTTAATTTGGACACCTTGAAAAATGGGGCGAAATGGCATCGTCGTGTGACTACAGCGGATGAACGATACCAGCAGCCGGTAGGCGTAGCGGGATCTCCGGCGCGATTTTCTTCTTTTTGACATTTTTGACCTTTTCGACCCATTTTGTCCAATTTTTCCATATTTGTTGACCTTGCCCAATTTATTTAGTAATATAATTGTGATGTATTGCTTCCAATATTCCTCTTTGAGTCTTTAAGTTACGTTTTTAAGCGAAAATACTTAAAAAACAATAAAAATACCCGTGATTCCGAAAAAGATAAATTTATATAAATATATGATAAAACATATAAATATATATATTTTTAATCAATTAATGAGCATAAAATAATGGTAATTTTAGTGCTTTTTGAGCACTCATCAGTTATGGAGCTTGGTGAAAGTGCAATGTTGGCTACAAAAAGCAGGAAAGGAAAATCTCAAAACAAACATAAAGGGAAAGGGATAGTTCTACCTCAAGCTGATATTAAGAAAGAAGCCAAGTGTTTCTTCTATAAAGAGAAGGGACACATGAAGAAGGAATGTATCAAATTCCATAAATGGCTTTATGGTAAAGGTAGTCCAACCTCGTTTGTTTGTTATGAATCTAATATGGTTAATGTTAATATTAATACCTGGTGTATTGATTATGGATCTACAATCCATGTTGCAAACTCCTTACAGGGTATGCGAAACCTAAGGAAGCTAGTAGGAAGTGAGCAATACATCTTATCCAGAAACAATATGGGCTCACACGTGGAGGCTGTAGGAACATGTAATTTGATTTTAAGTAGTGGTTTTGTTTAAGAATTAGAAAAGACCTTTTATGTTCCAAGTTTCTCTAGAAACTTGATTTCAATTTCAAAACTTGTACCTTTTGGTTATTCCTTTCACTTTTCAAAAACATCTTTCGGTTTATTTAATAAATCTGATTGTATTAGGAATGGTATTTTGTATGATGGTCTTTACTGCATTAATTTACATAATAATTCCACTCATAACGCTATGCATATTCAAGGTGGCACTAAAAGGTGTATTATTAATGAGGACTCTTCTATATTATGGTATAGAAGATTAGGACATATCTCTATAAAAAGTGTTAAAAGATTAGTGAAAGATGGGGTACTTAATACTCTAAATTTTACTGATTTTGAGACATGTGTGGATTGGATTAAGGGAAAGCAGACTAACAAGTCAAATAAAGGTGCTAATAGGAATTTAGGAATATTAGAGATCATACATACTGATATATGTTGTCCAGACATGGAAATACAAGGTTAGAAATATTTTATCACCTTTATTGATGAAATTTCTTGATATATGTATCTTTACATGCTTCATAATAAGAGCGAAGCACTAGATGCCTTCAAGATCTTTAAGGTTGAAGTAGAGAAGAAATGCGGAAAGCAAATAAAGGTTGTGAGATCAAATAGAGGTGGTGAATATTATGATAGATACACTGAGAATGGACAAGCACTTGTTCTATTTTCTAAGTTTCTTCAAGAACATGGAATAGTTGCCCAATACACTATGCCTGGTTCACCAAACTAGAATGGTGTAGTAGAAAGGAGAAACCAAACATTATTGGACATGGTACGGAGTATGCTTAGCAACTCCAATCTTTCTAAATCCTTATGGATTGAAGCTTTAAATAAAGTTGTATATATATATTCAATTGAGTTCCAACAAAGGTTGTCTCAAAGATGCCATTTGAATTATGGAAAGTTTGGAAACCGAGTTTGCGACATATGTACGTTTGGGGATGCCCGTCTGAAGTGAGGATTTATAATCCACAAGAGAAAAAGCTGGACCCAAGGACTATTTGTGGGTATTTCATTGGATATTCTGAACGGTCTAAGGGTTACAGATTTTACTGTCCATCTCACAACAATAGGTTTATGGAATCAAGAAATGCAAAGTTTCTTGAATATGATCTGATTAGTGGGAGCAATCAAATCAGGAACATAGTTTTTGATACTGATCACTTAGAGTCTCTAGATTGATGTTGTTCACAACACCCCTCAAGTACAAACTGGTGTTGAACAAACAATCACCGAAATTCTACAAGTTGTTGACAATATTCTAATAGATCATGTTGTTTAGGATATGACTAAAACTTCTGAACAACAAGTTGAATCTCATACTTCTCAGGAAGATGGTGGTGCGACATTAAGAAGATCTATTAGAACTAAAAATTCCTCTATTCCTAGTGATTATGTTGTGTATCTACAAGAATTTGATTATAACATTGGAGCTATGGATGATCCCAAACCATTTTCTTAGGCCATAAGTTCTAAGGTTTCGAACTTATGGTACAATGTCATGAAAGAAGAGATGGACTCTATGGCATCTAACCGAGTTTGGGATCTCATCAAGTTGTCTGATGGTGTAAAAGTCATTGAATGTAAATGGATCTTCAAGACAAAGAAAGACTCACAAGGCAACATTGAGAGACATAAGGCAAGACTCGTTGCCAAATGATTCACTCAAAGGGAGGGAATCGACTATACTGAGACATTCTCTCCTTTATCTAAGAAAGATTCGTTTTGTGTGATCCTGGCATTGGTTGCCCATTTTTATTTGGATTTGCATCAAATGGATGTTAAAACGACTTTCCTTAATGGTAACCTAGATGAAGAGGTTTATATGAAATAACTTGAAGGATTCTTCTCTAGTAATGGTGAGTATTTGGTTTGTTAACTTAAAAAATCCATATATGGATTAAAACAGGCTTCCCATCAATGGTATTTGAAATTCCATAATGTCATAACTTTATTTGATTTTGAAGAGAATGTCATGGATCAATGTATATACCGGAAGGTTAGTGGGAGTAAGATTTGTTTTTTAGTGCTATATGTGGATGATATTTTACTTGTAGCCAATGATAAGGGTTTGCTACACGAGGTAAAACAATTCTTCTCTAAAAATTTTGATATGAAGGATATGGGTGAGGCATCTTATGTCATTGGCATTAAGATTCATAGAGACAGACTTAGAGGCATCTTGGGTTTATCTCAGGAAACCTATATCAATAAAGTTTTAGAGAGATTTCGGATGAAAGATTGTTCACCGAGTGTAGCATCCATTATGAAGGGTGACAGATTTAGCCTAAATCAATGCTCTAAAAATAAGCTCGAGCAAGAACAAATGAAAACCACTTCATATGCTTTAGCCGTTGGAAGCCTAATGTATGCTTAGGTCTACATCAGACCTGACATTGCATTTATTGTTTGAATGCTAGGGAGATATCAGAGTAACCTAGGTGCTGACCACTGAAAAGTTGCATAGAAAGTGATAAGGTACTTACAAGGAACCAAGGACTATATGCTCATGTATAGACGAACCAACAATCTATAAGTAATTGGCTACTCTAATGTTTACATCCCTGGCTATGTTGATTCACGAAAATCAACATCTGGTTACATTTTCATGCTTGTTGATGGAGTTGTGTCTTGGAGGAGTGTGAAGTAATCCTTGACCACTACTTCCACTATAGAGGCTGAGTTTGTGTCATGTTTTGAGGCCACATCACATGGTGTATGGTTGAAGAGTTTCATTTCTGGGTTTAGAGTAGTTGACTCTATATCTAGGCCATTAAGATTGTACTATGACAACTCAACTGTTGTGTTTATGGCTAAGAACAACAATAGTGGTAGTCATAGTAAGCACATTGACATTAAATACTTGTTCATAAGAGAACGTGTTAAGGAAAATAAAGTGGTCATTGAACACGTTAACATTGAGTTGATGATTGTTGATCCTTTGACTAAACGTATGTCACCACTAAAATTTAAGGATCGTGTAGGGAAAATGAGAATTGATTCCACTTTGTAAATGCATATATACAATTTATTAATAAAACTCTTATATATTGTAATATTTTTTCATATTCATATGCACCTTAATTTATTTGAGAAAATATATATTTTATTGGACCAAGAATAAATATAAAAATTATTCATTAAGTTTTGTTACCACATAAAATATAATACTTGAGAAACTAAATACATTATAATATATGAAAAATAATATTCGCCCTTAGAGGACCTATTATCATGATTCATGTATTTTGTTACTCAAGAGAATTTAGATTAACGTTTGCACCAAGTGGGAGAATGTAACATTTTTAACGTTATAGTATCGATGGTGCAACATTAAGCACAAATGTGGTAATGGTTTCGATTGGTTTTGGTATCGAAACCATACATGAGTTACAAAACCATACGAAACCATACGTCAATTACAAAACCATACGAAACCAAAAGGTTCTTGGTGGTAGAACCTTTATAAAGACATCGGGTCCTCTCACTACTGTATGAAATTTTGATTGACATACACCATCAAAACACAGAGAGTAAGTATGAGAAACCAGTGAGAGCATCAAACCAAAAACCCATTGGAATTTCCGTGCAAGTGTTAAAACTTAATCAATGATAGGAGGTATGTTTTTTATCCATTTTTGCTTCCGTTGTGTTTAAATTTGTGTTCATATGGTTTCCTAAACATTTCTAGATCGAATTATGATCCAATAGTTCTCACTGTGCACATATAAGCATAACATCTTCTCTTTTTATCTCCTCATCCACATCATGCAATAAAAAGTCCAGATCAACTGTGTAAGCTTCTACTTGAATCGTGTTCATAAGCTTATCCAGCTATGAACATATTAAATTGAACTGAAGGTGCTAAGTATGACAGTCACAAAGGTATAGACCTAGTTCCCAATCTCTATGATTGCATGACCAGAATTTTTTCTTACCCCTTTTTGCTTCATTTGATCTCTAATTCGATCAGCATCTTTTGGTTTGCCAAATGATGCATAAACATTAGACATTAAGATATATCGACCAGAGTTCTCCTTATCCAACTTAAATAAATTTTCTGCAGCAACTTTACCCAATTCAATATTTGAATGAATTCTGCATGCGCCCAATAGTGCACCCCAAACACCAGCATCTGGCCTTATGGGCATTGTCTGTATAAAATTGAAAGCTTCTTCTATTCTGCCAGATCGTCCCAATAGATCAACCATACATGCATAGTGTTCAGGCTTTGGTTCAATCTGAAAATCTATAATCATGGACTTAAAGCATTCCCAACCTTCAGCAACTAATCCACCATGACTACAGGCTGACAAGACAGATAGAAATGAAATATGGTCCGGCTTTAGAACCAGCTTCATCTGATTAAAAAGGCCGATAGCATCTCTACCACATCCATGTGTTCCATACCCTGAAATCATAGTGCTCCATGAGATTACATTCCTTTCTTCCATCCTGTCAAAAATTTTACGGGCATAATCCAAACTTCCACATTTCACATGGAGTACAATTAGAGCAGTTTCAAGTTCTACTTGGCTTTTGAAAGACCTGCGAAGAATGTGTCCATGAATGAAACGTGCTTGCTGAAAAGATGCTATACTTGCACCTGCCTGAATCACACTCAAAAGGGTCACGGAATCAAGGGGTACCCCTTGCACTACCATCTGTTTAAAGAGTTCCAAGGCTTTAAGAGGCAAATCCCCTTGAACATATGCTTCAATCATGGAAGTCCAACATACCAAATCCTTGTTGCTCATCCTATCAAAAAATCGCCTAGCAATGTCAATCCTTCCACAGCGAGCATACATCTGCATTGTGGCATTTTGGACAGTAAGGTATGAGTCAAGTTTGTTTTCCCTCACAACTCTGCAAAGCTCCTCTGCATCATTCTCTGTAGAAACACAAGCCATTGTATTTAATATAGTAGCCCTGTTTGGTAATATTCCCTCATTCAACATCTGAACAAACAATAACCGTCCTACTTCACAACACCCATTTTGCGCGTATGCACCAATAATTGAACTCCACGAAACTTCATTTCTTTGCGGCATTTTCTCAAACATATTGCAAGCAGTGTCAACTCGCCCAAATTTCCCATACACAGCTACAAGGGAATTGCCCACAAAGACATCTGTGTGGTACCCGAATGCCACCACATGCCCATGAAGCCTAGAACCCAACTCAAAATCTCCTACATACCCACATGCCTTTACCACAAAAGGGAATGTATAATTATCTGGAGATACACCAAATTGCAGCATTTGCTTATACAAAAGAAGTGCACGATCATACAGGCCATTATCGACAAATCCTCGGACCATTACGTTCCAGACGAAGACATCTAATGATGATAACGCCCAGAAGATGGAGTAAGCGTGAGAGACTGAACCCAATGATGCGTAATGGGCAATGAGATTGGTGGAGAAGAAGATATTAAGGTGAAGGTGGGACCTTAACATTGAGGAATGAACACATTTGAGGGACTGAAGAGTCTTGCATTGCTTGATTAATGATATGCATGTGTCTGGTTCCACTAGTCTGGCACAATTTTCAGTAGCTTGCACTTGAGTGCCATAGAAGATACACGAGTAGTACTGGTAGCGAAGAGAACGTGATGATATTGGTACAGTTTGCTTGTACATGAGAAGCACGATCGGGTCCTAAAAACAGGTCAAAATTCTTTCACCTTGGGACATGGCTTATAAATGCAAACTTCTGGCTCTGTCAAAATTATCTCGGACAAGAATTATCGAGAAATAAAATATTCCTGAAACTGGATGATGATATATATGGTTGTTGTGAAATAAGGCAAAAAAAAAAAATCAAAAATATCTACCAGGTTTAAAGCAATTTCATAAATACTTTTAAGGTTTTAAAAAATTCAAAAATATATCTGAAAGCATAAATGAGTTTAAATTTAACGGCAATCAAAAATATCTCTAAAATTTAATAAAAAAAAAGAACATTCTCAAAATAAAAGAAGAAAAAATAAACCAAGAAATGATAATAAGTAAAAAAAATTTAAATAAATTAAAAAAACAAAGTTAAATTTGATAGAAAAAGATGGATTTAAAGACCTATCATTTTTGTTAAAAAAATTATTCACTAGAAAAAATATAATCTATTATGTCATAAGTAATAAAGGAATTAGTATTAAAATTATAGATGCAAAAGGAAGACATAATATACCATTAATTGATAAAAAAAACTATATTAAACAAGATATTAAAAATTTCTCATAAAAATAAAGAAAAAATTGGATACATCCATTTAAGAAGAATTCAAATACTAATAAAAACTCATTTTAAGAATGATTAGATAACAGAATAATAAATAGACAGGATGTCTTATTATGAATGATCAATGGTAAGTTAGAATACCAAAAGCTAAAATTTACAGCATATCCTAGATTTGCTATAAATATAAATGATAAAAATATAATTCAAGTATTAAGTCTAGCTTATGAATTTGAAAGAGGAGATTTAATGAAAGAAGAAGATCATTTATTTTCAATACATTATCTAGTAGCATATTTTTTAACAAATAGTCATAATAGTTCAATATATAAACAAAATGAATTTATAGAAATAGACAAAACTTTTAAGGAATTTAGATATATAATAAAACTAAAAATACTAACAGACTTTGAAATACCAAAAAAATGTAAATTAGATATTAAAGAAAAATCATTAATAACAGGAAGAAATAGTAATGTTATTAAAACTAATAGCATACCAAGATGTATTTTTAGAGACTATGAATAAGAAACTTCTAACCAAGAAGAAGTTAAAAAACTATAAAATGAAGTTAAAATAACGAAGACATTAGTTCATAATTGTATATTAGGGAAAATCATGTTTTTAAAGATAAAATAAAAAATATCCATTTAGAAATAAATGGAAGCCTAGTAAATGTAGCAAAAAATCAAGCAACATTATTTAAAACTATACAATTATTAACAAAGGAAATGGATTTAGTCCAAGAATCAAAGACAAAATATTTACAAGAAATAATAAATATACAAAAAGAATTACTTAAGGAAATAAAGAAATGTGGTCATAATAAACTACAACAAGATATGCATAAAGAATTTTCAGAACTAAAAAAATTTGTATACAACATACATAGGAATAATGAAATAATAGGTTATAAATATGATCCCTTAGAAGGATTAAGAGAAGAACCACCAAGGAGATCAAATTCTCGGATTCCTAAAAATGAGGAATAATTTAAGAATAAAGAGATAATTCCAATTTAATGGAATATAGAAAAGAATTAGAAAGAAAATTCTTGGACCTTGAAAATAGAGACGTAAAAACATTGGTCAGTTTATTGACATTAACCAATGAAGAAATATAATAACATTATAATGAAAAACTTTCTACTAACAAAGAAGAGGATGACATGACAATAATCAGTGAAACTGATTTTGAACCAGAAAACATGACTTCAAAAGGTCATATGAAACCAATTTTATTACTAAGAAGAAACATCTTATCTACATAGGGGTGAAAGAAATAAGCAAAGAACAGAACAACCTGATACCATGTATAGAAGAAGACAATAACCTAAAATGGAGAAAATGTTGCATTGGGGAACTAGAGGTAGTATTCCACCAGAGTTCAAACTCCATGATAATTATAAATCTGAATTTATAGATTTAAATTGTATAAGAGATAGGAAAAAAGCCTTAGATGAATGGTCTAGTTGAATGAGTGTGCTCATACAAACTTTTTAAACTACTCAAAAAAATCCTTCAACTTGTAGAGTGCTTATAACACATAAAATGACAAGAAATGTAAAATTTTGGTTTTCAAACTTAACAGATCAACAACATTTATTATTGCAAGGAAATACTTGGATACAATAATAAATGAAATATACAAAGAATTTATTGGAGAAGATAAAGGAAGGACTATCACTGAATCCAGTGAAAATGAAATCAATGAAGTTAAATGGCATCTAACAAATATGGAAATTTGTAACATGTGTTACATAGATTCTTTTATTTTTTAATATGAAATGTATTACCATAAATTACCACCCTCTATGCAAACAACTTATAAAGAAATGTTTTTTCAAAAATTACCTGGAACATTATATAAAATTTTAACAGAAAATTGGGAACAAAGGAATAAAGAAACTATACCAGACACTTTAGGAGGAAGGATAAGAAGCCTTAAAGATTGGATCATTATTAAATGCCAAGAAAGAAAAGAATATAAACAAATAAGAGGAAATGATAAAATCTGTTGTGATACAAGAGATTTTAGAATACCAGGAAAATGTGGATGTAATATAAAATCTTATAAACAAAAATATAAAAGATTTAAAAGATTTAAAAAAATATAAATTCAAAAAAAATTCAAAAAATATAAAAAGAGATTTAATAGAGAAAACTATAAGAAAATATATTTTATAAGGGGGCGAGTCCGACGTTTAGGAGGGAATTGGGCCCGACGTTTAGGACGGAATAAGGGGGTTGTGGGGGATATCCCCCACGCTTTAAAGAGAATAATGAGCTTCCTTCCCTTTTGCGAGAGTAAGAAACACTCTTATATGTACCGAAGGCTAGTTAAGATCTGTAGCTAGGGTACGGGTGGGCCCGACGTTTAGGAGGGAATAAGGGGGTGGTGGGGGATATCCCCCACGCTTTAAAGAGAAAAGAGAGCTGCCTTTCCTTTTGCGAGAATTATAAACCTTATGAAAAAATGAATTATTGCCCTTCAGGAAAGAAAAAATGCAGATGTTGGATTTGTAATGAAGAAGGACATTATGCTAACGAATGTCCACAAATGTTCAAGCAGACTTCAACATAAAAAAGAATTTAAAAAGGAATTTCCACAAAAAGCAAAAATCTTAGAAGAATCTTTCAAAATAGAATTAGAATCAATCAAGTAATCTGATATAAATGATACTTATAATATCTACCTATTGGAAGAAATTGAAGAAGAAATAACTGACTCATAATATAAACACTCAAATTATGAATATTCTTCATCAGAAGATGAATGATTTGTATAGTATTATAAATCCAAATAGTACTTGCATTAAAGTAGGACTAAAATTTAAAGGCTATAACACTTATCATTTACATGCATATATAGATACAAGAGCTAGTATGTGTGTAGCCAGTAGATATGTATTTCCAGAAGACAACTGGAAACAAACACCAAAAGATTTAATTGTAAGAATTGCTAATAATACTATAATAAAACTCAATCAAAAATTAAAAGATACTGATATAATGATAAGAGGAGAAAACTTTCACATTCTTACTATATATCAACATGAAGCAAAAGTAGATTTGTTAATAGGAAATAATTTCCTAAACTTATGTTAACCTTTCACACAACATTTCGAAAAAATAAGTCTCACAACCTTAGAGTGAGATACCATCTATGTTTCTAAAGTAAGAAAAACTTTAACTGTCTCAAACCTAACTTTTATGCAAAAACATAAAAAGAGAAAGCCTGGTGAGATAAAAGACCAACAAAAAACTTATTTAGAAAATATTTCATTAGATATAGAAGAAAATATTCTAAATAAAATACAAGGGGACAAAGCCCTAACAGGCATTAGAAAACTATTAAAAACAGTCAGTTTAGAAAGTCTTTTGGATTCAAAAATAAATAAATCTAAAACAATAGTCAATATAAAATTAAGAGATCCTAACAAGATCATAAGAGTAAAACCAATGATTTATACTCCAAAAGATATGATTGAATTTGGAAAACAAATTCAAGAACTTTTGGAATTAAAATTCATAATACCAAGTAATTCACCTCACTCTAGTCCAGCGTTCTTAGTTGAAAAAGAAGCTGAGAAAATAAGAGGAAAAAAGAGAATGGTAATAAACTTTAAAGCACTGAATAAAGAAACCATTGACGATGAATACTTCATTCCAAAAAAGGAAGAACTACTATCATTAATAAAAGGAAAGAAATACTTCTCAAGTTTTGACAGCATTTAGTTGCTCCCAAGGACAATTCCAATGGACAGTTATATCATTTGGATTAAAACAAGCTCTAGGTATTTTTCAAAGATATATGGATAACATTTTTAAGAAATTACAAGATATTTGTTGTGTTTACATATAAGATATTTTGGTTTTTAGTAATTAATTAAATAAACATTATTTGGATATTATCAATATTCTACAAGAATGTAGAAAAGAAGGCATTGTACTATCTGAAAAGAAAATAGTATTTGCTCAACAAAAAATTAAATACTTAGGATTGGAAATTGAAGATGGAAAACATAATCTACAACCCCATATACTAAATAATATTCAAGGTTTTCCTAGTGAATTAAAAGATAAAAACCAATTGCAAAGATTTTTAGGATGTTTAACATATGTAGAAACATATATCAAGAAACTTGCAGAAATGAGAAAACCATTACAAGAAAAATTGAAAAAAGATCATATTTGGAAATGGACAGAAGAAGATACTCTATATATGGATAGAGTAAAAGCAAAGGTAAAAAATTTACCAACTTTATACCATCCAGGATTAGATGATAAGATGATAATTGAAACAGATGCTTCATAAGAATATTGGGGAGCAGTTCTTAAAGCAAGAGTAGATGACAAAGATGAATATCTTTGTAGATATACATCAGGATCTTTTCAAGGTTCAGAATTAAATTATCATAGTATTGAAAAAAAATATTTAACTGTTAAAAAGGCTATTAAGAAATTTGCAATATATGTTATAAGCTCCAGATTCATTGTTAGAACAAATAACAAGAATTTTGGTTATTTCTTAAAAACTAATATTACAGGTGATTACAAATAAGGAAGATTAGTTAGATGGCAACAATGGTTCAACCAAGTCATAAAAATAGTTTAGTTGATGCTCTTACAAGAGAATTAGCACCTCTAACTATTTTTATCCTTTCAGGAATGGAACATCTTGATATCAAAATCAAGATAAAAGAAAATGAGATAAAAATTCTACATGAATAACTCGAGTTGCTATATCTCGAGAAATATCTTATGGAGAGAGGAAAGAAACAGGAAGAACTTAATTGTTCAAAATAACCTCTAGAGACCAAAAGCTCAAACGAGGAATCTCCATTAAAAAAGGAAGAACATAACAGTTCACAAAAAACTTCTAAAACCACAAAGCTCAATTGGGCGGATGAGGTAGAAAAAAAGAACAGAAAAAAATTTATGTGGTCTATAATAGCCCCAAACCAAGAATTTATAACAACTGGACAGAAGCTAGTAAATCTATTCCAGGAATTAGTGGAGTAACTCATAGAGCCTTCACCAACATAATAGAAGCTGAAGGTAGTTATGCCAACTACAAAACACCAAGACTAACAACTCTAGAGGAGATAGTAAGAAGTTATTCTGCAGCACTACAACAATAACCAATAGCTCAAAGCAGATTGACAAATCTTGGAAAGATAGCAAGGCCTCTAGTGCTATTTAGAGAAACATCTTCTCCAAAAACATCAAAAATAGTAAAACATTTAGTACTATTCAGGGAGACATCTCCTAAAACTACTCCAATCATTGAAGATGAAAATGACGAATATAGAAACCTCAGCAAACTACAATGATTAAGTCTCTACAATTTGGCTAGAAAATCTACCCAAGAACATATTGAAGATATGAAATTCTATATTACAGACAAGGAATTTCCTACAGGAAGCAAATTCAATATATTGGAATGAGCTAATTCAATATTTATGTATAAAGCATTTCATGCAGGACTAATAGAAAATATATATCCATGAATTAATTTAAGTGAGTTAAATTATTTCTCAGAAAATTTTAAAAGAGAAATCAAGAATTTCAGAAGAAAAATTAAAACAAGTGATAAACCTGTTTATCTTAGATTTTTCAGTTCATTAATAGACTGAAATGAGGAAGGAAGTATTAGCCCCTACCACTTCATCGAGATAGGGATTTCCAACACAAACGAAGAAGTTCCCAAACCAAGGGCATTTCCAAAAAAAGAATTCAACACAGAAGAACTATGTGTATTAAGAGGTCAAATGCTAAGCCAAATTTACTATGAACTCAGAAAGATTGACAATTCTACTGAGATTAAAGTAAATTATGCAAATAGTAAAGTCATCATCATTTCCTTTAGTAGCATGGCTTTGTTAGAAGAAGATGGTGAAAAAATCCTCAAATATGAAACCCATTTTAATTACAACAACCTAGAAAATTGGTCAAGAAACAAGGAAGGTATTATGCTTCTATGCTAGAAAAGCCACCAAAGACCACAAATGCATTCTCAGCATCAAAGACCGAGAAGATGAAGATGCGTCATCATCAACGTCATCAAAAGAACCGTCGGCAGAAAATGACAAAGAAAAATAAGAAAAAAACTGTCAACAGAAGACTACAAAAGAAATAAAGATGTAGACCCCACATCTTAGTCGTAGTATGTGTCAAAGAAAAAATTAGTGGCTATCCTTTAAAGTGGAAAAGTAGATGAATTATTAAAACAAGGATAAAATAATAATTTTAGTCTTGTAAATAGGGATTCCTCGTTCTATAAAAGGATCCCTTATTATCATTTTAGAACACACACTCGAATACACAGAAATCTAAAGCTCTCTATTCTGAAACACTTTAAGCATAGAAAAAATTTATATCTAGAAATCTCAAAACCAATAATGTTATACCCAATAATTATGAGCAACTAAGCACCCATTTCAAGGTTCTTAGTTGGCCTTAAGTTATAATAAATATTATACTATGAATAAAATGGAGTTCAGTTACTCTTCTCTAGTAAGTCAACTATTGGACACTATTTATGTACGGATGCATAAGGCTCACCATTGCCAAGAGGGCATTGAGGATTGAGCAAAACTGAGACATAATAGGTGTAACAAAAGAAGATGAACATAAGGGAAGACCATGGTGGTCACATCAAATTCAGGTATAATAATTAAAAATTTAAGCTAGTTAAGAACCTTGAATGTTTAAATATTTGCTTACAACAAGACATAATATTGTTAAAGCAGGAAAATGGAAATTATTTTTAGAAATAAACAACTAATATTTCCAATGGAAATCAAAAATAAACATCTAATTCTATTAGAAACATCTGATAAAGGTTATCTCTATCATTTAAATGAATATTTTAAAAATGAGGATTATGAAACTCGTCTTGAAAATTTTAAAGATTTAACACTTTATCAGATATGTATACAGATTATATTAAAGCAATTACAGGCATCATATAAATACATTGTATGTACACAAAAAAATCTTGCTTCATGTTTCAAGGACATTAAAAGATTGTTTTAGTAAAAAATATGTGAGAATAAAGGAAGAAGAATTCAACAACTTAATATTTGGATATTACTTCTTTGAATATTATAAATACACTATATGTACACAAGAAAAACTTGCTTGTATACTACTAATAGGACAAAATAATATACATTCAACACATATGATATATCAAGAAAATACTCTATGAACATCGAATCATTAGTACATAAATTAGAACTATTAGATTTAACAAATGAAAGAGTAATTTTTAATTTTAAAAGATAATTAATAGATTCAAGATTAGAATTAAGCAACCAACATAACGAAGAACATAATATATTATGCAATTGTAACGAATATAGAAGAAAATTAAACTTATATAAAAAATAATAAGTTTTTTAGAAAAATTATTACCTTCAATAAATAGACAAAAATCATTAACTAGGTCAATATTAACCCTCGATTAAAAATTGTATCGATCCTCAGAAATTGATATCAGAGTCTAGAAATAACAATCTAAATAATAATGGATGAAAAATTAACACAATTAAAATATAAAGATATTTTTAATATTTTATAAACTTCAGGAACATGATTAAAGATAAGTCAATCTTCAAGAGCATTTAAGATAGTGTTTCAAAACGAGGAGTGATATATGAAATAAGCTTAATTTAATAAGTCGCGTGAATTCGCAAGATTTTAACGTTTAAGTAACGTTGAATTCTATATTAAATCGCGTGAATTTGCAAGATTTTAACGTTTAAGTAACGTTGAATTCTATATTAAATCGCGTGAATTCGCAAGATTTTAACGTTTAAGTAACGTTGAATTCTATAGTTAAGATATAAGATATATATATATTTGTCTAATTGTTAAGGAAAATGTATTTTATTTTAAATATACTATTCCATAACATTTATGTGTAAAAATATCACAAATACTCTTTCTTTGTATTATTAACCTCACTACTATACATTTAAGCCAATAAACATTTCTATTATAGTTATATATCACTACTTAATTAGTAACAAAATGTTTTGAAAATATTTTTATAATTATGAATAGTTATATAACATGAATGAGTCATTACTTTTAAACTATAGTGATTTTGTTTTGGTATTTTTTTAAATTTTATTCTTAATTAATACACATAAAAAAATTATTTAAGTTAATGTTATAATTTTTGTCTAAATTAAATATAAATCTTAATGAATTATGGTAATTTAGAGGTACCTTAAAATTAACCAAAATTCTACCACATAATTAAAATAAAAATATATAATGTATTACATTAAAAATAAAGATAAAAAAATATAAAAATAAAAATATCTAAAGTTCCCAACCCATTAATGGCGTGCAAATGGCATATGATTATTTAAGTTAAAAATTCCATTATATTACTAATATCACCAACATTTTCAATATAACAAATTTAACCTATAGCGTCAAACTACTGCCACATAAGTGTCCAACGTGGCGCCTAAATGACGTGATAATATTTGCTGATGTGGCATTTTGAAATATTTTCTCTTTTCTTTTTTGGCATTTTTTTTCATTTATAATTTTTTTTATTTTCTTTCTAAGCATGATTTCCATTTCTTCATTTTTTTATTTTTAATCAACAATATTTCCTGTTAAATTCATGAAATAATAAAAAAATAAAAAAATAAATATTTAACCTATTTATTTAATAAATTATCCTATATAAAGTTTTCATTAATTTATAATTTAAGTTTTTTTAGTTTTTAATCCTTTTTTAATTTTATTTCATATCCCAAGTTTCAAATCAATCACTTTTAGTTGATTAACTCAAATAATATTTAAAATGACAACACTTCAAAACTTTTTTTTATCAATTATCGAAAATTCATTGAATGATAGTTATGATACTATTTGTTTATTATGAAACTAATAATAGCATATATTTCTTAAATTATATAAACAAAGATAATTAATAAAATTGGAGAAGTTAAACTTTAATAAATATGCAACAAGCTGAAGCTTTATTAAAATTAACTTTCTAGAAGCTGCTAATTGTATTTCATATAACTAAAAATTTGAAATTCAATAATACATCAAGTTATACGTTTTTAAAAAAGCTTAAAAGCATTGTAGTAATGATTGTGACAAATCTAATCAAATGAGGACTGTTTAATCAGAATATAATATTTGAAAAATGGTAGAGTAATTATCCTTCCTCAAAGGGATCTAAGTAATAAAATTTGAAATTTTTTAAAATAATTTTAATGTGAAGGGTACGTGTGAGTTGATTTTTATTCAACATTTCAATTCTATTAATTTTAAATTAATAAGAATAATTTTAAATTGGTAAGAATAATTCTACTAGCTAAATAAAAAATAACTTGCTATAAATGATTTGCATAAGTTATTTTTTATTCAAGATATTAATTCAATCAATTATAAATGGCTAAAAGTAATTCAATTTAAGTTATTTTTTGTTAAACATTTTTAATTTTGTCAATTTCAAATGGTTTAAAATAATTATACTTACCTAAAAGGGTTCGAGTAAGTAATAAAATTTAAAAAAATTAAAAATAACTTAATATGAGGGTATGCATATGTTACATTTTGTTCAATATTTTAATTATATCAATGTGTGTCTCAAGAAGAGATGCAAGTCATTTTTCATCATTGTCATTCCTCATCATATGTAGGACATTTTGGAGTAACACAAACAACAGCTAAGGTACTTCATAGTGGTTTCTTTTAACCCTCTATTTTTCGTGATAGTTATACTTTGGTGAAGACTAGTGATTAGTGCCAACGTATGGGAAATATTTTAAAGTGTCAAGAGCTACCATCAAAAAATATCTTAGAGGTTGAGTTATTTGATGTTTGGAGAATTGATTTTATGGGTTACTTTTCTCCATCTTTTGGCTTTGTTTATATCTTGTTAGTAGTTGATTATGTGTCAAAGTGGGTGAAGGCAATTGTCGTAACAACAAATGATGCAAAGGTAGTGCGTAAATTTCTACATAAGAACATATTCACAAGATTCATCACTCCACGAGCTCTTAATAGTGATGAAGGGATCCATTTTTGCAATAAGTTGTTCAACAACTTTCTCTCTAAATATGGTGTGAAGCACAAGATAACACTTGCCTATCATCCTCAAACTAATGGCCAAGTTGAAATTTCAATTCGATAAATCAAGAATATCATTGAGAAGACAGTCAACACCAATGGAAATGATTGGACAAATAAGCTTGATAATGCTTTGTGGGCATACTGTATAGCTTTTAAAACAACTATCGGGATGCCTCCTTATTGATTAGTGCTTGGAAAAGCATGTCATCTTCCTATTGAGTTGGAGCATAAAACCTATTAGACTATAAAGAAATTTAATTTTGATTTGAAGGCAACAGGGGAAAAGTGACTTCTTCAATTGAATGTCATGGATGAGTTTTAGATTGATGCTTATGAAAATGCAAAGATCTCCAAAGAACGGACAAAAAAGTGGCATGAAAAACATATTCTTAGGCATGAGTATGCTCCAGGACAACAAGTTTTTCTCTTCAATTCACAACTAAAACTTTTCCTAGGTAAGTTAAGATCAAGATGGACAAGTCCTTATACAATTGACAAAGCTTTTACTTTTGGAGCAATATACTTAAAGGACAAGGTAGGGAATATATTCAGAATTAATGATAAGAAATTGAAACATTATTATAGAGAACAAGTGGAGAGGAATAATGCATTTATTACTCTTAAAAATCCTAATTAATAAAGATTGAAAAGTCTGGTTGTAGACTATAAAACAAGTACTTATGATAGGCAACCAATAAAAATTTATTTTGTTATTTTATTATTTATTTGAATAATTTGTATCCACCATAAAGAGCTAAAAATTACTAATTAATACGGATCCACCATAAAAGAAGAAAAGTTCCTTTCGTTTCTTCAATCTGTCTCACTTTTTAATTACAAGGATCACATTGTTTAGTTTAAGTTTGGGGGTGTCAACTCCTATAGTCTTGAGTTGTTGAATTCTATTATCAAGCATGTATTTGAGTAAGATTGAATTTTCTATGACTCTAAAATTTGTGATTAAGGATACTTTTGAGAACAAATTTCAAAATCTACTATTATGTTAGTCAGAATTTTGCAGGTACTTTAATTTAAATCCTTGTCCTTGAAAATAATTGAGAACATAGTGATGAGCAGAATCGGGATTGTCAAAAACTTTGATAAGCGAAAACCGGTATCGCCGATCCTGCCAATACTTTGGTTTTATATTTATAAAACTCTTGCAAGTGCACGAATCATTTCGTAGAAAAAGATAAGTATACTCCCAAGGTCGGTCTAAGGAAGGAATGTATGTGGTTTTTAATTTATTATTCAAACTTTTAAAAATGAAATTAAATCTTAAACATTCTGTCACGATATTTTGGGGTTTTTGTGTTTTGAATCTAATTACAGAAAATTAAACATAGATTCAATAAACATTCATGCAAATTTTATCTTTTATAAATAGTGGAGTATTTATGGATATAATAACTAAGTTAATTATGCTTGCTCATATTATCTAGATTATTAAAAATATGAATTGATATTTATTGATTCTCCCTTTTTTGTATGAATACCACCTATGGTGGGGTTAGATATTCTTTGTTAACTAAACAAATCAATTAACACCTATGGGTGTGGTTGATAACTAATTTGGTTAATTAAATTAATTCCTTTTTCTAAGAGATTGAAAATGAACCATTTAAATGCCACCTAAGGGTTAGGCAGTTTAAACTTTATTCAAGGTGTCTAAATTAAACCTAAGAATTTAGTTATCAAAGTACTAACTTTCAAGTTTTAAAACCACTACGAAAACATGTTATCAATACATTTTCGGATAATAATTCTTATAAAACTTTTGAAATAGAGCACTAACTAAGGCGATTGTACCAACAAATAAAAGAGCACTACTCTAAATCGATCAGGATAACTAAACCTTAAAATCTAATTTTCAGATTTAAGTTTGTAATGAAAAATAATATATTTCTCTCTAACATTCTTAATATAAAATCTTGAATAAAAATAAAATCAATTCATTTTAGAGATTTTTACCTATTTAATATTTCGCAAGCATAACAACGTTATTATTATATCATGTTTACAAACAGCCAGCACAGTTAAATTTAATCACAGACAAATTAAATATAACATGTAAGAATAAAGCATAAAAAATAACTGTAAGAAAATAAAATCCTTACAGAACTTTGATGCTATTCCCGTTGCTAGAAAACCTCCAAACGGAATTTGCACTCCCATTTATTGAATCAAAAAGCTAATAAATAACAAAAAAACATAACTCGTTCTTCCCAAAAAGCGAAGAACTCTAAAACTAAGCAAAACTAGCTAAAACATAAGAAAAATAGCTAAAACATAAGAAAAACTAAAAAAAACTAAAAAATAAGAAATGGAGAGAAAGAAAGAAGAGAGAAGTGTGCTTTTAGGTGTGTTTTGAAGTGAAGGGAAGGGGGTATTTATAGGTGAGGATGGAGAGAAAAAAATGAGTAAAACAATGTTAAAAAATGTAAAAACGCGTAATGGAAATGCTGAGGTCATTAATGACGTCAGCATGATGTCATGGGGGTGGCTACACGTGAAAAATGAGGCTAAATAGCTTCGGCGCGCGCGGAGGGCAGCTAGGGCTGGCCAGACCGCACGCGGACGGCACCGTGTCACCTGCTGCAAGATTTGGCGGCCAGCGCGCGTGCGTGGGTTGCTCTGCGCGATTTTCTCCTTGACATTTTTGACCTTTTCAACCCATTTTGTCCCATTTTTCCATATTTGTTGACCTTTGCCCATTTATTTATTAATATATTTGTGATGTATTGCTTCCATTATTCCTTTTTGAGTCTTTAAGTGACTTTTCTAAGCGAAAATACTCGAAAAAACAATAAAAATACCCGTGATTCGAAAAAGACAAATTTATATAAATATATGATAAAACATATAAATATATATTTTTTAATCAATTAATATGCATAAAATCATGGTAATTTTAGTGCTTTTTGAGCACTCATCACAACTGACCAGCCTTCGCTAGTCCCTTAGCAAGGCGATAAAACTAAAAATTAAATTATCCTAAATCACTTCGTGAATTTACGGTTACATTTAGCCTATCGCAACAAGCCTTTAAACCCTAGGTTGCCCTGATGGGCCGAGTTTGAGTCTCGTGAGGTTTTCTGAAAATGATACCCACAAACATTGAACTAAATGTAAAAACAAAAGAAACAATAAAAACAAACAACTTAAAAATTAAATTTACAACAAAATCACAAATTAACAACATCTCACAAAAATGTCTCATACTTTTTAATCTCCTTTAAGATCATAATTAATATCTCAAGCATAAGTTATTTTAATCTCTTTAAACAATCATGATTTATTATAATAATTAGTCGAAAATCATTTTCATATTTCATGTCAAAAATGTATCAATTTAATTTCACCAAATTTCAGTGTCATGAACAAGAATTCGCTTTGACTCTATTCCTCACAAGTCAATACTCTCGAAACACTGAATCCTATGGGTTCAAACACTCATACTAATTTATATGCGAAAGAGTTGATGTATAGAAATGAACTAATATGTTCGCATATGTATAAAGAATAAAGGCTCAAAGTGTTATTTTAACATTGATCTCATGAAAGGAATCAAATGTATAAATTATAAAGATATCATATATAAAAATTATTTTCATGCATAAATCAAACTCATTAAGAAAGAATTTCAAGATATATGACTTTTACAAATGAAGAGAGTCTGATGACTTTTTAGGGGAATTATTTCCTATATCCTTCTTTTATAATTAGCCTTTACTCATTTGACTTTGTAGGCAATGTGGGTTATAAAGATGTAGATTATACTATATATTCTTTATCTCTCTATTTTTTAGAAGATATTTCTCAATATATATATATTTTAGAGAGTTAACCCATTGTCATGATTGTACATTTTTTTTTATTTTGGTGAGTGGTTAATTTTGTGGCTTTACGTTTGATCTTGGTTTAGGTAACCCCGTAATATGTCTCTTTTTTTGTAGCCTACGCATGAAATGAGATATAGCGTATACTATCAATTTCTACTCAAATCATTTAATCTAAGCAAAAATAATAATAAAAATATACGATACTCTATTAAAGATGAGAAAAAATTCATACATTCAATGCTAATACCTATAGAGATCATCTAAAAATTTGAAGAAATAAGAAATGTGTTTGGAGTAGAAAAAATATATATTTCACTATGAATAAAGGAAATTACTTTCAAATTATATCTCACTGAGTAGTTCCACTTAAAAAAATTCATAAACACCGATTTTGGGTTTAATATAATTTCTACATCTTATCGAGAAATACTAGTTATGACAAAAACTAACTAATTATCAAAAAATAATTACAAAATATTTCATTATATGTTTTCAAAAATTAATCTAACAAAGGTAAAAGACTTAACTTATTTACTTAAATTTGATTTAAAGAAATGATAAATTTTTGTGAGATTTTTTTTTTATTCCAAAAATTACTAAATCACACAAAATAGAAATAAAACCAAACACACAAAAAAATGAAAATGTGAACATAAAAATAAAATAAAAAAATTATTATATATATATTTTTTATTTATTTTTTTTAACTTAATTTTTTTTAATTAAGCATGATAACTTTTCACCACCCCCCAACCTAGAACTTATATTGTCCTCAATGTAACAACTGTAAATTAAAGATAAAGAGAAAAGAGAAGAAATATTACCTATTTCTTGAGAAAGTGCAAGTAGTAATGGAAAATGCTGGTGCATCCATCATATTCATCATTAAAGTGTATACAGTACGTATTTTCGTAGAACTTAACATCTCAACAAATATTTTTAGTTTTAACAATTTAAAAATTATTCACATGTAATTAAAATGAAATAAACAATAAAATAAAGTAAATAAAAGAAATAAAAGAAAATTACCTAAAATGATGGGTTGCCTCCCATCCAACGCTTAGTTTAACGCCTTAGCAAGACGTAACTTGGGGATTGCATTTTAAGTAAACTCAATGTCTTCATCATTGAGTCAATCAAAACCTTCAGGTAAGACAAGGTTGTCTACCTATACTTTTTCAATACGCCTATTGATTTTGATTTCTTTCTCTACTTAAAACTAGAAGCATACTTGATTCGCTTTAGATAACCCACATCTAGGTACAAATCAAATAATTAAGGCATAAAAACACAAATGTACATAGATTAAACAAAACAACTAACTCCTTAGATTATAAATAAAACTTTAAAATTTAGGAGGTAGTTTCAATTTATGTTTTTTTTTGTTTTTTAAGAAAAAAAATAACATAATCGATTAACCAAGAGTGCTCCCACGAAAGAATGGTGGTGCAAAGGCTCCTTAAAAACCATCCTCAAACCGAACAACGACTAAGTAAAGGCTAAGAAGCTAGTCTAAATAACTCCCTTAGATCTTTACTTTTCATGTTATTAAGTTAAATTAAATAAAAATTTAAGTTAATGAAAATCTAAGTTAATTAAGTTTAAAAAAAAAGTTAATTCAGTTAAGTGAAGTAAAAAATATCTAAGTTAATTAAGTTAAGTTAAAAAAATCTAAGTTAATTAAGTTAGTAAAAAAAAAGTTAATTAAGCTATAAAAAAGTTAAGTTAAGTAAAAAATCTAAGTTAATTAAGTTAATGAAAATCTAAGATAATTAAGTTAAGTGAAAAAAAATTAATTAAGTTAAGTGAAGTAAAAAAAAAATCTAATTTAATTAAGTTAAGTTAAAAAAAATCTAACTTAATTAAGTTAAGTTAAAAAAAATCTAAGTTAATTAAGTTAGTAAAAAAAACTAAGTTAATTAAGTTAAATAAAAATCAAGAAGAAAAAAATAGCTAAAATAATTTTTTTTATTTTTTTTATTTTTTATTTTTTATTTTATTTTTTATTTTATTTTATTTTATTTTTATTTATTTTTATTTTTTATTTATTTTTTATTTTATTTTATTTTATTTTTTTATTATTTCTTATGAAATTTGATTAAATGTTTTATTTTTTATTTTTTTACAAAAACAAAAAAAAATCACAATTATTTACAGCACAAAAATATTTTTAAAATTTTGATAAATATATTAAAAAACGTTATTCTCTCAAAGAATGGCCAAAAACTTGATGAGCTTGAATGGATTGTCAAAACTTTGATGAGGATCGCCGATCCGGCCAATACTTTGGTTTTATATTTATAAAACTTCGCAAGTGTTCGCACGAATCATTTCGTAGAAAAAGATAAGTATACTCCCAAGGTCGATCTAAGGAAGGAATGTATGTGGTTTTTAATTTATTATTCAAACTTTTAAAAACGAAATTAAATCCTAAACATCCTGTCACGATATTTGGGGGTTTTTGTGTTTTTAATCTAATTACAGAAAATTAAACATAGATTCAATAAACATTAATGCAAATTTTATCTTTTATAAATAGTGGAGTATTTATGGATATAATAACTAAGTTAATTATGCTTGCTCATATTATCTAGGTTATTAAAAATATGAATTGATATTTATTAATTCTCCCTTTTTTGTATGAATACCATATTTGGTGAGGTTAGATATTCTTTGTTAACTAAACAAATCAATTAACACCTATGGGTGTGGTTGATAACTAATTTGGTTAATTAAATTAATTCATTTTTCTAAGAGATTGAAAATGAACTATTTAAATGCCACCTTGGGTGGGGTTAGACAGTTTAAACTTTATTCAAGGTATCTAAATTAAACCTAAAAATTTAGTTATCCGAGTACTAACTTTCAAGTTTTAAAACCACTACTGAAAACATGTTGTCAATACATTTTCAGATAATAATTCTTATAAAAACTTTTGAAATAGAGCTTCGATCTAACTACCGGGCGATTGTACCAACAAATAAAAGAGCGCTACTCTAAATCAGACCGGATAACTAAACCTTAAAATCTAATTTTTCGCATTTAAGTTTGTAATGAAAAATAATATATTTCTCTCTAACATTCTTAATATAAAATCTTGAATAAAAATAAAATCAATTCATTTTTAGAGATTTTTACCTATTTAATATTTCGCCATAACAACGTTATTATTATATCATGTTTACAACAACAAAGACAGCTTAAATTTAATCACAGACAAATTAAATATAACATGTAAGAATAAAGCATAAAAAATAACTGTAAAGAAAATAAAATCCTTACAAAACTTTGATGCTATTCCCGTTGCTAGAATACCTCCAAACGGAATTTGCACTCCCATTTATTGAATAAAAAAGCTAATAAATTACAAAAAAACATAACTAGTTCTTACCAAAAAGGGAAGAACTCTAAAACTAAGCAAAACTAGCTAAAACATAAGAAAAACTAGCTAAAACATAAGAAAAACTAAAAAAAAACCTAAAAACTAAGAAATTGAGAGAAAGAAAGAAGAGAGAAGTGTGTTTTGAGGTGTGTTTTGAAGTGAATGGAAGGGGGGTATTTATAAGTGAGGATGGAGAGAAACAATGAGTAAAAAAAATGTAAAAACGCGTAATGGAAATGCTGAGGTCATTAATGACGTCAGCATGACATCATGGGGGCGGCTGCTCGTGAAAATGGGGCGAAATGGCATTGGCGCGCTAGCGAGCGCGCATTGTGCGTACACAAGACCAGCAGCTGCCGCGATGAACGCGTAATTGATACCAGCTGCCGCGGATCCTGGAGGAAGGCACGCGCTTGTCTACGGCATGACGTACACGTGCTAGCTGAGCGCTTGTAGCTTAAGCTCCGGCGCGATTTTCTCCTTTTTGACATTTTTGACCTTCGACCCATTTGTCCAATTTTTCCATATTTGTTGACCTTTCCCCATTTATTTATTAATATATTTGTGATGTATTGCTTCCAGTATTCCTTTTTGAGTCTTTAAGTGACGTTTTTAAGCGAAAATACCTGAAAACCAATAAAAATACCCGTGATTCCGAAAAAGACAAATTTATATAAATATATGATAAAACATATAAATATATATATTTTTAATCAATTAATGTGCATAAAATCATGGTAATTTTAGTGCTTTTTGAGCACTCATCACATAGTAAAATTTTCTCTACTCCATTTTTCCTATGAAGAGAAGGATTTGAATTAACTAGGTTAGAAAATTTTAATCTTACTTTGCTCTAGAATCCTTTGATGGATCCTTAAGGTGAAATCCTAGTTGATACCAAATATTAGAGAAATGATCTAAGCAATTTTTTGTCACAACCAAAAAGCCTTCTCAACCGTCCTATTTATCACACCATTATTGCATGATGTATTTCTATAGTCAACCCCTTTAAGCCTTATTTTACATAAATTTTATTTGTTATTTTAACTAAATAATTCATTCTCATTCTAAGCTTAAAAAACCATAAATTTACCTTAAATTCTGAGAAAATACTTTGGTGAAAATTTGCATTTAAAGAAAAAATCAATTCAAATTAAAAAATTCACATTATGTTTACTATATTCAATCAAAGTGTAAAGGGGGGGGACACTCTACTTATTGAGTATGACAAAAATATTGTCATCAATATGAGCATATTGTCGAGATAGAGCTATGGTGTGAAGCCTATGGATATTATTTTTATTGTTTCTTTCTACCAAGTATTTTCCTAGTTTGCTTTGATTTTTTATATCCATTTCTTTCTTAGCACTCACCATGTGGCCTATCATTACAACCCTAATTAAAGATATTTTGATCTCTAATTTTAGTATTTGATTATATTAGTGGAGAGGATTTCTGAAAATTGCACTTATAGAGTTAAGTTTTGAAAGAATTCTTATGATTTTAGTTGTTCTACTTTTATCTGAATTTGCTGATGGTTTGAAATTAAATTGACTATTTCACACACACACTCAAAGACCTAGCTTTAGGTTGAAGTAAATACTTACTTCTTGCTTGACAAATTGTTGAATTTTGATTGATTTTCTTGCTATCTTCGATATAAAATGAATAAGTTATTAGTGATAAAATCTAAATTCATATCATAGCTTGATAAGTGATGACTATTAACTATACGGTCTTGTTGACACTGTGTACAATTGTACAAAATTATAGGTTTGGGGGTGTTTGATGTATATACATATATATTTGTATACGTATGTATGTATGTATATATATATAGATATATACAGATATACAGATATATACATATATATACACATATATACACATATATATATATACATACATATACATATATACATATATACATACATACATACATACATATATGTATATATAAAGAAAAGAAAAACGGCACTAAATGGTTACATAAATACATATATACATATATACATACATACATACATATATACATACATACATACATATATACATATATATGTATATATATATACATATATCCATATATGTATATATGTATGTATATATATATATAACAGGATGAGGGCTAAGAAAAAAATGGATATGAAAAATCAAAGCAAATTGAGAAAACACTTGGTAGAAAGAAACAATAAAAAGAATATTCATAAGATTCATACCATAACTCTTTCTCGACAATATGTTCATACAAATGACAATACTTTTATCATACTCAATAAGTAGAGTACTTTCTCTCTTCTTTTTTTACACTTTGATCAAATAGAGTAAACATAATATGGATTGTTTAATTTGAACTAATTTTCTCTTTAAATGCAAATTTTTACCAAAGTATTTTCTTAAAATTTAAGATAAATTTATGATTTTTCAAGCTTAGAATGAGAATGGTTTATGTAGTTAAAATAATAAATAAAACTTATGTACAATAAGGCTCAAGGAGGTTGACTATAGGAATACACCATGCGATAATGGCGTGATAATTAGGACGGTTGGAAAATCTTTTTGGTTGTGAAAAATATTGCCTAGATCATTTCTCTAATATTTGGTATCAACTAGAATTTCACCTTAATGATTCATCAACAGATTCTAGAGCAAAGTAAGATTAAACTTTCCTAACCTAGTTAATTCAACTCCTTCTCTTCATAGGCAAAATGGAGTAGAATAAAATTTACTATGTGCTCAATTATTTTCAAGAACAAGGATTTAAATCAAAATACACACAAAAATTTGACTAACATAATAGCAAACTTTGAAAATGTTTCTCAAAACTATCATCAATCACAAATTTCAAAATCATAGCAAATTCAATCATAGCAAATTCAATCATACTCAAAAATATGTTTGATAAGAGAATTCAACAAATCAAGACTATATGTGTTGATACCTCCAAATTTAAACTAAGCAATGTTCTCATTGTAATTTAAAAGTGAGACCGATTGAAGAAATGAAATGAACTTCTTTAGTTTTATGTTGGATCCGCATTAGTTAGTTAATTTAAGCTCTTTATTCCTGAAAAATAAATCAGTATTAAAATCCAAATTATTCAATAGATAATGAAAAATAAAATAAAATAACAAAAGAAAGTTTTATGGGCTGCCTTTCATAAGCGCTTATTTTATAGTCTATAACCAGACTTTTCAATTTTCATCAATTAGAATTTTTAAGAAGAATAAATGCATAATTCATCTCCACTTATTCTCCATAATAATGTTTTAATCTCTGACTGTTAACTCTGAATATAATCCATGCCTTTTCCTTCAAGTCTATTGCTCTAAAAGTGCAAATTTTGTCAATTGTACAAGGATCTGTCGATCTTGATCTTAACTTTACCTAGGAAGAGTTTTAGTTGTGAATTGAAGAGCAAAACATGTTATCCAGAAGCAAACTCATGCCTAAGAATTTGTTTGTCATGTCACTTCTTTATCCATTCTATGTAGATCTTTGCATTTTCATAAGCATCAATACGGAACTCATCCATAACATTGAATTGAAGAAGTTGTTTTTCCCCTGCTACCTTCAAATCAAAATTAAACTTTTTTATAGTCCAATAAGCTTTATGCTCCAACTCAATAGGAAGATTATATGCTTTTCCAAACACTAATCAATAAGGAGACATCTCAATAGGTGTTTTAAAAGCTATACGGTATGCCCACAAAGCATCATCAAGCTTCTTTGCCCAATCCGTTCTATTGGTGTTGACCGTCTTCTCAAGAATATTCTTAATTTCTCGATTTGAAATTTCAAATTGGCCATTAGTTTAAGGATGGTAGGCAAGTGATATCTTATGCTTCATGCTATATTTAAAGAGAAGGTTGTCGAACAACTTGTTACAGAAACGGGTCCCTTCATAACTAATAATAGCTCGTGAAGTGCTGAATCTTATGAATATATTCTTATGTAGAAATTTAAACACTACCCTTATATCATTTATTGTTACGGCAATTTCCTCCACCCATTTTGAAACATAATCAACTGCAGATATAAATAAAGCCAAAAGATGGAGGAAAAAAACCCATAAAATCAATTCCCCATTCATCAAACAACTCAACCTCTAAGATATTTTTTGATGGTAGCTCTTGATGCCTTGAAATATTTCCTATGTGTTGGCACCGATCACAAGTCTTACCAAAGTATAACTATCACGAAAAATAAAGAGCCAAAAGAAACCACTTTGAAGTACCTTAGCTGTTGTTCGTGTGACTTTGAAAATGTCCTTCATATGATGAGGAATGGCAATGATGGACAATGGATTGCATCTCCTCTTCAAGCACACATCTTCGAGTGATTTGATCAGGGCATATTTTGAAAAGAAAAGGCACATCCCAAATATAATATTTCACATCATGCAAAAACTTCTTACATTGGTGGTAAGTAAGTTCTGACGGTAATACCTTACAAGCTAGGTAGATTACAATATCAAAATACCAAGGAAGCTTGATCTCACATGCAAACAACTGCTCATCAGAGAATGCTTCTTGGATCACTAAATCTAGTTTTATTTCCTCTTGCTCCAACCGAGAGAGATGGTTAGCAACTAAATTTTCACTTCCTTTCTTATCTCAAACTTCCAAATCAAATTCTTGAAGAAGAAGAATCCAACGAATCAATCTAGGCTTAGCATCCTTCTTGCTAAATAAATAACGAAGTGTTGTATGATCAGTGAACATTATTACATTTGTACCAATGAGGTAAGACCAAAATTTGTCACAAGTAAATGCCACAGCAAGCATCTCCTTTTCAATTATTGTATAATTCAATTGGGCTTTATTCAATGTTCAGCTTGCATAGTATATGGCCCTAAAACAATTTTCTTGCTTTTGTCCTAACATTACTCCAATTACAAATTCACTTGCATCACACATGACTTCAAAAGGTTTACTCCAATCAGGTACAATCATTACTAGTGTTGAAATCAGTTTCTCCTTAATTGCATTAAAATCCTGCAAACAAACATCATCAAAGTCAAATGCAGAATTTTTTTCAAGCAGATTACATAAAAGGTTTAGAGAGTTTAGAAAAATCCTTTATAAATCTTCTATAAAATCCCGTATGTCCCAAAAAATTTCTGATTCCCTTCACATTCTTTGGAAGTGGTAGTTTTTCTCTGGGGGTAATTTTAACTCGATCAACCTCAATTCCTTTATATGACACTTTATGGACAAGCACAATCCCTTCTTGAACTATGAAATTGCACTTCTCCCAATTTAGGATAAGGTTTTTATCTTCACATCTCTGCAAAACAAGAGCTAAATTATGCAAACAATGATCAAAAGATGTACCAAAAACCAAAAATTTATCCATGAAAATTTCCATTATATCTTCCACCATATCTAAAAAATAGCCATCATGCAACGTTGAAATATTGTTGGGGCATTTCACAATCCAAAGGGCATCTTTATAAAAGAAAGTGTTATATAGGGGCATGTGAATATATTTTTCTCCTGATCTTCGAAGGCTATGTCAATCTAGTTATACCCCGAATAACCATCTAAGAAACAATAATGAGGATATCCAGCCAATCGATCTAACATTTGATCGATGAATGGAAGTGGAAAATGATCCTTCCTTGTTGCTTTGTTCAACTTGCGATAATTTATACATACACACCAACTTGTGACTATTCTTGTAGGAATAAGCTCATTGTTATCATTTTTCACCACCGTCATTCCACCCTTTTTTAGCACAACATGCACTGGACTTACCCATGAGTTGTTTGAAATAGCATATATAATTCCAGCATTGAAGAGCTTCAAAATTTCAACTCTCACAACTTCCTTCATTGTTGGATTTAATCTTCTTTGGGGCTCAATTGATGGTTTGTAAGGTTCCTCCATTAGAATATTGTGCATGAAAATGGATGGACTCATACCTTTTTATGCCAGAGATAGTCCATCCCAAGCTTGTTCTATGCTCCCTTAACACACGTAGTAACTATTCCTTTTCTATGGGTGTAAGTGATGTTGCAACAATCATTGGAAAGGTGTAACTGTCACCCAAGAATTCATAGTGAAGATGCTTAGGCAATTGCTTCAACTATGGAGTTATGGTTTGTTGCACTTTTTCTATAGAGATTACAGAATCCGTCTTTGCTACCATTGGATCTAGCCTTTCCACTTCTGTGCTAAATGATGTAACCTGCTACAATGCTTCCAAGGCAAATACATAGTGGATAAATTCTTCACTAACAAAAGGTAAATCAGGCTCACAAATAGTAGAGTTATTGAAATCATAAGCATGAGATGAAGCGATGATACATCATTCTAGGAGATCGTCCGACGTATTCTCTTAAAAGGCTTTTACTACACATTTCTTAATGACATCTACCCGAAAGCAAGTGCTTAGATCTTCTGAAAATCTCCTGGCTTTGTAGATTTTGAACTTAACCTCTTCCTTGTTCACTCTCAATGTTAACTCACCCTTTTGAACATCCATTAAAGCCCTTCCCGTAGCCAAGAATGGTCGGCCAAGAATTAGTGGGACATAATGGTCTTCATCCATATCTAACACCACAAAATCAGTAGGAAAAATAAATTTATCCACTTTTTTCAATACATCTTCAATGATTCCACGCGGATACTTGATGGATCAGTCTGCTAGTTACAAAGAAATTGTCATTTGTTTCATCTCTCCAAGTTCCAATTTCCTATAAACAGATAGTAGCATAAGATTAATGCTAATACCAAGATCACATAAAACTTTATCAAAAAATTAATTTTCAATAGTGCAAGGCAAAGTGAAACTCCTTAGATCTTTTAATTTTTGAGGTAATTTATTTTGAAGAATGGCATACATTCTTCAAAAAGCTTCATTGTTTCGAACTCCTCCAACCTTCTATTTTTGGACATGATGTCCTTTAGGAATTTGACATATCTTCCAAGTCATCTACAAAAGGAATATTTATGTGAATTTTCTTAAAAGTATCCAAAAACTTGGAAAATTACTGATCTAATTTATGTTTTTGAAAGCGTTGGGGATAAGGAAGTGGAGTAGAGATAATAGAAGGATTATTAGAAAATGAAATTGATGGAGGTATGTCATCCTCTTTTAGTGTCTCATCAATAATCTCTTATTATTCTACTTTATTAGTTATTTGGCCATTGTTTGGAGCTGCAGGGGTAGACGCAGTTTCCTTTGATGGTGACCTCTCAATTTCTATTTCATTCCTAAGTGTAATGGCCATGAAATGTTCTTTTGGATTCACTTTTTTTATTTCTAGGAAAAGTTCCTCTTTGTTGAGCATTGATGGTTGTGGTTAGTTTCCCAATTTGCACTTCAAGATTTTTCATAGTGGCTCCCATATTGCTAAAATGAGTCTCAATGTTATCCATTTGTGAATCACTCTTTTTAAACCTTGCTTTGCTCTTCTCAATAAAGGAAACTATGGCATCCCCAAGTGACATCTTCTTCTCACTTGGTTGACTATCAAACCCTGGAGGAGGTTTCATCACATTCTTTTTGTTTCCATTAGAAAAATTCTCATGATTTTGAAACTCTGGATGGTAGTAATTTTGCATAGGATTACCATGATAGTTTTAGTTTCGATTGTTGATGTATTGAACATGTTCTTGACTTGCTTCATTCATCAGAATTGCCATACTTGGGTTTGCAACATATTTTTCACTCTGTGGAATTCTTTGGGTTGTCAAGGATGAAATCTGATGAGATAGAAAAGCTACTTGAGTTGAAAAAGCAGCAAATGGCTCCAATTCATGAATTCATACAACTTTCTTAGCCATAGATTTTTCAGTTGATCATTGATAGTTTTTTGAGGCCATTTTTTTCCAAAAGAGAGGTAGCATCTTCATGTGTATTTGACATCAAAGTTCCATCATAAGCAACATCAACTATGGTTTTAGTTTTCCCATTTAACCCATTATAGAACATCTGAACTTGCAACCAATCTGGTAATCTATGCTGAGGGCAACGCCGAATCATATCTTTATATCTTTCCTATGCTTCATAGAGTGTCTCAAAATCATTTTGTCTTAATTGACCAATCTTACTCCTGAGTTGGGTTATTTTTGCAGGTGGAAATAATTTAGCAAGAAATTTGTTTACCATGTCTTGCCAATTAGTGATGCTTCTTGGTAGTAGAGATTGTAGCCAACCTCTAGCCTTGTCCCTCAATGAAAAAGGAAACAATCTCAGAGTAATGGTGTTGTTAGTAACACCATTCATCTTTACAGGGTCACAAATCTCCAAGAATTTCACCAAATGAATATTAGGATCATCAAGTGGTGATCTGCTAAATTAGGCTTGTTGCACCATGCTGATCAACACAGGTTTGAGCTCAAAATTATTGACATTAATGGTCTGGCGTCTTACACCTGAGTAATTTTCATTCACAATTGGCCTTACATAATCCTTCAAGGTGCATGGTGGTGCATTATGTTCTCCTTCAACCATGGCTAGTACTTTCTTCTTTCTTCGTGATCTAAAGGTTCTTTCAATCTCCGGATCAAAAGGAATAATGTTTTGAGTTCTAGCATGGTACATCCAACGTCAAAAACACACTTTGTATCGATATTGGAAAAAATCACAACGGCGCCAAAAACTTGATCGGTGCAAAACTACAAGTACACAATATCGTAGTTTTATAATAAAGTGGTAAAAAGAGTAACATCCTCAGGGATTATTGACTTACTTTTGACAAATTTCAAATTATACTAATCTCACTTTTATCTAGAAAAATCATTAAGGTTGTTTTAATTGAAATTTAAAATAAAATCAATTTAAAGAAAATATGCAAAATAAATAAAGATGTTCAAAGATCAAATTAATAGAGAGAAAGCTTATAGGAAATCAATTTCACCTAATTCCTCAATATGCCTTACTAATCTAGCTAATTGAATTTAATTCTCTTTGTTTGTTAGAAATCTCCAAAAAATATCCAAAAGCTTCTTTTGATGGTCAATTGAAAATATTCTTGTTCATTAATTTAAACAAGAAAATACAATTTAATAAAGTAAGAAAACATTAAGACCAATGATTTTTAAAACTACACAAGTTCATACAAATCTTTCAATCTCTATGTTTACCTATGTCAAAATATTTCAGAGTATCCTATAATTCCCTCTTTCGATAGTAAATCACAAAATTAAAATCATCTAATTAATGGTCAGTTAATTAAAAGCATTAAACTCATAATAAATTAGACAAACATGAAGATAAATAATTCAAATTAACATAAAAAATAAAGCATAATTCAGAATTAAATTACTTCTTTTTCCTACAATAAAGAAAAATTAGTTCATGCTAAAAATTACATTTAACATAAACGAATTCACCATAATTTTTTGAGATAAATTAAAAAAATATTAACTTGCAAAAAGAATCTGTTTTCGCGTTAATCTATTGCACTCTTTTCTCTTTCCTACATTACTAGTTGTCTCTCTCCTTTTCTTTTCTTTTTCTCTCGTCGACGGTTATTTTTCTTCTCTCTTTCTTATCTTTCGTTTATCCCCTTTTTTCGACAGCTCTCTTCTTGTTTATATATATATATATTAACCCTTTAGTGATTTTTTTCTTTTCGTTATATATATATGGCATGTCATTACAACCTTGATTAAAGACCTTTTTATCTCTGATTTTGTTATTTGATTACATTAGTAGCGATGATTTCTAAAAATTAGACTTTTGGAGTTAAGTTTTGAGAGAATTCTTCTAATTTTAATTGTTTTACTTTTATCTAAATTTTTTGATAGTTTGGAGTTAAAAGGACTATTTTACACACACACACTCAAAGACCTAACTTTAGGTTGAAGTAAATGTTTAACTCTTGCTTGACAAATTGCTAAATTTTGATTGATTTTCTTGCTATCTTCGATGTAAAATAAATAAGTTATTAGTGATGAAATCTAAATTTAGATCATGGCTTGGTAAGTGATGGCCGTTATCTATGGGATCTTGTTGACACTGTTTACAATTGTATTTTCTTTTTGTTTAAGGACAAACAAAGTTATAAGTTTGGGGTGTTTGATGAATTGTATAATTTAACATAATTTATCACTTCTTAACTTTAACTTTAATCTAATTTTATTTAATTTTTATTGATTTTGGAATTCATTATTATTATTTAAATTTTGTTACATATTTAAAGAAAATAGATATCTAAAATTTTAAAAGCATATTGTTTAAGGAATCTTGAATTTAAATAAAAATTTATTAATATCAAATTTAAATTAAGATAAGTATATATATATATACTTATCTTAATTTATATATATAATGGAGAGAAGAAAGAGTATATATATATAAACAAGAAGAGAGCCGCCAGAAAAAAAGGAGAAAAATCAAAAGATAAAAAGAGAAAGGAAAAAGCCGCCAGAAAAAAAGGAGAAAAAGAAAAGAAAAGGAGAGGCGGCCAGTAACGCAGGAAAGGAAAAGGAGCGCAACAGATCAACGTAAAAGCAAATTCTTTTTGTGATTCAATTTTTCTCCAAAAATTATAATGAATTCTTTATCTTAAATTTATTTTTTAATATAAAGTAGTTTTTTTTATTCTATAAAAAATATGTAATTTAATTATGAATTATATATGTTTAATTGTATATATTAATTTGAATTATTTATTTTTATGTTTGTTTAATTTATTTTGAGTTTAATAGTTCTAATTAACTAATCATCAATTAAATGATTTTAATCTTGTGATTTACTATCGAAAGAGAGAATTATATGATAGATCATGAATATTTCGGCATAGATAAATATAGAAATCGAAAAACTTGTATGGACCTGTATAGTTTTAAAAATCATTGATCTTAATATTTTTTTGCTTTATTAAATTACATACTCTTATGTAAATTAATGAACAAGAACATTTTCATTTTGTAGATTTGTTTGACATTGCTAAGATAATTAAATTCAATTAGCTAAATGAATAAGGCATAACGAGGAATTAGGTGAAATCAATTTTCTAGAAGTTTTCTTTCTATTAATTTGATCTTTGAACATATTTATTTTCTTTTGAATATTGTCTTTAAATTGATTTTATTTTAAATTTTAATTACAACAATCTTAGTGATTTTTCTAGATAAAATTGATATTGGTATAATTTTAGTATTTTTCAAAAGTAAGTCACCAATACCTAAAGACGATACTTTTCTTATTACTTTATTATAAAATTAAGATATTGTGCACTTACAGTTTTATATCGATCAATTATTGACCTATAACGAACTTTCTGATATGTGTGGGAATGAATTGATGCAATGTGAGAGTGCATTAGGAAAGTATCCGGTGTCATAGTAAGTTTTACCACAACAAAGAATTTACCACAATAATGGTAAGTTTTTCTTACAAGTGATTTTGGTAAAAACATAAAATAAAATATGTACGAATGCATTGTCCCAGTGTGGAAAGATATTAGTGTTTTGATAAGGCTTACCATGACAAGAAAATTCTTTAATACAATAGTGATAAGTTTTAACTTCGAATAATTTTGATAAAATAAAATAAAATATAACCCAAAATCAGGCAATTTTGGATAATTTGGACGAACGGAGTCTACATAAGTTGCTTTTTTAAAATTTTAATTCTATAAATTTTAAATAATTAATAGTATTTCTACTTATCAAAAATGGTTTGAATAAGTAAAAAAATTTAGGAAAGTAAAACAAAATCTTATTGTAAAGAGAACGTGTAAGTTATTTTTTGTTCAATAATTTAGTTTTATTAATTTTAAATAGTTAAGATTAATTCTACGCATTCAAAAGAATATAAATAAATAAGAAAAATAAAAATAACTTACTACGAGTGTTCTATATAAGTTGTTTTTTATTCAACATTTGAAATCTATCGATTTGAAAATAGTTGAGATTAATTCTACTTATTTAAAAGGGTCTGAGTAAGTAAAAAAAATATAGAAGTCAAAACTAACTTACTGTCCAAAGTTCACATAAGTTTCCTTTTGTTCGACTTTTTAAGTCTATCAATTTTAAATTCTCAGGAGTAATTCTACTTACCTACAAGGGTCAAGAAAGTAATAAAATATAAAAAAATTAAAAGTAACTTAATGCTAGATATCTGAGTAAGTTATTTTTTGTTCAAAATTTTAAAATATTAAGAGTAATTCTACTTATCTAAAGAAGTCCAAATAAGTAAGAAAAATAAAAAATAACTAACTGCAAGGGGTCCATATATGTATTTTTTTTTCAATATATTAATTTTATCAATTTCAAATGGTTAAGACTAATGCTAATTATCCAAGGATTTCGATTAAGTGAGATAATTTTAAAAAGTCAAAAATAACTTACTCTGAGGGATACATGTAAGTTATTTTTGTTCAATATTTTAATTCTATCAATTTTAAATGATTAAGACTAATTATACTTACTTAAAAAAATATGATTAAACTGTTATGATTGATTAAAAATAATATTAGGTTTGTTAGTCAAAATAGGAGGTGCCTAATTTAGAAGTAAATTCATGGAAGGTGGCTTACCATATTGTCAAAGATAGAGGTGTCTAACCTTGTTTGACTAACAAACCTAATTTTGTTGAATGAAGAAATGTTTGGCATATGAAATGAGAACTTGAAGGCTATAAATATGGCTTCATTTCTTTATTGATAATCATCCCAAAAATAGAGAAAAACTTATATGAGAAGTTCTTAAGTGAGAGAATTTTGTGGGAAAATTCTCTTGTGCTTGTAATTGCTCTTATCTTTTGGGTGTGTGAGAAAATTACTGAGAGTGTGGTTGTAACAATTTTCTACATAGTGAATTTTTCTCTGGTTGTCTTTTGACAACGAAAGTGGTTTTTCCCTAATTTGGAGTTTCCACTATAATTCTTGTGTTATGTATTATCTATTTCTCTGTTATTTGATATTCTGCTAAGGAAGATCTTGGGAGGGAGAATTTGTGATTATACCATTTTATCCAAATTTCCCAACAACTGGTATCAGAGCCAATTTCAAAGAAAGAAAGAGAAATGTCAGAAGTCAAGATTGACGTTGAGAAATTTGATGGGAGAATCAATTTTGGCTTGTGGCAAGTACAAGTCAAAGATTTGTTGATCCAATATGGGTTACACAAGGCGTTAAAGCGGAAACTAATCCTTATTCTTGGTATTGAGTCGATGAAACCAATATATAAGTGATGAAGATTGGGAAGATCTTGATCTAAGAGCTGCAAGTGCAATTCGGCTTTGTTTGGCCAAAAATATTCTTGCAAATGTGCATGGAATATTTATGGCCAAAGAACTCTGGGAAAAGCTTGAAGAATTGTATCAGGCAAAAGGCGTTTCAAATCGGGTGTATTTGAAAGAGCAGTTTCATACTTTGCGTATGAATGAAGGAACTATTATGTGTGACCATCTAAGTGTTCTCAATGGTATTATCTCTGAACTAGAAACCATTGGAGTTAAACTTGATGATGAAGATATAGCTTTAAGGCTCATCTGGTATCTTCCATCTTATGATCACATGAAACCTATCTTGATTCATGAAAAGGAGAAAATAATTTTTTCAGAAGTTACTAACAAGTTGTTTTATGAAGAAAAAGGTTGAGTGGTGAAAGAAATGTTTCGCCTGAAAACTCAGCATTGGTAACTGACAACCGAAAGAAAAACAATTTCATGAAAAAGGAGATAGTGTGCTAGGGGTGTGGAAAATCTGGGCACCTCAAAAGAAATTTTCCAAAGGGTGGAGCTGATCTTGCAAGAAGTTCAAATACCGACGGTGACGCTAATAGTATGTCTGTTTTCAAAGACTATAGTGATGCTCTTTGAAAAGAGCGTGTACATCCTCATGGCATGTTGCTAGTCTCTAAATATTGCCATGAAAGAAGGTGTGTTATTGGTAATGTCCACAAGTTTGCCTTATTTGGCATTGGCTTGGTATAGATGCAAGGTGTGTGGTGGAAAGGATGTCACGGCTAATGAACTCGGGAAAACTATGTGTGAGGATTGCACCATAAATTTGAAGAAGTTTTTTTTCGACATGATCCGATGTGAAATTCTTAGAATTAGTGATTAATTCTAAGTGGGTGTACTCTTTTATGGTGGAGTATGATAATTCTCGATAGAGAATTATGACATTGGAACAGACATGTTGTAGTGGTAACCATGTTTATTTTTAATCAAGGTGGAGATTGTTATGATTGATTAAAAATAATATTAGGTTTGTTAGTCAAAATAGAGCTTAATTTGAAGAAAATTCATGGAAGGTGGCTTACTTATCATTGTGAATGTAGGTGACTAACCTGTTTGACTAACAAACCTAATTTTTGTTGAATGAAGAAATGTTTGGCATATGAAATGAGAACTTGAAGCGCTATAAATATGAGCTTTCATTTCTTCATTGATAATCATCCCAAAATAGAGAAAAACTTGTATGAGAAGTTCTTAAGTGAGAGAATTTTGTGAAGAAAATTCTTTGGGAACTTGTAATTGCTCTTGTCTTTTTTGGGTGTGTAGAAAGAATGAGAGTGTGGTTGTAACAATTTTCTACATAGTGAATTTTTCTCTGGTTGTCTTTTGACAACGAAAGTGATTTTTCTCTAATTTCGAGTTTCCACTATAATTTTTGTGTTGTGTATTATCTATTTCTCTGTTATTTGATATTCTGCTAAGGAAGATCTTGGGAAGGAGAATTTGTGATTATATTATTTTATCCAAATTTCCCAACATAAACAAGAAATATTAAAAAAATTCAAAAACAAATTCATACAAGAGTTTCGTGTAAGTTTATTTTTATTCAACATTTTAATTCTATTAATTTTAAATTGATAAGAGTAATTCTACTCATACAAAAGAGTACAAGTAATAAAACTTATAAAAACTTAAAATAACTTATTAAAAGTGGTTTATTGCATGTGTTAATCCTATCAATTTCAAATGGTTAAAAATAATTATACTTGTTCAAAGTGCTTTGAGTAAATAAGAAAATTTGAAAAAGTCAAAAATAACTTAATACGAAAGCTACGTGTAATGACTAATTTCAAGTTTCTTTTATAATTTATAATTTTTGATTAAATAATTAATTATAGTTTTTAATTTTTTTTATAAAAATAATTGTCAATGTGTTTGATAATAAATTTTATTTAGTTATTTTTCAAAAAAATAAAATTAAAATACCTACAAGTTATTTGGTAAAATTCAGAGTTTTTTTCAAAACCTTAAAAAATAAAAAAAAAATTACTTTATAAATTTCAAATTTTTAATCATTTTTTTCTAATATTTGTAAATATAAAAGTCATAGACTAAATTTACTTCCTGTGAAAAATGTTTGATGGAAAAAAAAGTAGAATCAGAAATTTTGATTAAAAATTCATAAAGTGAACATTTCTTTTTATATGCACACATATTATCTATATGTATTTATATATGGGGCTGTAATTTATTGAGTAATTTTTTATACTTTCATACTTTTTCTCTCTCTATAACCTCTAACTATTTCTGAAAACCCAACTGCTGGTCCAACCTGCTTTAAGAAAAGAAGGGGTGAGAGGAGATGTAACTGAGATTGGTGGATGTAATTAGATGTGTCTTTTTAACATTCAATCATAACACATAGTTATATTGTGATAATAATACAACTAACGTTTCAATAATATTAAAAATGAGAATATAGAGGACAATTTTTGTGATTAAAAATTTAAAATGTTTTTGTGGTTAAATGCCTAAAATGTCTTATTTTTGTTATTTTTTCAAAAATAAATTAAAAACTTATATCTTATATTTTAAAAATAATTCTTTAAAAATGTAAAAAGAAAAATCAAAAATCATTATCTTCCTTACTAAAAAATCACTTAAAAAAATTCAAAAATAAAAAATCTAAATCATTATCCAACCAAACAAAAAAATGGGCAAAAAAAAATGCCTTTTGTATGTTACGCTGTAACGACAATACAGCGGAACACACGACGCCATCAACAACACACAGGTGAGTCAGAAGTTACGAGTCTACATTTTTCCTCAAGAACACCCATTTTTCGATATTCTAGCAGTATTTAAAAAAAAATTCCCAAGAATACAAAGTCAACGACAAGAACCTTATTATTGATTTCCTACAAAACCATGGACCAAATCTTACAAATGTTCCAGGCTCTTTGAGGATATTACTCAAGAAATGAACAGAAGTCACATGTTTTTACTTAAAAGTAAATCATGATTAAGCAAACAAGAATAAAATGCCTAATTATTTAGGGCCAAGAACTGCGCCACAGATGAGCTAGATTTTTCAAAGTAGCTTGTGTATGGTTTTCATATCAACAGCTTCCTTGAGGGTCCCTTTCTCAAGATGATCCCACCACTTGAACAAGAAATTGTCCACAACTAGTCTGAACCAAGGGGACAACTTCAATCCTTTCTCTCCAGCATCTGCTTTTCTTAGCAGCTCTTTCAACTCATCCTGGTTTACATACTTCACATCAGCCACCTCATCAGGGTTTGGATTGATACGTACATCTCGGACAGTGAAGAGTAGGTAATCAACTGCAATGTCAATAAAGGATAACAAGAGATGATTCAGAAAAACATACATATCAGAATGCCAAATAATATTTATTTCAAAGAGATTGTGAATTTGGGATTTTATCTCCAAACTAGTTTCAAGTGCATTCAAATTTCTACAAGTCCAGTCACCACCATGCCACTATGATGCCTAATCTAAAGATTATTATAAGATTGAAAAAATACCCAACGACTGGTAGGAAATGAATCAAGAAAGAAATATTACGTTCATGCTCTCCCCATTTTCCATCAGAAGGGGCCTTGTACAGCATCCGACCAAGTGGAATAAACTGATCAACAGGCACATCTTCAGCAGGAATTCCCAGTTCATCTAAAAGCTTTCTTTGCGCTGCATTCCTTACCCCTAGGGAGGAAAATGAGAAGAAATCATTCAGATGAAGCCCAATACCTAAAGCTTTCAATGAAACCAAAGTGTACACATAGATACTAGATAGTACACACCAAGTGCATCCTCCTCTATGAGCTCAGATTCACGGAAGAGAGGATGGCTGCAACAGGTGTTTGTCCATACAAGAGGGAATGTAACTTTTGTCCCAGATCGTTGCTGGATTGGGAAACAAACATAATATGCATATCATGAGAACCAGATAATTTTACCATTGACTAGAAATTTAGGAATAGAAAATAAACTGGGAAGAATTTCTGAAAGCTACCTATCACCTAGACATGAGAATAGCACATCGCATTGAAAGTACATAATGATTCCCAATTAGGGAGATATGAAATAACCATAGGATGTTGATGTTGAGACTCTGTATCTTATAGAGAGATGAATATAAAGGGTTGAATGTGTAGATCCTCATGAGTAGCACATTTATGGGTACATGTATCAACTATACAATATGTACATATAATTAAGTGTCAAGAGAGCATAATTAGCCTAAAGTACAATGTGTCAGAGATTCAGGTCGAGTTTTACTCGTGCTGTCATTGGGCTCGGTCTTATTAAGGCTCGAGCTACCATTGGGCTCAATCTAACCCATGGGTGGGATGTCTAGGGTACTTCACTCGAGCTCGTGATGTCATTGGGCTCGGTTTGTCCCATGGGTAGGATGTCTAGGGTACTTCACTTGAGCTCATGCTGTCATTGGACTCGGTCTGTCCCATGGGTACAATGTCTAAGGTATTTCATATTTCGTCTTGGGCTGGATTTAGCTTGGATAGGTTATAAGGTCCGGTCTTTGGGTCGGTCCAGATGTCCAAACATCAAGTCCCCCCATCCTTTCAGCTCGGACTTCGGTCTGAGGTGGAAGAATAAATACCGGGTACAGGATACGAACCGTTCGACTCCCACAATAAATGTGTGTCAATTGATTGGAGAGACAAATCCAATGCCCCTATAAAAAGGGGTGCTTAGGCCGGGACTTATCATTGGTTACCTGCAAAATTGAGAAATAGTGAGAGAAAACGCTATTTCACTTCCTCTCGAATAGTGAAAGATTTTTAGTTCGGTGGTAAGAATTCAACTCGCACTATAATATTCTTTGTTCGGCTTTTTAGCACTCAAGCGTTGAGAACCTAACGATTTGCTACTTTCTTTTCAGGTCGATTTTAAAAAGAACAATTTCTTTTACTTTCAAGTCGTCTTTAGGTAATCTCTTTTCCTCGTACCTTACCACCTGCTATTGTTGTCTTTATTTTTTTTTTGTAGCTTTTATCAGAATACAAAGAAAAGAGACATCGGCTTCTGGCTCGGGCTCATGGGGAGTCCTTAGTATGCTCAAGTGGGAACTCAGGGTCTTCTAGCTCGGGTTCTTCTAATAAAACGAGTCAATCTTCACCACAACTATCTATCTCTACCCCCCGCCCCCAGACCATGCCTACTGTGAAATTGAGCATACCTCAGACTCAGATTTCAGTGTCTAAGACATGGAGGAGAAAAAATAGGAATTTAAGATCAGGCGAACCGACATGTCGCGTTAGGGACTGGGTGGCCGTTCCTAAAACTTGTGGGTTGTTACCCTATGATGAAGAGAGAATAAGAAGGACCTATGACATCCCTCCAACAGTTCAGATAATGATTCCTTCTGAGGGTGCCTATGATAGTGATGAACTTCCAGCTGGGTGGACTGTTTTCCATGAGAAAGCTCTATGACTGGGGATAAGGTTTCCTTTGTATCCTCTCATTAGGAGATTTTTGGTTAGGAAGTAGTTTGCACCAGGGCAATTGATGCCTAATAGGTGGAGATATATGCTCTGCCTAACACTGATATGTCAAGAACTCAAAGTGAATTTAGAGATGGTCGAGTTTAATGAGGAATATGTTCTGAAACAGAACCCCACAGACTCAAGGAGGGTGTATATGTCGATTAAGCAGGATCGTGAGGTGAACGTGTCCTTCCCTAAAAATGAGAAAAATTGAAAAGAGTACTTTTTCTACGTTTTAGATCGGTGAGAGTCCCCCACAAGTGATACGAGATTGGTAAGGTGTCTGGAATGATACTAAGGTAGTGATTAGTAATATGGTTTCTCTGATCATGACCTTGAATCTCGATGCGAAGCAGAGGTTGACTGATATCCAAAACTATCTTCCTGAGAAGACGAACTTGAGGACTCTTTTGAAAACTCCACGTTTTGTTGCATGTAGGTTAATGAGGCACGGAACCGTGGAGCCTCCTCTTAGGTTGACTCGTAAACCCCGGGCTTCTTCTAATGCACGAGCTTCTGTTAAACGTAGAACTCTTATAGATTTTGGGGGACAGTTCGAGGTGGTGCCAGAAGATGGTGACCATTAGTCTCTCTTTGTTGTTACCTTATAATATTTTCACCCTTATTTTATAATTTAAATACATATACATTTTCTTATATTATTATTTTTTCTCTTTTGAGGTGTTCAACCTGTATTCTTTTTCTATTCTACAGTTCCTATGGATTTGACCGCTGCCAAACTTTTTGCTCGAATGGAGTAAGGTGACATCGGGAGGAACTGGTTCATCGACGTGTGCCTGTCCTGCTCTTGGGGGAGGCTCATCGGTGGGTAAGAAAAGGGGAAATCTTCTCATGAAGGTCGTACTTCTTCTCTTTAGAAGAAAAATAAGGTTGGTGCTGATGAACCCGCCTGTGACCCCGATCCTCTGAATGTTTGTTCTCCTTTGCCAAAGCATCCTAGGTCCTCAACTCCCCACATTGGCTCCAAAGAATTCGACAATCCTCTACGGTATTTAAAGAGGGGGAAGACTATTGTTAAGGACCTTACCACCAATGCTGACAAAGTCGTGCTGAATCGGGGTTTGGCACCCGAGTAACTCGATCGTTGTATGAGCCAAATTTCAGTGGATGGATGCAAGGAGCAACTCGCAGCTATTTGCAAGGAAGCAGATGTTGGCGAGGTCATTCGCCGTCAGCTGTGTCAGGTGTGTTGTATTTTTTGTTTGTGATATTCAGCGCAATGCAGTGTAAGCTCGATTTTTATTTGTTTAACCTTTTTTAGTGTATAGTTGATGCTGATTTGTGACTTTGATCGAGCTCACAACGTGGGTTATTTAAAATCCGAGCTGGTGAAGGAGAAGTAGGTTCATGCATCGTTGCGCTCGAAATACACAGCTCTGCTGGCGAGAGCAACAAAGTAGGAGAGCGAGACAATTGATAAGGAGGAGAAGCTAAAGAAGGTTATATCTGAGCTTAATGCGTGACCAAGCTGGAAGAGGGGTGAGGGAAATGCAAAGACAAGCTGAGACCTCTGCCGAGGAGATGCGACAGCAAGTAAAAGCCGATGTGGATGCTATGGCACAAAAGCTCGAGTCTAGTGTCGAGCGGGCATATGAGCTAGCAATGGAGACCTCCAAGACGGAGGGCAGAAAGAAAGATTTGGGCGAGTACTACTATCACATTCTAGATATCCCTATTACGCTGCTCTATAATCGAGCCCCTTCAGTTGAGGGTGAGGGGGAAGAATTGGGCTCTTCTGGTGGTGAGGATGGCCCTGAGGTTCCCGAGGAAGGGAGAATTGATCCTTGAGTGATTTGTTTTATTATTATTTTTTTTTATTTTTTTTAAAGCTCGATGCCATTTTGGTTTGTATGGTCGCGAGCTACTACTTTATTTCGTACTCATGAATGTTTTTGAGTAAATAAAATAATTTGCTTATTTATTGTGTATTTATGATGTTGATCTACCTTTTGTCATTTATTTTGGGATAATAATTTCTTTTTAGTTTTCCTTTCCTATAAAAAGGGTTGAAGAACACTAGTTTGATTAGAGTGTTTGAGAATCTTTGCCGTTTAAGTAGAGCTTGGGAAACAAGCTAGTACCTTAACTTTTTTGCTCGCGTATTATGGATTCTGATCGAACAAATAGGTGCTTAGTTCGGGCATTTTGTATTGCAAATGGTAGGCTTGAGGACGATGTTAGTTTGCTTAAAGCCGAGGTCATGAAACTTGAACGTAATGCTAAAGGGATAACGTATGAGCTTGTTGCTTGTAGGGAGAAATTAATCCAAACGCAATCTCGAGAAAAGAAGACCCTGGTTAGTATGGCCGCTCTTGTTGACAGAGAATCGTATTGGGCAAGTTTTTATATGAAGCGATTTGAAAGCGTTTTTCTTAAGGTTATGGAGGTTACCGAGGATCTAGAGCGAGGGTTACTTTCCATGATGACAACACACCCTGAACCTGTGATTTATCTTCGTGAGAAGGTTGTCGAGATTCAGGCCGAGCTATTACCTTTGGTTGAGGAAAGCAGTGATCTAGATACTGGTCATATGCCCAAGCACTTGAAGAGTTTTAGCATTATGTTCATAGTTTATGATTTTTAAATAAAGGACAATATGAGCGACGTGTAATGATTAATTTTTTAATAATGAACAATCAGAGGAGCATGTGTTTATGTATAATGATTGTTTGGTATATTGTAATTTTAAGCTATTTAGCAAGATCTAGGTGACTGACCCTTGGTCTTGATTATCAAAGCACCGACCTGGTTCCTGATCGGGGTGAGCCGCTCGACCTCTTCAACTGTTAGGGCGCCCTACCTGATTTATTAATCTAGGTGTGCAACCCTAGATGCCCATTATAAGGGAAAGAGTTTGACTTGGTTCCTGACCGAGGTGCTCGTTTTATTTTTTTTTTAAAGGGTTGTCCCAAGGTAGGCACCAAAATGTTAAGACTCGTTATCTTATAGAGAGAGATTAGAGATAGATGAATATAAAGGACTGAATGTGTGGATCCTCATGAGTGGTTCATCTATTTATAACACATTTATGGATATAGGTGTCAGCTATATAATGTGTACATGTAACTACATGTCAAGAGGACATAATTAGCCTAAAGTACAATGTGTTAGAAATCCAGGTTGAGTTTTACCCATGCTGTCCACGAGCTCGTGCTGTCATTGGGCTCGGTCTTACTAAGGCTCAAGATGCCACTGGGCTCGGTCTGACCCATAGGTGGGATGTCTAGAGTACTTCACTTGAACTCGTGTTGTCATTGGGTTTAGTCTGTCCCATGGATGAGATATCTAGGGTACTTCCCTCAAGCTCGTGCTGCAATTGGGCTTAGTCTGTTCCATGGGTGGGATGTCTAGGGTACTTCATCTTCTGTCTTAGGCTAGACTTGGCTTGGGTAGGTTACAAGATCCGGTTTTTGGGTCGGTCTAGATGTCCAAATACCCCATAAACTGGAATCAAATTCAACACCCAGGAAATAACATTAGAAAGTTTAGAAGCTCACATTCAATAATCAACCGAGCAGGCCAGAAAACTATCCACATAAAAAAAATCCTAGAACAACACTTGACCTCCCTACATGCTCTAATAAGACAAGTAGACCATCCTGCCCAATGTCACTGACCCAGTAGGCCTAGGGGCTAGTACTAGAGGTATTTTTCACCTACTAGGCATAGCAATTATTTATCGGATTGCATGTCACAATTGACTGGTTAACTAAACAATTTAGCGTTTTAGCTTGACCAAAACTCTACAAGAAGCATATTCAAAGAATATGTCTTCCCCTAAAAGCATATTTAGATAGTATACTTTTAATGGCAATTATCTTCTACTTATAACATTTTTTTCAGATATAAAATATTATTAAAAAGTTAAATAATATTCCTTAAGTATTATTATCAATCCATATCTGTTGATATATATTTAGAGACATCTCCAACAATGTTAAATGACAAACAAGTTCTGCCTATAAATACTCAATATTTCAGTTTTCAGGTATGCCACAAATTTTCACCACTGAAACTCTGTCCAGTTTCTCTCTTAACTTTATATCTAATTTTGACATCAGAGTGTCTTTGGAAAACATCTACACCAGTATCCCTTCGATATTTTTTTGCAAGATCAGATCAAAGAATGTTAAATCCGAAAATTGGATTCAATTTTATATCAAAATATATCAAAAAATTACAGTATAAGGGTCGGATACATTAGAGGTAGTTATTCTTATTTTGGTACCCCAAATCAACCATATTCAGTTTGTTTAAACATTACAGTAAGATGATATTTTATCTGTAATGAATAGTATGCAGATTGTTTTGAACTGTATATAACTGGACATCATAGTTATAGGATGGGTATATAAACACCGTCCACAAACCAAACAAAAGTCCACACTCGTCAGGAAACATAACAAATTGCTAGAAAATTCCATGGCAAAGATATGGTATAATTCCACTAGTGTCTCAAACCTTTAGCAAGCCTTCTCATTTTACCATTGTATATTATTTGTGAGAACCTGATTTCTGTCCACGTTCTTCAATCTGATAATGCAAAAATTGTCAAAAGCACAGCGATGTGATGTCTGAATAGTGAGAACTAGTAGCGTACTTAAGAACTGAAATACTGAAGTGAATTTATAAGCATGAGTTGTTAGGCATAAAAAAAATTTGGAGATATTTTTGTCTACATCTCAGCAGACATGAAAGAAGAATAATCCTCTAGGGAATATTATTTAACTTTTGAACAATATTCCATCATCTAAAACGATATTATTAAGTAAAAGTTACTACCATTAATATAAGCATATTCTCTGAATATGCTTCCAATAGAGTATTAGTCAATCTAAAGTGCTGACTGGGCACTAGCTAGTCCAGTTGATTAATCAAAAGTGACAAGTGAACCAATGAGTTACTTGGTGAAAAATACCATGAAATCACTCCTAAGCCAATGAGAGCGAGACGTTCTCAAGTATGCAAGAAGGTTAGTTTCGTTTTAGATCTTTTGCTTTTTTGAGGCTGGTTTCCAGCTTGGTATATCGAATATTGAGTATGAGCTTCTAAGCTTTCCAACTTTATGCTTCAAGCTTGAATTTACTTCCCAATTACAAAGATATGGAGTGGTCAAACTCCCTAAATTGGAATTAGATTCAAGCCTTTGAAATACCATTGGAAAGCTCGCTCAAGCTAATGATTAACTGAACAAGCCAAAAAACTAGCCCAAAAAAATGAAAAAACTAAAACGACACTTGACCTTTCCACATAGTCTATTAGGACAAGCCTTCCACTGTCACTAACCCAGTACACTTAGCTGCTAGTGTTGGGGATATTTTTCATCAAGTAAGCAAGACGAGCATTAATCAGGCCATGGGTCACAATTGACTAGTCAACTGAACCATTTAGCACTTTAGATTGACCAAGACATTACATGAAGCATATTCATAAAATATATCTTCTCCTAATCCTATTAATGGAACTATCTTTTATTCATAATATTTTCAGATATGAAATATAATTCAAAAGTTAAACAATATTCCTGAAGAATTATTCTCTTTCCATTGATATGCATTTAGAGATATCTCCAGCAATCTTAACTAACAAACAAGTTTTGCCTGTAAATACTCTTCATTATTTTAGTTCTCAAGTACTACACAAATTCTCACTAATGAAACTTGGTCCAATTTTTCTCTCGACTTTAGATCTGACTATGGCAACAGAGTGTCTTTGGCAAACACCACATTAATTTCCCGTTTGATATTTTTTATTGGATCGGATTGAAGAATGTGGAGTCCGAAAATTGGATTCAACAATTTGTAGATCAAAATATATCAAGAAACATTACAATACCTTATTCTTATTTTGGTATCGCAAACACATATTCTCAATTGGTACACCTTAAGTACCCATGTTTAAGTTTCGTACCAAATTAGACCATATTGAACATTAACCACAATTTAATTTGAGTATTTGGTCATGCGCAATACACATGGTAAAAGCTACTGCTAATTTGGTCTCTTTAGTTGCTTTAACAAAATTTAGATCAGGGCACTTAAGGTGTACTGTTTGAGAATATGGATGATTTAGAGTACCAAAACAAAATAGGTTACTCTAATGCCCAAACCCACCAAATTTAAATTTAGCTTATTTTAACTTCAAGAAAAACTGAAGTATGAAGGCATTCATATGACTCCCCGTGAATTTCACCCAAAAAAAAAGAAGAAGAAGAAGCAGCAGCAGCATCTAAAAGAAGGTCAAATTAACATCCTTAAAAGGCCTAGAAGACGAATGATTATTGATTAAAACCTAGGATAGCATATGAGGTGCCACCATCAGCATTTTATGTTAAAAACATGATATTGCAGTTTGGCAAACTTTATCTATAATATTACCTGAAGAAGCAACTCATACTTTGAGTTAAACAAAAACACACTAAAAGCTCTATGTAGCAAATTTTCACGTTCAATCTTTTCCATCAAGTGACCTGCAGTTATGCAAAAGGAAAAATATTAATTGAGCTCCAAGAAAAGGAGCACTTGTATATAATATAAAAAATAACATAGTAGAATGTATCGGAACTACAAAACACTAAAACAAGCCATTGCTTCTTAGCGGCGGAGTTAACAAAGAGGCCAAAACCCGTAAGGAAAACCCGATCTACAACATATATTGTCTATAAAGCATTGGTGAGCCCTACGTATAAGAAATAAATTAAATGACAGGGCATTTGAACTTACAGTTGTATTTGGTATCATGACCAACAACACGATCATTCTCATCCACCAAAATGCACCTGCAGATAGTTCAAGTCAGGATAAATCTTCAAATCTAACCATCTAGGGAGGAAAAAAATAACAAGCAAAAGAATAGAAAATAGGTTCATTACTAATAGTTTTCAGGTAGGAGAAGTCATCATATAACTATTATCTATGCTGTAAAAGTAAAGTCACTTCTTGGTAGTAATGATAATCACTTCAGAAGGTTAAAAATTGTTGTATGAAAAGAAAACAGAAACAAAATCACAAACCAAGCAACATGGGTTCACTTTGTCTTTCCCCGTTCACTTCAGAAAATGGGGACATAATTTCTGGAATATATACTGGATATCTCCTTTTACTATTTAAGAGAGAGAGACAGAGAGAGAATACCAATTCGCGAATATGTACAGTAATTATCACCTAGTATATTCATAGTAACTGGAAAAATAAATAAATAAAACTAAATGATAAATTTGATAAACTACAAGCATAGGGGAAATCATTTTGAGTGAAAATACATATCCATTCGATAATACGTACAATAACTATCAGTTAGTTGTAATTCATAAAAGTTTTTGATAAAAGTCAAAACAGAAAACAAAACGTTGATCGCAAAACCTAAAAGAAAACTTATCATTTATTTCTTTTACATGTCCCAATCTACTGAAGGCGACAAAAAGATCGTAGAAAAAGCATCAACATAACTCAGTATTAACTCAAAAACGAATATTTAAAAGAAACCACTTGTTCTCACGGATCAAAAAACGAATCAACAATCAAGATATATTTATAACTAAAACAGTGGCAATAATAGTGATTCAAGAAAAGAAAAGAGAGAAGCGACATGAACTCTAGTTTCTATTATTCCTTCATACAGAACAGCGTAAAGCAAAATAAAAAAATGACCAAAAATTGAATTTAGTATTCGATCCGATCCTAATTCTTCCGTTTTCTCGGTCATAAAACCGAGTAAAAGTTAACAGAATAACAACATTAAAAAATTAAAGAAAGATGCAATATATATAAATATATATATATATAATCGATTCAGAAAATAAGAAACGAACAGCTCAAGCGCTATTACGGATTGATGAGTGGAAGATTGAAGGGAAAAAAAGAAAGCGAAACCCACTCGTCTTCGAACATGAGGCGTCTCTGAACAGCATCCATGCCAGCATCTGAAGCGTCTTCCATGGCGGCCTTAGAGCTATAAGAGGATACAGATAGACGAAGGGATTGAGGATAACGAGTCCTAAAGACGAGAGGGACCCGAAGAAGAAGCTGAGGAACAGGAATAGGAATAGAAGAAGAGAGAAGAAGAGATTTAGGGAGAAAGAGATCGTACCAGTGTTACACAATCTAGTGTTTTTTTTTATATTTATATTATTTGACTTTTACTGTTTTATTTAAAAATTAATATTTTTTTATAAAATTTGATGATAGTTAGAAAATTGTTTTAATCTTTTTTAATAAAATATAAATTAATTATAAATATTTTATTAAAAAAATACAACTATCCAACACGTATTGATAAAAATACAAAATATACTTCGAAAATAATAATTCACACTTACTTATCCCATGTGGAGTCTCTGAGTCCCTCGATCTTCATCCTCAGTCAACTTTGTCATCCTAAGTTCCTAACCTCTTGTCAAATGTACTGATTTCTCTTTAATTATAAGTCATAAATTTTGTAATATATAATTATATATATATGATTTCTCCGATCTTAAAGAAAATTATTAGCCTAACGTCTAAATGGCCAAGTATTGTTTTTTAAAATAATATTAGCATCTCTGACTCTATTTTACATCAAATTTTATATTATTAAAACTATATTAAATTTGTATTCTTATTTAACACACGACATTAAATATTATATTAAAAATTATTATTTTTATAAAATAAAATAATTTTTTTATTTATCTTTTACCTATTATTATATTCAACGAGTAAACAATTATATATTAATAATTAATTAATAATTATTATTTAAAATTATATTATTAAAACATTAAAAATTTACTAAATAAAATAATACATTTATTACATGAATTAAAAATTATATTTAATTAAAAAACACTATTAAAAGTATATATAAATAAATATTAATTCGATAAATTACTATATTTATTTAACAATTGTTCGATTAATGTATTTCAAATTACAATATTAGCTTTTATATTCTTGATTTGTTTATATCGAGAAATGAATTCTCAAAATCGAGTATTGAATTACATAATTGATCCGTAAATTTATTCAAAGGGAACAAGTAAAAATTATAAATAAATAAAAAAGATATCAAAAACAAAGACATGTATCTAAATAAGAAAAAGGATTCAAAATCAATATCCATGATCTTAAAATAATACAATTATTTTTTGTCATTATTTTAATAATATTGTAAGACTCGATATGACTTACTTGATTATTAAATTGTTGTTTTAGTTCATATTATATTTTTAACTCTATATTGTATTAATAATTTTTTTAGTGATTTTGTATCATGTACTTAATATACTTAATTTTAATTTATTATACGTAATAAAAAAATTAATAATATTTTAAAAGTTTTATAAATTGTTGTTTTAATTTATATTAATTTTTTAACTTTATGTTATAATAGTTATTTTTGTTTGTCATTTTGTGTCATTTACTTAATTTTAATTTATTATATATAATAAAAAATTCAATAATATTTTTAGAATATTTTTTATTAAAAATAAGCGCAATATAAACAGTAATAATGTGATGAATAATATTGCATCAAATTTAATAAAATACTATTCATTGTACCAAAATTGGTGTAACATTTAGTACAAGATTTAAAGAACTCTACATTAAAATTTACAATAAATTTAAAGGTTTAGTATGGGGTTGGAAATGGTCTTAAGATTCAACTCTTATTTTCATTATTTTAAACTTATTTGATATAAGAGTGAGCAAATAATATAATTAATTCACTTAAAATTGAGAAATTTGATACTATCTATAAGATTCATATCAGATTAGATTGATAAATTTTAAAATCAGATCGGATTCAAATTGAAAAATAAACAATTCATTTAATTTAGGATTATAGATTTTATAATCCGTTGTATCAAATCTAAACTAAATTACTATTAAATTATAAATAAATGCATATTTTATTTTATAATGTGTTATATTTAAATATTATACATATCATAATTACATTATGAAAGTTTATAAAATATGGAACTAATTAAACTAGAGGGATAAATATGTTATTTTTAATTTTTATTAATTTAATAATCCAAATAAAATGGTCAGACATATAATCGCATGTAAAAATATAAAGAGTAAAAATGAAAGAATAACATACAATATTTTTAGGTAAAAACAACTTAGGCTACAATCATAACCTAAGAGAAAACCCACCCGTCCACTGAACCAACTAACTTTACACTATGAAAAATAAATGCTCAAATACAAACTTGATCTTATGCTATCTTTTTTATGATATTGTCCCAATATATCTTACTTACCTGTCATTACCCTTTTTTCACAATTTCTAGTAATAGTGTGAGCACTATCCAAACCAAAAATTTAATAAACTTCTCGCCAAATCAATTGCAAAATGGTTAGCACAAATACATAAGTGTTTGTGTGTGTTTTATTACAGATTTAATAATGAATAACCCTAAATAGATTATTTAATAACTATATCAAATAAATCAAAATCAACTATCAACCTTAGAATAATCAATTTAAACTCAAGTTCATTAATGATAGCTTATTTAAAGATTAATAATCAAACCAAATAATTATGATATGACATACACTTATTTGATCTAACAATTAAATAACAAAAATAAAGAAGAAGCTATAAGAGTATATGATCAAAATATCATAAACTAATTAAACTTATTAATTAATCAAACACAATTATCAATGTTTGATAGATTAATCAAATAAGGAAGCCTAAATAATTATGATATTATATTTATAAAACAAGATAGAGAGATTAAGAAGAAGAGAATAATGCTCTTATGTGGTTAATTGAAACGATGATCAATGAATTTTATTTATAGGAAAAATTAAAACCGTTAATCCTATGTAATTGATAAATATATTTTCTATTACAAATAAAATTAGTAATACTCATTAATAAAAAATATTTTTGTTTAAAGAACATGTATTTTAAAGTAGACTCATTAATCAATAAGACTTTTATTTAATAAAGAGTTGTTTTTAAAATAGAATTTAGACTATCTTTTAGGCTAAGATTTAAGATATAATTTAGACTATATCTTATCATACAGTTTAGCCTAAAATTTAAGATATATATTTAAAAAAAAATAAAACACATTAAAGAATAGATTACGTGATAATTTCATAAATTTATTTAAGTTTAAATAAATATTTTAGCATAAAAAATAATTCTATATTTATAAACATGTGTGATACGTGTATGACTATTATGCGTAAACATGGACGCATGTGGCCACATAAGTCGTTCCTTGGCACAGAGGTGGTTACTCAAATTGCAGAGACGGTTGCACGGTAAGAAGAGGGGACCACTAGGCCGTTATGAGGACCACTAATATGTTAGGAAAAGATGCTTGTGATTGCCTTCACGCATTCACCATTGCTCACGCATTCTCTCTGTTTTCTTTAATTCTCTTGTAAGGCTAATATAGCCAATGAGATATGGAAATGATAGAGGAGATTATTACACACAAATTAGCTTTTCTTCCTTCTTTGATCTTCTTCTTCCTTTTTCCAATAAATTACTCGTTTCAATAGTATCAAAGCCATGGATACCCGTGGTAAATCCAACGTCGAATTTTGTAGTGAGGTTATGGAAATCCTCGTGCGACATGAGTCCGACTTTGACCAAACGGGCACTACCTTACAAGTAGTTCTCATTGAACTGTAGGCACTACGCCTCTCCAACTTCCCTTGAGGTTAATCCCTTTATGAGGGAATAAAACTCACATCCATACCCACATAAATCTCAAACCAATGTAGACCACCGACGCTCACACTTAAAACTATCATTTCCAACGTTTATTAGCGAGGATCCAACTGGTTGGATATATAAAGCAGGGCAATACTTTGAATTCACCAACATTGTACCAGAATAACGAGTGCATTTGGCTTTATTCCACCCCGTATGCATTGCTTTACAATGGCATCAATGGCTTACTAATTTATATGAACCACTTACCTGGGAAGAATTCACCAAGGTTGTGCAATTGTGATTTGGTCCAACCAATTATGAGAATCTTTCTGAGGCTCTGACTCGCCTCACACACACCTCAAGCATAGCCACTTATTAGGAAGCATTTGATAAGCTTTCCCACAGGATTGATGGCTTGCTAGAAGAGTTTCTGATAGGTTTCTTTATTGCTAGACTAAGAGATGAAATCATAATTGATGTCAAGATCAAGCAACCCCGAACGTTGGCTGATGTTATAAGGATGGCAAGATTGATCGAAGAGAAGAATCTACTATAGAGGAAAACAAATCAATATCCTCATTACCAACCAACATCAGTAACAACAAAACCCTCGTCCACCACTACAGCTGGTGTGTTAGGACCACCACCCCAACAACGTCTTAATCCTGCTCCAACAGCTCAACCAATGACCTTTCGGTGAATTACCAACCCTGAAGCACTTGAATGTCAAGATAAAGGATTATGCTACTAGTGCAATGATATATTTGTTACTGACCATCATTATACACAACCACAGTTATTTATGATAGAAGATTCAACCCAGGATCACACAGATAACCTCGAAGAAACCCTGCCAGAACCTGAACCTCACGAAATGATACTTGAGATTTCATTCCATGCAATAGTAGGTACTGAACACCCACAAATTAATGCACATCATATGACAATTAAAAAATAAGAAGGTATTAGTACTGATGGATGAAGGGAGTACTCATAATTTTATTGATCAAGCCTTAGCTACTCAGTTTGGATTGACCATAGCTAAGGGTAAGAAACTAGAGGTAATGGTGACTAATTGTGAGAAGATAGAATGCGATAGACTGTGTTGCAACCTCACCCTTACCATTTAAGAGTAGCAGATCACTATAGATTATTATGTTCTTCCAGTTGCAGTATGCCAATTGGTCTTAGGAGTCCAATGGCTGGAAACCTTAGGTCACATTGAGATGGATTATAGAAAACTCACCATAAGCTTCACGATAGAAAGGATCTTTCATAAGTTCCAAGGGTTAAGATGAGCCAACATTGCAACTCTAACCTGCAAAAAGTTCAATGGTCTACAAGGCACAGGATTGTTCCTTCAGATAATCCCTGCTAGCAGTCCCAATGATCAATCCAAGACATACCCCTAAAAGGTAGGCAAAATACTGGCTGAGTTTCCTCAGGTATTTGAACCTCTAACCAGCTTACCACCAAGGTAATTGCATGATCACCATATTTCCTTACAATTAGGGTTAGGTGCAATAAATGTGTGACCCTATCATTATCCTTATTATCAAAAAAATGAAATAGAAAAGATGGTGCAAGAGCTATTACAATCCAGCTTGATAAGACCAAGTAACAATCCATTTTCATCATTAGTTTTGTTGTTTAAGAAGATAGATGAAGCATGGCAGTTCTATGTGGACTATAAGGCTCTTAATGCAATCACTGACAAAGATAAGTATATTATACCTATCATAGATGAATTGTTAGATGAACTTTATGGGGCCAAGATCTATTCCAAACTGGATCTACATTCAGGGTATCATCAAATAAGGGTTATGAGGATGATACTCTTAAGACTACCTTTAGGACACATGAAGGGCATTACGAGTTCCTAGTGATGCCCTTTGGCTTCACCAACGCATCATCCACCTTCTAAAGCCTCATGAATGATCTCTTCTAACCCTACCTCATAAAATTTATCTTGGTTTTCTTTGATGATATCCTAGTATACTCCAAATCATGGGAAGACCATAGCATGCACTTACAAACTATTCTACAGATACTAGCAACTAACATTTTGTTTTCCAAACCATCTAAGTGTTATTTTGATGTATTGAAAGTAGAATACTTGGGTCACCTTATCTCAGACATAAGGAGTTTCAGTTGATCCTACTAAAATTTGTGTTGTTATTGAATGGCCAACACCTACCACAACAAAAGGAGTCAGAGGGTTCCTCAGTTTGGCAAGCTATTATAGAAAATTCATTTGCTAGTTTGGAGGAATAACAGCACCCCTAACCCGTCTATTGAGTAAGGAGAGGTTCCAATGGAATGAGGCTGCAGCTATGGCTTTCCAACAACTGAAAAGAAGCATTAACCTCCCCATCTATCCTACACCTACTAGACTTCACTCGACATTTTGTGATTGAATATGATGCAAGTGGCATTGGCCATAGGGTCGTTATGACCCAAGAAAATCGACCAATGGCTTACTTCAGTGCTACACTCAAAAGATCAGCCTTAGCCTCATCTACCTATGAAAAATAAATGCTAGCAGTGGTTAAGGCTCTCAAGTTATGGCGTCCATACTTACTTGGAAGACCATTCATAGTATGCACTGATCAGAAAAGTCTCAAGTACCTACTAGAGCAACGGATCACCACACTAGCACAGGTATGATGGTTGCCAAAACTTCTTGGTTACGCCTATAAAATTGACTATAAACAAGGTTCAAAAAATTAGGGTGCAGACTCCTTGTATCGAGTGGTGGAGTTTTAACTTCTTTCAATCTCTCAACCCTAAGCAAATTGGTGGCCCATACTCTAAAAATAAGTCAAGTAAGACCCTTTTTATGAGAAACTCCTAACCAAAATTTCTTTTCCAGATGTACATAATATATATCAATGTGATGAAGTATTATTCAAGGGAAACAAAGTGTATCTAATTTCACAGTCTTCCTTAGTTCCACAAATATTAGCTTATTTCCATTCATCACCGATTAGGGGCACTTTGTGTTTCACAAAACACTTTCTTTCATCAAACAAAAATTTTGTTGGTCTAACATGAGTAAAAGAGTGAAGGAATTCTTGGGCTCTTGTGATGTATGCCAAAGGTTCAAGAATAATTGTATGAAATCAACATTGTTGCTACAACCCTTACCAATTCCCACCAAAATATGGATTGCAATCTCAATTGACTTCACTGAAGGGTTACCTCCCTCGAAGGGAAATACTGTGATCATGGTAGTAGTAGATCGCCGGACAAAATATGCCCATTTCATTTCTATGAGACACATTTTTACTATAATGATCGTTTCCAAGGAATTTGTGGCCAATGTGATGTGCCTACACGACATTCCCATATCCATACTGAGTGATCGAGATAAGGTATTCATCAGCTCATTTTGGCTAGCCTTGTTCCAGTTGTAAAGTACTAGGTTATGCATAAGCTCAAGCTACCATCCTTAAACTACTTACCAGACAAAGGTTGTCAACCCCACCCTAGAACAATATTTACGTTGCTTTACTAGTGAGCAATCGAGGTAATGGATGGAATGGATACCTTGGGCCGAATTCAGCTATAACATCTTAACATATTCCTCTACCAAATGACTCAATTTGAAGCAACTTATGGCACTCCACCACTACGTCTATTGGCTTATACTCCTGGAACCTCTCACGTCCAAACAATGGATGAATACCTGCATTATCAAGATCACATTTTACGTGACTTACGCCATAACCTCCTGCAGGCTTAGAATTGAATGAAATGTCAGGCTGATCAACATCGACGAGAAATATCTTTTGAAGTAGGAGATTATGTGTACCTTAGACTCTAACCTTATAGACAAACTTTAGTGGATTTTTGAGCTACCATGAAACTTGCCCCACATTTCTATGGCCCTTACAAAGTAGTAGCTCAGATTGGTGTAATGGTATACAAGCTGGCCTTACCTCATGATTCCCAAATTCACAACGTCTCCCATGTTAGTTTGCTAAAAAAAAAACTTGGGACACTACACACTACCCCCTCCCCAACTATCCCTATCTCAAACAATGTTACGATGATTCCCCAACCAGAAGCCATTTTGGATCAAAAAGTGATCCAAAATGGAAAATATCTACCCGACTCTGAATCCTTATGAAATGGTCGGTGCCCCAACATAGGATGCCAGTTGGGAGAATGAGTGGTGATTCACCAAAACCAATCCTAATTTCATCCTTGTGGACAAGGATTCTTATGCGGGGAAGGATTTATACGTGCATGAATGATATGTGCACCAAGCCGCGTAGATATGGGCACATATGGGCATAGAGGTAGTTACTCAAATTGTAGAGATGGTCGCACAGTAAGAAAAAGGGACTACTAAGCCGTTATAAGGACCACTAATCTGTTAGGAGAAGATGCTTGTGATTGCCTTCACGCACTCACCGTTGCTCACACATTCCCTTTGTTTTCTTTAATTCTCTTGTAAGGCTATATATAACCAATAAGATATGGAAATGATAGAAGAGATTATTACACACAAATGAGCTTCTCTTCCATTTTTTCTCTTTTTCTTCCTATTTTTCCAATAAATTACTCGTATCAATGTGTTATTAATTGTATAAGTGTAATCTTATTTATCATGGTTATAACAGATATATCTAAAGTACGATTATCTTAAATTTTGACATTTTTTTGACTTTTCTTGATAGACTTTATAGCAAGTTTACATGTAAATATTTTATTCACAAAAATAACCAACAGTTATATTCCTTAGACATAGATTATTATTTTAACTTAAAAATAAAATAAATATGTATAATAGTTTAATAATTGTACAATTATACTTCTTATTCTTTTGATTTTCTTAATTGTAATTATATATAATAAATTTTGATACAAATACATCAATTTAAAATTTAAATATTGTATATGACACGTTTTATATATGACAATAATTTATAAATAAATTTTAATATCAATCTAACATTATTCAATCCAAAAAATCTAATATTTTCGTATTCGAATTATGGATCGGATTTAGTTTAAAAAATTTTAAATCGAATTTGAATCAAATCGAATTCGAATTATTTAAAATTAAATAATTTCAATTCATTGATAACCCCTTATTTGAGAGAAAAGCTAAAGGGTGAGTAAGAAACCTAACTCTTTTTGCATCATTAAAAATAATTATTTTTGCTCTCTTCTCCCATAGTTTCATTTTTTTCAATTTTAATATTTTTGTGACGTAATTTTGGAGATATATACTTTAATTTTAAAAAATTCAAATATATATAGCATTCTTTACATACCATTCTTTTTAAGATTAAAGCATTATTTTAAAATTAAAGTATATATTTTTAAAATTAAATTATATATTTTTTAAAATTATTAGATTAAAATATTTTGATAAAAGTTACAAAATTAAAACATTCATTTATCTAAAGTTACGAAACCATTGACATCTTTCTCCCTTCTACTAACTTTATTTTCTACTAGAGGATCTGAAGTCCCTTCAAATAATTTTTTTTTTATTATTTTAAATAAAATTTATCAAATTATATCTTATTATATTGTGGTCTTTTTTTATTATATACTTATTTAATTTGATGTTATATTTATGTTTGTTTTATTTGTATTATGCTATTAATTAATATCTTTATCTAGATTTATTGTGTCTAAATTTTAATGATCTAAACTTAATATCAAAATCTTATTTTTTTCTAAAACAATTCAATATATCAATTAAAGAAACTAATAAAATGACTAGAAGATAGAATCAATGATAAAAATTTAAATTTTTCTTCCTATGTTAAATAATATTTTTAGTTTTAATTTAATAAATTTAATTATTAATATATTTGAATAAATAAATTTTGATATAAATTGTATCTTGAAAATTTTTATATTTTTCTATAAAAAAATTGAGCTTTAACTTTGAATTTAGGAGCCTCGAAACAAAATTTTGTTAATGTACTGGCCTAAATGATCAAAATTTGTTGGTTTTATATTTTATACTTAAGCATGTTTTGTCTCGACGTTGGGAGGTAGTAATTAAATATGTTTCACACATTTAATTTATTTTAAAATGCCACCAATTTTTAGTATCAGTAAACTTTACGTTATTTTAATAATTTTTTTAACATAGATAAATTTTTAATATCATATTTAATTGTTAATTTTTTAATAAAAATAATTAAAATAACAAACATTAATATAACTAAACATTAAGCATATTGTTTTAACAAATTAAAAATTAAACATATTTTTACTAATGATTCAACACATTACGACATAAACTCCTATTTTTCATGCTTAAGTGGTTCAGCCAACAGATATGTGCCACATAAATTTGAGACAAGCGCCCAACTTAAACCATATTTCATTATTATATTTTTAAACGAGTAATGTTGAAGTTGTAATTTAGCATTACATTTGTTTGTTCTATGTTTTATAAGGCAAATATCATAATACAGATTATTAGATTTAATCATTTCTTATTTTATTTATTGTTTGTTAATGGCCAATTGATGTCATAATGTTGATTTTCATAAAATACAAAATAAATAGATTATTTTTTTATTGGGAACTAGTTTGAATTTTTTATTGGTTCCTAATTTTTCAGACCTACTCATATTTAAACGTTTTATTTCATATTAAAATTTTAATTTATTTTAATTTTATTATTTTAGTTTTTCTAATCAAATTATTACTTTATATTAATTAAATATTTTAATTGATATTCATATTAAATTTAAACATCAATATCAATTAAAAGTACTTAATTGATATAAAAATGACACTATAAAGTACAAAATTAACATAAAATATAATATAATAAATTCAAAATAAGTTAAAACTTATGGTAAAAAATATAACTTTTATCCTACTCATACTATCATACCTATAAAACATACGCATACTTTTTAAAATCATTTTTAGACATGTTTTAAAAAAAAAGATGATTTGAATGTGTAATTTAAAAAAAAATATGTGAATATTACCTACATAACTAGATGAACCATAATTGTTTTCAAAAATATGCATCATTCTTTTAAATATATTATAAGGTGCATTATTTAAATTAGTAAACTTTACAAAAAATATATATATCAAGATCTTATCGACTATTGAAATGACAAAAAAAAAATTTTGTTGAAGAATGATTTTTTAAAGCTAAACTTCGTTTATAAAATATATATTTTATATTTTGTAGATTCTATATTTGTAGGCTTTAGTTTTATTTAAATTAAAATATTAAAAATTGTTTATAAAAAATATAAAATAAAAAAAGATGTCCTCATTTTTTGAAAAAATAATAAATTTATTTATTTGTAGAAATTAAACATATTTAAAAAATAAAAAACATAATTAAATATAACATACACATGTATTGTGATATAAATATTATTTTAAATCTTTTCGATATTAATACTCAAAATATTTTCATTCATTAATGCTTTGATTGTTAGGAATAAGTCAAAAATATTGTATGAAAATGACCGAATGATTAAGTCTTATGATTTCTTTCTATTTATAGACTTTACAAAATACAACAAACCTACAAAATACAACAAATCTGTTTATGGATAGTTTGTGGATAGCCATGGATTGTTGTCTATGAACAACTGTTTGTGGACAATTATTTACAACTAAGTTGTCCATTGTGCCCCCCTCAAATTGATGGAGGTTGATTAACAAGCATCAATTTGCAACTTAGGAAGCAATGTCGATGACGAGTGAGAGACTTGGTGAAGATATCAACAATTTGTAGTTCATTAGAATATGTGGAAGAGTGATAACACAAGCATCAAAGGCTTCATGGATAGAGTGACAGTCAACTTCAATATGCTTTATGAACTCATGATAGATAGGATTAGTCGTAATCTGAATAGCACTTGTATTATCGGCATGCAAAGGTATAGGATCGATCTCAGATAAGTCTAACTTAGCTAGCAAACCCCAAAGCCAAATAATTTTGGAACAAGCAAGAGACATTGCTCGATACTCAGATTCTGTAGATGACTTAGAAACTCTGTCTTGCTTCTTACTCTTCTAGGAGATCAATGCATCACCTAAGAACATGCATCAACCAGTGATGGAGTAATGTGTACCAGCCTAATCAACATCGGTATAAGCAACAAGACAAAGAGAATTGCCTGAAGGAAAGAATAAGCCACGGGCAGAAGTGCCCTGAATATAGCATATGATCCGACAGACAACAGCCAGATGAAGATGACGAGGAGCCTGGAGAAATTGGCTGACTTGTTGTACAGCAAAATAAATATCTGGTCTAGTAATGGTGAGAGAGACAAGGTTACCCACCAATTTTCGATATAAGTTGGGATCAATAAGTAAGTCACCTTCCTCTTTGTGAAGCTTGACATTTAATTCCATGGGAGTATTAACAGAGGTAGCTTCTTGCACTTTAGTTGTAGTCACCAAATCACTAGCATATTTGTGTTGATTGAGGGAAATACCAGAGAGGCTATGATGCACCTCAAGACCAAGAAAATATGTAAGAGACCTAAGATCCTTCATATGAAAGGATTATGAGAGATGGGTCTTGAGCTGGACAAGTAAAGTAGAATCAGAACCAGTGATCACAATATCATCAACATAAACCAAAAAGACAACAATACCCATGTTTGATTTTTGAAGAAACAATGAAGTGTCATACTTTCTCTACGTGAAAGAAAATTGTAATAAAGTGGTTCAAAAAATTTCAAATCATGCCCGTGGAGCTTGTTTAAGACCATAAAGAGAGCGACAAATTTTACACACATTGAATGTTGGAGAGGAAAACAACCCTAGAGGTGGCTTCATGTAAATACATTCTTTAAGATCTTCCTGAAGGAAAGCATTCTTAACATTCATATGATGTAGTGTCCAATCATTGGAAGCAGCAAGAGCTAAAATCGTTCAAACAGTACTCATTTTATCCATAGGAGCAAAGGTTTCCTCATAATTAACACCATATTCTTGTTTGTTCCCAAGGACAATAAGCCGAGCTTTATAATGATCCAAACTTCTATCATAGCGAACCTTGATTGAGTAAACCCATTTGCAACCCAGAGGAACTATAATGGAAGGACAAGACTCAATGTCTCAGGTGTGATTGGCCTCAAGAGCAACAATTTCTTCCTACATAGCTTAGCACCAACAATCATGCTTGACAGCATGTGAGAATATCAAAATTGGCCAATACAGTAGTAAGAGCTAAAATAAAATTGCCAGAAGAAAAACCATACTTATCAGGGGATATAGACACTCGAGAAGAGCGACGTACTAAAGGTTTCGGAGGTGTTGCAATTGACTGACTCTGGTGTATGTTAGGATCAAATGTCGGGTGAGCCACTAGAAAAGACTGTGGGCAAGATTGTCTTGTATACACCATTCCTAGTTTGAAGCGAGAACTGTTTTGAGGAAGAGTTAAGAACTGGTGCTCAAAGGAGGGAAGGACTACCGTAGAAGAAGAGGGCACAGAAGACACGAAAAAAATGTTGATTTTCAAAGAAAATAATATTCCTATAAATGCGTATACGATGTAATGTAAGATCATAGCAAACAAATCCCTTTTGACACACATTATATCCAAAAAATGCACATCTAACAGATTGAGTAGATAATTTATTTCGTTCATGAGGTGGTATATGAACAAAACATACACAACTAAAGATACGAAGATTATCATAATTAGGTTTCTTAGTAAACAAGAAAAAATAGGGAGATTCCATGTGCAAAACTTGAGAAGGTAAACGATTAATCAAATGAGTAGTAGTATTTAGAATAGAAGATTCTATCAAGAAAGTACGTACCATATCAAGAAGATGGCGATTTTTGCGCTCAACTACTCCATTTTGTTGAGGAGTAGCAAGACATGAACGTTGATGGATAATACCTTTAGAAGCTAAAAATACGTGAAACTCAATGGACAGATATTCACCACCAGAATCTGTGCGAAATGTCTTAATATTTGCAGAAAATTGATTTTCAACATATGCTAAAAACTCGGTAAAAGTACGAAAAACCTCAAATTTAGAGCGAAGAAAATAAACCCAAATGAATCTACTATGATCATCAATGAAATTTACATAGTATTTAAATTTTTCATGTGAAGTAATCGAGGAAGGTCCCCAAACATCAATGTGAATAAGATCAAAGCAATGAGAAGCTCTACTAGCATGCAAAGAAAATGAAAGAGTTTTGTTTTTACCAAGTTTATAAGAATTATACTCAAAAGGTAAAGAAGAACGTTCTTTATTACAAAGAAAGCGCGAGTTCAATATATGAGATAAAACTTGAGTATTGGGATGGTCTAAACGACGATGCCACACCATACTTAGATCACTAATATTATTACAAGCAAAAGACTCAATAGAAGGAATTGGATAAAATGCTGGAATAGGTAAAATTAATGGAAACAAACGTCGCACTTTAGGTCCCTTCGTGATCGGCTCCTCTGTTACCTAGTCCTGCACAACACAACCATCACCAGAAAAGTTAACAACACAATTGTTATCAACTAATTAACCAACAAAAATGAGATTTGTAGAAAGTTGAGGAGTAAGAAACACATCAATAAATGTAGAAGAAGCATTTCCAACAGCATTGATTGGCAAAGAACTGCCATTAGCAGTCTGAATAGTAGATTGGCCAACATAAGGCCGAACATGAGACAAAGTTGTAGGAGTATTCGTCATATGATTAGAAGCCCTTAAGTCCATGTACCATAGTATAGTAGAATTTTTACCTTGAAATCCCATTGCAGATAATGCTAAAATTAGCATCTGTTACACCATTTCAAGAGTGCAATAAGTTGTTGCAGAAGGTGGAAGATTAAGAGACGTACTTGATGAAGACACATGTGCTACAATAGGTGCTACTGGAGGAACAACAACAGAAGTCTGAAATGCTTAGTCTTGGCGATTCTGGGGACGAATATGACATTCTTTGATAATATGACCTTTTTTCTTACAATAAGAACACCATTTTTTAGGACAATTTGCAGGAATATGCCCATATTCTTTGCAGCATAAACATTGCAGATTTTTAGAAAGCATTAGTGATCCACGTCATTGGGCTACATGAGCCATATTTGCCGTCGTGGAAATGCCATAAGATTGTTCCATAATAGCTTGAGTACTAAGATATTGTTCTTCGTGAAGTAACTCACCAAAAAAAATATCCAGAGAAGGAACATGAGATATGTTTAATAGAAAAGAGAGAACTTATTCATATTCAGGGTGTAATTTCATAAGAAATTGATCACGCTGACTAGTCCTGTGAACATTTTAAATAGTTGATATAGCAGCAACATGAACATTTTCTATAACTAAATCAGCATATTCATGCCAAAGAGTCAAAAATGTTGAGTAATAATCCTAGATGGAAAGACTATCATGTTGAAACATGGCAATCACATGTTCCAACTAAAAGTGATGAGCATAATTGTCTTAATGATAAAAAATTTTCAAATAATTCCACATGGATTGAGCAGAGCGATGAGCCATCAAGTTGGTGTGGTTCCACCGAACTAAGAAGCCAAGACATGATTCGAGCATCAAGCACAACCCAAGAAGTAGAAGACATGACTTTCTTAGAGTTGGAAGTGTCAGGTGTTGGTGTAACATCTGTGCCATCAATATGGCTCCAAAGATCTTTTCCCTTGAGGAAAAGTTCAAACTGGAAAACCCAGGTAAAGTAATTTTTTCTTATAAACTTAACACACACTGGTTCAGTATCCATTGCAAGTAAATGGAACCCGAGAAATATTAAAAAAAATTAAAGAAACTAAGATAAGGACCTTTAATAGAGATCGATGAAGAACACTTGTTTAGCAGAAAACACTAGAAAAAATCGATGAAGATTTCATCATAAATATAATGTTGAAATTAAAGAAACCAAGAAAATGACCTTAAATAGAGATTTCTGAAGAACACTTGTTTGGCAGAAAACACTAAAAAATATCAATGAAGATTTCCTCAGAAATAGAAAACCAAATTTTTCTCTCTCAAAGAAGCTCTGATACCATGTCAGGAATAAGTCAAGAATGTTGTATGAAAATAACCGAATGATTTGGTCTTATGATTTGTTTCTATTTATAGACTTTATAAAATACAACAAACCTACAAAATACAACAAAGTTGTTTATGGACAGTTTGTGGATAGTTGTTTATGGACAATAATTTACAGTTAAAAATGTCTATAGACAGCAACTGTGTACAACTAAATAAATATCAAAAACAAATTATAACAAAATTGTTGTGGACAGCTACGTTGTCCGTTGACATTGATATGCTTATATTGTTTAATTGAATGTTAACCAACTTTATTAATTTATATTTTCTCAACATAATACCACAATTATCATTGAATAAATTAGAATATACCAAAACAAAAATAAATATACATAAATTATACTATAGTAAATTTATACAAAAAACACCACCCTAAACTTAATATTTGGATGAAAAATACCACAAGTATGGTTGATTTTATTAAATTTTAGTAACAAAATGAAATAATTATCGAATAAGAGAACCAACTCCTATAAAATAAAGCTCTCTCATATAAAAGAGATCTAAAGAATAAAACATTAAAAAATAGTTAAAATTTGAAGAAAAATAGAGAAAAAAATAGAGAAAAAAACGAAGTTATATGTTAATTACGTGTGTAGAGAATATTGCATACAACATAACAAAAATATATGATAAAATAGAATTATTTTTACTCTTTATTTTTATTAAAAAAAATAAAACAAATATTAAAAATGAAAGCAAGATTTGATATTAATAAAAGTATATAATTATTGTATTTAAGATTTTCTCCACCTATTCTCATTTCTTAATTTTCTTATTTTTTGAAATTTAAGTTAATTTTTAAATGAATTCATATAATCACTTAATTTTACCAACAATTTTAATTTAATTACATGAATTTTAGTTGGATTAATATTATTGTCTAACTTTTATAAAGTAAACAATAAAATAATATTTGTTAGATTAATCTATATCTAAGTAATAATTATAAGTTAAAAATATAAATATTTTTATTTTATTAAATAACCATATTGGTTTGTAAAAATACCTTTAATTATAAATAAATATGTAATAATAACTATTTTATAAGCTATAAAATCCAAATACAATTAATATATTCTAAATATAATATAATCATAAATGATTTACCAATATATTGATAATAACTATGTAACTTTATTTAAATAAGTTAAATATAACATACCAATATATGAACTTATTTAATTAATATTTTTATTATTTAAGAAGATAACTCTATATGAATGATAGACATGAATTTATTGAATTTAATAAACATATTTTATTTAAAAAAATTTATATTGATTAAATATTATTTTTTAATTGATATGAGATATGTATGATATCGACATAAAAATCACTTGTTCAACAAAAATATGATATATATTCATAAGTGAATTGATAGAACACTCATTAAATATATAAATATAAATCGCATAAATTATCATCTTGAATATAATAAAAATAATTACATTATACAAAATACTTATTTATAAAAATTATTTATTATATAAATATTTTTGTATTTATCGGTATAAAAAAGTAAAAAATGTATTTATTATATTAATTTTTTTTATATTTATTAGTGTAAAAAATAAAATATGATATGCTTATAAGTAAAATAATCAAATATATTAAATGAATAATAATGAATTATATGAATTTTCATTCTTACTGTAATAAAAATAATTATATTATATAAAATAATTATTCATAAAAAATATATTTATTATATGAACATTTTGATATTTATTGGTATAAAAAACTAAAAATAAATTAAAAATGTATTTATTATATAAATATTTTAGTATTTATTGGTTTAAAAAACACAAAAAGTATAAAAAAAGCTCTTTGATGATCGACATAAGATACTCCTTTTTTATATCTAAAGATTCATGCAAGCATATCCATAAAAAAATCTAAATAAAAATTATTAATGAGGTTCTAAAATGATATATGACATGGACAAAAAATATTCATATTAATAGAAATATTAAGACTTGTTTTTTACAAATAATAAAATTATTATTGGTATTGATAAATAATTGCTAAAAAATATAAAAATTATGAAATTTATAACCATTTATAAAAATAATGAAATTTTTATAAACATTAATATAAAAATTATATTGATTGTTTTATTTAAACAATACATATGAGTCCATAATATGAATATATATAAAATGTTAGTGTATTATGATTAATATTATTTTTATATTAAAAAAATAATTATTTTAATTTCAATAATACTTATATAAATTATATTGAAATTAAAAATAATATAAATACAAAATTAATTAAAAAAAAGATTATATATATCATAAATAAAAAATAGAATGAGAAAAATTTAGAAAAAAAATCATGTAACTAAGCTTAATGACTTATAATTAAATACTTCCTATTTAAGTAAACGTAAACACTTACGAAAATTTAAATTTATTATCTTTACTTAAATATTAACTTAATTTATAATATAATAAATTATATATTAATATCTTTAATTTTTAATTTTTGAAATTTTTGAGTCTATATTTTTAATATTTTCATCAAAATTTGAAATTACAAAATGAGTTACGAAAATATGAAAGTTTTTGATATTCTTTGTTATTTTAACAAAATTATAAAAAATATTATATTATGTAAGATATTTTGAAAATAGTATACTAAACATTATTGTTTTTTGAAAAAAGTAAAAGTTCTACTCCTATTAAAAGTAGGAATTGATTAATTATGTAGTATCTTTGCCAAAAGTATTTTTTTACCCCTATAAAAATATTTGTCATCCCCGACATCAAATAAATTATTTTCATCTTTCTTAAATTTAACAAGATTTATGATTATAGTATTCATTTCGTTTCATCAACCTTTTTTGTGCAATTATTTTAATCACATAAAAGTGTTTCACTTATAATTGCATTACAATAGATGTTATTTATGTTTACACATTTAATGAACAGGTATAATAAAAACAATTCAAATTAACTCATTTATTATCTAACATGTAATTTTTTTAATATAAATGAAGCTAATCATGTGGAATAATCTAAACTTATGTGATCGTAATTACGATATGTTTTTCTTATCAATCATATCTTAATTTGTGTTGAATTCAATTCATTAATTTTTGGTTAAATCTCACGATTACATGTAACGTAATTACAAAGATAAATAAATAAACAAAATATCTTAAAAAATCAAATTCAATTTTGTAAGTCAATTTAACATTTTCGATTATAATATAATTCATTTTTGTCGAAAAAGTTAAGTTTTTTTTAAGAGTTTGAAAACCCTTGTCACTTTTGTTATTCTCTTTTTCTATATACGAAGTTTTCAAGAAGTTATTTTGTTTTTTTATGGAGAGAGATCTTTTTTATAGGAACTTCCTCTCTAGGGTATTTGTTTTCATCTAAGTATTTATATATGATGATATATGTTATGTTTATGTATGTAAAGTTTGTGTTTTATTATCAATCTAGATCTTTATTTAGATACGTAGTATTGAGGATCATAAATATTGTAATATGATAGTGATATTTTATTTTTCTAAATAATAATCAATATATCAATTAAATCAACCAAATAGTAGATTAGACAAATTTACAATAAAAAAAAGAAGATCAAAGCTTAAGATTTTTTCTATGTGTTTAAGAATGTTTTTAGTTTTAATTTAACAATTTTTATTGTTGATGTTTTTATATTGAAGTTTTCTTATCTAGATTGTAGTTTTTAATATTTGATAAAATTCTATTTTCTGAAAAAAGATAGAAAAAAACATAAAACTAAATATATAATTACTAATTGGTATCAAATGAACTTATAATAAATTTATAAAAAAATACATTTATAATAAATACACCCCTCGTGTTTAGTTAAATGTATTAAATAATTGAGTTTAAATAATAATTTTTATTTTATGTGAAACTATTTATTCAAAATGTGATATTTTAAATAAAAAAGTAAGAAATATATATATATATATATATATATATATATATATAGATTAGTTCAATATTGTTTTTAAATTATGGTTTAATTTTGTCACAATTATTTTAATTTTTTATACAATTAAACATTTACATGTATATATATATATATATATATATAATTTATACGTATAATTCTAACCAAAATAAATATAAATTGAACTAAAAATAATCTATTATGTAATTTAAAATTTTGTAATTTTGCATAGTATAATATTTTTATTAAATAATTATTTGAAAGTATATGATTTTAGCAAGTTATATTAGGATGCTTTAAATAAGTTCACAACAAGTTAAATCTGTGCTAAATTCTTAAAATTTTGTTTATAGTATGAATATAACAAAGTTAGATTTACTTGTGTAAAAATTTTTTAGTATCTTTATTTTCTTTATTTTAAATAAATTATTGTTTACAGACATTTTTTAACTTTTAATAGTATTCCATAGAGTATTTAACCATAGCTTTAGTCAAAATTTAATGATGAAGCTACAAATATACTTAAAATATAAATTGCAAATCATACTATAAGGATTAATCATCATATTTTTGTATCTATCAAAATATAGATTAGAACATATAAATTAAAAATACATGCAAGGATTACTATATATAAAAAAAGCATTATTTTCATGGAAACTTTATTTATAATAGAATCTTTGGCTGAGATTTAGATTCAATCATTATTTTTCTTGACCAATAATAAATTATATTTTTGAAATGTTTCTATAATAATTTGAATCATCTAACATATGAGGTGAAAAAACAAAGAAAAAATCCTAATTTAACTAGGAAAAAGAAATTTTTTGAATTAGACACTAAAATTTCGTTATAAAACACGTAAATGTAAGATTAAGATATGGATATCAAATTGCATGAGTTACGAAGTATTATTAAAAAAATAAACAAATATGAGTTATTTTAGTCTAATTACATCAAAAGTTTTGAGGCATTAATGTAAGATTATAGGTTTAATCATAGAGTATATGAATTGTAAAATGTTATTAAAAACAATATAAATCAAGAAATGAGAGATTATTACCTTACTAACTTTTATTACCTTTATTATTGTTTTGATATTTTTTTATTTTTATTCTCAATTGTAAAAATAAAATACTTATATTTAAGTTAATTATACATGTTTTAATTAATTTTAATAATAATCACAATAAATTAAGATAATTAAGTGATATATATTTTGATCAATTTTTATTAAAATAGATGAGTGACATGTGTTAGTTAATATTTAATGTTATCATAATATTTGATGTTATCATAAAGAACACATAAACACGCATATTTCAATTATTTTTTTCAAAAGTTAATGAAAATAATATATTTAAAATTTATAATAAAAATAATATTTTTATTTTGAATTGAAAGAGGTATAAATTAGTATTATAAGTATTATTTTTGTTGTAATAAATTTTAAGAATGTTATTTATTTATTTATTTTTGATTAAGATTCAACTTCAACTCTCGACTAGATGGCTGTGAATCAAATGAAAGCTGAGTGTTTCTAAAAGTCCACATTTGTCTTAAGTGAGTCCACGTTAAATATATTTTTTAACAAGGTGGGTTAACTTAAATGAAATGTAGTAAAATTGAATAATACTCTACGATTGTTCACATCTCTAGGCCCAATAAAATAATTGTCGTTATAGTATATAGAAGCTTTGAGTTTTTTACTAACATAAAAATTATTTACTATCAAGAGTCATAAATTAAAAGATATATTTTAAATAAAAATAAAAATATTAATATAATTTTGTTTTATTAGTCCGAAGGTTTAATAATTATTATAAATGAAGATTAAAATCTTTTTAATATATATATGATTTTATTTTTTAAAATTATATATTTTGATAAATAAACATATTATTTTTATTATTAGAAATAAATAATCAGAATTTCTTATTCTGGAGCTTGACTTTTGATCATTAGTTTAATGGACCTCGCAAGTGTCTCCCAACTTTTGACAACTAAGGGCTTTTGTGTTTTTTTTTTAAATAAATTGTCAAAGACCGTTTTCTAAATTAGGCCAGAGTTTAATACTTAAATTAAAATTAGTCTTATTGAGTTCTAAAATTAAGCCAATGATTATGAAGTATACTGGGTATTATTTTAAAACTATATTAAAATAAAGTTTTTGATGATATGGTATTGAGTTCTCTCTTTGATGGCACTTTTTTTTTCGCAGAATTTGTTCTCTTTCTTGTTACTATATTAATGGTGGTGTTGAAGAATTTGTTCTCTTTCTTGTTACTATATTGACGGTGGTGTATTGAGGAAGGGAGTGATTTCGTTGACTATCTTTTTTTCTATTGATTTATTTTCTCGATCTTTATTAAGGAATATTTTTTTAATACTATAAAATGATATATAACATTATGATTATTATTACAGAATAATGTAAAAACATTCAAAATTTGCCATATAAAATTTAATAACGATAAATATAAAATATATTAGTAGAAGATTTGCTCGATTGAAGAAGAAGGTGTAATGACGTGTTTGTTTTGGTTTTATCGCATTGGGTGTTGTTACTCACGTAAGAGCCCATGAAAGAGCACAAAAGTGATCGATGGGGTTGTGAGAGGAAACAAAAAGAGAAAATGAGACGAATTTTTTATAATATCTTCAAAAATATCATTATAATTTAAATAATATCACACATGTTTTCAATGTTAATGGCTTTAATTAACACCTTTTGTAAACTATATGAAATATCATATCAATCATGCACGTATCAATTCTTCCATGCTAGAAAATCCTTGTCTACAAGGATGAAATTAGGATAGTTTTTGGAGAATCACCACTTATTCTCCCAGGTAGCATCCTCTGTTGGTGCATCGGGTCATTTCATAAGGATTTCAAGCTTGGGTTGCCATTTCCCTTTTTGAATCACTCTTCGAGCCAAAATGGCTTCTGGTTAGGGAATCATTGTCAAATTGTCTGAGATAGAAGGTAGTTGGGGAAAGGGTGGCGTGTAGTGTCCCAGGTGTTTTTTGAGCAGACTAACATGGAAGACATTGTGAATTTGGGAATCAAGAGGTAAGGCCAGCTTGTATGCCACTGCACAATTGCGAGCTATTACCTTGTAAAGGCAATAGAAATGTGGGGAAAGTTTCATGGTAGCTTCAAAAGCCACTGAAGTTTGCTTATAAGGTTGGAGTTTGAGATACACATAATCTTTTACTTCAAAAGAGATTTCTTGTCGATGTTGATCAGCATAGCATTTCATTCGATTCTGAGCCTGTAAGAGGTTATAGTGCAAGTCATGTAGAATGTGATCTTGATCACGCAGGTATCCATCCACTGTTTGGATGTGGAAGGTTTCGGGAGTATAAGCCAATAGACGTGGTGGTGAAATGTCATAATCTACTTCAAATGGAGTCATGTTGGTGGAGGAATGTGTTGAGGTATTATAGCTGAATTCAGCCCAAGGTATCCATTCCATCCATTGCCTATATTTCTCACCAATAAAGTAACATAAATATTGTTCTAGGGTATGGATGGCGACCTCTGTCTACCCATCAGTTTAGGGGTGGTAGCTTGAACTCATGCATAACTTGGTACCTTGTAGCTGGAACAAGGCTCTCCAAAATGAGCCAATGAATACCTTATCTTGATCGCTTACTATATATGTGGAAATGCTGTGTAGGTGCACCACATTAGCCACAAATGCCTTGGAAACGCTGAGGAAATGGAATTGGTGGATTATAAGGATTGAGATTATCTAACACTGGTTTTATTATAGGATTTTCTGTTAATTCATTCTCTTCAACCCTATGATCAGCTTTTTCTTGTTTTTCTGGGTCAACACCCTCAACAATAAGAGTCGGTGGAGAAATGGATTTTTGTATTTCTTCTAACTCTTTTCCACACCTCAATGTAACTGCCTTACAATGCTCTTTTCCCTCCCTTTTTGGATTGATTTCAGTATCACTAGGTAAAGATCCTTGAGGGCGATTGTTGACAGCAGTTGCTAGTTGCCCCAATTGAACTTCGAGATTTCTAGTAGATGTTGCCTGATTCTGGAGAATAGTTTCATTCTTAGCCATATATTGAGCAAACATATCTTCCAATGAAGGCTTTCTCTCTTGTTGTGGGACTTGGTTATGAAAACCTGGAGGATGAGTGGGCTTCATAGAAGATGATTGGCCTTGATTATTACTCCAAGAAAAATTAGGATGATTCTTCCACCCTGGATTGTATGTGTTGGAATAGGGATTGTTTTGATTGTTTTGATTCCTACTATAATTGGAAACAAAATTGACAGATTCAGAGTTGTGAGGACATCTCTCACTGGCATGATTTCCATTGCAAATTTCACATGCAACAAAAGGACTCTGAATAGAATGGACACCTATAATATCCATCTTTTTCACCAAAGCGGACACTTGTGCAGTTAAAGCTGTCATAGAATCTCATGAATTCCAACTGCTTTCTTAGGCACCATCCTCTCTGATGGCCACTCATAACTATTTGAAGCCATTTCCTCTAATAAGTTGTATGCTTCATCAATTCATTTCCCCATTAGAGCACCACGTGCTGTAGCATCAATCATATTTCTAGTTTGACCCATCAAACTATTATAAAATGTTTGAACTTGAAGCCACTTTGGTAATCCATGGTGCAGACATCTTCTAAGTAGCTCCTTGTACCTCTCCCAAGCTTCATATAATGACTCTGAGTCGAACTGCATAAAAGTGGTGATTTCATTCCTCATCCGTGCAGTCTTTGCCGGTGGAAAATATTTGGCTAAAACTTTTTGAGCCAGATCCTCCCAAGTAGTGATAGAACCGCATGGAAATGAATTCAACCAACTCTTTGCCTTATCCCTAAGTGAAAAAGGAAAAAGTCTCAACCGAATAGCATCATCAGTGACTCCATTATGCCTAAAGGTATCACAAATCTCTAGAAAATTTGATATATGGGAGTTTGGATCATCGTGGGGTAAACCACCAAATTGTACCGATGTTTGAATCATATAAATGATTGCATGCTTAATTTCAAAATTATTGGCTTGAATTAATGGTCTTCTAATGCTTGAATGAATGCCACCAACCATAGGCACTGCATAATCTCTTAAAGATCTTGGTTCTTCTACTTCTGGAATTTCATGATCCATAAATAGATGTTTTAAGGTTTCTTGTTTATTATTTTTCTTTAAGTTCAAAATAGTTCTATGGATTTCTAGATCTAACGGAACTATGTCAAGATTTCTTATGCGTCGCATACAAAGTCTCACTCTATCCAAAAATCTGAAAAATAAATCTAACACAATAAAAATAAAAATAAAAAAAAATAAACACATAAATAAACACAAATCTAAGCAAATAACAGTAAGCAATAAAACAAAATAGTTTTTTTTAATTAAAATCAGATTAATTGGTATTAATATCAACAAAAATTAGTAAAACAATTCCCCGGCAACGGCGCCAAAAACTTGTTGTGTGTTTTACAACACATAAAAACGTGCAAGTATCCACGGTCACAAGTAATAATATGATAAGTAAAATATTGTTCCCACGGAGATTTGTTACTAGTATTCGTTAATTATTAAAATTATTTCAACCTAATTTTATCCAAACAGTCGATAATTTGATGCAGTTTGACTAACTAACTTTTATAACAGATTGCAAGAAAATTCTAGGATTGCAGTTTCACCAAATTAATCCACTTGAATCATTATATTTTATCTTGATTTATGTTATCGTATTTTAAGTTGTTAACCAAGAACTCCTAATTTATCTATATATCTCTTCCGAGCTCCATACAGATATATCTAGTTAAAGTGATTCACTATATTCCTATGCGAATTAAATTCAACCAGATTTATTAAGTTCTGAGTTCTCAAACAGTTACACATACAATAAAAGTATATTTCTATCTCTTATGTATATACGTTATTTCATCACGAGCAGCACACAAAAATGCCTTTTTCAAGTTTATTTAAGTGTCACATATCAGTTAATTAATCTTCCGATAATTAAAAGCATTAAACACAGATAAAATAAACAACTTAAAACAGTTCCATAAATCATTCAAAAATACTTAATTCAAGTTTCATAATTTACGCTACACTACAATCCTAGAACAAATAAATTAGTTCATGGCAGAAATTAAAATTACAACACAACAAAAATAAAACATTGCAGAGAAACAAAAATTAAAAGAAAATAGATTAGGAGAAACTCTTTCACGATTCCTCGATGAAAAATAAATTCTTCCCTTTCTTTCTTCTTAGTTGTCTTCTTTCTCTGTAATTTCCCTAAGAAAATACAATACAAAAATGTCAAATAAACGTTCTGCGTGTTTTGTGTAACACGCAGAGAGGAAAAGAAATGAAAATGGTAAAGAGAAAAAATAAGAAGAACTACGAGTAACCAAAATGAAAGAAAACCCAACAAAAAAAACTCCCAACTAATTCCTCGCGTACAAAATATATCCCCCTTTCAATTATTCTTTTTTTTATTTTTATTTTAAGTGGGGGACAAAAATGTATGGGGAATTAAAATAACAACACATGCGTGAAAACCATTGATGAGTGCTCAAAAAGCACTAAAATAACCATGATTTTATGCACATTAATTGATTAAAAATATATATATTTATATGTTTTATCATATATTTATATAAATTTGTCTTTTTCGGAATCACGGGTATTTTTATTGCTTTTTCAGGTATTTTGGCTTAAAAACGCAATTTAAAGACTCAAAGAAGAATACTTGAAGCAATACATCACAAATATATTAATAAATAAGTGGGAAAAGGTCAACAAACATGGAAAAATTGGACAAAATGGGTCGAAAAGGTCAAAAATGTCAAAAAGACGGGAAATCGCGCAGCTGTATGGCCGCGCCAGTACTCGCGCGCCCGCGTGCGTTGACACCCTTCCGCGCGTGCCGCGGTGCGCACGTTCACGTGCGCGCGGCATCGGCCAGCGCCCAACGTTTTCACCCCATTTTTCACGTGCGGCCGCTTTATGACGTCATCGGCGTCATTGATGACCTCACATTTCCATTACACGTTTTTAATTTTTTAACATTTTTTTTACTCATTTTTTCTCTCCATCCTCACCTATAAATACCCCTTCCATTCACTTCAAATCACACCTCAAAACCACACTTCTCTTTCTTTCTTTCTCTCATTACTTAGTTTTTGAGTTTTTCTTAGTTTCTTTCTTAGTTTTTAAGCTTTTCTTAGTTTTTCTCTTAGTTTTTAGTTCAATTGTCTTAGGTTTAGAGTTCGTCTCTTTTTGAGAGGAACTTGTAATGTTTTTTGTAATAATTTAGATTTTTGATTCAATAAATGGAAGTGCAAATTCGCTTGGAGGTTTTCTAGCAACGGGAATAGCGTCGAAGTTCTGTAAGGATTTTATTTTCTTTAGTTATTTTTATGCTTTATTCTTACATGTTATATTTAATTTGTCTACGTGATTAAATTTAACTGCTAGTATTTATAATCATGATATAATAATAACGTTGTTATGCTTGCGAAATATTAAATAGGTGAAAATTTCTAAAATGAATTGATTTTATTTTTATTCAAGATTTTATATTAAGGATGTTAGAGAGAAATATATTATTTTTCATTACAAACTTAAATCTGAAAATTAGATTTTAAGGTTTAGTTATCAGGTCTAATTTAGAGTAGTGCTCTTTTATTTGTTGGTACAATCGCCCGGTAGTTAGAGTGAAACTCTATTTCAAAAGTTTTTATAAGAATTATTATGTGAAAATGTATTGACAACATGTTTTCAATAGTGGTTTTAAAACTTGAAAGTTAGTACTCGGATAACTAAATTCTTAGGTTTAATTTGGACACCTTGAATAAAGTTTAAACTGTCTAACCCCACCAAAGGTGGCATTTAAATGGTTCATTTTCAATCTCTTAGAAAAAGGAATTAATTTAATTAACCAAATTAGTTATCAACCCCACCCATAGGTGTTAATTGATTTGTTTAGTTAACGAATAATATCTAACCCCACTAATATAAATGATAAAATTTGCATGAATATTTATTGAATCTGTATTTATATTTATTTTTAGATAAATATTTATTGAATTTGTATCTATGTTTATTTTTACGTTTTTAGATTATATTTAATTAATCTGTATATATGTTTATTTTATGTTATTAGATTAGGAACACAAAAACCAAACTATCGTGACAGGATGTTTAGGATTTAATTTCGTTTTTAAAAGTTTGAATAATAAATTAAAAACCACATACATTCCTTCCTTAGATCGACCTTGGGAGTATACTTATCGTTTTCTACGAAATGATTCGTGCACTTGTGAGAGTTTTACAAATATTAAAACCAAAGTATTTGCGAGAATTGGCGATGCCGGTTTTCGCCCATCAACCATTCTGTGCGTTTTTGATTTTTTTTTCTTTTCACACATGACACGTGTCGCCATGTGATTGGCTACGAGAAATAGGGACACACGTGGCAGCTTTTCATTAGGTGAGAGGATCGGACGCATAGAGCATATCTGGACTACGTTGTACAAGATTTCCTCACGTTGGAAATGCGATAACGACTGGAAGTGGGCGTCGTTTCTGTGTTTTTATTTCACGAAATAGATGCCACGTGTCATCATTCTATTCGCTGTAATATTTATCAGACCCGTGGCCGCTCATTTTCCGTTGAAACATGAGGGTGCACGCGGCTTGGATGTACCGCGTCACACAGGATTTGTAGACGAGCGGCTCGGTGCGCGACAGCTTGGTTCAATGCGCTTCAATCTGGACCGTTCATCTCATCCAACGGCGATCGATGCGCCTCGAGGGAATCTGCGCAGCCGACATGTGGGTCCCACTCTGCACGCCAGTCTGCGCGGCAGGTGGGCCCCACTGGCACGCCGAGCCGCGCGAACGAAGAACTCTGTACCCACTCTCCTTGGTCGGTTTTGATCTACACGTGCGAATCCCAACCGTTACTTCTTTGATCGGACGGTCCACGTTGCGCATTTGGAATAGGGCGCGTGGCCTCATCTCACCTGCGCAAAAATTAATTTTTATTAATTACATTTTAACCCACAAATATATTTCAAATTATATTTTAATCTTTGCTTAATTACAATATAGCCATTTTTCTAATTTAAATTAAATTTTAAACTTTTAATAATTGAAATGAAGCCCGATTTTAATTTAAATTATATTTTCAACTTTTATTAATTGCAATTAAGAACTTTTTTTATCTGAAATTATATTTTTGGGCAAAAATACGAAATTAAGTATGTTTTAGATACAATTTAATTAATTTTCTTAAAAATATATTTCTTAACATATAAAAGGTGAATATTAATTTATTTAACTAAAATTAACGAAAAATGTGAAGAACATAGCAATTATAATTGATAAAATAGATGAAAATAACTGTATAAAATACAGTTATCAATATCCATCCACTGTTTGGATGTGGAAGGTTTCGGGAGTATAAGCCAATAGACGTGGTGGTGGAATGTCATAATCTGCTTCAAATGGAGTCATGTTTGTGGAGGAATGTGTTGAGGTATTATAGCTGAATTCAGCCCAAGGTATCCATTCCATCCATTGCCTATATTTCTCACCAATAAAGTAACGTAAATATTGTTCTAGGGTATGGATGACGACCTCTGTCTACCCATCAGTTTAGGGGTGGTAGCTTGAACTCATGCATAACTTGGTACCTTGTAGCTGGAACAAGGCTCTCCAAAATGAGCTGATGAATACCTTATCTTGATCGCTTACTATATATGTGGGAATGCTGTGTAGGTGCACCACATTAGCCACAAATGCCTTGGAAACGATCATTGCAATAAAAAGGTGTCTCATGGCAATGAAATGGGCATATTTTTTCAGGCGATCCACTACTACCATGATCACATTATTTCCTTTTGAGGGAGGTAACCCTTCAATGAAATCCATTGAGATTTCGGTCCATACATTGGTGAGGATCGGTAAGGGTTGCAGCAACCCTGCTGTTTTCATACAATCACTCTTGAACCTTTGGCATATATCACAAGAGCACAAGAACTTCATTCTTTTGCCCATATTGGACCAGCATAAATTTTGTTTGATGCGAGAGAGTGTCTTGTGAAACCCAAAGTGCCCTCCAATTGGTGATGAGTGGAAATCGGCTAATATTTGTGGAACTAAGGAAGACTATAAACTTAAGTACACCTTGTCTCCCCTGAACCATACTCCATTATATTGATATATATTGTGTACCTCTAAAGAAGAAATGTTAGCTAGGAGTCTCTCATAAAAAGGGTCATGCTGGACTTCTTTTTGGAGTATGGGCCACCAGTGTGCTTAGGGTTGAGAGATAGATATAAATTGAAACTCTACCACTCGGGACAAGGAGTCTACACCTTGATTTTATGAACCCCGTTTATACTCAATTTCATAGTCATAACCAAAAAAGTTTAACAACTATCGTGCCTAAGATGATGTAGTGATCCGTTGCTGTAGTAGGTACTTGAGACTTTTCTGATCAGTTCCCACTGTTAATGGTCTTCCAAGTAAGTATGGGTGCCATAACTTGATGGCTTTAACCAAAAATAGTATTTATTTCTCATAGGTAGCTATGGCTAAGGCTTATCCTTTGAGTGCAGCACTGAAGTAAGCCATTGGTTGATTTTCTTGGGTCGGAACTGCCCCAAGGCCAATGCCACTTACATCACACTTGATCACAAAATGTTGAGTGAAGTTTGGTAGCCCTAGGATAAGAGGGGAGGTTAATGCTTCTTTCAATTGTTGGAAAGCCATGGCTGTAACCTTATTCCATTATAACCCCTACTTGCTCAATAGATGGGTTAGGGGTGCTACTATACCTTCAAACTGTCTAATGAATTTTCTATAATAGCCTGCCAACCCGAGGAACCCTTTGACTCATTTGGCTATAGTTGGTGTGGGCCATTCAATAACAACACAAATATTTTTGGGATAAACCGAAACTCCTTGTTCTAAGATAAGGTAACCCAAGTATTCTACCTGCAATATACCAAAATGACACTTAGATGGTTTGACAAACAAACTGTTAATTGCTAGTATCTGTAGAACAATTTATAGGGGCATGCTATGGTCTTCCCATGATCTAGAGTATACTAGAATATCATCAAAGAAAACCAAGATAAATTTCTTGAGGTAGGGCCATAAGAGATCATTCATGAGGCTTTGGGAGATGGCTGGTGCATTGGTAAGGCCAAATGGCATCACTAGGAACTCATAGTGATCTTCATGTGTCCTAAAGGTAGTCTTAGGAGGGTCATCCTCATGAACCCTTATTTGATGATACCCCGATCTTAGATACATTTTAGAGTAAACATTAGCTCCATGAAGTTCATCTAACAATTCATCTATGACAGGTATAAGATACTTATCTTTGACAATGATTGCATTAAGATCCCTATAGTCCACACAGAACCTCCAAGCTATATCTATCTTCTTAACCAACAAAATTGGTGATGAAAAGGGACTATTACTTGGTCTTATCAAGCTGGATTGTAAGAGATCTTACACCATCTTTTCTATTTCATTTTTTGATAATAAGGATAACGATAGGGTCACATGTTTACTAGTCTTGAGCCCTGTTGTAAGGGAATGTGATGATTATGCAGTTGTCTTAGTGGTAAGCTGGTTGGAGGTTCAAATACTTTAGGGAACTCAACGAATATTTTGTCTATCTCTGAGGGGTATGCTTTGGCTTGATCATTGGGACTGCTAATAGGGATTATTTAGAGGAACAATTATATGCCTTGTAGACTATTGAACTCCTTGCAAGTTAGAGCTACAATGTTTGATCATCCTAACCCTTGGAACTTATGAGAGATTCATTCTATCGTGAAGCTTATGGTGAGTTTTCTATAATCCATCTCAATGAGACCTAGGATTTCCAGTCATTGGACTCCTAAGACCAATTGGCATGCTGCAACCAAAAGAACATAATAATCTATATTGATCTGATACCCTTGAATGGTAAAGGTAAGGTTACAAAATTGTCCAGTGCATTCTATCTTCTCACGATTAGCCACCATTACCTCTAGTTTCTTACCCTTAACTATGCTCAATCCAAACTGAGTAGCTAAGCCTTGATTAATAAAATTATGATACTCTTTCCATTTATCAGTACTAATACCTTCTTATTTTTTAATTGTCTCATGATGCGCATAGTTTATGGGTGTTCAATACCTATTATTGCATGGGATAAAATCTTAGGTATCACTTCGTGAGGTTCTGGTTCCAACATGATTTCTTCAAGGTTATCTGTGTGATCTTGGGTTGAATCTTCCATCATAAATAGTTGTGATCGTGCATAACGATGGCCAGTAACAAATTTCTCATCGTAGTAGTAGCATAATCTTTTATGTCGATGTTCACATGCTTCATGGTTGGTAATTTGCCAGAAGGTCGTTGGTTAAGCTGTTGGAGTTGGATTTGAAGGCTGTTGGGGTGGTGGTCCTAACATACCTACTGTAGGGGTAGGCGAGGGTCTTGGTGTTACAGATTATGATTGGTAACGAGGGTATTGAGTTGTTTTCCTCTGAAGTAAACTCTTATCTTCAATCAATCTTGCCACCTTTATAGTATCAGCCAACGTTCGTGGTTGTTTGATCTTGACAACAATTTTGATTTCATCTCTAAGTCCAACAATAAAGCACCCAATCAAAAAATCTTTTGGAAAGCCATCAACCCTGTGGGAAAGCTTCTCAAATGCTTCTTGATAGGTAGCTATACTTGAGATGTGTTTGAGGCGAGTTAGAGCATCTGAAGGATCTTCATAATCAGTTGGACCAAATCTCAATGGTACAACCTTGTTGAATTCTACCCAAGTAAGTGGTCCACAAAACTTAGTGAGCCATCGATGCCATTGTAAGGCAATGTCTTCAAGGTGGAATGAAGCTAGATATACTCATTGTTCTGGTATAATGTTGTTGAATTCAAAGTATTACTTGACTTTATATATCCATCCGGTTGGATCCTCACCAACAAATGTTGGAAACGATAATTTTAAGTGTGAAAATGGGTGGTCTACATTGGGTCAAGATGTATGTGAGTGTGGATGTGAGTTTGCTTCCCTTGCAAATGGGTTAACCTTATGGGAAGTTAGAGAGGCGCATAACGCCTATAGTTCGGTGAGCATAACTTGTAAGGTAGTGCCCACTTGGTCGAAGCTGGACTCATGTTATGCAAGAGTTTCCATAAGCTCATTGCAGAATTTGGTGTTGGATTTACCACGGGTATCTATGGCTCTAATACCACTGATAAGAGTAATTTCAGAGATGTAGAAGGAGAAGAGAAGATAGAGAGAAGAAGGAGCTAGTCTGTATAAATTCTCATATATCCATTGCCATTTCTTCTTGGTTATATATAGCCTTACAAGAGATTTAAAGAAACAAAACAGAGGGAATGCGCGACAATGGTGAGTGTGTGATAGAAATAATGTGTGAGCATCTTTTCCTAACAAAATGGTGGTCTGCCTAACGATCGATGGTCCCCATGTGACCATCTTTGCAATTGGAGTAACAATCTCTGCGCTAGAGAATGAATTTTGTGTCCATGTGCGCTCATGTCTGCACAGCTTGGTGTGCATATTAGTCTTACACGTATCAAAATATTACAAGGATGAAAAGAAAAACATCTCATTGAAGTATGAAAAATATTACAAGGATGAAAAAGAAAACGTTTTATTGAAGCATGAAAAATATTACTATGACATCTCATTTTTAGATCGAGAGGATTTTAGGCTTATTCTTTCTCAAGCTCTAATTTCCTATCCAAATTAAATTAAGGGATGGTTTGATACTTATTTAATTAGATAAATATATATATTATAATAAAATGTTACATTAATTAGTGTGGTCAGATATTATATGATGGGATAAGGTTGTATAACATTTGATATTAGATTGAACACATATACGGCAATAATGTTTTTGATGCAAATTCCAACTAAATTATATTTTAAATGCCAAAAATAGAAAGTATAGTCCTAGTTTTTTTAAAATATTTTTTTGTGTGTAAAGGATTCAACCCTTCGTGACTACCTAATTTATTCTATTAACATTTTTTTTCAATAAATATTTTAAATATATAAATATCTAAAAATTATTGAACAAGTAGATTAACAAGGGTGGTTAATGAAATTGTAGAACATAAACACGTAAAAAACTAAAAAGTATGATCAAATACAAATGATGAGAACTAAACTCATAAAAATTAAGAAAAAATAACACGTATAGTGAGAAGAAATCGGAAATTAAAAGAAAATAATCATAACGAAAAATGAAGGAAACAAAGGACATATTACAATAGTGTAAATGATGAAATATTTTTGAATATAATTAATAATGATAATCAAAATCATCCAATTAAATATAGGTATAACAACACGATTAATCAAAATAAAATAAAATAAAACAAGTACATGTATTGGATGAAAGGAACAATAAAGTTAATGAAAAAAAAAGAAAGTGAGAAAAAACACAATGTAATTTAGAGGGAAAAAAAGATTTGAAAAATTCCCCAAAAAGAAAAAGTGGAAAATAAAGCTAAGAGATGAAGATTGTTGGGAAAATCAAGTATATTTTCTTTATTCTAAGTAATTACTATTAATTTATGATTTAAATGAAAAGAATTGAAATTAATACGACAAAATAATGCTATTGGAAATATAATGATAAAAGAAACTAAAACAGAAAAATAAAAACACCAGAGATTTAATGAGGTTCGGTATAAATGTTACCTATGTCCTGGGGCATCGTTGAACACTTCTACTATCTCTAAATGGATGAACTCCAAAATTAAAACTAATTGGGAAAAATTGAGCTAATCAATTACCCTTAAAAGAGAGAGAAAGATTTACAAATTTTGGGATATTTTAGAAGTAGATGAGAGGGTGTTTGAACCGGAGTTCTCCGATCCCGGGATATCCACGTGGGACCCAGGGTTTTGGCATTGATGCTTCGCACCGATCTATGTTCATAGTGGGACAACCATACCCTGACACGTGTTTCATTCACTCTCTCTAGATTTTGAAGCCCAGTTTTGACCCTGAAGACCTTATTAGGGAGTAACCTGGTACCATCTGGGCTAAGTAGTCAAAGATGGTACCAGGTTACTCCCTAATAGAGTCTTAAGGGTCAGAACTAGGGTTCGAAACCTGGGGAAAGCGAAAGAAACAAGTGTTAGGTTATGGCAATCCCACTGTGAACATAGATCTATGCAGAACATCAATGCCAAAACTCTAGGCCCCCACATGGATATCCCAAGTTCGATGAACCCATGTTCAAACAAGGGGCTTTATTTATAGCCCAAAATTCAACACCCACCTTCATTCTTAATCAATGAGGGATTTTTTCAATTTCTCATTAAGGAGCTATACAAAAATTTCCACCTTAGCGATTTAGTGATTCTTAAATTATTTCTTCAATCTCTAGATCAATGAGGCCATTACGAATTCAAATTTGCAGGATGTTAATCAAGTCCAGACAATGTTTGAACTTGATTATCGTTACCACCTTGGTCATCATATCTATGAGATTCTCTATAGTATTGATCTTCTGAATTAATACTCCAATTTTTTCAATAATCTCTTGCAAGAAATGGTAATGAACGTCAACATGATTTGTACGTGCATGGTAGACTTGGTTCTTTGCAAAATGAATAGCACTCTGACTGTCACAAAACACCTTAATATGTTTTTGACCAACTCCCAAGTCTTCAAGCAAATCTTGTAACCAAATAACTTCCTTCATAACCTTTGTAACTGTCATATACTCTGCCTCTGTAGTAGACAAAGCAACTGTGGATTGCAAGGTAGACTTCCAACTAAATAGTGCTCTAGTAGCAAGAGTAAACATATACCCAATAGTTGATCGATGCTTATCTAAATCTCCTGCATAGTAAGAATCACAATATCCAATTGCATATTGACCAACAGTATTATCCTGCTAAAATACTAAACCAACATCTATAGTATTTAAAATATACTGTATAATTCATTTCACAGCCAACCAATGTCCTTTACCAGGATTATGCATGTACTTGCTTACAAAATCAACCATTTGTGAAATGTTAGGTCTCATACACACCATTGCATATATAAAGCTACTAACCGCATTTTCATACAATACCTTTGCCATGTATTCTCGTTCTGCATCATTCTTAGGAGATAATTGAGCACTAAGCTTGAAATGAGGAACAAACAGAGTACTTACAAGTTTTGTCTATTCATTCATACCAAAACGTTGTAATACCTTCTTCATGTCTCTACTTATCTCCATATTGAGAATCTTCTTGGCTTATCCCAGATCTTTCATCTCAAACTTCTAACTTAGTTGAGCCTTCAACTTCTCAATTTCTACTCGGCCTTTCAATGCAATCAATATATTATCAATATATAAAATGAATAGATGAAAGACTAGTATTGTAGTTTGCGAAAATACACACAATGATTATGTGTACTTTTAGTATAATTCTGCTACAACATAAACTAATCAAATCATTTGTACCACTACTTTGGAGATATCTTCAATCCATACAATGATTTGTTCAACTTGCAAACCCAATTCTCTTTACTAGCAACATTAAACCCTTTTAGTTAAGACATATAGATTTCCTCTTCTAAGCCACCATGTAGAAACGCAATTTTCACATCAAGTTGAACTAGTTCCAAATCCAAATGTGCTACCAAGGCCAACAAAATTATAATGGAGGAATGTTTTACAACTGAAAAAAATGCCTCATTATAATTGATTCCTTTCTTCTAAATGTATCCCTTAGCCACCAACCTTGCCTTGTAGCAAACAACATCTTTGTTAGGAAATCCCTCTTTCTTTGCATACACCTATTTGCAACCAATTTCCTTCTTGCCCTTAGGTAGTTGTGTCAACTTCCATGTCTTATTCTTCTGAAGGGATAAAAGTTTTTCATCCATGGCTTCCTTCCATCTTTCAACTTCAGGGTATCTAATTTCTTCTTTATATATGGAAGGAACATCATCATGCACAACTGAAAGTGTACAAGCCACTGTATTCTTAAACTGGGCAGGTAGATCTTCCATATCTTTGTATCTAGCAGGCACCTTGACATTTTGTCATCGTGGCCTATCAAATATAGTTTCTTCTTATTGTTGTGGAGGTTCTTGGGTTAAAACATCTTCTTCATCTGATTCATCTTCTATCAATGGAGGATCAACTTTTGTCTTATCTCCACCAACTAAATTAACAATTCTTCTTTCAAACTCCACTTGCTTTGGAGTTTTCTCAACCTGCTGCAAAGTGCCATCAATCTTCTCAATTAACTTTCTCAACAAGGAAGATTCATCAAAGGTAACATCTATGCTAAATATTATCTTTTTCATTTCAAGGAACCAAAAAAGATCCCCAAAAAATAGCTTTCTTGGCTCTTGGATCCAACTTTGATTCTGATACATGGTAGTATGCAATGGAACCAAGCATATGTAAGAAATCATAACCTCTAATAGGTTTTCTATACCATACCTCCATAGGCATTTTTCCTTCAAGAGTAGACGATGGTAGACAGTTGACAAGATGACATGCATATGTCACAACCTCAGCCCAATATTGCTTGCCTAACCCAACATTTGCAACATACATTGAACCTTCTCTAGTAAAGTTCAGTTCATATATTGATTGTTTGTGTATTATGTGTCATTATCAGACTTAGACGCTTGATATTTTTACCAGTATGAGTCTTGATCATCTTCTTCTTCCTAAGATACACCCAAACTCTTCTAGAGAAGTCATCAATGAAAGTGACATAATAATGTTTACCACTCATAGATGAAGTTATTATTGACCCCCATACATCAGTATGGATGTAATCCAAAATGCCTTTTTGTATTATGAAGTGTTGTGCTAAAGATTACTCTTTCCTGCTTCCCTAATACACAACGCTTATATAATTCCAACTTGTCGGTTCTCACGCCTTTTAACAGGCCTTACTTTATAAGAATTTGTAAATCTTTTTCACCAGTATATCCCAAACGCATATGCCACAGCTTGGTAGTTTCTAAATCTTTTTCTTTCTTCGAAAATTCTTCTAATATTGTCCCAATAATCGTACTACTAAGGTAGTAGTATAAGTTATTCTTCTGAACATATTTCATTGCCATAAGTGCTTCAGAAATAACCTTCAATGCCTTATTTTGTATGGTCACAATGAAGCCTTTTAAATCTAAGACTCCCATAGCAATAAGATTCTTCTTCATACCTAGGACATAATGAACATCTTTCAAGACTCTGATTGACCCATGTTGATTCTTCAAACGAATTGTATGAATCCCAAAAACTTTGCATGTATAATCATTACCCATGAAAACAACTCCATCGTCTAGTTCTTCAAAGTTATAGAACCACTCATTGTTAGGAGACATATGGAAGGTACACGTTGAATCAAAATCCAATCACTAGGATGTGATGTTGTTGACAAACCAACCAATGAAAAATCTAAATTTGAATTACTTTTAGCTACACATGCATCAGATGACACAACTTTTCATTTCTTCTGTAACTTCGGATAATTTTTCTTCCAATGGCCTTTTTCATGGAAATAGGCATATTCATCTTTACCAAGTCTTCATTTTGAATGAGATCTGTCTCTCCTTTCTTGCTGTTGAATTTACGGATGCCCTCTTACAGACAGTGCCTCTGCTGCTTCATTCCTACTTTATTTTTTTTATCTTTCTTTCTAATTTCATAACTATACAAAATAGTTTAAACTTCCTCAAAAGATACTTTATCCTTCCCAATGAGTAAGCTCGTAATAAGGAGATCAAATTCATCAGGAAGAGAAGCTAACAATATCAAGGCTAAATCTTTATCTTTAAAAGTTTCATTCATATTTAATAAATATGCTACTAATCGATTAAAAGAAATAATGTGGTCATTTATTATGGTACCTGAAAGGTATTCAAAACGGAACAACTTCTTCTTCAAATAGAGCCAATTATGTCCGCTCTTCTTCATGAACTTGTTCTCTAACGCCTTCCACAATGTACTTATGGATGTCTCTTTCATGAACGCGTACTTTTGTTCTCTTGAGAGACATGAAAAAATTGTACCACATGCCAATTGATTGATATTTTTCCACTCTACTTCATCTACTCCATTTGGTTTTTCTTCTTCAATGGCGATGTCTAGACCTTGTTGAAATAGAGCATCTAGAACATCGTCTTGCCACTTGCCGAAATGACCGGTTCCATCAAACTTCTCCACCTTAAACCTTGCATTCATCACCATTGTTCTACCTAACATAGATGGTTGACCTTTATTTGAGGGAGACTTTTCTTTAGCCATTTCTTCAGATTATAACAATTAGCAACTATATTACAATAGTAAACAAACAAAATACAAACAAATGCCTAGATAGAAACCTTCGGCTCTAATACCAATTGGTGGGAAAATCAGGTATATTTTTTCTATTCTAAGTAGTTATTATTCACTTATGATTTAAATGAATAAAACTCAAACTAACCTGAAAAAATAATGCTCTTGGAAATATAATGCTAAAAGAAACTAAAACAGATATTAAAGCAAAAAAAATAAAAACACTAGAAATTACAACTAATTGAACAAAATTGAGCTAATCAATTACCCATACAAAAGAGAGAAAAATTTATAAATTTTGGGATATTTTAGAAGTTGAGGGGGCTTTATTTATAGCCCAAAATATAATACCTACATTCATTTTTAATCAATATGAGACTTTTTTAATTTTTTCACAAATGAGCTATACAACAAAGATTAATGTGCAAGAAAGAAGAGATTACTGAGTAACAAAAGCTTGTTTCTATAAACAATGGAATATAACTTATGGAAAAGAAAAGGTAGAGTTCTTCTTGGTCTTTAGAAATTATCAAAGAGAACAATCAAGATTATGTACAACTAGGTTACTTGAAAACTTTACGAAACGTCTAGGCGTCAATTTTTTTTATCCTGCCAAGACCACCCCTAGTTTGGTCAACTTAACCCGGTTTTAAGCATGCTATATTTCAAATGGGTTAAAATTATGTAGTTCAATAAAAACATCAAACATAGTATGGTATATGATTTAACTTATACTACTCAATAGTTCAACAAACATAGCGTAAAGCTACTTGAAATTATCTGTCCAATATAAAAGTTTATATATCTTAAATCTCATATAAATTTTAAATTAAAGGAACACAATTTATTAGTAAATACAATCAAATTTATAATTGTATCTAGTGGTAGATCTTTGAATTAAATTTAGAGGGAATATTGATTAACAATCTATAATATAAAGTTTACAAAAAAAATCACAAATAAAAAGTACATTAAATACTAGGGCAAAAAATTTGACATGAATTTTTTTGAGCAAAATATTATCAAAATGTGAATTCTTTTAATTTTATGTTTTAATTTTATTGAATTTTTATGAAAACATTAAGTGTACACATAAATTTTGATAATAAAATGTTTTACATTTAGAATATAGGCTTAAAATTTAAGTTGGGATATTAAACTATACGTTAAATATGATTCAATTTTCATAAAAATTTGTAAAATTTTACACGTAAAATTATATTTTTAATCAAATGATGATGATCACATGCCCTCTTAATCATCATGTACATCTGTCCTTGATTGTATCTCATGAGAAAATGTCAGTTATTGTGATTAATATATTAATTATAATATATTATATTGATAAAATTTGTAAAGTATAAGAGTTTTGGCGATAGTCGTGAACAAAACATTTAAATGTAATTTAGTTTCTAGGCTCATCACTCAAGATCATTTTTCAAGTTGAAGAAACTACTAAGCACTAAATGAATACTTCTCAAGTATATTTATGTTCTTATACATGTTAGATTTCATATTAGTTACATAGGAACATTTTGCACATAGATTTCTCGATTGATCGAGTAATGTCTAGATCAATCATGGAAGTAGATAAATCAAGAATCTATTTACCATAATTGAAAGTCCTCTCGGAAATAATTTTTTAAATTGGGTAGAATGATTAAAGTTTTGAGTTCGATTGATCGAGGTACGATCGAATTTGATATACATGGTCTCGAGTTGTATCAATCGTTGCTTGGATCGATCAAAAAAGGTTTCAATCGATCAAGCTTGATCTAGATTGATCAAGCGACGAGAGCTTTAACTTATACCCTATTATTTACTACTATGTAAATTTTTTAATAGACGGATTTGTAATTGGACTTTAACATAACATTTGGCTTCAATATATTCTATTTAAACAACCTAATTCTTATTGTTCTCTTTAACTATAATTACTTTAACTTTTACATTTTATGCTCTCTCTAAATCTATTTTGCAAAATTATTTTGTTAGGCATTTTTATTAATTAATCTATCAAATATTTTATGGTTCTATTTGATGGATTAATAAGCGTACGCTATTTGTGATTTCGTGCTTAATCATCTTTTCTAAGCTTTGTTAGTGATTTTGGTTTACTGCTATTCTGTTAAATCATCTAATTATGATTATTTATTGTTTAATTTACTATAGGACACATCTTTCACTTATGTTTTTGTGCTTACACTTCAGGTACGAGCTGAACGGGTTTGATAACTAGTGTAACTCGAGTTTATTGGAACATTGGTCTAGATCAAAATATCTTGTTTGTAGAGACTATGAAAGAAAATGAAAGCTTGTAAGTGGTTATTTGGAGGCATTAATAGTTTGAGAACCTTATAATCAAACATTATTTTTATAATGGATAGTTCCTTTGATTTTTTTCTTAAGTCATTATTATGATTTAGGTTATTGTCATCTAAAATATCGTGCGTAACTTTTTATTTATTTTTGTATTATTTTATTTACAAACGATTACATGTCTAATTATTTGTTAAATTTTAATTTAACAAAATTTAATTAATTAACTATTCAGCTGCTAATTAATCATATTCATAACTAAAAAGCTTCCATAATTCAATAGCTTGAATAACAGATTTTAGGAGCAGCTAGTTACATTTGTAGTGCAGAGTAAAATTAGCATCTCACCAACTACTAACATATAAAGAAACCAAAAAACAACAGATCACACAAAACATGAGCGGAACAGATTAAAAGCTAACACACGAAGAAGAAAGGTAAATCTAAAACAACACGAAAATGTTTTCTCCATGGTATCTGCAGGAACATCTCCAAGCTTCATCCATAAGTAGGCATTCCAAGCTCAACACTATAAGAAATTCTCGAATAAAAATTAATTTTCAGTTTCATTTCATTTCTTTAATTTTCAATTTTAGATTTTTTTTTATAATTTTTAGTTTTTTTTTCTCCATTATTCTCTTCCATTTCAGTTCTTGATCAAATAGCATTTTCAGTTTTTCTCCCTCGTCTGTTTATTAAAAGAGTTCTTTAATTTTAATTCTGTTTCGGTCGTTTGGGCTTTTGCTTTTAACTCTTCTCTGACGCTCTTTATAAAAAAAAAGAAAAGATAAAAGGAGAGATCGATGGCTGAAGAAAACAAACAAAGAAAGAAGAAAAGAAGAGAAAAGAAAAAAAGGAAAGTGAAAGAAATTTTTGTATAGAGTTGTGCAGAAGAATAAAAGGAAGAAACAAATTTATTTTTTTAGGCCAAAGTTATATTCTTTTAATAGAGTTTAAACATAGTAAGTTATTTAAATAATAAATTGAAGTGAAAGTTTATTATTATGTAATTATTATATCTTTAAAAATAAGTTTTTATTATTCTTATACACTCATGATGAGCGAAAAAATTATCTTAATGATATTGTGTAATACACATGATTCGATTATTATTTTTCTTTTTTTTATTTAAATTATATATTATTTAAATTATATATATATATATATATTTATTATATTTCTAATTTTAATAAAATTATTTTATTCTTGAAATTATTTTTTGGTATATTATTTCATACAATTAATTTTTTAGATTTTTTTTTGTACAAACATTTTTACCAACTTGATTTTATTTTCAGAAATTAGTGCAATAGGAATTAGTACGTTCAATTTTACATTTTCTCTTTTACTTTATTTCAAGATTTATACATTACACGATTAAATCTTGCTTTTTACTGTTATTCATCATCATCCTCAAACAACTAGAATAACAATATTGTAAAGGTAAAATTCCATAGCTTTTCAATTTACTTAGAATCTTAAATATCATAATTGAAATATGGAAGGTTAAGTTGTAGTCTCAAAAAGTTCTTTCAACGTAAAGTATCTGTATTTATTTTTGACAGTAATTCTCTATTAATTATTAATATTTAATATTTAATTTCTATGAATATATTAATTAATATTGTATAACTTGTTTATTTTTTGTTATATAATTTGATGATATTGATTTAATAATTTAATAATTAATATTTAAGTGTAACTTTCAGATCGATATAACACATAATTCAAATTAAGTATCTTATTAATTATTTTTAATTGTTATTGATATCTAAATAATGACATAATGTTTGGTTTTATTAATAGGTAGTTTTTAATAGCAATTCAATTTGGTTTCAAATTTACATAAATTAATTGCTTAATAAGTAATATGAAGTTTAATTACAATTACTTGAATGAATCAATAAATTAATAATTTTTGATTTGATATCAATTTAATTTTCATATCATATGTCATAATTTAACACACTATTTAATTATTTATTTTAATAATTTATAATTTTGAAGGAATTTTAGGTTTGGTTATTTGTGAACTAACCTTTGTAGATAAAAAATTGTGGCATCTTGTTAAGTGTATTCACATCGAGATATCGAAAGTTGAGAAAATTTATATTCTAAAAGATCAATTCATATTTTATGAATTGTAGTTTTGTAATTTACGAAATATTATAATTTTATAATTGAGTGAAATAATGTGAATTTGTATGTGTGAAATTAGAGAGTTTTACATTTGATAAAATTATTTGATTTTGAAATTTGAAATAAATAAATTTTGCATCAATGATAGTTATTGAATGATGTTTTCACTTTAGTTGAATTTTGTACTTAAGAAATAGTGGGTTTTGTAATTGTTAGTTTCTTAATTTTACAAAATAATAAAATTTTGTATTTACGAAATAATTTGATAAATTTTATATTAACAAAAGAAGTAAATGTTGTATTTTCAAAATAATGAATTTTGTATCATTGATTTTGAAATATTTAATTTTATAAATTTATGAATTTTTGGGTTTCATATTTATTGAATTATGAATTGAAATTGGGTTACGAAGAAAATTTAATTTTTGGTGTTGAGAAAATTAATTTTCAAATTGAGCTAATTAATTTTGGATTAATTGTATTACATTAAAATCTTATAATTATTTTTTGTATTATGAAATTTAATTTTGATTCTTTTTGGATATCAATATATTTAAAAGCATGAATTTGTTTTTGAGATGACAACAAATATGATGGATGACATTGCCATGTTGGCAATTATTTTCGGATATGAATTCGTCGAGTCTAAATTGAAGGAGTAATGGATCGACAATGGTGCTATTAGGCACATATGCTCAAATAATGAGTTATTCACTTTATCCAAACCAATTGAGAACGGGGAGAAGTTGTGAATGGAGAACTTTCCAACCTTTATGAACGAAACCTCTATGAACGATGGTGAGGAAAAGTGATCCTGAAGATGACATCTGGAAAAAAGATGATTCTAAATAACGTACTGTACATGCTAGAGATTCGAAAGAACCTTGATAGGTTCATTGCTTGAAAAACATGGATTCTAGATGAACGTAAGAATCGTATCTTGAAAGAAATGATGAATATAATGTTATTAAGTTCTAGGTTGCTACAGAACTTGTGAGGGGAAGCTATTTTGTCAGTTAACTATCTTTTAAATAAGGTACCTCGAAAAACACACATAAGACACCGTATGAATTTTTTAAAGGAAGGATACCTTCCTATAAATATTTGCGAGTGTGAGGATGTCTTGTAAAAGTGTTTGTACCTATACCTAAGAAGGGGAAGATAGGTTCAAAAACAATAGATTGCATCTTCATTGGATATGCATATAATAGTAATGCTTATTGGTTTCTTATGCATGAGTCAAAGATCATAGACATACACAAGAACATGATAATGGAATCAAGGAATGTATCGTTCTTTGAACATGTATTTCCAGGTAAATATTAAGGAGAATCAAGTTCTTCTAAAAAAATATATAAGATTATGAATGGAGATAGTCAAAGAAAGAACCTAAATAAGAGGTGAGGATGAGGTTGAGGTTGAGGTTGAACTCAGATGTAGCAAGAGGGCTCGAACATAAATGTCTTATGGTCCAATTTTTTTGACCTACTTGCTAGAAAGTGAACCTCAAACCTATGAAGAGGCTGTGAATTCTTATAAAAGGCCTCAATGGCAAGAAGTTATTAATAGTGAAATTGAATCCATTTTGCAAAATCACACTTGGAAACTAGTTGATTTACCTCTAAGTAGTAAAACACTAGGGTCTAAGTGGATTTTCACAAGAAAATGTAAATTAGATGGATCAATTGATAAGTATAGGGCCAAGCTTGTAATTAAGGGATACAAACAATGACATGGCCTTGATTACTTTGATACTTATTCTCCTGTAATTAGAATAACATCTATAGGGATGATACTTGCTATCGTAGCTCTACGAAATCTCGAAATACATCAAATGGATGTAAATACAACTTTTCTAAATGGAGAGTTAGATTAAGAAATTTACATGGACCAACCCAAGGGTTTTTCATGCCTAGGGAAAGAAGAAAAGTCTAAAAATTGGTGAATTTTTTATATGGCTTGAAATAAGCACCAAAACAATGGCATGAAAAGTTTGATAATGTCATGAAGACAAATGGCTTTAAAATCAACGAATGTGACAAATGTGTATATGTCAAAGACAAAGAAGATGGTTATGTTATCTTGTGTCTTTACATTGATGACATGCTAATTATGGGTAGTAATGATCAAATAATCAAATCTACTAAGTCTATGTTGAATTCAAGGTTTGATATGAAAGACATGGGGTCTATTGATGTAATTATGGAAATTATGATATCAAAGATATCAAGCAGTCTCATTCTAAGTCAATGTCATTAAGTTGATAAAATACTTGAGAAATTCAAGAAGGGTGATTCTAGAATTGTGAGAACACCGGTAGATGTAAATCTACACCTATCCAAGAATAAAAGTGAAAATGTGTCTCAACTAGAATATTCTAGAGTGATAGGAAGTCTTATGCATTTGATGAGTTGTACGAGACCAAACATAGCTTATACTGTAAGTAAATTAAGTAGATATATTATTAATCTAGGATCTGATCACTGAAAAGGTATTACAATACTACTTAGATACTTAAGATATACACATAGTTATGGAATAAACTACACAAGATATCTAGCTATATTAGAAGGATACAATGATGAAAATTAGATATCTGATATGAAAGAATCAAAGTCTACTAGTGGGTATGTATTATATTGGGTAGTGTAGCTGTTTCATGGAAGTTCTCTAAATAGACGTGCATTGCTAGATCAACGATGGAATCTGAATTCATCGCTTTAGATAAATGTGATGAAGAAGCCGAATGGATACATAATTTTGTAGAGGATATTCCTAAGTAAGTGAAGCCTGTACAAGCAATATGCATTCATTCTAATAGTCAATCTACTATTGGCAAGGCATAAAACAATATGTATAATGATAATTCTCGACATATACGTCGTAGACATAATATCATTAGATAACTATTCTCAATTGGGGTTATCTCTATTGACTATGTGAAGTTAAATGATAACATAGCTGATCCTTTAACTAAAGGGTTAAAATGAGAGTTAATTGATAAGTAATTTAGAGGAATGGGATGGAAGCCCATGAATAAATAAGGATTTGCAAAGGAAACCCAACCTATTTGATTGGAGATCCTAAGATCTAGGTTCAAAGGGACAACTTAATTGTAAAGATTTATTGAGATCATTGTGGGGGTTTACCCTCAAGTCTATTCCTATGATAGAGAACAATGATACCCATAAGATATAGGATAAGTTAAAGCTTTTAATGATTCTTACGAAGAGAATACTGAGCAAAGTATGCGGGTTACTGATGATGAAGTCGCAAGACCGCATTACAAATAACGATCCTACGAAATACCTTTTGTGTTTTATTATTGGTAAAACTCTCAAAAGTGCACGAACCATTTTATATAAAATGATAGGTATACTCCTAAGGTCGATCTAAGGAAAGAATATATGTAATTTTTAATTTATTATTCAAAATCTTAAAAATGAAATTAAATCCTAAACATCTTGTCACGATATTTTGGTTTTTTGTGTGTTCTAATCTAATGAAATAATAAAAATAAAAATAAACATAGATATAGATTCAATAAACAATAATACAAATTTTATCATTCATAACAGTGGAGTATTTAATGATATAATAATTAAGTTAATTATACTTGCTCAGATTATTTAAGTTATTAAAGATATAAATTAATATTTGTTGATTTTCTCATTTTGGTATGAAAGTGTCCTTATGCGAGGTCCAAATTCTTTTGTTTAATATTAACTAACTAATATCCTTAGGCGGGGCCTATTAATTAATTAAATATTAAATTTCAGTTTTATTTATAAGAAAATAGCAAACCATCTAATCACAGCTTTAGGTGGAGTCAAATAATTAGATTTTATTCAAGGTGTCCAAATTAAACCTAAGAATTTAATTTTTCAAGTACTAACTTTCAAGTTTTAAAACTAATACTGAAAATATATCGTCAATATATTTTTGAATAATAGTTCTTATAAAAAAACTTTTGAAATAGAGTTTCATTCTAATTATCGGGTGATTGTACCAATAAATAAAAGAACACTACTCTAAATTAGACCGAATAATTAAATCTTAAAATCTAATTTTTAGATTTAAGTTTGTAATGAAAAATAATATATTTCTCTCTAACATCTTTAATATAAATCTTGAATAAAAAGTAAATCAATTTATTTTATGAAAATGTTTTACCTATTTAATATTTTGTAAGCATAATAACGTTATAATTATATCATATTTACAAATAGCCAACCATGTTAAATTTAATCACACATAAATTAAATATAACATATAAGAATAAAACATAAAAAGATAAATGTAAAGAATCCATTAAAATTATACCTTAATAGAATCCTTACAACAGTTTGATGCTAATTCTATTGTTGGAAAACCTCCGAACAGATTTGCATATCTGTTTATTAAATCAAAAACTAAAAATTTATAAAAACATAACTAGTTATTCTCAAAAAGAGAAGAACTTAAAAACTAAAAACTAAAAAAAATGAAAACTTTTTAAATTAAGCATGTTAATTTTTTTGAAATTAAGCATGGTAACTTTTCACCGCCTTTAATCTAGAACTTACATTGTCCTCAATGTAATAATTATAAATTAAAGATTAAGAGAAAAGAGAAGAAAAGTTACCTATTTCTTGAGAATATGCAAGTAGTGATAGATAACTCACTTCTAAGTGCAAGTCAAATAACTAAGGTATCAAAACACATTTGTACCTAGATTTAACAAACCAACTAACTCCTTTAATCACATATTGTAATTTAAAGATATTTAAAATTTGGAGATAACTTCAACAATTTTTTTATTTTTATTTTATTATAATTTCTAAGTTAAATAACATAATCAATATTAATCAAAAGTGTTCTCAGGAAAGAATAATGAGGCAAAGGCTCTTTAAAAACCATTTTTCTAGACACAACAACGTTTCTAAGAAAGACTAGTGGTACAAAGGCTTCCAAGAATTAGTCTCCTAGACATAACTCCCTTAGATATTTACTTTTCATGCTATTAAAATCTAAATTAATTAAGTTAATAAATTAAATTAAGTCAAAATCAAAGTTAATTTAGTTAATAAATTAAATTAAGTGAAAATTTAAGTTAATTAAGTTAATAGGTTAAGTTAGTGAAAATCTAAGTTAATTAAATTAATAAATTAAGTTAAGTTAAAATCTAAATTATTTAAGTTTATAAATTAAGTAAAATTAAAATCTAAGTTAATTAAATTATTAAAGTAAGTTACGTTAAAAATATACGTTAATTAAGTTAATAAATTAAATTTTTCTAAATAAAATAAAAGTAATTAAAAGAAAATTAAAATTTAAAATTTAAAAAAGTAAAAAAGTAAAAAAATTAAAAATTAAATGAAAATTAAGACTTAAAACAATTATAAAAAATAAATTAAAAACATAAAGAAAATTAAAAATTAAAAAATTAAAATAAAATAAAATAAAATAAATAATAATTAAAAATAAAATGAAAATTAAGACTTAAAACAATTATAAAAAAATAAATTAAAAACATAAAGAAAATTAAAAATTAAAAAATTAAAATAAAATAAAATTAAATTAAATAAATAATAATTAAAAATTAAATGAAAATTAAAAGTTATATGTTTTTTTAAAAGAAAATATTTATATAAAATATATAGTTTTTTGTATTTTTTTATTTTTAAATATCAAATCTTAAATTAATTGTTTTTTAATTTTAAATTTTAAATTTTAACTCTTAATTTTAAATTAATATTTTTTTGTTTTACTATTGAAGAAGAGTTTTTTATTTTTTGAATTTTAAATTATAAATCTTTACTTTAAATTTTAAATTTAAATATTTTTGTTTACTGATCAAGATAAGTAACTAATGTTTTTTTATTGAAATTTTGATTTTAATTTATATCTCAAATTTAAATTCTAAATTTAATTTTTTTTACTGATCAAGATAAGTAACTAATGTTGCACGCGTTTCTCGGCACAATTGTGCAAAGGTTTGTAGAGCTCATTCAATGTCATCTTCTTTTCACGCATATGATAGTGCACGATAAAATCCTTGTAGGAATATAGAAGAGACCTAACAATGATATCCTCAGCAATGTCCTCGAGTATTGAAGAATTCAATTTCTCCAATTTCTCTAGATAACCTTGTACTTTGAGAAAGTGCATTGAGACTAATTCACTCTTCATTATCTTACACCTTGTGAGTACGATGATGGTATTATAATGCTCCTTGCTAGCACTATCAGTAAACATCTTTTCTAGTTATGCCACAATTTCCTTGGTTGGAGTATTAAGGAACTTTCTTTGCAACTAATCGCCAATACTAGTCAAGATTAGTGTTTGCACAACTCGCTCCTGATTTTTCCATTTCTTTTATTCCACCTTTTCTGCATGAGTTGGCTTGTCATTCTTTTTCTCTTTTGGGCAACTGTCATCCAAAATGTGTGTGAGAGATCCTCTAAGCATAACACGATGTTCAATTTGAGGATCAAATCAGAATAGTTTGACCCATCATTAGCAAAGGGGTGTTTTTTGACCATAGAACGTAGAAAATTAGGAAGTGTAGTCATAATTACAAAATTCATTTAGGGATATGTCAGTGTTCATGTATTTAAAATTTGTACTAACAAAAATTAAAGTTTGTCCATTTTGTTAGTCACACAAGACCTTTTTCAAATAAATAGACTCATCTAAAATTTTTGTTTAGGTAAGTATCATTTATCAATCATAACCTTTAAGTAAAACTTAAATTTATAACTCTTGTCATTTTCATTAAGAAAGAATAATCCAATTTCTTAATAAAACTCTCTTTCCCAAAACCCAAGCCTAGATCTTGGTGATTTGTATAAGAAAACTCATTTTATTGGTCAACAAGTACGAATAAGTCATTCCAGACATAATGAGTAAGAAGATGTGCCACACACAACTCCCACTCACTTATGGCTTAAGAACGAATTCATGCAAGGTTCATAATTTCTAGTAATTCAGATCACACTCATGATTATTCCTACTTACTAGCTGAAAGTGGATAAAATGAGAAGGAAAGATACTCTTAAATTTTTCATAGACATAACAAATATATGATGACTTTGATAATTTTGTTAATTTTGGTAGGTCATGTATTTATACAATAATACCTTATCCTAACCATTAAAATTATCTCATATATTATTAAGCTTCGTGGGTTGTATGGCTCCCGCTTGCATTCTTGTAGCTCTATCAATCACCTTCATAAAAGATACAATTCTAAGCTACAAGCACCCACGCAATTCTTATTCTATCTTCAGAACTATGCTAAAATAAAATGAAAATTATATTTATAATCACCAAATCTTAAATCCTATATGGCATGAAAGCCATGAATTAATACATGAATGACAACATAACATCTTTGATATAATGTAATTATTCTAATTAATTTTTAGTGGCACCTTAGGCCGCATTAAAAACATTAATACACATTATTCATTACAACATATAAGGCATTGATAATCTTGAGCCCTACTAACCCACAATCCTCCTGCATAGCAAAATTAGTACACATATGCAATCTCGCTGCACTATTCAATCTTATTTAGTTAATCCTATATTTCTCAAGTTCTCAATCCATCTAAATCATTTTAAATCCCAAAAATGATTTCTATTTCTAATATTCATATATCCTATTTCAATTTTTTTTGAAACTTATATGAAACTTTTAGAAAACATAAAATTATTTCTTAATTATCATTATGTCTAATTAAAATTAGCATTCACATAGGTAAAACTAATCTTACTACTTATCACTTTTAACATATTTGGATGAGCTCTTTTTACAATAGATTTTACAAAAACAATCCCTTTTTGCAAAAAAATAATTTTTATTGTGGTGGGACCAAGAATTGGCTCACTGTCCAGTTTTTGCCTATTGTGAACCAGTCATTATTTTCTATGCCTAAGAGTATGTGTTTGAATAAAAATTCAAGCCATATATTTATGAAAACTAGACGTTAACACCTTTTTGGATATATAAAGAAATCATGAAAATATTCAATAGTTTGTGAGAAAATTACATTTGAATTGATGGTTCTAGTATTGGAAACCTGATTGTAGTACTTCTGTAATTTTAATTTTCACACAAAATCCGTAATATTTTTCTATTGCAAAATATAGATTTTCAAGAACTAGACTTCATTATATTTCCAATGATAAGTGGCTCACAAAAATCCATTCATTCAAACTCATGTTATGCTATTTTGAATCTCAGCAAAATAGAAAACTGGGTACAGTAATTTCCAAAACTGTAACTGTTTTTTTCATTTTTGATTTACCTTAATAAAAAAGGCTAAACTCCCTGTTTTATTTTAAAATCTTAGTCCACACATCATAAACTAATGTATAAATTTTTAGATCCATAAAAATCGTGATTCAAAAATTAATAAAGTGACTAAATTCCCTAAAGACCCAAAATGACAGATTTATGAACCATGAACTTGAGAGATAGGTAACCAAACATTTAAGCACTTGCACAAATTAAATAGTCTAATTGTTACAAAATCAAGCCATATCTCTAATACCACTATTGGGATTTCATGTGTATGCCTATATGGTGAGAATTTAAAATTTTTCTATCACTACTTGGCTCAATACACAAAAGATCTTATTTGTATGACAATTGCAAGCAAGATTTTCTCTTAACAATTTCAACAAAAACCTAATGTGCACTAAATAAAATAAACAAATCTCATCTACCTTATTGCTAGAGATGAAGAAGATTATCTTTACCTAAAGAGATTGTCAAATCTCTTGAGTAGAGGAAAATCGATTTTCCTTGTTGATCTCTTGGAAACCACCTCTTTTTTGAGAGCACCTCTTGGTTCACCTTGAACCTAAACAACAAACTACCACACCTCTTAGATAGATGGATGTAGAGTTAAAGACTTAAATCTAACCACCTAGTAAGAAGAGACAAGAGAAGAGATTTTCGGCCTAGGGTTGAACCACCTAGGTTTTAACCTTGAGCAAGCCTTTCCAAGTTTTGGCCTAGGAGAAGGAAAAACGTGGCTGCTAAATAATGCATATTTTAGCTAGGGTTAGAGGGTGAAAATTAGATGATATTTTCCTTAATTATGCCTCCTTAAATAGACAAGGGTTAGGGCAACACTTTGTGTAAGGTTTGGATCAATTACATAAATGCCATTAGCCTTGTTTAACCATCTCATGCTTTCTTTAATCTCAACTTGTGATTGGTTTAATAAATTAATTTATGAACAAACAATATTATTCATATTACTCTATTATTCTTATAATGCATTCAAACATTATACCAAATAATATTTGCATAACTTCAAAAATTTATTTATGGTTTAAGCATGTTATATTATGACATTTTATTTTAACATTTCATCTCATGTATTTTATCTTATACATCATTATGAAATGTAAAATACTCATTGTTTCTTTTCAATTGGTGTGACCATATAGAGGATCTATATCATCTTGGCAATAATATAAAACTTTATATTATTGACTATAAGAGGTTCTATCATTATATTATAGTTTTCCAAATGACATATTAATTATTTACTCGATCCACTAATTTTGTGTCTATTCTTGTCACATGATATTATGAATAATATGCAAAATAGGATCATGTCACTTTTGCATTATATTCGTTTTCTTGGTTTCTCAAGTGAATTATAATTATAACTACATCAGTTATATTGTATGCGATATAATTCCACTTTACCAAGGGGCCGAGTAATATCATAACTCAAAATCGAGGGACAATGATAATATTAACATATAGATTTCTCCCACACAGGTTGTACACAACGAACTACTATTTTATTTCAATCATAAGATAGTATTTAAATAACAATCACATTATATACTTCTATGTGGAAAACCTACACATCTCATATCTAAAATTCTAAAGACACAATGAAAGCATTAATGATACAAAACACAATCTATATAATGTCCCATCTAGTTAGGTCATGTTCAATATATAAAATACACATTTTATATACTATGTCATTAAATGATAATCACTTATCAACATTTATAGAACTACAATGTACTTTTAATCAACATGACAATCTTTCACGGTAATTAATGTTCCTCCTTAATTACTACAATTGTGAACATATTTAGGATTGCATGTTTCTCATTTTAAGAGTTCTATGGTTCAAGACCAAGTGCATCTTCTTGAACATCTCCAAAATATAACATGTTAATCTCAAGGAACAAGAATACATAATATTCAAAATCATGAATAATACATAAATCTTTATAAAAAATAACTTTTAAAACACACATCTTTCAAGGTTCAAAGTGTAACACCTACCTATCATATCTGATCAAAGTTTCGATCCGTTGAACTTTATTTTGGTATCAAAATTAGATTTAAAATCTATTTTAATTTTTATTCATGTGGAGGATTATTAGAAATTTTTTAACAAAAATTAATTTTTAGTTTCATTTAGTTTTCAATTTCAGTTTTTTTTCTCCGTTATTCTCTTCCGTTTTAGTTGATCAAATAGCATTTTTAGTTTTTTTTTTCTTTCCTCATCCGTTTATTAAAACAATTCTTTAATTTTAATCATGTTTCGCTTGTTTGGGCTTTTGCTTTAAACTCTTCTCTGATGCTCTTTATAGAAAAAAGAAAAGACAAAAGGAGAGATAGATGGCTGAAGAAAAAAAAAACAAAGAAAGAAGAAAAGAAGAGAAGAAAAAAAATTCAAAGCTGTGCGGAAGAAGAAAATGAAGGAAATTTTATTTTATTTTTTTAATCTAGAGTTAGGATTTTTTAATAGAGTTCAGATATTTATAAATTCGTTGAATAATAAACTGTGGTATAAGTTTATTATTATGTAATCGTTGTATTCTGAGAGATAAGATTTTGATATTTTCATACACTTCATACACTCATGATAACGGAAAAATTATCTTAAAAACAATATGTGATACACATACTTCGATTATTATTTTTTCTTTTTTCATATTTAAATTTTGTATATATATTTTTAATTTTAATAAAATAATTTTATCCTTAAAATTATTTATTCGTGTATTATTTCCTACAAACACATAATCTGCGTTTTGACTAGCAGATTGATCTTGTACTTGACCAGCCATACAATTTTGTGACATCCCAATCTAACTATACAATTTTAGAACATTGTAGAAAAAACTCTAGTATATATATAGCTAAAACCTTCCATTTTCAATTTGCGAATGAGTTCGATCAGGAATTATGTTTTAACAATTATATGTAAAAAACCGTAACAACAAAGACATTACAATTAGAAAGAGGATTTCTAAATAAATAAATAAATGGAAGATTCTGTTATTGTACGTAATCTATCATTATTTTGATGCATATTTTAACTTATTTAACAAAAGTGCTCAGTATTTTTCATAGATAATAATCCTAATTTGGTAAAATTTAACGTGCGTGAGAAGTAATTTCTTGAACTATCAAAGTTATACGAGTTAATTGGAAGAGATATTAGTTTCACTTTTAACACAATCGGTACAAAAACATAGTTTTTTATTTTATTTTAAATATGTTGTTTTTCTTTAAAAAAATGTATAAAAAATTACCGATTTTTTTGGTGAAGAATGTATGTATTTTTATGGTGTAAAAAAATAATATATATATTTTTTAAAAGAGTTAAAAATAAAAACATATAATTAAGTAGATTATATATATACATTATATCTAAAAAATAGAGATATAATTGTCAAAACAAAACAAAAATTATAATTTAAGACGATTATATTTATTATTTTTATTTAAAGTGATCTCACATGTATAAAAATATATAAATAAAATGTTGATATTAGAATAAAATTAGTGAGAGAGACCTTCCATCGGGAGCAATAGCTCATTTTTAGCTTAGTCTAGAATAATTTATCTAGTAGCAATCTCATATGCTAAATGGATTATCTTAATCCCCTTTTTGCATTTGGATGGGAGTTGCTTTTGAAACGAAATGAGGTAAGACGATTCAACCGATGTAGGTCAAATTAGGTTTCTTGTAGTAATATATATTGAAGTTTTTGTCTTTTTAGTTAAATATTGTTGGAAATGAATTTAAATAAAAAAAATCATTATTAAAATTATCTTTTCCAATATACATGACCGTTATTTATCCACCTAAATATGATTATTATTTTCATAATTATGTTTTGTGACCGTTATTTTCATAATTATGTGACCGTTATTTTTATAATTATATGATTGTTATACATATTTTTTCAATTATAAATAAAGGGCAATAGACCTCAGTTTTAGAACACAACTCAATAACTCAAAAACTATTCTTGGTAGCAAACTAAAGAAAAATATACAAAATTATTTTTGAAGTTTTTCAAGCAACATAAATATTTGAGAGGTGTACCATTTCAGACTTCATTAGTGCAATGAAGCTCTGAGACAGGAAAAATAGTTTGGGTTGTTTTATCTTGGGAATGACAAGACTATTTTTGTTTGCACAAATTTGGGAATATCGATAATATTGATCTTACATTTTTTTTCACATACTTTTTCCAACAATTTTAAGACGTTTTCTTATCTACCACATCTACTTGTTACGCCTTTTGATCGGATATTCTACAAACTGAATTTAATCATGCTTAATTAGGATTTGATTCATTAGTTAAGTATTCCTATTATGATCATATCTTAGTTTGAATTGAGTTGATGACTTGCTATGTCATGTCATATTATATTCCTTGCTTCTCAAAAGATTACTTTTTAGTTAGATTAGATGTTTGGATAAGGGATAAAAATCAGTTAATGTAATCATAATTTTTGGTGTTAATTAACCATAAAATGGAGAGAAAAATAACCATACCGAACGACACCAAACAGAGCCTTACTATATGAATGAACAATCACATCGATCGTCTTCCATGGTTGAGGGAACGAAAATCCTTGCGCCATCATCGATGCCTTTCGTCCCCTACTCTCGTCCCATGCTCGTCTGTGAAGACTATGGGAGCAAGGAAACCACATCTACCCTTATTAACTCCTAGGGTCACCATTATCTCGAGCTTAACTGTGGTAACCTCCATCAAAAGGACTGGCAAGATGTCATCAGCGATCTTCATGGCAATACCAAGAAGACTCATTGTACCGATGTGCAGTATGTCCTGATTGGTCCTAATGTGAAGAAAGCTTTTGTGACGATTTTTCTTTATTCGTCATTGCCAATAGCCATATCTCTACCTTATAGGAAGAGTATTGCTTTGTCATCTCCTCTGATAGCAACCATTGTGGTGGCTATGTCGCATAAGCAATCGTTCGTTGGGATGATGGGTTTTTAGGAGGAATTACTCAGTGATGGCAACTGCAGCTGCATCAGTCAATCTGGAGGAGGATGTGGAAGAAAAGAGAAGTTTTTTGTAATGAATTCAATTATTGGGATTCATTTGAATCAGAAAGAGCTCTATGTCTGCTTATGCTTGATTAAAGAATTGATTTTGACGAATCTTAAAGATCCTATTTTGATTTCAAAACTAGGGTACATTCAAATACAGATCCAAAACTTAGAAGGTGCAAAGACGATGATCTGGGAATTTGCTTCCCTGCTCCAACATACACCAGTATACGTTAGCTTAGACACCTCAAACACAAATTCCTTCGTCTCACCTACCATAATTGATTTATGGAACAGATTTTAGGTTTCGGGTAGGGGTGGAGGTGAGAGCAGAGGTTATGAAACTGGTGAACCAATTGGAGGTGGCAAATCTAATAGCTGTCTCAATCGAGGCACATGAGCTACTTGATGGCAACTGGGTTTTGCTGTAAGTTTGATAATGATAGTTTCTTCTACAATAGGAATTGAAGAATGAACATGTTTATATACTTGCTTACCTGTATATATCTTGGTTTAGTTTAATCAAGAATCAAGAATGATAATGAGTTGTTGAAAGAAACTCAATTTCAGAATCTAGCGAGCAGAAACAAAGCATCGATGTACCTAGTGGCTAAGGACTATGTTTCGAAAGTTAAAGAGTATAATGATTACATTGAGAGAGATAATTGTGATGTGTTGGCCATAAATAACAAAGCTCTTTGCTTGATGTATTTGAGGGATTTGTCTAATTCAATTAAGGTTTTGGAAAATGCGTTTGAAAGAGTATCTATTATGGCTTTGAATGAGACCCTTGTGGTGAACTTGTGTAGCATGTATGGATTGGATTATGTTAATGATGAACGAAAACCAGCATCGCCGATTCTTGCCAATACTTTGGTTTTAATATTTATAAAACTCTCGCAAGTGCACGAATCATTCCGAATAAAATGATAAGTATACTCCCAAGGTCGATCTAAGGAAGGAATGTATGTGGTTTTTAATTTATTATTCAAACTTTTAAAAACGAAATTAAATCCTAAACATCCTGTCACGATATTTTGGGGTTTTTTTGTTTTTAATCTAATAACATAAAATTAAACATAGATTCAATAAACATTCATGCAAATTTTATCTTTTATAAATAGTGGAGTATTTATGGATATAATAACTAAGTTAATTATGCTTGCTCATATTATTTAGGTTATTAAAGATATGAATTGATATTTATTGATTCTCCCTTTTTTGTATGAATACCACCTTTGGTGGGGTTAGATATTCTTTGTTAACTAAACAAATCAATTAACACCTATGGGTGGGGTTGATAACTAATTTGGTTAATTAAATTAATTCCTTTTTCTAAGAGATTGAAAATGAACCATTTAAATGCCACATTTGGTGTGGTTAGACAGTTTAAACTTTATTCAAGGTGTCCAAATTAAACCTAAGAATTTAGTTATCCGAGTACTAACTTTCAAGTTTTAAAACTACTACTGAAAACATGTTGTCAATACATTTTCAAATAATAATTCTTATAAAAACTTTTGAAATAGAGCTTCACTCTAACTACCGGGCGATTGTACCAACAAATAAAAGAGCACTACTCTAAATCAGACCGGATAACTAAACCTTAAAATCTAATTCTCAGATTTAAGTTTGTAATGAAAAATAATATATTTCTCTCTAACATTCTTAATATAAAATCTTGAATAAAAATAAAATCAATTCATTTTAGAGATTTTTACCTATTTAATATTTCGCAAGCACAACAACGTTATTATTATATCATTTTTACAAGCACTAGCACGCTTAAATTTAATCACAGACAAATTAAATATAACATGTAAGAATATAGCATAAAAAATAACTGTAAAGAAAATGAAATCCTTACAGTACTTCGATGCCATTCCCGTTGCTAGAAAACCTCCAAACGGAATTTGCACTCCCATTTATTGAATCAAAAAGCTAATAAATTACAAAAACAACATAACTAGTTCTTCCTAAAGAGGGAAGAACTCTAAAACTAAGAGAAACTAGCTAAGACATAAGAAAAACTAGCTAAAACATAAGAAAACCTAAAAAAACCTAAAAACTAAGAAATGGAGAGAAAGAGAGAAGAGAGAGGTGTGTTTTGAGGTGTGTTTTGAAGTGAAGGGAAGGGGGGTATTTATAGGTGAGGATGGAGAGAAAAAATGAGTAAAAAATGTTAAAAAATGAAAAAACGTGTAATGGACATGGTGAGGTCATCAATGACGTCAGCATGACGTCATGGGGGCGGATGCAAGTGAAAAATGGGGCAAAAACGTATTGGGCGCGCGGAGGGGTGCTTGAAGTCTTCGCGCTTGCATGCGTATGATTGGCAATGGGCGCGATTTCCGTCTTTTTGACATTTTTGACCTTTTCGACCCATTTTGTCCAATTTTTCCATGTTTGTTGACATTTTCCCACTTATTTATTAATATATTTGTGATGTATTGCTTCAAGTATTCCTCTTTGAGTCTTTAAATTGCATTTTAAGCCAAAATACCTGAAAAATAATAAAAATACCCGTGATTTCGAAAAAGACAAATTTATATAAATATATGATAAAACATATAAATATATATATTTTTAATCAATTAATGAGCATAAAATCATGATAATTTTAGTGCTTTTTGAGCACTCATCAGTTAATCATATTGATATTAAAAGGACTTTGATTAATTAGATTGCTAGAGTTACTCTCAATGATTTTGATTCATCTTTTACTTGGATTTGAGGTATAATGTAATGACCGGTGGATTTGAAGATGGGTGTATGGGTATTAATCAATCATCAGAGAGCAATATAACAAGGGATTTGGATTTCGAGGCCTCACTTGAGAATGTGGTGGCTTTGTCTATGTTGCCAAAGAAAGTAGGTGATTTACTAAGGAAATGTGGGATGCATTTCAAAAGAAGTATGGCACTATGAAAGTTCAATCACATGAACTGCATAAGATAACATATGAAATAACTTTTGAAGGTATGAATTTAGATGAATAATTTCAAGTTGCTATTATTATAGATAAATTACCCCATTCATAAAAAGATTTCAAAGTGATAAATGTACTGAATATGATTACAATATTTTAATTTTTTTTATTAAACTCATGGAATCATACATGAAAAAAATGCACTTGATTCTTTTGAAATAAATGACAAAGCTGAAAATATATATATATATATATATATATATATATATATATATATATATAGAACTTTTATTGAATTAGTTATTGCAATTTTATTAAACTCTAATGCACTTCCTATTAAAATTTTATTAACTGTTTGCTATATGCTAAATAAAGTGCCTAAATTTACTAGTAAAATTTCATCATCTGAAATTTTGAAAAATAAGAAATTTTATTAACTTATTTTAAAACTTAAGGTTATTTAGTCTATGTTAGGATCCCTAATCCTAACATAAATAAACTTGCTAGTAGAGCATATGAATGTGTATTCATAGTTTATGCTGTGAAAAATAAAGCTTATAAATTCTATGACTTAAATGATCATGTAGTTATAAAATCAAATGATGCTCATAACATAAGTTTTCTTTAAATTGAAGAATAGTGTGGGCTCATTTTCTAGTAGTTTACCCATAACTAGAACTAGTGGACAAAATGAATAATTAAACACTAAAACCAGGAGAAGTAAAGGAGCTCGAACCTCTAAGGATTTTGGGTATGCTTTTTATGCTTATACCTTAGAGGAAGTCATCTTTAGATGACAAATTATGGGAAGAAGCCATAAATGACGAAATGGACTCTTTTGAGTATAATAGAACTTGGCATTTAGTTGACTTATCTCCTGATTGCAAAACCATAGGATGTAAATAGATAGTAAAGAAGAGGTTAAAACCCGATGGTACTATTGAAAAGTACAAAACTCATCTTGTAGCCAAAGGGTATAGGCAAAGAGAAAATATAGATTTTCTTGATACCTTTTCATCAATCACACAAATAACTTCCATACGTGTGTTTTTTTCTCTTGGTGCTATCCATGATTTAGTAGTTCACCAAATTGATGTTAAAACTGCCTTCTTAAATGGTGACTTAGAAGAAGAGATTTATATGGATCAACCTGAGGGTGTGGTTGCCTCAGGTTAAGAAAATAAAGTTTGTAAACTAGATAAATCTCTTTATGGTCTAAAACAAGCAACTAAGTAAGAGCATGAAAAATTTGATAATCTAGTTATCTCACATGGATTCAAAATTAATGAAAGTGACAAATGCATTCATTATAAATCAGAAAATGATATTTGTACTATTATATGTTTATATGTGGATGACATGATTATTTTTGGGTCAAATATTCATGTTAATGTAAAATTTTTTGTGTGTGCTAACTTTGATATGAAAGACCTCGGAGAAGCGAGTGTAATCCTTGGTATAAAGACTACTAGGTTTGAAAGGGGACTTTCTCTAGATCAATCTTAGAGAAATATAATTACCATAGCTGCATACTTGCATGTACTCCTTATGATCCTATTGTAAAGTTGTTCAAGAACATCGGAGACGGTGTTAGACAAACTGAGTATGCGAGTTCATAGTTACATTATCCCTTAACTTAGCTTATTTTATAAAGAGAAAATTGTTTATATACATTATAGAAACTTTGTTTATTTATATCCTTTTATGACTTTAATGCATGGTTTGCTACCACATTGTAGAAGCTCAAGCTGGCATTCTAAACAACATTCGAGATCAATTATCTGAGAATGAATATTGAAGGTGATGCCAAAATGTCAATAAGACTTTCATGCAATCGAAATATGAGACTTTCATTGGTGTCTAATTATGTAAAGAACACCGGTTTTAAGGCATGTGCTCATTTTATATTTTTTATGCAACTCAAATTCACATATTTGTATGGTAAATTAGAGTTAAATTAATTAATATATTATTATTTTAAATGCTTTACGTTATTAAAATATTTCTTTTTTGTTAGAAACTCAGGTCTAACTTAATCTAATAAGATCTCATTGAGATAAAGGTTGCTCAAGCTTATAAGCAACACTGTTACCGAACTTCTGGTTGATGTGGGACTGAAGGAAACTTAACAGCCCCATCCACATGGATAGAGGTGGTCTCACAAAGCCACAGTGAGATTGTTAAGGACAAAGCCCAAGTCACCGATCAAGCTAGGCCCAGCTCTGATACCATGTTAAAAACCCAGGCCTAACTCAACCCAATAAGATCTCATTGAGTTAAGGGTTGCACATGCTTATAAGCAGCATTGCTGCCATACTTCTAACCGATGTGAGACAAAGATACTTAATAGCCCCCTTCCACACGGCGGACATAGGTGGACATAAGCGCCATAGTGAGATTGTGGTAGAGCCCAGGGTCCAAGCATATAGAGACCAAGAACAGAGCTCTGATACCATGTTAGAAACCTAGGCCTAACTCAACCTAATAAGATCTCATTGAATTAAGGAGTGTCTAGACTTATAAGCGAAAACATGGTTTTATGCCTAGTCGATGTGAGACTTAATGAATCTTAATAGCCCTCTCCACACGGACAGAGGTGGTCTTAGTTATGAGTCACAGTAAGACTGTTAAGGAACACCCAAATCACCATAACAGACGCACAAATCAGGTCAATAGTCTCGGATACTATATATGTTAGAAACCCAGACCTAACTTAACCCAATAAAATCCCATTGAATTACGGGTTGTTCAAGCTTATAAGCAACACTGCTACCGAACTCCTGACTTATGTGAGATCGAAGGAAATTTAATAGTTTTAATACACAATTTAAGTATTAGTAGTTAGCTAAGAATTTTTAAAAAGATATTTTAATATTCTCATTTTTCTAAACGTTTCACCCGAAATTAACCTCCAATTTTCTAAAAAAAAAACTATTGGTTCCTAGGAGTCTCTAAAATCAATGATGCATCATATCGAGAAGTATCAAAATTTAATACTACATGAATTGTTTTACTACATTTTTCATTATTATTTTGAAAATTAAATTTCATTAGAATTAGAAAATCGACTATTTTTCAAAATAACGTAGAGCTAATTTTGTTTTTGGTCCATATAGACCTAAAATTGTTTGGCTTAAAAACAATGAATAAAAGTAGCGTGATTGAATTTTTAGAAAGTGAAGAGAAAATAAAAGACAAACAAGTACGAAGATTTAGAAAAAAAAAAGTGAAAATTAAAATGAGAATATAAAAATTTCTGTTCATAGCTATGTTTGACGTGATGTTAATTATATTTTATGTGTTGTAATATATGAAATAATTTTTAAAAATATTCAAAATATTTAAATCATTGTAATTATATCTAAAATATAAAAGTATATAAAAATAATCAGATATTAACTGCTCTTAAATTTTTAACACAATTAAGTCAAGTTTTTTTTTTGGTTATAGTCTCACTAAACAATTTTTTTAACATAATTAAGTAAAGTGTTTTTATTTTGTTGAGAACATAACATAGTCTCTCTAAACAAAATTAGACGATCAATAACTCAAGTAAAGCTATGAATAACCCATTTTTGAAGGAGATGAAAAGGAGGTCGGAATGGTTGAAATGTTATTTTTCTGTTTTTTTTTTGTTTTACATTTGAAATTATAATTCTGTCATCAACAAAATCACTTATAATGCAAGTGCTTCGTTTATGTTAGAAAGTTTGATATTATTTATTATATATATTTTTTCATAATTCATATCTTTTTAATATAATTTCAATAAATTAAACGTTTTAAATATTTTTAAAAATTATATTATTTGACCGAATTTGACTTTGCCTGCCATAGTTTTATTTGGTTCGCTCATATAAACTCTCTTGAGAAAATATTTTCTTTCAAATAGACGAGGAAATATGAAAATACAAATAATAATAATAAGTTGGTTATATTAAACAATATATATGAAAAGTAAATTAAGTTGAGCATTAATGTGGAACAGAAATGTTGGAATGGAAAGGAGGAGATGAAGCAACTTAATAAAAATTTGAGAAGTTAAATGATTTGAAGATAATTATTCCTAAAAATACTCATTTATGAATATTTATTTCTCATTAAATAATATATATATATAAGTTTTTTTTATAAAGAAATGTGATTTAGGGTTACACCCGATTGTAATTTTTTTTTATCTATTGCTATGTTTGTTGGCGAGTATTTTAAACATTTGTTTTCGTAGTGTTATGAAGTGCTTTGGTGGTGGATTTATCCATCCATTAAATTAAGAGCATTTTAGGTTTTTATTATTTTAAAGACAAAAGTTCTTTTTTAAGAAATAGATACTACTACTTTTTTTTAATGAAAAAAAAATATTATTTTAATCCATCATCAAATATCACATTTTGTTGAAGAAGAAAAAAATCACATATTTAAAGGTAATTTAATCTATTTTTGATTTTTTTATAGATAAAATACTTTATTAAAATCATAAAATTAATATTTATAAAATTTATGATGATAAAAATAACATATTTTAATATTAAATTATCTTTGTTAACATAAGATAAGAGTTATTATTATTACGAGTTTTAATGTATTATTTCTAATAATTTTTAAAATACTTTTTATAAGTCTAATATGGATAATAAATATAAGTGATTTTAATATTATTTTATTATTATTAGATAAATTTATCCTTAATATATTAGTATTGTAAAAATAATATTTATATTATAATATCTATCTAACATTTAGTAGTTGTAAGTTTAACAAATGGATTTAACATTTTAAAAATAAACGCATCCTGTTTTATAATATTTTTCAAAGGTAATAAGCAATAGCCGTTTAATAAAATTAATGAAAAGGCTTTAGCTATTTTCACGATTTCATAATTTCATATTTACTAATAAATACAAAGCGTTTCTCAAAAATGGAAATTTCAAGAAAAAGTAAGTTAATATGGTAAAAGTAAAACCATTAGCACTTAATGCATGCCATGATGAACCATTAGTATTATTTTTTTAAAAAAAATAAATATTTAATAAAAAAATTTAAAAACTATATTTTAAAAATAATAAATAATATCTCTCGGTTTAAAACCTTTCATATCAGATAACAAGATTCGACGAGTAGTACTTAAAAAAAAAAAAAAAACCTGCTTTAAAATGTAAATCAAGCGATTACGTTATTCTCTCAACAAAATATTTAATGTGTTAGTGTGCCTTTTTTACTATATTTTATTTTATTTGATAATGCACTCTCAATAAATAGTTAAATAAATATTTATTGAAACCACCGTCAAAACTACTCCTTATGTTCTTTTGTTCCTCCCCTTCTCCCTTCTGAATCTTTCTCCGAGCGCGAAAGCTCTTACTGCAAGGAGTCATACTCGCCGCCTTTTCGATTTATTTTCAGTTTGGTTTATGAGGTAATCGATATCTTTCTCGTTTTCTCTTTGTAGACATGCGATTTGATTTATATTCAGATTTGCCTTTTTTTGTTTTTCAGTCACAGATCTGTTTCTTTACAATATCAGTTTCTTCTCAATACGGGTCAAAGCTAGTATTTTTTCTTTATGGGGGTCTTGGATTTTATTTGTGGATTTTGTTTAATTTTTTTTTTGGGTTTTCTATTGAATTGCTCGATCTTGTGTGTTTTTGTCGGTGCTTCTTTTCTGCTTGACTTAGTTGGTCGAGGAAATGGGTTTTCTTCATTGTTTGGGATTTTTCTGTATAAAAAGGAAAGAGATTTGTACAACTGCAGAGTTAATTTATGGTTTTTCAATTGCGATCAATCTTTTACGAAAACGCATATTTCTTTAGATTTCGGCTACATTAAATTTTTCTCTAGGTTGAATTTTCTTTTAGGCATTTATCCTCGTTTCATGCACTTTGTTCCCTTTTTGGTATCTTTTTTGTTGGACTGAATATTTTAGATAAAACTAGAGCATAGCTGTTAAGTAATTAGATTGGAACTTTTTGTATTTTGATCTGAACTTTAATTTTTTTCTACGTGCAGCTCGAAGGAGAAACCCACTCTCGGGTAAGTTCTGTTTTTAATCGCTAAGCTATTTTTTACTTTTTCTTTTTTCTTTTGGGTCATTGTACAACCCTACTGCAGGGGGGATGTGTTTTTTCTACTTTTCTTTGTGATGGTGTTCATAAAAAGTACATAAAGAAAATTAACTTTCCCTGTCGAGACTTCTCGATGGGAATAAAGAATAATAGATAAATTATGATATTTATGAGAGTTTAGGTATTGTTAGAATTTTATATTTAAATCTCTTTTAGATTAAAGTGTCGGTCAAGTCACATTAAGCATCAGTGCGGTTAGTTTTGGTTCACCTTTTATTAAATGATTTACAAAGTATAAATAATATTATTTTAATAATTTTTCTAATAAAATATTATTCTTTATATCAAATGATTAAATTTCGAATATTTAAAAATGTTAAAATGACAATTAATATAATTTTTTTATTATTATCACTATTTTTATTTTTAAAAATAAAAATATGTATTTAAATAATTTTATGTTAGAATACTACTATTATTAAATTTTTCTTAAAATATTATTCTTCAGGACTTTTAAGTCCCCTCTGCTAATCTTTTAATATTTAGCATTTAGCAAATAGTAATATGTATTTGAATTTCAAGTTAGGATTTTGACTTATATTTTATCAGCTGTTTTCAAAATAGTTAGTTGAAAGGCAGACTTGAATTATGGATGATATTATATTTTCCCCCTATTATCCTTCTATTCTTACCTTAAATTTATTTATTTCCTCCTTTTTCCAATTCTCCTCCATTCCTGTTACACATCACTTGGGTATTCTTTGTTATTAAAAAGTAATCATGTCTAGTAAATGATATTCACAAGTATCCGTAGAGGGAAACCAAACCTAAATAATGTATTACATGACTACTTCCTTATCATCACCCTTATCATTATCAGTATTAATTTGTAACATACCTGACTGTTTTCATTTTCTACTCATCTATTTTAACAGTGGAACGCGGATTAAGACCCGCAAACGGAATATTGCTGCGCCACTGGACCCTGCAGCTTTTTCGGATGCAGTGGTCCAGATTTATCTGGATAATTCTGGTGATCTGGTATATGAGTCTTGGCAGCTATATTAAATGTTTTTATGCTGATACCTTGTTGACATTATGAGGCTTCATGTAGGAACTTGTTGCCAAGAGCCTAGAGTCTTCAAACCTTAACTTCTCAAGATACGGTGACACCTTTTTTGAGGCAAGTCTCTTTGACATTTTCTCTAAGAAATAATTTTTGGCTGTCTTATGTGAACAGTCTGTTCATTTCATTTGGTTTGTCAGCTATGTCTGTTTATGTTGCATTTTTTTGCAGGTTGTTTTCACAGGGGGCCGTACGCAGCCTGGAACTACAAAACCTGATGAAGGGGATCGACACCCCTATTCTATACTAGATTACGAGCCTACACGTGAAGTCATTTTACCATCCGTAATCTATATACAGAAAATTTTGAGGCGGAGGCCATTTCTCATAAAAAATCTTGAAAATGTCATGCAAAAATTCCTTCAATCATTGGAGCTTTTTGAGGAAAATGAAAGAAAGAAGCTGGCAATTTTCACAGCACTTGCCTTCTCTCAGAAACTCTCAGGTCTTCCTCCAGAGACCGTATTCCAGCCATTGCTCAAGGACAATCTTGTTGCCAAAGGGCTAGTTCTTTCATTTATAACTAGCTTCTTCAAGGAGTATCTGGTTGATAATAGTCTTGATGATTTGATTGCAATTTTGAAGCGGGGTAAAGTGGAGGAGAATCTTCTAGAATTCTTTCCATCTACAAAACGATCTGCTGAATCTTTCTCCGAGCATTTCACGTGAGTTCTATCAATATTTGCTCATTTTTCTATTGATACAAGGCCATAAAACTATGCTTATCAAGTAAAGGATACTTATTTGACAATTACTACTTAATTTTAGCACTGCTTTGGTGTAACTATGGAGCTTGTCTGTGTCTAAAATGTTGTTTTCAGCAAGGAAGGGCTGGTTGCCTTGGTTGAATACAATGAGAAGAAAACATTTGAGGTAAAGCTTAAGGATATGAAATCTCTCTTGACAACTCAGATAACAGAGGAAACTGATGTTTCTGAAGTCATAGAAACAGTGAAGCAGCGTGTTAAAGATGCCAAATTACCAGACGTTGAGATTGTTCGAATTCTGTGGGATGTTATTATGGATGCTGTTCAATGGTCTGGGAAGAATCAGCAGCAGAATGCTAATGCAGCTCTTCGCCAGGTATAATTTGGAGCCCATTTTTGTCCCATTGCATCGAGTAAAACTTGTGTGTTTAAAATTGTTCACAAACATATTATTGATTATGGTAAAGGTGAAAAAATGGGCACAACTGTTGAACACGTTCTGCACCACGGGGAAGCTTGAGCTGGAACTGATATACAAAGTTCAAATGCAATGCTACGAGGATGCTAAACTGATGAAATTATTTCCTGAAATTGTAAGGTCTCTGTATGACCAGGATGTCCTTGCTGAGGACACCATTCTCCACTGGTTCCGCAAAGGAACAAACCCAAAGGGAAGGTATGTTGTTTTACAGACCCTTTTTTTTTAATTTTATTTCTATAGAACTGTTTTTGACTTATATGTATTGGAATATGTAACAGGCAAACTTTTGTGAAGGCCCTGGAACCTCTTGTGAAGTGGCTGGAAGAGGCCGAAGAAGAATAAAGAATATTGCCAATCATATGCTACTATCTAGTTCAATTTCTGAGATATTATACCTCATAATCAATTCTGTCTCTTTTGGTTTATATTGACGTGTGTACTGGTTGTACGACCTATAACAGATGGTTTCTTTCTTTCAATAATGGAGTTCACAATTTGCCCCCCCCCCCCTCTCTCATTTCTTTGAAAAAGACACCATGGAAAAAGAAGTTATTATTGATGGTTGTTGCAAGTGGAACAAAGTCCACTCGCAGCTCGCAGCAAAAAGCAAAAAGCAATTTACAAACTGTCGAATTCGATTTTTACGCTCAGTATGTTTACGATTAAATTTGTTGGTCTGGATCCTGAGATAGATTAAGTCAGTTATTAAAGGATTTAACTGAAGAAGTTAATAATGATGGTTGTTGCAAGGTGAACAAAGTTCACTCCTAGTAAAAAGCAATTTACAGATTGTTGAATTCAATTTTTGCGTTCATTATGTTCATCATTAAGTTTGCTTTGGATTTTGAAATAGATTAGGTCATTTCTTAGATGATTTAATTGAAGAAAATAAAAAAAGGACGTGAGTTTTGGCTTAGAAAAACATACCTTAAATGGTGAATGAGGTTTGGATTAATGATAATATTGTACTAATTTATTAATATAAAATAATATATTTATGATTTTTTATGTAGGAAGATATAAAATTATAATTTGTTTTTAAAATTTAAATTAAAGGTAATTATCATGTTTACTTTTCCATTTGAATTCAAACCTCATCATTGTGTGTTTATTGTATTCATTTGATTATTTAAAGGTAATGTAAGGTGAAATTTTCTCCGATGGTGAGTGAGTTAGTACCCCACTTCATATATAATCCCCTTTATGGCCACCTTCTTTGGGGTTTTTAAGATTTATTGTGATCCTATCTAAAGATGAGCATTAAAAAAATTTGGAATTTGAAGTTTTGTGTTTTGAGACAAGTGTGGTAACCCATGCTCGGCCAGTTAAGGTTGTTTTGGTTTTGAAAACATTTTTGAAAATAAAAGTGAGATTTTGACGTATATATAAATCAAACATTTATTATTACAATTAAAGATATAAGTAGATAATAAAAATGTTACCTAAGATATCCTTATGATATTAATAATTAATTGGTTATAAGATAAGTAATTAAATAAAATCTTAATATATTTCATATTTATTTTTATATTTATTACAATCATAAAATCTCAATATATAAATAATAATAATTTATAATTAATTAATTATTGTTTGAAATACAACACCATTTTATTTTATCATTATTATGGAACGTACTTAACGATCAAGGTAATTGTCAATTTCGTATTTAACGATCAAGGTAATTGTCAATTCAAACTGAGCAATATTTGATCTTTATTTAACCCCTTAGTTATAATATTGATCTCATAAATCCTATCATTGCTCTACTAAAACCCTAAAATTGAACTATCAATTGTATTAACTCAATTTTCAAATAATTCATTGATATAACCATTATATGCAAGTTGATCATCTACGGTTAGTCCATAGTTAAAATTAGGTGAATGTTTTCGTTTTATCTATCTAATTATCTTATTTCTTTGAATACTCATGATTAATATTGAATAACTATATCTGATCATATCATTAGATTGTGTGCAGTTGAATAGCCACTCAAGTTGTTAAACAAAAGAACTTATATCTAACATTTTAAATAGACAAAATTGATTTCTCTTCTTAAGAGAGAACTTCCTAACCTAACAATATCACATTATGATACAAGATATATTATCCTATGAGTACGAGTATCATTGAGTGTTAGAACAAGTATGTTAAAAAACAATGTAAGAACGATATTACCGATATACTGAAATGTACTATTTGGGTTGAGTTGCAGACTAGGTCACTCTCTTTAAAACGTTTCACAATTCTGTCCAAACTTATGCAAACAAACACAGTCTCGTCGTCCCCAAGATAAAACGGCCCAGAATTTTTATTTTCTGTCTCAGAACTTCACTGCACTAATAAAGATCGAAATGCTACATCTCTAAAGTTTATGTTGCTCGGAAAACTCAAAACAATTTAGTATCTTCTTCTTTTCTTTCTAAGAGTTTTTTTTCTTTTATAAGAGATATTTTCAATTGATATGTATAAACTGAGAGTTGGGATCCTCTATTTATAGGTTTGAAAAAAGGTGTGATATTTATGATAATAACAGTCAAGTCTGGGTCGAAAGAGTAACGACTATTTATGAGTGGAAAAGTAACAGATATTTTTGAGAGGAAAAATAACGGTTATTTTATGAGTGAAAAGATAACGACTATTTTTCTAAGTAAAGAAAAGTAACGATCATTCTCTAAGTAAAGAAAAGTAACGATCATTTTATGAGTAAAAAAATAACGACCATTTTCTCAGTTAAAAAATAATTTTTTAAATTTTTTTTTCCAAAAAGAAAAATGCCACCTCATCTCACACATACACGAACTCAGACTCGGACTCAATTTGGCTCGACATAGCAAGGCCAATCGGTCAGACGGACGAACGATGGTGGTAGTGGCACGCATGCGTGTGTGATATCACATTTTCCTAAGTCTTCTTCCCTTCCACAAAAGTAGGTGCCCAAATCCAATAGTCAATCCTTTTCTATTTATACATCTCCTAAGTGATGTAAAATAGCATTGTGGGATAAGGCACAAATTGACATAATTTGTTTTATAAAAATTCACATTTTCAACAATCCCTCATTAGAATTTTATATAAAAATATTTTTCATTGAGTAATAAATCAATTAAAAATATAAGATTGTGCATAAGCAAAAAGTGTCTATCGACTTGAACCTTTGCATAGTGTTGATGCTTTAGAATATACTATAATAACTCGTAGTTTTGAAATCTATCTCTAACAACATTACACACATAACCTTTTTAAGGTGTAGTTCGAAAAGTCCATGCTTTATGACCATGCAAGTGTATCCCAGTATGGTAAATGCTTTAGTAAATTTTGCCCAAAACTTTTCATAGGAAGCAGTCACACTTCCACATTCACATATGTGAATCTATCAAGAGTTCTCCTGTAGCTATGTACTCCATTCCACATAGAGTATAAAACTCATTAAGAGTTTAATAATTAACTCATCCTTCTCTATCACTTTAGGACTTCATGCTTTTAACAATATAGAATGAGACTTCAAAATAGCATGATTCATCTCATATCACTTTATGACTTGTATTTACCCATTGAAATTATTTCTTGGGATCTCTAGTCTATAAATTGGGTTACCATCACGAGTTACTCTTCATTCTAAGGGCATCAGTTTCATTCCTTTCGAGGTTCTAAAAACCTTCTCTCTCGGTAATCCTTTCGTCAAAGGATCAGCCAAATTTTCATCATAACGTATATGATCCACTCTTACATCTCCTGTAGAGAGAAATTCTCTAATAGTACTATGCTTATGATGTATCTGTTGTCTCTTGCCATATTAGTAATGGTTCTGAATCTTTACAATAGTTGCAGTACTATTGTAGTGGATTAGGACAGTTGGTATCGGTCTTTTCCATAAAGGAATCTCAACTAACAGACTTCTTAACCAGTCTGCTTCTTCACTAGTAGTAGCTAGTGCTATCATTTCAGACTCCATCGTAGATTGAGCCAATATTGTCTATTTCTTAGACTTCTAAGAAAAAGCTCTACCCATAATGCTAAATATATAGCCTCTAGTTGCTTTGGAGTCTTCTGATAGATTGTTTCAATCAACATCACTGTATCCTTCTAGAATAGCGGGAAAATTTTTATAATGTAATCCAAGGTTCATAGTTCTCTTATGGTATCTCATCACCCTTTTAATAGCATTCCAATGCTCTATACTAGGTCTACTAGTAAACCTACATAATAGTCCCACAACATAAGCTATGTCTGGTCTAGTGTAATCAGTAGCATAATGTAAGCTACCAATTATGCTCGCATACTCAAATTATCTAACACCATCTCCGGTGTTCTTGAACAACTTTGCACTAAGATCATAAGGTGTACAAGCAGGTTTGCAGTTAAAGTAATTATATTTCTTTAAGATCTTCTCAATGTAATGAGATTGATCTAGAGAAAGTCTCTTTTTATACCTAGTAATCTTTATACCAAAGATTACATTCAATTCTTTGAGATCTTTCATATCAAAACTAGCACATAACAAAGTTTTCAATTTATTCACAACATAAATATTTGACCCAATAATTTGCATGTCATCCACATATAAACATATAATAGTGCAAATGTCATTATTTGATTTATAATAAATGCATTTATCACTTTCATTTATTTTGAATCCATGTGAGATAACTAGATAATTAAATTTTTTATGACATTGCTTAGGTGCTTGTTTTAAACCATAAAGAGATTTTTCTAGTTTATAAACTTTATTTTCTTGACCTAGGACAACAAAACCTTTAGGTTGGTCCATATAAATTTCTTCTTCTAAGTCACCATTTAAGAAAGTAGTTTTAACATCCATTTGGTGCACTACTAAATCATGGAGAGTAGCAAGAGAGAAAAGTACTCGTATGGAAGTTATTCATGTGACTAGTGAAAAGGTATCAAAGAAACCTACATTTTCCCTTTGCCTATACCCTTTGACTACAAGACGAGCTTTGTACTTTTTAATAGTACTATTGGGTTTTAATTTCTTCTTTAGTATCCATTTACATCCTATGGTTTTACAAGCAGGAGGTAAGTCAACTAAATGCCAAGTTCTATTATACTCAAAAGAGTCAATTTCATCATTTATGGCTTCTTCCCATAAGTTGGCATCTAAAGAAGATAAGGCTTCTTTAAAAGTTTGGGGATCTTCCTCTAAGGTATAAGCATAAAAATCAGACCCAAAATCCTTTAGGGTTCGAGCTCATTTACTTCTCCTAATTTCAGTGTTTAATTCCTTATTTTGTTAACTAGTTCTAGTTATGGGTAAACTACTAGAAGATGAACCCCCCTATTTTTCAATTTAAAGGGAAACTTATGTTTATAGAAGTCAGCATCATTTGATTCTATAACTACATGATCATTTAAGTTATATAATTTATAAGACTTACTATTCACAACATATTCTATGTTAGGATCAGACATTCTAACATAGGCTAAACAACCTCAAGTTTTAAAATAAGTTAAGTTAGGTTTCTTATTTTTCAAAATTTCATATGGTGAAATTTTACTAGTAGATTTAGGCACTTTATTTAGAACATATCAAACAGTTAATAAAGTTTCTCCCCACCGATGGGAAGCAACACCAAAGTTTAATAAAATTACAACAATTGATTCAGTAAAAGTTCTATCTTTTCTTTCAACTTTGCCATTCATTTCAGGAGCATAAAGCACAATTTTTTCATAAATGATTCAATGAGTTTTATAAAAATCATTGAAAATATTGGAATCATATTCAGTGCCTCTATCACTTCGAAACCTTTTTATTTTTCTGTTAAGTTGATTTCAATTTCAGTCATAAATATTTTAAAAATGTTAAATTCTTCACTTTTATTTTTCATTAGATATACATAAGTATAATCTGAACAGTCATCAATAAAAGTTATAAAATAGCGTTTTTCATTTCTTGTTAAAGTTCTATCAAGTTCATATATATGAGAGTGTATTAAGTCTAAAGGTTCGGATTTTTTAACTACTCACTTATGTGAAATTTTTGTTCTTTTAGCTTGACTAGTAAAGTCACATTTTTCAAAATCATTTAGAGATAGTTTAGGAATTAGTTTTAATGTACTCATGTTCTTGATTATGCGTTTATTAACATGACAAAGTCTAGCATGCCAAATATTAAAAGAACTCAACATATAAGTAGAAGAAGAAGTTTTATTAATTTCAACGTTCAATTTAAACATGCCATCAGTGGTGTGTTAGATTATAATTCAATCCAAAAATATTCATAAAATCATATGAATGTAAAATTTAAATACAACAGAAACAAAAATGGATTGAAAACATACCTTCTGCCATTGATCAAATTTCAACACTTACATGAGAATTCCAATGGATTTTTGATTTGATGCTCTCACTGGTTTCTCACACTTACTTTCTACGTTTTGATGGTGTATATGAATGTAATAGTGAGTAGTGAGAGGACTCGCTGTCTTTATAAAGGTTCTCCCATCAAGAACCTCATATGGTTTCGTAACCGACGTATGGTTTCGACGAAACCGAATTGTCACCACGGTTTACCATTGTGTTGCACCACTTTGATGTTACATGGCATACCCTTTCCCAAAAAAAATAATATTTTTAGTTATTGTATATAAATCAGCCCTTATAGTTTGAGTAAACCCAATTTTGTTAAGAAGATAGCCTGAAACTAAGTTATTTCTAATCTCTAGAGTATGCAAGACATTCTTCAAGGTGACAATATTTCAAAAGGTAAACTTCAATTCCACCTTACTAGTACCAGTAACTTTAGTGGAGTGGGAGTTATCCAGCAACACTTTCTTATTCTCAGACTCACAATAGAACTTGCACATGTCTCGATTATAGAAAACATGGCGAGAAGCACTAGTGTCTACCCACCATCCCTCAAATTCACCAACAAAATTGATTTTAGATATCATAGCAATAAACTAATCTTCGGTAAGGTTCGCCTATAGGGCAGGACGATTCCTATTTCGGTAGTTCCTGGCCAAGTGGCCAGGTCTGTTACAACTATAACACATGAATATGTTATTTCTTGAGATGGGTTGAGGTCCATTATGGGGAGGATAATTTATGTTTCTATTTTGGTGGTTACGATTTTGGTTATTATTTTTTATGTTTCTTCCTTTAGGTTTCAGAATTGTAGAGGAGGATTTTTTATTGGTACTGTTGTTTGAGACAACAAGTACTTCATCTATTTGATCTTATTTTAAGGCTTTTTCTTCTATTCTTAGATGGGTTATAAGACTTTTAAAGAAATTCCTTAGTTTTATGTCTAGGTGTATTCTTAAAATCTTTCCAAGCAGGGGTAATTTATCTATAATAACAATTACTTGAAATTGTTCATCTAAAGCCATACCTTCAGAAGTTATTTCGTGTGCTATCTTTTTGCAATTCGCTTGATTGAGTATCCACACATTTTCCATCAATCATTTAGTACTTCATATATTTACTGACAACATACTTCTTAGTTCCAACTTTCTCAGTATCGTACTTCTTTTGAAGTGTATTCCAAATTTCCTTAATAGACTTATCAAAATTATAATAATCATACAAGTCATCAGCTAATCTATTAAGAATATTTTTTTTGCATAAAAGATCATTTTTCATCAAGGTATCTAAATCCTTTATTGTAGCTTCAGTAGGAGAATGAGATAGTGTTGATTTTTCAGTAGTAAGAGCAAAATCGTTCTTTTTTATGGTTAAGAAAAATAACATTTTTTGTCTCCATCTTTTAAAGTGTAGTCCCTCAAAACAAAACGGTTTTTTGAGATCAACAGTTAACATTTGAGTAGACATGGTAGATAGAAATTCGTCTTAAAATTGTTAGAACAAGTATGTTAAAAACAGTGTAAGAATGATGTTACTGATATACTAAAATGTACTGCTTGGGTTGAGTTACGGACTAGGTCATTCTCTTTAAGACGTTTTGTGGCTCTGCCTACACTTGTGCAAGAAAACACAGCCTCGTCGTTCCGAAGATAAAATAGTCCAGAATCTTTGTTTTCTATCTCGAAACTTCACTGCACTGATGAAGACCGGAATGCTACACCTTTAAAGTTTATGTTGCTCAAAAAACTCAAAACAATTTAGTTTCCTTTTCTTTTCTTTCTAAGAGCTTTTTCTTCTTTTATTTTGTAAGAGTTATTTTCAATCGATGGGTATAAACAGAGAGTTGAGACCTTCTATTTATAGGTTTGAGAAAATGTGTGATATTTATAATAATAACCATCATTGATCAAATTTCAACACTTACATGAGAATTCCAATGGATTTTTGATTTGATGCTCTCACTGGTTTCTCACACTTACTTTCTACGTTTTGATGGTGTATATGAATGTAACAGTGAGTAGTGAGAGGACTCGCTGTCTTTATAAAGGTTCTCCCATCAAGAACCTCATATGGTTTCGTAACCGACGTATGGTTTCGACGAAACCGAATTGTCACCACGGTTTACCATTGTGTTGCACCACTTTGATGTTACATGGCATACCCTTTCCCAAAAAAAAATAATATTTTTAGTTATTGTATATAAATCAGCCCTTATAGTTTGAGTAAACCCAATTTTGTTAAGAAGATAGCCTGAAACTAAGTTATTTCTAATCTCTAGAGTATGCAAGACATTCTTCAAGGTGACAATATTTCAAAAGGTAAACTTCAATTCCACCTTACTAGTACCAGTAACTTTAGTGGAGTGGGAGTCGTCCAGCAAAACTTTCTTATTCTCAGACTCACAATAGAACTTGCACATGTCTCGCTTATAGAAAACATGGCGAGAAGCACTAGTGTCCACCCACCACCCTTCAGATCCACCAACAAAGTTGATTTTCAAATATCATAGCAATAAGCTAATCTTCGGTAAGGTTCGCCATAGGGCGGTGACGATTCCTATTTCGGTAGTTCCTGGCCAAGTGGCCAGGTCTGTTACAACTATAACACATGAATATGTTATTTCTTGAGATGGGTTGAGGTCCATTCTGGGGAGGATAATTTATGTTTCTATTTTGGTGGTTACGATTTTGGTTATTATTTTTTATGTTTCTTCCTTTAGGTTTCAGAATTGTAGAGGAGGATTTTTTATTGGTACTGTTGTTTGAGACAACAAGTACTTCATCTATTTGATCTTATTTTAAGGCTTTTTCTTCTATTCTTAGATGGGTTATAAGACTTTTAAAGAAATTCCTTAGTTTTATGTCTAGGTGTATTCTTAAAATCTTTCCAAGCAGGGGTAATTTATCTATAATAACAATTACTTGAAATTGTTCATCTAAAGCCATACCTTCAGAAGTTATTTCGTGTGCTATCTTTTTGCAATTCGCTTGATTGAGTATCCACACATTTTCCATCAATCATTTAGTACTTCATATATTTACTGACAACATACTTCTTAGTTCCAACTTTCTCAGTATCGTACTTCTTTTGAAGTGTATTCCAAATTTCCTTAATAGACTTATCAAAATTATAATAATCATACAAGTCATCAGCTAATCTATTAAGAATAATTTTTTTGCATAAAAGATCATTTTTCATCAAGGTATCTAAATCCTTTATTGTAGCTTCAGTAGGAGAATGGGACAGTGTTGATTTTTCAGTAGTAAGAGCAAAATCGATCTTTTTTATGGTTAAGAAAAATAACATTTTTGTCTCCATCTTTTAAAGTGCAGTCCCTCAAAACAAAACGGTTTTTTGAGATCAACAGTTAACATTTGAGTAGACATGGTAGATAGAAATTCGTCTTAAAATTGTTAGAACAAGTATGTTAAAAACAGTGTAAGAATGATGTTACCGATATACTAAAATGTACTGCTTGGGTTGAGTTACGTACTAGGTTGTTTTCTTTAAGACGTTTTGTGGCTCTGCCTACACTTGTGCAAGAAAACACAAACTCGTTGTTCCCAAGATAAAATAGTCCAGAATCTTTGTTTTCTATCTCGAAACTTCACTGCACTGATGAAGACCAGAATGCTATACCTTTAAAGTTTATGTTGCTCAGAAAACTCAAAACAATTTAGTTTCCTTTTCTTTTCTTTCTAAGAGCTTTTTCTTCTTTTATTTTGTAAGAGTTATTTTCAATCGATGGGTATAAATTGAGAGTTAAGACCTTCTATTTATAGGTTTGAGAAAATGTGTGATATTTATAATAATAACCATCATGTTTGGGTGGGAAGAGTAACGATTATTTATGAGTGAAAAAATATCGAATATTTCTGAAAGGAAAAATAATGGTCATTTTTTCTAAGTAAAGAAAAGTAACGACTATTTTTATGAGTAAAGAAAAATAACGGTCATTTTTTGAGTGAAAAAATAACGATCATTTTCTGAGTAAAAAGTAATTTTAATAATAAAAAAATTCCAAAAAAATAACGATGGTGTGCACATGAGTATGGTATCACATTTACTTAGATCCACTCCACTTTCACAAAAGTCGGTGTCTATTGGGATCCAAATCGAATAACCAATACTTTTCTATTTATACATCTCCTAATTGATGTAAAATAGCGATGTGAGACAAGACACAAATGACATCATTTGTTTTATAAAAATTCACATTTTCAACATTGAGTAAGTCAAATATTATACCACTTCATAAAAGAGTCATCTAAAACACTCATGATTAAAATCATTCGGTGGTAAATGATCATCCATTGATACGTTGAAATTGTTATAGGATAAACGGATCTTTTATAGTGTTTCTAGCACATGTGGCTTTGTCCTTGTATAACCAATTAAATGTCTCCGTATTATCTACCTTGAAGTAGAGTTACTTAATTTTAAATGAACATGTGATGTATTAGTGATGTAATACGAACATCCCAACTTTATTTGTTGCAAACCTTTATAGAATATTTTACTTCAACTTGATTATTTTGCATAAATAATTATACGTTGAGTTTAATTAGACACGAAAAATTAAAGATTTTATATTTTATTAATAAATCAAATAATAATTGCAAAAAAACATTTACATTTCTAGGCTCCTATCGTACCAGGTTGATCACGTGGCTTTTCTTTCTCCTTTCAGAACTCATTTCAATTGGATCTATCAGTAGGCATTCAACACTATTTGAGCTATTCTTTAAATAAGAATGTTAATTTTTGTGCTCGAAGCTCTTATGCACTTTCAATTCTTATTGTATTTGTGTTAAGTCTAAGTCGAAAACTTTTATGTCATTTTCTTCTGGTTTGGACTTTTTAAGTCATATTACGTATTTAGATGCTAACAACGATAGTTTTTTTTTGTCATTATAATCTATTAAAAAATTATCTAATATAAAAAATATATATAATAAAATAAAAGTAATAATATCGTATGTAAATAGATTACATTAATGAACTAAAAATTATTATAAACAAACATGTATAAAAATAAAAACATATCAAGATTTATAGCTGTTAAAAATAATACTAAAAAAAAATACATTAAAGTCTAAACTTTATTATATATATATATAACTAAATAAGAATAAAGCTCAAATTAAGCTAAAAAAGAATAAGAATAAAGACAAAATTAGAGAAAAAGGATTTAGAGAGAATTTTATGAGATGAATGTAAAATCTTGATATCTTTAATTCAATTTTATTTTATTTTTATTAAGTTTGTGGAGTAACCTGTTATTATTAATTTAACAATAGTTAAATATTTGAATTATTATTTTTATTATTCCGTATCATGTTAAATCATTTTATATAAAATGTATTTTTAAAAATAAAATTCATAAATTTAAAATTAAAAGAATATGAAAAATAATTTTTAACTTAAATATGTATCAATATATATTATGTAATTCACTTTTAAATTAAATGATTTTATAATTATTTTAATATTTATTGTATTGTATAAAATATGTTGATGCACATATATACATTAATAATATTAAACAATATCTTATTAAATTAGGATTAATATTAAACATGTTTAAATAATTATAATAAAATTTTAATAAAATTAAATGATAGTAGTTGAATATAAAATAATATATTAAATTTTTTTAACATTAAAATTATATAAAATTAATATTTTATTTTTATAATTATAACTTTTAATTATGAAAAGTTTGATGATTAAATACTAAGCTTTATAAACTTTAATATTTAAGGACATGTGAGATTAAAAAAAAAAAAGAAGGAAAAGGCAGCCGGCCCACGATACAACTTTACCCCTATCTGAACATAAAAGTCAAAAACAGAAAAGAAAAGAAAAAAACATATTTCTAAATTTTAATTATATGATTAAACTATACATGCAATTTTCACATGACCGAAATTCTTAATTGATTGATTGATTGAATGCAATTTTTTTTATTAATTTAAAAAAAAAAACACATTTGTTTTACACTAGATCGAAACAGTACTTTATATTTTTATTTTGATACTGTAGGTGAGAGGAAGATCATTTCTCCAATTAATAAAGAATATACAGCTGGATTGGGTTGCCAGAATAAATAAATATATATATATATATATAATTACATTTCTCTTTTCGAGTTATTCATTTTATTAAGGGAATTCTTAATTTATCATAAATTTTATTAATAAAAATAATATTAAATTTTATCATAATAATATAATATGATTTATTAAGATGAGATATTATTTCTGGTATTTTAATAAAAATTACAACATATATTTTTAGTTTTATATTATAATTTAAAAGGAAACCATATTTCTTTTCCTCCTTACGTAAACTTTAGAAACGTTTAGTGCATTTAATTTAATTTTAATTATAAATAAAATATTAAAATAATAGTTACTACACTTTTTAATTATATTATTCAAATAATTATTGTGACGTTAATCAAGCAAAAATATATATTCAATATGCATTAATAAGAATATCAAAAGACTAAAAGAATAAAAAAAAAGGGGGGGGGGAAGAGAAAATGATCCTTTAGCAATACTTGAGACTTGAGAGAGAATATTTAAAAGAAGACAAACAGTAGGATAGTAGTAACTTTAGTTTGATTCGGTTGTTCTTATGTCAGAGAAATTGAGAAATTATTTAAATAATATTTTTATGTTAAATTAAATAGTAAATAAAATATAAAATAAATTAAGTAATATTATATTTATTGTTATAAATTTTAATGATATTAAATTTATAATTTTTCAATAAAATTCAAATAAAAAGGAGACGGCCTTTATAATATATATGATTTTTTTTTTGGTCGGTTTGGACCGTTTGGTTTTATAACCTTAGGACCTGGCCATGATTGGCGGCAGATACCAAATTGTTTTTGTACGATAATGTTTATTTCATTGAGATTATATGTTTATTTTTTTATATTATAAATTATCTAATTATGTATATTAATTATGAAAAAATAGATTAATTAAAGATATAATATATTATTTTTATAATAATTAATTAAATGTGATTAAAATATAAATCTTTAATAATATTATACTAATAATTAAAATATTTATTTATTATTATTGTTTTTTTTAATATTTTAATATTTTTAATTTTTATTAAAATAAAATATATATTTAAATATTATTATTATTTATTTTTTCTACATATTTTATATTAATTTTTTATTAAAGATTCATTTTATTACAAAACAATAAAATAAAATAATTTATTTTTAATTAATTATATTTTTATTACTAAATAAATTGACGATGCAAATGTTTTACAATGAAAAGATACCACAAGCTATATTATATACGGGAAATCTTGATGACATAATTATACTCCGTGGGATCCAAAACATTGATCAAACCATAACTTTAAGTTAAAATGACCTGGTCCATTTGATTTGACGAGACATACTTTTTGGATTCATTTTAATTTTGATTATATATAATTGGAATCTAATTGTCTTAAATATATTTTAAATTGAGATTTTTTATTTTTATATTATTATCACGTAAAATTATAAAAAATATATATTTTTATAATTTAACAATATTTAAATAATCATATATTAATTTAAATAATATTTTTTAAAATTTTATTTAAAATAAAATATTTTTTTAATATTAAAAATATATAAATTATTAATATAAAAGTATATTATTTGTCAAAATATTGTATTTCTCTGATAATTATCAGTATATTTCATTATATTTTCTGTTATAATTTCGCATAATACCGATATATGTATAAACCTAAAATTAAACAATAACCATAATTCCTGGTGATATCCACGTTTTTACGATCCACTACCATTATTTTACGCTCCATGTTGCCCATCAGTTATCGGTCACAACAACACACACCAACACTTCCTTCCTCGCAAGCGACATATACGCTCTTACGCCTAACTCGTCCGAAGTCAGAAGCTTCCTCGACACAATGCATTTGCGTAGATATCGCCCAATTGATCTTCCTCGATTTAACAAATCAGTTTAATAATCTTTTCTTCAAGATTCTCGCTTGATGAAAGCCTGATCCACTTCAACGCTACGCGATCATGTCGAACCTGACGCGAAATGCCAATGGTCGCTTATATCACAAAATAAGCTCATTTCGTAGCTTGTGAGCAACCCCAATCTCGCTAAGGTTTTTCAACCAAAGCGAGCTCACATATTCCTCGACCATTCCTTGAAATTCACCAAGATTGGATAAGGCAACTACATTTTGCTTCGCTTCTCCACGTGAACAAGATTGCCCCTCACGAAAGTAAAGCACTAAAAGTAGATTTCCTATCCTTCATATTCCCCGCCCGAATCAGATATCCAAGGACTTCCAATCGACCATTCTTTGAAAACATAAGTCCTTTCCTGGGGAGGATTTTAAGTAACGGGCATTCGCACGACCGCATCCATATGGTCTTCACTGCGTTGCATTTAACCGACTCACGACACTCACAAAGATACGCAATATCGTGTCGAGTACGAGATAAATATACGAGTTTTCCTACCAACCGTTGATATCTCCGTTTATCCGCCGGTACTGGGTCCACATATTCTCCGAAGCTATGATTTTGAACCATGGAATATCGACAGTTTACAATCTAGTAGTCCCCGCTCCGCTAAGAGGTCCGCAGTATATTTCCTTCTTGGGAAAGACATACGCCTTGTTTTGATCTTTGTTACCTCAATACCTAAGAAGTATTTGTGCCCTCCCAAGTTCTTCATTTCAAACTCCTTCGAGCGCTGTTCTCGTTTGTAGATTTCTTCTTTATCATCCCCTCGTAATGATCATGTCGTTCACATAGACTATAAGTGGCCGTTATCTTCCCTAATCGATGTTTTAGGAAAAGAGTACGATCGTAGCTTGCTTGTTGAACTCCATATTTCTTCATTGCCGAACTCAACCTACCAAACCACGCTCGAGGTGATTGCTTTTAGTCCATACAATGCTCGTTGTAATCTACATGCGCTTCGTTTCCTCGATGTAACAAGATATCCCGCGGGATATCCACGTAGATCTCTTCTTCAAGGTCACCATGCGAAGGCATTCTTCACGTCAAGTCGGGTGCAATGGCCAATCTAGATTTGCCGCAAAGAGATAACAAAACTCTCACGCTTTTAGTTTAGCCACAGTGAGAAGGTTTCTTGATAATCTATCCCATGCTTCGTGTATATCCTTTTGCTACAAGCCTCGCCTTGTAACGATCAACTAACCCATCCGTTTATACTTAACGGAGAAAATCCACTCGTATCCTACCATCTTCCTCCTCGAGGCAACTCGCTTAACACCCATGTGTTATTCTCTTCCGCAATGCCTCAAATTCCTCTTTATAGTTTCGAGCCCATTTTGGATCGTATAAGGCTTCTTCAATGCTACTCGGAATTTGACACCTACGAGAAAGTTGCTCAGGCGAATGCCCCGATAGGTTCTCGATAATCTGAGTAGAGATACATAATTTGCTATTGGATACTGGGGTTGTCGTTCTTCTCTCTCGGGAGTATCGATTGGGAGGTTTACCTCGATCATGGTGTCTCGAAAGGTAAAACATAACCCAACAGTGTGTATCTATAGCATTAGTTTGTAAAGGTGTGATAGATAGCTTACCTCGCAGAGTTCTCAAGCTATGAGGATCACTGGGTACTGTGAGAATGGAGGGTACATCAACCACTTCATCTTCGGGAGATTCAATTACTACTGCCCGCTTCCCGAAGTTCAAGCTCAAGTTCAGACACTGCTCCTCCCATATTATCGCGTGATCCGAGTATGTTGACTAGTGTCTAATATTTCAACATCAAGCCAATTTTGTTCTTCACCATAACTCTCCTCCCGAAGAGTGTAATCGATACTGCGATGGGAAAAAACATTCTCGATTCTAGGAAAGTGACATACATGGTAGTATAGTTTCTTTTAGTAATTAGATCATAACATCGGTACCCTTTTTTTTGTACACCATACCCCAAGAATACACATCGGACAGCACATGGATCCAACTTAGTTCGTTGATTTTTACGGAGGTGGACAAAAGCAACACATCCAAAAATTCGCGGCAGAAGCATTAAAATAGTAGGTAAGGGAAGAGGATCAGAAAACACCTTGAATGGAGTCTCGAAATTGTAAGGTCTTTGGGCATTCAATTCAAGAGATACACGTACCGTAGTAACAAAGATCACCCAAAGCATTTATTAGGCATACGTGCACCGATTAGTGTGCCCGAGCCGTTTCTAAAATATGCCTATTCTTCCTCTCCGCAAATTCCATTCTCACTGGGTTTCGTGGAACACGAGGTTTCACGGAGAATACCACGGTTGTCCAAGTATGTCCCGAATTGTTGATTAACATACTTCTCCATTATCGACCTAAGTATCTTAATTTTTCGTAAAATCGTCTCAATCACGTGTGAAACAGTGAAATGTAGCAAATACTTCATCTTTATGTTCGAGAAGGTAAAGCCATGTCATTCGTGGTACAATCATCAACAAAAATAACAAACCAACGATGAATTCGATGACGTAATAATCGGGGAAGGTCCCCAAACATCGAATGTACCAAAGCAAAAGCGAGTCATACTTTTATTCATGCTCATAGATAAGACGCCTCTATGACTTTTTGCTAGATACAAGTATCACATTTGAAATCCGAATGTGTGTGATATTTGAAAATAAACTAGTGAGCAGTGCCTTTTAAATACCCGAATGATGCGATGCCCAAATCTACGATGACATAGCCAACTGGCTGCTCCTTGTTACCAACAAAGATGTCGTATGCGTGATCGGCTCTTCCCCGACCGAGGTCATCCACATAATATAGCCCTCCTCTCCTAGTACCACGCCCAATGATCTCCTCGAGAATATCTCAGAAGAAGGCAAAAAGTAGAATACATCAATACTACACACCATTAAGGTCTAAAGTTGACTCGACTTACGTATTAGCCTTTGGACAGTAGATGGTACAAGCAAAGTATTAGATAATGATAACGGTGAGATAAGGTCACTGCTCCCTCCCGTAATCGGATAAGTGACCCCATTTGCATTGGCGATACACGCCTCCGTCTCGGGCCGGGTTGTATCGGAGAGATCGTCTGGGTCAAATGTCACGTGATCGGTAGCTCCGCAGTCTAGAATCCAATCATCTTTATCACTACGAGTAGAGATGTGAAATGCTTTACTTGAAATACTCCGGATCCCGGGAAGATTCACCGGGAAGTAAGTGGGATACCGAGGCATTATTGGTAGCCACACCGTCTGGGCTGGTGTCCCGTTTCTTCCGTGCTTCAAGATCATTCCACCATTCTCGATACCCACGGAGTTTCAAGCGCCACGGTGTGTTTGGAGTTTTCACAATGGCCACATTTCACGTCAAGAGATGGTGGATTTCCCGAGGATTTCTTGCTACCCTGCAGAGGTTCCCGTTGCGTGGTATCCGACATGGGTGTCCTCGACCCCTTTAAAAGTCATAACCGCTCCGGTGTCGTATCTACACTCCGTGATCATCACGGCCTTTCCCGACCTCTTCCCGACGGACGAATCCACAGCTTGTTCCACCGTAGGGAATGGTTTGATTCAAGCACATCACTTCGAGTTTTGTCGAACCCGTCCATCAAGTCCATCAAGGAAGGTATACACTCGATCTTCCTGTACGATGGAGTTGTATTTTTGTATGTCATTTTCACACTCCATTGAATTAGGACGACGAAAATCAATTTCAATGGATCCACCCGCCTGTTTCATACGAGTAACTCGACGGCGAAGATCATACACTTGAGACGTGTCTGTCCCATCATGTAGTGGTAAAGCAGTAATCCCAAACTTGTTTCGCAAATTGGGAATCGAATAAAATTTGCAATCAAGGAGTTGGTCCATCGAATTGATCAACCATCCTTTAACAATGGCATTTTCAGCGCCATCTCCCGAACGAGGGCCTGGCTTCAACAAAGCCGAGGAAAATCCCCATTAATATATCCCATTGCCTTTGCCAGAGATATACATTTCACCACTGACCACAAGGCATAGTTGATCCTCCCAACTTGGATACTAACGGGGGCAATGACGCTTCAGCTGACAGAGGTTGTGAGCTGATCTGAGCTCTAGTGAAAACTTCCGTCATTTTCGCCGTCAAATCTTCCAAAATGAAATTGGTAGTTAAATCTCTAGATTCCGCCATGAAATCTAAAAATTTTTTCCTTCCGTTTTTCCTTTTTTTTTTTTTTTTTTTTACAATTCTTACAACACTATATAAAGAAAAATTTGTAACCCTAACCGTCCCTTTTCACATTCGCGCAGCTGCTAACCCTAAAATTTCCTTCTTTTTTTTTCAATTTTTTCGCAGCTCCTTCTTCCTCCTTCTTCTTCCTCCTTCTTCCTCAGCACAGATTCTTCCTTCCTCACATAGCCCTTTCATCGCGTTTCTCAACGCCAGCTTTCTTCTCGACGCCGTTCTCTCAGCCTTCCTTCTTCCCGCGCGATTTCAAGAGATTGGTCGCGCAGCTTAGCTTCTCACCGTTAGCCCTGGCTCACCGCTGCCTCGACCAAGATCTTCTCGCGCGTTCCACCATTTCTTCTCACCAAAAATCTCGTACCCATCTTCTTCCTCTCTTCTCTCGATTCTTTTGCACAAGGCACTCTTCTTCACAACAAATTTTCTCCTTCGCCTCTACTCGAAATGGTAGGTTCAACCACACAAGACCACCTATTCTCATATACCGTAAACCGCATCAACGGCCGTGAGTACTTCGTTTCCAAATGGTCCGACCTCTCTTCAACGGTTCTTCGTCGCGAATCCCTCGACTCCTCGTGTTGTACTGCCGATATATATTTTTTTTTAAGGTGTAACCCGTAATCTTCTATTGAATTTCGAACAAATAAACGTGAAATAACTATCTTGCTTTCATTTCGAAATGCCGCACATGTTCGATGTTTGAAACTACGGCTACAAGAATATAAACCAGAGATCGGAACTCAAAATGCTGAAAAACCCAGCCACAATCACCGTAGCCACACCAGAGATCGGAAATTAGAGATCGGAAATTAGAAATCGAAACCGTAAATCGAAACCGAAAAACCGTAAATCGAAACCGTAAATCGAAATCGAAATCGTAAATCGTAAATCGAAATCGTAAATCGTAATCGCAACTCGCAAATTTGCGTATCGAATCAAAAAATGGTAGTTTCGTCCATAAATCAGGGAAGTTCATTAGCAATATCCTCGCTTCCGATACCATGTCAAAATATTGTATTTCGATAATTATCAAGATATTTCATTATATTTTCTCGTTATAATTTCTGCATACAATAGTCGTAGTATATATGTATAAAACGAAAATTAAACAATAACCATAATTCCTGCATATCCATGTTTTATGGATCCACTACCATTATTTTATGCTCCATGTTTTACTCCACTGAGTTATTGGTGTCTGCCACAACAACACACACCAACATTATTTTTATGATTATCAATTTTAAAATTTTTTCTAATAAAATATAATATATGTACCTGTAACTTGCATTATAAAACTACCAACAATTTTAACTAATTAAGTTATTATAATATGGAGAAAAAAAAACATTTTAAATTAAAGATTTTTCAAATGTGACGCCTAGCAAGCCAAAAAAGAATATAACCAAGAAAATTTTTAGACTATTCAAAAAATTGTTTGATAAAATATAGATAGATGTCAATAGGAAAAAAAAAGGATTTAAAAACAAAAATAAATAAAGAGTATCAATAAGCTACTACTGGTTTACAAAAAAGAAAATCCAATTGGCTTTATGTTTGCCATTTGTTTACTTCAATCTCAAGTTTGTTTAAATTAAATAATTTGCCTAATAGTCGCCTTCTCCACATATAATCCACCTTAGTTAATTAACGAAGTACAGCAACTCCTTTACAAAAAGATCATTAATTTATGACAGAGGTATACACCGATAAGGTCATAAGTTATTATATTGATTAAAAAATCGTATTTAGATTTATATTAATTTTATTTTGTTGTTATTAAAAAAGTGACTTTATATATTTTTTTAACTATAATATAAGTATTATTTTAATTTTAATAAACTGTAATTGAAAAAATAAAGAAAAAATATATAAAAATAAACATTTATCTTTATAACTTAATTTTTTTAAAATAATAAAATTAAACTATTACTATATATATATATATATATATATCTTTGTAACCATTCTATCTTTATGATAATAAAATTCTTGCTTATACAATGTTAGAAATTCTTACTTATACAATGTTAGAGATAGGAATGGACACGGGATGAACGAAAATGATTTTTGATATAATTATTCTTTAATTAAAATATAAAATATGTATCTAAAATTGTCCAAAAATTATTATAATTTGGGGATGGTTTTTATCCGCGGATAATGGGACAAGGCGAGTAACATGAAATTAAAACTATTTTGATAAATATATAAATTGATTAAATAAATATAATATATATCGGATACAGTCGGAAACAAATATAAGTGTAATTGTTTTGGTCTCTAAATTACAACCCCAAGACTATCTCTTCCTTAAAATTATTCATGTCTCTAAAATTAATAGAAAAAGAATCAAAACGACAATATGAATACCCAAACTCATAATTATTGTGTCCGTTATTATTAAGAGTGATATTCATACAAACTTATGAATAATAACAATAATACTCGATACATTACAACCTTAAAATGTTTTGTATATCTTTGCCTTTTATAGTCATCAACAATATATATTTGTATCGATATGGATTATTAATTTTCACATAGTAGGAAAAGGGAGAATCATTACTACAATATTGATATATGATCTCATTTTTCAATCGTGATCGTAAGTTTATGACCATGATTATAAGAACTGAGACCTAAATGAGAGAATAAAAAAAATCATAAACTATTACTTATGATCTCAGTTTAACTGAGGTAATGAGATATATCTATGACCTCGATTTTTTATAAGATTGAGGCTACATGGTATATCTATAGTCTCGATTTTTATAAGATTGAGACCATAATGTATATCTATGGACATAAATTTAAATAAAAATATAATTATTAATTATAATATTAAAAATTAATATAAATTATAATAAAATTATTAATTATAATATTAAAATCCATATTATATTAAAATTAATATCATAATTACCTTTCATAATTTATACACTAAAATATAACTATAAATAATAGTCTTATGAACTAGATGATATAATGTATCCTAATTGCAGTAGTGATGGACTCTACCAGCCCCAGGTTAGCCCGTCTATGAGTTCTCCACCGGAAAAGGAAAACTGGTTTGTTACTTGAGAATTAAATTATCAGAATATAGTCAATCTGAAAGAATCGAAGTACTCAATGTGTCTTCTTTCTTAAAATTGGTTTACGCACTTCCTTTTTTGCAGTTGAAGTGAACCCTGATGTTTGTGATCTGATTTTGCTTTGATAAATATTCTTTATCATGCTAGTGAGCATGACATGTAAAAACTATTAGTTGTTGCAAGGAAGCACTGACAAATTTAAAAACAAAGAAAATGGTGATCTTATTCTTCCATTTAAAACAACTTTCTAATCACCTTGGCATGGTAATAAATAGTGCAATTAATCACCTTGACAAGTACAGTAATATGCTGCTCACTCAAGAGTTCTGGAAGTGAAGATAAGGTTCTAAAACCTTCATCCCCGGCATGTGGACCCAATCAACAGCAGTTCCAATAGCCTTCGAAAGGAACTCTAACAATGTCTCCTCTGTAATGTAGAATAAAGTATCAGATGCAGTTCCAAAGACACTGCTAAGAGAACAAGGGCAATCAACTTGACAGATTACCTAGCAGGGCTAAGAGGTTAAATTAAATACTGGAGCGCGTAGTACTATCACAATCTTGGTAATCTTGCCAGTATTTTTTACTCAGACTATTGGTAATCTTGCCAGTACTAAGTGATAAATATATCGTTTTTACGAAGATTTATTACTAATATTTGTTAAGTATTAAAATTATCTCAACTTAATTTTATCCAAACAATTGATATTTAACTAGAGTTAAATTAAACTAATTCTAAATAATAATATATGAGATTAACACTTAAGAAAACTCTAAGATTGCAATTTCATCAAATTAATCTACTTAAATCATATTTTTTTTATGTTCTTGCATTTAATTTGTCAACTAATAACTATTAATTTATCTACGTGTCTCTTCCAATAACAAATAGACACATCTCACTAAATTAATTCAGTATATTTCTATCAAAGTTAAATTTACCAAAAATTCATTGAGCTCAAAGTTTTCATTAGTTACATATACAATAAATGTATATTCATATTTCATATACATATATGTTATTCTATTCAAGAGCAAAACACAAAAAATCATTTTTCAAGTTCATTATAGTTCACAAATCAATTGATTAATCTTCTAACAATCAAAGACATTAAGCACAAATAGAATAAACAAATTAAAAGCAACATCCTACAAATCATTCAAAAATAATTAATTCAAACTTCATAATGTAGCTACATTGAAACCCTAGAATAAATAATTTAGTTCATAGCAAATATTGAAATCATAATCCAAGAATATTTAGATATTTAAGAAAAATTAAATCAAAAGACAAAGGGATTAGAAGAAGCTCTTTGATGATTCCTCAATCTCAAAGCAATGGTCTCCCTCCCACTCATTTTTCGCTTTCTGTGTGTTATATCAAAAATACACACCAAATTGGTACAAAAGAGGCGTGCAAAATAAGTTGGGCTATTGGAGCAATTTTTTTGATTTTTTTTACACTACGTATGACACGTGGCGAGCTTTAATTTGTTGGTAGGAGAATTGGACATGTGGCGTATACGGGCTGGGCAATATGCAAGGGCACACGGAGCTTCGGTGGATCGCGTCGTAGGGAATTCTGCACGCTAGGTTGTGCAGAACAATTGGACACCACTCTGTGACTCTCTGGCGTGGAGAGTTGAGAACACACACGATTATCCGAGTGTGAGATTCATTTTCTGTGCAAAAAGAGGTTTAAATTTTCAACTTTTGTTATTTGCATTTAAGTTCTTTTTTAAATTCAAATTGTTTCTTTTTCTCTCAAAATATAATTTCTTACAAAACTAAGACAAAATAATAATTTAGAAACTTAAAATTAACTAAAAAATTAAGAACATAGCAATTATAATTAATAAATTGGAGAAAATAACTCTAAATCACAGAGTTATCATACCTCTAAACTTAAATTTTGCTAATCCTTGAGCAAAAGAAAAGAAATAAAATAAGGATATATGTACTCAAAATAGTGATTTCCAAAACATTTCTCACTAGTCATATTAATAACATAGCTCAAAGAAATACAAGAATTTTATCTAAGCATTGAAAGCAATTCAAGAGTATGTCACATTTTCACATTGAATTTTCTCGTGTGTGTGTGTGAAGTCTTTTCATAATTCATCACATACAAGCCGAATGATTTTATGGAAATATAAAAGCAATTAATCTTAATGAAATCACAAATCTCATAAGTTTGTTTTTTAATTCTCTCTTCACTAATGTAAACAAACACAAAACCAAAGATTAATAGGACTTTATTAAGCTTTTAATATATAGCTTAGGTAAAGGTAGGATAAAGGACAATATTTGGCTCAAATTTTCCCTAAACACATATATCATTGCAGGATCATAACAAGGCACCTTTTAACATCTCAATGAATACTTCCAAAGTTGGTATTTAACTTCTCATGCCACAACCTCTTTTCTTTTTCTTTTTTTGGTGTGGCTGATCTTGGAGATTGTTATAAAGCTCCTTAATTTAAGGAGCAAACACATGGAGTAAAACATGGAGCAAAACAAGGAGCAAAACATGGTGCAATTCATGGAGCAAAACAAGGACCTTAATTCAAGGAGCAATTTAAGGAACCATTAATTTAAGGAGTAATTCAAGGAGTGAATTTTCCTATAAATAGATGTGTAATTGTAATGAATTAATCATCCAAAGTGTTCATTCCAATTGAGAGAAAAGCTGAGAGAAAAACTTTTGTTAGAGAAAATTGAGAGCAATTTTCTGGTGTAATTAGGTTGTGAGTTGTGAGTGTTGTAAACACCTTGTGTAATTTCTCCCTTTCGGTAAAAAGATCTGTAGGTCCCAGACGTAAGTAAGATCGTTGGCGAACTCCATTATCAAATTTTGTGTGTTATTTTTCTATTCTTGCTTTCATAACCGGCTTATCGGGAATTTGCGTTATTTCCCAACAACCGGTATCGAGCTATTGGTAGTGATTTCTCACAATTTTCGCAGAAATAGTCGAAGCGATCCGTAGAAGTCGATTTTAGTGGAGCAATGGCTGAGATGAAGGAAGGGTGAAACTCGAGAAATTTGATGGCACGTATTTTGGGTTTTGGAAAATGCAGACAGAGGATTATCTGTCAAAGAAATCTATATCAACCTCTCTGTGGAAGAAACCGAAAGCTATGAAGGAAGAAGATTGGAATCTTACAGACGACAAGCCCCTGGAGTTATTCGATTGGACGCTTATCCCGTAATGTTGCCTTCAACATAGCAAAGGAAAAGACCACGGCGGGTCTTATGACAAATTTCTCTCCAATATGTATGAGAAGCCGTGATCAAATTTCAAACAAAGCGCTTGATGAGGCGTTTGTTCAATTGCGGATGAATGAAGGCCCATCGGTTCGACATCTCATGAACTTCAACACACCACAACCCTGTTGAGTTGGAAATTGGAATTCGATGAAGAAGTACGAGCATTAATACTTTTATCTTCTTTACTGCAGGAAATTTGGAATGCTACTGTCACGGTGGAAAGAGTTCGTCGCAATAAGTTGAAATTTGACGATGTTCGCGGATCCTGTTCTCGGTGAAGAGATCCGACGTGAAGAGTCGGAGTGAATCGTCAACTTCTTCGGGCCAGACATAGAGTCAAGAGAAAGAAATTCAACCAAAGGGAATGGACGTGGCGGAAACGTACTACCGAGGTAGATCAAAGGATGTGAGGTCCAAATCCGGGAATCCTAATAATTCCTATAGCTCGAAGACTATCGAGTGTTGGAATTCAGGAAGAACCGGGAACTACAAAAATCAAGGCAAGAGAGTGCACCAAGGGACAAACAAGTGAAGGCGAGAGGCAAATGTTACTTCCACGCCGAGGAGGAGGCGATCCATTGATATGCTCTTTGGAGAGCAAGGAAGAATCTTGGGTGTTAGACTGGAGCATCGTTCACGCTACTTCACAAAAAGTATTCTTCGAGAAATATGTCCCAGGAAACCTTGGAAAGGTATATCTGGTGATGATCAACCATTGTCTATTATGTGCAGTGTAGTGAAGATTAAGTTGAACGGATCCGTTTGGGAACCGAAGGATGTCAAGCATATTCCCGATCTCGGAAGGAACTTAATCTCGGTGGGGCGATTGGCCGGTGAAGGCTACAACTACGATCTTCCATGGTGATGATTGGAAGATTTCAAAGTGGTGCGACTCGAGGCAAAAAAAGTGGTACTCTTTACATGACGAGAGGCACATTGTTCAATTACGGTTACGGCCGAAGCAATGAAACACCAAATCTATGGCACCGTGAGACTAGGCCATGAGCGAGAAGTGGGATGAAGATTATGCACTCAAAGGGAAAACTTCAGTGCGGTCTACGGAGATAGACACGTGCGAAGATTGCATACTTGGAAAGCAAAGAGAGTCGGCCTTTCGGACAAGTTGTAGAATCCCAAAGAAGGAAAGACTAGAGCTTATTCAACTCGATGTTTGGGGACCAACAACCGTCTCATCTATTAGTGAAACACTACTGTGACTTTCATTGATGATCACTCTCGGAAGGTATGTGGGTTTACTTTCTAAAGTATAAGTACGAAGTATTCGAGGCTTTCGTAAGATGGAAAGCTATGGTGGAAAATGAGACGGGTTTAAAGATCAAAAAGCTCGAGAATATAATGGTGGTGAATATGAAGACACCGTGATTCAAAAATTTTTTGCTATGAGCACGGGATCGAGAATGGAAAGAAGCTGTGCCGGGGCACCTCAACACAATGGTGTAACAGCGGCACGAACCGAACGCATGAAAGAGCGAAGCACGTGCTATCGATCGAGCCCTATCAAGCGATTTTGGGCGAGAAGGCGTACGGTCAACACGGCACTACTTGATCAACCAAGGCCCATCTGTTCCATTGGAGCATAGAATACCGCAGGAGGTATGGAGGAAAAGAGGTGAAACTATCACATCTAAAAGTTTTCGGTTTTGTAGCATTTGTGCATATAAGTGATCAAGGAAGGAATAAGCTTGATCCCAAATCCAAGAAATGCACATTCATTGGCTATGGTGAGGATGAGTTTGGCTACCGCATTTGGGATGACGAAAAGAAGAAAGTTATCCGTAGTAGAGATGTGATTTTCAACGAAAGGGTGATGTATAAGGACATGCATAAAATAGACGCCAATGACTCAGAGTAGAATGAGTCAGTATTTGCAGATGTAGATGATGTCCCAGATACTTCCTCAACAAAACCAATTGTAATAAGTCCTGTTGCAGGAACTTGTCGGGACAAAGCAAGACATGCATTCGACACACCACACCTCTTACTCCAGCTCGTATTGAGAAGGTCTTCGACCTCATATGCCTAACAAGAGATACATGAACTATATGTTCTTGTTGATGGAGGGAGCCTGAATGCTATGATGAAGCTTGTTAGACTCGAGATTCCAACAGTGGGAGCTTACATGAAAGAAGAAATGAAATCTCTCATCTCCAACCAGAACATGGAACTAGTGAGTTACCTATGGGAAAGAAGGCACTTCACAACAAATGGGTGTCCGGGTGAAAGAGGATGATGGTTCCAAGAGATACAAAGCCCGCCTAGTTGTCAAAGGGTTTCACATGAAGGAAGAGTTGACTACACCGACATTTTTGCTCAGTTGCTGAAGCTTAATACTATCGATCAATATTGAGCATTGTAGCCATCGAAGATCTTCATCTTGAACAGTTGGATGTGAAGACTGCATTCTTCAGCTATGGAGATTTAGATGAAGAGATATACATGCACCAAATGTAAGGTTTCTCAGAAAGGGGAAGAAGAACATAGGACTTAAGAAAGAGTTTGTATGGCAAACAAGCCGAGACAATGTACAAAAAATTTGACTTTACCTGCACAAGGAAGGTTTTAAGTGCAATGCGATCATTGTTGCTACTTGAGAGATATAGGTCCGTTATATCATTTTACTACTTTATGTTGATGATATGTTAGTAGCGAGTTGGATATGGATGATATTAAAAGGTTGAAGAAGAATTGTCAAAGGAATTTGACATGAAAGACTTGGGGTCCAAAGAAAGAAGATTCTTGGAATGCAAATCACAAGAAATAAGAAGAAAGGATCCTTGCTTATCTCGGTGCGAGTACATCAATCGTGTTTTGCAAAGATTCAGCATGGGCGATGCCAAGCCGTTAGCACACCTTGGCTAGCGGTCATTTTTTGCCTATCCAAGGATCCCCCTCAGACGAAGAAGATAGAGAATTCATGGCTAAGGTTCCTTTAGCGCCTCGGCCATTGGAAGTTTGATGTACGCAATGATAGTGCAGACGAGACCGGACATTGGCGCATGGGAGTTGTTAGCATTTATGTCAAATCTAGGGAAAACTCACTGGGAAAGAATGTGTGGATTTTGGAGGTATCTCATGAGGCACCACAGAGAAAAGTGCTTATACTTTAGTAAAGGAGAGTTAAAAGTACAAGGGCACGTGACGCAGACTTTGGAGGTGAAGTTGATCACCGAAGTTAAGCACCACCGGTTATATATTTATCGTTGGAACTAGAGCTGTTAGTTGGATGTCACAAATACGAGAAAATTGTCCTCTATCCACGGAGGCTGAGTATGTAAAGCGAATGGCGAAGCTAGTAAAGAGATGATATGGCTTCAAGGTTTGTTAATTGGTGGGATTCAAACAAGAGAAGAATGTTCTGCGTATAGTGATAGTCGTGCAATACACTTGGCGAAGAATTGATTTCATTCTAGAACAAAGCATATTGGACTTCGTTATCACTTCATCGGATTCTACATTGGAAGATGATGTGTTAATCTTGGAGAAGATTCTGAGGAAAAATCCAGATATGTTAACAAAGGTGGTGACTATTGACAAACTGAAGTTGTGCTCAACTTCGCTTGGTCCGCTAGAGTAACAAAGACTAGAAAAGGCTGCATTGATCAAGGTGTGAAGACAGATTGAAATCGGTCCTTCAAGTGGGAGATTCTTGGAGATTGTTATAAAGCTCCTTAATTTAAGAGCAAACACATGGAGTAAAAACATGGAGCAGCAAAGGAGTAAAACATGGTGCACCATGGAGCAAAACAAGGAGCTTAATTCAAGGAGCAATTTAAGGAACCATTAATTTAAGGAGTAATTCAAGGAGTGAATTTTCCTATAAATAGATGTGTAATTGTAATGAATTAATCATCCAAAGTGTTCATTCCAATTGAGAGAAAAGCTTAGAGAGAAAAGCTTTTGTTAGAGAAAATTGAGAGTAAATTTCTTGGGTGTAATTGGGTTGTGAGTTGTGAGTGTTGTAAACACCTTGTGTAATTTCTCCCTTTAAAAAAGATCTGCAGCAGGTCCGGAGACGTAAGTAAGATTGGCCGAACTCCGTTATCAAATTTTGTGTGTTATTTTTCTATTCTTGCTTTCTCATAAATCTGGCTTATCGAGAATTTGCGTTATTTCCCAACAGCTGATATATGGGTGACAAATAAAAGTCAACATAAAAGCTCAAAAATGGTATACTATGGATAAAACATACAAGGTTAGATAGAAAGGCTCAAATGATCCAAAGATGGCCTAAATCATTTCCTTAGCCAAGTATTGTCTAGGATTTCTCCTTGTAAGAAAATCAAACAAATTCTAAGACATGTGAAACAAAAGGAGATCAATATATAGAATTGCATATTCACATAAAACCTTCTCTAAATTAGCATAACAACTTAAAGATCAAGACTAGTGCTCATAAATAGACATATTCTTGTCAAAATGAAACTTACTCAAAAATTACATACAAAATTAGACAATATTCACATTTTTCAAAGAGCTATGCATTAATCCAACCAAAGAAATAAAAATAAATCACCACGAAAAGCACAATATATCATGAAGTTTCAATCAACCAGACAAACAAAGCCACACAAGCAACAATACCAAGAAAATAATTCAAATAAGTTCAATATCTCTACCCCCAAACTTAATATTCATATTGTCCTCATTATGTGAAAATTAAAGAACAAAGGAGATGGATTAAAAGAAACCTCCTTGGTTGGTGAGTTGGCTTGTAAGATTGAAATGAAAAAAAAAGCTTTACTTTCTCCAATTTTCACCTGGGTTGCCTCCCAAGAAGCACTTGATTTAGAGTCATCGACTTGACTTCCTGTTTCTTTGCTTTAGGTAGGGTCAAATAACAAAACGGTGGAATTTTGACGATCAATGTCACCTCCCCAATAATGTTTGAGTCTTTGCCCGTTCACTTGGAAAGTCCTTTGTGATTCTTTGCCTTTAATCTCAATAGATCCATATGGGTGCACTTTGGTAATAGTGAAAGGACTTGACCATCTAAATTTGAGTTTTCCTGGGAAGAGCTTCAAATGAGAATTGAAGAGCAAAACTTTTTGTCCTGGTTCAAAGTGCCGATGCAAGATATTGTTGTCATGCCATCGCCTTCTCCTTATAAAACTTAGCATTTTCATTTGCTTATAGACGGAACTCATCCGTCTCATTAAGTTGTAGAAGATTTTTTTTGCCTGCGGTTCTCAAGTCCAAATTCAGATTCTTAATTGCCCAATACACATTGTGCTCTAGTTTAACTAGGAGATGACAAAACTTCTCAAAAACTAACCGATATAGAGACATTCTAATAGGTGTCTTATATATTTTTCGATATGCCTAAAGTGCATCCTCTAACCTCTTAGACCAATCCTTCCTAGAAGGATTTACTGTCTTCTCAAGGATCCTCTTCACCTCTCTATTTGAAATCTCAACTTGCCCACTTATTTGAGGATGGTAAGCGGTTGCGATCTTGTGAGTGACCCCATATTTGGAAAGGAGGGCTTCAAAATATTTGTTGCAAAAATGAGTTCCCCCATCACTGATGATTGCCCTTAGGGTGCCAAAACGAATAAAAATGTTTTTCTTTAAGAAATTCAAGATCACCTTGGCGTCATTGGTAGGCAAGGAAACTACTTCCACCCACTTAGAAACATAATCCATAGCAATAAGAATGTAGAGGTTATTATAGGAAGAGATAAAAGGTTCCATGAATTCAATACCCTAAACATAAAATATTTCCATCTCAAGAATGTTATTGAGAGGCATCTCGTGTCTCTTTGAAATATTTCCAACTCTTTAACACCTATCACAATGTGAGATAAAGAAATGTGCATCTTTAAATATAGTTGGCCTATAAAAACCTGATTGAAAAACCTTAGCCGATGTTCTTTCTCTACCAAAAGACCCCCATAGGCTAAAGAATGACAATGCCTAAGTATGTCTTCAATTTCTTCCTTGGGAACACACCTTCTAATAATTTGATTTGCACACTACTTAAACATGAATGGTTCATCCCATACATAGTACTTGACATCATGTAAGAATTTCTTCTTCTGCTAGAAAGATAAATTGGGTGGAAGCACATTGCTCACAATATAATTAACATGACTAGCATACCATGACACACTTCTGTGATAAAAGGAAAATAGTTTCTCATCTAGAAAAATCTCGCCAATGACGGTCTTGTCCATGACACCATCGCTATTCTCCAGTATAGATAGATGATTTGCCACTTGATTCTCAATTCCCTTCTTATCCTTGATCTCCAAATAAAATTCTTGCAATACGATTACCCATCTAATCAATCTCGGCTTTGCATCCTTCTTAGAAATAAGATATTTTATGGTAGAATGATCAGTGTAAACTATCACCTTAGTACCAATTAGATAAGAGCAGAACTTTTCAAAAGCATATACAACAGCAAGTAACTCATTTTTTGTGGTATCATAATTAAGCTGAGCAATGGTTAAAGTCTTGCTAGCATAGTAAATGGCATGGAAAAATCTCTCTTTGCGTTGACCCAAAATAGCTCCAACTGCAAATTCACTAGCATCACACATGAGCTTAAAAGGTAAACTCCAATCTGGTGCAATAATGATAAGAGCAGTGACCAGCTTCTCTTTAAATGTCGAAAAAGCTTCAAGACAGTCTTCATCAAAATTGAATTTTCTATCTTTCTCCAAATAATTGCAAAGAGGCTTAGAGATCTTGGCAAATCCCTTGATGAATCGCCTGTAGAATCTCGTATGACCAAGAAAACTTCTAATTCCTTTAACATATGTTGAAAGCGGTAGCTTCTCAATAGTCTCAATCTTTGCCCTATCCACTTCAATTCCTTTCGAAGAAATTAGGTGGCCGAGAACAACATCTTCTTGTACTATGAAATGGCATTTTTCCCAATTTAACACCAAGTGTGTCTCTTCACATCTTTTTAGGACCAAAGAAAGGTTATGCAAACACATATCAAATGAATCACCAAAAACTGAGAAGTTATCCATAAATACCTCAATGAAATTCTCCACCATGTTTGAAAAGATAGCCATCATACACCTTTGAAAAGTAGCTAGGGCATTGCAAAGTCCAAAAGGCTTTCTCTGAAAAGCAAAAGTTCCATATGGACAAGTGAAAGTGGTATTCTCTTGATCCTCAAGAGCTATAGCAATTTGGTTGTATCTAGAGTACCCATCCATGAAACAGTAGAATGAATGTTGATGAGTGCTCAAAAAGCACTAAAATAACCATGATTTTATGCAAATTAATTGATTAAAAATATATATATTTATATGTTTTATCATATATTTATATAAATTTGTCTTTTTCGGAATCACAGGTATTTTTATTGTTTTTCAGGTATTTTGGCTTAAAAATGCAACTTAAAGACTCAAAGAGGAATACTGGAAGCAATACATCACAAATATATTAATAAATAAATGCGTAAAGGTCGACAAATATGGAAAAATTGGACAAAATGGGTCAAAAAGGTCAAAAATGTCAAAAAGGAGGAAACGCGCCGCCGCGCCAAAGACTCAGCCCGCCCCAAATCGCGGCTGGTTATCGTTCACGCAGCGCAATGACAGCCAGCTACAGCGCACGCCGCCAGCCACCCCTCCGCGCGCCCGACGCGTTGTCTCCCCATTTTTCCCGTGCGGCAGCCCCTGTGACGTCATGCTAACGTCATTGATGGCCCAAGCAGTTCCATTTCACGCTTTTTAATTTTTTAATGTTTTTTTTAACATTTTTTACTCATTTTTTCTCTCCATCCTCACCTATAAATACCCCCCTTCCCTTCACTTCAAAACACACCTTCAAAACCTCCAAATACATTCTTTTCTCTCTTTTCTTAGATTTTTAGGATTCTTTAGTTTTTTCTTAGTTTTTCTTATGTTTTCTTAGTTTTTAGCTTTTCTTAGTTAATTTCTCTTAGTTTTAGAGTTCTTCCCTTTTTAGGGAAGAACTAGTTATGTTTTTGTAATATTTTAGCTTTTCGATTCAATAAATGGAAGTGCAAATTCCGCTTGGAGTTTTTCTAGTAACGGGAATGGCATCGAAGTACTGTAAGGATTTTATTTTCTTTGCAGTTATTTTTTATGCTTTATTCTTACATGTTATATTTAATTTGTCTGTGACTTAATTTAACTGCTAATGCTTGTAAAAATGATATAATAATAACGTTGTTATGCTTGCGAAATATTAAATAGGTAAAAATCTCTAAAATGAATTGATTTTATTTTTATTCAAGATTTTATATTAAGAATGTTAGAGAGAAATATATTATTTTTCATTACAAACTTAAATCTGAAAATTAGATTTTAAGGTTTAGTTATCCGGTCTGATTTAGAGTAGTGCTCTTTTATTTGTTGGTACAATCGCCCGGTAGTTAGAGTGAAGTTCTATTTCAAAAGTTTTTATAAGAATTATTATCTGAAAATGTATTGACAACATGTTTTTCAGTAGTGGTTTTAAAACTTGAAAGTTAGTACTCGGATAACTAAATTCTTAGGTTTAATTTAGACACCTAGAATAAAGTTTAAACTGTCTAACCCCACCAAAGGTGGCATTTAAATGGTTCATTTTCAATCTGTTAGAAAAAGGAATTAATTTAATTAACCAAATTAGTTATCAACCCCACCTATAGGTGTTAATTGATTTGTTTAGTTAACAAAGAATATCTAACCCCACCAAAGGTGGTATTCATACAAAAAAGGGAGAATCAATAAATATCAATTCATATCTTTAATAACCTAAATAATACGAGCAAGCATAATTAACTTAGTTATTATATCCATAAATACTCTACTATTTATAAAAGATAAAATTTGCATGAATGTTTATTGAATCTATGTTTAATTTTCTGTAAGTAGATTAAAAACACAAAAAACCCAAAATATCGTGATAGGATGTTTAGGATTTAATTTCGTTTTTAAAAGTTTGAATAATAAATTAAAAACCACATACATTCCTTCCTTAGATCGACCTTGGGAGTATACTTATCATTTTCTACGAAATGATTCGTGCACTTGCGAGAGTTTTATAAATATTAAAACCAAAGTATTGGCAGGATCGGCGATGCCGGTTTTCGTTCATCAAGTTTTCGTTCATCAAAGTATTTGGCGATCCCGATTCTGCTCATCAAGTTTTTGGCGCAGTTGCCGGGGAAGGAATAGCGTTTTTCATTTATTTATCAAAATTTTAAAAATACTTTTATGGTGTAAATAATTGTGATTTTTTTGTTTTTGTAAAAAAATAAAAAAAAAATAAAAAAATTTAATCAAATTTCAAATTTCATAAGAAATAATAAAAAAAATAAAAAAAAATTAATTATAGCATAAATAGTAAAATAATTTAGAAATATGAAATTTGAAGTAAAAAGTTTTTACCGTTCATGAATAGTAAAAAAAATTAACAAAAAAAAAATTTTTTAAATAAAAATTGTACCGTGAATAATAAAATAATTTAAAAATTTAAAATTTGAATAAAAAAATTACCGTTCATGAATAGTAAAAAAAAAAATTTAAAAAAAAACATTTCAAAAATTTTAAGTTAAAAAATAAAACAAATAAATAAATAAATAAATAATTAAAATAATTAAAAAAAAATTAAAAAAATTAAAAAAAAATTAAAAAAAATAATAAAAAAAAATTAAAAAAAAAACTTTAACTAGTTTTGTCTAGTGTTTTGTATTAAATGCCATGGAAATTTTCTCTAAATTTTTTATTTTTTGTTGACAGGAGTTTTAAATTTACGTTTAAAATAGTCTATGCGTGGTAGGAGATCCTTAGGAAACCCCCTTACACCATATGTAAATAATATTCATAAATTTAAACAAGTGTCAATAACACTGGATTCTACCCATCAACCTGATTTTGAGCCAAACATAGAACCAAGTCTTAATCCTTTACTAGAACCAAAAGAAATGGAGGAAAACCAACATGTTAGGGAAACCACGATGAAGGAGTTTGCAAGACCGGTGATTGGCACGCAAGAATCGCCGGCTATCCAGGTTAGGTGAGCTCGGAATTATGACCTTAAAAATATTCATTTTTCTATGCTTCCTTCCTTTTATGGGCTACCTAATGAAGATTCTCTTTCCTTTATGAGAGATTTCTATGCTACGGTCCAAACATTCCCCCGGTATTCTAAACGAGGATCAACTTAGAATGAGATGTTTTCCCTACACCTTAAAGGATAAGGCCAAAGCTTGGTTGATGTCACTTCCCCAGGTTCTGCGATGACATGGGGTAACATTTACAATAAATTCATGGGAAAATTCTATTCCCATAAAAAACATCAGAGTTGAGAGGAAAGATTGCTACTTTCTCTCAGATGGAAGGAGAACCATTCCATGAAGCTTGGGATAGGTTCAAAATGTTGCTCACTCAATATCCCCATCATAGCTTTCCCTGCGGTTGCAGAACTAATCCTTTTAGGATGGACTTACACAACAATGTCAGTACATTGTCGACAACGCTGCAGGAGGAGCAATAGGAGAAAAGGCTGCATGAGAAACGTATAACTTCTTTGAGATGTTGGGTGCTAATTCCCAACAGAAAAGCTCCCGAGCGAGAAAAGATGGTGTTCATGAAATCGACTCCGTAATGAAGTTCAACAACAACTTGTTCAATCGACTAAGCAAGTTGCCCTTCCATTACACAAACCAACACCGAATAATGAACAATATGGTTTGTACAAAGAACTGGGACATGAGTCTGGCTTTGTCCATATCAAGGAGATACAACCGGACACGAACAGGTTAATGTGTTGGGAGCATATCAACGAGACCAAGGTTTGATCCCAATTCAAATACCTATAATCCTGGGTGGAGAAGTCATCCAAATTTCTCTTGGAGGCAAAACAACCCTCCTTTCACTCAAAGCTCAAACCAGGCAGGCCAGCAATTCCACCCACCTATTCCAAGAAGCATTCCCAATAAACCAACCCTGGAGGACAACTTGAATTCTTTTATTCAAGTTTGTAGGGATAATCAATCTAAAACCAATCAACGGTTGGACTCTGTGGAAGCTTCTATCAAAAAGGTGGAAGTTCAAGTTGAACAGTTAGTTGAACATTTGCAAAAAGGCAAAGACTAATTTGAAACTTAAATGAATTCAATGAAGAGGAGACATTGAGTTTTTCATTCTGCAATCTCCAAGCAACGTCTTACTAGAAGACGATAAATTTTAGTCCTACATGGGAGGTCACCCATTATTGTATTTTCCTTTGTTTTAGTTTGCGTGTAATAAATGAAATAAATTCGTTTGTTTCAAAAATTGTGTCCCTTCGTTTAAATTAAAATTTAAAAAAAATAATAATAATTTAGGTTCCTTGCACCTTTTTTTAGAGATATCTACTATTGTTTTTAAGAGCAAAATGTTGATTCACAATAGGAGGAGGATCATTTTCAACTACAAACAACCATGGGAGATGCTGAAGATAGGCGGAAAAAGATGAAAGACTATACAATGCCAATCATTGGCAATGTAACTTCCGGCATCCAATTACAAGAGGCTGCAAGGAATTATGAATTGAAAAAGATTCATTATTCTTTGTTGCCTTCCTTTTACGGTATCCCTAATGAAGACCCTTTGCATTTCATTCGAGAATTCTATGCTATTGTCCAAACCTTTCCACTACATGCAATTAATGAAGATCAACTTAGGATGAGGTGTTTTCCTTACACTCTCAAAGATAAAGCTTGGTCATGGTTCATTACTCTACAGTCAGGTTCTCTTAAAACTTGGGAGGCAGACTATGAAATTTTTATGGGTAGGTTCTATTCCCATCAAAAGACTGTTGATCTAAGAACAAAGATAGCAACATTTTCTCAAATGAATGAAGAGCCCTTTCATGAAGCTTGGGAACGATTCAAACTCCTTTTCATTCAATGTCAAAATCATAGCTTTCCATTACAGCTACAAAACCAATTCTTTTACGATGGATTGACACTACAGAGTCAATACATGGTTGATAATGCTGCTGGAGGTGCTGTAGGAGAAAAGACCGCAGAGGAAACCTATAATCTCTATGAGCTATTGGGTTCTAATTCCCAACAAAGAGGTGGTAGAAGGAAAGCAAAGGTCAATGAAGTCGGCTTTGATAATGAGATAACCTTGCAACTTGCTGAATTGACTAAACAAGTGAAATTCCTCACGTCTCACCAAATTTCAAATCAAGAGGTATGTGAAGTGTGTTGTTCAATTGGGCATGGTACTCATAATTGTTCAAATACTTGTGATTCTAGTGTCGATGCCATAGAGGAAGTCCAATCTTTTCAAAAGTATCATCCAAACACCTATAATCACCCAACCTACAACCACCCTTACCCACCAAGCCAATCTTTTAAACCAACCTTAGAAGATAGCTTGAATGCTTTTATTCAAGTTAGTCGTGACAACCAATTGATGACTAATCAAAGGTTGAACACCATGGAGGCTTCGGTTAAAAGAATTGAATCTAAAGTTGGGCAACCGGTGAACAAATGCAAAAGAAAGAACCAGGAAAGTTGCCTACCAACGGAACAAGCAAAAGATGTTAGAACCCTTCGAAGTGGTAGGGTAGTCAATACCGGTTTACGAAATCTCTAACAAACTACCTTGTAGTTCATGTAACAAAGAAGGCGATATTCTAATCTCGCAAAAAGGAGAAACAAGTGTTAAACTTAACAAGCCTTGAAAAACTCATTGGGGGTCATCCGACACTCCCAAAATTCAAAAGACAACAGAACCACACCGGATGCAAGTACCTTTTCCCACCGGTTGAAAGAATCCAAACAAGATAAGCAATTCAATGATCTTTTTAATATGCTCTCTAAAGTAAATATCAATTTACCATTATTAGAAGTGACCATGAATGTGCCTCTCATATGCCAAGTTTTTCAAAGAGTTGAACACTAAGAAAAGGAGGTATGAATCGAATGAACGAGTAGTAGTATCGTAAATTTCTGTACTTGACAAACTACCCCTAAGTTGAAAGACCCTGGAAGTTTTATTATAAACATAACTATGGGGGATAGGAAGGTTGCTAAAGCAATGCTTGATTTAGGTGCTAGTATAAATTTGATGCCCTACTCTATATTCTTACATTTCAATCTAGGGGATTTAAAACCCATAACTATGTCCCCGCAACTTGCAGATAGATCTCTTAAATATCCAGGAGGGAATAGTTGAGGATGTTTTGGTACAGGTAGACAAACCGATAATACCTGTTGACTTTGTGGTTACGGATATGCAAGAAAATCCGGCATTGGAATGAGAGAGCATACAATATTGCTTGGTAGACCATTTATGGCAACTACTAAAACTATTATTGATGTCCAAGATGGAAATTTGACAATGACAGTCTTAGGAGACTGCTCATTTCAAAGTTTTTGATTCTTCACCTTTCCCTTCTATTTATGCCATCGATGAAATATTCGAAGTTGATCCTTTGGATAATCTTGTCCAAAACACCTTTTTCCAAACCAGAATAGAAGACAAGCTTGAAACCGTTCTTACACTTGAAAAGGTTGAAGAAGATTTAGATGAAGAAATTAAGGGGTACCTTGAACAACTAGACAATAATGAAGTGATGACAAAATCTAGTACACTTTTAAATCTACCCAGCTTCTTCATCTCTTAAAGAGGCCAATCCACTGAACTTGAACTCAAAGACTTACACGAGCACTTAAAATATGTGTTTTTGGGAGAAGGAGAAACATATCCGGTGATAATTTCTTCAACCTTGACCAAACCACAAGAAAAAGAACTCATCAAAGTTGCTTAAACAGGTTTAAGAAATCTATAGGTTGGAGTATAGGGGATATAAGAGGCATTAGTCCAACAATGTGTATGCACAAGATCAACTTGGAGGATGGTGCTAAACACATGCGAGAGGCCCAAAGAAGACTAAACCCAAACATGCAAGAGGTAGTTAAGAAGGAAATCCTTAAATTATTAGAAGAAGGGATTATCTATCCTATTGCGGATAGTAAGTGGGTTAGTCCAAGTGCATGTGGTACCAAAGAAATGCGGGATAACAGTTGTTAAAAATGATAAAAGTGAATTAGTGCCCACTAGAATAATCCTTTGGATAGAGAATGTGTATAGATTTTAGGAAACTAAATTTATATACGAAAAAGGATCACTTTCCTCTTCCATTCATTGATCAAATGTTGGAAAGATTAGTTGACACCTAATTTTCTTGTTTTTGGATGGAATGCTGGATATTATCAAGTACCCATAGCACCGTAAGATCGGGAAAAGACCACATTTACATGTCCTTTTGGGACATTTGCTTTTCGCGAGAATGCCATTTGGGTTATGCAATGCCCCTGCCACTTTCCAGAGATGCATGATATCTATTTTCTCGGACATGGTGGAGAAATTCATTGAAATTTTCATGGACGACTTCTCTGTCTTTGGGAACTCATTTGATGATTGCTTACATAAATTGACTTTGGTTTTAGAAAGATGCATTGAATGCAATCTAACCCTTAGTTGGGAGAAAAGTCATTTTATGGTTCAATAAGGGATAGTTTTAGGACATATAATTTCAAACAAGGGTATTGAAGTTGATAAGGCAAAAGTTGAATTGATATCCAAACTACCTCCCCCTACATCTGTGAAGGGGATAAGAAGCTTCTTGGGACATGCAGGATTTTACAGACGATTTATTAAAGATTTCTCTAAAATAAGTCGTCCCTTATGTAACTTGCTATCCAAAGATGCTGATTTTGACTTCAACAATGACTGCCTTATTTCCTTTAATACCTTGAAAGAGAAACTAACATCTACCCCTGTTATAATGGCACCAAACTGGTCTTTACCTTTTGAAATAATGTGTGACGCTTCTGATTATGCAATAGGAGTAGTCCTGGGACAAAGAGTGGATAAGCGTTTACATGTCATCTACTATGCTAGCAAAACACTCAATGATGCCCAAATGAATTACACCACCACTGAAAAGGAATTCTTGGCTATAGTATTCTCTTTAGACAAATTTCGGTCTTATTTAGTAGGATCTAAAGTGATTGTGCATTCTGATCATGCTGCTTTAAGATACCTATTAAGTAAACCAAATGCCAAGCCAAGATTAATCAGGTGGGTCTTACTCTTACAAGAATTTGACCTAGAAATCAAGGATAAGAACGGCAGTGAAAACTTAGTAGCTGACCATTTGTCTAGGTTGATTTCTGACTTCAATTCTCTTAAAGATGAGAGTAATGACGATATAGTTGAAACCTTTCCTGATGAACAGTTATTTTTCATAGGTCCGAACCCATGGTATGCTGATATTGTAAACTATCTTGCCACTGGTGTTTTGTGACCTAACACTTCATATCAGGACAAGAAAAAGTTTTTTAAAACTATTAAGGACTATTTCTGGGAAGACCCTTATTTATACAAGATTGGTCAAGATCAAGTCATCCGGAGATGTGTACCAGAAGAAGAACATAAGAGCATTCTGACTTTTTGTCATGAACTTCATCGTGTGCGTCATTTTGGAGGTGAAAAGACAGCCCGTAAGATATTACAGTCTGGATTCTTTTGGCCCACTCTTTTTAAAGATGCTCATATGTTTTGTGCACAATGTGATAGATGTCAAAGAACAGGAAACATAAGCAAAAGAGATGAAATGCCTTTGACATCTAATTTAGTTGTTGAACTCTTTGATGTATGGGGGATTGACTTCATGGGTCCTTTTCCCCCATCTAATGGTTTTCAATACATTTTGGTTGCTGTGGATTATGTGTCCAAGTGGGTAGAAGCTATCCCCACCAAAACCAATGATGCTAATGTTGTTGTGAAATTCTTGAAAGATTTCATATTCAGTAGGTTTGGAACGCCTAGAGCTATAATAAGTGATGGAGGTAGCCATTTTTGTAACAAACTCTTTGATGGAGTACTAAACAAGTACAACATCACACATAAAGTAGCTACTCCATATCATCCTCAAACTTTCGGTTTAGTGGAAGTAAGTAATAGGCAAATTAAGGGAATACCGAACGCATGTGCGCCCTTCAAGGAAGGATTGGGCATTTAAGCTAAATGATGCCTTATGGGCATACCGCACCGCTTACAAAACACCTATTGGGATGAGCCCTTACCGGTTAATCTTTGGGAAAGCGTGCCACCTTCCAGTTGAACTTGAACACAAGGCTTACTGGGCAATTAAAGAGTTAAACATGGATTTAGATAAAGCAGGTGAAAAACGATTACTCTAGCTTCATGAGTTGGAAGAAATTAGGAATGAAGCTTATGAGAATGCCAAATTATACAAGGAGCGTACTAAGCGCTATCATGACAAGAGGCTAGTTCCTAAGACTCTTCACCCTGGAATGAAAGTTCTTTTATTTAACTCTCGTTTGAGATTGTTTCCAGGAAAGCTGAGATCAAGATGGGATGGACCATTCAAAATAGTTCAAGTATTTGAACATGGAGTAGTGGAACTATTGGACTCTAAGACACAAAAAACGTTCAAAGTCAATGGCCATCGTGTCAAGCCTTATTTAGAAGAACCAAACAACATTGCTGAAATGGATTGCATTTGGCTGAGTAACCCTTAGCACCAAAAAGATACGTCTTGCTAAGACGTTAAACTAAGCGCTGGATGGGAGGCAACCCATCATTTTAGGTAAAAAGAAACAAAAAAAATTATAGGTTAAAAAAAAATTGTTATTTGTTTTATTTACTTAATTTTATTGTTTATTTCATTTTAATTACATGTGAATAATTTTTAAATTGTTAAAACTAAAAATATTTGTTGAGATGTTAGAAGTTCACAGCGATCTGTTTGTATACACTTTAATGATGAATATGATGGATGCACCTGCATTTTCCATTACTACTTGCACATTCTCAGGAAATAGGTAATCTTTCTTCTCTTCTCTCTTTATCTTTAATTTACAGTTGTTACATTGAGGACAATGTAAGTTATAGGTTGGGGTGGTGAAAAGTTACCATACTTAATTAAAAAAAATTGACAATTTAAAAATAAATAAAAAAAAAATTTCTCACAAAAATTTATCATTTCTTTAAATCAAATTTAAGTAAATAGTTAAGTCTTTTGTACTGTTAGATTAATTTTTGAAAACATATCATGAAATATTTTGTAATTATTTTTGATAATTAGTTATTTTTTGTCATAACTAGTATTTCTTGATAAGATGTGGAAATTATATTAAACCCAAAATCGGTGTTTATGAATTTTTTTAGTGGAGACTACCTTTGTGAGATATAATTTGAGCCTACTTTCCTTTATTCAGAGTGAAATATATATGTTTTCTACTCCAAACACATTTCTTATTTCTTCAAAGTTTTAGATGATCTCTATAGGTATTAGCATTGAATGTATGAATTTTTTTTTCTCATCTTAATAGAGTATCATATATTTTTGATTATTATTTTTGCTTAGATTAAATGATTTGAGTAGAAATTGATAGTATATGCTTATATCTCATTTATGCATGACTACTACAAAAACAAAAAGACATATCTGGGGTTACCTAAACCAAGATCAAACAGAAAAGCCACAAAATTAACCACTCACCAAAATCCAAAAAATGTACAATCTGTACATGGGTTGACTCTCTAAAAAATACACATATTGAAAAATATCTACAAAAAAAATAGAGAGATAAAAAATAGTATCATCTATATACTATGACCCACGTTGCCTACAAAGTTGTGAGTACAGGCTATTTACAAAAGAAAGATATAGGAAGTAATTCCCTAAAAAGTCATTGCAATTTCTTCATTTGTAAAAAGCATATATCTTGAAATTCTTTCTTAATGAGTTTGATTTATGCATGAAAATAATTTTTATATATGATATCTTTATAATTTATACATTTGATTCCTTTCATGAGATCAATGTTAAAATAACACTTTGAGCCTTTATTCTTTATACATATGCGAACATATTAGTTCATTTCTATACATCAACTCTTTCGCATATAAAATAGTATGACTGTTTGAACCCATAGGATTCAGTGTTTCGAGAGTATTGACTTGTGAGGAATAGAGTCGAAGCGAATTCTGATTCATGACACTGAAATTGGGTGAAATTAAATTGATACATTTTTGACATGAAATATGAAAATGATTTTCGACTAATTATTATAATAAATCATGATTGTTTGAAGAGATTAAAATAACTTATGCTTGAGATTTTAATTATGATCTTAAAGGAGATTAAAAAGTATGAGACATTTTTGTGATATGTTGTTTTCTCTTATTCAAAAAAAAAAATTAATTTTTGATTTTGTTGTAATTTTAGTTTTTGATTTCATTGTTTTTATTGTTTTTTTTTTATTTTTACATTTAGTTCAATGTTTGTGGGTATCATTACTGAAAACCCTCACGAGACTCAAACTCGTCCACCAGGCAACCTGTGGTTTAAAGGCTTGTTGCATAGGCTAAATGCAACCGTTTCAATCCACGAAAGTGATTTAGGATAGTTTAATTTTTAGTTTTTATCGCTTTTCTTGCTAAGGGACTAGCAAGAAGCTGGTTGGGGGTTGTGATGAGTGCTCAAAAAGCACTAAAATAACCATGATTTTATGCAAATTAATTGATTAAAAATATATATATTTATATGTTTTATCATATATTTATATAAATTTGTCTTTTCGGAATCACGGGTATTTTTATTGTTTTTCAGGTATTTTGTCTTAAAAATGCAACTTAAACACTCAAAGAGGAATACTGGAAGCAATACATCACAAATATATTAATAAATAAATGCGTAAAGGTCGACAAATATGGAAAAATTGGACAAAATGGGTCAAAAAGGTCAAAAATGTCAAAAAGGAGAAAAACGCGCCGCCGCGCCCAAAGACTCGGCCTCCGCCCCAAATCGCGCTGGTTACTGTTTCACGTGCATCATCACGCGGGGTTGCGTTATCATGCACGCGACGCGCGCGTGGGTTACTATTCATGCGCGCAGCACTGCGTGTGGGTACTGTTCATGCGCGCAGCACTGCGCGCGCGAGGTTATTGTTCATGCGCGCATCACTGCGCGTGGGATACTGTTCACGCGCGCAGCGACAGCCTCAGCACGCGCGCGCAGCGCCCAGCAGCCACCCCTCCGCGCGCCCAACGCGTTTTCACCCCATTTTTCACGTGCAGCAGCCCCTGTGACGTCATGCTGACGTCATTGATGACCTCAACATTTCCATTACACGTTTTTTAATTTTTTAATATTTTTTTTAACATTTTTTTACTCATTTTTTCTCTCCATCCTCACCTATAAATACCCCCCCTTCCCTTCACTTCAAAACACACCTTCAAAACCTTCAAATACATTCTTTTCTCTCTTTTCTTAGATTTTTAGGATTCTTTAGTTTTTTCTTAGTTTTTCTTATGTTTTCTTAGTTTTTAGCTTTTCTTAGTTAATTTCTCTTAGTTTTAGAGTTCTTCCCTTTTTAGGGAAGAACTAGTTATGTTTTTGTAATATTTTAGCTTTTTGATTCAATAAATGGGAGTGCAAATTCTGCTTGGAGTTTTTCTAGCAATGGGAAAGGCATCGAAGTACTGTAAGGATTTTATTTTCTTTGCAGTTATTTTTTATGCTTTATTCTTACATGTTATATTTAATTTGTCTGTGATTAAATTTAACTGTGCTAGCTGTTTGTAAAAATGATATAATAATAACGTTGTTATGCTTGCGAAATATTAAATAGGTAAAAATCTCTAAAATGAATTGATTTTATTTTTATTCAAGATTTTATATTAAGAATGTTAGAGAGAAATATATTATTTTTCATTACAAACTTAAATCTGAAAATTAGATTTTAAGGTTTAGTTATCCGGTCTGATTTAGAGTAGTGCTCTTTTATTTGTTGGTACAATCGCCCGGTAGTTAGAGTGAAGCTCTATTTCAAAAGTTTTTACAAGAATTATTATCTGAAAATGTATTGACAACATGTTTTCAGTAGTGGGTTTAAAAATTGAAAGTTAGTACTCGGATAACTAAATTCTTAGGTTTAATTTGGACACCTTGAATAAAGTTTAAACTGTCTAACCCCACCAAAGGTGGCATTTAAATGGTTCATTTTCAATCTCTTAGAAAAAGGAATTAATTTAATTAACCAAATTAGTTATCAACCCCACCCATAGGTGTTAATTGATTTGTTTAGTTAACAAAGAATATCTAACCCCACCAAAGGTGGTATTCATACAAAAAAGGGAGAATCAATAAATATCAATTCATATCTTTAATAACCTAAATAATACGGGCAAGCATAATTAACTTAGTTATTATATCCATAAATACTCTACTATTTATAAAAGATAAAATTTGCATGAATGTTTATTGAATCTATGTTTAATTTTCTGTAAGTAGATTAAAAACACAAAAAAACCCAAAATATCGTGACCGGATGTTTAGGATTTAATTTCATTTTTAAAAGTTTGAATAATAAATTAAAAACCACATACATTCCTTCCTTAGATCGACCTTGGGAGTATACTTATCATTTTCTACGAAATGATTCGTGCACTTGCGAGATTTTTATAAATATTAAAACCAAAGTATTGGCAGGATCGGCGATGCCGGTTTTCGTTCATCAAAGTATTTGGCGATCCCGATTCTGCTCATCAAATGTCCAGCCAATCTATCATGCATTTGATCAATGAAAGGAAGAGGAAAATGATCCTTGCGAGTAGCCTTGTTGAGCTTTCGATAATCCATAAAGACTCGTCAACCTATCACTTTTCTTGTGGGAATATGCTCATTATTGCTATTAGCCTCCACCCTAATTCCCCCTTTCTTCATCCCAAAATGAATTGGGTTAACCCAAGAGCTATCTGAAATTGGATAGATAATACATGCATCTAACCACTTAATGATCTCATCTTTCACTACATCCTTCATGATTAGATTCAAACGACATTGAGGCTTAATAGTAGGCTTGCAATCTTCCTCAAACATGATCTTCTGCATGTATAATGAAAGGCTAATCCCTTTAATATCAGCTATAGACCACCCCAAAGTTGTCTAGTAATCTCTCAACACTCTTAACAACTTGTTTTATTGATCTTCATCTAGAGAGGACGAAATAATCATGGGCAGAGTAGTCACCCAAATAAGCATATCGTAGATGATTAGGCAATGGCTTAAGCTCTAGTTATGGTTGTTCTTCCACAGATGGCTTCAGATGAGTAGATTTAGAAGGTATCAAAACTAGTTATCCATTAAATTTATTCTAAGAACTAGAGAGTTGTGGAGATGCTTTAAGTATCTTAATATACTCAAGAGATTCTAGGTTATCAATAACATTAACCTTCACAAGAAAAACTTCCAAAGAATCATTTGTAAAGTTTTCCGTGAACTTGTTTCAACTAACTAATTCACCACATCAACTCTAAAATAATCATCAGATTTACTTGGAAATTTCGTAGCTTTAAAAAAATTTAAAGTTACCTCTTGGTCTTGAACTCTCATGGTGAGATCCCATTTCTAAACATTAATCAAAGTCCTACCTGTTGCTAGAAATGGCCTCCCAAAAATAATAAGGATCTCTTTATCTTCCTCTATATCGAGAATTATAAAATCCGCAAGAAAGATAAACTTGTCTACCTTCACAAGAACATCCTATATAATGCCTCTTGGGTGTTTCAAAGACCTACCTACAAGATGAAGAGTGACAGTGGTCGTGTGCTTTTCCTAATCCAAGCCTCTAATATATGGAAAATGGCATCAAATTAATGCTGGCACCCAGATCATATAGAGCTATGCCAAATAATTTCTCACCAATAGTACAAGGAATGGTGAAACTTCCTAGATCTTTAAGCTTAGGCGGTAGCTTTTTTTGAAGGATGGTGCTACACTCCTTTGTAAGAGAAATTGTCTCAAAATCACCTAATTTCCTCTTCTTAGACATGATATCCTTCATAAATTTTACATAGTTAGGCATTTTCTCCAAATCATCAACAAAAGGAAAGTTAATATGAAGCTTTTTAAATACCTCAAGAAACTTGGAGAACTACTTATCAAGGTTTTTCTTATGGAAGCGCTGAGGAAATAGAATTGGTAGGGTGTAAGGCTTGGGACTATCTATACCAGGCTTCATCATTGGATTTTTATGTTGCTTCATTCTCTTCGACTTTCTCTTCCCCATGATCTTGTTTTTCTTGCCCAATAGCTTCAACAATAGGAGTTGGAGGACAAATGGGATTTTGCATTTCTTTCAACTTTTTTCCACTTCTAAGTGTGATTTCCTTACAATGCTCTTTTCCTTCCCTCTTTGGATTGGTTTCAGTGTCACTAGGAAAAGCTCCTTGAGGGTTGTTGTTGACAGCAGTAGCAAGTTGACCTAATTGAACTTCAATATTTCCGATAGATACCACTTGATTATGAAGAATAGTCTCATTCTTTGCTATGTATTGAGCAAACATATCTTCCAGTGATGGCTTGATCTCTTATGGTGGAGCTTGATTGTGAAAACCTAGATGATATATAGGCTTCATAAAAGATGATGGGCCTTGATTGTTACTCCAAGAAAAATTAGGATGATTCTTCCAACCTGGATTGTAAGTGTTGGCATAAGGGTTTTTTATGCCTATTGTAGTTGGCAACAAAACTGATAGATTCAGAGTTGTGAGAACATCTCTCAATAGCATGACTTCCATTGCAAATTTCACATCCAACAAAAGGAAACTGAATAGAATAGACACTTATAGTATCAATCTTCTTCACCAAAGTTAACACTTGAGCAGTTAAAGTAGACATAACATCAATCTCATGAATTCCAACTACTCTCTTAGGCACCATCCTCTCTTATGGCCACTGGTAGTTGTTGGAAGCCATTTCCTCTAATAAGTCATAGGCTTCATCAATATCTTTTCCCATAAGAGCACCACCTACTGTAGCATCAATCATGTTTCTAGTCGGATCCATCAAACTATTATACAATGTTTAAACTTGAAGCCATTTTGGTAAACCACGGTGAGGGAATCTTCTAATTAGAACCTTATACCTCTCCCAAGCCTCATATAATGGTTCTGAGTCAAACGGCACAAAGGTAGTGATATCATTCCTCATCTTTGCAGTCTTTACTGGTGAAACAAATTGGCTAAGAATTTTTTAGCCAAATCATCCCAAGTAGTGATAGAACTAGATGGAAATGAACTTAACCAACTCTTTGCCTTATCCTAAAGTGAGAAAGGAAAAAGTCTTAGCCTGATAGCATCATTGGTGACTCTATTATGCCTTAAAGTGTCACAAATCTCTAAAAAATTAGCTATATCAGAGTTTGGGTCATCATTGGGTAAGCCTCCAAACTGAGCTGAAGTTTGAATCATCTGAATTATCGCAGGCTTAATCTCAAAATTGTTGGCTTGAATTGCATGTCTTCTAATGCTTGAATGAATCCCACCATTAAGAGGAACTCCATAGTCTCTTAGAGATCTTGGTTCCTCCATTTTAGGAATCTCCTTATCCATGATACAATGTTGTGAAGCTTTTTGCTTATCCTTCTTTAATTTCAAAAGAGTTCTCTCAATTTCTGGATCAAATAGAGCAATGTCAAGACTTCTTATGCGTCGCATACAAAGTCCCAATTCACTTGAAAATCAGAAAAATAAATCTAATAAAGTAAAAATAAAAATAAAAAAATAAATAAAACATTTGAACTAAAATTAGATTGATTGGTATTAATATCAACAAAAATAGTAAATCAAATCCCCAACAATGGCACTAAAAACTTGTTGGTATCTTATAAGAACATCAACATGCAAGCATACATGGTCACAAGTAATAAGTGATAAATACGTACAATATTGTTCCCACAGAGATTTGTTACTAATATTTGTTAAGTACTAAAATTGTTTCAACCTAATTTTATCCAAACAATCGATAAGAATTAAATTAATTTTATGCACATGTCTCTTCTGATAACAAATAGACACATCTCACTAAATTAATTCACTATATTCCTATAAGAATTAAATTTACCAAAGATTCATTAAGCTCAAAGTTCTCAATAACTACACATACAATAAAGGTATATTTCTATCCCATATACATATATGTTATTCTATCCAAGCGAAAAACACAAAAATTTATTTTCCAAGTTCATTAGGGTTCACAAATCAATTGATTAATCTTACAAAAATTAAAGGAATTAGTACAAATAGAATAAAAAAAATTAAAAACAACATCCCACAAATCATTCAAAAATAATTAGTTCAAGCTTCATGATATAGCTACATTGCAACCCTAGAAAAAATAATTTAATTCATAACAAATATTTAAATCATAATTCAAAAATATTTAGACATTTAAGAAAAATTATATCAAAAGACAAAGGGATTAACATAACAACTTTTATATAATATAATTATTGTTTTTCAACTTTTACGCTTTTATACATTTTCTTATGCTATATTTCCATGTACTATCATTTTATTTCCATATATTCATATATTTTTCATTTATACCGTATCATTGTATATTTTCTTTTCGATATACATGTTTGCATATGTATATTTTGTATGTATAATTTTTTTTATATTCATATATTTTTAAATAAATAAATAACAATACAATTTAATATACAAAATTAACAACTTCAATCTTTTTATAAAATTGATTTCTTTAATGTTTTGTGGAATTGAGTTAGTTGAGATTATAATAGTTTGAATGGATTTTAGCACATATTATATTTTTCATAAATTCGTTTATTTTTAAATAAAGAAACAACAAAAAATTGAACAAGACAAACAACTTAGTAATTTGTTTTAATGATTTATCAATTATAACTTTATGTGAGATTATAATAATTTATAACAAACTCGTTTAGCATAAATTCTCATTATCTATTGTTTTTTATGTATATAACAATCTTATTTTACACATTTATATTAATTTAGATAATTGGTTGTACCCATATTGTAAGGAATTAAAAATGACCTATTGTAACCCTTACAATTGGGGATACAAAGTGCAATCCTTTAAGAAATTTGGCAAAAACGATTATGCAAATCAAGGTATTAATAAACAATGTGTAGTTTTAGTTAAAACAAATGAAACATTTATATCTATAATATCATATAAATATTGTTTCATACTCTACATGTAATAGATACATCACACTAACGACCAGAATCACCTCTCTATATATTGTGGCCTCAAGCAGCCCTTGTATAGCGACCTAGACTGGTTATCCGGATGTACCTCATATCTAACGACCTCTAAGGCATGATCTCGTGATTATAAGATAGCAGTACCACATTAGTTGGACATCGAGATGAAACAACTCGTTAGTAGCCCTCAAGAACTCTACTTCCCAATAAGGGGTGTACGACTTGAGAACAGTGACCTGATTCTGTGTAGAATTACTATATGTACTATGGTACCTCAAACAGAGTGCCTACCAATGTAACCTCAACACCTGTTTTTCAAGTGTTATATATATACCTCCCTTGTGAGATGAATAAAGGATCTGATTATTAATTCACTCTCTAAACTTATCTCTAGAAATCCTACAACACTAGAATCTCTCTAAACAATCTTGGGCCAATGTAAAAACCTACAACAAACAAATGGGTTAACAAAATATCACGAGTGAGAAATAAGGAATAAAATCTATACAAAATACGAACTTACCTCAATCCAACGGTCAATCATCAACTCCTCATTGGACCCACTCCCAACTTACGGGCTTCTCTGACCTTGGTCCATTCAACATCACTCCCAAAGTGATGATAGATGTAACTTTTCAGTTCAGGCTGCCCAAAAATACCATCATCAAAATATGTCACCGAGGTGTCAAGAACCACATCGTCCCTTATAATGACCTCATCAAATTCGAAGTCGTCTAGATCTATAGCCTCGAATTGGTGAGTTGGGTCCTCAAAACCCTTCCTCTTCATAAAAAGCCTTAATGTTAGGAGGTAAGGATGATGATCTGGGCATGCTAGATGTTGTAGGTGGGAAAGGCACATAGATAGGCTCATCTAGATGGGCATAGTCCCCTATGAGGCATGGAAAAGTTGGGGTAGGTTAAGGGTAGATGGGTACTAGGTCTTGGACACTAGAGGTGTCAATCAAGTCCTTAAGGTCCACATTTGAGTAGTCTATGCATGCAAAAACAAGTAAAAAATAGTTATTCACAACCTGAGTTACAATAAATGGTATTTCCCTTTAGCTCTAACTAGAGGTATTTTGAGGCTCGATCCTCCATATTTTTCTTTTACCATCTGAACCCAACTTGTTTATCAACTCACTTTCATGGGGTTGGAATGTACTGAAGTGATGGTTCCAGGAATAACAAATTAGTAAGTCGACCACATCACCCCAAACGTCCCAAGTAATGTAAAAATACTTATCTTTCTAAGTTGAGGTGCTATCAAGGATTTTCAAGTGTAGTCTATGCCCAATAACACATGATATATATGACCTTTCTTTATCAAGGTTGTTTCTTTTTAAGTAGTACAAACATCTGATCTTATCATTTGTTAGATCCACCTAGTGTTCACAAATGACGATTGAGAGACACAAGAGAATCTTCCATCCATTGGGATTAATTTAGGTGGGGTTGATGTCAAAAGTATTCAAGGCACGAGCTATCATTTTGGGGAACGGGCACCGAAGTCCAATTTTAAAGGGAGCTAAATGCATCACCCACCACCCAATCAGAGGATCATCAACATCACTTAAATGATGGGATGCTAGTATCTAACCTACATGGGGTAGGATACCATATTTATGCCTGATTTTCATCAGGTCGTCAACTGTCAAAACATTGGCATCTTTTCTATTTGATGCTTGTCCTTAGTTTGATGTATAGGCTCACCCCAATTATCCCATTTCCTCTTGGTATTAGGTACCTTTTCACCATAAATACAAGGAAGAAAATGACAGGTATTGGATCTTTTAAAGATGATGAGAAAGCAAGCTAGGATCTAGATGAAGCAGGGAGAGATATGATGCTCTCTTTGCTAGGTTCCCCATCCTTTCTAGTTGGCCATTCTTCACGACCTATCGAAGTTTCAACATTTCACATGTCCTGTACTGAGCTTGTTGGTAAACAAACTAAGTCATGTGATGCCTTTCGAGGTGTATCTATCCATAAAAGGAACACTTTTCATACGACCTGTACGAACATCTTTGGAAGATAAAGAATGGGCTATATCTTTCCTTTATTAAAATATATGGTAAATAAAAAGCAAAAGAGGAAGAAGTTACCTAATAGGTGAATGCTACAAATTTTATGAAGAGTAGTTTGGTGATAATAAAATGGATTGGTTTTTAAGGAAGTCGTAGCCAAACAAACTAAAATCCAAACTAAGTGTTTTTTTCAAACGGGTTGGTAGCAAATACGAGTAGAAAAAAAAGATGTATTATTATTATACCAGGCTGAGATTGTCTAAAGAAAAAGTTGGCTTAGTTAGAAACTTGAATGGGTAAAAAGTTAAAAAAAAATTCTTACTATTTATAAGGGGAATGAAAGCTGAACATTTTGCCCATTAGAACCAAAATTAATATTGGGAATATTTTCTACACTTCCAAAAATCCCAGGGAGTAGAGGAGTTAATTTAAAGTATACTACGCATAAAGAGGTTGCAATGTAAATGACCTCGTTTGTCAAGAGCCTGTTGTATTAGGTCTCTTATTAACAATAACCAAACCATATGGAGGTAAGGATCAATTTATGAAGTATTCTTTCAACTTCTCAAAGTTTGAATAAGGGAGATAATATTTTGTACTCTACATGTAATAAGTACATTATCCTAATGACCTGGATTACCTCTTTGCAAACTGTGGTCTCAAATAGTTTGTGCATAGCGACCTGGACTGGTTATCGAAATGTACCTCTTATCTAATGACATTTAAAGCATGACCTTGTGATTATAAGCAAGCACTACTTGATCAGTTGGAAGTAGGGATCAAATGGTCCGTTGGTAGCCCTTAAGAACTCTACTTCCCAATGAGGGGTATATTACATGACTTGAGGACAATAACCTGATTCTGTGTAGAATTACTATATGTATTATAGGAGCTCAAATAGAGGGCTTATCAATGTAATCTCAACACCTATTTTTTAAGTGTTATATATATATCTTCATTGTAAGATGAATAAAGAATATGATTATTAATTCACATTCTACATTTCTCTATAGAAATCCTTCAATACTATACTCTCCAAACAAATATATTTAAGCATTTTCTAAACTTGTTCCAATATAAAAAGTTCCTTTCGGTGATCCCACACTTTTTTTTATAAATTAATGCAAAAATTAAGAATTTTAATACTAAAATATTTTTTGATAAAAATAATATATATATATATATATATAAGAAAAATATACCTAATATTCCTTAATTATGTTAATTAGTACAGCTTAATTCTTTTATACAGTAGTTTAAAGTTTTTTTTATAAAAAGATAAAAACTTAAGGATAGATGATTAAATTATAAAAAATTTGATTTTTTTTATTTTATGTTAATTTTGTAGTCATTATTTATTCTAAACACGATCTATAAAATTGAAATCTCAATCTCAATTGAAAAATATATGAGAAATAAATAAAAATAAAATAAAAAATTATTTATTTATTTTTGTGTAGCTATTTTTATAAATTAAAAGAACTAAAGTGTAAAAGAATTATAAAAAATAAATAAATTGTATACATATAATTTAGATTATTGCTTTTTTAAGCCTTCCAACAAGGAGTGGAATATAGCCTTAGATAATTCAAAAATAAAAAAAATAAAAAAAAATAAAATGGTGTCTTGAATTCGTGTTGAATATGTAAGTTAAAAATATTTATTTTAAAAGAAACAAGCATAAATTATATATTAAAAAATTTAAAATATAAATTAGTTTTCAAAAATATTATTTTTATTATTATTAGTTTTTGGGGTGTTAATTTTGTGATTTTTTAATAAATTCAAAGAAAAATGAGCTCATCTTTTGTACTATTTTTTGACCGAGACGTAGAGATTGATTATTCAAATTTAATAAATATATAATAGTATTAATTATCAAATAATAATACTTAGTATTTAAAATTTTTTATTTTATAAAATAAAAGAAAAAATAAGTCCTTAATATAAATTTTTAAGTTAATTTTATTATAATTAAAAAATTGATTTTAAATATTTTATAAAGTGATTTGTAGAAATATTTTTAAAACAAATAGTTAATTAATTTGTTAATTCAATAATGAATAAATTTATATAATAATAACTATTTTATCAGTAATAAAATTTAAATATAATATAAACATATATGTTTTACCACGATATTAGTAATAAGTACCGAATTTTATTTAATAAATAGGTAAAATATAAGCATACCAACATATGAATTTATTTAATTAATATTTTTATTATTTAAGAAGTTAATCTTACATGAATGATATATATTACTTGATTGAATTTAATAAAAAAATTTATTTAAAAATAATTTATATTAGCTAATTATTTTTTAATTGATATGAGGTATAATATGATATTGACATGAAAATTATTAGTTCAAAAAAATTATGATCTATTCATAAGTGAATTAATCAAAAACTCATTAAATGAGTAATCATGAAGTGTGTGAATTTTTAACCTTAATATAATAAAACAATTGCATTATTTAAAATAATTATTTTTAAAAATGTATTTGTTATATGAAATTTTTATTTATTTATTGGTGAAAAGTTTTCTTCTTTAGTTATAGCCCTAATTAGCTAGAGGGTGGGTAAATAGAAGATTAATGAATTTATGACAAATTTAAAATTTGTAATAGAAGATTAATGAATTTATGACAAATTTAAAATTTGTAGAATGAGACATGCAATCGCGTATTAATAAAATAATGTAGAAAATAAATATCAAGACACAAGATTTTTAAGTGAAAATAACCTAAACCATACTAATGACCTAAGAGAAAAATCATTGACCTATTAGATCAATTAACTATCCACTACGAAAATAAGTATTCAGTTATAGGACTAAGACTCAAAGTACACACTCAAGTAATGTGTCAAATTAACTTAATTACAAGCAGCTGCTTTCATCCTCTTTACAAGAAAGGCATTCGGATTCGGACCAGTGTTCTGACAAACTTAAGTCCCACTAGTTAATCGAACCCGCATCATTATCACTTGAAAGTTAACACATAAATATAAGTATAAGTGTGTGTCTTAAAGCATATTCAATAATGAACAACCCTAACTAATTGACTTAAATAATATATTAGATAAATTGAAAACAACTTGCAACTTTAGAACAATTAATTAAAAGCATAATAATAATCAATTAAAAGCACAATAACACAATTATTATTGTAGGCTTTATAATTTATAAAATACAACCACAGATATTTGATAAATTAACTTAATGAAAAATCTTATGTTAAAACTTTTTTCAAAACAAGAAAGAGAATAAAAGATGAATAGAGTAAACACAATTAAACTCTTATGTGGTTAGCTTTAATTATGTTCTTAGGTTTATATTTATAAAATATTTTAAAGCACTTTTAAGTAAAAGAAAAATTACTATATTGTTTGTAAAATCAGTTAAATGAGTTTTAAGGAATCATGATAATATAATAAAAAGTCAATCCAATTCATAAAAGAAATATGTTTTGAAATTAAAACCCTGGTCGCTCGATCGATCTAATTAAGTGCTCAATCAATCGAGTATATAGTTGAATCGATCAAATATCCTCTCGATCGATCTAATGTATTAATTAATTAAGTCTCAAAAATGGATCGATCTAATCATTAATCACAATCAATCTAGTGCTTGATCAATCGAGTATTAATTCCTCGACATATCTAATCATATAAATAATTAATTCAATAGGTAATATAACTTGATCGATCTGGTCACTACTCGATCAATTTAGTCATTGCTCGATTGATCTAACATGCATGGGAACATACATATACATGATATGTGATCATTGAGGGTCGATAGTTTCTTCGGCTTGAAAAATATTTTTCTAAGACACACCTAGAAACAAAAATTATATTTATATGTTTTGTCCACGACTATCGCCAACACTCATATAAATTTACAATATCCCCTTTTGGCATATTCTCATGATAATACCTCTCTCTCACTACATAATGCTCATATGATAATTAAAGTTTTATATAGTAGTACTATCCTATGATTCGGTGAAACCATCTTCGCATAAATCTTGAAAGCTCATCTTTTCACTAAAAGTCAAAAACATAAATATCAAAAAACTTGTCCTGAAGGACTCGTTGTTACAAAAAGTGAAGAATGATCAAAAAAGAATTAAACAAATGATAGAAATTAAAAATAACTTTCCCTATGTTAAATATCCAAAAAATTCAAAGTAATTCAAAAATTAAAAATCTTTTCCTAAATTAACTATATTTTTTATACTAATTTTTTATCCTCCTTTTTTTCATACGAATAAACAAACACATAACAGACAAATGAAAACAAGTATAAAGTAGAGGTGAAAACATTTCTTTTTAGCAAGGGCAGTAAATTAATCCAAACATGATAACATTACGCACACATAAAAAGGTTAACTTGTGTTCAAGGTGTGACTAGTCATTAACAACATAAACATATGTAAGTAATACACACAAACATATATGATCACACATATAGTGACAAATCCATAGTCATTACAAGTGAGTTGAGTTTTGGAATAACATTGGTATGTCAATTAGTCCAGAAAAAGTATCACCAATAATGAAAGAATTGTAGTTGAATTCAAATATGCACAAAATAAAATTTTACTAACTAAAAGAAAACTTTAATCAATATTGTTTTGTTTTATGTTACCTTCTTGTATTATTATTTTTTTTATAAGGAATTGGTTACTTATTTTTGTTTTGTATAACCATTTATGACTCTTTTTTTGTACAAGTAATTACTTTTGTATTATTTTTCTTTTTTTCTTTAATAATATTATTTTTAAGGAAATATGCATGAGCTAAAAACCTAGTATGATGACTTTGTCACTAGTTGGAAGGTAGCTCTCTTCCCTCACTGATGTAGCTCCATTCATCACTGTAGGTTGTCCTTTGAAAACTAGTAGTCATGGTTATCTAATTCCCTAAATACTCTCATAATCACTCATAGATTTCATGCATAGCATACATATGTGTCCAGTGAATACTTGAATATGATCATGTTGACATCGATCACTAGATGCGTAAGATATGTAAGTGCTAAGTTATAGTATCCAGTTGTTAAATATGTTATCAAAAGTATGAGAATAACATGTAATGTTCATGTCAAGTTAAAGTAAGTCTACTTCTCCCTTTATTTTTTGGAAACTAACGAAACATCAATAAAAACAAAAAAAAAATTAAAGATACTCATCTAGGATCAATTAAGCACTCAAACTAAAGTATGTAGGTAAAGAATAAATGATGGTTAGGTGCCAAAAATAGATAATTTTTTCTATTCTAAATTTTCTTTAATTTTTGTTTTTTATATCTTTGGATTAGAAAGCAACTACCTTAGTTGTTATTAACATATTATTGGACTTACCTTTAGGTTTTTCACTCATCCTAAATGAAGGTGTAACATACATGGTAGGATAGTTATAATTAGTCCTTGAGTTAAATGCATTGAATTTCACTTGCCCATTGAGCTAACAACTTCATGTTTTCTAGTAGGATTTTTGAGCATGTTACCATAATTTTCATTCATCCTAAAATATTATGCAATATGCATGGATGGATGGATGGATGATGATTATAAATCCTATTATGTGAATAATGAAATGCATTATTACATTTAGAAGCATGTATCAATAATCTACATTTGGGCCTAATATAACCTTTCTTACTACAGGTGTAATTGTTCTTTATGTATAAAGGGTAACAATAGAGTAAGGTTAGAAGGCCTTACCGATGTTTTTTATGCTAAATAAATGGAGCTCTTATCCTTATAGTCAATTTCATGTGTATCATATAAGGAGGACATGTTTGAAGTTTTGAAAAATTCAGTTGATTTTGACAAAGATGATGCAATGTGCTCATCCATATATGTTAGCCCTCTCTTGTCTTCAACTGACTTTCTATAAACCAAAACTTTGTTCAACCTTTTAACTCCAAATGTTAACCTCTTTACTGCTTCCTTTGATTGTTCAAGTTCCTGCATAAGATTCTTGTTTTTCTATTTAACATATGCAAAACTTGAATTCAAAACATTAGCATGTTTAGACAATTCAATTTTTTTCCTTTTTCTATGATTGAGAAATTTATTTCAATGGATATAAGTTTTTCATTTAGTTCAGCGACTCCCCTTTGCATTTTACATAATCTCAACACTTTATCAATACTAGTGCCATTAAATTTATTGAGTAAAATTTCAACACCGCTTTCCTCATCATCTGAACCAATGTTGTACTTACTATATTATCCACTAGCAGTTGTAGTAAATGCCAAGTAGTTAGTGCTATATTCAACTAGACTATCGTTATCACTTTCAAAGTTAGTAAGCGTAGCATTGAAAGCTCTTTTAATTTGGTTATTCTTGTTTGCATAATCAACTATGAAGTGATCAAATCCCATACATTCAAAGCATTGAAATCTAGTAGGTTTAAATTTTTTATCATTAGAATTCATAGACTTGAATTCTCTTAAATTATGATTTTTTTTATAACTTGATTGTCTTTTATTTTGAGGATTATTTTTGTTGAGGATTTTGTTCAATCTTCTAGAGTACCAATATTTCATCGTCATTATCATTGTCTTCAATCATAGTAATTTTGAAAGTGATATTTTTTTTCTTCAAATTTTATCAAAAATCATCTCAAAGGTTTAAAGTTAGTCAACGAGTTCCTCTTTTATGATGGTATCACATCCTTACTTTTGTCAATAAGGGGTCACCTTTGCATGGAAGCGATATGGTAGTAGAGAATCTTTCGAACTATCTTGAAATCATCATTTTTTTCTCCAAGATTGACAGAAGTGTTAGTAATATCACATACGAAGCATACAAAGTTTAGTCTATTTAACTTGTGCGGTTCCCTCATGGGCAACCTCTAAAATATCTCAAGCATGCTTAACAGTATCAACATAAGAAATACAATGAAATTTATAAGCATACACAGCACTAAAAATAGCATTTACATCCTTTTGATTCTAGTTCCTAGCTGTTTAGTCTTGATTGATCCATTCAATCCTAAGCTTAGAAGTGACTACATTATCTTTGGTAATCATAGATGGTTTCCAACCATAAAGTACAGAGTTTCACACGAGCCTTCCAAAATGATCCATAACAAGGTCCTAGGGAAAAATAGTATATCTAGTGATGACTCTGATACCAATTGAAAAGTTTTTTTTAGTTATGGGACTAATTAGTTAGAGGGCGGGTGGATAGAAGATCAACAAAATTATAAAAAATTAAAAATTTGTAGAACAACCAAATGTACAATTACATGTAAATAAAATAATGCATAAAATAAAGATCAACACACTAAACTCTTAGGTGAAAACAACCTAGGTCATACCAATGGTTTAAGAATAAAATCGCAAATTCACCAAACCACCTAACTATTCACTATGAAAAATATGTATCTAATTACAAGGATAGGACTACCCACCCAGGTAATGCTCCTAAATAACCTACTTAAAACCACTACTTTCACTTAATTGATTTCAACAATATATTAGATAAATCGAAAATAACTAGTATGTGTTTATATTTGTAGAATATTTTGAAGCACTTTAGGTCAAATTAAAATTACCATCTTGTTCATAAAATTAGTTAAATGAGTTTTAAGAAATTAGAACAATGTAGGCAAAACTCAATGCAATAGAAATAGGTTTTAAAATTAAAGCTCTAGCCTCTCGATCGATCTAATCAAGGGCTCAATCAGTCAAGTATATAGTTCGATCGATCGAATATCCTCTCAATTGATCTAGTATATTAATTAATTAATTCTCAAAAGAATGGATCGATCTAGTCATCAATCTTGATCGATCAAGTAGTAATTCATTGATCAATTTAGTCATATAAATAATTAATTCAACCGGTAATATAGCTCGATCGATCTAGTCACTGCTTGATCAATCATTGATCAAGTAGCCTATTTTTATATTGTTCCTATGTATCTAATATCCAATATAACATGCATGAAAATAAAGATACACCTTAGATATGATCATTAAGATTCGATTGTTTATGCGGTTTGAAAAATATTCTTTTAAAACACACTTAGAAACTAAAATTATAATTATATGTTTAGTTCATGTATATCATCAGCACTCACATAAACCTTAAAATTGATATAAAAAACTATAAAATAATATATAAAATATGTGTTTATTGATGAACAAAATCGGGGATAATACCATTTTTGTAAATACTTATTCATTCTAAATTTTATTAATTCTCGCAAGTGTACGAATCATTTATATAAATAATAAGTATACTTCCAAAGTCGATTAAAGGAAGTAATATTATGTGGTTTTTAAATATTATTTAAATTTTAAAAATAAAATTAAACCTAAATATTCTGTCACAATGATTTAGTTTTTGAAAAAATAATCTAATGCTTAAAGATAAAGATAGACATGGATTCAACAAATACTCATGCAATTTTATACATTCATTAACAATGGAGAATAATGGATATAATAATTCAAAAATTATGTTTGCTCATATTATTCAGGTTATTAAATATAAAAATTTATATTTATTAATTTTTCCTTTCTGGTATGAAAATATCCTTAGGTGGGACTCAAATTTTTTTGTTTAATATTAATTAACTAATATACTTAGGAGAGAATTATTAATTAATTAAGTATTAAATTTTAGCTTTATTTCTAAAAAAAATAGAAAACCATCTAATCAAAACTTTAGGTGAAATTAGTTAATAAGACTTTATTCAAGGTGTCTAAAATAAATTTAAGAATTTAACTAGCTGAAAAACAACTTTCAAGTTTTAAAACTATTTAAGAAAATATGTTGTCAATAAATTTTCAAATGATAATTATTTGTAAAAAACCTTTGAAATAGAGTTTTGCTCTAAATATCAAAATAATTAAATATAAAATAAAGAGTATTACTCCAAATTAAGTCTAAGTAATTAAATCTTAATTTTAACTCTCATATTAAGTTTGTTATTAAAAGTAATGTACATCTTTAAATAACATTCTTTATAAAAATCTTGAATAAAAATAAAATTAATTTATTTTAAGAAAATGTTTTACCTATTCAATATTTTGCAAGTATAACAACGTTATTATTATATCATATTCACTATCATTTAGACATGTTATAATTGATCACAGAAAAATCAAGAATGACACAGATATGGACTGCAAAAGAAATATAATTAATACCTTAAAAATATCCTTACAGAACTTTAAAGAGTTTATTCTAAGACTGAAAAAACTCTGATAGTAATTGCACTCTAGAATTTGTTGAATCAAAAACTATAAACTACTAAAACATAAAAATGTTCTTCCTCAAAATTGAGAGAATAACTAAATAAATTTTAAAAGCTAAAAATATAAAAATCTCCAGAAAAAGGGGAGAGAAAGTTGTTGAAAACGCAACTTAGCTTATTCTTGGTATATAAGAAATCATATTTATAGGAAAAAATGTGAGAAAAACTTGTGTTTTTACTACTGTGCGATTGAATCATAACTAAATTTTTGACGAGTTTAAATCTCCTTGTGCCGTGGCATATAATTATTTTTTTTTATTTTCCATTATCTCTTTTCTTCACTTTGGATAATATCAAATAAATGATATTTATTTAAGCTCTAAAACGTGTGATAAACATGCTTCAAGTATTTTTCTTAATTTTAATATTTATATATTAAAATACCTACAAAACACTAAAATATACCCATTAATATGAACAAATAGATTTTTCTAAAATATAATAGAATAAAGCAAATACAAATCCATTTTATTAATTAAATGACATTAAAATATGGTATATTTAGTACTTTTAAGCACTCATCACAACCCTCAATCAGCTTCTTGCTACTATCTTAGCAAAATTAAACTAACCTAAACACTTTCGTGGATTGACACGATTGCATTTAGTATATGCAACAAGTCATTAAACCCCTAGGTTGTCATAGTGGACGATTTTAAGTCTCATGAGGATTTTTTGTAACGATACCTACAAATATTAACAAAAAATGAAAACAAATAAAATAAGAAGTCAACTAAAATTTAAAATAAAGTAAAATTATTAAAATAAAATAAATGAATGAAATACAAAAATATTTCATGCTTATAATCTCTTTTAAATTTCATAATTAAAATCTTAAGCGTAAATTATTTCAACTTCCTAAACATTCATGAATTATTATAATAATTAGTTAAAAATCATTTTTATAATTCATATAAAAAATGTATTAATTTAAGGTGAGTGGTTAATATTTGATTTTTTCAGTTTGTATTTGTTTAGGTAACCACATATATATCTTTTTTTTTAATAGAAGTCATGCATGAATGAAGAAAGACATGGTCATGCATGAATGGAGAAAAACATATACTATCAATTTCAACTACAATAATTTAATCTAATCAATTGAACAATAAATACATAACATTTTATTAAGATGTAAAAATCCAAACATTTAATGCTAAGTCCTATAGAAATCATCTAATAATGTTGAAGAAATAAGAAAAGTTTTTAGAGTAGAAAAAAATAATATTTATCACTCAAAACAAAGGATAATGGGCTCAAAATATTTCTCACAATGGTAGTCTCAACTATTTGATTTCTAAACATTGATTTTGGGTTTAACTAATTGTTGTGTGTTTTGCAACACACAGAAAATCGTGCAAGTATACACGGTCACAAGTAATAATATGATAAGTAAAATATCGTTCCCACAGAGATTTGTTACTAGTATTCGTTAATTATTAAAATTATTTCAACCTAATTTTATCCAAACAGTTGATAATTTGATGCAGTTTGACTAACTAACTTTTATCACAGATTGCAAGAAAATTCTAGGATTGCAGTTTCACCAAATTAATCCACTTGAATCATTATATTTTATCTTGATTTATGTTATCGTATTTTAAGTTGTTAACCAAGAACTCCTAATTTATCCATATATCTCTTCCGAGCTCCATACAGACACATCTAGTTAAAATGATTCACTATATTCCTATGCGAATTAAATTCAACCAGATTTATTAAGTTACGAAGTTCTCAAACAGCTTACACATACAATAAAAGTATATTTCTATCTCTTATGTATATACGTTATTTCATCACGAAGCAAAGACACAAAAATGCCTTTTTCAAATTTATTTAAGTGTCACATATCAGTTAATTAATCTTCCGATAATTAAAAGCATTAAACACAGATAAAATAAACAACTTAAAACAGTTTCATAAATCATTCAAAAATAATTGATTCAAGCTTCATAATTTACACTACACGGAAATCCTAGAACAAATGTATTAGTTCATGGCATAATTTAAAATTACAACACAACAAAAATAAAACATCGCAGAGAAACAAAAATTAAAAGAAAATAGATAAGGAAAAAAAACTCTTTCACGATTCTTCAATGAAAAAATAAATTTCTTCCCTTTTCTTCTTCCTTGTTGTCTTCTTTCTCTATAATTTTCCTAAGAAAATACAACATAAAATCTTAAATCAATACTCTGCGTGTTTTGTGTAACACGCAAACAAGAAAGAAAAATTAAAATGTTACAAGGAAGAAAAACTTGCAAGAACTGCGAGTTTTCTCCCAAAACTTAGAGAGAAAAAAAAGAACAAATGCTCGAACTAAAACTGAACTAAAAAAAAAGAATAAAAATAACTCATCTACAACGCGTACCCTAAAAGCATATATCCCCTTTCAATTCTTTTATTTTATTTTTATTTTTTATATATTATTTTTTTTATCATCAGTGGGGAACAAAATTGTATGGGGAGCAGCACGCGTGAACACACTCTGCATATTTTTGAATTTTTTTTCTTTTTCTGCATGCCACGTGTCACCATATGATTCGCTGAGAGAAATATAGTGACACATGGCATATTTTCATTGGGTGATAAGCCGGGCGCATGAAAAACGCGTCGCACAAGATTTCTTCAGATTGGAAGTGGTTAACAGCTGGAAGTGGGCATTGTTTCTGCATTTTTATTTCACCAAATACATGCCACTGATGAGTGCTGAAAATGCACTAAAATTACCATGATTTTATGCACATTAATTGATTAAAAATATATATATTTATATGTTTTATCATATATTTATATAAATTTGTCTTTTTCGGAATCACGGGTATTTTTATTGTTTTTCAGGTATTTTCGCTTAAAAACGTCACTTAAAGACTCAAAGAGGAATACTGGAAGCAATACATCACAAATATATTAATAAATAAATAAGGAAAGGTCAACAAATATGGAAAAATTGGACAAAATGGGTCGAAAAGGTGAAAAATGTCAAAAAGGAGAAAATCGCGCCCGGAGCAGCCCACCCCGCGCACGCCGCCCAGCATGGCCCACGTCCGCGCGCAGATGCACGCGCCTTCCTCCAGATCCGCGCGCGCCGCAGCGCGCTATTACTATTCACTCGCGCACGCGCGCTGCTGCTGCCTTCTGCGCGCGCCTGTGCGCGCCGACGCCATTTCACCCCATTTTTCACGTGCAGCCGCCCCCATGACGTCATGCTGACGTCATCAATGACCTCACCATTTGCACTACGTGTTTTCACCATTTTTTCACCCACTTTTTCTCTCCATTCTCACCTATAAATACCCCCCATTCTCTTCACTTCATACCACACCTCAAAACGCACTTCTCTCTTCTTTCATTCTCTCCATTTCTTAGTTTTTAGGTTTTTTTAGTTTTTCTTATGTTTTAGCTAGTTTCTCTTAGTTTTAGAGTTCTTCCCTCTTTGGGAAGAACTAGTTATGTTTTTGTAATTTATTAGCTTTTTGATTCAATAAATGGGAGTGCAAATTCCGTTTGGAGGTTTTCTAGCAACGGGAATAGCATCAATGTTCTGTAAGGATTTTATTTTCTTTGCAGTTATTTTTTTATGCTTATTTCTTACATGTTATATTTAATTTATCTGTGATTAAATTTAACTGTGCTGGCTGTTTGTAAAAATGATATAATAATAACGCTGTTATGCTTGCGAAATATTAAATAGGTAAAAATCTCTAAAGTGAATTGGTTTTATTTTTATTCAAGATTTTATATTAAGAATGTTAGAGAGAAATATATTATTTTTCATTACAAACTTAAATCTGAAAATTAGATTTTAAGGTTTAGTTATCCGGTATGATTTAGAGTAGTGCTCTTTTATTTGTTGGTACAATCGCCAAGTAGTTAGAGTGAAGCTCTATTTCAAAAGTTTTTATAAGAATTATTATCTGAAAATGTATTGACAACATGTTTTCAGTAGTAGTTTTAAAACTTGAAAGTTAGTACTCGGATAACTAAATTCTTAGGTTTAATTTGGACACCTTGAATAAAGTTTAAACTGTCTAACCCCACCAAAGGTGGCATTTAAATGGTTCATTTTCAATCTCTTAGAAAAAGGAATTAATTTAATTAACCAAATTAGTTATCAACCCCACCCATAGGTGTTAATTGATTTGTTTAGTTAACAAAGAATATCTAACCCCACCAAAGGTGGTATTCGTACAAAAAAGGGAGAATCAATAAATATCAATTCATATCTTTAATAACCTAAATAATACGAGCAAGCATAATTAACTTAGTTATTATATCCATAAATACTCCACTATTTATAAAAGATAAAATTTGCATGAATGTTTATTGAATCTATGTTTAATTTTCTGTAATTAGATTAAAAACACAAAAACCCCAAAATATCGTGACAGGATGTTTAGGATTTAATTTCGTTTTTAAAAGTTTGAATAATAAATTAAAAACCACATACATTCCTTCCTTAGATCAGCTTGGGAGTATACTTATCATTTTCTACGAAATGATTCGTGAACTTGCGAGAATTTTATAAATATAAAACCAAAGTATTGGCAGGATCGGCGATGCCGGTTTTCGTTCATCACGGACCACTTCGGTCAGCAACTAGGTCATGTCATATATATATATACACCCATAATTACATAACATCACAAGTACTTGCAAGAACTGCGAGTTTTCTCCCAAAACTTAGAGAGAAAAAAAAAAGAAAAAAAAGAACAAATGCTCGAACTAAAACTGAACTAAAAAAAAAGAATAAAAATAACTCCTCTACAACGCGTACCCCAAAAGCATATATCCCCTTTCAATTCTTTTATTTTATTTTTATTTTTTATATATTATTTTTTTTATCATCAGTGGGGAACAAAATTGTATGGGGAGCAACACGCGTGAACACACTCTGCATATTTTTGAATTTTTTTTTCTTTTTCCGCATGCCACGTGTCACCATGTGATTCGCTGAGAGAAATATAGTGACACGTGGCATCTTTTCATTGGGTGGTAAGCCGGGCGTATGAAGAACGCATCGCACAAGATTTCTTCGGATTGGAAGTGGTTAACGGCTGGAAGTGGGCGTTGTTTCTGCGTTTTTATTTCACCAAATACATGCCACGTGTCATCATTTTATTCGCTGGAATATTTATGAGACACGTGGCTGGTCATTTTCCATTTGAAACGTGAGGGTGCACGCCACTTGGATGGACCACGTCACACGGGATTTGTACACGAGCGGCTCGGTGCGCGACAGCTTGGTTCAACGTGCTTCAATCTGGACCGTTCAACTCATCCAACGGCGATCGATGCGCCTCGAGGGAATCACGCAGCCGAAATGTGGGTCCCACCCTGCCAGTCAGTCTGCGCGGTAGGTGGGCCCCACTAGCACAACAAGCCATGCGATAAATCCTGGAACGCGCTTCTACTTCGTCTGGAATGCACTCGCTACATCGGGGCCGTTGATTTGATGATCGAACGGTGAGTGATGGGCGTCGTGATTGGTGAGAGTGTCATTCATTTCCTGCGCAGAAATTTTAATTTTCTTAATTCTATTTTGACCCACAAATATACTTCAAATTACATTTTCAACTTTATTTAATTGCAATATAGCCCTTTTAGTAATTTAAATATTTTTTATGTATGAAAAAAAAATTCTTTTGTTTTCTTTGGTTAATTGAAGATATTATGCTATGAATAGTGATTTATTTTTATTTCTTTAATTTAAATGATGCATAATTCTTTGAAAAAAAAATTTGAATAATGTCTAAGTGATAAACAATTTTTTTGTATGTTTCATTTTTACAATTCATGAGCACTAGTCTTGATTTTTGATTTGCTATGATAATTTAGAGAAGGTTTATATGAGTATGGAACTCGATTGATATTTATGGTGTCACAATTCTTACAATTTGTTTGATTTTCTCTCGAGGCGAAATTATAGATAACATTTAACTAAGAAAATGATTTAGGCCATCTTTGGATCGTTTGAGCCTTTCTATCTACCTTCACATACACTATCCATAGTACACCCCTTTTGAGCTTCAAAGTGTATATATATATTTATCTCATTTCAAAAGCCTACCTATATATATATATATATGTGTGTGTGTGTGTGTGTGTGTGTGTGTGTGTGTGTGGTTATATCTATTTTTCCTAACTCACTAACATTTAAAGTTTTTAGTAAATAATTAAAGATATATCATGAAAACAAAGAGGTTACTAAAAACAAAATTGAGTTTGGATGTGATGATAGAAGATCTCTTGTTTCAATCCTAAAATGATGTGTTTAGGAAATTTTGTGCTAAATATAATATTTTATCCTACCTTCACCTAAGCCATACATTACAAGCTTAATGAAGTCCTATTGATTTTGTGTTTTGTGTTTGTCTACATTAGTGGAGAGAGAAATGAAAAATAAACTTATGAGATTTGTGATTTCATAAAAATTTGTTTGATTTCATATTTGTATAAACCGATCCGGATTTCTTGTGATGAAATAATGAAAAGACTTCACACACACAAAAAAATTCATTGTGAAAATGTAATATACTTTTCAATTGATTTTGATGCTTAGATAAAATTCTCTTATTTCTTTGAGTAATGTAATAAAATAAAATAAAATAAAGAAATACTTTGAAACTCACTATTTTAAATGCAGTTATCTTTGCTTTATTTCCTTCCTTTTGCTCGAGGACTAGCAAAAAATTAAGTTTGGGGGTGTTGATAACTGTATTTTATATAGTTATTTGTACCTATTTTATTAATTATAATTGCCATGTTCTCTGTATTTTTACTTAATTTTAGTTTAATAAATTAGTGTTTATTGTTTTTAATAAAATTAAGTAAATTATGTCGAAAACGGACTTAATTCCAAATTTATACCCAAAAATATAATTTCAAATAAAAGAGGGATTAATTTCAATTTATAAAAGTTGAAAATATAATTTAAAGTAAAATCGGGCTTAATTTCAGTTATTAAAAGTTTTAAATTTAATTTATATATTGTATTAGATTTAATTTTGGATAGAGTGGGACTTTGTATGCGACGCATAAGAAATCTTGACTTAGTTCCATTAGATCTAGAAATTCATAGAACTATTTTGAACTTAAAGAAAAATAATAAACAAGAAACCTTAGAACAGCTAGCTATGGATAATGAAATTCCAGAAGTTGAAGAACCAAGATCCTTAAGAGATTATGCAGTGCCTATGGTTGGTGGCATTCATTCAAGCATTAGAAGACCATTAATTAAAGCCAATAATTTTGAAATTAAGCCTGCAATCATTCATATGATTCAAACATCGGTACAATTTGGTGGTTCACCCCACGATGATCCAAACTCTCATATATCAAATTTTCTAGAGATTTGGGATACCTTTAGGCATAATGGAGTCACTGATGATGCTATTCGGCTGAGACTTTTTCCTTTTTCACTTAGGGATAAGGCAAAGAGTTGGTTGAATTCATTGCCATGCGGTTCTATCACTACTTGGGAGGATCTGGCTCAAAAAGTTTTAGCCAAATATTTTCCACCGGCAAAGACTGCACGGATGAGGAATGAAATCACCACTTTTATGCAATTCGACTCAAAATCATTATATGAAGCTTGGGAGTGGTACAAGGAGCTACTTAGAAGATGTCTGCACCATGGATTACCGAAGTGGCTTCAAGTTCAAACATTTTATAATAGTTTGATGGGTCAAACTAGAAATATGATTGATGCTGCAGCAGATGGTGCTCTAATGGGGAAATCAATTGATGAAGCATACAACTTATTAGAGGAAATGGCTTCAAATAGTTATGAGTGGCCATCAGAGAGGATGTTGGCTAACAAAGCAGCTGGAATTCATGAGATTGATGCTATGACTGCTTTAACTGCACAAGTATCCGCTTTGGTGAAAAAGATGGATACTTTGGGTGTCCATTCTATTCAGAGTCCTTTTGTTGCATGTGAAATTTGCAATGGTAATCATGCCAGTGAGAGATGTCCTCACAACTCTGAATCTATCAATTTTGTTTCCAATTATAATAGGAACCAAAACAATCCCTATTCCAACACTTACAATCCAGGGTGGAAGAATCACCCTAATTTATCTTGGAGTAACAATGAGGGACCATCATCTTCTATAAAACCCACATATCCTCAGGCCTTTCATAACCAAGCTCCACCACAAGAAAAAAATCCATCATTGGAAGATATGTTTGCTTGATACATGGCCAATAATGAGACTATTCTTCAGAATCAAGCAGCTTCTATCAGGAATCTTGAAGTTCAATTGGGGCAACTCACTACTGCTGTCAACAATCGTCCTCAGGGAGCTTTTCCGAGTGATAGTGAAACTAATCCTAATAGGGGAGGAAAAGAGCATTGTATGGCAATTACACTCAGAAGTAGAAACGAGTTAAAGGAAATACCTATGCCCATTTCTTTGCCCACCCCTAATGTTGAAGCTTTTGGCACAGAAAAATAAAATTGTGGAGAAGAAAGAGTTGAAGAAAATGAAGAATCAATGAAACCCATGATGAAACCAGGGTTAGAAAGTCTCAAGCCTTACACTCCACCAATTCCGTTTCCTCAACGCTTCCATAAGCAAAAGCTTGATAAGCAATTCTCCAAATTTCTTGAAGTTTTTAAAAAGCTTCATATTAACATTCCTTTTGCTGATGCCTTGGAGCAAATGCCCAGTTATGTGAAATTTATGAAAGACATTTTGTCTAAGAAGAGAAGGTTAGGTGATTTTGAGACTGTTGCTCTCACAGAGGAGTGTAGTGCCATCCTTCAAAAGAAGCTACCACCTAAACTTAAAGATCCAGGAAGTTTCACCATTCCTTGTACTATTGGTGAGAAATTTTTTGGTAGAGCTTTGTGCGATTTGGGTGCAAGCATTAATTTGATGCCACTTTCCATCTACCAGAGTCTTGGTTTAAGAGAAGCACAACCGACCACTGTAACTCTTCAACTTGCAGATAGGTCTTTGAAACACCCAAGAGGCATTATAGAGGATGTGCTTGTCAAGGTAGACAAGTTTATCTTTCCTGTAGATTTCATAATTCTTGACATGGAGGAAGATAAAGAGATCCCTATTATTTTGGGTAGACCATTTTTAGCAACTGGTAGAACTCTGATTGATGTTCAAAAAGGGGAACTCACTATGAGAGTTCAAGACCAAGAGGTAACTTTCAAAGTGTTTAAAGCGATGAAATTTCCAGGTGATTCTGATGCTTGTTATAGAGTAAATGAGTTAGTTGATAGTTGGTCTACAAAAAACTCTACTACAGATTCTTCTACAATTTCTCTTGTGAATCTGAATGACTTAAGAGCCGGTTGTGAAAAGCGTAGTTTGCCAGGCAATGTGATGGACCAGTTCCGTCTACAAACATATAAAAATGTTAAGCTCTATAAAAAAAAGACAAAGGGATGGCATGACAATAAGCTCTTGCATCGACATTCTGAACAAGTACACAAAGTTTTGATCTTCAAGTCTCGGTTGAAATTATTCCTAGGGAAACTTAAACCAAGGTGGTGAGGACCTTTCACTATTTCAAAAATGCATCCATACGGCACTGTTAAGATTAAAGATGAAAAATCACAGAGGAATCTCCAAGTGAATGGGCAGAAACTCAAACCTTGTTGGAGAGGTGACGTCGATCATCTAAAGCCAACCATTTTGTTACATGACCCAACCTGAAGCAAAGAAAAAGGAAGTCGAGCTAATGACTCTAAATCAAGCGCTTCTTGGGAGGCAACCCATGTGTTTTAGTTTTTATTTATTTATATATTTTGTTCTAGAACATGTATTAGTTGCATAATTCTTCATTTTGTTATTTTGTTTTGATAGGTGCAATCGGAGGAGGTAAAACGATTTTTGGATTTCAATCTCACAAGTCAACTCACCATTGAGGGAAGTTCTTTTAACACATCTCCTTTGTTCTTTAATTTTCACACATTTGGGACAATGTGCATGTTAAGTTTGGGGGTGGTAGATATTTTGAACTTAATTGAAATATTTTTTTTGTATGAAAAAAAAAATGCTCGAACTAAAACTGAACTAAAAAAAAAGAATAAATATAACTCCTCTACAACGCGTACCCCAAAAGCATATATCCCCTTTCAATTCTTTTATTTTATTTTTATTTTTTATATATTATTTTTTTTATCATCAGTGGAGAACAAAATTGTATGGGGAGCAGCACGCGTGAACACACTCTGCATATTTTTGAATTTTTTCTTTTTCCGCATGCCAAGTGTCACCGTGTGATTCGTTGAGAGAAATATAGTGACACGTGGCATCTTTTCATTGGGTGGTAAGCCGGGCACATGAAGAACGCGTCGCACAGGATTTCTTCGGATTGGAAGTGGTTAACGGCTGGAAGTGGGCGTTGTTTCTGCGTTTTTATTTCACCAAATACATGCCACGTGTCATCATTTTATTCGCTGGAATATTTATGAGACATGTGGCTGGTCATACTTCAAATTACATTTTCAACTTTATTTAATTGCAATATAGCCCTTTTAGTAATTTAAATTAAATTTTAAACTTTTAATAACTGAAATTAAACCCGATTTTAATTTAAATTATATTTTCAACTTTTATAAATTGAAATTAATCCCTCTTTTATTTGAAATTATATTTTTGGGTATAAATTTGGAATTAAGTCCGTTTTTGACATAATTTACTTAATTTTATTAAAAACAATAAACACTAATTTATTAAACTAAAATTAACTAAAAATACAGAGAACATGGCAATTATAATTAATAAAATAGGTACAAATAACTATATAAAATACAGTTATCACTAATCAAGAAATACTAGTCATGACAACAACTAACTAATTATCACATTACTTAATGATATGTTTTTGGAAATTAATCTAATAGTACAAAAAGACTTAATTATCGTTTAAATTTAATTCTAAGATGTGATCAATTTTTGTAAAAAAAATTAAAATTACTCCAAAAAAACTAAAAATTACTAAACAAATAAATTACAAATAAAAGTAACGAATAAAATTACGTGAAAATTGTTTAAATTATCTAAGAATAAAAAAAGTGTAAAATGTGTAACTTTTATATACCCACTCCAACCTAGAATCTACATTATCCTCAATGTTTAAGAATTATAATTGCAAGAATAGAGATAGAAAGTTAACGAACTATTTGATGTGGAAAAGAAGACGCAACCGAAATTAGCTTAAAATAATTATGCTCACAGACAAAATTCTATAAATTCTAACATATCTCAAAACATTAATTATATTAATTCTTAAAATAAAATAAACAAACATAAAGGAAACTAATTAAATAAAATTGCATAAAAGAAAAATTACTTACAATGATGGGTTGCCTCCCATCTAGCGCTTGATTTAACGTGTCAGTAAGACACATCTTCATAATGCTTATGATCAATTTTTCAATATGGAATCAACATCATCCATGTTGTATTCTCCTTCTAAATAAGGCTTTACACAGCGCCCATTGACTTTGAAAGTTATTTGTATCTTTGGATTTAATAACTCTACTGCTCCATGTGAAAAAAATTGTAAAATTGTGTAAGGTCCATCCCATCTTGATCTCAATTTTCCTAGAAACAATCTCAAATGAGATTTAAATAAAAGAACTTTCATTCATGGAAAAAAAGACTTAGGAACTAGCCTCTTGTCATGATAGTGTTTAGTACGTTCTTTGTATAATTTTGCATTTCCATAGGCCTTATCCCAAATCTCTTCCAACTCATTAAGATAAAACAAACATTTTTTCCTACTTTATCTAAATCCATGTTTAGCTCTTTAATTTCTCAGTAGGCCTTGTTTTCGAGTTCAACGAGAAGGTGGCACGTTTTCCCAAGGATTACCCAGTAAGGGCTCATCCCAATGGGTGTTTTGTAAGCTATGCCATATGCCCATAAGGCATCATTCAACTTAATTTCCTAGTCCTTTCTTGAAGGATGCATAGTACATTTCAAAACTCCCTTGATATACCTATTACTTACTTCCACTTAATCATAAGTTTAGGATGATAAGGAGTTTCCACGCTATGTGAAACTTTGTACTTCTTCAGTGCTATGTCAAAGAGTCTATTGAAAAAATGGATACCTCTGTCACTTATTATTTCTCTAGCCATCCCAAATATGCTAAATATCGAATGCTTAATGAATTTCACAACAACATTTGCATCATTGGTTTTAGCGGGTACAACTTCTACCCACTTTGATACATAATTTACAGTAACCAAGATATATTCAAACCATTGGATGGAGGAAAAAGACCTATAAAGTAAATCCCCTTATACATCAAAGAGTTCAACAACTAAATTAGATTTCAAAGGAATTTTATCTCTTTTACTTATGTTACCTATTATGTGACATTGATCATATTGTGCACAAAATATATTAACATCTTTGAAAAGAGTTGGCCAATAGAATCGAGATTGTGATACCTTTAGGGTAGTTTTCATACCACTAAAATGGCCTCCACAATGAAGTTCATGAAAAAAGGTTTAAATTCTCTAATGTTCTTCTTCAAAAACACACATTCAGACAACTTGATCTTTACAATTTTGAATAAATAAGAGTCATCCAAAAAGTATTGCCTACAAGAAGTTAGAAATCTTTTCTTTTCTTGAGAAGAAATGTCGGGTCTCAAAACAACAGTGGTCATATAACTAATGATATCTGCATACCAAGGGTTTAGACATATTGATAATAACTGCTCATTAGGAAAGGTTTCAATTATATCTTCTTTACTCTCACCTTCAAGAGAATTCAGAAATTAACCTAGATAAATATTCAGGTACTAAGTTTTCATTACCTTTCTTATCTTTGATTTATGAGTTAAATTTCAATAAGAGTAAGACCCACCTAATTAATCTTGGATTTGTATTAGGTTTACTTAATAGATATCTCAAAGCAGCATGATTAGAATGCACAATTACTTTTGAATCGACTAAGTAAGACCTAAATTAGTCTAAAGAAAATACAATAGCTAAGAAATATTTCTCAGTGGTGGAATAATTAATTTGGGCATCATTGAGTGTTTTTCTCGCATAGTATATGACATGCAAACATTTTTTCACTCTCTCCGATTGCATAATCAGAAGTATCACACATTATTTCAAAAGGAAGAAACCAATATGGTGCCATAATAATAGGGGTAGTTGTTAAATTTTATTTTAAAGTATCAAAGGCGATAAGGCATTTTTCATCAAAGTAAAAATAAACATCTTTTGATAACAGGTTATAGAGGGACGACTTATTTTTGAAAAACTTTAATAAATCGTCATAAAATCCTGCATGTCCAAAGAAACTTCTTATCCTTCTTATAGATGTACAGGGTGGAAGTTTTGAAATCAATTCAATTTTAGTCTTATCCACTTCAATACCCTTGTTTGAAATCACATGTCCCAACACAATCCCTTTTTGAACCATAAAATGACTTTTCTCCCAACTAAGGGTTAGATTTCATTCAATGCATCTTTCTAAAACCAAAGTCAATTTATGTAAGCAATCATCAAATGAAGTTCCAAAGATAGAAAAATAATCCATGAAAACTTCAATGAATTTTTATACCATGTCCTAAAATATAGACATCATATATCTCTAGAACGAGGCATGGGCATTGCATAACCTGAATAGCATTCTTCTAAAAAATATGTCCCAAAAGGACACATAAAGGTGGTCTTTTCTTTATCTTCAAGTGCTATGGGTACTTGATAGTATCCATAAAGTCCATTTAGAAAACAATAATATTCGTGCCCAACTAATCTTTCAAGCATTTGATCAATGAATGGAATAGGAAAATAATCATTTTTAGTGTATATATTCAGTTTTCTGAAGTCTATACACATCCTCCATCCAATGATTATCCTTATGGGTACTAGTTCACTTTTATCATTCTTAACAACTTTTATTCCAGACTTCTTTGGTACCACATGCACTGGACTAACCCATTTACTATCAACAATAGGATAAATAATTCCTACTTCCAAGAGTTTAAGAATTTCTATCTTAACCACCTCTTACATGATAAGGTTTAGTCTTCTTTGGGCCTTTCTTACAAGTTTAGCATCGTCCTCCAATTTAATCTTATGCATACACATGGTAGAACTAATGCCTCTTATATCCCCAATACTCCATCCTATGGATATTTTAAACTTCTTAAGCACTTTAATGAGTTCTTTTTCCTAGGTTTTATTCAAAGTTGAAGAAATTATCAATGGATAAGTTTCTCCTTCTCCCAATAACACATATTTTAAATGCCTAACTAATTTTTTCAGTTCAAGTTCAAGTGGATTGGCCTCTTTCACAGATGGGGAACTACATAGATCTAAGGGTGTTGTACTAGGAGTTTTTATTGGTTCAACACTATCTAAAATTTCAAGATACCTCTCAGTCTCCTCATCTAAATCTTCTTCTACCCTTTCAAGTATAAGAGTTGTTTCTAGTTTATCTTCTATTATATCCTAAAGAAAGGTACTTTGGACAAGATTATCCAAAGGATCAATATTGAAAATTTCAATAATGGCAGAAATAGAAGGAAAAGGTGAAGAGTCAAAGACTTTGAAATGATAAGTCTATCCTAAGACTGTTATTGTCAAATATCCATCTTGGACATCAATAATAGTCTTAGTGGTTTCCATAAATGGTATACTAAGAATTATTGTGTGTTCTCTACCCTAGGCTGCATTTTCTTGCATATTTAAAACCACAAAATTAACAGGTATGATTAGTTTATCTACCTGTACCAGCACATCCTTAACTATTCCCTTTGGATATTTAAGAGATCTATCTATAAGTTGAAGGGACATAGTTGTTTGTTTTATGTCTCCTAGACCTAAATGTAAGAATATAGAGTATGGCATCAGACTTATGCTAGCTCCTAAATCAAGAATTTCTTTAACCACCTTCCTATCCTTCATAGTTTTATTTATGATAAAACTTCCTATGTCTTTCAACTTTAGGGGACGTTGATGCTGAAGCACAACACTAGAAATTTCTAATAGTACTACTCATTCATTAAGTTCATACCTTCTTTTCTTAGTGTTCAATTCCTTGAAAAACTTAGCATAAGAGGGCACATTCATGATCACTTCTAACAAAGGTAAATTAATATTTACTTTAGAAAGAATTTTATAAAGATCATAGAATTACTTATCTTGTTTAGATTCCTTCAAACAGTATGGGAACGATACTTACAGTTGGTGTGGTTCTACTATCTTTTAAATTTTGGGAATGTCAGGTGACTCCCCAATGTTATTCACAAAAGGTTTTGTCAAGAGTAGCACTCATTTCTCCTTCTTAAGAGATTAAAATATCACCTCCTCCATTACCTGAACTAATAGGTATATAGTCAAAAATTTTAGGTAAATTTTTGTTGACTACCTTACCACTTTGAAGAATTCTAACATCCTTTTTCTTATTGTGCTTGACTAGGAAATCTTCCTGTTCTTTTTTTGCATATGCTTAGCTAGCTACCCAAATTTTTCTTCAATCCTTTTCACCAAAGTCTCTACAGAGCTCAACCTTTGATTGTTCATCCATTGATTGTCATAATTAACTTGAATAAAATTATTCAAGTTATCCTCTAAGGTTGGCTTAAAAGATTGTTTTAGTAGGTAAGGGTGGTTTTCATTTATGCTTTATGTTTGGAATTGGGTGTAGGCTTGGTAATTGTTTGGTTCCCTTGTAACCTCTTGTAGTTGTATGCTAGAAGTGGCATTACCAATGATTGGCATTACGTATTCCTTTATCAATTTCTGCCTAGCTTCAGCATCTCCCATGACTTCTCATACTTGAAAATGAATCTTCTCCTCTTGATTATCAAGGTTCAGCTTCTAAAGGGATCCTAGTTGAATACTAAGACTAAGTTTAGAGTTTTAAGAACGTAGGGGACCTAAGTTTTGTCTAAGCACTATCATAAGTAAAAAAACTACTATACAAAAAAGAAAATTAAATATTATACAAAAATTTAAAAAACAAAAATAAAAAATGAACAATTAAAAAAATTTCTCTTTTACTAAAATAAATATGATTACAGAAATGAGATAACAAAATGGGTGACCTCCCATTCAGGACTAAAATTTATTGTCTTTTAGTAAGATGTTACATAAGAGATTCCAACAATTTAAAGATCCAATGTATCCATATCATTGAATTTTATATGCTCTTCGTTGAACTTGGTCAATCTTTCCTTGTTTCTATAAATTCTCTACCAATTGTTCAACTTGGACTTCCACCTTTTTAATGGAAGCCTCCAAAAAGTCCAACCGTTGAGTTGTCTTTACTAACTTGAATAAAAGCATTCAAGCTATCCTCAAGGTTGGCTTGCTAGGAATATTTCATGGTTGTTGTTGGTGGAATTGTTGGCCCTAATGGTTTGAATTCTTGGAAAATGAATGGTTATTTTGCCTCAATAAGAAATTAGGATGATTCTTCCACCCAGGATTATAAGTTTTTACATTGGGATCATATATGGGTCTTGGTTGGGACCCTTCCAACACATTGCTATGCTCAGATCCAAGATTTACTTCTCTTTGAAATGGATAGGCATTAGCACTATGTTCTTGATTTCTACACATGCCATATTTCTTTAAGATGGAAATGGCTTGTGTAAACAGAAGTGAAACTTGCTTTGTCAATTGTGCAAGCTATAGTTGTACCTTGGTATTGGAATCTATTTCCTGAATTCCAGCTCATCTCACTTTGGTGTTCTTTTGTTGAGAATCAGCACCAAACATCTCAAAGATATTATAAGTCTCTAAGAAAATTTTCTCTCTCATTGCTCCTCCAACAGGGTTGTCAGCGATGAACTAGTATTGCTGCGTGACTCCATCATAAAAGAACTAGTTTTGCAACTATAGATGGTAGCTATGATAGAACCACTGAGTGAGAAAGAGCTTGAACCTTTCCCAAGCTTCGTGGAAAGACTCTCCTTCCATTTGAGAGAGTGTAGCAAGCTTCGCTCTCAACCCTGATGTCTTCTAATGGGAGTAGAATTTTCCCATGAATTTATTATAGACCTCTTCCGAGGACATCAAGGAACTTAAAGGAAGTGAAATTAACCATGCCTTCGCCCTATCTTTTAAGGTGTAGGGAAAACATCTTATTCTTAGTTAGTCCTCAGTAAGAGCATTGAAAGGAAAAGTCTAGACTGTTGAATAAAAGTCCCTAATGAAAGACAGTGAGTCTTCATTAAGCATCCTAAGAAGTGAAGGAAGTATAGAAAAATGAATATTTTTCAATTCATAATTTTGAGAAGCTTCACACAGTTGGATAGAGACACTTGTCGTGCGAATTACTAGTCATGTAAACTTCTTCACGGTAGTTTCCCTAACATGTGGGTTTTCTCTCATTTCTATTGGTTCTGGTGGACGATTGATGACTTACATAATTTGGCAAAATTTATCATTTCTCCATTTTAAATTTTAGTCTAATTTTATTTAATTTTTATTGATTTTAGCCTTAATTTTTATTATTTAAATTTTATTACAGATTTGAAGATAATGAAGATCCAAAATTATAGAAGCATATCATCTAAAGACTCTCAAATTTAAATTAAGCTTTATTTAAACCAGATATAAATTAATATATATATATATATGTGTGTGTGTGTGTGTGTGTAAGGGAAATTAAAAAAAGAGGAAGATGAGGAGGTCTTAAGGGTTTATGAGAGATATATATAAATCAAAAGAGTGAAACAAAGGGGAGAGATAACAGAGGATGGTCGGCGTAGAAACGAACAAATTGAAATAAAAAATAGTAGTTAGGGAGAGTATACAAAATAAAAAGTCAAAAACGTAGAAATTTGGAAAGAGAGAAAGAAAACGCGGGAAAAGACAAGAAAGTAGATTCTTTTTGCGATTCAATTTTCTTTCAATTATTCTCAAAATATTATGGTGAATTCATTCATTTTAAATTTAATTTTTAGCATAAACTAATTTTTCTTTATTCTAGAAAAAAGATGTAATTTAATTTCAAATTATGTATGATTTTCTATGTTAATTTGAATTATTTCTCTTCATGTTTGTCTGATTTATTCTGAGTTTAATACTTTTAATTAACTTGTCATTAATTAGATGATTTTAGTTTTGTTATTTACTATCGAAAGAGAGAATTATAGAATAGATCTGAAATACTTTGGCATAGGTAAATATAAAGATCGAAAGACTTGTATGAACATGTGTAGTTTTAAAAATCATTGGTCTTAATGCTTTCTTATTTTATTAAATTGCATACTCTTGTGTAAATTAATGAACAAGATTATTTCCAATTGACTATCGAAAGAGGTTTTTGGATATTTTTTGAGATTGCGAACAAACCGAGAGAATTAAATTCAATAAGCTAGATGAGTAAAGCATAGTGATGGATGTTCTTAGAGATTTGTGACACTATAAAGATGAATGGTGTTACTAAAGACATCATTAGATTAAGATTTTTTCCTTTTTCATTGAGGGACAAGGCCAAAGGTTGGCTACAATCTCTACAACTGGGAAGCATCAATAGTTGGCAAGACTTGGCAAAAAAGTTTCTTACTAAATTCTTTCCACCTGCAAAAAAAACCCCAACTTAGGAGTGATATTGGTCAATTCAGAAAAAATTATTTTAAGACACTCTATGAAGCATGGGAAAGGTATAAAGATATGATTTGGTGTTGCCCTCAACATGGATTGCTAGATTGGTTGCAAGTTCAGATGTTCTATAATGGGTTAAATGGGCAAACAAGAACCATAGTTGATGTTACTTCTAGTGGAATTTTGATGTCAAAAACACCTGAAGGTGCTATTTCTCTTTTGTAAGAAATGGCCTTAAACAACTATCAATGGACAACTAAAAGATCTATGGCTAAGAAAGTTGCTGAGATTTATGAATTGGAGTCGTTTGCTACCCTTTCAGCTCAAGTTGCTTTTCTATCTCATCAGATTTCAACCTTGACAACTCAAAGAATACATAAAGGGCATAATATGTTGAAACTTCAAGTATGAAATTTCCAATGAATGAATCAAATCAAGAGCAGGTTCAATACATCAACAATTGGAACTACAATTATCGTGGTGATCCTATGCCAAATTACTACCATCCAAGGCTTCAAAATCGTGAGAAATTTTAATATGAAAACACAAAGAGGGTTATGCAACCTCCTATAAGGTTTAATAGTCAACTAAGCGAGAAGAAAATGTCACTTGAGGATGCCATGGTTTCTTTTATTGAGGAGACCAAAGTAAGGTTTAAAAAGAATGATTCACGGATGGATAACATTAAGAGTCATTTTAACAATATGATAGCCACTATGAAAAATCTTGAAGTGAAAATTGGGCAACTAGCCATAACCAATAATGCTCAATAAAGAGGAACTTTTCCTAGCAATACAGAAGTGAATCCAAAGGAACAATGCAAGGCCATTACACTTAGGAGTTGAAGATAAATTGAGAGGTCACCATCAAAGGAAACTGAGTCCACCCATATAGCTCCAAACAATGGCCAAAGCAATCATAAAGTAGAAGAAGAGAAGATTGTTGATGATACACTAAGATATACTAACATGCCTCCATGAATTTCATTTCCTGACAATTCTCCTATTCTTTCTACTCCACTTCCTTATCCTCAACACTTTCAAAAACAAAAATTAGATAAGATATTTTCTAAGTTTTTGGATATCTTTAAGAAAATTCACATAAATATTTTTTTTTTGTATATGCCATGGAACAGATGCCAAATTATGCCAAATTCATAAAGGATATCATTTCCAAAAAGAGAAGGTTAGAGGAGTTCGAAACAGTGAAGCTTTTTGAAGAATGTAGTGTCATTCTTCAAAATAAATTACCTCAAAAATTAAAAGATCCAAGGATTTTGAATTTTCCTTGCACTATTGGAAATTCATTTTTTGATAAATTTTTATGTGATCTTGGTGCTAGCATTAATCTTATGCCAATGTTTGTTTATAGGAAATGACTTGGAAAGATGAAACAAATAACAATCTCTTTGTAACTAGCAGACTGATCTATCAAGTGTCCATGTGGAATCGTAGAAGATGTATTGGTAAAGGTGGATAAATTTATTTTTCCTACTGATTTTTTGGTGTTAGATATTGATGAAAACTAAGATGTCCACTAATTCTTGGCCGATCATTCTTGGCTACGGGAAAGGCTTTAATGGATGTTTAAAATGATGAGTTAACATTAAGAGTGAACAAGGAAGGGGTTGTGTTCAACATCTACGAAGCTATAAGATTTCCAAAAGATCAAGCACTTGTTTTTAGATAGATGTCATTGAGCAATGTGTAGTAAAAGCCTTTCAAGAGGATATGTTGGCCGATCACCTAGAATGATGTATCACCACTTCATCTCATGCTTATGATTTCAATAACTCTATTGTTTATGAACGTAATTTACCCTTTTTCAATGAAAAATTTCTCCACTATGTATTTGCCTTGGAAGCATTGCAGCAGGTTACATCATGTAGCACAAAAGTGGAGAGGCTAGAGCCAATGGTAGCAAAGACAAATTCTATAATTTCTATAGAAAAAATGTAGCAAACTACAACTCCATAGTTGAAGAAATTGCCTGAGAATCTTTGGTATGCGTTCTTGGGTGATAATTATACCTTTCTAGTGATTGTTACGACATCAATTACACCCGAAGAAGAGGAAAAGTTACTATGTGTGTTAAGGAAGCATAGAAAAACATTAGGATGGACTATCTCTGAAATAAAATTTATAATTCCATCCATTTGCATGCACAAGATTTTAATGGAGGAACCTTACAAACTATCAATCGAGCCCTAAATAAGATTAAATCTAGCAATGAAGGAGGTTATGAGAGCTGAAATTTTGAAACTCTTCAATACTGGAATTATTTATGTTATTTCAGACAACTCATGGGTAAGTCCAGTGCATATTATACCAACAAAGGGTGGAATCATGGTTGTGAAAAATGACAACAATGAGCTTATTCCAACAAGAATAGTCACGGGTTGGCGTGTATGTATAGATTACCTCAAGTTGAACAAAGCAACAAGGAAGGATCATTTTCCATTTCCATTCATTGATCAAATGCTAGATTCATTGGCTGGATATCCTTATTATTACTTCTTATATGGTTATTCGAGGTATAACCAGATTTCCATAGCCCCCAAAGATTAGAAGAAAACTCCATTCACATGTCCCTATGGAACATTTTCTTTTAGAAGGATGCCCTTTAGAATGTGCAATGCCCCATCAACATTTCAACATTGCATGATGGATATTTTTTTCTAATATGGTGGAAGATATAATGAAAATTTTTATGAATGACTTTTCAGTTTTTGGTACATCTTTTGATCATTGTTTGCATAATTTAGCTCTTGTTTTGCAAAGATGTGAAGATAAAAACCTTGTCCTAAACTAGGAGAAGTGTAATTTCATGGTTTAAGAAGGGATTGTGCTTGGACATAGAGTGTCATCTAAAGAAATTGAGGTTGATCAAGCTAAAATTGCAACCATAGAAAAATACCACCTCTAAAGAATGTGAAGGGAATCAGAAGTTTTTTGGGACATGCGAGATTTTATAGAAGATTTATAAAGGATTTCTCTAAACTCCCTAAACCTTTTATGTAATATTCTTGAAAAAACATCTTCATTTGACTTTGATGATATTTGTTTGCAAGCCTTTAATGCAATCAAGGAGAAACTAATTTAAACACCAATAATGAATGTACCTAATTAGAGTCAACCTTTTGAAGTCATGTGCGATGCAAGTGACTTTGCAATTGAAGTAGTGTTAGGAAAAAAGTAGGACAAACTATTTAGGGCCATATACTATACAATCCGAACATTGAATTAAGCCCAATTGAATTATACAACAACTAAGAAGGAGATGCTTGTGAAAACTTTTGATTTTACCTTATTGGTACAAAGATGATCGTGTTCACTAATCATGCAACACTTCATTATTTGTTTAGTAAGAAGGATGCTAAGCCTAGAATGATTCATTGGATTCTTCTTCTTCAAGAATTTGATTTGAAAGTTTGAGATAAGAAAGGGAGTGAAAATTTAGTGATCCAATAAGCATTCCCGTATGAGCAGTTGTTTGCATATGAGATCAAGCTTCTTTGGTATGCTGATATTGTAAACTACTTAGCTTGTAAGGTTTTGCCACCAGATCTTACTTACCATCAACGTAAGAAGTTTTTGCATGATGTGAAATATTATATTTGGGATGAGCCTTTTATTTTCAAAAGATGTCATCCGAAGATGTGTCCTTAAATAGGAGATGCAAGCCATTTTCCATCATTTCCATTCCTCATCATATGGAGGACATTTTGGAGTAACAAGAACAACAACTAAGGTACTTCAAAGTGGTTTTCTATTGACCCTCTATTTTTCATGATAGTTAAACTTTGGTGAAGACTTGCGATCAGTGCCAACGTATGGGAAATATTACAAGACGTAAAGAGATACCATCGAAAAATATCTTAAAGGTTGAGTTATTTGATGATTGGGGAATTGATTTTATGGGTCCTTTTCCTCCTTGCTTTGTTTATATCTTGTTAGCAGTTGATTATGTATCAAAGTGGGTAGAGGCAATTGCTACGACAACTAATGATGCAAAGCTAGTGCTTAAATTTCTGCATAAGAATATATTCACAAGATTTGGCACTCCATAAGCTATTATTAGTGATGAAGGGACCCATTTTTGCAAGAATTTGTTCGACAACGTTCTCTCTAAATATGGTGTGAAGCACAAGATAGCACTTGCCTACCATCCTCAAACTAATGGCCAAGCTAAAATTTCAAATCGAGAAATCAAGAATATCCTTGAGAAGACGGTCAACACCAATAGAAAGGATTGGGCAAAGAAGCTTGACGATGCTTTGTGGGGAAAATAGGTTTGAAGGTAGTAAGGGAAAAACGACTTCTTCAATTGAATGAGATGGATGAATTCTGGAACGATGCTTATGAAAATGCAAAGATCTACAAAGAATGCACAAAGAAGTGGCATGACAAACATATTCTTAGGCGTGAGTTTGTTCTTGGAAAATAGGTTTTGTTATTCAACTCATGACTAAAACTCTTTCTGGGTAAGTTAAGATCAAGATGGACAGGTCTTTATACAATTGAAAAAGTTCCCACTTTTGGAGCAATAGACTTGAAAGACAAGGAAGAGATTATATTCAGAGTTAACGGTCCAAGATTAAAGCACTACTATAAAAAACAAGTGGATAGGAATTGTGCATTTATTCCTCTTCAAAATCCTAATTGATGAAGATTCAAAAGTATGGTTGTAGACTATAAAACAAGCGCTTATGGGAGGCAGCCCATGAAACTTTCTTTTGTTCTTTTATTTTATTTTATTTTTTTATTATTTATTTGAATAATTTGGATTTTGATGTTGGTTTATTTTGCAGGAATAAAAAGCTAAAAATTACAAACTAATGCGGATCTACCATAAAACCAGGGAAGTTCATTTCATTTCTTCTATCTATCTCACTTTTAAATTACAATGAGGACATTGTTTAGTTTAAGTTTGGGGGTGTCAACTCTTATAGTCTTGATTTGTTGAATTATCTTATCAAGCATGTATTTTAGTATGTTGTAATTCATTATAACTCTGAAATTTGTGATTGATGATGGTTTTGAGAAAAAATTTCAAAATTTACTATTATGTTAGTCAAAGTTTTATGGGTACCTTGATTTAAATTTTTGTCCTTGAAAATAATTGAGCATATAGTAAATTTTTCTCTATTACATTATGTTTATGAAGAGAAGTTGAATTAACTGGGTTATGAAAAGGTTAATCTTGCTTCGCTCTAGAATCTGTTGATGGATCCTTGAGGCAAAATCCTAGATGATACAAATATTAGAGAAATGATCTAAGCAATTTTTTTTTCACAACCAAAAAGCTTTCCCAAATGTCCTAATTATCACACCATCATTGCATGGTGTATTCCCATAGTTAACACTTTGAACCTTATTTTACATAAGCCATATTTATTCTTTTAACTACATAAATCATTCTCATTCTCAGCCTGAAAAACCATAAATTTACCATAAATTTTGAGATAATATTTTGGTAAAACTTTACATTTAAAAATAAAGTTAGTTCAAATTAAATAATTCACGTTATGTTTTCTTTATTTGATCAAAGTGTGAAAAAAAGTAAAAAGGAAAGGATTGAAAAAAGTTTAAATTGGATTGAAATTAGTAAAGACTATGAGTGTCAAGGCAACCACACAAAACAAGAAGAAAAAAACACTCTAAAGTATGAAGGTGAAAAAAAAAGAGAAGAGAGATCACAACCCTTATAGAGTATGTCAACAATATTGTCATCAATATGATGCACATTATCGAGAAAAAGCTATAATGTGAATCATGTGGATATTCTTTTTATTGTTTCTTTCTACCAAGTATTTTTCCAATTTGCTTTGATTTTCCATATCCATTTCTTTCTTAACCCTCACCTTGTGGCTTGTCATTACAACCTTGATTAAAGACCTTTTGATCTCTAATTTTGGTATTTTATTACATTAGTGAAGAGGATTTCTGAAAATTAGACTTATGGAGTGAAGTTTTGAAAGGATTCTTCTGATTTCAGTTGTTTTATTTTTATCTGAATTTGCTGGTGGGTTGGAGTTAAATTAACTATCTCACATACACACACACTTAAGGACCTAGTTTTAGGTTAAAGTAAATAATTAACTCTTGCTTGAAAAATTACAAAATTTTGATTAATTTTCTTACTATCTTTGATGTAAAAAGAGAAAGTTTATAGTGATAAAATCTAAATTCAGATTATGGTTTGGTGAGTGATGGTAGTGATCGATTGGGTCTTGTTAACAATGTCTACAATTGTCTTTTCTTTTTTTTTCTTTTTTTTCGAGAACAAATAAAATTCTAAGTTTGGGGGTGTTTGATGACCTACATAATCTAACATAATTTTTTCACTTCTCAACTTTAAATTTTAGTATAATTTTATTTAATTTTTATTGATTTTAGACTTCCTTTTTATTATTTAAATTTTATTGCAGATTTGAAGATAATGAAGATTCAAAATTTTAGAAGCATATCATCTAAAGACTCTTAAATTTAAATTAAGTTTTATTTAAATTAGATTTAAATTAATATATACATATAAGGGAAATTAAAAAAAGAGGAAGATGAGGAGGCGTTGAGGGTTTATGAGATATATAAATCAAAAGAGTGAAACGAAAGGGAGGGGAGAGATAACAGAGGATGGTCGGCATAGAAATGAATAGATTGAAATAAAAAATAGCAGTAAGGGAGAGAACAACACAAAATAAAAAAATCGAAAACTCAAAAACTAGGAAAAAGAGAAAGAAATTACTAGAGAAGACACGCAATCAGATTCTTTTTGCGATTCAATTTACTTTCAATTTTTCTAAAAAATTTATGGTGAATTCATTCATTTTAAATTTCATTTTTAGCATAAACTAATTTTTCTTTATTCTAGGAAAAAGATGTAATTTAATTTAAAATTATGCTTAATTTTCTATATTAATTTGAATTATTTCTTTTCATGTTTATCTGATTTATTCTGAGTTTAATACTTTTAATTAATTGGTCATTAATTAGATGATTTTAGTCTTGTTATTTACTATCGAAAAATGGAATTATAGAATAGATCTGAAATATTTTGACATAGGTAAATATAGAGATCGAAAAATTTGTATGAACTTATGTAGTTTTAAAATCATTGGTCTTATTGTTTTCTTGCTTTATTAAATTGCATACTTTTTTGTAAATTAATGAACAAGATTATGTGCAATTAACTATCGAAAGAGGTTTTTAGATATTTTTTGAGATTGTTAACAAATAGAGAGAATTAAATTCAATTAGCTAGATAAGTAAAGCATAATGAGGAATTAGGTGAAATCGATTTCCTAGAATTTTTCTTCCTATTAATTTGATCTTTGAACAATATATTTATTTTCTTTTATGCATTTTCTTTAAATTAATTTTATTTAAATTTCAATTATAACAACCTTATTGATTTTTCTAGATACAATTGAGATTAATATAATTTTGATATTTGTAAAAAATAAGTTACAAATATCTTAGGACGGTACTTTTCTTATCATTTTATCATAAAACTATGATATTATGTACTTGCAATTTTGTACCGATTAAAGATTAAGGCTTGCTTTTATGTTTGGCTCAAAAATAAGCTAATGGTTAGAATCCATCATTGTGGAAAGTTATTTAAATTTATGAATATTATATATATTTGGTGTAATAGGGTTTTCTAAGGATCTCCTATCATGCATAGACAATTGAAAACGTAAATTTAAAACACCTCTTAATTAAAAAGAAAAAGAATAATAAAGAAACTATATAAAAATTTAGTATTTAGTACAAAAATATTAAACAAACAAGTTAAGTTAATTTATCAATTAAATAACATAATTAATATTAAGCGATAATACTCCTAGGAAAGAATGCAAAACCTCATTAAAAAAAATCATTCTAGATAAAACAAGATTTCCAAGAAAAAGACATATAACACAAAGTCTTCTAAGAACTAGTCCCCTAAACAAAATTTCCTTAAATCTTAATTTTTCATAATATTATACATTTAGTTTTTTTCTTATTTTTTATTTTTTATTTTTTTTCTTTTTCCTTAATGGTGCCACGTCAAATTATTTTTCTATGCCACAGCAAACTAGATTCAGTATTAATTCCATTTTTTTAATTAATTATCTAATTAATTAACTATTATTTATTGAAATTTAATAATTAAATTAAAATTTATTTTAAATTTTTATTAAATTAATTATTAAAATTATTTTTTATTTATTTAGATAATGAAATTTAAAATAAAAATTAATTTTTATTTTATTTTATTTTATAAATGTTAAATTGAAATTAAATTCAAATTTATGATGTATATTTGATTTTTGACTCTTTAAATAAAATTACTTTTCTCGGATTTACTGTTTACGGAACAGTAATTTTTTATTTTATTTTTAAATTAAAATTTTTAGATTTTACTATTCAAATGTCCTGAACGACTAAACTTCTTTTTCAATTTTTTTTTATTTTTTATTTTTTTTATTTTACCGTTTTTTTATATTTTTTAATTTAATAATTAAATAAAATTAGTTTAAATTTAAGATTTTTTTATGAAGCATAAATCACAAAGATTTATTCAAAAACAATAGAAATTTATTTTTTTAAAAGTTGTAAATTTGAATTTAAAACTAATATCTTTCATTTATGATTTTATTTTAATGTGTATGATAAAAAAATTAGATATTAATTTAAATTGTGTCTTATATCTAATTTTTTTATGTTTACGAAATTAATATTCAAACCTTACAATTGATATAAAAAAACTATAAAATAATATATAAAATATGTGTTTATTGATGAACAAAATCGTGCATAATATCGATTTTATAAATATTTATTCATTTTAAATTTTATTAATTCTTGTAAGGTAGATTCAATGAAGTAATATTATGTTGTTTTTAAATATTATTTAAATTTTAAAAACAAAATTAAACTTAAAAATTCTGTCACAATAATTTAGTTTTTGAAAAAACTAATCAAATGCATAAAGATAAAGATAGACATAGACATACATTCAACAAATACTAATACAATTTAATACATTCATAAATAATGAAAAATAATGGATATAATAATTCAGTAATTATGCTTACTCATATAATTTAGGTTATTAAATATATAAATTAATATTTATTGATTTTTTTCTTTTTTAGTATGAAAATGTCCTTAGATAAGACTTAAATTCTTTTATTTAATATTAATTAATTGATATATTTAGGTGGAGTGTATTAATTAATTAAGTATTAAATTTTAGCTTTATTTCTAAGAAAATAGCTAACTATATGATCATAATTTTAGACGAATTCAGTTAATAAGACTTTATTCAAGGTGTTCAAATTAAACTTAAAAATTTAATTAGATAAAAAATAATTTTCAAATTTTAAAACTATTTAAGAAAATATGTTGTCAATATATTTTTAAATAATATTTTTTTGTAAAAAATCTTTGAAATAGAGTTTCGTTATAAATATCCAAATAATGAAATATAAAATAAAAGAGTATTACTCCAAATTAAGTCTACTTAATTAAATCTTAACTTTAACGCTCATATTAAGTTTGTTATTAAAAATAATGTACTTTTTCAAATAACATTTTTTATAAAAATCTTAAATAAAAATAAAATCAATTTATTTTAAAAACATGTTTAACCTATTCAATATTTTACAAACATAAAAACGTTATTATTATATCATATTTACTATCAATCAGACATGTTATAATTAATCACAGAAAAATCAAGAATGACATAGAAAAAGCAACACAAATATATGGACTACAAAAGAAATATAATTAATACCTTAAAAATATCCTTATAGAAATTTGAAGAGTTTATTCTAAGATTGGAAAAACTCTTATAGTAATTGCACTCCAGAATTTGTTAAATAAAAAACTAGAAATTATTAAAACATAAAATATTCTTCCTCAAAATTAACGAAATAACCAAATAAATTCTAAAATCTAAAAACATAAAGAAATCTACAAAAAATGGGAGAGAAAGTTGTTGAAAACACAACTTGAAAGCTTATTTTTTTTAGTATATAGGAGTCCTATTTATAGGAAAGAATATGAAAAAAACTTGTGTTTTTGACATGGTGTGATCGGATCGCAACCAAATTTTTGACCAGTTCAAATCTCCTTATATTGTGGTATACAATTATTTTTTTATTTATTGTTCATTATCTCTTTTCTACACTTTGATTAATATCAAATAAATAATATTCATTTAAGTTCCAAAAAGTATGATAAACATACTTCAAATATTTTTCTTTATTTTAATATTTATATATTAAAATATTTGCAAAACATTAGAATATACTTATTAATTTAAACAAATAGATTTTTTTAAAATATAATAGAATAAAACAAATACAAATCCATTTTATTAATTAAATTACATTAAAATATGATATATTTAATATTTACATATTCATATTTATTAGTTCAAAAAATTATAGAAAAGCAATCGTTGATAAAATATTATGGTTTTTTATATATAAAATATCATAAGTAAATTAATCGAATTAAATGTGTAATTATTAACTTTATGAATTATACATTTAATGTAATAAAAATAATTTTTTATATAAAATAATTATTTATAAAATGTATTTATTATATAAAATGATATTTATTGATATAAAAAAATTAAAAAATTAAAAAATATTTTTATTCGTATAAAAAATGAAAAAGAAAAAAGGGTCGTCCTTAAAAGGCTGAGGTTTTTTATATATAAAGATTTGGTTTTTGTTTTTTGTTTTTTTGGCTTAAATTAGAGGTCGGATTGACTGTTTGGTTTTATAACCTTAGGACCTGGCTATGATTGGCGGATATGAAAGTGTTTAATCCGATAATGTATATATTATTGACATCACATCAGTTGTATCGTTTATTTTTTTACATTAGAAAATCTGCTATGACTTATAAGGTTTATTAATTATGAAAAATAAATCAATTAAAAAATATAATATATTATTATAATAATTTTTTAAAAAATATTATTAATTTTATATTAATTGTTCAAATGCAATTAAAATACGAATTTTAAAAAATATTACAATGATAATTAATATAAAAACTCATAAAAAATTGTTTTCTTTTAATATTTTAATATTATAAATTTTAAATTTTTATTAAAAATAAAATAAATATTTACATAATTTTTTGTTTCAATATTATTATTGATGATTTTTTTAAAATATTTTCATATTAAATTTTATTTTTATTTTTATTTAAAGTTCATATTTTAATCACTTTATAATTATTTAATAAAAAATAATAATATTTTAATAAAAAAATTATTAAAATAATATAATTTATTTTAAATTAAATATTTATTATTATTAAATTATTAAATAACATTATTTTTAATTTACATAAATAAATCGTGCAAGATCTTATTATTTATGTGAGGTATAAACTAGGGGTGTTTTTTTTTCAAAAATCAAAAAAATAATCTAAATATAATATCAAATCGAATCTATATATATATTTTTTTGGGAAATTAGTTAGTCTAAATAGGTTCGAAAAATATAAAAATAAACTTTGATGATTCGATTGGAGGTCCAAAAATCACAAAACTAAGTTAACTTATCAGAATTTATAGTATTAATATAAACTTATTTTTAAATATTATTTTATATTTTATAATTATAATTTTAAATTTATTTAAAATTATAAAATCCAAACCTAATCAATAAGCATTCACTAAAACATTTATAATGATTCTTATCACTTATTTCACATTTAACTAAAGTTACTTTCAAATTGATCTAAAAGTTTTGAATTAATAATTTTTTCTTACATTACAATATACACGGTATGTTCTTGATTGAAAATATAATATTTCATTTAAATCTACAGTTTTATTTTATATTCGATAAACTATTAAGCACATATTAATTTCTTTAATTTTTCTATAATTATGATACAAGAGTTTTGAATGATTAATTTTAAAAATAATCATAATTATATATTTGTATAATATCTATTAAAACCATCTTCTCTTTTCTTACCCTATGTTTGGTTGGAGGGAATAGAATGGAATCAGAATTGATTCCATCTATTTTGTGTGTTTAGTTGGACGGAATGAAGAGCGGAATGGAATCTGATTACTAAAAGAGAAGGAATCACAATTCCTTCTCCCACCTTTGGTAATCATTATTCCATTCCCATCTAAACTTTTTTTTTCAATTTTACCCTCATCTAAAATATAACCTTAAATTCAAATCCCAAATTCTCAAACCCAAAATTCCAAAACCCTAAACCCTAAACCCAAAATTTCAAAACCCTAAATCCAAATCCTACAATCCTAAAACCTTAAACCTCAAATCCCTAAACCCTAAATCTTAAAACATAAATCCCAAAACCCTAAAACATAAATCCCAAATCCCTAAATCCTAAATCCCAAATTCCAAATTCCAAATCCTAAAACCCTAAATCCTAAACCTCAAATCCCTAAACCCTAAACCCTAAAACCCTAAACCTTAAAACATAAATCCCAAAACCCAAAACCCTAAAACATAAATCCATAAACCCTAAACCCTAAATCCCAAATTTCAAATCCTAAAACCCTAAATCATAAACCCCAAATCCCCAAATCCCTAAACCATAAACCCCAAATCTCAAATCCCTAAACCCTAAACCCTAAACTCTAAAACCCTAAACCTTAAAACATAAATCCCAAAACCCTAAAACATAAATCCCAAAACCCTAAACCCTAAATTCCAAATCCTAAAACCCTAAACCCCAAATTCCTAAACCCTAAACCTTAAACCTTAAAACCCTAAACCCTATTTAGAAAAATAATAATTTTAATAATATATTTCTTTTTAATTAAGTAATACTTATTTAGAAAAATAATGATTTCAATAATGTATTTTGTCTGACGAAAAAATAGTAATTAAATGACATTATTTGAACTTTACAGCATGTAGGGGTATTAAGGTCATTTACAGCTTTTTTCATTCCATTCCAATGGCAAACCAAACACTATAATCCTGATTCTGAGCTTGATTCCAATGGTCAAACCAAACAAAATTGTTTCCTTTCCATTCCATTCCATTCCGATTCCGATTCCGATTCCGATTCCGATTCTATTCCACGAACCAAACGCCATCTTAGTGATAAAAGATTAAATAAATAAAACATATGAGAATAATAATTTTTAAATTAAATTATTTAGTATGGCTTTTATGTTTTAATCAAATGAAAATTTTATATCATATTATGATTACAAATTCAAAAATACTAAATCAACCTCTCTTGAAATGATTCTATAAATTACTTTAAAAGTTGATTTGTTAGAATCATAGCTTTAAAGTTTTACATTTTCTAAAATTACAAATATAAAATACATTTATAAAATACCTTAAAAATCCATCTAATGAACAAACATACACCCATGCTATAAACAACATAATTCCAACACGTGATCAAACAATAACATTAAGGTGATGTTTGGTTGGAGGGAATGGAAAGGAATCAGAATTGATTCCTTCCATTTGTGTGTTTGGTTGGGCTTAATGGAGGATATAGAATGAAATCGATTACTAAAGGGTGTATGTTTGTTCAAATTGTTTTTCCAAATTTACCCTCACTCCAAATATAACCCTATACTCAAAACCCAAAATCCAAATCCTAAAACCCTAAACCCAAAATCTCAAAACCCAAAACCCCAAAACCCAAAACCCCAAATCTCAAATCCTAAAACACTAATCCCTAAATACTAAATCCCAAAATCTTAAACCCTAAAACCTAAATCCCCAAACCCTAAACCCTAAACCTCAAATCCCTAAACCCTAAACCCCAAATTCTAAATCCTAAAACCCTAAACCCTAAATTCAAAATCCAAAATTCTAAAACCCTAATCCCTTTTTAGAAAAATAATAATTTTAACCCTAAACCTTAACCCATAAATATAGTCCTAAACCTTAAATCCTAAATCCTAAATCTCAAACCTCAAAACCCTAAACCCTATTTAAAAAAATAATGATTTCAATAATGTATTTTGTGTGACAAAAAATAGTAATTAAATGACATTATTTGAAGTTTACTAAATGTAGGGGTATTAAGGTAATTTACAGTTTTTTCCATTCTATTTCAATGGCAAACCAAACACTGTAATTCTGATTCTGAACTTAATTCCAATGGTCAAACCAAACAACATTGTTTCCTTTTCATTCCATTCCATTCTCATTCCGATTCCACGAACCAAACGACACCTAAGTTAAAATGATGTCGTACATTTGATTTGATGAGACATACGTGTCATCATGCATTCATTTTAACTTTGATTATATAAATAATTAGTATATAATGGAATTAAATATTATATATATATGTATGTATGTATGTATGTATGTATGTATGTATTGAGAATAGTAAAAATAATCTAATAAAAATAACGTTTTAATAAAATTAAATAGATTTTAATTAGATAGTTTTTAATATTAAATGAGTCTTAATAACTGTAATTTAATTTAAATATATTTTATAATGAAATAATGTACTAGAATTTTTTGAATAGTAAAAATGCGTAAATAATTTGATCAATTTGTTTAAATTAAAAATTTTGATCAAATTCGTTGAACTCAGATCGGATTAGATTAATAAATTTTATAATAGGATCTGATTCGGATAAAAAAATATCAAATTCATACTAACATATTTTATAATTTATTGTAATCAAATCCAAACCGAGTTACTATTAAATTATAAATAAATGTATATTTTATTTGATAAGGTATTATATTTAAATATTATACGTAACATAATTACTTTAAGTTTCTATAATAATTTAATAATATTTTAGACATATTTCGTATTCTTTTGAGTTTTTAGTTGTTACTATAAATAATACATTTTATTACAAATATAAAAATTTAAAATTTAAATGTTATGTATATTATGTTTTATATATAATAATAATTCATAAATAAATTTTAACATCAATATTATCTTATTCGATTCGAAAAAATTTGATTTATTTGGATTTATATTGGTTCAGATTGAATACATTATCAAATTGAAACCAGATTCAAAATATTCAAATCCAATTCGAATTGGGTCGTGTTTAGATCGGTTAAAAACAAACATTTTGTAATTTGTTTCTCACCCTTACGAAAATGCATGAGTTAGATATAAAAGATGTTATTTTTATGATTATTAATTTTATAGGTGATATTTTTATTATTTGTCAATAATATATAATATACGTGACTCTAAATTGCATTTTAAAACTGCCAAGAATTTTAACTAATTAGATTATTATAATCATGTTAAAAATATATATTTTAAATTAAAGATTTCAAATGTGACGCCTAGCTAGCCAAAAAGGAATATAACCAAGAAAAGTTTTAGCCTGTTCAACATATTGTTTTTATTAAATAAAGATATATGTCAAAAGAAAGATAGAAGAAGAAAAAAGTTAGGAATTAGAAACAAAAAAACAAAAAATAAAGAGAATAAGCTACTGATAGTTTACAAAAAAAAGAAAAATCCAATTGGCTGTATGTTTGCCATTTGTTTACTTTAATCTTGTCTAAATTAAATAATTTGCTAACTTAGTCAGTTATCAATGTAAAGCAACTCCTTTAACAAAAAAAAAAAGCAGCACTGTAAAATAATAACCTGAAAGAAGAAAAGAAATAAATATTTAAATAAGAATGGTATCGAGATTGATACAAATATAAAAAATGATAAAGTTTATTTATAAACTCAAAGAAAAAGAGGTGGAAAGACCTAATGTTGAAATGAAAAGGATGGAGAAATAAAAAAACCTAATAAATGTACATAAGGAAATTAAAAGGTTTTATAAATATACATTGAGAAATAAAAAATACACAAATAATCATCTAATATATAAATATAAAAAGACTACTTATGAAATAGCAAAATTCTTACTAAATAAATCTAAAACTCCTCAAACTCAAGATAATAAATAAGAAGTCATTTTAAGTTTGAAAACTAAGTCTTTGAAGTGTTATGATAAATGAATCTTAATAAAAATATTGATTGTTTGATTTGTAGATGTGACTGAAACAAGATAGACAATATTATGTGTTATGTGTTATCGTATAAAATGATAATCTATTTCAATATATTTTGTTCTCTCATAGAAAATATCATTGTGAGTAAATAAGTTATTTCTCCTTTTTGTCACAGTAAATAAGAATGTTATGAGTAAGTGAAATTCCCATATTTTTAAGTAACTAATGAAGCCAAATAAATTCTTTAGCGGTCTAATAACAATGAAATAAAAAAAAACTCTCAATTAATTGTCGATAAAGAGTAACATTCTTTATTTGAGTATCATTACATGAATTTAGTCTAGAATTAGGCTCAAGAGGAGTGGAAACAATATTGTTATCAGTTATTTTTATACGATTAAGTAAATTAAAAGCATATTTTGCTTGAGAAGGATCAGAAGAAATAAAATCACTATTATTAAAAGGTAAAGATATTTGTTTGATCAACTAACAAGGTAAACATTTATCATAATCTTTAGTGATAAGATATAACTGACCACTTAAAATAAGTATTTGCATTCTACTAAAAGAACATGACCTAAACGTGAATGCCAAAGGCTCAAAGAGGGAGTTGGTGATGTAAAAGCTACTACTTTTATAGAAATAAGTTTTAAAGATATACGAAGATTGATGAGCTCAAGTAGACATCCAATCTTATAGCCTATCCTAAGAGTTTGTCCCATGTGAAGATCATGTACACAACATCTAAAAGAAGAAAATGTAACTGTAAAATCAAGTTCATATAATGTCCAATGGAAGAGAGATCCAAAGTGAGTTTAGAAATTAACTATGCATCACATATTGATAAATTTGAATTAGAAATTTGGCCAACATGACTTATCATTAAGAGTCATAAGAAATTGGATTAGTTGTTGATGATCTCAAATGTTAAAAATTTGGTTGCTACAATTGAACAAGTCCAAGCAAGTTCCAAAATAGTTAATTGATCCCAAATAAAGTGCATTTGTGAAAATAAATCATCAATGGACTGATCAGGTTTTTGGTGCATACGATGAAAATCACTCAAAAGTTGACATTGAGGAGCAAGACCCATAATAGTATAGCATTGAGCCAAGTATTCCTATACCAATTTTGTAGTTTCAAAACATTCAAATTGAAGGTTGATTGATTTAATTCAAGTGTTGCGAAATCAAGTGATAATTAGATCATTTTTGTTATACTATTCGTCAAGGAGCTTAACAAATTTCTCATTGATTTCTTCATTACCTTTGACAGGTTCAACATAATCTCTAGTGATATATCTCCAAAGTTTATATTCTTTAAGAAAACTAGTCATTACTTGAACCTAAAGGGTATAGTTTGAACCATCTGGGATAGTTTGAGTTGGTTGAGAAACTTCAATTTTCTCTGTGATAAATGTAAGTGAAAAGATGGTTGGATTTGAATGATTTTGTGACATATTTGATTTCACAAGTTAAAGATCAAGATAACTCTGATACCATGTGAAAATAAGAACTTAAATGAAGAAAGTGAATGCATGTTTGAATGAAAATTATGTTTAGTGATACAAATATACAAGATAACAAAGTCTATTTATAGGCTTAAATTCAAAGAGATGAAAAGACCTAATGAAAAAAAATGAAAGGACTTAATAAATATACATGGAGAAATGAAAAGACTACATAGAAAATATCAAAAATCTTCATACATAAATCTAATTCTGATTACTTTTGAGATTATCTTGTGATGCAGGCACTATTAGTATATGACTTTCAACTCATTACTGAACTTAAGTTTGAGTCTCATCCGTGTAATATTTATTTATTAATAAAAAGAAGAGGAATTTAGTGTCATTTTCTAAAAACAAAAAAAAAATTTAACAATTACATTCTTTTTTGTTTCAAAAGTTTATTAATTTATGATAATAAGAATCAATTTTATAGACAGCTAGAATGCTAGACATGTAAACTTATAAATAATAATAATAATATTTAATACACACGAACCTTAAAATGATAAATTTGTATATCTTTGCCCTTCAAAACCATAAAAGATATATATTATATAATAATTATGTAAATTTTTGAAAAATCATAAGGGAGTGTTTAGATTAAGGGGTGGGCCGAGAGCTCAATCTGCTTGATAGCCTGAGCCCAAGAGACAACCCGAGCTAATTTTTGTATCTATAGAGTTGACCACTAATCCGAGTCGTGGGGTAATCGACCCAGGTTTATGAATGTACCTATTTTTGTTTTTTTTAACATACTTACATGTGTATATCATATATAATTGACACTTATATATATATATATATATATATATATAATTCTATAAATATATAGACTTCTTAAACGATCCACACATTTAAACAATTACTTTTACTTCTCTTTAATTTCTCTCACTTTAATCGGACCAATCCCAACATAAAAAATAAAAATGTGTTTTAGAAAATTTTCTAGTTACAAAATTATTGTCAAGAAGTTTTGTTCCAAATGGAATTAAGAGTCAAGGACTATGAATATTCAAGAAAAATAAACTAATTTTTTTTTAACTTTTTATTTATTTTTAAAGAGAGTGCCTAGAAGAGAAACATCAAAAAGAAGTAATATTAAGGTAAGATAAATTTATATTTATAATTACATTAATTATAATATAACATGTTATTAAATAATAAAAATATTTATTTTTAGAAATATTTTAAAGATATGTCGTGAATCTAAGAATCATCCAAATAAGAATAGCTTATTGCACGACTTTCCACTAACCTTGGTCCAACGACCGAGCAAGAGGCGTGCCTTCTCTAAGTCAATGTTAAATTTTTTTGATTTAACTCTTTTTATTTTTAAGTGAGAAATAGATACCAGAAGAGAAACATCAAAAAAGAAGTAATATTAAGGTAGGATAAATTTATACTTATAATTACATTAATTATAATATAATATGGAATTAAATAATTTTAAAAATAATAAAAATATTTTAAAAAATATCGCATGTACGTGTGAATCCCTGAACTTAAGTTTAAATCATAACATGTAATATTTTATTTATTTAATAAAAAAAACTTTAGTGCCATTTTCTAAAAAAACAAAACAAAATTATCTAACATTTACATTTTTTTGTTTCAAATGTTTATTAATTTATGAAAATAAGAATCATTTTTATAAGTTGATATAGCTTTAGAAATGTAAACTTATAAATAATAATGATAATATTTAATACATACGAATCTTAAAATGATAAATTTGTATCTTTTTGTCCTTCATAATCATCAACTATACATATTTATATAGATATAGATAATTAATTTTTACACAAAAAGAAACAAGTATATAATAATTATGTAAATATTTGATAAATCATAAGGGAGTCTTTGGATATAGGGGTTGATTTAGAGCTCGATCCGCTTGACATCCTGAGCCTAAGAGACAGTGTTTAAAATTAGTGTTGAGAACACCAAGGCTAAAGGCCAAGGTCTAGGCCTAACCAAATAAAACAAGCTCTCTCAAAGTTGTATTCTTTCTTTTATATTTTCATTACAATTCTATAGCTATATATAAGGAGATTTACTCCTTGAATTACTCTTTGAATTAAGGATTCCTTGTTTTACTCCTTGAATTAAGGATTCCTTGTTTTACTCATTGAATTAAGGATTCCTTGTTTTACTCATTGAAATAATCCTTAAATTAAGGATCACAACTCTTTGATTTACTCCTTAAATTAAGGTTCTTGATTTATTCCTTAAATTAAGGTTCTTGATTTACTCCTTAAATTAAGGAGTTGACACTCCTTAATTTTATCTCCAATACTCCCCCTCAAGCTAGATCCATAAGGTTTATGGATCTAAGCTTGCACAGAAGTCGTTGAAACTGATGAGAAGCCAAGGCATCAAAGGTAAAACTAACAAAAATGCTGATTACGATAGCAAAAAAAATATTGTTGTCGATGTTGGACCTTTCCTTTTACCACAATACTTCCCCTCCACATCGGGCAGGTAGGAGCTGCAGGAGAGATTTAATCCATCATCGATAAGAATTTGGTTTCAATGTGGGACCTTTCCTTTTACCACAATACTCCTCCTCCATATTAGGTAGGTAGAAGCTGCAGGAGAGATTTAATCCATCATCGCCAAGAGCTTGGTTTCAATATGGGACCTTTCCATTTATCATAATACTATTCCTCCACATCAAGTCGGTAGAAGCTATAGGAGAGATTTAATCCATCATCGCCAAGAGCTTGGTTTCAATGTGGGACCTTTCCTTTTATCACAATACTTCTCCTCCACATCAAGTCGGTAGAAGCTACGGGAGAGATTTAATCCATCATCACCAAGAGAATTTGGTTTGAAAAAACAAATAGAATAAGAAATCGCTCTGATAGAGTGTCAAATGCACTTTGAGCAGAGGAATAACAATTTTTGTCCAAGAAGATCGACTTGCTGAAGATCGACTTGCTCTGATACCATGTTGAAAATTGGAGTTGAAAATTGGAGTTGAAAACGCCAAGGCCAAAGGCCAAAAGGCCTAAAGGCCTTGCCAAATAAAACAAGCTCTCTCAAAGTTGTATTCTTTCTTTTATATTTTCATTACAATTCTATAGCTATATATAAGGAGATTTACTCCTTGAATTAAGGATTCCTTGTTTTACTCCTTGAATTAAGGATTCCTTGTTTTACTCTTTGAATTAAGGATTCCTTGTTTTACTCATTGAATTAAGGATTCCTTGTTTTACTTATTGAAATAATCCTTAAATTAAGGATCACAACTCCTTGATTTACTCCTTAAATTAATGTTCTTGATTTACTCCTTAAATTAAGGTTCTTGATTTACTGCTTAAATTAAGGAGTTGACACTCCTTAATTTTATCTCCAATAGACAGTCTGAGCCAAGTTTTTTTATCTGTAGGATCGACCACCAATCCGAGTCATGCGGTGATCAATTTAGGTTTATGAATGTACCTGTGTTTGACTCTTTTGTTCTTTCTAACACACTTATATATGTATACTTTATATTTTATATCATCGACACTTGTACATATAAAAAATTATAAATATGTAGAAGATTCACACATTCAAATAATTACTTCGATTTTTTTTAAATTTTTCTCACTTTAAATCGGACAAATCTTAACAAGAAGAATAAAAATATGTTTTAGAAATTTTTGTAGTTACAAAATTATTGCGGAGAAGTTTCATTCCAAATGAAATTATGAGCCACGGAATAAGAATTTTGAAGAAAAATAAGCCCAAATTTTTAATTTAACTCGTTTTTTTTTGTTGAGAGAGAGCCTAGAAGAGAAACATCAAAAAAGAAGTAATATTAAGGTAAGATAAAATTATACTTATAATTACATTAATTATATATAATATGTGATTAAATAATTTTAAAAATAATAAAATATTTATTTTTTAGAAATGTTTTAAAGATATCACATATATGTGTGAATCTAAGAATCGTCCTAATAAGACTAGCTTATTGCACGACTTTCCACCAACCTTGGTCCAACGACCGAGCAAGAGGCGTGCCTTCTCTGAGTCAATGTTATATAATCAAGTGTTGGATTACAATTTCTCAAAAAGTAGTTTTGGATTACAAATTAATAACATAAAAACAGATATATATACCTTCCTAGCTTTGAAGGTATATTATTGACTTTTATATTGTTCTCCCTTTTCTCGAAGGATCGAGTTCTATAGTTTATGAGAAAGTAAGTTATCTATATATTTAATTATATATATTTTTTCATTAATATATATATAAACTGACGTATTAATTTAAAATAAATTTAATTATATATAATATATAGGTGTTAATTTAAGACTTTAACTCTCTTTTATTAAATTAAAAAAATTGTCTCCTATTCTCAGATTTTTTTACACAAATATAACCTTTCTTTTCATTCAACACAATTATTTTTTCATTGTTATGCTCATATTATTGACATTTACGACTAGAATATATTATTTGTTTTAAGATTTTTATTAAATATAATTATTATTTTACAACGTTTAAGCTTTTTATATATTTTTTATGCCATATTTTCGTATACTATCATTTCATTTCCATAGACTTATATATTTTTCATTTGTATCATATCTTTATATATCTTCCTTACAATATATATTTTTTCATATGTATTATTTGGAGAAAATTCTTTATATTAAGAATTTTAATGATTTTAGAAAAAAAAGAGAAATTTGACATGGATCATATATTCTCCTCGTTGAAGAGGTATATATATATATATATATATATATATAACATCTTAGACATACATGGTAATTACACGTGATCTAATAAACATTACATATGAACTAATAAATAGAAAATAGGTCGGTATAGGTGTTTACATAAGTAGGTCGCTACATATAGATCATTCTAAGTTCTCAAGTAGACTTTTCAGGTCGTTAACTTAGTGTGAGGACTGAGGTCTCGTCAGAACCTTATAATTCCACCAAGTCTCGATATCTAAGACCTCGCAGTTAAATAATGAGGTGTTCTAATTGGCTATACTGTATGCTTTATCGAGATCGCCAAGTTGGAGCCATTGTTAAGCCATCATCCTTATAACCTCGTTATAGCATAGCGAGGTACCAACATTTATTAGGTCGTATACATGTTACTCATTTAATACCAAACATTAACTCCCTTATTCTCTTGATTTTGAGAAGTCAAAGGAATAATACTTTGTTGTCGATTTTAATTTAACTAAACCACATTAAATGATTCAATGTATTTAAATAGAGTACGACCTCTCAGATGATATAATTCTCAATTACGAGGTTGTTTAATTACAAATAATATTCCTTTAATTAATTTTATTTATTAGTTAAACATTTCAACTTCCCGCTCTCTCTTTATAAATAGTGGAGAAATTTACATTTACTCTACCTGTTTTAACTTAAGAAATTTATTTTTAGAGAGTTTTAACTCGCTAATCAATTTGACATCGTGATATTTTTTATTAGATCGTTAAAAATTACTTGGTTGGAATTTCAGTCCATTCATATAACGATGTCAATTGGAAGTGAGGTCATTGTTGTATTGTTAACTCATGATTCAAACAAACTTTACATTATTTAGGTACTTTCTTCATCTTTTATCTTCTCTTTTTTATGTCTCATAAGGAAAAATAAATGGTTTCTCATCTTCCTGAGGAAATCTTTGTTAAGGATAAGTCTTCGAAAGGAGACCCATCCAAAGAAATATCCCCTAGATCAAGTCATTTACTCACATGGAGTAGCAATAATAGGCCTACTTCAAGAACCATTAAGGAGAGTATTCTTGATCTCTCCGCTTCTTCAGGATCCAGAAGATCTCTACCTCATCTTCACGGGGTTTAGTGCCCATTATCAGGATCCATGTGTCGGCATCTACCAAAGTACTACGCCCTAAAAAGAAGAGGGAAAATAGGGCTAAGCCTACCCATAGGACCAAAGATAAGCATCAGATAAAAAAGATGCCCAGTGTTCTGACAACAAAATATTTGGAAGAGATAAGGCAAAAATACGACATCCCATCCCGTGTAGGTATAATGCCAACACCTCCCCATCTATCTAATGTTGATGATCCTCTACTAGAGTGGTGGGTGAGTCATTTAGCAGTCTTTAAAATAAGTCTCCACTATTCTTTCCCTAAATTTGTAGCTCGTGCTCTGAACACATTTGATATAATTTTTTCCCAAATAAATCCAAAATAGGTGGCGGACCCTTTTTGTGCCTCTCCTTGGTTGTTAGGGAACACATAATAGATCTTATAAGTGACGAGTTGAAAATTTTATATTGTTTGAAGAAGAACGGTCTGGATAGAGGGAGGGCATATATATCATTTGTTATTGGCCACATTCTACATCTTAAACTCCCTGATAGTATTTCTGGCTGGAAGGACAAGTACTTCTATATCACTGGGGATATTTAAGGTAACGAGGTGGATTTTCCTGTTCGATATACTTGGAATCATCATTTTAACACCTCGCAACCCCGTGCTAGTGAACTTGTAAGCAAGTTAGACCTAAGTGGTAAAGAAAAGATAAGGAAAATTAAGCTACAGAATACTTCTCACAAAAATTATCATAATATTATGAGTATAGCTCGTTTTAAGAAATCCGGGGTATGGAAGGAATACTCAAATGAATATCAAAGTCATCTTTTATTTACGAGGTAATTTTTCAGTTCGTGATTTTATGGTAAAGTTACTAATTTGAATTTCCTTTTATAGGATGTACTATTCACACATCGACTTGGAAGACCTAATTGACACTTCTGGTGTCCAAGACCTAGCTCCTACATATCCTCACCTGGAGCCTATGTCCCCTCACTAACTCGTGATGATGTTCCCTTTATAGAACAAGTGGAGGTTGCTTCGGTTACAGAGGTTGTTACACCTCGAGCTATATTTGGTAACCCAAGTTTGTCTTCACCTCATAGGCATAAGGTTATGAAAAAGAGGAAAGTCGAGGAGGAGTACACCTCAAGAATGGAAGCCATTGACCTAGATGACTTCAAATTTGATGAAGTCATCCTAAAAGATGTTGTGGTGTTAGAAACCCTTATCACATACTTTAGTGATGGGATTTTTGGGTAAAAATATCTAAAAAGGGATCTATTCCAACATTTTGGCACTGAAGTTGAGAGTTTGTAGGTTAGAGTGGCATGTAGGAGAGAAGAGGGCTTCAATGTGAAGTTGATAGCAAATTGCATGATTGAGGTAAATTGCTATGGTGTTATAGCTCATAATAATAGGGATCATAAGAATAAAATGTTTAACTCATATTTTTGCAAGCGAGGGGCAAGCCAGTAGCTTACAAATAGCAAAATATGAAAAGGTTTCCAAATACAAGGATGCTTTGATGGCAGAGAATGAAGCAATAATCTTAAAGCTTAAAGGCAACCTCATTGATAAGTTCGAGAAGCTACAAAAAGATGACACTTATTTCTTCCAAAAAGGACAACAAACCAATCACTTTAAAGAGCTCGCTATAGAGGCCTAGGACAGAGCTCGCACTTTACAAGGCCAATTGGGTCCTATGTCAGATCAGGTGAACTCGTTGTCTACTTTGGTAGACACTTTGAAAGTGGAGTGCACCAAAGCTTATAGAAACAATGTAAGTTTCATAGTGAGTAGTCTGAGGTCCCAAGCTGAAAAATTGGACTTAACAATGCCTTATTTTACTTTAATGAGAGCTTTTCAAAGTAGTTGGTCCAAGGCACCCTCAATTAAGATGCCACAAATTTCACCCCGCCATAATGAGGCCACTCCTAGTAGTTAACCTGAGGGCATGGTGGAAGAAACCACCTTGTAGGAGGGCATTTATTCTGATATTTTGTGAAGTTAAGATACAGATTTTGTGTAATAAATATATTGGGATTTTGAGTTGGCTTCATTAAATGTAGTTGTTTGCTTCTATTTATTTTGTCTTATTGATTTACTTGTCCTCATTTAGCATTTGTATGATTCATTTGATTATAAAAGTGTTAGTTTTGAGTGTCTGAGGTCGCACATGGTAATTATAATTGAGAATAACGTTGTGTGTGGCCTAATAAAATTCAAAAAAATTTCATAGGTCGTTGATATATAAGGATGGATTATAGCAAGGTAAATTTGGATGATTTATTCGAAACGGGGTCATATTTTTTGAATATTCTTGAAGTGTCATCTTCATCTATGCAAGTGATTCCTGATACAAGAAAATGAGCTACATTTCCCTCCCGTAGTGATGTATTTAATCAGGCCTCCCCCAAGGTCTTGATGAAAGGAAACAGTAAGAGATCCAAAACACTCCCCATCCCAGCTCAAGATGGGATGTCTTTTACACCTCTACGAACGAATAGATTGTGTGTTGAGAAGTCACCCATAAAGGAGGGAATGTACTCGTTAAGGGAAGATATTAGCCCCTTACAAAGTATATTCTTTGAAGAAAGAGAGGGGTGAGACTAGTGGTATTAATGACTTTTTCAAAGATGGAATGTTCAACGCTCCATGTGCTTAGGATGAAATATATCACCATTTTGGAGTGCTTGAGGATCGTCTGTCTATCTATACAGCTCGCAAAAGAGAGAAAGGAATGATCTGGCATATGATAGGTTATAGCTCTGGTGAAAGATTCAAAAAAAGAGGCTGAAATGTGTTGGGAAACAGCTGAATTCGTAGATAAAAAATTATGCATGTTGAAATCTCATTGTAAAGTCAAGAAAAAAGAGTTGGCAGACGTAAATGAAGAGTTGAAACCATCGCATCTCAAACATGAGAGATACAAGGAGGAACGAGATGGATTATGCAAACTAGTTACGTATTGGAAACATAGGACACTCGAGAAAAAACATGCATAAAGTTCCTATTATAAAGGATTTAGAATCACCTTTGACTAGAAAGGAATTCAATGTTTGAAAAACTATTGTTATGTTTGTAATGATGTTGGATGGGTATGTTTGGCGTGTGATTGGTCTGGTAATCGTTTGAATTCCTGTTATTTTTTTTACATTTTTAGAATGGAATGAATATTGATGTCGAGAAATACTCATAACTTCACTCTAATCTAGTAAGGAGTGTTGTCGGCGTCTTAAGTGGGAGGGTCAAGATACTCCACCTCCAATCATAAGTCATAGGACAAATCTTGCATCTTAAGTAGGGGGTCAGAGGACTGCACCTCTAATCATGAGGCATAGGACGAATCCTGTATCTCAAGTGGGGGGTCAGGGGACTTCACCTCCAATCATGAGGCATAGGATGAATCTCGCATCCCAAGCGAGAAAGTCAACAACTCAAGGTAAATCAAAAGATATTGTATTTCTCGATATACAAAACATTAACTTTATACATAATATTTTTTGAGGAGTAGTTCTTGTATCTTAAGAGGTATGACTGCTTTGGTGCCATAAATAAAAGAGAAATGACTCTCTCCTATTGACATTCAGGGGTAGTTCTTGTGGCCCAAAGAACACCGGGCAATTCATTAACCCATTTACCTTTGGATCCCTCCAAACATTTCCATAATATATTTATGAGTGTCTTGTTCGACGATTCAGCTTGGCTATTCGCCTATGGTCTATAAAGTGTGGAATGAGATAATTTGATGCCTTTTTCATTGTAAAAAGATATAGTCTTTGTCCCGTGAACTGTCTACCATTATCAGAAACTAGTTCACGAGGAAATCCATATATGTATATGATGTTACACCATATGAATCTCTCCATATCCGTTTCTTGAATTCACCCTAAAGGTTCAGCCTCTATCCATTTAAAAAAATAATCAATCACCATGATGAGGAATTTTATTTGGCTTGGAGCGATAGACAATGGTCATACAATATCTAATGTCCATTTCTGAAATGGCCACGTGCTAACAATAGATTTCAATTCAGTACTTGATCGATGTGGCACATTGGCATGTCTTTGACACCTATCACACCTTTTGACATAAGAGATGCAATCTTTGAGAAGGGTAGGCCAATAATAACCTTGCTAGATAATTCTCTATGAAAGAGTTCTGGCCCCAAAATGAGGTCCACATTGGTCATCATGTAAATCGTTCAACACCATCTGAGCTTCTATCTTGGGTAAGCATTTCAACCACGGGGTATCATAGTTCTTTCGATATAATACCCCTTGGATAACAGTGTATTTTTTTGCTTTCATTGTAAGCATGCGAGCTAAGTGCTTGTCTTCTAGGAGAATACCATTGATAAGGTATTCTAAATATGGGTTCAACAAAGAGAGGTGATTCATAGAAATGACGTCCGATTGAGTTTGGTCTTTCACTTCACTTGTGCCAATACCAGGCCTCAACAAATAGCATATCGGGATTACTCTTTTCAAATCTAAATTCACCATAAATGCCAATGTAGCCAAGGAATCAGTATGGGCGTTTCCTCCTCAAGGAATTTTCTTGATCTCGAAAGTTTTAAATGTTGTTTTTGCTTTCTTGACCTCCTGCACATAAAATTTCATTCTTTCTTCTTTAGCTTCAAAATCATCATTTACTTGATTTAATACCAGCCACTAATCGCTATGGATCAACACCCTTTTAGCTCCAAGGGTTATTAATTGTTGCAACGCTAAGAGTAGGGCCTCGTATTCAACAATGTTATTGGTTGCTTAGAAAGTGATACGAATGAACTGTTCTATTAAACCTCTCATTAGGGTGAATATTACGATTCCAACTCCCACTCCTCATAAATTGCTTGCTCCATCTACACACCTTCCATAACTCCGACTTAAAGGGAGGTTTTTCTCCCATGGAAGTTGGTTCTACTACTGTATGTATGGGTGTACACTCTTATGTATGCTCTTGTGTCCATTCAATGACAAAATCTGTGAGGGTTTGTCCTTTGATAGCCTCCAGAGGCTTATAATGTATCTTAAATTCACTCAACTCAATGGTTATTTAAGAAAGATGGCTAGATTGATCCGGTTTATCCAAAAAAAATTCAAGGGGTATGGGGTGAGAACCACTACTCTTTGGGTGTTGAAGTAATGCCCGAGTTTGCATGTTGTCATTCTTATCGTGAAGGCTACCTTGTCCAAAGGAGGATATCATTTTTGTTCCTTCATCAATGCGTGACTTACATAGTACACTGGGTGTTGGGTTCCATCTCTATCGACCATCAATACGAAACTAACAACTTTGTCAGTGAAGGACATATACATATATAAATCCTCTCCCATTATAGGATTAACCAAGAAAAGTGCTTTCCCCAAGTATTCTTCAATGGACTGAAAAACTTGTTCGCATTTGCTATCCTAGAGGTATTCCGTTTTTTTTTCAACAACCAAAAAAACGGAAAACATTTTTCGATGCACTTAGAAATGAAATGACTTATAGCTGTAATACATCCATTCAACTGTTGTAACTCCTTGAGGAAGCAAGGGGACTTCATATTGACCAAAGCCGAGATTTTATCAAGGTTGGTTTCTATGCCTCTAGATGACACTAAGTATCTTAAGATCTTCCCCGAGGCAACCCCAAATATACATTTCTTTAGGTTGAGACTTATAATTTGGAATTATGGCAAACACCTCTTTAAGATTGGAGACATGATCTTTAGCACATTGTTTTTACCATTATGTCATCAATATATACCTCTATGTTCCAACTGATTTGATCTTGGAACATCTTGTTCATCATTCTTTGATAGGTAGCACCAACATTTTTCAAATCGAACGGCATGCTAGTGTAACAAAATGTTCCTTCTTCCATGAAGAATGCCAATTTTTCTTCATCTTTGGGATGCATTTGGATTTGATGATAGCCTAAATAAGCATCCATAAAGCTCATTGATTCGAAACTAGCTATTGCATCTACCAATTGGTCAATATTGGGCAAAGGGAAGCAATCTTTTTGCGTCACCCTATTTAAATTGGTGAAATCCACGCACATTTTGTGTTCACCTCCCAATTTTTTCACAAACACCACATTTGGAAACCATGTCGGGTACATGACCTCACGAACCCAACATACACTTTTCAGGGAATTGATCTTCCATTTGATGATCTCATTTTTGTCTCTAGTAAAACTCTACTTTCTTTGTTGGATCAACTTCTTGGTGTGATCTAGGCATAATTCATATGAAATGATACTCGGGTTAATGTTATGCATGTCAGGAGAGAGACTATCTCAGTCATCAAAGGTGATAGGATAAACAGGCCCTTCTAGTCTCAAACTATAGACCAACTATCTTGTATCTCAAGCCTTTTGAGTATATCTTTTCCTAGAATTGGTTGTATGGCTAGCCATAGTAGGTCCACCATGAATAATGTGTACTATTTACACATCCCCTGACAGAGTAGGATGAGTCTTATTTCCTTCCTTGTGAACTGGGTTAGTGGGCGTCCTGACCCTCTGATTAGAGTTATTGTCTCTTTGATTCTTTTCTCGAGGACTTCTAGTATTGTCAACAATATACCTTAGATGCCCTTCTGAAAGTAAATGCTCAATCTCACACTTGAGATGTCGACAATCATGGGTCCAATGTCCTATGTCTTTATGGAATGCATAATACTTGTTGGGGTTTCTGAGTGGAGCTCTCATAACATGAGGCCAATTGATGTTATTGAGGCGTTCCATTCGATGTACTACCTCTACCAACGTAAATCATAAGGGAAATCCTCTAAAAAGAGATAAAGCATGGCCCCAAGTCTCTGAGTTTCCTCTTGGCATGATGATGGGTTTAAAACAAGAAAAAATTGAAAGCTTATCTCTGATAGGCCTTTTGTTATCTTTTCTCTTTTTAAGGGTGAGCCTATTTGTGTTTTTGTTGGGTAGCCTTTTGTTTGATCTCATTTCTCGCTCCATATTGACAAACTTTTAAGTCTCTTCATAAATGGCATCCAGAGAGCGTGATGTAGTCTTTGTCAACTCAATAAAGAGTCTATTAACATGCTTAATTCTCTTTCGAAAGGCTTTGATAGTTATGGAATCAGGACATTGATTAATTTCCATTTTCTCTGTTTTAAATCTCCTCATGTAAGCCTTAATTTTCTCATATTACTCTTGAATTATTGAGAATAAGTGGGGAGATTCCTTCTTGATTGGTTTATTACAAGCATAATTAGTAACAAATACTTTGACCAGAGTGTCAAAGCTAATAATATTTTTAGGGGGAAACTCCATGAACCATTGTTATATCGAATCTTGGAAGGTGGTTGTGAATAATTTGCAGTACATTATTTCTCGCTTATCCTCTAAGAGGCTCACGGCTACCATGGCCATTTTGAATTGGAGAATGTGCACCATTGGATCTTGGGTTTCCTTATATGCAGGACACATGGGAGCATTTAACCTCAGGGGGGAGGGGCAATGTTAATTCAATAACATCTAAGAAAGGTAATGCTGACAATTGATTGCAAATAGTTTCAATGTCACTCCATGGCTTTGATTTTTCCTACCCTTTAAGCCTATCGTTCACTCTTGTCCACATCTTTTCTTCCATCTCTTTTAATTTTTTGTCCAATACATCACTTGAGTCATAAAGATGAACTGGTTGAATTGTAGGCTCATGAGTGGGATGATTCACCTAGGAGGTCCCAGTATTGAAATGCGGATCAGAAGCCATTTAGGGATATTGTTCAACATCTGTGCGTCGACGAGGATTATAGGCACAAGATACATGTTCCCTTTTAAAGGGTTGGCGTAATATCTAGGGACTAGATGTGTAAAATGAACTCTCTACTTTCGAACACACATCCTATTCTAATTGGTATCTCAACTTATTGTTCTCCCTTTGACATTCTATAAAAGCTTATTGCAGATCTGCTATTTGTCTTTGAAGTCCTTTCATCATCGCATCTCTTTCAAATGGAGCATTATCCGAACTACAATTTGGTGAGGACCTAAATGTTGTGTTGCTTGTGTGGGTCTGTTCACATCGAGAAGGGTCAAAACTCGGTTTTCACTAGTTGAAGTGGTTCCTAGGTTGCGACTTATCAATGACCTAAAGGGCAAGGAAGGAGATGCCCTATGTTAAGGTCAAATTCTTGAGCCAAAGGGACAAGGTTGTCTATCTGTTCGTTGATTATAGATGGAAAATTCATTTAATGGCGTGTGAATCCCAAAAACACAAGTTAATTCTCTTAATAATATGATCAGGTCTCAAATGCTATCTATGGACTAGAAAGATTTAGCTTCTCACAAACGACGCCAATTGTTTGGAGATAATTCTTTATGTTAGGGATTTTAGTGATTTTAGATAGAAGTGAGAAATTTGATATTTGAATTAGATCATGTATTCTCCTCATTAAAGGGGTATATTTATATAACATCTTAGGCATACATGGTAATTACACATGATCTAATAAACATTACACATGAATTAATAAACAAAAAATAGGTCACCATAGGCGTTTAAATAAGTAGGTCGCTACATATAGATCGTTCCAAGTTCTCAAGTAGATTTCTCAGGTTGTCAACTTAGGGTGAAGGCCGAGGTCACGTCAGAACCTTATAATTCCACCAAGTCTCGATATCTAAGACTTCACAGTCAAATAACGAGGTGCTCTAATTGGCTACATTGTATGCTTTATCGAGCTCGTCAGGTCCAGGCCATTATTAAGCCATCATTCTTATAACCTCACTATAGCATAACGAGGTACCAACATTTATTCGGTCGTATATTGTTACACATTTAATACCAAACATATATATTTATAAATATTCATATATTTTGTAATAAATAAATAACAATATAATAAACAAATTTAAAAGAAATTTATTATTTTAATGTTTTGTTAAATTGGCTTAGTTGAGATTATAATAGTTTGAATGATTCTGGCCCATATTATATTTTTCATAAATTTATTTATTTTTAAATAAATAAATAAATAACAACACAATTAAACAAAACAAACAATTTCTATCTCTTGTGTAATTAATTTCTTTAATGATTTATCAATTATAACTTTACTTGAGATTATAATAGTTTATAACAAGCTAGTTTACTATATATTTTTTTTTGTTTTTGATGCATATAACTATGTTATTTTATACATTTATATTGATTTGTACATTTTGTTGTACCGTTATTGTAAGGAATTACAAATGAACTATTGTAACCATTACAATAGGGGATACAACGTGTTTGAGAGTGTCAAGCACAATCTTTTGGAAATTTGGCAAAAACAATTCTGCAAATCAAGGCATAAATAAACAATGTGTAGTTTTAGTTGAAACAAATGAAGCATTTTGTGTTGTGTTTGGTTGGAGGGAATGGAAAGGAATCATAATTGATTCATTCCATTTGTGTGTTTGGTTGGGCTGAAAAAAGAGTCAGGAATGGAATCGATTCCTAAAGGAGAAAGAATCACAATTCTTTCTCTCCCTTTTAGAATCATGATTCCATTCACATTTCAGTTTTTTTCCAATTTTACCCACACCTCAAATATAACCCTAAACTCAAATCCCAAATTCCAAAATCCTAAACCCCAAATTCCTAAAACCTAAATCTCAAAACCCTAAATCCCAAATCCGAAAACACTAAACCCTAAACCCTAAAATCCTAAACCCAAAACCTAAAACCCTAAACCCTAAACCCTAAACCTTAAATCCCAAATCCTAAAACCCTAAACCTTAAATCCAAAATCCAAAATCCTAAAACCCTAAACCATATTTAGAAAAATAATAATTTTAACTCTAAACCTTAACCCATAAATATAACCTTATACCCCAAATCCCAAATCCCAAATTCCAAATCCCTAAATCCTAAATCTCAAATCCTAAACCTCAAAACCCTAAACCCTATTTAGAAAAATAATAATTTTAATAATATATTTTCTTTTTAAGTAATAATTATTTAGAAAAATAATGATTTCAATAATGTATTTTGTTTGACGAAAAAATAATAATTAAATGATATTATTTAAACTTTACTGAATATAAGGATATTAAGGTAATTTATAATTTTTTTATTCCATTTCAGTGATAAACCAAACACTGTAATACTGATTCATTCTTTGATTCTAATGGTCAAACCAAACAACATTGTTTCCTTTTCATTTCATTCCATTCTCATTCTGATTCTATGAACCAAACGTCACCTTATATCTATAATCTCATATGAATATGTTTAAAGCATTTCCTATACTTGTTTAGGTAAATTAGTGAAAATTCTAAAATTTTACAAATACAAGCCATGTATGTTTCAATCTAAAAAGTTCCTTTCGATCATCCTAGATTCTCATTTTCTTTTATATAAATTAATGAAAAATTAATAATTTCAATAATAATACATTTTTTGAAAAAAAATTGAATGATTAAATTATAAAAAAATTATTTTTTAATTTTTTATCAATTTCATAGTCATTGTTTATACTAAATACAATCTATAAAATTAAAATTTTAATAACAATTAAAAAATATATGAGAAATAAATAAAAGTAAAATAAAAAAATCATCATTTTTTGTGTAGATATTTTTATAAATTAAAATAACTAAACTATAATAAATTTTATTAATATAAATAACAAAATTGTCATCGTAATAATAAAATATTGTATTAAATTCGGCTGAGTAAGTGTAAATTATATATTAAATTTTTTAAAAATTTATATATGTAATACTCAACTATTATTAATTATCAACGAGCATATGCTTAGAAATGATACACTTAGATGGCGTTTGATTCACAGAATGAAATCGGAATCAGAATCGGAATGGAAAGGAAATAATGTTGTTTGGTTTGACCATTGGAATCAAATAAAGAATCAGTATTGCAGTGTTTGGTTTGCCACTGGAATAAAATGAAAAAAACTGTAAATTACCTTAATACTCCTATATTCAGTAAAGTTTAAATAATATCATTTAATTATTATTTTTTCGTCACACAAAATACATTATTGAAATCATTATTTTTTTAAATAATTATTACTTAAATAGAAAATATATTATTAAAATTATTATTATTCTAAATAGGGTTTGAGGTTTGTGATTTAGGATTTACGGATTTAAGGTTTAAGATTTAGGGTTAAAATTATTATTTTTCTAAATAGGGTTTAGGGTTTAGGGTTTTAGGATTTGAGATTTGAGATTTAGGATTTAGGGTTTTAAGATTTGGGATTTGGGGTTTAGGGCTTAGGGTTTTGGGTTTTGGGATTTAGGAGTTAGGGCTTTGGGTTTAGAGTTTAGGGTTTTGAGATTTTGGATTTAGGGTTTCGTGTTTAGAGTTTTGGGATTTGAGATTTGAGTTAAAATTGGAAAAAAAATTGAGATAAGAATAAAACTATGATTCCTAAATGGGAGAAAGAATTGTGATTTCTTCTCCTTTAAGAATCGATTTCATTCTTGATTCATTTTTTAGTCCAATCAAACACACAAATAGAATAAATCAATTTTGATTTCTTTATATTACCTTCGATCAAATACAACATTAAAATTAAATGAATATTATTATAATAATATATACAATTGTTTGCGATAAACAGTACAATTTATTATAAATGAAAAACAAATAATATACTTCATTAAAAAAGTGTAAAATATTTTCAAAATCACCAAAGATTATATATAAATATAATAATAAAACATTTATAGTAATAGAAAGCTAATCATTATTTTAATATTTATTTTTGGTTTTTATATGACAAATTTTATTTATATTGTTCCATTTTTATTTTTTTAGAAAAATATTATTTTATATTACAAACAAATATATGTATTACAATTTTTGAATACATAGCACTAAGGAGGTTAAAAATGAAATTTAATTTGTAAAGATAATTATGTTATACAATTAAACCTTATTTTTATTATATAAAATAAAAATTATATAGTTCGTAATTACTAAGAATACGCATTAAAACGGACATGATTATATTAATAACTATAATATTTTCGTATCAATTTCAAATAGATTAGAAAATAATGTTAGCAATGAATGTGTATCAATTTTTACATAATTTAACTCCATTTTTTATATTTAAAATTTATTTAACATAAAATATTAAAATATTAATAAAATAATTTATCTATTAAATTATTTATAATATTTATAATAATTTACCTTCTTAACTATTTAGCTTATATTTTTAAGTAATATATATATATAATAATAATAAATAAAATTTAATCTAATTAATTAAAGTGATATATTTTGTAATAATATATTTTTTTACAAAATATAATATTAATATATATTTAATTTTAATCAATTATGTTTTTAATACGGTAATAATCATTTTAAGTTAGTCTTAATTTATTTTCAAAGAAAAATTCAATTTTTTACAAATAGTAGCAATTTTGGTTACGGTGAATAAAATTTACATCCTATAGTATTATTACAATAAATGTATAATTTAATTGCATAATATAATTTTTTTATATTTAAATTTTTATTTGAACTTCAAATAAAAAAGAATGTTGTTTTATGTTAATATATTGTTGAGTGTACGTTTATTTCAAGTAAAAAATACCTTTTTTATGTTTTCAATAAAAAAATATTATTTATTGTATATTTTATTTTATAATGTAAATATATTATGATGTTTTTAGGAAATTAAAATTAAAATTAAATAAATATGTCAAAAAAAGAAGAAGTTAAAAATTAAAGTGTAAATGCAGATGTGATTTGTGGTGGCTCACCATGCCACCGCTGCTTAGATCATTATTAAATCACTACCAACTATCATTAAACACTTTTTTTTTAAATTTTTTATTTGTCGAGATATCACTTTAATTGCAATTTTGTTATTAACTTAAGAAAATATATATATTGGTAGTTCTCCGTGATAACAAAGTTTATTGTGGTGGATGTAGATGTATATATAAATTTAATAATTTAATTTTAAAATATATAAGTAATATAGTTTTAGAAAACCATATATCTATTCTTATATGTTATTATTGCTAATAAATTTACAAACAAAACAGATTATTTCATCTCAGATTTTTGTAAGTGACTGACAAGGCGCAAATTTTTTTTACAAAGGATATTATATATATAAAAAACTTGCGGGAAGTATTAATAATGTATTAAAATTTTATTGGCTAAAATAAAATACTTATTTAAATTTCTAAATTATGTGAAAATTTCATTATACATCTCATGACATAATAAATTTTTTGATATCTAATATTACTTAAAATAAATTATTTGTTTCACTATTAATATATATGATAATTTTAATTAATATGAAATTTTTTTATCTAATATAATTATATAATTTAACTGTACCAAATCATTTAAAATTTATTTTGAAGACAAATGAAATTTTTCAATAATCTTTTTTTTGGCTTTAATTTCCATTAATTTATTATTTTTTATAAAAAAATTCCATAAGTCTATTATTAATCTGACAACCTTCTCATACTTTCTCCCTCTAGAAAAATAGATAATTTCTATCTCTAGAAAGTTAGGTTTATAAAGGAGCGGATAACTAGCTATTTATTTATATTTTTGTTGTTGTTATTGGTGCTAATTTCTTCTAATTTTCTCTCTTGGAAGCTATTATTTTTCTTCTTTTCTGTTTCTATCCTTCGTTCCCGTCTCAGTTCTCAATCCCATCTCGCTATCTACTTTCTTTTACATTTTTCTCTTTCTGTAACTGACCGCTGTATTGCCTTCTTTATCCATCCTTTTCAGCTGCTCTGTTTCTTCTGCACATTATTTGTGTCGTTATTTGGCTTCTTTTCCATATATATCAATCAAGCTTGATTGGGTTAGCTGATAGGAATATTAAAAGTTCAAATTGGAAGCTAATTCTGAAAAAAAAACTGTTGATGGAGTTGGGGTTGTGAAATTTAGATTATTGCAGTGGTTTCAGGTACAGCGCATTGATACAGATCTATTCTCGGTTCTCCATATGCTTTATATGCCTTTTTGATTTATTTCTGATTAAAATAAAGGGACAAAACGCTTTAGCAAGTCGTATGTCATTGTGATTTCATAGCCCCAAAAGGTTATCAAAAAAGGTGCTTTTTTCCTTTCAGTGTAAGCTTGAAGCTCGTGGTATGTACACTGGAGTTTCCTTCTTGGGTGGTGGCCTTTTTGAGATTTTGGTGTATAATTCACGAGTTTCGACCTCAAATTCCTGGGTTATTCTGAAATTTATTCTGTGAGCGCAAAAGGGTCAGTGCTAATTTTGTTAAATATCGGAACTCGACTTGGAATTCAAGAGGTTTCTCGAAAAATTGCTCAAAATTATTGCCTTTAATTGATTTAAGCATAGGCAAGCTTTCAAATCAAGAAGCTTCCAAGGATTTTTAACAAAACGGATCCGTCAATAGAGAATAGGGGGTGTGGTAGAATAGCTGTTCTGGAGTGCATATTAAACATAATCAGGGCCCTGAGAATGGGGTCCTGCCTCTCTGCAGAAAGCAAGAGCCCGCGTCCCGGCTCTCCCTTGTCTCCAGCTTTGGGAGTCAGGAAGAGGAAGAACTCCAGAAAGAGACCCGGATCACGGAATTCCTCATTTGATTGTCGAAGGGAAGAATCTCTTCGCAGAATTCCTGGGAGGATGTTCTTAAATGGGTCCAGTGAAGTTGCATCTCTCTTCACTCAACAGGGCAGAAAAGGGACCAATCAGGACGCTATGATTGTTTGGGAGGTGAGAGGGCTTTTGTTCTTTTTGAATTACTGACACTTGATTATTGAATTGTGATGTGTTTCTAACTGAATGTTTAAATCTTGTTAGTCTGATTCTTTCAAATTATGTAATTTTGTTTTTGATTAGACCTGTAGAAGTGAGATGCACTTTTGCACTTTCTTGTGTGGTTAAATACAATTTTATGAAAACTATGATTGTTAAAGATGTGTTAAGTTTTTTACCTTTTACCCGATTCTCAATTCTCTCTTTAATGATAGAATGGCTAGTTGTGTCGCTTCTATCTTATTCTCATATTTGCATTCATTTTGTTGTGCAGTCCAGAGATATATCCAACTAGAGTTTCTTTTGTTTTTTCTTTTTTTCTTTTTTATTTTAGCCCTTTCTAGTCAAAGGAAAAAAAAACAGCAAATTTACAATTATTTGGCTGCAAACTCTCTACTCTTCTTTTAGGATGATATGCAAAGTTTCAGTTGCTTGTCAAAATCTGTGGTGGCAAAGTGAAATCTTCTTTTTCGTTTTTGTTTTGGCATTTGCTATTAAGAGTCCTTGTTTGAGGATCAGATATGTATGCTACCTTTATTATGCCATTCAAGGTTTGAAATGAATCATTTTAGGCTGTTGGAAATTATGAGTATGTTGTGTATTTGTGTATAGTTCCAGTAACATGTCAGACATTCGGAACCAAATAAGTTTTGCATACTCCTATATTTGAGTAGTTTAAACTCTTCTCTTTTACTGTATTTCTTGTAGATTCAAGTCTTCTTGTATGATACAGACTGCTTATTTCATCTTTCATACTAGTAATTTATGCTGGTCTGAGATTATTACAATCATTTTTTCTCCCATTGAGTTTGGGACTTCAACGGTAGAATTTGTGGTGTTCAAGAATGGGTTGGAAGATCACAGTATCTGTCTGCCTTCTTGGCCCTTTCCAAATGCCAACTACATATTTCTTTACTGCTGTACCCAACTGTCTTGTTATTTATCACGGAACATTGAATTTGTGCCTTATTAAGCCATATATATTACTATTGCCTTCATGCTCAAAATTATCCGCAGTTTATAATGATAGAAGATACCCTTAGTGCCCTTCCCATGAATAATTCACTGACTATCCATTACTTTGGATTTCAGAATTTTGGTTCCAGAACAGACACGATTTTCTGTGGTGTTTTTGATGGTCATGGTCCTTATGGCCACATGGTTGCAAAGAAAGTGAGGGATTCTCTTCCTCTGAAATTAAGTGCACATTGGGAAGTGAACATAACCAGTACAGATGTTCTCAAAGAGATCAGCCTTAATAGAGCAGGAAGCGTGAATTCAGAGGAATCTGTCTTTGTATCTGCTGATGAAGAGTCCAGGCCCTCCATTGATGTGGAGGAAGCAGAAAAGCACCCTGAGATTTTTCAGACATTGAAGGAGTCATATCTGAAAGCTTCCAAGGTCATGGATAGGGAATTGAGAATGCATCCAAGTATTGATTGCTTCTGTAGTGGAACAACGGCTGTAACTCTAATCAAGCAGGTTTGCTGATAACTCTTAGAGATTTTTTTGGTCCTGATGTTGGCTCTTCATAATATGCCTATCTTGATCATGAAATCGTTGATTGTTTTCTAGGGTCGGGATGTTATCATTGGAAATGTTGGGGACTCCAGAGCTGTACTAGGAACAAGAGATAAAGACAATTCCCTAGTTGCAGTTCAGTTGACTGTGGATCTCAAACCAAATCTTCCAGGTATCTGTCTTTCTGCCCGTGTGATTTGGAGAGTTGATGGTAGTGTTATTATTTGACATAGAAAAAGAAAGGAGAGTGTCATTACTAATTTGCATCTATAAAATGACACCAGAACCGCTTGATCTGACAGTCCTTATTTACACGCTCATTTATGTAAATAATAGCAAACACCAGTCGTATAAGATCTGTGGCAATAACAACCAACTTTCTCAATATGCAAACTGAAAAAAAAAAATTAGTACTAGTCTCTGTCTCCACTCACGTGACTGAAATGTTGAAACTTATAAACAAGTTAAGAGTCATGGCTCTCTCGTTACCATCACAGTATTATGGTTGGAGTAGAAAGGGTCGTGATATAAATGACTTTATATGTATTGCGAGGAAAATATATATGCTCAAAGCAATGAGCTATGAATGACTGTTATGCTCCTGAGGGACAGGGGGCTGTGTTAATTAATCTTACGATATGTGACTACTTTGTTAACAACCAAAAGTTCATATTTTTTGTCCATTGGTATAATAGAGACTGGATTCGATATAAATTATTTGAAGGCTCAAATGTCCTAGAAGACAATAGTCTGCTTACAAATAGAAAATAGATTGTTTTGGTCAGTAGTAGTCTTATTGTAATTTCTTATCAGTTATCATTATGTTTCTTCTTCTCCTGCATTTCATTTCTCCTGTCTTTGTACTCAACTTCTTTTTACGATTTTTGTTCGCAGCTGAAGCAGAAAGAATCCGGAAGTGTAAGGGGCGTGTTTTTTCTCTTCGGGATGAACCCGGAGTTGCTCGAGTTTGGTTGCCAAACAATGATTCGCCTGGCCTTGCCATGGCACGAGCTTTTGGAGATTTCTGCCTCAAGGACTTTGGTCTAATCTCTGTGCCTGATATATCCTATAGACGCATGACAGAGAAAGATGAATTTATAGTCTTGGCTACAGATGGGGTATGGGGGCAAGCAATATTAAACTTCTTTTTTTTTCTTAATAAAAATAGTTAGTTTTTATCTTAAACCTTTTTCCTTTTGGGCAGATTTGGGATGTTTTATCAAACAAAGAAGTGGTGGATATTGTGGCATCAGTTTCAGCACGCTCCTCTGCTGCTAGAGCACTTGTTGAATCAGCAGTTCGTGCTTGGAGACTTAAATACCCAACTTCCAAAGTAGATGACTGTGCTGCAGTCTGCCTCTTCCTTGACTCAGACTCAAATTGCATGTCAACCGCTGCTAACACCACAGGAAAGGTGCAGCTTACTGCAGTAGATGAGATCAACATTGGGACGAATGAAGGCCACCCCGGTTTGAACCGCTCACCAACTGTAAGAACTGGTAAGGAGGTTTTAACTGAAGGAGGAGGTCAAGACAATGCAGAGGAAATACACTCAGAGTTAGGGGATGAGTGGTCTGCTCTGGAAGGAGTTTCCCGGGTTAATACATTAGTGAACCTGCCAAGATTTGCGCATGTAAAAGAAGAAACAAAAGCTCTCAAGTGATGAAAGTGGATGAAGAAGGTAGAGTTTATTTAATTTTTTTCTCTTCCGATTTTGTTTCTTTTCTCCTGGAAAGGAGAAATGTATGTCTAAGTCACCTATGTTTTAAAATTTCTTTCAGAGAGGTGGACCGGCCTATATTAGTATGTCCGGGAAAACTGACTCCTCTCTGTCTCTCCTTCCCTTGTGGGTAGGATTGAATTTTTGTAAAATCCAATATATTTTTTCTCAAAGTTATAGAGTTTTCCAGTGTGATTTTTTCATAATAATTTTGTGATCCTGAAGCTTTATCTTTGTTTCAACTTCACTGGTAAGATTTTCTTTTTATCCCCGTTCTGAAATAATATTTTCGTTTTGTACTGCTGGCTGTATTGTCTTAAGTTACATGTATGTCAAAAAGAATATTCTTAGCTTTGGACTTTGTGGTTTGAAAATTTTCATTGATGGAAAAGTTTAATAATATCCGTAGTTGCTTTCCAAATTGCCAATTTTTCATTTTAATAGTATGCTCATATAAAAGGTGGGATACTTCCTTTTGTAGATTTCAAAAGCTCTTGAAATGTCTCGTTCATAAATTGAAATTTGTTTCTCCTTTAAATTCTTATTTAATAGTAAACCAATTGTCATTTTTAATAATTTTTATTATTATCATTTAATGGATTAGGAAGCTGAGTGATTAGGTAGGCTATTAAGCAATTAAACATACAAAAGCATGAGACAACTTCACCTATTCGTTGTGGGTTTGTGGCTATAAATTGTAGTAGTTATTTTATCATTTTCTTTTCATTTCATATAGAACTAGAATGTAACTTTTGATGAAAAATGAAAATATTTTGAGAAATATATCAAAATTTAATTTCCCCCCATCATTTTTTTGTATAATTGTTCCCAACTTTCATACTGGTTTTCTTTTCTTCCAACCAGTGGCCTCTTCATCTAAAGAACTTGGTTCACATTTTTTTTATTTTCATTAAAAAGTTGGAATATGTGTGAAATCTAGATTTCAAATATTAATAGTTGTATTATTTGGGTGTTGGAGAGGTACTGAGATTGATAGGATAATTTCAACCATATAAGTCATTGTTTGGTAACGATTATGATGTGGTTTAAAAAAAATCAATTACAAGTTATTTGTTATTATTTACAAAATTTTATATTTTTAATTATTTTCTTCAAATATTCTTAAGTACAAAAATCTTAAGATGATTTATTCTTTGATAATTTTTTGGTGAAAATGTAAAAAAAAAATTATAATTTAAAAATCTTAATTTTAAGTTATCATATATATCTAATCTAAAAATTATTTAAAAAAATTAGAAATCTAAAATTAAAATAGTTATCTGAATCGATAAGTGATTCAAAAATTAAGTAAAGTAAAAGAGGGAAGGAAAAAAAAAAAAACCTAGGGTGGAGAGAGTTGAAACATAATAAACGGAGCCAGCAACCTGGGATTTGGTAGATAGATATCCAAAGCATCCATTCATTGACAATCTTATAACGAAGTGTACGTATCCAAGCTTGGCTCCCCAGTCCCACTAGGAATTGCAGTGGATTGAATTTGATATAATCTTTCAATGATCGAATTCGATCTGAAAGTTAAAAGGTTATAACTTACTTTGAATTGTTACGTGATTGAGTAGATCGGACCAGATTCATAGAATATGGATCTTTTTTCACAAAATATATATATATTTTTTACATTTTTAATGTATTTTATTTATAAAATTTCACACCTCAAATGCCAAAATATAATTGGAATATTCATGCAAATCCAAACAAAAAAATATTTTTATAATATAAATAAATAAACATTACTAATTTGATCGTATCTAAAAAAAATTATACTTTATGTATTTATTTAATAAAGACAATCAAGTTTTCTTCTATGTACAAATGAATATAATATATAAGATTTGAATTAATTATTCAAAAATTATATAAAAAATATTATTTGATTACAAGAAATAAATAGTTATAAATACGATTAGATTTAAGTTTTGATTTATTAAAATAATAATAATTATATTTATAAAAAATATAAGGGAAAGAAATAAAAATTTATAAAAAAAGTAAGTGGTAAATTTAGATTTATTAAAAATGTAGGAGCGAAAATCAGGATCATGAAAAAGATAAAATAAACAAGGTTTGATTTTCGAAAAATTGGAGAGAGAAAAAGATTTAAAAAAGAGATATTTTAAAAATAATTATTGAATTTTTTTAAAAATAAATAATTATAAAAATTAGATAATTATTTTAAAATATGTGATTTTTTAAACTCAATGATATTTTTGCTATCCCTACTCACCCACCTCACAAATTCAAATTTCATAAAGTCAACTTTGGTTATACCATCAATATTATTTAAATACTTAATTAATATATGACGTAGGATATTATGAATTTAAGTATTTATTAACTCCCTAAAAATAAGAATTTTTTTTAAATACTCTTAAAATATTAAAATTCATAATATTAAAATTATCCCAATGTCTTTTCCTTTCACCTATCATTTCTCCTTTCTTTAAAACCGAAATTATATACCGCTAGAGTATCAAAAAGAAATATATATATATATATATATACATAAAACAAGTACTTGATAACCAAGGGTTGTAAGAACTTTGCCATGAGGAATCATATATACTTCCAGCGTTATTTACATTTGATTAGCCATTTTCCACTGTACAACCAAACACGATTATTAATATAATTATTCTTGAATTAAATTATAAAATTTATATTGAAATTTGTCTAAAAATTTTAGGGATTATTTTTTATCCGGGACATAACAGTTCGTAATATTTATTAAAAAATTTCGAAAAAAACTATTTTTTCAAATTTTATAAAAAAATTCTTAATAAATCTTAATTATTAATTAATATATAATTTAATTTAATAAATATATAAATTAATTATATTTAACGGTTATTCGTATCCGAATAATAATCGTTATTTCATGATCAATTTTTATCTAAAAATATACTCAAATAAAAATTACTCAACCAAACTCTTAGTTTTTTTTTTTGCAGACCCCAACATTTGATTCTGTTGTACATAAATTCCAGCGACCTCAGACATTTTCCTAAGAAATATTTGATTTCTTAGGGCAAGTTCAAAAAAGAGAAGAAAAAAAAACATATTAGACAAAAAAAGAAGTTGTATTATTAAAAAACAAAATGATACATACTTAATTAAATTGCTTCCCTACCTTCCTCACTTGCCATTCAACCAAATAGTTGGAACCTCATCATTCTGTAATAATTAATTAAGGTCAAATGTTATCCGCAAATGAATTTACAGTTACAGTCGATTAAATAAATTTCAAAATAAATTTCAAAAATAAATATAAAAAAGAGATTTTTTGTAGAAATTCTATCTCTCTACGTGAAAAAAACAAATTAATTTTTAAAATGCTTCAAAAAAAAAAAAACAGAGAGAGAGAGAGAATAACAAAAGTTACTTAATAATAGAATTAAAAATTCACACATTATACTGTTATACCATATTACTAACGTATAAAAAAAAATTAAAAAAAATTAGACTTATTTGTGAGACAAGTGGCAAAACTAAAAAACACAGAAATTCCCACCTTATCCTAAAAAATTAGAAAGAAAAATCTATAAACAGGGGAGCCTCAGAATCTATGAAACCATTAGAATAGAAAGGGATGCAGTATCAGTATGGGGAGAGATGAATGCTTCTACTTATTCCTCAGCTCTCGTTGCCTGTGCCACATCAGCCACGACCATTCTCTGCCGGAAAAGCTGCCACACTAAAACCATTTTCACCTCCAATCAGCCTTTCTACGCTTCCTCACATTCTCACCGCCCTTTTCAACTCCGAGGTTTTAACCTAACTCGTGACTTGAATCATTGACAATTTGATTAGCTGAGTAATTTTATATAGAACATCTATTAAATTAGTGATACGTAAATGATATTTAGCGATGTTCTAAGCTAATTTTTACAATATATTTAGTTAATATTATGTTTAAAAAAGTATATTAAATACATGTTTCTGATTTTTATGATTAATTTGCAGTAACAAATGATCCAAGTAGGACTGAGGTATTGAATGAAAGAACAGAGGCAGATAAGATGGTCGACGGAATGGATTTTGGGGAGGTTTGTAATGAGTTTGAGTGTATTAGTAGTCCTTTGGTGGAATCAACAGCTAGACAACTTGTACGTGATATCCTAGAGATTCGTGAAGGCAACAGAGCCCTTGGAACTTTTGCTGTTTCTGTTAAATACAAGGTTAACAAATTTATTTGAAACCATTTTAAGCTAATTAATCTTTTTAATTTCTTTTTTTTTTAAATATATAATTAAATGTGCTTCTGTAATTGCAGGATCCAGTTAGAAGTTTCACGGGTCGTGAAAAATACAAGAGGCAACTATGGGTAACTGCTGCACTAGACAAACCCTCTGTGGTAAGCCTCTATTACTCCCCTCTCTCTCTGTCTATAAACAAAATCATATAATCATTCGTATGTAGAGTTTGATGCGCAAATGTCGTTTTTTTTATAAAGTTAAAAACATATATTTAATAATGTATTGTATATATGTTTTTTTTATAACTTTAAGATTTTTCTTCTTTAAAATAATCAGCTTCATGCAGGAGTAGTCTCACTCTCACATTCAAGAGAGAAAAATATACCTCACATTTATCTTTGTTTTTTTCTTGGGTCCGGTTCCCATAACATACGCAGGTGAGATATAAAAGTGACATTTAGTCTCATACACCTAATTAAATTTATTTAGTGGTTGTGATGAATTTCAAAAAAAATTAGAAACAGTAATTGAGATGAATTTGAAAATTTGGAGACAATGATTGAATTTTTAAAAGATATTATAAAATTTATCACAACCATTAAATAAAATTAATTAAGTGGATGAAATTTAATGTTATTTATTTAGTGGTTTCTTAATTTACTTCTCAAATTATTGCATTATAGTGAAGGGTTCATCTTCCTTTCTTAATTTGTTCAATTTATGAGCCGTCTCTAGTAGAGTGAAAACAAGTTGATACTTTCTTGGAACACCTAGTTCGAATTTCTTATCCTAATTATCGTTTAATAAAAAGATTAATTGAGGGTCGATATTTGCATTACAGACCGTACAAGAAATGGTGATGTTGTCCACCAGTGTCCTAAGTATCAAGTGGACAATTAGAGGAAAACCAAAAAAAATTATTGCTAGCATAGGAGGAGATCTCATAATCAGAATCAATTCTCAATTTACCTTAAACCAGATCAGTGGCCAAGTGATTGAGCATCAAGAGTTCTGGGATTTGTCATCTTCATCAGTCATTACTCGGGCATTTTTCTGGACATCTCGTCGCCTTTTTGCCACAATTGAAGGTGGAAAGGACTTGGCTGATCTTGTTAAGAATTCGTCAAGCCGCTTTCCTAAAGAAAAGGAAAACTTGGATATTTATCCGGACCCATCTGGTGATCCAACAAAGGTTAGTTCGTGATGTTCCTACTATCTTAAACTGTTTTATATGAGTAGTTTGTCTCGTAGATAAGATAAGACAAGTCACAAGTTTACAAAATTAACATTTGATTTTTAACATTTGCGAATGTATGTTGAGGATGTTTAATATATATAAATCGTGGTATTCTTTTTGTAATTAACATGTTGAAAAATATTCCTTGTTTCAGTTTTTTCAGAGAGATTACGGCTTCCAAAGAGATGCATACCAAATTGCTCTATTTCTTGCAGTTCTGTATTTTGTTGTACAGTTCTTGAGGACAACTTTATAAAGCCTATTATGATCCACTTTGTAAGTTGAGTGTAATTATCCAATGTCGATACAATATACTGCATTGTAAATTTGTAATCCTGTAGTTTTCTTCTTTTTTTTTCTTTATTGGGACAAACCCAGTTTTATTATGTTCAGATAGCACTACATGATGTCTACATCTAAACATACCTTTCTTTCTTGTCTTTTTGGATTTTTACATATGATGGTGCCTAAAAAGATTCACCCCCCCCCCCCCCCCCCCACTCCTGAACACAGAGCTTATGGGAAATAATGAAGCACCAGTTCACTGAATAAATTATGGTACAACAAAAATAAAAAAGAATGTTGTTTTAACAATCTATTTTGTGAAGTTGTGAATCATGTCAGTTAGTAATAACAAGAATGTGAAAATTCTTCCTACTATCAAACTAGAAGCTGAAGAAAGATTGTGAGCACCAACTGTATACACGGCTCCACTTTCATCCTTCACTTTGATGCCTTGGGAACCTGAACAAAAAAACATGTGCAATTTGAGTAATGCTGAGGCATCAAGAAAGAACCCTGTTTTATTCTCAGCGCAGAGCATGTACACCCCTTGACCTATGTATTTGATAAATCTAAAACTAAAGATAAAATTATTTCCGTTTAGGTTAAAAAAAGGTGTCAAACAAGATCAAAACTGGGTTGTCAAGAAACGATTCTAGTCCTTTCGACGTTTTTACAAGATATAGTTTCGGAGTCATGGTAACAAGAATTGTCAGGGCTTCCTATGCACCCGAATGTGTGTTTTTCTACTGTACGTGCGTTATGAACCCACTGTAATAAGAGTAAAATATTACAAATACTTGACAGACTTTTATATGAGCGAGACTTATGGATGATGTAGAGAACCTCTCCATTGATTGCTTTACAGATTATTTGCATACAGAAGGTCCTATTTTATGTAAACACTAATAATTTTTTCTTGAAATTATCAAGATACACCAGATATTCATGCACCTGATTCATATAAAAGTTTTTCCAAATACTTACAGTTGTACTCAGTCCAACCTAGAACTTGATTCTCAAGGTCGTATAAGACTAGCTTATTTGAAAGAACCAAATCTGCAAAATAGGAAACAATCAAAAGACTTATTATATGGAATTAAAGATAGACAGCATTTGCCCTTTTTTTTTAGATCATCGAATGACATTGCTTTCAACATTGTTTTACCTCCTAGAAGAGTCATTTCCTTTCCATCCTTACCCTGCATTCCGCTGTTCTGCCAGCCAAAGCACCACCGATATGACTGTATATATAAAATGCAACAATATTTGTTACCCAAAATCCTGAATAAGATCATTTCACTTATGTTGAAAATGATTTTATCAAAAAGCAACGAGAGGAAGAGTCTACAACTATCCTTTATATATCATACACAAAAGCTATAAATGCTTGTTTGATTACTAGATACAGTCTCATCTAGTCACCAAATTATTGCAAAGTTTCAACCCAATAGGCCTAATTACTACTTTATCTGATGCAATCACAACAACCACCTGCTGCATGAGCATGCTTTGACGGGCATAAGAGAAAAGTCTACAGATACAGACAAATGCATGCACAAACATAAAGACGTTTATGTCCATATGTTTTAGCTAGAGAAAGAAAAGAGAAGGAACTTGAGACTATTTAGTAGTAGATCAAATAACAAAAATGGCTGTCATCATTGAGGACCTACAAAAGTCATAGAATGACAAAATTCGCAGAAAATTCAACAGATTACAGAATAAAACATGGCATACATAATTCTAATTAGATATCTACAATACCCTTTACTTACTTGAATGGCGAATACATAATCATGAGGATAAACTGTCAAAACGAGGGATTTTTCAAAATAAAACTTGACAACTGGAAATCCATCATCAACACTGCAAGAGTACAGGTAAATGTGAATGTTAAAGTTAAAGCAAGGAATGTATGTTATAATTCCCCAAAGAGTGGATACTAAATACAAAAGAGTTAGGCTTTGCCTTACTTTCCACTATAATGAAAGCAGTTAAATTGTTCCTCGACAGTATGTATCTTTAACTCAGGCTGACGAGCCATAATCTAATTAAAAGAGAGTGAAAAAAAAAACAATATGAGAGACTAAACAAAACAAATTTAAAGTTCATGGCAGCTGAAGGAAGCCATGTACCTTAGTCATCAATGATGAGTAAACTGCGTCTGGAAGATAAGCCAAGGTTGTACCACTGTCAATTATGCTCCCTCTCTGATTTCCAGTGTCAAATGTATCACTAGGAAGTTCTAGAACCTTGCCATCAACCTCAATATGCTTCATGATAACATTATAATGTGACCTGCATCAATTGAAGTATGTAATTATATAGATAGCATTACATGCAAACAATATAGAGGTAAGAAAAAGTAAATTAACCCAATTTAAAAGCATTTCAGTTCAATTATATCCAATATTTTTGTTACTGTCACTCTTCCAAGATAATACAGATTACAAATCATGAAAATCATGTGTAGATTGAAAAAATATGAGATAATGTCACTTACTGGTTTGGTAAAATTGGAGTTGTGTTCACTAGTGGATGCACAACTTGCCCAATGGCAAAGACTCCCCCTCCATTGACATTATCCAAGCAGTGGGAAAATATCTTTTTCACCTTTCCCTCTGAAGTTAGCTGTGAAAGCATGGATGAATTTGCCTGTCCAAAGCCAAGTATTCCATCAAGTGCTTCGGAAGATGTACCTAGCTCCCCAGACTGTTTGGCTCCGCACCTACACAAAAGACACATTTAACTGATTTAAGTAATGTTTATGTAAATAGTGCAAAGTTATGTGCATAGAAAGATGCATAAACTCACCCAGACACATGCTAAAATGGCACAGCAACAGTACTATATCCTAATTTCTAGGGGAATGATAAATGCATCTGTGCCCAGCCTACGGAAAAAGAAATCTACACATACACACTTCACTATTTTTTGCCAAAATAAAGCTCAGATGTAAATGAGGAAGCTCATCCAAAACCTATAGCATCTATTAGCCAAACATGACGCAAAAAACGAAAAAAGGAATTGGAAAAAATAGTATTTAATATCTTCCCCCCCACCCCCACCCCTCTCTGAACTACAGCTTAAAAATGTGGCAGGATAGAAAAACATCAGATTAAGTTTCACATAGAAATATAAAAAAAATACCTCATCAGGTAACCAAATTCACTAAAGCCAAATAATAAATCGAAGTCATCTGTCCAAAATGGCAATATTAAATTTCTAATAAAATATGAAATGAAGATGAAACCTAACATCAGGTAGGAACCCAAGTTCCCTTGACTAAAGAAACTGGAGTCTCCGTGATAGTAATCCCTCCCCTAAACAATTTAAATAAATAAAAGAGAGCCCCAACTATACATCAACAGACTTTTCCCGTTCTAAAACCAGAAACATATAAAAAGGGGGCTCCTGCTTACCAAAAAAAAGAGCAAGCAAACTATGTAAAACATAGTGCTAGTATAAAGATGTTAACTTACCCAAAAACTAGACTTCCATTTAGTGATGAAGTTTGATGGTTTCCTGACACTTTATCCAAATGTACAGTATCCCTCACAAAGTATCCAACAGTTGAGCTTCCATCTCCATAGACAACGTTATATTGGCAGAGCAACTCTGGCCTGCAACCAGGAAGTCGACCATTGTATGTGGAAGTACAAAAATCTTGATCACAGGTAACCATTTTTGAAGTTGAAGAGCTCTTTGGATCATAAAGACTGAGCTTTATCTGTAGTAAAAATACTTAAAAGAATAAACCTATTTTTCCTACTGCATTGAGACATTTTGTAAAGTATGATAAATTAATAATTTAAAAGAAATTAAATTTGCAAAATGATATACATTGTCCTACAATGGACACGAGGACAAGAAGGATCCTGATACATACACCAAGATTACTTTTTGTAGGACACTTCTCACAGCCAGCACAATTTACCCATAAAATGTCACTGCCTGTATCAACTTGAACATAATAGTTCCTTGAAGGAGACCCTATCCCAAGTTTAGCAAAGTACAGCCTAGACCAATCAACAAAGTAACCAGTGAATATAATGCCATAAACAATTAGTTATGATAATCATGATAATGAATTTAAGTCAATCATGCTTCCATTTTCCATAAACCAATAGATGAGAATGAGACCAGAAGGCAATTGTTCAGTTGTAACCAATACAGCGATAGTATAATACATAAGTCCTATTCCCCTTTGTTTTCACCAACTTAAAATCGCATTTTAAGTAAATGTTCAAACCAGTGCTTAGATTCATAGTCCTCTAATTCTCCCATCAACCATCCATTGTTTTTAGGCAACTGAAAAGGGTCAAATAAAGACTTAAGGTTTAGGGACAGGGGACAGCAGAATTGAACGCAAATGTCAAAGAAGCAAATCTTCCTACCCAGACAAACTAGAAGATTAAGCAGTCAACATACAAAATAATAGTAATAATAGAAAGAACATACATCAGAACTATGGAAGAGATTTTCCAATAATTGCTATTATAGAACTCAAAGTAAAAAGGGGAAGAGGTTCTAATACAGTCCAACTAAAATTGATACAACAGATTGATTTGAAATAGAGGGAGCAACAGCCACTGGGTCTTAAAACTAAATCACCAAGTGCAAGAAATAGCTAATGAAAAAATCAAAGCTTGAAAACATTACCATATAGTGCAATAAAATTTAATCTTAAAACATTAAAAAGATACAGATACACATACTCTGCACTAGGGAATCAAATTCCAGCTGAAACCAATGTAATAAAATCCAAATTTGAAGTATATACAAAACAAAAATTAAAGAAAGGATAAGAGACAAACCCTGTTTCAGAAGGCTGACCATTGCCACCCAGTTGCAGATTGACAGCTGAGAGAAATCTACCATGTCGACGAGCATCATGGGCTCTTAATGCACTCAAAGACCTTGGCTTACCCTTGAATTTGTGCTCCACGGGGAACACATAATTGGCTGAAACAGTTGAAAACAATGTCAAAACTAATGCACCACCCACCAAAGCCAATCTTATTCCGAGATCCATTTTTAATGTCAAAAAGAAAAAAAGGAAAAAAGAAGTTTATTCTTTCTTTCTATTTTTTTGGGTTTTGTATTAGTCAACCAAAACCGAATACAAAATCAAATCAAAATCTTGGATAAAAGTGAAGATTTTTTAGAGGTTCAACAAATTTGGTTTTGCGAATATTTATAAAGGGCCGAGTTGGGTGGTGAAAGAAGGCGGTGAGGGAGGTAAAGAAAAAGCAACACATAGCAAGAAGACGACTCGAAAAAGAAGGGGAAGAAATTTGAGCGTTTTCAACGGCAAATAACAAGTCTCGTAAGTTATGTCCGTGTTAAGAGAAATGTATAAACTACGTCAACCTTCCCCCGCTTCTACTTAGTTTGTCATTCTCTCGTCGACAAATATCTCTCTCTCTCTCCCTATGGTCGTTCGATCCTTTTCTTAGTTGGTTTACCTTTTACTCTTAGATTTTACCGCTTTGTATTTAATTATAAAATAAATATCAATTTCATATATTATAATTATATTAAAATGAAAATTGATATGATATTTTTTATTAGATATAATTATGTGAATTTGATTATACTTATTGTTTGAATATCCAGACCAGTTTGATGTCTAACTCATTTAAACTGTTCAAGCATCACCAACTTGAGATGGAAGACGAAGCATCCCAAATGTCCTACCGGTAGATCAACCCAAACTTAATAACCAACTCAAGCTCAATAATCAGCACGAGCTCTATTTTAAGGAATTGAATCCCCTATATAGTTGACCACAAGCCCAAGTTAGAGTTGACCACAAGTCCGAGCTAGAATCGACCTCAACCCATAATATGATGTACTTTATACCAATTATACCTCTTTGATATATAAATATGTGTACACATTATGTAACTAACACCTCTATTTGTAATGTTCTATAAATAGATGGATCTCTTATGAGATTCACACATTCAGTCAATTATCTTAACTACTCTCTAAGTTTTCTATCTGAAAATAGGTTGAATCTGAACATTTTGGCGCCCATCGTGGGGCTCAGATTCTAAAGTTGAGAGTAAGTTTCTAACCTCATATCCTTTGAGATTCACCCTGCTCCTTAAAAGAAACTTGAAAAACCAAATGTGTTCCACTCACGAACTACAAATACCATGGTAGGAACCCGCGTTGGAAGATGGTTGAGGTTGGTTGACCGTGAAGCAATGGAAACTCAAAGAAATACTTCACTAGCCCTCAATGAAACCAGGGCAAAAGATAATGCCTACTACCAAGATTTTCTTCTTCAATTGTGGTCTTTAAAGCAAACATCGCTTTGCCTGCTTTAATTTTTCACTTTTGCAAGATGTCATTTGCATCTTTCGTTGTTGGTTGTGTAACTTTGTCACCACCAACAACTTCCCACAGGTCTTGAGCTTGTAGGTAAGACTACATACATGTTACCCATGTGTTATAGTTTTTGTTATTTAGCTTCTTAATTCATCCAACTACTTGAAGGTTACCCATCATGTCGGTAAGACTTAGACTAAACCAAACAAGCTTAACTAAGAAACTTATAGAGTACCAAACTCCTCACAACTCAAAATAGATCTACTAAGAATAATCCTTGACTTTCCCGCATTGATACTAATTGTTGAGTAAAATTTAGAATACACAATTCTAAATTTACTAATATTGGATACAAACAAGTAAACAAACTACTTGTGTTATACAGACAATAAAAGACACTACAACAACTTTCAAAGGCAACTCAAAAATTGAAGAGAAATACAAACACTCAAAGAGAAAGCTCTCAACTCACACTCAAACTAAGAATACAAAGACTTATTTGTTTTGATGGGATGATTAAACCAAATGCAAGGTAGGTTTTTTTATAGTTCTCACCATGCAATATACACTACACAAATATAAAACTAAGAAATAATTATAGTCACACAAATATTATCACACTTCTCTTTTCAACATCTTTCAACCACTCAATTTATTTGTCTACATCCTTTAACCACTCTATTTATTTTTATACATCCTTCAACCACTCTATTTATTTTTCTACATCCTTCAACCACTCTATTTATTTTTCTACATCCTTCAACCACTCTATTTATTTTTCTACATCCTTCAACCACTCTATTTATTTTTCTACATCCTTCAACCACTCTATTTATTTTCCTACATCCTTCAACCACTCCATTTATTTTTCTACATCCTTCAATCACTCAATTTATTGATTTGATGTTGATTTTCTCTTCAACCACTTCATTTATTGAGTTGGTGTTGATTTTCAACAGAAAGCGTGTTGGTCATCTCGTATATGTGTGGCCTTTATAGGTTTAAGTGAGGCATGTCCCAAGGATTGCTTTCCCTTTCCAAGCATTGATTAACTAGTAGACGCCTCTTCTAGGTTTGGGTTGATGAGTTTTTTGGATGCGTACTCCGGATATACCACCAAATCAGAATGCATCTTAAGGATGAAAAGAAAACTTCTTTCATCACAGAGGAAGGAACATTCTGCTACACAAGGATGCCATTTTGACTGCAAAACGCAGGCGCTACATATCAACGTCTTATCAATAAAATGTTTGAAAAATAACTGGGGAAGAATTTGAAAGCATATGTAGATGACATGGTGGTCAAATCAGCTAAATTCTTGAAACATATCAAGGATCTACATGAGATATTCGAGGTAATATGAAGGTATGGCATAAGACTTAACCCCTAAAAATGAATCTTTGGTTTTGCTTTAGAAATTGTTTTGGGGTATCTCATGTCAATAAGGGGGATTGAGGCTAATCCAGACAAGATACAAGTATTGGTGAACATGAAGCCACTTACTAGCCTCAAGAGAATACACCAGTTGAATGGAAGAATAGTGATGAGTGCTCAAAAAGCACTAAAATTACCATGATTTTATGCTCATTAATTGATTAAAAATATATATATTTATATGTTTTATCATATAATTATATAAATTTGTCTTTTTCGGAATCACGGGTATTTTTATTGTTTTTCAGGTATTTTGGCTTAAAAACGCAATTTAAAGACTCAAAGAGGAATACTTGAAGCAATACATCACAAATATATCAATAAATAAATGGGGAAAGGTAAAAAAATATGGAAAAATTGGACAAAATGGGTCGAAAAGGTAAAAAATGTCAAAAAGGAGAAAATCGTGCCCGGAGTAGCCCATCCCGCGCACGCCAGCGCCCAGCCGCGCTGAACTGCGCGTGCGGGCACTGTTCATCCGCACAGAGCTGCGTGTGCGAGAACTGCTGATCACGCGTGCCACACGCGCGCCAGCGACCTCTCTGCAACGCGCCAACGTTTAGCCCCATTTTCCACGTCTGACAGCGCGTAGACGTCATGCTTTCGTCATTGATGGCCTCAGCATTTCCATTACGCGTTTTTTCATTTTTAACATTTTTTTAACATTTTTTTACTCATTTTTTCTCTCCATCCTCACCTATAAATACCCGCTTCCTTCACACCAAAACATGACTTCTCTCTTCTTTCTTCTACTCCATTTCTTAGTTTTTAGTTTTTAGTTTTCTTATGTTTTAGCTAGGTTTTCTTATGTTTTAGCTAGTTTTGCTTAGTTTTAGAGTTCTTCCCTTTCTGGGAAGAACTAGTTATGTTTTTTTTGTAATAATTTAGCTTTTTGATTCAATAAATGGGAGTGCAAATTCCGTTTAGAGGTTTTCTAGCAACGGGAATGGCATCGAAGGATTGGAAGGATGTTATTTTCTTTGCAGGTAATTTTTATGCTTTATTCTTACATGTTATATTTAATTTATGCTGTGATTAAATTTAAGCTCCGTATGTTGTTTGTAAAAATGATATAATAATAACGTTGTTATGTTTACTAAATATTAAATAGGTAAAAAATCTCTAAAATGAATTGATTTTATTTTTATTCAAGATTTTATATTAAGAATGTTAGAGAGAAATATATTATTTTTCATTACAAACTTAAATCTGAAAATTAGATTTTAAGGTTTAGTTATCGATGCGATTTAGAGTAGTGCTCTTTCATTTGTTGAGATGCAAATCGCGGTAGTTAGAGTGAAGCTCTATTTCAAAAGTTTTTATAAGAATTATTATGCGAAAATGTATTGACAACATGTTTTGTTAGTGGTTTTAAAACTTGAAAGTTAGTACTCGGATAACTAAATTCTTAGGTTTAATTTGGACAGCTTGAATAAAGTTTAATTGTCTAACCCCAAATACGAGTGTGGCATTTAAATGGTTCACTTTCAATCTCTTAGAAAAAGGAATTAATTTAATTAACCAAATTAGTTATCAACCCCACCCATAGGTGTTAATTGATTTGTTTAGTTAACAAAGAATATCTAACCCCACCAAAGGTGGTATTCATACAAAAAAGGGAGAATCAATAAATATCAATTCATATCTTTAATAACCTAAATAATAGGAGCAAGCATAATTAACTTAGTTATTATATTCATAAATACTCCACTATTTATAAATGATAAAATTTGCATAAATGTTTATTGAATCTATGTTTATTTTTATGTAAGTAGATTAAAAACACAAAAACCCCAAAATATCGTGACAGGATGTTTAGGATTTAATTTCATTTTTAAAAGTTTGAATAATAAATTAAAAACCACATACATTCCTTCCTTAGATCGACCTTGGGAGTATACTTATCATTTTATTCGAAATGATTCGTGCACTTGCGAGAGTTTTATAAATAATAAAACCAAAGTATTGGTAGAATCAGCGATGCCGGTTTTCGTTCATCAAGTTTTTGGCGCCGTTGCCGGGGATGACTCCATTACGGGGATGGCATCAAAGTTTTTGGCAATCCCGATTCTGCTCATCAAGTTTTTGTGCTGAACAGGTTCATATCTAAATACACTGATAAGTGTATGCCATTCTTCAAAATGTTGAGAAAAATACATCGGTCTTTTAGGACGAGGATTGTGACATAGCCTCTAAAAGAATCAAGAAGTACCTGAGCAACCCTTCTTCCCCCTGTCTTAATCAGCCCCTTACTAGGAGAAATATTTATCTATATTTGGCTATGACACCCCAAACATGCAGCATCATGCTCTTAGCTGAAAGGGAAAAAATTCAACACCTTATCTAGTACGTCAGCCAAATTCTAACGAAGGCCAAAAGTACATATTATGCCATTAATAAATTGGTCTTTGCTCTCAAGATTATTGCACGAAAGCTCATGCATTAGTTTGACTCGCATACAGTCGTGTACTCACCTCACACCCTCTTAAAAGTGTTATGACAAGACCATATGTTGTAGGGAGACTGGCCCAGATAGCCGTAGAATTGGGAGAGTATGATATTAAATACATGGATAGAATAGTCATTAAAGGCCAAGTTGTCACCAAGTTTGTGGTTGAATTCAGTGATAGGCCTAGCGTCGTCACAAAGATAGAGTAAGAAAAGATGTGTCAGATAAACCAAAGGGAAGCCCCAACCTGGAAAGTATTTGTGGATGGAGCACACAACTTCAATGGTACAGGACTATGGGTGATCATAGTTGATCATGACAACAACTACTTTGAATATGCAATCAAACTTGATTTCTATGAAACTTATAATGTCATAGAATATGAGGCTGCTATATTTAGTGCCATGATTGCAAAAAGGCTAGGGCCAGATATAATCACCTTACATAGTGATTCTAGGCTAGTGGCCAATCAATTTTTGGGGACGTTTGAAGCAAAGGATGGAAAAATGAAGGGCTACTTGGAAAGATTAAAGTAAAAAATGCTCAACATTATCTATGTTCAAGATCAATAAAATAGCTTAAAATGAGAATGGTCACGTTGATGCCTTGGTAACTTTGGCATTAATAAGGGAGACCAAGAACAACAGAGTAGTGTCGGTAACAGTTCTAGCATAAGCATCTTTGGATGAGGCTGAAAGAAAGTTTAGGTGTATGGATTCTCCCTCTATCACATGGTTCACCATAATCTCACTACTACAAAATGGGATATTTAAGTTGATATGTAAAGTTAGTTTTTGGAAAAAACCAAATTTTAATGAATTTAAAGTTGGTTTGGTATAGAACCGACGCTACACGTGGACGTAGCATCGGTTGACGTGGTGAATTGACACTATCCACGTTTGAAAATTGGCTTGAAGGGGACTCGCAAAAATGAAAGTATTCACTCCTCGGAAAATGCCAACCAATAGACTCGATCTAGAAAATTGAACTACCTATCCCTTTCCTTTATCCTTGCCTGGCAGGTAAACTTTCGAAAAATGCGAAAGAAGTCCTCATCTTTTTGAAAAGACCAAAGATGACTTCGAACTTAGGTTTTTCCTAAGTTCCTGATATAATTTTAAAAGCTTATGACATTCATTCACTATAACAAAATAATCTAGGAGAAACCCATCTTTCTCATTCAAAGAAGACATCTTTTTAGCGAGCTGAAAACATTTTCAGCCCAAGCGCATTAAGAGTCACGACAATGCTCAGAGTGAATCCTCTAGTCGGGACTGTGATGGCCTTCTTAGCGGCCCTAGTTGATTGGCTTAATTGGACCTCCCTTTCTATCACATAGGTGGTCTAGATAACTCACTCAATGAGTCACTCCCTTAGTCTCTTCGACAAGATTCTCACTAATACATCAAACAAGCCAACAAAGGGCATCATAGGCTGATCTTTGAACCTGGAGATTGGGTGTGAGTGCACATGAGAAAAGTGCATTTTCCAGAACAAAGAAAATCAAAGTATCTACAGTGAGAAGATGGTCCATTTCAAGTCATCGAAATGATCAATGACAATGCTTACAAGCTAGACTTGCCTGGTGAGTATAATTTCAACACTTCTTTTAATGTTTCTGATCTTTCTCCTTTTGATTATGTAGGTGAAGATTCGAGGATGAATCCTTTTGAAAAGAGAGGGAATGATGAGAATCATGGTGCCACACAAATCCCAAGTGGACAAATCACAAGGTCTAGGAGGGCACAACTCGAGGAGGCTTTAAATGGGATGATTCAAGAGGTCATGTATAACCAAAGGACCCAAAATGGGAGTGCAAGGATTGGGATAAGCCTAGCATGGAAATCAGGGAAAAATTGGCAAAAGAAAACTAGACACTTTACATGGTCGAGAATGAAACGAGTCAAGGATCTAGAATGACTTAATTGATTGATCACCAAGCAAGAAAGACTCTTTAAGTGGTCAAAAAACGCTATAAGTGTGTCATCAAGTTACGTTAGCATCTCAATTTCCATCATTTTCAAGAACACAAGAAAGTAAAGCATGATGTTTTCTCAAAGTTTCTTTTCATTAATGAATATTTGGCTTGCCTTCAATTTGACATTTCAAATCAATCATTTACGTATGATCTTGAGAATCTTTAGAATATTGGTAAATATCAACTTAGTTATCACCTTAATCTCCATCATGTGTTGCGTGGTTCTTGTGTCTTTTCTAAAATTAATCTGAAAAGTGGTCATGACCAAATTATAATGAAAGTAGGTGATGAATGGAAGACTGCATTTAAGACAAAATATGGTTTATATGAGTGGTTAGTCATGCCTTTTGGTTTAATTAATACTCCTATTAATTCATGAGATTAATGAACCATGTTTTGCTTGTTTGATCATATTCTCATTTATAACAAAAATTTGGAAAATCTTTTGATACATTTACAATCTGTTCTTGAAGTGCTTAGGATAGAGAAACTATTTGCTAACCAAAAGAAGTGTACCTTTTTCATCAATAAGCTTGTGTTTCTGGGTTTTGTTGTGAGTGCACAAGGAGTACAAGTTGATGAAGAAAAGATTCGAGATAGCTAGGAGTGACCAAGCCCAACCAATGAAAGTAATTTTCAAAGTTTTCATAGACTTGTTAGCTTTTATCAGTGATTTTTGAAAGACTTTTTCATAGTCGCATCGATAACCGAAGTCATCAAAAAGAATGTTGGGTTCATATGGGGAGAAGAGAAAGAAAAAGCATTCCAACTTCTTAATTAAAAATTCAATCATGCTCCTTTATTGTCTTTACCTACCTTTGCAAAAACATTTGCAAAAGAGAAAACAAGGCTTAACATTGATAAGAGAATTGAAAATATGTCAAACAAGCCAACAAAAGGCATCATAGGAAGATCTTTAAGCCTAGAGATTGGGTGTGGGTACACATGAGAAAAGTGTGTTTTCCAAAACAAAGAAAATCAAAGTGACCATGAGGAGATGGTCCATTTCAAATCATCGAAAGGATCAATGACAATGCCTACAAGCTAGACTTGCCTGGTGAGTATAACGTTAGTACTTCCTTTAATTTTTCTGATCATTCTCCTTTTGATTATGCAAGTGACGATTTGAGGACGAATCCTCTTGAAGAAGGGGGAAATGATGATAATCATTGAGCTCTACAAATTCCAAGTGAACCAATCACAAGGTCTAGGATGGCACAACTCGAAGAGGCTTTAAATGGGCTCATTCAAGAGGTCATGCATAACCAAAGGACCCATAATGAGAGTGTAAGGATTGGGACAAGTCTAGCATAAAAATTAGGGAAAACTTGGCAACAGGGAAACTAAGCACATTGATGTGCCTTTTGGACTGATTTTGGGCAGCTTTCTTTTCAACCCTTGGATGAAATCAAGGTTTAAGATGTGATATTTTCTTAGGATTCTTTTGTACTTAGCTGCCCCATATTTACTCTATGTTTTGCTGTGTGTTTGGACTGATTTTTGGGCAGCTTTCTTTGAAATCAAGGGTTAAGATATAATATTTTTTTATAAGATTCCTTTGTACTCATTTGCCCCATTTTTCTCCATGTTTTGTGCCACCAATTGTGCTTTTTTGCTGTTTTTATTTTCAACCCTTGGATGAGATCAAGGGCTGTGATGTATTACATTTTAGGCTTTATTTGTATCCTAAAATACATAAGAGTAGCTCAGTTACTGGGAATTCACATTTTCTGAATGAAATTTGATTTTTCAGATCTTTGAGAGCTCATTCATCATCTTTGTTCCTCTTTAAGCAACTTATCAAGGGATTGGGAACCTTTATGGCATTGTTTAGCATCCAAGCATTTGTGGTGAGTAATATCCATACTTGTTAGGATGTTATTTATGTTAGACTTATCTAGGAGCCAGTACCTCCTTGTGGCATCTTTCTCTTCAATTTAATGGTGAGTCATATCTATTATTTTGTGGAGAAACTCTTTGCTATATAATCTTAAAATTAGCTAGGTCCTAACCCCTTGGTTCATATCAAAAGGAGCAAAAATAGTGTTAAAAAAGAAGAGTGATAACAATCATATTTAAGAGCAAAAAAGTGAGGGAGTGCATGGGTTATCTCATTTTATTTTACAGGTTTATAACATAAGTAAGGAAGGAGGAGGAAAAGAATGCATGCAAGGTTGCATGATTTAGAAATCCTCTTTTGGTTGTAAATTACACAAAAGAAGACATAGAAGACATGGGTTAGACAAAAAAGAAACTTATTCTAAAATGGAAGAGAGAGCAAGTGATGTGGACCATTTAAGTGAAGAACCTCGGAACCCACGAACTCAAAAGAATAGAAATGATTGATTTACTAAGAATGTGTTGAAGATAATCATATTAGAACACTAAGAAAACAAAGTCTTTAAAACCCAAAGCTTGAGACGCCACAAAGGATGATCACTCCCTTGATAAATCAAATTCAAGCATTCAATCAAGAACACAAGAAGACAAAGCAAGAAGCTTTCTGAAATTTTCTTTTCGTTAATGATATTCGTTCTTGCCTTCAAATTACATAATTGTTCTTCTTTATAAGCAAGAAACCCTAAAAGAAAAAATCGTAGATGGAATGGGCCTAACCAAACCTTAAAAAAAAGACTAAATCATTTCAAAATAAAAAGCTTACAATTCACGAAAATAAAAATTGTTAAACATAAAAGATCCATAATTAACTAGAACAAAATTTTCTAAAGATAAAAGGCCCACACTTTAGGTGATCAGCCTAGGAACCAACTAACTGAAAGGATTAGAAACAATTGATTTACTAAGAATGTATTGAAGATTTTCAAATTAGATAATATAGATTGAGGTGAAAATAAAATTAATGTTTCCAAGATCAATTTGATGTTTTGAAATATTCACAAGATCTTTTGCAAGGAATTGGTGGTCTAATGACTAGGGATAGATTTGTTAGATGAAGTTGGGTGTAAAGGTTACTTTAGGAAACAATTTTTGTGTTAATTAATTTTAAGCCTTTTATCTTTAGTAATTTTTGTTTTAGTTAATTATAGACCATTTATGTTTAGTAATTTTTATTTTAGTGAATTGAAGACTTTTATTTTGAAGTTTTTTAGTCTTTTACTTTTTAAGGTTGGATTATGCCTATTACATAACTAAATGGGCCCATCTATCTAGGGTTTTCTCTCTTATGATTTCTTGCTTATGTAGAAAAAAGTTATGTAATTTAGAGGTAAGACATTAATTCCTGAATGAAAAGAAAATTTCAGAAAGCTCCTTGCTTTGCCTTATTGTTATGTTCTTGATTAAATTTTTGAATCTGACTTATCAAAGGAAGTGATCATCCTTTGTGGTGTCTCAAGGTTTAGGTTGTAAGGACTTTGTGTCCTTAGAGTTATAATTTGATCATCTTCAAAAAGTCTTAGCAAATCAATCGTTTCTATTACATTGAGTTCATGGGTTCCTAGGTTGTTCGCCTTAAGGGTCCGCAGCATTAGATCCCTAAAGAAACAAAATCCTTCCAAATCTTGAGACACCACAAAGAATTATCACTCCCATTGATAAGTCGAATTCAAGCTTTCAATCAAGAACACAAGAAGACGAAGTAAGAAGCTTTCTGAAATTTTCTTTTAATTAATTATATTTGTTCTTGCCTCCAAATTATATAACTTTCTTCTTTATAAGTAAGAAAACTTAAAAGAAAAAACCCTAGATGGACTGGATCTAATGGCCTATTTAGTTATGGATTGGGCTTAATCCAACCTTAAAAAATAAAAGACTAAAAGACTTCAAAATAAAAGGCCCACAATTCACTAAAATAAAAATTGCTAAACATAAAAGGTCCATAATTAACTAAAAAAAATTCTAAAGATAAAAAGCCCACAATTAATTAAAACAAAAATTACTTTCTAATGTAACCCTAGCACCCAACTTGATCTTCCAAATTTATCCCTAGTCATTGGACCGCCAATTCCTTGCAAAAGATCTTGTTAATATTTGGAAACATTAACTTGATTAGCACTTGGGAACATTAACTTGATTAGCATCTTGATCTCTTTTAGCAAGTTATAAACGGAACAAAAAAGATCATGGTTTTACAGAGAAATGGAAAAATCAAATGTGCGAGTTCATGTGATGAAGGGATACCACTAGTGAAGGATGGTTCTAATGTTGAAGTGGAAGAACCTGTGCATAGAGATTCACTTGTGTACCATCTAATAATAAAGAAGTTGACAAGCATCGTGATCATATTTTTCAAACAAGATTCCATGTGAAGGATAAAGAATGTTCATTAATTATCGATAGTGTGAGCTGCATTAATGTTGCTAGTACCTTGTTGGTAGAAAAGTTAAATTTGGAGTGGCCGGAGCATCCTAAACCGTACAAGCTACCATTGTTGAATGATTGTGGAGAAGTGAAGGTTAAAACACAAGTTTGAGTTCCTTTTTAATTGGAAAATATGAAGATGAAGTTCGTTGTGATGTGGCACCAATTTAAGCTACTCACATATTGCTCGACCTACCATGGCAGTTTGATAGGAAGGTGTCACATTATGGTTACAGAAATCGTTATTCTTTTGAAATGAATAAGTAAAAAGTTGTATTAGCTCCTCTCAAACATTTGCAAGTTTATGAACACTAAATTAGGATAGCATGAGAGTGTAAGATGTGGGAAAAAAAGTGTGAGCAAAAGGAAAATAAGAAAAGAGTACGTGAGATAGAGAGAAAAAATGTAGAGAAAAGTGAGCATAATGGAGGAAAAAAGTGAGCAAAAAAGGGAAGTGATTATGAAGGAAAGAAGAGTGAGAAAAAAGGAGAAAAAATTGAGAAAAAAGGAGTGAAAAAATTGAGAAAAAAGGAATGAAAAATAAAAGAATGAGTGCATTTGCTGAAAAACAAGATATTAATAGTGCATAATGGCAAGGCAACAAGTACTTAGTTATTTACAAGTGTGTTTATCTCTCTACTAAAGATCTTAACTCAACTTTGCCTAGTGTCATTCTTCTTTATTTCAGGACTTTAAGGATCAACTTCCTGAAAAGATTTATCATGGATTATATCCTTCGCAAGGTATGTAGCATGAAATAAACTTTATACTTGAATCTGCAATACCAAATCGAACTGCTTACAAAGTTAAGATTCAAGGACGAATATGTTTACATATATTCTAAAGATTCTCAGGATCGTACATAAGGGAAAGATTTGGAATAATAAATTGGATGCAAGGATTAATCTAGGAAGCAATATTCTTGTTTTAATTAATTATGGGTCTTTTATGTTTAACAATTTTTTTAGTTAATTGTGAGTTTTTTATTTTTTTATGGTTAGATTAGGCCCAATCCATAACTAAATAATGGGCCAATTTGGCCCATTCCATCTAGGATTTTTTCTTTTAGCGTTTCTTGCTTATTAATAAGAAAAGGTAGGTAATTTGGAGGGAAGAATAGATATTCATTAATGAAAAGAAAATTTTAGAAAGCTTCTTACTTTGCCTTCTTGTGTTCTTGATTGAATACTTGAATTTGACTTATCAAAGGGAGTGATCATCCTTTGTGGCATCTCAAGGGTCCTATCTCCTCTTCACTAGCTTCCTCTGCAGATGACATCTCATCTTCTTCACTTTCATTATCGGTTTCCACCTCACTACTAGCTAAGGTGATCATTGCTTTCATGTTTGGACATTGAGAGGCTATATAACCATTACCAAGACACAAAAAACACTTAAAGTCACGATTAGGAATTGGAATGTAAATTTTACCTTTGTCCTTGCTAGCCCCCATCTCTTTGGCTTTGTAAGGCTCAAATCTTGGTTTGGATGTAGCTACTTCATATTTTTTTTCATTGGACTTCCAAGGAATAGTAAGGTTTGATTTTGGAGTAATGGGACTAGACCTTGATGGTTGGGATTGAAAACTCTGTTTCTTTAATTGCCTTTCCACCTTAATTGACATGTGGACCATGTCCTTCATCTCCACGTAATGATGAAGTTCCACAATGTGTGCAATGTCCGAAATCAAACCACTAAGAAACCTAGCCATGGTGGCCTCTCTATCTTCCTCGACATTAGCTCTTACCATCACCACTTCCATTTCCTTGTAGTACTCATCAACGCATTTATATCCTTGAGTCAATATTTGTAGGATTAGTGTAACTCTCTATAGTAGTAGCTAGGCACAAACCTCTTTCTCATTAATAATCAAAAAACTCAATTACAAAGAGTTTTACTTTTTTCTCTGTGGAGTAGTTGTGGCCTTCAAAAATGTGATCTATCTTCTTCTCCCACTCCAAATACAACTCCGGGTCATTCTTTCCTTGCAATTGTGGAATCTTCATTTTTATACTACTTAGATCTCTATCAACTCCTACTTGGGCTCTAGGTAGGGGTCTCCACATACCTCCTCTATCATTTCTTCCTCCTCTATACCCATTTCTTCCTCATCTAGGCATTCTTCCTTCTTCTTCCTCATCTAGGCATTCTTCCTTCTTCTTCCTCCAATTGTTCTTCCCAATCTTCTTCCTCTATATCATTCCCAACATGAGCTTGCCTATTAACCCTCCTAACATTGGGTGGATGTGTTTCGATTGTATAGCTGCTAAATTGTTTTTTGCCTTTCCAATCTTACATTCATATCAACCATCAAGTTATTCATCCTCTCACATGTTTAGCGCTTGGATTGATTGCTCACACACAATACCATCAAGTTGTTCAACCTCAACAATACCTCACATGTTTAGCGCTTATATTGATCGCTCAAACCCTCTTACTTCCTTATCAAGGCAACCAAATCTAGGAATTCCAAACAATTTGTAGAATTATCAAACACCCAAAAAAGTATTGTGTGAAATCTATCTGATATTCAATTCCTCCCAAAGGAGGTCATCCATGCGAAATCTTTTCATGAAGTTTATCCTCAAATTCCTACAATAAAGATACAATGACTAATAAGAATTATCGAGCTCTAAAAATTCCAAGTGGACCAATCACAAGGTCTAGGAAGGCACAACTCGAAAAGGCTTTAAATGGGCTCATTCAAGAGGTCATACATAATCAAGGGGACCTAAATTGGGAGTGCAAGGATTCGGACAATCCTAGGATGGAAATTAGGGAAAAATTGGCAAAATAAAACTACGCACATTGTTGTGCCATATGGACTTTTTTGGACAGCTTCATTTTCAGCCCTCAGATGGAAATAAGGGTTAAGACGTAATATTTTATAGGGTTTCTTTTGTTCTCTGCTGCTCCATATTTTGCTCCAATTTTGGAGTGCAATTTGGACTGATTTTGGGTAGCTTTCTTTTCAGCTGTTGGATGAAATCAAGGGTTAAGATGTAATATTTTATAGGATTCCTTTATGGTCAGCTGCCCCATTTTTTCCATGTTTTGGTCAATGTTTTCTTCTACCTTTTGTGTTTTTTGGCTGTTTTTATTTTCAACCCTTGGATGAAATCAAGGGCTATGATGTAGTAGAGCTTAGGGTTGGTTTGTATCCTATTAAGAGCAACTCAGCTACTGTAAAATAAAATTTTGAATGAAGTTTGAATTTTTAGATCAATTGAGAGCTCATTCTAGCTCTTTGTTCCTCTTTAAGCAACTTATCAAGGGATTGGCAACCTTTGTTGCGTTGTTTAGCATCCAAGCATTTGTGGTGAGTAATATCCATACTTGTTAGGGTGTCATTTATGCTAGACTTATCAAGAAAATAGTAGCTCCTTGTGGCGTCTTTTCCCCTCAGAAAAATGGTGAGTAATATCCATTAATTTGTGGAGAAACCCTTCTGTTATATATTCTGAAATTAGTTAGGTCCTAACCCCTTGGTTCCTATCATTTGGTATCAGAGCTTTTGGTGCTAATTTTCAGATTCCTATCTTTTATATTTGTTCTTGTTGTATTTCTGATACATAAAAAAAACAAAAAACAATATCATTCTGCCTTGTTATTGCTGAAATTTATTCTCCAGACCCTAAAAATATTGCTCTTCTTTGTTTCCACGTTTTTTCTGCATTTTCCTTTCAAATTCTATTGTGTCCAAAGTTTTTCAGTAGTAACCTTGCATATCTTGCTGTTTCTGAAAGTATTCTGAATTTTCCTTTCATATTTTGCAGTTTCCTTGCAAATTCTACTATTTGTGAATCTATTCTTCATTTTTCCTTGCTTATTTTGCAATATCAGATATATTTTGCAATTTTTGGTTGTTTTCTAGTATTTCTGTAGTAGTTCCTGTAGAAATTTCATTTACCCTTTGTGTCGTAATTTATGTGCTATTTTACCTATCTTAAAAATTCCTTAAACTCATATTGAAAGTATTGTATTGATTTACTCTCGAGTTATTAGTATTCCATTGCATTTGTTAATTTCTAGTTAGTATTAGAAATCATAGTTTCAAGGATTTTACACTTTGATTATAAATATTCCATTGTGTGCTTAGTTCCTTTGGGAAATTGTTGTTTTCCAATCGTGTTGATCTATTGCTTTTTCTTGTGCTTACTACTCTAAACACTTTGAGTTAGTTTCCTTTGTGCTTTAATAAGTGGGATATTGTGAACTATTGTTTTTGGGTCTTTGATAATTCTACAAATTGGTTGGAATTCCTAGATTTGTTGCTTTGATTAGGAACTAAGAGGGTTTGAGCGATCAATCCGAGGGCTAAACACGTGAGGTATTGTGTGAATTTACATTAGTTCTATTTTATTACATTAACCTCTTGTTATGTATAATTGCAAAAAAAAATGTCAAACAATAGTCCCAAAGGAAGACTAGATATGATGTTCACGATGAGGGCGCTGCAAGAATCTTTTGAGAGGATGAAGAACTTGGTGGTTGATATGAATGAAAGATTGGAAAGGCAAAAAAATTATTTAGTAGCTTTACAACGAGAAACACCTCAACAGAATGTTAGGGGAAACATCTTTCACACAAGATATCATGTGAGTAACAAAGTGTGTAGTGTTATCATAGATGGGGGAAGTTGCACCAGTGTCGCTAGTACTACTTTAGTTGAGAAATTAGGGTTGCCTACATTTGAACACCCTAAGCCTTACAAGTTGCAATGGTTAAATGATGGTGGGGAAGTGAAGGTTAATAAGCAAGTATTAGTGAGCTTCTCCATTGGAAAATACAAGGATGAGGTGATGTGTGATGTGGTACCCATGCAAGCTGGACACATCTTGCTAGGTAGGCCTTGGAAATATGATAGGAGGGTTACACATGACGGATATAGAAACAAGTATTCGTTTGTGAAGAATGGTAGAAACATCACACTTTTACCCCTTTCACCCAAGAAAGTATTTGAAGTTCAATTGAGGATGGTTAGGAAAAAAAAGCAAAAATAGGAGAATGAAAAAGAAAAAAAAGAGTGAAGAAAAAGGAGAGGAGAGTGGAAAAATAATAGAGAAAAAAATGTGAATTTTTATGCTAAGGTAAGTGAGGTCAGGAGGGCTTTTTATTCAAAACAGCCCATACTTGTACTTTTGTACAAGGAGGCTAATTTTTCTCTTAACGATCTTAACCAGTCTTTGCCTAGTACCGCTATTTCTCTTTTGCAGGTATTTGAGGACGTGTTACCTGTAGAGATTCCGGATGGGGTGCCACCAATTAGGGGGATTGAGCATGAAATTGACTTTATACTGGGGGCTTCTCTTCCAAACCGACCTGTCTATAGGATTAACCCCAAAGAAACTAAGGAGATTCAAAGACAGGTTGAAGATTACTTGATCAAAGGTCAAGTTAGGGAGAGCCTAAATGCATGTGTTTGTTCCCATGCTACTCGTTCCCAAGAAGGATGGATCAAGGGGTTAGGACCTAGCTAATTTCAGATTATATAGCAAAAGGGTTTCTTCACAAATTAATGGATAATAATCACCATTTTTCTGAGGGGAAAAGACACCACAAGGAGCTGCTATTTCCTTGAAAAGTCTAGCATAAATGACACCCTAACTAGTATGGATATTACTCACTACAAATGCTTGGATGCTAAACAACGCCACAAAGGTTGTCAATCCCTTGATAAGTTGCTTAAAGAGGAACAAAGAGCTAGAATGAGCTCTCAAATGATCTGAAAATTAAAACTTCATTCAAAATTGTAGTTTTACAATAGCTGAGTTGCTCTTAATAGGATACAAACCAACCCTAAGCTCTACTACATCATAGTCCTTGATCTCATCCAAGGGTTGAAAATAAAAACAGCCAAAAAGCACAAAAGGTAGCATAAAACATTGACCAAAAAATGGAAAAAATAGTTCAGCTGACTACAAAAGAATCCTATAAAATATTACATCATAACCCTAGATTTCATCTAACGGCTGAAAAGAAAGCTACCCAAAATCAGTCCAAATGGCACTCCAAAATTGGAGCAAAATATGGAGCAGTAGAGAATAAAAGAAACCCTATAAAATATTACATCTTAACTCTTATTTCCATCTAAGGGCTGAAAATGAAGCTGGCCAAAAAAGTCCAAATGGCACAACAATGTGCCTAGTCTTATTTTGCCAGTTTTTCCCTAATTTCCATCCTAGGATTGTCCCAATCCTTGCACTCCCAATTTAGGTCCCCTTGATTATGCATGACCTCTTGAATGAGCCCATTTAAAGCCTTTTCGAGTTGTGCCTTCCTAGACCTTGTGATTGGTCCATTTGGAATTTGTAGAGCTCGATGATTCTCATCAATGACATTAGGGAAAGATGAGTTCAGATCGTTAGTAAAAAGATAGACATCCTTGTACATAAGTACAAGTACTTGTTGCATTACCATCATTATACTCTTTAAATCATTAAAGGATAGTTTGTATTCTTCACCTGTTTTATCTTTACCTGATTTTACTAAAAACCTTTGATGTTGAGTGTGATGCATCAGGAATAGGTATAGGAGCTATTTTGATGCATGAACAATGACCTATCGTTTATTTCAACGAGAAACTTCATGGAGCAACCCTTAATTACCCAATGTATGAAAAGGAGCTATATGCCTTGGTTAGGAATCTTGAGATATGGCAATATTACCTTTGGCCAAGGGAATTTGTCATCCACACCGATCATGAATCTCTAAAACATCTTAGGCACCAAGGTAAATTAAATAGGAGGCATGCTAGATGGATGGAATTCATTGAGACATTTCCTTATATTGTTCAATATAAAAGAGGTAAGGAGAATGTAGTAGCCGATTCTTTATTATGGAGGTATGCCTTACTCTAAACTTTAAATGCTAGATTGCTAGGATTTGAGTATGTTAAGGAAATTTATGCTAATGATGATGACTTACTACTATTTACCATGCTTGTGAAAAAAATTCTTTTGAAATTTTTTATAAATTAGATGGGTATTTACTTAAAGAAAATCAATTGTGTATACCCAAAGTTCCATGCATGAGTTGTTGATTAAGGAGGCCCATGGGGGAGGATTAATGGGGCATTTCGGAATTAAGAAGACTCTAGATGTTTTGGTGGAGCATTTTGATTGGCCAAAAATGAGGAGGGATGTAGTGAGAATATGTTCTAGATGCATAACTTGTAAGAAAGCCAAATCCAAAGTAATACCACAAGGATTATATACTCCCTAACTTGTACCAAGCACACCTCGTGATGAGAATCATGGATCCAACCAAATCAAAATTGGACCAATCACAAGGTCTAGGATGACACAACTTGAGGAGTCTCTAAATTGGCTCATTAAAGAGGTCATGCATAACCAAATGATCCAAAATGGAAGTGCAAGGATTGGGACAAGCCAAGCGTGGTAATTAGGGCAGTTCTCTCCGCTGCCCCATATTTTCTCCATGTTTTGCTGTACCATTTTCACTGATTTTCGGCAATTTTATTTTCCATGCTTGGATGAAATCAAGTGTTAAGATGTAATATTTTCATAGGATTCCTTTGTAGTCAACTGTCCCATTTTTCTCCATGTTTTGGTCCATTTTTTCTGCCACCTTTTGTGCTTTTATTTTCCACCCTTGGATGAGATCAAGGGCTGTGATGTAATAGTGTTTAGGGTTTATTTGTATCCAATATAAATACTTAAGAGCAGCTTAGCTGTTGGGAATTCACATTTTGAATGAATTTTGATTTTTCATATCATTTGAGAGCTCATTCATGCTCTTTGTTCCTCTTTAAGAAACTTATAAAGGGATTGATAAACTTTGTGGCATTGTTTAGCATCCAAGCATTTTTGGTGAGTAATATCCATACTTATTAGTGTGTCATTTATACTAGAATTATCAAGGAAATAGCACCTCCTTGTGGCATCTTTCCCCTCAGACGAGTCGAGGACGAATCCTCTTAAAGAGAGGGGGAATGATTAGAATCATCGAGCTCTACAAATTCAAGTGGACTAATCACAAGGTTTATGAGGGCATAACTCGAAGAGGCTTTAAATGGGCTCATTCAAGAGGTCATGTATAACCAAGGGGACCCAAATTGGGACCGCAAGGATTGGGACAAGCCTAGGATGGAAATTAGGGAAAAATTGGAAAAACAACTACGCATATTGCTGTACTATTTGGACTAGTTTGGGTAGCTTTCTTTTCAGTCCTTGGTGGACCAAAAAGGTTAAGATGTAATATTTTATTTGGATTCTTTTGTTTTCAGCTGCTCCAATTTTGTTGCACAATTTGCTCCATTTTTGCTGTGCCATTTGGAATGATTTTGGGTAGCTTTCTTTTCAACCCTTGGATGAAAATCAAGGGTTAAGATGTTATATTTTCATAGGATTTCTTTGTAGTCAGCTGCCCCATTTTTCTCCATGTTTCAAATCATTTGAGAGCTCATTCATGCTCTTTGTTTCTCTTTAACCAACTTATCAAGGGATTGGATACCTTTATGGTGTTGTTTAGCCACCAAGCATTTGTGGTGAGTAATATCCATACTTGTTAGGGTGTCATTTATGCTAGACTTATCAAGAAAAGAATACCTTCTTGTGGCGTCTTTCCCTTGAGACAAATGGTGAGTAATATCCATTGATTTGATAGCTACTAACTATGGTACCCAATTTTCAATGTTCACACATCACATATGGATTAGTGGATTTCTCATAGTTGGTATTGCTGCGCATGCAACCATTTTTATGGTAAGAGACTAAGATCTGACCACTCGATACAATGATCTATTAAATCTTGTTGTTAGATATCGTGATGCAATCATATCACATCTCAACTAGATATGTATAATTTTAGGCTTTCCCAGTTTTGGTTTGTATATTGATAATGATACTATGAGTGCTTTAGGTCATTTCCAAGATATATTTTTCGATACTACTATATAATTACAACCTGTCTTTGCTCAATGTATACAAAACACCTATGCTTTAGCACTGTGCAATGGCTCCTAATGTAATAACAAGAACTAGTTTGACTTGGGGAGGTGGTGATTTAGTAGTAGTAGGCGGCAAGCTTGCTTCACTATCTATTCCATTAGGAACTGCAAAATTTTTGGTACATCACATTCATGCATTTATGATTCATGTAACCTTGTTGATACTTCTAAAAGGTGATCTATTTGCTTGTAACTCACATTTGATACAAGATACAGAAAATCTTGGTTTTTGCTTCCCTTGTGATGAACTTGGAAGAAAGTGGAAGCGTGTCAAGTATCCACTTGGGATCATGTCTTCTTAGGGCTATTCTGAATATATAATGCTATTTCAATAATGTAATTAGATGTTCGGGGTAGTATAAGTGATCAAAGGGTGGTAACTCATATCACGGGAGGAAACTTTGCACAGAGTTCCATTACAATTAATGGCTGGGTTCACAATTTCTTATGGGCACAGGTATCACAGGTAATTCAGTCCTGAGGCTCTTCATTATCTCATATGGCCTTATTTCCTAGGTTTTCATTTGTATGGGATTTTAGTCTAATGTTTCTATTCAGCGGGCGTGGTTGGCAAGAACTTATTGAGTCCATCGTTTAAGCTCATAATAAATTAAAAGTTTCTCCTGCTACCCAACCTAGAGCCTTGAGTATTGTCCAAGGACACGCTGTAGGAGTAACCCATTACCTTCTGAATGGAATTGCCATCACACGGGCGTTCTTCTTAGTAAGAATTATTGCAATATGATAATGGCTAAGAGGATTTGAAAGGCATTATGGCATTAAGATTTAAAAGGTTTAGCCAAGTCTTAGCCCACAACTTGTCGTATTTGGTTTGGTATTTCTATTGCATATGACTTCGAGAGTCATGATGATATTACTAGGGAATGTCTTTATCATAATATATTTTCTTCTCATTTTGGTCAATTAGAAAGAATTTTTCTATGGACTTCAGGAAATTTGTTTCCTGTAGCAAGCAAGGACACTTTGAGGCATGGGTACAAGATCCTTTACACATAAGACCCAATGCTCATGTAATTTGGGATCCTCATTTTGATCAAACAACTTTGGGATCTTTTACTCGATGGGGTGCTCTTGGCTAAGTTAATATCCCTTATGAGTCTTTATCAATGGATATTACTCACCATTTATGAGAGGGGAAAGATGCCAAAAGGAGGTGCTAGTTCCTTGATAAGTCTAGCATAAATGACACCCTAACAAGTATGTATATTACTAACCACAAATGATTGCATGATAAACAACACCACAATGGTTTCCAATCCCTTGATAAGTTTCCTAAAGAGGAACAAAGATCATGAATGAGCTCTCAAATGATCTGACAAATTAAATTTCATTCAAAATGTGAAATTTCCAATAGCTCAACTCCTCTTAAGTATTTATAAGATACAAATAAACCCTAAGCTCAACTACATCGTAGCCCTTGACCTTATCCAAGGGGTGAAAGTAAAAATCAACAAAAAGCACAAAAGGTAGCAGAAAACATGGAGAAAAATAGGGTAGCTGAGAAATAGTACCTAACAATTCCAACAAAAAACTTAAGCATTCACTAGGGGGCACCAATATCCTATTATCTAGCACCGTCACCCTTAATTCTAGTTCAAAGCCCGACCAAGTTGCATAAATGGTACCCACCATGCGCCACACAAGTCAGACTAAATGACCATTGGATATTACCCACGAGGTTAACCATACCAATGAGCCCATGGATACCGCTCCCCATGGTTGCATCATTCCCTCTTTCGTAAAGGAAGTTCATCCACGAACTTGTGCTCTTTCGGGACTCGAACCTAAGACCAGGCTCTGGTACCAAACTTTGAGACAATAACTAACCATTCCTTCCAAAACTTTAGGCTGTCAGTAGGGGGAGCCAATATCCTCTTAACTAGAACTATGACAATAACTCAAGTTCAAAGCCCACATCAATCACTAGGATGTTATCCACCATGCACCACACAAGTCAAACTAAATGACCCTTGGATGTTACCCAGCAAATGATATGAACCAAGGGTTAGGACCTTGCAAATTTTCAGGTTATATAGCAAAGGGTTTCTCCACAAATCAATGGATATTACTAAAGATTTATTTGAGGGAAAACACGACAAAAGGAGGTCATATTTCCTTGATAAGTCTAGCATAAATGATACCCTAACAAGTATGGATATTACTCACCACAAATTCTCACCTGCTAAACAACACCACAAAGGTTTCCAATCCCTTCACAAGTCACTTAAAGAGGACAAAGATCATGAATGAGCTCTCAAATGATCTGACAAATCAAATTTCATTCAAAATTTGTAATTCCATGTAGTTGAGCTACTCTTAAGTATTTATAAGATAGAAATAAACCCTAAGCTCTACTACATCATAGCCCTTGATCTCATTGAAGGTTTGAAAATAAAAACAGCCAAAAAGCACAAAAGGTATCAGAAAACATAGACCAAAACATGTAGAAAAATGGGGCACCTCAGGAACAGTAGCTAACCATTCCAACCAAAAGCTTATGCTGTTAGTAGAGGGTGACAATATCCTCTAATCTAGAACCCTCACACTTCACCAGGTTCAAAGCCCACACCAATTCACAAGGATGGTACCCACCATGCGTGATACAAGTTAGACTAAATGACCCTTGTATGTTACCCACCAAGGTTAACCATAACATTCCAACCAAAACTTTAAGTTGGTAGTAGGGGGTGCCAATATCCACTTATCTAAAACTGGCACAATAACCCATGTTCAAAGCCCACACCAAGTCATATGGATGGTATCCACCATGCGTCACGAAATCAGACTAAATGACCCTTTGATGCTTCTCATCATCGTTGCATCATTCTCTCCTTCCTAAACGAAGTTCATCCACAACACTATGCACTTTCGAGATACAAATATGAGACCAAGCTTTGATACCAAACTTTGGAACCATAGCTAACCATTCCTACCAAAACATTAAGCTATCAGTAGGGGGCACCAAATTCCTCTTACCTAGAAACGTCACACTTAACCCAGGTTCAAAGTCCACACCAAGTCACTAGGATTGATATGATCCAAGGGGTTAGAACCTAGCTAATTTGAGATTATATAGCAAAGGGTTTCTTCACAAATCAATGGATATTACTCACCATTTTTTTGAGGAGAAAAGACGCCACAAGGAGCTGTTATTTCCTTGATAAGTCTAGCATAAATGATACCCTAACAAGTATGGATATTACTCACCACAAATGCTTGGATGCTAAACAATGCTATAAAGGTTGTCAATCCCTTGATAAGTTGCATAAAGAGGAACAAAGAGCTTGAATGAGCTCTCAAATAATCTAAAAATTCAAACTTCATTCAAAATTGTGTTTTCTAGCAGCTGATTTGCTCTTAATAGGATACAAACAAACCCTAAGCTCTACTACATTATAGCCCTTGATCTCATCCAAAGGATGAAAAGAAAAACAGCTAAAAAGCACAAAACGTAGTAGAAAACATGGACCAAAACATGGAGAAAAATGAGGCTACTGACTACAAAGGAATCCTATGAAAATATTACATCTTAACCCTTTATTTCATCCAAGGGTTGAAATGAAAGCTGCCAAAATTAGTCGAAATGGCATTGTAATGTGCCTAGTTTTCTTTTGCTAATTTTGCCCTAATTTCCATCCTAGGATTGTTCAAATCCTTGCACTCCCAATTTAGGTCCCGTTGGTTATGCATGACCTCTTGAATGAGACCATTTAAAGCCTTTTCGAGTTGTGCCTTCCTAGACCTTGTGATTGGTCCACTTCGAATTTGTAGAGCTCAATGATTCTCATCATTCCCCCTCTCTTCAAGAGGATTCTTCCTCAAATCGTCACCTGCATAACCTAAAGGAGAAAGATCAGAAACATTAAAAGAGGTGCTGACATTATACTTACTAGGAAAATCTAGATTTTAGGCATTTTCATTAGTCCTTTCGATGGCTTGAAATTGACCATCTCCCCATGATAGATAGTTTGATTTTCTTTGTTCTATAAAATGCTCTTTTGTCATGTGCACCCACACCCAATCTTCAAGCTCAAAGATCATCCTATGATGTCCTTTGTTTGATTTTTTGATATATTGTTCAATCCTCCACTCAATGTTGAGCCTTGCTTTTTTTTCAAAAGTTTTTGCGAAGTTCCGTAATGACAATAAAGGAGCACAAGTCAATTTTTCCTGAAGCAGTTGGAATGAAATTTCTTACTCTTGTCCCCATTTGAACCTAAAATTATTTTTGATGACATCGGTTATTGGTACTACAATGCTAAAATCTTTCACAAATCGCTGATAAATGTAAGCAAGTCTATGAAAACTTCGATCATTACTTAAACTTGTTGGGTTAGGCTACTCATGGATAGCTCGAATCGTTTCTTCATCAACCTGAACTCCCTTTGCACTCACCATGAAACCCATCAACACAAGCTTATAGGTGCAAAATGTGCACTTCTTTAGGTTAGGAAATAGTTTCTCTCTCCTAAGAACTTCAAGAACAGATTGTAAATGTTTCAAATGGTCTTCCAAATTTTTGCTATAAATGAGAAAATGATAAAAATAGACAACTACAAATTTTCCAATAAAAGCATGCAAAATATGGTTCATTAATCTTGTGAAAGTACTTGGAGCATTAGTTAAACCAAATGGCATGACTAACCACTCATATAAACCATATTTTAGCTTAAATGCATTTTCCATTCATCACCTTCTTTCATTCTAATTGGGTGATACCCACTTTTCAAATCAAATTTAGAAAACACACAAGAGCCATGCAACTCATCTAACATATCAACTAAGGAGGGAATAGAGTAACGATAATTTATCGTGATATTATTGATTACTCGACAGTCTACGTACATCCTCCATGTCCCATCTTTCTTAGGGACCAAAATTACTAGAATAATGCGTGGACACATTTGTTCTCTCATGTACCCCTTTTCCATCAACTTGCTAACATGTGTTTGTAGTTCCTTCGTCTCCTCAGGATTACTCCTAGAGGATAGTCGGTTTGGAATGTTAGCACCAGGTATAACATTGATGAACGAAAACCGGCATCGCCGATCCTGCCAATACTCTGGTTTTATATTTATAAAACTCTCGCAAGTGCACGAATCATTTCGTAGAAAATGATAAGTATACTCCCAAGGTCGATCTAAGGAAGGAATGTATGTGGTTTTTAATTTATTATTCAAACTTTTAAAAATGAAATTAAATCCTAAACATCCTGTCACGATATTTTGGGGTTTTGTGTTTTTAATCTAATTACAGAAAATTAAACATAGATTCAATAAACATTCATGCAAATTTTATCATTTATAAACAGTGGAGTATTTATGGATATAATAACTAAGTTAATTATGCTTGCTCATATTATCTAGGTTATTAAAGATATGAATTGATATTTATTGATTCTCCCTTTTTTGTATGAATACCACCTTTGGTGGGGTTAGATATTCTTTGTTAATTAAACAAATCAATTAACACCTATGGGCGGGGTTGATAACTAATTTGGTTAATTAAATTAATTCCTTTTTCTAAGAGATTGAAAATGAACCATTTAAATGCCACCTTTGGTGGGGTTAGACAGTTTAAACTTTATTCAAGGTGTCCTAATTAAACCTAAGAATTTAGTTATCCGAGTACTAACTTTCAAGTTTTAAAACTACTACGAAAACATGTTGTCAATACATTTTCGAGATAATAATTCTTATAAAAACTTTTGAAATAGAGCTTCACTCTAACTAAGGCGATTGTACCAACAAATAAAAGAGCACTACTCTAAATCGAATAGGATAACTAAACCTTAAAATCTAATTTTCGATTTAAGTTTGTAATGAAAAATAATATATTTCTCTCTAACATTCTTAATATAAAATCTTGAATAAAAATAAAATCAATTCATTTTAGAGATTTTTACCTATTTAATATTTCGCAAGCATAACAACGTTATTATTATATCATTTTTACAAGCTAGCAGTTAAATTTAATCATAGACAAATTAAATATAACATGTAAGAATAAAGCATAAAAAATAGCGCAAAGAAAATAAAATCCTTACTGAAGACTTGATGCCATTCCCGTTGCTAGAAAAACTCCAAGCGGAATTTGCACTCCCATTTATTGAATCAAAAAGCTAAAATATTACAAAAACATAACTAGTTCTTCCCTTTTTAGGGAAGAACTCTAAAACTAAGAGAAATTAACTAAGAAAAGCTAAAAACTAAGAAAACATAAGAAAAACTAAAAATCTAAGAAAAGAGAGAAATAAAGAGAGAAAAGAATGTATTTGGAGGTTTTGAAGGTGTGTTTTGAAGTGAAGGGAAGGTGGGTATTTATAGGTGAGGATGGAGAGAAAAAATGAGTAAAAAAATGTTAAAAAAAATATTAAAAAATTAAAAAACGTGTAATGGAAATGCTGAGGTCATCAATGACATCAGCATGACGTCATGGGGGCGGCTGCACGTGGAAAATGAGGCAAAAACGCGTTGGGCGCGCGGAGGGGGGCTGCGCGTGCGCGGATGAACAGTACCCGCGCGCGCAGTTGCTCGCGGATGAACAGTAGCCTCGCGCGCAGCTCTGCGCGGATGAACAGTAGCTGCTCGCGCAGGTCGGCGCGGCTGAGCGGTGGCACGCGCGGGATGGGCTGCTCCGGGCGCGATTTTCTCCTTTTTGACCTTTTCGACCCATTTTGTCCAATTTTTCCATATTTGTTGACCTTTTCCCACTTATTTATTAATATATTTGTGATGTATTGCTTCAAGTATTCCTCTTTGAGTCTTTAAATTGCGTTTTTAAGCCAAAATACCTGAAAAACAATAAAAATACCCGTGATTCCAAAAAAGACAAATTTATATAAATATATGATAAAACATATAAATATATATATTTTTAATCAATTAATGTACATAAAATCATGGTTATTTTAGTGCTTTTTGAGCACTCATCAAACATCAATTTGATGTTCACTCCCTCGAATAAGAGGTAATCCATTAGGAATTTCCTCGAGAAAGACATCCTCAAATTCATGCAAGATAGAAACAATTGAACTAGGCAAAGCATCATCAAGTTGTTTAGTATTCAAAAATGCCTCATTGTATAGATGTACAATCAATGGCTGATTAATGAATATTTTTTTTAATTTCACTCGCTTTTGCATAGACATTTGTTTTCTCTCTTCTTTTGTCTCATATTTTTGAATCTCTCTTTCGTTTCCTTTCTAATTTTCTCTCAATTTCTTTTTATCACTCTCTTTGACACGAATTTTATTTTGTTCACTCCCATTTTTCCTTTCAATCTTTTCTTTACTCTCATTCTTTTCTTTAGTCTCACTCTCCTCATCATTTTCACTCTTCTCTTTTCTCTCATTCTTTTCTTTAGTGTCACTCTTCTTTTCATTTTCACTCTTTTCTTTTCCTCTAAACATCTTCATTTGATCTTCAAAGACTTGCTTGGGTGAAAGGTGGACAAGTGTGATGTTTCTACCATCCTTCACAAATGAATACTTGTTTCTATATACATCATGTGTAACCCTTCGATCATATTGCTAAGGCCTACCTAGCAGGAGGTGCCAGGCTTGCATGGGTACCACATCACACAACACCTCATCTCTGTACTTTCCAATGGAGAAGCTCACTAACACTTTCTTATCAACCATCACTTACCCACTATCATTTAGCCATTGCAATTTGTAAGGTTTAGGGTGTTCGAATGTAGACAACCCTAATTTCTCAACTAAGGTAGTACTAGCCACATTGGTGCAACTTCCCCCATCTATGATAACACTAGATACCTTGTTTCTCACATGACACCTTGTGTGAAAGATATTATATCTTTGTTGTTCAATGTCTTCCCCCTTGACTTTAAAATTCAAAGATCGCCTTGTTACAAGTGCTTGCCTATTAATCCCCCTAACATTTTATTGAGGTGTTTCTCATTGTAAAGATGCTAAGGCATTTTCTTTCATTTCCAATATTTTTATTCATATCGACCATCAAGTTGTTCATTCTCTCAAAAGATTGTTGCAGTGCCCTCATCATGAACACCATATCTAGTCTTCTTTCAGGACTACCACTGTTGGACATTTTTTTTGCAATTATACATAATAATAAGTTAGTTTAATAAAATAGAACTAATGAAAATTCAATCAATATCTCACGTGTTTAGCGCACGGATTAATCGCTCAAACCCTCTTTGTTCCAAATCAAAGCAACCAAATCCAGGATTTCCAAACAATTTGTAGAATTATCAAACACCCAAAAAGGTAGTTCACAATATCACACTTGTTAAAGCAAAAAGGAAACTAACTCAAAGTGTTTAGAGTAGTAAGCACAAGGAAAATCAATAGATCAACACGATTGGAAAACAACAATGTCCCCAAAGGAACTAAACACACAATGGGAGATTTATATTCAAAGGGTAAAATTCTTGGAACTATGAGTTTTAATACTTACTAGAAATTAGCAAATGCAATTTGGCCTCTCTTTTTTCTATCTTTTTTTTTAATAAATTATGGCCACTCTTTTTTCTATTTTTTTTGGAACAAATATGCTAATAACTCAAGATTAAATCAATACAATACTAGGAAAATGGAGAATATGAAAGAAAAATTTAGAATACTTTCAGAAAGATCAGGATATGCAAGGTTACTACTAAAAAACTTTGGTCACAATAGAATTTGCAAGGAAAATGCAGAAAAACGTGGAAACAAAGAAGAACAATATTTTTAGGGTCTGTAGAATAAATTTCGAAAAAAACACAGCACAATGCTATTTTTTTCGTTTCTTTTTCTATGTATCAGAAATACAACAAGAACACAAGAACAAGAAAAAATATAAAGGATAGGAATCTGAAAATTAGGACCTAAAGCTCTGATACCAAAAGATATGATTCAAGGGGTTAGGACCTAGCTAATTTGAGATTATATAGCAAAGGGTTTCTCCACAAATTAATGGATATTACTCACCATTTTTCTGAGGAGAAAAGACGCCACAAAGAGCTTCTATTTCCTTGATAAGTCAAGCATAAATGACACCCTAACAAGTATGGATATTACTCACCACAAATGCTTGGATGCTAAACAACACCACAAAGGTTGCCAATCCCTTGATAAGTTGCTTAAAGAGGAACAAAGAGCTTGAATGAGCTCTCAAATAATCTGAAAATTCAAATTTCATTCAAAATTGTGTTTTCCAGCAGTTGAGCTGCTCTTAATAGGATACAAACAAACCCTAAGCTCTACTACATCATAGCCCTTGATCTCATCCAAGGGTTGAAAATAAAAACAGCCAAAAAGCATAAAAGGTAGCAGAAAACATGGACCAAAATATGGAGAAAAATGGAGCTACTGAGTACAAAGGAATCCTATGAAAATATTACATCTTAACCTTTGATTTCATCCAAGGGTTAAAAGAAAGCTGCCCATAATTAGTCCAAATGGCACAACACAAATGGAGCAAAGTGTGGAGCAAAATATGGAGGAAAATATAGAGCAAAATGTGGAGCAAAATTGGAGCAGCTGAGAATAAAGGAATCCCTATACAATATTACATCTTAATCTTTCTTTCCATCTAAGTGTTTAAAATGAAGCTGCCTAAAAAAGTCCAAAGGCACAACAATGTGCCTAGTTTTCTTTTGACAATTTTGCCCTAATTTCTATCCTAGGATTGTCCCAATCCATGCACTCACAATTTAGGTCCCCTTGGTTATGTATAACCTCTTGAATGAGCTCATTTAAAGCCTTATTGAGTTGTGCTCTCCTAGACCTTGTGAATGACCCACTTGGAATTTGTAGAGCTCGATGATTCTCATTATTCCCCCTTTTTAAGAGGATTTATCCTCGAATTGTCACCTGCATAATCAAAAGGAGAAAGATCATAAACATTAAAAGAGGTACTAACATTATACTCACCAAGAAGATCAATTTTGTAGGCATTGTCATTAATTCGCTCAATAACTTGAAAGGGTCCATCTCCCCGAGGTTGCAACTTGGACCATCTTTTTTTCTAGAAACCGTTCCTTCTCCATATGCACCCAAACCTAATCACCAGGCTCAAAAATGACTCTTCACCGCCCTTTGTTTGACCTGCAAGCATAATCCTTATTTCTCTTCTCAATTTGCTCATTCATGGAGCTTTTTCACCATTTCAACCTTTCTCGCACCATCTAAGTTAGTTTTCTCTGAAATAGGGATAGGTAATAAGTCCAAAGGAGGTAGTGGATGGAAACCATAAACAATTTCGAATGGAGAATGATCAGTAGTTGAATACACACTCCGGTTATACGCAAAGTCAACAAAAGGTAAAAAATCCTCCCAATTTTTCAAATTCCTTTTTATTACTACCCTAAGCAACGTGGACAGAGTCCTATTGACTACCTCAATTTGCCCATCTATTTGGGGGTGAGAAGTAGTCAAAAACAAGAGTTTAGTGCCCATTTTAGCCCAAAGAGTTTTCCAAGAATAACTAAGGAATGTAACATCCCTATAAGACAAAATGCTCCTAGAAACTCCATGAAGCCTAGCAACCTCCCTAAAGAACAACTCTACTACATTAGTGGCATCATCTGTTTTATGACACGCTATGAAGTGTGCCATTTTAGAAAACCTATCTACAACCACAAAAATGGAGTCTCTAACCTTCTTAGATTTGGCTTGCTTACAATTGAGTATATCTACCCAAGGTGTGCTTGGTACGGGCAAGGGACTATATAGTCCTTGTGGAAGGACTTTGGATTTGGCTTGCTTACAATTGATGCATATAGAACATATTCTCCCTACATCCCTCCTTATTGTTGGTCAATAAAAATGCTCAAGGAAAACATCTAGAGTCTTTTTAGTTCTGTAATGCCCCATTAATCCTCCCTTATGAGCCTTCTTAATCAACAACTCATTCATGAAACATTTGGGTATACACAATTGATTTTCTTTAAATAAATGCCCATCTAATTTATAAGAAAATTCAAAAGAAGTTTTTTCATATGCATGGTAAACAATAGATAAGTCATCATCATTAGTATTCATTTCCTTAACATATTCAAATCCTAGCAATCTAGCATTTAAAGTGTAGAGTAGGGCATACCTTCGTGATAAAGCATCGGCTATAACATTCCTCTTACCTCTCTTATATTGAATAAAATAAGGAAATGCCTCAATGAATTCCATCCATCTAGCATGCCTCCTATTCAATTTACCTTGGCGCTTCAGATTTTTTAGAGATTCGTGATCGGTATGGATGAAAAATTCACTTGGCCAAAGGTAATTTTGCCATGTCTCTAGGGTCCTAACCAAGGCATATTGGTCCTTGTCATACGTTGGATAATTAAGGGATGTTCCGTGAATTTTCTCGTTGAAATAAATGATAGGTCATTGTTCTTGCATCAAAACAACTCCTATACCTATTCCTGATGCATCACACTCAACTTCAAAGGTTTTTAGTAAAATCAGGTAAAGATAAAATAGGTGCAGGATAAAAACTATCCTTTAATGCTTTAAAGAGTGTAATGATGGGAAGGCAACAAGTACTTATACTTATGTACAAGGATGTCTATCTTTTTACTAACGATCTTAACTCATCTTTCCCTAATGTCATTGTATCTTTATTGTAGGAATTTGAGGATAAACTTCATGAAGAGATTTCCCATGGATTACCTCCTTTGAGAGGAATTGAATATCAAATAGATTTCACACAATACTTTTTTGGGTGTTTGATAATTCTACAAATTGTTAGGAATTCCTGGATTTGGTTGCTTTGATAAGGAACTAAGAGGGTTTGAGCGATCAATCCAAGCGCTAAACACGTGAGGTATTGTGTGAGGTTGAACAACTTGATGGTATTGTGTGTGAGCGATCAATCCAAGCGCTAAACATGTGAGAGGATGAACAACTTGATGGTTGATATGAATAAAAGATTGGAAAGGCAAGAAAATTCATTAGCAGCTTTACAACCGAAACACCTCCACCCAATGTTAGGAGGGTTAATAGGCAAGCTCATGTTGGGAATGATATAGAGGAAGAAGATTGGGAAGAAGAATTGGAGGAAGAAGGAAGAATGCCTAGATGAGGAAGAAATGGGTATAGAGGAGGAAGAAATGGTAGAGGAGGTATGTGGAGACCTCCACCTAGAGCTCAAGTTTGAGTTGATAGAGATCTAAGTAGTATAAAAATGAAGATTCCACAATTGCAAGGAAAGAATGACCTGGAGTTATATTTAGAGTGGGAGAAGAAGGTGGAGCATATTTTTGAAGGCCACAACTACTCCACGGAGAAAAAAGTAAAACTCTCTATAATTGAGTTTTCTGATTATGCAATGAATTGGTGGGATCAATTGGTCATTAGTAGGAGGAGAAATCGTGAAAGGCACATAGATAATTGGAAGGACATGAAGGCCATCATGAGAAAGTGGTTTGTGCCTAGCTACTACTATAGAGAGTTACACCAATGCCTACAAATATTGACTCAAGGATATAAATGCGTTGATGAGTACTACAATGAAATGGAAGTGGTGATGGTAAGAGCTAATGTCAAGGAAGATAGAGAGGCCACCATGGCTAGGTTTCTTAGTGGTTTGAATTCAGACCTTGCAAACATTGTGGAACTTCATCATTTTGTGGAGATGAAGGACATGGTCCACATGGAAATTAAGGTGGAAATGAAATTAAAGAAACAGAGTTTTGAGTCCCAACCATCAAGGTCTAGTCCCATTACTCCAAAACCAAAACCTACTAGTCCTTGGAAGTCCAATGAAAAAAAATATGAAGTAACTACATCCAAACCAAAATTTGAGCCTTACAAAGCCAAACAAATGGGGGCTAGCAAGGACAAAGGTAAAATCGACATCCCAATTCGTAATCGTGACTTTAAGTGTTTTCTATGTCTTGGTAATGGTCATATAGCCTTTCAATGTCCAAACATGAAAGCAATGATCACCTTAGCTAGTGGTGAGGTGGAAACCGATAATGAAAGTGAAGAAGATGAGATGCCATCTACAGAGGAAGCTAGTGAAGAGGAGATAGGACCCTTGAGATGCCACAAAGGATGATCACTCCATTTGATAAGTCATATTCAAGTATTCAATAAAGAACACAAGAAGGCAAAGCAAGAAGCTTTCTAAAATTTTCTTTTCAGTAATGAATATCTATTCTTCCCTCCAAATTACCTAGGTCTTCTTATTAATAAGCAAGAAACACTAAAAGAAAAAACCCTAGATGGAATAGGCCAAATTGGCCCATTATTTAGTTATGGATTGGGCCTAATCCAACCTTAAAAAAATAAAAAGAATAAAACATTTAAAATAATAAGCTCACAATTAACTAAAAAAAATTGTTAAACATAAAAGACCCATAATTAATTAAAACAAGAATATTGCTTCCTAAATTAATCCTTGCATCCAATTTATTATTCCAAATCTATCCCTTATGTACAATCTTGAGAATCTTTAGAATATATGTAAACATATTCGTCCTCGAATCTTATCTTTGTAAGCAGTTCGATTTGGTATGGCACATTCAAGTATAAAGTTTATTTCATGCTACATACCTTGCGAAGGATGTAATCCATGGGAAATCTTTTCAGGAAGTTGATCCTCAAAGTCCTATAACACAGAAGAATGACACTAGGCAAAGTTGAGTTAAGATTGTTAGTAGAAAGATAAAGACACTTGTAAATAACTAAGTACTTGTTGCCTTGCCATCATGCACTATTAATCTCTTATTTTTCAGCAAATGCACTCATTCTTTTATTTTTCACTCCTTTTTTCTCACTCTTCTTTTTCCTTCGTAATCACTTTATTCTCTTTTTTGCTCACTTTTCCCTCCATTATGCTCACTTTTCTCTCCATTTTTGCTCTCTATCTTACTTACTCTTTTCTTATTTTCCTTTTGCTCACACTTTTGTTTTTCCCACATCTTACACTCTCATGCTATCCTAATTTAGTGTTCATAAACTTGCAAATGTTTGAGAGGAGCTAATACAACTTTTTGCTTATTCATTTCAAAAGAATAACGATTTATGTAACCATGATGTGACACCTTCCTATCAAATTGTTATGGTAGGCCGAGCAATATGTGAGCAGCATATATTGGTGCCACATCACAACGATCCTTCATTTCTCCACAATCATTCAACCTTGGTAGCTTGTACGGTTTAGGTTGCTCCGGTCACTTCAAATTTAACTTTTCTACCAACAAGGTACTAGCAACATTAGTGCAGCTCGCACTATCGATAATTAATGAACATTCTTTATCCTTCACATGGAATCTTGTTTGAAAAATATGATCATGATGCTCACCAACTTCTTTATCATTAGGTAGTACTCAAGTGAATCTCTATTATGCACAGGTTCTTCCACTTCAACATTAGAACCATCTTTCACTTGTGGTATCCCTAAATCGCATGAACTCGCACATTTGATTTTTCCATTTGTCTGTAAAACCATGATCTTTTTTGTTCTGTTTATAACTTGCTAAAAGAGATCAAGGTCCTAATCAAGTTAATGTTCCCAAGTGCTAATCAAGTTGATGTTTCCAAATATTCACAAGATCTTTTGCAAGGAATTGGTGGTCCTAAATTTGGAAGATCAAGTTAGGTACGAGGGTTACTTTAGAAAGTAATTTTTTTAATTAATTGTGAGCCTTTTATCTTTAGAAATTTTTGTTTTAGTTAATTATGGACCTTTTATGTTTAGCAATTTTTATTTTAGTGAATTGTGGGCCTTTTATTTTGAAATCTTTTAGTCTTTTATTTTTTAAGGTTGGATTAAGCTCAATCCATAACTAAATAGGCGATTAGATCCAGTCCATCTAGGGTTTTTTCTTTTAAGCTTTTTTACTTATAAAGAAGAAAGTTATGTAATTTGGAGGCAAGAACGAATATAATTAATTAAAATAAAATTTCAGAAAGCTTCTGTGTTTTTTATCTTTGTTCTTCAAAAATAATGAAAGAAAAGGAGAAGAAATTAAATATTTTGATAAATAGGAGTTGCAATATATCAAATCAAAACTCATTTTGATTCCTGTAACTAATTCCATTTTTCACCTAATTTTTGTACTATTTTTGACCTCAGATTCCAACGTTTAGACCACTTACCGAGGGGATAAAGATTTGTCACAGATTTTTGTGTTGTTTTTGGTTCTTGCATATTAGGTTTGCGAATTGTTTTGTCAATTTTCTATTCATAGAAGTAGCAGCAGTAGTAAAAACAAAAAAAGGAAAAAAGAAATAATAAGAAAAGAAGAACATTGAGTAGATTTTTCCAAAATCTAATTCTTGTTTTCTTGCTGAGTTTTCTTGTTCTTGTTGAAATTAGGTTTCCTTTATTTTGTTGCTGCCCAAGAGTCTTTCTATAGAATCCTCCTTGTTCAAGAGTCTTTCTTTAGATTTCTTTTTGGTCAAGAGTATTCCTAGAGTCTTCTTTGGTAAAGAGTCTTTCTTTAGAGTCCTCCTGGGTCAAGAGTCTTTCTATAGAGTCCTCCTTGTTCAAGAGTCTTTTTTTAGAGTCCTCCTTGGTCAAGAGTCTTTCTTTAGAGTCCTCTTTGGTCAAGATTCTTTCTTTAGAGTCCTCTTTGGACTTTGTTTTAGTCATATTATTCCATTAAGTTTTTAGAATTCTGAATATTATGATTATTACCAATAAAACTGTTACTTCTTGAGATTATTTGGACTTTTTGATTTTGTTAAAATACAAAGGAGGTTGGTGTGAGCTTTGAATGGTAAAAAAGGAGAGAAAATAGTGTAAAAAAAGAGATATTGATAAAAAAGAGAGAGGCCAAAATAGTAAAAAAACAAAAGAAGTCGAAGTAGTGAAAAAAAGGAGTGATAACAATCTGATTTGAGAGCAAACACGTGAGAGAGAGTTTGAGTTAAGTCATTTTTTTCTTCAATTTCAAAACATGAGTAAGAAAGGAAGAGAATCACAAGGGGTTGACTTAAAAGTCCTCTTCAAGACTTTTAATGACCAATTTAAGAAGCTAAATGCAAGGTTGGAGGATTCAGAATCCTCTTGCGGCTTTAAATTACATAAAATAAGACATAGAAAACATGAGTTTGAGGAAGAAGAAGATGATTACATAATGGAAGAGACATGAAGTTGTAAACGGGAAAAAAGATCATAGTTGTACACATAAATTTAAAAATCAAAAGTGCCAATTCATGTGATGAAAAGATACCACTAGTGAAGGATAGTTCTAATGTGGAAGTGGAAGAACCTGCGCATAGAGATTTACTTGTCACAAGAAGAGTCCTAAATGTACAGCCTAATGATGAAAAAGATGACAAGCACTATCATCATATTTTCCACACAAGATGCCATGTGAAGGATAAAGTATTCACATTAATTATTTGATAGTTTGAGTTGCACTAATGTTCCTAGTACCTTTGATGAGAATCATTGAGCCCTATAAATTCCAAGTGGACCAATCACAAGGTCTAGGAGGGCACAACATGAAAAGGCTTTACTTGGGCTCATTCAAGAGGTCTTGCATAACCAAGGGGACCTAAATTGGGAGTGCAAGGATTGGGACAATTCTAGGATGGAAATTAGGGCAAAATTGGCAAAAACAAAATTAGCACATTGTTGTGCCATTTGGACTTTTTTGGGCAACTTCATTTTCAACCCTTAGATGGAAACAAAGGTTAAGATGTAATATTTTATAGGGTTTATTTTGTTCTCAGAGGTTCCAATTTTGTTCTCAACTGATTTTGGACAACTTGTTTTTCAACCCTTGGATGAAATCAAGGGTTAAGATGTAATATTTTCATAGGATTCCTTTGTAGTCAGCTGCCCCATTTTTTCCATGTTTTGGTCCATGTTTTCTGCTACCTTTTGTGATTTTTGGCTGTTTTTATTTTCCACCCTTGGATGAGATCAAGGGCTATGATGTGGTAGAGCTTAGGGTTTGTTTGTATCCTATTAAGAGCAGCTCAGCTACTAGAAAAACACAATTTGAATGAAGTTTGAATTTTTAGATCATTTGAGAGCTCATTCAAGCTCTTTGTTCCTCTTTAAGCAACTTATCAAGGGATTGGAAACCTTTGTAGTGCTGTTTAGCATCCAAGCACTTGTGGTGAGTATGTTAGGGTGTCATTTATGCTAGACTTATCAAGAAAATAGCAGCTACTTGTGGCATCTTTTCCCCTCAGAAAAATGGTGAGTAATATCATTTGATTTGTGGAGAAACCTTTTGCTATATAATTTGAAATTAGTTAGGTCCTAATCACTTGGTTCATATCATCAAGGGTTAATGATGGAGATTAAACTGGATGCAAATATTCCCGTGTAACTCGTTCCCAAGAAGGATGGATCTAGCAAGAATAATAGTGTTGATTGCCGAGCCATCAACAACATTACGGTAATATTGCTCCATTTTTACTCTGACATATGGACTGATTTTGGGCAGCTTTCTTTTCAGCCCTTGGATGAAATCAAGGGTTAGGATGGAACATTTTCATATGATTGCTTTGTAGTTAGCTACCCCATTTTCTCCATGTGTTGGTCCATCTTTTCTGCTACCTTTGGTGCTTTTTGGATGAGAATCATCGAGCTCTACAAATTCCAAGTGGACCAATCACAAGGTCTAGGAGGGCACAACACGAAGAGGCTTTAAATGGGCTCATTCAAGAGGTCTTGCATAACCAAGGGGACCTAAATTGGGAGTGCAAGGATTGGGACAATTCTAGGATGGAAATTAGGGCAAAATTGGCAAAAGAAAACTAGGCACATTGTTGTGCCATTTGGACTAATTTGAGCAGCTTTATTTTTAGCCCTTAGATGGAAACAAAGGTTAAGATGTCATATTTTATTGGGATTCCTTTGTTCTCAGATGCTCCAATTTTGCTGCACATTTTGCTCCTCTTTTGTTGTGCCATTTGGACTGATTTTGGGCAGCTTTCTTTTCAACCCTTGAATGAAATCGAGGGTTAAGATGTAATATTTTCATAGGATTCCTTTTGTAGTCAGCTGCCCTATTTTTATCCATGTTTTCTGCTACCTTTTGTGCTTTTTGGCTGTTTTTATATTCAACCCTTGTATGAGATCAAGGGCGATGATATAGTAAAGCTTAGGGTTTGTTTGTATCCTTGTGCTGTTTTCTTGCTGAATTTAATTTCCAAACCCTAAAAATATTGTTCTTCTTTGTTTCCCCGTTTAATCTGCATTTTCCTTGCAAATTCTATTGTCCAAAATGTTTCTGCAGTAACCTTGCATATCCTACTGTTTCTGGAAGTATTCTAAATTCGCCTTTCATATTCTGCATTTTTTCCTTGCATATATAAGATATTTTCTGCAGTGTTTTTGTTGTTTTATGGTATTTCTGTGGTAGTTCCTGCAGAAATTTCCTTTTTCCTTTGTGTCGTAATTTATGTGCTATTTTAATTATCTTAAAAATTCTTTAAATTCATATTGAAGGTTTTTTATTGATTTACTCTTGAGTAATTAGTATATTTGTTCCAAAAAAAAAACAGAAAAAGAGTGGCTAGAATTTATTCAAAAAACAAAAAGAGGCCAAATTGCATTTGTTAATTTCTAGTGAGTATTTGAACTCATAGTTTCAAGAATTTTACCCATTGATTATAAATATCCCATTGTGTGCTTAGTTCCTTTGCTGAAATTGTTGTTTTTCAATAGTGTTGATCTATTGATTTTCCTCGTGCTTACTACTCTAATCTAGGATCCTAAACCCTTTGAGTTAGTTTCCTTTGTTCTTTAACAAGTGGGATGTTGTGAACTACTTTTTTGGGTGTTTGATAATTCTACAAATTGTTTGAAATTCCTAGATTTGGTTGCTTTGATTAGGAACTAAGAGGGTTTGAGCGATCAATCCGATCACTAAACATGTAAGGTATTGTGTGAATTTACATTAGTTCTATTTTATTACACTAACCGTTGTGTAGAATTGCAAGAAAATGTCCAACAGGGGTAGTCTTGGAGGAAGACAGGATATGATGTTCATGATGAGGACACTACAACAATCTTTTTAAAGGATGAAAAACTTGATGGTCGATATGAATGAAAGATTGGAAATGCAAGAAAATTCCTTAGTAGCTTTACCATGAGAAACACATCTACCCAATGTTAGGAGGGTTACTAGGCAAGCTCATGTTGGGGATGATATAGAGGAAAAAGATTGGGAAGAAGAATTGTAGGAAGAAGAAGGAATAATGCCTAGAGGAGGAAGAAATGGTAGATGAGGTATGTGAAGACCCCCACCTAGAGCCCAAGTTGAGTTGATAGAGATCTAAGTAGTATAAAAATGAAGATACCACAATTCCGAGGAAAGAATGACTTAGAGTTGTATTTGGAGTGGGAGAAGAAGGTGGATCATATTTTTGAATGCCATAACTACTCAACGGAGAAAAAAGTAAAACTCACTATATTTGAGTTTTCTAATTATGCATTGAATTGGTGGGATCAATTGGTGATTAGTAAGAGGTGAAACCGTGAAAGGCCCATAGATAATTGGGAGGACATGAAGGCCATCATGAGAAAGAGGTTTGTGCCTAGCTACTACCATAGAGAGTTACACCAAAGCCTACAAAGATTGACTCAAGGATATAAATGTGTTGATGAGTACTACATGGAAATGGAAGTGGTCGAGGAAGATAGAGAGGCCACCTTGGCTAGCTTTCTTAGTGGGTTGAATCCAGACATTGCTAACATTGTGGAACTTCATCATTACATGGAGATGGAGGACATGGCCCACATCGAAATTAAGGTGGGAAGGCAATTAAAGAAATAGAGTTTTCAATTACAACCATCAATGTCTAGTCCCATTACTCCAAAACCAAACCCTACTAGTCCTTGGAAGTCCAATGGAAAAAAAGATTAAGTAGCTATATCTAAACCAAGATTTGAGCCTTACAAAACCAAAGAGATCGGGGCTAGCAAGGACAAAGGTAAAACCGACATGAATTTAAGTGTTTTCAGTTTTTTAGTAATGGTTATATAACCTCTCAATGTCCAAACAAGAAGGCAATGATACTAGCTAGTGGTGAGGTGGAAACCGATAATGAAAGTTAAAAAGATGAAATGCCATCTATAGAGAAATCTAGTGAAGAGGAGATAGGACTCGTGAATGGGGAACACTTGTAATAAAGCAATCTTTGAGCACTCAAGTCAAGGACGATGACCTTGAACAACAAAGAGATTACATCTTTCACACAAGGTGCCATTTGAGTAACAAAGTGTGTAGTGTTATCATAGATGTGGGAAGTTGCACCAATGTGGCTAGTACTACCTTAGTTGAGAAGTTAGGGTTACCTATATTTTGAACACCCTAAGCCTTACAAGTTGCAATGGTTAAATGATAGTGGGGAAGTGAATGTTAATAAGCAAGTATTAGTGAGCTTCTCCATTGGAAAGTACAAGGATGAGATGATGTGTGATGTGGTACTCATGCAAGCCGGACACATCTTCCTAGGTAGGCCTTGACAATATGATAAAAGGGTTACACATGATGGATATACAAATAAGTATTCGTTTGTGAAGAATGGTAGAAACATCACATTTGTACCCCTTTCACCCAAGCAAGTCTTTGAAGATCAACTGAGGAAGGTTAGCGGAAAAGAAAAGAGTGAAAATGAACAAAAAGAGAAGAATGAAAAAGAAAAAAAAGAGTGAAGAAAAAGGAGAGGAGAGTAGAAAAATAAGAGAGAAAAAAGTGAGTTTTTATGCTAAGGCAAGTTAGGTCAAGGGATCTTTTTATTCAAAACGTCCCATACATGTACATTTGTTCAAATAGGCTAATTTTCCTATTAACGATCTTAACCAATCTTTGCCTAGTGCCACTATTTTTCTTTTACAGGAATTTGAGAATGTGTTCCTTGAAGAGATTCTGGATGGGGTGCCCCCAATTAGGGGAATTGAGCATAAATTGACTTCATACCGGGGGCTTCTCTTCCAAATCGATCTGCATATAGGACCAACCCCGAAGACAATATGGAGATTCAAAGGCAGGTTGAAGAGTACTTGATCAAAGTTTGAGTCCGGGAGAGCCTAAGTCCATGTGCCGTTCTTATGCTTCTCGCTCCAAAGAAGGATGGATCAAGAAGGATGTGTGTTGATTGTCGATCCATCAACAACATTACCGTAAAATATTAACATCCTATCCCTAGACTAGATGACATGTTACATGAGTTACATGGTTCTTGCAATTTTTTCAAAAATTGATTTTGAAGTGGATACCATCAAATTAGTATGAGAAAAGGGTGATGAATGGAAAATAGCTTTTAAAACTAAACATGGATTGTATGAGTGGTTAGTCATGCCCTTTGGTCTAACAAATGCACTGATGAGTGCTCAAAAAGCACTAAAATAACCATGATTTTATGTACATTAATTGATTAAATATATATATATATTTATATGTTTTATCATATATTTATATAAATTTGTCTTTTTCGGAATCATGGGTATTTTTATTGTTTTTCAGGTATTTTGGCTTAAAAACGCAATTTAAAGACTCAAAGAGGAATACTTGAAGCAATACATCACAAATATATTAATAAATAAGTGGGAAAAGGTCAACAAATATGGAAAAATTGGACAAAATGGGTCGAAAAGGTCAAAAATGTCAAAAAGGAGAAAATCGCGCCCGGAGCAGCCCATCCCGCGCGCGCCAGCGCCCAGCTGCATGCGCGGCTAATGTTCATACGCGCAGAGCTGCGCGCACGGATACTGTTCATCCGCGCACAACTGCGCGCGCGGGTACTGTTCATCCGCCCTCAGTGCAGCGCCCCAACAGCCCCCCTCCGCGCGCCCAACGCGTTTTCGCCCCATTTTCCACGTGCAGCCACCCCCATGACGTCATGCTGACGTCATTGATGACCTCAGCATTTCCATTACACGTTTTTTCATTTTTTAACATTTTTTTACTCATTTTTTCTCTCCATCCTCACCTATAAATACCCCCCTTCCCTTCACTTCAAAACACACCTCAAAACACACTTCTCTCTTCTTTCTTTCTCTCCATTTCTTAGTTTTTTAGTTTTTTTAGTTTTTCTTATGTTTTAGCTAGTTTTTCTTATGTTTTAGCTAGTTTCTCTTAGTTTTAGAGTTCTTCCCTTTTTGGGAAGAACTAGTTATGTTTTTTGTAATTTATTAGCTTTTTGATTCAATAAATGGGAGTGCAAATTCCGTTTGGAGGTTTTCTAGCAACGGGAATGGCATCAATCTTGTAAGGATTTTATTTTCTTTGCAGTTATTTTTTATGCTTTATTCTTACATGTTATATTTAATTTATGCGTGATTAAATTTAAGCGTGCTATTGCTTTGTAAAAATGATATAATAATAACGTTGTTATGCTTGCGAAATATTAAATAGGTAAAAATCTCTAAAATGAATTGATTTTATTTTTATTCAAGATTTTATATTAAGAATGTTAGAGAGAAATATATTATTTTTCATTACAAACTTAAATTTGAAAATTAGATTTTAAGGTTTAGTTATCCGGTCTGAGTTAGAGTAGTGCTCTTTTATTTGTTGGTACAATCGCCCGGTAGTTAGAGTGAAGCTCTATTTCAAAAGTTTTTATAAGAATTATTATCTGAAAATGTATTGACAACGTGTTTTCAGTAGTGGTTTTAAAACTTGAAAGTTAGTACTCAGATAACTAAATTCTTAGATTTAATTTGGACACCTTGAATAAAGTTTAAACCGTCTAACCCCACCAAAGGTGGCATTTAAATGGTTCATTTTCAATCTCTTAGAAAAAGGAATTAATTTAATTAACCAAATTAGTTATCAACCCCACCCATAGGTGTTAATTGATTTGTTTAGTTAACAAAGAATATCTAACCCCACCAAAGGTGGTATTCATACAAAAAAGGGAGAATCAATAAATATCAATTCATATCTTTAATAATCTAAATAATACGAGCAAGCATAATTAACTTAGTTATTATATCCATAAATACTCCACTATTTATAAAAGATAAAATTTGCATGAATGTTTATTGAATCTATGTTTATTTTTATGTAAGTAGATTAAAAACACAAAATCCCAAAATATCGTGACAGGATGTTTAGGATTTAATTTCGTTTTTAAAAGTTTGAATAATAAATTAAAAACCATATACATTCCTTTCTTAGATCGACCTTGGGAGTATACTTATCATTTTTTACAAAATGATTCGTGCACTTGCGAGAGTTTTATAAATATAAAACCAAAGTATTGGCAGGATCGGCGATGCCGGTTTTCGCTAATCAAGTTTTTGGCGCCGTTGCCGGGGATGGCATCAAAGTTTTTGGCGATCACGATTCTGCTCATCAAGTTTTTGGCGCCGTTGCCGGGGAAGGAATAGCGTTTTTAATTTATTTATCAAAATTTTAAAAATATTTTTGTGCTGTAAATAATTGTGATTTTTTTTGTTTTTGTAAAAAAATAAAAAAAATAAAAAAAAATTAATCAAATTTCAAATTTCATAAGAAATAATAAAAAAAATAAAAAAAATTAATTATAGCATAAATAGTAAAATAATTTGAAATTTGAAGTAAAAAGTTTTTACCGTTCATGAATAGTAAAAAAAAATTCAACAATTTTAAGTTAAACAAATTCAAAAAAAAATTATATTGTAAATAAAGTTACCATTCATAAATAGTTAAAAAAAAGGTTTTAAAAATAAAAAAATAAAAATAAAAAAATTCTAATTTTAAATTGTTTAATAAATATAGTGTTAATAGTAAAATAATTTTGGAATTTGAAATTTCGAAAAAAAAAATAAAAAAAATAAAAAAAAATGATGAAAAAAAATAAAAAAAATAAAAGTTTTTTTACTTAACTTAATTAACCTAGATTTTTACTTTAATTAACTTAGATTTTTATTTAATTTAACTTAATTAACTTAGTTTTTTTTACTAACTTAATTAACTTAGATTTTTTTTAACTTAACTTAAGTAACTTAGTTTTTTTTTTACTAACTTAATTAACTTAGATTGTTTTAACTTAACTTAATTAACTTAGATTTTTTTACTTCACTTAACTTAATTAACTTTTTTTTAAACTTAGATTTTCATTAACTTAGATTTTTACTTAACTTAATAGCATGAAAAGTAAAGATCTAAGGGAGTTCTGTCTAGGAGACTAGTTCTTGGAAGCCTTTGTGCCACTAGTCTTTCCTGGGAACGTTGTTTTGTCTAGGAGGATGGTTTTTAAGGAGCCTTTGGACCATCATTCTTTCTTGGGAACACTCTTGGTTAATACTGATTATGTTATTTTTTTTTCTTAAAAACAAAAAAAAAACATAAATTCTGAAACTACCTCCAAAATTTTAAAGTTTTAATTATAATCTAAGGAGTTAGTTGCTTTGTTTAATCTAGGTACAATTGTGTTTTTATGCCTTAATTATTTGATTTGTACCTAGATGTGGGTTATCTAAAACTCAAAGTATGCCTCTAGTTTTAAGTACAAAAAGAAATTTGAAAATCAATAGGGCATGACTGAAAAAGTATAGGTAGACAACCTTGTCTTACCTGAAGGTTTGATTGACTCAATGATGAGGGGACATTGAGTTTACTTAAAATGCAATCCCCAAGTTACGTCTTGCAAAGACGTTAAACTAAGCGCTGGATGGGAGGCAACCCATCATTTTAGGTAATTTTATTTTACTTCTTTTATTTACTTAATTTTATTGTTTATTTCATTTTAATTACATGTGAAGTATTTTTAAATTGTTAAAACTAAAAATATTTGTTGAGATGTTAGAAGTTCACAGCGATCTGTCTGTATACACTTTAATGATGAATATGATGGATGCACCTGCATTTTCCATTACTACTTGCACTTCTCAAGAAATAGGTAATCTTTCTTCTCTTTTCTCTTTATCTTTAATTTACAGTTGTTACATTGAGGACAATGTAAGTTCTTGAAAAAAAGAATAGAGGTACTGTTGTTCGCACGTTAAACAAAAGGAAGGAAGTTATTAATTGGGGTTCCGCACCATTTCGTATTAAAGCCTTGCTTGCTGAAAAGAGTTTATTTATCTTCAAATATGTATGAAATGTGTTTTAGATTGAAAGACATTTATCCTTCGATTGTTTTTTGCTTTCTTAACTCACAAATCACAAGAAAGAAGGAAATTGAATCCTTCAAGTCTTGCGTTTCCTTTAAATTTAGTTGTCAAAGTTTTCATCATAGGATTTCATTACGTAATTTTCTTTAAAATCTTTGTATCAGTTTTTGGTTCATCGTTTTCTGTGTTCCACCAATCTTTATTTTTTGAAAAAATAATAGAGTTACTCTAGTTTGTACTTGCAAAAAAAGTAAAGGAGTTATTAATTTGGGTTTTTGCTTTAAACTATTATAACTTTCAATTCGTGCATCCATACTACAATTATAATATATCAAATCGAAGCTCATATCGATTCCTAAAAACACACAGAAGCAATAGTTCAGTTATCCTTGTTTTTGAACCCATATTTCATCTTGTACACTACTTATCGATGTCTCAAAGTTTGGTCACACCTTATTGCGTTTTTTTCTGTTCTTGTTCTTCAGGCTTCCAATTTTATCATCTAATCCATGTTCTTAGCAATTTATTCTTTCTTATTCCTATGATTTCTTCGCTTACAAGGTGGTCCACCAAATGGATCCGCATCATTTCGTATTAAAGCATTGCTTGCTAAAAATAATTTATTTATCTTCACATATGTATGTTTTGAGTTTTTGATTGAAAAGCATTTGTCCTTTGATTGGTTTCTACTTTCTTTCCTCACAAATCACAAGAAGAAAGAAATTTAATCCTTCAAGTCTTATGTTTCCATTAAATTTTGTTGTCAATGTTTTCATTAAAGGATTTCATTACGTAGTTTCTCTTAAAATCTTCGTATCTGTTTCCGGTTCTTTGTTTTCTGTGTTCAACCAATCTTTGTTCTTGAAAAAAAGAATAGAGTTACTGTTGGTCGCACGTTAAAAAAAAGGAAGGCAGTTATTAATTGGGGTTCCGCATCATTGCGTATTAAAGCCTTGCTTGCTGAAAATAGTTTATTTATCTTCATATATGTATTTTTTGAATTTTATATTGAAAAACATTTATCCTTTGATTGTTTTCTGATTTCTTAACTCACAAATGACAAGAAAAAAGAAATTTCATCCTTCAAGTCTTGAATTTTCTTTAAATTTTGTTGTCGTTGTTTTCGTCATTGGATTTCATTACGTAGTTTTCTTTAAAATCTTTGTATCTATTTGTTGTTCTTTGTTTTCGGTGTTCAACCAATCTTTGTTCTTGAAAAAAAGAATAGAGGTACTGTTGTTCGCACGTTAAACAAAAGGAAGGAAGTTATTAATTGGGGTTCCGCATCATTTCGTATTAATGCATTTCTTGCTAAAAATAATTTTTTTATCTTCCCATACGTATGATTTAATTTTTTGATATAAAAGAATTTGTCCTTTGATTTGTTTTTGCTTTCTTAATTCACGAATCACAAGAAAGAAAGAAATTTAATCCTTCAAGTCTTGCGTTTCCTTTAAATTCAGTTGTCAATGTTTTAATCATAGGATTTCATTATGTAGTTTTCTATAAAATCTTCATATCTGTTTTTGGTTCTTTGTTTTCTATGTTCAACCAATCTATTTTTGTTTTTGAAAAAACAATAGAGTTACTGTAGTTCACACTTGCAAAAAAAAGTAAAGGAGTTATTAATTTGGGTTTTAGCTTTAAACTATTATAACTTTCAATTCGTGCATCCATACTACAATTATAATATATCAAATCGAAGCTCATTTCAATTCCTAATACCACACAGAAGCAACAGTTTAGCTCTCCTTGTTTTGGAACCCATATTTCATCTTTTACACTACTTACCTTTGTCTCAAAATTTGGTCGCACCTTATTGCGGTTTTTTCTGTTCTAGTTCTTCAGGTTTCCAATTTGTTCATCTAAACCATGTTCTTAGCAATTTATTCTTTCTTATTCCTGTGATTTCTTGGCTTCCAAGGTGGTCCGCCAAATGGATCCGCAACATTTCGTATTAAAGCATTTCTTGCTAAAAATATTTTATTTATCTTCACATATGTATGATTTGAGTTTTTGATTCAAAAGGATATGTCCTTTGATTGGTTTCTACTTTCTTAACTCACAAATCACAAGAAAGAGAGAAATTTAATCCTTCAAGTCTTGCGTTTCCTTTAAATTTTGTTGTCAATATTTTCATCATAGGATTTCATTGCCTAGTTTTCTTTAAAATCTTCATATATGTTTGTGGTTCTTTGTTTTCTGTGTTCAACCAATCTTTGGTTTTTGAAAAAATAATAGAGTTACTCTAGTTTGCACTTGCTAATAAAGTAAAGAGTTAATAATTTGGGTTTTAGCTTTAAACTATTATAACTTTCAATTCGTGCATCCATACTACAATTATAATATATAAAATCGAAGCTCATTTCAATTCCTAAAAGCACACAGAAGCAGTAGTTTAGCTCTCCTTGTTTTTGAACCCATATTTCATCTTTTACACTATTTATCTTTGTCTCAAAATTTGGTCACACCTTATTGCGGTTTTTTCTATTCTAGTTCTTCAGGTTTCCAATTTGATCATCTAAACCTTGTTCTTAGCAATTTATTCTTTCTTATTCCTATGATTATAGGCTTCCAAGGTGGTCCGCCAAATGGATCCGCAACATTTCGTATTAAAGCATTTCTTGCTAAAAATATTTTATTTATCTTCACATATGTATGATTTGAGTTTTTGATTCAAAAGGATATGTCCTTTGATTTGTTTTTGCTTTCTTAACTCACAAATCACAAGAAAGAAAGAAATTTAATCCTTCAAGTCTTGCGTTTCCTTTAAATTTTGTTTTCAATGTTTTCATCATAGGATTTCATTACGTAGTTTTCTTTAAAATCTTCGTATCTATTTGTGGTTCTTTGTTTTCTGTGTTCAACCAATCTTTGTTTTTTGAAAAAACAATAGAGTTACTATAGTTCGCACTTGCAAAAAAAAGTAAAGGAGTTATTAATTTGGGTTTTAGCTTTAAACTATTATAACTTTAAATTCGTGCATCGATACTACAATTATAATATATCAAATCGAAGCTCATTGCAATTCCTAAAAGCACACAGAACCAATAGTTTAGTTCTTCTTGTTTTTGAACCCATATTTCATCTTTTACACAACTTATCTTTGTCTCAAAGTTTGGTCGCACCTTATTGCGGTAGTTTCTGTTCTAGTTCTTCAGGTTTCCAATTTGATCATCTAAACCATGTTCTTAGCAATTTATTCTTTCTTATTCCTGTGATTTCTTGGCTTCCAAGGTGTTCGGACAAATGGATCCGCATCATTTCGTATTAAAGCATTTCTTGCTAAAAATAATTTATTTATCTTCACATATGTATGAAATGCGTTTTTGATTGAAAAGAATTTGTCCTTTGATTGGTTTCTGCTTTCTTAACTCACAAATCACAAGAAAGAAAGAAATTTAATCCTTCAAGTCTTGCGTTTCCTTTAAATTTAGTTGTCAATGTTTTCATCAAAGGATTTCATTACATAGTTTTCTTTAAAATCTTCGTATCTATCTATGGTTCTTTGTTTTCTGTGTTCTACCAATCTTCGTTTTTTGAAAAAACAATAGAGTTACTTTAGTTCGCACTTGCAAAAACAAGTAATGGAGTTATTGATTTGGGTTTTAGCTTTAAACTATTATAACTTTCAATTCGTGCATCGATACTACAATTATAATATATCAAATCGAAGCTCATTTCAATTCCTAAAAGCAAAAAGAAGCAATAGTTTAGCTATCCTTGTTTTTGAACCAATATTTCATCTTTTACACTACTAATCTTTGTCTCAAAATTTGGTCGCACCTTATTGCGGTTTTTTCTGTTCTAGTTCTTCAGGTTTCCAATTTGTTCATCTAAACCATGTTCTTAGCAATTTATTCTTTCTTATTCCTATGATTTCTTGGCTTCCAAGGTGGTTGGCAAATGGATAAGCATCATTTCGTATTAAAGAATTTCTTGTTAAAAATAATATATTTATCTTCACATATGTATGAAATGAGTTTTTGATTGAAAAGAATTTGTCCTTTGATTGGTTTCTACTTTCTTAACTCACAAATCACAAGAAAGGAAGAAATTTAATCCTTCAAGTCTTGCGTTTCCTTTAAATTTAGTTGTCAATGTTTTCATCATAGGATTTCATTACGTAGTTTTCTTTAAAATCTTCGTATCTGTTTGTTGTTCTTTGTTTTCTGTGTTCAACCAATCTTTGTTTTTTGAAAAAACAATAGAGTTACTGTAGTTCGCACTTGCAAAAAAAGTAAAGGAGTTATTAATTTGGGTTTTAGCTTTAAACTATTATAACTTTCAATTCGTGCATCGATACTACAATTATAATATATCAAATCGAAGCTCATTTCAATTCCTAAAAGCACACAGAAGCAATAGTTTAGCTCTCCTTGTTTTTGAACCCATATTTCATCTTTTACACTACTTATCTTTGTCTCAAAATTTGGTCGCACCTTATTGCGGTTTTTTCTGTTCTAGTTCTTCAGGTTTCCAATTTGATCATCTAAACCATGTTCTTAGCAATTTATTCTTTCTTATTCCTGTGATTTCTTGGCTTCCAAGGTGGTCCGCCAAATGGATCCGCATCATTTCGTATTAAAGCATTGCTTGCTAAAAATAATTTATTTATCTTCACATATGTATGATTTGAGTTTTTGATTGAAAAGAATTTGTCCTTTGATTGGTTTCTGCTTTCTTAACTCACAAATCACAAGAAAGAAAGAAATTTAATCCCTCAAGTCTTGCGTTTCCTTTAAATTTAGTTGTCAATGTTTTCATCATAGGATTTCATTATGTAGTTTTCTTTAAAATCTTCGTATCTTTTTCTGGTTCTTTGTTTTCTATGTTCAACCAATCTATGTTTTTTGAAAAAACAATAGAGTTACTGTAGTTCACACTTGCAAAAAAAAGTAAAGGAGTTATTAATTTGGGTTTTAGCTTTAAACTATTATAACTTTCAATTCGTGCATCGATACTACAATTATAATATATCAAATCGAAGCTCATTTCAATTCCTAAAAGCACACAGAAGCAATAGTTTAGCTCTCCTTGTTTTTGAACCCATATTTCATCTTTTACACTATTTATCTTTGTCTCAAAATTTGGTCACACCTTATTGCGGTTTTTTCTATTCTAGTTCTTCAGGTTTCCAATTTGATCATCTAAACCTTGTTCTTAGCAATTTATTCTTTCTTATTCCTGTGATTTCTTGGCTTCCAAGGTGGTCCGCCAAATGGATCCGCAACATTTCGTATTAAAGCATTTCTTGCTAAAAATATTTTATTTATCTTCACATATGTATGATTTGAGTTTTTGATTCAAAAGGATATGTCCTTTGATTTGTTTCTGCTTTCTTAACTCACAAATCACAAGAAAGAAAGAAATTTAATCCTTCAAGTCTTGCGTTTCCTTTAAATTTAGTTGTCAATGTTTTCATCATAGGATTTCATTACGTAGTTTTCTTTAAAATCTTCGTATCTGTTTGTGGTTCTTTGTTTTCTGTGTTCTACCAATCTTTGTTTTTTGAAAAAACAATAGAGTTACTTTAGTTCGCACTTGCAAAAAAAAGTAATGGAGTTATTGATTTGGGTTTTAGCTTTAAACTATTATAACTTTCAATTCGTGCATCGATACTACAATTATAATATATCAAATCGAAGCTCATTTCAATTCCTAAAAGCACACAGAAGCAATAGTTTAGCTCTCCTTGTTTTTGAACCAATATTTCATCTTTTAAACTACTAATCTTTGTCTCAAAATTTGGTCGCACCTTATTGCGGTTTTTTCTGTTCTAGTTCTTCAGGTTTCCAATTTGATCATCTAAACCAAGATCTTAGCAATTTATTCTTTCTTATTCCTGTGATTTCTTGGCTTCCAAGGTGTTTCTCCAAATGGATCCGCATCATTTCGTATTAAAGCATTGCTTGCTAAAAATATTTTATTTATCTTCACATATGTATGATTTGAGTTTTTGATTGAAAAGAATTTGTCCTTTGATTGGTTTCTGCTTTCTTAACTCACAAATCACAAGAAAGAAAGAAATTTAATCCTTCAAGTCTTGCGTTTCCTTTAAATTTAGTTGTCAATGTTTTCATCAAAGGATTTCATTACATAGTTTTCTTTAAAATCTTCGTATCTTTTTGTTATTCTTTTTTTCTGTGTTCAACCAATCTTTGTTCTTGAAAAAAAGAATAGAGTTACTGTTGTTCGCACGTTAAAAAAAAGGAAGGAAGTTATTAATTGGGGTTCCGCATCATTTCGTATTAAAGACTTGCTTGCTGAAAAGAGTTTATTAATTTTCATATATGTATTTTTTGAATTTTAGATTGAAAGACATTTATCCTTCGATTGTTTTTTGCTTTCTTAACTCACAAATCACAAGTAAAAACAAATTTTGTCCTTCAAGTCTTGTATTTTCTTTAAATTTTGTTGTCATTTTTTTGTCATTGTATTTCATTAAGTAGTTTTCTTTAAAATCTCTGAATCTTTTTCTTGTTCATAGTTTTCTGTATTCAACCTATCTTTGTTCTTGAAAAAAACAATAGAGTTACTGTAGTTCACACTTTATAAAAAAGAAAAGAAGTTATTAATAGGGGTTGTAACTTTAAACTGTTATAACCTTAATTCGTGCATCGAACGACTATTATAATATATCAAATCGAAGCTCATATCGATTCCTAAAAACACACAGAAGCAATAGTTCAGTTCTCCTTGTTTTTGAACCCATATTTCATCTTTTACACTACTTATCTTTGTCTCAAAGTTTGGTCGCACCTTATTGCGGTATTTTCTGTTCTAGTTCTTCAGGCTTCGAATTTGATCATCTAAACCATGTTCTTAGCAATTTATTCTTTCTTATTCCTGTGATTTCTTGGCTTCTAAGGTGGTCCGCCAAATGGATCCGCATCATTTCTGATTAAAGCATTGCATGCTAAAAATAATTTATTTATCTTCACATATGTATGATTTGAGTTTTTCATTGAAAAGAATTTGTCCTTTGATTGGTTCTGCTTTCTTAACTCACAAATCACAAGAAAGAAAGAAATTTAATCCTTCTAGTCTTGCGTTTCCTTTAAATTTAGTGGTCAATGTTTTCATCATAGGATTTCATTGCCAAGTTTTCTTTAAATCTTCGTATCTGTTTGTGGTTCTTCGTTTTCTGTGTTCAACCAATCTTTGTTTTTTGAAAAAATAATAGAGTTACTCTAGTTTGCACTTGCAAAAAATAGTAAAGGAGTTATTAATTTGGGTTTTAGCTTTAAACTATTATAACTTTCAATTCGTGCATCGATACTACAATTATAATATATCAAATCGAAGCTCATTTCAATTCCTAAAAGCACACAGAAGCAATAGTTTAGTTCTCCTTGTTTTTGAACCCATATTTCATCTTTTACACTACTTATCTTTGTCTCAAAGTTTGGTCGCACCTTATTGCGGTTTTTTCTGTTCTAGTTCTTCAGGCTTCCAATTTGATCATCTAAACCATGTTCTTAGCAATTTATTCTTTCTTATTCCTGTGATTTCTTGGCTTCCAAGGTGGTCCGCCAAATGGATCCGCATCATTTCGTATTAAAGCATTGCTTGCTAAAAATAATTTATTTATCTTCACATATGTATGATTTGATATTTTGATTGAAAAGAATTTGTCCTTTGATTGGCTTCTGCGTTCTTAACTCACAAATCACAAGAAATAAAGAAATTTAATCCCTCAAGTCTTGCATTTCCTTTAAATTTAGTTGTCAATGTTTTAATCATAGGATTTCATTATGTAGTTTTCTTTAAAATCTTCGTATCTGTTTGTGGTTCTTCGTTTTCTATGTTCAACAAATCTATGTTTTTTGAAAAAACAATAGAGTTACTGTAGGTCGCACTTGCAAAAAAAAGTTAGGGAGTTATTAATTTGGGTCTGAGCTTTAAACTATTATAACTTTTAATTACTGCATCGATACTACAATTATAATATATCAAATCGAAGCTCATTTCAATTCCTAAAAGCACACAGAAGCAATAGTTTAGCTCTCCTTGTTTTTGAACCCTATTTCATCTTTTACACTACTTATCTTTGTCTCAAAGTTTGGTCGCACCTTATTGCGGTATTTTCTGTTCTAGTTCTTCAGGCTTCGAATTTGATCATCTAAACCATGTTCTTAGCAATTTATTCTTTCTTATTCCTGTGATTTCTTGGCTTCCAAGGTGGTCCGCCAAATGGATCCGCATCATTTCGTATTAAAGCATTGCTTGCTAAAAATAATTTATTTATCTTCACATATGTATGATTTGAGTTTTTGATTGAAAATAATTTGTCCTTTGATTGTTTTCTACTTTCTTAACTCACAAATCACAAGAAAGAAAGAAATTTAATCCTTCAAGTATTGCGTTTCCATTAAATTTTGTTGTCAAGGTTTTCATCAAAGGATTTCATTACGTAGTTTCTTTTAAAATCTTCGTATCTGTTTCTCGTTCGTTGTTTTCTGTATTCAACCAATCTTTGTTTTTTGAAAAAACAATAGAGTTACTGTTGTTCGCACGTTAAACAAAAGGAAGGAAGTTATTAATTGGGGTTCCGCATCATTGCGTATTAAAGCCTTGCTTGCTGAAAAGAGTTTATTTATCTTCAAATATGTATTTTTTGAATTTTAGATTGAAAAACATTTATCCTATGACGGGTTTTTGCTTTCTATACTTACAAATCACAAGAAAGTAAGAAATTTCGTCCATCAAGTTTTGTGTTTTTTTCAAACTTTGTTGTCATTTTTTTGTCATTGTATTTCATTAAGTAGTTTTCTTTAAAATCTCTGAATCTTTTTCTTGTTCGTAGTTTTCTGTATTCAACCTATCTTTGTTCTTGAAAAAAACAATAGAGTTACTGTAGTTCACACTTTATAAAAAAGAAAAGAAGTTATTAATAGGGGTTGTAACTTTAAACTATTATAACCTTTATATAAATCTACCTTTTTAGAATCACGGCTATTTTTATTATTTTTTAGGTATTTTCGCTTTAAAAAGTAACTTAAAGACTCAAAGAAAAATACTGGAGGTAATACATCACAAATATATTCATAAAATAACTGAGGAAAAGACTACAAATATGATAAAATGGATCAAAAGGGTCAAAAATATCAAAAACGGTGAAATTGTGCACGCAGCCGCCCAGCCACGCTGGCCAACACGCGCGCATCGCCCGCACAACGCCCAGTCCACGTGTTACCCTGCTCTATTCCGCGTGCGCCGTATGCCCATATGCATGTGCCCACACCCATCTACTTCCAGTCTGTGTGCGCCTACGACCATCCGCACCCAAACCGTGCGCGCCTATGCCCCAATCCGTATGGACCGCCGTGCCCCCACACTACCATGACGTCATCATTCACTACTTCATGTTTCCTCCATTTTTAATCATTTTTCCAACCAATTTTTCTTCCTCTCCTCACCTATAAATACTCCCATTCTCTTCACCTCAAAAACATCTTCTTCTCTCTTTCTTTCTCTCCATTTTTTAGTTTTTAGCTTTTTTTAGCTTTTCTTAGTTTTAATGTTCTTCTCTTTTTAAGAAGAAGTAATTATGTTTTCGTAATTTATTTGATTTTTGATTCAATAAATAGAAATGCAAATTTCGTTTGGAGGTTTTCCAGCAACAAGAATAACATCAAAGTACTATAAGGATTTTATTTTCTTTACAGTTATTTTTTATGTTTTATTCTTATATGTTATATTTAATTTGTCTGTGATTAAATTTAACTTTGTTGGCTATTTGTAAACATGATATAATAATAAATTTTTATGCTTGCGAAATATTAAATAGGTAAAAATCTCTAAAATGAATTGATTTTGTTTTTATTCAAGATTTTATATTAAGAATGATTAGAGAAATATATTATTTTTCATTACAAACTTAAATCTAAAAATTAGATTTTAAGGTTTAGTTATCCGGTCTGATTTAGAGTAGTGCTCTTTTTTTGTTGGTACAATCGCCCGGTAGTTAAAGTGAAGCTTTATTTCAAAAGTTTTTATAAGAATTATTATATGAAAATGTATTGACAACATGTTTTTAGTAGTAGTTTTAAAACTTGAAAGTTAGTACTCGGATAATTAAATTCTTAGGTTTAATTTGGACACCTTCAATAAAGTTTAAACTGTCTAACCCCACCAAAGGTGGCATTTAAATGGTTCATTTTCAATCTCTTAGAAAAAGGAATTAATTTAATTAACCAAATTAGTTATCAACCCCACCCATAGGTGTTAATTGATTTGTTTAGTTAACAAAGAATATCTAAACCCACCAAAGGTGGTATTCATATAAAAAAGAGAGAATCAATAAATATCAATTTATATCTTTAATAACCTAAATAATATGAGCAAGCATAATTAACTTAGTTTTCATATCCATAAATACTCCATTATTATAAAAGATTAAATTTACATAAATGTTTATTGAATCTGTATCTATGTTTATTTTTATGTTATTAAATTAAAAACACAACCCCAAATATCTTGACATGATGTTTAGGATTTAATTTCATTTTTACAAGTTTGAATAATAAATTAAAAAACACATATATTCCTTCCTTAGATCAACCTTGGGAGTATACTTATCATTTTCTATGAAATGATTCGTGCACTTGCGAGAGTTTTATAAATATAAAACCAAAGTATTGGCAGGATCGGCAATGCCAGTTTTGCTCATCACTTACCAATGTCTTAAAGTTTTATCGCACCTTTTATCGGCAATGCCAGTTTGATCATCTTAAACACGTTCTTAACAATTGAATCGTTCCTATTCCGTTCAGTTCTCGATTCCTAAGTTTTTCATCTAAATGGTCCGCATCATTTGATGTTAGAGCCATGGTTGTTGAAAATAGGTTATCGATCTTTATATATCTATTTTTTGAATTTTAGATTTCAAAATGATAAAAAATTTCATATGATTGTTTTCTGCATTCTTGTTTGTTTTCTGCGTTCTTGAGTAACAAATCAAAAAAAAATTCATCATTCAATTATTGTGTTTTCTTTCAATTTTATTGTCGTTGTTTTTTACTTTAGTTCTATTCTCCATGTTTTTGAGCCCCAATTCCATCGTTTACACTACTTACAGATATCTTAATGTTGGGTATCACCTTTTTGAGATGTTTTCGGTCCTTATTCTTTAGGTTTTTAATCTGATCATCTTCAACAAGTTCTTAGCAATTGAATCATTTCTATTCATTGAGTTCATGGGTTCCTAGGTTGTTCACCAAAAGGGTCTGGTTATTTATCTTCATCTATCTATTTTTTGAATTTTAGATTTAGAAAAATAAAATTCATCCTTTGATTGTTTTTAGCATTCTTGATTGTTTTCTACATTCTTGAGTCATAAATCACAAAGAAAAAAGAAATTTCGCCCTTTAAGTCTTGCATTTTCTTTCAATATTGTTGTCATCGTTTTCAACTTTAGATTTCGTTTCGTAGTTTTCTTTAAATTCTTTGTATCTTTTTCTTGTTATTTTTTCCTATGTTTAATCTATCTTTATTAAAAAAATAGAGATGCTTCAGTTCACAGTTTCAAAATAAAGAATGCCAAATTGGGGGTACAACTTTAAACGGTTATAACTTTTAATTTGTGCATATAAACGAGTATTATAATATATCAAATCGAAGCTCCTTTTAATTCCTAAAACTACAATTTTCCATAACTTCCATTCTCCGTGTTTTTGAGCCCAAATTCCATCGTTTACACTACTTACCGATGTCTTAATGTTTTGTCGAACCTTTTTGAGTTGTTTTTGGTGGTTGTTCTTTAGGGTTCTAATATGATCATATTTAGCACGTTCTTAGCAATTGAATCATTCCTATTCATTTGAGTTTGTGGGTTCCTAGGTTGTTCACCAAAAGGGTCCTCATCATTTGGTATCAAAGCCTTGGTTGGTGAAAATAGGATATCTATCTTCATCTATCTACTTTTTGACTTTTAGATTTCAAAAAACAATCATCCTTTAATTGTTTTTAGCTGTCTAGATTTTTTCTGCATTCTTGAGTCATAAATCACAAAAAAAAATTCCCTTTAAGTCTTGTGTTTTCTTTCCATGTTGTTGTCATCGTTTTCAACTTTAGATTACATTTTGTAGTTCTTTTTAAATTCTTTGTATCTTTTTCTAGTTATTTTTTTCTACATTTATTATATCTTTGTTAAAAAATAAATAGATGTAGTAGTGATAAGTGATTAAAAAACACTAAAATTATCATGATTTAATTTACTTTAATTGATTGAATAGATTTAAATTTGTATGATTTTATCATATTTTTATATAAATTTATTTTTTCGGAATCACAAGTATTGTTTATTGTTTTTCAGGTTTTTAGTTTAAAAATAACTTAAAGACTTGAAGAAAAAGATACTCAAATATAATGAGAAAATAAATGAGCAAAAGTCAAAAAGATGGTACATTGGACAAAATGGGTCAAAAAGGCAACTGTCTAGTCGTGTTGAGAAACGCACGTACCGCACCACACAACGCCGATCATCTACCTACGCATCTTTGCCCATCTACGCACATCGCCCGAACAAAGTCGAACTCATGGGCCCATCTGCACCCACCCGCACGTGCCAGTACATGCATGTTCCATGCCACGTGCATGCCTACACACTCCTCACCATTTCCTGTGCACAGCCGTGCATACCAGCCGCCCGTTTGCTGAGATTTTTACACCCCACACACATGCCAACCTGTCCAAATTCAAATTTTGAAACATTTTCCCCCCTTTTTACCTTTTCCTCATCTATAAAAGGAGCCTCTTCCCCCATTCCAAAACAAAAACTTTTCTGAACACTTTCTCTCTCTAAAAATTTTTCATTTTTTTGTTTTTGTTTTTGTTTTAGTTTTAAAGTTCTTCTCTTTTGTGAAGAACTAACTATGTTTTCATAGATTTTTAGTTTTTTTTATTCAATAAGCAGATATGCAAATCCGTTTGGAGGATTTTCAGTAATAGAATTAATATCAAACTATTATAAGGATTCTTTTAAGGTATTATTTTAATTGATTTTATAGTTATTATTTTATTTTTTATTCTTATATGTTATATTTAATTTGTCTGTGATTAAATTTAACATGGTTAGCTATTTGTAAATATGATATAATTATAATGTTGTTATGCTTGCAAAATATTAAATAGGTAAAACATTTCAATAAAATAAATTGATTTTGTTTTTATTCGAGATTTTATATTGAGGATGAGGATGTTAGAGATAAATACATTATTTTTTATTACAAACTTAAATCTGAAAATTAGATCTTGAGGTTTAATTATCTGGTCTAATTGTTGGTACAATCGCCTGGTTGTTAGAGTGAAACTCTATTTCAAAAGTTTTTTTTATAAGAATTATTATTCGAAAATTTATTGACGACATATTTTCAATAATGGTTTTAAAACTTGAAAGTTAGTATTGGACATCTTGAGTAAAGTCTAATTATTTGACCCTGCCTAAAGTTATCGTTAGATGGTATGCTATATTCTTAGAAATAAATCTAAAATTTAATATTTAATGAATTAATAGGCCTCACCTAAGGATATTAGTTAGTTAATATTAAACAAAAGAATTTGGGCCCCACCTAAGGACACTTTTAATACCAAAAAGAGAAAATCAATAAATATCAATTTATATATTTAATAACCTAAATAATATGAGCAAGCATAATTAACTTAATTATTATATCCTTAAATACTCCACTTTTATAAATGATAAAATTTGCATTATTATTTATTGAATCTATATTTATGTTTATTTTTATTTTTATAAGGAAACAAACAAACCAAAATATCGTGACAGTATGTTTAGGATTTAATTTTGTTTTTAAGATTTTGAATAATAAATTAAAAAACACATATATTCCTTCCTTACATCGACCTTAGGAGTATACTTATCATTTTCTATAAATTGATTCATGCACTTTCCAGAGTTTTAAAAATTATAAAACAAAAAGAGTAATTCGCAAGATCAGTATTTGCATTGTCGAACTTGTGACTCATCATCATGCAGTTCACAATTTCAAAAAAAGAATGACAAATAAGGGTTGCAACTTTAAATGGTTATAATTCTTGCATAGAATCGACTATTATAATATATGAAATTGAAGTCCTTTCAATTCCCAAAAACACAATGTTCTATTAGTTCTGTTTTCTGCATTTTTGAGCCCAAATTCCATCATTCACACTACTTACCGACATCTTAAAGTTTTGTCGCACATTTTTAAGTTGTTTTCAGTTCTTGTTTTTTTGGGTTCTAATCTGATCATCTTCAACACATTCTTAGCAATTGAATCATTCCTATTCTTTTTAGTTCGTGGTTTCATAGGTTGTTCGCCTAAAGGGTTCGCATCATTTGGTATCAGAGCCTTGGTTACTGAAAATAGGTTTTCTATCCTAATCTTTTTTTTTTTTTGAATTTAAGATTTAGAAAAAAAAAATTCATCCTTTGATTGTTTTCTGCGTTCTTGAGTCATAAATAAATAAATAAAAAGAAATTGTTCCCTTTAAGTCTTTTGTTTTCAATGTTGTTGTCATAGTTTTCAACTTTATATTTTGTTTTGTAGTTTTCTTTAAATTCTTTGTATCTTTATCTTGTTTTTTTTTTTGTGTTCAATCGATATTTGTTAAAAAATAAATAGATGTTGCAATTCATAGTTTTGAAAAAAGAATGACAAATTGGGGTTGCAACTTTAAATGGTTATAACTTTTAATTCGTGCATATAAATGACTATTATAATATATCAAATCGCAGCTCCTTTAAATTCCTAAAAATACAATGCTCCATTAGTTCTATTCTCCGCATTTTTGAGCCCAAATTCTTTCATTTACACTACTTAGCAACATCATAAAGTTTTGTCGCACCTTTTTGAGTTGTTTTTCATTGTTGTTCTTTAGGGTTCTAATCTGATCATCTTCAACACATTATTAGGAATTGAATCGTTCCTATTCTTTTTAGTTCGTGGGTTCATAGGGTTTTTGCCTAAAAGGTCCACATCATTTGGTATCAGAGCCTTGGTTGTTGAAAATAGGTTATCTATCTTCATCTATCTATTTTTTGAATTTTACATTTCAAAAAAAAATTAGTTCTATGATTGTTTTATGTGTTCTTGATTGTTTTCTGCGTTCTTGAGTAACAAATCACAAAAAAAAAAGAAATTTTGTCGTCCAATTCTTGCGTTTCTTTCAATTTTGTTGTCATTGCTTTTCTTAGTTAATTTCTCTTAGTTTTAGAGTTCTTCCCTTTTTAGGGAAGAACTAGTTATGTTTTTGTAAAATTTTAGCTTTTTGATTCAATAAATGGGAGTGCAAATTCCGCTTGGAGTTTTTCGAGCAACAGGAATAGCGTCGAAGTTTTGTAAGGATTTTATTTTCTTTACAGTTATTTTTATGCTTTATTCTTACATGTTATATTTAATTTGTCTGTGGTTAAATTTAATTGTGCTGGCTGTTTAGTAAACATGATGTAATAATGACGTTGTTATGCTTGCGAAATATTAAATAGGTAAAAATCTCTAAAATGAATTGATTTTATTTTTATTCATGATTTTATATTAAGAATGTTAGAGAGAAATATATTATTTTTCATTACAAACTTAAACCTGAAAATTAGATTTTAAGGTTTAGTTATCGATTCGATTTAGAGTAGTGCTCTTTTTTTTGGTGGTCGAATCGCCCGGTAGTTAGAGTGAAGCTCTATTTCAAAAGTTTTTATAAGAATTATTATCTGAAAATGTATTGACGACATGTTTTCGATAGTGATTTTAAAACTTGAAAGTTAGTACTCGGATAACTAAATTCTTAGGTTTAATTTGGACACCTTGAATAAAGTTTAAACTGTCTAACCCCACCAAAGGTGGCATTTAAATGGTTCATTTTCAATCTCTTAGAAAAATGACTTAATTTAATTAACCAAATTAGTTATCAACCCCACCCATAGGTGTTAATTGATTTGTTTAGTTAACAAAGAATATCTAACCCCACCAAAGGTGGTATTCATACAAAAAAGGGAGAATCAATAAATATCAATTCATATATTTTATAACCTAAATAATACGAGCAAGCATAATTAACTTAGTTACTATATCCATAAATACTCCACTATTTATAAAAGATAAAATTTGAATGAATGTTTATTGAATCTATGTTTATTTTTATGTTATTAGATTAAAAACACAAAACCCAAAAATATCGTGACAGGATGTTTAGGATTTAATTTCGTTTTTAAAAGTTTGAATAATAAATTAAAAACCACATACATTCCTTCCTTAGATCGACCTTGGGAGTATACTTATCATTTTCTACGAAATGATTCGTGCACTTGCGAGAGTTTTATAAATATAAAACCAAAGTATTGGCGAGGATCAGCGATCTTAGTTTTCGTTTATCAAAGTATTTGGCGATCACGATTCGCTCATCAAGTTTTTGGCGTAGTTCTTAAATGGAAGGAATAGCATTTTTAATTTATTTATCAAAATTTTAAAAATATTTTTTTGCTGTAAATAATTGTGATTTTTTTTTTGTAAAAAAATAAAAAAGAAATAAAACATTTAATCATATTTCAAATTTCATAAGAAATAATAAAAAAAAATTAAAAAAAAAATTTTAAAAATTTAAAAAATTTAAACAATTTTAAAAATTTAAAAAAATTAAAAAAAATTAAAAAAAAATTAAAAAAAATTAAAAAAAATTAAAAATTAAAAATGAAATTGTAGCGTGAATAGTACAATAATTTAGAAATTTGAAATTTGAAGTAAAAATTTTTTAACGTTAATAATAAAATAATTTAGAAATTTAAAATTTGAATTAAAATAAAAAAAAATTTTACCGTTCATGAATAGTAAAAAAAAATTAAAAAAAATATTTCAATAATTTTAAGTTAAAAAATAAAACAAATAAATAAATAAAGAAAAAATAAAGAAAAATAATAAAAAATAATAAAAAATAAAAAAAATAATAAAAATAAAAAAATAATAAAAAAAAAAAAATAATAAAAATAAAAATAAAAAAAAAATTAAAATAAATAAAAATAAATAAAAAATAAATAAAAATAAATAAAAAATAAAAAATAAAAAATAAAAAATAAAAAATAACCAAAATTTTAATTTTAATTTTTTAAGTTTAATTTTTTTATCATATTTTTTTTTTTTTTTTTTTTTTATTTTTTTTTTTTCTTTTACGTTTTTCAATTTTTTTTTATTTTATTATTTTTTTTATTTTTCTTTCTTTAGCTATTTTTTTTTCTTCTTGATTTTTATTTAACTTACTTAACTTAGTTTTTTTTTACTAACTTAATTAACTTAGATTTTTTTAACTTAACTTAATTAACTTAGATTTTTTTAATTCACTTAACTTAATTAACCTTTTCTTTAAACTTAATTAACTTAGATTTTCATTAACTTAAATTTTTATTTAATTTAACTTAATAACATGAAAAGTAAAGATCTAAGGGAGTTCTGTCTAGGAGACTAGTTCTTGGAAGCCTTTGTGCCACTAGTCTTTCTTGGGAACGTTGTTCTGTCTAGGAGGATGGTTTTTAAGGAGCCTTTGCACCACCATTCTTTCCTGGGAGTACTCTTGGTTAATACTGATTATGTTATTTTTTTTCTTAAAAACAAAAAAAAAAAAAATTCGGAAACTACCTCCAAAATTTTAAAGTTTTAATTATAATCTAAGGAGTTAGTTGCTTTGTTTAATCTAGGTACAATTGTGTTTTTATGCCTTAATTATTTGATTTGTACCTACTTGTGGCTTATCTAAAACTCAAAGTATGCCCCTTGTTTTAAGCAGAGAAAGAAATTTGAAAATCAATAGGGCATGGTGAAAAAGTATAGGTAGACAACCTTGTCTTACCTGTAGGTTTGATTGACTCAATGATGAGGGGACATTGAGTTTACTTAAAATGCAATCCCAGTTACGTCTTGCTAAGACGTTAAACTACTTGGATGGGAGGCAACCCATCATTTTAGGTAATTTTCTTTTATTTCTTTTATTTACTTAATTTTATTGTTTATTTCATTTTAATTACATGTGAATAATTTTTAAATTGTTAAAACTAAAAATATTTGTTGAGATGTTAGAAGTTCACAGCGATCTGTCTATATACACTTTAATGATGAATATGATGGATGCACCTGCATTTTCCATTACTACTTGCACATTCTCAGGAAATAGGTAATATTTCTTCTCTATTTTCTTTATCTTTAATTTACAGTTGTTACATTGAGGACAATGTAAGTTTTAGGTTGGGGGTGGTGAAAAGTTACCATGCTTAATTAAAAAAAAAGTTTTAACAATTTAAAAATAAAAAAATATATATTTAAAAAAATAAAAAAAATATACTTTTTCATTTTTTGTGTGTTTGGTTTTATTTCTATTTTGTGTGATTTAGTAATTTTTGAAAAAAAAAACTCTCACAAAAATTTATCATTTCTTTAAATCAAATTTAAGTAAATAGTTAAGTCTTTTGTACTGTTAGATTAATTTTTGAAAACATATCATGAAATATTTTGTAATTATTTTTGATAGTTAGTTAGTTTTTGTCATAATTAGTATTTCTTGATAAGATTTAGAAATTATATTAAACCCAAAATCGGTGTTTATGAATTTTTTTTAGTGGAGACTACCTTTGTGAGATATAATTTGAGCCTAATTTCCTTTATTCAGAGTGAAATATATATTTTTTCTACTCCAAACACATTTCTTATTTCTTCAAATTTTTAGATGATCTCTATAGGTATTAGTATTGAATGTATGGATTTTTTTTCTCATCTTAATAGAGTATCATATATTTTTGATTATTATTTTTGCTTAGATTAAATGATTTGAGTAGAAATTGATAGTATATGCTTATATCTCGTTCATGCATGACTGCTACAAAAAAAAAGAAGACATATATAGGGTTACCTAAACCAAGATCAAACAGAAAAGCCACAAAATTAACCACTCACCAAAAAAAAATGTACAATCTGTACATGGGTTGACTCTCTAAAATACATATATTGAGAAATATCTTCAGAAAAAAATAGAGAGATAAAGAATATATAGTATAATCTACATACTATAACCCACATTGCCTACAAAGTTGTGAGTAAAAGTTAATTACAAAAGAAAGATATAGGAAATAATTCCCTAAAAAGTCATTGCACTCTCTTCATTTGTAAAAGGCATATATCTTGAAATTCTTTCTTAATGATTTTGATTTATGCATGAAAATAATTTTTATATATGATATCTTTATAATTTATACATTTGATTCCTTTCATGAGATCAATGTTAAAATAACACTTTGAGCCTTTATTCTTTATACATATGCGAACATATTAGTTCATTTCTATACATCAACTCTTTCGCATATAAATTAGTATGAGTGTTTGAACCCATAGGATTCAGTGTTTCGAGAGTATTGACTTGTGAGGAATAGAGTCGAAGCGAATTCTAATTCATGACGTTGAAATTGGGTGAAATTAAATTGATACATTTTTGACATGAAATATGAAAATGATTTTCGACTAATTATTATAATAAATCATGATTGTTTAAAGAGATTAAAATACCTTATGCTTGAGATTTTAATTATGATCTTAAAGGAGATTAAAAAGTATGAGACATTTTTGTGAGATGTTGTTAATTTGTGATTTTGTTGTAAATTTAATTTTTAATTTGTTTGTTTTTATTGTTTCTTTTGATTTTTACATTTAGTTCAATGTTTGTGGGTATCATTACTGAAAACCCTCACGAGACTCAAACTCGTCCCCTAGGGCAACCTAGGGGTTTAACGGCTTGTTGCATAGGCTAAATGCAACCGTGTCAATCCACGGAAGTGATTTAGGATAGTTTAATTTTTAGTTTTTTTCGCTTCTCTTGCTAAAGGACTAGCAAGAAGCTGGTTAGGGGTTATGATGAGTGCTCAAAAAGCACTAAAATTACCATGATTTTATGCACATTAATTGATTAAAAATATATATATTTATATGTTTTATCATATATTTATATAAATTTGTCTTTTTCGGAATCACGGGTATTTTTATTGTTTTTCAGGTATTTTGGCTTAAAAACGCAACTTAAAAAAAGAGGAATACTAGAAGCAATACATCACAAATATATTAATAAATAAATGGGGAAAGGTCAACAAATAAGGAAAAATTGGACAAAATGGGTCAAAAAAGACAAAAATGTCAGAAAGGAGAAAATCGCGCCGCCGCGCCCCAGCGCCCAACTCCGCCCCAAGATTTTATATTAAGAATGTTAGAGAGAAATATATTATTTTTCATTACAAACTTAAATCTGAAAATTAGATTTTAAGGTTTAGTTATCCAGTCTGATTTAGAGTAGTGCTCTTTTATTTGTTGGTACAATCGCTTGGTAGTTAGAGTGAAGCTCTATTTCAAAAGTTTTTATAAGAATTATTATCTGAAAATGTATTGACAACATGTTTTCAGTAGTAGTTTTAAAACTTGAAAGTTAGTACTCGGATAATTAAATTCTTAGGTTTAATTTGGACACCTTGAATAAAGTTTAAAATGTCTAACCCCACCAAAGGTGGCATTTAAATGGTTCATTTTCAATCTCTTAGAAAAAGGAATTAATTTAATTAACCAAATTAGTTATCAACCCCACCCATAGGTGTTAATTGATTTGTTTAGTTAACAAAGAATATCTAACCCCACCAAAGGTGGTATTCATAAAAAAAAGAGAGAATCAATAAAATATCAATTTATATCTTTAATAGCCTAGATAATATGAGCAAGCATAATTAATTTAGTTATTATATCCATAAATACTCCACTAATTTAAATGATAAAATTTGCATGAATATTTATTGAATCTGTATTTATATTTATTTTTTTTATTTATTGAATTTGTATCTATGTTTATTCTTTTTAGATTATATTTAATTAATCTGTATATATGTTTATTTTAATGTTATTAGATTAGGAACACAAAAACCAAAATATCGTGACAGGATGTTTAGGATTTAATTTCGTTTTTAAAAAGTTTGAATAATAAATTAAAAACCACATACATTCCTTCCTTAGATCGACCTTGGGAGTATACTTATCATTTTCTACGAAATGATTCGTGCACTTGCGAGAGTTTTACAAATATTAAAACCAAAGTATTTGCGAGAATTGGCCATGCCGGTTTTCGTTCATCAAGTTTTTGGCGCCGTTGCCGGTGAAGGAATAGCGTTTTTAATTTATTTATCAAAATTTTAAAAATATTTTTGTGTTGTAAATAATTGTGAATTTTTTTGTTTTTTTTGTAAAAAAAAATAAAAAAAATAAAAATATAAAATTTTTTTTTAAAAAAAAAAATAAAAAAATAAAAAAATAAAAAAATAAAAAATAAAAAAATAAAAAAATAAAAAAATAAAAAATTTTTTATAGCATAAATAGTAAAATAATTTAGAAATTCGAAAGTTGAAGTAAAAAGAAAAAAAAAATTTAAATTTTTTAAAAAAATAAAAATTTAAGTTAATAAGAAATAAGATAGCGTGAATAGTAAAATAAAATTACCGTTCGTAAAAAAAAAAAATTAAAAAAAAAAAAACAAAAAGGCATGAAAAGTAAAAATTTAAGGGAGTTAAATGCAGGAGATTAGTTCTTTGAAGCCTTTGTGCCACTTAGTCTTTCACAGGGAACGCGTTGTTACGGCTGGGAGAATGGTTTTTAAGGAGCCATTGCACCACCATTCTTTCCTGGGAACACTCTTGGTTAATACTGATTATGTTATTTAAAAAAAAAAAGAATGGGTAAAAAAAATTAAATTTAAAAAAAAAAATAATAATAATAAAAAAATGCAACTAGTTTTATCTAGTGTTTTGTATTAAATGCCATGGAAATTTTCTAATTTCTTTATTTTTGTTGACAGGAGTTTTAAATTTACGTTTAAAAATAGTCTATGCGTGGTAGGAGATCCTTAGGAAACCCCCTAACACCATATGTAAATAATATTCATAAATTTAAACAAGTGTCAACAACACTGGATCCTACCCATCAACCTGATTTTGAGCCAAACATAGAACGTCTTAATCCTTTACTAGAACCAAAAGAAATGGAGGAAAACCAACATGTTAGGGAAACCACGATGAAGGGGTTTGCTAGACCTAGGTGATTGGCACCAAGAATCGCCGCTATCCGATTGGGAGAAGGCTGCTCGGAATTATGACCTTAAAAATATTCATTTTTCTATGCTTCCTTCCTACATGGGCTACCTAATGAAGATTCTCTTTCCTTTATGAGAGATTTCTATGCTACGGTCCAACCATTCCCCCGGGGTATTCTAAAGGAGGATCAGCTTAGAATGAGATGTTTTCCGTACACCTTAAAGGATAAGGCTAAAGCTTGGTTGATGTCGCTTCCCAGTGTTCTCTCGATGACATGGGGTCAAATTTACAATAAATTCATGGGAAAATTCTATTCCCATCAAAAAACATCAGCCGAGAGGAAAGATTGCTACTTTCTCTCGATGGAAGGAGAACCATTCCATGAAGCTTGGGATAGGTTCAAAATGTTTCTCACTCAATGTCCCCATCATAGCTTTCCCTACGGTTGCAGAACCAATTCTTTTACGATGGACTTACACAACAATGTCGGTTCATTGTCGACAACGCTGCGGGAGGAGCAATAGGAGAAAAGATCGCATCGAAACGTATAATCTCTTTGAGATGTTGGGTGCTAATTCATGAGAAAAGCTCCCGAGTGAGAAAAGTGGTGTTCATGAAATCGACTCAGTAATGAAGTTCAACAACAACTTGTTCAACTGACTAAGCAAGTTGCCGCTTCTCGCTACACAAACCAATTCCAATAAAGAACAATATGGTTTGTACAAAGAACATGGGACAAAGATGCGAAGCTTTGTCCATATCAAGGAGATACAACTGACCTCGAGCAGTTAATGTGTTGGGAGCATATCAACAAAGACCAAGGTTTGATCCCAATTCAAATACCTATAATCCTGGGTGGAGAAGTCATCCAAATTTCTCTTGGAGGCAAAATAACCCTCCTTTCCTCAAAGCTCAAACCAGGCAAAGCCAAGAATTCCACCCACCTATTCCACGAAGCATTCCAAATAAACCAACCTGGAGGACAACTTGAATTCTTTTATTCAAGTTTGTAGGACAATCAATCTAAAACCAATCAACGGTTGAACTCTGTGGAAGCTTCTATCAAAAAGGTGGAAGTTCAAGTTGAACAGTTAGTTGAACATTTGCAAAAAGGCAAAGTCTAAATTGAAACATAAATGAATTCAATGAAGAGGAGACATTGAGTTTTTCATTCTGCAATCTCCAAGCAACGTCTTACTAGAAGACGATAAATTTTAGTCCTACATGGGAGGTCACCCATTATTGTATTTTCCTTTGTTTTAGTTTGCGTGTAATAAAAAAAAAATTCAAATAAAATAAATTCGTTTGTTTCAAAAATTGTGTCCCTTCGTTTAAATTAAAATTAAAAAAAAAAATTAGGTTCCTTGCATTTTTTTTAGAGATATCTACTATTGTTTTTAAGAGCAAAATGTTGATTCACAATAGGAGGAGGATCATTTTCAACTACAAACAACCATGGGAGATACTGAAGATAGGCGGAAAAAGATGAAAGATTATACAATGCCAATCATTGGCAATGTAACTTCCGGCATCCAATTACAAGAGGCTGCAAGGAATTATGAATTGAAAAAGATTCATTATTCTTTGTTGCCTTCCTTTTACGGTATCCCTAATGAAGACCCTTTGCATTTCATTCGAGAATTCTATGCTATTATCCAAACCTTTCCACTACATGCAATTAATGAAGATCAACTTAGGATGAGGTGTTTTCCTTACACTCTCAAAGATAAAGCTTGGTCATGGTTCATTACTCTACAGTCAGGTTCTCTTAAAACTTGGGAGGCAGTCTATGAAATTTTTATGGGTAGGTTCTATTCCCATCAAAAGATCATTGATCTAAGAACAAAGATAGCAACATTTTCTCAAATGAATGAAGAGCCCTTTCATGAAGCTTGGGAACGATTCAAACTCCTTTTCATTCAATGTCAAAATCATAGCTTTCCACTACACCTACAAAACCAACTCTTTTAAGATGGATTGACACTACTGAGTCAATACATGGTTGATAATCTTCTTTGGAGAGTCTTTGTAGGAGAAAAGACCGCAGAGGAAACCTATAATCTCTATGAGCTACTGGGTTCTAATTCCCAACAAAGAGGTGGTAGAAGGAAAGCAAAGGTCAATGAAGTCGGCTTTGACAATGAGATAACCTTGCAAATTGCTGAATTGACTAAACAAGTGAAATTCCTCACGTCTCACCAAATTTCAAATCAAGAGGTATGTGGAGTGTGTTGTTCAATTGGGCATGGTACTCATAATTGTTCAAATACTTGTGATTCTAGTGTCAATGCCATAGAGGAAGTCCAATATTTTCAAAAGTATCATCCAAACACCTATAATCACCCAACCTACAACCACCCTTACCCACCAAGCCAATCTTTTAAACCAACCTTAGAAGATAGCTTGAATGCTTTTATTCAAGTTAGTCGTGACAACCAACTGATGACTAATCAAAGGTTGAATACCATGGAGGCTTCGGTTAAAAGAATTGAATATAAAGTTGGGCAACTGGCTGAACAAATGCAAAAGAAAGAACCAGGAAAGTTGCCCAGTCAACCAGAACAAGCAAAAGATGTTAGAACCCTTCGAAGTGGTAAGGTAGTCAATACCAGTGTACCTGAAATCTCTAACAAAGAAGGCGACATTCTAATATCGCAAAAAGGAGAAACAAGTGTTAAACTTCACAAGCTTTCTGAAAAACTCATTGGGGAGTCATCTGACACTCCCAAAATTCAAAAGACAACAGAACCACACCAGATGCAAGTACCTTTTCCCCACCGGTTGAAAGAATCCAAACAAGATAAGCAATTCAATGATCTTTTTAATATGCTCTCTAAAGTAAATATCAATTTACCATTATTAGAAGTGATCATGAATGTGCCCTCATATGCCAAGTTTTTCAAAGAGTTGAACACTAAGAAAAGGAGGTATGAACTGAATGAACGAGTAGTAGTATCAGAAATTTCTAACAGATGTAAAGACAAACTACCCCTAAGTTGAAAGACCCTGGAAGTTTTATTATAAACATAACTATGGGGGATAGGAAGGTTGCTAAAGCAATGCTTGATTTAGGTGCTAGTATAAATTTGATGCCCTACTACGTATTCTCACAAATTTCAATCTAGGGGATTTAAAACCCACAACTATGTCCCCGCAACTTGCAGATAGATCTCTTAAATATCCGGAGGAATAGTTGAGGATGTTTTGGTACAGTAGACAAACCGATAATACCTGTTGACTTTGTGGTTCTGGATATGCAAGAAAATCCGGCATTGGACAGAGAGCATACAATATTGCTTGGTAGACCATTTATGGCAACTACTAAAACTATTATTGATGTCCAAGATGGAAATTTGACAATGACAGTCTTAGGAGAGACTGTTCATTTCAAAGTTTTTAATTCTTCACCTTTCCCTTCTATTTCTGCCATCGATGAAATATTCGAAGTTGATCCTTTGGATAATCTTGTCCAAAACACCTTTTTCCAAACCAGAATAGAAGACAAGCTTGAAACCGTTCTTACACTTGAAAAGGTTGAAGAAGATTTAGATGAAGAAATTAAGGGGTACCTTGAACAACTAGACAATAATGAAGTGATGACAAAATCTAGTGCACTTTTAAATCTACCCAGTTCTTCATCTATTAAAGAGGCCAATCCACCTGAACTTGAAGTCAAAGACTTACCTGAGCACTTAAAATATGTGTTTTTGGGAGAAGGAGAAACATATCCAGTGATAATTTCTTCAACCTTGACCAAACCACAAGAAAAGGAACTCATCAAAGTGCTTAAACAGTTTAAGAAATCTATAGGTTGGAGTATAGGGGATATAAGAGGCATTAGTCCAACAATGTGTATGCACAAGATCAACTTGGAGGATGGTGCTAAACCTGTACGAGAGGCCCAAAGAAGACTAAACCCAAACATGCAAGAGGTAGTTAAAAAGGAAATCCTTAAATTATTAGGAGAAGGGATTATCTATCCTATTGCGGATAGTAAGTGGGTTAGTCCAGTGCATGTGGTACCAAAGAAATCTGGGATAACAGTTGTTAAAAATGATAAAAGTGAATTAGTGCCCACTAGAATAATCCTTTGGATGGAGAATGTGTATAGATTTTAGGAAACTAAATTTATATACGAAAAAGGATCACTTTTCTCTTCCATTCATTGATCAAATGTTGGAAAGATTAGTCAAGTACCTAATTTTCTTGTTTTTGGATGGACTGTCTGGATATTATCAAGTACCCATAGCACCGTAAGATCGAGAAAAGACCACATTTACATGTCCTTTTGGGACATTTGCTTTTCGCATGAGAATGCCATTTGGGTTATGCAATGCCCCGCCACTTTCCGAGAGATGCATGATATCTATTTTCTCGGACATGGTGGAGAAATTCATTGAAATTTTCATGGACGATTTCTCTGTCTTTGGGAACTCATTTGATGATTGCTTACATAAATTGACTTTGGTTTTAGAAAGATGCATTGAATGCAATCTAACCCTTAGTTGGGAGAAAAGTCATTTTATGGTTCAACAAGGGATAGTTTTAGGACATATAATTTCAAACAAGGGTATTGAAGTTGATAAGGCAAAAGTTGAATTGATATCCAAACTACCTCCCCCTACATCTGTGAACGGGATAAGAAGCTTCTTGGGACATGCAGGATTTTACAGACGATTTATTAAAGATTTCTCTAAAATAAGTCGTCCTTTATGTAACTTATTATCCAAAGATGCTGAATTTGACTTCAACAATGATTGCCTTATTTCCTTTAATACCTTGAAAGAGAAACTAACATCTACCCCTGTTATAATGGCACCAAACTGGTCTTTACCTTTTGAGATAATGTGTGATGCTTCTGATTATGCAATAGGAGCAGTCTTGGGACAAAGAGTGGATAAGTGTTTACATGTCATCTACTATGCTAGCAAAACACTCAATGATGCCCAAATGAATTACACCACCACTGAAAAGGAATTCTTGGCTATAGTATTCTCTTTAGACAAATTTCGGTCTTATTTAGTAGGATCTAAAGTGATTGTACATTACTGATCATGCTTTGCTTTAAGATACCTATTAAGTAAACTGAATGCCAAGCCAAGATTAATCAGGTGGGTCTTACTCTTACAAGAATTTGACCTAGAAATCAAGGATAAGAAAGGCAGTGAAAACTTAGTAGCTGACCATTTGTCTAGGTTGATTTCTGACTTCAATTCTCTTAAAGATGAGAGTAATGATGATATAGTTGAAACCTTTCCAGATGAGCAGTTATTTTTCATAGGTCCGAACCCATGGTATGCTGATATTGTAAACTATCTTGCCACTGGTGTTTTGCGACCTAACACTTCATATCAGGACAAGAAAAGGTTTTTTAAAACTATTAAGGACTATTTCTGGGATGACCCTTATTTATACAAGATTGGTCAAGATCAAGTCATCCGGAGATGTGTACCAGAAGAAGAACATAAGAGCATTCTGACTTTTTGTCATGAACTTCATTGTGGGGGTCATTTTGGAGGTGAAAAGACAACCCGTAAGATATTACAGTCTGGATTCTTTTGGCCCACTCTTTTTAAAGATGCTCATATGTTTTGTGCACAATGTGATAGATGTCAAAGAACAGGAAACATAAGCAAAAGAGATGAAATGCCTTTGACATCTAATTTAGTTGTTGAACTCTTTGATGTATGGGGGATTGACTTCATGGGTCCTTTTCCCCATCTAATGGTTTTCAATACATTTTGGTTCTTTGTGGATTATGTGTCCAAGTGGGTAGAAGCTATCCCCACCAAAACCAATGATGCTAATGTTGTTGTGAAATTCTTGAAAGATTTCATATTCAAGAGGTTCTAACGCCTAGAGCTATAATAAGTGATGGAGGTAGCCATTTTTGTAACAAACTCTTTGATGGAATACTAAACAAGTACAACATCACACATAAAGTAGCTACTCCATATCATCCTCAAACTTAGGTTTAGTGGAAGTGAGCAATAGGCAAATTAAGGGAATCTTTGGAACGACCGTGCGTCCGTCAAGGAAGGATTGGGCATTTAAGCTAAATGATGCCTTATGGGCATACCGCACCGCTTACAAAACACCTATTGGGATGAGCCACTACCAGGTTAATCTTTGGGAAAGCGTGCCACCTTCAGTTGAACTTGAACACAAAGCTTATTGGGCAATTAAAGAGTTAAACATGGATTTAGATAAAGCGGTGAAAAACGATTACTCGGCTTCATGAGTTGGAAGAAATTAGGAATGAAGCCTATGAGAATGCCAAATTATACAAGGAGCGTACTAAGCGCTATCATAACAAGAGGCTAGTTCCTAAGACTCTTCACCTGGAATGAAAGTTCTTTTATTTAACTCTCGTTTGAGATTGTTTCGGAAAGTGAGATCAAGATGGGATGGACCATTCAAAATAGTTCAAGTATTTGAACATGGAGTAGTGGAACAATTGGACTCCAAGACACAAAAAACGCGTTCAAAGTCAATGGCCATCGTGTCAAGCCTTATTTAGAAGAACCAAACAACATTCTTTGAAATGGATTGCATTTGGCTGAGTAACCCTTAGCACCAAAAAGATACGTCTTGCTAAGACGTTAAACTAAGCGCTGGATGGGAGGCAACCCATCATTTTAGGTAAAAAACAAAAACAAACAATAAAAAAAAAGTAAAAAAAAAAAACAACAAAAAAAAATATATAAAAAAAAATATATAAAAAAAATAAATAAATAAAAATATATAATAAAAAAAATTTTGTTTGTTATTTGTTTTATTTACTTAATTTTATTGTTTATTTCATTTTAATTACATGTGAATAATTGTTAAATTGTTAAAACTAAAAATATTTGTTGAGATGTTAGAAGTTTACAGCGATCTGTCTGTATACACTTTAATGATGAATATGATGGATGCACCTGCATTTTCCATTACTACTTGCACATTCTCAGGAAATAGGTAATCTTTCTTCTCTTCTCTCTTTATCTTTAATTTACAGTTGTTACATTGAGGACAATGTAAGTTCTAGGTTGGGGGTGGTGAAAAGTTACCATGCTTAATTAAAAAAATAAAAAAAATGTACTTTTTCATTTTTTGTGTGTTTGGTTTTATTTCTATTTTGTGTGATTTAGTAATTTTTGGAATAAAAAAAAAAAAAGTTTCACAAAAATTTATCATTTCTTTAAATCAAATTTAAGTAAATAGTTAAGTCTTTTGTACTGTTAGATTAATTTTTGAAAACATATCATGAAATATTTTGTAATTATTTTTGATAATTAGTTAGTTTTTGTCATAATTAGTATTTCTTGATAAGATGTAGAAATTATATTAAACCCAAAATCGGTGTTTATGAGTTTTTTTTTAGTGGAGACTACCTTTGTGAGATATAATTTGAGCCTAATTGCCTTTATTCAGAGTGAAATATATATTTTTTCTACTCCAAACACATTTCTTATTTCTTCAAATTTTTAGATGATCTCTATAGGTATTAGCATTGAATGTATGAATTTTTTTCATCTTAATAGGGTATCATATATTTTTGATTATTATTTTTGCTTAGATTAAATGATTTGAGTAGAAGTTGATAGTATATGCTTATATCTCATTTATGCATGACTACTACAAAAACAAAAAGACATATCTGGGGTTACCTAAACCAAGATCAAACAGAAAAGCCACAAAATTAACCACTCACCAAAATCCAAAAAAATGTACAAACCGTACATGGGTTGACTCTCTAAAAAAATACACATATTGAAAAATATCTACAGTAAAAAAGAGAGATAAAAATAGTATCATCTACATACTATAACCCGCATTGCTTACAAAGTTGTGAGTAAAGGCTAATTACAAAAGAAAGATATAAGAAGTAATTCCCTAAAAAGTCATTGCAATTTCTTCATTTGTAAAAGGCATATATCTTGAAATTCTTTCTTAATGAGTTTGATTTACGCATGAAAATAATTTTTATATATGATATCTTTATAATTTATACATTTGATTCCTTTCATGAGATCAATGTTAAAATAACACTTTGAGCCTTTATTCTTTATACATATGCGAACATATTAGTTCATTTCTATACATCAACTCTTTCGCATATAAATTAGTATGAGTGTTTGAACCCATAGGATTCGGTGTTTTGAGAGTATTGACTTGTGAGGAATAGAGTCGGCGAATCGATTCATGACACTGAAATTGGGTGAAATTAAATTGATACATTTTTTGATATGAAATATGAAAATGATTTTCGACTAATTATTATAATAAATCATGATTGTTTAAAGAGATTAAGATAACTTATGCTTGAGATTTTAATTATGATCTTAAAGGAGATTAAATAGTATGAGACATTTTTGTGAAATGTTGTTAATTTGTGATTTTGTTGTAAATTTAATTTTTAAGTTGTTTGTTTTTATTGTTTCTTTTGTTTTTACATTTAGTACAATGTTTGTGGGTATCATTACTGAAAACCCTCACGAGACTCAAACTCGTCCACTAGGGCAACCTAGGGGTTAAAAGGCTTGTTGCATAAGCTAAATGCAACCGTGTCAATCCACGGAAGTGATTTAGGATAGTTTAATTTTTAGTTTTTATCGCTTCTCTTGCTAAGGGACTAGCAAGAAGCTGGTTGGGGGTTGTGATGAGTGCTCAAAAAGCACTAAAATAACCATGATTTTATGCACATTAATTGATTAAAAATATATATATTTATATGTTTTATCATATATTTATATAAATTTGTCTTTTTCGGAATCACGGGTATTTTTATTGTTTTTCGTGAATTTTGGCCTAAAAACGCAATATAAAGACTCAAAGAAGAATACTTGAAGCAATACATCACAAATAAATTAATAAATAAGTGGAAAAAGGTCAACAAACATGGAAAAATTGGACAAAATGGGTCGAAAAGGTCAAAAATGTCAAAAGATGGAAAATCGCTACCAGAATTTCAAATTGGCAGAGTCAGCGCTACGTTGATACCTTCGCGCGCCGCAGCGCAAGACGGGCACCGTTCACGCCATATGAAGGCCGCAATAGCGCAGCGCCAACGCGTTTTTGACCCATTTTTCACGTGCGGCCCCATGACGTCATGCCGACGTCATTGATGACCTCAGCAGGTCCATTACACGTTTTTAATTTTTTAATATTTTTTTTAACATTTTTTTACTCATTTTTTCTCTCCATCCTCACCTATAAATACCCCCCTTCCATTCACTTCAAAGAACACCTCAAAACCTCACTTTTCTCTTCTTTCTTTCTCTCATTTCTTAGTTTTTGAGTTTTCTTTAGTTTCTTTCTTAGTTTCTAAGCTTTTCTTAGTTTTTCTCTTAGTTTTTAGTTCAATTGTCTTAGGTTTAGAGTTCTTCTCTTTTTGAGAGGAACTTGTAATGTTTTTGTAATAATTTAGATTTTTGATTCAATAAATGGAAGTGCAAATTCCGCTTGGAGGTTTTCTAGCAACGGGAATAGCGTCGAAGTTCTGTAAGGATTTTATTTTCTTTGCAGTTATTTTTATGCTTTATTCTTACATGTTATATTTAATTTGTCTGTGATTAAATTTAACTGTGCTAGCTGTTTATAATCATGATATAATAATAACGTTGTTATGCTTGCGAAATATTAAATAGGTGAAAATTTCTAAAATGAATTGATTTTATTTTTATTCAAGATTTTATATTAAGGATGTTAGAGAGAAATATATTATTTTTCATTACAAACTTAAATCTGAAGATTAGACTTTAAGGTTTAGTTATCCGGTCTAATTTAGAGTAGTGCTCTTTTATTTGTTGGTACAATCGCCTGGTAGTTAGAGTGAAGCTCTATTTCAAAAGTTTTTATAAGAATTATTATGTGAAAATGTATTGACAACATGTTTTCAATAGTGGTTTTAAAACTTGAAAGTTAGTACTCGGATAACTAAATTCTTAGGTTTAATTTGGACACCTTGAATAAAGTTTAAACTGTCTAACCCCACCAAAGGTGGCATTTAAATGGTTCATTTTCAATCTCTTAGAAAAAGGAATTAATTTAATTAACCAAATTAGTTATCAACCCCACCCATAGGTGTTAATTGATTTGTTTAGTTAACAAAGAATATCTAACCCCACCAAAGGTGGTATTCATACAAAAAGAGAGAATCAATAAAATATCAATTTATATCTTTAATAGCCTAGATAATACGAGCAAGCATAATTAATTTAGTTATTATATCCATAAATACTCCACTAATTTAAATGATAAAATTTGCATGAATATTTATTGAATCTGTATTTATATTTATTTTTTTTATTTATTGAATTTGTATCTATGTTTATTCTTTTTAGATTATATTTAATTAATCTGTATATATGTTTATTTTAATGTTATTAGATTAGGAACACAAAAACCAAAATATCGTGACAGGATGTTTAGGATTTAATTTCGTTTTTAAAAGTTTGAATAATAAATTAAAAACCACATACATTCCTTCCTTAGATCGACCTTGGGAGTATACTTATCATTTTCTACGAAATGATTCGTGCACTTGCGAGAGTTTTACAAATATTAAAACCAAAGTATTTGCGAGAATTGGCGATGCCGGTTTTCGTTCATCAATTTCGTTTTTAAAAATTTGAATAATAAACTAAAAACCACATACATTCCTTCCTTAGATAGACCTTGGGAGTATACTTATCATTTTCTACGAAATGATTCGTGCACTTGCGAGAGTTTTATAATATAAAACCAAAGTATTGGCAGGAATCGGCGATACCGACTCTGCTCATCATAACCTAAGAAGAAAATCATCGATCCACGAGACCATCTAACTATCCATTATGAAAAATAATTATCGAGTTGCAAGTCTAGGACTCAAACTACCACCTAGGTAATGCCCCAAGTAACCTACTTATAAGCCACTGCTTTCATCTAGTCTCTAAAAGAGAGGAATTTGGATCTAGACCAATGTTCTAATAAACTCGAATCCTACAAGTTAATTGAACCCACACCGTTATCACTTGAAAAGTTAGCACATAAAAACAAGTGCAAGTATGTGTCCTAGAGTAGATTCAATAATGAACAACCCTAACTAGTTAATTTAAATAATATATTAGATAAAATGAAAACAACTAACAACTCTAAAATAATCAATTAAAAGCATAATAACACAATTATTATTACAGGTTTGTTAATCCATTAAACACAATCACAAATATTTGATAAATTAACTTAATGAAAAAGACTATTTGAAAAACTTTAGCAAAACAAGAGAGAGAATAAAAGATTAAGAGAATAAGCACAATTAAACTCTTGTGTAGTCAGTTTCAAATATGTGCTTAGGTTTGAATTTATAGAATATTTTTAACCATATTAGAATAAAGTGAAATTACCATATTGTCCATAAAATCAATTAAAACACTTTTAAGAAAGAAAGAAAATAACATAAAAATCCTATCCAATTTATATTAGAAATACATTTTAAAATCATATAACTGATTATTCAATCGATCTAACCAAGTACTCGATTGATTAAGTATATTGGTCGATCGATCGAATGTAATCTCGATCAATGCAGTCAATATTTAATTAATTATTCAAGAAGTGGATCAATCTAATGATTTAACTTGATCGATCTAGATCAAGTAAATCTCTCGATTGATCTAGTTATGTGTTAAAATCAATTTATTCATGTAATATTACTCGATTGATCCTATCACTATTCGATCGATCGAGTAGCCAATTTTTACATTGTTCTTATGTGTCTAATATGCAATCTAACAAGTACGAAAACAAAAATATACTTGATATATGATTGTTAAGGCTCGGTAGTTTCTTCGGCTTGAAAAAAATCCTTCTAAGACACGCCAAGAAACTAAGATTATAATTATAAGTTTTCTTCACAAATACCTTGAAAACTAATAGAAACCTAACATATATATATATACGAGTATGATTCATTTAATTTTAAAAAGTATGTTATTAAAAATAAGTTGATAAGATATACATATATAAATTATGATATTATTTGAATTTTTTATAATAATATAAAATATAAGTAGATTATAATTGAAGATAAATAAGTAGCTAACACTAATCTTAATTCAATTTTAACATGATTTATCTAATGGTAAATACGACTCATCTTACCCATTTCAAGTCAGAACTTTCAAATATATCAATTATTATCGTTTGATTTTAAAAATTTATCTTAAATTTTTTTCTATTTTAATAATTTTTTTATAATTAATAATATTATTATTAAATATCTAATATATATATATATATATATATATATATTAGATTAAGTTATATTGAAAATTTTCTTATTTATTTGTACGAATAGATAAACAATAATCTTAATATTTCATTAAAATATAAAAAATTATAAGTTAAATATACTTGGTAATTATTTTTATTATATGATATTACGTTATGAAAATAATAATAAAATTAATATACATATATAAAAATAAAAATTTATTATTGGATAAAGTATTTTTCCTCTATTATTATATAAAAAATATTATTAATGTATAATAGCTTTTAATTCAAAAGTATGTGTATTTTTCTGTAAGTTTGAAAACTTTTTAGAAAATGAAATTATTTTTGATTAATTCATATATATATATATAGGTATAATCGTAAAATTATTAACTAACCTAATTAATACAATTAAATAAATTATACATTACAAAAAACAAATTCTTTGGGTACAATCGATAACAAGTTGTCGACCAAAAAACAAAATGTTATCGAAGTAAAAACGGTGAGCACACATAACTAACCGTCTAAATAAAAACAAGTGAATCAAATTTACAGTCTAAATAAAACAGATATGAAAAGCCATAAAGGTTACTTTGTTCGGGTCTCATGTGTTTAGTCACTTTCTTTATAAAAAATATGATTTTTTAAGTCATGGTCTCGTTAAATATTAAACAATCAAATGCATATTTATGTTTCCATCGGTATACATTTAATAAAATAATTTTTAATTAGAAAAAAATTACACCAATTGTAAGAAATAATTTTATTTCCTAAAACTTCAACAAGAATTTTATTTTCTAATATCAAACATATCATAATTTAACATTTTGTTATCTGGGTTAATAAATGCAAAAATCATATATGCAATCAAAATTTTGTTTAGTTTTATTAGATAGAATTGTTTAAGTTAAAAAATTTTAGTTTAAAAATTAATTAATTATATATATGCTTGTTACAAAATATAAATATGCATTTATCATATATATTATTCTATTATATTTAATAAAAAAAATTTAATTTCGTAATTGTACGATACTTTTTCAAAAAATAATTACTTTTTTAATATATACAAACAAACAAAAAGAATTAAAAAAATATTTAAAAAAGAATAAAAATAACACCTTTAAAACTTGTAATCATAAAAATATCACTCATTATATCTAATTTATACATTTTTACTATTAAAAATATTAAAAATAATTTAACACATCATTTATGTTTAAATCAAATTTTCTCATTTAATATTTAACACCATCCAATTAAATTCTATTTCTTCAAATTAAATTACAATAATTTAAATTCATTTAATATTGAACGTTGTTCAATTAAATAATATTATTTAAATGTTATTTTTTCTATTATAACCTAAGAAGAGAACGTCCGAACAGCCAAGAAAACAGATAGGATGAGTTAACCAAATATTTATCACTAGCTAGTAAAGGAATGCTACGATGTCGGTGCTTCGATCACGGATGCATACAGCCAAAACCGAAGACCAATATATATTCATTAGACCTCAAAATTTCTACTATAAAATAGGCAAGTATCAAAATTTACAGCGTATCAAGAAATTGGTGTAATAAAAAAAATAAGAAAAATAATATATTTGCCATTGAAACAAAATTATATGCTTCACTTACTGATTAATTTTCTCTTGACCAATCCATAATTAATAACCAAAGGAGAAGAAATATATAACAGTTATTAAATAAATAAATAAAAGACAACTAAAAAATTTATATATAGAGCTTTAAAGCTATTTGTATATTGTAGTAATGCTAGATTTGGAATGAAATTCGTAGTTATCTTGATAAGTCTTGAGAACTTCAGTACTCTGTTCACTTTAGAAAAAACTTCCAAACATCTCTATCTGTCATCTCCTTGACTAAGTGAGCTCCAAAACTGGCCTCTTCATCTACAAGGCTTTTCAGATGCCGTGCTCCACCATTGAAGCCAACATAATTCTTCTTTATGGCCAAGTAGGCAACTCCATAGGGAGGCCTCAAACACTGAGTATCCAAGGAAAAGAAGGATTTAAAAAGTTCAGTAAAATAACGAATGAAACAAGGAAGCAAATGAGAAAGCACAAAGGAATTCCAAAACAATGAAAATGGGCCAGAAAGCAATACCTTTTTTACCAGAGCATAATGTTTTTTTAAAGAGGTTAATGAGCATGGCATGTCTGTCATCAGAATAATATCATAACCACCATCACCTTGATCTGTCTCATTAGCCCTCTCCCATGCCCGGCTTCCAGACAACTTCCTAGATCTCGATCGCCTTGAGGATGATTCCTGCCCAATGATGCTACTACCATCTTGGCTACTACATCCATCCATAAAATCCTCCTCAGAGAAGCTAAGGCTCATTCCTGTTGTCACTTCAACCCCATCAGTTCTCACAACAGAGAGGACTGTGGGGAGCTCTTCCCAGTCACCAGCATAAAAGTGTACTGAAGGAGCTAAAGGTTGTCTCGATGGAGTCAATGGGCCCTCTGGCTGCCGACTCTGTCTGTCTCGAGCTTGTTCAAGATTAGCAAGGACATTTGGAATTGTTGTGCATCTTATAGTTTCTGCACTCGTGTCTTGAAAATGAGCCACAGATGCTCCCTACAAAATAATAACGTTTAATTGCATAACATAATCCCTTGGAGTTCCATTTTTAAACCCCCTTCACGCACTGCGCATATTCTTTTTCCTATAACTTAAAAAAAAATGTTTACGGCATACTTAAAAATGCAGCGCACAGAAGTTATTTTTTTTTATGACGCTAAAAAAGCACATGTCTTTTTAGGTGGTAAAAGTAAAACTAGTTGAATAATTGAATCATAAAATCAGAAGGTAACAATAATAAATTAGACAATTAGCACATGACTAATGAAACTAAGTTCCTATTGTCTTCTTTTTTATTGAGTTATGAAGCTTAACACAACACAAACAAGACACTAAAAATAAAAACAACACAAACAAGACACTAAAAATAAAAACAACACGATAAACGAAATAAAAATCTATTTTTTTCAAACATCAACATAAACAATAAACCAACACTATCAATGATAAGCATGATAATTTGACACAATAACCTAACATGAAAACGTTAACTGACACAATTTGCTACCCCTACATCCAATGCATGTATATTTTCTCTTATTTTGTTCTAAAATAAGTCCCAAAACTAGGACAAACAGTCATACCACTAGTTCTCTAATACTTCCCTGGACATGAAACTCTTGACACATAATTGTAAACCAACAATAAATCATCTACTAAATAGTAAATACTAATTGCTGCATAATCAATTACAATATGAGCTACAGAAAGTAGTATGTCTTAATGAAACCCATCAACTTTATTGGAGATTTAAGAAAAAAAAAAGATGTTTTTATGCAATCCTAGATCAGATACATCAAAGATAATTGGAAGAGCATTGTTAAATCTTTATTGAATTCTTTGTAGTTTCCTATAGATTTCCTATAGCTTCGTATCTGTAAGAAATTATGAAGAATTATGAGTGTTTGCGATTTTCGGAGACAAAATATTTATTTGTAAACTAGATTTTAGTTTCATTATCAAGTCCATCAAACTAAGCCCAAGAAACGCTCATGTTTTGAGTTATCGTGATTCAAATATATACTTCATAACTATCACACATAGTGTTATACTCATACATTCATTAACACATTCACAATATAAGAATTACTTATTGTGCTATAGTTTACGTTGATCGTTTGATAGACTAATAGATTCGATCGATCGAGTAGTTAGATCGATCCAGCTTCTATTCGTGTTTGTTTCTGATATTACTTGATCGATCGGACTTCAATTGACTTCTATCGAGACCCTCTTTAGTAAAATTCTCAACGCTTCTCGTTCGATCAATCGATGGACTCGATCAATCGAGCGAGCAATAATTGAGACTTACGAATCCTTCTTTAAATTGACCTCTATGTGATTTTACAAAATACCCTTATTTTAATTAAGTGCTTTAAAATCCTAATAAGGATATTTTAATCTTTTTAATTGAAATCTTGGTTTAGCAATCCAAATCCTATAAATATATAAACCTTGACTCACTTTAAGACTACACAGATTATACAATTTTTGTGAGCCATTGTCGTCTTCTCCTTGTTTCTTCACTCTGCATCTGTTCTAATGAAATTGATTCTAGGTATTTTTAATTGCTATTTGATTTCTAAATCACTATCTAGAAATCCTAATTTCTTAATTGTTGATTGTGTTTTGAACTAGGGTTAGGATTTGTTTCTTTTTGAAATTCATTTAGAACACACACTAACACTAGTGTTTTCAGTGTTAATCTTTTGTAGGTTGTTAAACATGTCTAATTGGTGAGAAGTTAATTGAAATGTTGTTCTAAAAAATTGTGAAAACAAAACAAATACATGTAAGTTAGGTACATTGAGACAATATCTCAAGGAAAATAGCATAAGACTAAGTTTTTACTTAATCATTTGAATTTTATAGTGAAAATTTAGGTGGTCCGATTGATAAGCATGGGTGTGGCCTAAGTTATTTTCACCTAAAAATATCATGTATTTTTTTTAATTTCTATACTTCACTATTTACACTCAAATGCTTGTCTACCACTTTATTTAGGTTACGAAATTATAAATTGATAAATTTTAAAATAAGCTATTCACTTCCTTCTAAGGTTATTTGGTCTTATTGTGAACTTTCAATATCAGTAATGAATAATATAAGTTGTGTGTAGGGTATATCACTCATTCATACCTTAAGGCAAGCAAAGATCCCTGGAAGTCCATAGGTACAACCCAGCTGTAAACATAAAGTCAACACCAATAAGTTCCAAATAACCTTCTAAAATTTTAGAAATAGGAAAAACAAGTTGCAATTTGTGGCATTAATGTAGAAGCAGAAAGCCAAGAGTAAAATATAAGCCATAAACATAGCATGAGTTCTCAATGTAATAAAGCCGAAGAAAAGCATTTTTATGAAACTGGAAAGAAGATAAAGGGAAACCTTTATCTTAAAAACGGTTTCAGATGTGATACTTTCCATAGGAGAAATAAAACAATTAGAGGTAACTGATTCAATGGATTCAATGGTTCAAATGAAAGGAGCCATTTGCAAAGTTGTCAAATAAACTTCACTCTGGATATCAGTATGCACTTTTCCAAAGACGCTGTCAATTAGGAAAGATTGCCCCGGGTTTGTAATGATTATTAAACCTTCTATTTCAGTAAGGAACCTATAGAGCTTCTTGGTGTTAGTGTTGGGCAGAATCCTTTATGGATCTACATACTCCTGCCCATTTCAAAATGCGTCAAGCACTCATTTGTGCTTATTTCACAAACAAACAATATATGCATCAAGCACCCAACAAATTGAGCCCAGCATGATTACAGATATGTACAGCAGGTAAACTCAATCTATCTCCATATTGCATGCACGACAACAAATTCATATAACCCTATTTAAAATTCATACAACGAATATTTTTCCAAGAAACAAGTCTAAAACAACAGTCATAAGCTTGATCTTTGACTCAATTAAACTTGAAAATCATGGAAAAATAGACCACATAAAGCTACACAAAGCCAAAACTTTCCTCAAGAAGCTCACACTGCTTGTTTTGCTAAATGCAAACTTGAGCCCAGCTTGAGCTTCTACCATGAACATGGGCCTCCAACTAGACCTAATTTAGTTGGTCAGCTTGTCTTCACCCTAACAAGAAAATGATTGTACTTCCTATCTGTATCTAGTAAATCATAAATATATGTACCTAAAAAAACTTACGAAACAAACTGGGAAGATGATAATGCTTAGTTAGTCGTGAAAGAGTATGCAATGAAGTAATTATTTTCAATGGAGTTACCTCAAGTACCCTTTTTCCCCTAAAGCTCAGCTGCCCATCTCGAATTTCATGCTTAAGAACATTAACAAGATCAATAGAGCTGTCCCAAGCTTTGAGATACCCTGCAATAACCAGATTATATTCCAGCTTTATATCCAATATTTTGATGACCAGACAACCTCCATAAACAGCATCCACAAAATGAAATGCAAAATCGGATTAACAAACTTCGGGTGAAACACCAGCCATGTACCTACCATCTGATTTGGAGGATATCATTTCTAAACCATTGAACCCAATGATATCAGCAACACTAACCCTTCCCTGAAAGAGGTGAGAAAGATGTTAATTAATAAGGAGAAAAAGAAAACATCTTGAGATGACATTTATTGCAGCCAAACTAATTAAAAAGGTCTCAATGATGCTATCTAAATTGAACCAATCCAAGGTTTTTGCACTTGAATCATTCTGGTACATAAAGTAGTCAGTTGTACACATATGATGCAGATACATTTATATGAAAAAATTACACAGCTCCATGCAGCAGAATGTTCTTAAAAGGCACATATGATGCAGATACATTTATATGAAAAAATTACACAGCTCCATGCAGCAGAATGTTCTTAAAAGGCGGAGCTACCTTGAATACATTCAGTCCTAGTGAATCTACATTCTCCCCAGCATACTTGTACGGGTGAATTGTCTGCACGTTATGAAAGGAAGGTTCAATGAATTAAACAAAGCAACCTATTTCCCCTTCATCAACATAATTACTAAATTGGAATTGGCCGTAATAAAGAATACTTCAGAAGAAAAGTTAAGAACTAATGTCAGAAGTGGTTGATGTCACACCTTCGAAGGTAGAATCTCAACTGCAGGTGAAGGGAGATGTGCATCTCTTTCAGTGATGGGGGTCAAGTCGTGGCTTCCCTTGTCACAGGGTGTTAAGCCAGGCAAACACTGTGCAAGCAATGATGGAGCACGCATTGTATCTGAATTGTAGAAAATTGTTTACAAGACACAACCTGCAAAGATAGAACAACAAATAAGAGCACTTAATCTTCAAATGGAGAGATCTGAGGTCAGAATAACATAACTTTCTGAAAGGTTGATTCAAACAGACTCCATTTTGAAGAGCAGATAATGTGATAGAAAATAGAACCAATGATTGAAAAAACAAAGCATGGAAAAATAGAAACAGGAATATGTATAGGGCGCTAAGACATCATTATCATCAAAATAAATGAAAATGCAGGCAAGCTACATGATCCTATGTTCATTGGCAGTCCACGATGAACATGGCCCAACTCGTGATGTTCAAAGATCAAGACTTTTACAAACATCATATCTCCATGAAGAAAGGAAAAATTAGGATGTATTTTTAATTTCTGTTCTTCAGGAGTGAGAGGGGTATGACAAGATCAGTTGATCACTTAGTTCAGTTACTAAGAAAAAAGGATCAATTAAGACCCAAACTAACAACACCTGCATGTGAAGAAAAAAAAATTCATATAATAACTATCAGAAACATGAAAAAGACATTCAAGCCTGACCACCTTTAATTTTGATGGCATTATGGGCAATGTCATTATACCAAAAAACCATGCATCTCATACATTCAAAAGATACAAAAGTCCTTCAGACTTCAAGTGAAAGATATAGCTCAGGTAATCTAAACAAGAGACGTGTGCGGATATCTTTGAAGACAAATAGAAAAAGGAAAGTTTTCTTCTAACAAACCAGTCAAATTTATAAAACAAAACCAAAGGATAATATAACACTTACACCAAAATCATGTAAAAACTAAAGTAAATCAGATAACGATAAACAAATATAAGGTGAAAATGGAAAAAGAAAATTCTTAAACCCATTAATTATTACAGAAGTTCAAGTAATTCACAAAATTACAATAAGATATAGCCTGTACCCATTATCACGATGCTAAATAGTAATTAAAATATAAAAATAAAATAAAAACCATGAATAAAAATAGTTTTAGTACAGGAAAGATCACGACTATTAAGAAGTCTAATTTCAAGGAAGGAAACTTTAATTTCTTCTTAATCATCCAAAGCATAACCTGTTGAAAAAAGAATTAACACGACCAAACCACAAAGCAGTTCACCCCAAGATTGTATCTCCATTGAATAAAACCTAAAAGCCAGAAATTTTATAATTTATAAATCCAACCAAGATTTTGGGATAAGTAAAGGGCTCGTTTTGTAACGAATTCTAATTTATTTTTCAAAGAAAACAAAAACTGTTTGGTAATGATTAATGAGTTCAGTTTTCTATTTTATAAAACATAAACACAACACAAACAACTCGTTTAGTAATTTAGTTTTTTGTCTTTATTTTTCTATCTAATACTCATATTTTCTTTTTATATTCTAAATTTAACATTTTTATTGGGAACGATGATAGAAAAAAGGTGAGATGATTGTCCTCATTTGAAATAGATTTTAGCATAGGATTTTATATTTAATCAAGAAAATTATAAATTCTTTAAATGGAGTTTTGAAAACTTTTTTTTTTCGAGTTTCAAAATTACAGTCAAAATTGGAACTCACTTAAATGAAAACTAAAGAACTAGTTATAAAAAAAAGGCTAAATTCAAAAGCTTGAATTTTAACATATAAAACAAATCCAAATAGCAAAGTTAAACACCATCTAAGAATTGTCATGTATCAATTCTCTCAAAAACTCAAACTTGTAGGAGATAAACCTAACAATTATTTATATTTTTTAAAATTCAAGTGTGAATTATTTTGTTTACAAAGGCCATCACTTGAACTTTACTTAAGAGTGTGTTTCCTTGCCTTTAGTACTCATCAAACTTAGGAATTTTAATTAATTTTGAGGGTTATCACAAGGATTCGATTCTAAGATCTTGCTGCTCTCATACTATATATAAAAGTGTTAGGTATTAATTCTTTCAAAAGCTAAAGCTTACCTACTAATCATTTATACTCTTCAAAACTCCAAATTACAAACTTCAACAAATTCAGCGGAAAATAGAAAAGAAAATATAAAATGTAAAAGCAAAATTGACAAGTTCCGTATGCATCAACAATCTTAAAATCTATATGTAATAGATGTATAGAAGAATGTGGATCTTTCTTCTAATAACAACTTATAATATGGTATAACAACTGAGGTTATAATTATTAAATTATAAGTGTTTGGTTTACGTTATACATAAACCCAACACTTATGAGAAAGTAATAAATGTGAGAAATAATGTTGGCTCCTCTACCAACAATTTACACTCACTAGAGTTAGTGATTAACAACTTCTAACATAATTGCTTCAAAGAACAAAACCCAGCAGGTTGAATCCCTTAAAGTTCACGAGAAGAAACAGAGAATAAGTATAATAAAATTGACAATTTCCACTAGAAATTGACAAACCCTAATCAAAACCCATATTAAAAATCACTTCAAATAATACCCAGGAAGCAGAACCATGTATAAATCCATCACACGCCTCAGAAATACCCCAGGAAACTTACTAATGGAAATAAGTGGCAAAGAATTCCACACAAGAATCTGAATCTGAAAAAACCCTATCTGGATCGACCCCTTAAGATTGAAAAGAGATCATAGCCCGGTAGTTTAAGAGGAAAGAGGCTCTTTTTTTACTTGATCAAAGTCAACATGTAGAAAGCGACGAAGAAGAGATGAAGGGAACAGAGAATTCAAAATACTCTTTGAACTGTAGTAAAAGTATTTCCCAAAATGCCCATTAAAATTTTAGTATTAATTACAGCTTGCAAAATTTGTGAGAAGAGAATAAAAACTAATATCATAATAATATAATTTTTTTCTTTTATATTTAATGTTAAATATTTTAAAAAAATTACAAAATTATTATATTTAAAACTTTTAATATTATTCATATATATCTTAATTTAAAATATTTTTATTTTTATAAATTTTAAAAATATATTTTTTGATAATTTTGTAAATAATTTTAATTAATTCAATTAAATATATAAGTAAATATGGGTAAAAGATAAAAATATTAATATTTTATATACATATAATTACATAAAAATATAATTTTAATAATAAAATATATAATATTTGTACAATTTGATTAAATTTGATTTTTTTTATTTAAAAATATATGTTAAATAGTTAAACATAAAAATTAATTTTAATATTTTAAATAATATAATATAATAAGAATTAAATTAATATTTAATATTTTAAATTAAATATATTTTTAAATAAATATTAGAAAAATAAAAAAATGTAATTGAATTGTGAAAATATTGGCATCCATGTAGAATCAATAGTTATTAAATGCCGAGTTATTGATAATAGAATGGAGTGTTCGCCCTCTTCCTAACCCACCGACTACCACGTATCTAACAATTTCCTTAATGCACTTGTTTTGATGCGTGTGATAAATGAGGATAACAAAATGCCCCGACCACGTTAATGTGTGTCACATGACAAATGTTTAGAAAATTTAAAAATATAATAAAATATTATTTCATTATTTTCTATGCTGTGGAGTCTCATAATGCTTTAACTTGTGTTACCTCGAACAGGTTATACTACATTTTCATGCCACGTACCGATATAATATCATGTATAGTGAATTCATACAGTAAGGAATGCACAACACTTCAACTATTTCTTTACTATTGCACGTAATATTTCACTAAAATTCTTATTTTCATGCACGTAATATTTCACTAAAATTCTTATTTTCATTCTTTATAGATTGTAAGGGTATAATATCATAGTTTTATAGTAAAATGATAATCAGAGTATTGTTCTGAGAGATTGTTAACTTACTTTTAACAAATATCAAAATTATATTAATCTCAATTTCATCCAAAAAAATCACTAAATTGATATAATTGGAATTTAAAGTAAAATCAATTTAAAAATTATGCACAAAAGAAAACAAAGATGTTCGATAATTAAATCAATAGGAAAAAACTTTCAAAAAATCGATTTCACTTAATCTCTTACTATGTTTTAATTATCTAGCTAATTGAATTTAATTCCATCTATTTGTTAGCAATATCTAAAAAACAACCAAAAACTTCTTTTCATAGTTAATTGGAAACATCGAGTTCATCAATTTACACAAGAGTATGTAATTTAACAAAAGTAAGAAAATATTAAGACCAATGATTTTAATATTATACAGGTTCATACATGTCTTTCGATCTCTATATTTACCTATGTCAAAATATTCCAAATTTATCCTATAATTTTCTCTTTCGATAGTAAACCACATGACTAAAATCATCTAATTAATGACTAGTTAATTAAAAATAATAAACTCTGAGTAAATCAAAAAAACATGAAGAGAAATAATTGAAATTAACATATAAAATCAAACATAATTTGAAATTAAATTAAATTTTTTTCTTAGAATAAAAAAAATTAGTTCATGTTAAAAATTAAATATAACATAAAAAAATTTATCATAATTTTTCTAAGATGAATCGAAAGAAAAATAAACACTCCAAAAATCAACTTTCACATTTCTGGCCAAATTTTTCTTCTATTTTTCTTTGCCTTCACTCGCCTACTTTTGCTTTTTCTCTACGAGGTTTCTACTTTTTCCTTTTGTTTCTATAGTGTGCCTCCTTTCATCCTATATTCTATCTTATATATATATATATAAACCCAACACCATTTCTACCTTTTTTTTGTATTTATAGTTTCTCAACTTCCCTCGATATTTGTATTTTGTTTGTAAATTATATGACCAACTAAGCAGCCTAATCTATCAATATAATATGTTTTAAATATTAATCATGTGTTCTTATTTAGAGTATTATCTTTATTATTAACTCCCCATATCCTTGATTCTAAGTTGTTTAATTACATGCTTTAATTAATATACTTAAGTATTGTTTGAATCTTGGATAATAATATATATATAATTTTACGATTTACTTATGTTAAAATTAGTAAGGTCGTTGCAGATTAGTATGGATCCGGATGAAGGGTTGTAAGTCCTGTTTAAACTTACTGTTGACATTGGGGGCAATAATACCTTATAAGTGTCGGTGGTATATTTGGATGACTAATTCTATTATAAGTTGAGTAGAGTCATAAATATTATATGAAAAGATAAGAACAAGAAATGTATGTTAAATATCTCATATATGATAGATTAGCATATCTTTATGACTTAATTCCATGTTTATAAGTCATGTATCTTGGTACAATAATATTTATAATTAAGAACTTTAATTACTGTTTTAAAGATATTATATTGATGATTAGTTTATTTCCATAGTTTACAAACATTTTATTTTAATGTCTAGTTTAAACTATTCTATTAAGAACTTTAATTAATGTTTTAAAGATATTATATTGATTATTAGTTTATTGCCACAGTTTACAAACATTTTATTTTAATGTCTAGTTTAAACTATTCTCATCTTTTCTTGCATCATCAAAAACATCATCTTCTTCTTTGAAGAACGAAAACATTATGAATAGTGAAGAACTCACTATTAAAAATTTTAAAAAATCAATTGATCACTAGAAGATCCCAAAGATCCACAGAGATCAAATTTATAAAACCAAAATGATTACATCATTAAAACTGAGGAAAAAGATATTGATCTTTCTTCACTTTTTGTACTATTTAATTATTTTCAAAAGCATCATTACAAAAACATTTTAAAAAGAATTTCAAATATGTTCATATCAGATTAGTCCAAATAGGATTAAGGCCTTTAACTAGAGATGGTTTATCATCAACATTCTTAAATGTTCTTAGGGATACTAGACTAGAAGAATTTAAAGAATCGCTATTAGGAATAATTTAAACAAGTCTAGGATTAGGACCTGTATCATTCGATTGTTTTCCTAATTTCTTAGTCTTATTACGTGATCTATTAATACTGGATTCACTCACATTATAAATCCAAATCCATAATTCAAAAGTTAAAAAAAGAGTAATACCATTAATTTTAATTTAGAGGGTTCATTACAAAGTTATGATGTCTTCATGGGATACCAGACACATAAAACATTCAAAAAGGGGAGAAACTACCCTCCTACAAACTGATCTTTCAAAATCAAATATTACAATCGCCAAATCAATTACTTGGAACCAAGTAGTATTTCCAGATATGTGGCTATTAGAAGGTGTAAAACAACCAGACTAACCTAGATGAATCCCAGGAACCCGAACAAAGTACGCAACTTAGGGAAATTACTGAATATAGAGATGATAGTATTGAACTTAGGTTTGATAGAAGCCAGAGTCTAAGATATTCCTCAACAGAGTCAACCTTAGATTCAATCTCATCTTATTCACCATTCAAAACAAAATCTAGAATGTCTACCTAAGATATACCTAGGAAAAATCTCAAAACTGTAGACTATACTACACCAATACCAACACCAGTCTATATGGTAGATCAAAAAGTGGATAGCTCACCACAATCATCTCTACCATCATCACTAACTCCTTCCCAAGCCCCATCTATACTAGCTAGGGAAAATTAGTTAAATGTATTAACTACGGAGGTCCCAATATTAGACAGAAATCCTACGTCTAGACTTAGAAGCTCCTAGTAATAAAAAATACAAAAAAATGGTTTTTTAAAACATATAATGAAAAGGATAGAGCTAAAGCCTTTATCAAACATGCTAGGTATGTTGAGAAACACCAACAAAATGTATTATTTTTCGAATGGTTAAAAATATTTTGGGAGTCCAAAGGTCAACCTTTACCCTTCAAGTGTAAAGGTTGACTTCATATTTATGGGCACCAAAACTCAACCAAGGCAAATAACAAATCGGAGTTATACTTGACTTCATATTTAGAGCTCATTATAGCATTAAAAATACCAGCTTGATTCCAAATAGTTTCATATTTATAGACAAAGGATTAATAAAATGCTACCATGATGTTGTCATAAGGAAAGTAGGCAAGAGAGATAAAATGATGTTTGGGCAAAAAATAGGTCCATAAAACAAAGCATTCCCCTAAATACATGAGCACATAAACATTCATCAAACAAAAAATCCATCAAACAAGGGACTTTAGACACAAGAATAGAGAAATTAAATCATTATAAAAATTACCATTATGTTGTCACATGCTATTCAAGATTATCAGAATCTTCTCCTGATTCTTCTTGTGATGATATAATTTGAACCATATGTTCTGCCCATTCCTATCATAAATCATCAAAAATTTGTTGGTCATAGCTCGTCTTGTTCCAACCAAAGAGCTACATGTATTTAGAAACAAAATAAGAATGTAATTTCACGAATTCACAAAAAATAACTCATATATGTTAAAAACTTTTATGTATATTGGTAAAAGATATTACTACATCATCAATTGGAATTTTGATATTTGTAATGATTTTGCTCATAAACTTCATGACATAATAACACACATGACTCCATTATTTTGTTGTGAACTGATGGGTGATTAATCACAAGACCGACATTGTAAATATCGATATTGCAAAATTTCCCCTTTTATAGTTTTATTATCTGTATAACTCTCGTAAGTGCACAAATCATTTTATAGAAAATGATAAGAATATTCCCAAGGTCGATCTAAGGAAAATATTTATGTGGTTTTTAATTTATTATTCAAAATCTTAAAAACAAAATTAAATCCTAAACATCCTGTCATGATATTTTGGTTTGTTTGTTTCCTAATCTAATAACATAAAAATAAATATAAACATAGATGTAAATTCAAGAAACAATAATATAAATTTTATCATTCATAATAGTGAAGTATTTAATGATATAATAATTAAGTTAATTATGATTGCTCATATTATTTAGGTTATTAAATATATAAATTAATATTTGTTGATTTTCTCTTTTTGGTATGAAAGTGTCCTTATACGGGGACCAAATTTTTTTGTTTAATATTAACTAACTAATATCCTTAGGCAGAGCCTATTAATTAATTAAATATTAAATTTCAACTTTATTTCTAAGAATATAACAAATCATCTAATCACAGCTTTAGGCAGAGTCAAATAATTAGACTTTATTCAAGGTGTCCAAATTAAATCTAAGAATTTAATTTTTCAAGTACTAACTTTCAAGTTTTAAAACTAATACTAAAAATATGTCATCAATACATTTTCGAATAATAGTTCTTATAAAAAAACTTTTGAAATAGAGTTTCACTCTAACTACCGGGCGATTGTAGCAACAAATAAAAGAACATACTCTAAATTTGACCAAATAATTAAACCTTAAAATCTAATTTTCAGATTTAAGTTTATAATGAAAAATAATGTATTTCTCTCTAACATCCTTAATATAAAATTTTGAATAAAAACAAAATCAATTTATTTTATGAAATTTTTTTACCAATTTAATATTTTGCAAACATAACAATGTTATAATTATATCATATTTACAAATAGCCAACCATGTTAAATTTAATCACAGCAAATTAAATATAAAATATAAGAATAAAACATAAAATGATAACTGTAAAGAATCCATTAAAATAATACCTTAACATAATCCATTAAAAGAATACCTTAAAAGAATCCTTACAACAGTTTGATGTTAATTCTGTTACTAGAAAATCTCCAAACGGATTTGCATATCTACTTATTGAATCAAAAACTAAAAATTTATAAAAACATAACTAGTTTCTCTCAAAAAGAGAAAAACTTTAAAAATAAAAACTAAAAAAATAAAAATAAATAAAACTTTTTAGAGAAAGAAAGTTAGAGAGAGAAATAATTCAAAAAAATTGTGTGTTTTGGAAAGGGGGAAGAGAGTCCTTTTATAGATGAGAAAAAGGCCAAAAAAGGGAGAAAATATTTCAAATTTGAATTTGGGCGCGTTTGGATAGATTAGTGCACGTGTGGATGGGTGAGCTGCACGTGTGTCTCAGTGCGACTATCCGCGCGATTTTTGCCTTTTTGACATTTTTGAACCATTTTGTCCAAATTTTTCATCTTTTTTACTTTTTCTCATTTATTTTCTCAATATCTTTGTGATGTATTTGTCTCGAGGATTTTTGTCTTCTAGTCTTTAAGTTATTTTTGAACTAAAATACCTGTGATTTTGGAAAGGCAAATTTATATAAAAATATGATAAAATCATACAAATATAAATCTATTTAATCAATTAAAGTATATTAAATCATGATAATTTTAGTGCTTTTTAAGCACTCATCAGGAACCTACAAAAAACAAGCGTGCATGATTTTCCATATTCGAACATCTTTATTATTAAATAGTAAAATTAATAAAATTATTAATATTTTCTTGTACATATCATAACTTTATGCCATATAAGCTTATGAGATTTTTTAAGGGCAATACCCCTAAACTTGTTCCACAACTTCCATGTCCTATCAAGGTTTAAAACGGTTAGTTTTTTTATTAAATATTACAAAGAACAATAGAAGGAAAAAAACTAGATATAACTCTTACATTTCAACAATTGCTTTTGTATCTTTACTTAGTTCTATGGAAGTTGAGTCACAGTACCAAGCATGATTATTGAACAGATCAAGGATTACCAACATCCAATGATCTTGGCCTTGTTCAAACCTAAGTGGCCAAGGGATTATCAACTTTTGATTTCTATTAAGCGTTAATGTCCTATCACATAATTGTTTAGCTCTTATGCTAACATCCTTCTCTTGATATTGATTGACATATGAAAAATCATAGAACATTGCTAAATGTGATGAGTAATTATGTTGAAGTTGATAATAACATGTTCTATATAAAATAAATATATATAAATAATTAGATAATATAAATATAATTATATATGTTCTACATAAATGAAAGAAATTTACTAATTAAGGACTCACCTTGCCACACTTGAAGTATACTTAAATTGATCATTTGATATTCAAATAGCTACAATATGCACTCGATCAATATATAAGTTTGGCCAAGGTCTACACCAAAATTTTCTATGAGAAGTGGCACAGTCCATCCATCATTTATGCTAGATGCCCTCACAACAATAGTCATCAAAACGCCAAGATTTTTGCTAAAGTTTAAAGCATAATCATAACTATACTTTTTCCGAGGCTTCTTCTTGAATGACTTAGTGCACGATGATTGGCCACTAGACATAGATTTAGCACGAGAAGCTTGTTTCATATCTCTTAAATGTGCCGCATTTAAGAGTTCTAGTATAATAGACTAAAGAAGAAGTATTATGTATGTTAGTAACAATAAAAGATATAATAAAATAATAGTAGTAAACAAGTGTTATATTTTAAGTAAAAAAATAGTATCACGTCAAAATTTAGAACAACTTGAATCGACGGCCAAGCCACATACTATCCAACCGCCTCTTGGACTGTGGTAGCATTATAATGCACATGTAGTGGAAAATCATGGAGCAATGATTGATCAATTACTATTCGCCAATGATTTGGAAAATATTGATTATAAATCATCCGATCATCGCTCAATTGTTGTAGCATTCCAATAGCAACAAAGCCCATTGATGAAGGATGTTTCAACAAACATTTCATATTCTGTAAAACATTTAAGTGTTATATATAATAAATAAAACATATAATAAAAATAAAAATAATAGATTATCTACACCATAAATTAAAATCTTATCACATATGATTCATCAAATAGAGGAAGACTACCATGTGGGGTAGCTATTGGATGTACATTCTTACCAAAACGTTCATCGTGATGTGATTGCATTGGAGAAAATGAACCACTACTTGATTGCATCTGCATTCCTGGCATAGAGGGAGGACCAATAGGATGACTATATCCCATATTGGATATAGTTTGAGTGCCATGAGATTGCATAAGTGGCATGCTTGGCATGGAGGGTAGCATGCCTGGTATGGATGGTTGCATGCTTTTCCAATATGGCATGCCTTGATTGTAGAATGATGCCATGCCTGACATGTGTTGTGCTTGATATTCTTTTATAGTGCCAATCTCACTTAACATTGAGGCCTTAAAGGAGTTGAGTTCTTCTTCAATTTTAGTGTACTTCTCCTTACTGACTGATAAGGAGAATCGGGATTTCCAAAAACTTGATGCCATCCCCGCAACGGAGTCATCCCCGGCAACGGCGCCAAAAACTTGATGAATGAAAACCGGCATCGCCCATCCTTCCAATACTTTGGTTTTATATTTATAAAACTCTTGCAAGTGCACGAATCATTTCGTAGAAAATGATAAGTATACTCCCAAGGTTGATCTAAGGAAGGAATGTATGTGGTTTTTAATTTATTATTCAAACTTTTAAAAACGAAATTAAATCTTAAACATCCTGTCACGATATTTTGGGGTTTTTGTGTTTTTAATCTAATTACAAAAAATTAAACATAGATTCAATAAACATTCATGCAAATTTTATCTTTTATAAATAGTGGAGTATTTATGGATATAATAACTAAGTTAATTATGCTTGCTCGTATTATTTAGGTTATTAAAGATATGAATTGATATTTATTGATTCTCCTTTTTTTTGTATGAATACCACCTTTGGTGGGGTTAGATATTCTTTGTTAACTAAACAAATCAATTAACACCTATGGGTGGGGTTGATAACTAATTTGGTTAATTAAATTAATTCCTTTTTCTAAGAGATTGAAAATGAACCATTTAAATGCCACCTTTGGTGGGGTTAGATAGTTTAAACTTTATTCAAGGTGTCCAAATTAAACCTAAGAATTTAGTTATCCGAGTACTAACTTTCAAGTTTTAAAACTACTATTGAAAACATGTTGTCAATACATTTTCAGATAATAATTCTTATAAAAACTTTTGAAATAGAGCTTCACTCTAACTATCGGGCGATTGTACCAACAAATAAAAGAACACTACTCTAAATTAGACCGGATAACTAAACCTTAAAATCTAATTTTCAGATTTAAGTTTGTAATGAAAAATAATATATTTCTCTCTAACATTCTTAATATAAAATCTTGAATAAAAATAAAATCAATTCATTTTAGAGATTTTTACCTATTTAATATTTCGCAAGCATAACAACGTTATTATTATATCATGTTTACAAATATCTATACAGTTAAATTTAATCACGGAACAAATTAAATATAACATGTAAGAATAAAGCATAAAAAATAGCGTAAAGAAAATAAAATCCTTACGATTACTTCAATGCCATTCTCGTTGCTAGAAAACCTCCAAACGGAATTTGCACTCCCATTTATTGAATCAAAAAGCTAATAAATTACAAAAACATAACTAGTTCTTCCCAAAGAGGGAAGAACTCTAAAACTAAGCAAAACTAGCTAAAACATAAGAAAAACTAAAAAAAACCTAAAAACTAAGAAATGGAGAGAAAGAAAGAAGAGAGAAGTGTGTTTTGAGGTGTGTTTTTGAAGTGAAGGGAAGGGGGTATTTATAGGTGAGGATGGAGAGAAAAAATGAGTAAAAAATGTTAAAAAATGTAAAAACGCGTAATGGAGATCTTTGAGGTCATTAATGACGCGGCATGACGTCACGGGGCGGTACGTGAAAAATGGGGCGAAATGGCGTCGGCGCACGCGGAGGGCAGGCACGCGCAGCCGTGCGCGTGATGAACAGATACCAGTCGCGCGCCGGCGCGGGCTGGGCGGTGGGGCGCGCGGGATGGGCTGCTCCGGGCGCGATTTTCTCCTTTTTGACATTTTTGACCTTTTTGACCCATTTTGTCCAATTTTTCCATATTTCTTGACCTTGCCCCATTTATTTAGTAATATAATTGTGATGTATTGCTTCCAGTATTCCTCTTTGAGTCTTTAAGTTACGTTTTTAAGCGAAAATACCTGAAAAACAATAAAAATACCCGTGATTCCGAAAAAGACAAATTTATATAAATATATGATAAAACATATAAATATATATATTTTTAATCAATTAATGAGCATAAAATCATGGTAATTTTAGTGCTTTTTGAGCACTCATCACTGACCATCTGAGGCTTTTGTTTTGGAATGTTAAAATACACCATATAACCATCATATTGGCTACCTTCCAAGATCTTTGATTTTTTCACCCCTGGATATTTGTTCTTGAACAACTCTCTACAAATAATAATGCAAGCAAACATATCATAAATTATTACATCAATTATTAAAAATTATATGGAATTTGTGTCAACCAAAATTACTAACCAACTTATTTAGTTGTTCTTCTCCTTGCTTAGTCATCGGTCTTGACTTCTTCATTTTGGTAGTCTTTGTTTCTATGTACAATTCAAATCGGGTAACCGGTCTACCCAATTCAGCTTCCTACATAAATTATGAAAAGTTTATTAACCATGACATCAACTTAAATTTGTGGAAAATAAATATAAAAATATTTATAAATTAACACAAATTAATAATACTATTCTATATCTAACTTTAGGATTTGAAGACATCCCAGTACGGTTAGGAAGAATATTATGCATTTGTATATTCTGATATTCTTCCCTAATAATTTGAAATTCATCCGTACGTCTATAATCCACAAAGTCTTTCCAAACTTGTGGTGTAATCCAAGGGTGTCCTTCAGGGATTTTGTAGAGCTTTACTTCATCAAGTGGTTCCAAATATGGAAACACACAATTTCTTGCCAATTTGGAAGTTTTGTATTCCTTCTATGCCTTATTTGCAATCTTATAACACTTGCTCTTCCAAGTGTCATCGACTTTGTAACGATTCTTTAAAAACACACTACAAAAGATTAGATATATATAATACAAAAAAGATATAATATATGTAATTAGTTATAAAATATAAGAGACTTACACAAATGGTTTTCCATATTTTTAACTTTTCAACTTCGTCAACCTGAGTCCAATCATTTATATTGATTGGTATACTGGACTTCACAAGTCTACCAATAAAGGATTTCAATTGTTGGCCATTTTCCCCTATTGCATTACCAGTAGCATCAAATAGAATGGGTACTCTATCATCTGGGTTAAGTGGAGCTTCAGGTATATTCACACAACCCTTTCTTTTCAAATTCCCTAATGGATCATTTGGATCTACAAGCTCTGTTACCCGAGAATCCATCAAATATCTGCAAATAATGAAGAAATATAAATTAATTGACAATTTTAGGAACATACATATATATAAACATCCAAGAGTTATTACAACAATATAGAACATACATTATGTTTAATTAGGTTATTGATTGTATACATATATTCCTTTACAATCACTTTAAGTCCATGACGAAGAATCATCGTCATCAACTAGATCATCACAAACATTAGGCAATTTGTTTGAGAAATTACTAATATTGGTTAATTTATCAAGTATAGGGTCGTCATCTTCTAAAGCATCACAATGGTAAAACTCTTTTTGTGGAGGCGTTAACACAATAGACCATCTTATGTCAATTTGATCTCTCACATAAAATACTTGTTTTGCATGAAGTGTTAACGTGAAAGAATCATCAATGTGACTTATTTTGGATAAATTTACAAGGGTAAATCCATAATCATCTATTTTATATCCAACATTATAACATCTTCGACCCAATCACACAAGAAAATTGTTTCATGGAAGACCTTATAATCCAATTCCCAAATCTCTTGAATTATACCATAATATGTTCTATCAGAAAGTATAGGATTACCATCTTTTGAACTGGAAAATTACATAGTTTGTGTAACCATCTTCACACCACTATTCTGATTTACTCGGAATTTGTCCCTAGCTTGAGTCATAAATCTCGATCCATTAATTGTGAAACTAGGAAATGATTTGACATCGAATTTTGGACCATGTGCAAGCCATTTTAAAATTTTTGTTATTTTATGATTTGGTTTCTTGAGTTTATCTCGAATCTATGTATACAAAAACATGAAATGTGCAATCCAATCAAAACTTGCAAGCATATCACATGATTAAAGTTAATATCTTAACACATATGTTACATTCCTTATCCTAGTCATGACAACCATTTTTTATCATTGAGTTCATATGTTTTATTAATCGCTACATAAATTGTGTGTACAATGAATATGCAAGTATACATATCGAACATGTAATATAATAATAAGTAAAGATCGTTCCCACGGAGATTATTTTATTATAAACTAATTTCTAAAACTAAAAATAATAAAAATCAAATTTTTTTTGGTGTTTTTATATTTTAAGGAAGCAAAATTAAAATAACTAACAGTAAATAGCAATAATTAATTAAATCAAATTTTATGACTAAAAAGATATATGAGAAAATATCTAAGAATACTTAATCCCCAAATTTTCTAAACATGAGAATCGCTAAAATCCCCCCAATATAATTATCAATTAATTATATGATCAATTGAATCTAACCTATCATGTATTCCTCTCTCAAGTAAACTACACACCATATAGTAATTAATTTAATCACACTCTCATGCCAATTAAATTGAATACTACTCATTAAGTTCATCAATTATGGATCACAAACATAAGAATCATACATCTCTACCTAGAAATTATGCATGTTATTTAATCAAGACAAACAATTAAATAATTCTCTCAAATCCATTTAATTATCTATATAGATAAATTGTTGGCCAAAAAATTAATAGCATAAAAATCATATTAAATAATATAATTAATTAAAATTATAATTGGGGTACAATTTTAGGTCATCACATTGTGAATATTGGGTTCATAAGATCCCTATATTAATAAATTAATTACACATAATTGTGCTCATAAAGAAAAACATAAAATTAATAAAGAAAAGAGTAGAAAAAAAATACAATTAATATCTTGAATTGTAATATTAATTTCCTCTTATATCTTCACCAAAATTGTGTCTTCCCTTGATTTTTTTGTATTTTTCTCTCTTTTTAGCTCCAAAAATTGATCAAAATTATGCTAATGGAGACCGATTAGGTTTATGGAGTGATTAGTGGCTTACATAAAGCTCAGGTAGAATCTGGATTGTCTGAGAAGCTTCAGATCAAGGGTTGTAATCAAAATTGATAGCTTTAGCCAATCATAGTGCGACACGTGGCATGGGAAATTCATTGGGTGAATCAAGGAGCGACGCATGGCATGATCAATTGAATCTAACCTAACGTGTATTCCTTTCTCAAGTAAACTACACACCATATAGTAATTAATTTAATCACACTCTCATACCAATTAAATTACATAATACTTATTAAGTTCATAAATTATGGATCACATACATAATAATCATACATCTCTACATAGAAACTGTGCATGTTATTTAATCAAGAAAACAATTAAATAATTCTCTCAAATCTATTTAATTGCCTTTATAGATAAATTGTTAACCAAACAATTAATAGCATAAAAATCATATTAAATAATATGATTAAATTAAAATTATGATTGGGGTAAAATTTTAGATCATCACATTAAAATTGGGTTCATAGGATCCGTAGATTAATAAATTGATTACACATAATCGTGTTCATAAAGCTCAAACTTTTCATAAAGAAAGACATAAAATTGATAAAGAAAAGAGTAGAAAAAGAAATACAATCAATATCTTGAATTGTAATATTAATTTTCTGTTGAATCTTCAACAAAATTGTGTCTTCCCTTGATTTTTTATGTATTTTTCTCTCTTTTTAGCTCCAAAAATTGAACAAAATTTTGCTAATGGAGGCCAATTAGGTTTATGTAGTGATTAGGGGCTTAATTAAAGCTCAGGTGTAATTTGGACCATCCAATCAGCTTCAGATCAAGGGTTACAATCAAAACAAGCAAAATGATAGCTTTAGCCAATGAGAGTGTGCCACGTGGCAAGGGAAATTCATTGGGCAAATCAGGGAGCGACGCATGGCAAGAGAGATCGGTCAGAGTGAATGCAAGCTAAGTCAACAACACGTGGCGTGATGTGATTCACAGAAAGGGATGGTGTAGCACACGGGTGGAACATGCAGAACAATATCGTAGCGACACGTGGCATGACGCATTGATTGATTTCTAAACTCTGATTGAACGTCGTGCTAACACATGGTGCATGTTTCATCCTCCTCATATGCAGCGCGACATGATTCACTCTCAGTGATTGGGTGGCATCTGCATGGCTTGCTCAGTTAGCTCTTTTACCTACGTGGCATGCCACATGGCAACTCCTGATTAGTCCTATGTTAAAAATTCATAAAAAATCCATAAAATTCCCAAACAATTCCAAAAATTATATTTTCACCTCTTTTCATTAAAAATTTTATATTTTAATATTTTTGTCTAAAAAAATACTAGTTATTGAATAAAACAAGTAAATATTAAGTAAAAAAGTGCGTTAATGACTCTATTTTCATAGAGTCATCATTTATATCAAGTATGCATGTATTTAGTTTCCATATATTCGTCAATTTCTACCCACATCATGATTACAAACATCCTAAAAATAAAAAAAATTCCCTAAAAATTTAAAATGCATGGTAAAAGAAAAATGTAGAGAATGAAGTTCCCTCCCTCAAAATAAATTACACATTGTCCCTAATGTGAACATATAAATATGAAAAGGTAAAAGAAAATAAAACTCCCTTAATCATGGCACACCACATCATTTACTAAAATGCTCATTCTTGTTGCGCCATTTTTCTCCACATTTATTCACCTATAAAACAAAAACAATAAAAATATAAGTAAAATAATGTTGGGTTGCCTCCCAACCAGTGTCACATTTAACATCCTTGACTAGAAGGTCGTATCACATCCTAAGGTGCATCTACTAAGGTTATCACAGATGTTTCAATTGGAAATTGATCTTCATAATAGTGCTTCACCCTTTGCCCATTAACCACACTCTTTATCTTTGTTTTATAATTCAATGGCTCCATGGTTGGTTACCTTAGTGATGACGAATGGACCTGACCATCTACTCTTTAATTTTTCCAGAAACAATTTGATTCTTGAGTTGTACAGTAACATTTTCTGACCCGGTTCAAAGATCCTGTGCACATATTTTTTTTCATGCCTTTTTTTGTCTTTTCCTTGTAAAGCTTGGCATTTTCGTACGAATTCTACCATAATTCATCCAATTTATTTATTTGAAGCATTATTTTCTCACCAGTTGCATCTATGGACATAGTCAATTGTTTCAATGCTCAATATGCTTTGTGCTCTAATTCTAATGGTAAGTGACAAGCCTTTCCATAAACTAGCTTATATAGGTTGGTACCAGTTGGAGTTTTAAATGTAGTTCTATAAACCCATAAAGCATCATCCAACTTAGATGACCAATCCTTTCTAGAGATGTTCACAATTTTCTCCAAAATTCTTTTCACTTCTCTATTGGATACCTCTAATTGTCCACTTGTTTGGGGATGGTAAGGGGTAGACACTTTATGCTTAATCCTATACTTAGACAATAAAGAATTAAATTTTTTATTTCAAAAGTGACTTCCTTTATCACTAATAATGATCTAGGAGTTCCAAACCTAGTGAAAGTATTTTTCTTTAGAAATTTCAGGACAACTTTGGCATCACATTTTGTTAATAGCAATGGCTTCTATCCATTTTGACACGTAATCCACTTCTACAAGTATTTATTGGTTACTAAAGGATGGAGGAAATGGTCCCATAAAGTCGATGCCCTATACATCAAATAGTTCCACTTGAAGTATACTATTTAGAGGCATTTCATATCTTTTTGAAATATTACCAATCCTTTGATATCTGTCACATATCATTACATAATTGTAAGCATCTTTAAATAGTGTGGGCCAAAAATAACCTGATTGGAGTACCTTAGTTGCTATTTTTGTGCTCCCAAAGTGACCTCCATAGTCTGAGATTTGGCAATGGTAAAGAATCCTTTTAACTTCATCATTAGGGACACACCTTTTCAAAATCCTACAACCACATTCTTTATAGAGGCAAGGGCCATCCCAAAACTATTATTTAATGTCAAGAACTTCTTCTTTTGTTGCCATGTGAGGTTCAATGGAAGAATGTTGGTCGCAAGAAAATTTGCAATGTCTCCATACCATGGGACATCTGTTTGAGCTACAGAAAATAGTTGCTCATCAGGAAAAGATTCCCAATCACCATATTATCATCCATTTTTGCTTCCTTCTCTAGCCTAGACAAATGGTCTACTACCTGATTTTCTATTCCTTTTTTATCACAAATTTCGAAGTCAAATTATTATAGAAGGAGCATCCATCTTATCAACCTTGGTTTGGCATCCTTTTTTGTCATGAGATACTTTATTGTAGAATGATCCATGTAGACAGTCACTTTGGTACCAACCAAGTAAGATCTGAATTTCTCAAAGGCATATACAATGGCAAGGAACTCTTTCTCTATAGTAGCATAATTCACTTTAGCCTCATTCATTGTCTTGCTTTCATAGTATATGGCATGGAAAATTTTCTCTTCACTGTCCAAGAACAACTCCAATAAAAAAATCACTTTCGTTACGTATCAACTCAAAGGGATTTTTTCAATCTTGTGTAACTATAACTAGAGCTGACACTAGTCTCTCCTTAAGAACTTGAGATGCTATTAAACATTTATCATCAAACTTGAAAGGAATATCCTTTTCCAAAAGATTACACAAGCTGGGTTTGGAGATTTAGGAAAAATATTTTATGAATCTACAATCAAAATCTACATGCCTAAGAAAACTCCTTACTACCTGTACATTGGTAGGTGGTGGTAGTTTCTCAATCAATTCTATCTTAGCTCTATCCAACTCAAAACCATTAATTGAGATTTTGTGGCCCAAGATTATACCTTCATGTACCATGAAATGAAATTTCTCCCAATTTAAAACCAAATTCGTTTCTTCACATCTTTGTAACAATAGGGAGAGATAGTGTAGACATTCATCAAATGAGTTTCCAAAGACCAAAAAATCATCCATGAAGATTTCTAGATGCTTCTCCACCATGTTTGAGAAAATGGCCATCATGTAGTGTTGAAATGTAATAGGTGCATTGCATAATCCAAAGGGCATTCTGTTGAAGGAAAAAGTTCCATAAGGACATTTGAATGTGGTATTTTCTTGGTCTTCAAGTTCCATAACAATTTGGTTATAACTAGAGTATCCATCTAGAAGGCAAAAGAAAGAATGCCCAGCTAATTGATCAAGCATTTGATCCATGAATGGGAGAGGAAAATGATCCTTCCTTGTAGCTTTATTAACTTTATGAAAATCCATACATACTCTCCATCCTGTGACAGTCCTAGTAGGTATTAACTCATTGGACTCTTTTTCCACCACAATGATTCCTCCTTTCTTCGGTACACATTTGACTAGACTTACCCATTCACTATCTGATATTGGATAAATAATGCCCATGTCTAGCCACTTAACAATTTCCTGCTTCACCACTTCTTTCATAGTAGGATTTAAACGGCATTGTGCATCCATGGTGAGTTTAGCTCTATCCTCTAGCATGATTTTGTGCATGCGTATAGATGGGCTTATGCCTTTGATGTTGGTATTAGACCAACCTATATTTCTTTTGAAGTTCCTTAGCACCTTTAGTAGTGCTTCCACTTGCTCCATACTTAGATTAGTCAATATTATGATTGGAAGTGTCTCATTATCACCCAAAAATGTATAATGAAGATGAGATGGTAAATGTTTAAGCTTTAGCTTGGGTGGTTCCTCAATGGATGGTTTCAACTGTGAGCTTATTTCAAGACTTTCCACAAATGCATAATGTCCTCTAAAAAGTTCACACAGTTCACAATATCAACCTTTGATTCCATATTTTCAAATTTAAAATAGGTTGAGTAATTGTCTATTGAGTTAATGTCTTTGTTCATAGCATCATATGTTAAAGTCATAAGTGGTGGTGATTCAACAAGGTTTGTTAAGATACCGACATGAGTTTGTGTGCCTATATAAGTGTCATGGTATTCATTAGTATGCGTGTTTACAAAATTAACAAGCATAGACTCTAAAGCATTAATAGGGCATATGTCATAAAGAACATCAGTGGTTAGCTCATCAATACTAGCTATTCGAAAGCAATCACCATAATTATTATCATCAGAAAATGTAAATGCTCTGAACACATTAAATTTTACTTGTTCATCTTACACTCTTATTATAAGCTCATATTTTTGCACATCAATTAGTGATTTTCCAGTTTCTAAGAATGGAATACCAAGTATGATAGGAATTTCATGATCGTATTCCATATCTAGCACAATGAAGTCCACTGGAAAGATGAATTTGTCTACTTTTACTAGTAAATCTTTTACCATACCCTAGGGTTTTTTAATTGACTTGTCTGCCATCTACAATGTTACTGAAGTGGGTTTGGCTTTACCAATCCCTAATCTCTAGAAGATTGATAATGGCATGAGGTTAATGCTAAAACCCAAATCACATAGTGTTTTGCCAAAATGAATGTTCCCAATAGTGCAAGGGATGTTAAAACTATGTGGATCTTTCAGTTTTTGTGGTAGTTTTCTATTAAGGATGGAATTAAAACCTTCAATCAAGGTTATTATTTCATGATCTCCAAGTCTCATTTTCTTTGATAGTATATCCTTCATGAATTTGGCATAAGATGGCATTTACTCAAGTTCCTCTACAAATGGTATGTTTATGTGCAGCTTCTTAAAGATTTCCAAAAAATTTGAAAACTGTGTATTTGAGTTTTGCTTTTGCAGCCTTTGAGAAAAAAGGAATAGTGGATTTGTAGAAGTTACTTTTTTTGGCTGAATTATTTCCTTTCCATTATTCTCTTTATCCACTAATTTATCCTCATCCTTTTTAGTTTTCGGTTCCTCATCTATTTTAGTCTCAAAGTCCTCCTTATCCTTTTGAGTCTCATCTCCATCTAGAGTTTTACCACTCCTCAAGGCTATAGCACTACAATGGTTATTCCCTTCTCTTCTTTGGTTTACAATTTTTTTCTTTGAAGGTTATCTTGAGGAATTTGGCTTACAACCTGAGCAAGTTGTAACATTTGTTCTCCAAATTTCAGATTAAAGCCTCTTGAGCTGACACTTTTGTATTAAATGATTGGATGAAGTCTTTCATCATCCCCATTAAGGCATTTAAATTGTCCTTAGTAGGTGGCTTATTTTCTTGGGCTTGTAATTTTTTTGGTTGTTGGAAACTAGGTGGCAGAAATGATTGATGGTTGAATTGATTACCACCTTGATTGTTGTATTTCCAAGACAAATTTGGGTGTTGTCTCCATCCTTGGTTATATGTGTTTTAGTATGGATTATTGTTTCTATTCAAGTTACCCACATATTATATGGGTTCAGGATGATTTGGACAATTATCAAATAAATGAGCTCTTCCACAAAACACACATAACACTCTTGAATCTTGGAACTGGTTTATAATCGTTGGCGAGTTTTGAGCCTTCAAAAGATTAACCAGAGATGACACTTGAGTAGTAAGTGCTGTAATATCATTTACCTTATGCACTCCGGATACTCTTCTTGTGGCTATTGATGAGCGAAAACCGGCATCGCCGATCCTGCCAATACTTTGGTTTTATATTTATAAAACTCTTGCAAGTGCACGAATCATTTCGTAGAAAATGATAAGTATACTCCCAAGGTCGATCTAAGGAAGGAATGTATGTGGTTTTTAATTTATTATTCAAACTTTTAAAAACGAAATTAAATCCTAAACATCCTGTCACGATATTTTGGGTTTTGTGTTTTTAATCTACTAACATAAAATTAAACATAGATTCAATAAACATTCATGCAAATTTTATCTTTTATAAATAGTGGAGTATTTATGGATATAATAACTAAGTTAATTATGCTTGCTCATATTATCTAGGTTATTAAAGATATGAATTGATATTTATTGATTCTCCATTTTTGTATGAATACCACCTTTGGTGGGGTTAGATATTCTTTGTTAACTAAACAAATCAATTAACACCTATGGGTGGGGTTGATAACTAATTTGGTTAATTAAATTAATTCCTTTTTCTAAGAGATTGAAAATGAACCATTTAAATGCCACCTTTGGTGAGGTTAAACGATTTAAACTTTATTCAAGGTGTCCAAATTAAACCTAAGAATTTAGTTATCCGAAGTACTAACTTTCAAGTTTTAAAACTACTCTGAAAACATGTTGTCAATACATTTTCGGATAATAATTCTTATAAAAACTTTTGAAATAGAGCTTCACTCTAACTACCAGCGATTGTACCAACAAATAAAAAAGCACTACTCTAAATCGGCCAGGATAACTATACCTTAAAATCTAATTTTGATTTAAGTTTGTAATGAAAAATAATATATTTCTCTCCAACATTCTTAATATAAAATCTTGAATAAAAATAAAATCAATTCATTTTAGAGATTTTTACCTATTTAATATTTGTAAGCATAACAACGTTATTATTATATCATGTTTACGACTAGCAGTTAAATTTAATCACGGACAAATTAAATATAACATGTAAGAATAAAGCATAACAAATAAGCGCAAAGAAAATAAAATCCTTACAAGATTGATGCCATTCCGTTGCTAGAAAACCTCCAAGCGGAATTTTCACTTCCATTTATTGAATCAAAAAGCTAATAAATTACAAAAAAAAACATAACTAGTTCTTCCCAAAGAGGGAAGAACTCTAAAACTAAGCAAAACTAACTAAAACATAAGAGAAACAAGCTAAAATTTAAGAAAAATAAAAAAACTAAAACATAAGAAATGGAGAGAAAGAAAGAAGAGAAGTGTGTTTTGAGGTGTGTTTTGAAGTGAAGGGAAGGGGGGTATTTATAGGTGAGGATGGAGAGAAAAAATGAGTAAACAAATGTTAAAACAAGAGTTAAAAAATGAAAAAAATGCGTAATGGAAATGCTGGGGTCATCAATGACGTCAGCATGACGTCATGGGGGCGGCTGCACGTGAAAATGGGGCGAAAACGCGTTGGGTGCGCGGAGGGGGCTCTGGAGGCGCTGCTCAGCTGATGAGCGGATCTGCCAGCCTTGTCAAGGCGTAATGGCGCGGGATGGGCTACTCCGGGCGCGATTTTCTCCTTTTTGACATTTTTGACCTTTTCGACCCATTTTGTCCAATTTTTCCATATTTGTTGACCTTTCCCCATTTATTTATTGATATATTTGTGATGTATTGCTTCAAGTATTCCTCTTTGAGTCTTTAAATTGCGTTTTTAAGCCAAAATACCTGAAAAACAATAAAAATACCCGTGATTCCGAAAAAGACAAATTTATATAAATATATGATAAAACATATAAATATATATATTTTTAATCAATTAATGAGCATAAAATCATGGTAATTTTAGTGCTTTTTTCGCACTCATCAGCTATCATTAAATCATAAGCCATTGGCCATTGATAATTATTGCTAGCCATTTTCTCAAGTAAATCATAAGCTTGATTGTAAGAATTGGCTAGCAATGCTCCATTAGCCGATGCATCAAACAAGAACTATTGTCCAAAAAATTGATCACCACACACAAAGTGTGTACAATGATTACACAAATATGTGTATTGTAACAAGTAATATAATGATAAGAAAAGCTCGTTCTCACATATATTATTTAATTAGAAACTAATTTAAAAAAAATCAATTTTTTATGTGTTTTATATTTTAAGGAAGAAAAATTAAAATAACTAAAAGTAAATAGCAATAATTAATTAAATCAGTTTTTGGTAACTAAGAAGATATGTGAGAAAATATCTAGGAATACTTAATATCCCAATTTTATAAACATCTGAATCGCTAAAATTCCCCCAATATAATTATCAATTAATTACACGATCAATTGAATCTAACCTAGCATGTATTCCTTTCTCAAGTAAACTACATACCATATAATAATTAATTTAGTCACACTCTCATGCTAATTAAATTCATACTACTTATTAAGTTCATCAATTATAGATCACATACATAAGAATCATACATCTCTTACTAGAAACTATGCATGCTATTTAATCAAGATAAACAATTAAATAATTCTTTTAAATCTATTTAATTGCCTCTTTAGATAAATTGTTGGCCAAACAATTAATAGCATAAAATTCATATGAAATAATATAATTAAATTAAAAATATAATTTGGGTAAAATATTAGATCATCACATGGTGAAAATTGGGTTCATAAGATCCGTAGATTAATAAATTAACTACACATAATTGTGTTCATAAAGCTTATATTTTTCATAAAAAAAGACATAAAAATTGATAAAGAAAAGAGTAGAAGAAGAAATACAATCAATCTCTCGAATTGTATTGTTAATCTCTTTATAGGCATGATGGATTTTTGTTTCTGGAAAATAAGTTGTGTGTGTCTATATGTTCTTTGGGTGAAAGCAACAATGGTGATAATCCTTCAAGCTTCTCCAAACTTTCTCTCCAAAATTGCCTTCTCTCCTCCAAAATGTCTCACACCTCCTCCTTTCTGTCATCTGCTCTTTTCTCTATCTTATGGTAAATATAGATCTAGAATTTTGGGGGCAATTTTGGAACAAAACAACATAAAAAATGTATTTTCGGACGAAACTCGCCGACGGTGACATTATTCTCGCCGCGGTGAGATTTCTGGAAAAATTAAAATTTTGGTTCCTCTGATTCTCGCCGGCGGTGAGATGAATTTGGCTGGCGGCGAAAGGTGTCTCACCGACGGCAAAATAATCTCGCGAGTGGCGAGATTTGCATCTACCAAAACCATGCTCTCGATAAGATTTTCGTTTGGCTCCTCTTATTCTCACCGTCGGTGGGATTTCCAAATTTTGAAACTTTTTTTTATTCTTGCTCAATCCCGATCATTGAAATTTGTCCCAAACTTCTCCAAAATCATGATTTTACCTGAAATTGCACTTTAAACACGAAATACCCATGAAATGACATTTGTCGATTAAATAATCAAATAAACAGAATTTTCACACAAATATCAACATTTAAATCATAACAAAAAATGCAATAATTTGACTCTTATCATTTAGCTGTTCCTTTTCATTAATCATTTTTATAAATTCTACTTTCTTCTTACCATGTAAGTTCACACGTTCACTCAAAGGTAAAGAAGTTAAATCCAAAGGTGACAATGGGTAAAATCCATAAACAATTTCAAAAGGTGAAAACCTAGATGTAGAATGTATACTTTGATTGTAAGAAAATTCAACATGTGGCAAACAATCTTCCAATGTTTTCAAGTTCTTTTTAATGATATCATGCAACAAAGAAGACAAATTTCTATTTACTACTTTAGTTTGGCCATTCGTTTGTGGATGACAAGTAGTAGAAAACAACAACTTGGTTCCCAACTTTCCCCACAAAGTCTTCCAAAAGTAACTCAAAAAATTTGCATCCTTATCAAAAACAACGGTCCTAGGCATACCATGTAACCTAATAATCTTGTTGAAGAACAAATAAGTTGTATGTGATGCATCATTAGTTTTATGACATTCAATGAAGTATGCCACCTGGAAATATCTATCTACCCCTACCAAAATTGAATCTCTCCTGCTCTTTGTCCTAGGTAAACCTAAAACAAAGTCCGTAGATCAGTCCAAGGTTCACTAGGTATTGGCAAAGGGGGGTACAAACCATGGGGTTGCAACTTAGACTTAGCCTATTTACATGTGATACACTTCTGACATATTCTTTCCATATCAGGTTTCATATGAGGCAAAAAAAAAATGATCATGAAAAATTACTAAAGTCTTAGCTATACCAAAATGACCCATCAAACCACCACCACGAGCTTGTCTCATAAGAAATTCACCCAAAGAACATATAGACACACACAACTTATTTTCCCGAAACAAAAATCCATCATGCCTATAAAGAGATTAGCACTACAATTCAATAGATTGGTTCTATTTCTTCTTCTACTATTTTCTTTATCAATTTTTATGTCTTACTTTATGAAAAATATAAGGTTTATGAATAAAATTATGTGTAGTTAATTTATTAATCTAGGGATCTTATGAACCCAAATTTTACCATGTGATAATCTAATATTTTACCCTAATTATGATTTCAATTTGATTATATTATTTAATATGATTTTTATGCTATTAATTTTTTTGCCAACAATTTATCTATTGAGGTAATTAAATAGATTTAAAAGAATTATTTAATTATTTTTCTTAATTAAAGAACATGCATAGTTTCTAAGTAGAGATGTATGATTCTTATGTATGTGATCCATAATTAATGAGTTGTATGCAATTTAATTCATATGAGTATGTGGTTAGGTTAATTACATATGGTGTGTAGTTTACTTGAGAGAGGAATACATGGTAGGTTACATATTGGAAATTTTTTAGCGATTCACATGTTTAGAAAATTGGGGGATTAAGTATTCCTAATTATTTTCTCATATATATTCTTATTTACTAAATCTGATTTAATTAATTATTGTTATTTACTTTTAGTTATTTTAATTTTGCTTTCTTAAGATATAAAAATACAAAAAAAAATTTGATTTTTATTTTTTTAGTTTTAAAAATTAGTTTCTAATAACATATATAATCTCTCTAAGAATGATATTTTTTTATCATTATATTGCTTGTTGTGATATGTATACTTGCGTATTCATCGCACACAATTCATGTGCTGATCACATACTATAAAGCACATAAGATATTATCACTTACTCAAAACATAATAGCAAAAATACAATATACAATGTGGCAAGGAGATAAAAACAACCTAGATTGCATAACCAAAAATGGATCCTAGGTGTCCAAACTCACTTGATGTGGATACAAAATCTATTCCCTAGGGGAAGAAAAATAAATATAAAGGGTAAGGTGGAAGCTCAGTGAGTGAATAAGTTTTATAGAATAACATAGTACTTCTGTAAACTATATATGAAATGCTTATGAATTATCTAGAAATACATGTTGATAAAAATAACCTACATATAGTCTTTATGATGAAATAATGTGCTTATAAACTCATAATCCAAGTTTCATAAAATAACTATGATTTGGTTCCTGTGAAAATTGTAAATGACATTTTTATGACTTATAATGGAAGGTTAAGATTCCTATACGAAGATTCAATTACATGAAGGTCATATTTTTCTAACTTAAGTAGGTAATCGTGACCTAGATGAAGGATGTAAATGCTAACCTATGGAATCTTTTTGTGAGTTGTATATCAATTTAGCCAAGTAGGCTTTATAATATGAATTGTAATTAACATAATAGAAGTACAAAACAAAATCCTTAACTTAATACACAGCAAAAACTACTTGCATTAAGAAAGAAGAAACTATAGTAACTACACTAGTGACAGAGTACTTTACAGTCTCCATTCCAGACTAGCAGCATGCATAAACATCATAGACATCATACAATATGCAAGATAGTCATACATATTGAAAAGCTATAAGGGATTTCCAATCTCTTCAAGGCCTTATATGTGAAAACATATTCTATAAATTACACCTAGTACAACACCTGCTACATTACATACAAAACCATAATAAAGAGTCCAACTACGCAAAACAAATAAGCTTTATAATTAGTGTCTTAATCTAGTATGATAGAACATACATAATAGAAGCTCATATTGTACTAACACAAAAGTAGATCATGCATAACAACAAACATAATGAGCTAAACTGACATAGAAAACTTATTTATATGGTAATATCCTCAGGTTGGTTAAGGCAACCATTCAGTGGTAAACAATCAACTAAATAATAAAACAGTTACACTTTAAGAGAAATAAAACCACCATGATCTCTATAAATTTAGACCGCTATCGTAATTGTCTATCATTCCTCTTGCTTGCTGCTTTTGTAACGACTTGGTTTGACACATAAACTTGATTCTCCTTTAAAGCCTACACTACCTAATGTGGTGTGATTAGTGACTACAGATTAGTAACCAGAAATGTAACTACTCCCAATCTAGAGGACAACCCTTAATCTCAAACATCATATCTCTTATTGTACATAACAAGACATATGAGAACTTAAAGCATTTAAACTAGCTCACTCTCACAATAAGGTTCTTAAAAATAAATAGTTGCATCCAAGAAACTCCCAATGACACACATCTCACATACAATGCTTACAAATACCATCTCAAATACTCAATAGTCACATGTTTGGATTTACTCACACAATCACGAATCACTAATACCAAAAAACACTCTAGGTATTAGGGGTTTGAAAAAAATGAGATATTAATTTAATAGAGCTATAATACAATTTTTGGATGCCAAATAAGAATAAATTAAGGGTATTTATAGAACTCAAAATTACCACCTCGCCACCACCTGTGGCGAGGTCCTTTGCGAGCTTGGTGGCTAGGTGGTAAAAAGTCACATTTTTTGTTCCAAAAATTGTTGAGTACTTTTCATAAATACACATACCGAAAACCATGCCAAAAATACAAGTGACAACATCAACAAGTAAGCATACACTCTGCTTATTATGCATACTATGAAAACCAACCCTATAGAGTGTGCAAATATGCTTGCATACAAAGTTTTTCTAACTATGTGCGTGAGTGTATTACTGATTTACAATAACCAACCTTACATAGAGGATGATAGAACATTGAGTAAAATCAAACAGACATCGTATTTTATACATGAGATGCCAACAATCAAACATAAGAATAACGGAACTTACATTCTCCCTCTTTGGCTTTCTATGTGAAAACACTGTACAAGCTAATAATTAAACTCATCAAAGTTATTTGTTCCCATAAACAACACAACAACACACACCAAAACCCAAAAGAAACATCTACTCCAAGTGTATCCATCTTAAGTGTTCCATCCATCTTTATGAATAAACTAATCCAATCATCTCTTATAAGGAACTCAATACCAATGCACAAAGCATATTTTTAGAAAAAAGAATTCACAATACCCCTATAACCTAGACCAATTGTATCCATCTTGAGTGCTCCATCCATCTTTATGAATCAACTCATCTAATCCTGTGTCACAAGGAACATAACACCATTCCACAAAGCATAGTTCTAGCACAAAGTCTTCACTATACAACTATGACCTACACACGTAAAATAAACAGATACCATGTGAACATATCACATAGACATAGCATGTAGTATTTCCAAATACTATCATGTTGCCTCTACAATGGTACACACCGATAGTCTATCCAAATACTATTGTGTTACCCCTTCCCAGTTACATATGAAAGGCTAAGGATAGTTAACATGTAGCACAAACAAATACAATCTATATGCAATAAAAATATGCAAAATACACAATCTACAAGCAACACAAATATGCAAACTCCCTCTGAACATATGCAGCACTCTAAAGAGAAGTCTTAAACAAACACAAGTTGTGAACACTTATCCCCCTTTTTGACATGGAAAGTTAAAGTAAGAACACACAGGTATGTAACATACCACATCCGGAGAGAAGTAAAAAAAATGAAATAATCCTAACACTCATGCACCATAGTAGAAAAGATTAGAGAAAACACAAAAAGAAGCAACACATGCAGTCAAGCAAAAAAACAAAGAATAACACTGAGACAATAGCTAAGTAAAAATATGTAACAAATAACAACCTGAATGCATAGACAAACCAAAAGTAGTATAGATAGAAAACGTTTCCTTAATGCCATACATAACACAGAGTCCATATCTAGACATGCTATGGGAGGGCATAAGAGGCTTCGTAATATGCATACAATACATGAAAATGATAGGTAGTCAAACATCAATGCCAATTAAATGCATAAATAAATCCCTAAAATGGAGTTGACTATGTGTCTAATTATCTTTCAATTTGACACACTCCTAATGATTTAATTATCTTTCTATAGTAACACTTGGGTGTATTCAATCCTATAACCTCATCCTATCTATGCATACACATATAGAAAGACATCCTAGTCTACCAAAGAAAATATGCTTCATGCATTTCAATGACAAATACCAAGCTATCAACTACATGTGGTAAATGTGCAACAACTCACTACAATAGGAAAGCAAGTAAACACATAAGAAGACGTGTAAAATATGAAAGCAATATGCCAAAGTAACAGTCATATTTATGAAAGGTTCATACAAAGTGATGTCAAGAAGGAGGCATCAAAATCATAACAACATAACATAAATTCAAAAATAGGACAAACAACAAGAATGCAAAACAATCATAACACTCCCTTTGCTAACATGCAATTGATAGTCACCTTTCCCCTTAAATGTATGCATATGAGACAATGAACATGTTAGGCATTCTACACTCAAAAATCTTCCCTAAAATAGAAGCATATGCATACAATAGAAAAAAAACAATACAGAAATAGGGAACCAAACAAACTATACAAAACAAGCAAGGATAGATGAACAAAGAGTAAGGAACATAACAAAATTAGTCTCATCATATAAAAAATAATTTATAAAATTTTAAAGGACAAAGTTGAGAAAACTAACGTAGTAAGGAAAATAAAAGAAGTTCAACACTCTCCATATCCCTCTTTTGCATCAATGTTCTCAAGAACACCACAATAAGAAGAAAATTCAACAATAATAGGGGTGGAAGGTGGTAAAGTAGATTAAGGATTAAGAACAATGAAAACTAACTATTCAAAAGGAATGGTTGGGGTCAAAGGGAATAATTTTATCATCTCCACCAAACAAAGAAAGCATGGAGAACAACATGCCAAAAGAAGAAGTATCAGAATGAAGAGGGCCTATATAACCAGTAGGATGAGGTTTAATTGAGGCTAAAGAAATGGGTGAACCATGAATAATAGGTACAAAAATATGAAAAGAAGCCACAATAGCCTATGCTAAAGCATGGAATCTATACAAATCTAAGACATTTTTAAAATAAAAAAGGATAACAAGAAAAGAAGGAAACCAAACAACAAGAAGAGATAATAAATTACTAATATCTCAAAAGAAGACAACAATATGTCTTCTAAGCACAAAGGTTGTAGAGAAACTAGTGGACGAAATAAGAGGTAGAGCATGACAAAGGTCAGAGGGCCTTTTGAGATTAACAAAAACATTTAAAGAAATATCCACAATGAAATCAATCCATAATACATTCATATAAGGGTATGACTAAATTTTTGATTAGATACACTATGTGTGACATGTTAAACATATTTACTCTATATGCCATTAAGATACGCTTTTGCAAACTAGACCAATAGAAATATAGACCCAAGTTAGACAAATTTCATATGTTCACTTTTAGTCTCTCTCTCCACTAAAGTAGGCCTAACCAAGAAGAAATCAAAAGGTCTTCCAAAGTTTATAATATTAGGCCAAGGTTTGGATAGATGAGAAGGAACATTAAGGGAAACCATACCTTTTGTCAACGAAACAACCAGTTTAAGTAAAGCGCTCAAAACCAAGAGAGAAAACCTTTAAACTTAGGGTTAATACTTTTTATTTCTCAAATTTTAAAAAACTTACAAACCCAATACAAATGACCTTTTTTTATTTTACAACACACCATTCATTTGTTGGAAACCATCCCTTTTCATTTTCATTTTCTTTCTTTTCATTTTCCTTTTTCCTTTTTTTTTTAAAAAGACATGAGGGGAAAAAAACTAAAACACAATTGAATGTGTGCACCAGTAAAAAATTTGGAACATAATAAAAGGTGTGCAAGGTTAGTAAGATTTATAATTTAAGCAAAGCTAGTATAATAGAGATCAAGGTGCTAATCAAGTTAGTATTCCCAAACAGTCTCAAGATCTAAGATAATAGAGATTGAGGTGTAGACCAAGTTGATTTTCACAAATATTCTACAAATATTCTCAAGATCCTACAAATATCCTCAATATCATACAAATATTCTCAAGATCCTAGACAATGGATAGATTTGGAATATCAAATTGGATGCAAGGAATAAATTAGGAAGATATTTTTTTATTTTAGTTAATTATGGGATTTTTATGTTTAGTAATTTTTATTTTAGGTCCTAGTCTTTTATTTAATTTTGGGTCTTTTATGTTTTCAAATTTTTATTTGAGTGAATTGTGGGCGTTTTATTTTAAGACTTTTAATATTTTATTTTTTTATATTAGATTAGGCCTAATCCACAACTAAATAGGCCCATTAGGCCCATTTCATCTAGGGTTTTTTATTTTAGGGTTTCTTGCGTATATAGAAGAAGAGCTATGTAATTTGAAGGGATGAACAAATATCATCAATGAAAAGTATATTTCAAAAAGCTTTTTCTTTGACTTATTGTGTTCTTGATTAAATGCTTGAATTCGATTTATCAAAGGGAGTGGTCATCCTTTGTGGTGTCTCAATATTGGGGTTTTAAGGACTTTGTTATCTTAGGGTTATAATCTGATCATCATCAACATTTTCTTAGCAAATTGTTCGTTTCTATTCCTTTGAGTTTATGGGTTCCTAGGTTATTCGCCTAAAGGGTTCGTATCATTCAGTAATAGAGCCTTGGTTGTTGAAAACAGGTTATCTATATTTGTTTTGAATTCTATATTTAAAAAAATGAAATATCATCCTTTGATTGTTTTATGCGTTATTGTGTCAAAAATCCCAATAAAAAGAGAAATTTCATCCTTTTGAGTCTTGTGTTTTCTTTTAATTTCGTTGTCGTTGTTTTCATATTTGGATTTTGTTTTGTAGTTTTCTTTGAATTCTTTGTATGTTTTTCTTGTTCTTAATTTTTGTATTCAATCTATCTTTGTTCTTCAAAAAAAAAGGAAAAAACAAAAAGAAAAAAACATAAAAGAAAAGAAGAGGACTGTTGTTCAGTTTAAAAAACAAATTGATAAAACAGAGTTGCAACTTTAAACGTCCATAATTTTTGACTCGGGTAACGAAAAGACTTTTATAATATATCAAATATAAGCTTGTTTTGATTCCTATAGGAAAAACTTGGATTTGCCCCTATTCTTGCAATTTTCGAGTCCAAATTCCACCAATTACACCACTAACTGAGGGGTGAAAGATTTGTTGCACCTTTTTGCTTTATTTTCGGTTCTTATTCATTAGTGTTGCGAATTTTTTGTTGTGAATTTTCTATTCACAACAGAAGTAGTAGTATTCAAAAAAAGGAAGAAAAATATAGAAGAAGAAAAGGAGAAAAAAGTAGTAGAGTATTCATGAATCTAATTCTTGTTTTCTTGGTGAAATTTGTTTTCCATTTATTTTGTTCTTACTGCCTTCGATTTTTTTTAAAAAGGGGAATCATAGTTGATGAAGAGTCTTTCTTTAGAGTCCTCATTGGTCAAGAGTCTTTCTTTTGAGTCTTCTTTGGTCAATAGTCTTTCTTTAAAGTCCACTTTGGTCAAGAGTCTTTCTTTTGAGTCCTCTTTTGGTCAAGAGTCTTTCTTTAGAGTCCTATTTGGTCAAGAGTCTTTCTTTAGAGTCTTTTTTGATCAAGAGTCTTTCTTTGGAGTCCTTTTTGGACTTTCTTTTTGTCATACTTTGGCATTAAGTTTTTAGAATTCTAAATTTTGAGATTTTCACCAATAAAACTATTACTTCTTGAGATTAGTTGGATTCTTTGATTTTGTTAAGAACACAAAAGAGGTTAACATGAGCTTTGAGTGGTAAAGAAAAAGTGATAACAATCTTATTTGAGATAAAACACGTGAGAGTGTGTGTGGGTTATCTCATTTTATACTATAGGTTGAAAAAAGAGTAAGGAAGGAAGAGAACTACCAGAGATTGACTTAAAAGTTCTTTTCAAGAATTTTAATGACCATTTTAAGAAGGTGAATGCAAGGTTGGATGATTTAGAACCTCATCAAGTTCTAAATTACATAGAAGAAGACATAGAAGACAAGGGTTAGACAAAGTAGAAAGTGATTCAATATGGAAAAGGGAGTAAGTTAAAAATGGGACAAAAGGGTGATGGTTGTATAGAAAAATGGAGAAATCAAAAATGCGAGTTCTAATGTTGAAGTGGAAGAACCTGTGCATAAAGATTCACTTGTCACAAGGAGAGTCATGAATATACCACTTAAGGATGAAGAAGATGACAAGCACGGTGATCATATTTTCCACACAAGATGCCACATAAAGGATAAGGAATGCATATTAATTATTGATAGTAGGAGCTGTACTAATGTTGCTAGTACCTTGTTGGTAGAAAAGTTAATTTGAAGTGGCAGAAACATCACAAACTATACAAACTAGCATGGTTGAATGACTGTGGAGAAGTGGAGGTTAAAAAAAAGGTATGTGTTACTTTTTCAATTGGAAAATATGAAGATGAGGTTCTTTGTGATAGGGAACTAATATATACTGCTTACATATTGTTTGGCCGACTATTGCGGTTTGATAGGAGGGTGTCACAAGATAGTCACATAAATCGTTATTCTTTTGAAATGAATGATGACTTGCATAATTTTTCATAATTTATCACTTTCCAACTTTAACTTTAGTATAATTTTATTTATTTATTTATTGAATTTAGACTTTATTATTATTATTATTTTAATTTTATTGCAGATTTGAATATAATGAAGATCCAAATTTTTTAGAAGCATATCATCTAAGGACACTCAAATATAAAATAAGATTTATTTAAATCTAATTTAAATTAATATATATATATATATTAATAATGAAAAAGGAGAACACATGATGAGTTGGAAAGGTTAAAATATATATATAAAGAAAAAGGTGCTGAGGGTTTATAGATAAAAGGATATATATATATATATATATATATATATATCAGAAAGAAGTAGAGAGAAAATGCAGGGGCCACTAGGGATGAATCAAAGAAAAAGAAAACAGAAGCTACACAAACGAGGAGAAAAAAAGAAAAAGAAAACACGAGAGAAGACACGAAAGCAAATTCTTTTCGCAATTCAATTTTCTTTCAATTTTTCTTAGAAAATTATGGTGAATTCGTTTTTGTTAAATTTAATTTTTAGCATGAACTAATTTTTCTTTATTCTAGGAAAAGGATGTAACTTAATTCTAAACTATGTTTGATTTTCTATATTAATTTGAATTATTTCTCTTAATGTTTGTCTGATTTATTCTAAGTTTAATGCTTCTAATTAATTGGCCATTAACTAGATGATTTTACTCTTGTGATTTACTATCGAAAGAGGAAATTATAGGATAAATTTGGAATATTTCGGCATAGGTAAATATAGAGGTCAAAAGACCTGTATGAACCTATGTAGTATTCAAATAATTGGTATTGATGCTTTCTTGCTTTATTAAATTACATACTCTTGTGTAAATTAACGAACAAGAATATTTTCAATTGACTATTGAAAGAGGCTTTTGGATGTTTTTTGGAGATTGCTAACAAATAGAGAGGATTAAATTCAATTAGCTAGATGAATAAAGCATAGCGAAGAATTAGGTGAAATCGATTTCCTAGAAGTTTGCTTCCTATTAATTTGATCTTTGAACAAAATATTTATTTTCTTTTGCATATTTTCTTTAAATTTATTTTCTTTTAAATTTCAATTATAACAACCGTAGTGATTTTTCTAGATATAATTGAGATTTATATAATTTTGGTATTTGTCAAAAATAAGTTACCAATCCCTGAGAATACTTTTCTTATCACTTTATTATAAAACTATGATATTGTACACTTGTAGTCTTGCACCAATCAAGTTTTTGGCGCCGTTGCCGGGGATTAATTTTTTTCTTATTTTTTCTAATAGGGATGAAAAGTAATTTTTTTTCTTAATTTAGAATTATATTTTATTTTATTTATATATATATATATTTCTCTAGGTATGTTTGTGATGTTGGATGGGCCATGCTAGAACTTGAAATATTATTCCTTTTTATTCGGAGATTGAAAGAAATTTTAGATCATGAAGAAAGGAGAAAGTACTAGCCATGGCTGAAGGAGAACCGAATGTATTGTGATGAGTGCTCAAAAAGCACTAAAATAACCATGATTTTATGCACATTAATTGATTAAAAATATATATATTTATATGTTTTATCATATATTTATATAAATTTGTCTTTTTCAGAATCACGGGTATTTTTATTGTTTTTCAGGTATTTTGGCTTAAAAACGCAATGTAAAGATTCAAAGAAGAATACTTGAAGCAATACATCACAAATATATTAATAAATAAGTGGGAAAAGGTCAAAAAACATGGAAAAATTGGACAAAATGGGTCGAAAAGGTCAAAAATGTCAAAAAGACGGAAATCGCGTCACAATACCAAGGCGCGCGCCATACGCGCGCCGTGCGCGTTGACACCTCCTTCCGCGCGCGCCGCAGCGCGCGGGCACTGTTTCACGCGCGAAGGCTGCGCGCAATGACAGGCGGCGCGCGCAAAAGAATCGCTTCACCAGCGCGCCCAATGCGTTTTCACCCCATTTTTCACGTGCAGCAGCCCCTGTGACGTCATGCTGACGTCATTGATGACCTCAGCATGTCCATTACACGTTTTTTAATTTTTTAATATTGTTTTTAACATTTTTTTACTCATTTTTTCTCTCCATCCTCATTTCTTAGTTTTTGAGTTTTTCTTAGTTTCTTTCTTAGTTTCTAAGCTTTTCTTAGTTTTTCTCTTAGTTTTTAGTTCAATTCTCTTAGGTTTAGAGTTCTTCTCTTTTTGAGAGAAACTTGTAATGTTTTTGTAATAATTTAGATTTTTGATTCAATAAATGGAAGTGCAAATTCCGCTTGGAGGTTTTCTAGCAACGGGAATAGCGTCGAAGTTCTGTAAGGATTTTATTTTCTTTACAGTTATTTTTATGCTTTATTCTTACATGTTATATTTAATTTGTCTGTGATTAAATTTAACTGTGCTAGCTATTTATAATCATGATATAATAATAACGTTGTTATGCTTGCGAAATATTAAATAGGTGAAAATTTCTAAAATGAATTGATTTTATTTTTATTCAAGATTTTATATTAAGGATGTTAGAGAGAAATATATTATTTTTCATTACAAACTTAAATCTGAAAATTAGATTTTAAGGTTTAGTTATCCGGTCTAATTTAGAGTAGTGCTCTTTTATTTGTTGGTACAATCGCCCGGTAGTTAGAGTGAAGCTCTATTTCAAAAGTTTTTATAAGAATTATTATGTGAAAATGTATTGACAACATGTTTTCGGTCTCCACCAAAGGTGGCATTTAAATGGTTCATTTTCAATCTCTTAGAAAAAGGAATTAATTTAATTAACCAAATTAGATATCAACCCCACCCATAGGTGTTAATTGATTTGTTTAATTAACAAAGAATATCTAACCCCACCAAAGGTGGTATTCATACAAAAAAGGGAGAATCAATAAATATCAATTCATATATTTAATAACCTAAATAATACGAGCAAGCATAATTAACTTAGTTATTATATCCATAAATACTCCACTATTTATAAATGATAAAATTTGCATGAATGTTTATTGAATCTATGTTGATTTTTATGTAAGTAGATTAAAACACAAAAAACCTAAAATATCGTGACAGGATGTTTAGGATTTAATTTTGTTTTTAAAAGTTTGAATAATAAATTAAAAACCACATACATTCCTTCCTTAGATCGACCTTGGGAGTATACTTATCATTTTCTACGAAATGATTCGTGGACTTGCGAGAGTTTTATAAATATAAAACCAAAGTATTGGCAGGATCGGCGATGCCGGTTTTCGCTCATCAAAGTTTTTCACAATCCCGATTCTGCTCATCAAGTTTTTGGCGCCGTTGCCGGGGAAGGAATAGCGTTTTTAATTTATTTATCAAAATTTTAAAAATATTTTTGTGTTGTAAATAATTGTGATTTTTTAAAAAAAAAATAAAAAAAATTTAATCAAATTTCAAATTTCATAAGAAATAATAAAAAAAATAAAAAATAAAAAATAATAATAAAATAATAAAATAATAAAATAATAAAATAATAAAAAATTAATTATATCATAAATAGTAAAATAATTTAGAAATTTGAAATTTGAAGTAAAAAGTTTTTACCGTTAATGAATAGTAAAAAAAATTAACAAAAAAAAGAAGAAAATTTTTAAATAAAAATTGTACCGTGAATAATAAAATAATTTAGAAATTTAAAATTTGAATAAAAAAAAATTACCGTTCATGAATAGTAAAAAAAATTAAAAAAAAAACATTTCAAAAATTTTAAGTTAAAAAATAAAACAAACAAATAAATAAATAAATAAATGATAAAAAAAATAAATAAAAAATAAATAAATAAATAAATAAAAAATAAAAAAAATAAAAAAATAAAAAAAAAAATAAAGAAAAACCAAAATTTTAATTTTTACTATTTTTTTTTATTTATTTTAAATCATAATTTTATTTTTTATTTTCTTTTACCTTTTTCAATTTTTTTATTATATTATTTTTTATTTTTCTTTCTTTAGCTATTTTTTTTTCTTCTTGATTTTTATTTAACTTACTTAACTTAGTTTTTCTTTTATTAACTTAATTAACTTAGTTTTTTTTTTATTTTACTTCACTTAACTTAATTAGCTTAGATTTTTTACTTCACTTAACTTAATTAGCTTAGATTTGTTTTACTTCACTTAACTTAATTAAATTTTTTTTAAACTTAGATTTTCATTAACTTAGATTTTTACTTAACTTAATTTAATTAACTTAATAGCATGAAAAGTAAAGATCTAAGGGAGTTCTGTCTAGGAGACTAGTTCTTGGAAGCCTTTGTGCCACTAGTCTTTCCTGGGAACGTTGTTATGTCTAGGAGGATGGTTTTTAAGGAGCCTTTGCACCACCATTCTTTCCTGGGAGCACTCTTGGTTAATACTGATTATGTTATTTTTTTTTCTTAAAAAAAACAAAAAAAAAAAAAAAACAAAAATTTCTGAACTATCTCCAAAATTTTAAAGTTTTAATTACAATCTAAGGAGTTAGTTGCTTTGTTTAATCTAGGTACAATTGTGTTTTTATGCCTTAATTATTTGATTTGTACCTAGATGTGGGTTATCTAAAACTCAAAGTATGCCCCTAGTTTGAGGTACATAAAGAAATATGAAAATCAATAGGGCATGACTGAAAAAGTATAGGTAGACAACCTTGTCTTACCTATAGGTTTGATTGACTCAATGATGAGGGGACATTGAGTTTACTTAAAATGCAATCCCAAGTTACGTCTTGTTAAGACGTTAAACTAAGCTATTTGGATGGGAGGCAACCCATCATTTTAGGTAATTTTCTTTTATTTGTTTCATTTATTTAATTTTTTTAATTACATGTGAATAATTTTTAAATTGTTAAAACTAAAAATATTTGTTGAGATGTTAGAAGTTAACAGCGATTTGTCTGTATACACTTTAATGATGAATATGATGGATGCACCTGCATTTTCCATTACTACTTGCACATTCTTAGGAAATAGGTAATTTTTCTTCTCTTTTCTCTTTATCTTTAATTTACAGTTGTTACATTGAGGACAATGTAAGTTCTAGGTTGGGGGTGGTGAAAAGTTACCATGCTTAATAATAAAAAAAAAGGTTTTAACAATTTAAAAATAAAAAAAATAAAAAAAATAAAAAAATATATACTTTTTCATTTTTTTATGTGTTTGGTTTTATTTCTATTTTGTGTGATTTAGTAATTTTTGGAATTAAAAAAAAATTTCACAAAAATTTATCTTTTCTTTAAATCAAATTTAAGTAAATAGTTAAGTCTTTTGTACTGTTAGATTAATTTTTGAAAACATATCATGAAATATTTTGTAATTAATTTTGATAATTAGTTAGTTTTTGTCAGAACTAGTATTTCTTGATAAGATGTGGAAATTATATTAAACCCAAAATCGGTGTTTATGAATTTTTTTAGTGGAGACTACCTTTGTGAGATATAATTTGAGCCTAATTTCTTTTATTCAGAGTGAAATATATATTTTTTCTACTCCAAACACATTTCTTATTTATTCAAATTTTTAGATGATCTCTATAGGTATTAGCATTGAATGTATGAATTTTTTTTTCTCATCTTAATAGAGTATCATATATTTTTGATTATTATTTTTGCTTAGATTAAATGATTTGAGTAGAAATTGATAGTATATGCTTATATCTCATTTATGTATGACTACTACAAAAACAAAAAGACATATCTCGGGTTACCTAAACCAAGATCAAACAGAAAAGCCACAAAATTAACCACTCACCAAAATCCAAAAAATGTACAATCTGTACATGGGTTGACTCTCTAAAAAATACACATATTGAAAAATATCTACAGAAAAAAATAGAGAGATAAAAAATAGTATCATCTATATACTATGACCCACGTTGCCTACAAAGTTGTGAGTACATGCTATTTACAAAAGAAAGATATAGGAAGTAATTCCCTAAAAAGTCATTGCAATTTCTTCATTTGTAAAAAGCATATATCTTGAAATTCTTTCTTAATGAGTTTGATTTATGCATGAAAATAATTTTTATATATGATATCTTTATAATTTATACATTTGATTCCTTTCATGAGATCAATGTTAAAATAACACTTTGAGCCTTTATTCTTTATACATATGCGAACATATTAGTTCATTTCTATACATCAACTTTTTCGCATATAAAATAGTATGAGTGTTTGAACCCATAGGATTCAGTGTTTCGAGAGTATTGACTTGTGAGGAATAGAGTCGAAGCGAATTCTGATTCATGACACTGAAATTGGGTGAAATTAAATTGATACATTTTTGACATGAAATATGAAAATGATTTTCGACTAATTATTATAATAAATCATGATTGTTTGAAGAGATTAAAATAACTTATGCTTGAGATTTTAATTATGATCTTAAAGGAGATTAAAAAGTATGAGACATTTTTGTGATATGTTGTTTTCTCTTATTCAAAAAAAAAATTTAATTTTTGATTTTGTTGTAATTTTACTTTTTGATTTCATTGTTTTTATTATTATTTTTTTATTTTTACATTTAGTTCAATGTTTGTGGGTATCATTACTGAAAACCTTCACGAGACTCAAACTCGTCCACTAGGGCAACCTAGGGGTTTAAAGGCTTGTTGCATAGGCTAAATGCAACCGTTTCAATCCACGAAAGTGATTTAGGATAGTTTAATTTTTAGTTTTTATCGCTTCTCTTGCTAAGGGACTAGCAAGAAGCTGGTTGGGGGTTGTGATGAGTGCTCAAAAAGCACTAAAATAACCATGATTTTATGCAAATTAATTGATTAAAAATATATATATTTATATGTTTTATAATATATTTATATAAATTTGTCTTTTTCGGAATCACGGGTATTTTTATTGTTTTTCAGGTATTTTGGCTTAAAAATGCAACTTAAAGACTCAAAGAGGAATATTTGGAAGCAATCCATCACAAATATATTAATAAATAAATGCGTAAATGTCGACAAATATGGAAAAATTGGACAAAATGGGTCAAAAAGGTCAAAAATGTCAAAAGGAGAAAAACGCACGCGCCTCTAACACCCACCTCCGCCCCCAAATCGCACGCGGGTTACTGCTCATGCTACAAGCAAAGATCGCGCGCGAGGTTACTTGTTCATGCGCTGCAAGATCAAGGCGGCATCGTTTCACGCGCGCCGAAGCCGCGCGCACGCCAGCCAGCCCGCCCTCCGCGCGCCCAACGCGTTTTCACCCCATTTTTCACGTGCAGCAGCCGCTGTGACGTCATGCTGACGTCATTGATGACCTCAGCAGGTCCATTACACGTTTTTTATTTTTTTAATATTTTTTTTAACATTTTTTAATCATTTTTTTTCTCCATCCTCACCTATAAATACCCCCCTTCCATTCACTTCAAAACACACCTTCAAAACCTCCAAATACATTCTTTTCTCTCTTTCTTTCTCTCTTTTCTTAGATTTTTAGTTTTTCTTATGTTTTCTTAGTTTTTAGTTTTTCTTAGTTAATTTCTCTTAGATTTAGAGTTCTTCCCTTTTTGGGAAGAACTAGTTATGTTTTTGTAATATTTTAGCTTTTTGATTCAATAAATGGGAGTACAAATTCCGCTTGGAGTTTTTCCAACAACGGGAATAGCGTCGAAGTTCTGTAAGGATTTTATTTTCTTTAAAGTTATTTTTATGCTTTATTCTTACATGTTATATTTAATTTGTGTGTGGTTAAATTTAACGATGATGGCTGTTTAGTAAACATGATGTAATAATGACGTTGTTATGCTTGCGAAATATTAAATAGGTAAAAATATCTAAAATGAATTGATTTTATTTTTATTCATGATTTTAGAGAGAAATATATTATTTTTCATTACTAACTTAAACCTGAAAATTAGATTTTAAGTTTAGTTATCCGGTCTGATTTAGAGTAGTGCTCTTTTATTTGATGGTACAATCGCCCGGTAGTTAGAGTGAAGCTCTATTTCAAAAGTTTTTATAAGAATTATTATCTGAAAATGTATTGACGACATGTTTTCGGTAATTATTTTAAAACTTGAAAGTTAGTACTCGGATAACTAAATTCTTAGGTTTAATTTGGACACCTTGAATAAAGTTTAAACTGTCTAACCCCACCAAAGGTGGCATTTAAATGGTTCATTTTCAATCTCTTAGAAAAAGGAATTAATTTAATTAACCAAATTAGTTATCAACCCCACCCATAGGTGTTAATTGATTTGTTTAGTTAACAAAGAATATCTAACCCCACCAAAGGTGGTATTCATACAAAAAAGGGAGAATCAATAAATATCAATTCATATATTTAATAACCTAAATAATACGAGCAAGCATAATTAACTTAGTTATTATATCCATAAATACTCCACTATTTATAAATGATAAAATTTGCATGAATGTTTATTGAATCTATGTTTATTTTTATGTAAGTAGATTAAAACACAAAAAATCCAAAATATCGTGACAGGATGTTTAGGATTTAATTTCGTTTTTAAAAGTTTGAATAATAAATTAAAAACCACATACATTCCTTCCTTAGATCGACCTTGGGAGTATACTTATCATTTTCTATGAAATGATTCTTGCACTTGCGAGAGTTTTATAAATATAAAACCAAAGTATTGGTAGGATCGGCGATGCCGGTTTTTGCTCATCAAAGTTTTTCACAATCCCGATTCTGCTCATCATTAATGAACCATGTCTTGCATGCTTTCATGGGGAAATTTATGGTAGTTTATTTTGATGATATTTTAGTCTATAGAAAAAAGTTAGAAACATGTGGAACACTTGCATGCTATTTTTGGTGTGTTGAGAGAGAACAAGTTGTATGCTAATCTTAAAAAATGGATATTTTGTATGGAATCTATTGTGTTTCTTGGATTTGTTATTAGTTCACAAGGTATTAGTGTTGATGAAGAAAAGGTAAAGGCGATAAGGGACTTTCCTACACCTAAGAATGCAAATGAGGTAAGAAGTTTCCATGGTTTAGCGAGTGTTTATCAAAGGTTTGTTAAATATTTTAGTTCTATTACTACACCTTTGAATGAACTTGTTAAAAAAATGTTGTTTTTAAGTGGGACAATGTGCATGATCTAGCATTTAACACTTTAATAGATAAACTAACAAATGCACCTTTGTTGTGTTTGTCTAACTTTCATAAAGCTTTTGAGATAGAATGTGATGCATTGGGGATTGGCATAGGAGTTATTTTAATGTCGGATTCCAAACCAATTGCATATTTTTTGTGAAAAGATAAGTGGGGATTTCCAAGGGAATTCATCATTCAATCCAATCATTAAAGTTTGAAGTTTTTGAAGACCCATGGTAAGCTTAATAAAAGGCATGTAAGTGGTTGGAGTTTATAGAAACATTTACTTAAGTAATCAAATAAAATCATGTGAAGGACAACGTTGTGGCTTATGCATTTTCTAGGAGGTACGTATTACTTACTTCATTGAAAACTAAATTACTTGGTTTTCAATTGCTTAAGGAATTGTATGCTAATGATTCTAATTTTTTCCAACTATGAAATGCATGTGATAAGTTTGCGTCTGGTGATTTTTATTGGCATAAAGGATTTCTATTCAAGAAAGATAAATTATGTGTTCCTATTTGATCTATTCTTGAGTTTCTTGTTAGGAAAAGTCATGGGGGAGGTTTGATGGGTCATTTTTGTCTTCTAAAGATTTTAGATATTTTACTTGAGCCTTTTTATTGGCCTAATATGAAGCATGATGTGCAATCTATTTGTGAAAAGTGCATTACATGTAGGCAAACAAAATCTAAAGTTAAACCACACGGCTTGTATACCCTTTACATGTACCTAATCAACCTTGGATTGATATATATATATGGATTATTTTTAAGATTACCAAGGTCTCAAAGTGGTAAGGATAGCATCTTTTTTGTTGTTGATAGGTTTAGTAAAATGACTATTTTTATTGCATATTCTAAAACCAATGAGGGAACACATATTGCTAATTTGTTCTTTAAAGAAGTGGTTCATTTTCATGAGTTGCCTAAGACAATTGTTAGTGATAGAGATGTTAAGTTCCTAAGTCATTTTTGGCACACTTTATGGAATAAAATAGAAACTAAACTATTATTTTCTATTGTTGCACATCCTCAAATGGATGGCCAAACTGATGTAGTTAATAGGAAACTCACTACTTTGCTGCGTGCTATCATTCAAAAGAATATAAGGTAGTGGGAGAAGTGTTTTCCACACATTGAGTTTGCATATAATAGGACTGTTCATTCTACTTCTTCATTTTCTCCTTTTGAAGTTGTTAATGGCTTTAATCCTTTAAGATCTACTGATATTTTACCTTTGCCTACTAATGAGTATGCTAATCTTGATGGTAAGAAAAAGGTAGATTTTGTGAAGGTTTTACATGTTAGAGTTCGGACAAACATTGAAAGGAAGAATAAGCAAAATGCTAAGCAAGACAATAAGGGGTATTTGAAGGTTGTTTTCCAACCCGAAGATTGAGTTTTGCTGCACATGTGTAAGGAGAGGTTTCCTGCAAAACAAAAATCAAAATTGCAGCCTTAAGGAGATGGACCTTTTCTAGTCTTGGAATAGATCAATGATAATGCCTACAAGATAGATTTGCCAAGTGACTATGGTAATGTTAGTGAAACTTTTAATGTCACTCATTTATCTTTGTTTGATGTAGGTGATTCGAGGAATAATGGAGATCAAGGTGCTAATAAAGTTTATGTTCCCAAATATTCTCAAGATCCTTTGCAAGGAATTGGTTGTCCAATGACTAGGGAAAATACAAAGAGGATGAAGGAAGCTTTGCAAGGCTTGATCATGGAAGTGCATTACAAAATGGCTGTGCTAAAAGAATCAAAAACTAAATTCGAAGATTCTAAAGCTTCACCAAGGATGGTCTATTACCTTTTCATGCAAGGGAATGAGTTGGAAGATCAAGTTGAGAGCAAAGATTGATTTAGCAAGTAATATTTTTTGGTTTAGTTAATTATGGGCCTTTTATGTTTAACAATTATTATCTTAGTTAATTTTGGGGTTTTTTTATGTTAATTTTTTTTGTCTTTTATTTTTAAGAATGGATTAGGCTCAATCCACCAATAATTAAGCCCATTAGTTTTTTGGCTCTTGAAGTGGTGCCTAGGGTTTCTTAAGGGATAGAAGTGGTGCCTAGGGTTTCTTAAGGGATAGAAGTGGTGCCTAGGGTTTCTTTAGAATAGGTGGCTTCTAAGTTTTATTTAGTATGAAAGAAACAATAGCCATGTAATGGAGACACACAAATATTCATTAATGAAAATAAAATTTCAAAAAGCTTTTTGCTTTTCCTTCTTCGATTCTTCATTGAATACTTGAATCTAACTTATCAAAGGGAGTGATCATATTTTGTGGCATCTCAAGTTTTGGGTTTTAAGGACTTTGTTTCCTTAGGTATCTAATCATCTTCAACGCGTTCTTATAAAATCAATCATTTCTATTCCTTTGAGTTCGTCGGTTCCTAGGTTGTTTGCCTAAAGGATCTGCGTCATAAAATGCATACAAAACAATAGATTATAGTAAATATATGGGAATTGAAGCATTAATATATAGGAAAAATGGCACTAATCAAACTCCCTCACACCTACTCTTTCCTAGTCCTCGAGTAAGGGCAAAATAAATCATCCTTGAACAAATGTTTACTTTCAAAGGCTTTTAGTAACACTAAAGTTCCAAATTCTAATAACTATTAGTGAGATCTATAATTCATTTATTCACTTGGTACCCTCTATAGTAATATTGCTCAAAGTGAGTGTGTGTAATAACCTTATTAGTGGCAACTAAACCATGCGACTCAAATCAATAAAGCCTATGTACATTCTCCTAGAATATCGCCATATTTCTATAGTTATATTAGGCACTATATGCTTTTTCTTATAGTTATATCTCCACTCATCAAAAATATTTCCTAAGATCAATAGGCCTTTCATTTGATCAAAATATGGTTATACATGTTGGTTGTATCAAATGAAAGGAAGAAGGAAAAACAAAAGTTCATGAGTTCATGGAGTAAGAGAAAGAGATTTATAAATCATACTATTATAAGACCAATCATGTCAACAAAATAGGGTTAGATTTCCTTGTTTTGGATCCAATATCATTATTGGCTTCTTTTCTTTCATTTTTACCAAATTTGTTTTTTCTTTTTTCTTTTCTTTATTTTCAATGCAATGCCTTTTTTTATATTTCTCTTTAACTCTTCCCCTATCTATATATATATATTACATATGGGGTACATATGATAGAATATGTCATTTTCTTTAAAAAATTGGACATTTAATAGCACAATTGACATTATTTACTCTTATTCTAGTATTTTCATAGTCTATTATCTTTTTATACGACTCCACTTTCTTGAACTATGGGTAAGGCCAATATATTTGCTTCAAAGGTTATGCATTGGGTATAAAACATTGGCATATGTTAGCATAAATTCAAATTGGTTCACTAAATGGGTTTTTCTTGAAAGAATAACAAAAAAAGGGTAGGAAAATTTGGCCAAAAAGTTAATCCAATTGCCTTAATCATTTCTCAAGAATTTCTCAAATAGCATTTGTTTTGAAAAACCCAAGAACAAGTTCTAGCAACCTAATAATGCTTAATGGAATTAAGGTAGGATTATAAGAAATTAACATAACACTTTAGAAATTTGAATACTTACGTCATCATATCACCAATTTAGTTGATTGTGCATTTTTTTTAGCTCGATTATCACAAATTATGCCTACACTTAAGAACAAAATCAAGATTCCACTAGTATTCAATATCATTTAAAACTTCATGTTTTTAAACATTTATGATTGTTGTTTCCTTCTATTAGATCTATCTAATTATATTAAGAAATGAAAATAAATCAAATGAATTTTAAAATTTCTTGCCTAGATACTTGAGAATTTCGTACTTATGAACAATTACACAAAGATAAAATGTTCTTCCAACTCAAATAGGAAACCAAAACCTAGATGAGGGATAAAAATTCCAAACCATTGAATCTTTTCACGAGCTCTATTCCAACAAGGAAAAGTAGCCTTCGCATTGAATTAAGAAAATAACACAATAGAAGTAACAAACAGATACTCAATTCAACACACAACAAAAATAACTAGCAGTAAGAAAGAACAAACTATTAAAACATAATAGTGACAGCATGCCTCACAGGGTCCTTTCCAGGTTAGCAACATGCATAAATAGAGAAAACATCACACAACATGGGAATCAATCATACATACTAAAAAGCTATAAAGGATTTTTGATCACTTCAAGACCTCATATATGGGAAACATATGAGGTAAATGATTATTGTATTTTGACAACATGCAATCATCATAAATAACATAATAAACCTAATAACAAGTCTGACACCTGATGCATTACTAGGGTAAGGAGACACTGACTCTTAAGAGACTCGCATCAATCAGGCATGTGGATAAACTGTAAAAGAAATATACTTTAATAAAGAAGCAAGCAGATAAATTTAATACAACAAAAGAATTAAGCTAGAAGTTATAGGCATGCTATAAGTAAAGGAAAGTAAGAATGCCCCAACTAGTATTACATACACGACTTAAACTCAAATTATACTAACACACAAACTAATCATGCATAACAACATGGAAAGAGTCAATGATCTGATGCATAATCTGGTTAAGGAGATACTCACACATTAATGAATCATCCTAAACATGCAAACAAACGGAAAGATAAACACTTAACAGATAATCACAACAATAGTAAAAATAATCATAGACAAGTAGTAATGAAGCAAATATAATATTCAATGGTCAGAAAGCAACAAATAAATAAAGAAAGCTTTCTAATAAGAGTTTAAACTTTAGTATGTAGAAATAATTTAAACTCAAATTATACTAGCCAAACAATAGAGCATGCATAACACAAGATATAATGAGGTTAACCAATATAGGACCCCTACCTATGTGGTAAGATCCTCTAGTTGGTTATAGAAACTACTCAACAACAAACAATTATACTAAGCAATAAAATAATTATAACCTTGATATCTATCAATCGGTACATCTATCCAAACTTCCTAGTGCTACCCTCACTTGTCGACTCTATAATGACTTGGTTCGAGACACCAATCCAACTTTCCTCCCAAACTTGTACCACTCAATAAAGTATGATCAGTAGCCAAAATCAACAAAATGGATCAGAATGTGAGCAACCAAACCTAAGGATGATCCTCAACTATAAATAACCAATAACCATTGTGGGAAGTACATTCAATCATGAACCAAAAATGATTATGTGAGACATAAAATCAACCATGTACTACCCACAACCAATGATTTATGAAAGTTTCATCATAGCAACTGCTAGCCAATGCCCGGATCACCACTACATCGATACCCTACTTAAGAAATGGTAACATCCCTGAAACTATCAGCCCACACATTCCTCAAACTCACAAAAACTCTTTACATAAAACCTACACATAAAAATTTCCACAAATACTTACCATTTAAGAGCAAGGTTTTTCTCATATAAACAACACTCAAGGTAATTGTGATTCAATAATAGAAAATAAGATGTCAATTTAAGAGAGCTACCCTATAGTTTTTATTAATACCAAGCATAAAGAAAATGGATATTTATAGAAATCATTTAATCTCATGATCAATCTCTCAGAGGCCTCATTGACCACCACATTGATGGTCTAACAAGGGGTCTTATGAGGGACTCATCGAAGGCCTAATCGAGGTGCCAAAAAAGTCATATTTTTTGTTTCAAAAACTATCGAGTAATTTCCATAAATATCCATACCCAAAATTAGACAAAAATATGAGTGAACGTCAACTTGCTGGCACACTTATTCATCAAAACCCATAATTCTCAACCTAGCATGCACACTATGAAAGACAAAAACAACAACAACAAAATTGAAAGAAAACATAAGACTTGAAGGACAAATTTTTTTTTGTGATTTTTGACTCAAGAATGCAAAAAACAATCAAAGAAATAAGAACACAATCAAAGAACCAATTTTTTTTAAATCTAAATATCAAAATACAAATAGACGAAGATAGATAACCTATTTTCTACAACCAAGGGTCTAAAACCAAATGATGCGGATCCTTTATGAAAAAAACCTAGGAACCTAGGAACCTAGGAACACAAAGGAATATGAAGGATTAAATTGCTAAGAACATGCTGAAGATGATCAGATTAAAACCCTGAAGAACAAGAACAAAAAAAAACTCAAAAAGTTGCGACAAAACTTTAATACATTGGTAAGTAGTGTAAATGAGTGAATTTGGGGACATAAACGCTGAGAATGGAAATCATGCATTGATTTAATTTTAGGAATCAAAACAAGCTTCGATTTGATATATTATAAATGTTGTTTGAATGCATGAATTAAAAGTTATAACCATTTAAGTTACAAAGCCAATTTATCACTCATTTTTTGAAACTGTGAACTATAACAACTCTCTTATTTAAAAAAAAACGATAGATTGAACATATAAGAAAATGAACAAGAAAAAGATACAATTAATTTAAAGAAAAAAATGAAATAAAAATCCAAAAACGAAAACAACAACAAAATTGAAAAAAAAAACACAAGACTAGAAGTATAAAATTTCTTTTTTTTTTAATTTTTTACTAAAAATAGTAGAAACAATCATATGACGAAATTTTGTAATCTAAAATTCAAAAATAGTATATGAAGATAGATAATCTCTTTTCTACAACCTAGGCTCTGATGCCAAATGATGCAGATCCTTTACGAAAAAACCTAGGACCCAAGGAACTCAAAGGAATAGAAATGATAAAATTGCTAAGAATGTGTTGAATATGATCATATTAGATCCCTAAAGAACAAGAACCAAAAATAACGCAAAAGGTTGCGACAAAACTTTAATACGTGGGTAAGTAGCGTAAACGAGTAAATTTGCGGACATAAACACTGAGAATAGAACTAATGAATTTTTTAAATTTTAGGAATCGAAACGAGCTTCAATTTGATATATTATAATATTCATTTGGATACATGAATTAAAAGTTATAACCGTTTAAAGTTGCCACACCAATTTATCACTCATTTTTGAAACTGTGAACTATAACAACCCTCTTATTTTTTTGAAGAACAATGATAGATAGAACACATAAGAAAAAGATACAAATAATTTAAAGAAAACTAAGAAAGCAAAATAAAAAGACGAAAAAAACAATAAAAAAATTAATAGAAAATACAAGACTGGAAGGATAAAATTTCTTTTCTTTTCTTTTATAATTTGTCACTTAAGAAAGTAGAAACAATCATATGATGAATGTTTTTAATCTAAAATTCAAACATAATATATGAAGATATATAACCTCTTTTATGCAACCAAGGCTCTAATGCCAAAGGATGCGGATCCTTTACGACAAAAACCTTGGAACCAAGGAACTCAAAGGAATAGGAAGGATGAAATTGCTAAGAATGTGTTTAATATGATCAGATTAGAACCCCAAAGAACAAGAAACGAAAACAACTGTAAAAGTTATGACAAAACTTTAATACATTGGTAAGTAGTGTAAACGATTAAATATGGGGACATAAACACTGAGAATGGAACTCATGCACTGTTTTAATTATAGAAATCCAAAGAAGCTTCAATTTGATATATTATAATAATAATCGTTTGGATGCACGAAATAAAATTTATAACCGTTTAAAAGAACAAGAACTTAAAGTTATAACCGTTTAAAGTTGCAACACTAATTTATCACTCATTTTCTAAAATTGCGAACTATAACAACTGTGTTATTTTCTTGAACAACAATGACATATTGAACACATAAGAAAGCGAACAAGAAAAAGATAAAAATAATTTAAAGAAAATTACGAAAGAAAAATCAAAAGACGAAAATGACAACAACAAAATTGAAAGAAAACACAAGACTGCAAGGACAAAGTTTTTTTTATTTGTAATTTGTGACTTAAGAAAGCAGAAAAAATCAAATGAAATTTTTATTGATCTAAAATTCAAAAAATATATATGAAGATAGATAACCTGTTTTCAGCAACTAAGGCTTTGATACCAAATGATGTGGATTCTTTAGGAAAAATACCTAGGAACCCAAGAACTCAAAGGAATAGGAAGGATTAAATTGCTAAGTAGGTGTTGAAGATGATCACATTAGAATCCTAAAGAACAAGAAGCGAAAACAACTCAAAAAGTTGCGACAAAACTTTAATACATCGGTAAGTAGTGTAAACAATTTTATTTGGGGATATAAACATTGATAATGGAACTAATGCATCGTTTTAATTTTAGGAATTGAAACAAGCACTACTAAAAAAAGGGGTATTTAAGTCGATGTGTAATGTCGGTTCGGTGTAGAATCGACGCTATCCACGTAGAACGTAGCGTCGGTTGATGTGGTGAATCGATGCTACATGTAGAACGTAGCATCGGTCGACATGGTGAATGGATGCTACATCCTACGTGTAGCGTCGGTTCACCACGTCAACTGACTCTACATCGTACGTGTATTTTTTAAATTAAAAAATGCAGTTTATAATTGAAATTTTTTTGGTACAATATTTTTTTAGGTCAATTATTATTTTATTTGACTCTTTAAAATTTAAGTTGGATATATATATATATATATAGTATAATTTTTTTTAGACAATTGGTTTTTAAAATTATATAATTTTGTGTATTTGTTTGGATATTATTTTAAAATTATTATTTTTATACTATATATATATATATAAGAGTTCAAATAAAAGAATAAATGACAAAAAAAAATTTCAATTTTAAAATGCGTCTGTAGCGTCGGTTTGCCCCATCAACCGACACTATCCATGCGTTTATTATCGTTTCTCCTCTCTTCTTCATTAGTAGAATTCCAAAACACCCATTTCTCTTCCCCTTTCACCTAAAACTGAGCTCACCCTCCACTCTTTCTCAATATACGGCCACCTCGGATCACCATTTCCAACGCTGTTTTATGGGTTATATTCCTATTCTCATTATCTTTCCGATCCCTTATTTTTTTGAGCGAGTTACTCAAATGTTTTATACCCATTTTCTCACTTATTCTCACTTACAAAACACCCATTTCTTCTTCATTTCCTTCATTTAGTCACTTCATTTACTCTTGTAAGTATTTCTATTAATTGTTTTACTTATTATTCAGTTTGCTTTATTTTTTGTATAAATTTTGAATAAACACTTTTAATGTTGATATCTAATTTAATCACGTCCAATATTGATATTTATTCAATTTAATTCTTTAAATGTTATTAAATTTTATTTTTATATATTATTATATAATTTGGGATGTTGTTTTATAAAATTTTCTATTTTTTAAGGCTTAACCTATGCTTGTTTTGTCTTCACGCTAGATTTAATGTGGTAGATGTACATGTATTTTAATTGTCAAGAGATTGTTATTTGTTTTTTTTTCAATAGATGACACCTTTAAACTCAAAAGTAGCACCAAAAAATATAATATTTTTAAAATTTATAATTATAAAAATAATATTATTTAGGTTTAAATTATATATTTTTATATTGAATATCTGATTAATTCTAGTTAAAAAATAGTTTCAATATTATGTTTGTTTTGATAAATTTTTAGATGTTATGTTATATAATTTAAAAAAATATTTATTTTTCTTTCCAAATGATTGCATTCTTTAATTATTTGATATCTCGCTTTGTAGGGCATGCTACTCTTTTTTTTAGCGAAAAGATGTTACTTGTTTATATAGATTTGGATTCATTGTGTGTCGTATAATTCTGAGTCATGATATATTGATTTGTATGTTTATTATGTCTTGAGGATGACTTTGCAAATTTTGTATTATGCTTGTTATTATATGTTTGGTTTATTTTCTGTGGAAATAATATATGCATGCTATGTGTTTGAAGGACTATAGTATTTATTGTACGTGGATAAATTTATTTACATATAAATAATTATATTTTATTAAGTAAAAGTAATACAATTGTAAAATGATTAAAATGATAAATGTTTTGTATTATGTATGTTTTGGTATATATTCTAATAATTAGGGAATTTATATATAATAATACTTGAAATATATTTATTGGATACATAATTAATTAATATGCTTAATTAATGTCATTAATAGAAAATGAACAAGTCTTGGATGTCAAAGTGTAGAATCGAGCAGGACTACATTTATGGAGTTGAAAGTTTCATGGAATTTGCTTATAGAAATAGTAATATTGGGATTAGTATGATTCGATGCCCATGTGTTAAATGTAAAAATGAGCGATTTCATGAATTTGACGAGGTTAAGTATCACCTTATCTGTAGTGGTATTCTTTTGAGCTATAAATGTTGGTATTATCATGGAGAAAATATTGGTAATACTCATGGGGAAAAGATAAATAAGAATGTGAGTGGATTACATACATCTTATCATAATGTACAGACAAAAAATATGTTTCATGGTGTTGAAGATGAACTACGTGAGGATGATCCCGAAACCTTAAAAAACTTCTAGAAGATGCCAAAAAACCATTCTATACAAAATGCAAAAAATACACTAAAATGTCGTGATCGGTTCATTTGTACAATGTGAAGGCAAAACATGGTTTTTCTGACAAGGGATTCACATAATTACTAAATCTACTAGTCGATATGTTTCCTGAGAGTATTAAATTGTCATCTTCAATGTATGAAGTCAAGAAATCTCTTAGTTGATTTGGCATGGAATATCATAAGATTCATGGTTGTCCACACTACTATAAAAAGGGGTATTAAAGTTGGTTCACGCGGTGAACCGACTTTAAATTTTTAATTTTATTTTTTTACAAAATTTACTCATTTTCTATTATACTCAAATTAAAACTTGTATTCGATCACTAAATAATAGCAGGAAAAAAAATCATTTTAACAAATAGTTTAAATAATACAAAAAAAATAAAAAATAAAAAATTAATTAATAGTAGAAAAATTACCATGGTGTTGTTCTATGTTATCCAAGATCACCATATTCTTCTCTTGATATTATAATACAAACCTACATATATAATACAAAAATTTATACACATAAATAATAACAAATAATAGCAGAAAAAAATATGAATAATAAGTGCGTAGGATTAATAGAAATACTTACAAGAGTAAATGAAGTGACAAAATGAAGGAAATGAAGAAAAAATGGTGTTTTGTAAGTGAGAAATGGGTATAAAAAATTTGAGTATTTTGGTAAAAAAATAGGGGATCTAAAAGATTAGTTAGAGAGGAAGAAAACCCACTAACCGATGCTGGAATTGATGGTCGTAGGTGGCTGGAAAATGCGAAAGAGTGGAGGAAAAGTGGAAGAGGTTTTGGGTTTTTGAGAGTTATGCAGCCTTAGAATAGTTTTTGTCTACGGAAGAAAGAAGAGAAAAGAATTTATCTATATGGAAAATGTCGGTTCCAGGTCTCAATTGATGCTATGCTACGTGGATAGTGTCAGTTCCAAGTGTCAACCGACCCTATGCTACGTGGATAGCGTCAGTTCACCACGTCAACCGATGCTACGTCCACGTGTAGCGTCGATTGACACCTGGAACCTATGCTATCCATGTAGTATAACATTGGTTACCACCTAGAACCGACGCTATGTCCACGTGTAGTATCAGTTTGACACGTCAACCGATGAAACAATTTTCTTGTGTGATTGGGTCGAAGATGTTATCAATGTTGGATATAAAATAGATGATTTTGGATTTACCCTTGTAAATTTATCCAAGATAAGTTACACTGATGATCCTTTCGCGTTAGCACTTCATGCAAAACAATTATTTTACATGAGCAATCAAATTGACATAAGATGGTCTGTTGTGTTAATGTCTTCACAAAAAAGAGTTTTACCATTGTGATGCTTTAGAAGATGATGACCCTATGCTTGATGCATTAACCAATATTAGTAATTTCTTAAACAAATTTCCTAATGTATATGATGGTCTAGTTGATGACGATGATTCTTCGTCATGGGCTCGAAGTGATTGTGAAGGAATACATGTATACGATCAACAACCTAATTAAACATAAAGTATGTTCTATATTGTTGTAATAATTCTTATATATATATATGTATGTTCCTAAAATTGTTAATTAATTTATATTTCTTCATTATTTGCAGATATTTCACGGATCCTCGAGTAATAGAGCTTGTAGATCCAAATGATCTATTAGGGTATTTGAAAAGAAGGGGTTGGGCGAATATACCTGATGCTCCACTTAACCGAGATGATAGAGTACCTGTACTATTTGATGCTACTGGTAATCCAATAGGGGAAAATGGCCAACAATTGAAATCCTCTATTGGTAGACTTGTGATGTCCAGTATACCAATCAATATAAATGATTGGTCTTAGGTTGATGAGGTAGAAAAGTTCAAAATATGGATAAGCATTTGTGTAAGTCTCTTATATTTTATAAACAATTACATATATTATATCTTTTTGTATTATGTCTAATCTTTTGTAGTGTGTTTTTACAGAATCATTACAAAGGCAATGACAATTAGAAGAGCAAGTGTTATAAGATTGTAAATAAGGTGTGGAAGGAATACAAGACTTCCAGATTGACAAGAAATTATGTGTTTCCATATTTGGAACCACTTGATGAGGTAGAGCTCTACAAAATCCCTGAAGGACACCCCTAGATTACACCTCAAGTTTGGAAAGACTTTGGGGATTATAGACGTACAGATGAATTTCAAATTATTAGGGAAGAACATCAGAATATACAAAATGCATAACATTCTTATTAACCGTACTAGGAGGTCTTCAAATCCTGAATTTATATATAGAATGGTATTATTAATTTGTGTTAATTTATAAATATTTTTATATTTATTTTCCTCAATTTAATTTCATGTCATGGTTAATAAATTTTCATAATTTATGTAGGAAGCTGAATTTGGTAGACCGGTTACCCGAACTGAATTGTACATAGAAACAAAGACTCCTAAAATGAAAAAGTCAAGACCGATGACTAAGCGAGGAGAAGAATAACTAAATAAGTTGGTTAGTAATTTCGGTTGATACAAAGTCTTAATGATTTTTAATAATTGATGTAATAATGCATGATATGTTTATGTGCTTTATTATTTGTAGAGAATTATTCAAGAACAAATATACATGGGTGAAATAATCGAAGAGCCTCGGAGAGATGCTCTATATCATGCATTTGGATGTGACCATCCTGGTCGTGTTAAGGGAGGTAGCCAATATGATGGTTATATGAAGTATTTTAACATTCCAAAACAAAAGCCTCAGAAGTTCAGTAAGGTAAAGTACACTAAAATTGAAGAAGAACTCAACTCCTTTAAAGCCTCAATGTTAAGTGAGATTGCCACTATAAAAGAATATCAATCACAACATATGTCAAGCATGGCATCATTCTACAACCAGGGCATGCCATATTGGCCAAGCATGCAACCATCCATGCCAGGCATGCCACCATCCATGCCAGGCATGCCACCATCCATGATAGGCAGGCCACCATCCATGCCAGACATGCCACCCACGCAATCTCATTGCGCTCAAACTATATCTAGTATGGGATATAGTCATCCTATTGGTCTTCCCTATATGCCAAGAATGCATATGCAATCAAGTAGTGGTTCATTTTCTCCAATGCAATATGCGCATTCTTACCATCAATCAAACCATGATGAACGTTTTGGTGAGAATGTACATCTAATAGCTACCCCATATGAGAGTCCTCTATTTGATGAATCGTATGTGGTAAGATTTTAATTTCTGGTGTATATAATCTATTATTTTAATTTCTTATTATATGTTTTACTTTTTTATATATAACACTTTACAAAATATGAAATTTTTTTTGAAACATCCTTCATTAACGAACTTTGTTGCTATTGGAATGGTACATTGATGAGTGCTCAAAAAGCACTAAAATTACCATGATTTTATGCTCATTAATTGATTAAGAATATATATTTATATGTTTTATCATATATTTATATAATTTGTCTTTTTCGGAATCACGGGTATTTTTATTGTTTTTCAGGTATTTTGGCTTAAAAACGCAATTTAAAGACTCAAAGAGGAATACTTGAAGCAATACATCACAAATATATCAATAAATAAATGGGGAAAGGTCAATAAATATGGAAAAACTGGACAAAATGGGTCAAAAAGGTCAAAAATGTCAAAAAGGAGAAAATCGCGCCGCGTCTTGGCCGCCCGCTTCTCCGCTAACACTTGTTCATCCGGCAGCGTCTTGTTTCATCCGCGACATCGTTCATCCGCGACACTTTGTTCATCCGCTGCGGTCGCGTGCAGCCGCGGTGACTTGTTTCATCCCTGCACTGCAGGCCATCGTACGCCGCGTCATCAAGGACGTCTAATCACTAATCCGCGTTTTTAAATTTTTTTAACATTTTTTTCTCTATTTTTTCTCTCCATCCTTACCTATAAATACCCCCCTTCCCTTCACTTCAAAACACACCTTCGAACACCTTCAAAACCTCCAAATACATTCTTTTCTCTCTTTCTTTCTCTCTTTTCTTAGATTTTTGGTTTTTCTTATGTTTTCTAAGTTTTTAGCTTTTCTTAGTTAATTTCTCTTAGTTTTAGAGTTCTTCCCTTTTTAGGGAAGAACTAGTTATGTTTTTGTAATTTTTTAGCTTTTTGATTCAATAAATGGGAGTGCAAATTCCGCTTGGAGTTTTTCTAGCAACAGGAATAGCGTCGAAGTTCTGTAAGGATTTTATTTTCTTTACAGTTATTTTTATGCTTTATTCTTACATGTTATATTTAATTTGTTTGTGATTAAATTTAACTGTGCTAGATGTTTATAATCATGATATAATAATAACGTTGTTATGCTTGCGAAATATTAAATAGGTGAAAATTTCTAAAATGAATTGATTTTATTTTTATTCAAGATTTTATATTAAGGTTGTTAGAGAGAAATATATTATTTTTCATTACAAACTTAAACCTGAAAATTAGATTTTAAGGTTTAGTTATCCGGTCTAATTTAGAGTAGTGCTCTTTTATTTGATGGTACAATCGCCCGGGAGTTAGAGTGAAGCTCTATTTCAAAAGTTTTTATAAGAATTATTATCTGAAAATGTATTGACGACATGTTTTCGGTAGTGATTTTAAAACTTGAAAGTTAGTACTCGGATAACTAAATTCTTAGGTTTAATTTGGACACCTTGAATAAAGTTTAAACTGTCTAACCTCACCAAAGGTGGCATTTAAATGGTTCATTTTCAATCTCTTAGAAAAAGGAATTAATTTAATTAACCAAATTAGTTATCAACCCCACCCATAGGTGTTAATTGATTTGTTTAGTTAACAAAGAATATCTAACCCCACCAAAGGTGGTATTCATACAAAAAAGGGAGAATCAATAAATATCAATTCATATCTTTAATAACCTAAATAATACGAGCAAGCATAATTAACTTAGTTATTATATCCATAAATACTCCACCATTATAAAAGATAAAATTTGCATGAATGTTTATTGAATCTATGTTTATTTTTATGTTATTAGATTAAAAACACAAAACCCAAAAATATCGTGATAGGATGTTTAGGATTTAATTTCGTTTTTAAAAGTTTGAATAATAAATTAAAAACCACATACATTCCTTCCTTAGATCGACCTTGGGAGTATACTTATCATTTTCTACGAAATGATTTGTGCACTTGCGAGAGTTTTACAAATATTAAAACCAAAGTATTTGCGAGAATCAGCGATGCCGGTAAGAATGTACATCTAATAGCTACCCCATATGAGAGTCCTCTATTTGATGAATCATATGTGGTAAGATTTTAATTTCTGGTGTATATAATCTATTATTTTTATTTCTTATTATATGTTTTACTTTTTTATATATAACACTTTACAAAATATGAAATTTTTGTTGAAACATCCTTCATTAACGAACTTTGTTGCTATTGGAATGGTACATCAATTGAGGGATGATCGGATGATTCATAATCAATATTTGCCTAATCATTGGCGAATAGTAATTGATCAATCATTGCTTCATGATTGTCCACTACTTGTGCCTTCTGATGCTACCACAGTCCAAGAGACAGTTGGACAGTATGTGGCTTGGCCGTCAATTCAAGTTGCTCTAAATTTTGACATGGTACTATTTTTAACTTAAAAGATAACACTTGTTTACTACTATTATTTTATTATATCTTTTATTATTACTAACATACATAATACTTTTTTTAGGCTATTATACCATAACTCTTAAATGCAGCACATTTAAGTGATACGAAGCAAGTATCTTGTGCTAAATCTATGTCTAGTGGCCAATCATCATGCACCAAGTCATTCAAGAAGAAGCCTTGGAAAAAGTATAGTTTTGATTATGCTTTAAACTTCAGCAAAAATCTTGGCGCTTTGATGACTATTGTTTGAAGGGCATCTAGCATAAATGATGGATGGATTGTGCCGTTTCCTATAGAAATTTCTGGTGTAGACCTCGGCCAAACTTATAGATTGATCGAGTGCATATTGCAACTATTTGAATATCAAATGATCGATTTAAATATAATTCAAGTGTGAACACTGTGAGTCTTCAATCTATTTAATTTTCTTTCATTTATGTAGAATATATATAATTATATTTATATTATCTAATTACTTATATATATATCTTTTATATAGGGCGTGTTATTATCGACTTCAACATAATCACTCATCACATTTAGCAATGTTCTATGATTCTTCATATGTCAATCAGTATCAAGAGAAGGATGTTAACATCAGAGCTAAACAATTATGTGATAGGGCATTAACGCTTAATAGAAATCAAAAGTTGATAAGCCCTTGGCCACTTAGGTTTGAACAAGGCGAAGATCATTGGATGTTGGTAATCATTGATCTGTTCAATAATCATGCTTGGTACTGTGACTCAGCTTCCATAGCTGAGTAAAGATACAAAAGTAGTTGTTGAAATGTAAGAGTTATAGCTAGATATTGGTTTCTTTTATTATTTTTTGTAATATTTAATAAAAAACTAACTATTTTAAACCTTGATAGGGCATGAAAGTTGTGGAACAAGTTTAGGGGCATTGCCCTTAAAAAATATCATAAGCTTATATGGACAAAAGTTATGGTATGTACAAGCGAATATTAATAATTTTATAATTGAATAATAAAGATGTTCGAATATGGAAAATCATGTACACTTGTTTTTTGTAGGTTCCACAACAAAATAATGGAGTCATGTGTAGTTATTATGTCATGAAGTTTTTGAGTGAAATCATCACAAATATCAAAATTCCAATTGATGATGTGGTAATATCTTTTACCAATATACAGAAAAGTTTTTAACATATTTGAGTTATTTTTTGTAAATACATGAAATTACATTCTTATTTTGATTTTAAATACATGTAGTTCTTGGTTGGAACAAGACTAGCTACGACTAGAAATTTTTTGATGATTTACAAGATGAATGGGCAGAACACATGGTTCAAATTATATCATCACAAGAAGAATCAGGAGAAGATTATTGATGCTAGTTTTCGCAAGTGTACGATAACACAAGAAATCATATTTTCTTGATTTAACTACATCATAGCCTTAGCAAAAAAAAATTAGTTCATAATGGAAATAAGAAAAAACATTATTTCAATTGAATCCATGAATAACAAATCTAAATAAAATGCAGAAAATAAAAGCTAAGGAGAAGAGATAAAAAAACTCTTGAAGATGAAGACTTGGTAGCAACAATGGTGATGATCCTTCAAGCTTCTCCAAACTTTTCACCAAAATTTGCCTTTTCTCCTCTAAAAATGAATTAGATATGCTCTCTCTGCCGTGGCCTCTTTCTCCATCATATTGTATATATAAATCTAGGGTTTTGGGGGAAATTTTGGGACAAAAAAACATAAAAATTGTGTTTTTGGATGAAACTCGCCAGCAGCGACATTATTCTCGCCGTGCGAGATTTCTAGAAAAGTTACAATTTTGGTTCTGCTGATTCTCGCCTGCGGTGAGATGAATTTGGCCGGCGTCGAGATAACTTGGCCGGTGGCGAGATTATGTTGGCCGATGGTGAGATGCATTTGCCAAAATCCGTGCTCTCGGGAAGAATTTCGCCGTGCTATGGGTAAGATTTTTCGCTGGTGGCGATAATATTCTCGCCGGCGGCGAGATTTCTAAATTTTGAAAATTTGTTTTCTTTTTATTTTCACTCAATCCCGATCATTGTACTTTGTCCCAAACTTCTCCAAAATCATGATTTTACCTGAAATTGCACTTTAAACACGAAATACCCGTGAAATGACATTTGTGAATTAAATAATCAAATAAACACAATTTTCACACAAATATTCACATTTAAATCATAACAAAAATGCAATAATTTGGCTCTTATCAACAACCCTCAACCATCTACTTGCTAGTCTCTAGCCAGAAAAGCAATCTATTTAATAAATTCAAAGGAGACATTAAGAGAAAAATTCAAAGAAAATTTATTATATTTACAAAATTTCATTAAGCGTATGCAATAAGCCTTTGAAACCCCTAGGCGGCCCTAGTAGGACGAGTTGTAGTCTCATGAGGGCTTCCAGTGATGATACCCACAAACATCTTACCTATAACTATCCTAACTCAAAACAATAAAATCACACAATAATTAATTTGCACAAATGTCTCAAAAATTGTAAATAACACACAACACATAGAATAATTAAATGTCACCTAAGCTTTAAGAAATCTCAAATGCCAATTTCACTTTTGTTATTGACTCTTAAACATCCATCAAACCACAAACCAATAGCCATAATTCCCGGATAATATTATGCATAACATCCACAAACAAAAAGGTGAAATCTCAAACTCCATAGGCTCACTTTTCAAAACTCTCTCCACTAATGAAGGAAAATACCCCACTTCGGATCAATAGGACTTTATGAGGCTTGTAATGTTAGGCTTAGGTATTTGGTTAAGAAAGAACGGGAAGTGTCAAAATACAAATAATAGCACTTATTAGATTAAACACAACCAATTAAGTAAAAGAGTAACACCATTTAACCCAAATTGTTTCTTCCGATCATAACCCATTTTTCCATAGATAAACAAAATTCTTCCTCAATCTTTCACCTCACTACATCCATCACTAACACTCTTTTATTTACTAAAGTGTGAAGGCCCTTTTTTTATTTTTTTTATTCCATCCTTACTCCAATTGCTCTTGAAAATTTTTTGTTCAAAATTAAGTGCTCTTAACAAATAAGGTAGGAATTATATATATATATATATATATATATTGGCAAAATAAAAGGTAGGTTATAAAAGGCAAAAAGAAAGAAAAATAAGGCTAACAATATATTTAAATAGGCTCAAGGAGGTAACTAGTGATATAAAGATAACAAGGTTGGCTTAAAAGGGCACAATCGATCCAAAAATGGCCTACATCATATCCTAAACAGTGCAATTCCAAATTATTTCACCTCAAGAGGTTTTCAAATGAGTTCTAGAGTTTGTTGAGATCACAAAAATGTCCATGAAAAATTCGCACATAAGACTTCTCTAAGCATTTAGACTAATCGACCAAATCATACCACATACCAAAAGAGTCGCCAACTTGGTAAAATCAACATTTGAAATTATCTTTAAACCGAAGCAAAATTTAATGTCTTCTAAAAGCTACTTGTTATCAGAATCACATTATTATCATCAACGTGCAAATTAAAATAAGTAAAATGAAAATGAGAAGAAAATAAAAAATAAAAAATAAAAAAAAGACAATAAAGAAATAAAAGAAATTTAATCAAAATGTAGAAAAATAAATGGAATATCAAAATTAAACACAAATAAACACACAAAAAAATCTACTAAAAATGAAGCGAAGAAAAGATTTACCGTTTACCGCACCCCCAACCAAAACCTTACATTGTCCTCAATGTAAGAAAGAAAAACTGCAAATGGCTATCGTCGAAAAAGAGTTAGGTGTACCATCACAGTCACAGTAATTTATTAAATCAAGGGGTTAACAATAAAAGAAAATCAATCATAAAGAAATCAATCACATTCACATTTTTTTTACCTGTAAGACAAATAAAATAAGCAAATTTAATTAAAAATAAAATTATCATAAAATGAAGTGCATAATTTAAAATCTAACTAATAATTTACCAAAACATAAAATTTAAGCTAAAATGTAAAATTTAAAATTGCTAAAATAAAATGAGATAAAAGATGAGAAAAAAAATCTGATGGGTTGCCTCCCATTAAGCGCTTTAAGTTATAGTCATTAGCTAGACTTTCTGTCATTCTTTCTGCTTGCTGAATTCTCTGTCAAAATATGGCTTCAACCGTTGTCCATTTACCTTGATAGTTTGCTTTGTTTCATGAATGATCTCAACTACTCCATAAGGAAACACCTTGGTTACTAGAAAAGGTCCTGACCAACGAGATTTTAGCTTTCCTAGAAAAAGTCTAAGACAGGAATTATAAAGCAGCACTTTCTATCCCACCTCAAAGTTTCGCCTCAAAATGTTCTTATCATGCCAAACCTTCATCTTGTCCTTGTATATTCGGGCATTCTCATAAGCATCATTCCTCATTTCATCCATTTCATTTGTTGTAGATTTCACAAGGCAAAGTTCTAGTGGTAGCAATGGAGTTCTCTCCTCAAAAGTTTCCGAGATTAACCTGTTAAGAGTGTTAATTTGAAAACAAGAATGTACCTCACATGGAAATTTCATTGCTTCAAAAACATCAAAAGTCATTTGTTCATCTTGCACCCATAGAATGAGCTTTCCTTGCTGAACATCAATCAATGTTCTTCCAGTTGCAAGGAACGGTCTCCCCAATATCAACGGTACCTCTCTATCTTCCTCCATGTCAAGCACCACGAAATATATAGGGAAAATAAATTTGTCAACTTTAATTAAAACATCCTCAACTACCCCTCGAGGATATTTCACCGATCGATCCGCTAATTGTAGAGAGATTGAAGTGGGCTTCACTTCTCCCAGGCCTAGTTTCCTGAAAATAGAAAGTGGCATCAAATTGATGCTTGCTCCTAAATCACATAGGACTTTATCAAAATTGCAACTTACTATAGTACAAGGTATAGTAAAACTCCCTGGGTCTTTCAATTTCTATGGCAGTTTTCTTTGAAGAACTACACTGTACTCCTCATTTAGCATGACAGTTTCATAATCTCCCAGCTTCCTCTTCTTTGATAGAATTTCCTTCATGAATTTTGCATACTTGGGCATTTGTTCCAACATCTCTGCAAAAGGAATGTTAATATGCAATTTCTTAAAAATATCCAAAAATTTATCAAATTGATTATCAAGCCTTTTCTTATTCAATCTTTGAGGATATGGGATAGGAGGCTCATATTTCGTATTTGGGGAAAGTTGAACATCTTGGGATGTTGATGGCTTTTCTTTAGATTCTTCCATCTTTTTCTCCGATTTCCCTAGCCATTCAAGTTCTTTACTACTTCTCAATGTGATAGCCTTTACATGCTCTTTGGGATTTATTGTTTCATTAGGCAACGATCCTTGAGACCTTTCTGCAATCTGCTTTGAAAGCTGCCCCAGTTGGTTTTGGATGTCCTTGTTGATTGCCTCTTGATTTCTGAAATTTATTCTTGTCTCCTCAATGAACTTTCCCAAAATTCCTTCCAAATCTGTCTATTTCTTCTCTTGGGGTTGGTAGGAAGATGATGACGGTTTGAATCCCCCTTGGTTATTTCCCCATGACAAATTTGGATGATTTCTCCAACCTAGATTGTAGGTGTTCGAATATGGGTTATGCTGAGGTTTTTGGAAATTTGAAACATAATTTGCTTGCTTAGCATTTGGTGAAGCAAATGGATTTCCAGCTTGGCACTCGATACTAGCATGATTTCCACCACATAAATCACATTGTGTAGTTGGTTTGGATTCGAACTTGGATGACAAAGAATCCATCTTTCTTGAAAGAGCAGCAACTTGAGCCGACAAAGCATTCACTGAATCAATTTTATGCACTACTGATGAGTGCTCAAAAAGCACTAAAATTACCATGATTTTATGCTCATTAATTGATTAAAAATATATATATTTATATGTTTTATCATATATTTATATAAATTTGTCTTTTTCGGAATCACGGGTATTTTTATTGTTTTTCAGATATTTTCGCTTAAAAACGTAACTTAAAGACTCAAAGAGGAATACTGGAAGCAATACATCACAATTATATTACTAAATAAATGGGGCAAGGTCAAAAAATATGGAAAAATGGGTGGAAAAGGTCAAAAAGGAGAAAATCGCGCCCGGAGCAGCCCATCCCGCGCGCGCCAGCGCCCAGCCGAGCCGAGCTGCGCGCGCTGGTACTGTTCATCCACGCACAGATGCGCGCGCGGGTACTGTTCATCCGCTCACAGCTGCCCGCGCCCAGCTGCCCTCCGCGCGCGCCGACGCCATTTCGCCCCATTTTTCACGTGCAACCGCCCCCATGACGTCATGCTAACGTCATTAATGACCTCAGCATTTCCATTACGCGTTTTTGCATTTTTTAACATTTTCTTAACATTTGTTTACTCATTTTTTCTCTCCATCCTCACCTATAAATACCCCCTTCCCTTCACTTCAAAAAAACACCTCAAAACACACTTCTCTCTTCTTTCTTTCTCTCCATTTCTTAGTTTTTAGTTTTTTTAGTTTTTCTTATGTTTTAGCTAGTTTCTCTTAGTTTTAGAGTTCTTCCCTCTTTGGGAAGAACTAGTTATGTTTTTGTAATTTATTAGCTTTTTGATTCAATAAATGGGAGTGCAAATTCCGTTTGGAGGTTTTCTAGCAACGGGAATGGCATCGAAGTACTGTAAGGATTTTATTTTCTTTGTAGTTATTTTTTATGCTTTATTCTTACATGTTATATTTAATTTGTCTGTGATTAAATTTAACTGTGCTAACTGTTTGTAAAAATGATATAATAATAACGTTGTTATGCTTGCGAAATATTAAATAGGTAAAAATCTCTAAAATGAATTGATTTTATTTTTATTCAAGATTTTATATTAAGAATGTTAGAGAGAAATATATTATTTTTCATTACAAACTTAAATCTGAAAATTAGATTTTAAGGTTTAGTTATCCGGTCTGATTTAGAGTAGTGCTCTTTTACTTGTTGGTACAATCGCCCGGTAGTTAGAGTGAAACTCTATTTCAAAAGTTTTTATAAGAATTATTATCTGAAAATGTATTGACATCGTGTTTTCAGTAGTGGTTTTAAAACTTGAAAGTTAGTACTCGCATAACTAAATTCTTAGGTTTAATTTGGACACCTTGAATAAAGTTTAAACTGTCTAACCCCACCAAAGGTGGCATTTAAATGGTTCATTTTCTTTCTCTTAGAAAAAGGAATTAATTTAATTAACCAAATTAGTTATCAACCCCACCCATAGGTGTTAATTGATTTGTTTAGTTAACAAAGAATATCTAACCCCACCAAAGGTGGTATTCATACAAAAAAGGGAGAATCAATAAATATCAATTCATATCTTTAATAACCTAAATAATATGAGCAAGCATAATTAACTTAGTTATTATATCCATAAATACTCCACTATTTATAAAAGATAAAATTTGCATGAATGTTTATTGAATCTATGTTTAATTTTCTGTAATTAGATTAAAAACACAAAACCCAAAATATCCTGACAGGATGTTTAGGATTTAATTTCGTTTTTAAAAGTTTGAATAATAAATTAAAAACCATATACATTCCTTCCTTAGATCTACCTTGGGAGTATACTTATCATTTTCTACGAAATGATTCGTGCACTTGCGAGAGTTTTATAAATATAAAACCAAAGTATTGGCAGGATCGGCGATGCCGGTTTTCGCTCATCAACTACTGCTGGTCTTTTTGCAATTCCCCGCTCTAATTCCACTGATTTTTGTTTACTGCCATAATCTCTAACAACTCATGAGCATCCTCCGGTGTTTTTCCCATTAAAGATCCTCCAACTACAGCATCAATCATTGCCCGATAGTTTGAAACCAACCCATTATAAAGTGTAGAGACTTGCAGCCAAATCGGTATACCATGATGTGGGCACTTCCTCAACATTTCTTTGAATCTTTCCCAAGCTTCATACAATGATTCTTGGTCATACTGTGTAAAAGATGTGATTTCATTCCTCAATTTTTCCGTCTTAGCAGGAGGAAAGAACTTGGACAAGAATTTCTAAACCAACTCATTCCATGTTGTAATTGATCCCGGTGGTAATGAGTTTAGCCACTCCTTGGCTTTATCCCGAAGTGAAAAAGGAAAAACCCTCAATCTTATAGCATTTTTAGACACACCATTTATCTTGTAAAGATCACACACCTCCAGAAAGTAAGCAATAATAGCATTTGGATCATCCTTTGACATTCCCCCAAACTGATTTGATTGAACCATTTGGATAAAGGATGGTTTTATCTCAAAGTTATTTGCTTGAATAGTTGGCCTCCTTATACCCGAATTAGTTCCAGCAACATTAGGCACAGCATAATCCCTCAAAGCTCGATGATTTCCAACTTCCTCAACAAATGGTGGATCCATAGCTGATTGTCTATTAGGAGGTGAGGTTGAAAGCCTTCTCTCTCGGTTTAGACGCCTATATGTTCTATCAATCTCCGGATCAAATGGAAAATGGTTAAGGCTTCTTGTACGTCTCATACAACAATCCTACAACCAGAAAATTAACTAGAACAAAAACAACACAAAATTACCTTTTTCTTTTTTTGTAAATAAGATAAAAGAGCAAAATAAACAAAATTAAAAATGAAACAATGATAAAGAAAATTAACTTCAAATTAAAACTAAGATTAGGTAGTATCGATATTAATAAAATCAAACCATTCCCCGACAACGGCGCCAAAAACTTAATGCTGGTTTTCGTAAGTGTACGAATCGTTCAAGTAAGTACCGAAATTGACTAATCCTAATTTTATTTGAAAACCGAATTGTTGAATTTGTTTAAGAAGTAAATTAACTTAAAACTAAACGCAAATAACAAAATTTAATGTTGTTCACAAATTATTAAAAACGCTAAGGCATTTGATTTCGCTAAATCAATTCAATCCGATTTCAAGTCATGTTATATGAGAATCAAAGTTAAAAGTGATGGTTGAAAAACCCAAATTTACCTAATACTCTCTCTCGAGTTATATTAGAATTACTTATCTATGAAAACCAACTATATTTCTATGAAGATTTAATCACAAACAAGCACATTACAATTTATGGAATTTCTAGAATAACCACATACATCATGCATTAGGTCTCACACTCGCATTCAACATATGGTATTTATCACAAGAAGCATTCATTACACATCTCCTCTTGGTCTCAATATAATGCAACAAATAATCTAAATCTTGGCCAGAAATTTAAAAGAATTAAGCATGGAAATAAATACTCAACTTGAAAACAATGAATTCATATAACGATAACACAAGAAATCATATTTTCTTGATTTAACTACATTATAGCCTTAGAAAAAATAAATTAGTTCATAATGGAAATAAGAACAAACATTATTTCAATTGAATCCATGAATAAAAAATCTAAATAAAATGCAGAAAATAAAAGCTAAGAAGAAGAGATGAAAAACTCTTGAAGAGGAAGACTTGGTAGTAACAATGGTGATGATCCTTCAAGCTTCTCCAAACTTTCTCTCCAAAATTTGCCTTTTCTCCTCCAAAAATGACTCAGATCTGCTCTCTCTATCGTGGCCTCTTTCTCCATCATATCGTATATATAGATCTAGGGTTTTGGGGGCAATTTTGGAACAAAACAACATAAAAATTGTGTTTTTGGATGAAACTCCCCAGCAGCGACATTATTCTCACCGCGGCGAGATTTCTGGAAAAGTTACGATTTTGGTTCTACTGATTCTCACCAGTGGTGAGATGAATGTGGCCGGCGGCGAGATCACTTTGCCAGCGGCGAGATTATGTTTGCCGGCGGGGAGATGTATTTGCTAAAATCTGTGCTCTCGGGAAGCATTTCGTCGTGCTATGGGTAAGATTTTTCGCCGGCAGTGAGATTTCTAAATTTTGAAAATTTGTTTTCTTTTTATTTTCACTCAATCCCGATCATTGTACTTTGTCCCAAATTTCTCCAAAATCATGATTTTACCTAAAATTGTACTTTAAACACAAAATACCCATGAAATGACATATGTGGATTAAATAATCAAATAAACATAATTTTCACACAAATATCAACATTTAAATCATAACAAAAATGCAATAATTTGGCTCTTATCAATTATTATGATCTTGAATAGCATATCGGTGATTTTTTAATGATTTAATTTCTCTATTCTTGTGTCTGAAGTCCCTTGTTTGATAAATGTTTTATTTGATGGATGGTTATGTGCTCATGTATTTAGGGGAATGCATTGTTTTATGGACCTATTTTTGGCCCAAAGTTGATCTTATCTCTCTTGCCTACTTTCCTTATGACAACATCATGGTAGCACTTTATTAATCATTTATCTATAAATATAGAAGTTATCTAAAATCTTTGCTGGTATTTTTAATGCTATAATAAGTTCTAGTATGAAATCAGGTGTAACTCATATTTTGTTACTTGGCTTGTATGAGTTTTGGTGCCAATGAACATATTACAAAATTGTTCCATACATTTAAGGGCACCAAAACTCATACAAGCCAAGTAACAAATCGGAGTTACACTTGATTTCATATTTAGAGCTCATTATAGCATTAAAAATACCAGTAGAGATTCCAAATAACTTCATATTTATAGACAAATGATTAATAAAGTTCGAATATGAGTTCGAAGGGTTATATCACTTGGATGTCATTGTGGTAATCTCTTTTTGATGGTAATATTTATAATGATTTAATTTCTCTATTCGTATGTCTCTGAAGTTTAGACTGCTTGTTTGATGAATATTTATGTGCTTATGTATGTAGGGGAATGAATTGTTATATGGATCAGCTATTTTTTGTCCAGTTTCCATGTCACAATGCTGGTGATTCTAAGCCAACCACGCTTGCTCACACAATCCAATTATGCTTTTGACGACATTATTTTATTTGTAATTTAAGTTAACTATATATATATATATGCATTGTATATACATTATTTGTTTTTGTAATAAATTTAATTATCAAGTAATTAATTATATTTAAATTTTCAATTATTTGTATTATTATTATATTTTGGTTTTTTATGCTATATATATTGAATACAGGGTGGAGTGAAAAATGAGAATAAAAAAAATCATTACGTGTAAAGTCGGTTCACGCGGTCAACCGACTTTACATTTTAAGTCACTCAATTTAAAGTCGAATTTACACTTTACTAAATTTTCACTGTTTTTTTAGTAGTTAAGCTTCGATTTGATATATTATAATAGTCATTTGATGCACGAATTAAAACTTATAACCATTTAAAGTTGCAACGCTAATTTATCACTCACTTTCTGAAACTGTGAACTATAACAGCTCTGTTATTTTTTTGAAGAACAATGACATATTGAACACATAAGAAAAAGATACAAATAATTTAAAGAAAATCATGAAAGCAAAATTGAAAGATGAAAACGACAATAACAAAATTGAAAGAAAACACAAGACTGGAAGGACCAAATTTCTATTCTTTTTATGTAATTTGTGACTTAAGCAAGTAGAAATAATCATATGACTAATATTTTTAATCTAAAATTCAAAAAAATATATGAAGACAGATAACTTGTTTTCAACAACTAAGGCTCTCATACGAAATGATATAGATTCTTTACGAAAAACACAACAAATCTCTTATTTGTGAAGAATAATGATAGATTGAACACAAAAGACAAAGAACAAGAAAAACATACAAATAAATTAAAGAAAACTACGAAAGCAAAATCAAAAGAAGAAAACAACAACAATATTGAAAGAAAACACAAGACTCAAAAGAAAAAAAATCTTTTCTTTTCTTTATTTGTAATTTGTGACTTAAGAAAGCAGAAACAATCAAATACGAAAGAAAAATCCAAAGACGAAAACAACAACAACAACATTGAAAGAAAATGCAAGACTGGAAAGAAAAAAATTCTTTTTTTTTGTTTTGTAAATTATGAATTAAGAAAGAAAAAATAATCAAATGATGAATTTCTTTTAATCTAAAATTCAAAAAAATATATGAAGACATATAACATATTTTCAACAACCAAGGTTCTGATACCAAATGATGTGGATTCTTTAGGAAAAATACCTACAAACCCCAAGAATCAAAGGAATAGGAAGGATTAAATTTCTAAGTAGGTTTTGAAAATGATCAGATTAGAACCCTAAAGAACAAAATAGGAAACAACTCACAAAGTTGCAACAAAACTTTTATACGTCAGTAAGTTGTGTAAACGAGTGAATTTGGAGATATAAACACTAAGAATGGAACTAATGCATTGTTTTGATTTTAGGAATCGAAAAAAACTTCCATTTGATATATTATAATAGTCATTTGGATGCATGGATTAAAACTTATAACTATTTAAAGTTGCAATGCCAATTTAACACTGTTTTTTTAAAAATGGGAAATACAATAGGTCTCTTATTTTTTAAAGTTGCAATGCCAACAATGTTGCGGATCCTTTAGGAAAAAAACCTAGGAACCCATGAACTCAAATAAATAGGAAGGATTAAATTGCTTAGAAAATGTTGAAGAGGATCAGATTAGAACCCTAAAGGACAAGAACCGAAAAGAACTCAAAAAGTAGCGACAAAACTTTAATACGTATGTACGTAGTGTAAACGAGTGAATTTGGGGACATAAACATTGAGAATGGAACAAATACATCGTTTTAATTTAAATAATTAAACTAAGCATCGATTGGAGTTATTATAATAGTCGTTAGGATGCACGAAGTAAAAGGTATAATCGTTTAAAGTTGCAACACCAATTTATCACTCTTTTCATTTAAACTTGGAAATACAAAAGTTCTCATATTTTTTTATTGAAGAACAACTATAGATTCAACACAAAAGAAAAAGAACAAGAAAAAGAAACAAATAATTTAAAGTAAATTACGAAAGCAAAATCTAAAGATGAAAACAACAACAACAATATTGAAAGAAAACACAAGACTGGAACGACAAAATTTCTTTCTCTTTTTAAAATTTGTTACTAAAGAAAACTGAAACAATCAAATGATAATTTTTTTTAATCAAAATTTGAAAAACAATTACATGAAGATAGATAACCTCTTTTTTGCAACCAAGGGTCTAATAATAAATTATGCGGATCCTTAAGGAAAAAAACCTAAGAACCCAAGAATTCAAAGGAATCGGAAGGATTAAATTGTTAAGAATGTATTGAAGGTGATCAGATTAGAACACTAAAGGACAAGGGCCGAGAACAACTCAAAAAGTTATGAGAAAACTTTAATGCATCGATAAGTAGTGTAAACAAGTGAATTTGGGGATATAAACGCTGAGAACGGAACTAATGCATCATTTTAATCACTCTTTTTATTTAAAGTGGGAAATACAAAAGTTCTCTTAATGTTTTTTGAAGAACAACGATAGATTGAACATATAAGAAAAAGAAACAAATAATTTAAATAAAACTACGAAAGCAAAATCTAAAGATGAAAAAAACATCAACAATATTGAAAAAACACAAGACTGGAACAACAAAAGTTCTTTCTTTTTTTTAAATTTGTTACTTAAGAAATCTAAAACAATCAAATGATGAATTTTTTTAATCAAAACTTCAAAAAAATTACAAGAAGATATATAACCCCTTTTCAGTAACCAAGAGTCTAATAATATATGATGCGGACCCTTTATGAAAAAAACCTAGGAACCCTAGATATAAGAGGAATAGGAAGGATGAAATTGCTAAGAATGTGTTGAAGATGATCAGATTAGAACACTAAAGGACAAGAACGGAAAAGAACTAAAAAAATGCGACAAAACTTTAATGAGTCGCTAAGTAGTGTAAATGAGTCAATTTGGGGAAATAAATGCTGAGAACGGAACTAATGCATTGTTCAATTTTGGAATCAAAACAAGCTTCGATTTGATATATTGTAATAGTCGTTTGGATAACGAATTAATAGATATAACCTTTTAAAATTGCTATGCCAATTTATCACTCCTTTATTTAAACTATGAAAGACAAAAGTGCTCTTATTTTTTTAGAAGAACAATGATATATTGAAAAAAAAAGAAAAAGAACAAGAAAAACATACAAAGAATTTAATGAAAACTATGAAAGCGAAATCTCAAGACGAAAACAAAAACAACAAAATTAAAACAAAACACAAGACTGGAAAGGCAAAATTTCTTTACATTATTTGGTAATTTTGTGACCTAAGAAAGCGGAAACAATCAAATAATGAATTATTTTAAATTGAAAATTCAAAAATATTATATGAAGATACATAACCTCTTTTCAGCAACCAATGCTCTAATAAAAAATGATAAGAATCCTTTAGGAAAAAAACCTAGGAACTCAAGAACTCAAAGGAACAGGAAGGATTAAATTGCTAAGAACGTGTTAAAGATGATGAGATTAGAACACTAAAGGACAAGTACCAAAAAATACACAAAAGGTTGCGACAAAATATTAATGCGTCGATAAGTTGTGTAAACGTGTCAATTTGGGGATATAAACACTGCGAACAGAACTAATCCATCGTTTTAATTTTGGAATCGAAACAAGCTTCGATTTGATATATTATAATAGTCGTTTGGATGCAAAAATTAATAGATATAACCGTTTAAAATTGCAATGCCAATTTATCCCTCTTTTTATTTAAAGTAGGAAATGCAAAAGTTCTCTTTTTGTTTTTTGAAGAACAACGATAGATTGAACACATAAGAAAAAGAGACAAATAATTTAAATAAAACTACCAAAGCAAAATCTAAAGATGAAAAAAACAACAACAATATTGAAAGAAAACACCAGACTGGAACGACAAAATTTCTTTCTTTTTTTTAAATTTGTTACTTAAGAAAACTGAAACAATCAAATGATTAATTTTTTTAATCAAAACTTCAAAAAGATTACATGAAGATAGATAACCTCTTTTTCAGCATCCAAGGGTCTAATAATAAATGATTCGGATCCTTTTGGGAAATGACCTTAGAACCCTAGAAATAAGAGGAATAGGAAGGATGAAATTGCTAAGAACGTGTTGAAGATGATCAGATTAGAACACTAAAGGACAAGAACGGAAAAGAACTCAAAAAATGCGACAAACCTTTAATGCGTTTGTAAGTAGTGTAAATGAGTGAATTTGGGGAAATAAATGCTGAGAACGGAACTAATGCATTGTTCAATTTTGGAATCAAAACAAGCTTCTATTTGATATATTGTAATAGTCGTTGGGATAACGAATTAATAGATATAACCTTTTAAAACTGCTATGCCAATTTATCACTCCTTTATTTAAACTATGAAAGATAAAAGGTCTCTTATTTTTTTAGAAGAACAACGATATATTGAAAAAATAAGAAGAAGAACAAGAAAAACATACAAAGAATTTAATGAAAACTATGAGAGAGAAATGTCAAGACGAAAATAAAAACAACAAAATTAAAACAAAACACAAGACAGGAAAGAGAAAATTTCTTTACATTTTTTGTTAATTTGTGACATAAGAAAGCGGGAACAATCAAATAATGAATTATTTTTAATTGAAAATTCAAAAAAATTATATGAAGATACATAACCTCTTTTCAGCAACCAATGCTCTAATAATAAATGATAAGGATCCTTTAGGAAAAAAACCTAGGAACCCAAGAACTCAAAGGAATAGGAAGGATTAAATTGCTAAGAACGTGTTGAAGATGATTAGAGTACAACACTAAAGGACAAGTACCAAAAACAACTCAAAAAGTTGCGACAAAAGTTTAATGCGTCAATAAGTAGTGTAAACCCGTGAATTTTAGGATATAAACACATGTAACAGAACTAATGCATCGTTTTTATTTTGAAATCGAAACAAGCTTCGATTTGATATATTATAATAGTCGTTTGGATGGAAAAATTAATAGATATAACCGTTTAAAATTGCTATGCCAATTTATCCCTCTTTTTATTTAAAGTAGGAAATTGAAAAGTTTTCTTATTGTTTTTTGAAGAACAACGATAGATTGAACACATAAGAAAAAGAGACAAATAATTTAAATAAAACTACCAAAGCAAAATCTAAAGATGAAAAAAACAACAACAATATTGAAAGAAAACACCAGACTGGAACGACAAAATTTCTTTCTTTTTTTTAAATTTGTTACTTAAGAAAACTGAAACAATCAAATGATTAATTTTTTTAATCAAAACTTCAAAAAGATTACATGAAGATAGATAACCTCTTTTTCAGCATCCAAGGGTCTAATAATAAATGATTCGGATCCTTTTGGGAAATGACCTTAGAACCCTAGAAATAAGAGGAATAGGAAGGATGAAATTGCTAAGAACGTGTTGAAAATGATCAGATTAGAACACCAAAGGACAAGAATGGAAAAGAACTCAAAAATGCGACAAAACTTTAATGTGTTGGTAAGTAGTGTAAATGAGTGAATTTGGGGAAATAAATGCAGAGAACGGAACTAATGCATTGTTCAATTTTGGAATCAAAACAAGCTTCGATTTGATATATTTTAATAGTCGTTTGGATAACGAATTAATAGATATAACCTTTTAAAATTGCTACACCAATTTATCACTCCTTTATTTAAACTATGAAAGACAAAAGTTCTCTTATTTTTTTAGAAGAACAACGATATATTGAAAAAATAAGAAAAAGAACAAGAAAAACATACAAAAAATTTAATGAAAACTATGAGAGCGAAATCTCAAGACGAAAATAAAAACAACAAAATTAAAACAAAACACAAGACAGGAAAGACAAAATTTCTTTACATTTTTTGTTAATTTGTGACATAAGAAAGCGGAAACAATCAAATAATGAATTATTTTTAATTGAAAATTCAAAAAAATTATATGAAGTTACATAACCTCTTTTCAGCAACCAATGCTCTAATAATAAATGATAAGGATCTTTTAGGAAAAAAACCTATGAATCCAAGAACTCAAAGGAATAGGAAGGATTAAATTGCTAAGAACGTGTTGAAGATGATTAGAGTACAACACTAAAGGACAAGTACCAAAAACAACTCAAAAAGTTGCGACAAAAGTTTAATGCGTCAATAAGTAGTGTAAACCCGTGAATTTTAGGATATAAACTCTGCGAATAGAACTAATGCATCGTTGATATTTGGGAATCGAAACAAGCTTCGATTTGATATATTATAATAGTCGTTTGGATGGAAAAATTAATAGATATAACCGTTTAAAATTGCTATGCCAATTTATCACTCTTTTCATTTAAACTTGGAAATACAAAAGTTCTCATATTTTTTTATTGAAGAACAACTATAGATTCAACACAAAAGAAAAAGAACAAGAAAAAGAAACAAATAATTTAAAGTAAATTACGAAAGCAAAATCTAAAGATGAAAACAACAACAACAATATTGAAAGAAAACACAAGACTGGAACGACAAAATTTCTTTCTCTTTTTAAAATTTGTTACTAAAGAAAACTGAAACAATCAAATGATAATTTTTTTTAATCAAAATTTGAAAAACAATTACATGAAGATAGATAACCTCTTTTTTGCAACCAAGGGTCTAATAATAAATTATGCGGATCCTTAAGGAAAAAAACCTAAGAACCCAAGAATTCAAAGGAATCGGAAGGATTAAATTGTTAAGAATGTATTGAAGGTGATCAGATTAGAACACTAAAGGACAAGGGCCGAGAACAACTCAAAAAGTTATGAGAAAACTTTAATGCATCGATAAGTAGTGTAAACAAGTGAATTTGGGGATATAAACGCTGAGAACGGAACTAATGCATCATTTTAATCACTCTTTTTATTTAAAGTGGGAAATACAAAAGTTCTCTTAATGTTTTTTGAAGAACAACGATAGATTGAACATATAAGAAAAAGAAACAAATAATTTAAATAAAACTACGAAAGCAAAATCTAAAGATGAAAAAAACATCAACAATATTGAAAAAAACACAAGACTGGAACGACAAAATTTCTTTCTTTTTTTTTTAAATTTCTTACTTAAGAAATCTAAAACAATCAAATGATGAATTTTTTTAATCAAAACTTCAAAAAAATTACAAGAAGATATATAACCCCTTTTCAGTAACCAAGAGTCTAATAATATATGATGCGGACCCTTTATGAAAAAAACTAAGGAACCCTAGATATAAGAGGAATAGGAAGGATGAAATTGCTAAGAATGTGTTGAAGATGATCAGATTAGAACACTAAAGGACAAGAACGGAAAAGAACTCAAAAAATGCAAAAAAACTTTAATGAGTTGGTAAGTAGTGTATATGAGTGAATTTGGGGAAATAAATGCTGAGAACGGAACTAATGCATTGTTCAATTTTGGAATCAAAACAAGCTTCGATTTGATATATTGTAATAGTCGTTTGGATAATGAATTAATAGATATAACCTTTTAAAATTGCTATGCCAATTTATCACTCCTTTATTTAAACTATGAAAGACAAAAGTGCTCTTATTTTTTTAGAAGAACAATGATATATTGAAAAAAAAAGAAAAAGAACAAGAAAAACATACAAAGAATTTAATGAAAACTATGAAAGCGAAATCTCAAGACGAAAACAAAAAAACCAAAATTAAAACAAAACACAAGACTGGAAAGGCAAAATTTCTTTACATTATTTGGTAATTTTGTGACCTAAGAAAGCGGAAACAATCAAATAATGAATTATTTTAAATTGAAAATTCAAAAATATTATATGAAGATACATAACCTCTTTTCAGCAACCAATGCTCTAATAAAAAATGATAAGAATCCTTTAGGAAAAAAACCTAGGAACCCAAGAACTCAAAGGAATAGGAAGGATTAAATTGCTAAGAACGTGTTGAAGATGATTAGAGTACAACACTAAAGGACAAGTACCAAAAACAACTCAAAAAGTTGCGACAAAAGTTTAATGCGTCAATAAGTAGTGTAAACCCGTGAATTTTAGGATATAAACTCTGCGAACAGAACTAATGCATCGTTTTAATTTTGAAATCGAAACAAGCTTCGATTTGATATATTATAATAGTCGTTTGGATGGAAAAATTAATAGATATAACCGTTTAAAATTGCTATGCCAATTTATCACTCTTTTCATTTAAACTTGGAAATACAAAAGTTCTCATATTTTTTTATTGAAGAACAACTATAGATTCAACACAAAAGAAAAAGAACAAGAAAAAGAAACAAATAATTTAAAGTAAATTACGAAAGCAAAATCTAAAGATGAAAACAACAACAACAATATTGAAAGAAAACACAAGACTGGAACGACAAAATTTCTTTCTCTTTTTAAAATTTGTTACTAAAGAAAACTGAAACAATCAAATGATAATTTTTTTTAATCAAAATTTGAAAAACAATTACATGAAGATAGATAACCTCTTTTTTGCAACCAAGGGTCTAATAATAAATTACGCGGATCCTTAAGGAAAAAAAACCTAAGAACCCAAGAATTCAAAGGAATCGGAAGGATTAAATTGTTAAGAATGTATTGAAGGTGATCAGATTAGAACACTAAAGGACAAGGGCCGAGAACAACTCAAAAAGTTATGAGAAAACTTTAATGCATCGATAAGTAGTGTAAACAAGTGAATTTGGGGATATAAACGCTGAGAACGGAACTAATGCATCATTTTAATCACTCTTTTTATTTAAAGTGGGAAATACAAAAGTTCTCTTAATGTTTTTTGAAGAACAACGATAGATTGAACATATAAGAAAAAGAAACAAATAATTTAAATAAAACTACGAAAGCAAAATCTAAAGATGAAAAAAACATCAACAATATTGAAAAAAACACAAGACTGGAACGACAAAATTTCTTTCTTTTTTTTTTAAATTTCTTACTTAAGAAATCTAAAACAATCAAATGATGAATTTTTTTAATCAAAACTTCAAAAAAATTACAAGAAGATATATAACCCCTTTTCAGTAACCAAGAGTCTAATAATATATGATGCGGACCCTTTATGAAAAAAACTAAGGAACCCTAGATATAAGAGGAATAGGAAGGATGAAATTGCTAAGAATGTGTTGAAGATGATCAGATTAGAACACTAAAGGACAAGAACGGAAAAGAACTCAAAAAATGCAAAAAAACTTTAATGAGTTGGTAAGTAGTGTATATGAGTGAATTTGGGGAAATAAATGCTGAGAACGGAACTAATGCATTGTTCAATTTTGGAATCAAAACAAGCTTCGATTTGATATATTGTAATAGTCGTGTGGATAATGAATTAATAGATATAACCTTTTAAAATTGCTATGCCAATTTATCACTCCTTTATTTAAACTATGAAAGACAAAAGTGCTCTTATTTTTTAGAAGAACAATGATATATTGAAAAAATAAGAAAAAGAACAAGAAAAACATACAAAGAATTTAATGAAAACTATGAAAGCGAAATCTCAAGACGAAAACAAAAACAACAAAATTAAAACAAAACACAAGACGGAAAGGCAAAATTTCTTTACATTATTTGGTAATTTTGTGACATAAGAAAGCGGGAACAATCAAATAATGAATTATTTTTAATTGAAAATTCAAAAAAATTATATGAAGATACATAACCTCTTTTCAACAACCAATGCTCTAATAATAAATGATAAGGATCCTTTAGGAAAAAAACCTAGGAACCCAAGAACTCAGAGGAACAGGAAGGATTAAATTGCTAAGAACGTGTTAAAGATGATGAGATTAGAACACTAAAGGACAAGTACCAAAAAATACACAAAAGGTTGCGACAAAATATTAATGCGTCGATAAGTTGTGTAAACGTGTCAATTTGGGGATATAAACACTGCGAACAGAACTAATCCATCGTTTTAATTTTGGAATCGAAACAAGCTTCGATTTGATATATTATAATAGTCATTTGGATGGAAAAATTAATAGATATAACCGTTTAAAATTGCAATGCCAATTTATCCCTCTTTTTATTTAAAGTAGGAAATGCAAAAGTTCTCTTTTTGTTTTTTGAAGAACAACGATAGATTGAACACATAAGAAAAAGAAACAAATAATTTAAATAAAACTACCAAAGCAAAATCTAAAGATGAAAAAAACAACAACAATATTGAAAGAAAACACGAGACGGGAACAACAAAATTTATTTCTTTTTCTTAAATTTGTTACTTAAGAAAACTGAAACAATAAAATGATTAATTTTTTTAATCAAAACTTCAAAAAGATTACATGAAGATAGATAACCTCTTTTTCAGCATCCAAGGGTCTAATAATAAATGATGCGGATCCTTTTGGGAAATAACCTTAGAACCCTAGAAATAAGAGGAATAGGAAGGATGAAATTGCTAAGAACGTGTTGAAGATGATCAGATTAGAACACTAAAGGACAAGAACGGAAAAGAACTCAAAAAATGCGACAAACCTTTAATGCGTTGGTAAGTAGTGTAAATGAGTGAATTTGGGGAAATAAATGCTGAGAACGAACTAATGCATTGTTCAATTTTGGAATCAAAACAAGCTTCTATTTGATATATTGTAATAGTCGTTTGGATAACGAATTAATAGATATAACCTTTTAAAACTACTATGCCAATTTATCACTCATTTATTTAAACTATGAAAGATAAAAGGTCTCTTATTTTTTTAGAAGAACAACGATATATTGAAAAAATAAGAAAAAGAACAAGAAAAACATACAAAAAATTTAATGAAAACTATGAGAGCGAAATCTCAAGACGAAAATAAAAACAACAAAATTAAAACAAAACACAAGACAGGAAAGAGAAAATTTCTTTACATTTTTTGTTAATTTGTGACATAAGAAAGCGGGAACAATCAAATAATGAATTATTTTTAATTGAAAATTCAAAAAAATTATATGAAGATACATAACCTCTTTTCAACAACCAATGCTCTAATAATAAATGATAAGGATCCTTTAGGAAAAAAACCTAGGAACCCAAGAACTCAAAGGAACAGGAAGGATTAAATTGCTAAGAACGTGTTAAAGATGATGAGATTAGAACACTAAAGGACAAGTACCAAAAACAACTCAAAAAGTTGCGACAAAAGTTTAATGCGTCAATAAGTAGTGTAAACCCGTGAATTTTAGGATATAAACTCTGCGAACAGAACTAATGCATCGTTTTAATTTTGAAATCGAAACAAGCTTCGATTTGATATATTATAATAGTCGTTTGGATGGAAAAATTAATAGATATAACCGTTTAAAATTGCTATGCCAATTTATCCCTCTTTTTATTTAAAGTAGGAAATTGAAAAGTTTTCTTATTGTTTTTTGAAGAACAACGATAGATTGAACACATAAGAAAAAGAAACAAATAATTTAAATAAAACTACCAAAGCAAAATCTAAAGATGAAAAAAACAACAACAATATTGAAAGAAAACACCAGACTGGAAGGACAAAATTTCTTTCTTTTTTTTTAAATTTGTTACTTAAGAAAACTGAAACAATCAAATGATTAATTTTTTTAATCAAAACTTCAAAAAAATTACATGAAGATACATAACCTCTTTTCAGTATCCAAGGGTCTAATAATAAATGATGCGGATCCTTTTGGGAAAAAACCTTAGAACCCTAGAAATAAGAGGAATAGGAAGGATGAAATTGCTAAGAACGTGTTGAAAATGATCAGATTAGAACACCAAAGGACAAGAATGGAAAAGAACTCAAAAATGCGACAAAACTTTAATGTGTTGGTAAGTAGTGTAAATGAGTGAATTTGGGGAAATAAATGCAGAGAGAACTAACTAATGCATTGTTCAATTTTGGAATCAAAACAAGCTTCGATTTGATATATTTTAATAGTCGTTTGGATAACGAATTAATAGATATAACCTTTTAAAATTGCTACACCAATTTATCACTCCTTTATTTAAACTATGAAAGACAAAAGTTCTCTTATTTTTTAGAAGAACAACGATATATTGAAAAAATAAGAAAAAGAACAAGAAAAACATACAAAAAATTTAATGAAAACTATGAGAGCGAAATCTCAAGACGAAAATAAAAACAACAAAATTAAAACAAAACACAAGACAGGAAAGACAAAATTTCTTTACATTTTTTGTTAATTTGTGACATAAGAAAGCGGAAACAATCAAATAATGAATTATTTTTAATTGAAAATTCAAAAAAATTATATGAAGTTACATAACCTCTTTTCAGCAACCAATGCTCTAATAATAAATGATAAGGATCTTTTAGGAAAAAAACCTATGAATCCAAGAACTCAAAGGAATAGGAAGGATTAAATTGCTAAGAACGTGTTGAAGATGATTAGAGTACAACACTAAAGGACAAGTACCAAAAACAACTCAAAAAGTTGCGACAAAAGTTTAATGCGTCAATAAGTAGTGTAAACCCGTGAATTTTAGGATATAAACTCTGCGAATAGAACTAATGCATCGTTGATATTTGGGAATCGAAACAAGCTTCGATTTGATATATTATAATAGTCGTTTGGATGGAAAAATTAATAGATATAACCGTTTAAAATTGCTATGCCAATTTATCCCTCTTTTTATTTAAAGTAGGAAATGCAAAAGTTCTCTTTTTGTTTTTTGAAGAACAACGATAGATTGAACACATAAGAAAAAGAGACAAATAATTTAAATAAAACTACCAAAGCAAAATCTAAAGATGAAAAAAACAACAACAATATTGAAAGAAAACACCAGACTGGAACGACAAAATTTCTTTCTTTTTTTTAAATTTGTTACTTAAGAAAACTGAAACAATCAAATGATTAATTTTTTTAATCAAAATTTCAAAAAGATTACATGAAGATAGATAACCTCTTTTTAAGCATCCAAGGGTCTAATAATAAATGATGCCGATCCTTTTGGGAAATAACCTTAGAACCCTAGAAATAAGAGGAATAGGAAGGTGAAATTGCTAAGAACGTGTTGAAGATGATCAGATTAGAACACTAAAGGACAAGAATGGAAAAGAACTCAAAAAATGCGACAAACCTTTAATGCGTTGGTAAGTAATGTAAATGAGTGAATTTGGGGAAATAAATGCTGAGAACGGAACTAATGCATTGTTCAATTTTGGAATCAAAACAAGCTTCTATTTGATATATTGTAATAGTCGTTGGGATAACGAATTAATTGATATAACCTTTTAAAACTACTATGCCAATTTATCACTCCTTTATTTAAACTATGAAAGATAAAAGGTCTCTTATTTTTTTAGAAGAACAACGATATATTGAAAAATAAGAAAAAGAACAAGAAAAACATACAAAGAATTTAATGAAAACTATGAGAGTGAAATCTCCAGACGAAAATAAAAACAACAAAATTAAAACAAAACACAAGACAGGAAAGAGAAAATTTTTTACATTTTTTGTTAATTTGTGACATAAGAAAGCGGGAACAATCAAATAATGAATTATTTTTAATTGAAAATTCAAAAAAATTATATCAAGATACATAACCACTTTTCAGCAACCAATGCTCTAATAATAAATGATAAGGATCCTTTAGGAAAAAAACCTAGGAACCCAAGAACTCAAAGGAATAGGAAGGATTAAATTGCTAAGAACGTGTTGAAGATGATTAGATTAGAACACTAAAGGAGAAGTACCAAAAAGTACTCAAAAAGTTGCGACAAAAAGTTTAATGCATTGATAAGTAGTGTAAATGAATGAATTTGGGGATATAAACGCTGCGAACAGAACTAATGCACCATTTTAATTTTGAAATCAAAACAAGCTTCGATTTGATATATTATAATATTCGTTTGGATGGAAAAATTATTAGATATAACCGTTTAAAATTGCAATGCCAATTTATCCCTCTTTTTATTTAAAGTAGGAAATGCAAAAGTTTTTTTATTGTTTTTTGAAGAACAACCATAGATTCAACACATAAGAAAAGAACAAGAAAAAGAGTCAAATAATTTAAATAAAACTACCAAAGCAAAATCTAAAGATGAAAAAAAAACAACAATATTGAAAGAAAACACCAGACTGGAACGACAAAATTTCTTTCTTTTTTTTAAAATTTGTTACTTAAGAAAACTGAAACAATCAAATGATTAATTTTTTTAATCAAAACTTCAAAAACATTACATGAAGATAGATAACCTCTTTTCAGCATCCAAGGGTCCAATAATAAATGATGCGGATCCTTTGGGGAAAAAACCTTAGAACCCTAGAAATAAGAGGAATAGGAAGGATGAAATTGCTAAGAACGTGTTGAAGATGATCAGATTAGAACACTAGAGGACAAGAACGGAAGAGAACTCAAAAAATGCGGCAAAACTTTAATGCGTTGGTAAGTAGTGTAAATGAGAGAATTTGGGGAAATAAATGCAGAGAACGGAACTAATGAATTATTCAATTTTGGAATCAAAACAAGCTTCGATTTGATATATTGTAATAGTGATTTGGATAACGAATTAATAGATATAACCTTTTAAAATTGCTACACCAATTTATCACACCTTTATTTAAACTATGAAAGACAAAAGTTCTCTTATTTTTTTAGAAGAACAACGATATATTGAAAAAATAAGAAAAAGAACAAGAAAAACAAACAAAGAATTTAATGAAAACTATGAAAGCAAAATCTCAAGACGAAAATAAAAACAACAAAATTAAAACAAAACACAAGACTTGGTGTAAAGGACAAACTTCTTTCTTTTTTGTGATTTGCGACTTATGAACTCAAAAAACCATCAAAGGACTAAATATTTTTAAATCTAAAATTCAAAAAATAGATATATGAAGATAGATACACAATATTTCAAACAACCAAGGCTATGATAACAAACGATGCAGATCCTTTTGGCAAACAACATAAGTTCCCACGAACTCAATGGAATAAGAAAGGTTCAATTGCTAACAACATGATGAAGATGTTGAAATTAGAATTCTAAAGAACAAGAATATAAAAAAAGGCAATAAGGTACGACCAAACTTTCAAAAATCGATAAGTAATGTAAACGGTGAAATTTGGATTAAAACACATGGAGAAGTAAGCTACTACTGTACTGTGATTTTAGGCATTCAAACATGCTTAGATTTGTAATATTATAGTAGTTATTTCGATGCACGAATAAAAATTGTAACAGTTTAAAGTTGCAACCCCAATTAATACCTTGTTTTTCTTTTTTATCTTGGAATTACAGTAGCTTTCTTGTTTTTTTTCAAGAACATAGATAGGTTGAACACAAAAAAGGAAGAAAAAGAAAAAGACAAGGTGAATTTCGGGAAAACTATGAAATAAAATCCAAAGAGGAAAAAATTGACAACATAATTGGAAGAAAAGACTTGTGATTTTTGACTTAAGAATGCATAAAACAATCAAAGGACAAATATTTATAAATATAAAATTCAAAAAATAGATATATGAAGATAGATACATTATTTTCAACAACCAAGACTATGATAAGAAACGATGGGGATCCTTTTGGAGAAAAACCTAAGTTCCAAGGAACTCAATGGAATAAGAAAGGTTCAATTGTTAAGAACATGATGAATATGATCAAATTGGAATCATATAGAACAAGAAAAGAAAAAGGAAATATGGTGCGACCAAACTTTCCAAAATTGATAAGTAATGTAAACGGTGAAAATTGGATTAAAACACATGGAGAAGTAAACAACTACTATGGTGTGATATTAGGTATCAAAACAAGTTTTAAATTGATATATTATAATAGTTATTTCTATGCAACAATAAAAAGTTGTAACAGTTTAAAGTTGCAACCCTAGTTAATACCTTCTTTTGGTTTTGAATCTAGGAATTGCAGTAGCTTTCTTGTTTTTTTTCAAGAACATAGAGAGGTTGAACACTAAAAAGAAAAGAACAAGCAAAAGATACCGTGAATTTAAGTAAAACTACGAAATGAAATCCAAAGAGGAAAAGAATGACAACAAAATTGAAAGAAAAGACTTGACGTAAAGGACAAACTTCTTCCTGTTTTGTGATTTTTGACTTAAGAACGCATAAAACAATAAAAGGAAAAATATTTTTAAATATAAAATGAAAAAATAGATATATGAAGATAGGTACACTATTTTCAGCATCCAAGGCTATGATAAGAAATGATGAGGATCCTTTTGGCGAAAAACCTAAGTTCTCATGAACTCAATGGAATACGAAAGGTTCAATTACTAAGAACATGATGAAGTGATAAAATTGGAATACTAAAGAACAACAATACAAAAAAAGGCAATAAGGTGCTATCAAGCTTTCAAATATCGATAAGTAGTTTAAACGGTAAAATTTGGATTAAAATACATGGAGATTTGAACTACTATTGTGCTATTATTTTAGGTATCGAACCAAGTTTTAATTTGATATATTATAATAGTTATTTTAATGCACGAATAAAAAGTTGTAACAGCTTAAAGTTGCAACCCCAATTAATACCTTTTTTTGTTTTGAATCTTGGATTATAGTAGCTTTCTTATTTGTTTTTTAAAGAACATAGAGAGGTTGAACACAAAAAAGAAAAGAAAAAGCAAAAGATACCGTGGATTTAAGTAAAACTATGAAATGAAATCCAAAGAGGACAAGAATGACAACAAAATTGAAAGAAAAGACTTGACGTAAAGGACAAAGAACTTCCTGTTTTGTGATTTCTGACTATAGAACGCATAAAACAATTAAAGGACAAATAATTTTAAATATAAAATGAAAAAAATAGATATATGAAGATAGGTACACTATTTTCACCAACCAAGGCTATGATAAGAAATGATGAGGATCCTTTTGGCGAACAACCTAAGTTCCTAGGAATTCAATGGAATACGAAAGGATAAATTGCTAAGAATATAATGAATTGATCAAATTGGAATACAAAAGAACAATAATAGAAAAAAAGGAAATAAGGTGCGATCAAGCTTTCGAAAATCGACAAGTAGTGTAAACGGTGAAATTTGATTAAAACACATGGAGAAGTAAACTACTACTACTATGGTGTTATTTTAGATATCGAACCAAATTTTAATTTGATATATTATAATAGTTATTTCGATACACGAATAAGAAGTTGTAACATTTTAAAGTTGCAACCCCAATTAATACCTTGTTTTTGTTTTGATTCTTGGAATTACAGTCGCTTTCTTGTTTGTTTTTTAAAAACATAGAAAGGTTGAACACAAAAATAAAAGAACAAGCAAAAGTTACCATGAGTTTAAGTAACACTACAAAATGAAATCCAAAGAGGAAAAGAATGACAACAAAATTGAAGGAAAAGACTTGAAGTAAAGGACAAACATCTTCCCTATTTGTGATTTCTCACAAAAGAACGCATAAAACAATTAAAGGACAATTGTTTTTAATATTTATGCAAAATATATATATATGAAGATAGGTACACTATTTTCCGCAACCAAGGCTATGATAAGAAATCATGCGGATCCATTTGGCGAGAAACCTAAGTTCGCATGAACTCAATGGAATACGAAAGGTTCCATTGCTAAGAACATGATGAAGTGATCAAATTGGAATACTAAAGAAGAAGAATACAAAAAAAGGAAATAAGGTGCGGCAAGCTTTCGAAAATAGACAAGTTGTGTAAACGGTGAAATTTGGATTAAAACACATGGAGAAGTAAACTACTACTATGCTGTTATTTTAGATATCGAACCAAGTTTTCATTTGATATATTATAAAAGTTATTTCGATTCACGAATAAAAAGTTGAAACCGTTTAAAGTTGCAACCCCAATTAATACCATGTTTTTGTTTTGAATCGTGGAATTACAGTAGCATTCTTGTTTGTTTTTAAAATAACATAGAGAGTTTGAACACAAAAAAGAAATGAACAAGCAAAAGATACTGTGAATTTAAGTAAAACTACGAAATGAAATCCAAAGGAAAAGAATGACAACAAAATTGAAAGAAAAGACTTGACGAAAAGGAAAACCTTCTTCCTCTTTTGTGATTTCTAACATAAGAATGCAAAAACCAATTAAAGGACAAATATATTTAAATATAAAATGCAAAAAATAGATATATGAAGATAGGTACACTATTTTCAGAAACCAAGGCTATGATAAGAAATGATGAGGATCCTTTTGGTGAGCAACCTAAGTTCGCATGAACTCAATGGAATACGAAAGGTTCAATTGCTAAGAACATGATGAAGTGATGAAATTGGAATACTGAAGAAGAAGAATACAAAAAAGGCAATAAGGTGCGGTCAAGCTTTCAAAAATCGACAAGTAGTGTAAACGGTGAAATATGGATTAAAACACATGGAGTCGTAAACTACTACTATGCTGTTATTTGAGATATCAAACTAAGTTTTCATTTGATATATTATAATAGTTATTTCGATTAACGAATAAAGAGTTGAAATAGTTTAAAGTTGCAACCCCAATTAATACCTTGTTTTTGTTTTGAATCTTGGAATTACAGTAGCTTTCTTGTTTCTTTTTTAAAGAACATAGAGAGGTTGAACACAAAAAAGAAAAGAACAAGCAAAAGATACCGTGAATTAAAGTAAAACTACGAAATGAAATCCAAAGAGTAAAAGAATAATAACAAAATCGAAAGAAAAGACTTGACGTAAAGGACAAACATCTTCCCCTTTTGTGATTTCTCACAAAAGAACGCATAAAACAATTAAAGGACAAATATTTTTAAATATTTATGCAAAAAATATATATATGAAGATAGGTACACTATTTTCAGCAACCAAGGCTATGATAAGAAATGATGCGGATCCATTTGGCGAGAAACCTAAGTTCGCATGAACTCAATTGAATACGAAAGGTTCAATTGCTAAGAATGTGATGAAGTGATCAAATTGGAATACTAAAGAAGAAGAATACAAAGAAAGGCAATAAGGTGCGGTCAAGCTTTCGAAAATAGACAAGTTGTGTAAACGGTGAAATATGGATTAAAACACAAGGATTAGTAAACTACTACTATGCTGTTATATTAGATATCGAACCAACTTTTCATTTGATATATTATAATAGTTATTTCGATTCATGAATAAAAAGTGGAAAACGTTTAAAGTTGCAACCCCAAATAATACCTTGTTTTTGTTTTGAATCTTGGAATTACAGTAGCTTTCTTGTTTCTTTTTTAAAGAACATAGAGAGTTTGAACACAAAAAAGAAATGAACAAGCAAAATATACCGTGAATTTAAGTAAAACTACGAAATTAAATGCAAAAAGGAAAAGAATGACAACAAAATTGAAAGAAAAGACTTGACGAAAAGGAAAACCTTCTCCCTCTTTTGTGATTTCTAACATAAGAATACATAAACCAATTAAAGGACAAATATTATTAAATATAAAATGCAAAATATATATATATATGAAGATAGGTACACTATTTTCAGCAACCAAGGCTATGATAAGAAATGGTGCGGATCCATTTGGTGAGAAACCTAAGTTCCCATGAACTCAATGGAATACGAAAGGTTCCATTGCTAAGAACATGATGAAGTGATCAAATTGTAATACTAAAGAAGAAGAATACAAAAAAAGGAAATAAGGTGCGGTCAAGCTTTCGAAAATAGACAAGTTGTGTAAACGGTGAAATATGGATTAAAACACATGGTGTAGTAAACTACTACTATGCTGTTATTTTAGATATCGAACCAAGTTTTCATTTGATATATTATAAAAGTTATTTCGATTCAAGAATAAAAAGTTGAAACCGTTTAAATTTGAAACCCCAATTAATACCTTGTTTTTGTTTTGAATCTTGGAATTATAGTAGCTTTCTTGTTTCTTTTTTAAAGAACATAGAGAGTTTGAACACAAAAAAAGAAATGAACAAGCAAAAGATACCGTGAATTTAAGTAAAACTACGAAATTAAATGCAAAAAGGAAAAGAATGACAACAAAATTGAAAGAAAAGACTTGATGAATAGGAAAACCTTCTTCCTCTTGTGTGATTTCTAACATAAGAATGCATAAAACAATTAAAGGACAAATATTTTTAAATATAAAATGCAAAAAATAGATATATGAAGATAGGTACACTATTTTCAGAAACCAAGGCTATGATAAGAAATGATGAGGATCCTTTTGGTGAGCAACCTAAGTTCGCATGAACTCAATGGAATACGAAAGGTTCAATTGCTAAGAACATGATGAAGTGATCAAATTGGAATACTGAAGAAGAAGAATACAAAAAATGGCAATAAGGTGCGGTCAAGCTTTCAAAAATCTACAAGTAGTGTAAACGGTGAAATATGGATTAAAACACATGGAGTAGTAAACTACTACTATGCTGTTATTTTAGATATCAAACTAAGTTTTCATTTGATATATTATGATAGTTATTTCGATTAACGAATAAAGAGTTGAAATAGTTTAAAGTTGCAACCCCAATTAATACCTTGTTTTTGTTTTGAATCTTGGAATTACAGTAGCTTTCTTGTTTCCTTTTTAAAGAACATAGAGAGGTTGAACACAAAAAAGAAATGAACAAGCAAAAGATACAGTGAATTCAAGTAAAACTACGAAATGAAATCCAAAGCGTAAAAGAATGATAACAAAATTGAAAGAAAAGACTTGACGTAAAGGACAAACATCTTCCCCTTTTGTGATTTCTCACAAAAGAACGCATAAAACAATTAAAGGACAAATATTTTTAAATATTTATGCAAAAAATATATATATGAAGATGGGTACACTATTTTCATTAACCAAGGCTATGATAAGAAATGATGCGGATCCATTTGGCGAGAAACCTAAGTTCGCATGAACTCAATTGAATACGAAAGGTTCAATTGCTAAGAACGTGATGAAGTGATCAAATTGGAATACTAAAGAAGAAGAATACAAAGAAAGGCAATAAGGTGCGGTCAAGCTTTCGAAAATAGACAAGTTGTGTAAACGGTGAAATATGGATTAAAACACAAGGATTAGTAAACTACTACTATGCTGTTATATTAGATATCGAACAAAGTTTTCATTTGATATATTATAATAGTTATTTCGATTCACGAATAAAAAGTGGAAAACGTTTAAAGTTGCAACCCCAAATAATACCTTGTTTTTGTTTTTAAGGTGCGGTCAAGCTTTCGAAAATAGACAAGTTGTGTAAACGGTGAAATATGGATTAAAACACAAGGATTAGTAAACTACTACTATGCTGTTATATTAGATATCGAACCAAGTTTTCATTTGATATATTATAATAGTTATTTCGATTCACGAATTAAAAGTGGAAAACGTTTAAAGTTGCAACCCCAAATAATACCTTGTTTTTGTTTTGAATCTTGGAATTACAGTAGCTTTCTTGTTTCTTTTTTAAAGAACATAGAGAGTTTGAACACAAAAAAGAAATGAACAAGCAAAAGATACCGTGAATTTAAGTAAAACTACGAAATTAAATGCAAAAAGGAAAAGAATGACAACAAAATTGAAAGAAAAGACTTGATGAATAGGAAAACCTTCTTCCTCTTGTGTGATTTCTAACATAAGAATGCATAAAACAATTAAAGGACAAATATTTTTAAATATAAAATGCAAAAAATAGATATATGAAGATAGGTACACTGTTTTTAGCAAGGAAGGCTATGATAAGAAATGATGAGGTTCCTTTTGGCGAGCAACCTAAGTTCACATGAATCAATGCAATACGAAAGGTTCAATAGCTAAGAACATGATGAAGTGATCAAATTGGAATACTAAAGAAGAAGAATACAAAAAAAGGCAATAAGGTGCGGTCAAGCTTTCGAAAATCAACAAGTACTGTAAACGGTGAAATATGGATTAAAACACATGGAGTAGTAAACTACTACTATGCTATTATTTTAGATATCGAACCAAGTTTTCATTTGATATATTATACTAGTTAAGTCGATTAACGAATAAAAAGTTGAAATAGTTTAAAGTTGCAACCCCAATTAATACCTTGTTTTTGTTTCGAATCTTGGAATTACAGTAGCTTTCTTGTTTCTTTTTTAAAGAACATAGAGAGGTTGAACACAAAAAAGAAAAGAACAAGCAACAGATACCGTGAATGAAAGTAAAACTACAAAATGATATCCAAAGAGTAAAAGAATGATAACAAAATTGAAAGAAAACACTTGACGTAAAGGACAAACATCTTCCCTTTTTGTGATTTCTCACAAAAGAACGCATAAAACAATTAAAGGACAATTTTTTTTAATATTTATGCAAAATATATATATATGAAGATAGGTACACTATTTTCAGCAACCAAGGCTATGATAAGAAATGATGAGGATCCATTTGGCGAGAAACCTAAGTTCGCATGAACTCAATGGAATACGAAAGTTTCCACTGCTAAGAACATGATGAAGTGATCAAATTGGAATACTAAAAAGAAGGATACAAAAAAAGGAAATAAGGTGCGTCAAGCTTTCGAAAATAGACAAGTTGTGTAAACGGTGAAATATGGATTAAAACACATGGAGTAGTAAACTACTACTATGCTGTTATTTTAGATATCGAACCAAGTTTTCATTTGATATATTATAAAAGTTATTTCGATTCACGAATAAAAAGTTGAAACCGTTTAAAGTTGCAACCCCAATTAATACCTTGTTTTTGTTTTGAATCGTGGAATTACATTAGCTTTCTTGTTTGTTTTTAAAATAACATAGAGAGTTTGAACACAAAAATGAAATGAACAAGCAAAAGATACCGTGAATTTAAGTAAAACTACGAAATGAAATCCAAAGGAAAAGAATGACAACAAAATTGAAAGAAAAGACTTGATGAAAAGGAAAACCTTCTTCCTCTTTTGTGATTTCTAACATAAGAATGCATAAACCAATTAAAGGACAAATATTTTTAAATATAAAATGCAAAAAATAGATATATGAAGATAGGTACACTATTTTCAGAAACCAAGGCTATGATAAGAAATGATGAGGATCCTTTTGGCGAGCAACCTAAGTTCGCATGAACTCAATGGAATACGAAAGGTTCAATTGCTAAGAACATGATGAAGTGATCAAATTGGAATACTAAAGAAGAAGAATACAAAAAAGGCAATAAGGTGCGGTCAAGCTTTCAAAAATCGACAAGTAGTGTAAACGGTGGAATATGGATTAAAACAATTGGAGTAGTAAACTACTACTATGCTGTTATTTTAGATATCAAACTAAGTTTTCATTTGATATATTATAATAGTTATTTCGATTAACGAAAAAAGAGTTGTAACAGTTTAAAGTTGCAACCCTAATTAATACCTTTTTTTGTTTCGAATCTTGGAATTACAGTAGCTTTCTTGTTTATTTTTTATAGAACATAGAGAGGTTGAACACAAAAAAGAAAAGAACAAGCAAAAGATACCGTGAATTTAAGTAAAACTACGAAATGAAATCCAAAAAGGAAAAGAATGACAACAAAATTGAAAGAAAAGACTTGACGAAAAGGAAAACCTTCTTCCCCTTTTGTGATTTCTAACATAAGAATACATAAACCAATTAAAGGACAAATATTTTTAAATATAAAATGCAAAATATATATATATATATATGAAGATAGGTACACTATTTTCAGCAACCAAGGCTACGATAAGAAATGGTGCGGATCCATTTGGCGAGAAACCTAAGTTCGCATGAACTCAATGGAATACGAAAGGTTCCATTGCTAAGAATATGATGAAGTGATCAAATTGTAATACTAAAGAAGAAGAATACAAAAAAAGGAAATAAGGTGCGGTCAAGCTTTCGAAAATAGACAAGTTGTGTACACGGTGAAATATGGATTAAAACACATGGTGTAGTAAACTACTATTATGCTGTTATTTTAGATATCGAACCAAGTTTTCATTTGATATATTATAATAGTTATTTCGATTGACGAATAAAAAGTTGAAACCGTTTAAAGTTGAAACCCCAATTAATACCTTGTTTTTGTTTTGAATCTTGGAATTACAGTAGCTTTCTTGTTTCTTTTTTAAAGAACATAGAGAGTTTGAACAGAAAAAAGAAACGAACAAGCAAAAGATACCGTGAATTTAAATAAAACTAAGAAATTAAAAGCAAAAAGGAAAAGAATGACAACAAAATAGAAAGAAACGACTTGATGAAAAGGAAAACCTTCTTCCTCTTTTGTGATTTCTAACATAAGAATGCATAAAACAATTAAAGGACAAATATTTTTAAATATAAAATGCAAAAAAATAGATATATGAAGATAGGTACACTGTTTTTAGCAAGGAAGGCTATGATAAGAAATGATGAGGATCCTTTTGGCGAGCAACCTAAGTTCACATGAACTCAATGGAATACGAAAGGTTCAATTGCTAAGAACATGATGAAGTGATCAAATTGGAATACTAAAGAAGAAGAATACAAAAAAAGGCAATAAGGTGCGGTCAAGCTTTCAAAAATCGACAAGTAGTGTAAACGGTGAAATATGGATTAAAACACATGGAGTAGTAAACTACTACTATGCTATTATTTTAGATATCGAACCAAGTTTTCATTTGATATATTATAATAGTTATTTCGAGTAACGAATAAAAAGTTGAAACAGTTTAAAGTTGCAACCCCAATTAATACCTTGTTTTTGTTTTGAATCGTGGAATTACAGTAGCTTTCTTGTTTGTTTTTAAAGAACATAGAGAGTTTAAACACCAAAAAGAAATGAACAAGCAAAAGATACCGTGAATTTAAGTAAAACTAAGAAATGAAATCCAAAGAGTAAAAGAATGATAACAAAATTGAAAGAAAAGACTTGACGAAAAGGAAAACCTTCTTCCTCTTTTGTGATTTCTAACATAAGAATGCATAAACCAATTAAAGGACAAATATTTTTAAATATAAAATGCAAAAAATAGATATATGAAGATAGGTACACTATTTTCAGAAACCAAGGCTATGATAAGAAATGATGAGGATCTTTTTCGTGAGCAACCTAAGTTCGCATGAACTCAAGGGAATACGAAAGGTTCAATTGCTAAGAACATGATGTAGTCATCAAATTGGAATACTGAAGAAGAAGAATACAAAAAAAGGAAATAAGGTGCGGCAAGCTTTCGAAAATAGACAAGTTGTGTAAACGGTGATATATGGATTAAAACACATGGAGTAGTAAACTACTACTATGCTGTTATTTTAGATATCGAACCAAGTTTTCATTTGATATATTATAAAAGTTATTTTGATTCACGAATAAAAAGTTGAAACCGTTTAAAGTTTCAACCCAAATTAATACCTTTTTTTTGTTTTGAATCGTGGAATTACAGTAGCTTTCTTGTTTGTTTTTAAAGAACATAGAGAGTTTAAACACCAAAAAGAAATGAACAAGCAAAAGATACCGTGAATTTAAGTAAAACTAAGAAATGAAATCCAAAAAGGAAAAGAATGACAACAAAATTGAAAGAAAAGACTTGACGAAAAGGAAAACCTTCTTCCTCTTTTGTGATTTCTAACATAAGAATGCATAAACCAATTAAAGGACAAATATTTTTAAATATAAAATGCAAAAAATAGATATATGAAGATAGGTACACTATTTTCAGCAACCAAGGCTATGATAAGAAATGATGAGGATCCTTTTGGCGAGCAACCTAAGTTCACATGAACTCAATGGAATACGAAAGGTTCAATTGCTAAGAACATGATGAAGTGATCAAATTGGAATACTAAAGAAGAAGAATACAAAAAAGGCAATAAGGTGCGGTCAAGCTTTCGAAAATCGACAAGTAGTGTAAACGGTGAAATATGGATTAAAACACATGGAGTAGTAAACTACTACTATGCTGTTATTTTAGATATCGAACCAAGTTTTCATTTGATATATTATAATAGTTATTTCGATTAACGAATAAAAAGTTGAAACAGTTTAAAGTTGCAACCCCAATTAATACCTTGTTTTTGTTTCGAATCTTGGAATTACAGTAGCTTTCTTGTTTCTTTTTTAAAGAACATAGAGAGGTTGAACACAAAAAAGAAAAGAACAAGCAAAAGATACCGTGAATTAAAGTAAAACTACGAAATGAAATCCAAAGAGGAAAAGAATGACAACAAAATTGAAAGAAAAGACTTGACGAAAAGGAAAACCTTCTTCCTCTTTTGTGATTTCTAACATAAGAATGCATAAACCAATTAAAGGACAAATATTTTTAAATATAAAATGCAAAAAATAGATATATGAAGATAGGTACACTATTTTCAGCAACCAAGGCTATGATAAGAAATGATGAGGATCCTTTTGGCGAGCAACCTAAGTTCACATGAACTCAATGGAATACGAAAGGTTCAATTGCTAAGAACATGATGAAGTGATCAAATTGGAATACTAAAGAAGAAGAATACAAAAAAAGGCAATAAGGTGCGGTCAAGCTTTCGAAAATAGACAAGTTGTGTAAACGGTGAAATATGGATTAAAACACATGGAGTAGTAAACTACTACTATGCTGTTATTTTAGATATCGAACCAAGTTTTCATTTGATATATTATAAAAGTTATTTCGATTCACGAATAAAAAGTTGAAACCGTTTAAAGTTGCAACCCCAATTAATACCTTGTTTTTGTTTTGAATCGTGGAATTACAGTAGCTTTCTTGTTTCTTTTTTAAAGAACATAGAGAGTTTGAACACAAAAAAGAAATGAACAAGCAAAAGATACCGTGAATTTAAGTAAAACTAAGAAATGAAATCCAAAAAGGAAAAGAATGACAACAAAATTGAAAGAAAAGACTTGATGAAAAGGAAAACCTTCTTCCTCTTTTGTGATTTCTAACATAAGAATGCATAAACCAATTAAAGGACAAATATTTTTAAATATAATATGAAAAAAATAGATATATGAAGATAGGTACACTATTTTCAGCAACCAAGGCTATGATAAGAAATGATGAGGATCCTTTTGGCGAGCAACCTAAGTTCACATGAACTCAATGGAATACGAAAGGTTCAATTGCTAAGAACATGATGAAGTGATCAAATTGGAATACTAAAGAAGAAGAATACAAAAAAAGGCAATAAGGTGCGGTCAAGCTTTCAAAAATCGACAAGTAGTGTAAACGGTGAAATATGGATTAAAACACATGGAGTAGTAAACTACTACTATGCTATTATTTTAGATATCGAACCAAGTTTTCATTTGATATATTATAATAGTTATTTCGATTAACGAATAAAAAGTTGAAACAGTTTAAAGTTGCAACCCCAATTAATACCTTGTTTTTGTTTCGAATCTTGGAATTACAGTAGCTTTCTTGTTTCTTTTTTATAGAACATAGAGAGGTTGAACACAAAAAAGAAATGAACAAGCAAAAGATAAAGTGAATTTAAGTAAAACTACGAAATGAAATCCAAAGAGGAAAAGAATGACAACAAAATTGAAAGAAAAGACTTGACGAAAAGGAAAACCTTCTTCCTCTTTTGTGATTTCTAACATCTGAATCCATAAACCAATTAAAGGACAAATATTTTTAAATATAAATTGCAAAAAATAGATATATGAAGATAGGTACACTATTTTCAGCAACCAAGGCTATGATAAGAAATGATGAGGATCCTTTTGACGAGCAACCTAAGTTCACATGAACTCAATGGAATACGAAAGGTTCAATTGCTAAGAACGTGATGAAGTGATCAAATTGGAATACTAAAGAAGAAGAATACAAAAAAAGGAAATAAGGTGCAGTCAAGCTTTCGAAAATAGACAAGTTGTGTAAATGGTGAAATATGGATTAAAACACATGGAGTAGTAAACTACTACTATGCTGTTATTTTAGATATCGAACCAAGTTTTCATTTGATATATTATAAAACTTATTTCGATTCACGAATAAAAAGTTGAAACCGTTTAAAGTTGAAACCCCAATTAATACCTTGTTTTTGTTTTGAATCTTGGAATTACAGTAGCTTTCTTGTTTCTTTTTTAAAGAACATAGAGAGTTTGAACACAAAAAAGAAATGAACAAGCAAAAGATACCTTGAATTTAAGTAAAACTACGAAATTAAATGCAAAAAAGGAAAAGAATGACAACAAAATTGAAAGAAAAGACTTGATGAAAAGGAAAACCTTCTTCCTCTTTTGTGAATTCTAACATAAGAATGCATAAACCAATTAAAGGACAAATATTTTTAAATATAATATGAAAAAAATAGATATATGAAGATAGTTACACTATTTTCAGCAACCAAGGCTATGATAAGAAATGATGAGGATCCTTTTGGCGAGCAACCTATGTTCACATGAACTCAATCGAATACGAAAGGTTCAATTGCTAAGAACGTGATGAAGTTATCAAATTGGAATACTAAAGAAGAAAAATAAAAAAAAGGCAATAAGGTGCGGTCAAGCTTTCAAAAATCGACAAGTAGTGTAAACGGTGAAATATGGATTAAAACACATGGAGTAGTAAACTACTACTATGCTGTTATTTTAGATATCGAACCAAGTTTTCATTTGATATATTATAATAGTTATTTCGATTAACGAATAAAAAGTTGAAATAGTTTAAAGTTGCAACCCCAATTAATACCTTGTTTTTGTTTCGAATCTTGGAATTACAGTAGCTTTCTTGTTTCTTTTTTAAAGAACATAGAGAGGTTGAACACAAAAAAGAAAAGAACAAGCAAAAGATACCGTGAATTTAAGTAAAACTATGAAATGAAATCCAAAAAGGAAAAGAATGACAACAAAATTGAAAGAAAAGACTTGATGAAAAGGAAAACCTTCTTCCTCTTTTGTGATTTCTAACATAAGAATGCATAAACCAATTAAAGGACAAATATTTTTAAATATAAAATGCAAAAAATATATATATGAAGATAGGTACACTATTTTCAGCAACCAAGGCTATGATAAGAAATGATGCGGATCCATTTGGCGAGAAACCTAAGTTCACATGAACTCAATGGAATACGAAAGGTTCAATTGCTAAGAACATGATGAAGTGATCAAATTGGAATACTAAAGAAGAAGAATACAAAAAAAGGCAATAAGGTGCGGTCAAGCTTTCGAAAATAGACAAGTTGTGTAAACGGTGAAATATGGATTAAAACACATGGAGTAGTAAACTACTACTATGCTGTTATTTTAGATATCGAACCAAGTTTTCATTTGATATATTATAATAGTTATTTCGATTCACGAATAAAAAGTTGAAAATGTTTAAAGTTGCAACCCCAATTAATACCTTGTTTTTGTTTCGAATCGTGGAATTACAGTAGCTTTCTTGTTTCTTTTTTAAAGAACATAGAGAGGTTGAACACAAAAAAGAAAAGAACAAGCAAAAGATAAAGTGAATTTAAGTAAAACTACGAAATGAAATCCAAAGAGGAAAAGAATGACAACAAAATTGAAAGAAAAGACTTGACGAAAAGGAAAACCTTCTTCCTCTTTTGTGATTTCTAACATAAGAATGCATAAACCAATTAAAGGACAAATATTTTTAAATATAAAATGCAAAAAATAGATATATGAAGATAGGTACACTATTTTCAGCAACCAAGGCTATGATAAGAAATGATGAGGATCCTTTTGGCGAGCAACCTAAGTTCACATGAACTCAATGGAATACGAAAGGTTCTATTTCTAAGAACATGATGAAGTGATCAAATTGGAATACTAAAGAAGAAGAATACAAAAAATGGCAATAAGGTGCGGTCAAGCTTTGGAAAATCGACAAGTAGTGTAAACGGTGAAATATGGATTAAAACACATAAGGAAGTAAATTACTACTATACTGGTATTTTTGATATAAAACCGGGTTTTCATTTTATATATTATAATAGTTATTTCGATTAACGAATAAAGAGTTGAAATAGTTTAAAGTTGCAACCCTAATTAATACCTTGTTTTTGTTTCGAATCTTGGAATTACAGTAGCTTTCTTGTTTCTTTTTGAATGAACATAGAGAGGTTGAACACAAAAAAGAAAAGAACAAGCAAAAGATACCGTGAATTAAAGTAAAACTACAAAATGAAATCCAAAGAGGAAAAGAATGAAAACAAAATTGAAAGAAAAGACTTGACGAAAAGGAAAACCTTCTTCCTCTTTTGTGATTTCTAACATAAGAATGCATAAACCAATTAAAGGACAAATATTTTTAACTATAATTTGAAACAAATAGATATATGAAGATAGTTACACTATTTTCAAAAACCAAGGCTATGATAAGAAATGATGAGGATCCATTTGGCGAGCAAACTAAGTTCACATGAACTCAATCGAATACGAAAGGTTCAATTGCTAAGAACGTGATGAAGTGATCCAATTGGAATACTAAAGAAGAAGAATACAAAAAAGGAAATAAGGTGCGGTCAAGCTTTCGAAAATAGACAAGTTGTGTAAATGGTGAAATATGGATTAAAACACATGGAGTAGTAAACTACTACTATGCTGTTATTTTAGATATCGAACCAAGTTTTCATTTGATATATTATAATAGTTACTTCGATTCACGAATAAAAAGTTGAAACCGTTTAAAGTTTCAACCCAAATTAATACCTTTTTTTTGTTTTGAATCGTGGAATTACAGTAGCTTTCTTGTTTCTTTTTAAAATAACATAGAGAGTTTGAACACAAAAAAGAAATGAACAAGCAAAAGAAACCGTGAATTTAAGTAAAACTACGAAATTAAATGCAAAAAGGAAAAGAATGACAACAAAATTGAAAGAAAAGACTTGACGAAAAGGAAAACCTTCTTCCTCTTTTGTGATTTCTAACATAAGAATGCATAAACCAATTAAAGGACAAATATTTTTAAATATAAAATGCAAAAAATAGATATATGAAGATAGGTACACTATTTTCAGAAACCAAGGCTATGATAAGAAATGATGAGGATCCTTTTGGCGAGCAACCTAAGTTCACATGAACTCAATGGAATACGAAAGGTTCAATTGCTAAGAACATGATGAAGTGATCAAATTGGAATACTAAAGAAGAAGAATACAAAAAAAGGCAATAAGGTGCGGTCAAGCTTTCAAAAATCGACAAGTAGTGTAAACGGTGAAATATGGATTAAAACACATGGAGTAGTAAACTACTACTATGCTATTATTTTAGATATCGAACCAAGTTTTCATTTGATATATTATAATAGTTATTTCGATTAACGAATAAAAAGTTGAAACAGTTTAAAGTTGCAACCCCAATTAATACCTTGTTTTTGTTTCGAATCTTGGAATTACAGTAGCTTTCTTGTTTCTTTTTTAAAGAACATAGAGAGGTTGAACACAAAAAAGAAAAGAACAAGCAAAAGATACCGTGAATTTAAGTAAAACTATGAAATGAAATCCAAAAAGGAAAAGAATGACAACAAAATTGAAAGAAAAGACTTGACGAAAAGGAAAACCTTCTTCCTCTTTTGTGATTTCTAACATAAGAATGCATAAACCAATTAAAGGACAAATATTTTTAAATATAAAATGCAAAAAATAGATATATGAAGAGAGGTACACTATTTTTAGCGACCAAGGCTATGATAAGAAATGACGAGGATCCATTTGGCGAGCAACCTAAGTTCGCATGAACTCAATGGAATACGAAAGGTTCCATTGCTAAGAACATGATGAAGTGATCAAATTGGAATACTAAAGAAGAAGAATACAAAAAAAGGCAATAAGGTGCGGTCAAGCTTTCGAAAATAGACAAGTTGTGTAAACGGTGAAATATGGATTAAAACACATGGATTAGTAAACTACTACTATGCTGCTATTTTAGATATCGAACCAAGTTTTCATTTGATATATTATAATAGTTATTTCGATTCACGAATAAAAAGTTAAAAACGTTTAAAGTTGCAACCCCAATTAATACCTTGTTTTTGTTTCGAATCGTGGAATTACAGTATCTTTCTTGTTTCTTTTTTAAAGAACATAGAGAGGTTGAACACAAAAAAGAAATGAACAAGCAAAAGATAAAGTGAATTTAAGTAAAACTACGAAATGAAATCCAAAGAGGAAAAGAATGACAACAAAATTGAAAGAAAAGACTTGACGAAAAGGAAAACCTTCTTCCTCTTTTGTGATTTCTAACATAAGAATGCATAAACCAATTAAAGGACAAATATTTTTAAATATAATATGAAAAAAATAGATATATGAAGATAGGTACACTATTTTCAGCAACCAAGGCTATGATAAGAAATGATGAGGATCCTTTTGGCGAGCAACCTAAGTTCACAAGAACTCAATGGAATACGAAAGGTTCAATTGCTAAGAACATGATGAAGTGATCAAATTGGAATACTGAAGAAGAAGAATACAAAAAATGGCAATAAGGTGCGGTCAAGCTTTCAAAAATCTACAAGTAGTGTAAACGGTGAAATATGGATTAAAACACATGGAGTAGTAAACTACTACTATGCTGTTATTTTAGATATCAAACTAAGTTTTCATTTGATATATTATGATAGTTATTTCGATTAACGAATAAAGAGTTGAAATAGTTTAAAGTTGCAACCCTAATTAATACCTTGTTTTTGTTTCGAATCTTGGAATTACAGTAGCTTTCTTGTTTCTTTTTGAATGAACATAGAGAGGTTGAACACAAAAAAGAAAAGAACAAGCAAAAGATACCGTGAATTAAAGTAAAACTACAAAATGAAATCCAAAGAGGAAAAGAATGAAAACAAAATTGAAAGAAAAGACTTGACGAAAAGGAAAACCTTCTTCCTCTTTTGTGATTTCTAACATAAGAATGCATAAACCAATTAAAGGACAAATATTTTTAAATATAATTTGAAACAAATAGATATATGAAGATAGTTACACTATTTTCAACAACCAAGGCTATGATAAGAAATGATGAGGATCCATTTGGTGAGCAAACTAAGTTCACATGAACTCAATCGAATACGAAAGGTTCAATTGCTAAGAACGTGATGAAGTGATCCAATTGGAATACTAAAGAAGAAGAATACAAAAAAGGAAATAAGGTGCGGTCAAGCTTTCGAAAATAGACAAGTTGTGTAAATGGTGAAATATGGATTAAAACACATGGAGTAGTAAACTACTATTATGCTGTTATTTTAGATATCGAACCAAGTTTTCATTTGATATATTATAATAGTTATTTCGATTCACGAATAAAAAGTTGAAACCGTTTAAAGTTTCAACCCAAATTAATACCTTTTTTTTGTTTTGAATCGTGGAATTACAGTAGCTTTCTTGTTTCTTTTTGAAAGAACATAGAGAGGTTGAACACAAAAAAGAAAAGAACAAGGAAAAGATACCGTGAATTTAAGTAAAACTACGAAATGAAATCCAAAGAGGAAAAGAATGACAACAAAATTGAAAGAAAAGACTTGACGAAAAGGAAAACCTTCTTCCTCTTTTGTGATTTCTAACATCAGAATGCATAAACCAATTAAAGGACAAATATTTTTAAATATAAAATGCAAAAAATAGATATATGAAGATAGGTACACTATTTTCACCAACAAAGGCTATGATAAGAAATGATGAGGAACCTTTTGGCGAGCAACCTAAGTTCACATGAACTCAATGGAATACGAAAGGTTCAATTGCTGAGAACATGATGAAGTGATCAAATTGGAATACTAAAGAAGAAGAATACAAAAAAGGCAATAAGGTGCGGTCAAGCTTTCGAAAATCGACAAGTAGTGTAAACGGTGAAATATGGATTAAAACACATGGAGTAGTAAACTACTACTATGCTGTTATTTTAGATATCGAACCAAGTTTTCATTTGATATATTATAATAGTTATTTCGATTAACGAATAAAAAGTTGAAACAGTTTAAAGTTGCAACCCCAATTAATACCTTGTTTTTGTTTCGAATCTTGGAATTACAGTAGCTTTCTTGTTTCTTTTTGAAAGAACATAAAGAGATTGAACACAAAAAAGAAAAGAACAAGCAAAAGATACCGTGAATTAAAGTAAAACTACGAAATGAAATCCAAAGAGGAAAATAATGACAACAAAATTGAAAGAAAAGACTTGACGAAAAGGAAAACCTTCTTCCTCTTTTGTGATTTCTAACATAAAAATGCATAAACCAATTAAAGGACAAATATTTTTAAATATAATATGAAACAAATAGATATATGAAGATAGTTACACTATTTTCAGCAACCAAGGCTATGATAAGAAATGATGAGGATCCATTTGGCGAGCAAACTAAGTTCACATGAACTCAATCGAATACGAAAGGTTCAATTGCTAAGAACGTGATGAAGTTATCAAATTGGAATACTAAAGAAGAAGAATACAAAAGAAGGAAATAAAGTGTAGTCAGGCTTTCGAAAATAGACAAGTTGTGTAAACGGTGAAATATGGATTAAAACACACGGAGTAGTAAACTACTACTATGCTGTTATTTTAGATATCGAACCAAGTTTTCATTTGATATATTATAATAGTTATTTCGATTGACGAATAAAAAGTTGAAAACGTTTAAAGTTGCAACCCCAATTAATACCTTGTTTTTGTTTTGAATCTTGGAATTACAGTAGCTTTCTTGTTTCTTTTTTAAAGAACATAGAGAGGTTGAACACAAAAAAGAAAAGAACAAGCAAAAGATACCGTGAATTTAAGTAAAACTACGAAATGAAATCCAAAAAGGAAAAGAATGACAACAAAATTGAAAGAAAAGACTTGACGAAAAGGAAAACCTTCTTCCTCTTTTGTGATTTCTAACATAAGAATGCATAAACCAATTAAAGGACAAATATTTTTAAATATAAAATGCAAAAAACAGATATATGAAGATAGGTACACTATTTTCAGCAACCAAGGCTATGATAAGAAATGATGCGGATCCATTTGGCGAGCAACCTAAGTTCACATGAACTCAATGGAATACGAAAGGTTCAATTGCTAAGAACATGATGAAGTGATCAAATTGGAATACTAAAGAAGAAGAATACAAAAAAAGGCAATAAGGTGCGGTCAAGCTTTCAAAAATCGACAAGTAGTGTAAACGGTGAAATATGGATTAAAACACATGGAGTAGTAAAGTACTACTATGCTGTTATTTTAGATATCAAACTAAGTTTTCATTTGATATATTATGATAGTTATTTCGATTAACGAATAAAGAGTTGAAATAGTTTAAAGTTGCAACCCTAATTAATACCTTGTTTTTGTTTCGAATCTTGGAATTACAGTAGCTTTCTTGTTTCTTTTTGAAAGAATATAGAGAGGTTCAACACAAAAAAGAAAAGAACAAGCAAAAGATACCGTGAATTAAAGTAAAACTACGAAATGAAATCCAAAGAGGAAAAGAATGACAACAAAATTGAAAGAAAAGACTTGACGAAAAGGAAAACCTTCTTCCTCTTTTGTGATTTCTAACATAAAAATGCAAAAACCAATTGAAGGACAAATATTTTTAAATATAATATGAAACAAATAGATATATGAAGATAGTTACACTATTTTCAACAACCAAGGCTATGATAAGAAATGATGAGGATCCATTTGGCGAGCAAACTAAGTTCACATGAACTCAATCGAATACGAAAGGTTCAATTGCTAAGAACGTGATGAAGTGATCAAATTGGAATACTAAAGAAGAAGAATACAAAAAAGGAAATAAGGTGCGGTCAAGCTTTCGAAAATAGACAAGTTGTGTAAATGGTGAAATATGGATTAAAACACATGGAGTAGTAAACTACTACTATGCTGTTATTTTAGATATCGAACCATGTTTTCATTTGATATATTATAATAGTTATTTCGATTCACGAATAAAAATTTGAAAGCGTTTAAAGTTGCAATCCCAATTAATACCTTGTTTTTGTTTCGAATCATGGAATTACAGTAGCTTTCTTGTTTCTTTTTTAAAGAACATAGAGAGTTTGAACACAAAAAAGAAATGAACAAGCAAAAGATACCTTGAATTTAAATAAAACTACGAAATTAAATGCAAAATGGAAAAGAATGACAACAAAATTGAAAGAAAAGACTTGATGAAAAGGAAAACCTTCTTCCTTTTTTGTGATACCTAACATAAGAATGCATAAAACAATTAAAGGACAAATATTTTTAAATCTAAAATGCAAAAAATAGATATATATGAAGATAGGTACACTATTTTAAGCAACCAAGGCTATGATAAGAAATGATGAGGATCCTTTTGGCGAGCAACCTAAGTTCACATGAACTCAATGGAATATGAAAGGTTCAATTGCTAAGAACATGATGAAGTGATCAAATTGGAATACTAAAGAAGAAGAATACAAAGAAAGGCAATAAGGTGCGGTCAAGCTTTCGAAAATAGACAAGTTGTGTAAACGGTGAAATATGGATTAAAACACATGGATTAGTAAACTACTACTATGCTATTATTTTAGATATCGAACCAAGTTTTCATTTGATATATTATAATAGTTATTTCGATTAACGAATAAAAAGTTGAAACAGTTTAAAGTTGCAACCCCAATTAATACCTTGTTTTTGTTTCGAATCTTGGAATTACAGTAGCTTTCTTGTTTCTTTTTTAAAGAACATAGAGAGGTTGAACACAAAAAAGAAAAGAACAAGCAAAAGATACCGTGAATTTAAGTAAAACTACGAAATGAAATCCAAAAAGGAAAAGAATGACAACAAAATTGAAAGAAAAGACTTGACGAAAAGGAAAACCTTCTTCCTCTTTTGTGATTTCTAACATAAGAATGCATAAACCAATTAAAGGACAAATATTTTTAAATATAAAATGCAAAAAATATATATATGAAGATAGGTACACTATTTTCAGCAACCAAGGCTATGATAAGAAATGATGCGGATCCATTTGGCGAGAAACCTAAGTTCGCATGAACTCAATGGAATACGAAAGGTTCCATTGCTAAGAACATGATGAAGTGATCAAATTGGAATACTAAAGAAGAAGAATACAAAAAAAGGATATAAGGTGCGGTCAAACTTTCGAAAATAGACAAGTTGTGTAAACGGTGAAATATGGATTAAAACGCATGGAGTAGTAAACTACTACTATGTTGTTATTTTAGATATCGAACCAAGTTTTCATTTGATATATTATAAAAGTTATTTCGATTCACGAATAAAAAGTTAAAACCGTTTAAAGTTGAAACCCCAATTAATACCTTGTTTTTGTTGTAAATCTTGGAATTACAGTAGCTTTCTTGTTTCTTTTTTAAAAAACATAGAGAGGTTGAACACAAAAAAGAAAAGAACAAACAAAAGATAAAGTGAATTTAAGTAAAACTACGAAATGAAATCTAAAGAGGAAAAGAATGACAACAAAATTGAAAGAAAATACTTGACGTAAAGGACAAACTTCTTCCACCCTTGCGATTTCTGACTTAAGAACGCATAAAACAATTAAAAGACAAATATTTTTAAATATAAAATGCAAAAAATAGATATATGAAGATAGGTACACTATTTTCAGCAACCAAGGCTATGATAAGAAATGATGAGGATCCTTTTGGCGAGCAACCTAAGTTCACATGAACACAATGGAATACGAAATTATCAATTGCTAAGAACGTGATGAAGTGATCAAATTGGAATACTAAAGAAGAAGAATACAAAGAAAGGCAATAAGGTGCGGTCAAGCTTTCGAAAATAGACAAGTTGTGTATACGGAGAAATTGGGATTAAAACACATGGTGTAGTAAAGTACTACTATCCTATTATTTTAGATATCGAACCAAGTTTTCATTTGATATATTATAATAGTTATTTCGATTAACGAATAAAAAGTTGAAAGAGTTTAAAGTTGCAACCCCAATTAATACCTTGTTTTTGTTTCGAATCTTGGAATTACAGTAGCTTTCTTGTTTCTTGTTGAAAGAACATAGAGAGGTTGAACACAAAAAACAAAAGAACAAGCAAATGATACCGTGAATTAAAGTAAAACTACGAAATGAAATCCAAAGAGGAAAAGAATGACAACAAAATTGAAAGAAAAGACTTGACGAAAAGGAAAACCTTCTTCCTCTTTTGTGATTTCTAACATAAGAATGCAAAAACCAATTAAAGGACACATATTTTTAAATATAAAATGCAAAAAAATAGATATATGAAGATAGGTACACTATTTTCAGTAACCAAGGCTATGATAAGAATTGATGAGGATCCATTTGGCGAGCAAACTAAGTTCACATGAACTCAATGGAATACGAAAGGTTCAATTGCTAAGAACGTGATGAAGTGATCAAATTGGAATACTAAAGAAGAAGAATACAAAGAAAGGCAATAAGGTGCGGTCAAGCTTTCGAAAATAGACAAGTTGTGTAAACGGTGAAATATGGATTAAAACACATGGATTAGTAAACTACTACTATGCTGTTATTTTAGATATCGAACCAAGTTTTCATTTGATATATTATAATAGTTATTTCGATTCACGAATAAAAAGTTGAAACCGTTTAAAGTTGAAACCCCAATTAATACCTTGTTTTTGTTTTGAATCATGGAATTACAGTAGCTTTCTTGTTTCTTTTTTAAAGAACATAGAGAGGTTGAACACAAAAAAGAAAAGAACAAGCAAAAGATACCGTGAATTAAAGTAAAACTACGAAATGAAATCCAAAGAGGAAAAGAATGAAAACAAAATTGAAAGAAAAGACTTGACGAAAAGGAAAACCTTCTTTCTTTTTTGTGATATCTAACATAAGAATGCATAAAACAATTAAAGGGCAAATATTTTTAAATCTAAAATGCAAAAAATAGATATATATGAAGATAGGTACACTATTTTAAGCAACCAAGGCTATGATAAGAAATGATGAGGATCCTTTTAGCGAGCAACCTAAGTTCACATGAACTCAATGGAATATGAAAGGTTCAATTGCAAAGAACATGATGAAGTGATCAAATTGGAATACTAAAAAAGAAGAATACAAAAAACGGGAATAAGGTTCGGTGAAGTTTTCAAAAATCGACAAGTAGTGTAAACGGTGAAATATGGATTAAAACACATGGATTAATAAACTACTACTATGCTGTTATTTTAGAAATCGAACCAAGTTTTCATTTGATATATTATAATAGTTATTTCGATTAACGAATAAAAAGTTTAAACAGTTTAAAGTTGCAACCCCAATTAATACCTTGTTTTTGTTTCGAATCTTGGAATTACCGTAGCTTTCTTGTTTCTTTTTTATAGAACACAGAGAGGTTGAACACAAAAAAGAAAAGAACTAGCAAAAGATATCGTGAATTTAAGTAAAACTACGAAATGAAATCCAAAAAGGAAAAGAATGACAACAAAATTGAAAGAAAAGACTTGACGAAAAGGAAAACCTTCTTCCTCTTTTGTGATTTCTAACATAAGAATGCATAAACCAATTAAAGGACAAATATTATTAAATATAAAATGCAAAAAATATATATATGAAGATAGGTACACTATTTTCAGCAACCAAGGCTATGATAAGAAATGATGCGGATCCATTTGGCGAGAAACCTAAGTTCGCATGAACTCAATGGAATACGAAAGGTTCCATTGCTAAGAACATGATGAAGTGATCAAATTGGAATACTAAAGAAGAAGAATACAAAAAAAGGAAATAAGGTGCGGTCAAGCTTTCGAAAATAGACAAGTTGTGTAAACGGTGAAATATGGATTAAAACACATGGAGTAGTAAACTACTACTATGCTGTTATTTTAGATATCGAACCAAGTTTTCATTTGATATATTATAAAAGTTATTTCGATTCACGAATAAAAAGTTGAAACCGTTTAAAGTTGAAACCCCAATTAATACCTTGTTTTTGTTTCGAATATTAGAATTACAGTAGCTTTCTTGTTTGTTTTTTAAAAAACATAGAGAGGTTGAACACAAAAAAGAAAAGAACAAGCAAAAGATAAAGTTAATTTAATTAAAACTACGAAATGAAATCCAAAGAGGAAAAGAATGACAACAAAATTGAAAGAAAATACTTGACGTAAAGGACAAACTTCTTCCACCCTTGCGATTTCTAACATAAGAATGCATAAACCAATTAATGGACAAATATTTTTAAATATAAAATGCAAAAAATATATATATGAAGATAGGTACACTATTTTCAGCAACCAAGCCTATGATAAGAAATGATGCGGATCCATTTGGCGAGAAACCTAAGTTCGCTTGAACTCAATTGAATACGAAAGGTTCAATTGCTAAGAACGTGATGAAGTGATCAAATTGGAATACTAAAGAAGAAGAATACAAAGAAAGGCAATAAGGTGCGGTCAAGCTTTCAAAAATAGACAAGTTTTGTAAAGGGTGAAATATGGATTAAAACACATGGATTAGTAAACTACTACTATGCTATTATATTAGATATCGAACCAAGTTTTCATTTGATATGTTATAATAGTTATTTCGATTCACGAATAAAAAGTTGAAAACGTTTAAAGTTGCAACCCCAATTATTACCTTGTTTTTGTTTCGAATTGTGGAATTACAGTAGCTTTCCTGTTTCTTTTCTAAAGAACATAGAGAGGTTGAACACAAAAAAGAAATGAATAAGCAAAAGATAAAGTGAATTTAAGAAAAACTACGAAATGAAATGCAAAGAGGAAAAGAATGACAACAAAATTGAAAGAAAAGACTTGACGAAAAGGAAAACCTTCTTCCTCTTTTGTGATTTCTAACATAAGAATGCATAAACCAATTAAAAGACAAATATTTTTAAATATAATATCAAAAAAGTAGATATATGAAGATAGGTACACTATTTTCAGCAACCAAGGCTATGATAAGAAATGATGAGGATCCTTTTGGCGAGCAACCTAAGTTCATATGAACTCAATGGAATACGAAAGGTTCAATTGCTAAGAACATGATGAAGTGATCAAATTGGAATACTAAAGAAGAAGAATACAAAAATCGGCAATAAGGTGCGGTCAAGGTTTGAAAAATCGACAAGTAGTGTAAACGGTGAAATATGGATTAAAACACATGGATTAGTAAACTACTACTATGCTGTTATATTAGATATCGAACGAAGTTTTCATTTGATATATAATAATAGTTATTTCGATTCACGAATAAAAAGTTGAAAACGTTTAAAGTTGCAACCCCAATTAATACCGTGTTTTTGTTTCGAAATGTGGAATTACAGTTGCTTTCTTGTTTCTTTTTTAAAGAACATAGAGAGGTTGAACACAAAAAAGAAATGAATAAGCAAAAGATAAAGTGAATTTAAGATAAACTACGAAATGAAATGCAAAGAGGAAAAGAATGACAACAAAATTGAAAGAAAAGACTTGACGAAAAGGAAAACCTTCTTCCTACTTTGTGATTTCTAACATAAGAATGCATAATCCAATTAAAAGACAAATATTTTTAATTATAATATCAAAAAAATAGATATATGAAGATAGGTACACTATTTTCAGCAACCAAGGCTATGATAAAAAATGATGAGGATCCTTTTGGTGAGCAACTTAAGTTCACATGAACTCAATGGAATACGAAAGGTTCAATTGCTAAGAACATTATGAAGTGATCAAATTGGAATACTAAAGAAGAAGAATACAAAAAAAGGCAATATGGTGCGGTCAAACTTTGAAAAATCGACAAGTAGTGTAAACGGTGAAATATGGATTAAAACACATGGAGTAGTAAACTACTACTATGCTATTATTTTAGATATCGAACTAAGTTTTCATTTGATATATTATAATAGTTATTTCGATTAACGAATAAAAAGTTGAAACAGTTTAAAGTTGCAACACCAATTAATACATTGTTTTTGTTTCGAATCTTGGAATTACAGTAGCTTTCTTGTTGCTTTTTGAAAGAACATGGAGAGGATGAACACAAAAAAGAAAAGAACAAGCAAAAGATACCGTGAATTTAAGTAAAACTACGAAATGAAATCCAAAAATGAAAAGAATGTCAACAAAATTGAAAGAAAAGACTTGACGAAAAGGAAAACCTTCTTCCTCTTTTGTGATTTCTGACTTAAGAACGCATAAAACAATTAAAGGACAAATAATTTTAAATATAAAATGCAAAAAATAGATATATGAAGATAGGTACACTATATTCAGCAACAAAGGCTATGATAAGAAATGATGAGGTTCCTTTTGGCGAGCAACCTAAGTTCACATGAACACAATGGAATACGAAAGGTTCAATTGCTAAGAACATTATGAAGTGATCAAATTGGAATACTAAAGAAGAAGAATACAAAAAATGGCAATAAGGTGCGGTCAAGCTTTGAAATATCGACAAGTAGTGTAAACGGTGAAATATGGATTAAAACACATGGAGTAGTAAACTACTACTATGCTATTATTTTAGATATCGAACCAAGTTTTCATTTGATATATTATAATAGTTATTTCGATTAACGAATAAAAAGTTGAAACAGTTTAAAGTTGCAACCCCAATTAATACCTTGTTTTTGTTTCGAATCTTGGAATTACAGTAGCTTTCTTGTTTCTTTTTTATAGAACATAGAGAGGTTGAACACAAAAAAGAAAAGAACAAGCAAAAGATACCGTGAATTTAAGTAAAACTACGAAATGAAATCCAAAAAGAAAAAGAATGACAACAAAATTGAAAGAAAAGACGTGACGAAAAGGAAAACCTTCTTCCTCTTTTTTGATTTCTAACATAAGAATGGATAAACCAATTAAAGCACAAATATTTTTAAATATAATATGAAAAAAATATATATATGAAGATAGGTACACTATATTCAGCAACCAAGGCTATGATAAGAAATGATGCGGATCCATTTGGCGAGAAACCTAAGTTCGCATGAACTCAATTGAATACGAAAGGTTCCATTGCTAAGAAAGTGATGAAGTGATCAAATTGGAATACTAAAGAAGAAGAATACAAAAAAAGGAAATAAGGTGCGGTCAAGCTTTCGAAAATAGACAAGTTGTGTAAATGGTGAAATATGGATTAAAACACATGGAGTAGTAAACTACTACTATGCTGTTATATTTGATATCGAACCAAGTTTTCATTTGATATATTATAAAACTTATTTCGATTCACGTATAAAAAGTTGAAAACGATTAAAGTTGCAACCCCAATTAATACCTTAATTTTGTTTCGAATTGTGGAATAACAGTATCTTTCTGGTTTCTTTTTGAAAGAACATAGAGAGGTTGACCACAAAAAAGAAATAAATAAGCAAAAGATAAAGTGAATTTAAGAAAAACTATGAAATGAAATGCAAAGAGGAAAATAATGACAACAAAATTGAAAGAAAAGACTTGACGAAAAGGAAAACCTTGTTCCTCTTTTGTGATTTCTAACATAAGAATGCATAAACCAATGAAAGGACAAATATTTTTAAATATAATATCAAAAAAATAGATATATGAAGATAGGTACACTATTTTCAGCAACCAAAGCTATGATAAGAAATGATGAGGATCCTTTTGGCGAGCAACCTAAGTTCATATAAACTCAATGGAATACGAAAGGTTCAATTGTTAAGAACATGATGAAGTGATCAAATTGGAATACTAAAGAAGAAGAATAACAAAAAAGGCAATAAGGTGCGGTCAAGCTTTGAAAAATCGACAAGTTGTGTAAACGGTGAAATATGGATTAAAACACATGGAGTAGTAAACTACTACTATGCTATTTTTTTAGATATCGAACCAAGTTTTCATTTGATATATTATAATAGTTATTTCGATTAACGAATAAAAAGTTGAAACAGTTTAAAGTTGCAACCCCAATTAATACCTTGTTTTTGTTTCGAATCTTGGAATTACAGTAGCTTTCTTGTTTCTTTTTTATAGAACATAGAGAGGTTTGATGAGTGCTCAAAAAGCACTAAAATAACCATGATTTTATGCACATTAATTGATTAAAAATATATATATTTATATGTTTTATCATATATTTATATAAATTTGTCTTTTTCGGAATCACGGGTATTTTTATTGTTTTTCAGGAATTTTGCCCTAAAAACGCAATGTAAAGACTCAAAGAAGAATACTTGAAGCAATACATCACAAATAAATTAATAAATAAGTGGGAAAAGGTCAACAAACATGGAAAAATTGGACAAAATGGGTCGAAAAGGTCAAAAATGTCAAAAGACGGAAAATCGCTCCGCACGCGCGCAGCATCGCGCGTTCATTCCTCCTTCCGCGCGTGCCGCGGCGACGGGCACGCGTTTCACTGAGCTGCGCAGCTTCAGCGGCCCAGCTACGCAGACAACGCCTTTTTTGCCCCATTTTCCACGTGCGGCCGCATGACGTCATGACGCGTCATTGATGACCTCAAAGATGTCCATTACACGTTTTTTAATTTTTTAATATTTTTTTTAACATTTTTTACTCATTTTTTCTCTCCATCCTCACCTATAAATACCCCTTCCATTCACTTCAAAGCACACCTCAAAACCACACTTCTCTCTTCTTTCTTTCTCTCATTTCTTAGTTTTTGAGTTTTTCTTAGTTTCTTTCTTAGTTTCTAAGCTTTTCTTAGTTTTTCTCTTAGTTTTTAGTTCAATTCTCTTAGGTTTAGAGTTCTTCTTTTTGAGAGGAACTTGTAATGTTTTTGTAATAATTTAGATTTTTGATTCAATAAATGGAAGTGCAAATTCCGCTTGGAGGTTTTCTAGCACGGGAATAGCGTCGAAGTTCTGTAAGGATTTTATTTTCTTTACGCTTATTTTTATGCTTTATTCTTACATGTTATATTTAATTTGTCGTGATTAAATTTAACGTGCTAGCTCATAATCATGATATAATAATAACGTTGTTATGCTTATAGAAATATTAAATAGGTGAAAATTTCTAAAATGAATTGATTTTATTTTTATTCAAGATTTTGTATTAAGGATGTTAGAGAGAAATATATTATTTTTCATTACAAACTTAAATCAAGATTAGACTTTAAGGTTTAGTTATCCTGGCCTAATTTAGAGTAGTGCTCTTTTATTTGTTGGTACAATCGCCTAGGTATTTAGAGTGAAGCTCTATTTCAAAAGTTTTTATAAGAATTATTATGTGAAAATGTATTGACAACATGTTTTCGGTAGTGGTTTTAAAACTTGAAAGTTAGTACTTCGGATAACTAAATTCTTGGGTTTAATTTGGACACCTTGAATAAAGTTTAAATCTTTTAACCCCACCAAAGGTGTCATTTAAATGGTTCATTTTCAATCTCTTAGAAAAAGGAATTAATTTAATTAACCAAATTAGTTATCAACCCCACCCATAGGTGTTAATTGATTTGTTTAGTTAACAAAGAATATCTAACCCCACCAAAGTGGTATTCATACAAAAAGAGAGAATCAATAAAATATCAATTTATATCTTTAATAACCTAGATAATATGAAAAAGATAATTAATTTAGTTATTATATCCATAAATACTCCACTAATATAAATGATAAAATTTGCATGAATATTTATTGAATCTGTATTTATATTTATTTATTGAATTTGTATCTATGTTTATTTTTTTATCATATTTAATTAACCTGTATATATGTTTATTTTATGCTATTAGATTAGGAAGACAGAACCAAACTATCGTGAGGGATGTTTAGGATTTAATTTCGTTTTTAAAAGTTTGAATAATAAATTAAGCATACATTCCTTCCTTAGATCGTGGGAGTATACTTATCATTTTTTACGAAATGATTCGTGCACTGAGAGTTTTACAAATATTAAAACCAAAGTATTTGCGAGAATGGCGATCTGGGTTTCGTTCATCAAGTTTTTGGCGGATTCTTGGGAAGGAATAGCGTTTTTAATTTATTTATCAAAATTTTAAAAATATTTTTGTGTTGTAAATAATTGTGATTTTTTTTTAAAATAAAAAAAAAATAAAAAAAAATTTAATCAAATTTCAAATTTCAAATTTCATAAGAAATAAAAATTAAAAAAAATAAAAAATAAAAAAATTAATTATAGCATAAATAGTAAAATAATTTAGAAATTTGAAATTTGAAGTAAAAAGTTTTTACCGTTAATAAATAGTAAAAAAAATAATTAAAAAAAAAATTAAAATTTTAAAATTTTAAAAATTTAAGTTAATAAGAAATAAGATAGCGTGAATAGTAAAATAAAATTACCGTTCGTAAAAAAAAATTTAAATTTTTAAAAAATTTAAGTTAATAAGAAATAAGATAGCGTGAATAGTAAAATAAAATTACCGTTCGTAAATTTAAAAAAAAAAAAACAAAAAAAAAAAAAAACTAAAAGGCATGAAAAGTAAAAATTTAAGGGAGTTAAATGCAGGAAGACTGATTCTTTGAAGCTGTGCTAAATGCTTTCACAGGAACGTTGTTCGCCAGAGAATGGTTTTTTAAGTGAGCCGTTGCAATTCACCATTCTTTCCTGGGAACACTCTTGGTTAATACGATTATGTTATTTAAAAAAATTAAATTTAAAAAAAAAATTTAACTAGTTTTGTCTAGTGTTTTGTATTAAATGCCATGGAAATTTTCTAATTTTTTTATTTTTGTTGACAGTGAGTTTTAAATTTACGTTTAAAAATAGTCTATGCGTGGTAGGAGATCCTTAGGAAACCCACTAACACCATATGTAAATAATATTCATAAATTTAAACAAGTGTCAACAACACCTGTGGATCCTACCCATCAACACGATTTTGAGCCAAACATAGAACCAAGTCTTAATCCTTTACTAGAACCAAAAGAAATGGAGGAAAACCAACATGTTAGTGGAAACCACGATGAAGGAGTTTGCAAGACCGGTGATTGTACGGCAATCGCCGCTATCCAGGTTAAGGAGGTCGGTTTAATTACGACCTTAAAAATATTCATTTTTCTATGCTTCCTTCCTTTATGGGCTACCTAATGAAGATTCCTCTTTCCTTTATGAGATTTCTATGCTACGGTCCAAACATTCCCTCGGTATTCTAAACGAGGATCAACTTAGAATGAGATGTTTTCCTACACCTTAAAGGATAAGGCAGCTTGGTTGATGTCACTTCCCCAGTTCTCTACGATGACGTGGTCACATTTCTGATAAATTCATGGGAAAATTCTATTCCCATCGTCAAAAAACATCGTACCGAGAGGAAAGATTGCTACTTTCTCTCGGATGGAAGGAGAACCATTCCGTGAAGCTTGGGATAGGTTCAAAATGTTTCTCACTCAATGTCCCCATCATAGATTTCCCTACGGTTGCGTAACCAATTCTTTTACGATGGACTTACACAACAATGTCGGTTCATTGTCGACAACGCCGGGAGGAGCGAATAGGAGAAAAGACTGCATCAAAATGTATAACCTCTTTGAGATGTTGGGTGCTAATTCCCAACGAGAAAAGCTCCCGAGTGAGAAAAGCGGTGTTCATGAAATCGACTCCAGGTAATGAAGTTCAACAACAACTTGTTCAACCCGACTAAGCAAGTTTCCTTCTCGTACACAAACCAACACCAATAATGAACAATATGGTTTGTACGACAACGTGGACAAGATGCGAAGCTTTGTCCATATCAAGGAGATACAAGCCCCGGACTGGCGGGTTAATGTGTTGGGAGCATATCAACAGAGAGACCAAGGTTTGATCCCAATTCAAATACTTATAATCCTGGGTGGAGAAGTCATCCAAATTTCTCTTGGAGGCAAAACAACCCTCGCTTTCCTCAAAGCTCAAAAACCAGTGCAGGCCGTAATTCCACTCCACCTATTCCAAGAAGCATTCCAAATAAACCAACTCGAGGACAACTTGAATTCTTTTATTCAAGTTTGTAGGATAATCAATCTAAAACCAATCAACGGTTGGACTCTGTGGAAGCTTACATCAAAAAGGTGGAAGTTCAAGTTGAACAGTTAGTTGAACATTTGCAAAAATGCAAAGACTAAATTGAAACTTAAATGAATTCAATGAAGAGACATTGAGTTTTTCATTCTGCAATCTCAAGCCAACGCCTTACTAGAAGACGATAAATTTAGTCCTACGTGAGGTCACCCATTATCAGTATTTTCCTTTGTTTTAGTTTGTGTGTAATAAAAAAAAAATATTTCAAATAAAATAAATTCGTTTGTTTCAAAAATTGTGTCCCTTCGTTTAAATTAAAATTAAAAAAAAAAAAATTAGGTTCCTTGCATTTTTTTTTAGAGATATCTATTATTGTTTTTAAGAGGAAAAAGTTGATTCCATAATAGGAGGAGGATCATTTTTCAACCACAAACAACCGTAGGAGATGTCAAGATAGGCGGAAAAAGATGAAAGACTATACAATGCCAATCATTGGCAATGTAACTTCCGGCATCCAATTACAAGAGGTCATAAGGAATTATGAATTGAAAAAGATTCATTATTCTTTGTTACCTTCCTTTACTAGGTATCCTAATGAAGACCACTTTGCATTTCATTCGAGAATTCTATGCTATTGTCCAAACCTTTCCACTACATGCAATTAATGAAGATCAACTTAGGATGAGGTGTTTTCCTTACACTCTCAAAGATAAAGCTTGGTCATGGTTCATTACTTCCACAACAAGTTCTCTTAAAACTTGGGAGGCGGTCTATGAAATTTTTATGGGTAGGTTCTATTCCCATCAAAAGATCATTGATCTAAGAACAAAGATAGCAACATTTTCTCAAATGAATGAAGAGCCCTTTCATGAAGCTTGGGAACGATTCAAACTCCTTTTCATTCAATGTCAAAATCATAGCTTTCCACTACAAATGCCTACAAAAACCAATTCTTTTACGATGGATTGACACTTCTGAGTCAATACATGGGTTGATAATCTTCTTGAGGTGCCGTAGGAGAAAAGACAGCAGAGGAAACCTATAATCTCTATGAGCTATTGGGATCTAATTCCCAACAAAGAGGTGGTAGAAGGAAAGCAAAGGTCAATGAAGTCGGCTTTGATAATGAGATAACCTCGCAACTTGAATTGACTAAACAAGTGAAATTCCTCGCCTCACCAAATTTCAAATCAAGAGGTATGTGAAGTGTGTTGTTCAATTGGGTACGGTATAATAATTGTTCAAATACTTGTGATTCTAGTGTCGATGCCATAGAGGAAGTCCAATCTTTTCAAAAGTATCATCCAAACACCTATAATCACCCAACCTACAACCACCTCACCAAGCCAATCTTTTAAACCAACCTTATAAGATAGCTTGAATGCTTTTATTCAAGTTAGTCGTGACAACCAATCGATGACTAATCAAAGGTTGAACACCATGGAGGCTTCGGTTAAAAGAATTGAATCTAAAGTTGGGCAAGCTGGTGAACAAATGCAAAAGAAAGAACCGTGAAAGTTGCCCCAAACAAGCAAGCAAAGATGTTAGAACTCTTGAAGTGGTAAGGTAGTCAATACCGGTTTACTGAAATCTCTAAACTACCTTGTAGTTCATGTAACAAAGAAGGCGATATTCTAATCTCGCAAAAAGGAGAAACAAGTGTTAAACTTAACAAGCCTTACGAAAACTCATTATGTGGGTCATCGACACTCCCAAAATTCAAAAGACAACGAGAACCACAGATGCAAGTACCTTTTCCCCAATTGGTTGAAAGAATCCAAACAAGATAAGCAATTCAATGATCTTTTAATATGCTCTCTAAAGTAAATATCAATTTACCATTATTAGAAGTGATCATGAATGCGTGTCTCATATGCCAAGTTTTTCAAAGAGTTGAACACTAAGAAAAGGAGGTATGGGCCAGATGAAACGAGTAGTAGTATCGAGAAATTTCTACACTGTACTTCAAAGACAAACTACCCCCTAAGTTGAAAGACTCGGAAGTTTTATTATAAACATAACTATGGGGGATAGGAAGGTTGCTAAAGCAATACTTGATTTAGGTGCTAGTATAAATTTGATGCCTACTCTACATATTCTCATGCTCAATCTAGGGGATTTAAAACCCATAACTATGTCCCCGCAACTTGCGAGATAGATCTCTTAAATATCCGGAGGAATAGTTGAGGATGTTTTGGTACAAGTAGACAAACCGATAATACACATTGACTTTGTGGTTCTCGGATATGCAAGAAAATCCGGCATTGGATAGAGAGCATACAATATTGCTTGGTAGACCATTTATGGCAACTACTAAAACTATTATTGATGTCCAAGATGGAAATTTGACAATGACGGTCCTTAGGAGAGATTTCATTTCAAAGTTTTTGATTCTTCACCTTTCCCTTCTATTTCGCCATCGATGAAATATTCGAAGTTGATCCTTTGGATAATCTTGTCCAAAACACCTTTTTCCAAATCGAATAGAAGACAAGCTTGAAACCGTTCTTACACTTGAAAAGGTTGAAGAAGATTTAGATGAAGAAATTAAGGGGTACCTTGAACAACTAGACAATAATGAAGTGATGACAAAATCTAGTACACTTTTAAATCTACCCAGTTCTTGATCTATTAAAGAGGCCAATCCACCTTAACTTGAACTCAAAGACTTACCTCGAGCACTAAAATATGTGTTTTGGGAGAAGGAGAAACATATCTAGTGATAATTTCTTCAACCTTGACCAAACCACAAGAAAAAGAACTCATCAAAAGTGCTTAAGCAGTTTAAGAAATCTGTAGGATGGAGTATAGGGGATAGAGGAGGCATTAGTCCGACAAAGTGTATGCACAAGAGCAACTTGGAGGATGGGGCTGAACCTGTACGAGAGGCCCAAAGAAGACTAAACCCAAACATGCAAGAGGTAGTTAAAAAGGAAATCCTTAAATTATTAGAAGAAGGGATTATCTATCCTATTGCGGATAGTAAGTGGGTTAGTCCAAAGGTACGCATGTGGTACCAAAGAAATCAGATACGCTTGTTAAAAATGATAAAAGTGAATTAGTGCCCACTAGAATAATCCTTTGGATGGAGAATGTGTATAGATTTTAGGAAACTAAATTTATATACGAAAAAGGATCACTTTCCTCTTCCATTCATTGATCAAATGTTGGAAAGATTAGTCAAGTACCGAATTTTACTATTTTGGATGGACTGTCTGGATATTATCAAGTACCCATAAGACAGAAGATCAAGGAAAAGACCACATTTACATGTCCTTTTGGGACATTTGCTTTTCGAGTAATGCCATTTGGGTTACGTGAATGCCCGCCACTTTCCGGAGGATGCATGATATCTATTTTCTCGGACACGGTGGAGAAATTCATTGAAATTTTCATGGAGCTGACTTCTCTGTCTTTGGGAACTCATTTGATGATTGCTTACATAAATTGACTTTGGTTTTAGAAACATGCATTGAATGCAATCTAACCCTCAGTTGGGAGGAAGGTCATCTTACGGTTCAACAAGGGGATAGTTTTAGGACATATAATTTCAAAAAAAGGGTATTGAAGTTGATAAGGCAAAAGTTGAATTGATATCCAAACTACCTCCCTACATCATGAAGGGGATAAGAAGCTTCTTTGGGACATGGAGGATTTTACAGACGATTTATTAAAGATTTCTCTAAAATAAGTCGTCCTTTATGTAACTTACTATCCAAAGATGCTGAATTTGACTTCAACAACGGTATTTTATTTCTTTAATACCTTGAAAGAGAAACTAACATCTACCCTCGTTATAATGGCACCAAACTGGTCTTTACCTTTTGAGATAATGTGCGACGCTTCGATTATGCAATAGGAGCAGTCCTGGGACAAAGAGTGGATAAAGCGTTTACATGTCATCTACTATGCTAGTAAAACACTTAATGATGCCCAAATGAATTATACCACTATTGAAAAGGAATTCTTGGCTATAGTATTCTCTTTAGACAAATTTCGGTCTTATTTAGTAGGATCTAAAGTGATTGTACATTCTGATCATGCTGCTTTAAGATACCTATTAAGTAAAACCAAATGCCAAGCCAAGATTAATCAAAGGGTCTTACTCTTACAAGAATTTGACCTAGAAATCAAGGATAAGAAAGGCGGTGAAAACTTAGTAGCCGACCATTTGTCTAGGTTGATTTCGACTTCAATTTTCTTAAAGATGAGAGTAATAACGATATAGTTGAAACCTTTCTCGATGAACAGCTATTTTTCATAGGTCCGAACCCGTGGTATGTCGATATTGTAAACTATCTCACATTGGTGTTTGCGACCTAACACTTCATATCAGGACAAGAAAAGGTTTTTTAAAACTATTAAGGACTATTTCTCGGGATGACCCTTATTTATACAAGATTGGTCAAGAATCAAGTCATCAGGAGATGTGTACCGGAAGAAGAACATAAGAGCATTCGACTTTTGTCATGAACTTGTGGGGTCATTTTGGAGGTGAAAAGACAGCCCGTAAGATATTACACCGGATTCTTTTGGCCCACTCTTTTAAAGATGCTCATATGTTTTGTGCACAATGTGATAGATGTCGAAGAATAGGAAACATAAGCAAAAGAGATGAAATTCCTTTGACATCTAATTTAGTTGTTAAAACTTTTGATGTGTGGGGATTGACTTAATAGTCCTTTTCCCCCATCTAACGGTTTTCAATACATTTTGGTTCTTTGTGGATTATGTGTCCAAGTGGGTAGAAGCTATCCCCACCAAAACCACGATGATGCTAATGTTGTTGTGAAATTCTTGAAAGATTTCATATTCAGTAGGTTCGGAATGCCTAGAGCTATAATAAGTGATGGAGGTAGCCATTTTTGTAACAAACTCTTTGACGGAGTACTAAACAAGTACAACATCACACATAAAGTAGGCTCTCCATATCATCCTCAAACTTAGGTTTAGTGGAAGTGAAGCAATAGGCAAATTAAGGGAATATCGAACGCGCTGGCGTCCGTCGGAAGGATTGGGCATTTAAGCTAAATGATGCCTTATGGGCATACCGCACCGCTTACAAAACACCTATTGGGATGAGCCACTTACGGTTAATCTTTAGGAAAGCTGCCACCTTCCAGCTTGAACTTGAACACAAAGCTTATTGGGCAATTAAAGAGTTAAACATGGATTTAGATAAAGCAGTGAAAAACGACATTACTCGGCTTCATGAGTTGGAAGAAATTAGGAATGAAGCCTATGAGAATGCCAAATTATACAAGGAGCGTACTAAAGCGCTATCATGACAAGAGGCTAGTTCCTAAGACTCTTCACCCTGGAATGAAAGTTCTTTTATTTAACTCTCGTTTGAGATTGTTTCCGTGAAAGTGAGATCAAGATGGGATGGACCATTCAAAATAGTTCAAGTATTTGAACATGGAGTAGTGGAACTATTGGACTCCAAGACACAAAAACGCGTTCAAAGTCAATGGCCATTGTGACCTTATTTAGAAGAATCAAACAACATTCTTGGAAATGGATTGCATTTGGTGAGTAACCATAGCACCAAAAGATACGTCTTGCTAAGACGTTAAACTAAGCGCTGGATGGGAGGCAACCCATCATTTTAGGTAAAAAAAAACAAACAATAAAAAAAAAGTAAAAAAAACAAAAAAATAAAAAAATAAAAAAAAAATAAAAAAAATAAAAAAATAAAATTTTTTTTGTTATTTGTTTTATTTACTTAATTTTATTGTTTAATTTCATTTTAATTACATGTGAATAATTTTTAAATTGTTAAAACTAAAAATATTTGTTGAGATGTTAGAAGTTTACATAAATACCGTATACACTTTAATGATGAATACGATGGATGTACCTGCATTTCTCCATCACTACTTGCAGCATTCTCAAGAAATAGGTAATATTTCTTCTCTTCTCTCTTTATCTTTAATTTACAGTTGTTACATTGAGGACAATGTAAGTTCTAGGTTGGGGGTGGTGAAAAGTTACCATACTTAAATAAAAAAAAAAAAACTTTTCTCACAAAAATTTATCATTTCTTTAAATCAAATTTAAGTAAATAGTTAAGTCTTTTGTACTGTTAGATTAATTTTTTGAAAACATATCATGAAATATTTTGTAACTATTTTTGATAATTAGTTAGTTTTTGTCATAATTAGTATTTCTTGATAAGATGTAGAAATTATATTAAACCCAAAATCGGTGTTTATGAGTTTTTTTTTAGTGGAGAATACCTTTGTGAGATATAATTTGAGCCTAATTTCCCTTATTCAGAGTGAAATATATATTTTTTCTACTCCAAACACATTTCTTATTTCTTCAAATTTTTAGATGATCTCTATAGGTATTAGCATTGAATGTATGAATTTTTTCATCTTAATAGAGTATCATATATTTTTGATTATTATTTTTGCTTAGATTAAATGATTTGAGTAGAAATTGATGGTATATGCTTATATCTCATTTATGCATGACTACTACAAAAACAAAAAGACATATCTGGGGTTAACTAAACCAAGATCAAACAGAAAACCCACAAAATTAACCACTCACCAAAATCCAAAAAATGTACAATCTGTACATGGGTTGACTCTCTAAAAAATACACATATTGAAAAATATCTACAGAAAAAAAAGAGAGAGATAAAAATAGTATCATCTACATACTATAACCCGCATTGCCTACAAAGTTGTGAGTAAAGGCTAATTACAAAAGAAAGATATAAGAAGTAATTCCCTAAAAAGTCATTGCAATTTCTTCATTTGTAAAAGGCATATATCTTGAAATTCTTTCTTAATGAGTTTGATTTATGCATGAAAATAATTTTTATATATGATATCTTTATAATTTATACATTTGATTCCTTTCATGAGATCAATGTTAAAATAACACTTTGAGGCTTTATTCTTTATCCATATGCGAAAATATTAGTTCATTTCTATACATCAACTCTTTCGCATATAAATTAGTATTTAGTGTTTGAACCCATAGGATTCGGTGTTTTGAGAGTATTGACTTGTGAGGAATAGAGTCGGCTAATGGTCGATTCATGACATTGAAATTGGGTGAAATTAAATTGATACATTTTTGATATGAAATATGAAAATGATTTTCGACTAATTATTATAATAAATCATGATTGTTTAAAGAGATTAAGATAACTTATGCTTGAGATTTTAATTATGATCTTAAAGGAGATTAAATAGTATGAGACATTTTTGTGAGATGTTGTTAATTTGTGATTTTGTTGTAAATTTAATTTTTAAGTTGTTTGTTTTTATTGTTTCTTTTGTTTTTACATTTAGTTCAATGTTTGTGGGTATCATTACTGAAAACCCTCACGAGACTCAAACACGTCCACTAGGGCAACCTAGGGGTTTAAAGGCTTTTTGCATAGGCTAAATGCAACCGTGTCAATCCACTGAAGTGATTTAGGATAGTTTAAGTTTTAGTTTTTATCGCTTCTCTTGCTAAGGGACTAGCAAGAAGCTGGTTGGGGATTGTGATAAGTGCTCAAAAAGCACTAAAATAACCATGATTTTATGCATATTAATTGATTAAAAATATATATATTTATATGTTTTATCATATATTTATATAAATTTGTCTTTTTCGGAATCACGGGTATTTTTATTGTTTTTCAGGAATTTTGGCCTAAAAACGCAATGTAAAGACTCAAAGAAGAATACTTGAAGCAATACATCACAAATAAATTAATAAATAAGTGGGAAAAGGTCAACAAACATGGAAAAATTGGACAAAATGGGTCGAAAAAGGTCAAAAATGTCAATCCAAAATCGGAAAATCGCGTATGGCCACCATGGCCTTCGCTACAAGGCTGTTCATTCCTCCTTCCGCTGCGCCGCAGCTGTGGGCACTGTTCACGCGCGCGCAAGCAGGCCGCCAGCCGCGCGCTTCAACGCGTTTTGCCCCATTTTCCACGTGCGGCCGCCCACGCGTCACGCCGACGCTATCGATGACCTCAAAGATGTCCATTACACGTTTTTAATTTTTTAATATTTTTTTAACATTTTTTACTCATTTTTTTCTCTCCATCCTCACCTATAAATACCCCTTCCATTCACTTCAAAGCACACCTCAAAACCACACTTCTCTTCTTTTCTTTCTCTCATTTCTTAGGTTTTTGAGTTTTTCTTAGTTTCTTTCTTAGTTTCTAAGCTTTTCTTAGTTTTTCTCTTAGTTTTTAGTTCAATTCTCTTAGGTTTAGAGTTCTTCTCTTTTTGAGAGGAACTTGTAATGTTTTTGTAATAATTTAGATTTTTGATTCAATAAATGGAAGTGCAAATTCCGCTGCAGGTTTTCTAGCAAGCGGAATAACAAGTTCTGTAAGGATTTTATTTTCTTCTGCTTATTTTTATGCTTTATTCTTACATGTTATATTTAATTTGTCTCGTGATTAAATTTAAGCTGTGCTAACTGCTCATAATCATGATATAATAATAACGTTGTTATGCTTATGTAAATATTAAATAGGTGAAAATTTCTAAAATGAATTGATTTTATTTTTATTCAAGATTTTGTATTAAGGATGTTAGAGAGAATTATATTGTTTTTCATTACAAACTTAAATCTGAAGATTAGACTTTAAGGTTTAGTTATCGGTCTAATTTAGAGTAGTGCTCTTTTATTTGTTGGTACAATCGCTCGGTATTTAGAGTGAAGCTCTATTTCAAAAGTTTTTATAAGAATTATTATGTGAAAATGTATTGACAACATGTTTTCATTAGTGGTTTTAAAACTTGAAAGTTAGTACTCGGATAACTAAATTCTTGGGTTTAATTTGGACACCTTGAATAAAGTTTAAAGCTGTCTAACCTCACCAAAGGTGGCATTTAAATGGTTCATTTTCAATCTCTTAGAAAAGGAATTAATTTAATTAACCAAATTAGTTATCAACCCCACCCATAGGTGTTAATTGAATTGTTTAGTTAACAAAGAATATCTAACCCCACCAAAGGTGGTATTCATACAAAAAAGAGAGAATCAATAAAATATCAATTTATATCTTTAATAACCTAGATAATATGAGCAAGCATAATTAATTTAGTTATTATATCCATAAATACTCCACTAATATAAATGATAAAATTTGCATGAATATTTATTGAATACGTATTTATATTTATTTATTGAATTTGTATCTATGTTTATTTTTTTTATTATATTTAATTAATCTGTATATATGTTTATTTTATGTTATTAGATTAGGAACACAAAAACCAAACTATCGTGACAGGATGTTTAGGATTTAATTTCGTTTTTAAAAGTTTGAATAATAAATTAAGGACCACATACATTCCTTCCTTAGATCGACCTTGGGAGTATACTTATCATTTTTTACGAAATGATTCGTGCACTTGCGAGAGTTTTACAAATATTAAAACCAAAGTATTTGCGAGAATCGGCGATACCGGTTTTCGTTCATCAAGGTTGAACACAAAAAAGAAAAGAACAAGCAAAAGATACCCAGAATTTAAGTAAAACTACGAAATGAAATCCAAAGAGGAAAAGAATGACAACAAAATTGAAAGAAGAGACTTGACGAAAAGGAAAAACTTCTTCCTCTTTTGTGATTTTTGACATAAGAATGCGTAAACCAATTAAATGAAAAATATTTTTAAATATAAAATGCAAAAAATAGATATATGAAGATAGGTACACTATTTTCAGCAACCAAAGCTATGATAAGAAATGATGCGGATCCATTTGGCGAGCAACCTAAGTTCACATGAACTCAATGGAATACGAAAGATTCAATTGCTAAGAACATGATGAAGTGATGATATTGGAATACTAAAGAAGAATAATACAAATACAAAAAAAGTCAATAAGGTGCGGTCAAGCTTTCGAAAATCGACAAGTAGTGGAAACGGTGAAATATGGATTAAAACACATGGAGAAGTAAACTACTACTATGATGTTCTTTTAGATATCGAACCAAGTTTTAATTTCATATATTATAATAGTTATTTCCATTCACGAATAAAAAGTTGCAACAATTTAAAGTTGCAACCCCAATTAATACCTTGTTTTTGTTTTGAATCTTGGATTTACGGAAGCTTTCTTGTTTCTCTTTTATAGAAGATAGAGAGGTTGACCACAAAAAATAAAAGAACAAGCAAAAGATACCGTGAATTTAAGTAAAACTACCATATGAAACCCAAAGAGGAAAAGAATGACAACAAAATTGAAAGAAAAGACTTGACGTAAAGGACAAACTTCTTCCGCTTTTGTGATTTCTAACATAAGAATGCATAAACCAATTAAAGGATAAATATTTTTAAATATAAAATGCAAAAAATAGATATATGAAGATAGGTACACTATTTTCGACAACCAAGGCTATGATAAGAAATGATGCGGATCCATTTGGCGAGCAACCTAAGTTCGCATGAACTCAATGGAATACAAAAGGTTCCATTACAAAGAACAAGATGAAGTGATCAAATTGTAATACTAAAGAAGAAAAATAAAAAAAGGCAATAAGGTGCGATCCAGCTTTCGAAAATAGACAAGTTTTGTAAAAGGTGAAATATGGATTAAAACACATGGAGAAGTAAACTACTACTATGCTATTATTTTAGATATCGAACCAAGTTTTAATTTGATATATTATAATAGTTATTTCCATTCACAAATAAAAAGTTGTAACAGTTTAAAGTTGCAACCCCAATTAATACCTTGTTTTTGTTTTGAATCTTGGAATTTAGGAAGCTTTCTTGTTTCTTTTTTAAAGAACATAGAGAGGTTGAACACAAAAAAGAAAAGAAGAAGCAAAATATACCTTGAATTTAAGTAAAACTACGAAATGAAATCCAAAGAGGAAAAGAATGACAACAAAATTGAAAGAAAAGACTTGACGAAAAGGAAAACCTTCTTCCTCTTTTGTGATTTCTAACATAAGAATGCATAAACCAATTAAAGGACAAATATTTTTAAAAATAAAATGCAAAAAAAGGATATATGAACATAGGTACACTATTTTCTGCAACCAAGGCTATGATAAGAAATGATGAGGATCCTTTTGGCGAGCAACCTAAGTTCACATGAACTCAATGGAATACGAAAGGTTCAATTGCTAAGAACATGATGAAGTGATCAAATTGGAATACTAAAGAATAAGAATACAAAAAAGGCAATAAGGTGCGGTAAAGCTTTCGAAAATCGACAAGTTTTGTAAACGGTGAAATATGGATTAAAACACATGGAGAAGTAAACTACTACTATGCTATTATTTTAGATATCGAACCAAGTTTTAATTTGATATATTATAATAGTTATTTCCATTCACAAATAAAAAGTTGTAACAGTTTAAAGTTGCAACCCCAATTAATACCTTGTTTTTGTTTTGAATCTTGGAATTTAGGAAGCTTTCTTGTTTCTTTTTTATAGAAGATAGAGAGGTTGACCACAAAAAATAAAAGAACAAGCAAAAGATACCGTGAATTTAAGTAAAACTACCAAATGAAACCCAAAGAGGAAAAGAATGACAACAAAATTGAAAGAAAAGACTTGACGAAAAGGAAAACCTTCTTCCTCTTTTTTGATTTCTAACATAAGATTGCATAAACCAATTAAAGGACAAATATTTTTAAATATAAAATGCAAAAAATAGATATATGAAGATAGGTACACTATTTTCAGTAACCAAGGCTATGATAAGAAATGATGTGGATCCGTTTGGTGAGCAACCTAAGTTCACGTGAACTCAAGGGAATACGAAAGGTTCAATTGCTAAGAACATGATGAAGTGATCAAATTGGAATACTAAAGAATAAGAATACAAAAAAGGCAATAAGGTGCGGTAAAGCTTTCGAAAATCGACAAGTTTTGTAAACGGTGAAATATGGATTAAAACACATGGAGAAGTAAACTACTACTATGCTGTTATTTTAGATATCGAACCAAGTTTTAATTTGATATATTATAATAGTTATTTCCATTCACGAATAAAAAGTTGTAACATTTTAAAGTTGCAACCCCAATTAATACCTTGTTTTTGTTTTGAATCTTGGTATTTAGGAAGCTTTCTTGTTTCTTTTTTATAGAAGATAGAGAGGTTGACCACAAAAAATAAAAGAACAAGCAAAAGATACCGTGAATTTAAGTAAAACTACCAAATGAAACCCAAAGAGGAAAAGAATGACAACAAAATTGAAAGAAAAGACTTGACGTAAAGGACAAACTTCTTCCTCTTTTGTGATTTCTAACATAAGAATGCATAAACCAATTAAAGGACAAATATTTTTAAATATAAAATGCAAAAAATAGATATATGAAGATAGGTACACTATTTTCAGTAACCAAGGCTATGATAAGAAATGATGTGGATCCCTTTGGTGAGCAACCTAAGTTCACGTGAACTCAAAGGAATACGAAAGGTTCAATTGCTAAGAACATGATGAAGTGATCAAATTGGAATACTAAAGAATAAGAATACAAAAAAAGGCAATAAGGTGCGGTAAAGCTTTCGAAAATCGACAAGTTTTGTAAACGGTGAAATATGGATTAAAACACATGGAGAAGTAAACTACTACTATGCTGTTATTTTAGATATCGAACCAAGTTTTAATTTGATATATTATAATAGTTATTTCCATTCACGAATAAAAAGTTGTAACAGTTTAAAGTTGCAACCCCAATTAATACCTTGTTTTTGTTTTGAATCTTGGAATTTAGGAAGCTTTCTTGTTTCTTTTTTATAGAAGATAGAGAGGTTGACCACAAAAAATAAAAGAACAAGCAAAAGATACCGTGAATTTAAGTAAAACTACCAAATGAAACCCAAAGAGGAAAAGAATGACAACAAAATTGAAAGAAAAGACTTGACGTAAAGGACAAACTTCTTCCGCTTTTGTGATTTCTAACATAAGAATGCATAAACCAATTAAAGGACAAATATTTTTAAATATAAAATGCAAAAAATAGATATATGAAGATAGGTACACTATTTTCAGTAACCAAGGCTATGATAAGAAATGATGTGGATCCGTTTGGTGAGCAACCTAAGTTCACGTGAACTCAAGGGAATACGAAAGGTTCAATTGCTAAGAACATGATGAAGTGATCAAATTGGAATACTAAAGAATAAGAATACAAAAAAGGCAATAAGGTGCGGTAAAGCTTTCGAAAATCGACAAGTTTTGTAAACGGTGAAATATGGATTAAAACACATGGAGAAGTAAACTACTACTATGTTGTTATTTTAGATATCGAACCAAGTTTTAATTTGATATATTATAATAGTTATTTCCATTCACGAATAAAAAGTTGTAACAGTTTAAAGTTGCAACCCCAATTAATACCTTGTTTTTGTTTTGAATCTTGGAATTTAGGAAGCTTTCTTGTTTCTTTTTTATAGAAGATAGAGAGGTTGACCACAAAAAATAAAAGAACAAGCAAAAGATACCGTGAATTTAAGTAAAACTACCAAATGAAACCCAAAGAGGAAAAGAATGACAACAAAATTGAAAGAAAAGACTTGACGAAAAGGAAAACCTTCTTCCTCTTTTTTGATTTCTAACATAAGATTGCATAAACCAATTAAAGGACAAATATTTTTAAATATAAAATGCAAAAAATAGATATATGAAGATAGGTACACTATTTTCAGTAACCAAGGCTATGATAAGAAATGATGTGGATCCGTTTGGTGAGCAACCTAAGTTCACGTGAACTCAAGGGAATACGAAAGGTTCAATTGCTAAGAACATGATGAAGTGATCAAATTGGAATACTAAAGAATAAGAATACAAAAAAGGCAATAAGGTGCGGTAAAGCTTTCGAAAATCGACAAGTTTTGTAAACGGTGAAATATGGATTAAAACACATGGAGAAGTAAACTACTACTATGCTATTATTTTAGATATCGAACCAAGTTTTAATTTGATATATTATAATAGTTATTTCCATTCACAAATAAAAAGTTGTAACAGTTTAAAGTTGCAACCCCAATTAATACCTTGTTTTTGTTTTGAATCTTGGAATTTAGGAAGCTTTCTTGTTTCTTTTTTATAGAAGATAGAGAGGTTGACCACAAAAAATAAAAGAACAAGCAAAAGATACCGTGAATTTAAGTAAAACTACCAAATGAAACCCAAAGAGGAAAAGAATGACAACAAAATTGAAAGAAAAGACTTGACGTAAAGGACAAACTTCTTCCGCTTTTGTGATTTCTAACATAAGAATGCATAAACCAATTAAAGGACAAATATTTTTAAATATAAAATGCAAAAAATAGATATATGAAGATAGGTACACTATTTTCAGTAACCAAGGCTATGATAAGAAATGATGTGGATCCGTTTGGTGAGCAACCTAAGTTCACGTGAACTCAAGGGAATACGAAAGGTTCAATTGCTAAGAACATGATGAAGTGATCAAATTGGAATACTAAAGAATAAGAATACAAAAAAAGGCAATAAGGTGCGGTAAAGCTTTCGAAAATCGACAAGTTTTGTAAACGGTGAAATATGGATTAAAACACATGGAGAAGTAAACTACTACTATGCTTTGATTTTAGATATCGAACCAAGTTTTAATTTGATATATTATAATAGTTATTTCCATTCACAAATAAAAAGTTGTAACAGTTTAAAGTTGCAACCCCAATTAATACCTTGTTTTTGTTTTGAATCTTGGAATTTAGGAAGCTTTCTTGTTTCTTTTTTATAGAAGATAGAGAGGTTGACCACAAAAAATAAAAGAACAAGCAAAAGATACCGTGAATTTAAGTAAAACTACCAAATGAAACCCAAAGAGGAAAAGAATGACAACAAAATTGAAAGAAAAGACTTGACGTAAAGGACAAACTTCTTCCGCTTTTGTGATTTCTAACATAAGAATGCATAAACCAATTAAAGGACAAATATTTTTAAATATAAAATGCAAAAAATAGATATATGAAGATAGGTACACTATTTTCAGTAACCAAGGCTATGATAAGAAATGATGTGGATCCGTTTGGTGAGCAACCTAAGTTCACGTGAACTCAATGGAATACGAAAGGTTCAATTGCTAAGAACATGATGAAGTGATCAAATTGGAATACTAAAGAATAAGAATACAAAAAAGGCAATAAGGTGCGGTAAAGCTTTCGAAAATCGACAAGTTTTGTAAACGGTGAAATATGGATTAAAACACATGAAGAAGAAAACTACTACTATGCTGTTACTTTAGATATCGAACCAAGTTTTAATTTGATATATTATAATAGTTATTTCCATTCACGAATAAAAAGTTGTAACAGTTTAAAGTTGCAACCCCAATTAATACCTTGTTTTTGTTTTGAATCTTGGAATTTAGGAAGCTTTCTTGTTTCTTTTTTATAGAAGATAGAGAGGTTGACCACAAAAAATAAAAGAACAAGCAAAAGATACCGTGAATTTAAGTAAAACTACGAAATGAAAACAAAAGAGGAAAAGAATGACAATAAAATTGAAAGAAAAGACTTGACGAAAAGGACAAACTTCTTCCGCTTTTGTGATTTCTGACATAAGAATGCATAAACCAATTAAATGACAAATATTTTTAAATATAAAATGCAAAAAATAGATATATGAAGATAGGTACACTATTTTCAGCAACCAAAGCTATGATAAGAAATGATGCGGATCCATTTGGCGAGCAACCTAAGTTCACATGAACTCAATGGAATACGAAAGGTTCAATTGCTAAGAACATGATGAAGTGATCAAATTGGAATACTAAAGAATAAGAATACAAAAAAGGCAATAAGGTGCGGTAAAGCTTTCGAAAATCGACAAGTTTTGTAAACGGTGAAATATGGATTAAAACACATGGAGAAGTAAACTACTACTATGCTATTATTTTAGATATCGAACCAAGTTTTAATTTGATATATTATAATAGTTATTTCCATTCACAAATAAAAAGTTGTAACAGTTTAAAGTTGCAACCCCAATTAATACCTTGTTTTTGTTTTGAATCTTGGAATTTAGGAAGCTTTCTTGTTTCTTTTTTATAGAAGATAGAGAGGTTGACCACAAAAAATAAAAGAACAAGCAAAAGATACCGTGAATTTAAGTAAAACTACCAAATGAAACCCAAAGAGGAAAAGAATGACAACAAAATTGAAAGAAAAGACTTGACGTAAAGGACAAACTTCTTCCGCTTTTGTGATTTCTAACATAAGAATGCATAAACCAATTAAAGGACAAATATTTTTAAATATAAAATGCAAAAAATAGATATATGAAGATAGGTACACTATTTTCAGTAACCAAGGCTATGATAAGAAATGATGTGGATCCGTTTGGTGAGCAACCTAAGTTCACGTGAACTCAAGGGAATACGAAAGGTTCAATTGCTAAGAACATGATGAAGTGATCAAATTGGAATACTAAAGAATAAGAATACAAAAAAAGGCAATAAGGTGCGGTAAAGCTTTCGAAAATCGACAAGTTTTGTAAACGGTGAAATATGGATTAAAACACATGGAGAAGTAAACTACTACTATGCAGTTATTTTAGATATCGAACGAAGTTTTAATTTGATATATTATAATAGTTATTTCCATTCACAAATAAAAAGTTGTAACAGTTTAAAGTTGCAACCCCAATTAATACCTTGTTTTTGTTTTGAATCTTGGAATTTAGGAAGCTTTCTTGTTTCTTTTTTATAGAAGATAGAGAGGTTGACCACAAAAAATAAAAGAACAAGCAAAAGATACCGTGAATTTAAGTAAAACTACCAAATGAAACCCAAAGAGGAAAAGAATGACAACAAAATTGAAAGAAAAGACTTGACGTAAAGGACAAACTTCTTCCGCTTTTGTGATTTCTAACATAAGAATGCATAAACCAATTAAAGGACAAATATTTTTAAATATAAAATGCAAAAAATAGATATATGAAGATAGGTACACTATTTTCAGTAACCAAGGCTATGATAAGAAATGATGTGGATCCGTTTGGTGAGCAACCTAAGTTCACGTGAACTCAAGGGAATACGAAAGGTTCAATTGCTAAGAACATGATGAAGTGATCAAATTGGAATACTAAAGAATAAGAATACAAAAAAGGCAATAAGGTGCGGTAAAGCTTTCGAAAATCGACAAGTTTTGTAAACGGTGAAATATGGATTAAAACACATGGAGAAGTAAACTACTACTATGTTGTTATTTTAGATATCGAACCAAGTTTTAATTTGATATATTATAATAGTTATTTCCATTCACAAATAAAAAGTTGTAACAGTTTAAAGTTGCAACCCCAATTAATACCTTGTTTTTGTTTTGAATCTTGGAATTTAGGAAGCTTTCTTGTTTCTTTTTTATAGAAGATAGAGAGGTTGACCACAAAAAATAAAAGAACAAGCAAAAGATACCGTGAATTTAAGTAAAACTACCAAATGAAACCCAAAGAGGAAAAGAATGACAACAAAATTGAAAGAAAAGACTTGACGTAAAGGACAAACTTCTTCCGCTTTTGTGATTTCTAACATAAGAATGCATAAACCAATTAAAGGACAAATATTTTTAAATATAAAATGCAAAAAATAGATATATGAAGATAGGTACACTATTTTCAGTAACCAAGGCTATGATAAGAAATGATGTGGATCCGTTTGGTGAGCAACCTAAGTTCACGTGAACTCAAGGGAATACGAAAGGTTCAATTGCTAAGAACATGATGAAGTGATCAAATTGGAATACTAAAGAATAAGAATACAAAAAAAGGCAATATTGTGCGGTAAAGCTTTCGAAAATCGACAAGTTTTATAAACGGTGAAATATGGATTAAAACACATGGAGAAGTAAACTACTACTATGCTGTTATTTTAGATATCGAACCAAGTTTTAATTTGATATATTATAATAGTTATTTCCATTCACGAATAAAAAGTTGTAACAGTTTAAAGTTGCAATACCTTGTTTTTGTTTTGAATCTTGGAATTTAGGAAGCTTTCTTGTTTCTTTTTTATAGAAGATAGAGAGGTTGACCACAAAAAATAAAAGAACAAGCAAAAGATACCGTGAATTTAAGTAAAACTACCAAATGAAACCCAAAGAGGAAAAGAATGACAACAAAATTGAAAGAAAAGACTTGACGTAAAGGACAAACTTCTTCCGCTTTTGTGATTTCTAACATAAGAATGCATAAACCAATTAAAGGACAAATATTTTTAAATATAAAATGCAAAAAATAGATATATGAAGATAGGTACACTATTTTCAGTAACCAAGGCTATGATAAGAAATGATGTGGATCCGTTTGGTGAGCAACCTAAGTTCACATGAACTCAATGGAATACGAAAGATTCAATTGCTAAGAACATGATGAAGTGATGATATTGGAATACTAAAGAAGAATAATACAAAAAAGGCAATAAGGTGCGGTAAAGCTTTCAAAAATCGCAAGTTTTGTAAACGGTGAAATATGGATTAAAACACATGGAGAAGTAAACTACTACTATGCTGTTATTTTAGATATCGAACCAAGTTTTAATTTGATATATTATAATAGTTATTTCCATTCACAAATAAAAAGTTGTAACAGTTTAAAGTTGCAACCCCAATTAATACCTTGTTTTTGTTTTGAATCTTGGAATTTAGGAAGCTTTCTTGTTTCTTTTTTATAGAAGATAGAGAGGTTGACCACAAAAAATAAAAGAACAAGCAAAAGATACCGTGAATTTAAGTAAAACTACCAAATGAAACCCAAAGAGGAAAAGAATGACAACAAAATTGAAAGAAAAGACTTGACGTAAAGGACAAACTTCTTCCGCTTTTGTGATTTCTAACATAAGAATGCATAAACCAATTAAAGGACAAATATTTTTAAATATAAAATGCAAAAAATAGATATATGAAGATAGGTACACTATTTTCAGTAACCAAGGCTATGATAAGAAATGATGTGGATCCGTTTGGTGAGCAACCTAAGTTCACGTGAACTCAAGGGAATACGAAAGGTTCAATTGCTAAGAACATGATGAAGTGATCAAATTGGAATACTAAAGAATAAGAATAAAAAAAAGGCAATAAGGTGCGGTAAAGCTTTCAAAAATCGACAAGTTTTGTAAACGGTGAAATATGGATTAAAACACATGGAGAAGTAAACTACTACTATGCTGTTATTTTAGATATCGAACCAAGTTTTAATTTGATATATTATAATAGTTATTTCCATTCACAAATAAAAAGTTGTAACAGTTTAAAGTTGCAACCCCAATTAATACCTTGTTTTTGTTTTGAATCTTGGAATTTAGGAAGCTTTCTTGTTTCTTTTTTATAGAAGATAGAGAGGTTGACCACAAAAAATAAAAGAACAAGCAAAAGATACCGTGAATTTAAGTAAAACTACCAAATGAAACCCAAAGAGGAAAAGAATGACAACAAAATTGAAAGAAAAGACTTGACGTAAAGGACAAACTTCTTCCGCTTTTGTGATTTCTAACATAAGAATGCATAAACCAATTAAAGGACAAATATTTTTAAATATAAAATGCAAAAAATAGATATATGAAGATAGGTACACTATTTTCGGTAACCAAGGCTATGATAAGAAATGATGTGGATCCGTTTGGTGAGCAACCTAAGTTCACGTGAACTCAAGGGAATACGAAAGGTTCAATTGCTAAGAACATGATGAAGTGATCAAATTGGAATACTAAAGAATAAGAATACAAAAACGGCAATAAGGTGCGGTAAAGCTTTCAAAAATCGACAAGTTTTGTAAACGGTGAAATATGGATTAAAACACATGGAGAAGTAAACTACTACTATGCTGTTATTTTAGATATCGAACCAAGTTTTAATTTGATATATTATAATAGTTATTTCCATTCACAAATAAAAAGTTGTAACAGTTTAAAGTTGCAACCCCAATTAATACCTTGTTTTTGTTTTGAATCTTGGAATTTAGGAAGCTTTCTTGTTTCTTTTTTATAGAAGATAGAGAGGTTGACCACAAAAAATAAAAGAACAAGCAAAAGATACCGTGAATTTAAGTAAAACTACCAAATGAAACCCAAAGAGGAAAAGAATGACAACAAAATTGAAAGAAAAGACTTGACGTAAAGGACAAACTTCTTCCGCTTTTGTGATTTCTAACATAAGAATGCATAAACCAATTAAAGGACAAATATTTTTAAATATAAAATGCAAAAAATAGATATATGAAGATAGGTACACTATTTTCAGTAACCAAGGCTATGATAAGAAATGATGTGGATCCGTTTGGTGAGCAACCTAAGTTCACGTGAACTCAAGGGAATACGAAAGGTTCAATTGCTAAGAACATGATGAAGTGATCAAATTGGAATACTAAAGAATAAGAATACAAAAAAGGCAATAAGGTGCGGTAAAGCTTTCGAAAATCGACAAGTTTTGTAAACGGTGAAATATGGATTAAAACACATGGAGAAGTAAACTACTACTATGCGTTATTTTAGATATCGAACCAAGTTTTAATTTGATATATTATAATAGTTATTTCCATTCACAAATAAAAAGTTGTAACAGTTTAAAGTTGCAACCCCAATTAATACCTTGTTTTTGTTTTGAATCTTGGAATTTAGGAAGCTTTCTTGTTTCTTTTTTATAGAAGATAGAGAGGTTGACCACAAAAAATAAAAGAACAAGCAAAAGATACCGTGAATTTAAGTAAAACTACCAAATGAAACCCAAAGAGGAAAAGAATGACAACAAAATTGAAAGAAAAGACTTGACGTAAAGGACAAACTTCTTCCGCTTTTGTGATTTCTAACATAAGAATGCATAAACCAATTAAAGGACAAATATTTTTAAATATAAAATGCAAAAAATAGATATATGAAGATAGGTACACTATTTTCAACAACCAAGGCTATGATAAGAAATGATGTGGATCCGTTTGGTGAGCAACCTAAGTTCACGTGAACTCAAGGGAATACGAAAGGTTCAATTGCTAAGAACATGATGAAGTGATCAAATTGGAATACTAAAGAATAAGAATACAAAAAAGGCAATAAGGTGCGGTAAAGCTTTCAAAAATCACAAGTTTTGTAAACGGTGAAATATGGATTAAAACACATGGAGAAGTAAACTACTACTATGATGTTATTTTAGATATCGAACCAAGTTTTAATTTGATATATTATAATAGTTATTTCCATTCACAAATAAAAAGTTGTAACAGTTTAAAGTTGCAACCCCAATTAATACCTTGTTTTTGTTTTGAATCTTGGAATTTAGGAAGCTTTCTTGTTTCTTTTTTATAGAAGATAGAGAGGTTGACCACAAAAAATAAAAGAACAAGCAAAAGATACCGTGAATTTAAGTAAAACTACCAAATGAAACCCAAAGAGGAAAAGAATGACAACAAAATTGAAAGAAAAGACTTGACGTAAAGGACAAACTTCTTCCGCTTTTGTGATTTCTAACATAAGAATGCATAAACCAATTAAAGGACAAATATTTTTAAATATAAAATGCAAAAAATAGATATATGAAGATAGGTACACTATTTTCAGTAACCAAGGCTATGATAAGAAATGATGTGGATCCGTTTGGTGAGCAACCTAAGTTCACGTGAACTCAAGGGAATACGAAAGGTTCAATTGCTAAGAACATGATGAAGTGATCAAATTGGAATACTAAAGAATAAGAATACAAAAAAGGCAATAAGGTGCGGTAAAGCTTTCAAAAATCGCAAGTTTTGTAAACGGTGAAATATGGATTAAAACACATGGAGAAGTAAACTACTACTATGCTGTTATTTTAGATATCGAACCAAGTTTTAATTTGATATATTATAATAGTTATTTCCATTCACAAATAAAAAGTTGTAACAGTTTAAAGTTGCAACCCCAATTAATACCTTGTTTTTGTTTTGAATCTTGGAATTTAGGAAGCTTTCTTGTTTCTTTTTTATAGAAGATAGAGAGGTTGACCACAAAAAATAAAAGAACAAGCAAAAGATACCGTGAATTTAAGTAAAACTACCAAATGAAACCCAAAGAGGAAAAGAATGACAACAAAATTGAAAGAAAAGACTTGACGTAAAGGACAAACTTCTTCCGCTTTTGTGATTTCTAACATAAGAATGCATAAACCAATTAAAGGACAAATATTTTTAAATATAAAATGCAAAAAATAGATATATGAAGATAGGTACACTATTTTTTGCAACCAAGGCTATGATAAGAAATGATGTGGATCCCTTTGGTGAGCAACCTAAGTTCACGTGAACTCAAGGGAATACGAAAGGTTCAATTGCTAAGAACATGATGAAGTGATCAAATTGGAATACTAAAGAATAAGAATACAAAAAAGGCAATAAGGTGCGGTAAAGCTTTCAAAAATCACAAGTTTTGTAAACGGTGAAATATGGATTAAAACACATGGAGAAGTAAACTACTACTATGATGTTATTTTAGATATCGAACCAAGTTTTAATTTGATATATTATAATAGTTATTTCCATTCACAAATAAAAAGTTGTAACAGTTTAAAGTTGCAACCCCAATTAATACCTTGTTTTTGTTTTGAATCTTGGAATTTAGGAAGCTTTCTTGTTTCTTTTTTATAGAAGATAGAGAGGTTGACCACAAAAAATAAAAGAACAAGCAAAAGATACCGTGAATTTAAGTAAAACTACCAAATGAAACCCAAAGAGGAAAAGAATGACAACAAAATTGAAAGAAAAGACTTGACGTAAAGGACAAACTTCTTCCGCTTTTGTGATTTCTAACATAAGAATGCATAAACCAATTAAAGGACAAATATTTTTAAATATAAAAAGCAAAAAATAGATATATGGAGATAGGTAAACTATTTTCATCAACCGAGGCTATGATAAGATATGATTCGGATCCATTTGGTGAGCAACCTAAGTTCACATGAACTCAAGGGAATACGAAAGGTTCTATTTCTAAGAACATGATGAAGTGATCATATTGCAATTCTAGAGATTAAGCATAACAAAAAAGACAACAGGGAGCGGTCAAGCTTTTGAAAATCGACAAGTTTTGTAAACGGTGAAAAATGGATTAAAACGCATGGAGCAGAAAACTACTACTATGCCTGTTATTTTAGATATCGAACCAAGTTTTAATTTGATATATTATAATAGTTATTTCCATTCACAAATAAAAAGTTGTAACAGTTTAAAGTTGCAACCCCAATTAATACCTTGTTTTTGTTTTGAATCTTGGAATTTAGGAAGCTTTCTTGTTTCTTTTTTATAGAAGATAGAGAGGTTGACCACAAAAAATAAAAGAACAAGCAAAAGATACCGTGAATTTAAGTAAAACTACCAAATGAAACCCAAAGAGGAAAAGAATGACAACAAAATTGAAAGAAAAGACTTGACGTAAAGGACAAACTTCTTCCGCTTTTGTGATTTCTAACATAAGAATGCATAAACCAATTAAAGGACAAATATTTTTAAATATAAAATGCAAAAAATAGATATATGAAGATAGGTACACTATTTTCAGTAACCAAGGCTATGATAAGAAATGATGTGGATCCGTTTGGTGAGCAACCTAAGTTCACGTGAACTCAAGGGAATACGAAAGGTTCAATTGCTAAGAACATGATGAAGTGATCAAATTGGAATACTAAAGAATAAGAATACAAAAAAGGCAATAAGGTGCGGTAAAGCTTTCGAAAATCGACAAGTTTTGTAAACGGTGAAATATGGATTAAAACACATGGAGAAGTAAACTACTACTATGCTGTTATTTTAGATATCGAACCAAGTTTTAATTTGATATATTATAATAGTTATTTCCATTCACAAATAAAAAGTTGTAACAGTTTAAAGTTGCAACCCCAATTAATACCTTGTTTTTGTTTTGAATCTTGGAATTTAGGAAGCTTTCTTGTTTCTTTTTTATAGAAGATAGAGAGGTTGACCACAAAAAATAAAAGAACAAGCAAAAGATACCGTGAATTTAAGTAAAACTACCAAATGAAACCCAAAGAGGAAAAGAATGACAACAAAATTGAAAGAAAAGACTTGACGTAAAGGACAAACTTCTTCCGCTTTTGTGATTTCTAACATAAGAATGCATAAACCAATTAAAGGACAAATATTTTTAAATATAAAATGCAAAAAATAGATATATGAAGATAGGTACACTATTTTCGGTAACCAAGGCTATGATAAGAAATGATGTGGATCCGTTTGGTGAGCAACCTAAGTTCACGTGAACTCAAGGGAATACGAAAGGTTCAATTGCTAAGAACATGATGAAGTGATCAAATTGGAATACTAAAGAATAAGAATACAAAAAAGGCAACAAGGTGCGGTAAAGCTTTGAAAAATCGACAAGTTTTGTAAACGGTGAAATATGGATTAAAACACATGGAGAAGTAAACTACTACTATGCTGTTATTTTAGATATCGAACCAAGTTTTAATTTGATATATTATAATAGTTATTTCCATTCACAAATAAAAAGTTGTAACAGTTTAAAGTTGCAACCCCAATTAATACCTTGTTTTTGTTTTGAATCTTGGAATTTAGGAAGCTTTCTTGTTTCTTTTTTATAGAAGATAGAGAGGTTGACCACAAAAAATAAAAGAACAAGCAAAAGATACCGTGAATTTAAGTAAAACTACCAAATGAAACCCAAAGAGGAAAAGAATGACAACAAAATTGAAAGAAAAGACTTGACGTAAAGGACAAACTTCTTCCGCTTTTGTGATTTCTAACATAAGAATGCATAAACCAATTAAAGGACAAATATTTTTAAATATAAAATGCAAAAAATAGATATATGAAGATAGATACAATATTTTCCGCAACCAAGGCTATGATACAAAAAGATGTGGATCCGTTTGGTGAGCAACCTAAGTTCACGTGAACTCAAGGGAATACGAAAGGTTCAATTGCTAAGAACATGATGAAGTGATCAAATTGGAATACTAAAGAATAAGAATACAAAAAAGGCAATAAGGTGCGGTAAAGCTTTCAAAAATCGCAAGTTTTGTAAACGGTGAAATATGGATTAAAACACATGGAGAAGTAAACTACTACTATGCGTTATTTTAGATATCGAACCAAGTTTTAATTTGATATATTATAATAGTTATTTCCATTCACAAATAAAAAGTTGTAACAGTTTAAAGTTGCAACCCCAATTAATACCTTGTTTTTGTTTTGAATCTTGGAATTTAGGAAGCTTTCTTGTTTCTTTTTTATAGAAGATAGAGAGGTTGACCACAAAAAATAAAAGAACAAGCAAAAGATACCGTGAATTTAAGTAAAACTACCAAATGAAACCCAAAGAGGAAAAGAATGACAACAAAATTGAAAGAAAAGACTTGACGTAAAGGACAAACTTCTTCCGCTTTTGTGATTTCTAACATAAGAATGCATAAACCAATTAAAGGACAAATATTTTTAAATATAAAATGCAAAAAATAGATATATGAAGATAGGTACACTATTTTCAGTAACCAAGGCTATGATAAGAAATGATGTGGATCCGTTTGGTGAGCAACCTAAGTTCACGTGAACTCAAGGGAATACGAAAGGTTCAATTGCTAAGAACATGATGAAGTGATCAAATTGGAATACTAAAGAATAAGAATACAAAAAAGGCAATAAGGTGCGGTAAAGCTTTCGAAAATCGAAAAGTTTTGTAAACGGTGAAATATGGATTAAAACACATGGAGAAGTAAACTACTACTATGCTCTTATTTTAGATATCGAACCAAGTTTTAATTTGATATATTATAATAGTTATTTCCATTCACAAATAAAAAGTTGTAACAGTTTAAAGTTGCAACCCCAATTAATACCTTGTTTTTGTTTTGAATCTTGGAATTTAGGAAGCTTTCTTGTTTCTTTTTTATAGAAGATAGAGAGGTTGACCACAAAAAATAAAAGAACAAGCAAAAGATACCGTGAATTTAAGTAAAACTACCAAATGAAACCCAAAGAGGAAAAGAATGACAACAAAATTGAAAGAAAAGACTTGACGTAAAGGACAAACTTCTTCCGCTTTTGTGATTTCTAACATAAGAATGCATAAACCAATTAAAGGACAAATATTTTTAAATATAAAATGCAAAAAATAGATATATGAAGATAGGTACACTATTTTCAGTAACCAAGGCTATGATAAGAAATGATGTGGATCCGTTTGGTGAGCAACCTAAGTTCACGTGAACTCAAGGGAATACGAAAGGTTCAATTGCTAAGAACATGATGAAGTGATCAAATTGGAATACTAAAGAATAAGAATACAAAAAAGGCAATAAGGTGCGGTAAAGCTTTCGAAAATCGACAAGTTTTGTAAACGGTGAAATATGGATTAAAACACATGGAGAAGTAAACTACTACTATGCAGTTATTTTAGATATCGAACGAAGTTTTAATTTGATATATTATAATAGTTATTTCCATTCACAAATAAAAAGTTGTAACAGTTTAAAGTTGCAACCCCAATTAATACCTTGTTTTTGTTTTGAATCTTGGAATTTAGGAAGCTTTCTTGTTTCTTTTTTATAGAAGATAGAGAGGTTGACCACAAAAAATAAAAGAACAAGCAAAAGATACCGTGAATTTAAGTAAAACTACCAAATGAAACCCAAAGAGGAAAAGAATGACAACAAAATTGAAAGAAAAGACTTGACGTAAAGGACAAACTTCTTCCGCTTTTGTGATTTCTAACATAAGAATGCATAAACCAATTAAAGGACAAATATTTTTAAATATAAAATGCAAAAAATAGATATATGAAGATAGGTACACTATTTTCAGGAACCAAGGCTATGATAAGAAATGATGTGGATCCGTTTGGTGAGCAACCTAAGTTCACGTGAACTCAAGGGAATACGAAAGGTTCAATTGCTAAGAACATGATGAAGTGATCAAATTGGAATACTAAAGAATAAGAATACAAAAAAGGCAATAAGGTGCGGTAAAGCTTTCGAAAATCGACAAGTTTTGTAAACGGTGAAATATGGATTAAAACACATGGAGAAGTAAACTACTACTATGCAGTTATTTTAGATATCGAACGAAGTTTTAATTTGATATATTATAATAGTTATTTCCATTCACAAATAAAAAGTTGTAACAGTTTAAAGTTGCAACCCCAATTAATACCTTGTTTTTGTTTTGAATCTTGGAATTTAGGAAGCTTTCTTGTTTCTTTTTTATAGAAGATAGAGAGGTTGACCACAAAAAATAAAAGAACAAGCAAAAGATACCGTGAATTTAAGTAAAACTACCAAATGAAACCCAAAGAGGAAAAGAATGACAACAAAATTGAAAGAAAAGACTTGACGTAAAGGACAAACTTCTTCCGCTTTTGTGATTTCTAACATAAGAATGCATAAACCAATTAAAGGATAAATATTTTTAAATATAAAATGCAAAAAATAGATATATGAAGATAGGTACACTATTTTCAGTAACCAAGGCTATGATAAGAAATGATGTGGATCCCTTTGGTGAGCAACCTAAGTTCACGTGAACTCAAGGGAATACGAAAGGTTCAATTGCTAAGAACATGATGAAGTGATCAAATTGGAATACTAAAGAATAAGAATACAAAAAAGGCAATAAGGTGCGGTAAAGCTTTCAAAAATCGCAAGTTTTGTAAACGGTGAAATATGGATTAAAACACATGGAGAAGTAAACTACTACTATGATGTTATTTTAGATATCGAACCAAGTTTTAATTTGATATATTATAATAGTTATTTCCATTCACAAATAAAAAGTTGTAACAGTTTAAAGTTGCAACCCCAATTAATACCTTGTTTTTGTTTTGAATCTTGGAATTTAGGAAGCTTTCTTGTTTCTTTTTTATAGAAGATAGAGAGGTTGACCACAAAAAATAAAAGAACAAGCAAAAGATACCGTGAATTTAAGTAAAACTACCAAATGAAACCCAAAGAGGAAAAGAATGACAACAAAATTGAAAGAAAAGACTTGACGTAAAGGACAAACTTCTTCCGCTTTTGTGATTTCTAACATAAGAATGCATAAACCAATTAAAGGACAAATATTTTTAAATATAAAATGCAAAAAATAGATATATGAAGATAGGTACACTATTTTCAGTAACCAAGGCTATGATAAGAAATGATGTGGATCCGTTTGGTGAGCAACCTAAGTTCACGTGAACTCAAGGGAATACGAAAGGTTCAATTGCTAAGAACATGATGAAGTGATCAAATTGGAATACTAAAGAATAAGAATACAAAAACGGCAATAAGGTGCGGTAAAGCTTTCAAAAATCGACAAGTTTTGTAAACGGTGAAATATGGATTAAAACACATGGAGAAATAAACTACTACTATGCCCTTATTTTAGATATCGAACCAAGTTTTAATTTGATATATTATAATAGTTATTTCCATTCACAAATAAAAAGTTGTAACAGTTTAAAGTTGCAACCCCAATTAATACCTTGTTTTTGTTTTGAATCTTGGAATTTAGGAAGCTTTCTTGTTTCTTTTTTATAGAAGATAGAGAGGTTGACCACAAAAAATAAAAGAACAAGCAAAAGATACCGTGAATTTAAGTAAAACTACCAAATGAAACCCAAAGAGGAAAAGAATGACAACAAAATTGAAAGAAAAGACTTGACGTAAAGGACAAACTTCTTCCGCTTTTGTGATTTCTAACATAAGAATGCATAAACCAATTAAAGGACAAATATTTTTAAATATAAAATGCAAAAAATAGATATATGAAGATAGGTACACTATTTTCAGTAACCAAGGCTATGATAAGAAATGATGTGGATCCGTTTGGTGAGCAACCTAAGTTCACGTGAACTCAAGGGAATACGAAAGGTTCAATTGCTAAGAACATGATGAAGTGATCAAATTGGAATACTAAAGAATAAGAATACAAAAAAGGCAATAAGGTGCGGTAAAGCTTTCAAAAATCGCAAGTTTTGTAAACGGTGAAATATGGATTAAAACACATGGAGAAGTAAACTACTACTATGCGTTATTTTAGATATCGAACCAAGTTTTAATTTGATATATTATAATAGTTATTTCCATTCACAAATAAAAAGTTGTAACAGTTTAAAGTTGCAACCCCAATTAATACCTTGTTTTTGTTTTGAATCTTGGAATTTAGGAAGCTTTCTTGTTTCTTTTTTATAGAAGATAGAGAGGTTGACCACAAAAAATAAAAGAACAAGCAAAAGATACCGTGAATTTAAGTAAAACTACCAAATGAAACCCAAAGAGGAAAAGAATGACAACAAAATTGAAAGAAAAGACTTGACGTAAAGGACAAACTTCTTCCGCTTTTGTGATTTCTAACATAAGAATGCATAAACCAATTAAAGGACAAATATTTTTAAATATAAAATGCAAAAAATAGATATATGAAGATAGGTACACTATTTTCAGTAACCAAGGCTATGATAAGAAATGATGTGGATCCGTTTGGTGAGCAACCTAAGTTCACGTGAACTCAAGGGAATACGAAAGGTTCAATTGCTAAGAACATGATGAAGTGATCAAATTGGAATACTAAAGAATAAGAATACAAAAAAGGCAATAAGGTGCGGTAAAGCTTTCAAAAATCGCAAGTTTTGTAAACGGTGAAATATGGATTAAAACACATGGAGAAGTAAACTACTACTATGCTGTTATTTTAGATATCGAACCAAGTTTTAATTTGATATATTATAATAGTTATTTCCATTCACAAATAAAAAGTTGTAACAGTTTAAAGTTGCAACCCCAATTAATACCTTGTTTTTGTTTTGAATCTTGGAATTTAGGAAGCTTTCTTGTTTCTTTTTTATAGAAGATAGAGAGGTTGACCACAAAAAATAAAAGAACAAGCAAAAGATACCGTGAATTTAAGTAAAACTACCAAATGAAACCCAAAGAGGAAAAGAATGACAACAAAATTGAAAGAAAAGACTTGACGTAAAGGACAAACTTCTTCCGCTTTTGTGATTTCTAACATAAGAATGCATAAACCAATTAAAGGACAAATATTTTTAAATATAAAATGCAAAAAATAGATATATGAAGATAGGTACACTATTTTCAGTAACCAAGGCTATGATAAGAAATGATGTGGATCCGTTTGGTGAGCAACCTAAGTTCACGTGAACTCAAGGGAATACGAAAGGTTCAATTGCTAAGAACATGATGAAGTGATCAAATTGGAATACTAAAGAATAAGAATACAAAAAAGGCAATAAGGTGCGGTAAAGCTTTCAAAAATCGCAAGTTTTGTAAACGGTGAAATATGGAGTAAAACACAGGGAGAAGTAAACTACTACTATGCGGTTATTTTAGATATCGAACCAAGTTTTAATTTGATATATTATAATAGTTATTTCCATTCACAAATAAAAAGTTGTAACAGTTTAAAGTTGCAACCCCAATTAATACCTTGTTTTTGTTTTGAATCTTGGAATTTAGGAAGCTTTCTTGTTTCTTTTTTATAGAAGATAGAGAGGTTGACCACAAAAAATAAAAGAACAAGCAAAAGATACCGTGAATTTAAGTAAAACTACCAAATGAAACCCAAAGAGGAAAAGAATGACAACAAAATTGAAAGAAAAGACTTGACGTAAAGGACAAACTTCTTCCGCTTTTGTGATTTCTAACATAAGAATGCATAAACCAATTAAAGGACAAATATTTTTAAATATAAAATGCAAAAAATAGATATATGAAGATAGGTACACTATTTTCAGCAACCAAGGCTATGATAAGAAATGATGTGGATCCGTTTGGTGAGCAACCTAAGTTCACGTGAACTCAAGGGAATACGAAAGGTTCAATTGCTAAGAACATGATGAAGTGATCAAATTGGAATACTAAAGAATAAGAATACAAAAAAAGGCAATAAGGTGCGGTAAAGCTTTCAAAAATCGACAAGTTTTGTAAACGGTGAAATATGGATTAAAACACATGGAGAAGTAAACTACTACTATGCTGTTATTTTAGATATCGAACCAAGTTTTAATTTGATATATTATAATAGTTATTTCCATTCACAAATAAAAAGTTGTAACAGTTTAAAGTTGCAACCCCAATTAATACCTTGTTTTTGTTTTGAATCTTGGAATTTAGGAAGCTTTCTTGTTTCTTTTTTATAGAAGATAGAGAGGTTGACCACAAAAAATAAAAGAACAAGCAAAAGATACCGTGAATTTAAGTAAAACTACCAAATGAAACCCAAAGAGGAAAAGAATGACAACAAAATTGAAAGAAAAGACTTGACGTAAAGGACAAACTTCTTCCGCTTTTGTGATTTCTAACATAAGAATGCATAAACCAATTAAAGGACAAATATTTTTAAATATAAAATGCAAAAAATAGATATATGAAGATAGGTACACTATTTTCAGTAACCAAGGCTATGATAAGAAATGATGTGGATCCGTTTGGTGAGCAACCTAAGTTCACGTGAACTCAAGGGAATACGAAAGGTTCAATTGCTAAGAACATGATGAAGTGATCAAATTGGAATACTAAAGAATAAGAATACAAAAAAAGGCAATAAGGTGCGGTCAAGCGTTCGAAAATCGACAAGTTGTGTAAACGGTGAAATATGGATCAAAACACATAGAGAAGTAAACTACTACTATGCCATTATTTTAGATATCGAACCAAGTTTTAATTTGATATATTATAATAGTTATTTCCATTCACGAATAAAAAGTTGTAACAGTTTAAAGTTGCAACCCCAATTAATACCTTGTTTTTGTTTTGAATCTTGGAATTTAGGAAGCTTTCTTGTTTCTTTTTTATAGAAGATAGAGAGGTTGACCACAAAAAATAAAAGAACAAGCAAAAGATACCGTGAATTTAAGTAAAACTACCAAATGAAACCCAAAGAGGAAAAGAATGACAACAAAATTGAAAGAAAAGACTTGACGTAAAGGACAAACTTCTTCCGCTTTTGTGATTTCTAACATAAGAATGCATAAACCAATTAAAGGACAAATATTTTTAAATATAAAATGCAAAAAATAGATATATGAAGATAGGTACACTATTTTCAGTAACCAAGGCTATGATAAGAAATGATGTGGATCCGTTTGGTGAGCAACCTAAGTTCACGTGAACTCAAGGGAATACGAAAGGTTCAATTGCTAAGAACATGATGAAGTGATCAAATTGGAATACTAAAGAATAAGAATACAAAAAAGGCAATAAGGTGCGGTAAAGCTTTCGAAAATCGACAAGTTTTGTAAACGGTGAAATATGGATTAAAACACATGGAGAAGTAAACTACTACTATGCAGTTATTTTAGATATCGAACGAAGTTTTAATTTGATATATTATAATAGTTATTTCCATTCACAAATAAAAAGTTGTAACAGTTTAAAGTTGCAACCCCAATTAATACCTTGTTTTTGTTTTGAATCTTGGAATTTAGGAAGCTTTCTTGTTTCTTTTTTATAGAAGATAGAGAGGTTGACCACAAAAAATAAAAGAACAAGCAAAAGATACCGTGAATTTAAGTAAAACTACCAAATGAAACCCAAAGAGGAAAAGAATGACAACAAAATTGAAAGAAAAGACTTGACGTAAAGGACAAACTTCTTCCGCTTTTGTGATTTCTAACATAAGAATGCATAAACCAATTAAAGGACAAATATTTTTAAATATAAAATGCAAAAAATAGATATATGAAGATAGGTACACTATTTTCAGTAACCAAGGCTATGATAAGAAATGATGTGGATCCGTTTGGTGAGCAACCTAAGTTCACGTGAACTCAAGGGAATACGAAAGGTTCAATTGCTAAGAACATGATGAAGTGATCAAATTGGAATACTAAAGAATAAGAATACAAAAAAAGGCAATAAGGTGCGGTAAAGCTTTCGAAAATCGACAAGTTTTGTAAACGGTGAAATATGGATTAAAACACATGGAGAAGTAAACTACTACTATGCTGTTATTTTAGATATCGAACCAAGTTTTAATTTGATATATTATAATAGTTATTTCCATTCACAAATAAAAAGTTGTAACAGTTTAAAGTTGCAACCCCAATTAATACCTTGTTTTTGTTTTGAATCTTGGAATTTAGGAAGCTTTCTTGTTTCTTTTTTATAGAAGATAGAGAGGTTGACCACAAAAAATAAAAGAACAAGCAAAAGATACCGTGAATTTAAGTAAAACTACCAAATGAAACCCAAAGAGGAAAAGAATGACAACAAAATTGAAAGAAAAGACTTGACGTAAAGGACAAACTTCTTCCGCTTTTGTGATTTCTAACATAAGAATGCATAAACCAATTAAAGGACAAATATTTTTAAATATAAAATGCAAAAAATAGATATATGAAGATAGGTACACTATTTTCAGTAACCAAGGCTATGATAAGAAATGATGTGGATCCGTTTGGTGAGCAACCTAAGTTCACGTGAACTCAAGGGAATACGAAAGGTTCAATTGCTAAGAACATGATGAAGTGATCAAATTGGAATACTAAAGAATAAGAATACAAAAAAAAGGCAATATTGTGCGGTAAAGCTTTCGAAAATCGACAAGTTTTGTAAACGGTGAAATATGGATTAAAACACATGGAGAAGTAAACTACTACTATGCAGTTATTTTAGATATCGAACGAAGTTTTAATTTGATATATTATAATAGTTATTTCCATTCACAAATAAAAAATTGTAACAGTTTAAAGTTGCAACCCCAATTAATACCTTGTTTTTGTTTTGAATCTTGGAATTTAGGAACCTTTCTTGTTTCTTTTTTATAGAAGATAGAGAGGTTGACCACAAAAAATAAAAGAACAAGCAAAAGATACCGTGAATTTAAGTAAAACTACCAAATGAAACCCAAAGAGGAAAAGAATGACAACAAAATTGAAAGAAAAGACTTGACGTAAAGGACAAACTTCTTCCGCTTTTGTGATTTCTAACATAAGAATGCATAAACCAATTAAAGGACAAATATTTTTAAATATAAAATGCAAAAAATAGATATATGAAGATAGGTACACTATTTTCAGTAACCAAGGCTATGATAAGAAATGATGTGGATCCGTTTGGTGAGCAACCTAAGTTCACGTGAACTCAAGGGAATACGAAAGGTTCAATTGCTAAGAACATGATGAAGTGATCAAATTGGAATACTAAAGAATAAGAATACAAAAAAGGCAATAAGGTGCGGTAAAGCTTTCGAAAATCGACAAGTTTTGTAAACGGTGAAATATGGATTAAAACACATGGAGAAGTAAACTACTACTATGCCGTTATTTTAGATATCGAACCAAGTTTTAATTTGATATATTATAATAGTTATTTCCATTCACAAATAAAAAGTTGTAACAGTTTAAAGTTGCAACCCCAATTAATACCTTGTTTTTGTTTTGAATCTTGGAATTTAGGAAGCTTTCTTGTTTCTTTTTTATAGAAGATAGAGAGGTTGACCACAAAAAATAAAAGAACAAGCAAAAGATACCGTGAATTTAAGTAAAACTACCAAATGAAACCCAAAGAGGAAAAGAATGACAACAAAATTGAAAGAAAAGACTTGACGTAAAGGACAAACTTCTTCCGCTTTTGTGATTTCTAACATAAGAATGCATAAACCAATTAAAGGACAAATATTTTTAAATATAAAATGCAAAAAATAGATATATGAAGATAGGTACACTATTTTCAGTAACCAAGGCTATGATAAGAAATGATGTGGATCCGTTTGGTGAGCAACCTAAGTTCACGTGAACTCAAGGGAATACGAAAGGTTCAATTGCTAAGAACATGATGAAGTGATCAAATTGGAATACTAAAGAATAAGAATACAAAAAAGGCAATAAGGTGCGGTAAAGCTTTCGAAAATCGACAAGTTTTGTAAACGGTGAAATATGGATTAAAACACATGGAGAAGTAAACTACTACTATGATGTTATTTTAGATATCGAACCAAGTTTTAATTTGATATATTATAATAGTTATTTCCATTCACAAATAAAAAGTTGTAACAGTTTAAAGTTGCAACCCCAATTAATACCTTGTTTTTGTTTTGAATCTTGGAATTTAGGAAGCTTTCTTGTTTCTTTTTTATAGAAGATAGAGAGGTTGACCACAAAAAATAAAAGAACAAGCAAAAGATACCGTGAATTTAAGTAAAACTACCAAATGAAACCCAAAGAGGAAAAGAATGACAACAAAATTGAAAGAAAAGACTTGACGTAAAGGACAAACTTCTTCCGCTTTTGTGATTTCTAACATAAGAATGCATAAACCAATTAAAGGACAAATATTTTTAAATATAAAATGCAAAAAATAGATATATGAAGATAGGTACACTATTTCCAGTAACCAAGGCTATGATAAGAAATGATGTGGATCCGTTTGGTGAGCAACCTAAGTTCACGTGAACTCAAGGGAATACGAAAGGTTCAATTGCTAAGAACATGATGAAGTGATCAAATTGGAATACTAAAGAATAAGAATACAAAAAAGGCAATAAGGTGCGGTAAAGCTTTCAAAAATCGCAAGTTTTGTAAACGGTGAAATATGGATTAAAACACATGGAGAAGTAAACTACTACTATGCCGTTATTTTAGATATCGAACCAAGTTTTAATTTGATATATTATAATAGTTATTTCCATTCACAAATAAAAAGTTGTAACAGTTTAAAGTTGCAACCCCAATTAATACCTTGTTTTTGTTTTGAATCTTGGAATTTAGGAAGCTTTCTTGTTTCTTTTTTATAGAAGATAGAGAGGTTGACCACAAAAAATAAAAGAACAAGCAAAAGATACCGTGAATTTAAGTAAAACTACCAAATGAAACCCAAAGAGGAAAAGAATGACAACAAAATTGAAAGAAAAGACTTGACGTAAAGGACAAACTTCTTCCGCTTTTGTGATTTCTAACATAAGAATGCATAAACCAATTAAAGGACAAATATTTTTAAATATAAAATGCAAAAAATAGATATATGAAGATAGGTACACTATTTTCAGTAACCAAGGCTATGATAAGAAATGATGTGGATCCGTTTGGTGAGCAACCTAAGTTCACGTGAACTCAAGGGAATACGAAAGGTTCAATTGCTAAGAACATGATGAAGTGATCAAATTGGAATACTAAAGAATAAGAATACAAAAAAGGCAATAAGGTGCGGTAAAGCTTTCAAAAATCGCAAGTTTTGTAAACGGTGAAATATGGATTAAAACACATGGAGAAGTAAACTACTACTATGCTGTTATTTTAGATATCGAACCAAGTTTTAATTTGATATATTATAATAGTTATTTCCATTCACAAATAAAAAGTTGTAACAGTTTAAAGTTGCAACCCCAATTAATACCTTGTTTTTGTTTTGAATCTTGGAATTTAGGAAGCTTTCTTGTTTCTTTTTTATAGAAGATAGAGAGGTTGACCACAAAAAATAAAAGAACAAGCAAAAGATACCGTGAATTTAAGTAAAACTACCAAATGAAACCCAAAGAGGAAAAGAATGACAACAAAATTGAAAGAAAAGACTTGACGTAAAGGACAAACTTCTTCCGCTTTTGTGATTTCTAACATAAGAATGCATAAACCAATTAAAGGACAAATATTTTTAAATATAAAATGCAAAAAATAGATATATGAAGATAGGTACACTATTTTCAGTAACCAAGGCTATGATAAGAAATGATGTGGATCCGTTTGGTGAGCAACCTAAGTTCACGTGAACTCAAGGGAATACGAAAGGTTCAATTGCTAAGAACATGATGAAGTGATCAAATTGGAATACTAAAGAATAAGAATACAAAAAAGGCAATAAGGTGCGGTAAAGCTTTCAAAAATCGCAAGTTTTGTAAACGGTGAAATATGGATTAAAACACATGGAGAAGTAAACTACTACTATGCTGTTATTTTAGATATCGAACCAAGTTTTAATTTGATATATTATAATAGTTATTTCCATTCACAAATAAAAAGTTGTAACAGTTTAAAGTTGCAACCCCAATTAATACCTTGTTTTTGTTTTGAATCTTGGAATTTAGGAAGCTTTCTTGTTTCTTTTTTATAGAAGATAGAGAGGTTGACCACAAAAAATAAAAGAACAAGCAAAAGATACCGTGAATTTAAGTAAAACTACCAAATGAAACCCAAAGAGGAAAAGAATGACAACAAAATTGAAAGAAAAGACTTGACGTAAAGGACAAACTTCTTCCGCTTTTGTGATTTCTAACATAAGAATGCATAAACCAATTAAAGGACAAATATTTTTAAATATAAAATGCAAAAAATAGATATATGAAGATAGGTACACTATTTTCAGTAACCAAGGCTATGATAAGAAATGATGTGGATCCGTTTGGTGAGCAACCTAAGTTCACGTGAACTCGAGGAATACGAAAGGTTCAATTGCTAAGAACATGATGAAGTGATCAAATTGGAATACTAAAGAATAAGAATAAAAAAAAGGCAATAAGGTGCGGTAAAGCTTTCGAAAATCGAAAAGTTTTGTAAACGGTGAAATATGGATTAAAACACATGGAGAAGTAAACTACTACTATCTTTGTTATTTTAGATATCGAACCAAGTTTTAATTTGATATATTATAATAGTTATTTCCATTCACAAATAAAAAGTTGTAACAGTTTAAAGTTGCAACCCCAATTAATACCTTGTTTTTGTTTTGAATCTTGGAATTTAGGAAGCTTTCTTGTTTCTTTTTTATAGAAGATAGAGAGGTTGACCACAAAAAATAAAAGAACAAGCAAAAGATACCGTGAATTTAAGTAAAACTACCAAATGAAACCCAAAGAGGAAAAGAATGACAACAAAATTGAAAGAAAAGACTTGACGTAAAGGACAAACTTCTTCCGCTTTTGTGATTTCTAACATAAGAATGCATAAACCAATTAAAGGACAAATATTTTTAAATATAAAATGCAAAAAATAGATATATGAAGATAGGTACACTATTTTCAGTAACCAAGGCTATGATAAGAAATGATGTGGATCCGTTTGGTGAGCAACCTAAGTTCACGTGAACTCAAGGGAATACGAAAGGTTCAATTGCTAAGAACATGATGAAGTGATCAAATTGGAATACTAAAGAATAAGAATACAAAAAAGGCAATAAGGTGCGGTAAAGCTTTCAAAAATCGCAAGTTTTGTAAACGGTGAAATATGGATTAAAACACATGGAGAAGTAAACTACTACTATGCCGTTATTTTAGATATCGAACCAAGTTTTAATTTGATATATTATAATAGTTATTTCCATTCACAAATAAAAAGTTGTAACAGTTTAAAGTTGCAACCCCAATTAATACCTTGTTTTTGTTTTGAATCTTGGAATTTAGGAAGCTTTCTTGTTTCTTTTTTATAGAAGATAGAGAGGTTGACCACAAAAAATAAAAGAACAAGCAAAAGATACCGTGAATTTAAGTAAAACTACCAAATGAAACCCAAAGAGGAAAAGAATGACAACAAAATTGAAAGAAAAGACTTGACGTAAAGGACAAACTTCTTCCGCTTTTGTGATTTCTAACATAAGAATGCATAAACCAATTAAAGGACAAATATTTTTAAATATAAAATGCAAAAAATAGATATATGAAGATAGGTACACTATTTCAGTAACCAAGGCTATGATAAGAAATGATGTGGATCCGTTTGGTGAGCAACCTAAGTTCACGTGAACTCAAAGTATTACGAAAGGTTCAATTGCTAAGAACATGATGAAGTGATCAAATTGGAATACTAAAGAATAAGAATACAAAAAAGGCAATAAGGTGCGGTAAAGCTTTCGAAAATCGACAAGTTTTGTAAACGGTGAAATATGGATTAAAACACATGGAGAAGTAAACTACTACTATGCTGTTATTTTAGATATCGAACCAAGTTTTAATTTGATATATTATAATAGTTATTTCCATTCACAAATAAAAAGTTGTAACAGTTTAAAGTTGCAACCCCAATTAATACCTTGTTTTTGTTTTGAATCTTGGAATTTAGGAAGCTTTCTTGTTTCTTTTTTATAGAAGATAGAGAGGTTGACCACAAAAAATAAAAGAACAAGCAAAAGATACCGTGAATTTAAGTAAAACTACCAAATGAAACCCAAAGAGGAAAAGAATGACAACAAAATTGAAAGAAAAGACTTGACGTAAAGGACAAACTTCTTCCGCTTTTGTGATTTCTAACATAAGAATGCATAAACCAATTAAAGGACAAATATTTTTAAATATAAAATGCAAAAAATAGATATATGAAGATAGGTACACTATTTTCAGTAACCAAGGCTATGATAAGAAATGATGTGGATCCGTTTGGTGAGCAACCTAAGTTCACGTGAACTCAAGGGAATACGAAAGGTTCAATTGCTAAGAACATGATGAAGTGATCAAATTGGAATACTAAAGAATAAGAATACAAAAAAGGCAATAAGGTGCGGTAAAGCTTTCGAAAATCGACAAGTTTTGTAAACGGTGAAATATGGATTAAAACACATGGAGAAGTAAACTACTACTATGCAGTTATTTTAGATATCGAACGAAGTTTTAATTTGATATATTATAATAGTTATTTCCATTCACAAATAAAAAGTTGTAACAGTTTAAAGTTGCAACCCCAATTAATACCTTGTTTTTGTTTTGAATCTTGGAATTTAGGAAGCTTTCTTGTTTCTTTTTTATAGAAGATAGAGAGGTTGACCACAAAAAATAAAAGAACAAGCAAAAGATACCGTGAATTTAAGTAAAACTACCAAATGAAACCCAAAGAGGAAAAGAATGACAACAAAATTGAAAGAAAAGACTTGACGTAAAGGACAAACTTCTTCCGCTTTTGTGATTTCTAACATAAGAATGCATAAACCAATTAAAGGACAAATATTTTTAAATATAAAATGCAAAAAATAGATATATGAAGATAGGTACACTATTTTCAGTAACCAAGGCTATGATAAGAAATGATGTGGATCCGTTTGGTGAGCAACCTAAGTTCACGTGAACTCAAGGGAATACGAAAGGTTCAATTGCTAAGAACATGATGAAGTGATCAAATTGGAATACTAAAGAATAAGAATACAAAAAAAGGCAATAAGGTGCGGTAAAGCTTTCAAAAATCGACAAGTTTTGTAAACGGTGAAATATGGATTAAAACACATGGAGAAATAAACTACTACTATGCCCTTATTTTAGATATCGAACCAAGTTTTAATTTGATATATTATAATAGTTATTTCCATTCACAAATAAAAAGTTGTAACAGTTTAAAGTTGCAACCCCAATTAATACCTTGTTTTTGTTTTGAATCTTGGAATTTAGGAAGCTTTCTTGTTTCTTTTTTATAGAAGATAGAGAGGTTGACCACAAAAAATAAAAGAACAAGCAAAAGATACCGTGAATTTAAGTAAAACTACCAAATGAAACCCAAAGAGGAAAAGAATGACAACAAAATTGAAAGAAAAGACTTGACGTAAAGGACAAACTTCTTCCGCTTTTGTGATTTCTAACATAAGAATGCATAAACCAATTAAAGGACAAATATTTTTAAATATAAAATGCAAAAAATAGATATATGAAGATAGGTACACTATTTTCGGTAACCAAGGCTATGATAAGAAATGATGTGGATCCGTTTGGTGAGCAACCTAAGTTCACGTGAACTCGAGGAATACGAAAGGTTCAATTGCTAAGAACATGATGAAGTGATCAAATTGGAATACTAAAGAATAAGAATACAAAAAAGGCAATAAGGTGCGGTAAAGCTTTCAAAAATCGCAAGTTTTGTAAACGGTGAAATATGGATTAAAACACATGGAGAACTAAACTACTACTATGCTGTTATTTTAGATATCGAACCAAGTTTTAATTTGATATATTATAATAGTTATTTCCATTCACAAATAAAAAGTTGTAACAGTTTAAAGTTGCAACCCCAATTAATACCTTGTTTTTGTTTTGAATCTTGGAATTTAGGAAGCTTTCTTGTTTCTTTTTTATAGAAGATAGAGAGGTTGACCACAAAAAATAAAAGAACAAGCAAAAGATACCGTGAATTTAAGTAAAACTACCAAATGAAACCCAAAGAGGAAAAGAATGACAACAAAATTGAAAGAAAAGACTTGACGTAAAGGACAAACTTCTTCCGCTTTTGTGATTTCTAACATAAGAATGCATAAACCAATTAAAGGACAAATATTTTTAAATATAAAATGCAAAAAATAGATATATGAAGATAGGTACACTATTTTCAGTAACCAAGGCTATGATAAGAAATGATGTGGATCCGTTTGGTGAGCAACCTAAGTTCACGTGAACTCTAGGGAATACGAAAGGTTCAATTGCTAAGAACATGATGAAGTGATCAAATTGGAATACTAAAGAATAAGAATACAAAAAAGGCAATAAGGTGCGGTAAAGCTTTCGAAAATCGACAAGTTTTGTAAACGGTGAAATATGGATTAAAACACATGGAGAAGTAAACTACTACTATGCTGTTATTTTAGATATCGAACCAAGTTTTAATTTGATATATTATAATAGTTATTTCCATTCACAAATAAAAAGTTGTAACAGTTTAAAGTTGCAACCCCAATTAATACCTTGTTTTTGTTTTGAATCTTGGAATTTAGGAAGCTTTCTTGTTTCTTTTTTATAGAAGATAGAGAGGTTGACCACAAAAAATAAAAGAACAAGCAAAAGATACCGTGAATTTAAGTAAAACTACCAAATGAAACCCAAAGAGGAAAAGAATGACAACAAAATTGAAAGAAAAGACTTGACGTAAAGGACAAACTTCTTCCGCTTTTGTGATTTCTAACATAAGAATGCATAAACCAATTAAAGGACAAATATTTTTAAATATAAAATGCAAAAAATAGATATATGAAGATAGGTACACTATTTCAGTAACCAAGGCTATGATAAGAAATGATGTGGATCCGTTTGGTGAGCAACCTAAGTTCACGTGAACTCAAGGGATTACGAAAGGTTCAATTGCTAAGAACATGATGAAGTGATCAAATTGGAATACTAAAGAATAAGAATACAAAAAAGGCAATAAGGTGCGGTAAAGCTTTCGAAAATCCACAAGTTTTGTAAACGGTGAAATATGGATTAAAACACATGGAGAAGTAAACTACTACTATGCTGTTATTTTAGATATCGAACCAAGTTTTAATTTGATATATTATAATAGTTATTTCCATTCACAAATAAAAAGTTGTAACAGTTTAAAGTTGCAACCCCAATTAATACCTTGTTTTTGTTTTGAATCTTGGAATTTAGGAAGCTTTCTTGTTTCTTTTTTATAGAAGATAGAGAGGTTGACCACAAAAAATAAAAGAACAAGCAAAAGATACCGTGAATTTAAGTAAAACTACCAAATGAAACCCAAAGAGGAAAAGAATGACAACAAAATTGAAAGAAAAGACTTGACGTAAAGGACAAACTTCTTCCGCTTTTGTGATTTCTAACATAAGAATGCATAAACCAATTAAAGGACAAATATTTTTAAATATAAAATGCAAAAAATAGATATATGAAGATAGGTACACTATTTTCAGTAACCAAGGCTATGATAAGAAATGATGTGGATCCGTTTGGTGAGCAACCTAAGTTCACGTGAACTCGAGGAATACGAAAGGTTCAATTGCTAAGAACATGATGAAGTGATCAAATTGGAATACTAAAGAATAAGAATACAAAAAAGGCAATAAGGTGCGGTAAAGCTTTCAAAAATCGCAAGTTTTGTAAACGGTGAAATATGGATTTAAACACATGGAGAAGAAAACTACAACTATGCATGTTATTTTAGATATCGAACCAAGTTTTAATTTGATATATTATAATAGTTATTTCCATTCACAAATAAAAAGTTGTAACAGTTTAAAGTTGCAACCCCAATTAATACCTTGTTTTTGTTTTGAATCTTGGAATTTAGGAAGCTTTCTTGTTTCTTTTTTATAGAAGATAGAGAGGTTGACCACAAAAAATAAAAGAACAAGCAAAAGATACCGTGAATTTAAGTAAAACTACCAAATGAAACCCAAAGAGGAAAAGAATGACAACAAAATTGAAAGAAAAGACTTGACGTAAAGGACAAACTTCTTCCGCTTTTGTGATTTCTAACATAAGAATGCATAAACCAATTAAAGGACAAATATTTTTAAATATAAAATGCAAAAAATAGATATATGAAGATAGGTACACTATTTTCAGTAACCAAGGCTATGATAAGAAATGATGTGGATCCGTTTGGTGAGCAACCTAAGTTCAGGTGAACTCAAGGAAATACGAAAGGTTCAATTGCTAAGAACATGATGAAGTGATCAAATTGGAATACTAAAGAATAAGAATACAAAAAAGGCAATAAGGTGCGGTAAAGCTTTCGAAAATCGACAAGTTTTGTAAACGGTGAAATATGGATTAAAACACATGGAGAAGTAAACTACTACTATGCTGTTATTTTAGATATCGAACCAAGTTTTAATTTGATATATTATAATAGTTATTTCCATTCACAAATAAAAAGTTGTAACAGTTTAAAGTTGCAACCCCAATTAATACCTTGTTTTTGTTTTGAATCTTGGAATTTAGGAAGCTTTCTTGTTTCTTTTTTATAGAAGATAGAGAGGTTGACCACAAAAAATAAAAAGAACAAGCAAAAGATACCGTGAATTTAAGTAAAACTACCAAATGAAACCCAAAGAGGAAAAGAATGACAACAAAATTGAAAGAAAAGACTTGACGTAAAGGACAAACTTCTTCCGCTTTTGTGATTTCTAACATAAGAATGCATAAACCAATTAAAGGACAAATATTTTTAAATATAAAATGCAAAAAATAGATATATGAAGATAGGTACACTATTTTCGGTAACCAAGGCTATGATAAGAAATGATGTGGATCCGTTTGGTGAGCAACCTAAGTTCACGTGAACTCGAGGAATACGAAAGGTTCAATTGCTAAGAACATGATGAAGTGATCAAATTGGAATACTAAAGAATAAGAATACAAAAACGGCAATAAGGTGCGGTAATGCTTTCAAAAATCGACAAGTTTTGTAAACGGTGAAATATGGATTAAAACACATGGAGAAGGAAACTACTACTATGCTTGTTATTTTAGATATCGAACCAAGTTTTAATTTGATATATTATAATAGTTATTTCCATTCACAAATAAAAAGTTGTAACAGTTTAAAGTTGCAACCCCAATTAATACCTTGTTTTTGTTTTGAATCTTGGAATTTAGGAAGCTTTCTTGTTTCTTTTTTATAGAAGATAGAGAGGTTGACCACAAAAAATAAAAGAACAAGCAAAAGATACCGTGAATTTAAGTAAAACTACCAAATGAAACCCAAAGAGGAAAAGAATGACAACAAAATTGAAAGAAAAGACTTGACGTAAAGGACAAACTTCTTCCGCTTTTGTGATTTCTAACATAAGAATGCATAAACCAATTAAAGGACAAATATTTTTAAATATAAAATGCAAAAAATAGATATATGAAGATAGGTACACTATTTTCGGTAACCAAGGCTATGATAAGAAATGATGTGGATCCGTTTGGTGAGCAACCTAAGTTCACGTGAACTCAAGGGAATACGAAAGGTTCAATTGCTAAGAACATGATGAAGTGATCAAATTGGAATACTAAAGAATAAGAATACAAAAAAGGCAATAAGGTGCGGTAAAGCTTTCGAAAATCGAAAAGTTTTGTAAACGGTGAAATATGGATTAAAACACATGGAGAAGTAAACTACTACTATGCTGTTATTTTAGATATCGAACCAAGTTTTAATTTGATATATTATAATAGTTATTTCCATTCACAAATAAAAAGTTGTAACAGTTTAAAGTTGCAACCCCAATTAATACCTTGTTTTTGTTTTGAATCTTGGAATTTAGGAAGCTTTCTTGTTTCTTTTTTATAGAAGATAGAGAGGTTGACCACAAAAAATAAAAGAACAAGCAAAAGATACCGTGAATTTAAGTAAAACTACCAAATGAAACCCAAAGAGGAAAAGAATGACAACAAAATTGAAAGAAAAGACTTGACGTAAAGGACAAACTTCTTCCGCTTTTGTGATTTCTAACATAAGAATGCATAAACCAATTAAAGGACAAATATTTTTAAATATAAAATGCAAAAAATAGATATATGAAGATAGGTACACTATTTTCAGTAACCAAGGCTATGATAAGAAATGATGTGGATCCGTTTGGTGAGCAACCTAAGTTCACGTGAACTCAAGGGAATACGAAAGGTTCAATTGCTAAGAACATGATGAAGTGATCAAATTGGAATACTAAAGAATAAGAATACAAAAAAAGGCAATAAGGTGCGGTAAAGCTTTCGAAAATCGACAAGTTTTGTAAACGGTGAAATATGGATTAAAACACATGGAGAAGTAAACTACTACTATGCAGTTATTTTAGATATCGAACGAAGTTTTAATTTGATATATTATAATAGTTATTTCCATTCACAAATAAAAAATTGTAACAGTTTAAAGTTGCAACCCCAATTAATACCTTGTTTTTGTTTTGAATCTTGGAATTTAGGAACCTTTCTTGTTTCTTTTTTATAGAAGATAGAGAGGTTGACCACAAAAAATAAAAGAACAAGCAAAAGATACCGTGAATTTAAGTAAAACTACCAAATGAAACCCAAAGAGGAAAAGAATGACAACAAAATTGAAAGAAAAGACTTGACGTAAAGGACAAACTTCTTCCGCTTTTGTGATTTCTAACATAAGAATGCATAAACCAATTAAAGGACAAATATTTTTAAATATAAAATGCAAAAAATAGATATATGAAGATAGGTACACTATTTTCAGCAACCAAGGCTATGATAAGAAATGATGTGGATCCGTTTGGTGAGCAACCTAATTTCACGTGAACTCAAGGGAATACGAAAGGTTCAATTGCTAAGAACATGATGAAGTGATCAAATTGGAATACTAAAGAATAAGAATACAAAAAAAGGCAATAAGGTGCGGTAAAGCTTTCGAAAATCGACAAGTTTTGTAAACGGGGAAAGATGGTGTAAAACACATGGAGAAGTAAAGTACTACTATCTTTGTTATTTTAGATATCGAACCAAGTTTTAATTTGATATATTATAATAGTTATTTCCATTCACAAATAAAAAGTTGTAACAGTTTAAAGTTGCAACCCCAATTAATACCTTGTTTTTGTTTTGAATCTTGGAATTTAGGAAGCTTTCTTGTTTCTTTTTTATAGAAGATAGAGAGGTTGACCACAAAAAATAAAAGAACAAGCAAAAGATACCGTGAATTTAAGTAAAACTACCAAATGAAACCCAAAGAGGAAAAGAATGACAACAAAATTGAAAGAAAAGACTTGACGTAAAGGACAAACTTCTTCCGCTTTTGTGATTTCTAACATAAGAATGCATAAACCAATTAAAGGACAAATATTTTTAAATATAAAATGCAAAAAATAGATATATGAAGATAGGTACACTATTTTCAGTAACCAAAGGTATGATACAAAACGATGTGGATCCTTTTGGTGAGCAACCTTAGTTCACCTGAACCCGAGGGAAAACGAAAGGATCAATTGCTAAGAACATGATGAAGTGATCAAATTGGAATACTAAAGAATAAGAATACAAAAAAGGCAATAAGGTGCGGTAAAGCTTTCGAAAATCGACAAGTTTTGTAAACGGTGAAATATGGATTAAAACACATGGAGAAGTAAACTACTACTATGCTGTTATTTTAGATATCGAACCAAGTTTTAATTTGATATATTATAATAGTTATTTCCATTCACAAATAAAAAGTTGTAACAGTTTAAAGTTGCAACCCCAATTAATACCTTGTTTTTGTTTTGAATCTTGGAATTTAGGAAGCTTTCTTGTTTCTTTTTTATAGAAGATAGAGAGGTTGACCACAAAAAATAAAAGAACAAGCAAAAGATACCGTGAATTTAAGTAAAACTACCAAATGAAACCCAAAGAGGAAAAGAATGACAACAAAATTGAAAGAAAAGACTTGACGTAAAGGACAAACTTCTTCCGCTTTTGTGATTTCTAACATAAGAATGCATAAACCAATTAAAGGACAAATATTTTTAAATATAAAATGCAAAAAATAGATATATGAAGATAGGTACACTATTTTCAGTAACCAAGGCTATGATAAGAAATGATGTGGATCCGTTTGGTGAGCAACCTAAGTTCACGTGCACTGAGAGGATTACGAAAGGTTCAATTGCTAAGAACATGATGAAGTGATCAAATTGGAATACTAAAGAATAAGAATACAAAAAAGGCAATAAGGTGCGGTAAAGCTTTCGAAAATCGACAAGTTTTGTAAACGGTGAAATATGGATTAAAACACATGGAGAAGTAAACTACTACTATGCTGTTATTTTAGATATCGAACCAAGTTTTAATTTGATATATTATAATAGTTATTTCCATTCACAAATAAAAAGTTGTAACAGTTTAAAGTTGCAACCCCAATTAATACCTTGTTTTTGTTTTGAATCTTGGAATTTAGGAAGCTTTCTTGTTTCTTTTTTATAGAAGATAGAGAGGTTGACCACAAAAAATAAAAGAACAAGCAAAAGATACCGTGAATTTAAGTAAAACTACCAAATGAAACCCAAAGAGGAAAAGAATGACAACAAAATTGAAAGAAAAGACTTGACGTAAAGGACAAACTTCTTCCGCTTTTGTGATTTCTAACATAAGAATGCATAAACCAATTAAAGGACAAATATTTTTAAATATAAAATGCAAAAAATAGATATATGAAGATAGGTACACTATTTTCGGCAACCAAGGCTATGATAAGAAATGATGTGGATCCGTTTGGTGAGCAACCTAAGTTCACGTGAACTCGAGGAATACGAAAGGTTCAATTGCTAAGAACATGATGAAGTTATCAAATTGGAATACTAAAGAATAAGAATACAAAAAAGGCAATAAGGTGCGGTAAAGCTTTCGAAAATCCACAAGTTTTGTAAACGGTGAAATATGGATTAAAACACATGGAGAAGTAAACTACTACTATGCTGTTATTTTAGATATCGAACCAAGTTTTAATTTGATATATTATAATAGTTATTTCCATTCACAAATAAAAAGTTGTAACAGTTTAAAGTTGCAACCCCAATTAATACCTTGTTTTTGTTTTGAATCTTGGAATTTAGGAAGCTTTCTTGTTTCTTTTTTATAGAAGATAGAGAGGTTGACCACAAAAAATAAAAGAACAAGCAAAAGATACCGTGAATTTAAGTAAAACTACCAAATGAAACCCAAAGAGGAAAAGAATGACAACAAAATTGAAAGAAAAGACTTGACGTAAAGGACAAACTTCTTCCGCTTTTGTGATTTCTAACATAAGAATGCATAAACCAATTAAAGGACAAATATTTTTAAATATAAAATGCAAAAAATAGATATATGAAGATAGGTACACTATTTTCAGTAACCAAGGCTATGATAAGAAATGATGTGGATCCGTTTGGTGAGCAACCTAAGTCCACGTGAACTCAAAGTATTACGAAAGGTTCAATTGCTAAGAACATGATGAAGTGATCAAATTGGAATACTAAAGAATAAGAATACAAAAAAAGGCAATAAGGTGCGGTAAAGCTTTCGAAAATCGACAAGTTTTGTAAACGGTGAAATATGGATTAAAACACATGGAGAAGTAAACTACTACTATCTAATTATTTTAGATATCGAACCAAGTTTTAATTTGATATATTATAATAGTTATTTCCATTCACAAATAAAAAGTTGTAACAGTTTAAAGTTGCAACCCCAATTAATACCTTGTTTTTGTTTTGAATCTTGGAATTTAGGAAGCTTTCTTGTTTCTTTTTTATAGAAGATAGAGAGGTTGACCACAAAAAATAAAAGAACAAGCAAAAGATACCGTGAATTTAAGTAAAACTACCAAATGAAACCCAAAGAGGAAAAGAATGACAACAAAATTGAAAGAAAAGACTTGACGTAAAGGACAAACTTCTTCCGCTTTTGTGATTTCTAACATAAGAATGCATAAACCAATTAAAGGACAAATATTTTTAAATATAAAATGCAAAAAATAGATATATGAAGATAGGTACACTATTTTCAGTAACCAAGGCTATGATAAGAAATGATGTGGATCCGTTTGGTGAGCAACCTAAGTTCACGTGAACTCAAGGGAATACGAAAGGTTCAATTGCTAAGAACATGATGAAGTGATCAAATTGCAATACTAAAGAATAAGAATACAAAAAAAGGCAATAAGGTGCGGTAAAGCTTTCGAAAATCGCAAGTTTTGTAAAGGTGAAATATGGATTAAAACACATGGAGAAGTAAACTACTACTATGCTGTTATTTTAGATATCGAACCAAGTTTTAATTTGATATATTATAATAGTTATTTCCATTCACAAATAAAAAGTTGTAACAGTTTAAAGTTGCAACCCCAATTAATACCTTGTTTTTGTTTTGAATCTTGGAATTTAGGAAGCTTTCTTGTTTCTTTTTTATAGAAGATAGAGAGGTTGACCACAAAAAATAAAAGAACAAGCAAAAGATACCGTGAATTTAAGTAAAACTACCAAATGAAACCCAAAGAGGAAAAGAATGACAACAAAATTGAAAGAAAAGACTTGACGTAAAGGACAAACTTCTTCCGCTTTTGTGATTTCTAACATAAGAATGCATAAACCAATTAAAGGACAAATATTTTTAAATATAAAATGCAAAAAATAGATATATGAAGATAGGTACACTATTTTCAGTAACCAAGGCTATGATAAGAAATGATGTGGATCCGTTTGGTGAGCAACCTAAGTTCACGTGAACTCTAGGGAATACGAAAGGTTCAATTGCTAAGAACATGATGAAGTGATCAAATTGGAATACTAAAGAATAAGAATACAAAAAAGGCAATAAGGTGCGGTAAAGCTTTCGAAAATCGACAAGTTTTGTAAACGGTGAAATATGGATTAAAACACATGGAGAAGTAAACTACTACTATGCTGTTATTTTAGATATCGAACCAAGTTTTAATTTGATATATTATAATAGTTATTTCCATTCACAAATAAAAAGTTGTAACAGTTTAAAGTTGCAACCCCAATTAATACCTTGTTTTTGTTTTGAATCTTGGAATTTAGGAAGCTTTCTTGTTTCTTTTTTATAGAAGATAGAGAGGTTGACCACAAAAAATAAAAGAACAAGCAAAAGATACCGTGAATTTAAGTAAAACTACCAAATGAAACCCAAAGAGGAAAAGAATGACAACAAAATTGAAAGAAAAGACTTGACGTAAAGGACAAACTTCTTCCGCTTTTGTGATTTCTAACATAAGAATGCATAAACCAATTAAAGGACAAATATTTTTAAATATAAAATGCAAAAAATAGATATATGAAGATAGGTACACTATTTTCAGTAACCAAGGCTATGATAAGAAATGATGTGGATCCGTTTGGTGAGCAACCTAAGTTCACGTGAACTCGAGGGAATACGAAAGGTTCAATTGCTAAGAACATGATGAAGTGATCAAATTGGAATACTAAAGAATAAGAATACAAAAAAGGCAATAAGGTGCGGTAAAGCTTTCGAAAATCGACAAGTTTTGTAAACGGTGAAATATGGATTAAAACACATGGAGAAGGAAACTACCACTATCTTTGTTATTTTAGATATCGAACCAAGTTTTAATTTGATATATTATAATAGTTATTTCCATTCACAAATAAAAAGTTGTAACAGTTTAAAGTTGCAACCCCAATTAATACCTTGTTTTTGTTTTGAATCTTGGAATTTAGGAAGCTTTCTTGTTTCTTTTTTATAGAAGATAGAGAGGTTGACCACAAAAAATAAAAGAACAAGCAAAAGATACCGTGAATTTAAGTAAAACTACCAAATGAAACCCAAAGAGGAAAAGAATGACAACAAAATTGAAAGAAAAGACTTGACGTAAAGGACAAACTTCTTCCGCTTTTGTGATTTCTAACATAAGAATGCATAAACCAATTAAAGGACAAATATTTTTAAATATAAAATGCAAAAAATAGATATATGAAGATAGGTACACTATTTTCAGTAACCAAGGCTATGATAAGAAATGATGTGGATCCGTTTGGTGAGCAACCTAAGTTCACGTGAACTCAAGGGAATACGAAAGGTTCAATTGCTAAGAACATGATGAAGTGATCAAATTGGAATACTAAAGAATAAGAATACAAAAAAGGCAATAAGGTGCGGTAAAGCTTTCGAAAATCGACAAGTTTTGTAAGCGGTGAAATATGGATTAAAACACATGGAGAAGTAAACTACTACTATGCTGTTATTTTAGATATCGAACCAAGTTTTAATTTGATATATTATAATAGTTATTTCCATTCACAAATAAAAAGTTGTAACAGTTTAAAGTTGCAACCCCAATTAATACCTTGTTTTTGTTTTGAATCTTGGAATTTAGGAAGCTTTCTTGTTTCTTTTTTATAGAAGATAGAGAGGTTGACCACAAAAAATAAAAGAACAAGCAAAAGATACCGTGAATTTAAGTAAAACTACCAAATGAAACCCAAAGAGGAAAAGAATGACAACAAAATTGAAAGAAAAGACTTGACGTAAAGGACAAACTTCTTCCGCTTTTGTGATTTCTAACATAAGAATGCATAAACCAATTAAAGGACAAATATTTTTAAATATAAAATGCAAAAAATAGATATATGGAGATAGGTACACTATTTTTAGCAACCAAGGCTATGATAAGAAATGATGAGGATCCTTTTGGCGAACAACCTAAGTTCACGTGAACTCTAGGGAATACGAAAGGTTCAATTGCTAAGAACATGATGAAGTGATCAAATTGGAATACTAAATAATAAGAATACAAAAAAAGGCAATAAGGTGCGGTAAAGCTTTCGAAAATCGACAAGTTTTGTAAACGGTGAAATATGGATTAAAACACATGGAGAAGTAAACTACTACTATCTTTGTTATTTTAGATATCGAACCAAGTTTTAATTTGATATATTATAATAGTTATTTCCATTCACAAATAAAAAGTTGTAACAGTTTAAAGTTGCAACCCCAATTAATACCTTGTTTTTGTTTTGAATCTTGGAATTTAGGAAGCTTTCTTGTTTCTTTTTTATAGAAGATAGAGAGGTTGACCACAAAAAATAAAAGAACAAGCAAAAGATACCGTGAATTTAAGTAAAACTACCAAATGAAACCCAAAGAGGAAAAGAATGACAACAAAATTGAAAGAAAAGACTTGACGTAAAGGACAAACTTCTTCCGCTTTTGTGATTTCTAACATAAGAATGCATAAACCAATTAAAGGACAAATATTTTTAAATATAAAATGCAAAAAATAGATATATGAAGATAGGTACACTATTTTCAGTAACCAAGGCTATGATAAGAAATGATGTGGATCCGTTTGGTGAGCAACCTAAGTTCACGTGAAGTGTAGGGAATACGAAAGGTTCAATTGCTAAGAACATGATGAAGTGATCAAATTGGAATACTAAAGAATAAGAATACAAAAAAAGGCAATAAGGTGCGGTAAAGCTTTCGAAAATCGACAAGTTTTGTAAACGGTGAAATATGGATTAAAACACATGGAGAAGTAAACTACTACTATCTTTGTTATTTTAGATATCGAACCAAGTTTTAATTTGATATATTATAATAGTTATTTCCATTCACAAATAAAAAGTTGTAACAGTTTAAAGTTGCAACCCCAATTAATACCTTGTTTTTGTTTTGAATCTTGGAATTTAGGAAGCTTTCTTGTTTCTTTTTTATAGAAGATAGAGAGGTTGACCACAAAAAATAAAAGAACAAGCAAAAGATACCGTGAATTTAAGTAAAACTACCAAATGAAACCCAAAGAGGAAAAGAATGACAACAAAATTGAAAGAAAAGACTTGACGTAAAGGACAAACTTCTTCCGCTTTTGTGATTTCTAACATAAGAATGCATAAACCAATTAAAGGACAAATATTTTTAAATATAAAATGCAAAAAATAGATATATGAAGATAGGTACACTATTTTCAGTAACCAAGGCTATGATAAGAAATGATGTGGATCCGTTTGGTGAGCAACCTAAGTTCACGTGAACTCAAGGGAATACGAAAGGTTCAATTGCTAAGAACATGATGAAGTGATCAAATTGGAATACTAAAGAATAAGAATACAAAAAAGGCAATAAGGTGCGGTAAAGCTTTCGAAAATCGACAAGTTTTGTAAACGGTGAAATATGGATTAAAACACATGGAGAAGTAAACTACTACTATCTTTGTTATTTTAGATATCGAACCAAGTTTTAATTTGATATATTATAATAGTTATTTCCATTCACAAATAAAAAGTTGTAACAGTTTAAAGTTGCAACCCCAATTAATACCTTGTTTTTGTTTTGAATCTTGGAATTTAGGAAGCTTTCTTGTTTCTTTTTTATAGAAGATAGAGAGGTTGACCACAAAAAATAAAAGAACAAGCAAAAGATACCGTGAATTTAAGTAAAACTACCAAATGAAACCCAAAGAGGAAAAGAATGACAACAAAATTGAAAGAAAAGACTTGACGTAAAGGACAAACTTCTTCCGCTTTTGTGATTTCTAACATAAGAATGCATAAACCAATTAAAGGACAAATATTTTTAAATATAAAATGCAAAAAATAGATATATGAAGATAGGTACACTATTTTCAGTAACCAAGGCTATGATAAGAAATGATGTGGATCCGTTTGGTGAGCAACCTAAGTTCACGTGAACTTCGAGGAATACGAAAGGTTCAATTGCTAAGAACATGATGAAGTGATCAAATTGGAATACTAAAGAATAAGAATACAAAAAGGCAATAAGGTGCGGTAAAGCTTTCGAAAATCGACAAGTTTTGTAAACGGTGAAATATGGATTAAAACACATGGAGAAGTAAACTGCTACTATCTTTGTTATTTTAGATATCGAACCAAGTTTTAATTTGATATATTATAATAGTTATTTCCATTCACAAATAAAAAGTTGTAACAGTTTAAAGTTGCAACCCCAATTAATACCTTGTTTTTGTTTTGAATCTTGGAATTTAGGAAGCTTTCTTGTTTCTTTTTTATAGAAGATAGAGAGGTTGACCACAAAAAATAAAAGAACAAGCAAAAGATACCGTGAATTTAAGTAAAACTACCAAATGAAACCCAAAGAGGAAAAGAATGACAACAAAATTGAAAGAAAAGACTTGACGTAAAGGACAAACTTCTTCCGCTTTTGTGATTTCTAACATAAGAATGCATAAACCAATTAAAGGACAAATATTTTTAAATATAAAATGCAAAAAATAGATATATGAAGATAGGTACACTATTTTCAGTAACCAAGGCTATGATAAGAAATGATGTGGATCCGTTTGGTGAGCAACCTAAGTTCACGTGAACTCGAGGGAATACGAAAGGTTCAATTGCTAAGAACATGATGAAGTGATCAAATTGGAATACTAAAGAATAAGAATACAAAAAAAGGCAATAAGGTGCGGTAAAGCTTTCGAAAATCGACAAGTTTTGTAAACGGTGAAATATGGATTAAAACACATGGAGAAGTAAACTACTACTATCTTTGTTATTTTAGATATCGAACCAAGTTTTAATTTGATATATTATAATAGTTATTTCCATTCACAAATAAAAAGTTGTAACAGTTTAAAGTTGCAACCCCAATTAATACCTTGTTTTTGTTTTGAATCTTGGAATTTAGGAAGCTTTCTTGTTTCTTTTTTATAGAAGATAGAGAGGTTGACCACAAAAAATAAAAGAACAAGCAAAAGATACCGTGAATTTAAGTAAAACTACCAAATGAAACCCAAAGAGGAAAAGAATGACAACAAAATTGAAAGAAAAGACTTGACGTAAAGGACAAACTTCTTCCGCTTTTGTGATTTCTAACATAAGAATGCATAAACCAATTAAAGGACAAATATTTTTAAATATAAAATGCAAAAAATAGATATATGAAGATAGGTACACTATTTTATGCAAGCAGGGCTATGATAAGATGTGATGTGGCTCCATTTGGTGAGCAACCTAGTTTCACGTGAACTCAAGGGAATACGAAAGGTTCAATTGCTAAGAACATGATGAAGTGATCAAATTGGAATACTAAAGAATGGGGGGTGGGGGGGGGGGGGGGTGGGGGGGGGGGGGGGTGGGGGGGGGGGGGGGTGGGGGGGGGGGGGGGTGGGGGGGGGGGGGGGTGGGGGGGGGGGGGGGTGGGGGGGGGGGGGGGTGGGGGGGGGGGGGGGTGGGGGGGGGGGGGGGTGGGGGGGGGGGGGGGTGGGGGGGGGGGGGGGTGGGGGGGGGGGGGGGTGGGGGGGGGGGGGGGTGGGGGGGGGGGGGGGTGGGGGGGGGGGGGGGTGGGGGGGGGGGGGGGTGGGGGGGGGGGGGGGTGGGGGGGGGGGGGGGTGGGGGGGGGGGGGGGTGGGGGGGGGGGGGGGTGGGGGGGGGGGGGGGTGGGGGGGGGGGGGGGTGGGGGGGGGGGGGGGTGGGGGGGGGGGGGGGTGGGGGGGGGGGGGGGTGGGGGGGGGGGGGGGTGGGGGGGGGGGGGGGTGGGGGGGGGGGGGGGTGGGGGGGGGGGGGGGTGGGGGGGGGGGGGGGTGGGGGGGGGGGGGAGATACACTACTTCAAGAGACCAAGGCTATGATAAAAAATGATGTGATTCTATTTGGTGGACAACTGATGAGCGAAAACCGGCATCGCCGATTCTCGCAAATACTTTGGTTTTAATATTTGTAAAACTCTCGCAAGTGCACGAATCATTTCGTAGAAAATGATAAGTATACTCCCAAGGTCGATCTAAGGAAGGAATGTATGTGGTTTTTAATTTATTATTCAAACTTTTAAAAAAACGAAATTAAATCCTAAACATCCTGTCACGATATTTTGGGGTTTTGTGTTTTTAATCTAATAACAGAAAATTAAACATAGATTCAATAAACATTCATGCAAATTTTATCTTTTATAAATAGTGGAGTATTTATGGATATAATAACTAAGTTAATTATGCTTGCTCGTATTATCTAGGTTATTAAAGATATGAATTGATATTTATTGATTCTCCCTTTTTGTATGAATACCACCTTTGGTGTGGTTAGATATTCTTTGATAACTAAACAAATCAATTAACACCTATGGGTGGAGTTGATAACTAATTTGGTTAATTAAATTAATTCCTTTTTCTAAGAGATTGAAAATGAACCATTTAAATGCCACCTTTGGTGGGGTTAGGCATTTTTAAAACTTTATTCAAGGTGTCCAAATTCAAACCTAAGAATTTAGTTATCCGAGTACTAACTTTCAAGTTTTAAAACTACTACAAAACATGTTGTCAATACATTTTCAGATAATAATTCTTATAAAAACTTTTGAAATAGAGCTTCACTCTAACTACCGGGCGATTGTACCATCAAATAAAAGAGCACTACTCTAAATCGAATAGGATAACTAAACCTTAAAATCTAATTTTCGTGATTTAAGTTTGTAATGAAAAATAATGTATTTCTCTAACATCCTTAATATAAAATCTTGAATAAAAAATAAAATCAATTCATTTTAGAGATTTTCACCTATTTAATATTTCGCAAGCATAACAACGTTATTATTATATCATGATTATAACAGCTAGTACGCTTAAATTTAATCACGGACAAATTAAATATAACATGTAAGAATAAAGCATAAAAATAATCGTAAAAGAAAATAAAATCCTTACAAGATTGACGCTTCTATTCCCGCTAGAAAACCTCCAAGCGGAATTTGCACTTCCATTTATTGAATCAAAAATCTAAATTATTACAAAACATTACAAGTTCCTCTCAAAAAGAGAAGAACTCTAAACCTAAGACAATTGAACTAAAAACTAAGAGAAAAACTAAGAAAAAACTAGCTAAAACATAAGAAAAACTAAAAAAAACTAAAAACTAAGAAATGAGAGAAAGAAAGAAAGAAGAGAGAAGTGTGGTTTTTGAGGTGTTTGAAGGTGTGTTTTGAAGTGAAGGAAGGGGTATTTATAGGTGAGGATGGAGAGAAAAATAGAGAAAAAAATGTTAAAAAAATGTAAAAACGCTGGATTAGTGATTGCCGACGTCATCAATGACGCCAAGATGACAGCGGGCGGCCGACATGATCACGGATGAATGTACCGCTGCTACAAGATCGCTGGATGAACAAGAACGCGATGAACAAAGTGTCAGCGGATGAACAGCACCTGCCAGCGGATGAACAAGACCAGCGGATGAACAAGACGCTAGCGGATGAATGCAGTCAGCTGGATGAAACGATAGCACGGATGAACAATACCCGCGGATGAACAAAGGTCGCTGGATGAACAGTACTTCGCGGATGAAGCAGGTGTTACGCGCAACTGGGCGAGTTAGTATTGAAGCGGCCGGCGTGGCGCTACGCTGCGTTTTTCTCCTTTTTGACATTTTTGACCTTTTTGACCCATTTTGTCCAATTTTTCCATATTTGTCGACCTTTACGCATTTATTTATTAATATATTTGTGATGTATTGCTTCCAGTATTCCTCTTTGAGTCTTTAAGTTGCATTTTTAAGCCAAAATACCTGAAAAACAATAAAAATACCCGTGATTCCGAAAACGACAAATTTATATAAATATATGATAAAACATATAAATATATATATTTTTAATCAATTAAAGTGCATAAAATCATGGTTATTTTAGTGCTTTTTGAGCACTCATCAACAACCTATCAAGTTTGGAACTTAAAGGAATGAAAAATATTGAAATAGTAAGACCATGGTTGAGATGATCAAATTAGAATCCTAAAGAACAAGAACAGATTACAACACAATAAGGTGCGACCAAAATTTAAGACGTCGGTACGTAGTGTAAGAAATGGAATATGTTCTAAAAAAAGTGCATAACTATACTATTGCTTTAGGTTGTTTTTGGGTATCAAAACGAGCTTCCATTTAATATATTATAAATGTCATTTCTACGCAAGAATTAAAGGTCATAGGAGTTAAAAGTTGCAACCCCAAGTAATACCTTCGTTTTGTTTTGAAACTGTGAACTGTAGAAGCTCTCTTGTTTTTTTCAGGGACAAAGAAATGATGAACACAAAATACAAATAAAAGTAAAAGATACGGAGAATATAATGAAAACTAGGAAATGAAATAAAAGTGGAAAACAATGACAACAAAATTTAAAGAAAACGCAAGACTTTAAAGTCAAAAGTTCTATCTTTTTTTTAATTTGTGACATAAGAAAGTAGAAAACAATCAAAGGACAATTTTTTTTAATATAAAATTGAAAAAATAGATATATGAAGATAGATACACTACTTTCAGAGACCAAGGCTATGATAAAAAATGTTGTGGATCTGATGAGTGCTCAAAAAAGCACTAAAATTACCATGATTTCATGCTCATTAATTGATTAAAAATATATATATTTATATGTTTTATCATATATTTATATAAATTTGTCTTTTTCGGAATCACGGGTATTTTTATTGATTTTCAGGTATTTTGGCTTAAAAACGCAATTTAAAGACTCAAAGAGGAATACTTGAAGCAATATATCACAAATATATCAATAAATAAATGGGGAAAGGTCAACAAATATGGAAAAACTGGACAAAATGGGTCGAAAAGGTCAAAAATGTCAAAAAGGAGAAAATCGTGCCATTGCGCACAAGGCGCTTGGCATTGCCAAGGCTCAAAGACTCAGCCCCTAAGCTACGCTGGCGAACTATTCATCTCAAGATCGTTTCATCCGCGGTACTGTGAAGCCGCGGTATTGTTCATCCCCGGTACTGTGCAGCCACCCCCTGTCATGTTGACGCCATCAAATGACGTCAGCAATCACTAATCCGCATTTTTACATTTGTTTTACATTTTTTTCTCTACTTTTTCTCTCCATCCTCACCTATAAATACCCCCCTTCCCTTCACTTCAAAACACACCTTCAAAACCTCCAAATACATTCTTTTCTCTCTTTCTTTCTCTCTTTTCTTAGATTTTTAGTTTTTCTTATGTTTTCTTAGTTTTTAGTTTTTCTTAGTTAATTTCTCTTAGTTTTAGAGTTCTTCCCTTTTAAGGGAAGAACTAGTTATGTTTTTGTAATATTTTAGCTTTTTGATTCAATAAATGAAAGTGCAAATTCCGCTTGGAGGTTTTCTAGCAACGGGAATAGCGTCGAAGTTCTGTAAGGATTTTATTTTCTTTACGATTATTTTTATGCTTTATTCTTACATGTTATATTTAATTTGTCTGCGTGATTAAATTTAACTGTGCTATTTGTTTATAATTATGATGTAATAATAACGTTGTTATGCTTAAGTAAATATTAAATAGGTGAAAATTTCTAAAATGAATTGATTTTATTTTTATTCAAGATTTTATATTAAGGATGTTAGAGAGAAATATATTATTTTTCATTACAAACTTAATCTGAAAATTAGATTTTACGGTTTAGTTATCCGGTCTAATTTAGAGTAGTGCTCTTTTATTTGTTGGTACAATCGCCCGGTATTTAGAGTGAAACTCTATTTCAAAAGTTTTTATAAGAATTATTATGTGAAAATGTATTGACAACATGTTTTCAATAGTAGTTTTAAAACTTGAAAGTTGGTACTCGAATAATTAGATTCTTATGTTTAATTTGGACACCTTGAATAAAGTTTAAACTGTCTAACCCCACCAAAGGTGGCATTTAAATGGTTCATTTTCAATCTCTTAGAAAAAGGAATTAATTTAATTAACCAAATTAGTTATCAACCCCACCCATAGGTGTCAATTGATTTGTTTAGTTAACAAACAATATCTAACCCCACCAAAGGTGGTATTTATATAAAAAAGAGAGAATCAATAAAATATCAATTTATATCTTTAATAACCTAGATAATATGAGCACGCATAATTAATTTAGTTATTATATCCATAAATACTCCACTAATATAAATGATAAATTTTGCATGAATATTTATTGAATCTGTATTTATATTTATTTTTAGATAAATATTAATTGAATTTGGATTTATGTTTATTTTTTAGATTATATTTAATTAATCTGTATATATGTTTATTTTATGTTGAATTTGTATCTATGTTTATTTATTAGATTATATTTAATTAATCTGTATATATGTTTATTTTATGTTATTAGATTAGGAACACAAAAACCAAACTATCGTGACAGGATGTTTAGGATTTAATTTCGTTTTTAAAAGTTTGAATAATAAATTAAAAACCACATACATTCCTTGCTTAGATCGACCTTGGGAGTATACTTATCATTTTCTACGAAATGATTCGTGCACTTGCGAGAGTTTTATAAATATTAAAACCAAAGTATTTGCGAGAATCGGTGATGCCGGTTTTCGTTCATCACGATCCCTTTGGTGTAAACCTAAGAAGTTTCGAACTCAAAGGAATGTGAAATATTGAATTAGTGTTACTGTGGTTAAGATGATCAAATTAGATTCCTAAAGAACAAGAACATATTACAACAGAAGAAGGTGCGACCAAAATTTAAAACATCGGTAAGTAGTGTAAACAATGGAATATTTTCTTAGATAAGTGCATGACTCTACTATTGCTTAAGGTTGTTTTAGATATCAAAATGCACTTCTATTTGATATATTATAAAAGTCATTTCTACGCAAGAATTAAAGGTTATAAGAGTTTAAAGTTGCAACCCCAATTAATACCTTCGTTTTATTATAAAAGTGTGAACTGTAGTAGCTCTCTAGTTTTTTTAGGAACAAAGAAATGATGAAAACAAAAACAAAAACAAAGAAAAGTAAAAGATACTAAAAATATAATGAAAACTAGGAAATGAAATCCAAAGTGGAAAACAATGACAACAAAATTTAAAGAAAACACAACACTTTAAGGTCAAAATTTCTATCTTTTTCGGAATTTGTGACATAAGAAAGTTGAAAACAATCAAAGGACAAATTTTATTTGTATATAAAATTCAAAAAATAGATATATGAAGATAGATACACTACTATCAGCAACCAAGGCTATGATAAAAAATGCTGTGGATCACTTTGGTGGAAAAGCTAAGAAGTTTGGAACTCAAAGGAATGTGAAATATTGAATTAGTGTTACCGTGGTTTAGATGATCAAATTAGATTCCTAAAGAAAAAGAACAAAATACAACAGAAGAAGGTGCGACCAAATTTAAGACGTCGGTAAGTAGTGTAAACAATGGAATATGTTCTTAAAAAAGTGCATAACTCTACTATTGCTTAAGGTTGTTTTAGATATCAAAATGCGCTTCTATTTGATATATTATAAAAGTCATTTCTACGCAAGTATTAAAGGTTATAAGAGTTTAAATTTGCAACCCCAATTAATACCTTCGTTTTGTTTTGAAACTGTGAACTGTAGTAGCTCTCTAGTTTTTTTCAGGTACAAGGAAATGATGAAACCAAAAAACAAAGAAAAGTAAAAGATACCGAGAATATAATGAAAACTATGAAAAGAAATCCAAAGTGGAAAACAATGACAACAAAATTTAAAGAAAACACAAGACTTTAAGGTCAAAATTTCTATCTTTTTTTGGAATTTGTAACATAAGAAAGTAGAAAACAATCAAAGGACAAATTTTTTTTATTATAAACTTCAAAAAATATATATATGAAGATAGATACACTACTTTCAGCAAACAAGGCCATGATAAAAAATGTTGTGGATCCCTTTTGTGTAAACCTAAGAAGTTTGGAACTCCAAGCAATGAGAAATATTGAATTAGTGTTACCGTGGTTTAGATGATCAAATTAGAATCCTAAAGAACAAGAACAGAATACAAAAGAATAAAGTGTGCCAAAATTTAAGACGTCGATAAGTAGTGTAAACAATGGAATATGGTCTAAAACAAGTGCATAACTATACTATTGCTTAAGGTTGTTTTAGATATCAAAATGAGCTTCCATTTGATATATTATAAAAGTCATTTCTACGCAAGAATTAAAGGTTATAAGAGTTTAAAGTTGCAACCCCAATTAATACCTTCGTTTTGTTTTGAAACTGTGAACTGTAGTAGCTCTCTAGTTTTTTTAGGAACAAAGAAATGATGAACACAAAAAACAAAGAAAAGTAAAAGATACCGAGAATATAATGAAAACTAGGAAATGAAATCCAAAGTGGAAAACAAATCCAACAAAATTTAAAGAAAACGCAAGACTTTAAAGTCAAAAGTTCTATCTTTTTTTAATTTGTGACATAAGAAAGTAGAAAACAATCAAAGGACAAATTTGTTTTGAATATATAGTTCAAAAAATAAATATATGAAGATAGATATAGAACTTCAAGAGACCAAGGCTATGATAAAAAATGATGTGATTCTATTTGGTGGACAACCTATCAAGTTTGGAACTTAAAGGAATGAAAAATATTGAAATAGTAAGACCATGGTTGAGATGATCAAATTAGAATCCTAAAGAACAAGAACAGATTACAACACAATAAGGTGCGACCAAAATTTAAGACGTCGGTACGTAGTGTAAACAATGGAATATGTTCTAAAAAAAGTGCATAACTATACTATTGCTTTAGGTTGTTTTTAGATATCAAAATGAGCTTCCATTTGATATATTATAAATGTCATTTCTACGCAAGAATTAAAGGTCATAGGAGTTAAAAGTTGCAACCCCAATGAATACCTTCGTTTTGTTTTGAAACTGTGAACTGTAGTAGCTCTCTTGTTTTTTTCATGGACAAAGAAATGATGAACACAAAAAACAAAGAAAAGTAAAAGATACCGAGAATATAATGAAAACTAGGAAATGAAATCCAAAGTGGAAAACAATGAAAACAAAATTTAAAGAAAACACATGACTTTAAAGTCAAAATTTCTATATTTTTTTGGAATTTGTGAAATAAGAAAGTAGAAAACAATCAAAGGACAAATTTTTTTTGAATATAAAATTCAAAAAATAGATGTATGAAGATAAATACACTACTATTAGCAACCAAGGCTATGATAAAAAATGATGTGATTCTATTTGGTGGACAACCTATCAAATTTGGAACTCAAAGGAATGAGAAATATTGAAATAGTAAGACCGTGGTAGAGATGATCAAATTAGATTCCTAAAGAACAAGAACAGATTACAACACAATAAGGTGCGACCAAAATTTAAGACGTCGGTACGTAGTGTAAACAATGGAATATGTTCTAAAAAAAGTGCATAACTATACTTTTGGTTTAGGTTGTTTTTGGATATCAAAAAGAGCTTCCATTTAATATATTATAAATGTCATTTCTACGCAAGAATTAAAGGTCATATGAGTTAAAAGTTGCAACCCCAAGTAATACCTTCGTTTTGTTTTGACCCTGTGAACTGTAGTAGCTCTCTTGTTTTTTTCATGGACAAAGAAATGATGAACACAAAAAACAAAGAAAAGTGAAAGATACCGAGAATATGATCAAAACTAGGAAATGAAATCCAAAGTGGAAAACAATGAAAACAAAATTTATAGAAAACACATGACTATAAAGTCGAAATTTCTATAGTTTTTTGGAATTTGTGACATAAGAAAGTAGAAAACAATCAAAGGGCAAATTGTTCTTGAATATAAAATTCAAAAAATAGATATATGAAGATAAATACACTACTATCAGGAACCAAGGCTATGATAAAAAATGATGTGATTCTATTTGGTGGACAACCTATCAAATTTGGAACTCAAAGGAATGAGAAATATTGAAATAGTAAGACCGTGGTAGAGATGATCAAATTAGATTCCTAAAGAACAAGAACAGATTACAACACAATAAGGTGCGACCAAAATTTAAGACGTCGGTACGTAGTGTAAACAATGGAATATGTTCTAAAAAAAGTGCATAACTATACTATTGGTTTAGGTTGTTTTTGGGTATCAAAACGAGCTTCCATTTAATATATTATAAATGTCATTTCTACGCAAGAATTAAAGGTCATAGGAGTTAAAAGTTGCAACCCCAAGTAATACCTTCGTTTTGTTTTGAACTTGTGAACTGTAGTAGCTCTCTTGTTTTTTCATGGACAAAGAAATGATGAACACAAAAAACAAAGAAAAGTAAAAGATACCGAGAATATAATGAAAACTAGGAAATGAAATCCAAAGTGGAAAACAATGAAAACAAAATTTAAAGAAAACACATGACTTTAAAGTCAAAATTTCTATATTTTTTTGGAATTTGTGACATAAGAAAGTAGAAAACAATCAAAGGACAAATTGTTTTTGAATATAAAATTCAAAAAATAGATATATGAAGATAAATACACTACTATCAGGAACCAAGGCTATGATAAAAAATGATGTGATTCTATTTGGTGGACAACCTATCAAATTTGGAACTCAAAGGAATGAGAAATATTGAAATAGTAAGACCGTGGTAGAGATGATCAAATTAGATTCCTAAAGAACAAGAACAGATTACAACACAATAAGGTGCGACCAAAATTTAAGACGTCGGTACGTAGTGTAAACAATGGAATATGTTATAAAAAAAGTGCATAGCTATACTATTGGTTTAGGTTGTTTTTGGGTATCAAAACGAGCTTCCATTTAATATATTATAAATGTCATTTCTACGCAAGAATTAAAGGTCATAGGAGTTAAAAGTTGCAACCCCAAGTAATACCTTCGTTTTGTTTTGAACCTGTGAACTGTAGTAGCTCTCTTGTTTTTTTCATGGACAAAGAAATGATGAACACAAAAAACAAAGAAAAGTGAAAGATACCGAGAATATAATGAAAACTAGGAAATGAAATCCAAAGTGGAAAACAATGAAAACAAAATTTATAGAAAACACATGACTTTAAAGTCGAAATTTCTATATTTTTTTGGAATTTGTGACATAAGAAAGTAGAAAACAATCAAAGGGCAAATTGTTTTTGAATATAAAATTCAAAAAATAGATATATGAAGATAAATACACTACTATCAGGAACCAAGGCTATGATAAAAAATGATGTGATTCTATTTGGTGGACAACCTATCAAATTTGGAACTCAAAGGAATGAGAAATATTGAAATAGTAAGACCGTGGTAGAGATGATCAAATTAGATTCCTAAAGAACAAGAACAGATTACAACACAATAAGGTGCGACCAAAATTTAAGACGTCGGTACGTAGTGTAAACAATGGAATATGTTCTAAAAAAAGTGCATAACTATACTTTTGGTTTAGGTTGTTTTTGGATATCAAAACGAGCTTCCATTTAATATATTATAAATGTCATTTCTACGCAAGAATTAAAGGTCATATGAGTTAAAAGTTGCAACCCCAAGTAATACCTTCGTTTTGTTTTGAACCTGTGAACTGTAGTAGCTCTCTTGTTTTTTTCATGGACAAAGAAATGATGAACACAAAAAACAAAGAAAAGTGAAAGATACCGAGAATATAATGAAAACTAGGAAATGAAATCCAAAGTGGAAAACAATGAAAACAAAATTTATAGAAAACACATGACTTTAAAGTCGAAATTTCTATATTTTTTTGGAATTTGTGACATAAGAAAGTAGAAAACAATCAAAGGACAAATTGTTTTTGAATATAAAATTCAAAAAATAGATATATGAAGATAAATACACTACTATCAGGAACCAAGGCTATGATAAAAAATGATGTGATTCTATTTGGTGGACAACCTATCAAGTTTGGAACTCAAAGGAATGAGAAATATTGAAATAGTAAGACCGTGGTAGAGATGATCAAATTAGATTCCTAAAGAACAAGAACAGATTACAACACAATAAGGTGCGACCAAAATTTAAGACATCGGTACGTAGTGTAAACAATGGAATATGTTCTAAAAAAGTGCATAACTATACTATTGGTTTAGGTTGTTTTTGGGTATCAAAACGAGCTTCCATTTAATATATTATAAATGTCATTTCTACGCAAGAATTAAAGGTCATAGGAGTTAAAAGTTGCAACCCCAAGTAATACCTTCGTTTTGTTTTGAACTTGTGAACTATAGTAGCTCTCTTGTTTTTTCATGGACAAAGAAATGATGAACACAAAAAACAAAGAAAAGTAAAAGATACAGAGAATATAATGAAAACTAGGAAATGAAATCCAAAGTGGAAAACAATGAAAAGAAAATTTAAAGAAAACACATGACTTTAAAGTCAAAATTCTATATATTTTTGGAATTTGTGACATAAGAAAGTAGAAAACAATCAAAGGACAAATTGTTTTTGAATATAAAATTCAAAAAATAGATATATGAAGATAAATACACTACTATCAGGAACCAAGGCTATGATAAAAAATGATGTGATTCTATTTGGTGGACAACCTATCAAGTTTGGAACTCAAAGGAATGAGAAATATTGAAATAGTAAGACCGTGGTAGAGATGATCAAATTAGATTCCTAAAGAACAAGAACAGATTACAACACAATAAGGTGCGACCAAAATTTAAGACATCGGTACGTAGTGTAAACAATGGAATATGTTCTAAAAAAAGTGCATAACTATACTATTGGTTTAGGTTGTTTTTGGGTATCAAAACGAGCTTCCATTTAATATATTATAAATGTCATTTCTACGCAAGAATTAAAGGTCATAGGAGTTAAAAGTTGCAACCCCAAGAAATACCTTCGTTTTGTTTTGAACCTGTGAACTGTAGTAGCTCTCTTGTTTTTTTCATGGACAAAGAAATGATGAACACAAAAAACAAAGAAAAGTAAAAGATACCGAGAATATAATGAAAACTAGGAAATGAAATCCAAAGTGGAAAACAATGAAAACAAAATTTAAAGAAAACACATGACTTTAAAGTCGAAATTTCTATATTTTTTTGGAATTTGTGACATAAGAAAGTAGAAAACAATCAAAGGACAAATTGTTTTTGAATATAAAATTCAAAAAATAGATATATGAAGATAAATACACTACTATCAGGAACCAAGGCTATGATAAAAAATGATGTGATTCTATTTGGTGGACAACCTATCAAATTTGGAACTCAAAGGAATGAGAAATATTGAAATAGTAAGACCGTGGTAGAGATGATCAAATTAGATTCCTAAAGAACAAGAACAGATTACAACACAATAAGGTGCGACCAAAATTTAAGACGTCGGTACGTAGTGTAAACAATGGAATATGTTATAAAAAAAGTGCATAGCTATACTATTGGTTTAGGTTGTTTTTGGGTATCAAAACGAGCTTCCATTTAATATATTATAAATGTCATTTCTACGCAAGAATTAAAGGTCATAGGAGTTAAAAGTTGCAACCCCAAGTAATACCTTCGTTTTGTTTTGAACCTGTGAACTGTAGTAGCTCTCTTGTTTTTTTCATGGACAAAGAAATGATGAACACAAAAAACAAAGAAAAGTAAAAGATACCGAGAATATAATGAAAACTAGGAAATGAAATCCAAAGTGGAAAACAATGAAAACAAAATTTAAAGAAAACACATGACTTTAAAGTCAAAATTTCTATATATTTTTGGAATTTGTGACATAAGAAAGTAGAAAACAATCAAAGGACAAATTGTTTTTGAATATAAAATTCAAAAAATAGATATATGAAGATAAATACACTACTATCAGGAACCAAGGCTATGATAAAAAATGATGTGATTCTATTTGGTGGACAACCTATCAAATTTGGAACTCAAAGGAATGAGAAATATTGAAATAGTAAGACCGTGGTAGAGATGATCAAATTAGATTCCTAAAGAACAAGAACAGATTACAACACAATAAGGTGCGACCAAAATTTAAGACGTCGGTACGTAGTGTAAACAATGGAATATGTTCTAAAAAAAGTGCATAACTATACTATTGGTTTAGGTTGTTTTTGGGTATCAAAACGAGCTTCCATTTAATATATTATAAATGTCATTTCTACGCAAGAATTAAAGGTCATAGGAGTTAAAAGTTGCAACCCCAAGTAATACCTTCGTTTTGTTTTGAACCTGTGAACTGTAGTAGCTCTCTTGTTTTTTTCATGGACAAAGAAATGATGAACACAAAAAACAAAGAAAAGTGAAAGATACCGAGAATATAATGAAAACTAGGAAATGAAATCCAAAGTGGAAAACAATGAAAACAAAATTTATAGAAAACACATGACTTTAAAGTCGAAATTTCTATATTTTTTTGGAATTTGTGACATAAGAAAGTAGAAAACAATCAAAGGACAAATTGTTTTTGAATATAAAATTCAAAAAATAGATATATGAAGATAAATACACTACTATCAGGAACCAAGGCTATGATAAAAAATGATGTGATTCTATTTGGTGGACAACCTATCAAGTTTGGAACTCAAAGGAATGAGAAATATTGAAATAGTAAGACCGTGGTAGAGATGATCAAATTAGATTCCTAAAGAACAAGAACAGATTACAACACAATAAGGTGCGACCAAAATTTAAGACGTCGGTACGTAGTGTAAACAATGGAATATGTTCTAAAAAAAGTGCATAACTATACTATTGGTTTAGGTTGTTTTTGGGTATCAAAACGAGCTTCCATTTAATATATTATAAATGTCATTTCTACGCAAGAATTAAAGGTCATAGGAGTTAAAAGTTGCAACCCCAAGTAATACCTTCGTTTTGTTTTGAACCTGTGAACTGTAGTAGCTCTCTTGTTTTTTTCATGGACAAAGAAATGATGAACACAAAAAACAAAGAAAAGTGAAAGATACCGAGAATATAATGAAAACTAGGAAATGAAATCCAAAGTGGAAAACAATGAAAAGAAAATTTAAAGAAAACACATGACTTTAAAGTCAAAATTCTATATATTTTTGGAATTTATGACATAAGAAAGTAGAAAACAATCAAAGGACAAATTGTTTTTGAATATAAAATTCAAAAAATAGATATATGAAGATAAATACACTACTATCAGGAACCAAGGCTATGATAAAAAATGATGTGATTCTATTTGGTGGACAACCTATCAAGTTTGGAACTCAAAGGAATGAGAAATATTGAAATAGTAAGACCGTGGTAGAGATGATCAAATTAGATTCCTAAAGAACAAGAACAGATTACAACACAATAAGGTGCGACCAAAATTTAAGACATCGGTACGTAGTGTAAACAATGGAATATGTTCTAAAAAAGTGCATAACTATACTATTGGTTTAGGTTGTTTTTGGGTATCAAAACGAGCTTCCATTTAATATATTATAAATGTCATTTCTACGCAAGAATTAAAGGTCATAGGAGTTAAAAGTTGCAACCCCAAGTAATACCTTCGTTTTGTTTTGAACCTGTGAACTGTAGTAGCTCTCTTGTTTTTTTCATGGACAAAGAAATGATGAACACAAAAAACAAAGAAAAGTGAAAGATACCGAGAATATAATGAAAACTAGGAAATGAAATCCAAAGTGGAAAACAATGAAAACAAAATTTAAAGAAAACACATGACTTTAAAGTCAAAATTTCTATATTTTTTTGGAATTTGTGACATAAGAAAGTAGAAAACAATCAAAGGACAAATTGTTTTTGAATATAAAATTCAAAAAATAGATATATGAAGATAAATACACTACTATCAGGAACCAAGGCTATGATAAAAAATGATGTGATTCTATTTGGTGGACAACCTATCAAGTTTGGAACTCAAAGGAATGAGAAATATTGAAATAGTAAGACCGTGGTAGAGATGATCAAATTAGATTCCTAAAGAACAAGAACAGATTACAACAAAATAAGGTGCGACCAAAATTTAAGACGTCGGTACGTAGTGTAAACAATGGAATATGTTATAAAAAAAGTGCATAGCTATACTATTGGTTTAGGTTGTTTTTGGGTATCAAAACGAGCTTCCATTTAATATATTATAAATGTCATTTCTACGCAAGAATTAAAGGTCATAGGAGTTAAAAGTTGCAACCCCAAGTAATACCTTCGTTTTGTTTTGAACCTGTGAACTGTAGTAGCTCTCTTGTTTTTTTCATGGACAAAGAAATGATGAACACAAAAAACAAAGAAAAGTGAAAGATACCGAGAATATAATGAAAACTAGGAAATGAAATCCAAAGTGGAAAACAATGAAAACAAAATTTAAAGAAAACACATGACTTTAAAGTCAAAATTTCTATATTTTTTTGGAATTTGTGACATAAGAAAGTAGAAAACAATCAAAGGACAAATTGTTTTTGAATATAAAATTCAAAAAATAGATATATGAAGATAAATACACTACTATCAGGAACCAAGGCTATGATAAAAAATGATGTGATTCTATTTGGTGGACAACCTATCAAATTTGGAACTCAAAGGAATGAGAAATATTGAAATAGTAAGACCGTGGTAGAGATGATCAAATTAGATTCCTAAAGAACAAGAACAGATTACAACAAAATAAGGTGCGACCAAAATTTAAGACGTCGGTACGTAGTGTAAACAATGGAATATGTTATAAAAAAAGTGCATAGCTATACTATTGGTTTAGGTTGTTTTTGGGTATCAAAACGAGCTTCCATTTAATATATTATAAATGTCATTTCTACGCAAGAATTAAAGGTCATAGGAGTTAAAAGTTGCAACCCCAAGTAATACCTTCGTTTTGTTTTGAACCTGTGAACTGTAGTAGCTCTCTTGTTTTTTTCATGGACAAAGAAATGATGAACACAAAAAACAAAGAAAAGTAAAAGATACCGAGAATATAATGAAAACTAGGAAATGAAATCCAAAGTGGAAAACAATGAAAACAAAATTTAAAGAAAACACATGACTTTAAAGTCAAAATTTCTATATTTTTTGGAATTTGTGACATAAGAAGGTAGAAAACAATCAAAGGACAAATTGTTTTTGAATATAAAATTCAAAAAATAGATATATGAAGATAAAAACACTACTATCAGGAAGCAAGGCTATGATAAAAAATGATGTGATTCTATTTGGTGGACAACCTATCAAGTTTGGAACTCAAAGGAATGAGAAATATTGAAATAGTAAGACCGTGGTAGAGATGATCAAATTAGATTCCTAAAGAACAAGAACAGATTACAACACAATAAGGTGCGACCAAAATTTAAGACGTCGGTACGTAGTGTAAACAATGGAATATGTTCTAAAAACAGTGCATAACTATACTATTGGTTTAGGTTGTTTTTGGGTATCAAAACGAGCTTCCATTTAATATATTATAAATGTCATTTCTACGCAAGAATTAAAGGTCATAGGAGTTAAAAGTTGCAACCCCAAGTAATACCTTCGTTTTGTTTTGAACCTGTGAACTGTAGTAGCTCTCTTGTTTTTTTCATGGACAAAGAAATGATGAACACAAAAAACAAAGAAAAGTAAAAGATACCGAGAATATAATGAAAACTAGGAAATGAAATCCAAAGTGGAAAACAATGAAAACAAAATTTAAAGAAAACACATGACTTTAAAGTCGAAATTTCTATATTTTTTTGGAATTTGTGACATAAGAAAGTAGAAAACAATCAAAGGACAAATTGTTTTTGAATATAAAATTCAAAAAATAGATATATGAAGATAAATACACTACTATCAGGAACCAAGGCTATGATAAAAAATGATGTGATTCTATTTGGTGGACAACCTATCAAGTTTGGAACTCAAAGGAATGAGAAATATTGAAATAGTAAGACCGTGGTAGAGATGATCAAATTAGATTCCTAAAGAACAAGAACAGATTACAACACAATAAGGTGCGACCAAAATTTAAGACGTCGGTACGTAGTGTAAACAATGGAATATGTTCTAAAAAAAGTGCATAACTATACTATTGGTTTAGGTTGTTTTTGGGTATCAAAACGAGCTTCCATTTAATATATTATAAATGTCATTTCTACGCAAGAATTAAAGGTCATAGGAGTTAAAAGTTGCAACCCCAAGTAATACCTTCGTTTTGTTTTGAACCTGTGAACTGTAGTAGCTCTCTTGTTTTTTTCAAGGACAAAGAAATGATGAACACAAAAAACAAAGAAAAGTAAAAGATACCGAGAATATAATGAAAATTAGGAAATGAAATCCAAAGTGGAAAACAATGAAAACAAAATTTAAAGAAAACACATGATTTTAAATTCAAAATTTCTATATTTTTTTGGAATTTGTGACATAAGAAAGTTGTAAACAATCAAAGGAAAAATGTTTTTTGAATATAAAATTCAAGAATTATATATATAAAGATAAATACACTACTATCAGGAACCAAGGCTTTGATAAAAAATGATGTGATTCTATTTGGTGGACAACCTATCAAGTTTGGAACTCAAAGGAATGAGAAATATTGAAATACTAAGACCGTGGTAGAGATGAACAAATTAGATTCCTAAAGAACAAGAACAGATTACAACACAATAAGGTGCGACCAAAATTTAAGACGTCGGTACGTAGTGTAAACAATGGAATATGTTCTAAAAAGGGTGCATAACTATACTATTGGTTTAGGTTGTTTTTGGGATTCAAAACGAGCTTCCATTTAATATATTATAAATGTCATTTCTACGCAAGAATTAAAGGTCATAGGAGTTAAAAGTTGCAACCCCAAGTAATACCTTCGTTTTGTTTTGAACCTGTGAACTGTAGTAGCTCTCTTGTTTTTTTCATGGACAAAGAAATGATGAACACAAAAAACAAAGAAAAGTAAAAGATACCGAGAATATAATGAAAACTAGGAAATGAAATCCAAAGTGGAAAACAATGATAACAAAATTTAAAGAAAACACATGACTTTAAAGTCAAAATTTATATATTTTTTTGGAATTTGTGACATAAGAAATTAGAAAACAATCAAAGGACAAATTGTTTTTGAATATAAAATTCAAAAAATAGATATATGAAGATAAATACACTACTATCAGGAACCAAGGCTATGATAAAAAATGATGTGATTCTATTTGGTGGACAACCTATCAAATTTGGAACTCAAAGGAATGAGAAATATTGAAATAGTAAGACCGTGGTAGAGATGATCAAATTAGATTCCTAAAGAACAAGAACAGATTACAACACAATAAGGTGCGACCAAAATTTAAGACGTCGGTACGTAGTGTAAACAATGGAATATGTTATAAAAAAAGTGCATAGCTATACTATTGGTTTAGGTTGTTTTTGGGTATCAAAACGAGCTTCCATTTAATATATTATAAATGTCATTTCTACGCAAGAATTAAAGGTCATAGGAGTTAAAAGTTGCAACCCCAAGTAATACCTTCGTTTTGTTTTGAACCTGTGAACTGTAGTAGCTCTCTTGTTTTTTTCATGGACAAAGAAATGATGAACACAAAAAACAAAGAAAAGTGAAAGATACCGAGAATATAATGAAAACTAGGAAATGAAATCCAAAGTGGAAAACAATGAAAACAAAATTTAAAGAAAACACATGACTTTAAAGTCGAAATTTCTATATTTTTTTGGAATTTGTGACATAAGAAAGTAGAAAACAATCAAAGGACAAATTGTTTTTGAATATAAAATTCAAAAAATAGATATATGAAGATAAATACACTACTATTAGGAACCAAGGCTATGATAAAAAATGATGTGATTCTATTTGGTGGACAACCTATCAAATTTGGAACTCAAAGGAATGAGAAATATTGAAATAGTAAGACCGTGGTAGAGATGATCAAATTAGATTCCTAAAGAACAAGAACAGATTACAACACAATAAGGTGCGACCAAAATTTAAGACGTCGGTACGTAGTGTAAACAATGGAATATGTTCTAAAAAAGTGCATAACTATACTATTGGTTTAGGTTGTTTTTGGGTATCAAAACGAGCTTCCATTTAATATATTATAAATGTCATTTCTACGCAAGAATTAAAGGTCATAGGAGTTAAAAGTTGCAACCCCAAGAAATACCTTCGTTTTGTTTTGAACCTGTGAACTGTAGTAGCTCTCTTGTTTTTTTCATGGACAAAGAAATGATGAACACAAAAAACAAAGAAAAGTAAAAGATACCGAGAATATAATGAAAACTAGGAAATGAAATCCAAAGTGGAAAACAATGAAAACAAAATTTAAAGAAAACACATGACTTTAAAGTCGAAATTTCTATATTTTTTTGGAATTTGTGACATAAGAAAGTAGAAAACAATCAAAGGACAAATTGTTTTTGAATATAAAATTCAAAAAATAGATATATGAAGATAAATACACTACTATCAGGAACCAAGGCTATGATAAAAAATGATGTGATTCTATTTGGTGGACAACCTATCAAGTTTGGAACTCAAAGGAATGAGAAATATTGAAATAGTAAGACCGTGGTAGAGATGATCAAATTAGATTCCTAAAGAACAAGAACAGATTACAACACAATAAGGTGCGACCAAAATTTAAGACGTCGGTACGTAGTGTAAACAATGGAATATGTTATAAAAAAAGTGCATAGCTATACTATTGGTTTAGGTTGTTTTTGGGTATCAAAACGAGCTTCCATTTAATATATTATAAATGTCATTTCTACGCAAGAATTAAAGGTCATAGGAGTTAAAAGTTGCAACCCCAAGTAATACCTTCGTTTTGTTTTGAACCTGTGAACTGTAGTAGCTCTCTTGTTTTTTTCATGGACAAAGAAATGATGAACACAAAAAACAAAGAAAAGTGAAAGATACCGAGAATATAATGAAAACTAGGAAATGAAATCCAAAGTGGAAAACAATGAAAACAAAATTTAAAGAAAACACATGACTTTAAAGTCGAAATTTCTATATTTTTTTGGAATTTGTGACATAAGAAAGTAGAAAACAATCAAAGGACAAATTGTTTTTGAATATAAAATTCAAAAAATAGATATATGAAGATAAATACACTACTATCTGGAAGCAAGGCTATGATAAAAAATGATGTGATTCTATTTGGTGGACAACCTATCAAGTTTGGAACTCAAAGGAATGAGAAATATTGAAATAGTAAGACCGTGGTAGAGATGATCAAATTAGATTCCTAAAGAACAAGAACAGATTACAACAAAATAAGGTGCGACCAAAATTTAAGACGTCGGTACGTAGTGTAAACAATGGAATATGTTATAAAAAAAGTGCATAGCTATACTATTGGTTTAGGTTGTTTTTGGGTATCAAAACGAGCTTCCATTTAATATATTATAAATGTCATTTCTACGCAAGAATTAAAGGTCATAGGAGTTAAAAGTTGCAACCCCAAGTAATACCTTCGTTTTGTTTTGAACCTGTGAACTGTAGTAGCTCTCTTGTTTTTTTCATGGACAAAGAAATGATGAACACAAAAAACAAAGAAAAGTAAAAGATACCGAGAATATAATGAAAACTAGGAAATGAAATCCAAAGTGGAAAACAATGATAACAAAATTTAAAGAAAACACATGACTTTAAAGTCTAAATTTCTATATTTTTTGGAATTTGTGACATAAGAAAGTAGAAAACAATCAAAGGACAAATTGTTTTTGAATATAAAATTCAAAAAATAGATATATGAAGATAAATACACTACTATCAGGAACCAAGGCTATGATAAAAAATGATGTGATTCTATTTGGTGGACAACCTATCAAATTTGGAACTCAAAGGAATGAGAAATATTGAAATAGTAAGACCGTGGTAGAGATGATCAAATTAGATTCCTAAAGAACAAGAACAGATTACAACACAATAAGGTGCGACCAAAATTTAAGACGTCGGTACGTAGTGTAAACAATGGAATATGTTCTAAAAACAGTGCATAACTATACTATTGGTTTAGGTTGTTTTTGGGTATCAAAACGAGCTTCCATTTAATATATTATAAATGTCATTTCTACGCAAGAATTAAAGGTCATAGGAGTTAAAAGTTGCAACCCCAAGTAATACCTTCGTTTTGTTTTGAACATGTGAACTGTAGTAGCTCTCTTGTTTTTTTCATTGACAAAGAAATGATGAACACAAAAAACAAAGAAAAGTGAAAGATACCGAGAATATAATGAAAACTAGGAAATGAAATCCAAAGTGGAAAACAATGAAAACAAAATTTAAAGAAAACACATGACTTTAACGTCGAAATTTCTATATTTTTTTGGAATTTGTGACATAAGAAAGTAGAAAACAATCAAAGGACAAATTGTTTTTGAATATAAAATTCAAAAAATAGATATATGAAGATAAATACACTACTATCAGGAACCAAGGCTATGATAAAAAATGATGTGATTCTATTTGGTGGACAACCTATCAAGTTTGGAACTCAAAGGAATGAGAAATATTGAAATACTAAGACCGTGGTAGAGATGATCAAATTAGATTCCTAAAGAACAAGAACAGATTACAACACAATAAGGTGCGACCAAAATTTAAGACGTCGGTACGTAGTGTAAACAATGGAATATGTTCTAAAAAAAGTGCATAACTATACTATTGGTTTAGGTTGTTTTTGGGTATCAAAACGAGCTTCCATTTAATATATTATAAATGTCATTTCTACGCAAGAATTAAAGGTCATAGGAGTTAAAAGTTGCAACCCCAAGTAATACCTTCGTTTTGTTTTGAACCTGTGAACTGTAGTAGCTCTCTTGTTTTTTTCATGGACAAAGAAATGATGAACACAAAAAACAAAGAAAAGTAAAAGATACCGAGAATATAATGAAAACTAGGAAATGAAATCCAAAGTGGAAAACAATGAAAACAAAATTTAAAGAAAACACATGACTTTAAAGTCAAAATTTCTATATTTTTTTGGAATTTGTGACATAAGAAAGTAGAAAACAATCAAAGGACAAATTTTTTTTGAATTTAAAATTCAAAAAATAGATATATGAAGATAGATACACTACTATCAGAAACCAAGCCAATGATAAAAAATGATGTGATTCTATTTGGTGGACAACCTATCAAGTTTGGAACTCAAAGGAATGAGAAATATTGAAATACTAAGACCGTGGTAGAGATGAACAAATTAGATTCCTAAAGAACAAGAACAGATTACAACACAATAAGGTGCGACCAAAATTTAAGACGTCGGTACGTAGTGTAAACAATGGAATATGTTCTAAAAAGGGTGCATAACTATACTATTGGTTTAGGTTGTTTTTGGGATTCAAAACGAGCTTCCATTTAATATATTATAAATGTCATTTCTACGCAAGAATTGAAGGTCATAGGAGTTAAAAGTTGCAACCCCAAGTAATACCTTCGTTTTGTTTTGAACCTGTGAACTGTAGTAGCTCTCTTGTTTTTTTCAAGGACAAAGAAATGATGAACACAAAAAACAAAGAAAAGTAGAAGATACCGAGAATATAATGAAAATTAGGAAATGAAATCCAAAGTGGAAAACAATGAAAACAAAATTTAAAGAAAACACATGATTTTAAAGTCAAAATTTCTATATTTTTTTGGAATTTGTGACATAAGAAAGTAGAAAACAATCAAAGGACAAATTGTTTTTGAATATAAAATTCAAAAAATAGATATATGAAGATAAATACACTACTATCAGGAACCAAGGCTATGATAAAAAATGATGTGATTCTATTTGGTGGACAACCTATCAAGTTTGGAACTCAAAGGAATGAGAAATATTGAAATACTAAGACCGTGGTAGAGATGATCAAATTAGATTCCTAAAGAACAAGAACAGATTACAACACAATAAGGTGCGACCAAAATTTAAGACGTCGGTACGTAGTGTAAACAATGGAATATGTTCTAAAAAAAGTGCATAACTATACTATTGGTTTAGGTTGTTTTTGGGTATCAAAACGAGCTTCCATTTAATATATTATAAATGTCATTTCTACGCAAGAATTAAAGGTCATAGGAGTTAAAAGTTGCAACCCCAAGTAATACCTTCGTTTTGTTTTGAACCTGTGAACTGTAGTAGCTCTCTTGTTTTTTTCATGGACAAAGAAATGATGAACACAAAAAACAAAGAAAAGTGAAAGATACCGAGAATATAATGAAAACTAGGAAATGAAATCCAAAGTGGAAAACAATGAAAACAAAATTTATAGAAAACACATGACTTTAAAGTCAAAATTTCTATATTTTTTTGGAATTTGTGACATAAGAAAGTAGAAAACAATCAAAGGACAAATTTTTTTTGAATATAAAATTCAAAAAATAGATATATGAAGATAAATACACTACTATCAGGAACCAAGGCTATGATAAAAAATGATGTGATTCTATTTGGTGGACAACCTATCAAGTTTGGAACTCAAAGGAATGAGAAATATTGAAATACTAAGACCGTGGTAGAGATGATCAAATTAGATTCCTAAAGAACAAGAACAGATTACAACACAATAAGGTGCGACCAAAATTTAAGACGTCGGTACGTAGTGTAAACAATGGAATATGTTCTAAAAACAGTGCATAACTATACTATTGGTTTAGGTTGTTTTTGGGTATCAAAACGAGCTTCCATTTAATATATTATAAATGTCATTTCTACGCAAGAATTAAAGGTCATAGGAGTTAAAAGTTGCAACCCCAAGTAATACCTTCGTTTTGTTTTGAACCTGTGAACTGTAGTAGCTCTCTTGTTTTTTTCATGGACAAAGAAATGATGAACACAAAAAACAAAGAAAAGTAAAAGATACCGAGAATATAATGAAAACTAGGAAATGAAATCCAAAGTGGAAAACAATGAAAACAAAATTTAAAGAAAACACATGACTTTAAAGTCAAAATTTATATATTGTTTTGGAATTTGTGACATAAGAAAGTAGAAAACAATCAAAGGTCAAATTTTTTTTGAATTTAAAATTCAAAAAATAGATATATGAAGATAGATACACTACTTTCAGAAACCAAGCCAATGATAAAAAATAATATGATTCTATTTGGTGGACAACCTATCAAGTTTGGAACTCAAAGGAATGAGAAATATTGAAATACTAAGACCGTGGTAGAGATGATCAAATTAGATTCCTAAAGAACAAGAACAGATTACAACACAATAAGGTGCGACCAAAATTTAAGACGTCGGTACGTAGTGTAAACAATGGAATATGTTCTAAAAACAGTGCATAACTATACTATTGGTTTAGGTTGTTTTTGGGTATCAAAACGAGCTTCCATTTAATATATTATAAATGTCATTTCTACGCAAGAATTAAAGGTCATAGGAGTTAAAAGTTGCAACCCCAAGAAATACCTTCGTTTTGTTTTGAACCTGTGAACTGTAGTAGCTCTCTTGTTCTTATCATGGACAAAGAAATGATGAACACAAAAAACAAAGAAAAGTAAAAGATACCGAGAATATAATGAAAACTAGGAAATGAAATCCAAAGTGGAAAACAATGAAAAGAAAATTTAAAGAAAACACATGACTTTAAAGTCGAAATTTCTATATTTTTTTGGAATTTGTGACATAAGAAAGTAGAAAACAATCAAAGGACAAATTGTTTTTGAATATAAAATTCAAAAAATAGATATATGAAGATAAATACACTACTATCAGGAACCAAGGCTATGATAAAAAATGATGTGATTCTATTTGGTGGACAACCTATCAAGTTTGGAACTCAAAGGAATGAGAAATATTGAAATACTAAGACCGTGGTAGAGATGATCAAATTAGATTCCTAAAGAACAAGAACAGATTACAACACAATAAGGTGCGACCAAAATTTAAGACGTCGGTACGTAGTGTAAACAATGGAATATGTTCTAAAAAAATGCATAACTATACTATTGGTTTAGGTTGTTTTTGGGTATCAAAACGAGCTTCCATTTAATATATTATAAATGTCATTTCTACGCAAGAATTAAAGGTCATAGGAGTTAAAAGTTGCAACCCCAAGTAATACCTTCGTTTTGTTTTGAACCTGTGAACTGTAGTAGCTCTCTTGTTTTTTTCATGGACAAAGAAATGATGAACACAAAAAACAAAGAAAAGTGAAAGATACCGAGAATATAATGAAAACTAGGAAATGAAATCCAAAGTGGAAAACAATGAAAACAAAATTTAAAGAAAACACATGACTTTAAAGTCAAAATTTCTATATTTTTTTGGAATTTGTGACATAAGAAAGTAGAAAACAATCAAAGGACAAATTTTTTTTGAATATAAAATTCAAAAAATAGATATATGAAGATAAATACACTACTATCAGGAACCAAGGCTATGATAAAAAATGATGTGATTCTATTTGGTGGACAACCTATCAAGTTTGGAACTCAAAGGAATGAGAAATATTGAAATACTAAGACCGTGGTAGAGATGAACAAATTAGATTCCTAAAGAACAAGAACAGATTACAACACAATAAGGTGCGACCAAAATTTAAGACGTCGGTACGTAGTGTAAACAATGGAATATGTTCTAAAAAGGGTGCATAACTATACTATTGGTTTAGGTTGTTTTTGGGATTCAAAACGAGCTTCCATTTAATATATTATAAATGTCATTTCTACGCAAGAATTGAAGGTCATAGGAGTTAAAAGTTGCAACCCCAAGTAATACCTTCGTTTTGTTTTGAACCTGTGAACTGTAGTAGCTCTCTTGTTTTTTTCAAGGACAAAGAAATGATGAACACAAAAAACAAAGAAAAGTAAAAGATACCGAGAATATAATGAAAATTAGGAAATGAAATCCAAAGTGGAAAACAATGAAAACAAAATTTAAAGAAAACACATGACTTTAAAGTCAAAATTTCTATATTTTTTGGAATTTGTGACATAAGAAAGTAGAAAACAATCAAAGGACAAATTGTTTTTGAATATAAAATTCAAAAAATAGATATATGAAGATAAATACACTACTATCAGGAACCAAGGCTATGATAAAAAATGATGTGATTCTATTTGGTGGACAACCTATCAAGTTTGGAACTCAAAGGAATGAGAAATATTGAAATACTAAGACCGTGGTAGAGATGATCAAATTAGATTCCTAAAGAACAAGAACAGATTACAACACAATAAGGTGCGACCAAAATTTAAGACGTCGGTACGTAGTGTAAACAATGGAATATGTTCTAAAAACAGTGCATAACTATACTATTGGTTTAGGTTGTTTTTGGGTATCAAAACGAGCTTCCATTTAATATATTATAAATGTCATTTCTACGCAAGAATTAAAGGTCATAGGAGTTAAAAGTTGCAACCCCAAGTAATACCTTCGTTTTGTTTTGAAACTGTGAACTGTAGTAGCTCTCTTGTTTTTTTCAAGGACAAAGAAATGATGAACACAAAAAACAAAGAAAAGTAAAAGATACCGAGAATATAATGAAAACTAGGAAATGAAATCCAAAGTGGAAAACAATGAAAACAAAATTTAAAGAAAACACATGACTTTAAAGTCGAAATTTCTATATTTTTTTGGAATTTGTGACATAAGAAAGTAGAAAACAATCAAAGGACAAATTGTTTTTGAATATAAAATTCAAAAAATAGATATATGAAGATAAATACACTACTATCAGGAACCAAGGCTATGATAAAAAATGATGTGATTCTATTTGGTGGACAACCTATCAAGTTTGGAACTCAAAGGAATGAGAAATATTGAAATACTAAGACCGTGGTAGAGATGATCAAATTAGATTCCTAAAGAACAAGAACAGATTACAACACAATAAGGTGCGACCAAAATTTAAGACGTCGGTACGTAGTGTAAACAATGGAATATGTTCTAAAAACAGTGCATAACTATACTATTGGTTTAGGTTGTTTTTGGGTATCAAAACGAGCTTCCATTTAATATATTATAAATGTCATTTCTACGCAAGAATTGAAGGTCATAGGAGTTAAAAGTTGCAACCCCAAGTAATACCTTCGTTTTGTTTTGAACCTGTGAACTGTAGTAGCTCTCTTGTTTTTTTCAAGGACAAAGAAATGATGAACACAAAAAACAAAGAAAAGTAGAAGATACCGAGAATATAATGAAAATTAGGAAATGAAATCCAAAGTGGAAAACAATGAAAACAAAATTTAAAGAAAACACATGATTTTAAAGTCAAAATTTCTATATTTTTTTGGAATTTGTGACATAAGAAAGTTGTAAACAATCAAAGGAAAAATGTTTTTTGAATATAAAATTCAAGAATTATATATATAAAGATAAATACACTACTATCAGGAACCAAGGCTTTGATAAAAAATGATGTGATTCTATTTGGTGGACAACCTATCAAGTTTGGAACCCAAAGGAATGAGAAATATTGAAATACTAAGACCGTGGTAGAGATGAACAAATTAGATTCCTAAAGAACAAGAACAGATTACAACACAATAAGGTGCGACCAAAATTTAAGACGTCGGTACGTAGTGTAAACAATGGAATATGTTCTAAAAACAGTGCATAACTATACTATTGGTTTAGGTTGTTTTTGGGTATCAAAACGAGCTTCCATTTAATATATTATAAATGTCATTTCTACGCAAGAATTAAAGGTCATAGGAGTTAAAAGTTGCAACCCCAAGTAATACCTTCATTTTGTTTCAAAAACTGTGAACTGTAGTAGCTCTCTTGTTTTTTTCATGGACAAAGAAATGATGAACACAAAAAACAAAGAAAAGTAAAAGATACCGAGAATATAATGAAAACTAGGAAATGAAATCCAAAGTGGAAAACAATGAAAACAAAATTTAAAGAAAACACATGACTTTAAAGTCGAAATTTCTATATTTTTTTGGAATTTGTGACATAAGAAAGTAGAAAACAATCAAAGGACAAATTGTTTTTGAATATAAAATTCAAAAAATAGATATATGAAGATAAATACACTACTATCAGGAACCAAGGCTATGATAAAAAATGATGTGATTCTATTTGGTGGACAACCTATCAAGTTTGGAACTCAAAGGAATGAGAAATATTGAAATACTAAGACCGTGGTAGAGATGATCAAATTAGATTCCTAAAGAACAAGAACAGATTACAACACAATAAGGTGCGACCAAAATTTAAGACGTCGGTACGTAGTGTAAACAATGGAATATGTTCTAAAAAAATGCATAACTATACTATTGGTTTAGGTTGTTTTTGGGTATCAAAACGAGCTTCCATTTAATATATTATAAATGTCATTTCTACGCAAGAATTAAAGGTCATAGGAGTTAAAAGTTGCAACCCCAAGTAATACCTTCGTTTTGTTTTGAACCTGTGAACTGTAGTAGCTCTCTTGTTTTTTTCATGGACAAAGAAATGATGAACACAAAAAACAAAGAAAAGTAAAAGATACCGAGAATATAATGAAAACTAGGAAATGAAATCCAAAGTGGAAAACAATGAAAACAAAATTTAAAGAAAACACATGACTTTAAAGTCAAAATTTCTATATTTTTTTGGAATTTGTGACATAAGAAAGTAGAAAACAATCAAAGGACAAATTGTTTTTGAATATAAAATTCAAAAAATAGATATATGAAGATAAATACACTACTATCAGGAACCAAGGCTATGATAAAAAATGATGTGATTCTATTTGGTGGACAACCTATCAAGTTTGGAACTCAAAGGAATGAGAAATATTGAAATACTAAGACCGTGGTAGAGATGATCAAATTAGATTCCTAAAGAACAAGAACAGATTACAACACAATAAGGTGCGACCAAAATTTAAGACGTCGGTACGTAGTGTAAACAATGGAATATGTTCTAAAAAAGTGCATAACTATACTATTGGTTTAGGTTGTTTTTGGGTATCAAAACGAGCTTCCATTTAATATATTATAAATGTCATTTCTACGCAAGAATTAAAGGTCATAGGAGTTAAAAGTTGCAACCCCAAGTAATACCTTCGTTTTGTTTTGAACCTGTGAACTGTAGTAGCTCTCTTGTTTTTTTCATGGACAAAGAAATGATGAACACAAAAAACAAAGAAAAGTAAAAGATACCGAGAATATAATGAAAACTAGGAAATGAAATCCAAAGTGGAAAACAATGAAAACAAAATTTAAAGAAAACACATGACTTTAAAGTCAAAATTTCTATATTTTTTTGGAATTTGTGACATAAGAAAGTAGAAAACAATCAAAGGACAAATTGTTTTTGAATATAAAATTCAAAAAATAGATATATGAAGATAAATACACTACTATCAGGAACCAAGGCTATGATAAAAAATGATGTGATTCTATTTGGTGGACAACCTATCAAGTTTGGAACTCAAAGGAATGAGAAATATTGAAATACTAAGACCGTGGTAGAGATGATCAAATTAGATTCCTAAAGAACAAGAACAGATTACAACACAATAAGGTGCGACCAAAATTTAAGACGTCGGTACGTAGTGTAAACAATGGAATATGTTCTAAAAAAAGTGCATAACTATACTATTGGTTTAGGTTGTTTTTGGGTATCAAAACGAGCTTCCATTTAATATATTATAAATGTCATTTCTACGCAAGAATTAAAGGTCATAGGAGTTAAAAGTTGCAACCCCAAGTAATACCTTCGTTTTGTTTTGAAACTGTGAACTGTAGTAGCTCTCTTGTTTTTTCATGGACAAAGAAATGATGAACACAAAAAACAAAGAAAAGTAAAAGATACCGAGAATATAATGAAAACTAGGAAATGAAATCCAAAGTGGAAAACAATGAAAACAAAATTTAAAGAAAACACATGACTTTAAAGTCAAAATTTCTATATTTTTTTGGAATTTGTGACATAAGAAAGTAGAAAACAATCAAAGGACAAATTTTTTTTGAATATAAAATTCAAAAAATAGATATATGAAGACTGATACACTACTATCAGAAACCAAGGCTATGATAAAAAATGATGTGATTCTATTTGGTGGAAAACCTATCAACTTTGGAACTCAAAGGAATGAGAAATATTGAAATACTAAGACCGTGGTAGAGATGATGAAATTAGATTCCTAAATAACAAGAACAGATTACAACACAATAAGGTGCGACCAAAATTTAAGACGTCGGTACGAAGTGTAAACAAGGGAATATGTTCTAAAAAAAGTGCATAACTATACTATTGGTTTAGGTTGTTTTTGGGTATCAAAACGAGCTTCCATTTAATATATTATAAATGTCATTTCTACGCAAGAATTAAAGGTCATAGGAGTTAAAAGTTGCAACCCCAAGTAATACCTTCGTTTTGTTTTGAACCTGTGAACTGTAGTAGCTCTCTTGTTTTTTTCATGGACAAAGAAATGATGAACACAAAAAACAAAGAAAAGTGAAAGATACCGAGAATATAATGAAAACTAGGAAATGAAATCCAAAGTGGAAAACAATGAAAACAAAATTTATAGAAAACACATGACTTTAAAGTCGAAATTTCTATATTTTTTTGGAATTTGTGACATAAGAAAGTAGAAAACAATCAAAGGACAAATTTTTTTTTAATATTAAATTCAAAAAATAGATATATGAAGATAAATACACTACTATCAGGAACCAAGGCTATGATAAAAAATGATGTGATTCTATTTGGTGGACAACCTATCAAGTTTGGAACTCAAAGGAATGAGAAATATTGAAATAGTAAGACCGTGGTAGAGATGATCAAATTAGATTCCTAAAGAACAAGAACAGATTACAACACAATAAGGTGCGACCAAAATTTAAGACGTCGGTACGTAGTGTAAACAATGGAATATGTTCTAAAAAAAGTGCATAACTATACTATTGCTTTAGGTTGTTTTTGGGTATCAAAACGAGCTTCCATTTAATATATTATAAATGTCATTTCTACGCAAGAATTAAAGGTCATAGGAGTTAAAAGTTGCAACCCCAAGTAATACCTTCGTTTTGTTTTGAACCTGTGAACTGTAGTAGCTCTCTTGTTTTTTTCAAGGACAAAGAAATGATGAACACAAAAAACAAAGAAAAGTAAAAGATACCGAGAATATAATGAAAACTAGGAAATGAAATCCAAAGTGGAAAACAATGAAAACAAAATTTAAAGAAAACACATGACTTTAAAGTCGAAATTTCTATATTTTTTTGGAATTTGTGACATAAGAAAGTAGAAAACAATCAAAGGACAAATTGTTTTTGAATATAAAATTCAAAAAATAGATATATGAAGATAAATACACTACTATCAGAAACCAAGGCTATGATAAAAAATGATGTGATTCTATTTGGTGGACAACCTATCAAGTTTGGAACTCAAAGGAATGAGAAATATTGAAATACTAAGACCGTGGTAGAGATGATCAAATTAGATTCCTAAAGAACAAGAACAGATTACAACACAATAAGGTGCGACCAAAATTTAAGACGTCGGTACGTAGTGTAAACAATGGAATATGTTCTAAAAAAGTGCATAACTATACTATTGCTTTAGGTTGTTTTTGGGTATCAAAACGAGCTTCCATTTGATATATTATAAATGTCATTTCTACGCAAGAATTAAAGGTCATAGGAGTTAAAAGTTGCAACCCCAAGTAATACCTTCGTTTTGTTTTGAACCTGTGAACTGTAGTAGCTCTCTTGTTTTTTTCAAGGACAAAGAAATGATGAACACAAAAAACAAAGAAAAGTAAAAGATACCGAGAATATAATGAAAACTAGGAAATGAAATCCAAAGTGGAAAACAATGAAAACAAAATTTAAAGAAAACACATGACTTTAAAGTCAAAATTTCTATATTTTTTTGGAATTTGTGACATAAGAAAGTAGAAAACAATCAAAGGACAAATTTTTTTTGAATATAAAATTCAAAAAATAGATATATGAAGATAAATACACTACTATCAGAAACCAAGGCTATGATAAAAAATGATGTGATTCTATTTGGTGGAAAACCTATCAACTTTGGAACTCAAAGGAATGAGAAATATTGAAATACTAAGACCGTGGTAGAGATGATGAAATTAGATTCCTAAATAACAAGAACAGATTACAACACAATAAGGTGCGACCAAAATTTAAGACGTCGGTACGAAGTGTAAACAAGGGAATATGTTCTAAAAAAAGTGCATAACTATACTATTGCTTTAGGTTCTTTTTGGGTATCAAAACGAGCTTCCATTTGATATATTATGAATGTCATTTCTACGTAAGAATTAGAGGTCATAGGAGTTAAAAGTTACAACCCCAAGTAATACCTTCGTTTTGTTTTGAAACTGTGAACTATAGTAGCTCTCTTGTTTTTTTCAAGGACAAAGAAATGATGAACACAAAAAACAAAGAAAAGTAAAAGATACCGAGAATATAATGAAAACTAGGAAATGAAATCCAAAGTGGAAAACAATGAAAACAAAATTTAAAGAAAACACATGACTTTAAAGTCGAAATTTCTATATTTTTTTGGAATTTGTGACATAAGAAAGTAGAAAACAATCAAAGGACAAATTGTTTTTGAATATAAAATTCAAAAAATAGATATATGAAGATAAATACACTACTATCAGAAACCAAGGCTATGATAAAAAATGATGTGATTCTATTTGGTGGACAACCTATCAAGTTTGGAACTCAAAGGAATGAGAAATATTGAAATACTAAGACCGTGGTAGAGATGATCAAATTAGATTCCTAAAGAACAAGAACATATTAAAACACAATAAGGTGCGACCAAAATTTAAGACGTCGGTACGTAGTGTAAACAATGGAATATGTTCTAAAAAAAGTGCATAATTATACTATTGTTTTACGTTTTTTTGGTATCAAAATGAGGTTCCATTTGATATATTAAAAAAGTCATTTCTACACAAAAATTAAAGGTTATAAGAGTATAAAATTGCAACCCCAATTAGTACCTTCGTTTTGTTTTCAAATTTGAACTGTCACAGCTCTCTTGTTTTTTCAGGAACAAAGAAAGGAAGAACACAAAATACAAATAAAAGTAAAAGATACCGAGAATATAATGAAAACTAGGAAATGAAATCCAAAGTGGAAAACAATGAAAACAAAATTTAAAGAAAACACATGACTTTAAAGTCAAAATTTCTATATTTTTTTGGAATTTGTGACATAAGAAAGTAGAAAACAATCAAAGGACAAATTGTTTTTGAATATAAAATTCAAAAAATAGATATATGAAGATAAATACACTACTATCAGAAACCAAGGCTATGATAAAAAATGATGTGATTCTATTTGGTGGACAACCTATCAACTTTGGAACTCAAAGGAATGAGAAATATTGAAATACTAAGATTGTGGTAGAGATGATGAAATTAGATTCCTAAAGAACAAGAACATATTAAAACACAATAAGGTGCGACCAAAATTTAAGACGTCGGTACATAGTGTAAACAATGGAATATGTTCTAAAAAAAGTGCATAACTATACTATTGCTTTAGGTTGTTTTTGGGAATCAAAACGAGCTTACATTTGATATATTATAAATGTCATTTCTACGTAAGAATTAGAGGTCATAGGAGTTAAAAGTTACAACCCCAAGTAATACCTTCGTTTTGTTTTGAAACTGTGAACTATAGTAGCTCTCTTGTTTTTTTCAAGGACAAAGAAATGATGAACACAAAATAAAAATAAAAGTAAAAGATACCGAGAATATAATGAAAAATAGGAAATGAAATCCAAAGTGGAAAACAATGAAAACAAAATTTAAAGAAAACACATGACTTTAAAGTCAAAATTTCTATATTTTTTTGGAATTTGTGACATAAGAAAGTAGAAAACAATCAAAGGACAAATTTTTTTTGAATATAAAATTCAAAAAATAGATATATGAAGACTGATACACTACTATCAGAAACCAAGGCTATGATAAAAAATGATGTGATTCTATTTGGTGGACAACCTATCAAGTTTGGAACTCAAAGGAATGAGAAATATTGAAATACTAAGACTGTTGTAGAGATGATCAAATTAGATTCCTAAAGAACAAGAACATATTAAAACACAATAAGGTGCGACCAAAATTTAAGACGTCGGTACGTAGTGTAAACAATGGAATATGTTCTAAAAAAGTGCATAACTATACTATTGCTTTAGGTTGTTTTTGGGAATCAAAACGAGCTTACATTTGATATATTATAAATGTCATTTCAACGTAAGAATTAGAGGTCATAGGAGTTAAAAGTTGCAACCCCGAGTAATACCTTTGTTTTGTTTTGAAACTGTGAACTATAGTAGCTCTCTTGTTTTTTTCAAGGACAAAGAAATGATGAACACAAAATAAAAATAAAAGTAAAAGATACCGAGAATATAATGAAAAATAGGAAATGAAATCCAAAGTGGAAAACAATGAAAACAAAATTTAAAGAAAACACATGTCTTTAGAGTCAAAACTTCTATATTTTTTTGGAATTTGTGACATAAGAAAGTAGAAAACAATCAAAGGACAAATTTTTTTTGAATATAAAATTCAAAAAATAGATATATGAAGACTGATACACTACTATCAGAAACCAAGGCTATGATAAAAAATGATGTGATTCTATTTGGTGGACAACCTATCAAGTTTGGAACTCAAAGGAATGAGAAATATTGAAATACTAAGACTGTTGTAGAGATGATCAAATTAGATTCCTAAAGAACAAGAACATATTAAAACACAATAAGGTGCGACCAAAATTTAAGACGTCGGTACGTAGTGTAAACAATGGAATATGTTCTAAAAAAGTGCATAACTATACTATTGCTTTAGGTTGTTTTTGGGAATCAAAACGAGCTTACATTTGATATATTATAAATGTCATTTCTACGTAAGAATTAGAGGTCATAGGAGTTAAAAGTTACAACCCCAAGTAATACCTTCGTTTTGTTTTGAAACTGTGAACTATAGTAGCTCTCTTGTTTTTTTCAAGGACAAAGAAATGATGAACACAAAATAAAAATAAAAGTAAAAGATACCGAGAATATAATGAAAAATAGGAAATGAAATCCAAAGTGGAAAACAATGAAAACAAAATTTAAAGAAAACACATGACTTTAAAGTCAAAATTTCTATATTTTTTTGGAATTTGTGACATAAGAAAGTAGAAAACAATCAAAGGACAAATTTTTTTTGAATATAAAATTCAAAAAATAGATATATGAAGACTGATACACTACTATCAGAAACCAAGGCTATGATAAAAAATGATGTGATTCTATTTGGTGGACAACCTATCAAGTTTGGAACTCAAAGGAATGAGAAATATTGAAATACTAAGACTGTTGTAGAGATGATCAAATTAGATTCCTAAAGAACAAGAACATATTAAAACACAATAAGGTGCGACCAAAATTTAAGACGTCGGTACGTAGTGTAAACAATGGAATATGTTCTAAAAAAGTGCATAACTATACTATTGCTTTAGGTTGTTTTTGGTTATCAAAACGAGCTTCCATTTGATATATTATAAATGTCATTTCTACGCAAGAATTAAAGGTCATAGGAGTTAAAAGTTGCAACCACAATGAATACCTTCGTTTTGTTTTGAAATTGTGAAATGTAGTAGCTCTCTTGTTTTTTTCATGGACAAAGAAATGATGAACAAAAAAAACAAAGAAAAGTAAAAGATATTGAGAATATAATGAAAACTAGGAAATGAAATCCAAAGTGGAAAACAATGAAAACAAAATTTAAAGAAAACACATGACTTTAAAGTCAAAATTTCTATATTTTTTTGGAATTTGTGACATAAGAAAGTAGAAAACAATCAAAGGACAAATTTTTTTTGAATATAAAATTCAAAAAATAGATATATGAAGACTGATACACTACTATCAGAAACCAAGGCTATGATAAAAAATGATGTGATTCTATTTGGTGGACAACCTATCAAGTTTGGAACTCAAAGGAATGAGAAATATTGAAATACTAAGACTGTTGTAGAGATGATCAAATTAGATTCCTAAAGAACAAGAACATATTAAAACACAATAAGGTGCGACCAAAATTTAAGACGTCGGTACGTAGTGTAAACAATGGAATATGTTCTAAAAAAAGTGCATAACTATACTATTGCTTTAGGTTGTTTTTGGGAATCAAAACGAGCTTACATTTGATATATTATAAATGTCATTTCTACGTAAGAATTAGAGGTCATAGGAGTTAAAAGTTACAACCCCAAGTAATACCTTCGTTTTGTTTTGAAACTGTGAACTATAGTAGCTCTCTTGTTTTTTTCAAGGACAAAGAAATGATGAACACAAAATAAAAATAAAAGTAAAAGATACCGAGAATATAATGAAAAATAGGAAATGAAATCCAAAGTGGAAAACAATGAAAACAAAATTTAAAGAAAACACATGACTTTAAAGTCAAAATTTCTATATTTTTTTGGAATTTGTGACATAAGAAAGTAGAAAACAATCAAAGGACAAATTTTTTTTGAATATAAAATTCAAAAAATAGATATATGAAGACTGATACACTACTATCAGAAACCAAGGCTATGATAAAAAATGATGTGATTCTATTTGGTGGACAACCTATCTAGTTTGGAACTCAAAGGAATGAGAAATATTGAAATACTAAGACTGTTGTAGAGATGATCAAATTAGATTCCTAAAGAACAAGAACATATTAAAACACAATAAGGTGCGACCAAAATTTAAGACGTCGGTACGTAGTGTAAACAATGGAATATGTTCTAAAAAAGTGCATAACTATACTATTGCTTTAGGTTGTTTTTGGGAATCAAAACGTGCCTACATTTGATATATTATAAATGTCATTTCTACGTAAGAATTAGAGGTCATAGGAGTTAAAAGTTACAACCCCAAGTAATACCTTCGTTTTGTTTTGAAACTGTGAACTATAGTAGCTCTCTTGTTTTTTTCAAGGACAAAGAAATGATGAACACAAAATAAAAATAAAAGTAAAAGATACCGAGAATATAATGAAAAATAGGAAATGAAATCCAAAGTGGAAAACAATGAAAACAAAATTTAAAGAAAACACATGACTTTAAAGTCAAAATTTCTATATTTTTTTGGAATTTGGGACATAAGAAAGTAGAAAACAATCAAAGGACAAATTGTTTTTGAATATAAAATTCAAAATATAGATATATGAAGATAGATACACTACTTTCAGAAACCAAGGCTATGATAAAAAATGATGTGATTCTATTTGGTGGACAACCTATCAAGTTTGGAACTTAAAGGAATGAGAAATAGTGAAATACTAAGACCATGGTCGAGATGATCAAATTAGAATCCTAACGAACAAGAACAGATTACAACACAATAAGGTGCGACCAAAATTTAAGACGTCGGTACGAAGTGTAAACAAGGGAATATGTTCTAAAAAAAGTGCATAACTATACTATTGCTTTAGGTTCTTTTTGGGTATCAAAACGAGCTTCCATTTGATATATTATGAATGTCATTTCTACGTAAGAATTAGAGGTCATAGGAGTTAAAAGTTACAACCCCAAGTAATACCTTCGTTTTGTTTTGAAACTGTGAACTATAGTAGCTCTCTTGTTTTTTTCAAGGACAAAGAAATGATGAACACAAAATAAAAATAAAAGTAAAAGATACCGAGAATATAATGAAAAATAGGAAATGAAATCCAAAGTGGAAAACAATGAAAACAAAATTTAAAGAAAACACATGACTTTAAAGTCAAAATTTCTATATTTTTTTGGAATTTGTGACATAAGAAAGTAGAAAACAATCAAAGGACAAATTGTTTTTGAATATAAAATTCAAAAAATAGATATATGAAGATAGATACACTACTTTCAGAAACCAAGGATATGATAAAAAATGCTGTGATTCTATTTGGTGGACAACCTATCAAGTTTGGAACTTAAAGGAATGAGAAAGATTGATATAGTAAGACCATGATAGAGATGATCAAAGTAGAATCCTAAAGAACAAGAACAAATTACAACACAATAAGGTGCGACCAAAATTTAAGACGTCGGTACGTTGTGTAAACAATGGAATATGTTGTAAAAAAAGTGCATAACTATACTATTGCTTTAGGTTGTTTTTGGGTATCAAAACGAGCTTCCATTTGATATATTATAAATGTCATTTCTACGCAAGAATTAAAGGTCATAGGAGTTAAAAGTTGCAACCCCAATGAATACCTTCGTTTTGTTTTGAAACTGTGAACTGTAGTAGCTCTCTTGTTTTTTTCATGGACAAAGAAATGATGAACACAAAAAACAAAGAAAAGTAAAAGATACCTAGAATAAAATGAAAACTAGGAAATGAAATCCAAAGTGGAAAACAATAACAACAAAATTTAAAGGAAACAAATGACTTTAAAGTCAAAATTTCAATATTTATTTTGGAATTTGTGACATAAGAAAGTAGAAAACAATCAAAGGACAAATTGTTTTGAATATAAAATTCAAAAAATAGATATATGAAGATAGATACACTACTTTCAGAAACCAAGGCTATGATAAAAAATGATGTGATTCTATTTGGTGGACAACCTCTCAAGTTTGGAACTCAAAGGAATGAGAAATATTGAAATACTAAGACCATGGTTGAGATGATCAAATTAGAATCCTAAAGAACAAGAACAGATTACAACACAATAAGGTGCGACCAAAATTTAAGACGTCGGTACGTAGTGTAAACAATGGAATATGTTCTAAAAAAGTGCATAACTATACTATTGCTTTAGGTTGTTTTTGGGTATCAAAACGAGCTTCCATTTGATATATTATAAATGTCATTTCTACGCAAGAATTAAAGGTCATAGGAGTTAAAAGTTGCAACCCCAAGTAATACCTTCGTTTTGTTTTGAAACTGTGAACTATAGTAGCTCTCTTGTTTTTTTCAAGGACAAAGAAATGATGAACACAAAATAAAAATAAAAGTAAAAGATACCGAGAATATAATGAAAAATAGGAAATGAAATCCAAAGTGGAAAACAATGAAAACAAAATTTAAAGAAAACACATGACTTTAAAGTCAAAATTTCTATATTTTTTTGGAATTTGTGACATAAGAAAGTAGAAAACAATCAAAGGACAAATTGTTTTTGAATATAAAATTCAAAAAATAGATATATGAAGATAGATACACTACTTTCAGAAACCAAGGCTATGATAAAAAATGATGTGATTCTATTTGGTGGACAACCTATCAAGTTTGGAACTCAAAGGAATGAGAAATATTGAAATACTAAGACCATGGTTGAGATGATCAAATTAGAATCCTAAAGAACAAGAACAGATTACAACACAATAAGGTGCGACCAAAATTTAAGACGTCGGTACGTAGTGTAAACAATGGAATATGTTCTAAAAAAGTGCATAACTATACTATTGCTTTAGGTTGTTTTTGGGTATCAAAACGAGCTTCCATTTGATATATTATAAATGTCATTTCTACGCAAGAATTAAAGGTCATAGGAGTTAAAAGTTGCAACCCCAAGTAATACCTTCGTTTTGTTTTGAAACTGTGAACTATAGTAGCTCTCTTGTTTTTTTCAAGGACAAAGAAATGATGAACAAAAAAAACATAGAAAAGTAAAAGATATTGAGAATATAATGAAAACTAGGAAATGAAATCCAAAGTAGAAAACAATGAAAACAAAATTTAAAGAAAACACATGAATTTAAAGTCAAAATTTCTATATTTTTTTGGAATTTGTGACATAAGAAGGTAGAAAACAATCAAAGGGTAAATTTTTTTGAATATAAAATTCAAGAAATAGATATATGAAGATAGATACACTACTTTCAGAAACCAAGGCTATGATAAAAAATGATGTGATTCTATTTTGTGGACAACCTCTCAAGTTTGGAACTCAAAGGAATGAGAAATATTGAAATACTAAGACCATGGTTGAGATGATCAAATTAGAATCCTAAAGAACAAGAACAGATTACAACACAATAAGGTGCGACCAAAATTTAAGACGTCGGTACGTAGTGTAAACAATGGAATATGTTCTAAAAAAAGTGCATAACTATACTATTGCTTTAGGTTGTTTTTGGGTATCAAAACGAGCTTCCATTTGATATATTATAAATGTCATTTCTACGCAAGAATTAAAGGTCATAGGAGTTAAAAGTTGCAACCCCAAGTAATACCTTCGTTTTGTTTTGAAACTGTGAACTGTAGTAGCTCTCTTGTTTTTTTCAGGGACAAAGAAATGATGAACAAAAAAAAGAAAAGTAAAAGATACCGAGAATAAAATGAAAACTAGGAAATGAAATCCAAAGTGGAAAACAATAAGAACAAAATTTAAAAGAAACACATCACTTTAAAGTCAAAATTTCAATATTTGTTTTGGAATTTGTGACATAAGAAAGTAGAAAACAATCAAAGGACAAATTGTTTTGAATATAAAATTCAAAAAATAGATATATGAAGATAGATACACTACTTTCAGAAACCAAGGCTATGATAAAAAATGATGTGATTCTATTTGGTGGACAACCTCTCAAGTTTGGAACTCAAAGGAATGAGAAATATTGAAATACTAAGACCATGGTTGAGATGATCAAATTAGAATCCTAAAGAACAAGAACATATTACAACACAATAAGGTGCGACCAAAATTTAAGACGTCGGTACGTAGTGTAAACAATGGAATATGTTCTAAAAAAAGTGCATAACTATACTATTGCTTTAGGTTGTTTTTGGGTATCAAAACGAGCTTCCATTTGATATATTATAAATGTCATTTCTACGCAAGAATTAAAGGTCATAGGAGTTAAAAGTTGCAACCCCAATGAATACCTTCGTTTTGTTTTGAAACTGTGAACTGTAGTAGCTCTCTTGTTTTTTTCATGGACAAAGAAATGATGAACACAAAAAACAAAGAAAAGTAAAAGATACCGAGAAAACAATGAAAACTAGGAAATCAAATCCAAAGTGGAAAACAATAACAACAAAATTTAAGGGAAACTAATAACTTTAAAGTCAAAATTTCAATATTTGTTTTGGAATTTGTGACATAAGAAAGTAGTAAACAATCAAAGTACAAATTTTTTTGAATATAAAATTCAAAAAATAAATATATGCAGATAGATACAATACTTTCAGAAACCAAGGCTATGATAAAAGATGATGTGATTCTATTTGGTGGACAACCTCTCAAGTTTGGAACTCAAAGGAATGAGAAATATTGAAATACTAAGACCATGGTTGAGACGATCAATTTAGAATCCTAAAGAACAAGAACAGATTACAACACAATAAGGTGCGACCAAAATTTAAGACGTCGGTACGAAGTGTAAACAAGGGAATATGTTCTAAAAAAAGTGCATAACTATACTATTGCTTTAGGTTCTTTTTGGGTATCAAAACGAGCTTCCATTTGATATATTATGAATGTCATTTCTACGTAAGAATTAGAGGTCATAGGAGTTAAAAGTTACAACCCCAAGTAATACCTTCGTTTTGTTTTGAAACTGTGAACTATAGTAGCTCTCTTGTTTTTTTCAAGGACAAAGAAATGATGAACACAAAATAAAAATAAAAGTAAAAGATACCGAGAATATAATGAAAAATAGGAAATGAAATCCAAAGTGGAAAACAATGACACCAAAATTTAAAGAAAACACATGACTTTAAAGTCAAAATTTCTATATTTTTTTGGAATTTGTGACATAAGAAAGTAGAAAACAATCAAAGGACAAATTGTTTTGAATATAAAATTCAAAAAATAGATATATGGAGATAGATACACTACTTTCAGAAACCAAGGCTATGATAAAAAATGATGTGATTCTATTTGGTGGACAACCTCTCAAGTTTGGAACTCAAAGGAATAAGAATTATTGAAATACTAAGACCATGGTTGAGACGATCAAATTAGAATCCTAAAGAATAAGAACATATTACAACACAATATGGTGCGACCAAAATTTAAGACTTCGGAACGTAGTGTAAATAATGGAATATGTTGTAAAAAAAGTGCATAACTATACTATTGATTTAGGTTGTTTTTGGGCATCAAAACAAGCTTCCATTTGATATATTATAAATGTCATTTCTACGCAAGAATTAAAGGTCATAGGAGTTAAAAGTTGCAACCCCAATGAATACCTTCGTTTTGTTTTGAAACTGTGAACTGTAGTAGCTCTCTTGTTTTTTTCATGGACAAAGAAATGATGAACACAAAAAACAAAGAAAAGTAAAAGATACCGAGAAAACAATGAAAACTAGGAAATCAAATCCAAAGTGGAAAACAATAACAACAAAATTTAAGGGAAACAAATGACTTTAAAGTCAAAATTTCTATATTTGTTTTGGAATTTGTGACATAAGAAAGTAGTAAACAATCAAAGGACAAATTGTTTTGAATATAAAATTCAAAAAATAGATATATGAAGATAGATACACTACTTTCAGAAACCAAGGCTATGATAAAAAATGATGTGATTCTATTTGGTGGACAACCTCTCAAGTTTGGAACTCAAAGGAATGAGAAATATTGAAATACTAAGACCATGGTTGAGACGATCAAATTAGAATCCTAAAGAACAAGAACAGATTACAACACAATAAGGTGCGACCAAAATTTAAGACGTCGGTACGTTGTGTAAACAATGGAATATGTTGTAAAAAAGTGCATAACTATACTATTGCTTTAGGTTGTTTTTGGGTATCAAAACGAGCTTCCATTTGATATATTATAAATGTCATTTCTACGCAAGAATTAAAGGTCATAGGAGTTAAAAGTTGCAACCCCAAGTAATACCTTCGTTTTGTTTTGAAACTGTGAACTGTAGTAGCTCTCTTGTTTTTTTCATGGACAAAGAAATGATGAACACAAAAAACAAAGAAAAGTAAAAGATACCGAGAAAAAAATGAAAACTAGGAAATGAAATCCAAAGTGGAAAACAATAACAACAAAATTTAAGGGAAACAAATGACTTTAAAGTCAAAATTTCTATATTTGTTTTGGAATTTGTGACATAAGAAAGTAGTAAACAATCAAAGGACAAATGTTTTTGAATATAAAACTCAAAAAATAAATATATGAAGATAGATACAATACTTTCAGAAACCAAGGCTATGATAAAAAATGATGTGATTCTATTTGGTGGACAACCTCTCAAGTTTGGAACTCAAAGGAATGAGAAATATTGAAATACTAAGACCATGGTTGAGACGATCAAATTAGAATCCTAAAGAACAAGAACAGATTACAACACAATAAGGTGCGACCAAAACTTAAGACGTCGGAACGTAGTGTAAATAATGGAATATGTTGTAAAAAAAGTGCATAACTATACTATTGATTTAGGTTGTTTTTGGGCATGAAAACGAGCTTCCATTTGATATATTATAAATGTCATTTCTACGCAAGAATTAAAGGTCATAGGAGTTAAAAGTTGCAACCACAATGAATACCTTCGTTTTGTTTTGAAATTGTGAACTGTAGTAGCTCTCTTGTTTTTTTCATGGACAAAGAAATGATGAACAAAAAAAACAAAGAAAAGTAAAAGATACCGAGAATATAATGAAAACTAGGAAATGAAATCCAAAGTGGAAAACAATGAAAACAAAATTTAAAGAAAACAAAAGACTTTAAAGTCAAAATTTCTCTATTTTTTTGGAATTTGTGACATAAGAAAGTAGAAAACAATCAAAGGATAAATTTATTTGAATATAAAATTCAAAAAATAGATATATGAAGATAGATACACTACTTTCAGAAACCAAGGCTATGATAAAAAATGATGTGATTCTATTTGGTGGACAACCTATCAAGTTTGGAACTTAAAGGAATGAGAAATATTGAAATACTAAGACCATGGTTGAGATGATCAAATTAGAATCCTAAAGAACAAGAACAGATTACAACACAATAAGGTGCGACCAAAATTTAAGACGTCGGTACGTAGTGTAAACAATGGAATATGTTCTAAAAAAAGTGCATAACTATACTATTGCTTTAGGTTGTTTTTGGGTATCAAAACGAGCTTCCATTTGATATATTATAAATGTCATTTCTACGCAAGAATTAAAGGTCATAGGAGTTAAAAGTAGCAACCCCAAGTAATACCTTCATTTTGTTTTGAAACTGTGAACTATAGTAGCTCTCTTGTTTTTTTCATGGACAAAGAAATGATGAACACAAAGAACAAAGAAAAGCAAAAGATACCGAGAATATAATGAAAACTAGGAAATGAAATCCAAAGTTGAAAACAATGACAACAAAATTTAAAGAAAACAAATGACTTTAAAGTCAATATTTCTATATTTTTTATGCCTTTGTGACATAAGAAAGTAGAAAACAATCAAAGGACAAATTGTTTTTGAATATAAAATTCAAAAAATAGATATATGACGATAGATACACTACTTTCAGAAACCAAGGCTATGATAAAAAATGATGTGATTCTATTTGGTGGACAACCTCTCAAGTTTGGAACTCAAAGGAATGAGAAATATTGAAATACTAAGACCATGGTTGAGATGATCAAATTAGAATCCTAAAGAACAAGAACAGATTACAACACAATAAGGTGCGACCAAAATTTAAGACGTAGGTACGTTGTGTAACCAATGGAATGTGTTCTAAAAAAAGTGCATAACTATACTATTGCTTTAGGTTGTTTTTGGGCATCAAAACGAGATTTCATTTGATATATCATAAATGTCATTTCTACACAAGAATTAATGGTCATAGGAGTTAAAAGTTGCAACCCCAAGTAATACCTTCGTTTTCTTTTGAAACTATGAACTGTAGTAGCTCTCTTGTTTTCTTCACGGACAAAGAAATGATGAACACAAAAAACATAGAAAAGTAAAAGATACCGAGAATATAATGAAAACTAGGAAATGAAATCCAAAGTGGAAAACAATGACAACAAAATTTAAAGAAAACACAAGACTTTAAAGTCAAAATTTCTATCTTTTTTTGGAATTTGTGACATAAGAAAGTAGAAAACAATCAAAGGACAAATTTTTTTTTGAATATAAAATTCAAAAAATAGATATATGAAGATAGATACACTCCTTTCCGAGACCAAGGCTATGATAAAAAATGATGTGATTCTATTTGGTGGACAAACTATCAAGTTTGGAACTTAAAGGAATGAAAAATATTGAAATAGTAAGACCATGGTTGAGATGATCAAATTAGAATCCTAAAGAACAAGAACAGATTACAACACAATAAGGTGCGACCAAAATTTAAGACGTCGGTACGTAGTGTAAACAATGGAATATGTTCTAAAAAAAGTGCATAACTATACTATTGCTTTAGGTTGTTTTTGGGTATCAAAACGAGCTTCCATTTGATATATTATAAATGTCATTTCTACGTAAGAATTAGAGGTCATAGGAGTTAAAAGTTACAACCCCAAGTAATACCTTCGTTTTGTTTTGAAACTGTGAACTATAGTAGCTCTCTTGTTTTTTTCAAGGACAAAGAAATGATGAACACAAAAAACAAAGAAAAGTAAAAGATACCGAGAATATAATGAAAACTAGGAAATGAAATCCAAAGTGGAAAACAATGACAACAAAATTTAAAGAAAACACAAGACTTTAAAGTCAAAATTTCTATCATTTTTTGGAATTTGTGACATAAGAAAGTAGAAAACAATCAAAGGACAAATTTGTTTTGAATATAAAATTCAAAAAATAGATATATGAAGATAGATACACTACTTTCAGAGACCAAGGCTATGATAAAAAATGATGTGATTCTATTTGGTGGACAACCTATCAAGTTTGGAACTTAAAGGAATGAGAAATATTGAAATAGTAAGACCATGGTTGAGATGATCAAATTAGAATCCTAAAGAACAAGAACAGATTACAACATAATAAGGTGCGACCAAAATTTAAGACGTCGGTACGTTGTGTAAACAACGGAATATGTTATTTAAAAAGTGCGTAACTATACTATTGATTTAGGTTGTTTTTGGGCATCAAAACGAGCTTCCATTTGATATATTATAAATGTCATTTCTACGCAAGAATTAAAGGTCATAGGAGTTAAAAGTTGCAACCCCAATGAATACCTTCGTTTTGTTTTGAAACTGTGAACTGTAGTAGCTCTCTTGTTTTTTTCAGGGACAAAGAAATGATGAACACAAAAAACAAAGAAAAGTAAAAGATACCGAGAATATAATGAAAACTAGGAAATGAAATCCAAAGTGGAAAACAATGACAAAAAAATTTAAAGAAAACACAAGACTTTAAAGTCAAAATTTCTATCTTTTTTTTGGAATTTGTGACATGAGAAAGTAGAAAACAATCAAAGGACAAATTGTTTTTGAATATAAAATTAAAAAAATAGATATATGAAGATAGATACACTACTTTCAGAAACCAAGGCTATGATAAAAAATGATGTGATTCTATTTGGTGGACAACCTATCAAGTTTGGAACTTAAAGGAATGAGAAATATTGAAATACTAAGACCATGGTTGAGATGATCAAATTAGAATCCTAAAGAACAAGAACAGATTACAACACAATAAGGTGCGACCAAAATTTAAGACGTCGGTACGTAGTGTAAACAATGGAATATGTTCTAAAAAAAGTGCATATCTATACTATTGCTTTAGGTTGTTTTTGGGTATCAAAACGAGCTTCCATTTGATATATTATAAATGTCCTTTCTACGCAAGAATTAATGGTCATAGGAGTTAAAAGTTGCAACCCCAAGTAATACCTTCGTTTTCTTTTGAAACTGTGAACTGTAGTAGCTCTCTTGTTTTTTTCAGGTGCAAAGAAATGATGAACACAAAAAACATAGAAAAGTAAAAGATACCGAGAATATAATGAAAACTAGGAAATGAAATCCAAAGTGGAAAACAATGACAACAAAATTTAAAGAAAACACAAGACTTTAAAGTCAAAATTTCAATATTTATTTTGGAATTTGTGACATAAGAAAGTAGTAAACAATCAAAGGACAAATTGTTTTGAATATAAAATTCAAAAAATAAATATATGAAGATAGATACAATACTTTCAGAAACCAAGGCTATGATAAAAAATGATGTGATTCTATTTGGTGGACAACCTCTCAAGTTTGGAACTCAAAGGAATGAGAAATATTGAAATACTAAGACCATGGTTGAGACGATCAATTTAGAATCCTAAAGAACAAGAACAGATTACAACACAATAAGGTGCGACCAAAACTTAAGACGTCGGTCCTTTGTGTAAATAATGGAATATGTTGTAAAAAAAGTGCATAACTATACAATTGATTTAGGTTGTTTTTGGGCATCAAAACAAGCTTCCATTTGATATATTATAAATGTCATTTCTACGCAAGAATTAAAGGTCATAGGAGTTAAAAGTTGCAACCCCAATGAATACCTTCGTTTTGTTTTGAAACTGTGAACTGTAGTAGCTCTCTTGTTTTTTTCATGGACAAAGAAATGATGAACACAAAAAACAAAGAAAAGTAAAAGATACCGAGAATATAATGAAAACTAGGAAATGAAATCCAAAGTGGAAAACAATGACAACAAAATTTAAAGAAAACAAATGACTTTAAAGTCAATATTTCTATATTTTTTATGCCTTTGTGACATAAGAAAGTAGAAAACAATCAAAGGACAAATTGTTTTTGAATATAAAATTCAAAAAATAGATATATGAAGATAGATACACTACTTTCAGAAACCAAGGCTATGATAAAAAATGATGTGATTCTATTTGGTGGACAACCTCTCAAGTTTGGAACTCAAAGGAATGAGAAATATTGAAATACTAAGACCATGGTTGAGACGATCAAATTAGAATCCTAAAGAACAAGAACAGATTACAACACAATAAGGTGCGACCAAAATTTAAGACGTCGGTACGTTGTGTAAACAATGGAATATGTTGTAAAAAAAGTGCATAACTATACTATTGATTTAGGTTGTTTTTGGGCATCAAAACGAGCTTCCATTTGATATATTATAAATGTCATTTCTATGCAAGAATTAAAGGTCATAGGAGTTAAAAGTTGCAACCCCAATGAATACCTTCGTTTTGTTTTGAAACTGTGAACTGTAGTAGCTCTCTTGTTTTTTTCATGGACAAAGAAATGATGAACACAAAAAACAAAGAAAAGTAAAAGATACCGAGAAAAAAATGAAAACTAGGAAATCAAATCCAAAGTGGAAAACAATAACAACAAAATTTAAAGGAAACAAATGACTTTAAAGTCAAAATTTCTATATTAATTTTGGAATTTGTGACATAAGAAAGTAGAAAACAATCAAAGGACAAATATTTTTGAATATAAAATTCAAAAAATAGATATATGAAGATATATACACTACTTTCAAAAACCAAGGCTATGATAAAAAATGATGTGATTCTATTTAGTGGACAACCTCTCAAGTTTGGAACTCAAAGGAATGAGAAATATTGAAATACTAAGACCATGGTTGAGATGATCAAATTAGAATCCTAAAGAACAAGAACAGATTACAACACAATAAGGTGCGACCAAAATTTAAGACGTCGGTACGTTGTGTAAACAATGGAATATGTTCTAAAAAAAGTGCATAACTATACTATTGCTTTAGGTTGTTTTTGGGCATCAAAACGAGCTTCCATTTGATATATTATAAATGTCATTTCTATGCAAGAATTAAAGGTCATAGGAGTTAAAAGTTGCAACCCCAAGTAATACCTTCGTTTTGTTTTGAAACTGTGAACTGTAGTAGCTCTCTTGTTTTTTTCAGGGACAAAGAAATGATGAACACAAAAAACAAAGAAAAGTAAAAGATACCGAGAATATAATGAAAACTAGGAAATGAAATCCAAAGTGGAAAACAATGACAACAAAATTTAAAGAAAACACAAGACTTTAAAGTCAAAATTTCTATCTTCTTTTGGAATTAATGACATAAGAAAGTAGAAAACAATCAAAGGACAAATTGTTTTTGAATATAAAATTCAAAAAATAGATATATGAAGATAGATACACTACTTTCAGAAACCAAGGCTATGATAAAAAATGATGTGATTCTATTTGGTGGACAACCTCTCAAGTTTGGAACTCAAAGGAATGAGAAATATTGAAATACTAAGACCATGGTTGAGATGATCAAATTAGAATCCTAAAGAACAAGAACAGATTACAACACAATAAGGTGCGACCAAAATTTAAGACGTCGGTACGTTGTGTAAACAATGGAATATGTTCTAAAAAAAGTGCATAACTATACTATTGCTTTAGGTTGTTTTTGGGCATCAAAACGAGCTTCCATTTGATATATTAAAAATGTCATTTCTATGCAAGAATTAAAGGTCATAGGAGTTAAAAGTTGCAACCCCAAGTAATACCTTTGTTTTGTTTTGAAACTGTGAACTGTAGTAGCGCTCTTTTTTTTTCAAGGACAAAGAAATGATGGACACAAAAAACATAGAAAAGTAAAAGATACCGAGAATATAATGAAAACTAGGAAATGAAATCCAAAGTGGAAAACAATGACAACAAAATTTTAAGAAAACATAAGACTTTAATGTCAAAATTTCTATCTTTTTTTGGAATTTGTGACATAAGAAAGTAGAAAACAATCAAAGGACAAACTTTTTTTATTATAAAATTCAAAAAATAGATATATGAAGATAGATACACTACTTTCAGAAACCAAGGCTATGATAAAAAATGATGTGATTCTATTTGGTGGACAACCTCTCAAGTTTGGAACTCAAAGGAATGAGAAATATTGAAATACTAAGACCATGGTTGAAACGATCAAATTAGAATCCTAAAGAACAAGAACAGATTACAACACAATAAGGTGCGACCAAAACTTAAGACGTCGGTACGTTGTGTAAATAATGGAATATGTTGTAAAAAAAGTGCATAACTATACTATTGATTTAGGTTGTTTTTGGGCATCAAAACAAGCTTCCATTTGATATATTATAAATGTCATTTCTACGCAAGAATTAAAGGTCATAGGAGTTAAAAGTTGCAACCCCAATGAATACCTTCGTTTTGTTTTGAAACTGTGAACTGTAGTAGCTCTCTTGTTTTTTTCATGGACAAAGAAATGATGAACACAAAAAACAAAGAAAAGTAAAAGATACCGAGAATAAAATGAAAACTAGGAAATGAAATCCAAAGTGGAAAACAATGACAACAAAATTTAAAGAAAACACAAGACTTTAAAGTCAAAATTTCTATCTTTTTTTGGAATTTGTGACATAAGAAAGTAGAAAACAATCAAAGGATAAATTTATTTGAATATAAAATTCAAAAAATAGATATATGAAGATAGATACACTACTTTCAGAAACCAAGGCTATGATAAAAAATGATGTGATTCTATTTGGTGGACAACCTCTCAAGTTTGGAACTCAAAGGAATGAGAAATATTGAAATACTAAGACCATGGTTGAGATGATCAAATTAGAATCCTAAAGAACAAGAACAGATTACAACACAATAAGGTGCGACCAAAATTTAAGACGTCGGTACGTTGTGTAAACAATGGAATATGTTCTAAAAAAGTGCATAACTATACTATTGCTTTAGGTTGTTTTTGGGTATCAAAACGAGCTTCCATTTAATATATTATAAATGTCATTTCTACGCAAGAATTAAAGGTCATAGGAGTTAAAAGTTGCAACCCCAAGTAATACCTTCGTTTTGTTTTGAAACTGTGAACTGTAGAAGCTCTCTTGTTTTTTTCAGGGACAAAGAAATGATGAACACAAAATACAAATAAAAGTAAAAGATACCGAGAATATAATGAAAACTAGGAAATGAAATCCAAAGTGGAAAACAATGACAACAAAATTTAAAGAAAATGCAAGACTTTAAAGTCAAAATTTCTATCTTTTTTTTAATTTGTGACATAAGAAAGTAGAAAACAATCAAAGGACAATTTTTTTTAATATAAAATTGAAAAAATAGATATATGAAGATAGATACACTACTTTCAGAGACCAAGGCTATGATAAAAAATGATGTGATTCTATTTGGTGGACAAACTATCAAGTTTGGAACTTAAAGGAATGAAAAATATTGAAATAGTGAGACCATGGTTGAGATGATCAAATTAGAATCCTAAAGAACAAGAACAGATTACAACACAATAAGGTGCGACCAAAATTTAAGACGTCGGTACGTAGTGTAAACAATGGAATATGTTCTAAAAAAAGTGCATAACTATACTATTGCTTTAGGTTGTTTTTGGGTATCAAAACGAGCTTCCATTTGATATATTATAAATGTCATTTCTACGCAAGAATTAATGGTCATAGGAGTTAAAAGTTGCAACCCCAAGTAATACCTTCGTTTTGTTTTGAAACTGTGAACTGCATTAGTTCTCTTGTTTTTTTCCGGGACAAAGAAATGATGACCACCAAAAACATAGAAAAGTAAAAGAAACCGAGAATATAATGAAAACTAGGAAATGAAATCCAAAGTAGAAAACCATGACAAAAAAATTTAAAGAAAACACAAGACTTTAAAGTAAAAATTTCTATCTTTTTCTGGAATTTTTGACATAAGAAAGTAGAAAACAATGAGAGGACAAATTCTTATGAATATAAAATTCCAAAAAATAGATATATGAAGATATATACACTACTTTCAGAAATCAAGGCTATGATAAAAAATGATGTGATTCTATTTAGTAGACAACCTCTCAAGTTTGGAACTCAAAGGAATGAGAAATATTGAAATACTAAGACCATGGTTGAGATGATCAAATTAGAATCCTAAAGAACAAGAACAGATTACAACACAATAAGGTGCGACCAAAATTTAAGACGTCGGTACGTTGTGTAAACAATGGAATATGTTCTAAAAAAGTGCATAACTATACTATTGCTTTAGGTTGTTTTTGGGTATCAAAACGAGCTTCCATTTGATATAGTATAAATGTCATTTCTACGCAAGAATTAAAGGTCATAGGAGTTAAAAGTTGCAACCCCAAGTAATACCTTCGTTTTGTTTTGAAACTGTGAACTGTAGTAGCTCTCTTGTTTTTTTCAGGGACAAAGAAATGATGAACACAAAAAAAAAGTAAAAGATACCGAGAATATAATGAAAACTAGGAAATGAAATCCAAAGTGGAAAACAATGACAAAAACTTTATAGAAAACACAAGACTTTAAAGTCAAAATTTCTATCTTTTTTTTGGAATTTGTGACATAAGAAAGTAGAAAACAATCAAAGGACAAATTCTTTTTGAATATAAAATTCAAAAAATAGATATATGAAGATAGATACACTACTTTCAGAGACCAAGGCTATGATAAAAAATGATGTGATTCTATTTGGTGGACAACCTATCAAGTTTGGAACTCAAAGGAATGAGAAATATTGAAATACTAAGACCATGGTTGAGATGATCAAATTAGAATCCTAAAGAACAAGAACAGATTACAACACAATAAGGTGCGACCAAAATTTAAGACGTCGGTACGTTGTGTAAACAATGGAATATGTTCTAAAAAAGTGCATAACTATACTATTGCTTTAGGTTGTTTTTGGGTATCAAAACGAGCTTCCATTTGATATATTATAAATGTCATTTCTACGCAAGAATTAAAGGTCATAGGAGTTAAAAGTTGCAACCCCAAGTAATACCTTCGTTTTGTTTTGAAACTGTGAACTGTAGTAGCTCTCTTGTTTTTTTCAGGGACAAAGAAATGATGAACACAAAAAACATAGAAAAGTAAAAGATACCGAGAATATAATGAAAACTAGGAAATGAAATCCAAAGTGGAAAACAATGACAACAAAATTTAAAGAAAACACAAGACTTTAAAGTAAAAATTTCTATCTTTTTTTGGAATTTGTGACATAAGAAAGTAGAAAACAATCAAAGGACAAACTTTTTTGAATATAAAATTCAAAAAATAGATATATGAAGATATATACACTACTTTCAGAAACCAAGGCTATGATAAAAAATGATGTGATTCTATTTAGTGGACAACCTCTCAAGTTTGGAACTCAAAGGAATGAGAAATATTGAAATACTAAGACCATGGTTGAGATGATCAAATTAGAATCCTAAAGAACAAGAACAGATTACAACACAATAAGGTGCGACCAAAATTTAAGACGTCGGTACGTTGTGTAAACAATGGAATATGTTCTAAAAAAAGTGCATAACTATACTATTGCTTTAGGTTGTTTTTGGGCATCAAAACGAGCTTCCATTTGATATATTATAAATGTCATTTCTATGCAAGAATTAAAGGTCATAGGAGTTAAAAGTTGCAACCCCAAGTAATACCTTCGTTTTGTTTTGAAACTGTGAACTGTAGTAGCTCTCTTGTTTTTTTCCGGGACAAAGAAATGATGAACACAAAAAACATAGAAAAGTAAAAGATACCGAGAATATAATGAAAACTAGGAAATGAAATCCAAAGTGGAAAACAATGACAACAAAATTTTAAGAAAACACAAGACTTTAAAGTAAAAATTTCTATCTTTTTTTGGAATTTGTGACATAAGAAAGTAGAAAACAATCAAAGGACAAACTTTTTTGAATATAAAATTAAAAAAATAGATATATGAAGATATATACACTACTTTCGGAACCAAGGCTATGATAAAAAATGATGTGATTCTATTTGGTGGACAACCTCTCAAGTTTGGAACTCAAAGGAATGAGAAATATTGAAATACTAAGACCATGGTTGAGATGATCAAATTAGAATCCTAAAGAACAAGAACAGATTACAACACAATAAGGTGCGACCAAAATTTAAGACGTCGGTACGTTGTGTAAACAATGGAATATGTTCTAAAAAAGTGCATAATTATACAATTTCTCTAGGTTGTTTTTGGGTATCAAAATGAGGTTCCCTTTGATATATTAAAAAAGTCATTTCTACGCAAAAATTAAAGGTTATAAGAGTATAAAATTGCAACCCCAATTAGTACCTTCGTTTTGTTTTCAAATTTGAACTGTCACAGCTCTCTTGTTTTTTCAGGAACAAGGAAATGATGAAAAGAAAAAAAAAAAAAAATAAAAGATACCGAGAATATAATGAAAACTAGGAAATGAAATCCAAAGTGGAAAACAATGACAACAAAATTTAAAGAAAACACAAGACTTTAAAGTCAAAATTTCTATCTTTTTTTGGAATTTGTGACATAAGAAAGTAGAAAACAATCAAAGGACAAACTTTTTTGAATATAAAATTCAAAAAATAGATATATGAAGATAGATACACTACTTTCAGAAACCAAGGCTATGATAAAAAATGATGTGATTCTATTTGGTTTACAACCTCTCAAGTTTGGAACTCAAAGGAATGAGAAATATTGAAATACTAAGACCATGGTTGAGATGATCAAATTAGAATCCTAAAGAACAAGAACAGATTACAACACAATAAGGTGCGACCAAAATTTAAGACGTCGGTACGTTGTGTAAACAATGGAATATGTTCTAAAAAAGTGCATAACTATACTATTGCTTTAGGTTGTTTTTGGGCATCAAAACGAGCTTCCATTTGATATATTAAAAATGTCATTTCTATGCAAGAATTAAAGGTCATAGGAGTTAAAAGTTGCAACCCCAAGTAATACCTTCGTTTTGTTTTGAAACAGTGAACTGTAGTAGCTCTCTTGTTTTCTTCAGGGACAAATAAATGATGAACACAAAAAACATAGAAAAGTAAAAGATACCGAGAATATAATGAGAACTAGGAAATGAAATCCAAAGTGGAAAACAATGACAACAAAATTTTAAGAAAACACAAGACTTTAATGTCAAAATTTCTATCTTTTTTTGGAATTTGTGACATAAGAAAGTAGAAAACAATCAAAGGACAAACTTTTTTGAATATAAAATTTAAAAAATAGATATATGAAGATAGATACACTACTTTCAGAAACCAAGGCTATGATAAAAAATGATGTGATTCTATTTGGTTTACAACCTCTCAAGTTTGGAACTCAAAGGAATGAGAAATATTGAAATACTAAGACCATGGTTGAGATGATCAAATTAGAATCCTAAAGAACAAGAACAGATTACAACACAATAAGGTGCGACCAAAATTTAAGACGTCGGTACGTTGTGTAAACAATGGAATATGTTCTAAAAAAGTGCATAACTATACTATTGCTTTAGGTTGTTTTTGGGCATCAAAACGAGCTTCCATTTGATATATTAAAAATGTCATTTCTATGCAAGAATTAAAGGTCATAGGAGTTAAAAGTTGCAACCCCAAGTAATACCTTCGTTTTGTTTTGAAATTGTGAACTATAGTAGCTCTCTTGTTTTTTTCAAGGACAAAGAAATGATGAACACAAAAAAACATAGAAAAGTAAAAGATATTGAGAATATAATGAAAACTAGGAAATGAAATCCAAAGTGGAAAACAATGACAACAAAATTTAAAGAAAACACAAGACTTTAATGTCAAAATTTCTATCTTTTTTTGGAATTTGTGACATAAGAAAGTAGAAAACAATCAGAGGACAAATTCTTACGAATATAAAATTCCAAAAAATAGATATATGAAGATATATACACTACTTTCAGAAACCAAGGCTATGATAAAAAATGATGTGATTCTATTTAGTGGACAACCTCTCAAGTTTGGAACTCAAAGGAATGAGAAATATTGAAATACTAAGACCATGGTTGAGATGATCAAATTAGAATCCTAAAGAACAAGAACAGATTACAACACAATAAGGTGCGACCAAAATTTAAGACGTCGGTACGTTGTGTAAACAATGGAATATGTTCTAAAAAAGTGCATAACTATACTATTGCTTTAGGTTGTTTTTGGGCATCAAAACGAGCTTCCATTTGATATATTATAAATGTCATTTCTATGCAAGAATTAAAGGTCATAGGAGTTAAAAGTTGCAACCCCAAGTAATACCTTCGTTTTGTTTTGAAACTGTGAACTGTAGTAGCTCTCTTGTTTTTTTCCGGGACAAAGAAATGATGAACACAAAAAACATAGAAAAGTAAAAGATACCGAGAATATAATGAGAACTAGGAAATGAAATCCAAAGTGGAAAACAATGACAACAAAATTTTAAGAAAACATAAGACTTTAATGTCAAAATTTCTATCTTTTTTTGGAATTTGTGATATAAGAAAGTAGAAAACAATCAAAGGACAAACTTTTTTGAATATAAAATTTAAAAAATAGATATATGAAGATAGATACACTACTTTCAGAAACCAAGGCTATGATAAAAAATGATGTGATTCTATTTGGTTTACAACCTCTCAAGTTTGGAACTCAAAGGAATGAGAAATATTGAAATACTAAGACCATGGTTGAGATGATCAAATTAGAATCCTAAAGAACAAGAACAGATTACAACACAATAAGGTGCGACCAAAATTTAAGACGTCGGTACGTTGTGTAAACAATGGAATATGTTCTAAAAAAGTGCATAACTATACTATTGCTTTAGGTTGTTTTTGGGCATCAAAACGAGCTTCCATTTGATATATTAAAAATGTCATTTCTATGCAAGAATTAAAGGTCATAGGAGTTAAAAGTTGCAACCCCAAGTAATACCTTCGTTTTGTTTTGAAACTGTGAACTGCAGTAGTTCTCTTATTTTTTTCCAGGACAAAGAAATGATGAGCACAAAAAACATAGAAAAGTAAAAGATACCGAGAATATAATGAGAACTAGGAAATGAAATCCAAAGTGGAAAACAATGACAACAAAATTAAAAGAAAACACAAGACTTTCATGACAAAATTTCTATCTTTTTTTGGAATTTGTGACATAAGAAAGTAGAAAACAATGAGAGGACAAATTCTTATGAATATAAAATTCCAAAAAATAGATATATGAAGATATATACACTACTTTCAGAAACCAAGGCTATGATAAAAAATGATGTGATTCTATTTAGTGGACAACCTCTCAAGTTTGGAACTCAAAGGAATGAGAAATATTGAAATACTAAGACCATGGTTGAGATGATCAAATTAGAATCCTAAAGAACAAGAACAGATTACAACACAATAAGGTGCGACCAAAATTTAAGACGTCGGTACGTTGTGTAAACAATGGAATATGTTCTAAAAAAAGTGCATAACTATACTATTGCTTTAGGTTGTTTTTGGGCATCAAAACGAGCTTCCATTTGATATATTATAAATGTCATTTCTATGCAAGAATTAAAGGTCATAGGAGTTAAAAGTTGCAACCCCAAGTAATACCTTCGTTTTCTTTTGAAACTATGAACTGTAGTAGCTCTCTTGTTTTCTTCAAGGACAAAGAAATGATGAACACAAAAAACATAGAAAAGTAAAAGATACCGAGAATATAATGAAAAATAGGAAATGAAATCCAAAGTGGAAAACAATGACAACAAAATTTAAAGAAAACACCAGACTTTCATGACAAAATTTCTATCTTTTTTTGGAATTTGTGACATAAGAAAGTAGAAAACAATCAAAGGACAAACGTTTTTGAATATAAAATTTAAAAAATAGATATATGAAGATAGATACACTACTTTCAGAAACCAATACTTTGATAAAAAATGATGTGATTCTATTTGGTTTACAACCTCTCAAGTTTGGAACTCAAAGGAATGAGAAATATTGAAATACTAAGACCATGGTTGAGATGATCAAATTAGAATCCTAAAGAACAAGAACAGATTACAACACAATAAGGTGCGACCAAAATTTAAGACGTCGGTACGTTGTGTAAACAATGGAATATGTTCTAAAAAAAGTGCATAACTATACTATTGCTTTAGGTTGTTTTTTTTGCATCAAAACGAGCTTCCATTTGATATATTACAAATGTCATTTCTATGCACCAATTAAAGGTCATAGGAGTTAAAAGTTGCAACCCCAAGTAATACCTTCGTTTTGTTTTGAACCTGTGAACTGTAGTAGCTCTCTTGGTTTTTTTCAAGGACAAAGAAAAGTAAAAGATACCGAGAATATAATGAAATCTAGGAAATGAAATCCAAAGTGGAAAACAATGACAACAAAATTTAAAGAAAACACAAGACTTTAAAGTAAAAATTTCTATCTTTTTTTGGAATTTGTGACATAAGAAAGTAGAACACAATCAGAGGACAAATTCTTACGAATATAAAATTCCAAAAAATAGATATATGAAGATATATACACTACTTTCAGAAACCAAGGCTATGATAAAAAATGATGTGATTCTATTTAGTGGACAACCTCTCAAGTTTGGAACTCAAAGGAATGAGAAATATTGAAATACTAAGACCATGGTTGAGATGATCAAATTAGAATCCTAAAGAACAAGAACAGATTACAACACAATAAGGTGCGACCAAAATTTAAGACGTCGGTACGCTGTGTAAACAATATAATATGTTCTAAAAAAGTGCATAACTATACTATTGCTTTAGGTTGTTTTTGGGCATCAAAACGAGCTTCCATTTGATATATTATAAATGTCATTTCTATGCAAGAATTAAAGGTCATAGGAGTTAAAAGTTGCAACCCCAAGTAATACCTTCGTTTTGTTTTGAAACTATGAACTGCAGTAGTTCTCTTGTTTTTTTCCGGGACAAAGAAATGATGAATACAAAAAACATAGAAAAGTAAAAGATACCGAGAATATAATGAAAAGTAGGAAATGAAATCCAAAGTGGAAAACAATGACAACAAAATTTAAAGAAAACACAAGACTTTAAAGTAAAAATTTCTATCTTTTTTTGGAATTTGTGACATAAGAAAGTAGAAAACAATCAGAGGACAAATTCTTACGAATATAAAATTCCAAAAAATAGATATATGAAGATATATACACTACTTTCAGAAACCAAGGCTATGATAAAAAATGATGTGATTCTATTTAGTGGACAACCTCTCAAGTTTGGAACTCAAAGGAATGAGAAATATTGAAATACTAAGACCATGGTTGAGATGATCAAATTAGAATCCTAAAGAACAAGAACAGATTACAACACAATAAGGTGCGACCAAAATTTAAGACGTCGGTACGTTGTGTAAACAATATAATATGTTCTAAAAAAAGTGCATAACTATACTATTGCTTTAGGTTGTTTTTGGGCATCAAAACGAGCTTCCATTTGATATATTATAAATGTCATTTCTATGCAAGAATTAAAGGTCATAGGAGTTAAAAGTTGCAACCCCAAGTAATACCTTCGTTTTGTTTCTGAAACTGTGAACTGTAGTAGCTCTCTTGTTTTTTTCTGGGACAAAGTAATGATGAGCACAAAAAACATAGAAAAGTAAAAGATACCGAGAATATAATGAAAACTAGGAAATGAAATCCAAAGTGGAAAACAATGACAACAAAATTTAAAGAAAACACAAGACTTTAAAGTAAAAATTTCTATCTTTTTTTGGAATTTGTGACATAAGAAAGTAGAAAACAATCAGAGGACAAATATTTATGAATATAAAATTCAAAAAATAGATATATGAAGATATATACACTACTTTCAGAAACCAAGGCTATGATAAAAAATGATGTGATTCTATTTAGTGGACAACCTCTCAAGTTTGGAACTCAAAGGAATGAGAAATATTGAAATACTAAGACCATGGTTGAGATGATCAAATTAGAATCCTAAAGAACAAGAACAGATTACAACACAATAAGGTGCGACCAAAATTTAAGACGTCGGTACGTTGTGTAAACAATGGAATATGTTCTAAAAATAGTGCATATCTATACTATTGCTTAAGGTTGTTTTTCGGCATCAAAACGAGCTTCCATTTGATATATTATAAATGTCATTTCTACGCAAGAATTAATGGTCATAGGAGTTAAAAGTTGCAACCCCAAGTAATACCTTCGTTTTGTTTTGAAACTGTGAACTGCAGTAGTTCTCTTGTTTTTTTCCGGGACAAAGAAATGATTACCATCAAAAACATAGAAAAGTAAAAGAAACCGAGAATATAATGAAAACTAGGAAATGAAATCCAAAGTAGAAAACAATGACAACAAAATTTAAAGAAAACACAAGACTTTAAAGTAAAAATTTCTATCTTTTTTTGGAATTTGTGACATAAGAAAGTAGAAAACAATCAGAGGACAAATTCTTACGAATATAAAATTCCAAAAAATAGATATATGAAGATATATACACTACTTTCAGAAACCAAGGCTATGATAAAAAATGATGTGATTCTATTTAGTGGACAACCTCTCAAGTTTGGAACTCAAAGGAATGAGAAATATTGAAATACTAAGACCATGGTTGAGATGATCAAATTAGAATCCTAAAGAACAAGAACAGATTACAACACAATAAGGTGCGACCAAAATTTAAGACGTCGGTACGTTGTGTAAACAATGGAATATGTTCTAAAAAAGTGCATAACTATACTATTGCTTTAGGTTGTTTTTGGGCATCAAAACGAGCTTCCATTTGATATATTATAAATGTCATTCCTACGCAAGAATTAATGGTCATAGGAGTTAAAAGTTGCAACCCCAAGTAATACCTTCGTTTTGTTTTGAAATTGTGAACTATAGTAGCTCTCTTGTTTTCTTCAGGGACAAATTAATGATGAACACAAAAAACATAGAAAAGTAAAAGATACTGAGAATATAATGGAAACTAGGAAATGAAATCCAAAGTGGAAAACAATGACAACAAAATTTAAAGAAAACACAAGACTTTAAAGTAAAAATTTCTATCTTTTTTTGGAATTTGTGACATAAGAAAGTAGAACACAATCAGAGGACAAATTCTTACGAATATAAAATTCCAAAAAATAGATATATGAAGATATATACACTACTTTCAGAAACCAAGGCTATGATAAAAAATGATGTGATTCTATTTAGTGGACAACCTCTCAAGTTTGGAACTCAAAGGAATGAGAAATATTGAAATACTAAGACCATGGTTGAGATGATCAAATTAGAATCCTAAAGAACAAGAACAGATTACAACACAATAAGGTGCGACCAAAATTTAAGACGTCGGTACGTTGTGTAAACAATGGAATATGTTCTAAAAAAGTGCATAACTATACTATTGCTTTAGGTTGTTTTTGGGCATCAAAACGAGCTTCCATTTGATATATTATAAATGTCATTTCTACGCAAGAATTAATGGTCATAGGAGTTAAAAGTTGCAACCCCAAGTAATACCTTCGTTTTGTTTTGAAACTGTGAACTGTAGTAGCTCTCTTGTTTTCTTCACGGACAAAGAAATGATGAACACAAAAAACATAGAAAAGTAAAAGATACCGAGAATATAATGAAAACTAGGAAATGAAATCCAAAGTGGAAAACAATGACAACAAAATTTAAAGAAAACACAAGACTTTAAAGTAAAAATTTCTATCTTTTTTTGGAATTTGTGACATAAGAAAGTAGAAAACAATCAGAGGACAAACTTTTTGAATATAAAATTCAAAAAATAGATATATGAAGATAGATACACTACTTTTAGAAACCAAGGCTATGATAAAAAATGATGTGATTCTATTTGGTTTACAACCTCTCAAGTTTGGAACTCAAAGGAATGAGAAATATTGAAATACTAAGACCATGGTTGAGATGATCAAATTAGAATCCTAAAGAACAAGAACAGATTACAACACAATAAGGTGCGACCAAAATTTAAGACGTCGGTACGTTGTGTAAACAATGGAATATGTTCTAAAAAAGTGCATAACTATACTATTGCTTTAGGTTGTTTTTGGGCATCAAAACGAGCTTCCATTTGATATATTAAAAATGTCATTTCTATGCAAGAATTAAAGGTCATAGGAGTTAAAAGTTGCAACCCCAAGTAATACCTTCGTTTTGTTTCTGAAACTGTGAACTGTAGTAGCTCTCTTGTTTTTTTCTGGGACAAAGTAATGATGAGCACAAAAAACATAGAAAAGTAAAAGATACCGAGAATATAATGAGAACTAGGAAATGAAATCCAAAGTGGAAAACAATGACAACAAAATTTAAAGAAAACACAAGACTTTAAAGTAAAAATTTCTATCTTTTTTTGGAATTTGTGACATAAGAAAGTAGAACACAATCAGAGGACAAATTCTTACGAATATAAAATTCCAAAAAATAGATATATGAAGATATATACACTACTTTCAGAAACCAAGGCTATGATAAAAAATGATGTGATTCTATTTAGTGGACAACCTCTCAAGTTTGGAACTCAAAGGAATGAGAAATATTGAAATACTAAGACCATGGTTGAGATGATCAAATTAGAATCCTAAAGAACAAGAACAGATTACAACACAATAAGGTGCGACCAAAATTTAAGACGTCGGTACGTTGTGTAAACAATGGAATATGTTCTAAAAAAAGTGCATAACTATACTATTGCTTTAGGTTGTTTTTGGGTATCAAAACGAGCTTCCATTTGATATATTATAAATGTCATTTCTACGCAAGAATTAATGGTCATAGGAGTTAAAAGTTGCAACCCCAAGTAATACCTTCGTTTTGTTTTGAAACTGTGAACTGTAGTAGTTCTCTTGTTTTTTTCCGTTACAAAGAAATGATGAACACAAAAAACATAGAAAAGTAAAAGATACCGAGAATATAATGAAAACTAGGAAATGAAATCCAAAGTAGAAAACAATGACAACAAAATTTAAAGAAAACACAAGACTTTAAAGTAAAAATTTCTACCTTTTTTGGAATTTGTGACATAAGAAAGTAGAAAACAATCAGAGGACAAATTCTTACGAATATAAAATTCCAAAAAATAGATATATGAAGATATATACACTACTTTCAGAAACCAAGGCTATGATAAAAAATGATGTGATTCTATTTAGTGGACAACCTCTCAAGTTTGGAACTCAAAGGAATGAGAAATATTGAAATACTAAGACCATGGTTGAGATGATCAAATTAGAATCCTAAAGAACAAGAACAGATTACAACACAATAAGGTGCGACCAAAATTTAAGACGTCGGTACGTTGTGTAAACAATGGAATATGTTCTAAAAAAGTGCATAACTATACTATTGCTTTAGGTTGTTTTTGGGCATCAAAACGAGCTTCCATTTGATATATTATAAATGTCATTTCTATGCAAGAATTAAAGGTCATAGGAGTTAAAAGTTGCAACCCCAAGTAATACCTTTGTTTTGTTTTGAAACTGTGAACTGTAGTAGCGCTCTTTTTTTTTCAAGGACAAAGAAATGATGAACACAAAAAACATAGAAAAGTAAAAGATACCGAGAATATAATGAAAACTAGGAAATGAAATCCAAAGTGGAAAACAATGACAACAAAATTTAAAGAAAACACAAGACTTTAAAGTAAAAATTTCTATCTTTTTTTGGAATTTGTGACATAAGAAAGTAGAAAACAATCAAAGGACAAACTTTTTTGAATATAAAATTCAAAAAATAGATATATGAAGATAGATACACTACTTTCAGAAACCAAGGCTATGATAAAAAATGATGTGATTCTATTTGGTTTACAACCTCTCAAGTTTGGAACTCAAAGGAATGAGAAATATTGAAATACTAAGACCATGGTTGAGATGATCAAATTAGAATCCTAAAGAACAAGAACAGATTACAACACAATAAGGTGCGACCAAAATTTAAGACGTCGGTACGTTGTGTAAACAATGGAATATGTTCTAAAAAAAGTGCATAACTATACTATTGCTTTAGGTTGTTTTTGGGTATCAAAACGAGCTTCCATTTGATATATTATAAATGTCATTTCTATGCAAGAATTAATGGTCATAGGAGTTAAAAGTTGCAACCCCAAGTAATACCTTCGTTTTGTTTTGAAACTGTGAACTGTAGTAGCTCTCTTGTTTTTTTCATGGACAAAGAAATGATGAACACAAAAAACAAAGAAAAGTAAAAGATACCGAGAATATAATGAAAACTAGGAAATGAAATCCAAAGTGGAAAACAATGACAACAAAATTTAAAGAAAACACAAGACTTTAAAGTAAAAATTTCTATCTTTTTTTGGAATTTGTGACATAAGAAAGTAGAAAACAATCAGAGGACAAATTCTTACGAATATAAAATTCCAAAAAATAGATATATGAAGATATATACACTACTTTCAGAAACCAAGGCTATGATAAAAAATGATGTGATTCTATTTAGTGGACAACCTCTCAAGTTTGGAACTCAAAGGAATGAGAAATATTGAAATACTAAGACCATGGTTGAGATGATCAAATTAGAATCCTAAAGAACAAGAACAGATTACAACACAATAAGGTGCGACCAAAATTTAAGACGTCGGTACGTTGTGTAAACAATGGAATATGTTCTAAAAAAGTGCATAACTATACTATTGCTTTAGGTTGTTTTTGGGCATCAAAACGAGCTTCCATTTGATATATTATAAATGTCATTTCTATGCAAGAATTAAAGGTCATAGGAGTTAAAAGTTGCAACCCCAAGTAATACCTTCGTTTTGTTTTGAAACTGTGAACTGTAGTAGCTCTCTTGTTTTTTTCCAGGACAAAGAAATGATGAACACAAAAAACATAGAAAAGTAAAAGATACCGAGAATATAATGAAAACTAGGAAATGAAATCCAAAGTGGAAAACAATGACAACAAAATTTAAAGAAAACACAAGACTTTAAAGTAAAAATTTCTATCTTTTTTTGGAATTTGTGACATAAGAAAGTAGAAAACAATGAGAGGACAATTTCTTATGAATATAAAATTCCAAAAAATAGATATATGAAGATATATACACTAATTTCAGAAACCAAGGCTATGATAAAAAATAATGTGATTCTATTTGGTTTACAACCTCTCAAGTTTGGAACTCAAAGGAATGAGAAATATTGAAATAATAAGACCATCCTTAAGATGATCAAATTAGAATCCTAAAGAACGAGAACAGATTACAACACAATAAGGTGTGACCAAAATTTAAGACGTCGGTACGTTGTGTAAACAATGGAATATGTTCTAAAAAAAGTGCATATCTATACTATTGCTTTAGGTTGTTTTTGGGTATCAAAACGAGCTTCCATTTGATATATTATAAATGTCATTTCTACGCAAGAATTAATGGTCATAGGAGTTAAAAGTTGCAACCCCAAGTAATACCTTCATTTTGTTTTGAAACTGTGAACTGTAGTAGCTCTCTTGTTTTTTTCATGGACAAAGAAATGATGAACACAAAAAACAAAGAAAAGTAAAAGATACCGAGAATATAATGAAAACTAGGAAATGAAATCCAAAGTGGAAAACAATGACAACAAAATTTAAAGAAAACACAAGACTTTAAAGTAAAAATTTCTATCTTTTTTTGGAATTTGTGACATAAGAAAGTAGAAAACAATCAGAGGACAAATTCTTACGAATATAAAATTCCAAAAAATAGATATATGAAGATATATACACTACTTTCAGAAACCAAGGCTATGATAAAAAATGATGTGATTCTATTTAGTGGACAACCTCTCAAGTTTGGAACTCAAAGGAATGAGAAATATTGAAATACTAAGACCATGGTTGAGATGATCAAATTAGAATCCTAAAGAACAAGAACAGATTACAACACAATAAGGTGCGACCAAAATTTAAGACGTCGGTACGTTGTGTAAACAATGGAATATGTTCTAAAAAAGTGCATAACTATACTATTGCTTTAGGTTGTTTTTGGGCATCAAAACGAGCTTCCATTTGATATATTAAAAATGTCATTTCTATGCAAGAATTAAAGGTCATAGGAGTTAAAAGTTGCAACCCCAAGTAATACCTTCGTTTTGTTTTGAAACTGTGAACTGTAGTAGCTCTCTTGTTTTTTTCAGGGACAAAGAAATGATGAACACAAAAAACATAGAAAAGTAAAAGATACCGAGAATATAATGAAAAGTAGGAAATGAAATCCAAAGTGGAAAACAATGACAACAAAATTTTAAGAAAACACAAGACTTTAAAGTAACAATTTCTATCTTTTTTTGGAATTTGTGACATAAGAAAGTAGAAAACAATCAGAGGACAAATTATTACGAATATAAAATTCCAAAAAATAGATATATGAAGATAGATACACTACTTTCAGAAACCAAGGCTATGATAAAAAATGATGTGATTCTATTTGGTGGACAACCTCTCAAGTTTGGAACTCAAAGGAATGAGAAATATTGAAATACTAAGACCATGGTTGAGATGATCAAATTAGAATCCTAAAGAACAAGAACAGATTACAACACAATAAGGTGCGACCAAAATTTAAGACGTCGGTACGTTGTGTAAACAATGGAATATGTTCTAAAAAAGTGCATAACTATACTATTGCTTTAGGTTGTTTTTGGGCATCAAAACGAGCTTCCATTTGATATATTAAAAATGTCATTTCTATGCAAGAATTAAAGGTCATAGGAGTTAAAAGTTGCAACCCCAAGTAATACCTTCGTTTTGTTTTGAAACTGTGAACTGTAGTAGCTCTCTTGTTTTTTTCCGGGACAAAGAAATGATGAACACAAAAAACATAGAAAAGTAAAAGATACCGAGAATATAATGAGAACTAGGAAATGAAATCCAAAGTGGAAAACAATGACAACAAAATTTTAAGAAAACATAAGACTTTAATGTCAAAATTTCTATCTTTTTTTGGAATTTGTGATATAAGAATGTAGAAAACAATCAAAGGACAAACGCTTTTGAATATAAAATTTAAAAAATAGATATATGAAGATATATACACTACTTTCAGAAACCAAGGCTATGATAAAAAATGATGTGATTCTATTTGGTTTACAACCTCTCAAGTTTGGAACTCAAAGGAATGAGAAATATTGAAATACTAAGACCATGGTTGAGATGATCAAATTAGAATCCTAAAGAACAAGAACAGATTACAACACAATAAGGTGAGACCAAAATTTAAGACGTCGGTACGTAGTGTAAACAATGGAATATGTTCTAAAAAAAGTGCATAACTATACTATTGCTTTAGGTTGTTTTTGGGTATCAAAACGAGCTTCCATTTGATATATTATAAATGTCATTTCTATGCAAGAATTAAAGGTCATAGGAGTTAAAAGTTGCAACCCCAAGTAATACCTTCGTTTTGTTTTGAAACTGTGAACTGTAGTAGCTCTCTTGTTTTTTTCATGGACAAAGAAATGATGAACACAAAAAACAAAGAAAAGTAAAAGATACCGAGAATATAATGAAAACTAGGAAATGAAATCCAAAGTGGAAAACAATGACAACAAAATTTAAAGAAAACACAAGACTTTAAAGTAAAAATTTCTATCTTTTTTTGGAATTTGTGACATAAGAAAGTAGAAAACAATCAGAGGACAAATTCTTACGAATATAAAATTCCAAAAAATAGATATATGAAGATATATACACTACTTTCAGAAACCAAGGCTATGATAAAAAATGATGTGATTCTATTTAGTGGACAACCTCTCAAGTTTGGAACTCAAAGGAATGAGAAATATTGAAATACTAAGACCATGGTTGAGATGATCAAATTAGAATCCTAAAGAACAAGAACAGATTACAACACAATAAGGTGCGACCAAAATTTAAGACGTCTATACGTTGTGTAAACAATGGAATATGTTCTAAAAAAAGTGGATAACTATACTATTGCTTTAGTTTGTTTTTGGGCATCAAAACGAGCTTCCATTTGATATATTATAAATGTCATTTCTATGCAAGCATTAAAGGTCATGGGAGTTAAAAGTTGCAACCCCAAGTAATACCTTCGTTTTGTTTGTGAAACTGTGAACTGTAGTAGCTCTCTTGTTTTTTTCTGGGACAAAGTAATGATGAGCAAAAAAAAACATAGAAAAGTAAAAGATACCGAGAATATAATGAAATCTAGGAAATGAAATCCAAAGTGGAAAACAATGACAACAAAATTTAAAGAAAACACAAGACTTTAAAGTAAAAATTTCTATCTTTTTTTGGAATTTGTGACATAAGAAAGTAGAACACAATCAGGGGATAAATTCTTACGAATATAAAATTCCAAAAAATAGATATATGAAGATATATACACTACTTTCAGAAACCAAGGCTATGATAAAAAATGATGTGATTCTATTTAGTGGACAACCTCTCAAGTTTGGAACTCAAAGGAATGAGAAATATTGAAATACTAAGACCATGGTTGAGATGATCAAATTAGAATCCTAAAGAACAAGAACAGATTACAACACAATAAGGTGCGACCAAAATTTAAGACGTCGGTACGTTGTGTAAACAATGGAATATGTTCTAAAAAAAGTGCATAACTATACTATTGCTTTAGGTTGTTTTTGGGCATCAAAACGAGCTTCCATTTGATATATTAAAAATGTCATTTCTATGCAAGAATTAAAGGTCATAGGAGTTAAAAGTTGCAACCCCAAGTAATACCTTCGTTTTGTTTCTGAAACTGTGAACTGTAGTAGCTCTCTTGTTTTTTTCTGGGACAAAGTAATGATGAGCACAAAAAACATAGAAAAGTAAAAGATACCGAGAATATAATGAGAACTAGGAAATGAAATCCAAAGTGGAAAACAATGACAACAAAATTTTAAGAAAACATAAGACTTTAATGTCAAAAATCTTTTTTTGGAATTTGTGATATAAGAAAGTAGAAAACAATCAGAGGACAAATTCTTACAAAAATAAAATTCCAAAAAATAGATATATGAAGATATATACACTACTTTCAGAAAACCACGGCTATGATAAAAAATGATGTGATTCTATTTAGTGCACATCCTCCCAAGTTTGGAACTCAAAGGAATGAGAAATATTGAAATACTAAGACCATGGTTGAGATGATCAAATTAGAATCCTAAAGAACAAGAACAGATTACAACACAATAAGGTGCGACCAAAATTTAAGACGTCGGTACGTTGTGTAAACAATGGAATATGTTATAAAAAAAGTGCATAACTATACTATTGCTTTAGGTTGTTTTTGGGCATCAAAACGAGCTTCCATTTGATATATTATAAATGTCATTTCTATGCAAGAATTAAAGGTCATAGGAGTTAAAAGTTGCAACCCCAAGTAATACCTTTGTTTTGTTTTGAAACTGTGAACTATAGTAGCTCTCTTGTTTTTTCAGGGACAAAGAAATGATGAACACAAAAAACATAGAAAAGTAAAAGATACCGAGAATATAATGAAAACTAGGAAATGAAATCCAAAGTGGAAAACAATGACAACAAAATTTAAAGAAAACACAAGACTTTAAAGTAAAAATTTCTACCTTTTTTGGAATTTGTGACATAAGAAAGTAGAAAACAATCAGAGGACAAATTCTTACGAATATAAAATTCCAAAAAATAGATATATGAAGATATATACACTACTTTCAGAAACCAAGGCTATGATAAAAAATGATGTGATTCTATTTAGTGGACAACCTCTCAAGTTTGGAACTCAAAGGAATGAGAAATATTGAAATACTAAGACCATGGTTGAGATGATCAAATTAGAATCCTAAAGAACAAGAACAGATTACAACACAATAAGGTGCGACCAAAATTTAAGACGTCGGTACGCTGTGTAAACAATATAATATGTTCTAAAAAAAGTGCATAACTATACTATTGCTTTAGTTTGTTTTTGGGCATCAAAACGAGCTTCCATTTGATATATTATAAATGTCATTTCTATGCAAGAATTAAAGGTCATAGGAGTTAAAAGTTGCAACCCCAAGTAATACCTTCGTTTTGTTTCTGAAACTGTGAACTGTAGTAGCTCTCTTGTTTTTTTCTAGGACAAAGTAATGATGAGCACAAAAAACATAGAAAAGTAAAAGATACCGAGAATATAATGAAAACTAGGAAATGAAATCCAAAGTGGAAAACAATGACAACAAAATTTAAAGAAAACACAAGACTTTAAAGTAAAAATTTCTATCTTTTTTTGGAATTTGTGACATAAGAAAGTAGAACACAATCAGGGGATAAATTCTTACGAATATAAAATTCCAAAAAATAGATATATGAAGATATATACACTACTTTCAGAAACCAAGGCTATGATAAAAAATGATGTGATTCTATTTAGTGGACAACCTATCAAGTTTGGAACTCAAAGGAATGAGAAATATTGAAATACTAAGACCATGGTTGAGATGATCAAATTAGAATCCTAAAGAACAAGAACAGATTACAACACAATAAGGTGCGACCAAAATTTAAGACGTCGGTACGTTGTGTAAACAATATAATATGTTCTAAAAAAAGTGCATAACTATACTATTGCTTTAGGTTGTTTTTGGGCATCAAAACGAGCTTCCATTTGATATATTATAAATGTCATTTCTATGCAAGAATTAAAGGTCATGGGAGTTAAAAGTTGCAACCCCAAGTAATACCTTCGTTTTGTTTCTAAAACTGTGAACTGTAGTAGCTCTCTTTTTTTTCCTGGGACAAAGTAATGATTAGCACAAAAAAACATAGAAAAGTAAAAGATACCGAGAATATAATGAAATCTAGGAAATGAAATCCAAAGTGGAAAACAATGACAACAAAATTTAAAGAAAACACAAGACTTTAAAGTAAAAATTTCTATCTTTTTTTGGAATTTGTGACATAAGAAAGTAGAACACAATCAGAGGACAAATTCTTACGAATATAAAATTCCAAAAAATAGATATATGAAGATATATACACTACTTTCAGAAACCAAGGCTATGATAAAAAATGATGTGATTCTATTTAGTGGACAACCTCTCAAGTTTGGAACTCAAAGGAATGAGAAATATAGAAATACTAAGACCATGGTTGAGATGATCAAATTAGAATCCTAAAGAACAAGAACAGATTACAACACAATAAGGTGGACCAAAATTTAAGACGTCGGTACGTTGTGTAAACAATATAATATGTTCTAAAAAAAGTGCATAACTATACTATTGCTTTAGTTTGTTTTTGGGCATCAAAACGAGCTTCCATTTGATATATTATAAATGTCATTTCTATGCAAGAATTAAAGGTCATAGGAGTTAAAAGTTGCAACCCCAAGTAATACCTTCGTTTTGTTTCTGAAACTGTGAACTGTAGTAGCTCTCTTGTTTTGTTCTGGGACAAAGTAATGATGAGCACAAAAAAACATAGAAAAGTAAAAGATACCGAGAATATAATGAAATCTAGGAAATGAAATCCAAAGTGGAAAACAATGACAACAAAATTTAAAGAAAACACAAGACTTTAAAGTAAAAATTTCTATCTTTTTTTGGAATTTGTGACATAAGAAAGTAGAACACAATCAGAGGACAAATTCTTACGAATATAAAATTCCAAAAAATAGATATATGAAGATATATACACTACTTTCAGAAACCAAGGCTATGATAAAAAATGATGTGATTCTATTTAGTGGACAACCTCTCAAGTTTGGAACTCAAAGGAATGAGAAATATTGAAATACTAAGACCATGGTTGAGATGATCAAATTAGAATCCTAAAGAACAAGAACAGATTACAACACAATAAGGTGCGACCAAAATTTAAGACGTCGGTACGTTGTGTAAACAATATAATATGTTCTAAAAAAGTGCATAACTATACTATTGCTTTAGTTTGTTTTTGGGCATCAAAACGAGCTTCCATTTGATATATTATAAATGTCATTTCTATGCAAGAATTAAAGGTCATAGGAGTTAAAAGTTGCAACCCCAAGTAATACCTTCGTTTTGTTTCTGAAATTGTGAACTGTAGTAGCTCTCTTGTTTTGTTCTGGGACAAAGTAATGATGAGCACAAAAAAACATAGAAAAGTAAAAGATACCGAGAATATAATGAAATCTAGGAAATGAAATCCAAAGTGGAAAACAATGACAACAAAATTTAAAGAAAACACAAGACTTTAATTTCAAAATTTATATCTTTTTTTGGAATTTGTGACATAAGAAAGTAGAAAACAATAAAAGGACAAATTGTTTTTGAATATAAAATTCAAAAAATAGATATATGAAGATAGATACACTACTTTCATTTTTTGTATGTATCAGAAACAAAACAAGAACAAAAATAAAGTATAGGAATCTAAAAATTAGCACCTAATGCTCTGATACCAAATGAAATGAACCAATGGGTTAGGACCTAGCTAGGTAGGCCTTGGAAATATGATAAGAGGGTTACACATGATGGATATATAAATACTTGTTAGGATGTCATATAAATACTTAAGAGGAGCTCACATGCTAGGATTTTACATTTTGAATGAAATTTGATTTTTCACATAATTTGAGAGCTCATTCATGCTCTTTGTTCCTCTTTAAACAAATTATCAAGGGATTGGCACCTTTTGTGGTGTTGTTTATCATCCAAGCATTTGTGGCGAGTAATATCCATACTTGTTAGGATGTCATTTATGCTGGATTTATAAAGGAAATAGCATCTCCTTGTGGTGTCTTTCCCCTCAGATAAATGGTGAGTAATACCAATTGATTCGTGAAGAAACCCATTGCTATATAATCTGAAAATTTGGTAGGTCTTAACCCCTTGGATCATATCATTTGGTATTAGAGCTTTAGGTGCTAACTTTCAAATTCCTATCCTTTATATTTGTTCTTGTTCTTGTGTTCTTGTTTTGTTTCTGACACATATAAAAAAAAGAAAAAAATATCCTTGTGTTGTGTTCTTGCTGAAACTTATTTTCCAAACCCTAAAAATATTGTTCTTCTTTGTTTCCACGTTTTTTCTGCATTTTCCTTGAAAATTCTATTGTGTCCAAAAATATTTCAGTAGTAACCTTGCATATCCTACTATTTCTGAAAGTATTTTCAATTTTCCTTTCATAATCTTCATTTTCCTTGCAAATTCTGCTATTTCTGAAACTATTCTACATTTTTCCTTGCATATTCTACAATATCTGATATTTTCTACAGTTTTTGGTTCTTTTCTGGTATTTCTGTGGTAGTTCCTGTAGAAATTTCATTTTCCCTTTGTTTCGTAATTTATTTGATATTTTACGTATCTTAAAAATTCCTCAAGAGTATATTGAAGGTATTGTATTGATTTACTCTTGAGTTATTAGCATATTTGTCCATAAAAAACAAAAAAAAGAGTGGCCAGAATTTATTCAAAAAAAAACAAAGAAAAAAAAGAGAGGCCAAATTTCATATGCTAATTTATATTGAAGAACAACATCGTGGTTGATGCATTGTCTAAGAGGTACGTATTACTTACTTCATTGCAAACAAAATTAATTGGTTTTGAATTGCTTAAGGACTTGTATTGATGAGAATCATGGATCCAACCAAATCCCAATTGGACTAATCACAAGGTCTAGGAGGGCACCACTTGAGGAGGCTTTAAATTAGCTCATTCAAGAGATCATCATAACCAAAGGACCCAATAAGGGATTGCAAGGATTAGGACAAGCCTAGCGTGGAAATTAGGGTAAAATTGGCAAAAGAAAACTTGGCATATTGTTGTGCCATTTGGACTAATTTTGGACATCTTTCTTTTCAGCCCTTGGATGAAAACAATGGTTAAGATGTAATATTTTATTGGGATTCCTTTGTTCTCAGGTGCTCCAATTTTTCTCCATGTTTTGCTCCACATTTTGCTCTACATTTTGCTCCATATTTTGCTCCGCATTTTGCTCTACATTTTGCTCCATTTTTGTTGTGCCATTTGGACTGATTTTAGGCAGCTTTCTTTTCAGCTCTTGGATGAAATCAAGGGTTAAGATGTAAGATTTTCTTGGAATTTTTGGTACTTAGCTGCTCCATATTTTCTCCATGTTTTGTTGTGCCATTTGGACTGATTTTGGGCAGTTTTCTTTTCAGCCCATGGATGAAAATCAAGGGTTAAGATGTAATATTTTCATAGGATTCCTTTGTAGTCAGCCATCCCATTTTTCTCCATGTTTTGGTCCATGTTTTCTGCCACCTTTTGTGCCTTTTGGCTGTTTTTATTTTCCACCCTTAAAGGCTGTGATGTAGTAGTGTTTAGGGTTTATTTGTATCCAATATAAATACTTAAGAGTAGCTCAGCCACTGAGAATTCACAATTTTGAATGAAATTTGAATTTTTAGATCATTTGAGAGCTTATTCATGCTCTTTGTTCCTCTTTAAGAAACTTATCAAGGGATTGGCAACCTTTGTGGCATTCTTAAGCATCCAATCATTTGTTGTGAGTAATATCCATACTTGTTAGAGTGTCATTTATGCTAGACTTATCAAGGAAATAGCACCTCCTTGTGGCGTCTTTCCACTCAGAAAAATGGTGAGTAATATCCATGGATTTGTGGAGAAACTCTTTGCTATATAATCTGAAATTAGCTAGGTGCTAACCCCTTGGTTCATTACATTTGGTATCAGAGCTTTAGATGCTAATTTTCAGATTCTTATCTCTTATATTTGTTCTTGTTCTTGTGTTCTTGTTTTATTTCTGATATATATAAAAAATATCATTGTGTTGTGTTCTTGATGAAATTTATTTTCCATAACCTAAAAATATTTCTCTTCTTTTTTTTCACGTTTTTTCTGCATTTTCCTTGCAAATTCTATTGCGTCCAAAAAGGTTCAGCAATAACCTTGCATATTCTGCAGTTTCTAAAAGTATTCTGAATTTTCCTTTCATATCTCTATTTTCCTTGCAAATTATGCTATTTCTAAAACCTTTTCTATGGTAGTTATTGTAGAAATTTCATTTTCCCTTGTGTTGTAATTTATGAGTTATTTTGTATAAAACTTCCTCAAACTCATATTGAAGGTGTTGTATTGATTTACTCTTTAGCTATTAGCATATTAGATAATAAAAAAAATTAACAGAAAAGGAGTGGCCGGAATTTATTCAAGCTAGACTTTCCTGGTAAGTATAATGTCAGCACCTCCTTTAATGTTTCTGATCTTTCTCCTTTTGATTATACAGGTGAAGATTCAGGACGAATCCTCTTGAAGAGTGGGGGAATGATGAGAATTATGGATCCAACCAAATCCCAATTGGACCAATCACAAGGTCTAGGAGGGCACAACTTGAGGAGGCTTTTAAATTGGCTCATTCAAGAGGTCATGCATAACCAAAGGACCCAAAATGGGAGTGCAAGGATTGGGACAAGCCTAGCATGGAAATTAGGGCAAAATTGGCAAAATAAAACTAGGCATATTGTTGTGCCATTTGGACTAATTTTGGATAGCTTTCTTTTCAGCCCTTGGATGAAAACAAGGGTTAAGATGTAATATTTTATTGGGATTCCTTTGTTCTCAGCTACTCCAATTTTGCTCCATGTTTTGCTCCACATTTTGCTCCATTTTTGTTGTGCCATTTGGACTGATTTTAGGCAGCTTTCTTTTCAGCTCTTGGATGAAATCAAGGGTTAAGATGTAAGATTTTCTTGGAATTTCTTTGTACTCAGCTGCCCCATATTTTCTCCATGTTTTTCTGTGCCATTTGGACTAATTTTGGGTAGTTTTCTTTTCAGCCCATGGATGAAATCATGGGTTAAGATGTAATATTTTCATAGGATTCCTTTATAGTCAGCTGCCCCATTTTTCTCCTTGTTTTGGTCCATGTTTTCTGCCACATTTTGTGCTTTTTGGCTGTTTTTATTTTCCACCCAATCTTTCTAGATGTTTATTTTCCACTAATGAAATTTGAATTTTCAGATCATTTGAGAGCTCCTTCAGGCTCTTTGTTAACCTTTAAGCAACTTATCAAGGGATTGGAAACCTTTGTGGCGTTGTTAAGCATCCAAGCATTTATGGTGAGTAATATCCATACTTGTTAGGGTGTCATTTATGTTAGACTTATCAAGAAAATAGCACCTCATTGTGGCGTCTTTCCCCTCAAAATAATGGTGAGTAATATCTATGGATTTGTGGAGAAATCCTTTGCTATATAATATGAAATTAGCTAGAAACTAACCCCTTTGTTCATATCATGTATGCTAATGATTTTGATTTTTTCCAATTATGGAATGCATGTGATAAGTTTACGTCTAGTGATTTTTTTAGACATGCAGGATTTCTATTCAATAAAGATAAATTATATGTTCCTATATGTTGTGTTCGTGAGTTTCTTATTAAGGAAAGTCATGGGGGAGGTTTGATGGGTCACTTTGGTGTTCTAAAGACTAGATATTTTACCTGAGTATTTTTATTGGCCTAATATGAAGCTTGATGTGCAATTTATTTGTAAAAAGTGCATACATGTAGGGAATCAAAATCTAAAGTTAAACCACATGGCTTATATACCCCTTTATTTGTACCTATCAACCTTGGATTAATATATACATGGATTTTGTTTTAGGATTACCAAGGTGTCAAAGTGGTAAGAGTAGCATCTTTATTGCTGTTGATAGGTTTAGTAAAATGGCTCATTTTATTGCATGTTCTAAAACCAATGAAGCAACACATATTACTGATTTGTTCTTTAAAGAAGTGGTTCGTTTGCATGGGTTTCCTAAGACAATTGTTAGTGATAGAGATGTAGAGTTCCTAAGTCATATTTGGCGCACTTTATGGAATAAACTAGGAGCTAAACTATTATTTTCCACTATTGCACATCCTCAAATGAATGGTCAAACTGAAGTAGTTAATAGGAAACTCACTACTTTGCTACGAGCTATCATTCAAAAGAATATACCCCACGTTTGGTTGTAAGGAATGGAATGGAATCAGAATTGATTCCTTCCATTTTCTGTGTTTGGTTGGACGGAATGGAGGGCGGAATGGAATCTGATTACTAAAAGAGAAGGAATCACAATTCCTTCTCCCACCTTTGGTAATCATTATTCCATTCCCATATAAATTTTTTTTCCAATTTTACCCTCACCTAAAATATAACCTTAAATTCAAATCCCAAATTCTCAAACCCAAAATTCCAAAACCCTAAACCCTAAACCCAAAAATTCAAAACCCTAAATCCAAATCCTAAAATCCTTAAACCCTAAACCTCAAATCCCTAAACCCTAAACCCTAAAACCCTAAACCTTAAAACATAAATCCCAAAACCCTAAAACTCTAAATCCTAAACCCCAAATCCCCAAATCCCAAATCCTAAACCCTAAACCTTAAAACATAAATCCCAAAACCCAAAACCCTAAAACATAAATCCCAAAACCCTAAACCCTAAACCCCACATTCCAAATCCAAAACCCTAAACCCTAAATCCTTAAAACCTAAACCTTAAACCCTAAAACCCTAAACCCCAAATCTCAAAATCTCTAAACCCTAAACCTTAAAACATAAATCTCAAAACCCAAAACCCTAAAACATAAATCCCAAAACTCAAAACCCCAAATTCCAAATCCTAAAACCATAAACCCTAAACCTTAAACCTTAAAACCCTAAAACCCTAAATCCAAAAATCTAAAACCCTAAACTATGTTTAGAAAAATAATAATTTTAACCCTAAACCTTAACCTACAAATATAACCCCAAATCCTAAATCCCTAAACCCTAAATCACACATCCCAAACCTCAAAACCCTAAACCCTATTTAGAAAAATAATAATTTTAATAATATATTTATTTTTAATTAAGTAATACTTATTTAGAAAAATACTGATTTCAATAATGTATTTTGTTTGACGAAAAAATAGTAATTAAATGACATTATTTGAACTTTACAGCATGTAGGGGTATTAAGGTCATTTACAACTTTTTTCATTCCATTCCAGTGGCAAACCAAACACTATAATCCTAATTCTGAGCTTGATTCCAGTGGTCAAACCAAACAAAATTGTTTCCTTTCCATTCCATTCCATTTCGATTTCGATTCCGATTCCGATTCCATTCCACGAACCAAACGCCACCATAAGGTAGTGGGAGAAGTGTTTGCCACACATTGAGTTTGCATATAATAGGACTGTTCATTCTACTTCATTTTCTCCTTTTGAAGTTGTTTATGGCTTTTATTTTGTAACACCTAATGTTATTTTACCTTTGTATACTAATGAGCATGCTAATCTTAATGGTAAGAAAATGACAGCTTTTGTGAAGGATTTACATGCTAGAGTTTGGGCCAACATTGAAAGGAAGAATGAGCAATATGCTAAGCAAGCCAATAAGGGAAGGTTGTTTTCTAACCTGGAGATTGGGTTTGGGTGCATATGCGTAAGGAGAGGTTTCCCATACAACGGAAATCAAAATTGCAGCCTTGAGGAGATGGACCTTTTCAAGCCTTAGAACGGATCAAGGATAACGCCTACAAGATAGATTTTCCAAGTGACTATGGAAATGTTAGGGCAAATTTCTATGTTATGGATTTATCTTTGTTTGATGTATTGATTCGAGGACAATTTTTTCAAAGAGGAGGGGAATAAATAAAGATCAAGGTACTGATCATGTTGATGTTCTCAAATATTCTCAAGATCCTTTGAAAGGAATTAGCGGTCCAATGACTAGGGCAAAGACTAAGAGGATGAAGGAAACTTTGCAAAGCTTGATCATGGAAGTGCAATACAAAGAGGCCGTGTTAGAAGAATCAAAAACTAAATTCGAAGATTCTAAAGCTTTACCAAGGATGGTCTATTACCTTTCTATGCAAGGCATAGATTTGGAAGATCAAGTTGGGAGCAAAGACGAATTTAGGAAGTAATATTTTTATTTTAACTAATTATGGCTTTTATGTTTAGTAATTTTGATTTTTTTAAATTGTGGGCTATTTATGTTAAGTCTTTTAATCTTTTATTTTTAAGGTGAGATTAGGCCCAATCCATCTAGTTGTTTTTTCTTTTAGGGTTTCTTGCTTATAAACAGGAAGAGTTATGTAATGGAGGCTGAGAACGAATATTCATTAATGAAAAGAAAATTTCAGAAAACTTCTTGCTTTACCTTTTTGTAATCTTGATTGAATGCTTGAATTGGACTTATCAAATAGAGTGATAATTCTTTGTGGTGTCTCAAGAATTGGGTTTTAATGGCTTTGTTTCCTTAGGGTTCTAATCTGATCATATTCAACACATTCTTAACAAATAAATCGTTCAATTCCCTTGAGTTCATAGGTTCCTAGGTTGTTCACCTAAAGGGTCCACATCACCTTGTTATTGGTCCACTTAGGATTTTTTTAGCCCCATGATTCTCATCAGATTAGCGTATAACTTGTTCTCTCTCAACAAACTAAAAACTACACATGAGTGTTCCATATGTTCCTCTAGAGTTTTGCTATATAATAAAATATCATCAAATTAAACTACCATAAATTTCCCTATGAAAGCACGCAAAACATGGTTCATTAGCCTCATGAATGTACTAGGTGCATTTGTTAAACCAAACGGCATTACTAACCGTTCATATAATTCATATTTAGTCTTAAATGCAGTTTTCCATACATCACCTTCTTTTATGCAAATATGATAATATCCATTCTTTAAGTCAATTTTGGAAAACAAATGAGAACCATGCAACTCATGAAGCATATCATCTAACTTGAGGATAGGATGTCTATAATTTACCGTTATCTTGTTAATAGTGCAAAAATCCACAGATGCACAATGTTGCATCTTTCTTTGGGACTAAGATGACAGGAACCAAACATTCGGTGAGACTCTCCCTTACAAATCCCTTTTGCAACAACTCATCCACTTGCCTTTGTATCTCCTTCTTTTCCTCAGGATTAGCTTTATAAGCAGGTCGATTTGGTATTGCAAATCTGGGTGTGAAGTCTATTTAATGCTCAATTCCTCTCAAAGTAGGTAATCCATAGGGAATTTCTTTAGGAAATAGATGCTCAAAGTTCAGCATAAAAAGAAACAACACTAGACAAAGATGAGTTAAGATTGTTATTAGAAAGATAAATATCCTAATCTGGTCTTCATAAGCTTGCAAAAGTTTGAGAGGGGTTAATACCACTATTCGGTTTTTAATTTCACAAGAATAATGATTTTTGTAACCATCATGTGAGACCTTCCTATTAGATTGACATGGTTCCACATCACAAAAAACCTCGTCTTCACATTTTTCCAATTGAAAAAGGAACCCACACTTGTTTGTTAACCTCCATTGCTGCACAATCATTCAACCATGGTAGCTTGTACATTTTGGGATGCTCCTGCCACTTCAAATTTAATTTTTCTACCATTTAAGGTACTAGCAACATTAGTGCAGCTCCTACTATCAATAATTAATGCACATATTTTATCCTTCACATAGCATCTTGTGTGGAAAATATGATCACGGTGCTTCTCATCTTCTTCATCATTAGGCAGTATATTCAGGACTCTCTTTATGACAAGTGAATCTCTATGCACAGGTTCTTCCATTTCAACATTAGAACAATCCTTCAATAGTGGTATCTCTTCCTTACATGAATTGGAACTTTTGATTTCTCCATTTGTTTGTACAACCATGATCTTTTTGTCCCGTTTACAACTTGCTCTCTTCCATTATGAAATCAGCATCTTCCTCCTTGAGATCTCATGTTTTCTATCTTCTTTTATGTAATTTAGAATCGGAAGAGGATTCCAAATCATCCAACCTTGCATTTAGCATCTTAAATTAGTCATTAAAAGTCTTGAAAAGGAATTTTAAGTCGGTCATCTTGTGGTTCTCTTCCTTCCTTACTCATGTTTTCAAACTGTAGAAGAAAATGAGATAACTCAAAGACTCTCTCACGTGTTTGCTCTCAAATCATATTGTTATCACTATTTTGACCTCTCCTTTTGTTTAGTGTTTCGGCCTCTATTTGTTTTTACACTATATCAGCCTTTCTTCTTTTTCACTATTTATGCCTCTCCTTTTTTTTACACTATTTTTGCTCTTTTCTTTTTTTTAACCACTCAAAGCTCACGCTAACATCCTTTGTGTTCTTAACAAAATCAAAGAATCCAATTAATCTGAAGAAGTAACCATTTTATTGGTCAAAATCTCAAAATTTAGAATTCTAAAAGCTTAATAGAAAATTATAACATAAGAAAGAAATTCCAAGGAAGCCTCTAAAGAAAGACTCTAAAGAAAGACTCTTGACTAAATAGGACTCTAAAGAAAGACTCTTGACCAAAGAGGACTCTAAAGAAAGACTCTTCACTAAAAAGGACTCTAAAGAAAGACTCTTGAACAAGGAAGACTCTATAGAAAGATTCTTGAGCAAGGAAGACTCCAAAAAAAGACTCTTGGTCAACTATGATTCCATTTTTTTTTAAATAATCTTGGGCAACAAGAACAAAATAAATAAAAATCAATTTCAACAAGAATACAAAACTCAGCAAAAAAAAGAATTAGATTCTTCAACAATCTACCACTATGTTCTCCTTTTTCTCTCCTTTTTTTCTCTTTTTACTGCTGTTATTGTTGCTTTTAATAGAAAATTCACAAAAAAATTTGCAACCCCTAATGAACAAGAATCGAAAATTTATAAGTGGTCTAAACATCACAATTTAGGGTCAAAAACATTACAGAACGCAGATGGATACTATTTTTGGTTATAAGAATCAAAACGTGTTTCGATTTGATATATTATAATAGTTGTTTCGTTACCAGAGTCAAAAGACTGTTTAAAGTTGCAACTCTAATTATGTTTTGAAATTGTGAACAACAACCCTCTTCTCCTCTCTTTTTTTTTTGTTTTTTTAAGAACAAAGATGATTGAACATAGAAAATAAACAATCAAGAAAAATATAAGAAGAATTAAAAAACAAACTACGAAACAATGAAAACAAAATTGAAAGAAAACATAAGACTTAAGAGGACAAACTTTCTCTTCTCTTTTTTGTGATTTGTGACTCAATAATGTAGAAAAACAATCAAATGACGAATTTTTTTAAAATCTAAAATTTAAAACAAAAATAAACAAAGATAGATAACCTGTTTTCAACAAACCAGGCTCTAATACCAAATGATAAGAACCCTTTAAGCGAACAACCTAGGAACCCACGAATTCAAAGAAATTGAAAAGATTAATTTGTTAAGAACATATTGAAGATGATCAGATTAGAACCCTAAAAAGGAAACAAATTCCATAAAACCCAAATCTTGGGATGCCACAAAGGATGATCACTTCCTTTGATATGTCAAATTCAAGAACACGAGAAGGAAGAAGCTTTCTAAAATTTTCTTTTCATTAATAAATATTCGTTCTTGCCACCATTACATAGCTCTTCTTATTAATAAGCAATAAACACTAAAAGAAAAAGAAAAACCTAGATGGAATGAGCCTATTTAGTTATGGATTGCACCTAATCCAACCTTAAAAATAAAAGACTAAGACTTAAAATAAAAACCCACAATTAATTAAAATAAAATTACTAAACATAAAAGCTCATAATTAGCTAAAACAACCATCCTTGGTAAAGCTTTAGAATCTTTGCATTTAATTTTTGATTCTTCTAACAAGACCTCATTGTATTGCACTTCCATGATCAAGATTTGCAATGCTTTTTTCAACCTCTTAGTCTTTGCCCTAGTCATTGAATCGCCAATTTCTTTCAAAGAATCTTGAGAATATTTGGGAACATCAACTTGATCAGCACCTTGATCTTTATTTATTCCCCTCCTCTAAAAAAATAGTCCTCAAATCACCTACATCAAACAAAGATAGATCCGTGACATTAAAATTTGCGCTAACATTGCCATAGTCACTTGGCAAATCTATTTTGTAAGTGTTATCATTGATCCATTCTATGGCTTGAAAAGGTCTATCTCCTCGAGGCTGCAATTTTGATTTCCGTTGTGTGGGATCCTTACACATGTGCACCCAAACCCAATCTCTAGGTTAGAAAACAACCTTCAAACGCCCCTTATTGGCTTGCTTAGCATATTGCTCATTCTTTCTTTCAAAGTTGGCTCAAACTCTAGCATGTAAATCCTTCACAAAGCTGCCTTTTCTTACCATCAATATTAGCATGCTCATTAGTAAGTAAAGGTAAAATATCAATAGGTGTTACAAGATTAAAGCCATAAATAACTTCAAAAGGAGAAAATTAACTAGAATGAACAGTCCTATTATATGCAAACTCATGTGTGGCAAACACTTCTCCCACTACCTTATATTCTTTTGAATGATAGCTCATAGCAAAGTAGTGAGTGTCCTATTAACTACTTCAGTTTGACTATCCGTTTGAGAATGTACAACAGTGGAAAATAACAGTTTAGTTCCTAGTTTATTCCACAAATTTCACCAAAATTGACTTAGGAACAACTTAACATCTCTATCACGAAAGCGGAAAAAGAAGAGATAGACTCCATTTTATCTTTACCCTAATCGTCGTATAGACGCTTCGACAACTCAACTACTACTGCAGGGAAACCCCCGTCCCCTCTTCTCCAGTCGGTGTTCCCTATTCTTTCACTTTATGATTGGATGAACCTGCTTTCTATGTCCCAACTTTCAATGAATTTTCTTTAGAACCAGCCTTGTATTAGTCTTAGTATTTTCAATTTCAATTTTTAGAAAAAAGTGGTCAAGTACCATTCTTATTTGTCCTCGAAGTGAAACAAACAAGGAGAATATCTCATTCCGGTTTAATCTCTTTCCCATATCTTCTTATTTCTTCAACACATATCATGATGGAATTTTCTACTCAAAAGAATCAAAAGGGCATATGTGTATTTGTAAGGGGGACCATACCTTGTGTAGGCCAAGCAGTGAAGTTCGATAAACTTATGTGCACCGCGGATATAGTTTGATAAAAACGGTTTCATCCTTTTTCAAGGCCGAAATACGTAGTTATATAAATCAAGATTTGGAATGTAGTTGCGAATCCACTCTGGTTTTATCTCCTTTCACTTCCTTCCAAGCCCCCTAAGTAGTACTTGTTTCACCGACAAGGGCCTTGTGCGTAAACCACCTTCCAATTTCTTCTTGATTTCCCCGAGATGGAAGCTACTAATTGGGATTGAGTTGGGTCAATCGATCTATATTATGGGAGACCGAGTAGAAATTCGGTAGAGTATCATGGGAAGGCCCCAAAGGTAAGTCACTTGCTCAACTATTAGAATAAAGGGAGAGGTTTTGAGAGAAGTCTTTCTGTTTGAATTCTTACGGATATCCAATTTGGTCAGAACAAGCAAAACATCTATTTCCAACTCTTCCTCAGATCAAAATCCTCACTAAAAGCATATGGAAGCGCATATTTTTCTGATGGAGATTGAGGTGCTAACCAAGTTGATGTTTACCAATATTCTAAAGATTCTCAAGATCTTACACAAGGGATAGATTTAGAATATTAACTTGGAAGCAATGCTTAATTTAGGAAGCAATATTCTTGTTTTAATTAATTATGAGCCTTTTACATTTTGTCATTTTAATTGTAGTTAATCGTGGGCTTTGCCTCCATTACAAGAATTAAAATGACTAAACATAAAAGACTCATAATTAATTAAAACAAGAATATTGCTTCCTAAATTAATCCTTCCATCCAATTTAATATTCCAAATCCATCCCTTATGTAGGATCTTGAGAATATTTGTATAATCTTAAGAATCTTTAGAATATTGGTAAAAATAAAACTTGGTAAGCATCTTAATCTCCATCAAGTATCAAACCAATTCAACAATACAATTTTTCAACTTGGTTAGGAACTACAAATTTTCCAATAAAAGCATGCAAACACATGGTTCATTAATCTTGTGAAAGTACTTCAAGTATTAGTTAAACCAAATGGCATGACTAACCACTCATATAAACCATATTTTTTCTTAAATGTAGTTTTCCATTCATCACCTTCTTTCAATACAATTTGGTGATATCCACTTTTCAAATCAAATTGTTGATTGCAACTCATCTAACATATCAACTAGGCAAGGAATAGGATGACCATAATTTACCGTGATATTGTTGATTGCTTGGTATTCTAGGTACATCTTTATTGTCCCATCCTTCTTAGGGATCAAAATTACTATAACAACGAGCGAACTCATTCTTTCTCTGACATAACCCTTTTCCATCAACTCACAGGTTTTCAGTTCCTTCATCTTCTCAGGATTACTCCTATAGGCTGGTTGGTTTGGAATGTTAGCACCAGGTACAAAATCAATTTGATGTTCAATCATTCGGATAAGAGGTAATCCATTAGGAATTTCCTCAGAAAAGACATCCATAAATTCCTGCAAGATACAAACAATTGAACTAGGTAAAGCATCATCAAGTTGTTTAGTATTCAAAAATTCCTCATTGTATAGAAGTACAATCATTGGCTAATTAAGGAATATTATTTTTTTAATTTCACTTGCTTTTGCATAGACATTTGTTTTGTCTCTCATCTTTTGTCTCAAATTTTTCAATCTTTCTTTCTTTTTCTTTCTAATTTTCTCTCAATTTCTTTTTATCACTTTCTTTGCAACTAATATTATTTTGTTCACACTTTTTTCTTTACTCTCATTCATTTCTTTAGTCTCACTCTCCTTTTCATTTTCACTCTTTTCTTTTTCCCTAACCATCTTCATTTGATCTTCAAAGACTTGCTTGGGTGAAAGGGGGACAAGTGTGATGTTTCTACCATCCTTCACAAATGAATACTTGTTTCTATATCCTTCATGTGTAACCCTCCGATCATATTGCCAAGGCCTACCTAGCAGGATGTGCTCGGCTTGCATGGGTACCACATCACACATTACCTCATTTTGTATTTTCCAATGGCGAAGCTCACTAATACTTGCTTATCAACCTTCACTTCTCCACTATTATTTAGCCATTTCAACTTGTAAGGCTTAGGTGTTCGAATGAAGGCAACCCTAATTTCTAAATTAAGGTAGTACTAGCCACATTGGTGCAACATCCCCCATCTATGATAATATACACACCATGTTGCTCACATGACACTTTCTATGAAAGATATTATATCTTTGTTGTTCAATGTCTTCCTCCTTGATTTGAAAACTCAAAGACAGCCTTATTACAACTACTTGCCTATAAACCCCCCTAACATTATGTTGAGGTGTTTGTCATTTTAAAGCTGCTAAGGAATTTTCTTATCTTTCCAATATTTCATTCATATTGACCATCAAGTTGTTCATCCTCTCAAAACATTGTTGTAGTGCCCTCATCATGAACATCATATTTGGTCTTCCTTCGAGACTACTTCTGTTGGATATTCTTTTGCAATTCTTAACAACAAGAGGTTAGTGTAATAAAATAGAACTAATATAAATTCCCATAATACCTTATATGTTTAGTTCTCGGATTGATCGCTCAAGCCCTCTTAGTTCCTAATCAAAGCAACAAAATCTAGGAATACCAAATTTTTTGTAGAATTATCAAACACCCAAAAAAGTAGTTCACAATATCCCACTTGTTAAAGCGCAAAGGAAACTAACTCAAAATGTTTATGATCCTAGATTAGAGTAGTAAGAACAAGGAAAATCAATAGATTAACACGATTGGGAAACAACAATTTGATGCGTCACTTGTTTGGTTGCGGCCCACCCCTTGGCTTGCATGGTCCATGATGGGTCATATCCATGTGTCCTACTGGAACTCGAATTCTAGGTTAAGTGTAATGGGTTGAATAAAGGGTAGTTAGAGCCCCCTACTGATAGCTTAAGCTTTTGCTAGGAATAGTTAGCTACAATTCCTAAGTTGGTATTAGAGCCTGGTCCCGGGTTCGAGTTTCGAAAAGTGCAAGTTCGAGGATGAACTTCTCTTACGAGGGAGGGAGGCATCACTTGTTTATCTGTGGCCCACCACTTGGCTTGCGTGGTTCATGGTGGGTCATATCCATGTGTCCTAGTGGAACTCAAATTCTGGGTTAAGTGTAATGGGATGAATAAAGGGTAGTTGGCACCCCCTACTGATAGCTTAACCTTTTGGTAGGAATGGTTAGCTACTATTCCTAAGTTCAAGCCAATTGGTGGGCTGCAGCCAAACAAGTGACGCATCACCTCTAACCAAGGTCATTAGAAAGTCTGTTGGTTTCAAATAAGGGCGAGAATCAGGAGAGAGCCTTTAAAGCATTAAAGGATAGTTTGTGTTATGCACCTGTTTTATCTTTACCTGATTTTACTAAAACTTTTGAAGTTTAGTGTGATGCATCAAGAATAGGTATAGGAGCTGTTTTGATGCAGGAACGGCGACCTATCGCTTATTTCAGTGAGAAACTTCACGGAGCAGCCCTTAATTATCCAACGTATGACAAGGAGCTATATGCCTTGGTTAGGACCCTGGAGACATGGCAACATTATCTTTGGCCAAGAGAATTTGTCATCCATACCGATCATGAATCTCTAAAACATCTGTAGCGCCAAGGTAAATTGAATAAGAGGCATGTTAGATGGATGGAATTCATTGAGACTTTTCCTTATATTGTTCAATATAAGAGAGGTAAAGAGAATGTTGCAGTCGATGCTTTATCACGGAGGTATGCCTTACTCTCAACTTTAAATGCAAGATTGCTAGGATTTGAATATGTTAAGGAAATGTATGCTAATGATGATGACTTCTCTGCTATTTACTATGCATGTGAAAAAACTTCTTTTGAAAGGTTTTATAAATTAGATGGGTATTTATTTAAAGAAAATCAATTGTCGATACCCAAATGTTCCATGCGTGAGTTGTTAATTAAGGAGGCCCGTAGGGGGGGATTAATGGGGCATTTTGGAATTAAGAAGACTTTAGATGTTTTGCGTGAGCTTTTTTATTGGCCAACAATAAGGAAGGATGTAGGGAGAATATGTTTTAGATGCATCACTTGTAAGTAAGCCAAATCCAAAGTTTTACCACAAGGACTATATACTCCCTTGCCCATACCAAGCACACCTTGGGTAGATATTTCCATGGATTTTGTTTTAGGGTTACCTAGGTCTAAGAAGGGTAGAGACTCCATTTTTGTGGATGTAGATAAGTTTTCTAAAATGGAAGACTTTATAGCTTGTCATAAAACCGATGATGCCACTAATGTAGCAAAGTTGTTCTTTAGGGAGGTTGTTAGGCTTCATGGAGTTCCTAGGAGCATTGTGTCTGATAGGGATGTTAAATTCCTTAGTTATTTTTGGAAAACTCTTTGGGCTAAAATGGGCACTAAACTCTTGTTTTCGACTACTTGTCACCCTTAAACAGATGGGCAAACTGAGGTAGTCAATAGGACTCTGTCAATGTTGCTTAGGGCGGTAATAAAAAAGGAATTTAAAAAATTGGAAGGATTGTTTACCTTTCGTTGAATTTACTTATAACCGGAGTGTGCATTCAACTACTGATTATTCTCTATTCGAAATTGTTTATGGTTTCAATCCACTAACTCCTTTGGACTTATTACCTATTCCTATTTCAGAGAAAACTAACATAGATGGTGCTAGGAAGGCTGAAACGGTGAAGAAGCTCCCATGAACGCATTCATGAGAAAATTGAGAAGAGAAATAAGGATTATGCTTACAGAGCCAACAAAGGGAGGTGAAGAGTCATTTGTCAGCCAGGTGATTGGGTGTGGTTGCATATAAGGAAGGAATAGTTTCCCGAAAAAAGACGGTAGAAATTGCAACCGCAGGGAGATGGACCCTTTCAAGTGACTGAGCGAATCAATGACAATGCCTACAAAATTGATCTTCTTGGTGAGTATAATGTTAGTACCTATTTTAATGTTTCTAATCTTTCTCCTTTTGATTATGCAGGTGATGATTCGAGGACGAATCCTCTTGAAGAGAGGGGGAATGATGAGAATCATCGAGCTCTACAAATTCCAAGTGGACCAATCACAAGGTCTAGGAAGGCACAACTCGAAAAGGCTTTAAATGGGCTCATTCAAGTGGTCATGCATAATCAAGGGGACCTAAATTGGTAGTGCAAGGATTGGGACAAGCTGAGGATGGAAATTAGGGCAAAATTGGCAAAATACAACTAGGCACAGTATTGTGCCATTTGGACTTTTTTGGAAAGCTTCATTTTCATCCCTTAGATTGAAACAAGGGTTAAGATGTAATATTTTATAGGGTTTTCTTTTGTTCTCAGCTGCTCCATATTTTGCTCCAATTTTGGAGTGCCATTTGGACTGATTATGGGCAGCCTTCTTTTCATCCCTTGAATGAAATCAAGGGTTAACATGTAATATTTTATAGCATTCCTTTGTGGTCAGTTGCCCCATTTGTTTTCCATGTTTTGGTCAATGTTTTCTACTACCTTTTCTGCTTTTTGGCTGTGTTTATTTTCAACCCTTGGATGAGATCAAGGGCTATGATGTATTAGAGCTTAGGGTTGGTTTGTATCCTATTAAGAGCAGCTCAGCTGCTGTAAAATAAAATTTTGAATGAAGTTTGAATATTCAGATCATTTGAGAGCTCATTCTAGCTCTTTATTCCTCTTCAAGCAACTTATCAAGGGATTGGCAACCTTTGTGGCGTTGTTTAGCATCCAAGCATTTGTGGTGAGTAATATCCATACTTGTTACGGTATCATTTATGCTAGACTTATCAAGGAAATCGTAGCACCTTGTGGTGTCTTTTCTCCTCAGAAAAATGGTGAGTAATATCCATTGATTTTTGGAGAAACCCTTTGCTATATATTCTAAAATTGGCTAGATCCTATCCCCTTGGTTCATATCACAATTTTCCCAAAAGAACTAAGCGCACAAAAGGAGATTTATAATCAAAGGGTAAAATTCTTGGGACAAATAGCTAATAACTCAAGAGTAAATCAATCCAACAACTACAATATGAGTTTGAGGAATTTTTAAGATACATAAAATAGCACATAAATTACCACATAAAGGTGAAATGAAATTCTTTTAGGAACTACTACAAAAAACTATAGAAAATATCAGATATTGCAGAATATGCAAAGAAAAATACAAAGTAGTTTTAAAAATATTAGAATTTGCAAGGAAAATGCAGAATAGTTTCAGAAACAACAAGATATACATTTTTCCTTTTTTTCTATGAATCAGAAACAAAACAAGAACACAAGAACAAGATCAAATATAAAGGATAGGAATATGAAAATTAGCACCTAAAGCTCTGATACCAATTGATATGAACCAAGACGTTAGGACCTAGCTAATTTCATATTATACAGCAAAGGGTTTCTCCACAAATGAATGGATATTACTCACCATTTTTCTGAGGGGAAAGACGCCACAAGGAGGTGTTATTTCCTTGATAAGTCTAGCAAAAATGAAACCCTAACAAGTATAGATATTACTCACCACAAATTCTTGGATGTTAAACAACACCACAAAGGTTGTCAATCCCTTAATAAGTTGCTTAAAGAGGAACAAAGAGCATGAATGAGATTTCAAATGATCTGACAAATTAAATTTCATTCAAAATGTAAAATTCCCTACAGTTGAGCCATTCTTAAGTATTTATAACATACAAATAAACCCTAAGCTCTACTACATCATAGCCCTTGATATAAGGGTTGAAAATAAAAATAGCCAAAAAGCACAAAAGGTAGTAGAAGACATGGACTGAAACGTGGAGAAAAATGGGGAAGTTCACAAATAGTATCTAACCATTTGAACCAAAACCTTAAGATGTCAGTAAGGGGCACCAATATACTCTTATCTAGAACCGTCACACTTAACCCATGTTCAAATCTCACACCAAGTAATATGGATGTTACCCACCATGCGCCACACAAGTTAGACTAAATGACCCTTGGATGTTACCCACCAAAGTTACCTATAACAATGAGCGCATGGATGTTACTCCGCATGGTTGATAACATGTTGATACCAAGTTGTGATACTAATAGGTCAGACTAAATGACCCTTAGATGTTACCTAACAAATGATATGAACGAATGGGTTAGGACCTAGCTAATTTTCAGATTTTATTGCAATGGGTTTCTCCACAAATCAATGGATATTACTCACCATTTATCTTTTGGGAAAGACGCTACAAGTATACATATTACTCTCCATAAATGCTTAGATGCTAAAAAATACCACAAAGCTTGCCAATCCTTTGATAAGTTGCTTAAAGAGGAACAAAGAGCATGAATGAGATCTCAAATAATCTAACAAATCAAATTTCATTCAAAATATGAAATTCGAAGTACCTGAGCTGAACGTAAGTATAACATGCATTTCCTAGCTCTACTACATCATAGCCCTTGATCTCATCCAAGGATTGAAAATAAAAATAGCCAAAAAGTAAAAAAGATAGTAGAAAACTTGGACCGAAACATGGAGAAAAATGGGGAAGCTGTGGAGCATTATCTAACCATTTCAACCAAAAGCTTAAGATGTTAATAAGGCGAGCCAATATTCTTTTATCTAGAAACGTCACACTTAACCAATTTTTAAAGCCCCCAATAAATCACATGTATGTTACCAACCAAGGTAAACTATATGACCCTTGGATGTTACCCACCAAGATTACCCATAATAATGAGCCCATGGATGTTACTCACCATGGTTGCATCATTTCCTCCTTCATAAAGGATGTTCTTCCTGAAAATTGTGCTTTTTCAAGACTCGAACTTGAGACCTGTCTTTGATACCAAAACGTAGTAGCTAACCAGTCCTTCCAAAAGCTTAAGCTGTCAGTAAGGTGCACCAATATACTCTTACCTAGAATCGTCACACTTAATCCACGTTCAAAGCCCACAGCAAGTCACATGGATGTTACCCACTATGTGCCACACAAGTCAGACTATATGACCCTTGGATGTTACCCAGCAAATGATATGAACCAAGGGGTTAGAACCTAGGTAATTTTCAAATTGTATTGCAAAGGGTTTCTCCACAAATCAATGGATATTACTCATCATTTAGCTTTTGGGAAAGACGCCACAAGGAGGTGTTAATTCCTTGATAAGTCTAACATAAATAACACTCTAACAAGTATAGATATTACTCACTACAAATGCTTAGATTCTAAACAACACCACAAAAGTTGCCAATCCCTTGATAAGTTGCTTAAAGAGGAACAAAGAGTATGGATGAGATCTCAAATGATCTGACAAATCAAATTTCATTCAAAATGTGAAATTCAAAGTACCTGAATTGTACTTAATTATTTATAACAGACAAATAAACTCTAAGTTGTACTACATCATAGCACACGATCTTATCCAATGGTTGAAAATAAAAAAAAAACCAAAAAGCACAAAAGGTAGGAGAAGACATGGATTGAAACATGAAGAAAAATGGGGAGTTGACAAACTTTATCTAACCATTGCAGCCAAAAGTTTAAGATGCTAGTAAGGGGTGCCAATATCATCTTATCTAGAACAGTTACACTTAACGCATGTTCATACCCCACACAAGTTAGGCTAAATAACCCTTGGATGTTACCCACCAAAGTTACCCATAACAATGAGCCCATGGATGTTACTCAGTATGGTTGCATCATTCCCTCCTTCGTAAAGGAAGTTCGTCCTCGAACATGTTCTTTTTCGAGACTCAATCTTGATATCAAACTTAAGAATAATAGCTAACCATCCCTACAATAAGAATAATAGCTAACCAAGTTCAAAGCCCACACCAAGTTACATGGATGTTACCTAAATTGTGCCACACAAGTTAGACAAAATGACCCTTGGATGTTACCCAACAAATGATATGAACCAATGGGTTAGGACCTAGCTAATTTTCAGATTATATTACAATGGGTTTCTCCACAAATAATGGATATTACTCACCATTTATCTTTTGGGAAAGACGCCACAAAGAGGTGTTATTTCCTTGATAAGTCTAACATAAATAACACTCTAACAAGTATAGATATTACTCACCACAAATGCTTAGATGCTAAACAACACCACAAAGGTTGTGAATCCCTTGATAAGTTGCTTAAAGAGGAATAAAGAGCATGAATGAAATCTAAAATGATCTAACAAATAAAATTTCATTCAAAATGTGAAATTCTAACACCTGAGCAGCTCCGAAGTATTATAACATAAAAATTAACCCTAACATCTACTACATCATAGCCCTTGAACTCGTCCAATGGTTGAAAATAAAAACAACTAAAAAGCACAAAAGGTAGCAGAAGACACGGATTGAAACATGGAGAAAAATGGGAAGTTGACAAACTGTATCTAACCATTGCAGCCAAAAGCTTAAGATGTCAGTAAGGGGTGCCTATATTCTCTTGTACTTTCCAATGGGTATCCCTATTGGCAATACCCCTACAATTCTAATATAACACAATCATGATGAAACATGGTTGAGACACCACTATTGGGTGTAGCATGCGTAGATTGGGATTTTGGGCTATTTGACCTTCCTTTCTTAGGCTTGATCAATATCTGATGGAGTTTTGACATGGTGCCTTCTCTATCTTCCTAAACATTAGCTCTTACCATCGCCACTACCATTTCCTCGTAGTACTCATTAACGTATTTATATTCTAGAATCAATCTTTGTAGGCGTTGGCGTAACTCTCTATAGTAGTAGCTAGGCACAAACCTCTTTCTTATGATGGCCTTCATGTCCTCCCAATTATCTATGGGCCTTTCATGGTTTCTCCTCCTACTAATGACCAATTGATCCCACCAATTCAATGCATAGTTGATGAGTGCTCAAAAAGCACTAAAATAACCATGATTTTATGCACTTTAATTGATTAAAAATATATATATTTATATGTTTTATCATATATTTATATAAATTTGTCTTTTTCGGAATCACGGGTATTTTTATTGTTTTTCAGGAATTTTGGCCTAAAAACGCAATGTAAAGACTCAAAGAAGAATACTTGAAGCAATACATCACAAATAAATTGATAAATAAGTGGAAAAAGGTCAACAAACATGGAAAAATTGGACAAAATGGGTCGAAAAGGTCAAAAATGTCAAAAGATCGAAAAACGCGCGCCGCGGCCCGGCGCCCGGCCGCGTGCGCCCGGCGCCCGAGGCGCGCGCGCGTTGATGCTCAGCGCGCGCTGCGCGGGCCTTGTTCACGCGCGGCTGAGCGCGGCGCTAGCGCGGCGACGTCAGCGCGGCGCCCGGCCCGGCAGACGCCCAACGCGTTTTTGACCCATTTTTCACGTGCGGCCGCCCCTATGACGTCATGATGACGTCATTGATGACCTCAAAGGGTCCATTACACGTTTTTATTTTTTAATATTTTTTTTAACATTTTTTTAATCATTTTTTCTCTCCATCCTCACCTATAAATACCCCCCTTCCATTCACTTCAAAACACACCTAAAAACCTCACTTCTCTCTTCTTTCTTTCTCTCATTTCTTAGTTTTTGAGTTTTCTTTAGTTTCTTTCTTAGTTTCTAAGCTTTTCTTAGTTTTTCTCTTAGTTTTTAGTTCAATTGTCTTAGGTTTAGAGTTCTTCTCTTTTTGAGAGGAACTTGTAATGTTTTGTAATAATTTAGATTTTTGATTCAATAAATGGAAGTGCAAATTCGACTTGGAGGTTTTCTAGCAACGGAATAGCGTCGAAGTTCTGTAAGGATTTTATTTTCTTCTGATTATTTTTATGCTTTATTCTTACATGTTATATTTAATTTGTCTGTGATTAAATTTAACTCTGCTAGCTGTTTATAATCATGATATAATAATAACGTTGTTATGCTTGCGAAATATTAAATAGGTGAAAATTTCTAAAATAAATTGATTTTATTTTTATTCAAGATTTTATATTAAGGATGTTAGAGAGAAATATATTATTTTTCATTACAAACTTAAATCTGAAGATTAGACTTTAAGGTTTAGTTATCCGGACTAATTTAGAGTAGTGCTCTTTTATTTGTTGGTACAATCGCCCGGTAGTTAGAGTGAAGCTCTATTTCAAAAGTTTTTATAAGAATTATTATGTGGAAATGTATTGACAACATGTTTTCAATAGTGGTTTTAAAACTTGAAAGTTAGTACTCGGATAACTAAATTCTTAAGTTTAATTTGGACACCTTGAATAAAGTTTAAACTGTCTAACCCCACCAAAGGTGGCATTTAAATGGTTCATTTTCAATCTCTTAGAAAAAGGAATTAATTTAATTAACCAAATTAGTTATCAACCCCACCCATAGGTGTTAATTGATTTGTTTAGTTAACAAAGAGTATCTAACCCCACCAAAGGTGGTATTCATACAAAAAAGAGAGAATCAATAAAATATCAATTTATATCTTTAATAACCTAGATAATATGAGCAAGCATAATTAACTTACTTATTATATCCATAAATACTCCACTAATATAAATGATAAAATTTGCATGAATATTTATTGAATCTGTATTTATATTTATTTATTGAATTTGTATCTATGTTTATTCTTTTTAGATTATATTTAATTAATCTGTATATATGTTTATTTTATGTTATTAGATTAGGAACACAAAAACCAAAACTATCGTGACAGGATGTTTAGGATTTAATTTCGATTTTAAAAGTTTGAATAATAAATTAAAAACCACATACATTCCTTCCTTAGATCGACCTTGGGAGTATACTTATCATTTTCTACGAAATGATTCGTGCACCTGCGAGAGTTTTACAAATATTAAAACCAAAGTATTTGCGAGAATGGGCGATCTTAGGTTTTCGCTCATCAAGTTTTGGCGCCATTCTTGGGAGGAATAGCGTTTTTAAGTTATTTATCAAAATTTTAAAAATATTTTTGTGTTGTAAATAATTGTGATATTTAAAAAAAAAATAATAATAATAATAATAATAAATAAAATAAAATAAAATTTAATCAAATTTCAAATTTCATAAAAAATAAATAAAAAATAATAAAAAAAAAATAAAAAAAATAATAATAATAAATTTTTTTTTATTATAGCATAAAAAGTGAATAATTTAGAAATTTGAAATTTGAAGTAAAAAAGTTTTTACCGTTAAAGATAAAAAAAAAAAAAATATTTAAATTTTTTTTAAAATTTTAAGTTAATAAAAAAATAAGATAGCGTGAATAGTAAAATAAAATTACCGTCCGCTAAAAAAAAAAAAAAAAAAACTAAAAGGCATGAAAAGTAAAAATCTAAGGGAGTTCTGTCTAGGAGACTAGTTCTTTGAAGCCTTTGTGCCACTAGTCTTTCCTGGGAACGTTGTTCTGGCTAGGAGAATGGTTTTTAAGGAGCCATTGCACCACCATTCTTTCCTGGGAACACTCTTGGTTAATACTAATTATGTTATTTAAAAATAAAAAAAAAAAATTTAATTTAAAAAAAAAAAAAAAAAAAAAAATTGTCTAGTGTTTTGTATTAAATGCCATGGAAATTTTCTAATTTCTTTATTTTTGTTGACAGGAGTTTTAAATTTACGTTTAAAAATAGTCTATGCGTGGTAGGAGATCCTTAGGAAACCCCCTAACACCATATGTAAATAATATTCATAAATTTAAACAAGTGTCAACAACACTGGATCCTACCCATCAACCTGATTTTGAGCCAAACATAGAACGTCTTAATCCTTTACTAGAACCAAAAGAAATGGAGGAAAACCAACATGTTAGGGAAACCACGATGAAGGAGTTTGCAAGACCGGTGATTGGCACGGCAACTGCCGCTATCCAGTTGGGAGAAGCTGCTAGGAATTATGACCTTAAAAATATTCATTTTTCTATGCTTCCTTCCTTCTATAGGCTACCTAATGAAGATTCTCTTTCCTTTATGAGAGATTTCTATGCTACGGTCCAAAAATTCCCCCTCGGTATTCTAAACGAGGATCAGCTTAGAATGAGATGTTTTCCGTACACCTTAAAGGATAAGGCTAAAGCTTGGTTGATGTCACTTCCCGGTTCTCGATGACATGGGGTCAAATTTACAATAAATTCATGGGAAAATTCTATTCCCATCAAAAAACATCGAGTGAGAGGAAAGATTGCTACTTTCTCTCAGATGGAAGGAGAACCATTCCATGAAGCTTGGGATAGGTTCAAAATGTTTCTCACTCAATGTCCCCATCATAGCTTTCCCCTACAGTTGCAGAACCAATTCTTTTACGATGGACTTACACAACAATGTCGGTTCATTGTCGACAACGCTGCGAGGAGGAGCAATGATAGGAGAAAAAGCGCATCGAAACGTATAATCTCTTTGAGATGTTGGGTGCTAATTCCCAGCAGAAAAGCTCCAGAGTGAGAAAAGCTGGTGTTCATGAGATTGACTCCAGTAATGAAGTTCAACAACAACTTGTTCAACTGACTAAGCAAGTTGCCCTTCTCGCTACACAAACCAACACAAATAATGAACAATATGGTTTGTACAGCAACATGGGACAAGGTACTGAAGCCTGTCCATATCAAGGAGATACAACTGGACCTGAGCAGGTTAATGTGTTGGGAGCATATCAACAGAGACCAAGGTTTGATCCCAATTCAAATACCTATAATCCTGGGTGGAGAAGTCATCCAAATTTCTCTTGGAGGCAAAACAACCCTCCTTTCCCTCAAAGCTCAAACCAGGCAGGCCAACAATTCCACCCACCTATTCCAGGAAGCATACCAAATAAACGCAGCCTGGAGGACAAGTTGAATTCTTTTATTCAAGTTTGTAGGGACAATCAATCAAAAACCAATCAACGGTTGGACTCTGTGGAAGCTTCTATCAAAAAGGTGGAAGTTCAAGTTGAACAGTTAGTTGAACATTTGCAGAAAGGCAAAATTGAAACTTAGATGAATTCAATGAAGAGGAGACATTGAGTTTTTCATTCTGCAATCTCCAAGCAACGTCTTACTAGAAGACGATAAATTTTAGTCCTACATGGGAGGTCACCCATTATTGTATTTTCCTTTGTGTTTAGTTTGCGTGTAAAAAAAAAAAAAATATTTCAAATAAAATAGATTCGTTTGTTTCAAAAATTGTGTCCCTTCGTTTAAATTAAAATTTAAAAAAAAAAAAAAAATTTAGGTTCCTTGCATTTTTTTAGAGATATCTACTATTGTTTTTAAGAGCAAAATGTTGATTCACAATAGGAGGAGGATCATTTCCAACTACAAATAAACATGGGAGATGCTGAAGATAGGCGGAAAAAGATGAAAGACTATACAATGCCAATCATTGGCAATGTAACTTCCGGCATCCAATTGCAAGAGGCTGCAAGGAATTATGAATTGAAAAAGATTCATTATTCTTTGTTGCCTTCATTTTACGGTATCCCTAATGAAGATCCTTTGCATTTCATTCGAGAATTCTATGCTATTGTCCAAACCTTTCCACTACATGCAATTAGTGAAGATCAACTTAGGATGAGGTGTTTTCCTTACACTCTCAAAGATAAAGCTTGGTCATGGTTCATTACTCTACAAATCGAGGTTCTCTTAAAACTTGGGAGGCGATCTATGAAATTTTTATGGGTAGGTTCTATTCCCATCAAAAGACCGTTGATCTAAGAACAAAGATAGCAACATTTTCTCAAATGAATGAAGAGCCACTTTCATGAAGCTTGGGAACGATTCAAACTCCTTTTCACTCAATGTCAAAATCATAGCTTTCCACTACAGCCTACAAAACCAATTCTTTTACGATGGATTGACACTACAGAGTCAATACATGGTTGATAATCTTCTTTGGTGGTCTTTGTAGGAGAAAAGACCGCAGAGGAAACCTATAATCTCTATGAGCTATTGGGTTCTAATTCCCAACAAAGAGGTGGTAGAAGGAAAGCAAAGGTCAATGAAGTCAGCTTTGATAATGAGATAACCTTGCAACTTGCTGAATTGACTAAACAAGTGAAATTCCTCACGTCTCACCAAATTTCAAATCAAGAGGTATGTGGAGTGTGTTGTTCAATTGGGTATGGTACTCATAATTGTTCAGATACTTGTGATTCTAGTGTCGATGCCATAGAGGAAGTCCAATATTTTCAAAAGTATCATCCAAACACCTATAATCACCCAACCTACAACCACCCTTACCCACCAAGCCAATCTTTTAAACCAACCTTAGAAGATAGCTTGAATGCTTTTATTCAAGTTAGTCGTGACAACCAACTGATGACTAATCAAAGGTTGAACACCATGGAGGCTTCGGTTAAAAGAATTGAATCTAAAGTTGGGCAACCGGGCTGAACAAATGCAAAAGAAAGAACCAGGAAAGTTGCCTACCAACTGTAACAAGCAAAAGATGTTAGAACCTCTTCGAAGTGGTAAGGTAGTCAATACCAGTGTACCTGAAATCTCTAAACTACCTTGTAGTTCATGTAACAAAGAAGGCGACATTCTAATATCGCAAAAAGGAGAAACAAGTGTTAAACTTCACAAGCTTTCTGAAAAACTCATTGGGGGGTCATCTGACACTCCCAAAATTCAAAAGACAACAGAACCACACCAGATGCAAGTACCTTTTCCCCACCGGTTGAAAGAGTCCAAACAAGATAAGCAATTCAATGATCTTTTTAATATGCTCTCTAAAGTAAATATCAATTTACCATTATTAGAAGTGATCATGAATGTGCCCTCATATGCCAAGTTTTTCAAAGAGTTGAACACTAAGAAAAGGAGGTATGAATCGAATGAACGAGTAGTAGTGTCGAAATTTCTAGCATTGTACTTTGACAAACTACCCCCGTAAGTTGAAAGACCCTGGAAGTTTTATTATAAACATACCTATGGGGGATAGGAAGGTTGCTAAAGCAATGCTTGATTTAGGTGCTAGTATAAATTTGATGCCCTACTCTATATTCTCACAAATTTCAATCTAGGGGATTTAAAACCCACAACTATGTCCCCGCAACTTGCAGATAGATCTCTTAAATATCCAGAGGGAATAGTTGAGGATGTTTTGGTACAGGTAGACAAGCTGATAATACTGTTGACTTTGTGGTTCTGGATATGCAAGAAAATCCGGCATTGAATGAGAGAGCATACAATATTGCTTGGTAGACCATTTATGGCAACTACTAAAACTATTATTGATGTCCAAGATGGAAATTTGACAATGACAGTCTTAGGAGAGACTGTTCATTTTAAAGTTTTTGATTCTTCACCTTTCCCTTCTATTTCTGCCATCGATGAAATATTCGAAGTTGATCCTTTGGATAATCTTGTCCAAAACACCTTTTTCCAAACCAGAATAGAAGACAAGCTTGAAACCGTTCTTACACTTGAAAAGGTTGAAGAAGATTTAGATGAAGAAATTAAGGGGTACCTTGAACAACTAGACAATAATGAAGTGATGACAAAATCTAGTGCACTTTTAAATCTACCCAGTTCTTCATCTATTAAAGAGGCCAATCCACCTGAACTTGAACTCAAAGACTTACCTGAGCACTTAAAATATGTGTTTTTGGGAGAAGGAGAAACATATCTAGTGATAATTTCTTCAACCTTGACCAAACCACAAGAAAAGGAACTCATCAAAGTGCTTAAACAGTTTAAGAAATCTATAGGTTGGAGTATAGGGGATATAAGAGGCATTAGTCCAACAATGTGTATGCACAAGATCAACTTGGAGGATGGTGCTAAACCTGTACGAGAGGCCCAAAGAAGACTAAACCCAAACATGCAAGAGGTAGTTAAAAAGGAAATCCTTAAATTGTTAGGAGAAGGGATTATCTATCCTATTGCGGATAGTAAGTGGGTTAGTCGGTACGTGGTACCAAAGAAATGCGGGATAACAGTTGTTAAAAATGATAAAAGTGAATTAGTGCCCACTAGAATAATCCCGGATGGAGAATGTGTATAGATTTTAGGAAACTAAATTTATATACGAAAAAGGATCACTTTCCTCTTCCATTCATTGATCAAATGTTGGAAAGATTAGTCAAGTACCTAATTTTCTTGTTTTTGGATGGACTGTCTGGATATTATCAAGTACCCATAGCAGAAGATCATGAAAGACCACATTTACATGTCCTTTTGGGACATTTGCTTTTCGCAGAATGCCATTTGGGTTATGCAATGCTCCCGCCACTTTCCAGGAGATGCATGATATCCATTTTCTCGGACATGGTGGAGAAGTTCATTGAAATTTTCATGGACGATTTCTCTGTCTTTGGGAACTCATTTGATGATTGCTTACATAAATTGACTTTGGTTTTAGAAAGATGCATTGAATGCAATCTAACCCTTAGTTGGGAGAAAAGTCATTTTATGGTTCAACAAGGGATAGTTTTGGGACATATAATTTCAAACAAGGGTATTGAAGTTGATAAGGCAAAAGTTGAATTGATATCCAAACTACCTCCCTACATCTGTAAAGGGGATAAGAAGCTTCTTGGGACATGCAGGATTTTATAGACGATTTATTAAAGATTTCTCTAAAATAAGTCGTCCTTTATGTAACTTATTATCCAAAGATGCTGAATTTGACTTCAACAATGACTGCCTTATTTCCTTTAATACCTTGAAAGAGAAACTGACATCTACCCCTGTTATAATGGCACCAAACTGGTCTTTACCTTTTGAGATAATGTGTGACGCTTCTGATTATGCAATAGGAGCAAATCTGGGACAAAGAGTGGATAAGCGTTTACATGTCATCTACTATGCTAGCAAAACACTCAATGATGCCCAAATGAATTACACCACCATCGAAAAGGAATTCTTGGCTATAGTATTCTCTTTAGACAAATTTCGGTCTTATTTAGTAGGATCTAAAGTGATTGTACATTCGATCACGCCGCTTTAAGATACCTATTAAGTAAACCAAATGCCAAGCCAAGATTAATCAGGTGGGTCTTACTCTTACAAGAATTTGACCTAGAGATCAAGGATAAGAAAGGCAGTGAAAACTTAGTAGCTGACCATTTGTCTAGGTTGATTTCTGACTTCAATTCTCTTAAAGATGAGAGTAATGATGATATAGTCGAAACCTTTCCGATGAACAGTTATTTTTCATAGGTCCGAACCCATGGTATCTTTGATATTGTAAACTATCTTGCCACGGGTGTTTTGCGTCTTAACACTTCATATCAGGACAAGAAAAGGTTTTTTAAAACTATTAAGGTCTATTTATGGGTTGACCCTTATTTATACAAGATTGGTCTAGATCAAGTCATCCGGAGATGGGGACCAGAAGAAGAACATAAGAGCATTCTGACTTTTTGTCATGAACTTCATTGTGGGGGTCATTTTGGAGGTGAAAAGACAGCCCGTAAGATATTACAGTCTGGATTCTTTTGGCCCACTCTTTTTAAAGATGCTCATATGTTTTGTGCACAATGTGATAGATGTCAAAGAACAGGAACATAAGCAAAAGAGATGAAATGCCTTTGACATCTAATTTAGTTGTTGAACTCTTTGATGTATGGGGGATTGGCATCACGGGTCCTTTTCCCCCATCTTATGTATTTCAATACATTTTGGTTGTTGTGGATTATGTGTCCAAGTGGGTAGAAGCTATCCCCACCAAAACCAATGATGCTAATGTTGTTGTGAAATTCTTGAAAGATTTCATATTCAAGAGGTTCGAACGCCTAGAGCTATAATAAGTGATGGAGGTAGCCATTTTTGTAACAAACTCTTTGATGGAGTACTAAACAAGTACAACATCACACATAAAGTAGCTACTCCATATCATCCTCAAACTTAGGTTTAGTGGAAGTGAGCAATAGGAAAATTAAGGGAATCTTGGAACGCACTGTGCGTCCGTCAAGGAAGGATTGGGCATTTAAGCTAAATGATGCCTTATGGGCATACCGCACCGCTTACAAAACACCTATTGGGATGAGCCCTTACCGGTTAATCTTTGGGAAAGCGTGCCACCTTCTAGTTGAACTTGAACACAAAGCTTATTGGGCAATTAAAGAGTTAAACATGGATTTAGATAAAGCAGGTGAAAAACGATTACTCGGCCGTGAGTTGGAAGAAATTAGGAATGAAGCTTATGAGAATGCCAAATTATACAAGGAGCGTACTAAGCGCTATCATGACAAGAGGCTAGTTCCTAAAACTCTTCACCCTGGAATGAAAGTTCTTTTATTTAACTCTCGTTTGAGATTGTTTCGTGAAAGTCGAGATCAAGATGGGATGGACCATTCAAAATAGTTCAAGTATTTGAACATGGAGTAGTGGAACTATTGGACTCCAAGACACAAAAAACGTTCAAAGTCAATGGCCATCGTGTCAAGCCTTATTTAGAAGAACCAAACAACATTGCTGAAATGGATTGCATTTGGCTGAGTAACCCTTAGCACCAAAAAGATACGTCTTGCTAAGACGTTAAACTAAGCGCTGGATGGGAGGCAACCCATCATTTTAGGTAAAAAAATAATAAAAAAAAAACAATAAAAAAAAATATAAAACAAAAAAATAATAAAAAAATAAAAAAATTTGTTTGTTATTTGTTTTATTTACTTAATTTTATTGTTTATTTCATTTTAATTACATGTGAATAATTGTTAAATTGTTAAAACTAAAAATATGTGTTGAGATGTTAGAAGTTTACAGCGATCTGTCTGTATACACTTTAATGATGAATATGATGGATGCACCTGCATTTTCCATTACTACTTGCACATTCTCAGGAAATAGGTAATCTTTCTTCTCTTCTCTCTTTATCTTTAATTTACAGTTGTTACATTGAGGACAATGTAAGTTCTAGGTTGGGGGTGGTGAAAAGTTACCATGCTTAATTAAAAAAAATGTACTTTTTCATTTTTTTGTGTGTTTGGTTTTATTTCTATTTTGTGTGATTTAGTAATTTTTGGAATAAAAATAAAAAAAATAAAAAAAAAAAAAGTTTCACAAAAATTTATCATTTCTTTAAATCAAATTTAAGTAAATAGTTAAGTCTTTTGTACTGTTAGATTAATTTTTGAGAACATATCATGAAATATTGTGTAACTATTTTTGATAATTAGTTAGTTTTTGTCATAATTAGTATTTCTTGATAAGATGTAGAAATTATATTAAACCCAAAATCGGTGTTTATGAGTTTTTTTAGTGGAGACTACCTTTGTGAGATATAATTTGAGCCTAATTTCCTTTATTCAGAGTGAAATATATATTTTTTCTACTCCAAACACATTTCTTATTTCTTCAAATTTTTAGATGATCTCTATAGGTATTAGCATTGAATGTATGAATTTTTTTCATTTAATAGAGTATCATATATTTTTTATTATTATTTTTGCTTAGATTAAATGATTTGAGTAGAAGTTGATAGTATATGCTTATATCTCATTTATGCATGACTACTACAAAAACAAAAAGACATATCTGGGGTTACCTAAACCAAGATCAAACAGAAAAGCCACAAAATTAACCACTCACCAAAATCTAAAATATGTACAATCTGTACATGGGTTGACTCTCTAAGAAATACACATATTGAAAAATATCTACAGAAAAAAATAAGAGAGAGATAAAAATAGTATCATCTACATACTATAACCCGCATTGCCTACAAAGTTGTGAGTAAAGGCTAATTACAAAAGAAAGATATAAGAAGTAATTCCCCAAAAAGTCATTGCAATTTCTTCATTTGTAAAAGGCATATATCTTGAAATTCTTTCTTAATGAGTTTGATTTATGCATGAAAATAATTTTTATATATGATATCTTTATAATTTATACATTTGATTCCTTTCATGAGATCAATGTTAAAATAACACTTTGAGCCTTTATTCTTTATACATATGCGAACATATTAGTTCATTTCTATACATCAACTCTTTCGCATATAAATTAGTATGAGTGTTTGAACCCATAGGATTCAGTGTTTTGAGAGTATTGACTTGTGAGGAATAGAGTCGAAGCGAATTCTGATTCATGACACTGAAATTGGGTGAAATTAAATGGATACATTTTTGATATGAAATATGAAAATGATTTTCGACTAATTATTATAATAAATCATGATTGTTTAAAGAGATTAAGATAACTTATGCTTGAGATTTTAATTATGATCTTAAAGGAGATTAAATAGTATGAGACATTTTTGTGAGATGTTGTTAATTTGTGATTTTGTTGTAAATTTAATTTTTAAGTTGTTTGTTTTTATTGTTTCTTTTGTTTACATTTAGTTCAATGTTTGTGGGTATCATTACTGAAAACCCTCACGAGACTCAAACTCGTCCACTAGGGCAACCTAGGGGTTTAAAGGCTTGTTGCATAGGCTAAATGCAACCGTGTCAATCCACGGAAGTGATTTAGGATAGTTTAATTTTTAGTTTTTATCCCTTCTCTTGCTAAGGAACTAGCAAGAAGTTCGGTTGGGGTTGTGATGAGTGCTCAAAAAGCACTAAAATAACCATGATTTTATGCACTTTAATTGATTAAAAATATATATATTTATATGTTTTATCATATATTTATATAAATTTGTCTTTTTCGGAATCACGGGTATTTTTATTGTTTTTCAGGAATTTTGGCCTAAAAACGCAATGTAAAGACTCAAAGAAGAATACTTGAAGCAATACATCACAAATAAATTGATAAATAAGTGGAAAAAGGTCAACAAACATGGAAAAATTGGACAAAATGGGTCGAAAAGGTCAAAAATGTCAAAAGACGGAAAACGCGCGCCGCAGCCCAGCCCTTAGCGCCACCGCCAGCGCCAGGCCAGCGGCGCCAGCGCGTTGATGCCGCTTCGCGGCGCTGCAGCGCGCTGGCACTGTTCACGCGCACGAGCTGCGCGCAAGGCTGCACCCAGCGCACGCAGCGGCTCAATGCCCAACAGACGCCCAACGCGTTTTTGACCCATTTTTCACGTGCAGCCGCCCCATGACGTCATGTCGACGTCATTGATGACCTCAAGCAGGTCCATTAGACGCTTTTTAATTTTTTATTATTTTTTTTAACATTTTTTTACTCATTTTTTCTCTCCATCCTCACCTATAAATACCCCCCTTCCATTCACTTCAAAGCACACCTAAAAACCTCACTTCTCTCTTTCTTTCTTTCTCTCATTTCTTAGTTTTTGAGTTTTCTTTAGTTTCTTTCTTAGTTTCTAAGCTTTTCTTAGTTTTTCTCTTAGTTTTTAGTTCAATTGTCTTAGGTTTAGAGTTCTTCTCTTTTTGAGAGGAACTTGTAATGTTTTTGTAATAATTTAGATTTTTGATTCAATAAATGGAAGTGCAAATTCCGCTTGGAGGTTTTCTAGCAACGGGAATAGCGTCGAAGTTACGTAAGGATTTTATTTTCTTTACGCTTATTTTTATGCTTTATTCCTACATGCCATATTTAATTTTTTTCTCATTAAATTTCACCGCGCTAGCCGTTTACAATCATGATATAATAATAACGTTGTTATGCTTGCGAAATATTAAATAGGTGAAAATTTCTAAAATGAATTGATTTTATTTTTATTCAAGATTTTATATTAAGGATGTTAGAGAGAAATATATTATTTTTCATTACAAACTTAAATCTGAAGATTAGACTTTAAGGTTTAGTTATCCGGACTAATTTAGAGTAGTGCTCTTTTATTTGTTGGTACAATCGCCCGGTAGTTAGAGTGAAGCTCTATTTCAAAAGTTTTTATAAGAATTATTATGTGGAAATGTACTGACAACATGATTTCAATAGTGCTTTCAAAACTTGAAAGTTATTACTCGAGTAACTAAACTCTTAAGTGTAATTTGGACACCTTGAATAAAGTTTAAATCGCCTAACCTCACCAAAGGTGGCATTTAAATGGTTCATTTTCAATCTCTTAGAAAAAGGAATTAATTTAATTAACCAAATTAGTTATCAACCCCACCCATGCGTGTTAATTGATTTGTTTAGTTAACAAAGAGTACCTAACCCCACCAAAGGTGGTATCCATACAAAAAGAGAGAATCAATAAAATATCAATTTATATCTTTAATAACCTAGATAATATGAGCAAGCATAATTAACTTACTTATTATATCCATAAATACTCCACTAATATAAATGATAAAATTTGCATGAATATTTATTGAATCTGTATTTATATTTATTTATTGAATTTGTATCTATGTTTATTCTTTTTAGATTATATTTAATTAATCTGTATATATGTTTATTTTATGTTATTAGATTAGGAACACAAAAACCAAAACTATCGTGACAGGATGTTTAGGATTTAATTTCGTTTTTAAAAGTTTGAATAATAAATTAAAAACCACATACATTCCTTCCTTAGATCGACCTTGGGAGTATACTTATCATTTTCTACGAAATGATTCGTGCACTTGCGAGAGTTTTACAAATATTAAAACCAAAGTATTTGCGAGAATTGGCGATGCCGGTTTTCGCTCATCAATAGTCAGAAAACTCAATTACATCAAGTTTTAATTTTTTCTCCATGGAGTAGTTGTGGCATTCAAAAATGTGCTCCACCTTCTTTTCCCACTCCAAATACAACTCCGAGCCATTCTTTCCTTGGAATTGTGGTATCTTCATTTTTATACTACTTATATCTCTATCAACTCCATCTTGGGCTCTCTAAGTGTGGGTCTCCATATACCTCCTTTACCATTTCTTCCTCTTCTAGGCATTCTTCCTTCTTCTTCCTCCAATTCTTCTTCCCAATCTTCTTCCTCTATATCATCCCCAACATAAGCTTGCCTATTAGTTTCCTAACATTGGGTGGAATTGTTTCTCATTGTAAAGCTGCTAAGGAACTTTCTTGCCTTTCCAATCTTTCATTCATATCAACCATCAAGTTGTTCATCCTCTCTAAAGATTGTTGTTGCACTCTCATCATGAACATCATATCCGGTCTTCCTTCGGGACTACCCCTGTTGGACATTTTTTTTGCAATTCTACACAACAAGAGGTTAGTGTAATAAAATTAAACTAATGTAAATTCACACAATACTCCACGTGTTTAGCGTTCCGATTGATCGCTCAAACCTTCTTAGTTCCTAATGAAAGCAACCAAATCCAGGAATTCCAAACAATTTGTAGAATTATCAAACACCCAAAAAAAGTACACAATATCCCACTTGTTAAAGCACAAAGGAAACTAACTCAAAGTGTTTAGAGTAGTAAGCACAAGGAAAATCAATAGATCGACATGATTGGAAAACAATAATTTCCCCAAAGGAACTATGCACACAATGGTAGATTTATAATCAAAGCATAAAATTCTTCTAATTATGAGTTCAAATACTCACTAGAAATTAGCAAATACAATTTGGCCTATCTTTTTTTTTTGCCTTGTTTTTTTGAATAAATTCTGGCCCCACTTTTTTTTGGAACAAATATGCTAATAAAAATGAAGTCAAAGGAATAACAATGATTGATTTGCAAAGAATATGTTGAAGACCATCAGATTAGAACCCCGAGGAAAAAAGTCTTTAAAACCCAAACCTTAAGACACCACAAAGGATAGTCACTCCCTTTGATAAGTCAGATTCAAGTATTTAAGTAAGAAGCTTTCTAAAAACAATTTCAATAATGAATATTTGTGTCTTGCCTCAAAATTACATAACTCTTCTTCTATATAAGCAAGAAACCCTAAAATTTTGCCTAATCCAACCTTAAAAATAAAAAGACTAAAAGACTTCAAATAAAAAGCCCACGATTCACTAAAATAAAAATTGTTAAACATAAAAGTGCCATAATTAATTAAAACAAAAATACTAGTTCGAAATTTAATTTTTGCTTCCAGCTTGATCTTCCAAATGTACCCTTTGCATAAAAATGTAATAGAAAATCCTTGGTGAAGCATTATAATCTTTGAATTTAGTTGTTGTTATTTCTTCTAGCAACGCCTCTTGGTATTGCACTTCCATGATGAAATCTTGCAAAGCTTCCTTCATCCTCTTTGGTCTTTGCCCTAGTCATTGGACCACCAATTCCTTGCGAAGGATCTAGAAAATATTTGGGAACATCAACATGATCAGCACCTTAATCTCCATTATTCCCCTCCTCTTTGAAAAGATTCATCCTCGAATCACCTACATCAAACTAAGATAAATCAGCGACATTAAAAGTTGCACTAGCATTACCATTGTCACTTGGCAAATCTATTTGGTAGGTGTTATCATTGATCCCTTCCAAGACTTCAAAAAAGGTCCATCTCCTTGAGGCTGCAAATCTGATTTCCGTTGTGTAGGAAACATCTCCTTACGCATGTGCACCCAAACCCAATCTCCTAGTTGGAAAACAACCTTCAAACATCCCTTATTGGTTTCATATTAGTCATTCTTCCTTTCAATGTTGGTCCGAAATCCAGTATGTAAATCCTTCATAAAATCTGCCTTTTTATTACCATCAAGATTAGAATACTCATTAGTAGGAAAAGTAGAAATATCAATAGATGTTAGGTGTTAAAAGGATTAAAGCCATAAACAACTTCAAAAGGAAAAGATGAAGTAGAATGAACAGTCCAATTATATACAAACTCAATGTGTGGAAAACACTTCGTCCACTACCTTATATTCTTTTAAATGATAGTACACAAAAAAGTAGTGAGTGTCCTATTAAGTACTTTAGTTTGGCCATCCATTTGAGGATGTGAAATAGTATAAAATAACAGCTTAGTTTGTAGTTTATTCCATAAAGTGGCCCAAAAATGACTTTGGAACTTAAACATCTTTATCACTAACAAATATCTTAAGCAACCCATGCAAACGAACCACTTCTTTAAAGAACAAATCAACAATATGTGTTGCATCATTGGTTTTAGAACATGCAATAAAATGAGTCATTTCACTAAATCTATCAATAACAACAAAGATGTTATCCTTACCACTTTAGAACACCAAAGTGACCCATCAAACCTCCCTCATGACATTCCCTAACAAGTAACTCATGAACAGAACAAATAGGCACACATAATTTTTCTTTCTTCAAAAGAAATCCTTCATGCCTATAAAAATCATCAAACGCACACTCAACACATGCACTCCATACTTGGCAAAAATCAGAATCATTAGCATACAATTCCTTGAGCAATTCAAAACCAAGAAATTTAGTATGCAATGAAATAAGTAATACATACCTCTTAGACAATGCATCAGCCACAACTTTGTCCTCCCATGCTTGTACTTGATTACATAAGGAAACATTTCTATAAACTTCAACCACTTAGCATGTCTTTTATTAAGCTTATCTTGGGTCTTCAAAAACTTTAAACTCTCATGATCAGAATGAATGATGAAATCCCTTGGCCATAATTAATGCTGCCATGTTTGCAGAGTTCTTACTTATGCATAAAGCTCCTTGTCATAAGTAGGATATTTCAACACTACCCCACTTAGCATTTTGCTAAAATATGCAATTGGTTTGGAATCCTGCATTAAAATAGCTCCTATACCAATCTCGATGCATCACATTCTATCTCAAAAGCTTTATCAAAGATAACAATCACAACAAAGGTGCACTTGTTAGTTTTTCTCTTAAAGTGTTAAACGCTCGATCATGCACATCATCCCATTTAAAAAAAGCTTTCTTTTTAACAAGTTCATTCAAAGGTGTAGTAATAGAACCAAAAGCTTTAATAAACCTTCGATAAAAACTAGCTAAACAATGGAAACTTCTTACCTCATCACATTCCATCTGTTACTCTAAATTTTTGCTTTAGACTAAAATATCATCAAAGTAAACTACAACAAATTTCCCCATGAAAGCATGCAAGACATGGTTCATTAACCTCATAAATGTACTAGGTGCATTAGTTAAACCAAAAGGAATTACTAGCCATTCATACATTGCATATTTTTGTCTTAAATGCAGTTTTCCATTCATCTCCTTCTTTCATGCGAATCTAATATTAGTCATTCTTTAAATCAATTCTAGAAAACAAATGTGAATCATGCGACTCATTAAGCATATCATCTAACCTGAGGATAGGATGTCTATACTTTACACTATCTTGTTAATAGTGCGGCAATCCCCACACATGAACCATGTTCCATCTTTCTTTGTGACTAAGATGATAAGAACCGAACATGAGTTGAGACTCTCCCTTACAAATCCCTTGTGTAGAACCTCATCCAATTGCCTTTGTATCACTTTCTATTCCTTAGGATTAGCTTTGTAAGCTGGTCGGTTTGGTATTGCAAATCCACATAAGTATAAGTACTTGTTGCCTTGTCACCATTACATTCTTAATCTCATGTTTTTCAGCAAATGCACTCATTTTTTTATTTTTCTCTCCTTGCTCACTTTTTTTCTTTTTTGCTCATTTTTGCTCTACTTTGTGATCACTTGTATCTCTTTTGTATTCACTTTTCTCTCTCTTTTGCTCATTTTTCCCTCTTTTTTGCTCATTTTTCTTTCCTTTTGGATTTTCCTCTTACAAAAGATTGAGAGGGGCTAATACAACTTTTTGGGTATTCATTTCAAAAGAGTACCAATTTTTATATCCATAAGAAATCACTCTCCCATCAAATTTCCACGGTGGTCCAAGCAAAATATGAGCAGCATATATTGGTGCCATATCACAAAGAACCTCATCCTTATACTTGTCAATTGAAAAAGGAACCCAAACTTGTTTGTTGACATTCCCTTCTCCACAATTATTCAACCATGTAGCTTGTATGGTTTAGGATGCTTTTGCCACCTCAAATTCAACTTTTGTACCAACAAAATACTAGCAACATTAATACAGCTCCCACTATCAATAATAGCCATGCATACCTTATCCTTCACTTGGCATCTTATGTGAAAAATATGCCCATGTTGCTCCACATCTTCATTCTTAGGTTGTATACTCAGGGCTCTCCTTAGGATAAGTAAATTCCCCATGCAAAAGTTCTTCCAATTCTGCATTAGAAGAATCCTCCAATGGTGGCATTTCATTGTCACTTAAACTAGCACTTTCGATTTCTTCATCTACCTGTAAAACCATAACACTTTTATTTGGGCATTCAAATGTAATATGTCCGAGTCCTTGACAACTATAACTCGTAATATCATGTCACTTAGTAGGATTTTTTGTTTCTGGTTTACCTTTAGAAATAGCAACTGAATTGTTTGACTTCACTTCACCTTTTGTTCTAAATGTAGCTTTTTGTCCTTTCAAGTTGATTTCCAAGGAGAATTAGAAGACGAACTAGATTTGAACCTTTTGGACTTGATTTGCTTCTCCACTTTGATGGCTTTGTACAGTAGTTCTTCCATCTCTATGTAATGCTACAATTTAACAACATCATCAATTTCCCTATTTAACCTGACAATGAATCTATCCATTGTTGCTTCTCTATCTTCCTCTATGTTTGCTCTAATCATGGTGACATCCATCTCCTTATAATAATCTTCTACACGTATGGAACCTTGGACCAACCCTTGCAACTTTCTATATAGATCCATATAGTAATGGCTAGGTATGAACCTGTTACACATCACCAATTTCATCTCTTTCCATGACCAAATAGGTCTCTCACTATTTCTTTGCCTATTGACCACCAATTGATCCCACCATACAAACATAATTTGTAAATTTTACAGCTGCTAGCTTTACTTTCTTCTCCTCAAAATAATTATGACAATCAAACACATACTCAATCTTTCTTTCCCAATCCAAGAATAACTCAGGACCATTCTTTCCTTGAAAGAGCGGAATTGGCAACTTTATACTGCCTATATTGTTATCTTCCTTGTAGTTAGTCTTTTTTCCCATTTATAACTAGTTCTCTCTTCCACATTGGAGTCAGGAAAGGATTCTAAATCATGTCTTATATGTCTTCTTCGATGTGATTGAGAATTGGGAGAGGATTCTAAATCATCCAACCTTGCATTCATTCTCTCGAATTGGTCATGAACAGATTTAATGAAGAATTTCAAGTCAATCACGTGTGGTTCTCCTCCTTCCTTATTCTTGTTGTCAACCTGTAAAATAAAATGAGATAACCCATGCACTCCCTTGCGTGTTTTCTCTCAAATAATATTGTTATCACTCTCCTTTTTTAACAATATTTTCTCTCTTTTTCTAACACTCAAAGCTCACACCAACCTCCTTTGTGTTCTTAAAAAAAATCAAAGAACCAACTAATCTTAAGAAGTAACTATTTTATTGGTGAATATCTCAAAATACCGAATTCTAAAAGAACTAAATGGCAAAATTTGACAAAAGGGAAGTCCAAAGAGGACTCTAAGGAAATAATTTCCAAAGAGGATTCTGAAGAAAGACTCTTGACCCAAATTTGACTCTAAAGAAAGACTCTTAACCCTAAGTTGACTCTAAAGAAAGACTCTTGACGCTAAGAGTACTCTAAAGAAAGACTCTTGACCAAAGAGTATTCTTTAGAAAGACTCTTTACCAAAGAATACTCTAAAGAAAGGCTCTTGAAAAATGAGGACTCTAAAGAAATGCTCTTGACCAAAGAGGACTCTAAATAAAGACTCTTGACCAAAGAGGACTCTAAATAAAGACTCTCGACCAAAGAGGACTCTAAAGAAATACTCTTGACCAAAGAAAGACTATTGATCAACTATGATTCTTTTTTTTAAAATCAGTCTTTCGCAGTAGGAAGAAAATGAAGGAAAACCAATTTCAACAAGAACAAGAAAACTAAGAAATAAAATATGAATTAGATTCTTGAACAATCTAATACTATGTTCTCCTTTTCTTCTTTCTTTTTTTCATATTTTTTGTCTTTCTCCCAACTTGATCTTCCAAATCTATCCCTTGCATAAAAAAGGTAATAAACCATCCTTTGTGAAGCTTTAGAATCTTCAAATTTAGGTTTTGATTCTTCTAGAATAGCCTCTTTGTATTGCACTTCCATGATGAAACCTTACAAAGCTTCCTTCATCCACTTTGTTATTTCCCTAGTCATTCAACAGCTAATTCCTTACAAAGGATCTTGAAAATATTTGGGAACATCAAATTGATTAGAACCTTGATCTCTATTGCCTCTGCAAGCTTATTCTTAGGTTGTTCGCTTAAAGGGTCTGCATCGAAAGGTTTGAGAGGGGTTAATACAAATTTTCAATTGTTCATTTCAAAAGAGTACCAATTTTTATATCCATCATGAATCACCCTTCTATCAAACTACCATGGTCGTCGAAGCAAAATAAGAGTAGCATACATTGGAGTCACATCCCAACGAACCTCATACTCTTACTTACCAATTGTAAAAGGAACCCAAATTTTTTTGTTCGCATTGACTTCTCCACAATCATTCAGCCATTGTAGCTTGTACGGTTTTGGATGCTTTTGGCACTTCAAATTTAACTTTTCTACCAACAAAATACAAGCAATATTAAGGCAACTCCTACTATCAAAAATAACTTTGCATAACTTATCCTTCACATGGCATCTTAAGTGAATTTTATACTCATATTTCTCCTCATATCCTCCATTCTTAGGCTATATATTCATGGCTCTCCTTGTGACAAGTTCTATACACAGGTTCTCCAACATTAAAACTGGCATTTTTGATTTCTCCATTTTCTTGTAAAACTGTCCAATTTATAACTTCATCTTTCTTCCTCATTTGAATCAGTTTCTTTTTTGTTTACCCCATGTCTTCTATGTCTTCCTTTATGTAATTTAAAACTAGAAGAGGACCCTAAATCATCTAACCTTGCAATTAACTTCTTAAATTGGTAATTGAAAGTCTTAAACAGGACTTTTAAATCAACCTCTTATGGTTCTCATCCATCCTTACTCATGGTTTTAACTTGTAAAATAAAATGAGATAACTCACACACTAATGAGAATAATAGAGCTCTACAAATTCGAAGTGGACAAATCACAAGGTCTAAGAGGGCACAACTCGGAAAGGCTTTAAATGGGCTCATTCAAGTGGTTATCCATAACCAAGGGGACCTAAATTTGGAGTGCAAGGATTGGGACAATCCTAGGATAGAAATTAGGGCAAAATTGGCAAAAGAAAACTAGGCAGATTGCTGTGCCATTTGGACTTTTTTGAGCAGCTTCATTTTTAGCCCTTAGATGGAAACAAAGGTTAAGATGTAATATTTTATGGGGGTTCCTTTATTCTCAGCAGCTCCAATTTTGCTCCACATTTTGCTCCATTTTTGTTGTGCCATTTGGACAGATTTTGGGCAGCTTTCTTTGCAGCCCTTGAATGAAATCAAGGGTTAAGATGTAATATTTTCATAGGATTCCTTTGTAGTCAGCTGCCCCATTTTTCTCCATGTTTTCTGCTACCTTTTGTAATTTTGGATGTTTTTATTTTCAACCCTTGGATGAGATCGAGTGCTATGATGTAGTAGAGCTTAGGGTTTGTTTGTATCCTATTAAGAGCAGCTCAGCTGCTGAAAACTTCAATTTGAATAAATTTTGAATTTTTAGATCGTTTGATAGTTCATTCTAGCTCTTTGTTCCTCTTTAAGCAACTTATCAAGGGATTGACAACCTTGCATACAAGCATTTATGGTGAGTAATATCCATACTTGTTAGGGTATCATTTATGCTAGACTTATCAAGGAAATAACACCTCCTTTGTGGCATCTTTTTCCCTCAGAAAAAATGGTGAGTAATATCCATTGATTTTTGGAGAAATCCTTTGCTATATAATCTAAAATTAGTTAGGTCCTAGCCCCTTGGTTCATATCATTTGGTATCAAAGCTTTAGGTGCTAATTTTCAAATTCCTATCCTTTATATTTGTTCTTGTTCTTGTGTTCTTGTTTTGTTTCCAAACCCTAAAAATATTATTCTTCTTTGTTTCCACATTTTTTCTGCATTTTGCTTGCAAATTCTATTGTGTCCAATGTTTTTCAGTAGTAACCTTGCATATCGAGCTATTTCTGAAAGTATTCAGAATTTTCCTTTCATATTCTGCATTTTCCTTGTGCTTATTACTCTAAACACTTTGAGTTAGTTTCCTTTGTTCTTTATAACAAGTGGGATATTGTGTACTTTTTTTGGGTGTTTGATAATTCTACAAATTGTTTGGAATTCCTGGATTTGGTTGCTTTCATTAGGAACTAAGAAGGTTTGAGCGATCAATCCGAGCGCTAAACACGTGAGGTATTGTGTGAATTTACATTAGTTCTATTTTATTACACTAACCTCTTGTTGTGTAGAATTGAAAAAAAATGTCCAACATGGGTAGTCCCAAAGGAAGATGGGATATGATTTTCATGATGAGGGCATAGCAATAATATTTAGAGAGGATGAACAACTTGATGGTTGATATGAATGAAAGATTGGAAAGGCAAGAAAATTCCTTAGCAGCTTTACAACGAGAAACACCTCCATGCAATGTTAGGAGGCTAATAGGCAAGCTCATGTTAGGGATGATATAGAGGAAGAAGATTGGGAAGAAAAATTGGAGGAAGAAGAAGGAAGAATGCCTAGAGGAGGAAGAAATGGTAGAGGAGGTATGTGGAGACCCCCACCTAGAGAGCTCAAGATGGAGTTCATAAAGATTTAAGTAGTATAAAAATGAAGATACCACAATTCCAAGGAAAGAATGACCCGGAGTTGTATTGGAGTGGGAAAAGAAAGTGGAGCACATTTTTGAATGCCACAACTACCCCACGGAGAAAAAATTAAAACTCACTATAATTGAGTTTTCTGACTATGCATTGAAATGGTGGGATCAATTGGTCATTAGTAGGAGTAAAAACCGTGAAAGGCACATAGATAATTGGGAGGACATGAAGGCCATCATGAGAATGAGGATTGTACCTAGCTACTACTATAGAGAGTTACACCAATGCCTACAAAGATTGACTCAAGAATATAAATGCATTGATGAGTACTACAAGGAAATGGAAGTGGTGATGGTAAGAGCAAATGTTGAGGAAGGAATTCCAACATTCCAACATTTTGAATTTTACATTAATTAATGACTTGGCTATTTAAATAATGGATTGGAAAGGAATGGATTTTCTTGGTTGCTTTTCCCTTTTTCAGTAACCATTGGGGATTTTTCATTTAAATGGTTGTGGTTTGACAACCCATGGAAAACCCTGATCCTAAACCTGCAGTTGAGTTTGGACATGCTTTTTAAGTTCAACAACCCTAAGAAGAGTCATGGTGAAGTAACATCAAAGTTTTTAACTAATATTCTCATTGAGCCATTTGAAGCACTTCCAAAGAAGAAAGGCGATAATTCTTATGTTACTGTGGATCGTAATATTTACCAATCTCACTTTGAATTATGCAAAATTTCTTTCATTGTTCAGCTAATCCTCTCTAAGGGTAAGCCATGGAGTCAAGGTGACCTAAAGTTATGTTTGATTGTAATTTGAAAGTTTCCTGCTAACTAGGAACTCATTTCTCTGGCTGTGGATATTATCATATGTTGCTTCATACCCTAGAGGACAAAGCAAGTATATGGGTGAATGCCTCCATTAATTTAAGGTGGGTGTTTTTTTGGGATGAGTCATGGATGCCAAATTTTAGTCCTTTGCATTAGAAGGCAACTAATGCACATGTGTGGGTTTGCCTCTACAATTGGCATGGGAATATTGGGACAAACAAACTCTCCCACACATTTTTTGCGCTATTGGTGTTTCTTTAAAAATTGATAATGCCACTCTAATAGAGAAATGGAAAAGTACTCATTGATATAGACCTGCTAAAAAACATGATGAGCAAATAATGGTTGAAGTTGATACTCTAAAGAATTTTGTTAATTTTTTCACAATTTGTTCTTCGATGGGGTATCTTACATTTAAATATTAGACAAATAGTGCCAACAATGCTGGTGAGCCTTTTAAAAGTGTCCTCTTCCCAACTTTACACTACAAACTCACCCACAACAATTATACCGATCTAAAGTAACTACTACGCCTAATATAGTCCCAATTAGTAATGATTTTCTACTGTTTATTCTATTGAGTATGTGGATCCTAATGCTATAACTTTGTTGGTTACTTCTTCTAATGTTTCTATCAATATTCCTACTGATGCATCAAATGTTTGCCTACTCTCTCTTGTTATTTCTCGACCTTTGCTGCCAATAAACTCTATAGTGGTCAGTGTTATCCTCTCAAAAGATATAAGTACCTCTACTAGAGAGGTTTCTATAGATCTTGCAAGTTCTCTTACCTCATCTACTACGACCTCCCATGATATGTTTCATAATATTTCTCTTATAGCTTCAGCTTCAGACTCATCGACTAGTATTATTTTTGTTAATACCAAGGATGTTAAAACAGTTTTTCCCATAATCCTCTCCTCCCTTACAACCTTAGCAATGTCAAAACTCCATCAGATATTGATCAAGCCTAAGAGAGGAAGGTCAAATAGCCCCAGATCCCAATCTACCCATGCTACACCATATAGTGGTGTCTCAACCATGTTTCACATGATTGTGTTATATTAGAATTGTAGGGGTATTGCCAATAGGGATACCCATTGGAAAGTACAAGAGAATATAGGCAACCCTTACTGACATCTTAAGCTTTTGGCTGCAATGGTTAGATATAGTTTGTCAACTCCCCATTTTTCTCCATGTTTCAATCCGTGTCTTCTACTACCTTTTGTGCTTTTTGGTTGTTTTTATTTTCAACCATTGGACGAGTTCAAGGGCTATGATGTAGTAGATCTTAGGGTTTATTTGTATGTTATAAATACTTCGGAGCCGCTCAGCTGTTAGAATTTCACATTTTGAATGAAATTTGATTTGTTAGATCATTTTAGATTTCATTCATGCTCTTTATTCCTCTTTAAGCAACTTATCAAGGGATTGGCAACTTTTGTGGTGTTGTTTAGCATTTAAGCATTTGTGGTGAGTAATATCTATAATTGTTAGAGTGTTATTTATGTTAGACTTATCAAGGAAATAACACCTCCTTGTGGCGTCTTTCCCAAAAGATAAATGATGAGTAATATCCATTGATTTGTGGAGAAACCCTTTGCAATACAATCTGAAAATTACCTAGGTCCTAACCCCTTGGTTCATATCATTTGCTGGGTAACATCCAAGGGTCATATAGTCTGACTTGTGTGGCACATGGTGGGTAACATCCATGTGACTTTCTGTGGGCTTTGAACGTGGATTAAGTGTGACGATTCTAGATAAGAGTATATCGGTGCACCTTACTGACAGCTTAAGCTTTTGGAAGGACTGGTTAGCTACTACGTTTGGTATCAAAGACAGGTCTCAAGTTCGAGTCTCGAAAAAGCACAATTTTGAGGACGAGCATCCTTTATGAAGGAGGGAAGGATGCAACCATGGTGAATAACATCCATGGGCTCATTATTATGGGTAAGCTTTTTGGGTAACATCCAATTGTCATATAGTTTACCTTGGTGGGTAACATACATGTGATTTAGTGGGGGCTTTGAAAATTGGTTAAGTGTGACGTTTCTAGATAAAAGAATATTGGCTCACCTTATTAACATCTTAAGCTTTTGGTTGAAATGGTTAGATAATGCTCCTCAGCTTCCCCATTTTTCTCCATGTTTCAGTCCAAGTTTTCTACTACCTTTTGTACTTTTTGGCTATTTTTATTTTCAATCCTTGGATGAGATCAAGGGCTATGATGTAGTAGAGCTAAGGAAATGTATGTTATACTTATGAGCAGCTCAGGTACTTCGAATTTCATATTTTGAATGAAATTTGATTTGTTAGATCATTTGAGATCTCATTCATGCTCTTTGTTCCACTTTAAGCAACTTATCAAGGGATTGGCAACCTTTGTGGTGTTTTTTAGCATCCAAGCATTTATGGTGAGTAATATGTATACTTGTTAGAGTGTTATTTATGTTAGACTTATCAAGGAAATCGCACCTTCTTCTGGCATCTTTCCCAAAGATAAATGGTGAGTAATATCCATTGATTATTGGAGAAACCCATTGCAATATAATCTGAAAATTAACTAGGTCCTAACCCATTGGTTCATATCATTTGCTAGGTAACATCTAAGGGTCATTTAGTCTGACTCATTAGTATCAGAACTTGGTATCAACATGTTATCAACCATGCTAAGTAACATCCATGGGCTCATTGTTATAGGTAACTTTGGTGGGTAACATCCAAGGGTCATTTAGTCTAACTTGTGTGGCGCATGGTGGGTAACATCCATATTACTTGGTGTGAGATTTGAACATGGGTTAAGTGTGACGGTTCTAGATAAGAGTATATTGGTGCCCCTTACTGACATCTTAAGGTTTTGGTTCAAATTGTTAGATACTGTTTGTCAACTTCCCCATTTTTCTCCACGTTTCAATCCATGTCTTTACTACCTTTATTGCTTTTTGTCAATTTTTATTTTCAACACTGATATCGAGAACTATGATGTAGTAGAGCTTAGGGTTTATTTGTATGTTATAAATACTTAAGAATGGCTCAACTGTAGGGACTTTTACATTTTGAATGAAATTTAATTTGTCAGATCATTTGAAATCTCATTCATGCTCTTTGTTCCTCTTTAAGCAACTTATTAAGGGATTGACAACCTTTGTGGTGTTGTTTATCATCCAAGAATTTGTGGTGAGTAATATCCATATTTGTTAGGGTTTCATTTATGCTAGACTTATCAAGGAAATAACACCTCCTTGTGGCGTCATTGCCCTCAGAAAAGTTGTGAGTAATATCCATTCATTTGTGGAGAAACCCTTTGCTATATAATATGAAATTAGCTATGTCCTAACCCCTTGGTTCATATCAATTGGTATCAGAGCTTTAGGTGCTAATTTTCATATTCCTATCCTTTATATTTGATCTTGTTCTTGTGTTCTTGTTTTGTTTCTTATTCCTAGGAAAAAAAGGAAAAATGTTTTTCTTGTTGTTTATGAAACTATTCTGCATTTTCCTTGCAAATTATGATATTTTTAAAACTATTTTGTATTTTTCCTTGCATATTCTGCAATATCTGATATTTTCTATAGTTTTTATTTGTTTTCTAGTATTTTTGTGGTAGTTGGTACAAAAATTTCATTTCATCTTTATGTGGTAATTTATGTGCAATTTTATGTATCTTAAAAATTCCTCAATCTCATATTGTAGGTGTTGTATTGATTTACTCTTGAGTTATAAGCTATTTGTCCCAAGAATTTTACACTTTGATTATAAATCTCCTTTTGTGCGCTTAGTTCTTTTGGGGAAATTGTTGTTTCCCAATCGTGTTAATCTATTGATTTTCCTTGTGCTTACTACTCTAATCTAGGATCCTAAACATTTTGAGTTAGTTTCCTTTGTTCTTTAACAAGTGGGATATTGTGAACTACTTTTTTGGGTGTTTGATAATTCTACAAAAAAATTTCGTATTCTTGGATTTGGTTGCTTTGATTAGGAACTAAGAGGGTTTGAGCAATCAATCCGAGCACTAAACACATAAGGTATTATGGGAATTTACATTAGTTCTATTTTATTACACTAACCTCTTGTTGTGTAGAATTGCAAAAGAATATCCAACAGGAGTAGTCTCGAAGGAAGACCGGATATGATGTTCATGATGAGGGCGCTACAACAATCTTTTGAGAGGATGAACAACTTGATGGTCAATATGAATGAAATATTGGAAAGACAAGAAAATTCCTTGGCACCTTTACAACGACAAACACCTCAACATAATGTTAGAGGGGTTTATAGGCAAGTAGTTGTAATAAGGAAGTCTTTGAGTTTTCAAGTCAAGGAGGAAGACATTGAACAACAAAGATATAATATCTTTCATATAAAGTGTCATGTGAGCAACATGGTGTGTACTGTTACCATAGATGGGGGAAGTTGCACCAATGTGGGGAGTACTACCTTAATTTAGAAATTAGGGTTGCCTACATTCGAACACCTAAGCCTTACAAGTTGAAATGGCTAAATGATAGTGGGGAAGTGAAGGTTGATAAGCAAGTGTTAGTGAGCTTCTCCATTGGAAAATACAGAATGAGGTAATGTGTGATGTGGTACCCATGCAAGCTGGGCACATCCTGCTAGGTAGGCCTTGGCAATATGATCGGAATGTTACACATGAAGGATATAGAAACAAGTATTCATTTGTGAAGGATGGTAGAAACATCACACTTGTCCCCCTTTCACCCAAGCAAGTCTTTGAAGATCAAATGAAGATGGTTAGATAAAAAGAAAAGAGTGAAAATGAAAAGGAGTGTGAGACTAAAGAAATGAATGAGGGTAAAGAAAAGAGTGAACAAAATAATATTAGTGGCAAAGAAAGTGATAAAAAGAAATTGAGAGAAAATTAGAAAGAAAAAGAAAGAGAGATTGAAAAATTTGAGACAAAAGATAAGAGAAAAACAAATGTGTATGCAAAAGCAATTGAAATTAAAAAAGCAAGATTCCTTAATCAGCCAATGATTGTACTTCTAGACAATGAGGAATTTTTGAATACTAAACAACTTGATGATGCTTTACCTAGTTCAATTGTTTGTATCTTGCAGGAATTTATGGATGTCTTTTCTAAGGAACTTCCTAATGCATTACCTCTTATACTAGGGATTGAACATCAAATTGATTTTGTACCTGGTGCTAACATTCCAAACCAACCAGCCTATAGGAGTAATCTTGAGAAGATGAAGGAACTGAAACCTGTGAGTTGATACAAAAAGGGTTATGTGAGAGAAAGAATGAGTTCACTCGTTGTTATAGTAATTTTGGTACCTAAGAAGGATGGGACAATAAGGATGTACCTAGACCACCAAGCAATCAACAATATCACGGTAAATTATCGTCATCCTATTCCTCACCTAGTTGATATGTTAGATGAGTTGCAAGCAATAATTTGATTGAAAAGTAGATATCACCAAATTATACTGAAAGAAGGTGATGAATAGAAAACTGCATTAAAGACAAAATATGGTTTATATGAGTGGTTAGTCATGCCATTTGGTTTAACTAATACTCGAAGTACTTTCACAAGATTAATGAACCATGTGTTTGCATCTTTTATTGGAAAATTTGTAGTTCCTAACCAAGTTGGAAAATTCTATTGGTTGAATTGGTTTGATACTTGATGGAGATTGAGGTGCTTACCAAATTTATGTTTAACAATATTCTAAAGATTCTTAAGATTATACAAATATTCTCAAGATCCTACAAAAGGGATGGATTTGGAATATTAAATTGTATGGAAGGATTAATTTTGGAAGCAATATTCTTGTTTTAATTAATTATGAGCCTTTTATGTTTAGTCATTTTAATTCTTGTAATGGAGGCAAAGCCCACGATTAACTAAAATTAAAATGACAAAACATAAAAGGCTCATAATTAATTAAAACAAGAATATTGCTTCCTAAATTAATCCTTGCATCCAATATAATATTCCAAATCTATTCCTTGTGTAGGATCTTGAGAATCTTTGTATGATCTTGAGAATCTTTAGAATATTGGTAAACATCAACTTGGTTAGCACCTCAATCTCCATTAGAAAAATATGCCCTTCCATATGCTTTTAGTGAGGATTTTGATCTGAGGAAGAGTTGGAAATAGATGTTTTGCTTGTTCTGACCAAATTGGGTATCAATAAGAATTCAAACAGAAAGACTTCTTTCAAAACCTCTCCCTTTATTCTAATATTTGAGCAAGTGACGTACCTTCGGGGCCTTCCCATGATACTCTACCAAATTCCTACTCGGTCTCCTATAATGCTTTTATTAATCTAACTAAGTGATCAATATAGATCGATTGACCGAACTCAATCCCAATTAGTAGCTTCCATCCCGGCCAGATTAAGAAGAAATTGGAAGGTGGTTTACGCACAAGGCCCTTGTCGAGGAAACAAGTACTACTCAGGGGGCTTGGAAGGAAGTGAAAGGAGACAAAACAAAGTGGATCTACGACTACATTCCCAATCTTGATTTATAGGACTATGCATTTCAACCTTTAAAAAGGATGAAACCCTGTTTATCAAACTGTATCCGCGGTCCACACAAGTTTATCGAACTTCAATGCTTGGCCTACAGAAGGCATGGTCCCCCTTACAAAAACACACGTGCCCTTTTGATTATTTCGAGTAGAAAATTCCATAATGCTATGTGTTGAAGAAATAAGAAGATATGGGAAAGAGATTAAACCAGAATGAGATATTCTCCTTGTTTGTTTCACTTCGAGGACAAATAAGAATGATACTTGACCGCTTTTTTCTGAAAATTGAAATTGAAAATACTAAGACTAATACAAGGCTGGTTCTAAAGCAAATTCATTCAAAGTTGGGACATTGAAAGCCAGTTCATCCAATCATAAAGTGAAAAAATAGGGAGCAACGACTGGAGAAGAAGGGACAGGGGTTTCTGATGAGTGCTCAAAAAGCACTAAAATTACCATGATTTTATGCACATTAATTGATTAAAAATATATATATTTATATGTTTTATCATATATTTATATAAATTTGTCTTTTCGGGAATCACGGGTATTTTTATTGTTTTTCAGGTATTTTCGCTTAAAAACGTCACTTAAAGTCTCAAAAAGGAATACTGGAAGCAATACATCACAAATATAATAATAAATAAATGGGGAAAGGTCAAAAAATATGGAAAAATTGGACGAAATGGGTCGAAAAGGTCAAAAATGTCAAAAAGGAGAAAATCGCGCCCGAATCGGCTGCCCACCACGCTGGCACAAGGCCTGAATACCGCTGGCCGAGCGCGCGTGCAAAGATGTCCCATGTCCGCGTGCAGATGCGCACGCCTTCCTCCAAAGTCGCGCACGCCGTAGTGTGCTATCACTGTTCACGCGCGCGCGCGCGCTGCTGCTACCTTCTGCGCACTCCTGTGCGCGCCCCAGCTGCCCTCCGCGCGCGCCGACGCCATTTCGCCTCATTTTTCACGTGCAGCTGCCCCCATGATGTCATCAATGACCTCCATAATTGCACTACGCGTTTTCACCATTTTTTAACATTTTTTCACCCACTTTTTCTCTCCATCCTCACCTATAAATACCCCCATTCTCTTCACTTCAAAACACACCTCAAAACAAACTTCTCTCTTCTTTCTTTCTCTCCATTTCTTAGTTTTTAGGTTTTTTAGTTTTTCTTATGTTTTAGCTAGTTTCTCTTAATTTTAGAGTTCTTCCTCTTTGGGAAGAACTAGTTATGTTTTGTAATTTATTAGCTTTTTGATTCAATAAATGGGAGTGCAAATTCCGCTTTGGAGGTTTTCTAGCAACGGAATGGCATCGGCATCTTGTAAGGATTTTATTTTCTTTTGCAGCTTATTTTTTATGCTTTATTCTTACATGTTATATTTAATTTGTCCTGTGATTAAATTTAATCGTAAGCTAGTGCTTGTAAAAAATGATATAATAATAACGTTGCTATGCATTGCTAAATATTAAATCGGTAAAAATCTCTAAAATGAGTTGCTTTTATTTCTCTTCAAGATTTTATATTAAGAATCTTAGAGAGAAATATATTATTTTTCGTTACAAACTTAAATCTGAAAATTAGATTTTAAGGTTTAGTTATCCGGTCTGATTTAGAGTAGTGCTCTTTTATTTGTTGGTACAATCGCCCGGTAGTTAGAGTGAAGCTCTATTTCAAAAGTTTTTATAAGAATTATTATCTGAAAATGTATTGACAACATGTTTTCAGTAGTAGTTTTAAAACTTGAAAGCTAGTACTCGGATAATTAAATTCTTAGGTTTAATTTTGACACCTTGAATAAAGTTTAAACTGTCTAACCCCACCAAAGGTGGCATTTAAATGGTTCATTTTCAATCTCTTAGAAAAAGGAATTAATTTAATTAACCAAATTAGTTATCAACCCCACCCATAGGTGTTAATTGATTTGTTTAGTTAACAAAGAATATCTAACCCCACCAAAGGTGTTATTCATACAAAAAAGGGAGAATCAATAAATATCAATTCATATCTTTAATAACCTAAATAACACGAGCAAGCATAATTAACTTAGTTATTATATCCATAAATACTCCACTATTTATAAAAGATAAAATTTGCATGAATGTTTATTGAATCTATGTTTAATTTGATGTTATTAGATTAAAAACACAAAACCCCAAAATATCGTGACATGATGTTTAGGATTTAATTTCATTTTTAAAAGTTTGAATAATAAATTAAAAACCACATACATTCCTTCCTTAGATCGACCTTGGGAGTATACTTATCATTTTCTACGAAATGATTCGTGCACTTGCGAGAGTTTTATAAATATAAAACCAATGTATTGGTAGGATCGGTGATGCCGTTTTTCGCTCATCAAAGTTCTTGACAATCCCGATTCTGCTCATCAGTTTCCCTATAGTAGTAGTTGACTTGTCGAAGCGTCTATACAACGATTGGGGTGAAGCTGAAATAGAGTCTCTCTCTTCTTTTTATGCTTTAGTGATAGAGATGTTAAGTTGTTCCTAAGTCAATTTTGGTGAAATTTGTGGAATAAACTAGGAACTAAACTGTTATTTTCCACTCTTGCACATTCTCAAACGGATGGTCAAACTGAAGTAGTTAATGGGAGCTCACTACTTTGCTATGAGCTATCATTTAAAAGAATATAAGGTATTGGGAGAAGTGTTTGCCACACATTGAGTTAGCACCTATTGATATGAGCTCACTACTTCTTCATTTTCTCCTTTTGAAGTTGTTTATGGTTTTAATCCTGTAACACCTATTGATATTTTACCTTTGCTTTCTAATGAGCATGCTAATCTTGATGGTAAGAAAAAGGTAGCTTTGTGAAGGATTTACATGCTAGAGTTCGAGCCAACATTGATAGGAAGAATGAGCAATATGCTAAGCAAACCAATAAGGGGCGTTTGAAGGTTGTTTTCTAACTTGGAGATTGGGTTTAGGTGCACATGTGTAAGGAGAGGTTTCCCACACAATGGAAATCAAAATTGCAGCCTCGAGGAGATAGACCTTTTCAAGCCATAGAACAGATCAATGATAACACTTACAAGATAGATTTGCCAAGTGACTATGGTAATGTTAGCGCAAATTTTAATGTCACAGATTTATCTTTGTTTGATGTAGGTGATTCAAGGACTATTCTTTTTGAAGAGGAGGGGAATAAATAAAGATCAAGGTGCTGATCAAGTTGATGTTCCCAAATATTCTCAAGATCCTTTGGAAGGAATTGGCGATTCAATGACTAGGGCAAAGACTAAGAGGATGAAAGAAGCTTTGCAAATCTTGATCATGGAAGTGCAATACAAAGAAGCCGTGTTAGAAGAATCAAAAAGTAAATTCGAAGATTCTAAAGCTTTACCAAGGATGGTCTATTACCTTTCTATGCAAGGTATAGATTTGGAAGATCAAGTTGGGAGCAAAGACTAATTTAGGAAGTAATATTTTTATTTTAGCTAATTATGGCTTTTATGTTTAGTAATTTTTATTTTTTTAAATTTTGGGCTATTTATGTTAAGTCTATTAGTCTTTTATTTTTAAGGTGGGATTAGTCCTAATTCATAACTAAATAGGCCCATTCCATCTAGGTTTTTTTTTCTTTTAGGGTTTCTTGCTTATAAACTATAAGAGCTATGTAATGGAGGTAGAGAACGAATATTCATTAATGAAAAGAAAATTTCAGAAAGCTTCTTGCTTTACCTTCTTGTAATCTTGATTGAATGCTTGAATTGGACTTATCAAAGAGAGTGATCATCCTTTGTGGCGTCTCAAGATTTGGGTTTTAAGCATTTTCCTTCCTTAGGGTTCTAATCTGATAATATTCAACATATTCTTAACAAATCAATAGTTTCAACTCCCTTGAGTTCGTTGGTTTTTTAGGTTGTTCGTCCAATGTGTCTACATCACCTTGTGATTGGTACACTTGGGAATTGTTCGCCTAAGACAATTGTTAGTGATAGAGATGTTAATTCCTAAGTCATTTTTGGTGAACTTTGTGGAATAAACTAGGAACTAAACTGTTATTTTCCACTTTTGCACATTCTTAAACGAATGGTCAAATTGAAGTAGTTAATAGGACACTCACTACTTTGATATGAGCTATCATTCAAAAGAATATAAGGTAGTGGGAGAAGTGTTTGTCACACATTAAGTTTGCATATAATAGGACTATTCATTCTCCTTCTTCATTTTTTCCTTTTAAAGTTGTTTATGGCTTTAATTCTTTAATATACCTATTGATATTTTACCTTTGCCAACTGATGAGTAGAATCGGGATTGCCAAAAACTTTGATGAACGAAAACCGGCATCGCTGATCCTGCCAATACTTTGGTTTTATATTTATAAAACTCTCGCAAGTGCACGAATCATTTCGTAGAAAATAATAAGTATACTCCCAAGGTCGATCTAAGGAAGGAATGTATGTGGTTTTTAATTTATTATTCAAACTTTTAAAAACGAAATTAAATCCTAAACATCCTGTCACGATATTTTGGGGTTTTTGTGTTTTTAATCTACTTACAGAAAATTAAACATAGATTCAATAAACATTCATGCAAATTTTATCTTTTATAAATAGTGGAGTATTTATGGATATAATAACTAATTTAATTATGCTTGCTCGTATTATTTAGGTTATTAAAGATATGAATTGATATTTATTGATTCTCCCTTTTTTGTATGAATACCACCTTTGGTGGGGTTAGATATTCTTTGTTAACTAAACAAATCAATTAACACCTATGGGTGGGGTTGATACCTAATTTGGTTAATTAAATTAATTCCTTTTTCTAAGAGATTGAAAATGAACCATTTAAATGCCACCTTTGGTGGGGTTAGACAGTTTAAACTTTATTCAAGGTGTCCAAATTAAACCTAAGAATTTAGTTATCTCAAGATTAACTTTCAAGTTTTAAAACCACAATCCGAAAACATGTTGTCAATACATTTTCAGATAATAATTCTTATAAAAACTTTTGAAATAGAGCTTCACTCTAACTACTAGGGCGATTGTACCAACAAATAAAAGAGCACTACTCTAAATCGAATAGGATAACTAAACCTTAAAATCTAATTTTCGATTTAAGTTTGTACTGAAAAATAATATATTTCTCTCTAACATTCTTAATATAAAATCTTGAATAAAAATAAAATCAATTCATTTTAGAGATTTTTACCTATTTAATATTTCGCAAGCATAACAACGTTATTATTACATCATAATTATAAACAGCTAGCACAGTTAAATTTAATCACAGACAAATTAAATATAACATGTTAGAATAAAGCATAAAAAATAACTGCAAAGAAAATAAAATCCTTACAGTACTTCGATGCCTATCCCGTTGCTAGAAAACCTCCAAACGGAATTTGCACTCCCATTTATTGAATCAAAAAGCTAATAAATTACAAAAACATAACTAGTTCTTCCCAAAGAGGGAAGAACTCTAAAACTTAGCAAAACTAACTAAAACATAAGAAAAACTAAAAAAAACTAAAAACTAAGAAATGGAGAGAAAGAAAGAAGAGAGAAGTGTGTTTTGAGGTGTGAAGGGAAGGGGGGTATTTATAGGTGAGGATGGAGAGAAAAAATGAGTAAAAAAATGTTAAAAAATGTAAAACGCGAAATGGAAATGCCGAGGTCATTAATGATGTCGCATGACGTCATGGAAGCGGCCGCACGTGAAAAATGAGGCGAAATGGCGTCGGCGCGCGAGGGCAGCTGGGCATGCACAGGCGCGCTGAAGGCACCAACACATGCGCTCGGCAGGCGCGCGCGGACGGGTCAAGCCCGGCGCGATTTTCTCCTTTTTGACATTTTTGACCTTTTCGACCCATTTTGTCCAATTTTTCTATATTTGTTGACCTGTCCCCATTTATTTATTAATATATTTGTGATGTATTGCTTCCAGTATTCCTTTTTGAGTCTTTAAGTGACGTTTTTAAGCGAAAATACCTGAAAAACAATAAAAATACCCGTGATTTCGAAAAAGACAAATTTATATAAATATATGATAAAACATATAAATATATATATTTTTAATCAATTAATGTGCATAAAATAATGGTAATTTTAGTGCTTTTTGAGCACTCATCACCTACTAATGAGCATGCTAATCTTGATGGTAAAAAAAGGCAGATTTTGTTAAGGGTTAACATACTAGAGTTCGGGCCAACGTTTAAATAAAGAATGAGCAATATGCTAAGCAAACCAAGGCTCTGATACAAAATGATGTGGACCCAATAGGAGAACAACCTAAGAATCTACGAAATCATGGGAATTAAAATGATTGATTTGATAAGAACATGTTGAAGATAATCATATTAGAGCCCTAAGGAAAGAAAGTTCTTAAAACCCAAATCTTTAGACCCCACAAAGGATAATCATTCCTTTTGATAAGTCCAATTCAAGCATTCAATCAAGAACACAAGAAGGCAATACAAGAAGCTTTCTGAAATTTTTTTTTCATTAATGAATATTCGTTCTTGCCTCCAAATTACATAGCTCTTCTTATTAATAAGCAATAAATCCTAAAAGAAAAAACCCTAGATGGAATGGGCCTAATGAGCCTATTTAGTTTTGAATTGGGTCTAATCAAACCTTAAAAATGAAAAACTAAAAGACATAAAATAAAGAGCCCACAATTAACTAAAATAAAAATTGCTAAACATAAAAGCCCCAAAATTAAATAAAAGACTAAAAGACTTCAAATAAAAACACACAATTAACTAAAATAAAATTACTAAACATAAAAAGCCCATATTTAGCTAAAACAAAAATATTACTTCTTAAATCAATCTTTGCTCCAAACTTGATCTTCTAAATCTATCCCTTGCATAAAAAGGTAATAGACCATCCTTGGTGAAGCTTTAGAATATTTGAATTTAGTTTTTGATTCTTCTAACCTGGCCTCTTTTTATTGCACTTCCATGATCAAGCCTTGCAAAGCTTCCTTCATCCTCTTAGTCTTTGCCCTAGTCATTAGACCGCCAATTCATTGCAAAGGATCTTGAGAATATATGGGAACCTCAACTTGATCAGTACCTTGTTCTCCATTAAGAAGACTCTTGACCAAAGAGGACTCTAAAGAAAGACTCTTTGGCAGCAAAAACAAAATAAAGGAAACCCAAATTCAACAATAACAAAAAACTCAACAAGAAAACAAGAATTAGATTCTTTAACGATCTACTATTATGTTCCTTTTTTCTTCTTCTTCTTTTTTTGTTTCGTAGTTATCTTTGAATTCTTTGAATCTTTTACAAGAATTAGGGTTTCTTGTATATAAACAAGAAGAGCTATGTAATGGAGGCTAAGAATGAATATTCATTAATGAAAATAAAATTTTAGAAAGCTTTTTGTTTTGTCTTCTTGTGTTCTTGATTGAATGCTTGAATTCGACTTATCAAAGTAAGTGATTATCCTTTGTGGAATCTCAAGATTTAGGTTTTAAGGACTTTGTTTCCTTAAGGTTTTAATCTAATAATCTTCAACACGTTCTTAGCAAATCAATCATTTTAATTCGTTTGAGTTTGGGTGTTCCAAGGTTGTTCGCCTAAAGGGTCTGCATCAATATCGCTTTCTTTATATTGAAAAGGAAAGAAAAGGTAGATGTAGAGATATTTTCTCTAAGGGAAAGTGAAACATTCTATCTTTGTTAGCTTCATGGTTATGGGCATGAGAGAAATAGTGTTCTTATTTCCAGTTATATCGATGGGAATAAGAGCGGGTGGTAAGTGTAGCAATTCCTTCCTATAGTGGATGCTGGTAAATGAGAGTCAAATCTATCTTTTTCAGTAGCAAAGTTGTAACTTATACCATTTGAAAGGAGATCTAACCCTTATGGAAAAATAGATAGAACCGCTCTTTCTTTGCAGTTATGGTAAGCAAGTCTATTAGTACACAACACTCGAAAAGGAGAATAATTGAATTGACAGGCGTGAGAGAAATTTGCTTTGTCATTTGGTTTTGAAGTTATAAGAGCTTTTAAGTTGGAACTCAAAGCTATTAAGCAAGCTTGTTTGTTATGTGAATCTGATATACTTCAATATCCTGATGGATGATAGAAAAAGGGGTTGTTTAGTATTCAAAATTGCCTCATTGTACAGAAGTACACTCAATGGCTAATTTAGAATTATTTCTTTTTTAATTTCACTCGCTTTTGTGTAGACATTTATTTTTCTCTCTTCTTTTGTCTCAAATTTTTCAATCTCTCTTTTTTTTTTCTTTCTGATTTTCTCTCAATTATTTTATCACTCTCTATGCCACTAATTTTATTTTGTTCACTCTCTTTTTTATTTTGTTTTTTTCTTTAGTCTCACTCTCCTTTTCATTTTCACTCTTCTCTTTTCTCTCATTTTTTTCTTTAGTCTCACTCTCCTTTCCATTTTCACTCCTCTCTTTTCTCTCATTCTTTTCTTTAGTCTCAATCTTCTTTTCATTTTCACTCTTTTCTTTTCCTCTAACCATCTTCATTTGATCTTCAATGACTTGCTTAGGTGAAAGAGGGACAAGTGTGATGTTTCTACCATCCTTCACAAATGAATACTTGTTTCTATATCCGTCATGTGTAACCCTCCGATCATATTGCCAAGGCCTACCTAGCACGATGTGCCCGGCTTCCATGAGTACCACATCACACATCACCTAATCTTTGTATTTTCCAATGGAGAAGCTCATTAATACTTTCTTATCAACCTTAACTTCCCCATTATTATTTAGCCATTGCAACTTGTAAGGTTTAGCGTGTTCGAATGTAGGTAACCCTAATTTCTCAACTAAGGTAATACTAGCCACATTGGTGCAACTTCCTCCATCTATGATAACACTACACACCTTGTTGCTCAAATGACACCTTGTGTGAAAGATATTATATCTTTGTCGTTCAATTTCTTCCTCCTTGACTTGAAAACTCAATGACTGCCTTATTATAAGTGCTTCCCTTTAAACCTCCCTAACATTCCGACGAGAATCATGGAGCCAAACAAATCCCAAGTGGACCAATCACAAGGTCTAGGAGGGCACAACTTGAAAAGGCATTAAATGGGCTCATGAATGAGGCCATGCATAACCAAAGGACCCAAATTGGGAGTGCAAGGATTGGGATAAGCCTAGGATGGAAATTATGGCGAAATTGGCAAAAGAAAACTAGGCACACTATTGTGCCATTTGCACTAATTTGGGGAGCTTTCTTTTCATCCCTTGGATGAAAACAAAGGTTAAGATGTAATATTTTATTGGGATTCCTTTGTACTCAGTTGCTCCACATTTTACTCCTAGTTTTGTTGTTCCATTTGGACTGATTTTGGGCAGTTTTCTTTTCAGCCCTTGGATGAAATCAATGGTTAAGCTGTAATATTTTCATAGGATTCCTATTATAGTCAATAGCCCCATTTTTCTCCATGTTTTGGTACATGTTTTCTGCTACCTTTTGTGCTTTTTGATGTTTTGATTTTCAACCCTTGGATGAGATCAAGGGCTATGATGAAGTATAGTTTAGGGTTTATTTGTATCCTATAAATACTTAAGAGCAGCTGAGCTATAGTGATTTTACATTTTGAATGAAATTTGATTTTTCAGATCAATTGAGAACTTATTCATGCTCTTTGTTCATCTTTAAGCAACTTATCAAGGGATTGGAAACCTTTGTGACATTGTTTAGCATACAATAATTTGTGGTGAGTAACATCCCTACTTGTCAGGGTGTCATTTAGGCTAGAATTATCAAGGAAATAGCACTTCCTTATGGCATCTTTCCATTCAAAATAATGGTGAATAATATCCATTGATTTGTGGAGAAAATATTTGCTATATAATTTGAAATTAGTTAGGTCCTAACCCCTTGGTTCATATCACATTCTATTAAGGTGTTTGATTTGAACAAAGGGGTTACCACAATTCCAAGGTCGAAAGGCAAGTAAAGAAACATATTTTTCGATCCTAACCATCAAGGTCTAGTCCCATTACTCCAAAATCAAACCCTACTAGTTCTTGGAGGTCCAATGAGATAAAAAATGAAGTAGCTACATCCAAACCAAGATTTGAGCCTTATAAAGCGAAATAGATGGGGGCTAGCAAGGACAAAAGGTAAAATCGACACCCCAATTCATAATCATGACTTAAAGTGTTATCGATGTCTTGGTAATGGTCATATAGCCTCTCAATGTCCAAACAAGAAGGCAATGATCACCTAAGCTAGTGGTGAGGTGGGAACCGATTGTGAAAGTGAACAAGGTGAGATGCCATCTATAGAGGAAGCTAGTGAAGAGGAGATAGGACCCGTTGATAGGGAAGCACTTTTAATATGGCTATCTTTAAGCACTCAAGTCAAGGAGGATGACCTTGAACAACAAAGAATAATATATTTCACACAAGGTGTCATGTGAGTAACAAAGTGTGTAGTGTTATCATAGATGGAGGGAAAATGAACCAATGTGGCTAGTACTACCTTAGTTGAGAAATTAGGGTTGCCTACATTTGAACACCCTAAGCCTTACAAGTTGCAACAGTTAAATGATAGTGGGGAAGTGAAGATTAATAAGCAAGTATTAGTGAGCTTCTATGTTAGAAAGTACAAGGATGAGGTGATGTGTGATGTGGTAACCATGCAAGGCGGACACACCTTGCTAGGTAGGCCTTGGAAATATGATAGGAGGGTTACACATGACAGATATAGATACAAGTATTCGTTTGTGAAGAATGGTAGAAACATCACACTTGTACCCCTTTTACCTAAGCAAGTCTTTGAAGATCAACTAAGGATGGTTAAGGAAAAAGAAAAGAGGGAAAATGAACAAAAAGAGAAAAATGAAAAAGAAAAAAAGAGTAAAAGAAAAAAAAGAGTGAAGAAAAAGGAGAGGAGAGTGAAAAAATAAGAGAGAAAAAAATGTGAGTTTTTATGCTAAGACAATTGAGGTCAAGGGGGCTTTTTATTCAAAACAACCAAAACTTGTACTTTTGTACAAGGAGGCTAATTTTTCAATTAACTATCTTAACCAGTCTTTGCCTAATGCCATTAAAAGTTTCTCTTTTGCAGAATTTGAGGACGTGTTCCTTGAAGAGATTCCGGATTGGTTGAAGAGCATTTGATCAAAGGTCAAGTCACGGATAGCCTAAGTCCATGTGTTGTTCCCATGCTAATCGTTCCTAAGAAGGATGGATCAAGCAGGATGTGTCTTGATTTCCAAGCCATCAACAACATTACGGTAAAATATCGACATCCTATTCCTAGACTAGATGACATGTTAGATGAGTTGCATGGTTCTTGAATTTTTTCAAAAATTGATTTGAGAAGTGGATACCATCAAATTTGGATGAGAGAGGGTGATGAATGGAAAATTGCTTTTAAAACTAAACATGGATTGTATGAGTAGTTAGTCATGCCCTTTGGTCTAACAAATGCACCTAGCACTTTTATGAGGCTAATGAATTATGTTCTGCGTGCATTTATTGGAAAATTTGTTGTTGTTTATTTTGAAGATATTCTCATTTACAGTAAAAATCTTGAAGAGCATGTTTTACATCTTAGGTATGTGCTTGAAATTTTGAGAAAAGAACAACTATACGTGAACCTAAAAAAGTGTGTTTTTTTGTTTGGACAAGTTAGTTTTTCTTGGTTTTTTGTTAGTTCTAAGGGGGTAGAAGTAGATGAGGAAAAGGTTAAGGCTATTAGAGAATAGGCCACACCTAAATCTATAACCAAGGTTAGAAGCTTTCACGGCTTGGCTAGTTTTTATCGAAGGTTTGTCAAAGATTTTAGTACACTAGTTGCACCTTTAATCGAGGTCATTAAAAAGTTTGTTGGTTTCAAATGGGGCGTGAATCAGGAGAGAGCCTTTAAAGCATTGAAGGATAGTTTGTGTTCTACACCTGTTTTATCTTTACAAAATTTTACTAAAACATTTGAAGTTGAGTGTGATGCATCAGGAATAGGTATAGGAGTTGTTTTGATGCAGGAATAGCGACCTATTGCTTATTTCAGCGAGAAACTTCACGGAGCATCCCTTAATTATCCAACGTATGACAAGGAGCTATATGCCTTGGTTAGGACTAGATGGGTATTTATTTAAATAAAATCAATTGTGTATAAGGAAGGATTAATGGGGCATTTTGGAATTAAGAAAACTTTAGATGTTTTACGTGAGCATTTTTATTGGCCAACAATAAGGAAGGATGTAGGGAGATTATGTTCTAGATGCATCACTTGTAAGCAAGCCAAATCCAAAGTCCTACCACAAGGACTATATACTCCCTTGCCCGTACCAAGCACACCTTGGGTAGATATTTCTATGGATTTTGTTTTAGGGTTACCTAGGTCTAAGAAGGGTAGAGACTCCATTTTTGTGGTTGTAGATAGGTTTTCTAAAATGGCACACATTATCGCGTGTCATAAAACCATTCACGCCACTAATGTAACAGATTTTTTCTTTAGGGAGGTTGTTAGGCTTCATGGAGTTCCTAGGAGCATTGTGTGTGATAGGGATGTTAAATTCCTTAGTTATTTTGGAAAAACCCTTTGGGCTAAAATGGGCACTAAATTCTTGTTTTTGACTACTTGTCACCCCAAACAGATGGGCAAATTGAGGTTGTCAATAGGACTTTGTCCACAATACTTAGGGCATTAATAAAAAGGAATTTAAAAAATTGGGAGGATTGTTTACCTTTTTTTGAATTTTCTTATAACTGGAGTGTGCATTCCACTACTGATCATTCTCCATTTGAAATTGTTTATGGTTTCAATCCACTAACTCTTTCGGACTTAGTACCTTTACCTATTTCAGAGAAAACTAACTTAGATGATGCTAGGAAGGCTAAAATGGTGAAGAAGCTCCATGAACAAATTCATGAGCAAATTGAGAAGAGAAATATGGATTATGCTTACAGGGCCAACAAAGGAACGTGAAGAGTCATTTTTGAGCCTAGTGATTGGGTTTAAGTGCATATGAGTAAGGAACGGTTTCTTAAAAAAAGACGGTCCAAGTTGCAACATCAGGGAGATGGACCTTTTCAAGTGATTAAGCGAATTAGTGACAATGCCTACAAAATTGATCTTCTTAGTGAGTATAATGTTAGTACTTCTTTTAATGTTTTTGATCTTTCTCCTTTTAATTTTGTAAGTGATGATTCGAGGATGAATCCTCTTGAAGAGTAGGGGAATGATGAGAATCATCGAGCTCTACAAATTCCAAGTAGACCAATCACAAGGTCTAGGAAGGAACAACTCAAAAGGGCTTTAAATGGGCTCATTCTAGAGGTCATGCATAACCAAGGGGACCTAAATTGGGAGTGCAAGGATTGGGACAATCCTAGGAAGGAAATTAGGGAAAAATTTGGTAAAAGAAAACTAGGCACAATGTTGTGCCATTTGTACTTATTTTGGGCAGCTTCATTTTCAGTCCTTAGATGGAAACAAGGGTTAAGATATAACATTTTATAGGATTCCTTTGTGGTCAATAGCCCCATTTTTTCATGTTTTGGTCAATGTTTTCTGCTACCTTTTGTGTTTTTTGGCTGTTTTTTATTTCCAACCCTTAAATGAGATTAGGGGCTATGATTTAGTAGAGCTTAGGGTTGGTTTGTATCCTATTAAGAGCAGCTCGGCTGCTATAAATACAATTTGAATGAAGTTTGAATTTTCAGATCATTTGAGAGCTCATTCAAGCTCTTTGTTCCTCTTTAAGCAACTTATCAAGGGATTGGCAACCTTTGTGGCATTGTTTAGCATCCAAGCATTTGTGGTGAGTAATATCCATACTTGTTAGGGTGTCATTTATGCTAGACTTATCAAGGAAGTAGCAGCTCCTTGTTGCGTCTTTTCTCTTCAGAAAAATGGTGAGTAATATCAACTGATTTGTGGAGAAACCCTTTGCTATATCATCTAAAATTAGCTAGGTCCTAACCCCTTGGATCATATCATTTAAATTAGGAATAGTATGTAACCATTCCTACCAAAAGCTTAAGTTGTGAGTAGGGGGCACCAACTACCCTTTATTTAGCCCATTACACTTAACTCAGAATTCGAGTTCCACCAAGACACATGGATATGACCCACCATGAACCACGCAAGCCAGGGGGTGGGCCGCTGCCAAATAAGTGATGCATCATTCCCTCTCTCGTAAGAGAAGTTCATCCTCAAACTTGCGCTTTCAGAACTCGAACCCTGGACCAGGCTCTGATACCAAACTTAGGAATAGTAGCTAACCATTCCTACCAAAAGCTTATGCTATTAATAGAGGGCGCCAACTACCCTTTATTCAGCCCATGACACTTAACCTAGAATTCGAGTTCCAATAGGACACATGAATATTACCCACCATGACGCACGCAAGCCAATGGTTAGGCAACAGCAAAACAAGTGACGCATCACTCCCTCCCTCGCAAGAGAAGCTTGTCCTCAAACTTTTCCTTTTCGGAAATCAAACCCAAGACCAGGCTCTGTTACCAAACTTAGCAATAATAGCTAACCATTCCTACCAAAAGCTGAAGTTGTTAGTAGGGGGCGCCAACTACCCTTTATTCAGCCCATTACACTTAAACCATAATTTGAGTTCCAATAGGACACATGGATATGACCCACCATGAACCACGCAAGCCAAAGGGTGGGCCACATCCAAACAAGTGATGCATCACTAACTTTGAAATAGTAGTTAACCATTCTTACCAAAAGCTTAAGCTGCCAGTAGGAGGTGCCAACTACCCTTTATTCAACCCATTACACTTAACCCAGAATTCGAGTTCCACCAGGACACATGGATATGACCCACCATGAACCACGCAAGCTAAGGGGTGGGCCATAGCCAAACAAGTGACACATCACTCCCTCCCTCGTAAGAGAAGTTTGTCCTTGAAGTTACGCTTTTTGGAACTCAAACCCAAGACCAAGCTCTGATACCAAACTTTGGAATAGTAGCTAACCATTCCTACCAAAAGCTGAAGCTGTTAATAGGGGGCGCCAACTACCCTTTATTCATCCCATTACACTTAACCCAGAATTCGAGTTCCACAAAGACACATGGATATCACCCACCATGAACCACACAAGCCAAGGGGTAGGCCGCAACCAAACAAGTGACGCATCACTTTTGTGCTTTTTAGTTGTCTTTATTTTCATCCCTTAGATGAGATCAAGGGCTTTGATGTATTAGAGTTTAAGGTTTATTTGTCTCATATAAATACTTAAGAGTTACTCAGTTGCTGGGATTTTAAATTTTGAATGAAATTTGATTTTTCACATCATTTAAGAGATCATTTATGTTCTTTGTTCTTCTTTAAGAAACTTATCAAGAGATTGGAAACCTTTGTTGATGAGAATCATCAAGCTCTACAAATTTCAAGTGGACCAATCACAAGGTCTAAGAGGGCACAACTCGAAAAGACTTCAAATGGGCTCATTCAAGAGGTCATGCAAAACCAAGGGGACCCAAATTGGGAGTGCAAGGATTGGGACAATCCTTGGATGGAAATTAGCCACTAAGGTTTAGATGTAATATTTTATAGGGATTCCTTTGTTCTCAGCAGCTCCAATTTTGCTGCACATTTTGCTCCATATTTTGCTCAATTTTTGTTGTGCCATTTGTACTGATTTTGAGCAGCTTTATTTTCAGCCCTTGGATGAAATCAAGATGTAATATTTTCATAGGATTATTTTGTAGTCAATTGACCCATTTTTCTTCAGGTTTTGTTCCATGTTTTCTGCTACCTTTTGTATTTTTTGGCTGGTTTTATTTTCAACCCTTGGATGAGATCAAAGGCTATGATGTAGTACAGCTTAAGGTTTATTTGTATCCTATTAAGAGCAGCTCAACTACTAGCGATTGAATTTTTTTGAATGAAATTTGAATTTTTAGATCATTTGAGAGTTCATTCATGCTCTTTATTCCTCTTTAAGCAACTTATCAAGGGATTGGAAACCTTTGAGCCGTTGTTTAGCATCCAAGCATTTGTGGTGAGTAATATCTATACTTGTTAGGATGTCATTTATGCCAGACTTATCAAGGAAATAACACCTCCTTGTGGCATCTTTCCCCTTAGAAAAAATGGTGAGTAATATCCATTGATTTGTGGAGAAACCTTTTGCTATATAATCTGAAATTAGCTATGTCCTAACCCCTTAGTTCATATCATTTGGTATCACTGCTTTAGGTGCTAATTTTCAGATTCCTTTCGTTTATATTTGTTCTTGTTCTTGTGTTCTTGTTTTTTTTCTGATACATAGAAAAAGAAAAAAATATCCTTGTGCTATGTTCTTGCTGAAATTTAATTTCCAGTCCCTAAATATTGTTCTTCTTTGTTTCCATGTTTTTTCTGCATTTTTCTTGCAAATTCTATTGTGTTCAAAAACTTTCAACAGTAACCTTGCATATCCTACTATTTTTGAAAGTATTCTGAATTTTCCTTTCATATTCTACATTTTTCCTTGCATATTGTACAATATATGATATTTTCTTCAATTTGTGGTAGTTTTCTAGTGTTTCTTTGGTAGTTCCTGCAAAAGTTCATTTTCCCATTTGTGTCGTAATTTATGTGCTATTCCTCAAACTCATATTGAAGGGGTTGTATTGATTTACTCTTGAGTTATTAGCATATTTGTCCCAAAAAAAACAGAAAAAGAGTGCCCAGAATTTACTCAAAAAAAAACAAAAAAAAGAGCCAAATTGCATATGTTAATTTCTAGTGAGTTTATGAACTCATAGTTCCTAGAATTTTACCCTTTGATTATAAATTTCCCATTGTGTGCTTAGTTCTTTTGGGAAAATTTTTGTTTTTAAAATAGTGTTATCTATTGATTTTCCTTGTGCTTACTACTCTAATCTAGAATCCTAAACACTTTGAGTGAGTTTCCTTTGTGCTTTAACGAGTGGTATATTATGAACTACCATTTTGGGTGTTAATTATACAAATTGGTTGGAATATCTAGATTTGGTTGCTTTGATTAGGAACTAATAGGGTTTGAGCGATCAATCCAAGCGCTAAGCACGTGAGGTATTGAGTGAATTTACATTAGTCCTATTTTATTACACTAATCTCTTATTGTGTAGAATTACATAAATGTCCAACAAGGGTATCCCAAAGAAACACTGGATATGATGTTCATGATGAGGGCGCTGTAACAATCTTTTGAGAGAATGAACAACTTGGTCTATCATGGTTTGTCCTCCTACTAATCTCTTATTGTGAATGAAAGATTGGAAAGGCAAGAAAATTCCTTAGCAGCTTTACAACGAGAAACACCTCTACCCAATGTTAGAAGGGCTAATAGGAAAGCTCATGTTAGGGATGATATAGAGGAAGAAGAATTGGAGGAAGAAGAAGAAAGAATGCCTAGAGGAGGAAGAAATGGGAATAGAAGAGGAAGAAATGGTAGAGGAGGTATGTGGAGACCTCCACCTAGAGCCCAATATGGAGTTGATAGAGATCTAAGTAGTATAAAAATGAAGATACCAAAATTCCAAGGAAAGAATGACCTAGCGTTATATTTGGAGGTGGAGGAGAAGGTGGAACACATTTTTGAATGCCACAACTACTCCACGGAGAAAAAGTAAAACACATTGTAATTGAGTTTTTGGACTATGCATTGAATTGGTGGAATAAGTTGGTAATTAGTAGGAGGACAAACAATGAAAGGCCCATAGATAATTATGAGGACATGAAGGTCATCATGAAGAAGAGGCTTGAGTCTAACTACTACTATAGAGAGTTACACCAATGCCTCCAAAGGATGATCACTACAAGGAAATGGAAGTGGCAATGGTAAGAGCTAATGCGAGGAAGGTAGAGAGGCAACCATGGCTAGGTTTCTTAGAGGGTTGAATGCAGACATTTCCAGCATCGTGGAACATCATTATTATGTAGAGATGGAGGACATGGTCCACATGGCTATCAAGGTGGAAAGGCAATTAAAGAAACAAAGTTTTCAATCCCAATCATCAAGGTCTAGTCCCATTACGCTAAAACCAAACCCAACTAGTCCTTGGAAGTCGAATGAGAAAAAAAGATGAAGTAGATCCAAACTAAGTTTTGAGCCTTACAAAGAAAAAAGATGGGGGCTAACAAGGACAAAGTTAAAATTAACACCCCAAATTCGTAATCGAGACTTAAAGTGTTCGGTGTCTTGGTAATGGTCATATAGCCTCTCAATGTCCAAATAAGAAGGCAATGATCACCTTAGCTAGTGAAGAAGATGTGATATCATCTATAGAAGAAGCTATGGAAGAGGAGATAAGACTAGTGGATGGGGAAGCACATGTAATAAGGTGATCTTTGAGCACTCAAGTCAAGGAGGATGACCTTGAACAACAAAGAGATAACATCTTTCACACAAGGAGTCATGTGAGTGATGAGCAGAATCGTGATCGCCAAATACTTTGATGAACGAAAACCGGCATCGCCGATCCTGCCAATACTTTGGTTTTATATTTATAAAACTCTCGCAAGTGCACGAATCATTTCGTAGAAAATGATAAGTATACTCCCAAGGTCGATCTAAGGAAGGAATGTATGTGGTTTTTAATTTATTATTCAAACTTTTAAAAACGAAATTAAATCCTAAACATCCTGTCACGATATTTTGGGGTTTTGTGTTTTTAATCTAATAACAGAAAATTAAACATAGATTCAATAAACATTCATGCAAATTTTATCTTTTATAAATAGTGGAGTATTTATGGATATAATAACTAAGTTAATTATGCTTGCTCGTATTATCTAGGTTATTAAAGATATGAATTGATATTTATTGATTCTCCCTTTTTTGTATGAATACCACCTTTGGTGGGGTTAGATATTCTTTGTTAACTAAACAAATCAATTAACACCTATGGGTGGGGTTGATAACTAATTTGGTTAATTAAATTAATTCCTTTTTCTAAGAGATTGAAAATGAACCATTTAAATGCCACCTTTGGTGGGGTTAGACAGTTTAAACTTTATTCAAGGTGTCCAAATCAAACCTAAGAATTTAGTTATCTGAGTACTAACTTTCAAGTTTTAAAACTACTACTGAAAACATTGTGTCAATACATTTTCAGATAATAATTCTTATAAAAACTTTTGAAATAGAGCTTCACTCTAACTACCGGGCGATTGTACCATCAAATAAAAGAGCACTACTCTAAATCAGACCGGATAACTAAACCTTAAAATCTAATTTTCAGCTTTAAGTTTGTAATGAAAAATAATATATTTCTCTCTAACATTCTTAATATAAAATCTTGAATAAAAATAAAATCAATTCATTTTAGAGATTTTTACCTATTTAATATTTCGCAAGCATAACAACGTTATTATTATATCATGTTTATAAACAGCTAGCACAGTTAAATTTAATCACAGACAAATTAAATATAACATGTAAGAATAAAGCATAAAAATAACTGTAAAGAAAATAAAATCCTTACAGAACTTCGACGCTATTCCCGTTGCTAGAAAAACTCCAAGCGGAATTTGCACTCCCATTTATTGAATCAAAGAGCTAAAATATTACAAAAACATAACCAGTTCTTCCCAAAAAGGGAAGAACTCTAAATCTAAGAGAAATTAACTAAGAAAAACTAAAAACTAAAACAACATAAGAAAAACTAAAAATCTAAGAAAAGAGAGAAAGAAAGAGAGAAAAGAATGTATTTGGAGGTTTTGAAGGTGTTTGAAGGTGTTTTTTGAGATGAAGGGAAGGGGGGTATTTATAGGTGAGGATGGAGAGAAAAAATGAGTAAAAAAATGTAAAAAGAAATACTAAAAAATTTAAAAACGTGTAATGGAGATGCTGAGGTCATCAATGACGTCAGCATGACATCATGGGGCGGCTGCACGTGGAAAATGGGGCAAAAACGCGTTGGGCGCGCGGAGGGGGGCTGCTGGGGCGCTGCTGGCCTGGCCGCGCGCGTGAACGAGAACCCGCGCGGTGCTGCGCGCGCATGAATAGTAACCTCGCGCGCGATCTTTGCATGCATGAACAGTACCGCGCTGCCAATTTGGTGTCGCGGTGGTATAAGCGGCGGCGCATTTTTCTCCTTTTTGACATTTTTGACATTTTTGACCCATTTTGTCCAATTTTTCCATATTTGTCGACCTTTACGCATTTATTTATTAATATATTTGTGATGTATTGCTCCCAGTATTCCTCTTTGAGTCTTTAAGTTGCATTTTTAAGCCAAAATACCTGAAAAACAATAAAAATACCTGTGATTCCGAAAAAAGACAAATTTATATAAATATATGATAAAACATATAAATATATATATTTTTAATCAATTAATTTGCATAAAATCATGGTTATTTTAGTGCTTTTTGAGCACTCATCAGTGAGTAATAAAGTGTGTAGTGTTATCATAGATGGCAGAAGTTTCACCAATGTGGCTAGTACTACCTTAGTTGAGAAATTAGGGTTGCCTACATTTGATAACCCTAAGCCTTCCAAGTTGCAATGGTTAAATGATAGTGGGGAAGTGAAGGTTAATAAGAAAGTATTAGTGAGCTTATCCATTGTAAAGTACAAGGATTTGGACAATCCTAGGATGGAAATTAGGGCAAAATTGGCAAAATAAAACTAGGAACATTGTTGTGCCATTTGGACTTTTTTTGGGCAGCTTCATTTTCACCCCTTAGATGGAAACAAGGGTTAAGATGTAATATTTTATAGGGTTTCTTTTTTTCTCAGCTGCTCCATACTTTGCTCCAATTTCCACGTGCCATTTGGACTCTTTTTTGGGCAGTTTCATTTTCAACCCTTGGATGAAATCAAGGGTTAAGATGTAATATTTTATAGGATTCCTTTGTGGTCAGCTGCCCCATTTTTTCCATGTTTTGGTCAATGTTTTTTGCTAGCTTTTCTGCTTTTTGGTTGTGTTTATTTTGAACCCTTGGATGAGATCAAGGGCTATGATGTAGTAGAGCTTAGGGTTGGTTTTGTATCCTATTAAGAGCAGCTCGGCTGCTGTAAAACATAATTTTGAATGAAGTTTTAATATTCAGATAATTTGAGAGCTCATTCTAGATCTTTGTTCCTTTTCAAGCAACTTATCAAGGGATTGGCAACCTTTGTGGCATTGTTTAGCATCCAAGCATTTGTGGTGAGTAATATCCATACTTGTTAAGGTGTCATTTATGCTAGACTTATCAAGGAAATAGCAGCTCCTTGTGGCATCTTTTCTCCTCAGAAAAATGGTGAGTAATATCCATTGATTTGTGGAGAAACCCTTTGCTATATAATCTGAAATTAGCTAGATCCTATCCCCTTGGTTCATATCATTTGGTATCATAGCTTTTTGGTGCTAATTTTCAGATTCCTATCCTTTATATTTTTTTTTGTTATTGTGTTCTTGTTGTATTTCTGATACATAAAAAAAAATGAAAAAAAATATCATTCTGCTGTGTTCTTGCTGAAATTTACTCTCCATACCCTAAAAATATTGCTCTTCTTTGTTTCCACGTTTTTTCTGCATTTTCATTTCAAATTCTATTGTGTCTAAAGTTTTTCCGTAGTAACCTTGCATATCCTGTTGTTTCTGAAAGTATTCTGAAATTTGCTTTCATATTCTGCATTTTCCTTGGTTATTCTACAAAATCTGAAATATTCTGTAGTTTTTGGTTGTTTTCTAGTATTTCTATTGTAGTTCCTGCAGAAATTTCATTTTCCCTTCATCTCGTAATTTATGTGCTATTTTACCTATCTTAAAAATTCCTCAAACTCATATTGAAAGTATTGTATTGATTGACTCTTGAGTTATTAGCATACTTGTTCCAAAAAAAAAGTGGCTAGAATTAATTGAAAAAAAAGATAGAAAAAAGAGGCCAAATTACATTTGCTAATTTTTAGTGAGTATTAGAACTCATAGTTTCAAGAATTTCACACATTGATTATAAATCTCCCATTGTGTGCTTAGTTCCTTTGGGAAAATTGTTGTTTTCCAATCGTGTTGATCTATTGTTTTGCCTTGTGCTTACTACTCTAAACACTTCGAGTTAGTTTCCTTTGTGCTTTAACAAGTGGGATATTGTGAACTATATTTTTGTTGGTGCTTGACAATTCTACAAATTGGTTGGAATTCCTGGATTTGGTTGCTTTGATTAGGAACTAAGAGGGTTTGAGCGATCAATCCGAGCGCTAAACACGTGAGGTATTGTGTTCATTAGTTCTATTTTATTACACTAACATATTGTTCTATAGAATTGAAAACAAATGTCAAATAGTAGTCTTGAAGGAAGACCGGATATGATGTTCATGATGAGGGCACTGCAACAATCTTTTGAAAGGATGAACAACTTGGTAGTTGATATGAATGAAAGATTGGAAAGGCAAGAAAATTTCCTATCAGCTTTACAACGAGAAACACCTCCCCAAATGTTAGGAGGGTTAGTAGCCAAGCTCATGTTGGGGATGATATAGAGGAAGAAGATTGGGAAGAAGAAGGAAGAATGCCTAGAGGAGGAAGAAATGGGAATAGAGGATGAATAAATGGTAGAGGAGGTATGTGGAGACCCCCACCTAGAGCTCAAGATGGATTTGATAGAGATTTAAGTAGTATAAAAATGAAGATACCACAATTCCAGGGAAAGAATGACCTGGAGTTGCATTTGGAGTGGGAGAAGAAAGTGGATCATATTTTTGAATGTCACAACTACTCCACAGAAAAAAAGTAAAACTTGTTGTAATTGAGTTTTCTGACTATGCATTGAATTGGTGGGATCAATTGGTCATTAGTAGGAGGAGAAACCGTGAAAGGCCCATAGATAATTGGGAGGACATGAAGGCTATCATGAGAAAGAGGTTTGTGCCTAGCTACTACTATAGAGACTTACACCAACGCTTACAAAGATTGACTCAAGGATATAAATGTGTTGATGAGTACTACACGAAAATGGAAGTGGCTATGACAAGAGCTAATGTCGAGGAAGATAGAGAGGCAACCATGGCTAGGTTTCTTAGTGGGTTGAATCTGGACATTGCCAACATTGTGGAACTTCATCATTATGTGGAAATGAAAGACATGGTCTACATGGCAATCAAGGTGGAAAGGCAATTAAAGAAACGGAGTTTTTGATCCCAACCATTAAGGTCTAGTCCTATTACTCAAAAACCAAACCTTACTAGTCCTTGGAAGTCCAATGAGAAAAAAGATGAAATAGCTACATCCAAACCAAGATTTGAGCCTTACAAAGCCAAAGAGATGGGGGCTAGCAAGGACAAAGGTAAAATCAACACCCCAATTCGTAATCGTGACTTTAAGTGTTTTTGGTGTCTTGGTAATGGTCATATAGCCTCTCAATGTCCCAACAAGAAGGCAATGATCACCTTAGCGAGTGGAGAGGTTGGAACCGATAATGAAAGTGAAGAAGATGAGATGCCATCTGCAGGGGAAGCTAGTGAAGAGGAGATAGGACCCGTGGATGGGGAAGCACTTGTAATAAGGCGATCTTTGAGCACTCAAGTCAAGGAGGATGACCTTGAACAACAAAGAGATAACATATTTCACACAATGTCATGTGAGTAACAAAGTGTGTAGTTATCATAGATGGGGGAAGTTGCAATAATGTGGCTAGTACTACCTTAGTTGAGAAATTAGGGTTGTCTACATTCGAATACCTTAAGCCTTACAAGTTGCAATGGATAAATGATAGTGGGGAAGTGAAGGTTGATAAGCAAGTGTTAGTGAGGTTCTCCAGTGTAAAGTACAAGAATGAGGTGATGTGTGATGTGGTACCCATGCAAGCTGGACACATCTTGCTAGGTAGGCCTTGGCAATATGATAGGAGGGTTACACATGACGGATATAGAAACAAGTATTCTTTTGTGAAGAATGGTAGGAACATCACACTTGTATCCCTTTCACCCAAGCAATTCTTTGAAGATCAATTGAGGATGGTTAGGGAAAAAGAAAAAAAAGAGAAGAATGAAAAAAAAGAGTGAAGAAAAAGGAGAGGAGAGTGGAAAAATACGAGAGAAAAAAATGTGAATTTTTATGCTAAGGCAAGTGAGGTCAAGAGGGATTTTTATTCAAAATAACCCATACTTGTACTTTTGTACAAGGATCCCTCCCTTTAAAATGAATCGATCACAACTGTAGACAAGCCTTTGTAATAGAGATCAAAGTGTTGATCAAGTTGATGTTCCCAAATATTATCAAGATACTTTGCAAGGAATTGGCGGTCCAATGACGAGGGAAAAGACTAAGAGGATGAAAGAAACTTTACAAGGCTTGATCATAGAAGTGCAATACAAAGAGGCTATGTTAGAAGAATCAAAAATTAAATTTGAAGATTCTAAAGCTTTACCAAGGATGGTTGTTTTAGCTAATTATGGGCTTTTTATGTTTAGTAATTTTATTTTAATTAATTGTGGGTTTTTATAAGTCTTAGTCTTTTATTTTTAAGGTTGGATTAGGTGCAATCCATAATTAAATAGGCTTATTCCATCTAGGTTTTTCTTTTTCTTTTAGTGTTTATTGCTTATTAATAAGAAGAGCTATGTAATGGAGGCAAGAATGAATATTTATTAATGAAAATAAAATTTTAGAAAGGTTCTTGCTTTGCCTTCTCGTGTTCTTGAATTTTACTTATCAAAGAAGTGATCATCCTTTGTGGCGTCTCCAGATTTGGGTTTTATGGACTTTGTTTCCTTCTTAGGGTTCTAATCTAATCATCTTCAACATGTTCTTAACAAATCAATATTTTCAATTCCTTTGAGTTCGTGGGTTCCAAGGTTGTTCACCTAAAGGGTCCTTATCATTTGGTATTAGAGTTTCGTTTGCTGAAAATAGTCTTTTGATTATGGTAACGAAACATAATTAGAGTTGCAACTTTAAACAGTCTTTTGACTATGGTAACGAACGAACTATTGTAATATATCAAATCGAAACTTTTTTTGATTCGGATGAGAAGAATCGGGATCACTAGATACTTTGATGCCATCCCCGGCAACGGCGCCAAAAACTTGATTAACGAAAACCGGCATCGACGATTCTGCCAATACTTTGGTTTTAGAAAATGATAAGTATACTCCCAAGGTCGATCTAAGGAAGGAATTTATGTGGTTTTTAATTTATTATTCAAACTTTTAAAACCGAAATTAAATCCTAAACATCCTGTCACGATATTTTGGGGTTTTTGTGTTTTTAATCTAATTACAGAAAATTAAACATAGATTCAATAAACATTAATGCAAATTTTATCTTTTATAAATAGTGGAGTATTTATGGATATAATAACTAAGTTAATTGCTTGCTCGTATTATTTAGGTTATTAAAGATATGAATTGATATTTATTGATTCTCCCTTTTTTGTATGAATACCACCTTTGGTGGGTTAGATATTCTTTGTTAACTAAACAAATCAATTAACACCTATGGGTGGGGTTGATAACTAATTTGGTTAATTAAATTAATTCCTTTTTCTAAGAGATTGAAAATGAACCATTTAAATGCCACCTTTGGTGGGGTTAGACAGTTTAAACTTTATTCAAGGTGTCCAAATTAAACCTAAGAATTTAGTTATCTGAGTACTAACTTTCAAGTTTTAAAACCATAACTGAAAACATGTTGTCAATACATTTTCAGATAATAATTCTTATAAAAACTTTTGAAATAGAGCTTTACTCTAACTACCGGGCGATTGTACCAACAAATAAAAGAGCACTACTCTAAATCAGACCGGATAACTAAACCTTAAAATCTAATTTTCAGATTTAAGTTTGTAATGAAAAATAATATATTTCTCTCTAACATTCTTAATATAAAATCTTGAATAAAAATAAATCAATTCATTTTAGATATTTTTACCTATTTAATATTTCGCAAGCATAACAACGTTATTATTATATCATTTTTACAAACAACTAGCACAGTTAAATTTAATCATAGACAAATTAAATATAACATGTAAGAATAAAGCATAAAAAATAACTGCAAAGAAAATAAAATCCTTACAGTACTTCGATGCCATTCCCGTTGCTAGAAAACCTCCAAACGAAATTTGCACTCCCATTTATTGAATCAAAAAGCTAATAAATTACAAAAACATAACTAGTTCTTCCCAAAAAGGGAAGAACTCTAAAACTAAGAGAAACTAGCTAAAACATAAGAAAAACTAAAAAAAACTAAAAACTAAGAAATGGAGAGAAAGAAAGAAGAGAGAAGTGTGTTTTGAGGTGTGGTATGAAGTGAAGAGAAGGGGGTATTTATAGGTGAGAATGGAGAGAAAAAGTGGGTGAAAAAATGTTAAAAAATGGTGAAAACGCGTAGTGCAAATAGTGAGGTCATTGATGACGTCAGCATGACGTCATGGGGCGGCTGCACGTGAAAAATGGGGCGAAATGGTGTCGGCGCGCGCGGAGGGCAGCTGGGGCGCGCACAGGCTCTTGCGGAAGGCAGCAACAGCGCGCGCGCGTGTGATGAGTGCTCAAAAAGCACTAAAATTACCATGATTTTATGCTCATTAATTGATTAAAAATATATATATTTATATGTTTTATCATATATTTATATAAATTTGTCTTTTTCGGAATCACGGGTATTTTTATTGTTTTTCAGGTATTTTCGCTTAAAAACGTAACTTAAAGACTCAAAGAGGAATAGTAGAAGCAATACATCACAATTATATTACTAAATAAATGGGGCAAGGTCAACAAATATGGAAATATTGGACAAAATGGGTCGAAAAGGTCAAAAATGTCAAAAAGGAAAAAATCGTGCCCGGAGCAGCCCATCCCGCGCGTGCCAGCGCCCAGCCTCGCCGAGCTGCGCACGCTGGTACTGTTCATCCACGCACAGATGCGCGTGCGGGTATTGTTCATCCGCGCACAGCTGCGTGCACCCAGCTACATCTGCGCGGGCCGACGCCATTTCGCCTCATTTTTCACGTGCAACCGCCCCCATGACGTCATGCTGACGTCATTAATGACCTCAACATTTCCATTACGCGTTTTTACATTTTTTAACATTTTTTTAACATTTTTTACTCATTTTTTCTCTCCATCCTCACCTATAAATACCCCCATTCCCTTCACTTTAAAAACACACCTCAAAACACACTTCTCTCTTCTTTCTTTCTCTCCATTTCTTAGTTTTTAGTTTTTTTTTAGTTTTTCTTATGTTTTAGCTAGTTTCTATTAGTGAAGGGAAATGGAGAGAAAGAAAGAAGAGAGAAGTGTGTTTTTGAAGTGAAGGGAAGGGGGGTATTTATAGGTCAGGATTGAGAGAAAAAATGAGTAAAAAAATGTTAAAAAATATAAAAATGCGTAATGGAAATGCTGAGGTCATTAATGACGTCAGCATGATGTCATGGGGGCGGATGCACGTGAAAAATGAGGCGAAATGGCATCGGCGCGCGCAGTTGTGCGCTGATGAACAGTACCCGCACGCGCATCTGTGCATGGATGAACAGTGCCAGCGGCTGGGCCCTGGCGCGCGCGGGATGGCTGCTCCGGGCGCGATTTTCTCCTTTTTGACATTTTTGACCTTTTTGACCCATTTTGTTCAATTTTTCCATATTTGCTGACCTTGCCCCATTTATTTAGTAATATAATTGTGATGTATTGCTTCCATTATTCCTCTTTCAGTCTTTAAGTTACCTTTTTAAGCGAAAATACCTGAAAAACAATAAAAATACCCGTGATTCCAAAAAAGACAAATTTATATAAATATATGATAAAACATATAAATATATATATTTTTAATCAATTAATGAGCATAAAATCATGGTAATTTTAGTGCTTTTTGAGCACTCATCACAACCCCCAACCAGCTTCTTGCTAGTCCCTTAGCAAGAGAAGCGATAAAAACTAAAAATTAAACTAACCTAAATCACTTCCGTGGATTGACACGGTTGCATTTAGCCTATGCAACAAGCCTTTAAACCCCTAGGTTTCCCTCGTGAGGGTTTTCAATAATGATACCCACAAACATTGAACTAAATGTAAAAATCAAAAGAAACAATAAAAACAATCAACTCAACAACTAAAATTACAACAAAATCAAAATTTAATTTTTAAGAATAAGAGTAAACAACATATCACAAAAATGTCTCATACTTTTTATTCTCCTTTAAGATTATAATTAAAATCTCAAGCATAAGTTATTTTAATCTCTTTAAACAATCATGATTTATTATAATAATTAGTCGAAAATCATTTTCATATTTCATGTCAAAAATGTATCAATTTAATTTCACCCAATTTCAGTGTCATGAATCAGAATTCGCTTCGACTCTATTCCTCACAAGTCAATACTCTCGAAACACTGAATCCTATGGGTTCAAACACTCATACTATTTTATATGCGAAAGAGTTGATGTATAGAAATGAACTAATATGTTCGCATATGTATAAAGAATAAAGGCTCAAAGTGTTATTTTAACATTGATCTCATGAAAGGAATCGAATGTATAAATTATAAAGATATCATATATAAAAATTATTTTCATGCATAAATCAAAATCATTAAGAAAGAATTTCAAGATATATGCCTTTTACAAATGAAGAGAGTGCAATGACTTTTTAGGGAATTATTTCCTATATCTTTCTTTTGTAATTAACTTTTACTCACAACTTTGTAGGCAATATGGGTTATAGTATGTAGATTATACTATATATTCTTTATCTCTCTATTTTTTCTGAAGATATTTCTCAATATATGTATTTTAGAGAGTCAACCCATGTACAGATTGTACATTTGTTTTTTGGATTTTGGTGAGTGGTTAATTTTGTGGCTTTTCTGTTTGATCTTGGTTTAGGTAACCCCATATATGTCTTTTTTTTTGTAGCAGTCATGCATGAACGAGATATAAGCATATACTATCAATTTCTACTCAAATCATTTAATCTAAGCAAAAATAATAAAAAATATATGATACTCTATTAAGATGAGAAAAAAATTCATACATTCAATGCTAATACCTATAGAGATCATCTAAAAATTTGAAGAAATAAGAAATGTGTTTGGAGTAGAAAAAAATATATATTTCACTCTGAATAAAGGAAATTAGGCTCAAATTATATCTCACAAAGGTAGTCTCCACTAAAAAAAATTCATAAACACCGATTTTGGGTTTAATATAATTTCTACATCTTATCAAGAAATATTAGTTATGACAAAAACTAACTAATTATAAAAAATAATTACAAAATATTTCATGATATGTTTTCAAAATTTAATCTAACAGTACAAGAGACTTAACTATGTACTTAAATTTTATTTAAAGAAATGATAATTTTTGTGAGAAATTTTTTTTTTTCAAAAATTACTAAATCACACAAAAAATGAAAAAGTATATTTTTATTTTTTAATTTTTTAATTTTTAAATTGTTAAAACTTTTTTTTTAATTAAGCATGGGAACTTTTCACCACCCCCAACCTAGAACTTAGATTGTCCTCAATGTAACAACTGTAAATTAAAGATAAAGAGAAAAGAGAAGAAAGATTACCTATTTCTTGAGAATGTGCAAGTAGTAATAGAAAATACAGGTGCATTCATCATATTCATCATTAAAGTGTATAAAGAGAAATCGCTGTGAACTTTTAATATCTCAACAAATATTTTTAGTTTTAACAATTTAAAAATTATTCACATGTAATTAAAATGAAATAATTAAGTAAATAAAAGAAATAAAAAAATTACCTAAAATGATGGGTTGCCTCCCATCCAGCGCTTAGTTTAACGTCTTAGCAAGACGTAACTTGGGGATTGCATTTTAAGTAAACTCAATGTCCCCTCATCATTGAGTTAATCAAACCTACATGTAAGACAATGTTGTCTAACTATACCTTTTCAGTCATGCCCTATTGATTTTCAAATTTCTTTTTGTACTTAAAACTAGAGGCATACTTTGACGGTTTTAGATAACCCACATCTAGGTGCAAATCAAATAATTAAGCCATTAAAACACAATTCTACCTAGATCAAACAAAGCAACTAACTCCTTAGATTGTAATTAAAACTTTAAAATTTTGGAGATAGTTCAGAAATTTTTGTTGTTTTTTTTTAAGAAAAAAAAAATAACATAATCAGTATTAACCAAGAGTGCTCCCAGGAAAGAATGGTGGTGCAAAGGCACCTTAAAAACCATCCTCCTAGACAGAACAACGTTCCTAGGAAAGACTAGTGGCACAAAGGCTTCCAAGAACTAGTCTCCTAGACAGAACTCCCTCAGATCTTTACTTTTCATGTTATTAAGTTAAGTTAAATAAAAATTTAAGTTAATGAAAATCTAAGTTAAAAAAGGTTAATTAAGTTAAGTGAATTAAAAAATCTAAGTTAATTAAGTTAAGTTAAAAAAATCTAAGTTAATTAAGTTAGTAAAAAAAAAGTTAATTAAGCTAAGTGAAGTAAAAAATCTAAGTTAATTAAGTTAAGTGAAAAAAAAGTTAATTAAGTTAGTAAAAAAAAGTTAATTAAGCTAAGTGAAAAAAAAGTTAATTAAGTTAAGTGAAGTAAAAAATCTAAGTTAATTAAGTTAAGTGAAAATTTAAGTAAAAACCTATGTTAATGTTAAAAAAAATCTAAGTTAATTAAGTTAGTAAAAAAAACTAAGTTAATTAAGTTAAATAAAAATCAAGAAGAAAAAAAAATAGCTAAAGAAAGAAAAATCAAAAATCAAAAAATAAAAAAAATTGAAAAAGGTTAAAGAAAATAAAAATAAAATAAAATTATGATTTAAAATAAATAAAAAAAATAGTAAAAATTAAACTCAAAAAATTAAAATTTTGGTTTTTTTTTATTTTTTTTTATTTTGTCTTTATTTTTTTATTTATTTATTTGTTTTATTTTTTAACTTAAAAGTTTTGAAATGTTTTTTTTACTATTCATGAATGGTAAAACTTTTTTTTTTTAATTCAAATTTTAAATTTTTAAATTATTTTATTATTCAAACTAGAATTTTTATTTAATTTTTTTTTTATTTTTACTATTCATTAACGGTAAAAACTTTTTACTTCAAATTTCAAATTTCTAAATTATTGTACTATTCACGCTACAATTTTTTTTTATTTTTTTAATTTTTTTAATTTTTTTAATTTTTTAATTTTTTTAATTTTTTTAATTTTTAATTTTTTTTGTTAATTTTTTTTAATTTTTTTGTATTTCTTATGAAATTTGAAATTTGATTAAATGTTTTATTTTTTTTTTTACAAAAACAAAAAAAATAACAATTATTTACAGCACAAAAATATTTTTAAAATTTTGATAAATAAATTAAAAACGCTATTCCTTCCCCGGCAACGGCGCCAAAAACTTGATTAGCAGAATCGGGATCACTAGATACTTTGATGCCATCCCCGGCAACGGCGCCAAAAACTTGATGAGCGAGAACCGGCATCCCCGATCCTGCTAATACTTTGGTTTTATATTTATAAAACTCTCGCAAGTGCATGAATCATTTCGTAGAAAATGATAAGTATACTCCCAACGTCGATCTAAGGAAGGAATGTATGTGGTTTTTAATTTATTATTCAAACTTTTAAAAACGAAATTAAATCCTAAACATCCTGTCACGATATTTTGGGTTTTTTTTTGTTTTTAATCTACTTACAGAAAATTAAACATAGATTCAATAAACATTCATGCAAATTTTATCTTTTATAAATAGTGGAGTATTTATGGATATAATAACTAAGTTAATTATGCTTGCTCGTATTATTTAGGTTATTAAAGATATGAATTGATATTTATTGATTCTCCCTTTTTTGTATGAATACCACCTTTGGGGGGGTTAGATATTCTTTATTAACTAAACAAATCAATTAACACCTATGGGTGGGGTTGATAACTAATTTGGTTAATTAAATTAATTCCTTTTTCTAAGAGATTGAAAATGAACCATTTAAATGCCACCTTTGGTGGGGTTAGACAGTTTAAACTTTATTCAAGGTGTCCAAATTAAACCTAAGAATTTAGTTATCCGAGTACTAACTTTCAAGTTCTCAAACCAATACTAAAAACATGTTGTCAATACATTTTCAGATAATAATTCTTATAAAAACTTTTGAAATAGAGCTTCACTCTAACTACCGGGCGATTGTACCAACAAATAAAAGAGCACTACTCTAAATCAGACCGGATAACTAAACCTTAAAATCTAATTTTCAGATTTAAGTTTGTAATGAAAAATAATATATTTCTCTCTAACATTCTTAATATAAAATCTTGAATAAAAATAAAATCAATTCATTTTAGAGATTTTTACCTATTTAATATTTTGCAAGCATAACAACGTTATTATTATATCATTTTTACAAACAGCTAGCACAGTTAAATTTAATCACAGAAAAATTAAATATAACATGTAAGAATAAAGCATAAAAAATAACTGCAAAGAAAATAAAATCCTTACAGTACTTCGATGCCATTCCCGTTGCTAGAAAACCTCCAAACGAAATTTGCACTCCCATTTATTGAATCAAAAAGCTAATAAATTACAAAAAACATAACTAGTTCTTCCCAAAGAGGGAAGAACTCTAAAACTAAGAGAAACTAGCTAAAACAAAAGAAAAACTAAAAAAACTAAAAACTAAGAAATGGAGAGAAAGAAAGAAGAGAGAAGTGTGTTTTGAGGTGTGGAATGAAGTGAAGAGAAGGGGGGTATTTATAGGTGAGAATGGAGAGAAAAAGTGGGTGAAAGAATTTTAAAAAATGGTGAAAACGCGTAGTGCAAATGGTGAGGTCATTGATGACGTCAGCATGACGTCATGGGGGTGGATGTACGTAAAAAATGGGGCGAAATGGCATCGGCGCGCGCGGAGAGCAGCTGGGGCACGCACAGGCCCCCGCGGAAGGCACCAGTAACGCGCACGCACGCGTGTGTGAATAGTGACAGCACGCTGCAGCGCGCGCGGACGGGCACCGTGCTGCGCACGCGGCTGGGCGCTTGCGCGCGCGAGGTGGGCTGCTCCGGGCGCGATTTTCTCCTTTTTGACATTTTTGACCTTTTTGACCCATTTTGTCCAATTTTTCCATATTTGTTGACCTTTTTCCATTTATTTATTAATATATTTGTGATGTATTGCTTCCAGTATTCCTTTTTGAGTCTTTAAGTGACGTTTTTAAGCGAAAATACCTGAAAAACAATAAAAATACCCGTGATCCCAAAAAAGACAAATTTATATAAATATATGATAAAACATATAAATATATATATTTTTAATCAATTAATGTGCATAAAATCATTTTAATTTTAGTGCTTTTTGAGCACTCATCACTTGCCTTAGCATAAAAATTCACTTTTTTTCTCTAATATTTTTCCACTCTCCTCTCCTTTTTCTTCACTCTTTTTTTTCACTCTTTTTTTCTTTTTCATTCTTCTCTTTTTGTTCTTTTTCCCTAACCATCCTCAATTGATCTTCAAAGACTTGCTTGGGTGAAAGGGGTACAAGTGTGATGTTTCTACAATTCGTCACAAAAGAATACTTGTTTCTTAATCCGTCATGTGTAACCCTCCTATCATATTGCCAACGCCTACCTAGCAAGATGTGTCCAACTTGCATGGGTACCACATCACACATCACCTCATCCTTGTACTTTCCAATGGAGTAGCTCACTAATACTTGCTTATTAAGGTGTTCAAATGTAGGCAACCCTAATTTCTCAACTAAGTAGTACTAGCCACATTCGTGCAACTTCCCCTATCTATGATAACACTACACAGTTTGTTACTCACATGACATCTTGTGTGAAAGATGTTATCTCTTTGTTGTTCAAGGTCATCCTCCTTGACTTGAGTGCTCAAAGATCACCTTATTACAAGTGCTTCCCCATCCACGGGTCCTATCTCCTCTTCACTAGCTTCCCCTGCAGATGGCACCTCATCTTCTTCACTTTCATTATCGGTTCCAACCTCTCCACTCGCTAAGGTGATCATTGACTTCTTGTTGGGATATTGAGAGGCTATATGACCATTATCAAGACACCAAAAACACTTAAAGTCATGATTACGAATTAGGGTGTCGATTTTACCTTTGTCCTTGCTAGCCCCCATCTCTTTGGCTTTGTAAGGCTCAAACCTTGGCTTGGATGTAGCTATTTCATCTTTTTTCTCATTGGACTTCCAAGGACTAGTAAAGTTTAGTTTTTGAGTAATAGGACTAGACCTTAATGGTTGGGATTGAAAACTATGTTTCTTTAATTGCCTTTCCACCTTGATTGCCATGTGGACCATGTCCTCCATCTCCACATAATGATGAAGTTCCACAATGTTGGCAATGTCTGGATTCAACCCACTAAGAAACCTAGCCATGGTTGCCTCTCTATCTTCCTCGACATTAGCTCTTGTTATAGCCACTTCCATTTCCTTGTAGTACTCATCAACATATTTATATCCTTGAGTCAATCTTTGTAAGCGTTGGTGTAACTCTCTATAGTAGTAGCTAGGCACAAACCTCATTCTCATTATTGCCTTCATGTCCTCCCAATTATCTATAGGCCTTTGACGGTTTCTCCTCCTACTAATGACCAATTGATCCCATCAATTCAATGCATAGTCAGAAAACTCAATTACAACAAGTTTTACTTTTTTTTTGTGGAGTAGTTGTGACATTCAAAAATATGCTCCACTTTCTTCTCCCACTCCAAATACAACTCCGGGTCATTCTTTCCCTGGAATTGTGGTATCTTCATTTTTATACTACTTAAATCTCTATCAACTCCATCTTGAGCTCTAGGTGGGGGTCTCCACATACCTCCTCTATTCCCATTTCTTCCTCCTCTAATGATTCTTCCTTCTTCTTCCTCTACTTCTTCTGCCCAATCTTCTTCCTTTATATCATCCCCAACATGAGCTTGCCTATTAACCCTCCTTACATTGGGTGGAGGTGTTTCTCGTTGTAAAGCTGCTAAGGAATTTTCTTGCCTTTCCAATCTTTCATTCGTGTCAACTACCAAGTTGTTCATCCTTTCAAAATATTGTTGCCGTGCCCTCATCATGAACATCATATCTGGTCTTCCTTCGGGACTATTGTTTGACATTTTTTTTCAATTCTACACAACAATAGGTTAGTGTAATATAATAGAACTAATGTAAATTCACACAATACCTCACGTGTTTAGCACTCAGATTGATCGCTCAAACCCTCTTAGTTCCTAATCAAAGAAACCAAATCCAAGAATTCCAACCAATTTGTAGAATTATCAAACACCAAAAAAAATATAGTTCACAATATCCTACTTGTTAAAGCACAAAGGAAACTAACTCAAAGTGTTTAGAGTAGGAAGCACAAGGAAAAAAATAGATCAACACGATTGGAAAACAACAATTTTCCCAAAGGAACTAAGTACACAATGGGAGATTTATAATCAATGTGTGAAATTCTTGAAACTATGAGTTCTAATACTCACTAGAAATTAGCAAATGTAATTTGGCCATTTTTTTGTCTTTTTTTTCAATTAATTCTAGCCACTTTTTTTTTGTTGAACAAGTATGCTAATAACTCAAGAGTCAATCAATACAATACTTTCAATATGAGTTTGAGGAATTTTTAAGATAGGTAAAATAGCACATAAACTGCAGAATATTTCGTTTTTGTAGAATAACCAAGGAAAATGCATAATATGAAAGAAAATTTCAGAATACTTTCAGAAACTACAAGATATGGAAGGTTAGTACTGAAAAACTTTGGACACAATAGAATTTGAAAGGAAAATGCAGAAAAAACGTGGAAACAAAGAAGAACAATATTTTTAGGGTATGGATAATAAATTTCAGCAATAACACAGCAGAATGATAATTTTTTCATTTTCTTTGTGTCAGAAATACAACAAGAACACAAGAACAAGAACAAATATAAGGGATAGGAATCTAAAAATTAGCACCAAAAAGCTCTGATACCAAATGATATGAATCAAGCGGATAGGATCTAGCTAATTTTAGATTATATAGCAAAGGGTTTCTCCACAAATATTGGATATTACTCACCATTTTTCTGAGGAGAAAAGACGCCACAAGGAGCTGTTATTTCCTTGATAAGTCTAGCATAAATGACACCCTAACAAGTATAGATATTACTCACCACAAATGCTTGGATGCTAAACAATGCCACAAAGGTTGCCAATCCCTTGATAAGTTGCTTGAAGAGGAACAAAGAGCTAGAATAAGCTCTCAAATTATCTGAATATTCAAACTTCATTCAAAATTATGTTTTACAGTAGCTGAGCTGCTCTTAATAGGATACAAACCAACCCTAAGCTCTACTACATCATAGCCCTTGATCTCATCCAAGGGCTCAAAATGAACACAGCCAAAAAGCAGAAAAGCTAGCAGAAAACATTGACCAAAACATGGAAAAAATGGGGCAGGTGACCACAAAGGAATCCTATAAAATATTACATCTAAACCCTTGATTTCATCGAAGGGTTGAAAATAAAGCTGCCTAAAAAGAGTCCAAATGGCACATGGAAATTGGAGCAAAATATGGAGCAGCTGAGAACAAAAGAAACCCTATAAAATATTACATCTTAACCGTTGTTTCCATCTAAGGGCTGAAAATGAAGCTGCCCAAAAAAGTCCAAATGGCACAACAATGTGCCTAGTTTTATTTTGCCAATTTTGCCCTAATTTCCATCCTAGGATTGTCCCAATCCTTGCACTCCCAATTTAGGTCCCCTTGATTATGCATGACCTCTTTAATGATCCCATTTAAAGCCTTTTCGAGTTGTTCCTTCCTAGACCTTGTGATTGGTCCACTTGGAATTTGTAGAGCTCTAGGATTATGATCAAAGATAGCTAAAAACCACAAAAGGTAGCAGAAAATATGGACCAAAACATTGTAAAAAGATGGGGTAGTTGACTACAAAGGAATCCTATGAAAATATTACATCTTAACCCTTGATTTCATCCAAGGGCTGAAAAGAAAGCTGCCCAAAATCAATCCAAATGGCACATCAAAAATGGAGAAAAACATGGAGCAAAATGTGGAGCGTAATTGAGGCAGTAGAGAACAAAGGAATCCCAATAAATTATTATGTAGTAACCCTTGTTTTCATCCAAGGGCTGAAAAGAAAGCTGCCCAAAATTAGTCCAAATGGCACCGTAATGTGCCTAGTTTTCTTTTGCCAATTTTGCCCTAATCTCTATCCTAGGCTTGTCCCAATCCTTGCACTCCCATTTTGGGTCCTTTGGTTATGTGTGACCTCATTAATGAGCCCATTTAAAGTTGATGATCAAGTTTTAATGGAGATTAAGGTGCTGATAAAGTTGATGTTCCCAAATATTCTCAAGATCCTTTGCAAGGAATTGGCGATCCAATGATTATGAAAAATACTAAAAGGATGAAGGAAGCTTTGCAAGGCTTGATCATTGAAGTGCAATACAAAGAGGCCGTGTTAGAAGAATTAAAAACTAAATTTGAAGATTCTAAAGCTTCACCAAGGATGTTTTATTACCTTTCTATACAAGGGATAAATTTGGAAGATCAAGTTGGAAGAACAAAGATTCATTAATAAAAAGAAAACTTCAGAAAGCTTCTTTGTTTGCCTTGTTGTGTTCTTCATTGAATGCTTTAATTTGACTTATCAAAGGGAGTGATCATCCTTTGTGGCATATCAAGATTTGGGTTTTAAGAACTGTGTTTACTTATGGTTCTAATCTGATCATATTTAACACGTTCTTAGCAAATCAATCGTTTCAATTCCCTTGAGTTGGTGGGTTCCTAGGTTGTTTGCCTAAAGGGTCCGTATAATTTTGTATCAGAGCCTTGGTTGTTGAACACAGGTTATCTATCTTCGTATATTTTTTCTTAAATTTTAGATTTCAAAAAAAAAGAGAAGAGGGTTGCTGTTTGCAGTTTCAAAATTGTTTTTTGATAAATCAGAGTTACAAATTTAAACAACCATAAATTTTGATTCGAGTAACAAAATGAATAAAATGACTAAGGCCTAGAGGAGGAAGAAGAAGGAAGAATGCCTAGAGGAGGAGGAAATGGTACATGAGGTATGTGGAGACCTCCATCTAGAGCCCAAGATGGAGTTGATAGAGATCTAAGTAGTATAAAAATGAAGATACCACAATTCCAAGGAAAGAATGACCTAGAGTTTTATTTGGAGTGGGAGAAAAGGGTGAGCACATTTTTGAATGCCACAACTACTCCACGGAGAAAAAATAAAACACGTAAAGTGTCTAGTTTTCTTTTGCCAATTCTTCCCTAATTTCCATGCTAGGCTTATCCCAATCCTTGCACTCCCATTTTGGGTCCTTTGGTTATACATGACCTCTTGAATCATCCCATTTAAAGCCTCCTCGAGTTGTCCCTTCCTAGACCTTGTGATTTGTGTGGCTCCATGATTCTCATCATTCCCTCTCTTTTAAAAAGGATTTATCCTCGAATTGTCACCTACATAATCAAAAGGAGAAAGATCAGAAACATTAAAGGAAGTGTTGAAATTATACTCACCAGGCAAGTCTAGCTTGTAGGCATTGTCATTGATCCTTTCGATGACTTGAAATGGACCATCTCCTCACTGTAGATACTTTGATTTTATTTTTTCTGGAAAATGCACTTTCCATATGTGCACTCATACCCAATCTCCAGGTTCAAAGATCAGCCTATGATGCCCTTTGTTGGCTTGTTTGATTGGTGAGAATCTTGTCAAAGAGACTGAGGGAGTGACGCATTGAGCGAGTTATCTAGATCACCTAGATGATAGAAGGGAGGTCCAATCAAGACAATCAACTAGGGTCGCTAAGAAGGCCATCACAATCCCGACTGCAATTTTCGCTCTGAGCATTGTCGTTATCTTAGTGCGCTTGGGCTGAAAATATTTTTAGCTCGATAAAAAGGTGTCTTCTTTGAACGATAAAGGTGGGTTTCAGCTATATTATTTTGTTATGGTGAATGAATGTCATAAGCTTTTAAAAGTGTATCAAGAACTTAGGAAAAACTTATGTTCGAAGTCATTTTCGGTCTTTTCTAAAAGATGAGGGCTCTATTCGCATTTTTTGGAAGTTTACCTACTAGGCAAGGATAAAGGAAAGGGCTAGGTAGGTCTATTTTCTAGATCTAGTTTATTGGTTGGCGTTTTCCGAGGAGTGAATACTTTCATTTTTACGAGTCCCTTTCAAGCCAATTTTCAAACGGGATAGTCAATATAAAAATATCATACTTTAAAAAGCAAGAGAAAGATTTTTATTTTCAATAAGTAGTCTTTCTTACCTCTCTTAAGTGCCATTGTAGGACCTATTTTCTAGTTCCATTCTAGATGTAAGTCTTTCAATGTCAAGCCAGTCGTAATTCTTTGACATCTGCAGGCTACTTTCTTTCCCCCTATCCTTGCCACAAAAGTGTCTTGCTATTACCCTTCCTAACTAAAGCCTTCCTTTCTATATGCCAGTCCTAGTCTCCTACAAAGTTAAGTCAGTATCCTACACTCTTAGGAAAGTGATAGCTTGAGCTTGACCAAAAGGAAGCGGAAATAAGGCAAGCACATAAGGAAAGCCATAAGTCATCATTAAAAGTATAAGCAAGCAACGGGAAAGCTCTCAAGACAGGGAGAAAGGCCAATTTAAGTAGGAAAGGGAAAGAAAGTTAGCTTCCTGTGAGCAAGCTCTACCAACAAGCCTGTGAGCACAAGAATGAAGCAAGGGCGAGAAGGGGCCACACACGTACCTTAATTGGGATATCAAATGCTTTTATATGTATGCTATGCCTTCTTAAGCCCTAAAAATAGAATAAGAAAAGAAAGATCATAGCGAATTGAAGGATTATTACTATGAGTTAGTCTATGACCTACTTGCTACTATAATTATTCATTAGACAGAAAGCGTCAAACCTGAGAGCTAGTATCAAGCAAAGAAGGGAAAGCCATCCATTGTTCGTTTCCTCTCTCTTTGCTCCAATGAAATGTAGTTTTCTTACAAAATCCAATGATTAAGCACAAATCAATCAAACTTCTCTCTTATGGGGCACTCTTTTACAACCATTTCTAGTGGGTCCCTCTCTGATAAGGAAACTAAATAATATCAATTACTAAGCCTAACAAAATTAGTGTTTATGGAAATCCACGCCTAGTGAATTATAGTTTATGTGTGACAACACGTTTACCTTCCCTTCCACAAGTACCTCTTCAACTCTTTCTTCAACTAGGTCAAAAGCAGAAAGCTCTCTACTTGAGTTAGATCGAATATTTGATCAAATTTTGGGAAAAATACATAGAGTTGGCTCAACTGTCAAATATACAAATACCGTAGGAGTGGACCATACTGGATCTTAATCACGCTGTAATAGGAAACAAAGCTTTTCATATCCTAGGGTATCTCTAAGATCACTATTATGATCTTATTTTAAGGGGATCCACTAGTTGGTTATTCAAGAATCTTAGTCACTTTATCAATTTAATCAACTATGCCCCCTAGTATGAAGTGGCTGAGATGGGTGAAAGGATATAATACAGTATTCACCGCACTACTTTCTTTCCTTACTTAACTATTATAACGGAGGGTCCATGTTAATCAGATTGGGCTCATAAAAGACTTCAAGGTTGGTGTGAAGTGCCACAAAAGCACCTGATAGGAACTATATAAAAAGGACCGAGAACAACATAAGGTCTGAGACTCATGATGAGTGCTCAAAAAGCACTAAAATAACCATGATTTTATGCACATTAATTGATTAAAAATATATATATTTATATGTTTTATCATATATTTATATAAATTTGTCTTTTTCGGAATCACGGGTATTTTTATTGTTTTTCAGGTATTTTGGCTTAAAAACGCAATTTAAAGACTCAAAGAAGAATACTTGAAGCAATACATCACAAATAAATTAATAAATAAGTGGAAAAAGGTCAACAAACATGGAAAAATTGGACAAAATGGGTCGAAAAGGTCAAAAATGTCAAAAGCGAGAAAAACGCGCCGCCGCTGGCCCGGCCCGCGCCCAAGACTCGGCTCCGCCCAAAGCTGCGCGCGGGTATCGTTCATGCGCGAAGAGCGCGCGGGTTCTGTTCATGCGCGCGCAAAGATCGCGCGGGTTACTGTTCATGCGCGCGCACGCGCGCGGGTTCTGTTCATACGCGCAGCGCGCGCGCGCGAGGACGTTCATGCGCGCGCAACGCGCGCGCGAGGTTACTTGTTCATGCGCGCAAAGACCGCGCGCGAGGTTACCGTTCATGCGCGCGAAGCACCGCGCGCGGTTACCGTTCACGCGCGCGCGCGCCTCGGCCAGCCCGCCCGGCCCGCGCGCCCAACGCGTTTTGCCCCATTTTCCACGTGCAGCCGCCCTCATGACGTCATGCTGATGTCATTGATGACCTTAGCATGTCCACTACACGTTTTTTAATTTTTTAATATTTTTTTTAACATTTTTTTACTCATTTTTTCTCTCCATCCTCACCTATAAATACCCCCCTTCCCTTCACTTCAAAACACACCTTCAAACACCTCAAAACCTCACTTCTCTCTTCTTTCTTTCTCTCATTTCTTAGTTTTTGAGTTTTCTTTAGTTTCTTTCTTAGTTTCTAAGCTTTTCTTAGTTTTTCTCTTAGTTTTTAGTTCAATTGTCTTAGGTTTAGAGTTCTTCTCTTTTTGAGAGGAACTTGTAATGTTTTTGTAATAATTTAGATTTTTGATTCAATAAATGGAAGTGCAAATTCCGCTTGGAGGTTTTCTAGCAACGGGAATAGCGTCGAAGTACTGTAAGGATTTTATTTTCTTCTGATTATTTTTATGCTTTATTCTTACATGTTATATTTAATTTGTCTGTGATTAAATTTAAGCGTACTGCTAGTTTATAATCATGATATAATAATAACGTTGTTATGCTTGCGAAATATTAAATAGGTGAAAATTTCTAAAATGAATTGATTTTATTTTTATTCAAGATTTTATATTAAGGATGTTAGAGAGAAATACATTATTTTTCATTACAAACTTAAATCTGAAAATTAGACTTTAAGGTTTAGTTATCCGGTCTAATTTAGAGTAGTGCTCTTTTATTTGTTGGTACAATCGCCCGGTAGTTAGAGTGAAGCTCTATTTCAAAAGTTTTTATAAGAATTATTATGTGAAAATGTATTGACAACATGTTTTCAATAGTGGTTTTAAAACTTGAAAGTTAGTACTCGGATAACTAAATTCTTGGGTTTAATTTGGACACCTTGGATAAAGTTTAAATTGTCTAACCCCACCAAAGGTGGCATTTAAATGGTTCATTTTCAATCTCTTAGAAAAAGTAATTAATTTAATTAACCAAATTAGTTATCAACCCCACCCATAGGTGTTAATTGATTTGTTTAGTTAACAAAGAGTATCTAACCCCACCAAAGGTGGTATTCATACAAAAAAGAGAGAATCAATAAAATATCAATTTATATCTTTAATAACCTAGATAATATGAGCAAGCATAATTAACTTAGTTATTATATCCATAAATACTCCACTAATATAAATGATAAAATTTGCATGAATATTTATTGAATCTGTATTTATATTTATTCATTGAATTTGTATCTATGTCTATTCTTTTTAGATTATATTTGATTAATCTGTATATATGTTTATTTTATGTTATTAGATTAGGAACACAAAAACCAAACTATCGTGACAGGATGTTTAGGATTTAATTTCGTTTTTAAAAGTTTGAATAATAAATTAAAAACCACATACATTCCTTCCTTAGATCGACCTTGGGAGTATACTTATCATTTTCTACGAAATGATTCGTGCACTTGCGAGAGTTTTACAAATATTAAAACCAAAGTATTTGCGAGAATTGGCGATCCCGGTTTTCGCTCATTAAGTTTTTGATATTTATTGAATTTGTATCTATGTTTATTTTTACATTTTTAGATTATATTTAATTAATCTGTATATATGTTTATTTTATGTTATTAGATTAGGAACACAAAAACCAAACTATCGTGACGGATGTTTAGGATTTAATTTCGTTTTTAAAAGTTTGAATAATAAATTAAAAACCACATACATTCCTTCCTTAGATCGACCTTGAGTATACTTATCATTTTCTACGAAATGATTCGTGCACTAACGAGAGTTTTACAAATATTAAAACCAAAGTATTTGCGAGAATTGGCGATCTGGGTTTTTCGTTCATCAAGTTTTTGGCCGTTACGGGATGTCATCAAGTTTTTGGCCTTGGATTCTTGGGGAAGGAATAGCGTTTTTAATTTATTTATCAAAATTTTAAAAATATTTTTGTGCTGTAAATAATTGTGATTTTTTTTGTTTTTGTAAAAAAAAAAAAAAAATAAAACATTTAATCAAATTTTAAATTTTAAATTTCATAAGAAATAATAAAAAAATAAAAAAAAATTTTTTTAATAAATTTTAAATAAAAATAAATAATAAATAATAAATAAATAAATAAATAAATAATAAAATAAATAAAAATAAATAAAAATAAAAAATAAAAAATAAAAATAAAAAATAAATAAAAAAATAAAAAAAATAGAAAAAAATAGAAAAAAAAATAAAAAAAAAATAGAAAAAAATAGAAAAAAAATAGAAAAAAAATAAAAAAAATAGAAAAAAATAAAAAAAACCAAAATTTTAATTTTTTAAGTTTAATTTTTTTTATCATAATTTTAATTTTTCTTTTTTTTAATTATTTTATTTTCTTTTACCTTTTTCAATTTTATTTTTTTTTATTTTTATTTTTACTATTTTTTTATTTTAAATCATAATTTTTTTTTTCTTTCACCTTTTTCAATTTTATTTTATTTTATTATTTTTTTTATTTTTCTTTCTTTAGTTATTTTTTTGTTCTTCTTGATTTTTATTTAACTTACTTAACTTAGTTTTTTTTTTTACTAACTTAATTAACTTTGATTTGTTTTAACATAAACTTAGGTTTTTACTTAAATTTTCATTAACTTAATTAACTTAGATTTTTTTTTTTACTTCACTTAGCTTAATTAACTTTTTACTAACTTAATTAACTTAGATTTTTTTTTAACTTAACTTAATTAACTTATTTTTTTTTAATTCACTTAACTTAATTAACCTTTTCTTTAAACTTAATTAACTTAGATTTTCATTAACTTAAATTTTTATTTAACTTAACTTAATAACATGAAAAGTAAAGATCTAAGAGAGTTCTGTCTAGGAGACTAGTTCTTGGAAGCCTTTGTGCCACTAGTCTTTCCTGGGAACGTTGTTCTGTCTAGGAGGATGGTTTTTAAGGAGCCTTTGCACCACCATTCTTTCCTGGGAGCACTCTTGGTTAATACTGATTATGTTATTTAAAAAAAAAATTAACTATCTCCAAAATTTTAAAGTTTTGATTACAATCTAAGGAGCTAGTTTCTTTGTTTAATCTAGGTACAATTGTGTTTTTATGCCTTAATTATTTGATTTGTACCTAGATGTGGGTTATCTAAAACTCAAAATATGCCTCTAGTTTTAAGTACAGAAAGAAATCTGAAAATCAATAGGGCATGACTGAAAAAGTATAGGTAGACAACCTTGTCTTACCTGCAGGTTTGATTGACTCAATGATGAGGGGACATTGAGTTTACTTAAAATGCAATCCCCAAGTTACGTCTTGCTAAGACGTTAAACTAAGCGCTGGATGGGAGGCAACCCATCATTTTAGGTAATTTTCTTTTATTTCTTTTATTTACTTAATTTTATTGTTTATTTCATTTTAATTACATGTGAATAATTTTTAAATTGTTAAAACTAAAAATATTTGTTGAGATGTTAGAAGTTCACAATGACCATACGTATACACTTTAATGATGAATATGATGGATGCACCGCATTTTCCATTACTACTTGCACATTCTCGTGAAATAGGTAATATTTCTTCTCTATTTTCTTTATCTTTAATTTACAGTTGTTACATTGAGGACAATGTAAGTTTTAGGTTGGGGTGGTGAAAAGTTACCATGCTTAATTAAAAAAAAAGTTTTAACAATTTAAAAATAAAAAAATATATATTTATAAAAATAAAAAATATACTTTTTCATTTTTTGTGTGTTTGGTTTTATTTCTATTTTGTGTGATTTAGTAATTTTTGGAATAAAAAAAAAACTTTTCTCACAAAAATTTATCATTTCTTGAAATCAAATTTAAGTAAATAGTTAAGTCTTTTGTACTGTTAGATTAATTTTTGAAAACACATCATGAAATATTTTGTAATTATTTTTGATAATTAGTTAGTTTTTGTCATAATTAGTATTTCTTGATAAGATGTAGAAATTATATTAAACCCAAAATCGGTGTTTATGAATTTTTTTTAGTGGAGAATACCTTTGTGAGATATAATTTGAGCCTAATTTCCTTTATTCAGAGTGAAATATATATTTTTTCTACTCCAAACACATTTCTTATTTCTTCAAATTTTTAGATGATCTCTATAGGTATTAGCATTGAATGTATGAATTTTTTTTCTCATTTTAATAGAGTATCATATATTTTTTTTATTATTATTTTTGCTTAGATTAAATGATTTGAGTAGAAGTTGATAGTATATGCTTATATCTCATTTATGCATGACTACTACAAAAACAAAAAAAGACATATCTGGGGTTACCTAAACCAAGATCAAACAGAAAAGCCACAAAATTAACCACTCACCAAAATCCAAAATATGTACAATCTGTACATGGGTTGACTCTCTAAAATACATATATTGAGAAATATCTTCAGAAAAAAAAATAGAGAGATAAAGAATATATAGTATAATCTACATACTATAACCCACATTGCCTACAAAGTTGTGAGTAAAGGCTAATTACAAAAGAAGGATATAGGAAATAATTCCCTAAAAAGTCATTGCACTCTCTTCATTTGTAAAAGGCATATATCTTGAAATTCTTTCTTAATGAGTTTGATTTATGCATGAAAATAATTTTTATATATGATATCTTTATAATTTATACATTTGATTCCTTTCATGAGATCAATGTTAAAATAACACTTTGAGCCTTTATTCTTTATACATATGCGAACATATTAGTTCATTTCTATACATCAACTCTTTCGCATATAAATTAGTATGAGTGTTTGAACCCATAGGATTCGGTGTTTTGAGAGTATTGACTTGTGAGGAATAGAGTCGAAGCGACTCGATTCATGACACGAAATTGGGTGAAATTAAATTGATACATTTTTGATATGAAATATGAAAATGATTTTCGACTAATTATTATAATAAATCATGATTGTTTAAAGAGATTAAAATAACTTATGCTTGAGATTTTAATTATGATCTTAAAGGAGATTAAAAAGTATGAGACATTTTTGTGAGATGTTGATAATTTGTGATTTTGTTGTAAATTTAATTTTTAAGTTGTTTGTTTTTATTGTTTCTTTTGTTTTTACATTTAGTACAATGTTTGTGGGTATCATTATCGAAAACCCTCACGAGACTCAAACTCGTCCACTAGGGCAACCTAGGGGTTTAAAGGCTTGTTGCATAGGCTAAATGCAACCGTGTCAATCCACGGAAGTGATTTAGGATAGTTTAATTTTTAGTTTTTATCGCTTCTCTTGCTAAAGGACTAGCAAGAAGTTCGGTCAGGGTTGTGATGAGTGCTCAAAAAGCACTAAAATAACCATGATTTTATGCACATTAATTGATTAAAAATATATATATTTATATGTTTTATCATATATTTATATAAATTTGTCTTTTTCGAATCACGGGTATTTTTATTGTTTTTCGGTATTTTGGCTTAAAAACGCAATTTAAAGACTCAAAGAAGAATACTTGAAGCAATACATCACAAATAAATTAATAAATAAGTGGAAAAAGGTCAACAAACATGGAAAAATTGGACAAAATGGGTCGAAAAGGTCAAAAATGTCAAAAGCGAAAAACGCACGCTGGCCAGCCCGGCCACTAAAGACTCCGCCCAAAATCAAGGCGGTATTGTTCATGCGCAAGATCGCGCGCGGTTCTGTTCATGCGCGCAAAGATGGCGCGGTTACTGTTCTACGCGCGCTGGCAAAGATCGCGGCGGGTTCTGTTCATACGCGCAAAGATCGCGCGGGTTACTGTTCACGCGCGCGCGCAGCGCCCAGCAGCCGCCCAGCCGCGCGCCCAACGCGTTTTTGCCCCATTTTCCACGTGCAGCCGCCCCCATGACGTCATGCTGACGTCATTGATGACCTCAGCATGTCCATTACACGTTTTTTAATTTTTTAATATTTTTTTTAACATTTTTTTACTCATTTTTTCTCTCCATCCTCACCTATAAATACCCCTCTTCCATTCACTTCAAAACACACCTTCAAACACCTCAAAACCTCACTTCTCTCTTCTTTCTTTCTCTCATTTCTTAGTTTTTGAGTTTTCTTTAGTTTCTTTCTTAGTTTCTAAGCTTTTCTTAGTTTTTCTCTTAGTTTTTAGTTCAATTGTCTTAGGTTTAGAGTTCTTCTCTTTTTGAGAGGAACTTGTAATGTTTTTGTAATAATTTAGATTTTTGATTCAATAAATGGAAGTGCAAATTCCGCTTGGAGGTTTTCTAGCAACGGGAATAGCGTCGAAGTTCTGTAAGGATTTTATTTTCTTTACAGTTATTTTTATGCTTTATTCTTACATGTTATATTTAATTTGTCTGTGATTAAATTTAACTGTGCTAGCTGTTTATAATCATGATATAATAATAACGTTGTTATGCTTGCGAAATATTAAATAGGTGAAAATTTCTAAAATGAATTGATTTTATTTTTATTCAAGATTTTATATTAAGGATGTTAGAGAGAAATACATTATTTTTCATTACAAACTTAAATCTGAAAATTAGACTTTAAGGTTTAGTTATCCGGTCTAATTTAGAGTAGTGCTCTTTTATTTGTTGGTACAATCGCCCGGTAGTTAGAGTGAAGCTCTATTTCAAAAGTTTTTATAAGAATTATTATGTGAAAATGTATTGACAACATGTTTTCAATAGTGGTTTTAAAACTTGAAAGTTAGTACTCGGATAACTAAATTCTTGGGTTTAATTTGGACACCTTGGATAAAGTTTAAACTGTCTAACCCCACCAAAGGTGGCATTTAAATGGTTCATTTTCAATCTCTTAGAAAAAGTAATTAATTTAATTAACCAAATTAGTTATCAACCCCACCCATAGGTGTTAATTGATTTGTTTAGTTAACAAAGAGTATCTAACCCCACCAAAGGTGGTATTCATACAAAAAAGAGAGAATCAATAAAATATCAATTTATATCTTTAATAACCTAGATAATATGAGCAAGCATAATTAACTTAGTTATTATATCCATAAATACTCCACTAATATAAATGATAAAATTTGCATGAATATTTATTGAATCTGTATTTATATTTATTCATTGAATTTGTATCTATGTCTATTCTTTTTAGATTATATTTAATTAATCTGTATATATGTTTATTTTATGTTATTAGATTAGGAACACAAAAACCAAACTATCGTGACAGGATGTTTAGGATATAATTTCGTTTTTAAAAGTTTGAATAATAAATTAAAAACCACATACATTCCTTCCTTAGATCGACCTTGGGAGTATACTTATCATTTTCTACGAAATGATTCGTGCACTTGCGAGAGTTTTACAAATATTAAAACCAAAGTATTTGCGAGAATTGGCGATGCCGGTTTTCGCTCATCAAGTTTTTGATATTTATTGAATTTGTATCTATGTTTATTTTTACATTTTTAGATTATATTTAATTAATCTGTATATATGTTTATTTTATGTTATTAGATTAGGAACACAAAAACCAAACTATCGTGACAGGATGTTTAGGATTTAATTTCGTTTTTAAAAGTTTGAATAATAAATTAAAAACCACATACATTCCTTCCTTAGATCGACCTTGGGAGTATACTTATCATTTTCTACGAAATGATTCGTGCACTTGCGAGAGTTTTACAAATATTAAAACCAAAGTATTTGCGAGAATTGGCGATGCCGGTTTTCGCTCATCAACTCACCTCCTTGAAAAGAGGGAGATGAGTTATATATTTTGGGGTTGTTCAAGAAATGTAGTGGTTGCTCGACCAAAGCTAGGGTCAAATAATTAATTATATGCTTGACCAGAAGATTGATGAGACATACCAGAAGTGAAGTACAGAAGAGCAAGTGCATATTTTGAATAAAAAACTTAAGATGTTCATCTCCAAGCCTAGCCTACTCTACATTATCATATGGTTTCATGGGCATGTCTAACCATACCTTGCCACTTATTAGTTCAAATTCTAAAAGGCAGTGAATAAGATAGATCTAGATCCTAGTACTTTCAAGATGGTTCAATTGCTAAGAAAGAAAAGTACCAACAGACTCCCAACAAGAAAACAAGCAACTCTAAGAGATCAAGCCTAGTGCCCTAGGTTACGCATCCTCTTTGCTCACGTAAAGGAAGTGTAGGTTCGAAGGCTGAAGTACGCTAATGCTCGTTGCATTTGTAGGTAAACTATTTCGCTCATTTGTTGTCAAGAATTCAATAGAATGGCTGGTTGTTGATAGAAGTAAGCCTATAAGCACCTTAGAAGGTGTGAAGGAAATCCTAGAAAAGTCTAAATGCTATATACAAGCCAAGGGGAAAGAAACATGCACCATTCTTAGATAGGGTGAGGGTATGTTCAGTCAAGTGACAAACGTACCTATCCCCGACTTGGGTAGTGCATCTGCAAAACCATGGCCTTATCCTAAATCCCATTTTTTATTAACTTAAAATAATCACTTGATACTTGTTCACTGGAATTTCTTCCAAGAAAGTTTGGATCCTTCCGCTCCTCTCATTAAGAAAGTAATTACACATCCTAACTAAGGAGCATAGGCGTAGGAAGAGGCAATCGTTCACACATCTGGCTCTATCATATGTGTTGGGTGAAGAGCTAAGACTATGCCTGGGTCGGGGTTTGAAAGACAAGAAAAGGAGCAGCTTAAGCAAGAGACCTTATATAGTATAGGCTATTTCTCTTATCCATTAAAGGAAGTCAGTTCACTAGCTGTCCTAGGGGCAAAGAGTAGCATTCCGATCTCTCTTGAAAGGAATCAAGCGTGAGAGGTAGGATCTATCCACAACTTTTGGTCTTTTCCCTTTAAGGAGTTTTTGAATGTAAAAGAAAAATGATTCAATATGTTATTCTCTCTGGTTATACCATTATCATGCATAGGACACGCTGTAGTTTTTCTAGGAAGTAAGGTTGACTAGCATGTCAGTAAGACATAAAGATGATAGTTCCTTTTGAAATTTCTTTTCTTTGCATGTCCTGATAACCGTATCAAAATTGAAGGAAAGCTTTTAAGATATGTATTTTTAATGCTTTGCCCCTTAAGTGTTAATGCTGTAACATTCGAACGATCTCCAACTGGGACTCCTATTTGAAATATTTTATATTTCTTTCAAAAAGTAGTTAGATATCCAGAGTAGTCATAGAAGTCTTTTTCTAGATATCGGTCTCATAGGGATTAGGGTGAATGCTAAGCAATAATAACAAAAGGAAGAAAGGAAGCAAAGTCCGTTTTGGTGAGTGGGAAGCAGCCAAATATAGGAGAAGGAGTAGTTGGCTTAGTAAAGATAGTCGTAAATAAAGAAGCTTGACTCAGAGTATGTTATTGACTCAACCACAAATCTGTTGGGTGAAGATACTTTCTTATTCTCAGCCACTAGTTAGGAGGAAATCCCTTGACTTTGTTTATGCCCTTATGTAGTAAAGAAAGCAATTGAGGCGGGCTAAGATTCCATTTGAAGTAATAGGATTCGATGTTGTACCATCTTCAACTCTTCTCTAGATCTAGAGTTTTTCGAGAAAAGGTCCCATCTTTCAATATCATGATTGGGTCGACTAGGCCAAATTATGAGTGAATAGAAAATTGAAAACATACATATTTTTTCCAGCTGAAATACTTGAAATAATTCTACCACTCCTACTAGAAGTAGCCTTTTTAGTGATAGTTGAACGTAAAGTAATGGCTTTTGTGCAACATCGAAAGGGTCTTGATGTAGTGGGATCATTCGGATTGTTACAACCTCTAGTAGATGGTTTGAAATTGATTCTAAAAGAACCTATTTCACCAAGTAGTGCTAATTTCTCCTTTTTTAGAATGGCTCCAGTGACTACATTTATGTTAAGTTTGGTTGCTTGGGCCATTGTACCTTTTGATTATGGTATGGTATTGTTAGATTCGAACATAGGGCTACTTTATTTGTTTTCCATATCTTCAGTAGTTGTTTATGGAATTATTATAGTAGGTTGGTCTAGTAATTAGGAGGCGATCGTTCAGTCACCAATGATACTAGGACCAATAGGTCAAAAATGGGTTTGTGCCGTAGGTATTGAACGATCTACTCTACACAGGTGTGGCTTACAAGGCTAGGGCTCATAAACACTTTCTTTCATTCACCAATAAGGCCTTGGTAGGTCACTTTTTCAACCTGGGATCACTAAGTTGAAGTCACAAAAAAAAAGATGTTTCTCTTTGCAGCTTAGATCAAGAGGAAGGGTATCTTGTCCAGCTGGCCTATATATATATTTCTATCATTTAATAAATAAAATCTTTTAACCCTTTGTCAATGTCTACTAAGGACCTATAGGTTCACCTACTAGACTTATGAAAGGTAATGAGAATGAGTTATTCAAAAATTAAAAGGCACTACTTATCCCTACATTAGTAGAAGTAAGCGGCTGAGTTAGCCTTACTACTAATGTTGAGCTAAGTATGGTATAGTATAGTAGGCAAGCGAGTTTGCGAGGCTAATAGATAAGAGAGTGTCACTTACTTCGATGTTAGGAGAGTCAAGGGGGGAATGCCATACCTAAATAGAAGAACCATTGTTCGATGACATTCTATTGAAAAAGGGGCAAAGCTGTTTTGCACCACTGATAGAATACTTTAGATTCAATATAAAAGGCCCTACTTAGTTTTGCAAGCCTTTGTCATTGTCAGTCAACTGAGTAGGACCTAAGGCCCCATGCAAATCCGTAAACCTAAGGAGCATGCGGCAACAAAAGGATGGTCCCCTATGTATTTCTTTTTCTCTTTTTTTTAGAATCTGTTTTTCTTTTGTTTTCTTTTTTTTTGTACCCTCTTTTGTTTCTGATATATCTTTAAATATTTACTAACAATTTTCACATGTTAGTGAGATAAAAAATAGATATATTACACACACATATATAATTTTTGGTAGGTTTTTGAAATGAGAAAAATATATATATATAAACTTTGAAGCTCAAAAGGGGTATACTATGGATAATGTATGTGAAGGTAGATAGAAAGGCTCAAACGATCCAAAGATGGCCTAAATCATTTTCTTAGTTAAATGTTATCTATAATTTCGTCTCGAGAAAAAATCAAACAAATTCTAAGAACTGTAACACCACAAAAATCAATCGAATTCCATACTCACATAAACATTCTCTAAATTAGCATAGCAATTCAAAAGTCAAGACTAGTGCTCATGAATATTTATTCTTGTAAAAATGAAATATACGTAAAAATTATTCATCACTTAGACAACATTCAAATTTTTCAAAGAGACATGCACCATTTAAACAGATGAAATAAAAATTAATCACTATTCATAGCAAAATATCTTCAATTAACCAAACAAAAAAAAATTTCACGAGCAAGAACAACCAGAGAGTATTTCAATTAAGTTCAATATATCAACCACCCCCAAACTTAATATACACATTGTCCTCAATGTGTGCAAGTTATAGAACATATGAGATGGGTTTAAAGAAACATCCTGGTTTGTTTGATTGGTTAAGCCAAAATAGCTTCATTACCTCCAATTTGCACCTACAAAAACAAATTAACATAACAACATATAAAAAGCAATACATGCGAAAAATAAAAAATAAATATAAAACACATGGGTTGCCTCCCAAGAAGCGCTTGATTTATAGTCTTCAGCTTGACTTCTCAATTTGTTTTTCTTTTTATAAGTTAAGATTTGTGTGTCAAACAAAATCTCAACTTACGAGAAAATTGAAAAATAAATTAAGCAAACAATAACCATAAATTTTTTTTATTGTTATTTTTTATTTTTTATTTTTTTTCTTTTGTGGGGTAAGATTTGTGTGTCAAACAAAATCTCAACCCACGAGAAAATTGCAAAATAAAATAAACAACAAACAATAAGCAAAAAAAAAACAAATTTATTTTTCTTTATGTGAGATAAGATTTGTGTGTCAAACAAAATCTCAACCCACGAGAAAATTGAAAAATAAATTAAACACGCAACAATAAAATTTTTTTTTTTGAATTAAAATCATATTGATTGGTATTAATATCAACAATAAAAATAGTAAAACAAATCCCTGGCAACGGCGCCAAAAACTTGTTGTCTGTTTTCCAGAATATAAAATCGTGCAAGTGATGAACGAAAACCGGCATCGCCAATTCTCGCAAATACTTTGGTTTTAATATTTGTAAAACTCTCGCAAGTGCACGAATCATTTCGTAGAAAATGATAAGTATACTCCCAAGGTCGATCTAAGGAAGGAATGTATGTGGTTCTTAATTTATTATTCAAACTTTTAAAAACGAAATTAAATCCTAAACATCCTGTCACGATAGTTTGGTTTTTGTGTTCCTAATCTAATAACATAAAATAAACATATATCTGATTAATTAAATATAAATAAAAAAATTACCGTAAATACAAATTCAATAAATAAATATAAATACAGATTCAATAAATATTCATGCAAATTTTATCATTTATATTAGTGGAGTATTTATGGATATAATAACTAAATTAATTATGCTTGCTCATATTATCTAGGTTATTAAAGATATAAATTGATATTTTATTGATTCTCTTTTTTGTATGAATACCACCTTTGGTGGGGTTAGATATTCTTTGTTAACTAAACAAATCAATTTACACCTATGGGTGGGGTTGATAACTAATTTGGTTAATTAAATTAATTCATTTTTCTAAGAGATTGAAAATGAACCATTTAAATGCCACCTTTGGTGGGGTTAGACAGTTTAAACTTTATTCGAGGTGTCCAAATTAAACCCAAGAATTTAGTTATCCGAGTACTAACTTTCAAGTTTTAAAACCACTACTGAAAACATGTTGTCAATACATTTTCACATAATAATTCTTATAAAAACTTTTGAAATAGAGCTTCACTCTAACTCTTAGGCGATTGTACCAACAAATAAAAGAGCACTACTCTAAATTAGACCGGATAACTAAACCTTAAAGTCTAATTTTCAGATTTAAGTTTGTAATGAAAAATAATATATTTCTCTCTAACATCCTTAATATAAAATCTTGAATAAAAATAAAATCAATTCATTTTAGAAATTTTCACCTATTTAATATTTCGCAAGCATAACAACGTTATTATTATATCATGATTATAAACAGCTAGCACAGTTAAATTTAATCACAGACAAATTAAATATAACATGTAGGAATAAAGCATAAAATAACTGTAAAGAAAATAAAATCCTTACGTAACTTGACGCTATTCGCGTTGCTAGAAAGCCTCCAAGCGAACTTTGCACTTCCATTTATTGAATCAAAAATCTAAATTATTACAAAAACATTACAAGTTCCTCTCAAAAAGAGAAGAACTCTAAACCTAAGAGAGTTGAACTAAAAAACTAAGAGAAAAACTAAGAAAAGCTTAGAAACTAAGAAAGAAACTAAGAAAAACTCAAAAACTAAGAAATGAGAGAAAGAAAGAAGAGAGAAGTGTGGTTTTGAGGTGTGCTTTGAAGTGAATGGAAGGGGGGTATTTATAGGTGAGGATGGAGAGAAAAAATGAGTAAAAAAATGTTAAAAAAAATATTAAAAAATTTAAAAACGTGTAATGGACATGCTGAGGTCATCAATGACATCAGCATGACGTCATGAAGCGGTACCACGTGGAAAATGGGGCAAAAACGCGTTGGGCGCTGCCGGGCGGTTTGTGCCGCGCAGCAGCGCGCGTGAACAGTGCCCGCGCGCGCGGAAGGAAGAGTGAGCGCGCGCGGGCGCGCGCGGCTGGGCGCTGGGGCGCTGGGCTGCGGCGCGCGATTTTCCGTCTTTTGACATTTTTGACCTTTTCGACCCATTTTGTCCAATTTTTCCATGTTTGTTGACCTTTTCCCACTTATTTATTAATTTATTTGTGATGTATTGCTTCAAGTATTCTTCTTTGAGTCTTTACATTGCGTTTTTAGGCCAAAATTCCTGAAAAACAATAAAAATACCCGTGATTCCGAAAAAGAAAAATTTATATAAATATATGATAAAACATATAAATATATATATTTTTAATCAATTAATGTGCATAAAATCATGGTTATTTTAGTGCTTTTTGAGCACTCATCAGCAAGCATACACGGTCACAAGTAATAAAGATTTGTAAGTAGAGTATCATTCCCACGGAGATTTGTTACTATAGTTTGTTGAGTACTAAAATTATATCGCTCTGATTTTATCCAAAACAATCGTTGATTTAGAAAAATACGAAAAGAGTTAACAAAATAAAAGAAAGCTAGGATTGCAATTTTTCACCAAACTAATCCACTCAAATCTTATTATTTTCTTTTGATTTATATTTTTTAGTACATTTAATTTTTCAACCGAAAACTTCTATTTTTATCCATACATCTCTTCCGAGCTCCGTATAGACACACCTCGTTAAATTAATTCACTATATCTCTATGAGAATTAAATTCACCAAGATTCATTACGTTCTAAGTTTTCAAAAGGCCACACATACAATTAGGGTATATTCCTATCCTTCATCATACATGTCATTCTATCTACGAGCAATATACACAAAAATGCCTCTCTCAAGTTTATTAATGTGCCACAAATCATTTTGATAAAATTCGTAAATAATCAAAAAGCATTAAGCACAAGATAGAGTGAACAAATCGAACGTCTTATAAATCTATCAAAAAAATAATTAAAATCAAAGCTTCATAAATTCAGATCAAATGCAACCCTAGAAAAATTAAATTACTTCATTAATTTAAAATAAAAATTACAACAAGGAAATTAAGATGAAGAATATAGAAAATTAAAACATCACTTAAAACAAATATTTGGCACACATGGAACACAACAGAAGCCAAAAATGGCTTCTGCGTGTTCCACCGTCCATCCCCTAATACCACAAAAATTCTAAACTCCAAAAAAACTTCTTAACTCTATCATAATATCACCTATTTATAGCACCAAAAAAATACATCAAAAATATTAAAATATCATACACGCGTAAATATTTGTATCGAAAATAAAACCCCGACATTCCCCTTAAAATCCGTGGTCACGCGAAAATCGAAACCTTATTTTAATTCACGCGTGAGACAAGGAGCCGTTTCTGCATTTTTTATTCATTGTGCATGCCACGTGTTAACGTTTCATTCACTGAATAGATTGGTGGGACATGTGGCAGCAAATAACAGGAAAGCAAGGATGGGCTCACGGAGAATTGCTGCACCGGATTGCGGTGCAAGAAATGTGGGAGATAGTTCCTGATACGCATCTGGGATTATGCGCTTTTGCGTTCACCGAAACTGGACACGTGTCATACAATTATTGGCTGATAGATAAAGTGGGACACGGGGCAGATTCTGGTTGGTGGAATAACCCGGCGCACGTGGATCAACCGCAAGGAAAAAGGGCGCGCGAAGGTGGGGAACAGCGGCTGCAAAGCGTTAGACACGTGGGTCCCACTTGCACGCCGGCATGCGCGATAGGTGGGCCCCACTCGGAGCACTGAGCCACATGATAGATAGAATCTTGCATCCACTCGCTCTGGTCAGGTGTGCTTGAAACGCGCGTATCTGGCTGTTTCTTCTCTGATATGATGGTTCACATTGGGCGAGTGTGATCTTGCGCGTGGACTTCGTCTCTCCTACTTGAAAATTAAACTACTATAATTGTATTTTGACCCACAAATTTAATTCAATTACATTTTGAACTTTCTTAAATTACAGTTAAGCCCTTTGCTAATTTTAAATTAAATTTTTAAACTTTTAGTAATTATATTTAAGCCCAAATTTAATTTAAATTATATTTTCGATTTTTATAAATTGTAATTAAGAACTATATTATTTGAAATTATATTTGTGGAAATAAATAGGAAATTAAGTACATTTTTGATACTATTTAATTTTATTTATTTAACACATAAAAGGTAAATATTAATTTATTTAATTAAATTAAACAAAAATGTAAAGAACGTAGCAATTATCATTAATAAAATCGATGAAAATAACTTTATAAAATACAATTATCACTATCTACATGCCAAGGGGAAAGAAGCATGCACCATTCTTAGAAAGGGTTAGGGTATGTTCAGTCAAGTGACAAACATACCTATCCCCGACTTGGGTAGTGCATTTGCAAAACCATGGCCTTATCCTAAATCCCATTTTTTATTTACTTAAAATAATCACTTGATACTTGTTCACTAGAATTTCTTCCAAGAAAGTTTGGAACCTTCCGCTCCTCTCAATAAGAAAGTAATTACACATCCTAACTAAGGAGCATAGGCGTAGGAAGAGGCAATTGTTCACCCATCTGGCTCTATCATATGTGTTGGGTGAAGAGCTAAGACTATGCCTGGGTCGGGGTGTGAAGGACAAGAAAAGGAGCAACTTAAGCAAGAGACCTTATATAGTATAGGTTATTTCTCTTATCCATTAAAGGAAGTCATTTCACTAGCTGTCCTAGGGGCAAAGAGTAGCATTCCGATCTCTCTTGAAAGGTATCAAGCGTGAGAGGTAGGATCTATCCACAGCTTTTTGTCTTTTCCCTTTAGGGAGTTTTTGAATGCAAAAGAAAAATGATTCAATATGTTATTCTCTCTGGTTATACCATTATCATGCATAGCACACGCTATAGTTTTTCTAGGAAGTAATGCTGACTAGCATGTCAGTAAGACATAAAGATGATAGTTCCTTTTGAAATTTCTTTTCTTTGCATGTCCTGATAACCGTATCAAAATTGAAGGAAGGCTTTTAAGATATGTATTTTTAATGCTTTTCCCCTTAAGTATTAATTCTGTAACGTTCGAACGATCTCCAACTAGGACTCCTATTTGAAATATTTTATATTTCTTTCAAAAAGTAGTTAGATATAGGAGAACGATCTCCAACCAGGCTTTTTCTAGATATCGGTCTCATAGGGATTAGGGTGAATGCTAAGCAATAATAACAGAAGGAAGAAAGGAAGCAAAGTCCGTTTTGGTGTGTGGGAAGCAGCCAAATATAGGAGAAGGAGTAGTTGGCTTAGTAAAGATAGTCGTAAATAAAGAAGCTTGACTCAGAGTATGTTATTGACTCAACCACAAATTGGTTGGGTGAAGATACTTTCTTATTCTCAGCCACTAGTTAGGAGGAAATCCCTTGACTTTGTTTATGCCCTTATGTAGTAAAGAAAGCAATTGAGGCAGGCTAATATTCCATTTGAAGTAATAGGATTCGATGTTGTACCATATTCAACTCTTCTCTAGATCTAGAGTTTTTCGAGAAAAGGTCCCATCTTTCAATATCATGATTGGGTCGACTAGGCCAAATTATGATTGAATAGAAAATTGAAAACATACATATTTTTTCCAGCTGAAATACTTGAAATAATTCTACCACTCCTACTAGAAGTAGCCTTTTTAGTTATAGTTGAACGTAAAGTAATGGATTTTGTGCAACGTCGAAAGGGTCTTGATGTAGTGGGATCATTTGGATTGTTACAACCTCTAGTATATGGTTTGAAATTGATTCTAAAAGAACTTATTTCACCAAGTAATGCTAATTTCTCCTTTTTTAGGATGGCTCCAGTGACTACATTTATGTTAAGTTTGGTTGCTTGGGCCATTGTACCTTTTGATTATGGTATGGTATTGTTAGATTTGAACATAGGGCTACTTTATTTGTTTTCCATATCTTCATTAGTTGTTTATGGAATTATTATAGTAGGTTGGTCTAATAATTAGGAGGCGATCGTTCAGTCACCTATGATACTAGGACCAATAGGTCAAAAATGGGTTTGTGCCGTAGGTGTTGAACAATCTACTCTACACAGGTGTGGCTTACAAGGCTAGGGCTCATAAACACTTTCTTTCATTCACCAATAAGGCCTTGGTAGGTCACTTTATCAACCTGGGATCAGTAAGTTGAAGTCACAAAAAAAAAGATGTTTCTCTTTGCACCTTAGATCAAGAGGAAGGGTATCTTGTCCAGTTGGCCTATATATATATTTCTATCATTTAATAAATAAAACCTTTTAACCCTTCGTCAATGTCTACTAAGGACCTATAGGTTCGCTTACTAGACTTATGAAAGATAATGAGAATGAGTTATTCAAAAATTAAAAGGCACTACTTATCCCTACATTAGTAGAAGTAAGCGGCTGAGTTAGCCTTACTACTAATGTTGAGCTAAGTAGGGTATAGTATAGTAGGCAAGCCAGTTAGCGAGGCTAATAGATAAGAGAGTGTCACTTAGTTCGATGTTAGGAGAGTCAAGGGGGGAATGCCATACCTAAATAGAAGAACCATTGTTCGATGACATTCTAAGGTCTAACCTTTTGCTCCTCTATTGAAAAGGGGCGCAACACTGATAGACTACTTTAGATTCAATATAAAAGGCCCTACTTAGTTTTCCAAGCCTTTTTCATTGTCAGTCAACTGAGTAGGACCTAAAGCCCCATGCAAATCCGTAAATCTAAGGACCATGCTGCAACAAAAGGATGGTCCCCTATGTATTTCATTCTTTCCGGAAGGAAAAAAATGGAGAAGTACCCCCCCATCATGGTGAACCGCTCATTGTGATCGGGATTAGGTAGATGCCTTTGAACTGAGGGTGGGGGTGGGGGTGGAATTGGAGTTTCCTTAGGTAGCCATCGACCAATAATTATCCTTAAACTTTCATGCTTGGTAGAAAAGAAGCAAACAAACGTATGATCGCTTGCTGTCTTGTTCTCTATCGCGAACTGGGATCTCTCGCCAATTAGGTCAATTAAAGCAACCTTTTTCTGAGTACATATTACCTATATTCGAGGACAAAGGGTAGAACAACCTCTCTCTCTATTTACTACAGCCTAGGAAGAAAAACGTTGTTTAGGTGTTCCCTAGTGCTTCTATCTCCCCGTGCCTAGGACATGTCTGGGCCAAGTGTTATAGTTAGTTGTTGTTTCCATTTGGTTATTTATTTGTTGTTGTTGATACCAGTAAGACACAGCCAGATGATGTTTACTGGTTGGTACTGAGAGGACTCTTATTACCTGTATACCCAAAAGGGGGCACTGAATAAAAAACAATCATTTTTTATACCGGGAGCTTCTATTCCAAACCGACCTATTTATACGACCTACCCCGAAGACACTAAGGATATTCAAAGGTAGGTTGAAGAGTACTTGATCAAAGGTCAAGTCATGGAGAGCCTAAGTCCATATGATGTTCTCGTGCTACTCATTCCCAAGAAGGATGGATCAAGTAGGATGTGTGTTGATTGTCGAGCCATCAACAACATTACGGTAAAATATCAACATCCTATCCCTAGACTAGATGACATGTTTAGATGAGTTGCATGGTTCTTGCATTTTTTTCAAAAATTAATTTGAGAAGTGGACACCATCAAATTTGGATAAGAGAGAGTGATGAATGGAAAACCGCTTTTAAAACTAAACATGGATTGTATGAGTGGTTATTCATGCCCTTTGGTCTAAAAAATGCACCTAGCACTTTTATGAGGCTTATGAATCATGTTTTGCGTGCATTTATTGGAAAATTTGTTGTTGTCTATTTTGATGATATTCTCATTTACAATAAAAATCTTGAAGAGCACAAGTTCGTGGATGAACTTCTTTGACGAAGGAGGGAATGATGCAACCATGGTGAGTAACATGCATGTTACTGGGCAGGGCTTTGAATCTGGATAAAGTGTTATGGTGCTAGATAAGAGGAGTTTGGCGCCATCTAGTGACACCTTAAGTTTTTGGCTAGAAAGCTTACCTACTGTTTCTAGTTGCCGTCATTTTCTACATGTTTTGGTCCATGTTTTCTACAATATTTTGTGCTTTTTGATGGTTTTTATTTTCAACCCTTGGATGAGATCAAGGGCTATGATGTAGTAGAGCCTAGGGTTTGTGAGAGAATTTGAGGGCTCATTCGTGTTCTTTGTTCCTCTTTAAGCAACTTATCATGAGATTGACAACCTTTGTGATAATATTTAGCATCCAAGAATTTATGTTAAGTAATATCTATACTTGTTCCATTGTCATTTATGCTAGACTTATCAAGTCTATAGCACCTCCTTGTGTCTTGTATCATCTAAAATAAATGGTGAGTAATATCCACTGATTTGTGGAGAAATACTTTGCTATAAAATGTGAAAAATTAGCTAGGTCCTAACCCCTTAGTTCACATCATTTGTTGGGTAACATCCAATGATCATTTAGTCTAACTTGTGTGGTGCATGGTGGGTAACATCATTGTGACTTGGTGTGGGCTTTGAACCTGGGTTATTTTAAAAATTCCTGATTAGTCGATATTGGCACCCCTTACTGACAGCTTAATGTTTTGGTAGGAATGGTTAGTTATGGTATCAGAGCTTGGTCTCATATTCGTATCCTAAAAGAGCACTTTTTCGTGGATGAACTTCCTTTACGAAGGTGGCAATGATGCCACCATGGTGACTACATCCATAGGCTCATTGTTATGGTTAACCTTGGTTGGTAACATCTAAGGTCATTTAGTATGACTTGTGTGACGCATGGTGGGTATCATCCATGTGACTTGGTGGGGCTTTGAACCTGGGTTAAGTGTGATGCTGCTTGATAAGAGGAGTTTCGCACCGTCTAGTGATAGCTTAAGTTTTTGGTTGGAATGGTTAGCTACTATTTCTCAACTGCCCTTTTTCTCTCCATCTTTTGGTCCTTGTTTTCTACCACCATTTGTACTTTTTGTCGATTTTATTTTCAACCCTTGGATGAGATCAAGGGCTATGATGTAGTAGAGCTCATGGTTTGTTGGTATCTTATAAATACTAAAGAGCAGCTCAACTGCTGGGAATTTCATATTTTGAAGGAAATTTGATTTGTCATATCATTTTAGAGCTCATTCATGCTCTTTGTTACCCTTTATGCAACTTATCAAGGGATTGACAACCTTTGTGGTGTTATGTAGCTTCCACTCATTTATGGTGAGTAATATCCATACTTGTTAGGTTGTCATTTATGCTAGACTTATAAGGGAAATAGCATAACCTTGTGTCTTGTTTCCTCTAAAATAAATAGTGAGTAATATCCCTTGATTTGTGGAGAAACACTTTTCTATATAATCTGAAAAATTAGCTAGATCCTAAGCCTAAGAAACACCTTGTTGGGTAACATCCAAGAATCATTTAGTCTGACTTCTGTGGCACATGGACGGTAACATCCTTGTGACTTTGTATGGACTTTGAACCTAGGTCAATGTGACAATTATAGATAAGAGGATATTGGTGCCCCCTACTAATAGCTTAATGTTTTGGTAGTAATAATTAGCTATTGTTCCAAAGTTTGGTATCAGAGCCTAGTCTCATGTTAGCATTCCAAAAGAACACAAGTTCAAGGATGAATTTCCTTTACGAAGGGGGGAATGATGCAACCACAATGAGTAGCACCCATGGACTCATTGTCAACACCTTGGTGGGTAAAATCCAAGGATCATTTAGTTTGACTTGGTATGGCTTTGAACCTGGGTTAAGTGTAACGGTGCTAGATAAGAGGAGTTTAGCGTCCTTGAGTGACAACTTTGTTTTTTGGTTGGAATGAGTAACTACTGTTTCTCAGCTGCCCCATTTTCTCCATGTTTTGGTTCATGTTTTCTACCACCCTTTGTGCTTTTTGTCAGTTTTTATTTTCAACCCATGGATTAGATCAAGGGCTATGATTTTGTAGAGCTTATGGTTTGTTTGTATCTTATAAATACTAAAGAGTAACTCAGTTGTGGGGAATTTCAAATTTTGAATGAAATTTGATTTGTTAGATCATTTGAGAGCTTATTCAAGCTCTTTGTTCCTCTTTAAGCTCAAGGGATTGACAACCTTTAGGGTGTTTTTTAGCATCTAAGAATTTGTTGTTAGTAATATCCAAACTTGTTAGGTTGTCATTTATGGTAGACTTATCAAGGAAATAGCACCTCTTTGTGTCGTGTTTCCTTTAAAATAATTCATGAGTAATATCCATTGATATGTGGAAAAACCCTTTCCTATATAATATGAAATTTAGATAGCTCCTAACCCCTTCATTCATATCATTTGCTTGGTAACATCCAAGGATCAATTATTCTCACTTGTGTGGCACATGGAGTGTAACATCCTTATGACTTGGTATGGGCTGTGAACCTGGGTTATTTTGACAATTCTGGACAAGAGGGTATTGGTGCCCCTTATTGAAAACTTAATGTTTTAATAGGAATGGTTAGCTATTGTTCCAAAGTTCGGTTTCAGATCCTAGCCCATGTTCGCATCCCAAAAGAACACAGTTTCATGGATGAACTTCCTTTACGAAGGTGGGAATGATGCAACCTCGATGAGTACCATCCATGGGGTCATTGTTTTTTTTAACCTTAGTGGGTAACAATCAAGGGTCATTTAATCTATCTTGTGTGGCATATGATGGGTACCATTCATGTGACATGGTGGGGCTTTGAACTTGGGTTAAGTGTGATGCTGCTAGATAAGAGGAGTTTTGTGCCCTCTAGTGACAACTTAAGTTTTTGGTTGGAATGGGTAGCTACTGCTTCTCAACTGCCCTTTTCTTCTACATGTAAAGTCCATGTTTTCTACCAACCTTTGTGATTTTAGTTGATTTTTATTTTTAACCCTTTGGTGGGATCAAAGGCTATAATGTAGTAGAGCTTATGGATTGTTTGTATCTTATAAATACTAAAGAGTAGCTCAATTGCTGAGAATTTCAAATTTTGAATGAAATTTGATTTGTCATATCCTTTGAGAGACCATTTATGCTCTTTGTTCCTCTTTAAGTAACATATCAAGGTATTGCAGCCTTTGTTGTGTTATTTAGCATCCAAATATTTTTGGTGAGTAATATTCATATTTGTTAGGTTGTCATTTATCCTATACTTATCAAAGAAATAGTAACTCATTGTGTCGTGTTTCTTCTAAAATAAATGGTGATTAATATCTATTGATTTATAAATAAACCTTTGCTATATTATGTGAAAATTAGCTAGGTCCAAACCCCTTGCATCATTTCATTTCCTAGGTAACATCCAAGGGTCATTTAGTCTAACTTGTGTGGCGTATGGTGGGTAACATCCTAGTGCCTTGGTGTGGGATTGAACTTGGATTTTTGTGAGTGTTCTAGATAAAAGGATATTGGCATCCCCTACTGACATATTAATGTTTTGGTAGGAATGGTTAGTTCTTTCTCTAAAGTTTGGTATAAGAGCATGGTGTCATGCTCACGTCCATAGTTTCGTGGATGAACTTCCTGTACGAGGATGGGAATGATGTAACCATGGTAAATACCATCCATGGGCTCATTGTTAACACCTTGGTCGGTAACATCCAAGGGTCATTTAGTTTGACTTGTGTGGTGCATGGTGGGTACCATTCATGTGACATGGTGGGGCCTTGAACCTAGGTTAAGTGTGACACTGCTAGATAAGAGGAATTTGGTGCCTTCTAGTGACATCTTAAGTTTTTGGATGGAATGGTTAGCTATTGTTTCTCAACTACTCCTATTTTCTCCATGTTTTGGTCCATGTTTTCTACCACCCTTTGCTGGAAGAGCAGCTCAGTTGCTAGGAATTTAAAATTTTGAATGAAATTTGATTTTTCAGATGATTTGAGAGCTCATTTATGCTATTTGTTCCTCTTAAAGAAACTTATCAAGGTATTGGTAACCTTTGTGGTGTTATTTTGCATCTAAGCATTTTTGGTGAGTAATATCTATACTTGTTAGGTTGTCATTTATGCTAGACTTATCCAGGAAATTGTACCTTGATACGTAATTTCGCAAGTGTACGAATCGTTTAGGTAATAAAGTGTACAAAAGTACAGATATCGAACCCACAAGGAATGGCGTTACTAAGTACCGAAATTGACTAACCCTAATTTTATTTGAAAACCGAATTTTTTAATTTGTTTAAAAAGTAAATTAACTTAAAACTAAATGCAAATAACAAAATTTAATGTTGTTCACAAATGATTAAAAACGCTAAGGCATTTGATTTCGCTAAATCAATTCAATCCGATTTCAAGTCATGTTATATGAAAATCAAAGTTAGAAGTGATGGTTGAAAAACCCAAACTTATCAAATACTCTTTCTCGAGTTATATTAGAATTACTTATCTATGAAAACCAACTATATTTCTATGAAGATTTAATCACAAATAAGGAAATTATGATTAATGGAATTTCTAGAATAACCACATACATCATGCATTAGGTGTCAAACTCGCATTCAACATACGGTATTTATCACAAGAAGCATTCATTACACATCTCCTCTCGGTCTCAATATAATGCAACAAATCATCTAAATCTTGATCAGAAATTTAAAAGCATTAAGCATGGAAATAAATACTCGACTTGAAAACAAGGAATTCATATAACCATAACAAAAGAAATCAGATTTCCTTGATCTAACTACATCATAGCCTTAGCAAAAAAAACGAATTAGTTCATAAGGGAAATAAGAACAACCATTATTTCAATTGAATCCATGAACAAACAATCTGAATAATATGCAGAAAATAAAAGCTAAGGAGAAGAGATGAAAAACTCTTGAAGATGAAGACTTGGTAGCAACAATGGTGATGATCCTTCAAGCTTCTCCAACCTTTCTCTCCAAAGTTTCCTCTTCTCCTCCAAAAATAACTCAATTATGCTCTCTCTGCCATCCCCCTCTTTCTCCATCATAATGTATATATAGATCTAGGGTTTGGGGGGCAATTTTGTAACAAAAAAACAAAAAAAAATGTGTTTTCGGACGAAAATCACCAGCGGCCAAATTACTGTGACCGGCGGCCAACTTAATATGGCCAGCGGCGAGATTCTTTGGCCGGCGGCGAGAATTATTTGGCTGGCGGCGAGATGAGTTTACCAAAATTTGTGCTCTCGGGAAGATTTTTGCCAATATTTTCGCCGGCGGTGAGATGAATATGGCCGGCGGCGAGACACTTTGGCCGGCGGCGAGAGTACTTTGGCCGGCGGCGAGATTCACTTGGCCAAAATCCATGCTTCCTGCATGATTTTCAACATTTTCTCCGTAAGGTTTTCGCCGGTGACAAAATTCCAAATGTTGAACTTTTGTTTTCTTTTTATTTGTACTCAATCCTGGTCATTGAAATTTGTCCCAAACTTCTCCAAAATCATGATTTTACTTGAAATTGCACTTTAAACACGAAATACCCATGAAATGACATTTGTGGATTAAATAATCAAATAAGCACAATTTTCACACAAATATCAACATTTAAATCATAACAAAAATGCAATAATTTAGCTCTTATCAACAACCTCCAACTAGCTTCTTGCTAGTCTCTAGCAAGAAAAGTGATCTATTTAATAAATTCAAAGGAGACATTAAGAGAAACTTCAAAGAAAATTTTATTCTATTTACAAAATTACATTAAGCGTATGCAATAAGCCTTTAAACCCCTAGGCGGCCCTAGTAGGACGAGTTGTAGTCTCGTGAGGGCTTCCAGTGATGATACCCACAAACATCTTACCTATAACTATCCTAACTTAAAACAATAAAATCACACAAAAATTAATTTGCACAAATGTCTCAAAAATTGTAAATAACACACAATACATAGAATAATTAAATGTCACCTAAGCTTTAAGAAATCTCAAATGCCAATTTCATTTTTATTATTGACTCTTAAACATCCATCAAACCACAAACCAATAGCCATACTGCCCAGATAATATTATGCAGAACATCCACAAACAAAAAGGTGAAATCTCAAACTCCATAGGCTCACTCTTCAAAACTCTCTCCCCTAATGAAGAAAAATACACCACTTCGGATCAATAGGACTTATTAGGCTTGTAATGTTAGGCTTAGGTATTTTGTTAAGAAAGAACGGGAAGTGTCAAAATACAAATAATAGCACTTATTAGATTAAACACAACCAATTAAGTAAAAGAGTAACACCATTTAACCCAAATTGTTTCTTCCGATCATAACCCATTTTTCCAAAGATAAACAATAATTCTTCCTCAATCTTTCACCTCAGTACATCCATTATAACACTCTTTTATTTATTAGAGTGTGAAGGCCCTTTTTTTCTCTCTTTTTTTTCTTTTCTTTTCTTTTTTTTTCTTTTCTTCTCTTTTTTTTATATAACCCCCAACCAATTTCTTCCAATATATGTGGAAGATGTCTTATTTTTTTTATTATTCCATCCTTACTCCAATTGCTCTTGAAAAGTTTGTGTTCAAAATTAAGTGCTCTTAACAAATAAGGTAGGAATTATATATATATATATATATTTGGCTCAGTAAAAGGTAGGTTATAGAAGGCAAAAAGAAAGAAAAATAAGGCTAACAATATATTTAAATAGGCTCAAAGAGGTAACTAGTGATATAAGGATAACAAGGTAGGCTTAAAATGGCACAATCGATTCAAAAATGGCCTACATCATCTCCTAAACAGTGCAATCCCAAATTATTTTGCCTCAAGAGGTTTTCAAATGAGTTCTAGAGTTTGTTGAGATCACAAAAATGTCCATGAAAAATTCGCACATAAGACTTCTCTAAGCATTTAGACTAATCAACCAAATCATATGATAACTGTATTTTATATAGTTATTTGTACCTATTTTATTAATTATAATTGCCATGTTCTCTGTATTTTTAGTTAATTTTAGTTTAATAAATTAGTGTTTATTGTTTTTAATAAAATTAAGTAAATTATGTCGAAAACGGACTTAATTCCAAATTTATACCCAAAAATATAATTTCAAATAAAAGAGGGATTAATTGCAATTTATAAAAATTGAAAATATAATTTAAATTAAAATCGGGCTTAATTTCAGTTATTAAAAGTTTAAAATTTAATTTAAATTACTAAAAGGGCTATATTGCAATTAAATAAAGTTGAAAATGTAATTTGAAGTATATTTGTGGGTCAAAATAGAATTAAAGAAAAATTGAATTTTCTGCGCAGGAAATGAATGACACGCTCACCAATCACGACGCCCATCACTCACCGTTCGATCATCAAATCAACGGCCCCGATGTAGCGAGTGCATTCCAGACGAAGTAGAAGCGCGTTCCAGGATTTATCGCACGGCTCGGCGTGCCAGTGGGGCCCACCTGCCGCGCAGACTGACTGGCAGGGTGGGACCCACATGTCGGCTGCGCGATTCCCACGAGGCGCATCGATCGCCGTTGGATGAGTTGAACGGTCCAGATTGAAGCGCGTTGATCCAAGCTGTCGCGCACCGAGCCGCTCGTGTAAAAATCCCGTGTGACGCGGTCCATCCAAGCGGCGTGCACCCTCACTCTTCAAACGGAAAATGACCAGCCACGTGTCTCATAAATATTCCAGCGAATAAAATGATGACACGTGGCATGTATTTGGTGAAATAAAAACGCAGAAACAGCGCCCACTTCCAGCCGTTAACCACTTCCAATCCGAAGAAATCCTGTGCGACGCGTTCTTCATGCGCCCGGCTTACCGCCCAATGAAAAGCTGCCACGTGTCACTATATTTCTCTCAGCGAATCACATGGTGACACGTGGCATGCGGAAAAAGAAAAAAAATTCAAAAAATGCGCAGATTGTTCACGCGTGCTGCTCCCCATGTATTTTTGTTCCCCACTCACTATAAAAAAATATAAAAAACAAATAAAAAAAAATTAAAAAGGGGAGATATATTTGTACGCGTTTTTTTTGGTGGAGGGTTTTTTTTTTGAGTTTTTCAGTTTCGCATTTTTTGTTTCCTTAAGTTTTCTCTCGTAGTTCTTGCGAGTTTCTTATTTTCTTTCTCTGATTTCTCTCGCAATTCTTGCGAGTTAATGTTTCTTTGTATCATTTTCATTAATTTTCCTCTCTGCGTGTTACACAAAATACGCAGAGACGTTTATTTAACATTTTATGTTGTATTTTCTTAGGGAAATTACAGAGAAAGAAGACAACAAAGAAGAAGAAAAGGGAAGAAATTTATTTTTCATTGAGGAATCGTGAAAGATTTTTTTTTTCTTATCTATTTTCTTTTAATTTTTGCTTCTCTGCAATGTTTTTTTTTTGTTGTTTTGTAATATTAAATTCTGCTATGAACTAATACATTTGTTCTAGGATTGCAGTGTAGCGTAAATTATGAAATTTGAATTAAGTATTTTTGAATGATTTATGGAACTGTTTTAAGTTGTTTATTTTATCTGTGTTTAATGCTTTTAATTATCGGAAGATTAATTAACTGATATGTGACACTTAAATAAACTTGAAAAAGGCATTTTTGTGTGATGCTCGTGATGAAATAACGTATATACATAAGAGATAGAAATATACTTTTATTGTATGTGTAACTGTTTGAGAACTCAGAACTTAATAAATCTGGTTGAATGTAATTCGCATAGGAATATAGTGAATCATTTTAACTAGATGTGTTTGTATGGAGCTCGGAAGAGATATATGGATAAATTAGGAGTTCTTGGTTAACAACTTAAAATACGATAACATAAATCAAGATAAAATATAATGATTCAAGTGGATTAATTTGGTGAAACTGCAATCCTAGAATTTTCTTGCAATCTGTTATAAAAGTTAGTTAGTCAAACTGCATCAAATTATCGACTATTTGGATAAAATTAGGTTGAAATAATTTTAATAATTAACGAATACTAGTAACAAATCTCTATGGGAACGATATTTTACTTATCGTATTATTACTTGTGACCATGTATACTTGCACGATTTCTGTGTGTTGCAAAACACACAACATCATACCACATACCAAAAGAGTCGGCATCTAGGTAAAATCAACATTTGAAATTATCTTTAAACCGAAGCAAAATTTAAGGTCTTCTAAAAGGTACTTGTTATTACAATCACATTATTATCATCAACGTGCAAATTAAAATAAGTAAAATGCAAATAAAATAAAAAATAAAAATAAAAGAAATTAAATCAAAATGCAGAAAAATAAATGGAAAATCAAAATTAAACACAAATAAACACACAAACAAAACTAATAAAAATGAAGGGAAGAAAAGATTTACCATTTACTGCACCCCCAACCAAAACCTTACATTGTCCTCAATGTAAGAAAGAAAAACTGTAAATGGATTTTTTTGTGCCTGTATGACAAATAAAATAGGCAAATTTAATTAAAAATAAAATTATCATAAAATGAAGTGCAGAATTTAAAATTTCTAAAATAAAATGAGATAAAAGATGAGAAAACAAATCTGATGGGTTGCCTCCTATTAAGCGCTTTAAGTTATAATCATTAGCTAGACTTTATGTCATCTTTCTGCTTGCGGAATTCTTCATCAAAATATGGCCTCAACCGTTGTCCATTTACCTTGAAAGTTCCCTTTGTTTCATGACTGATCTCAATTATTCCATAAGGAAACACCTTGGTTACTAGAAAAGGTCCTGACCAATGAGATTTTAGTTTTCTTGGTAAAATTCTGAGACGGGATTTATAAAGCAGCACTTTCTATCCCACCTCAAAGTTATGCCTCAAAATGTGCTTATCATGCCAAACCTTCATCTTGTCCTTGTATATTCGGTCATTCTCATAAGCATCATTCCTCATTTCATCCATCTCATTTGTTGTAGATTTCACAAGGCAAGCTTCTAGTGGTAGCAATGGAGTTCTCTCCTCAAAAGTTTCCGAGATTAACTTGTCAAAAGTGTTAATTTGAAAAAAAGAATGTACCTCACTTGGAAATTTCATTGCTTCAAAAACATCAAAAGTCACTTGTTCATCTTGCACCCGTAGAATGAGCTTTCCTTGCTGAACATCGATCAATTTTCTTCCAGTCGCAAGGAATGGTCTCCCCAATATCAACGGTACCTCTCTATCTTCCTCCATGTCAAGCACCACGAAATCTACAGGGAAAATAAATTTGTCAACTTTAATTAAAACATCCTCAATTACCCCTCGAGAATATTTCACCGATCGATCCGCTAATTGTAGAGAGATTGAAGTGGGCTTCACTTCTCCCAAGCCTAGTGATGAGTGCTCAAAAAGCACTAAAATAACCATGATTTTATGCACTTTAATTGATTAAAAATATATATATTTATATGTTTTATCATATATTTATATAAATTTGTCTTTTTCGGAATCACGGGTATTTTTATTGTTTTTCAGGAATTTTGGCCTAAAAACGCAATGTAAAGACTCAAAGAAGAATACTTGAAGCAATACATCACAAATAAATTGATAAATAAGTGGAAAAAGGTCAACAAACATGGAAAAATTGGACAAAATGGGCCGAAAAGGTCAAAAATGTCAAAAGACGGAAAATCGCGCGCGGCCAATGGCCCAGCCGGCGTACGGCGCCCGAGCCGCGCGCAGCGCGCGTTGATACTGTTCATGCCGCGCTGCTGGCATCACGTTCAGCGCGAAACTACGCGCGGCGCTACGGCGGCATCAATGACCCAATAGCGCCCAACGCGTTTTTGACCCATTTTTCACGTGCAGCCGCCATGACGTCATGCCGACGCGTCATTGATGACCTCAACAGGTCCAAAACACGTTTTTTATTTTTTAATATTTTTTTAACATTTTTTAATCATTTTTTCTCTCCATCCTCACCTATAAATACCCCTTCCATTCACTTCTAAACACACCTTAAAACCTCTCTTCTCTCTTCTTTCTTTCTCTCATTTCTTAGTTTTTGATTTTTCTTTAGTTTCTTTCTTAGTTTCTAAGCTTTTCTTAGTTTTTCTCTTAGTTTTTAGTTCAATTGTTTTAGGTTTAGAGTTCTTCTCTTTTTGAGAGGAACTTGTAATGTTTCTGCAACAACTTAGCTTTTTCATTCAATAAATGGAACTGCAAATTCCGCTTGGAGGTTTTCTAGCAACGGGAATAGCGTCAAAATCTTGTAAGGATTTTATTTTCTTCTGAGTTATTTTTATGCTTTATTCTTACATGTTATATTTAATTTATGCGTGATTAAATTTAACTGTGCTAGTCATTTATAATCATGATATAATAATAACGTTGTTATGCTTGCGAAATATTAAATAGGTGAAAATTTCTAAAATGAATTGAGTTTATTTTTATTCAAGATTTTATATTAAGGATGTTAGAGAGAAATATATTATTTTTCATTACAAACTTAAATCTGAAAGTTAGACTTTAAGGTTTAGTTATCCGGCCTAATTTAGAGTAGTGCTCTTTTATTTGTTGGTACAATCGCCCGGTAGTTAGAGTGAAGCTCTATTTCAAAAGTTTTTATAAGAATTATTATGTGGAAATGTATTGACAACATGTTTTCAATAGTGGTTTTAAAACTTGAAAGTTAGTACTCGGATAACTAAATTCTTGGGTTTAATTTGGACACCTTGAATAAAGTTTAAACTGTCTAACCCCACCAAAGGTGGCATTTAAATGGTTCATTTTCAATCTCTTAGAAAAAGGAATTAATTTAATTAACCAAATTAGTTATCAACCCCACCCATAGGTGTTAATTGATTTGTTTAGTTAACAAAGAGTATCTAACTCCACCAAAGGTGGTATTCATACAAAAAAGAGAGAATCAATAAAATATCAATTTATATCTTTAATAACCTAGATAATATGAGCAAGCATAATTAACTTAGTTATTATATCCATAAATACTCCACTAATATAAATGATAAAATTTGCATGAATATTTATTGAATCTGTATTTATATTTATTTATTGAATTTGTATCTATGTTTATTCTTTTTAGATTATATTTAATTAATCTGTATATATGTTTATTTTATGTTATTAGATTAGGAACACAAAAACCAAAACTATCGTGACAGGATGTTTAGGATTTAATTTCGTTTTTAAAAGTTTGAATAATAAATTAAGAACCACATACATTCCTTCCTTAGATCGACCTTGGGAGTATACTTATCATTTTCTACGAAATGATTCGTGCACTTGCGAGAGTTTTACAAATATTAAAACCAAAGTATTTGCGAGAATTGGCGATGCCGGTTTTCGTTCATCAAGTTTTTGGCGCCGTTGCCGGGGAAGGAATAGCGTTTTTAATTTATTTATCAAAATTTTAAAAATATTTTTGTGTTGTAAATAATTGTGATATTTTTTTAAAAAAAAAATAATAATAATAATAATAAATAAATAAAATAAAATAAAATAAAATAAAATTTAATCAAATTTCAAATTTCATAAAAAATAAATAAAAATAAATAAATAAAAAAAAATATATATTTAAAATTTTTTTTTATAGCATAAAAAGTAAATAATTTAGAAATTTGAAATTTGAAGTAAAAAAAGTTTTTACCGTTAAAAAAAAAAAAAATTAAAATTTTTAAAATTTTAAGTTAATAAGAAATAAGATAGTGTGAATAGTAAAATAAAATTACCGTTCGTAAAAAAAAATAAATAAATAAAAAAAATAAATAAATAAAAAAAAACTAAAAGGCATGAAAAGTAAAAATTTAAGGGAGTTCTGTCTAGGAGACTAGTTCTTTGAAGCCTTTGTGCCACTAGTCTTTCCTGGGAACGTTGTTCTGGCTAGGAGAATGGTTTTTAAGGAGCCATTGCACCACCATTCTTTCCTGGGAACACTCTTGGTTAATACTGATTATGTTATTTATTTAAAAAAAAAAAGTAAAAAATTAATTTAAAAAAAAAAAAAAAAAAAAAATTGTCTAGTGTTTTGTATTAAATGCCATGGAAATTTTCTAATTTCTTTATTTTTGTTGACAGGAGTTTTAAATTTACGTTTAAAAATAGTCTATGCGTGGTAGGAGATCCTTAGGAAACCCCCTAACACCATATGTAAATAATATTCATAAATTTAAACAAGTGTCAACAACACTGGATCCTACCCATCAACCTGATTTTGAGCCAAACATAGAACGTCTTAATCCTTTACTAGAACCAAAAGAAATGGAGGAAAACCAACATGTTAGGGAAACCACGATGAAGGAGTTTGCAAGACCGGTGATTGGCACGGCAACTGCCGCTATCCAGTTGGGAGAAGGTGCTCGGAATTATGACCTTAAAAATATTCATTTTTCTATGCTTCCTTCCTTCTATGGGCTACCTAATGAAGATTCTCTTTCCTTTATGAGAGATTTCTATGCTACGGTCCAAACATTCCCCCTCGGTATTCTAAACGAGGATCAGCTTAGAATGAGATGTTTTCCGTACACCTTAAAGGATAAGGCTAAAGCTTGGTTGATGTCACTTCCCCCTGGTTCTCTGATGACATGGGGTCAAATTTACAATAAATTCATGGGAAAATTCTATTCCCATCAAAAAACATCAGAGCTGAGAGGAAAGATTGCTACTTTCTCTCAGATGGAAGGAGAACCATTCCATGAAGCTTGGGATAGGTTCAAAATGTTTCTCACTCAATGTCCCCATCATAGCTTTCCCCTACAGTTGCAGAACCAATTCTTTTACGATGGACTTACACAACAATGTCAGTTCATTGTCGACAACGCTGCAGGGAGGAGCAATAGGAGAAAAGGCGCATCGAAACGTATAATCTCTTTGAGATGTTGGGTGCTAATTCCCAACGTAAAAGCTCCAGAGTGAGAAAAGTCGGTGTTCATGAGATTGACTCAAGAATGAAGTTCAACAACAACTTGTTCAACTGACTAAGCAAGTTGCTTTCTCGCTACACAAACCAACACAAATAATGAACAATATGGTTTGTACAAAGACAACGTGGGACAAGGTATCAAGCCCTGTCCATATCAAGGAGATACAACTGGACACGAGCGAGGTTAATGTGTTGGCAGCATATCAACAAAGACCAAGGTTTGATCCCAATTCAAATACCTATAATCCTGCGTGGAGAAGTCATCCAAATTTCTCTTGGAGGCAAAACAACCCTCCTTTCCTCAAAGCTCAAACCAGCAGCCAAAGAATTCCACCCACCTATTCCACGAAGCATTCCAAATAAACCAACCCTGGAGGACAACTTGAATTCTTTTATTCAAGTTTGTAGGGACAATCAATCAAAAACCAATCAACGGTTGGACTCTGTGGAAGCTTCTATCAAAAAGGTGGAAGTTCAAGTTGAACAGTTAGTTGAACATTTGCAGAAAGGCAAAATTGAAACTTAAATGAATTCAATGAAGAGGAGACATTGAGTTTTTCATTCTGCAATCTCCAAGCAACGTCTTACTAGAAGACGATAAATTTTAGTCCTACATGGGAGGTCACCCATTATTGTATTTTCCTTTGTTTTAGTTTGCGTGTAATAAAAAAAATATTTCAAATAAAATAAATTCGTTTGTTTCAAAAATTGTGTCCCTTCGTTTAAAAAAAAAATAATAATAATAATAATTTAGGTTCCTTGCATTTTTTTTAGAGATATCTACCATTGTTTTTAAAAGCAAAATGCTGATTCACAATAGGAGGAGGATCATTTTCAACTACAAACAACCATGGGAGATGCTGAAGATAGGCGGAAAAAGATGAAAGACTATACAATGCCAATCATTAGCAATGTAACTTCCTAAGATCCAATTGCAAGAGGCTGCAAGGAATTATGAATTGAAAAAGATTCATTATTCTTTGTTGCCTTCCTTTCACGGTATCCCTAATGAAGATCCTTTGCATTTCATTCGAGAATTCTATGCTATTGTCCAAACCTTTCCACTCAAAAACTTGATGAACGAAAACCGGCATCGCCAATTCTCGCAAATACTTTGGTTTTAATATTTGTAAAACTCTCGCAAGTGCACGAATCATTTCGTAGAAAATGATAAGTATACTCCCAAGGTCGATCTAAGGAAGGAATGTATGTGGTTCTTAATTTATTATTCAAACTTTTAAAAACGAAATTAAATCCTAAACATCCTGTCACGATAGTTTTGGTTTTTGTGTTCCTAATCTAATAACATAAAATAAACATATATACAGATTAATTAAATATAATCTAAAAAGAATAAACATAGATACAAATTCAATAAATAAATATAAATACAGATTCAATAAATATTCATGCAAATTTTATCATTTATATTAGTGGAGTATTTATGGATATAATAACTAAGTTAATTATGCTTGCTCATATTATCTAGGTTATTAAAGATATAAATTGATATTTTATTGATTCTCTCTTTTTGTATGAATACCACCTTTGGTGGGGTTAGATACTCTTTGTTAACTAAACAAATCAATTAACACCTATGGGTGGGGTTGATAACTAATTTGGTTAATTAAATTAATTCCTTTTTCTAAGAGATTGAAAATGAACCATTTAAATGCCACCTTTGGTGAGTTAGACAGTTTAAACTTTATTCAAGGTGTCCAAATTAAACCCAAGAATTTAGTTATCCGAGTACTAACTTTCAAGTTTTAAAACCACTATTGAAAACATGTTGTCAATACATTTCCACATAATAATTCTTATAAAAACTTTTGAAATAGAGCTTCACTCTAACTACCGGGCGATTGTACCAACAAATAAAAGAGCACTACTTTAAATTAGACCGGATAACTAAACCTTAAAGTCTAACTTTCAGATTTAAGTTTGTAATGAAAAATAATATATTTCTCTCTAACATCCTTAATATAAAATCTTGAATAAAAATAAACTCAATTCATTTTAGAAATTTTCACCTATTTAATATTTCGCAAGCATAACAACGTTATTATTATATCATGATTATAAACAGCTAGCACGCTTAAATTTAATCACGGACAAATTAAATATAACATGTAAGAATAAAGCATAAAAATAATCGTAAAGAAAATAAAATCCTTACAAGATTGACGCTATTCCCGTTGCTAGAAAACCTCCAAGTCGAATTTCCACTTCCATTTTTTGAATCAAAAATCTAAATTATTTCAAACACATTACAAGTTCCTCCCAATAAGAGAAGAACTCTAAACCTAAAACAATTGAACTAAAAACTAAGAGAAAAACTAAGAAAAGCTTAGAAACTAAGAAAGAAACTAAAGAAAACTTAAAAACTAAGAAATGAGAGAAAGAAAGAAGAGAGAAGTGAGGTTTTGAGGTGTGTTTTGAAGTGAATGGAAATGGGGTATTTATAGGTGAGGATGGAGAGAAAAAATGATTAAAAAAATGTTAAAAAAAATATTAAAAAAATAAAAAACGTGTTTTGGACCTGCTGAGGTCATCAATGACGTCATGGGGCGGCTGCACGTGAAAAATGGGTCAAAACGCGTTGGGCGCTGGCCACGCTGCGCCTTGGCTTATTGGCTGGCAGCTGTAGCGCGTGAAACGTGCAGCGCTTGATCTGTATGAAGCGAGCATCAACGCCTTGTGACTCTGTGGCCATTTGAAATTTGAGGCGCGTCGCGATTTTCCGTCTTTTGACATTTTTGACCTTTTCGACCCATTTTGTCCTATTTTTCCATGTTTGTTGACCTTTTTCCACTTATTTATCAATTTATTTGTGATGTATTGCTTTAAGTATTCTTCTTTGAGTCTTTACATTGCGTTTTTAGGCCAAAATTCTGAAAAACAATAAAAATACCCGTGATTCGAAAAAGACAAATTTATATAAATATATGATAAAACATATAAATATATATATTTTTAATCAATTAAAGTGCATAAAATCATGGTTATCTTAGTGCTTTTTGAGCAGTCATCACTACCCCAACCAACTTCTTGCTAGTCCCTTAGCAAGAGAAGCGATAAAAACTAAAAATTAAACTATCCTAAATCACTTCCGTGGATTGACACGGTTGCATTTAGCCTATGCAACAAGCCTTTAAACCCCTAGGTTGCCCTAGTGGACGAGTTTGAGTCTCGTGAGGGTTTTCTGTAATGATACCCACAAACATTGTACTAAATGTAAAAACAAAAGAAACAATAAAAACAAACAACTTAAAAATTAAATTTACAACAAAATCACAAATTAACAACATTTCACAAAAATGTCTCATACTTTTTAATCTCCTTTAAGATCATAATTAAAATCTCAAGCATAAGTTATCTTAATCTCTTTAAACAATCATGATTTATTATAATAATTAGTCGAAAATCATTTTCATATTTCATATCAAAAATGTATCAATTTTAATTTCACCCAATTTCAGTGTCATGAATAAATTCGCTTCGACTCTATTCCTCACAAGTCAATACTCTCAAAACACTGAATCCTATGGGTTCAAACACTCATACTAATTTATATGCGAAAGAGTTGATGTATAGAAATGAACTAATATGTTCGCATATGTATAAAGAATAAAGGCTCAAAGTGTTATTTTAACATTGATCTCATGAAAGGAATCAAATGTATAAATTATAAAGATATCATATATAAAAATTATTTTCATGCATAAATCAAACTCATTAAGAAAGAATTTCAAGATATATGCCTTTTACAAATGAAGAAATTGCAATGACTTTTTGGGGAATTACTTCTTATATCTTTCATTTGTAATTAGCCTTTACTCACAACTTTGTAGGCAATGCGGGTTATAGTATGTAGATGATACTATTTTTATCTCTCTCTTATTTTTTTCTGTAGATATTTTTCAATATGTGTATTTCTTAGAGAGTCAACCCATGTACAGATTGTACATATTTTAGATTTTGGTGAGTGGTTAATTTTGTGGCTTTTCTGTTTGATCTTGGTTTAGGTAACCCCAGATATGTCTTTTTGTTTTTGTAGTAGTCATGCATAAATGAGATATAAGCATATACTATCAACTTCTACTCAAATCATTTAATCTAAGCAAAAATAATAATAAAAAATATATGATACTCTATTAAAATGAAAAAAAATTCATACATTCAATGCTAATACCTATAGAGATCATCTAAAAATTTGAAGAAATAAGAAATGTGTTTGGAGTAGAAAAAATATATATTTCACTCTGAATAAAGGAAATTAGGCTCAAATTATATCTCACAAAGGTAGTCTCCACTAAAAAAACTCATAAACACCGATTTTGGGTTTAATATAATTTCAACATCTTATCAAGAAATACTAATTATGACAAAAACTAACTAATTATCAAAAATAATTACAAAATATTTCATGATATGTTTTCAAAAATTAATCTAACAGTACAAAAGACTTAACTATTTACTTAAATTTGATTTAAAGAAATGATAAACTTTTGTGAAACTCTTTTTTTTTTATATTCCAAAAATTACTAAATCACACAGAATAGAAATAAAACCAAACACACAAAAAGTATATATTTTTTTTATTTTTTTTTAATTAAGCATGGTAACTTTTCACCACCCCCAACCTAGAACTTACATTGTCCTCAATGTAACAACTGTAAATTAAAGATAAAGAGAGAAGAGAATGTGAGATTACCTATTTCCTGAGAATGTGCAAGTAGTAATGGAAAATGCAGGTGCATCCATCATATTCATCATTAAAGTGTATACAGACAGATCGCTGTAAACTTCTAACATCTCAACAAATATTTTTAGTTCTAACAATTTAAAAATTATTCACATGCAATTAAAATGAAATAAACAATAAAATTAAGTAAAGAAAACAAATAACAAACAAAAATTATTTTATTTTTTTTTTATTTTACCTAAAATGATGGGTTGCCTCCCATCCAGCGCTTAGTTTAACGTCTTAGCAAGACGTATCTTTTTGGTGCTAAGGGTTACTCAGCCAAATGCAATCCATTTCAGCAATGTTGTTTGGTTCTTCTAAATAAGGCTTGACACGATGGCCATTGACTTTGAACGTTTTTTGTGTCTTGGAGTCCAATAGTTCCACTACTCCATGTTCAAATACTTGAACTATTTTGAATGGTCCATCCCATCTTGATCTCAGCTTTCCTGGAAACAATCTCAAACGAGAGTTAAATAAAAGAACTTTCATTCCAAGGTGAAGAGTCTTAGGAACTAGCCTCTTGTCATGATAGCGCTTAGTACGCTCCTTGTATAATTTGGCATTCTCATAGGCTTCATTCCTAATTTCTTCCAACTCATGAAAATTTGAAGTAATCGTTTTTCACCGCTTTATCTAAATCCATGTTTAACTCTTTAATTGCCCAATAAGCTTTGTGTTCAAGTTCAATCGGAAGGTGGCACGCTTTCCCAAAGATTAACCGGTAGGGCTCATCCCAATAGGTGTTTTGTAAGCGGTGCGGTATGCCCATAGGGCATCATTTAGCTTAAATGCCCAATCCTTCCTTGACGGACGCGCAAGGCGTTCCAAAGATTCCCTTAATTTGCCTATTGCTCACTTCCACTAAACCAAGTTTGAGGATGATATGGAGTAGCTACTTTATGTGTGATGTTGTACTTGTTTAGTACTCCATCAAAGAGTTTGTTACAAAAATGGCTACCTCCATCACTTATTATAGCTCTAGGCGTTCGAACCCTCTTGAATATGAAATCTTTCAAGAATTTCACAACAACATTAGCATCATTGGTTTTGGTGGGGATAGCTTCTACCCACTTGGACACATAATCCACAAAGAACCAAAATGTATTGAAAACCATTAGATGGGGGAAAAGGACCCGTGAAGTCAATCCCCATACATCAAAGAGTTCAACAACTAGATTAGATGTCAAAGGCATTTCATCTCTTTTGCTTATGTTTCATGTTCTTTGACATCTATCACATTGTGCACAAAACATATGAGCATCTTTAAAAAGTGGGCCAAAAGAATCCGGATTGTAATATCTTACGGCTGTCTTTTCACCTCCAAAATGACCCCACAATGAAGTTCATGACAAAAAGTCGAATGCTCTTATGTTCTTCTTCCGGTACACATCTCAGGATGACTTGATCTTGACCAATCTTGTATAAATAAGGGTCATCCCGAAATAGTCCTTAATAGTTTTAAAAAACCTTTTCTTGTCCCGATATGAAGTGTTAGGTCGCAAAACACCCGTGGCAAGATAGTTTACAATATCAAGATACCATGGGTTCGGACCTATGAAAAATAACTGTTCATCAGGAAAGGTTTCAACTATATCATCATTACTCTCATCTTTAAGAGAATTGAAGTCAGAAATCAACCTAGACAAATGGTCAGCTACTAAGTTTTCACTGACTTTCTTATCCTTGATCTCTAGGTCAAATTCTTGTAAGAGTAAGACCCACCGATTAATCTTGGCTTGGCATTTGGTTTACTTAATAGGTATCTTAAAGCGGCGTGATCGTAATGTACAATCCCTTTAGATCCTACTAAATAAGACCGAAATTTGTCTAAAGAGAATACTATAGCCAAGAATTCCTTTTCAGTGGTGGTGTAATTCATTTGGGCATCATTGAGTGTTTTGCTAGCATAGTAGATGACATGTAAACGCTTATCCACTCTTTGTCCCAGGACTGCTCCTATTGCATAATCAGAAGCATCACACATTATCTCAAAAGGTAAAGACCAGGTTTGGTGCCATTATAACGAGGGGTAGATGTTAGTTTCTCTTTCAAGGTATTAAAGGAAATAAGGCAGTCATTGTTGAAGTCAAATTCAGCATCTTTGGATAATAAGTTACATAAAGGACGACTTATTTTAGAGAAATCTTTAATAAATCGTCTGTAAAATCCTGCATGTCCCAAGAAGCTTCTTATCCCCTTCACAGATGTAGGGGGGTAGTTTGGATATCAATTCAACTTTTGCCTTATCAACTTCAATACCCTTGTTTGAAATTATATGTCCTAAAACTATCCCTTGTTGAACCATAAAATGACTTTTCTCCCAACTAAGGGTTAGATTGCATTCAATGCATCTTTCTAAAACCAAAGTCAATTTATGTAAGCAATCATCAAATGAGTTCCCAAAGACAGAGAAATCGTCCATGAAAATTTCAATGAACTTCTCCACCATGTCCGAGAAAATGGATATCATGCATCTCCGGAAAGTGGCGGGAGCATTGCATAACCCAAATGGCATTCTCATGAAAAGCAAATGTCCCAAAAGGACATGTAAATGTGGTCTTTTCACGATCTTCCGTGCTTTATGGGTACTTGATAATATCCAGACAGTCCATCCAAAAACAAGTAAAATTAGGTACTTGACTAATCTTTCCAACATTTGATCAATGAATGGAAGAGGAAAGTGATCCTTTTTCGTATATAAATTTAGTTTCCTAAAATCTATACACATTCTCCATCCGGTGATTATTCTAGTGGGCACTAATTCACTTTTATCATTTTTAACAAGCTGTTATCCCGCATTTCTTTGGTACCACATACCTTTGGACTAACCCACTTACTATCCGCAATAGGATAGATAATCCCTTCTCCTAACAATTTAAGGATTTCCTTTTTAACTACCTCTTGCATGTTTGGGTTTAGTCTTCTTTGGGCCTCTCGCATGGGTTTAGCACCATCCTCCAAGTTGATCTTGTGCATACACATTGTTGGACTAATGCCTCTTATATCCCCTATACTCCAACCTATAGATTTCTTAAACTTGTTTAAGCAACTTTGATGAGTTCCTTTTCTTGTGGTTTGGTCAAGGTTGAAGAAATTATCCTTTGGATATGTTTCTCCTTCTCCCAAAAACACATATTTTAAGTGCTCGGTAAGTCTTTGAGTTCAAGTTCGGGTGGATTGGCCTCTTTAACAGATGAAGAAGCTGGGTAGATTTAAAAGTGCACTAGATTTTGTCATCACTTCATTATTGTCTAGTTGTTCAAGGTACCCCTTAATTTCTTCATCTAAATCTTCTTCAACCTTTTCAAGTGTAAGAACAGTTTCAAGCTTGTCTTCTATTCTGGTTTGGAAAAAGGTGTTTTGGACAAGATTATCCAAAGGATCAACTTCGAATATTTCATCGATGGCAGAAATAGAAGGGAAAGGTGAAGAATCAAAAACTTTGAAATGAACAGTCTCTCCTAAGACTGTCATTGTCAAATTTCCATCTTGGACATCAATAATAGTTTTAGTAGTTGCCATAAATGGTCTACCAAGCAATATTGTATGCTCTCTCGTCCAATGCCGGATTTTCTTGCATATCCGTAACCACAAAGTCAACAGGTATTATCGGTTTGTCTACTGTACCAAAACATCCTCAACTATTCCCTCCGGATATTTAAGAGATCTATCCGCAAGTTGCGGGGACATAGTTGTGGGTTTTAAATCAGATCGATTTGTGAGAATATAGAGTAGGGCATCAAATTTATACTAGCACCTAAATCAAGCATTGCTTTAGCAACCTTCCTATCCCCATAGTTATGTTTATAATAAAACTTCCAGGGTCTTTCAACTTAGGGGTAGTTTGTCTTTGAAATCTGTACGCTTAGAAATTTACGATACTACTACTCGTTCATTCGATTCATACCTCCTTTTCTTAGTGTTCAACTCTTTGAAAAACTTGGCATATGAGGCACATTCATGATCACTTCTAATAATGGTAAATTGATATTTACTTTAGAGAGCATATTAAAAAGATCATTGAATTGCTTATCTTGTTTGGATTCTTTCAATAGGTGGGGAAAAGGTACTTGCATCCGGTGTGGTTACTGTTGTCTTTTGAATTTTGGGAGTGTCGAGATGACCCCCAATGAGTTTTTGAGAAAGCTTGTGAAGTTTAACACTTGTTTCTCCTTTTTGCGATATTAGAATGTCGCCTTCTTTGTTAGAGATTTCGTGTACACCGGTATTGACTACCTTACCACTTGAAGGGTTCTAACATCTTTGCTTGTTGCAGTTGACCGGGCAACTTTCCTGGTTCTTTCTTTTGCATTTGTTCACCGGTTGCCCAACTTTAGATTCAATTCTTTTAACCGAAGCCTCCATGGTGTTCAACCTTTGATTAGTCATCAGTTGGTTGTCACGACTAACTTGAATAAAAGCATTCAAGCTATCTTCTAAGGTTGGTTTAAAAGATTGGCTTGGTGGGTAAGGGTGGTTGTAGGTTGGGTGATTATAGGTGTTTGGATGCTACTTTTGAAAATATTGGACTTCCTCTATGGCATCGACACTAGAATCACAAGTATTTGAATAATTATGAGTACCATGCCCAATTGAACAACACACTCCACATACCTCTTGATTTGAAATTTGGTGAGACGTGAGGAATTTCACTTGTTCAGTCAATTCAGCAATTTGCAAGGTTATCTCATCATCAAAGCCGACCTCATTGACCTTTGCTTTCCTTCCACCACCTCTTTGTTGGGAATTAGACCCCAACAGCTCATAGAGATTATAGGCTTCCTCTCAGTCTTTTCTCCTACAAAGACCTCCAAGAAGATTATCAACCATGTATTGACTCTGTAGTGTCAATCCATCGTAAAAGAATTGGTTTTGTAGCTGTAGTGGAAAGCTATGATTTTGACATTGAATGAAAAGGAGTTTGAATCGTTCCCAAGCTTCATGAAAGGGCTCTTCATTCATTTGAGAAAATGTTGCTATCTTTGTTCTTAGATCAATGATCTTTTGATGGGAATAGAACCTACCCATAAAAATTTCATAGATCGCCTTCCAAGTTTTAAGAGAACATTTGTAGAGTAATGAACCATGACCAAGCTTTATCTTTGAGAGTGTAAGGAAAACACCTCATCCTAAGTTGATCTTCACTAATTGCATGTAGTGGAAAGGTTTGGACAATAGCATAGAATTCTCGAATGAAATGCAAAGGATCTTCATTAGGGATACCGTAAAAGGAAGGCAACAAAGAATAATGAATCTTTTTCAATTCATAATTCCTTGCAGCCTCTTGCAATTGGATACCGGAAGTTACATTGCCAATGATTGGCATTGTATAGTCTTTCATCTTTTTCCGCCTATCTTCAGCATCTCCCATGTTTATTTGTAGTTGAAAATGATCCTCCTCCTATTGTGAATCAGCATTTTGCTTTTAAAAACAATGGTAGATATCTCTAAAAAAATGCAAGGAACCTAAATTATTATTATTTTTTTTTATTTTTTTTTTAAACGAAGGGACACAATTTTTGAAACAAACGAATTTATTTTATTTGAAATATTTTTTTTTTATTACACGCAAACTAAAACAAAGGAAAATACAATAATGGGTGACCTCCCATGTAGGACTAAAATTTATCGTCTTCTAGTAAGACGTTGCTTGGAGATTGCAGAATGAAAAACTCAATGTCTCCTCTTCATTGAATTCATTTAAGTTTCAATTTTGCCTTTCTGCAAATGTTCAACTAACTGTTCAACTTGAACTTCCACCTTTTTGATAGAAGCTTCCACAGAGTCCAACCGTTGATTGGTTTTTGATTGATTGTCCCTACAAACTTGAATAAAAGAATTCAAGTTGTCCTCCAGGGTTGGTTTATTTGGAATGCTTCATGGAATAGGTGGGTGGAATTCTTGGCTTTGCTGGTTTGAGCTTTGAGGGAAAGGAGGGTTATTTTGCCTCCAAGAGAAATTTGGATGACTTCTCCACCCAGGATTATAGGTATTTGAATTGGGATCAAACCTTGGTCTTTGTGGATATGCTCCCAACACATTAACCTTTCGCCAGTCCAGGTTGTATCTCCTTGATATGGACAAAGCTTCAAGCACCTTGTCCCATGTCGCTGTACAAACCATATTGTTCATTATTTGTGTTGGTTTGTGTAGCGAGAAGGGCAACTTGCTTAGTCAGTTGAACAAGTTGTTGTTGAACTTCATTACTGGAGTCAATCTCATGAACACCAGCTTTTCTCACTCTGGAGCTTTTCTGCTGGGAATTAGCACCCAACATCTCAAAGAGATTATACGTTTCTGATGCAGTCTTTTCTCCTATTGCTCCTCCTGCAGCGTTGTCGACAATGAACTGACATTGTTGTGTAAGTCCATCGTAAAAGAATTGGTTCTGCAACTGTAGGGAAAGCTATGATGGGGACATTGAGTGAGAAACATTTTGAACCTATCCCAAGCTTCATGGAATGGTTCTCCTTCCATCTGAGAGAAAGTAGCAATCTTTCCTCTCAGCTCTGATGTTTTTTGATGGGAATAGAATTTTCCCATGAATTTATTGTAAATTTGACCCCATGTCATCAGAGAACCAGGGGTAAGTGACATCAACCAAGCTTTAGCCTTATCCTTTAAGGTGTACGGAAAACATCTCATTCTAAGCTGATCCTCGTTTAGAATACCGAGGGGGAATGTTTGGACCGTAGCATAGAAATCTCTCATAAAGGAAAGAGAATCTTCATTAGGTAGCCCATAGAAGGAAGGAAGCATAGAAAAATGAATATTTTTAAGGTCATAATTCCTAGCAGCCTCTCCCAACTGGATAGCGGCGCTGGCCGTGCCAATCACCGGTCTTGCAAACTCCTTCATCGTGGTTTCCCTAACATGTTGGTTTTCCTCCATTTCTTTTGGTTCTAGTAAAGGATTAAGACGTGGTTCTATGTTTGGCTCAAAATCAGGTTGATGGGTAGGATCCAGTGTTGTTGACACTTGTTTAAATTTATGAATATTATTTACATATGGTGTTAGGGGGTTTCCTAAGGATCTCCTACCACGCATAGACTATTTTTAAACGTAAATTTAAAACTCCTGTCAACAAAAATAAAGAAATTAGAAAATTTCCATGGCATTTAATACAAAACACTAGACAATTTTTTTTTTTTTTTTACCTTTTTTTTTTTACTTTAAATAACATAATTAGTATTAACCAAGAGTGTTCCCAGGAAAGAATGGTGGTGCTATGGCTCCTTAAAAACCATTCTCCTAGCCAGAACAACGTTCCCAGGAAAGACTAGTGGCACAAAGGCTTCAAAGAACTAGTCTCCTAGACAGAACTCCCTTAGATTTTTACTTTTCATGCCTTTTAGTTTTTTTTTTTTTTTTTTTTTTACGAACGGTAATTTTATTTTACTATTCACACTATCTTATTTCTTATTAACTTAAAATTTTAAAAATTTTAAATTTTTTTTTTTTTTTTTTTTACGGTAAAAACCTTTTTACTTCAAATTTCAAATTTCTAAATTATTTACTTTTTATGCTATAAAAAAAATTTAAAATATATTTTTTTTTTATTTATTTATTTATTTTTTATTTATTTTTTTATGAAATTTGAAATTTGATTAAATTTTATTTTATTTTATTTATTTATTATTATTATTATTTTTTTTTTTAAATATCACAATTATTTACAACACAAAAATATTTTTAAAATTTTGATAAATAAATTAAAAACGCTATTCCTTCCCCGGCAACGGCGCCAAAAACTTGATGAACGAAAACCGGCATCGCCAATTCTCGCAAATACTTTGGTTTTAATATTTGTAAAACTCTCGCAAGTGCACGAATCATTTCGTAGAAAATGATAAGTATACTCCCAAGGTCGATCTAAGGAAGGAATGTATGTGGTTCTTAATTTATTATTCAAACTTTTAAAAACGAAATTAAATCCTAAACATCCTGTCACGATAGTTTTGGTTTTTGTGTTCCTAATCTAATAACATAAAATAAACATATATACAGATTAATTAAATATAATCTAAAAAGAATAAACATAGATACAAATTCAATAAATAAATACAGATTCAATAAATATTCATGCAAATTTTATCATTTATATTAGTGGAGTATTTTTGGATATAATCACTAAGTTAATTATGGTTGCTCGTATTATCTATGTTATTAAAGATATAAATTGATATTTTATTGATTCTCTTTTTTGTATGAATACCACCTTTGGTGGGGTTAGATACTCTTTGTTAACTAAACAAATCAATTAACACCTACATGGGTGGGGTTGATAACTAATTTGGTTAATTAAATTAATTCCTTTTTCTAAGAGATTGAAAATGAACCATTTAAATGCCACCTTTGGTGGGGTTAGACGATTTAAACTTTATCCAAGGTGTCCAAATTAAACCCAAGAATTTATATATCCGAGTACTAATTTTCAAGTTTTAAAACCACTATTGAAAATATGTTGTCAATACACTTTCGAATAATAGTTCTTATAAAAACTTCTAAAATAGAGCTACAATCTAACTACCGGGTGATTGTACCAACAAATAAAAGAGAACTACTCTAAATTAGGCAGGATAATTAAACCTTAAAATCTAATTTTCACATTTAAGTTTGTAATGAAAAATAATATATTTCTCAATAACATCCTTAATATAAAATCTTGAATAAAAAAAAATCAATTCATTTTATAGAGATTTTTACTTATTTAATATTTTGCAAGCATAAAAACGTTATTATTATATCATGATTATAAATGACTAGCATAGTTAAATTTAATCACAGACAAATTAAATATAACATGTAAGAATAAAGCATAAAAATAATCGTAAAGAAAATAAAATCCTTACAAGATTGACGCTATTCCGTTTCTAGAAAACCTCCAAGCGGAATTTGCACTTCCATTTATTGAATCAAAAATCTAAATTATTACAAAAACATTACAAGTTCCTCTCAAAAAGAGAAGAACTCTAAACCTAAAACAATTGAACTAAAAACTAAGAGAAAAACTAAGAAAAGCTTAGAAACTAAGAAAGAAACTAAAGAAAACTCAAAAACTAAGAAATGAGAGAAAGAAAGAAGAGAGAAGTGAGGTTTTGAGGTGTGTTTTGAAGTGAATGGAAGGGGGGTATTTATAGGTGAGGATGGAGAGAAAAAATGATTAAAAATGTTAAAAAAATATTAAAAAAATAAAAAACGTGTTTTGGACCTCTTGAGGTCATCAATGACGTCAAGATGACGTCACGGGGCGGTACCGCACGTGAAAAATGGGTCAAAAACGCGTTGGGCGCTTGGGGCCGTTCTTTGGCGCGCTGCAGCTTCGGCCGCGTGAACGATGCCGCTGCAGCAGCGCGCGAGCACATCAACGCCTGGCGCCGCCTTGGCTCTGGCGCGCGTGACTCGGGCCTGGGGCTAGTTGCGCGCGCGATTTTCCGTCTTTTGACATTTTTGACCTTTTCGACCCATTTTGTCCAATTTTTCCATGTTTGTTGACCTTTTTCCACTTATTTATCAATTTATTTGTGATGTATTGCTTCAAGTATTCTTCTTTGAGTCTTTACATTGCGTTTTTAGGCCAAAATTCACGAAAAACAATAAAAATACCCGTGATTCGAAAAAGACAAATTTATATAAATATATGATAAAACATATAAATATATATATTTTTAATCAATTAAAGTGCATAAAATCATGGTTATTTTAGTGCTTTTTGAGCACTAATCACCTTAGCAAGAGAAGCGATAAAAACTAAAAATTAAACTATCCTAAATCACTTCCGTGGATTGACACGGTTGCATTTAGCCTATGCAACAAGCCTTTAAACCCCTAGGTTGCCCTAGTGGACGAGTTTGAGTCTCGTGAGGGTTTTCAGTAATGATACCCACAAACATTGTACTAAATGTAAAAACAAAAGAAACAATAAAAACAAACAACTTAAAAATTAAATTTACAACAAAATCACAAATTAACAACATTTCACAAAAATGTCTCATACTTTTTAATCTCCTTTAAGATCATAATTAAAATCTCAAGCATAAGTTATCTTAATCTCTTTAAACAATCATGATTTATTATAATAATTAGTCGAAAATCATTTTCATATTTCATATCAAAAATGTATCAATTTTAATTTCACCCAATTTCAGTGTCATGAATCAGAATTCGCTTCGACTCTATTCCTCACAAGTCAATACTCTCAAAACACTCATACTAATTTATATGCGAAAGAGTTGATGTATAGAAATGAACTAATATGTTCGCATATGTATAAAGAATAAAGGCTCAAAGTGTTATTTTAACATTGATCTCATGAAAGGAATCAAATGTATAAATTATAAAGATATCATATATAAAAATTATTTTCATGCATAAATCAAACTCATTAAGAAAGAATTTCACCTAGTTTCTTGAAAACAGAAAGTGGCATCAAATTAATGCTTGCTCCTAAATCACATAGGACTTTATCCAAATTGCAACTTACTATAGTACAAGGTATAGTAAAAATCCCTGGGTCTTTCAATTTCTGTGGCAGTTTTCTTTGAAGAACTGCACTGCACTCCTCATTTAGTATGACAGTTTCATAATCTCCCAGCTTTCTCTTCTTTGATAGAATTTCCTTCATGAATTTTGCATACTTGGGCATTTGTTCCATCATCTCTGCAAAAGGAATGTTAATATGCAATTTCTTAAAAATATCCAAAAATTTATCAAATTGATTATCAATCTTTTTCTTATTCAATCTTTGAGGATATGGGATAGGAGGATCATATTTCGCATTTGGGGAAGGTTGAACATCTTGGGATGTTGATGGCTTTTCTTTAGATTTTTCCATCATTTTCTCTGATTTCCCCTGCCATTCAAGTTCTTTACCGCTTCTCAATGTGATAGCCTTTACATGCTCTTTGGGATTTATTGTGTCATTAGGCAATGATCCTTGAGACCTTTCTGCAATCTACTTTGAAAGCTGCCCCAGTTGGTTTTGGATGTCCCTATTGATTGCCTCTTGATTTCTGAAATTTGTTCTTGTCTCCTCAATGAACTTTCCCAAAATTCCTTCCAAATCTGGTTGTTTCTTCTCTTGAGGTTGGTAGGAAGATGATGGCTGTTTGAATCCCCCTTGGTTATTTCCCCATGACAAATTTGGATTATTTCTCCAACCTGGATTGTAGGTGTTCGAATATGGGTTATGTTGAGGTTTTTGGAAATTTGAAACATAATTTTCTTGCTCAGTAGTTGGTGAAGCAAATGGATTTCCAGCTTGGCACTCGATACTAGCATGAGTTCCACCACATAAATCATATTGTGCAGTTGGTTTGGATTCGAATTTGGATGACAAAGAATCCATCTTTCTTGAAAGAGCAGCAACTTGAGCCGACAAAGCATTCACTAAATCAATTTCATGTACTTGTTAGGTGAGTAATATCTATACTTGTTAGGTTGTCATTTATGCTACACTTATCAAGGAAATTGTACCTCATCGTGTCGTGTTTCCTCTAAAATAAATGGTGAGTAATATCCATTGATTTGCGGAGAAACTCTTTGCTATATTATGTGAAAATTGGCTAGGTCCTAAGCCCTTAGTTCATATCATTTGCTAGGTAACATCCAAGGGTCATTTAGTCTAACTTGTGTGACACATGGTAGGTAAAACATCCTAGTGACTTGGTGTGGGCATTGAACTTGGGTTTTTATGATAGTTCTAGATAAGAGGATATTGGCAACCCTACCGACATCTTAATGATTTGGTAGGAATGTTTAGCTATATTTCTAAAGTTTGGTATAAGAGCATGGTGTCATCTTTGCGTCTCGAAACAGCACAATTTCGTGGATGAACTTCCTTTACGAAGGTTGGAATGATGCAATCACGATGATTACAATCCATGGGCTCATTGTTATGGTTAACCTTGGTGGGTAACATCCAAGGGTCATTTAGTCTATCTTGTGTGGCATATGGTGCATACCATCCATGTGACTTGGTGGGGCTTTGAACATGGGTTAAGTGTGACGCTACTAGATAAGAGGAGTTTCGTGCCCTCTAGTGACAACTTAAATTTTTGGTTGGAATGGTTAGCTATTGTTTCTCAACTGCCCTTTTTTCTCCATTTTTTGGTCCATGTTTTCTACCACCCTTTATGCTTTTTGTTAGTTTTCTCAACTGCCCTTTTTTTCTCATTCATGCTCTTTGTTCCTTTTTAAGCAACTTATCAAGAGATTGGCATCCTTTGTGGTGTTTTTTAGCATCCAAACACTTGTGGTGAGTAATGTCTATACTTTTTAGGTTGTCATTTATGCTAGATTTATCAAGGAAATAGCACCACATTGTGTTGTGTTTCCTCTAAAATAAATGGTGACTAATATCCATTGATTTGTGGAGAAACCCTTTGCTATATAATGTGAAAAGTAGCTAGGTCCTAATCCCTTGGTTCATAACATTTTCTAGGTAACATCCAAGGGTCATATAGTCTAACTTGTGTGGCACATGGTTGGAAACATCCTTGTGACTTTGTGTGGGATTTGTACTTGGGTTTCTATGACAATTCTAGATAAGAGGATATTGGTGCCCCTTACTGACATCTTAATGTTTCGATAGGAATGGTTAGCTATGGTTCCAAAGTTTGGTATAAGAGCATGGTGTTACGTCCTGCACAAATTGTCCCTTAAAATCCAAATAAATGGTGGTTGCCTAAAGGATCTAGAATCTTCTACATGGGAAAGTTCTAGAGTGGCCTAGAGATATCTAGAGAGAGATAGAGTTGGATGGACTCAACTCACCAGCCTTGAAGACCCTAGAATGTTTCAGAGTACGCTAGAAGGTGCTGAAATATTCTAGAATGTGCCGGATGGTTCATGAAGGATGTGGAAGTCTCTAGAAGCTTACGGAACATCCTAGAACTAGCATTAACAAACTAGACACTCCTAGAAGACTCTAGAGTTGGCAAGAAGGTCCTAGAATCTTGTGGTATATTTGATGAGTGAAAACCGGCATCACCGATTCTCGCAAATACTTTGGTTTTAATATTTGTAAAACTCTCGCAAGTGCACGAATCATTTCGTAGAAAATGATAAGTATACTCCCAAGGTTGATCTAAGGAAGTAATGTATGTGGTTTTTAATTTATTATTCAAACTTTCAAAAACGAAATTAAATCCTAAACATCCTGTCACGATATTTTGGGCTTTTGTGTTTTTAATCTAATAACAGAAAATTAAACAGAGATTCAATAAACATTCATGCAAATTTTATCTTTTATAAATAGTGGAGTATTTATGGATATAATAACTAATTTAATTATGCTTGCTCGTATTATCTAGGTTATTAAAGATATGAATTGATATTTATTGATTCTCCATTTTTTGTATGAATACCACCTTTGGTGGGGTTAGATATTCTTTGTTAACTAAACAAATCAATTAACACCTATGGGTGGGGTTGATAACTAATTTGGTTAATTAAATTAATTCCTTTTTCTAAGAGATTGAAAATGAACCATTTAAATGCCACCTTTGGTGGGGTTAGACAGTTTAAACTTTATTCAAGGTGTCCAAATTAAACCTAAGAATTTAGTTATCCGAGTACTAACTTTCAAGTTTTAAAACTACTCCTGAAAACATGTTGTCAATACATTTTCAGATAATAATTCTTATAAAAACTTTTGAAATAGAGCTTCACTCTAACTACCGGGCGATTGTACCATCAAATAAAAGAGCACTACTCTAAATCAGACCGGACAACTAAACCTTAAAATCTAATTTTCAGATTTAAGTTTGTAATGAAAAATAATATATTTCTCTCTAACATTCTTAATATAAAATCTTGAATAAAAATAAAATCAATTCATTTTAGAGATTTTCACCTATTTAATATTTTGCAAGCATAACAACGTTATTATTATATCATGATTATAAACAGCTAACACAGTTAAATTTAATCACAGACAAATTAAATATAACATGTAAGAATAAAGCATAAAAATAACTGTAAAGAAAATAAAATCCTTACAGAACTTCGACGCTATTCCCGTTGCTAGAAAACCTCCAAGCGGAATTTGCACTTCCATTTATTGAATCAAAAAGTTAATAATATTACAAAAACATAACTAGTTCTTCCCAAAAAAGGGAAGAACTCTAAATCTAAGAGAAACTAGCTAAAACATAAGAAAAACTAGCTAAAACATAAGAAAAACTAAAAAAAACTAAAAACTAAGAAATGAGAGAAAGAAAGAAGAGAGAAGTGTGGTTTTGAGGTGTTTGAAGGTGTGCTTTGAAGTGAATGGAAGGGGGGTATTTTTAGGTGAGGATGGAGAGAAAAAATGAGTAAAAAAATGTTAAAAAAAATATTAAAAAATTAAAAAACGTGTAATGGACATGCTGAGGTCATCAATGACGTCAGAATGACATCACAGGGGCTGCTGCACGTGAAAAATGGGGTGAAAACGCGTTGGGCGCGCGTGGCGGCTGGCGGCCGCACGCGCTGGCTGGGTCATTGCCGCGCGGCTCGGCGCGCGTGAACAAGGTGCCCGCACGCTGCGTTTCACGTGGAAGGAGGTGTCAACGCGCGGGCGCACGTGGTGGCGCTGGGCGCGCGGCCGCGTGGCGCTGGCCGGGCGCTAATGGCCGCGCGCGCTTTTTACGTCTTTTTGACATTTTTGACCTTTTCGACCCATTTTGTCCAATTTTTTCATGTTTGTTGGCCTTTCCCACTTATTTATTAATATATTTGTGATGTATTGCTTCAAGTATTCTTCTTTGAGTCTTTACATTACGTTTTTAAGCCAAAATTCCTGAAAAACAATAAAAATACCCGTGATTCCGAAAAAGACAAATTTATATAAATATATGATAAAACATATAAATATATATATTTTTAATCAATTAATGTGCATAAAATCATGGTTATTTTAGTGCTTTTTGAGCACTCATCACAACCCCAACTGCCTTCTTGCTAGTCCCTTAGCAAGAGAAGCGATAAAAACTAAAAATTAAACTATCCTAAATCACTTTCGTGGATTGAAATGGTTGCATTTAGCCTATGCAACAAGCCTTTAAACCCCTAGGTTGCCCTAGTGGACGAGTTTGAGTCTCGTGAGGGTTTTCAGTAATGATACCCACAAACATTGTACTAAATGTAAAAACAAAAGAAACAATAAAAACAAACAACTTAAAAAATTAAATTTACAACAAAATCACAAATTATCAACATCTCACAAAAATGTCTCATACTTTTTAATCTCCTTTAAGATCATAATTAAAATCTCAAGCATAAGTTATTTTAATCTCTTTAAACAATCATGATTTATTATAATAATTAGTCGAAAATCATTTTCATATTTCATATCAAAAATGTATCAATTTAATTTCACCCAATTTCAGTGTCATGAATCAGAATTCGCTTCGACTCTATTCCTCACAAGTCAATACTCTCAAAACACTGAATCCTATGGGTTCAAACACTCATACTAATTTATATGCGAAAGAGTTGATGTATAGAAATGAACTAATATGTTCGCATATGTATAAAGAATAAAGGCTCAAAGTGTTATTTTAACATTGATCTCATGAAAGGAATCAAATGTATAAATTATCAAGATATCATATATAAAAATTATTTTCATGCATAAATCAAACTCATTAAGAAAGAATTTCAAGATATATGCCTTTTACCAATGAAGAGAGTGCAATGACTTTTTAGGGAATTATTTCCTATATCCTTCTTTTGTAATTAGCCTTTACTCACAACTTTGTAGGCAATGTGGGTTATAGTATGTAGATTATACTATATATTCTTTATCTCTCTATTTTTTTCTGAAGATATTTCTCAATATATGTATTTTAGAGAGTCAACCCATGTACAGATTGTACATATTTTGGATTTTGGTGAGTGGTTAATTTTGTGGCTTTTCTGTTTGATCTTGGTTTAGGTAACCCCAGATATGTCTTTTTGTTTTTGTAGTAGTCATGCATAAATGAGATATAAGCATATACTATCAACTTCTACTCAAATCATTTAATCTAAGCAAAAATAATAATCAAAAATATATGATACTCTATTAAAATGAGAAAACAAATTCATACATTCAATGCTAATACCTATAGAGATCATCTAAAAATTTGAAGAAATAAGAAATGTGTTTGGAGTAGAAAAAATATATATTTCACTCTGAATAAAGGAAATTAGGCTCAAATTATATCTCACAAAGGTAGTCTCCACTAAAAAAACTCATAAACACCGATTTTGGGTTTAATATAATTTCTACATCTTATCAAGAAATACTAATTATGACAAAAACTAACTAATTATCAAAAATAATTACAAAATATTTCATGATATGTTTTCAAAAAATTAATCTAACAGTACAAAAGACTTAACTATTTACTTAAATTTGATTTAAAGAAAAGATAAATTTTTGTGAAATTTTTTTTTATTCCAAAAATTACTAAATCACACAAAATAGAAATAAAACCAAACACACAAAAAATGAAAAAGTATATTTTTTTATTTTTAAAAATTTTTTATTTTTTATTTTTTTATTTTTAAATTGTTAAAACTTTTTTTTTTCTTTAATTAAGCATGGTAACTTTTCACCACCCCCAACCTAGAACTTACATTGTCCTCAATGTAACAACTGTAAATTAAAGATAAAGAGAAAAGAGAAGAAAGATTACCTATTTCTTGAGAAAGTGCAAGTAGTAATGGAAAATGCAGGTGCATCCATCATATTCATCATTTAAAGTGTATACAGACAAATCGCTGTTAACTTCTAACATCTCAACAAATATTTTTAGTTTTAACAATTTAAAATTATTCACATGTAATTAAAAAAATTAAATAAATGAAACAAATAAAAGAAAATTACCTAAAATGATGGGTTGCCTCCCATCCAGCGCTTAGTTTAACGTCTTAGCAAGACGTAACTTGGGGATTGCATTTTAAGTAAACTCAATGTCCCCTCATCATTGAGTCAATCAAACCTGCAGGTAAGACAAGGTTGTCTACCTATACCTTTGGATCATGTCCTATTGATTTTCAGATTTCTTTCTGTACTTAAAACTAGAGGCATATTTTGAGTTTTAGATAACCCACATCTAGGTACAAATCAAATAATTAAGGCATAAAAACACAATTGTACCTAGATTAAACAAAGAAACTAGCTCCTTAGATTGTAATTAAAACTTTAAAATTTTGGAGATAGTTAAAAAAAAATTATTTATTTTTTTTTTTGTTTTTTTTTAAATAACATAATCAGTATTAACCAAGAGTGCTCCCAGGAAAGAATGGTGGGGCAAAGGCTCCTTAAAAACCATCCTCCTAGACAGAACAACGTTCCCAGGAAAGACTAGTGGCACAAAGGCTTCTAAGAACTAGTCTCCTAGACAGAACTCCCTTAGATCTTTACTTTTCATGTTATTAAGTTAAGTTAAATAAAACTTTAAGTTAATGAAAATCTAAGTTAATTAAGTTTAAAGAAAAGGTTAATTAAGTTAAGTGAATTTAAAAAAAAATCTAAGTTAATTAAGTTAAGTTAAAAAAAATCTAAGTTAATTAAGTTAGTAAAAAGTTAATTAAGTTAAGTGAAGTAAAACAAATCTAAGTTAATTAAGTTAAAAAAATCTAAGTTAATTAAGTTAAGTTAAAAAAAAATCTAAGTTAATTAAGTTAAGTGAAGTAAAAAATCTAAGCTAATTAAGTTAAGTGAAGTAAAATAAAAAAACTAAGTTAATTAAGTTAATGAAAATTTAAGTAAAAACCTAAGTTCATGTTAAAAAAAAATCTAAGTTAATTACGTTAGTAAAAGAAAAACTAAGTTAAGTAAGTTAACTAAAAATCAAGAAGAAAAAAAAATAGCTAAAAAAAGAAAAATAAAAAATAATATAAAAAAATTGAAAAAGGTAAAAGAAAATAAAAAAAATAAAATTATGATTTAAAATAAATAAAAAAAATAGTAAAAATTAAACTCAAAAAAATTAAAATTTTGGTTTTTTTTTATTTTTTTATTTTTTTTATTTTTTTTATTTTTATTTTTTTTTTATTTTTTTTTTTTTTTTTTTTTTGTTTTATTTTGTTTTATTTTTTTTATTTATTTATTTATTTATTTGTTTGTTTTATTTTTTTAACTTAAAATTTTTGAAATGTTTTTTTTTAATTTTTTTTTACTATTCATGAACGGTAATTTTTTTTATTCAAATTTTAAATTTCTAAATTATTTTATTATTCACGGTACAATTTTTATTTAAAAATTTTCTTCTTTTTTTTGTTAATTTTTTTTACTATTCATTAAAGGTAAAAACTTTTTACTTCAAATTTCAAATTTCTAAATTATTTTACTATTTATGCTATAATTAATTTTTTTTTTATTTTTTTTATTTTTTTTTATTTTTTTATTTTTTTTTATTATTTCTTATGAAATTTGAAATTTGATTAAATTTTTTTTTATTTTTTTTTAAAAAATCACAATTATTTACAACACAAAAATATTTTTAAAATTTTGATAAATAAATTAAAAACGCTATTCCTTCCCTAACTTACTAAAACTTGGTAAGTAGCGAAAATCAAGATCACCGATTCTCGCAAATACTTTGGTTTTAATATTTGTAAAACTCTACATAGTGCACGAATCATTTCGTAGAAAATGATAAGTATACTCCCAAGGTCGATCTAAGGAAGGAATGTATGTGGTTTTTAATTTATTATTCAAACTTTTAAAAACGAAATTAAATCCTAAACATCCTGTCACGATATTTTGGGCTTTTGTGTTTTTAATCTAATAACAGAAAATTAAACAGAGATTCAATAAACATTCATGCAAATTTTATCTTTTATAAATAGTGGAGTATTTATGGATATAATAACTATGTTAATTATGCTTGCTCGTATTATCTAGGTTATTAAAGATATGAATTGATATTTATTGATTCTCCCTTTTTTGTATGAATACCACCTTTGGTGGGGTTAGATATTCTTTGTTAACTAAACAAATCAATTAACACCTATGGGTGGGGTTGATAACTAATTTGGTTAATTAAATTAATTCCTTTTTCTAAGAGATTGAAAATGAACCATTGAAATGCCACCTTTGGTGGGGTTAGACAGTTTAAACTTTATTCAAGGTGTCCAAATTAAACCTAAGAATTTAGTTATCCGAGTACTAACTTTCAAGTTTTAAAACTACTACTGAAAACATGTTGTCAATACATTTTCAGATAATAATTCTTATAAAAACTTTTGAAATAGAGCTTCACTCTAACTACCGGGCGATTGTACCATCAAATAAAAGAGCACTACTCTAAATCAGACCGGATAACTAAACCTTAAAATCTAATTTTCAGATTTAAGTTTGTAATGAAAAATAATATATTTCTCTCTAACATTCTTAATATAAAATCTTGAATAAAAATAAAATCAATTCATTTTAGAGATTTTCACCTATTTAATATTTCGCAAGCATAACAACGTTATTATTATATCATGATTATAAACAGCTAGCACAGTTAAATTTAATCACAGACAAATTAAATATAACATGTAAGAATAAAGCATAAAAATAATCAGAAGAAAATAAAATCCTTACAGAACTTCGACGCTATTCCCGTTGCTAGAAAACCTCCAAGCGGAATTTGCACTCCCATTTATTGAATCAAAAAGCAAATAAATTACAAAAACATAACTAGTTCTTCCCAAAAAGGGAAGAACTCTAAATCTAAGAGAAACTAGCTAAAACATAAGAAAAACTAGCTAAAACATAAGAAAAACTAAAAAAAACTAAAAACTAAGAAATGAGAGAAAGAAAGAAGAGAGAAGTGTGGTTTTGAGGTGTTTGAAGGTGTGCTTTGAAGTGAATGGAAGGGGGGTATTTATAGGTGAGGATGGAGAGAAAAAATGAGTAAAAAATGATAAAAAAATATTAAAAAATTAAAAAACGTGTAATGGACATGCCGAGGTCATCAATGACGTCAGCATGAAGTCACGGGCTGCACGTGAAAAATGGGGTGAAAACGCGCATGCTGGCCGCGTGCGCGTTGGCGCGTTAGGCTGCGTGCGCAGCTCGGCGCACGTGAATAGGGCCCGCGCGCTGCGGCGCGCGCGGAAGGAGGTGTCAACTGCTACGCGGGCGCACGCAGGCGCGTGAAATGGGGTTAAGGCGGGCAAGCGCACTGGACGCGGCGCGCGATTTCCGTCTTTTTGACATTTTTGACCTTTTCGACCCATTTTGTCCAATTTTTCCATGTTTGTTGTCCTTTTCCCACTTATTTATTAATATATTTGTGATGTATTGCTTCAAGTATTCTTCTTTGAGTCTTTACATTACGTTTTTAAGCCAAAATTCCTGAAAAACAATAAAAATACCCGTGATTCCGAAAAAGACAAATTTATATAAATATATGATAAAACATATAAATATATATATATATTTTTAATCAATTAATGTGCATAAAATCATGGTTATTTTAGTGCTTTTTGAGCACTCATCAATATTTTAGATAAAACTAGAGCATTCTTGTACATTCTAGACATAGAATAATCTAGAAAGTTGTGGCATAGTCTTGAACTTGGTGCCACACTATAAATAGACCTATTGGTCTTCATTTGTAAATCATCTTGGAAATTCTTAGCATCTTTGGAAATTGTAAGATAACCTCTCTCTAGAGCAATACAAGGCATTATTTAGAAACTCTCTCTCTAGTTCTTGCTTTGCTCTTGAATCCTCTCAATCTTTATTTCTTTTTCTAATCTTTTTGAAAAGTTTCGTTCAGGTGAAAGGCAGGCTTAATGCAATGGACCGTGCTAAGTGTCGCACGATCACTATTTGAAATTTAAGGTCGTTACAGTTAGTATCAAAGCTTTCGATTGAAGCATTACTCTCCTTGGTATCAAAGGTCATTTACGTGCACATGAGGAAGTTTGGAAATCACTAAAGGAATCTCGAGCCAAGTCTAAAGACATTATTTCTAGCTTGGAAGCACGTGTTGGGAGTGCGTAGGATAGCTTAGGGGAGTTGTTAGACTAGGTGGACAACTTGGAGGAACATTGCAATGGCCAAGAAGTCGAGGATGTGGAGATCCATGCAGCGGCCAATATGTCCCTTAACGAGCTAGATGGTGGGCTAAGGTAAGAGATCGATAGGTTGTAGGCCAAATTAGCCAAGGTACGAGACCTTGTCCAAAGAGAAGTTGCTAATGTGTTACTTAGAATGAAGGATATGAGAGGTGACCTAGCTCTTTGTAAGCGGGCTATGGCCGTAGTAACTAGCATAAGCACCATCATTGAGACCAAGAAGGTGGATGTTCCCAAGCCAAAGAACTTCAATGGTGCTAGGAATGCTAGGAAAGTTGAGAACTTTCTATGAGGGCTTAAACAATATTTCAAGGTTACTGGCATACCGGACCATGACAGCAAGATCTGAACTGCTACCATGTATTTGTCTGAGACTGCTATGTTATGGTGGAGACAGAGGTATGGTGATGTGCAAAGAGGGGTTTGCACAATTGAAACCTTTGATGATTTCAAAAGGGAGTTCAAAATGGAGTTCTTCTTTGTAAATACTAAAGAGGAGGCAAGAGGTTGATTACGATGACTAAAGCAAACATGTAGCATAAGGGACTATGTGAAAGAGTTCAAAACCTTGCTGGTAGAAGTCCCTAACACTTTAGACAAGGACACTTTATTCTTGTTCATGGATGGTCTCCATTCATAGGCTAATCTGCAACTCAAGCGACGTGGTATCCAAGACTTATCTTTGGCCATTGCGGTTGTAGAGAGCTTTATCGATTACTTCACAAACAAAGAGAGCTCAAACCCCAAAGATAGAAAGTTTGTTGGAGGAAAGATTGGGGGAGGCCATGCTAAAATTCAGGGACCCAAAAATAACAAAGAAGGCTCCTCGTTCAAATCACGGGATAAGGGGAAGGAAAGGGAGGATCGTGGTACCTCGAAGCCCCGTTTGACGTGCTTCATTTGCGATTGACCGCATTGGGCACGTGAATGTCCAAAAAGGAAGGCCTTGAGTGCCTTAGTTGCCTCCATGCATGACCAAGATGGAGGTGAGATGGACGAAGGTACAAAGATGGGTTCTTTGCGCTTACTTGGTGCATTGTAGAGCGCCCCAAAGACCCCCAAAGGCTTGATGTTTGTAGATGAAACTATTAAAAATAGCATAATTTGCAAGGAAAATGTAGAATATGAAAGAAAAATTCAGAATACTTTCAGAAACAGTAGAGTATGCAAGGTTTCTACTGAAAAAATTTGGACACAATAGAATTTGAAAGGAAAATGCAGAAAAAATGTGGAAACAAAGAAGAGCAATATTTTTAGGGTATGGAGAAAAAATTTCAGCAAGAACGCAGGAGAATGATATTTTTTTCGTTTTTTTGTTAGAAAGACAACAAGAACACAAGAACAAGAACAAGAACAAATATAAAGGATAGGAATATGAAAATTAGAACCAAAAGCTTTGATACCAAATGATATGATCCAAGGGTTTAATTTCAGATTATATAGCATCAATTCCATTACACGTTTTTTCATCTTTTAACATTTTGTTTTAACATTTTTTTACTCATTTTTTCTCTCCATCCTCACCTATATATACCCCCCTTCCCTTCACTTCAAAACACACCTCAAAACACACTTCTCTCTTCTTTCTTTCTCTCCATTTCTTAGTTTTTAGTTTTTTTTAGTTTTTCTTATGTTTTAGCTAGTTTCTCTTAGTTTTAGAGTTCTTCCCTTTTTGGGAAGAACTAGTTATGTTTTTTTTGTAATTTATTAGCTTTTTGATTCAATAAATGGGAGTGCAAATTCCGCTTGGAGGTTTTCTAGCAACGGGAATAGCGTCGAAGTTCTGTAAGGATTTTATTTTCTTTGCAGTTATTTTTTATGCTTTATTCTTACATGTTATATTTAATTTGTCTGTGATTAAATTTAACTGTGCTAGCTATTTGTAAACATGATATAATAATAACGTTGTTATGCTTGCGAAATATTAAATAGGTAAAAATCTCTAAAATGAATTGATTTTATTTTTATTCAAGATTTTATATTAAGAATGTTAGAGAGAAATATATTATTTTTCATTACAAACTTAAATCTGAAAATTAGATTTTGAGGTTTAGTTATCCGGTCTGATTTAGAGTAGTGCTCTTTTATTTGTTGGTACAATCGCCCGGTAGTTAGAGTGAAGCTCTATTTCAAAAGTTTTTATAAGAATTATTATCTAAAAATGTATTGACAACATGTTTTCAGTAGTAGTTTTAAAACGTGAAAGTTAGTACTCGGATAACTAAATTCTTAGGTTTAATTTGGACACCTTGAATAAAGTTTAAATTGTCTAACCCCACCAAAGGTGGCATTTAAATGGTTCATTTTCAATTTCTTAGAAAAAGGAATTAATTTAATTAAACAAATTAGTTATCAACCCCACCCATAGGTGTTAATTGATTTGTTTAGTTAAAAAAGAATATCTAACCCCACCAAAGGTGGTATTCATACAAAAAAGGGAGAATCAATAAATATCAATTCATATCTTTAATAACCTAAATAATACGAGCAAGCATAATTAACTTAGTTATTATATCCATAAATACTCCACTATTTATAAAAGATAAAATTTGCATAAATGTTTATTGAATCTATGTTTATTTTTATGTTAGTAGATTAAAAACACAAAAAAACCCAAAATATCGTGACAGGATGTTTAGGATTTATTTCGTTTTTAAAAGTTTGAATAATAAATTAAAAACCACATACATTCCTTCCTTAGATCGACCTTGGGAGTATACTTATCATTTTCTACGAAATGATTCGTGCACTTGCGAGAGTTGTATAAATATAAAACCAAAGTATTGGTAGGATCGTCGATGCCGGTTTTCGCTCATCAATGGGGTGCCACCAATTAGAGGGATTGAGAATCAAATTGACTTTATACCGAGGGCTTCTCTTCCAAACTGACCTGCCTATAGGACCAACCCCGAAGAAACTAAGGAGATTCAAAGACAGGTTGAAGAGTACTTGATCAAAGGTCAATTTTAGGGAGAGGCTAAGTCCATGTGATGTTCCCGTGCTACTCGTTCCCAAGAAGGATGGATCAAGCAGAATGTGTGTTGATTGCCGAGCCATCAATAACATTACGGTAAAATATTGACATCCTATCCCTTGACTAGATGACATGTTAGATGAGTTGCATGGTTCTTGCATTTTTTCAAAAATTGATTTGAGAAGTCGATACCATCAAATTAGGATGAGAGAGGGTGATGAATGCAAAACTACTTTTAAAACTAATCATGGATTGTATGAGTGGTTAGCCATGTCCTTTGGTCTAACAAATGCACCTAGCACTTCTATGAGGCTTATGAATCATGTTGTGTGTGCATTTATTGGAAAATTTGTTGTTGTCTATTTTGATGATATTCTCATTTACAGTAAAAATCTTGTAAGCAAACCAAATCCAAAGTCCTACCACAAGGACTATATACTCCCTTGCCCGTACCACGCACACCTTGGGTTGATATTTCCATGGATTTTCTTTTAGGGTTACCTAGGTCTAAGAAGTGTAGAGACCCCATATTTTTGGTTGTAGATAGGTTTTCTAAAATGGCACACTTTATAGCATGTCATAAAACCGATGATGCCACTAATGTAGTAGAGTTGTTCTTTATGGAGGTTGTTAGGCTTCATGGAGTTCCTAGGAGCATTGTGTCTGATAGGGATGTTAAATTCTTTAGTTATTTTTGGAAAACTCTTTGGGCTAAAATGGGCACTAAACTTATGTTTTCGACTACTTGTCACCATCAAACAGATGGGCAAATTGAGGTAGTAAATAAGACTCTGTCCACATTGCTTAGGGAGATAATAAAAAGGAATTTGAAAAATTGGGAGGATTGTTTACCTTTTGTTGAGTTTACTTATATCCGGAGTGTGCATTCAACTACTGATCATTCTCCATTTGAAATTGTTTATGGTTTCAATCCACTAACTCCTTTGGACTTATTACCTATACCTATTTCAGAGAAAACTAACTTAGATGGTGCTAGGAAGGCTGAAATGACGAAGAAGCTCCATGAACGCATTCATGATTAAATTGAGAAGAGAAATAAGAATTTTGCTTACAGAGCCAACAAAGGGAGGCGAAGAGTCATTTTTGAGCCTAGTGATTGGGTTTGGGTGCATATGAGTAAGGATTGCGACAATCAAAGGATGGAAATTAGTGAAAAATTGGAAAAATTAAACTACGCACATTGTTGTGCCATTTGGACTTTTATGGGCAATTTCATTTTCAGCCTTTAGATGGAAACAAGGGATAGGATTCCTTTGTGGCCACCTACCCCATTTTTTCCATGTTTTGGTCAATGTTTTTTGCTACCTTTTGTGCTTTTTGGCTGTGTTTATTTTCAACCCTTGGATGAGATCAAGGGCTGTGATGTAGTAGAGCTTAGGGTTGGTTTGTATCCTATTCAGAGCAGCTCTGATGCTATTAAAAATACAATTTGAATGAAGTTTGAATTTTCAGATCATTTGAGAGCTCATTCTAGCCCTTTGTTCCTCTTTAAGCAACTTATCAAGGGATTGGCAACCTTTGTGGCGTTGTTTAGCATCCAAGGATTTGTGGTGATTAATATCCATACTTGTTAGGGTGTCATTTATGTTAGACTTATCAAGGAAATAACAACTCCTTGTGGCATCTTTTCTCCTCAGAAAAATGGTGAGTAATATCCATTGATTTATGGAGCTTTTGCTATATAATCTGAAACTAAACCCTTGGATCATATCATTTGGTATCAAAGCTTTTGGTGCAAATTTTCAGATTCCTATCCTTTAAATTTGTTCTTGTTCTTATGTTCTTGTTGTATTTCTGCCCCATAAAAAAACAAAAAAAAAATCATTCTGTTGTGTTCTTGCTGAAATTTATTCTCCCGACCTTAAAAATATTGCTCTTCTTTGTTTCCACGTTTTTTCTGCATTTTCCTTTGAAATTCTATTGTGTCCAAAGTTTTTAAGTAGAAACCTTGCATATCCTACTGTTTCTGAAAGTATTCTGAATTTTTCTTGCAAATTCCGCTATTTCTATATCTATTCTGCATTTTTCCTTGCTTATTCTACAATATCTGATATATTCTATAGTTTTTGGTTATTTTCTAGTATTTATGTGGTAGTTCCTACAGAAATTTCATTTTCCCTTTGTGTGGTAATTTATGTGTTATTTTACCTATCTTAAAAATTCCTTAAACTCATATTGAAAGTATTTTATTGATTTACTCTTGTGTTATTACCATAATTGTTCCAAAAAGAAAAAAAAAATAGAAAAAAGAGTGGTCAGAATTAATTAAAAAAAAAGACAAAAAAGAGAGTGGCTAAATTTCATTTGCTAATTTCTAGTGAGTATTAGAACTCATAGTTTCAAGGATTTTACACTTTGGTTATAAATCTTCCATTGTGTGCTTACTTCCTTTGGGGAAATGTAGGTAACATAACTTCTCTGTAGATGGCATCTCATCTTGTTAAATTTCATTATCGGTTTCCACCTCACCACTAGCCAATGATCATTGCCTTCTTCTTTGGACATTTAGAGGTTATATAACCATTATCAACAAACAGAAAACACTTAAAGTCATGTCGATTTTACCTTTGTCCTTGCTAGCCCCCATCTCTTTGGTTTTGTAAGGATTAAATCTTGGTTTGGATATAGCTACTTAATCTTTTTTTTCATTGGACTTCCAAGGACTAGTAGGGTTGGTTTTGGAGTAATGGGGCTAGACTTGATGGTTGTAATCGAAACTCTGTTTCTTTAATTGCCTTTCCACCTTAATTTTGATGTGGGCCATGTCCTCCATCTCCACATAATGATGTAGTTCCACAATGTTGGTAATGTCTGGATTGCACTAAGAAACCTAGCCAAGGTGGCCTCTCTATCTTCCTCGACATTAGCTCTTCCCATCGCTACTTCCATTTCCATGTAGTACTTATCAACACATTTATATCCTTGAGTCAATCTTTGTAGGCGTTGGTGTAACTCTCTATGGTAGTAGCTAGGCATAAACCTCTTTCTCATTATGGCCACCAATTGATCCCACCAATTCAATGCATAATTAGAAAACTCAATTACAGTGAGTTTTACTTTTTCTCCGTGGAGTAGTTATGGCATTCAAAAATGTGCTCCACCTTCTTCTCCAACTCCAAATACAACTTTGAATCATTCTTTCCTTGGAATTGTGGTATCTTCATTTTTATACTACTTAGATCTCTATCAACTCTATCAAAGGATTCCCAATAAAATATAACCTCTTAATCTTTTTTTCCATCTAATGGCTGAAAATAAAGCTGCTCAAATTAGTCCAAATGGCACAACAATGTGCCTAGTTTTCTTTTACCAATTTTTCCCTAATTTCCATCCTAGGCTTGTCCCAATCCTTGCACTCCCAATTTGGGTCCCCTTGGTTATGCAAGACCTCTTGAATGAGCACATTTAAAGCCTCTTCGTGTTGTACGCTCCTAAACCTTGTGGTTGGTCCACTTGGAATTTGTAGAGCTCGATGATTCTCATCACAAGGATTGAAAATAAAAATAGCCAAAAAGCACCAAAGGTAGCAGAAAAGATGGACCAACACATGGAGAAAATAGGGTAGCTAACTACAAAGGAATCCTATGAAAATGTTCCATCCTAACCCTAGATTTCATCCAAAGCCTGAAAAGAAAGCTACCCAAAATCAACCCATATATCACAGTAAAAATGGAGCAATATTACCGTAATGTTGTTGATGGCTCGACAATCAACACTCTTCTTGCTTGATCCATCCTTCTTGGGAACGAGTAGTACGAAAATATTTTCATCCAGTTTAATCTCCATCATTAACCCTTGATGATATGAACCAAGGGGTTAGGACCTAGCTAATTTCAGATTATATAGCAAAGGGTATCTCCACAAATCAATGGATATTACTCACCATTTTTCTGAGGGGAAAAGACGCCACAAGGAGCTGCTATTTCCTTGATAAGTCTAGCATAAATGACACCCTAACAAGTATGGATATTACTCACCACAAGTGCTTGGATGGTAAACAATGCCACAAAGGTTGCCAATCCCTTGACAAGTTGCTTAAAGAGGAACAAAGAGCTTGAATGATCTCTCAAATGATTTGAAAAGTCAAACTTCGTTCAAAATTGTGTTTTTCTAGTAGATGAGCTACTCTTAATAGGATACAAAAAAACCCTAACCTCTACTTCATCATAGCCCTTGATCTCATCCAAGGGTTGAAACTCATCCAAGGGTTGAAAATAAAAATAGCCAAAAAGCACAAAAGTTAGCAGAAAACATGGACCAAAACATGTAAAAATGGGGCAGCTGACTACAAAGGAATCCCATGAAAATATTACATCTTAAACCTTGATTTCATCCAAGGGCTGAAAAACAAGCTATCAAAAATCAATCCAAATGGCACTCCAAAAATTGGAGCAAAATGTGGAGCAAATTGTTGAGCAAAATTGGAGCAGCTGAGAACAAAGGAATCCCTATAAAATGTTACGTCTTAACCTTTGTTTCCATCTAAGGGCTAAAAATGAAGCTGCCCAAAAAAGTCCAAATGTGATAGCAATTCATCTAGTTTTCTTTTTGCCAATTTTTCCCTAATTTCCATCTTAGGATTGTTTCTATCCTTGCACTCCCATATTAGGTCCCCTTGGTTATACATGACCTCTTGAATGAGCCCATTTAAAGCCTTTTCGAGTTGTGCTCTCCTAGACCTTGTGATTGGTCCACTTGGAATTTGTAGAGCCAATGATTCTCATCACTTAAGGAAAAGGTACATCTCCTCAAGGTTGCAATCTTGATTTCGATTGTGTGGGAAACCTCTACTTATGCATGTGCATGAAAATGCAATCTCCAGTTTGGAAAACAACCTTCAAATGCCCCTTATTGGCTTGCTTAGCATATTGCTCATTCTTCCTTTCAATGTTGGCCCAAACTCTAGCATGAAAATCTTTCACAAAATCTGCCTTTTATTACCATCAAGATTAGCATGCTCATTAGCAGGCAAAGGTAAACTATCAATAGGTGGTAAAGGATTAAAGCCATAAACAAATTCAAAAGGAGAAAAAGAAGAAGTAGAATGAACAGTCATATTATATGCAAACCCAATGTGTGGCAAACACTTTTCCTAGTGCATTATATTCTTTTGAATGATAGCACACAACATAGTAGTGAGTGTCCTATTAACTACTTCAGTTTGACCATCCGTTTGAGGATGTGTAATAGTAGAAAATAACAGTTTAGTTCCTAGTTTATTCCATTGAGTGTTGATGAGCAGAATCGGGATTGTCAAAAACTTTGATGAGCGAAAACCGGCATCGCCGATCCTACCAATACTTTGGTTTTATATTTATAAAACTCTCACAAGTGCACGAATCATTTCGTGGAAAATGATAAGTATACTCCCAAGGTCGATCTAAGGAAGGAATGTATGTGGTTTTTAATTTATTATTCAAACTTTTAAAAACGAAATTAAATCCTAAACATCCTGTCACGATATTTTGGGGTTTTGTGTTTTTAATCTAATAACATAAAAATAAACATAGACACAATAAACATTTGTGCAAATTTTATCTTTTATAATGGTAGAGTATTTATGGATATAATAACTAAGTTAATTATGCTTGCTCATATTATCTAGGTTATTAAAGATATAAATTGATATTTATTGATTCTCCCTTTTTTGTATGAATACCACCTTTGGTGGGGTTAGATATTCTTTTTTAACTAAACAAATCAATTAACACCTATGGGTGGGGTTGATAACTAATTTGGTTAATTAAATTAATTCTTTTTTCTAAGAAATTGAAAATGAACCATTTAAATGCCACCTTTGGTGGGGTTAGACAGTTTAAACTTTATTCAAGGTGTCCAAATTAAACCTAAGAATTTAGTTATCCGAGTACTAACTTTCAAGTTTTAAAACGACTACTGAAAACATGTTGTCAATACATTTTCAGATAATAATTCTTATAAAAACTTTTGAAATAGAGCTTCACTCTAACTACCGGGCGATTGTACCAACAAATAAAAGAGCACTACTGTAAATTAGACCAGATAACTAAACCTTAAAATATAATTTTCAGATTTAAGTTTGTAATGAAAAATAATATATTTCTCTCTAACATTCTTAATATAAAATCTTGAATAAAAATAAAATCAATTCATTTTAGAGATTTTTACCTATTTAATATTTCGCAAGCATAACAACGTTATTATTATATCATGTTTACAAATAGCTAGCACAGTTAAATTTAATCACAGACAAATTAAATATAACATGTAAGAATAAAGCATAAAAAATAACTGCAAAGAAAATAAAATCCTTACAGAACTTCGACGCTATTCCCGTTGCTAGAAAATCTCCAAGCGGAATTTGCACTCCCATTTATTGAATCAAAAAGCTAATAAATTACAAAAAAACATAACTAGTTCTTCCCAAAAAGGGAAGAACTCTAAAACTAAGAGAAACTAGCTAAAACATAAGAAAAACTAGCTAAAACATAAGAAAAACTAAAAAAAACTAAAAACTAAGAAATGGAGAGAAAGAAAGAAGAGAGAAGTGTATTTTGAGGTGTGTTTTGAAGTGAAGGGAAGGGGGGTATTTATAGGTGAGGATGGAGAGAAAAAATGAGTAAAAAAATGTTAAAAAAATATTAAAAAATTAAAAAACATGTAATGGAAATGCTAAGGTCATCAATGACGTCACCATGATGTCATAGGGGCGGCTACACGTGGAAAATGGGGCAAAAACGCGTTGGTTGCGCGGAGGGGGCAGCTGGGGCGCTTCGCGCGCGCGGAGGGGGCAGCTGGGGCGCTTCGCGCGCGCGGATGAACAGTACCCGCGCGCGCAGCTCTGCGTGGATGAACAGTAGCCGCACGCGCAGCTTGGCGCGGCTGGGCGCTGGCGCGCACGGGATGGGCTGCTTCGGGCGCGATTTTCTCCTTTTTGACATTTTTGACCTTTTTGACCCATTTTGTCCAATTTTTCCATATTTGTTGACCTTTTCCCACTTATTTATTAATATATTTGTGATGTATTGCTTCAAGTATTCCTCTTTGAGTCTTTAAATTGCGTTTTTAAGCCAAAATACCTGAAAAACAATAAAAATACCCGTGATTTCGAAAAAGACAAATTTATATAAATATTTGATAAAACATATAAATATATATATTTTTAATCAATTAATGTACATAAAATCATGGTTATTTTAGTGTTTTTTGAGCACTCATCACAACCCCTAACCAGCTTCTTGCTAGTCCCTAAGCAAGAGAAGCGATAAAAACTAAAAATTAAACTATCCTAAATCACTTCCGTGGATTGACACGGTTGCATTTAGCCTATACAACAAGCCTTTAAACCCCTAGGTTGCCCTAGTGGACGAGTTTGAGTCTCGTGAGGGTTTTCAGTAATGATACCCACAAATATTGAAATAAATGTAAAAATCAAAAGAATCAAATCAAAACCTAAAATTACAACAAAATCAAAAATTAATTTAAGAATAAAAGAAAACAACATATCACTAAAATGTCTCATACTTTTTAATCTCTTTTAAGATCATAATTAAAATCTCAAGCATAAGTTATTTTAATCTCTTTAAACAATCATGATTTAATTATAATAATTAGTCGAAAATCATTTTCATATTTCATGTCAAAAATGTATCAATTTAATTTCACCCAATTTCAGCGTCATGAATCAGAATTCGCTTCGACTCTATTCCTCACAAGTCAATACTCTCGAAACACTGAATTCTATGGGTTCAAACACTCATACTAATTTATATGCGAAAGAGTTGATGTATAGAAATGAACTAATATGTTCGCATATGTATAAAGAATAAAGGCTCAAAGTGTTATTTTAACATTGATCTCATGAAAGGAATCAAATGTATAAATTATAAAGATATCATATATAAAAATTATTTTCATGCATAAATCAAAATCATTAAGAAAGAATTTCAAGATATATGCCTTTTACAAATGAAGAGAGTGCAATGACTTTTTAGGGAATTATTTCCTATATCTTTCTTTTGTAATTAACCTTTTCTCACAACTTTGTAGGCAATGTGGGTTATAGTATGTAGATTATACTATATATTCTTTATCTCTCTATTTTTTTTCTGAAGATATTTCTCAATATATATATTTTAGAGAGTCAACCCATGTACAGATTGTACATTTTTTTTTTGGATTTTGGTGAGTGGTTAATTTTGTGGCTTTTCTGTTTGATCTTGGTTTAGGTAACCCCAGATATGTCTTTTTTTTTTGTAGCAGTCATGCATGAAAGAGATATAAGCATATACTATCAATTTCTACTCAAATCATTTAATCTAAGCAAAAATAATAAAAAATATACGATACTCTATTAAGATGAGAAAAAAATTCATACATTCAATGCTAATACCTATAGAGATCATCTAAAAATTTGAAGAAATAAGAAATGTGTTTGGAGTAGAAAAAATATATATTTCACTATGAATAAAGGAAATTAGGCTCAAATTATATCTCACAAAGGTAGTCACCACTAAAAAAAATTCATAAACACCGATTTTGGGTTTAATATAATTTCTACATCTTATCAAGAAATACTAGTTATGACAAAAACTAACTAATTATCAAAAAATAATTACAAAATATTTCATGATATGTTTTCAAAAATTAATCTAATAGTACAAACGACTTAACTATTTACTTAAATTTGATTTAAAGAAATGATAAATTTTTGTGAAATTTTTTTTTTTAAATTCCAAAAATTACTAAATCACACAAAATAGAAATAAAACCAAACACACAAAAAATGAATTTTTTTTTATTTTTAAATTGTTAAAACTTCTTTTTTAATTAAGCATGGTAACTTTTCACCACCCCCAACCTAGAACTTACATTGTCCTCAATGTAACAACTGTAAATTAAAGATAAAGAGAAAAGAGAAGAAAAATTACCTATTTCTTGAGAAAGTGCAAGTAGTAATGGAAAATGCAGGTGCATCCATCATATTCATCATTAAAGTGTATACAGACGATTATTTGTGAACTTCTAACATCTCAACAAATATTTTTAGTTTTAACAATTTAAAAATTATTCACATGTAATTAAAATGAAATAAACAATAAAATTAAGTAAATAAAACAAATAAAAGAAAATTACCTAAAATGATGGTTTGCCTCCCATCCAGTGCTTAGTTTAACGTCTTAGCAAGACGTAACTTGGGGATTGCATTTTAAGTAAACTCAATGTCCCCTCATCATTGAGTCAATCAAACCTTTAGGTAAGACAAGGTTGTCTACCTATACTTTTTTCAGTCATGCCCTATTGATTTTCAGATTTCTTTCTATACTTAAAACTAGAGGCATACTTTAAGTTTTAGATAACCCACATCTAGGTGCAAATCAAATAATTAAGTCATTAAAACACAATTGTACCTAGATCAAACAAAGCAACTAACTCCTTAGATTGTAATTAAAACTTTAAAATTTTGGAGATAGTTCCGAATTTTTTTTTTAAAATAACATAATCAGTATTAACCAAGAGTGCTCCCAGGAAAGAATGGTGGTGCAAAGGCTCCTTAAAAACCATCCTCCTAGACAGAACAACGTTCTCAGGAAAGACTAGTGGCACAAAGGTTTCCAAGAACTAGTCTCCTAGACAGAACTCCCTTAGATCTTTACTTTTCATGTTATTAAGTTAAGTTAAATAAAAATTTAAGTTAATGAAAATCTAAGTTAATTAAGTTAAGTGAATTAAAAAAATCTAAGTTAATTAAGTTAAGTTAAAAAAATCTAAGTTAATTAAGTTAGTAAAAAAAAGTTAATTAAGTTAAGTGAAGTAAAAAAAAGTTAATTAAGTTAATGAAAATTTAAGTAAAAACCTAAGTTAATGTTAAAAACAATATAAGTTAATTAAATTAGTAAAAACAAACTAAGTTAAGTAAGTTAAATAACAATCAAGAAGAAAAAAAATAGCTAAAGAAAGAAAAATAATAAAATAATAAAATAAAATAAAATTGAAAAAGGGAAGAGAAAATAAAAAAAATAAAATTATGATTTAAAATAAATAAAAAAATAGTAGAAATTCAAATCAAAAAAATTAAAATTTTGGGTTTTTTTTTATTTTTATATTTTTTTATTTTTTTTTTCTTATGAAATTTGAAATTTGATGAAATTTTTTTATTTTTTTATTTTTTTACAAAAAAAATCACAATTATTTACAACACAAAAATATTTTTAAAATTTTGATAAATAAATTAAAAACGCTATTCCTTCCCCGGCAACGGCGCCAAAAACTTGATGAGCAGAATCGGGATTGTCAAAAACTTTGATGAGCGAAAACCGGCATCGCCGATCCTGCCAATACTTTGGTTTTAATATTTATAAAACTCTCGCAAGTGCACGAATCATTTCGTAGAAAATGATAAGTATACTCCCAAGGTCGATCTAAGGAAGGAATGTATGTGGTTTTTAATTTATTATTCAAACTTTTAAAAACGAAATTAAATCCTAAACATCCTGTCACGATATATTGGGGTTTTGTGTTTTTAATCTACTTACATAAAAATAAACATAGATTCAATAAACATTCATGCAAATTTTATCTTTTATAAATAGTGGAGTATTTATGGATATAATAACTAAGTTAATTATGCTTGCTCATATTATCTAGGTTATTAAAGATATGAATTGATATTTATTGATTCTCCCTTTTTTGTATGAATACCACCTTTGGTTGGGTTAGATATTCTTTGTTAACTAAACAAATCAATTAATACCTATGGGTGGGGTTGATAACTAATTTGGTTAATTAAATTAATTCCTTTTTCTAAGAGATTGAAAATGAACCATTTAAATGCCACCTTTGGTGGGGTTAGATAGTTTAAACTTTATTCAAGGTGTCCAAATTAAACCTAAAAATTTAGTTATTCGAGTACTAACTTTCAAGTTTTAAAACCACTACTGAAAACATGTTGTCAATACATTTTCAGAAAATAATTCTTATAAAAACTTTTGAAATAGAGCTTCACTCTAACTACCGGGCGATTGTACCAACAAATAAAAGAAGACTACTCTAAATTAGACCTGATAACTAAACCTTAAAATCTAATTTTCAGATTTATGTTTGTAATGAAAAATAATATATTTCTCTCTAACATTCTTAATATAAAATCTTGAATAAAAATAAAATCAATTCATTTTAGAGATTTTTACCTATTTAATATTTCGCAAGCATAACAACGTTATTATTATATCATGTTTACAAATAGCTAGCACAGTTAAATTTAATCACAGACAAATTAAATATAACATGTAAGAATAAAGCATAAAAAATAACTGCAAAGAAAATAAAATCCTTACAGAACTTCGACGCTATTCCCGTTGCTAGAAAATCTCCAAGCGGAATTTGCACTCCCATTTATTGAATCAAAAAGCTAATAAATTACAAAAAAACATAACTAGTTCTTCCCAAAAAGGGAAGAACTCTAAAACTAAGAGAAATTAGCTAAAACATAAGAAAAACTAGCTAAAACATAAGAAAAAATAAAAAAAAACTAAAAACTAAGAAATGGAGAGAAAGAAAGAAGAGAGAAGTGTATTTTGAGGTGTGTTTTGAAGTGAAGGGAAGGGGGGTATTTATAGGTGAGGATGGAGAGAAAAAATGAGTAAAAAAATGTTAAAAAAATATTAAAAAATTAAAAACGTGTAATGGAAATGTTGAGGTCATCAATGACGCCAAAGATGACATCACGGGCACCGCAGTGGAAAATGGGGCAAAACGCTGGGCGCGCGGAGGGGTTCTGGGGCGTTGCGCGGCGGATGAACGATACCGCGCGCAGCTGCGCGGATGAACAGCAGAGCCACGCGCGCAGCGCGGCGCTGGCCGGCACCGGCGCACAAGACGGACGGGTTGCTTCGGGCGCGATTTTCTCCTTTTTGACATTTTTGACCTTTTCGACCCATTTTGTCCAATTTTTCCATATTTGTTGACCTTTTCCCACTTATTTATTAATATATTTGTGATGTATTGCTTCAAGTATTCCTCTTTGAGTCTTTAAATTGCATTTTTAAGCCAAAATACCTGAAAAACAATAAAAATACCCGTGATTCCGAAAAAGACAAATATATATAAATATATGATAAAACATATAAATATATATATTTTTAATCAATTAATGTACATAAAATCATGGTAATTTTAGTGGTTTTTGAGCACTCATCAAGTGTGCCAAAAATGATTTAGGAACATAACATTTCTATCCCTAAACCAATGCAAACGAACCACTTCTTTAAAGAAGAAAATCAGCAATATATGTTGCATTATTGGCTTTAGAACATGCAACAAAATGAGCCATTTCACTAAACCTATCAACAAGAAAAAATATTATCATCCTTACCACTTTGAGACCATGATAATCCTGAAACAAAATGCATAGATATATCAATCCAAGGTTGATTTGGTACATGTAACTTTAAATTTTGCTTGCCTACATGTAAGACACTTTTCACAAACATATTGCATATCATGCTTCATATTAAGCCAATCAAAATGCTCATGTAAAATATCTAAAGTCTTTAGAACACCAAAGTGACCCATCAAGCATACCCCATGACTTTTCCTAACAAGAAACTCATGAAAAGAACAAATAGGCACACATAATTTATCTTTCTTGAAGAAAAATCCTTCATGCCTATAAAATTCACCAGACACACACTTATCACATACATTCCTTATTTGGCAAAAATCAAAATCATTAGCATACAATTCCTTGAGGAATTAGTTTGCAATGAAGTAATACATACCTCGTGGACAATGCACCAACCACAATGTTGTCTTTCCTATGCTTGTATTTGATTACAGAAGGAAACGATTCTATAAAGTCCAACCACTTAGCATGTATTTTATTAAGCTTACCTTAGGTCTTCAAAAACATCAAAGTCTCATTATCCGAATGAAAGATGAGATCCCTTGGCCATAAGTAATGCTGCCATGTTTGAAGAGTTGTCAGTAATGCATAAAACTCCTTGTCGTAAGTAGGATAATTCAACACTACCCCACTTAGCTTTTCACTGAAATATACAATTGGTTTAGAATCCTGCATTAAAACGAGTCTTATGCCAATCTCCAATACATCACATTCTATCTCAAAAGCTTTATCAAAGTAAGGAAAACACAACAAAGGTGCACTTGTTAGTTTATCTTTTAAAGTGTAAAAATGCTCAATCATGCACATCATACCACTTAAAAATAATATTCTTTTTAACAAGTTCATTAAAAGGTGCAGCAATAAAACAAAAATCTTTAACAAACCTTCGATAAAAACTCGTTAAACTATGGAAACTTCTAACCTCATTGGCATTCTTAGGTGTAGGCCAATCCCTTATTGCCCTTACTTTTCATTATTGATAGGAGTCAAATTATTGCATTTTTGTTATGATTTAAAGGTTGATATTTGTGTGAAAATTGTGTTTTATTTTATTATTTAATCCACAAATGTCATTTCACGGGTATTTCGTGTTTAAAGTGCAATTTCAGGTAAAATCATAATTATGGAGAAGTTTGGGACAAATTTCAATAACCGGGATTGAGTGCAAATAAAAAGAAAACAAAAGTTCAACATTTCGAATTTCACCGCCGGCGAGAATATTCTCGCCGCCGGTGAAAATCTTACCGAGAAAATGTTGAAAATCACGCAGGGAGCACAGATTTTGGCAAAGCAATCTCGCCGCCGGCCAAATACATCTTGCTGCCGGCCAAGTGTATCTCACCTCCGGCCACAATAATCCCGCCACCGGCGAGATTTAGCGGAACCGAAATCATAAGTTTTCCAGAAATCTCGCGCAGCGAGAATAACTTCGCCGCCGGCGAGTTTCGTTCGAAAACATTTTTTTATGCTATTTTGTTCCAAAATTTCCCTCCAAAACCCTAGATCTATATATACATTATGATGGAGAAGGAGGGGATAGCAGAAAGCAGAGTTCAAAGGCATTTTTGGAGAAGAGAAGGAAATTTTGGAGAAACTTGAAGGATCTTCACCATTGTTGCTACCAAGCCTTCATCTTCTTCAGTTTTTCATCTCTTCTCCTTAGTTTTTATATTCTGCAGTTTATTGATATTTGTTATTCATGGATTCAATTGAAATAATGTTTGTTCTTATTTCCGTTATGAAATAATTCATTTTTTTTTGCTAAGGCTATGATGTAGTTAGATCAAGGAAATCTGATTTCTTTTGTTATGGTTATATGAATTCATTGTTTTCAAGTCGAGTATTTATTTCCATGCTTAATGCTTTTAAATTTCTGATCAAGATTTAGATGATTTGTTGCATTATATTGAGACCGAGAGGAGATGTGTAATGAATGCTTCTTGTGATAAATACCGTATGTTGAATCCGAGTTTGACACCTAATGCATGATGTATGTGGTTATTCCAGAAATTCCATAAATCGTAATGTGCTTATTTGTGATTAAATCTTCATAGAAATATAGTCGGTTTTCATAGATAAGTAATTCTAATATAACTTGAGAAAGAGTATTAGATAAGTTTGGGTTTCTCAACCATCACTTTTAGCTTTGATTTTCATATAACATGACTTGAAATCAGATTGAATTGATTTAGCGAAATCAAATGCCTTAGCGTTTTTAATCATTTGTGAACAACATTAAATTTTGTTATTTGCTTTAGTTTTATGTTAATTTGCTTTTAAAACAATTTCAACAATTCGGTTTTCAAATAAAATTAGGGTTAGTCAATTTCGGTACTTAGTAACGCCATTCCTTGTGGGTTCGATATCCGTACTTTTGTACACTTTATTACTTCAACGATTCGTACACTTGTGAAAATACGCATCAATTATCAACCCTCATACCCAATGAACTAACAACAAATATAAGTAACACAATAGATTCCATGCAAAATGTGCACTTTTTAAGATTAGCATAAAACTTGTTCTCTCTCAACACACTAAAAACTGCATGCAAGTGTTCAACACGTTCCTCTAAATTTTTCCTATAAACTAAAATATCATCAAAGTAAACTACCAAAAATTTCCCTATTAAAGCATGCAAGACATGGTTCATGAACCTCAAGAATGTACTAAGTGCATTAGTTAAACCAAAAGGCATTACTAACCATTCATACAATCCATATTTAGTCTTAAATACAGCTTTCCATTCATCCCCTTCTTTCATGCGAATCTAATAATAGGCATTCTTTAAGTCAATTTTAGAAAACAAAATAGGGCCATGCAACTTATCAAGCATATAATCTAACCTGGGGATTGGATGTCTATATTGTACCATTATATTGTTAAGATCGCGAAAATCCACACATATGCACCATGTTCCAACTTTCTTTTGGGATTAAGATGACAGGAACCAAACATGAATTGAGACTATCCCTTACAAATCTCTTTTGCAGCAGCTCATCCACTTGCCTTTGTACCTCTTTCATTTCTTCAAAATAAGTTCTGTAAGTAGGTCGGTTTGGTATTGTTGCACATCTGGTTGTGAAGTCTATTTGATGTTCAATTCCTCTCAAAGGAGGTAATCGAAGGGGAATTTCTTAAGGACATAGATCCTCAAAGTTCTACAATAAAGACACAACAACACTAGAAAAAGATGAATTACGATTGTAAATAGAAAGATATATCCTTGTACATAAGTACAAGTACTTGTTGTGTTGCCACCTTTACACTTAATCTCATTTTTTTCAGCAAATGCACTCATTCATTTTATTATCCTCCCCTTGCTCAATTTTCTCACTTTTTGTTCGCTTTTCTCTCATTTTCTCACTTTTTATCTATTTTGTGCTCACCTTTCTCTCCTTTTTTTTCTTGTTCACCATTTGTTTTTCTCTCAAATTGCATTTCTTGCTATCCTAATCTAGTTCTCATAAGCTTCCAAAGGTTTGAAAGGGGCTAACAAAACTTTTTGATTGTTCATGATGAGAATTATCGAGCTCTACAAATTCCAAGTGGATCAATCACAAGGCATAGGCACATTGCTGTGCCATTTGGACTAATTTGGGAAGCTTTATTTTTAGCCCTTAGATGGAAACAGAGGTTAAGATGTAATATTTTATTGGGATTCCTTTGTTCTCAACTGCTTCAATTTTGCTTCACATTTTGCTCAATTTTTGCTATGCCATTTGGACTGATTTTGGGCAGCTTTCTTTTCAGCCCTTGGATGAAATCAAGGGTTAAGATGTAATATTTTCATAGGATTCCTTTTGTAGTCAACTGCCCCATTTTTCTCCATGTTTTGGTCCATGTTTTCTGCAACCTTTTGGGATTTTTGGTTTTTTTATTTTCAACCCTTGGATGATATCAAGGGCTATGATGAAGTAGTGCTTAGGGTTTGTCTGTATCATCTTAAGAGCAACTCAGTTGCTGGAAATTCTACAATTTTAATGATATTTCATTTTTCAGATCATTTGAGAGCTCATTCATGCTCTTTGTTCCTCTTTAATCAACTCATCAAGGAATCAGCAACCTTTGTGGTGTTATTTAGTATCCAAGCATTTGTGGTGAGTAATATCCATACTTTTTAGGGTGTCATTTATGCTAGACTTATCAAGGAATAGCAATTCCTTGTGGCATCTTTTCTCCTTAGAAAAATGGCGAGTAATATCCATTGATTTGTGGAGAAACCCTTTGCTAGTCCTTGGAAGTCCAATGAGAAAAAAGGTAAAATTGACACCCTAATTTGTAATCATGACTAAGTATTTTCAATGTCTTGATAATGGTCATATAACCTCTACATGTCCAAACAAGAAGGCAATGATCACCTTAGCTAGTGGTGAGGTGGGAACCGATAATGAAAGTGAAGAAGATGAGATACCATCTGTAGAAGATGCTAGTGAATAGGAGATTGGACCTGTGGATGAGGAAGCTAGTGAAAAGGAGATAGGACCCGTGGATGAGGAAGCACTTGTAATAAGGCGATCTTTGAGCACTCAAGTCAAGGAGGATGACCTTGACTAACAAAGAGATAGCATCTTTCACATAAGGTGTCATGTGAGTAACAAAGTGTGCAGTGTTATCATTGTTGGGGGAAGTTGCACCAATGTGGCTAGTACTACCTTAGTTGAGAAATTAGGGTTGCCTACATTTCAACATCCTAAGCCATACAAGTTGCAATGGTTAAATGATATTGGGGAAGTGAAGGTTAATAAGCAAGTATTTGTGAGCTTCTCCTTTGGAAAGTGCAAGGATGAGGTGATAGGGATGTTAAAATGGGCACTCATATTTTGAATGAAATTTGATTTGTCATATAATTTTAGAGCTCATCCATGCTCTTTGTTACCCTTTAAGCAACTTATCAAGGGATTCACATCCTTTGTGGTGTTATGTAGCTTCCATGCATTTGTGGTGAGTAATGTCTGTACTTGTTAGGTTGTCATTTATGCTAGACTTATCAAGGAAATAGCATCACCTTGTGTCTTGTTTCCTCTAAAATAAATAGTGAGTAATATCCATTGATTTGTGGAGAAACACTTTGCAATATAATCTGAAAAATTAGCTAGGTCCTAAGCTCTTAGTTCATATCATTTGTTGGGTAACATCCAAGAATAATTTAGTTTGACTCCTGTGGCACATGGAGGGTAACATCCTTGTAACTTTGTATGGGCTTTGAACCTGGGTCATTGTGACAATTCTAGATAAGAGGATATTACTACTCCATACTGATAGCTTAATGTTTTGGTAGTAATGGTTAGCTATTGTTCTAAAGTTTGGGGATTGAATAAGCTCAACTGTGGGGATTTTCAAATTTTGAATGAAATTTGATTTGTTAAATCATTTGAGAGCTTATTCAAGCTCTTTTTTCCACTTTAAGCTCAAGGGATTGAAAACCTTTGTGGTTTTTTAGCATCTAAGCATTTGTGGTTAGTAATATCCAAACTTGTTAGGTTGTCATTTATGGTAGACTTATCAACGAAATAGCACCTCCTTGTGTCGTGTTTCCTCTAAAATTAATTGGTGAGTAATATCCATTGATATGTGGACAAACCCTTTGCTATATAATATGAAATTTAGATAGGATCTAACCCTTTGGTTCATATCATTTTCTAGGTAACATCCAAGGATCAATTATTCTCACTTGTGTGGCGCATGGAGTGTAACATCCTTGTGACTTGGTATGGGCTTTGAACCTGGGTTATTTTGACAATTCTCTATAAGAGGGTATTGGTGCCCCTTATTGACAACTTAATGTTTTGGTAGGAATGGTTAGCTATTGTTCCAAAGTTTGGTATCAGATCTTGGTCTCATGTTAGCATTCTGAAAAAACACAAGTTCAAGGATGAATTTCCTTTACGAAGGGGGAATGATGCAACCACGATGAGTAGCTCCCATGGACTCATTGTTAACACCTTGGTGGGCAACATCCAAGGATCATTTAGTCTGACTTATGTGGCGCATGGTGTGTACCATCCATGTGACTTGGTGGGCTTTGAACCTAGGTTAAGTGTAATAGTGCTAGATAAGAGGAGTTTAGCATCCTCGCGTGATAGCTTATTTTTTTTTGGTTGGAATGAGTAACTACTATTTCTCAGCTGCCCCATTTTCTCTATGTTTTGGTTCATGTCTTCTACCACCCTTTGTGCTTTTTGAAAATTTTATTTTCAACTCTTGGACTAGATCAAGGGCTATAATGTTGTAGAGCTTATGGTTTGTTTGTATCTTATAAATACTAAAGAGTAGCTCAGTTGTGGGGAATTTCAAATTTTGAATGAAATTTGATTTGTTAGATCATTTGAGAGCTTATTCAAGCTCTTTGTTCCTCTTTAAGCTCAAGGGATTGACAACCTTTATGGTGTTTTTTAGCATCTAAGCATTTGTTGTTAGTAATATCCAAACTTGTTAGGTTGTCATTTATGGTAGACTTATCAAGGAAATAGCACCTCCTTGTGTCGTGTTTCCTTTAAAATAATTCGTGAGTAATATCCATTGATATGTGGAAAAACCCTTTCCTATATAATATGAAATTTAGATAGCTCCTAACCCCTTCATTCATATCATTTGCTTGGTAACATCCAAGGATCAATTATTCTCACTTGTGTGGAACATGGAGTGTAACATCCTTATGACTTGGTATGGGCTGTGAACCTGGGTTATTTTGACAATTCTGGACAAGAGGGTATTGGTGCCCCTTATTGAAAACTTAATGTTTTAATAGGAATGGTTAGCTATTGTTCCAAAGTTCGGTTTCAGATCCTAGCCCATGTTCGCATCCCAAAAGAACACAGTTTCATGGATGAACTTCCTTTACGAAGGTGGGAATGATGCAACCTCGATGAGTACCATCCATGGGGTCATTGTTTTTGTTAACCTTAGTGGGTAACAATCAAGGGTCATTTAATCTATCTTGTGTGGCATATGATGGGTACCATTCATGTGACATGGTGGGGCTTTGAACTTGGGTTAAGTGTGATGCTGCTAGATAAGAGGAGTTTTGTGCCCTCTAGTGACAACTTAAGTTTTTGGTTGGAATGGGTAGCTACTGCTTCTTAACTGCCCTTTTTTTCTACATGTAAAGTCCATGTTTTCTACCAACCTTTGTGATTTTAGTTGATTTTTATTTTTAACCCTTTGGTAAGATCAAAGGCTATAATGTAGTAGAGCTTATGGATTGTTTGTATCTTATAAATACTAAAGAGTAGCTCAATTGCTGAGAATTTCAAATTTTGAATGAAATTTGATTTGTCATATCCTTTGAGAGACCATTTATGCTCTTTGTTCCTCTTTAAGTAACATATCAAGGTATTGCAGCCTTTGTTGTGTTATTTAGCATCCAAATATTTTTGGTGAGTAATATTCATATTTGTTAGGTTGTCATTTATCCTATACTTATCAAAGAAATAGTACCTCATTGTGTCGTGTTTCTTCTAAAATAAATGGTGAGTAATATCCATTGATTTATGGAGAAACCCTTCGCTATAATATGTGAAAATTATCTAGGGCCAAACCCCTTGGATCATTTCATTTCCTTGGAAAAATCCAAGGTTCATTTAGTTTAACTTGTGTGGTGCATGGTGGGTAACATCCTAGTCACTTGGTGTTGGCATTGAACCTAGGTTTTTGTGATAGTTCTAGATAAGAGGATATTGGCACCCCCTACTAACATATTAATGTTTTGGTAGGAATAGTTAGCTCTTTTTCTAAAATTTGGTATAAGAGCATGGTGTCATGCTCACGTCCACAATTTCGTAGATGAACTTCCATTACGAAGGTGGGAATGATGCAACCACGGTAAGTACCATCCATGGGCTCATTGTTATGGTTAACCTTGGTGGGTAACATCCAAGGGTCAGTTAGTCTGACTTGTGTGGCACATGGTGGGTACCATTCATGTGACATGGTGGGGCCTTGAACCTGGGTTAAGTGTGATGCTGCTAGATAAGAGGAGTTTCATGCCTTCTAGTGACATCTTAAGTTTTTGGTTGGAATGGTTAACTACTGTTTCTCAGCTGCCACTTTTTTCTCCATGTCTTGTACTCTTTCTTCTGTATTGAGGATCATCAAAATAAGCAAGAATACTATTTCTACGAAAAAGATCATTTATTGGTATTTCAATCGAAATAGTGGAACAAGGCATTATTTCCATTTCCGTCTCTCATTCTTGAATCCATTGGAATGGAATGATGAATCGATTTATTTGCCTCTTTTCCAATAAAAAGAAATTTGATTTCTTGTGGAGAATAGAAGGAAATAGGAGATTAGAACAACTTTTATATATGATTCAATTAAATTATGAATAATCGGGACTACTACTTTCTTTTTTATCAAAAAGACCCAAAAAAAGAAATTTTCTTTTCCTTGAGTATTCATTACTGTATTAAGATTAAGGCTACAAAGACTTTTTCCTTTCGTAGAAAGAAAATGAACATTGGTTTGATCTTGATCTTTATGGAGTGAGAAAGGGACTATACTAGATTTGCACAAACCTCCTAATAATATCCATAAATGACTTGTTTTTAGTAAGAGATGAAGATTACTATATGTAAATTCGGGTGTATGGTATACATCGGCACTCTAGTGCATTTCTCCCTCGGCGTTAGAAAAAAATATGTTTTCGCACATTTTCTTTAAAACTAAAAGTCGATGTTCCCGTGCGATTCTTAGCAATTAATTGCTATGATTCTACATATTGACCATTTTGAACTAAAATAAAACTTTGGAGCAGTTTGTTACGTTATGTAGAATATCTTCACTCTCAATAGTAACATATAAGTTTATATAACATAGAAAGGTGGGATTTCCATGGCATGTATGTGTAGGATAAACCAAACCTTCATTTAATTTTCTTTTTCCATTAGAAGGGGCTAGTACATGATCTATAGTACCCCCTATGAATACTCCACCGATATGAAAAGTTCTTAATGTTAGTTGAGCATCAGGCTCCCTAATAGATTGACTTGTAATAATACCAATAGCTTCTCCCAATACGACCAAGCGCCATGAGTATGGCTCCAGCCATAACATAATCGGAAAATCCAAGACGCACTCTTACAAGTAAAGACAGTTCAGATAGATATTAGTTACGTTTGAAAGATTATGAATCGATTGACAAGTCCAATCCTAATATCTTGATTTTGAATGGAAATACATTGTGGGCCTATATATATATATTGTCTACTAATACACGGCCAATCATTGTTTGGATAAAAATTCTTTCTGACATCATACAATTTTAATGACTAACAGAATTCCCTTAGGTGGTGAGATAATTTGTTCTACGTATAACAATGTGTTGAACTACTTTAACAAGTTTGCATGTAAGATATCCAGCATCTGATGTTCCTACAACAGTATCCACAACTCCTTTGTGAGCCTCGTAACAAGAAATGACATATTCTATTAAAAGAAAATCCTTCATGTAAATTGCTTTGAATAGGTAAATCAAAGGTTTGAGAGGGACTAATGCAACGTTTTGGTTATTTGTTTCAAAAGAATAACGATTTTTGCAACCATCATGTGACACCCTCCAATCAAACTGCCATGGTTAGCCTAGCAATATATGACCATCATACATCAGTGACATATCACAAAGAACCTGATCTTCATATGTTCCAATTGAAAAACAAACTCAAACTTGTTTGTTAACCTCCATTACTCCACAATCATTCAACCATGGTAGCTTGTTAACCTGAGAAGTGAATCTCTATGCATAGGTTCTTCCACTTCAACATTAAAACCATCCAACCTTGCATTTAGCTTCTTCAATTGGTCATTAAATGTCTTGAAGAGGACTTTTAAGTCGACCTCCTATGGTTCTCTTCCTTCCTTACTCATGTTTTCAAATTATAGAAAAAAATGAAATAACTCACATACTCTCTCACAAATTTGCTCTTAAATAGTTTATTAATACTCCTTTTTTCACACTATTTTTGCTCTTTTATTTTTCACACTATTTATTATTTTTTTAAGACACAAAGCTCACGCTAACCTTCTTTTTTTCTTAACAAAATCAAAGAATCCAACTAATCTCAAGAAGTGACCGTCTTATGGGTGACAATCCAAAAATTCAGAATTCTAAAAGAACCAAATGGAAAACTATGACAAAAGGAAAGTGAAATGAGGACACTAAAGAAAGAAAGTCCAAAGAGGTTTCTAAAGAAAGACTCTTGACCCAATGAGGACTCTAAAGAAATACGCTTGACAAAAGAGAACTCTAAAGAAAGACTCTTGAACAAGGAAGAATCTAAAGAAAGACTCTTGATCAAAGAGGACTCTAAAGGAAGACTCTTGACCAAAGAGGACTCTTAAGAAAGACTCTCGATCAAATATGATTTCCATTTTTAAAAAAACATCAATCTTGGGCAGCAAGAACAAAATAAAGGAAAAACTAATTTGAACAAGAACAAGAAAACTCTACAAGAAAACAAGAACTAGACTTTTGAACCATCTACTACTATGTTCTCATTTTATTTTTCTTTTTTTAATGTTTTTTATTGCTACTACTACTGCTTTGAATAGAAAATTCACAAAAAAAGTTGCAACCCCTAATGATCAAGAACCGAAAACAACAAAAAAAAGCTACATCAAATCTTTAAGCCCTTGATAAGTGATCTAAACGATAAAATTTGGGATAAAAATGGTATGGAACATAGGTAAAGAGACGTTTTGGCTATAGGAATCAAAACGAGCTTCGAATTGATAAATTATAATAGTAGTTTTGATACCCGAGTCAAAAGTTAGGACTATTTAAAGATGCAACTCTGATTTATCAAATTTGTTTTTTTTAAACTGCGAACAACAAAAGTTAGGAATCCTATGAAAAATATTACATTTTAACCCTTTATTTCATCTAAGGGTTGAAAAGAAAGCTGCCAAAAAGCAATCTAAATGGCTCAACAAAAATGGAGCAATTGAGAACAAAGGAATCCCTATAAAATGTTACATCTTAACCTTTGTTGTCATCCAAGGGCTTAAAAGAAACCTGCCCAAATTATTTCAAATGGCACAGCAATGTGCCTGGTTTTCTTTTTCCAATTTTGCCATAATTTTCATCCTAGGCTTGTCCCAATCCTTGCACTCCCAATTTGGGTCCTTTGGTTATGCATGAACTCATTAATGAGCCCATTTAAAGCCTTTCCAAGTTGTGCTCTCCTAGACTTTGTGATTGGTCCAATTTTGATTTGTTAGGCTCCATGATTCTCATCAACAAATCCATGGCCTATTTCAAGTTCACTCAGAGCTTTGGAAACCATCGTTAGAGGTATGATGTACCTACACTCATTTCAAAGGGGTGCAACACTTCACAATTTGGCCCTAATTTTTAACTTATATACCATGTTCGTATGGTGGCATAATTTTCTACATGAATCCACGTTGGAAGGATATCATACCAAAGTAGTATAATTAGGACTTCGATATGGTTATATTTTATTCATTGTATCTAAGGTTATATTTCTTGTTGGTTTTTTTTGGGCTTTTTCTCATTCTTCTTTGGCACCTATAGTATAGATTAGAGATATTTGCCCCTAAAGGAATTGCGGTTTTAGATCCTTCGGAAATCCCTTTTCTTAATACTTCTATTCTCCTTTCATTTGGAGCTACCGTAACTTGGGCTCATCATGCTATACTCTTACGGAAGAAAAAACCAGTAGTTTACGCTTTAATAGCTACCGTTTTCACTCGCTACTTCCTTTCAAGCAATGAAATATTATCAAGCACCCTTCACTCTTTCGGATAGTATTTATTGTTCTACCATTAACTTAGCAAGTAGCTTTCATGGCTTTCATGTGATTATAGGTACTCTTCTCCTGATCATATGTTGTATTCTCCAATATCTTGGTCATTTGACCAAGGAGCATCATGTTGGCTTTGAAGTAGCTGTATGGTATTGGAATTTTGTAGATGTGGTTCGGTTATTACTATTTGTCTATCTATTGGTGGGGAGGTATATCAAGGAAAGAAAGATGCCATGTGAAGGATAAAATATGTGCATTAATTATTGATAGTATGTGCTGCACTAATGTTGCTAGTACCTTAATGGTAGAAAAGTTAAATTTGAAGTTGCAGGAGCATCTCAAACTGTACAAGCTACCATGGTTGAATGATTGTGGAGTAATGGAGGTTAACAAACAAGTGTGGGTTCCTTTTTCAATTGTAAAAATATGAAGATGAGGTTCTTTGTGATGTGGCACCAATGTATACTACTCACATATTGCTCTGCCGAGCATGTCAATCTAATAGGATGGTCTCACATGATGGTTACAAAAATCATTATTCTTGTGAAATGAAAAACCAAAAATTTGTATTAACCCCTCTCAAACCTTTGGAAGCTTATGAAAACCAGATTAGGATAGCAAGAGAGTACAAGTTGAGAGAAAAACAAAAGTGTGGGCAAGAGAAAAATCATAAAAAGAGGGAAAAATGAGCACAACAGATAGAAAAGTGAGCATAAAGGAGATAAAAGTGAGCAAAAGGGAGATAAAAGTGAGCGAAAAGGAGAGAAAAGTGAGCAAAAAAGAGAGCACAAAAGAGAGAAAATTAAGCAAAAAAGAGAGAAATGTGAGCATAGGAGAGGAAAATAAAAGAATGAGTGCATTTGTTGAAAAACATGAGATTAAAAGTGTAATAGTGGCATGGAAACAAGTACTTGTACTTATGTACAAGGATATTTATCTTTCTACTGACAATCTTAACTCATCTTTGTCTAGTGTTGTTTCTTTTTTTCAAAACTTTGAGCATCTATTTCCTAAAGAAATTCCCCATAGACTACCTACATTGAGAGAAATTGAGCATCAAATAGACTTCACACCCAAATCTGCAATACCAAATCGACCTACTATATAGCTAATCTTGAGGAAATGAAGGAGATACAAAGGAAAGTGGATGAGTTGCTGCAAAAGGGATTTGTAAGGGTGAGTCTCAGTCAATCTTTGGTTCCTCTCATCTTAGTCCCAAAGAAAGATGGAACATGGTGCATGTGTATGGATTTTTGTGCTATTAACATGATAACGGTAAACTATAGACATCCTATCCCCAGGTTAGATGATATGCTTCATGAGTTGCATGGCTCTCATATGTTTTCCAAAATTGACTTAAAGAATGGGTATTATCAGATTCGCATAAAAGAAGGGGATGAATGTAAAACTGTATTTAAGACTAAATATGGATTATATGAACGTTTGGTTTAACAAATGCACCTAGTACATTCATGAGGCTAATGAACCTTGTTTTGCATGCTTTCATGATGAAATTTTTGGTAGTTTACTTTGATGATATTTTATTCTACAACAAAATCTAGAGGGAACATATGGAACACTCGCATGCAGTTTTTATCGTGTTGGGAGAGAACAAGTTGTACGCTAATCTGATGAGAATCATGGAGCCAAACAAATCCAAAGTGGGCCAATAACAAGATCTAGGAGGCCATAACTCAAAAAGGCTTTAAATGGGCTCATTTAAGAGGTCATGCATAACCAAGGGGACCTAAATTGGAAGTGCAAGGATTGGGACAATATTATGATGGAAATTAGGGAAAAATTGGTAATAGAAAACTAGGCACATTACTGTGCCATTTGGAATTTTTTGGTCAGCTTCATTTTCAGCCCTTAGATGGATACAAAGGTTAATATGTAATATTTCATAGGGATTCTTTTGTTCTCAGCTGCTCTAATTTTTCTCCACATTTTGCTCCATATTTTGCTCCATATTTTCATCCACATTTTGCTCCATTTTTGCTGTGCCATTTGGACTGATTTTGGGCAGCTTTCTTTTCAGCCTTTAAATGAAATCAAGGGTTAAGATGTAATATTTTCATAGGATTCCTTTGTAGTCAGATGCCCCATTTTTCTCCATGTTTTTGTCCATGTTTTCTGCTACCTTTTGTGATTTTTGGCTGTTTTTATTTTCATCCCTCGGATGAGATCAAGGGCTATGATGTAGTAGAGCTTATGGTTTGTTTATATCCTATTAAAAGCTTCTCAACTATTGGAAAATATAATTTTGAATGAAATTTGAATTTTCAGATCATTTGAGAGCTCATTCATACTATTTGTTACTCTTTAATTAACTTATCAAGGGATTGACAACCTTTGTGGCATTGTTTAGTATCCAAGCATTTGTAGTGAGTAATATCCATACTTGTTAAGGTGTCATTTATGCTAGACTTATCAAGGAAAGGAAATAGCACCTCTTTGTGGCGTCTTTTCCCCTCAGAAAAATGGTGAGTAATATCCATTGATTTGTGGAGAAACCCTTTGCTACATAATCTGAAATTAGCTGGGTCTCAACCTCTTGGTTCATATTAGGTTCCATAGATATGCTTCATGACTTAAGTCTTTCCTTAAGGACTAGACTCATCTAAAAGTTAGAAAATTGACTCGTAAGAATGTTAACACACGATAGTTACACTTTATTTTAAGTTATGTGAAGAGGAGAGCTCGTCTCGTTACCTTTAAAGACAAAGTAAGCTAGAAGTTGGGTCATACTAACAGATAGAGAGATGAAATAGCAAATAATCATTCGACACATAGGAAACTACCGGTGAGGAAATTTCCCAACAATTCATATAAATCAAAAGCGGACTCTGTTGTAAGGAATTTGATGTCAACACTTAGATATAGATTTTGCAGTAAACACAAGAAGTACATGATGAGTGCTCAAAAAGCACTAAAATTACCATGATTTTATGCATATTAATTGATTAAAAATACATATATTTATATGTTTTATCATATATTTATATAAATTTTTCTTTTTCGGAATCACAGGTATTTTTATTGTTTTTCAGGTATTTTCGCTTAAAAACGTCACTTAAAGACTCATAAAGGAATACTGGAAGAAATACATCACAAATATATTAATAAATAAATGGGGAAAGGTCAACAAATATGGAAAAAATGGACAAAATGGGTCAAAAAGGTAAAAAATGTCAAAAAGGAGAAAATTGCGCCCGGAGCAGCCCATCCCACGCGCGCCAGCGCCCAGCCGTGCCGCGCCGCGCGCGAAGCACGGCACACGTCCACGCGTGCCGATGCCATTTCACCCCATTTTTCACGTGCAGCAACCTCCATGATGTCATGCTGATGTCATCAATGACCTCACCATTTGCACTACGCATTTTCACCATTTTTTAACATTTTTTCACCCACTTTTTCTCTCCATCCTCACCTATAAATACCCCCTTCTCTTCACTTCATACCACACCTCAAAACACACTTATCTCTTCTTTCTTTTTCTCTATTTCTTAGTTTTTAGGGTTTTTAGTTTTTCTTATGTTTTAGCTAGTTTCTCTTAATTTTAGAGTTCTTCCCTTTTTGGGAAGAACTAGTTATGTTTTTGTAATTTATTAGCTTTTTGATTCAATAAATGGGAGTGCAAATTCCGTTTGGAGGTTTTCCAGCTACGGGAATAGCATCGAAGTACTGTAAGGATTTTATTTTCTTTACAGTTATTTTTTGTGCTTTATTCTTACATGTTATATTTAATTTGTCTGTGATTAAATTTAACTGTGCTAGCTATTTGTAAAAATGATATAATAATAACGTTGTTATGCTTGCGAAATATTAAATAGGTAAAAATCTCTAAAATGAATTGATTTTATTTTTATTCAAGATTTTATATTAAGAATGTTAGAGAGAAATATATTATTTTTCATTACAAACTTAAATCTAAAAATTAGATTTTAAGGTTTAGTTATCCGGTCTAATTTAGAGTAGTGCTCTTTTATTTGTTGGTACAATCGCCTGGTAGTTAGAGTGAAGCTCTATTTCAAAAGTTTTTATAAGAATTATTATCTGAAAATGTATTGACAACATGTTTTCAGTAGTGGTTTTAAAACTTGAAAGTTAGTACTCGGTTAACTAAATTCTTAGGTTTAATTTGGACACCTTGAATAAAGTTTAAACTGTCTAACCCCACCAAAGGTGGCATTTAAATGGTTCATTTTCAATCTCTTAGAAAAAGGAATTAATTTAATTAACCAAATTAGTTATCAACCCCACCCATAGGTGTTAATTGATTTGTTTAGTTAACAAAGAATATCTAACCCCACCAAAGGTGGTATTCATACAAAAAAGGGAGAATCAATAAATATCAATTCATATCTTTAATAACCTAAATAATATGAGCAAGCATAATTAACTTAGTTATTATATCCATAAATACTCCACTATTATAAATGATAAAATTTGCATAAATATTTATTGAATCTATGTTTATTTTTATGTTAGTAGATTAAAAACACAAAACCCAAAATATCGTGACTGGATGTTTAGGATTTAATTTTGTTTTTAAAAGTTTGAATAATAAATTAAAAACCACATACATTCCTTCCTTAGATCGACCTTGGGAGTATACTTATCATTTTATACGAAATGATTCGTGCACTTGCGAGAGTTTTATAAATATAAAACCAAAGTATTGGCAGGATCAGTGATGCCGGTTTTCGCTCAACCAAGTTTTTGGCAATCACGATTCTGGTCATCAGTACACGAGAATTTTTGAGTTGGGGTACAAAAACAATTTCATTTATTTTGAGGGTTCCACCCCATTCTTTCTTAAAAAAAGGGTTGAAGATAGATAAAAGAGAAGTAGAGTTTTACATAGCATTCTTCATCTTTGAAGCTGTTTTATTCTAACCATGGCATTCATCGAAGGCTTTTTGTCCACACAATAAAGCGTGTGTATTTAGAAAGGTTGACCTATTTAGGCTTTGTTCGCCTATGTATGTCCAAGAACACAAGCAACGAAGTCAAGTAGTGATCTGTTTAGGTTTTCGAAAGCAAAGTGCTAAATTGGGATCAAGTAAAAAGAAAAAGTATAGTGCGCACAGTAAAACATAAAGTCTTGGCATGATTAAGACAAGCATAGTAGCCTTGCCATTGCTTTCAAGCAAATCTACCAAGCAACACTTATTTCATTTAGTAAAGTCGCTTCTTGGTTTATCATTCCTGAGGGCATTTTCACAAACTCCAATCAAAGAGTTTGGTGAATCCTCAAGCTATATAGTTGTATAGTATACTCCACGAGCCAATCGAATCCTAGGGTGGCACGTAGTCTAGTATAGTGAAAGGAACTCCATAGGCCAATGCTCTAACCGGATTGGCTTATTAACCCTCCACTATGTTGTGGATAGAGTCCCTATGACTTACACTAAACTAGTCACTCTTGACACCTTCTGTGGAGCCCTCCCTTCAAAATGAATCGATCACTACTGTAAACAAGCCTTTGTAATGGAGATCAAAATGTTGATCAAGTTGATAATCCCAAATACTCTCAAGATCATTTTCAAGGAATTGGCGGTCCAATGACGAGGGCAAAGACAAAGAAGATGAAGGAAACTTTGCCAGGCTTGATCATAGAAGTGCAATACAAAGAGGATGTGTTAGAAGAATCAAAAATTAAATTTGAAGATTATAAAGCTTTACCAAGGATGGTTGTTTTAGCTAATTATGAGCTTTTTATGTTTAGTAATTTTATTTTAATTAATTGTGGTTTTTTATTTTCAGTCTTAGTCTTTTATTTTTAAGGTTGCATTTGGTGCAATCCATAACTAAATAGGCTCATTCCATCTAGGTTTTTAATTTTCTTTTAGGGTTTCTTGCTTATTAATAAGAAGAGCTATGTAATGGAGGCAAGAAAGAATATTTATTAATGAAAAGAAAATTTTAGAAAGCTTCTTGCTTTGCCTTCTTGTGATCTTGAATTTGACTTATCAAAGGAAGTGATCATCCTTTGTGGCGTCTCAAGATTTAGGTTTTATAGACTTTGTTTCCTTCTTAGGGTTCTAATCTGATCATCTTCAACATGTTTTTAGCAAATCAATATTTTCAATTCCTTTGAGTTCGTGGGTTCCTAGGTTGTTCGCCTAAAGGGTCCTTACCATTTCGTATTAGAGCCTTGTTTGTTGAAAACAAGTTATCTATCTTTGTCTATTTTTGTTTTAAATTTTAGATTTAAAAACAAAGTCGTCCTTTGATTGTTTTTCTACGTTCTTGAGTCACAAATCACAAAAAAGAGAAGAGAAAGTTTGTCCTCTTTAAGTCTTATGTTTTTTTTTCAATTTTGTTGTTGTTGTTTGTTCAATCATCTTTTGACTCTGGTAACGAAACAACTATTATAATATATCAAATCGAAACTCGTTTTGATTCCTATAACCAAAAATATTATCCACCTGCGTTCCCTAACGTTTTTGACCCTAAATTCTGAAGTTTAGACCACTTACACGTTTTCGATTCTTGTTCATTAGGGGTTGCAAATTTTTTTGTGAATTTTCTATTAAAAGGAACAACAGTAGTAAAAAGAGAAAAGAAGAAGAAAAGGAGAATATAGTGGTAGATTGTTCAAGAATCTAATTCTTGTTTTCCTGCCGAGTTTCCTATTCTTATTGAAATTGGTTTTTATTTATTTTGTTCTTTGTTGCCCAAGATTGATTTTTTTAAAAAGGGAATCATAGTTGACCAAGAGTCTTTTTTTATAGTCTTCCTTGCTCCAAGAGTCTTTCTATAGAGTCCTCTTTGTTCAAGAGTCTTTCTTTAGAGTCCTTTTTAGTGAAGAGTCATTCTTTAGAGTCCTTTTTAGTGAAGAGTTTTTCTTTAGAGTCCTCTTTGGTTAAGAGTCTTTCTTTAGAGTCCTACTTTGTCAAGAGTATTTCTTTAGAGTCTTCCTTGGACTTTCTTTCTTTAGAGTCCTCTTTGGACTTTTCTTATGTTATAATTTGCTATTAAGTTTTTAGAATTCTAAATTTTGAGATTTTGAGCAATAAAATGGTTACTTCTTCAGATTAATTGGATTCTTTGATTTTGTTAAGAAAACAAAGGATGTTAGCGTTAGCTTTGAGGGGTTAAAAAAAGGAAAAAAGAAAAGAGCAAAAATAGTGTAAAATAAAAGGAGAGGCATAAATAGTGAAAAAGAAGAAAGGCTGAAATAGTGTAAAAAATATTAGAGGCCTAAACAGTAAAAAAAAGGAGAGGTCAAAATAGTGATAACAATATGATTTGAGAGCAAACACGTGAGAGATTCTCTCAGTTATCTCATTTTCTTCTACAATTTGAAAAAATGAGTAAGGAAGGAAGATAACTACAAGATGACCGACTTAAAATTCCTTTTCAATACTTTTAATGACTAATTTAAGATGCTAAATGCAAGGTTGGATGATTTGGAATCCTTTTCCGAATCTAAATTTCATAAAAGAAGATAGAAAACATGAGATCTCAATGAAGAAGATGTTGATTTCATAATGGAAGAGTGCAAGTTGTAAACGGGACAAAAAGATCATGGTTGTACAAACAAATGGAGAAATCAAAAGTTCCAATTCATGTAAGGAAGAGATACCACTAGCGAAGGATTGTTCTAATGTTGAAATGGAAAAACCTATGAATAGAGATTCACTTTTCATAAAGAGAGTCCTGAATATACCGCCTAATGATGAAGATGACAAGCACCGTGATCTTATTTTCCACACAAGATGCCATGTGAAGGATAAAATATGTTCATTAATTATTGATAGTACGAGCTGCACTAATGTTGCTAGTACCTTAATGGTAGAAAAGTTAAATTTGAAGTTGCAGGAGCATCTCAAACTGTACAACCTACCATGGTTGAATGATTGTGGAGTAATGGAGGTTAACAAACAAGTGTGGGTTCCTTTTTCAATTGTAAAAATATGAAGATGAGGTTCTTTGTGATGTGGCACCATGTCAATCTAATAGGAAGGTCTCACATGATGGTTATAAAAATCATTATTCTTGTGAAATGAACAACTGAAAAGTTGTATTAACCCCTCTCAAACCTTTGCAAGCTTATGAAGACTAGATTAGGATATTTATCTTTCTAATAAGAATCTTAACTCATCTTTGTCTAATGTTGTTTTTTCTTTTTTTGCAGTACTTTGAGAGGAATTGAGGATTATATAGACTTCACACCCAGATCTACAATACCAAATCAACCTGCTTAGAAAGCTAATCCTGAGGAAAATAAGGATATACAAAGGCAAGTGGTTGAGTTGTTGCAAAAGGGATTTGTAAGGGAGAGTGTCAGCCAATGTTTTGTTCCTGTCATCTTAGTCCCAAAGAAAGATGCAACATGGTGCATGTATGGATTTTTGCGCTATTAACAAGCAACTGTAAATTATAGACATCCTATCCCCAGGTTAGATGATATGCTTCATGAGTTGCATGGCTCTCATTTGTTTCCAAAATTGACTTAAAGAATGGATATTATCAAATTCGTATAAAAGAAGGGGATGAATGGAAAACTGCATTTAAGACTAAATATGGATTATATGAACGGTTAGTAATGTCGTTTGGTTTAAAAAATGCACCTAGTACATTCATGAGGCTAATGAACCATGTTTTGCGTGCTTTCATGGGGAAATTTATGGTAGTTTACTTTGATGATATTTTATTATATAGCAAAAATCTAGAGGAATATATGGAACACTCACATGCAGTTTTTAGTGTGTTGAGAGAGAACAAGTTATACGCTAATCGAATGAGAATCATTGAGCCAAACAAATCGTAAGTGGACCAATCAGAAGGTGAGGCAGACCCTTTAGGAAAACAACCTAGGAACCCATGAACTCAAGGGAATTGAAATGATTGATTTGTTAAGAATATATTGAATATGATCATATTAGAACCCTAAGGAAACAAAGTCCTTAAAACCCAATTCTTTTGACACCACAAAGAATTATCACTCTATTTGATAAGTCCAATTCAAGCATTCAATCAATATTACAAGAAGGTAAAGCAAGAAGTTTTCTAAAATTTTCTTTTCATTAATGAATATTTGTTCTCATCCTCCATTACATAACTCTTTTTGTTTATAAGCAAGAAACCCTAAAAGAAAAAAAAATCTAGATGGAATGGGCCTATTTAGTTATGGATTGGGCTTAATCTCACCTTAAAAATAAAAAAGTAAAATACTTAATATAAATAGCCCGGAATTTAAAAAAATCAAAATTACTAAACATAAAAGCCATAATTAGTTAAAATAAAAATATTACTTCCTAAATTCATCTTTGCTCCCAACTTAATCTTCCAAATCTATCCCTTGAATAGAAAGGTAATAGACCATCCTTGCTAAAGCTTTAGAATCTTCGAATTTAGGTTTTGATTCTTCTAAAACGGCCTCTTTGTATTGTACTTCCATGATCAAGCTTTGCAAAGCTTCCTTCATCCTCTTTGTCTTTTCCCTAGTCATTGGACTGCTAATTCCTTTCAAAGGATCTTGAGAATATTTGAGAACATCAACTTGATCAGTACCTTGATCTTTATTTATTCCCCTCCTCTTCGAAAAAAATTGTCCTCGAATCACCTACATCAAACAAAGATAAATCTGTGACATTGAAATTTGCCCTAACATTACCATAGTCACTTGGCAAATCTATCTTGTAGGCGTTGTCCTTGATCCATTCTAAGGCTTGAAAAGGTCCATCTCCTCGAGGCTGCAATTTTGATTTCCATCGTGTGGGAAACCTCTCCTTACACATATGCACCTAGACCCAATTTCCAGGTTAGAAAACAACCTTCAAACGCCCCTTATTGGCTTGCTTAGCATATTGCTCATTCTTCTTTTCAATGTTAGCCTGAACTCTAGCATGTAAATCCTTCACAAAAGCTATCATTTTCTTACCATTAAGATTAGCATGCTCATTAGTATATAAAGGTAAAATATCAATAGGTGTTACAGAATTAAAGCCATAAACGACTTCAAAAGGAGAAAAGGAAGAAGTATAATGAACAGTCCTATTATATGCAAACTCAATATGTGACAAACACTTCTCCCACTACCTTATATTCTTTTGAATGATAGCTCGTAGCAAAGTAGTGAGTTTCCTATTAACTACTTCAGTTTGACCATTCGTTTGAGGATGTGCAATAGTGGAAAATAATAGTTTAGTTCCTAGTTTATTCCTTAAAGTGCGCCAAAAATGACTTAGGAACTTAACATCTCTATCACTAACAATTGTCTTAGGCAACCCATGCAAACAAACCACTTCTTTAAAGAACAAATCAGTAATATGTGTTGTTTCATTGGTTTTAGAACATGCAATAAAATGAGCCATTTTACTAAACCTATCCACAACAACATAAACACTACCCTTACCACTTTGAGACCTTGGTAATCCTAAAACAAAATCCATAGATATATTATTACAAGGTTGATTAGGTACAAGTAAAGGGGTATATAAGCCATGTGGTTTAACTTTAGATTTTTCTTCCCTACATGTAATGCACTTTTTACAAATAAATTGCACATCAAGCTTCATATTAGGCCAATAAAAATACTCAGGTAAAATATCTAAAGTCTTTAGAACATAAAAGTGACCCATCAAACCTCCCCCACGACTTTCCTTAATAAGCAACTCATGAATAGAACAAATAGGAACACATAATTTATCTTTCTTGAATAGAAATCCTTCATGCATATAAGAATCACTAGACATAAACTTATCACATGCATTCCATAGTTGGCAAAAATCAAAATCATTAGCATACATGATATGAACCAAGGCGTTAGTTTCTAGCTAATTTCAGATTATATAGCGAAGGGTTTCTCCACAAATCTGTAGATATTACTCACCATTTTTTTGAGGGGAAAGACGCCACAAGGAGGTGCAATTTTCTTGATAAGTGTAGCATAAATGACACCTTAACAAGTATGGATATTACTCACCACAAATGCTTGGATGCTTAACAACGCCACAAAGGTTTCCAATCCCTTGATAAGTTGCTTAAAGGTTAACAAAGAGCATGAAGGAGCTCTCAAATGATTTGACAAATTCAAATTTTATTCAAAATTATGAATTCTCAGCAGCTGAGCTGCTATTAAGTAATATTGGATACAAATAAACCCTAAACACTACTACATCACAGCCTTTGATCTCATTCAAGGGTGGAAAATAAAACAGCCAAGAAGCACAAAAGGTGGCAAAAAACATAGACCAAAACATGGAGAAAAATGGGGCAACTGATTACAAAAAATTCCAAGAAAATCTTACATCTTAACCCTTCATTTCATCCAAGAGCTAAAAAGAAAGCTGCCTAAAATTAGTCCAAATGTCACAATAAAAATGGAGCAAAATGTAGAGAAAAATGTGGAGCAAAATATGGAGCAAAATGTAGAGCAAAATGTGGAGCAAAGTATGGAGCAAAATTGGAGCAAAGTATCGAGAAAAATTGCAGCACCTGAGAACAAAGGAATCCCAATAAAATATTACATCTTAACCCTTATTTTCATCCAAGGGCTAAAAAGAAAGATGTCCAAAATTAGTCCAAATGGCACAACAATATTCCTAGTTTTCTTTTGTTTGCAATGAAGTAAGTAATATGTACCTCCTAGGCAATGCATCAGCCACAACGTTGTCCTTAAATATAAATTAGCATATGCAATTTGGCCTCTCTTTTTTTTCTTTATTTTTTTAATAAATTCAGGCCACTCTTTTTTTTGTTTTTTTATGGACAAATATGCTAATAACTCAAGAGTAAATCAATACAACACCTTCAATATAAGTTTGAGAAATTTTTAAGATACGTAAAATATCAAATAAGTTATGAAACAAAGGGAAAATGAAATTTCTACAAGAACTACCACAGAAATTACCAGAAAACAACCAAAAACTCTAGAAAATATCAGATATTGTAGAATATGCAAGGAAAAATGTAGAATAGTTTCAAAAATAGCAGGATTTGCAAGGAAAAATGCAGAATAGTTTCAGAAATAGCAGAATTTGCAAGGAAAATGAAGAATATGAAAGGAAAATTCAAAATACTTTTAGAAATAGCAGGATATGCAAGGTTATTGCTAAACTTTTTTGGACATAATATAATTTTCAAGGAAAATGCAGAAAAAATGTGGAAACAAAGAAGAACAATGATTGTAGGGTTTGGAAAATAAGGTTCAGCAAGAACACAACACAAGGATATTTTTTTTCTTTTTTTTATATGTATCAGAAACAAAACAAGAACACAAGAACAAGAACAAATATAAAGGATAGGAATTTGAAAATTAACACCTAAAGCTCTAATACCAAATGATATGATCCAAGGGGTTAAGACCTACCAAAATTTTAGATTATATAGCAAATGGTTTCTCCATGAATCAATGGATATTACTCACCATTTATTTGAGGGGAAAGACACCACAAGGAGATGTTATTTCCTTGATAAGTCTAGCATAAATGATACCCTAACAAGTATGGATATTACTCACCACAAATGCTTGGATGATAAACAATACCACAAGGGTTGCCAATCCCTTGATAATTTGTTTAAAGAGGAACAAAGAGCATCAATGAGCTCTCAAATTATGTAAAAAATCAAATTTCATTCAAAATGTAAAATCCTAGCAGCTGAGCTCCTCTTAAGTATTTATATGATACAAATAAACCCTAAAATCTACTACATCACATCCCTTGATATCATCCAAGGTATGAAAATAAAGATAGCAAAAAAGCACAAAAGGTGACAGAAAACATGGACCAAAACATGGAAAAAAATGGGGCAGCTAATTACAAAGGAATCCTATGAAAATGTTTCATCTTAACCCTTCATTTCATCCAAGGGTTGAAATGAAAGCTGCCCAAAATAAGTTCAAATGGCACAACAACAAAAAAAGAGCAAAATGTGGAGTAAAATGTCGAGCGAAATTGGAGTAGTTGAGAACAAGGGAATCCCAATAAAATATTACATATGAACCCTTTTTTTCATCCAAGGGCTGAAAAGAAAGTTGCCCAAAATTAGTCCATATGGCATAACAATGTTCCTTAGTTTTCTTTTACCAATTTTGTTCTAATTTCCATCCTAGGACTGTCCCAATCCTTGCACTCCCATTTTGGATCCTTTCGTTATGCATGACCTCTTGAATGAGCTCATTTAAAGCCTCCTCAAGTTGTGTCCTCCTTGACCTTGTGATTGGTCTAGTTAGGTTTGTTTTTACTCCATGATTCTCATCATCTAGGACCATCAAACTTAACCTAGGTTCGAGGCCACACCAGGTCACATGAATATTACCCACCATGCACCACACAAGTGACTTCTAAATGACACTTGGATGTTACCCACACCAATGCTCACAAGGATGTTACTCACATGGTCGCATCATAATCTTAAAAAGTGCACATTTTGCACGGAATCTGTTGTGTTTCTTGGATTTGTTGTTAGTTCAGAGAGTGTTAGTGTTGAGGAAGAAAAGGTAAGGGCAATAAGGGATTCACCTACACCTAGTAATGTAAATAAGGTAAGACATTTCCATAGTTTAGCGAGTTTTTATTAAAGGTTTTTTTAACGATTTTAGTTCTATTGCTGCACCTTTAGTTGTTTTTCTCTCTTCTTTTCTCTCAAATTTTTCAATCTATCTTTCTTTTTCTTTTTGATTTTCTCTCAATTTCTTTTTATCACTCTCTTTGCCACGAATTTTATTTTGTTAACTTTATTTTTTTCTTTCAATCTTTTCTTTACTCTCATTCTTTTCTTTAGTCTCACTCTCCTTTTCATTTTCACACTTCTTCTTTCTCTCATTCTTTTCTTTAGTCTCACTCTTCTTTTCATTTCCACTCAACTCTTTTCTATCTTTCTTTTCTTTAGTCGCACTTTCCTTTTCATTTTCACTCTTTTTTTTCCTCTAACCTTTTTCATTTGATCATCAAAGACTTGCTTGGGTGAAAAGGGGACAAGTGTGATGTTTCTACCATCCTTCACAAATGAGTACCTATTTCTATATCCATCATGTGTAACCCTCCAATCATATTGCCAATGCCTACTTAGCAGGATTTGAATGGCTTGCATGGGTACCACATCACACATCACCTCATCTTTGTACTTTCCAATGGAGAAGCTCACTAACACTTGCTTATCAACTATCACTTTCCCACTATCATTTATCCATTTCAACTTGTAAGGCTTAGGGTGTTCAAATGTAGACAACCCTAATTTCTCAACTCAGGTAGTACCAGCCACATTGGTGCAATTTCCTCCATCTATGATAACACTACACAACTTGTTTCTCAAATGAAACCTTGTGTCAAAGATATTATATCTTTGTTGTTCAATGTCTTCCCCCTTGACTTGAAAACTCAAAGACCGCCTTGTTACAAGTGCTTGCCTATTAACCCCCTTAACATTTTATTGAGGTGTTTCTCATTGTAAAGCTGCTAAGGCATTTTCTTTCATTTCCAATCTTTCATTCATATCAACCATCAAGTTGTACATCCTCTCAAAAGATTGTTGCAGTGCCCTCATCATGAACACCATATCCGGTCTTCCTTTAGGACTACCACTGTTGGACATTTTCTTTTTGCAATTCTACACAATAAAAAATTAGTATAATAAAATAGAACTAATGAAAATTCAATCAATACCTCGCGTGTTTAGCGCTCGGATTGATCGCTCATACCCTCTTTGTTCCTAATCAAAGCAACCAAATCCAGGCATTCCAAACAATTTGTAGAATTATCAAACACCAAAAAAGGTAGTTCACAATATCACACTTGTTAAAGCACAAAGGAAACTAACTCAAAGTGTAAAGAGTAGTAAGCACAAGGAAAATCAATAGATCAACACGATTGGAAAACAACAATTTCCCCAAAGGAACTAAACACACAATGGGAGATTTATATTCAAAGGGTAAAATTCTAGGAACTATGAGTTCTAATACTCACTAGAAATTAGCAATATTTTTAGGGCTTGGAGAATACATTTCAGCAAAAACACAGTACAATGATATTTTTTTCTTTTTTTTTTATGTATCAGAAATACAACAAGAGCACAAGAACAAGAACAAATATAAAGGATAAAAATCTGAAAATTAGCACCTAAAGCTCTGATACCAAATGATATGATCCAAGGGGTTAGGACCTAGCTAATTTCAGATTATATAGCAAAGGGTTTCTCAACAAATCAATGAATACTACACACCATTTTTCTGAGGAGAAAAGACCCCACAAGGAGCTGCTATTTTCTTGATAAGTCTAGCATAAATGACACCCTAACAAGTATGAATATTACTCACCACAAATACTTGGATGCTAAACAACACCACAAAGGTTTTAAATCCCTTGATAAGTTGCTTAAAGAGGAACAAATAGCTTGAATGAGCTCTCAAATAATCTAAAAATTCAAACTTCATTCAAAATTGTGTTTTCCAGTAGCTGAGCTGCTCTTAATAGGATACAAACAAACCCTAAGCTATACTACATCATAGCCCTTGATCTCATCTAAGGGTTGAAAATAAAAACAGCCAAAAAGCACATAAGGTAGTAGAAAACATGGACCAAAACATGGAAACAAATGGGGCTGCTGACTATAAAGGAATCCTACGAACATATTACATCTTAACCCTTGATTTCATCCAAGGGTTGAAAAGAAAGCTGCCTAAAAATAGTCCAAATGGCACAATACAAATGGAGCAAAGTGTGGAGCAAAATTGGAGCAACTCAGAACCAAGGAATCCCTATAAAATATTACATCTTAACCTTTCTTTCCATCTAAGGGTTGAAAATGAAGCTGCCTAAAAAAGTCCAAATGGCAGAGCAATGTGCCTAGTTTTCTTTTGCCAATTTTTCCCTAATTACCATCCTAGGATTGTCCCAATCCTTGCACTCCCAATTTAGGTCCCCTTGGTTATGCATGACCTCTTGAATGAGCCCATTTAAAGCCTTTTTGAGTTGTGCCTTCCTAGACTGATATGATACAAGGGGTTAGGACCTATAGCTAATTTTAGATTATATAGCAAATGGTTTCTTCACAAATAAATGGATATTACTCACCATTTTTCTGAGAGGAGAATTTCTATTACTCATCAAGGTAATGATCTATTAACCTGCAAGTTCTTATTACGAGGTACAAGTGGGAGAATTTCTCTTGGAGGTGCAAGAACTACTGATATGAACCAAGAGGATAGGATCTAGCCAATTTTAGATTATATAGCAAAGGGTTTCTCCACAAATCAATGGATATTACTCACCATTTTTTTGAGGAGAAAAGACACCACAAGGAGCTGCTATTTCCCTGATAAGTCTAGCATAAATGACACCCTAACAAGTATGGATATTACTCATCACAAATGCTTGGATGCTATACAGCGCCACAAAGGTTGCCAATCCCTTGATAAGTTGCTTAGAGAGGAACAAAGAGCTTGAATGAGCCCTCAAATGATCTGAAAATTAAAACTTCATTCAAATTTTATTTTACAGCTACTGAGTTGCTCTTAATAGGATACGAAACAACCCTAAGCTCTACTACATCATATGCCTTGATCTCATCGAAAGGTTGGAAATAAAACCAACCAAAAAGCATAAAAGGTAGCACAAAACATTGACCAAAACATGTAAAAAATGGGGCAGCTGACCACAAAGGAATCCTATAAAATATTACACCTTAACCCTTGATTTCATCCAAGGGCTGAAAAAAAGCTGCCGAAAATTAGTCCAAATGGCACTCCAAAATTGGAGCAAAATATGGAGCAACTGAGAACAAAAGAAACCCTATAAAATATTACATCTTAACCCTTGTTTCCATCTAAGGGTTGTAAATGAAGCTGCCCAAAACTGTCCAAATGGCACAACAATGTGCCTAGTTTTCTTTCACCAATTTTGCCCTAATTTCCATCCTAGGATTGTCCCAATAATTGCACTCCCAATTTAGGTCCCCTTGGTTATGCATAACCTCTTGAATAAGCCCATTTAAAGTCTTTTCGAGGTGTGCCTTCCTAGACCTTGTCATTTGTCCACTTGGAATTTGTAGAGCTCGATGATTCTCATCATTCCTCCTCTCTTCAAGAGGATTCGTCCTCGAATCATCACCTGCATAATCAAAAGGAGAAGGATCTGAAACATTAAAAGAGTTACTAACATTACACTCACCAGGAAGATCAATTTTGTAGGCAATTGATTCGCTCAATCATTTGAAAGGGTCCATCTTCCCGAGGTTTCAACTTGGACCATCTTTTTTCAAGAAACCGTTGCTTTCTCATATGCACCCAAACCCAATCACTAGGCTCAAAAATAACTCTTTTCCTCCCTTTGTTCGCTCTATAAGCATAATCCTTATTTCTCTTCTCAATTTTCTCATGAATGCGTTCATGGAGCTTCTTCACCGTTTCAGCCTTCCTAGCACTATCTAAGTTAGTTTTCTCTTAAATAGGTATAGGTAATAAGTCCAAAGGAGTTAATGGATTGAAACCATAAACAATTTCGAATGGAGAATGATCAATAGTTGAATGCACACTCCGGTTATAAGCAAATTCAACAAAAGGTAAACAATCCTCCCAATTTTTCAAATTCCTTTTTATTACTGCCCTAAGCAACGTGGACAGAGTCCTATTGACTACCTCAGTTTTCCCATCTGTTTGAGGGTGACAAGTAGTCAAAAACAAGGGTTTAGTGCCCATTTTAGCCCAAAGAGTTTTCCAAAAATAACTAAGGAATTTAACATTCCTATCAAACACAATTGTCACGACCTTAAATTTCAAGTAGCGATCATGCAACACTTAGCACTGTCCATTGAACTAAAACTGCCTTTGAATCCGAATGAAACTCCAAAGAGAGTAGAAATAGAGTTTGTAAAGAATGCTTTGTATTGCTCTAGAGAGAGATTATCTTATAAGATGCTAAGAATTCCCAAGATTTCCCAAGATGAATACAAATGAAGACCAATGGGTCTATTTCTAGTGTGGCTCCAAGCTTAAGGCTATGCCACAACTGTCTAGATCATTCTAAGTATAGAATGTACAAGAGTCTTCTAGTTTTATCTACAATGTGCCACAAGGTTCTAGGACCTTCTAGCCAACTCTAGAGTCTTCTAGGTTTGTCTAGCTCATTCATACAAGTTCTAGGATGTTCCGTAAGCTTCCAGCAGCTTGTACATCCATCATGAACCATCCATCACGTTCTAGAATATTCCAGCCCATTCTAGCACCTTCAAGCACATGCTAGTATACTCTTGAGCATTCTAGAGTCTTCAAGGCTTGAGTTGAGTTCATCCAACTCTAGCCCTTTCTAGACATCTCTAGGCCACTCTAGAACTTTCCTAGGTAGAAAATTCTTGATCCTTTAGGCAAGCACCATTTATTTGGATTTTGTGGGACAAATTGAGCGAGACGTAACACAATGCTCCTAAGAACTCCATGAAGCCTAACAACCTCCCTAAAGAACCACTCTACTAAATTAGTGGCATCAACGGTTTTATGACACACTATAAAGTGTGCCATTAAAGAAAACCTATCTACAACCACAAAAATGGAGTCTCTACCCTTCTTAGACCTAGGTAACCATAAAACAAAATCCATAAAAATATCTACCCAAGGTGTGCTTGGTAGGGCAAGGGAGTATATAGTCCTTGTGGTAGGACTTTGGATTTGGCTTGCTTACAATTGATGCATCTAGAAAATATTTCCCTACATCCTTCCTTATTGTTGGCCAATAAAAATGCTCACGCAAAACATCTAAAGTCTTCTTAATTCCAAAATGCCCCATTAATCCCCCCCATGGACCTCCTTAATTAACAACTCACGCATGGAACATTTGGGTATACACAATTGATTTTCTTTAAATAAATACCCATCTAATTTATAAAACTATTCAAAAGAAGTTTGTTCACATGCATGGTAAATAGCAGAGAATTCGTCATCATTAGCATACATTTCCTTAACATATTCAAATCCTAGCAATCTAGCATTTAAATTTTAGAGTAAGGCATACCCCTCCATAAAAGGAAGAGGAAGAAAAGATGTTAGCAATCCAACCGTGTTACCAGAGGTGGAATTATAGGTTCAATTAGGTGATAACTATTATCTAATTGAGTTGCTAAGGCTTTTCCACAGTAGACTCTATCAAATAGATTCTAATTCCATATTTCCAAGAAAGAAGAGATGAACGCGCTTTTTTGGAAGATTTTGAAAGTCAAGGTTCGAGCATATAGTAGACAGAGAAACTACTCTTTTTTAGAATTTACCTTTCACCTAGGAGTTCTACTATCGGCTAATACAGCGGTGGAAGGTTCTCGTTGCTCAGGAAGCTACTACTAATACCAGACCTACACCAACAAAACAAATATTTTACTACTTAATAACTTAAGGGCTATTATATCTCATCCACACAGGGGACTATCTAGTGATAGAGGAAACACGAGAATTCAGATTTGTAATGAATATACTCTGTTACAAAAGAAAAAGAAGTATCTTACCGTGTATCAACTTGAAGAGCGGCTAAGAAAAGACGAATTCCAATTACATCATTGATGAACGAAAACCGGCATCGCCGATTCTCGCAAATACTTTGGTTTTAATATTTGTAAAACTCTCGCAAGTGCACGAATCATTTCGTAGAAAATGATAAGTATACTCCCAAGGTCGATCTAAGGAAGGAATGTATGTGGTTTTTAATTTATTATTCAAACTTTTAAAAACGAAATTAAATCCTAAACATCCTGTCACGATAGTTTTGGTTTTTGTGTTCCTAATCTAATAACATAAAATAAACATATATACAAATTAATTAAATATAATCTAAAAAGAATAAACATAGATACAAATTGAATAAATAAATATAAATACAGATTCAATAAATATTCATGCAAATTTTATCATTTATATTAGTGGAGTATTTATGGATATAATAACTAAGTTAATTATGCTTGCTCATATTATCTAGGTTATTAAAGATATAAATTGATATTTTATTGATTCTCTCTTTTTTGTATGAATACCACCTTTGGTGGGGTTAGATACTCTTTGTTAACTAAACAAATCAATTAACACCTATGGGTGGGGTTGATAACTAATTTGGTTAATTAAATTAATTCCTTTTTCTAAGAGATTGAAAATGAACCATTTAAATGCCACCTTTGGTGGGGTTAGACGGTTTAAACTTTATTCAAGGTGTCCAAATTAAACTTAAGAATTTAGTTATCCGAGTACTAACTTTCAAGTTTTAAAATCACTATTGAAAACATGTTGTCAATACATTTCCACATAATAATTCTTATAAAAACTTTTGAAATAGAGCTTCACTCTAACTACCGGCGATTGTACCAACAAATAAAAGAGCACTACTCTAAATTAGACCGGATAACTAAACCTTAAAGTCTAACTTTCAGATTTAAGTTTGTAATGAAAAATAATATATTTCTCTCTAACATCCTTAATATAAAATCTTGAATAAAAATAAAATCAATTCATTTTAGAAATTTTCACCTATTTAATATTTCGCAAGCATAACAACGTTATTATTATATCATGATTATAAATGACTAGCACGCTTAAATTTAATCACCACAAATTAAATATAACATGTAAGAATAAAGCATAAAAATAATCAGAAAGAAAATAAAATCCTTACAGAACTTCGACGCTATTCCCGTTGCTAGAAAACCTCCAAGCGGAATTTGCACTTCCATTTATTGAATCAAAAATCTAAATTATTACAAAAACATTACAAGTTCCTCTCAAAAGAGAAGAACTCTAAACCTAAGACAATAGAACTAAAAACTAAGAGAAAAACTAAGAAAAGCTTAGAAACTAAGAAAGAAAATAAAGAAAACTCAAAAACTAAGAAATGAGAGAAAGAAAGAAGAGAGATGTGAGGTTTTTGAGGTGTGTTTTGAAGTGAATGGAAGGGGGGTATTTATAGGTGAGGATGGAGAGAAAAAATGATTAAAACAATGTTAAAAAAAATATTAAAAAAATAAAAAACGTGTTTTGGACCTGCTGAGGTCATCAATGACGTCAGCATGACGTCATGGGGGCGGCTGCACGTGAAAAATGGGTCAAAAACGCGTTGGGCGCTATGGGCCATTCTTGAGCGCGCGCCTTGGCGCGCGTGAAGGTGCCGCGCGCTGCAGCGCGCGCGGAAGCTGGATCAACGCGCAGCGCGCGCGGCTCTGGCGCGCGCGCGGCTCGGGCGCCGGCGCGCGTGACTCTGAGGCGCGCCGGGCGCTGGGCCGGGCCGCGACGCGCGATTTTCCGTCTTTTGACATTTTTGACCTTTTCGACCCATTTTGTCCAATTTTTCCATGTTTGTTGACCTTTTTCCACTTATTTATTAATTTATTTGTGATGTATTGCTTCAAGTATTCTTCTTTGAGTCTTTACATTGCGTTTTTAGGCCAAAATACCTAAAAAACAATAAAAATACCCGTGATTCCGAAAAAGACAAATTTATATAAATATATGATAAAACATATAAATATATATATTTTTAATCAATTAATGTGCATAAAATCATAGTAATTTTAGTGCTTTTGAGCACTCATCACAACCCCCAACCAGCTTCTTGCTAGTCCCTTAGCAAGAGAAGCGATAAAAACTAAAAATTAAACTATCCTAAATCACTTCCGTGGATTGACACGGTTGCATTTAGCCTATGCAACAAGCCTTTAAACCCCTAGGTTGCCCTAGTGGACGAGTTTGAGTCTCGTGAGGGTTTTCAGTAATGATACCCACAAACATTGCACTAAATGTAAAAACAAAAGAAACAATAAAAACAAACAACTTAAAAATTAAATTTACAACAAAATCACAAATTATCAACATTTCACAAAAATGTCTCATACTTTTTAATCTCCTTTAAGATCATAATTAAAATCTCAAGCATAAGTTATCTTAATCTCTTTAAACAATCATGATTTATTATAATAATTAGTCGAAAATCATTTTCATATTTCATATCAAAAATGTATCAATTTAATTTCACCCAATTTCAGTATCATGAATCGATCCGCCGACTCTATTCCTCACAAGTCAATACTCTCAAAACACTGAATCCTATGGGTTCAAACACTCATATTAATTTATATGCGAAAGAGTTGATGTATAGAAATGAACTAATATGTTCGCATATGTATAAAGAATAAAGGCTCAAAGTGTTATTTTAACATTGATCTCATGAAAGGAATCAAATGTATAAATTATAAAGATATCATATATAAAAATTATTTTCATGCATAAATCAAACTCATTAAGAAAGAATTTCAAGATATATGCCTTTTACAGATGAAGAAATTGCAATGACTTTTTAGGGAATTACTTCTTATATCTTTCTTTTGTAATTAGCCTTTACTCACAACTTTGTAGGCAATGCGGGTTATAGTATGTAGATGATACTATTTTTTTTATCTCTCTATATTTTTTTCTGAAGATATTTCTCAATATATGTATTTTTTTAGAGAGTCAACCCATGTACAGATGGTACATTTTTTGGATTTTGGTGAGTGGTTAATTTTGTGGCTTTTCTGTTTGATCTTGGTTTAGGTAACCCCAGATATGTCTTTTTGTTTTTGTAGTAGTCATGTATAAATGAGATATAAGCATATACTATCAATTTCTACTCAAATCATTTAATCTAAGCAAAAATAATAATCAAAAATATATGATACTCTATTAAGATGAAAAAAATTCATACATTCAATGCTAATACCTATAGAGATCATCTAAAAATTTGAAGAAATAAGAAATGTGTTTGGAGTAGAAAAAATATATATTTCACTCTGAATAAAGGAAATTAGGCTCAAATTATATCTCACGAAGGTAGTCTCCACTAAAAAAAACTCATAAACACCGATTTTGGGTTTAATATAATTTCTACATCTTATCAAGAAATACTAATTATGACAAAAACTAACTAATTATCAAAAATAGTTACAAAATATTTCATGATATGTTCTCAAAAATTAATCTAACAGTACAAAAGACTTAACTATTTACTTAAATTTGATTTAAAGAAATGATAAATTTTTGTGAAACTTTTTTTTTTTTTTTTATTTATTATTTTTTTTATTTTTATTCCAAAAATTACTAAATCACACAAAATAGAAATAAAACCAAACACACAAAAAAAATGAAAAAGTACATTTTTTTATTTTTTTAATTAAGCATGGTAACTTTTCACCACCCCCAACCTAGAACTTACATTGTCCTCAATGTAACAACTGTAAATTAAAGATAAAGAGAGAAGAGAAGAAAGATTACCTATTTCCTGAGAATGTGCAAGTAGTAATGGAAAATGCAGGTGCATCCATCATATTCATCATTAAAGTGTATACAGACAGATCGCTGTAAACTTCTAACATCTCAACAAATATTTTTAGTTCTAACAATTTAAAAATTATTCACATGCAATTAAAATGAAAGAAACAATAAAATTAAGTAAAGAAAACAAATAACAAACAAAAATTATTTTATTATTTTTTTTTATTGTACCTAAAATGATGGGTTGCCTCCCATCCAGCGCTTAGTTTAACGTCTTAGCAAGACGTATCTTTTTGGTGCTAAGGGTTACTCAGCCAAATGCAATCCATTTCAGCAATGTTGTTTGGTTCTTCTAAATAAGGCTTGACACGATGGCCATTGACTTTGAACGTTTTTTGTGTCTTGGAGTCCAATAGTTCCACTACTCCATGTTCAAATACTTGAACTATTTTGAATGGTCCATCCCATCTTGATCTCAGCTTTCCTGGAAACAATCTCAAACGAGAGTTAAATAAAAGAACTTTCATTCCAGGGTGAAGAGTCTTAGGAACTAGCCTCTTGTCATGATAGCGCTTAGTACGCTCCTTGTATAATTTGGCATTCTCATAGGCTTCATTCCTAATTTCTTCCAACTCATGAACTCGAGTAATCGTTTTTCACCTGCTTTATCTAAATCCATGTTTAACTCTTTAATTGCCCAATAAGCTTTGTGTTCAAGTTCAACTGGAAGGTGGCACGCTTTCCCAAAGATTAACCGGTAAGGGCTCATCCCAATAGGTGTTTTGTAAGCGGTTCGGTATGCCCATAAGGCATCATTTAGCTTAAATGCCCAATCCTTCCTTGACGGACGCACAGTGCGTTCCAGTATTCCCTTAATTTGCCTATTGCTCACTTCCACTAAACCGGAAGTTTGAGGATGATGGAGTAGCTACTTTATGTGTGATGTTGTACTTGTTTAGTACTCCATCAAAGAGTTTGTTACAAAAATGGCTACCTCCATCACTTATTATAGCTCTAGGCGTTCCGAACCTACTGAATATGAAATCTTTCAAGAATTTCACAACAACATTAGCATCATTGGTTTTGGTGGGGATAGCTTCTACCCACTTGGACACATAATCCACAAAGAACCAAAATGTATTGAAAACCATTAGATGGGGAAAAGGACCCATGAAGTCAATCCCCCATACATCAAAGAGTTCAACAACTAAATTAGATGTCAAAGGCATTTCATCTCTTTTGCTTATGTTTCCTGTTCTTTGACATCTATCACATTGTGCACAAAACATATGAGCATCTTTAAAAAGAGTGGGCCAAAAGAATCCAGATGTAATATCTTACGGCTGTCTTTTTCACCTCCAAAATGACCCCACAATGAAGTTCATGACAAAAGTCGAATGCCCTTATGTTCTTCTTCTCGGTACACATCTCAGGATGACTTGATCTTGACCAATCTTGTATAAATAAGGGTCATCCCGTAAATAGTCCTTAATAGTTTTAAAAACCTTTTCTTGTCCCGATATGAAGTGTTAGGTCGCAAAACACCAAAGTGGCAAGATAGTTTACAATATCAAGATACCATGGGTTTGGACCTATGAAAAATAACTGTTCATCGGAAAGGTTTCAACTATATCATCATTACTCTCATCTTTAAGAGAATTGAAGTCGAAATCAACCTAGACAAATGGTCACTACTAAGTTTTCACCGCTTTCTTATCCTTGATCTCTAGGTCAAATTCTTGTAAGAGTAAGACCCACCGATTAATCTTGGCTTGGCATTTGGTTTACTTAATAGGTATCTTAAAGCAAAGATGATCGAATGTACAATCACTTTAGATCCTACTAAATAAGACCGAAATTTGTCTAAAGAGAATACTATAGCCAAGAATTCCTTTTCAGTGGTGGTGTAATTCATTTGGGCATCATTGAGTGTTTTGCTAGCATAGTAGATGACATGTAAACGCTTATCCACTCTTTGTCCCAGGACTGCTCCTATTGCATAATCAGAAGCGTCACACATTATCTCAAAAGGTAAAGACTAGTTTGGTGCCATTATAACAGGGGTAGATGTCAGTTTCTCTTTCAAGGTATTAAAGGAAATAAGGCAGTCATTGTTGAAGTCAAATTCAGCATCTTTGGATAATAAGTTACATAAAGGACGACTTATTTTAGAGAAATCTTTAATAAATCGTCTATAAAATCCTGCATGTCCCAAGAAGCTTCTTATCCCCTTCACAGATGTAGGGGGAGGTAGTTTGGATATCAATTCAACTTTTGCCTTATCAACTTCAATACCCTTGTTTGAAATTATATGTCCCAAAAACTATCCCTTGTTGAACCATAAAATGACTTTTCTCCCAACTAAGGGTTAGATTGCATTCAATGCATCTTTCTAAAACCAAAGTCAATTTATGTAAGCAATCATCAAATGAGTTCCCAAAGACAGAGAAATCGTCCATGAAAATTTCAATGAACTTCTCCACCATGTCCGAGAAAATGGATATCATGCATCTCTGGAAAGTGGCAGGAGCATTGCATAACCCAAATGGCATTCTGCGAAAAGCAAATGTCCCAAAAGGACATGTAAATGTGGTCTTTTCACGATCTTCCTGCTATGGGTACTTGATAATATCCAGACAGTCCATCCAAGAAACAAGAAAATTAGGTACTTGACTAATCTTTCCAACATTTGATCAATGAATGGAAGAGGAAAGTGATCCTTTTTCGTATATAAATTTAGTTTCCTAAAATCTATACACATTCTCCATCCAGTGATTATTCTAGTGGGCACTAATTCACTTTTATCATTTTTAACAACTGTTATCCCACATTTCTTTGGTACCACATGCACTGGACTAACCCACTTACTATCCGCAATAGGATAGATAATCCCTTCTCCTAACAATTTAAGGATTTCCTTTTTAACTACCTCTTGCATGTTTGGGTTTAGTCTTCTTTGGGCCTCTCGTACAGGTTTAGCACCATCCTCCAAGTTGATCTTGTGCATACACATTGTTGGACTAATGCCTCTTATATCCCCTATACTCCAACCTATAGATTTCTTAAACTGTTTAAGCACTTTGATGAGTTCCTTTTCTTGTGGTTTGGTCAAGGTTGAAGAAATTATCCTTTGGATATGTTTCTCCTTCTCCCAAAAACACATATTTTAAGTGCTCGGGTAAGTCTTTGAGTTCAAGTTCAGGTGGATTGGCCTCTTTAACAGATGAAGAACTGGGTAGATTTAAAAGTGCACTAGATTTTGTCATCACTTCATTATTGTCTAGTTGTTCAAGGTACCCCTTAATTTCTTCATCTAAATCTTCTTCAACCTTTTCAAGTGTAAGAACAGTTTCAAGCTTGTCTTCTATTCTGGTTTGGAAAAAGGTGTTTTGGACAAGATTATCCAAAGGATCAACTTCGAATATTTCATCGATGGCATAAATAGAAGGGAAAGGTGAAGAATCAAAAACTTTGAAATGAACAGTCTCTCCTAAGACTGTCATTGTCAAATTTCCATCTTGGACATCAATAATAGTTTTAGTAGTTGCCATAAATGGTCTACCAAGCAATATTGTATGCTCTCTGTCCAATGCCGGATTTTCTTGCATATCCAGAACCACAAAGTCAACAGGTATTATCAGTTTGTCTACCTGTACCAAAACATCCTCAACTATTCCCTCTGGATATTTAAGAGATCTATCTGCAAGTTGCAGGGACATAGTTGTGGGTTTTAAATCCCCTAGATTGAGCTGTGAGAATATAGAGTAGGGCATCAAATTTATACTAGCACCTAAATCAAGCATTGCTTTAGCAACCTTCCTATCCCCCATAGTTATGTTTATAATAAAACTTCCAGGGTCTTTCAACTTAGGGGTAGTTTGTCTTTGAAGTACGCTAGAAATTTCTCGACACTACTACTCGTTCCTTCACTTCATCCCTCCTTTTCTTAGTGTTCAACTCTTTGAAAAACTTGGCATATGAGGGCACATTCATGATCACTTCTAATAATGGTAAATTGATATTTACTTTAGAGAGCATATTAAAAAGATCATTGAATTGCTTATCTTGTTTGGACTCTTTCAACCTAGGTGGGGAAAAGGTACTTGCATCCGGTGTGGTTCTGTTGTCTTTTGAATTTTGGGAGTGTCGGATGACCCCCAATGAGTTTTTCGTAAAAGCTTGTGAAGTTTAACACTTGTTTCTCCTTTTGCGATATTAGAATGTCGCCTTCTTTGTTAGAGATTTCGTGCACACCGGTATTGACTACCTTACCACTTGAAGGGTTCTAACATCTTTTGCTTGTTACAGTTGGTAGGGCAACTTTCCTGGTTCTTTCTTTTGCATTTGTTCAGGGTTGCCCAACTTTAGATTCAATTCTTTTAACCGAAGCCTCCATGGTGTTCAACCTTTGATTAGTCATCAGTTGGTTGTCACGACTAACTTGAATAAAAGCATTCAAGCTATCTTCTAAGGTTGGTTTAAAAGATTGGCTTGGTGGGTAAGGGTGGTTGTAGGTTGGGTGATTATAGGTGTTTGGATGATACTTTTGAAAATATTGGACTTCCTCTATGGCATCGACACTAGAATCACAAGTATTTGAATAATTATGAGTACCATGCCCAATTGAACAACACACTCCACATACCTCTTGACTTGAAATTTGGTGAGACGTGAGGAATTTCACTTGTTTAGTCAATTCAGCAATTTGCAAGGTTATCTCATCATCAAAGCCGACTTCATTGACCTTTGCTTTCCTTCTACCACCTCTTTGTTGGGAATTAGAACCCAATAGCTCATAGAGATTATAAGCTTCCTCTGCTGTCTTTTCTCCTACAAAGACCTCCAAAGAAGATTATCAACCATGTATTGACTCGTAGTGTCAATCCATCGTAAAAGAATTGGTTTTGTAGTCTGTAGTGGAAAGCTATGATTTTGACATTGAATGAAAAGGAGTTTGAATCGTTCCCAAGCTTCATGAAAGTGGCTCTTCATTCATTTGAGAAAATGTTGCTATCTTTGTTCTTAGATCAACAGTCTTTTGATGGGAATAGAACCTACCCATAAAAATTTCATAGATCGCCTCCCAAGTTTTAAGAGAACCCGATTTGTAGAGTAATGAACCATGACCAAGCTTTATCTTTGAGAGTGTAAGGAAAACACCTCATCCTAAGTTGATCTTCACTAATTGCATGTAGTGGAAAGGTTTGGACAATAGCATAGAATTCTCGAATGAAATGCAAAGGATCTTCATTAGGGATACCGTAAAAGGAAGGCAACAAAGAATAATGAATCTTTTTCAATTCATAATTCCTTGCAGCCTCTTGCAATTGGATGCCGGAAGTTACATTGCCAATGATTGGCATTGTATAGTCTTTCATCTTTTTCCGCCTATCTTCAGCATCTCCCATGTTTATTTGTAGTTGAAAATGATCCTCCTCCTATTGTGAATCAACATTTTGCTCTTAAAAATAATAGTAGATATCTCTAAAAAAATGCAAGGAACCTAAATTTTTTTTTTTTTTTTTTTTTTTTTTTTTTTAAAACGAAGGGACACAATTTTTGAAGCAAACAAATTTATTTCATTTGAATTTTTTTTTTTTTTTACACGCAAACTAAAACAAAGGAAAATACAATAATGGGTGACCTCCCATGTAGGACTAAAATTTATCGTCTTCTAGTAAGACGTTGCTTGGAGATTGCAGAATGAAAAACTCAATGTCTCCTCTTCATTGAATTCATCTAAGTTTCAATTTTGCCTTTCTGCAAATGTTCAACTAACTGTTCAACTTGAACTTCCACCTTTTTGATAGAAGCTTCCACAGAGTCCAACCGTTGATTGGTTTTAGATTGATTGTCCCTACAAACTTGAATAAAAGAATTCAAGTTGTCCTCCAGGGTTGGTTTATTTGGAATGCTTCGTGGAATAGGTGGGTGGAATTGCTGGCCTGCGCGCCTTGAGCTTTGAGGAAAGGAGGGTTATTTTGCCTCCAAGAGAAATTTGGATGACTTCTCCACCCAGGATTATAGGTATTTGAATTGGGATCAAACCTTGGTCTTTGTTGATATGCTCCCAACACATTAACCCTTTCGAGTCCAGTTGTATCTCCTTGATGTGGACAGGCTTGAGTACCTTGTCCCACGTTGTCCGTACAAACCATATTGTTCATTATTTGTGTTGGTTTGTGTAGCGAGAAGGCAACTTGCTTAGTCGGTTGAACAAGTTGTTGTTGAATTTCATTACCGAGTCAATCTCACGAACACCACTTTTCTCACTCTGGAGCTTTTACTGTGGGAATTAGCACCCAACATCTCAAAGAGATTATACGTTTCGATGCGCTTTTTCTCCTATTGCTCCTCCCGGCGTTGTCGATAATGAACCGACATTGTTATGTAAGTCCATCGTAAAAGAATTGGTTCTCGCAACCTGTAGGGAAAGCTATGATGGGGACATTGAGTGAGAAACATTTTGAACCTATCCCAAGCTTCATGGAATGGTTCTCCTTCCATCTGAGAGAAAGTAGCAATCTTTCCTCTCAGCTCTGATGTTTTTTGATGGGAATAGAATTTTCCCATGAATTTATTGTAAATTTGACCCCATGTCATCAGAGAACCAGGGGTAAGCGACATCAACCAAGCTTTAGCCTTATCCTTTAAGGTGTACGGAAAACATCTCATTCTAAGCTGATCCTCGTTTAGAATACCGAGGGGGAATGTTTGGACCGTAGCATAGAAATCTCTCATAAAGGAAAGAGAATCTTCATTAGGTAGCCCATAGAAGGAAGGAAGCATAGAAAAATGAATATTTTTAAGGTCATAGTTCCTAGCAGCTTCTCCCAACTGGATAGCGGCAGTTGCCGTGCCAATCACCGGTCTTGCAAACTCTTTCATCGTGGTTTCCCTAACATGTTGGTTTTCCTCCATTTCTTTTGGTTCTAGTAAAGGATTAAGACGTTCTATGTTTGGCTCAAAAACTTGTTGATGGGTAGGATCCAGTGTTGTTGACACTTGTTTAAATTTATGAATGTTATTTATATATGGTGTTAGGGGGTTTCCTAAGGATCTCCTACCACGCATAGACTATTTTTAAACGTAAATTTAAAACTCCTGTCAACAAAAATAAAGAAATTAGAAAATTTCCATGGCATTTAATACAAAACACTAGACAATTTTTTTTTTTTTTTTTTTTTTTTTTTTTTTAAATAACATAATTAGTATTAACCAAGAGTGTTCCCAGGAAAGAATGGTGGTGCTATGGCTCCTTAAAAACCATTCTCCTAGCCAGAACAACGTTCCCAGGAAAGACTAGTGGCACAAAGGCTTCAAAGAACTAGTCTCCTAGACAGAACTCCCTTAGATTTTTACTTTTCATGCCTTTTAGTTTTTTTAATTTTTTTTTTTTTTTTTTTTTTTACGAACGGTAATTTTATTTTACTATTCACACTATCTTATTTCTTATTAACTTAAAAATTTAAATTTTTTTTTTTTTTTTTAACGGTAAAAACTTTTTTTTACTTCAAATTTCAAATTTCTAAATTATTTACTTTTTATGCTATAAAAAAAAATTTTAATTTTTTTTTATTTTTTATTTTTTATTTTTTTTATTTATTTATTTTTTATTTTTTATGAAATTTTGAAATTTGATTAATTTTTATTTTATTTATTTATTATTATTATTATTTTTTTTTTTAAAATATCACAATTATTTACAACACAAAAATATTTTTAAAATTTTGATAAATAAATTAAAAACGCTATTCCTTCACCAAGAACGGCCAAAACTTGATGAACTAAAAACCCAGATCGCCGATTCTCGCAAATACTTTGGTTTTAATATTTGTAAAACTCTCGCAAGTGCACGAATCATTTCGTAGAAAATGATAAGTATACTCCCAAGGTCGATCTAAGGAAGGAATGTATGTGGTTTTTAATTTATTATTCAAACTTTAAAAAACGAAATTAAATCCTAAACATCCTGTCACGATAGTTTTGGTTTTTGTGTTCCTAATCTAATAACATAAAATAAACATATATACAAATTAATTAAATAGAATCTAAAAAGAATAAAAGTAGATACAAATTGAATAAATAAATATAAATACTGATTCAATAAATATTCATGCAAATTTTATCATTTATATTAGTGGAGTATTTATGGATATAATAACTAAGTTAATTATGCTTGCTCATATTATCTAGGTTATTAAAGATATAAATTGATATTTTATTGATTCTCTCTTTTTTGTATGAATACCACCTTTGGTGGGGTTAGATACTCTTTGTTAACTAAACAAATCAATTAACACCTATGGGTGGGGTTGATAACTAATTTGGTTAATTAAATTAATTCCTTTTTCTAAGAGATTGAAAATGAACCATTTAAATGCCACCTTTGGTGGGGTTAGACAGTTTAAACTTTATTCAAGGTGTCCAAATTAAACTTAAGAATTTAGTTATCCGAGTACTAACTTTCAAGTTTTAAAATCACTATTGAAAACATGTTGTCAATACATTTCCACATAATAATTCTTATAAAAACTTTTGAAATAGAGCTTCACTCTAACTACCGGGCGATTGTACCAACAAATAAAAGAGCACTACTCTAAATTAGACCGGATAACTAAACCTTAAAGTCTAACTTTCAGATTTTAGTTTGTAATGAAAAATAATATATTTCTCTCTAACATCCTTAATATAAAATCTTGAATAAAAATAAAATCAATTCATTTTAGAAATTTTCACCTATTTAATATTTCGCAAGCATAACAACGTTATTATTATATCATGATTATAAATACTAGCACGCTTAAATTTAATCACAGAGAAATTAAATATAACATGTAAGAAAAAAGCATAAAAATGAATGTGAAGAAAATAAAATCCTTACAGAACTTCGACGCTATTCCCGTTGCTAGAAAACCTCCAAGCGGAATTTGCACTTCCATTTATTGAATCAAAAATCTAAATTATTACAAAAACATTACAAGTTCCTCTCAAAAAGAGAAGAACTCTAAACCTAAGACAATTGAACTAAAAACTAAGAGAAAAACTAAGAAAAGCTTAGAAACTAAGAAAGAAACTAAAGAAAACTCAAAAACTAAGAAATGAGAGAAAGAAAGAAGAGAGATGTGAGGTTTTTGAGGTGTGTTTTGAAGTGAATGGAAGGGGGGTATTTATAGGTGAGGATGGAGAGAAAAAATGATTAAAAAAATGTTAAAAAAAATATTAAAAAAATAAAAAACGTGTTTTGGACCTGCTGAGGTCATCAATGACGTCAACATGACGTCATGGGGGCGGCTGCACGTGAAAAATGGGTCAAAAACGCGTTGGGCGCGCGCTGGGCCGCCGGCTGAAGGCGCCGCGCGCGGCTGGCGTGAACAGCAGTGCCGCAGCCACAAGGCGGAAGCAAGGATCAACGCGCGCGGGCGCGCGCGGCTCTGGGCGCTGGCGCGCGGCTCTGGGCGCTGGCGCGCGCGGCTCTGGGCGCTGGCGCGCGGCTGGGCGCTGGGCTGGGCTGCGGCGCGCGATTTTCCGTCTTTTGACATTTTTGACCTTTTCGACCCATTTTGTCCAATTTTTCCATGTTTGTTGACCTTTTTCCACTTATTTATTAATTTATTTGTGATGTATTGCTTCAAGTATTCTTCTTTGAGTCTTTACATTGCGTTTTTAGGCCAAAATTCCTGAAAAACAATAAAAATACCCGTGATTCCGAAAAAGACAAATTTATATAAATATATGATAAAACATATAAATATATATATTTTTAATCAATTAATGTGCATAAAATCATGGTTATTTTAGTGCTTTTTGAGCACTCATCAATCATCCCCTATCACTTAAAGTCAATCCTTATAAAAAGAGGAAAACGAATCAAATAATCTACCTTATTTTTTTCCTTCTCATTGATTCCCCCCCGATAATCAAGTTGCTCTTCATTATAACAAGTGGTTGAGAGTTAGCAAGCAACCTTGGCTTCTTGGTAGGAGGTTCACTGGACCCTTTCTTTCCAGTCCAACCGTGGTACAACACCTGAACTCCAAGCTATGATCCATTTAGATTCCACAAATTCAGCCAATTTGGTCTAGTCCTATACGACCCAACCTATAAACTTAGAATAGATTGCATGTTTTGGACAGTAGAGCTCATGGAATTTCCAACTTTGCTGCTGTCGATTTCTATCTGTTAAAGTCTCTTTGAATAGAGCTCCACAATTATCAAAGGAATCTCCCCTAATAGAAAGGAGTCCCATGATTGATTGATATTTTTGAGAATCTTTGATAGGAGAGAGAAAAGCATTAGCTAATACTTGTACCTGAATTTGCAACAGTTGTTTTGAAAGGGAATCTCGAATTCTCTAAATGTATCCCCCTCTATTTTCATCTTAACATGAAAATTCAGAGGTACTGAAAGACTCATAAGGTTCTAGTGCAGGATCCATTTTAAATAATCTATTATAGACAAAAGGGAATCCATGGCGACAGAGAAAGATGAAGCAAGGAAAGCATATAGTATGGCACCCTGTTACAATGGAATTGAGCTTGGCCCTGTCTCGGCCTTAATAAGCAGTTGAATCCTCGGCATAACGAAGTCATGCACCTCTACATCTTAGAATGTCGGTATCGAGGAAAGACAGAAATATGGGTTAAAAAAAAGTTCCCAACAGAGAGATCTTTTCTGAATCTACAGACAGATATGGTTTTTGAACTGAGCCTGTTCCCACTCGTATACCAGCCAAAGTGAGTTAAAGAGGGTTTCTTTGGCTTCTGAACTTAAAAGTCCCTTCTTTCTCTTAGGGGATGCCCTCAGCCGATGGTGGACTCAAGTTAAGAGCAGAATTGCAGTGACCATAAGAGAGAAGAACGTTAAGGCTTTCTTTCCCCTTTTTCCCTTTCCAAAAAGAGTACTTACTTAACTTGTACTTACTTCACTTCATTCTACAACGGTGCATTGCAACCCATTAATTTAATTTCCATTACAATCGACGCCATTGATTTGATTTTCAAACTATGAGTCAATGATTTACAATCATGCCTAGTTCCCTTAATTCCGAGCTCATTGTTAGGAGAATTGATTCCAAAGCAACGGTCGTTAGCTTTAATAGTCCTGTTTCAAGCTAGCGAGATTTCAATATTTAGGCTTAAGGTCCAAAATTTCAATAGGCTTAGCCAGGAAAAACTTTGCAGAGAAGCCAAGGGGAAATGGTGATTCATCAACAAAATCGAATTTTGTCACATTCCTTCAATGAAAGGGTCGAGAAATCAATGGAAAAGGTGCCATACCCATGGGGGATATCTCAATCGAAATCTCCAAATTGAGAAACATTCAAAATTCCCTTAAAACACTATTTTAAGTCGTGTTCTTCTGATATGCAACAGACAGAATCACCACAACTGATATATGATTCCTAGATCAGACCCAAGTTTTTCTCAAGCCCTTATACATCGAGCTTCACTACTCCACCTAAAGGTTAGAAGAATGAAGTGAACCATAATTACTCTTTAAAAAGGATGTAATTCATGGGGAATCTCTTTAGGAAGTAGGTCGATTTGGTATGGCAAATTTAGGTATGTAGTCTATTTGATGATGCATACTTTTCAAAGGATGTAATCCATGGGGAATCTCTTTAGGAAGTTGATCCTCAAAGTCCTACAATAAAGATACGATGAAACTAGGCAAAGATGATTTAAGATCATTAGTAGAAAGATAAACATTATTGTACATAAGTACAACTACTTTTTTCCTTACCATCATAGCACTCTTAATCTCTCTTTTTTTCAGCAAATGCACTCATTCTTTTATTTTTCTCTCCTTTTTTCTCACTTTACTCACTCTTCTCTCCTTCATGCTCACTTTCTTCTCTTTTTTGCTCACTTTTCTCTCCTTTTTTCTCACTCTTCTCTTCTTTGTGCTTGCTTTCTTCTCTTTTTTGCTCACTTTTCTCTCCATTTTTGCTCTCTACCTTACTTACTCTTTTTATTATTTTCCTCTTGCTCACACTTTTGTTTTTCCCACATCTTGCACTCTCCTGCTATCTTAATTTGGTCTTCTTAAGCTTTCAAAGGCTTGAGAGGGGCTAATATAACGTTTTGGTTGTTCATATCAAAAGAATAATGATTTTTGTAACCATCGTGTGAGACCTTCCTATTAGACTACCAAGGTCGACCAAGTAATATGTAAGCAGTATACATTAGAGCCACATCACAAAGAACCTCTTCTTTATATTTTCCAATTGAAAAAGGAACCCACACTTGTTTGTTAACTTCCATTCCTCCATATTCATTCAACCATGGTAGCTTGTATGGTTTGGAATGCTCCTACCACTTCCAATTTAACTTTTCTACCAACAAGGTACTAGCAACATTAGTGTAGCTCACACTATCAATAATTAATGCACATACTTTATCCTTCACAAGACATCTTGTTTGGAAAATATGATCACAGTGCTTGTCATCTTCTTCATCATTAGGCGATATATTCAGGACTCTCTTTGTGACAAGTGACTCTCTATGCACATGTTTTTCCATTTCAACATTAGAACAATCCTTCATTAGTTGTATCTCTTCATCACATGAATTGGCACTTTTGATTTCTCCATTTGTTTGTACAACCATGATCTTTTTGTCCCGTTTATAACTTGCTTTCTCTTCCATTTTGAAATTAGCATCTTCTTCCTTGAACTCATGTTTTATATATCTTCTTTTATGTAATTCAGAACCGGAAGAGGATTCCAAATCATCCAACCTTACATTTAGCTTCTTAAATTGGTCATGAACAGATTTTATGAAGAATTTCAAGTCAATCTCTTGTGTTTCTCCTCCTTCCTTACTCATGTTGTCAACCTATAAAATAAAATGAGATAATCCACGCACACGCTCACGTGTTTTCTCTCAAATAAGATTGTTAATACTCCATTTTCACGCTATTTTTTGCTCTCTTTTTTACACTTTTTTTATTTTTTTTATGACACAAAGCTCACGCGTTCATTGTATTCTTAACAAAATCAAACAATTCAACTAAACTCAAGAAGTAACTATTTTATGGGTAGTAATCTCAAAATTTAGAATTTTGAAAAACCTTTATGGCAAAGTATGACAAAAAGGAAATTCCAAAGAGGGCTCTAAAGAAACACTCTTAAAAAGGAGGACTCTAAAGAAACACTCTTGAACAAGGAAGACTATAGAAAGACTCTTGACCATGGAGGACTCTATAGATTCGTTCTATAGAGTCTTCTTTGTTCAAGAGTCTTTCTTTAGAGTTCTGATGTAGAATTGGAAGAACCTGTGCATGGGGAATTACTTGTCACATGGAGAGCCCTAAATATACAACCTAAGAGTGAAGGAGATGACGAGCAACGTGAGCATATTTTTCACACAAGATATCATGTGAAGGATAAGGTATGCATAGGTATTATTGATAGTGGGTGTTGTACTAATGCAACTAGTACATTGTTGGTAGAAAAGTTGAATTTGAAGTGGCAAAAGCATCCCAAACCATACAAGCTACAATGGCTTAATGATTGTGGAGAACTGAATGTCAACAAAAATATTTGGGTTCCTTTTTCAATTAGCAAGTATAAGGATGAGGTTCTTTGTGATGGGGTATGCTGCTCATATTTTTCTTGGACGATCATGGCAAGTAATGGCTCTTTGATTTGATCACATTTTCCCCTTGGACCAAGAAAAAAACTCATGATAAGCATCATATCAAGCAATTGCAATCAATTTCATTTTTTTGGTTTTTTGGAATCACATGGGCATTTTGGTCAATGAACTATATCTCGTGTAGGATTCTAATAAGGCCCTCATCTACGATAAGTTTCAAAGGAGAAAGAAAAAGAGAAGTGGCTTACTCTAAGTGAGGAACTGATCAAGCCAAGATAGGTGAAAGTAATATAGAAGCTTCCTCGGTTGAAACCTGAGAATTTACATTGAAAGATTCACTCAGAAAGAAAGCCAATAAAGAAAGATAAGGCCAAGGTGTGAGCACTACTATATAGACTCTATTTATAGGAGATAAATAAGCGACTAAGATGATCACACCGTTGCCAACTCTAGAGATTGCATCCGATAGGCAACTACCTTTTTCTGCTTGGCTGGAATCCATAAAACAAGAGCGATCTAGGTGCATCATATATAAACAAGTCTATCTATATATTATCAACCAAAACAAAAGGTAGGCAAAAGGTCTTCTCTTTCTTTAGTAGTATTCCTAGCTACAATCCTAGAAGAAACATTATGTACAAGAGTTAAGTGAAAATTTTCTTTTATATTCTTATATATATTACAAGTTGGATCATGTAGATTGATGAGAAAGAGTCTGGTTATTTTGATTAGTATGACTTTTAGTTTGCAATCAACCACCTCACTAGGAAAGAATGTCTAGCCATATCTAGAAGCCCCAATAGAGGATAGAACTGGAGTACAGATTAGGATAGTTGGGCCTGAGGTATAAATCAATTCATGGGGAGGTGATATCGATGTAGAAAAGAGGTAGAGGACTCACCCCATTTCTCTTTTTTTCTGGACCTAACTTTAAGAATTCTTTGGGATCATTAACAGTGGAGTTGTTAATAGAGAGTTCCTTCGGTTCCCGGTTTGATTGACCCTTGAGCAGGAATCAGTTAAGAGGAAGACAAGAAAACATAAGATAGAGGTAACTAAGGCAGCACTTGATTCGCTACCTGACCCATCATATCGTAATTGTGTTATCGATGGGAAGAGTGATTCCTTTTAATATAGGAGAAACTCAAGTTCGTTATAGAGGTGAGGAGTATGAGTCTCGTAATTGGGAGCCATATTTCAATCATACTCCAGAAGCTACATAAATTATTGATAACATTCATTCCCTAGGTGACTTTATTCCCTAAACTAAGGAGAGTGCAAAGCAAAATGGTCATATAGCCTCTCAATGTCCCAATAAGAAGATAATGATCACCTTAGCTAGTGGTGAGGTTGGAACCGATAATGAAAGTGAAGAAGATGAGATGCCATCTGTAGGGGAAGCTAGTGAAGAAGAGATAGGACCCATGGATGGGGAAGCACTTGTAATAAGGCAATCTTTGAGCACTCAAGTCAAGGAGGATGACCTTGAACAACAAAGGGATAGCATCTTTTACACAAGATATCGTGCGAGTAACAGAGTGTGTAGTTGATGAGCGAAAACCGGCATCGCCGATTCTCGCAAGTGCTTTGGTTTTAATATTTGTAAAACTCTCGCAAGTGCACGAATCTTTTCGTAGAAAATGATAAGTATACTCCCAAGGTCGATCTAAGGAAGGAATGTATGTGGTTTTTAATTTATTATTCAAACTTTTAAAAACGAAATTAAATCCTAAACATCCTGTCACGATAATTTGGTTTTTGTGTTCCTAATCTAATAACATAAAATAAACATATATACAGATTAATTAAATATAATCTAAAAACATAAAAATAAACATAGATACAAATTCAATAAATATTTATCTAAAAATAAATATAAATACAGATTCAATAAATATTCATGCAAATTTTATCATTTATATTAGTGCAGTATTTATGGATATAATAACTAAATTAATTATGCTTGCTCATATTATCTAGGTTATTAAAGATATAAATTGATATTTTATTGATTCTCTCTTTTTTGTATGAATACCACCTTTGGTGGGGTTAGATATTCTTTGTTAACTAAACAAATCAATTAACACCTATGGGTGGGGTTGATAACTAATTTGGTTAATTAAATTAATTCCTTTTTCTAAGAGATTGAAAATGAACCATTTAAATGCCACCTTTGGTGGGGTTAGACAGTTTAAACTTTATTCAAGGTTTCCAAATTAAACCTAAGAATTTAGTTATCCGAGTACTAACTTTCAAGTTTTAAAACCACTATTGAAAACATGTTGTCAATACATTTTCACATAATAATTCTTATAAAAACTTTTGAAATAGAGTTTCACTCTAACTACCGGGGCGATTGTACCAACAAATAAAAGAGCACTACTCTAAATTAGACCGGATAACTAAACCTTAAAATCTAATCTTCAGATTTAAGTTTGTAATGAAAAATAATATATTTCTCTCTAACATCCTTAATATAAAATCTTGAATAAAAATAAAATCAATTCATTTTAGAAATTTTCACCTATTTAATATTTCGCAAGCATAACAACGTTATTATTATATCATGATTATAAACAGCTAGCACAGTTAAACTTAATCACAGACAAATTAAATATAACATGTAAGAATAAAGCATAAAAATAACTGTAAAGAAAATAAAATCCTTACAGAACTTCGACGCTATTCCCGTTGCTAGAAAACCTCCAAGCGGAATTTGCACTTCCACTTATTGAATCAAAAATCTAAATTATTACAAAAACATTACAAGTTCCTCTCAAAAAGAGAAGAACTCTAAACCTAAGAGAATTGAACTAAAAACTAAGAGAAAAACTAAGAAAAGCTTAGAAACTAAGAAAACTCAAATAACTAAGAAATGAGAGAAAGAAAGAAGAGAGAAGTGAGTTTTGAAGGTGTAATTTGAAGTGAAGGGAAGGGGGGTATTTATAGGTGAGGATGGAGAGAAAAAATGAGTAAAAAATGTTAAAACAAATATTAAAAAATTAAAAAACGTGTAATGGAAATGCTGAGGTCATCAATGACGTCAGCATGACGTCACAGGGGCTGCTGCACGTGAAAAATGGGGTGAAAACGCATTGGGCGCGCGGAGGGGCGGCTGCTGGGCGCTGCGCGCAGCTCGGCGCGCGTGAACAGTGCCCGCGCGCTGGGGCGCGCGCGGCTGGGCGCTGGGCTGCGGCGCGCGATTTCCGTCTTTTTGACATTTTTGACCTTTTCGACCCATTTTGTCCAATTTTTCCATGTTTGTTGACCTTTTCCCACTTATTTATTAATATATTTGTGATGTATTGCTTCAAGTATTCCTCTTTGAGTCTTTAAATTGTGTTTTTAAGCCAAAATACCTGAAAAACAATAAAAATATTTGTGATTCCGAAAAAGACAAATTTATATAAATATATGATAAAACATATAAATATATATATTTTTAATCAATTAATATGCATAAAATCATGGTTATTTTAGTGCTTTTTGAGCACTCATCAGTAGTGTTATCATAAATGGGGGAAGTTGCACCAATGTGGCTAGTACTATCTTAGTTGATAAATTAGGGTTGCCTACATTTGAACACCCTAAGCCTTACAAGTTGCAATGGTTAAATGATAGTGGGGAGGTGAAGGTTAATAAGCAAGTATTAGTGAGCTTCTGCATTGGAAAGTAAAAGGATGAGGTGATGTGTGATGTGGTACCCATGCAAGCCGGACACATCTTCTAGGTAGGCCTTAGCAATATGATAGGAGGGTTACACATGACGGATATATAAACAAGTATTCGTTTGTGAAGAATGGTAGAAACATCAAACTTGTACCCCTTTCACCCAAGAAGGTCTTTGAAGATCGAGGATGGTTAGGGGAAAAGAACAAAAAGAGAATAATGAAAAAGAAAAAAAGAGTGAAATAAAAAAAAGAGTGAACAAAAAGGAGGAGAGTGGGAAAATAATAGAGAAAAAAATGTTAATTTTTATACCAAGCCAAGTGAGGTCGAGAGGGCTTTTCATTCAAAACAACCCATACTTGTACTTTTGTACAAGGAGGCTAATTTTTCTATTAACGATCTTAACCAGCCTTTGCCTAGTACCGCTATTTCTCTTTTGCAGGAATTTGAGAATGTGTTCCCTGAAGAGATTCCGGATGGGGTGCCACGAATTAGGGGGATTGAACATCAAATTGATTTTGTACATGGTGCTAACATTCCAACCCGACTATCCTGTAGGAGTAATCCTGAGGAGACGAAGGAACTACAATCACAAGTTAGTGAGTTAATGAAAAAGGGGTATGTGAGAGAACGAATGTGTCCACGCATTGTTCTAGTAATTTTGGTCCCTAAGAAGGATGGGACATGGGGGATGTACATAGACTGCTGAGTAATAAAAAATATCACAGTAAAATATCGTCACTCTATTTCTCACTTAGTTGATATGTTAGATGAGGTTCATGGCTCTTATGTCTTTTCTAAATTTGATTTGAAAAGTGGATATCATCCAATTAGAATGAAAGAAGGTGATGAATGGAAAAATGCATTTAAGATAAACTATGGTTTATATGAATGGTTAGTCATGCCATTTGGTTTAACTAATATTGCAAGTACTTTCACAAGATTAATGAACCATGTTTTTCATGATTTTATTGGAAAATTTGTAGTTATCTATTTTTATCATATTCTCATTTATAGTAAAAATTTGGAAGACCATTTGAAACATTTACAATCTATTCTTGAAGTGCTTAGGAGAGAGAAACTATTTCCTAAGCTAAAAAAGTGCACATTTTGCACCTATAAGCTTGTGTTGATGGGTTTCATTGTGAGTGCAAAAGGAGTTCAGGTTGATGAAGAAACGATTCGAGCTATCCAAGAGTGGCCCAACCCAACAAGTTTAAGTAATGTTCAAAGTTTTCATGGACTTGCTTGCTTTTATCGGCGATTTGTGAATGATTTTAGCATAGCAGCACCGATAACCAAAGTCACCAAAAATAATGTTAGGTTCAAATGGGGAGAAGAGCAAGAAATTTCATTCCAACTAATTAAGGAAAAATTGACTCGTGCTCCTTTATTGTCTTTAACGAACTTTGCAAAAACTTTTGAAAAAGAGAAAGCAAGGCTCAATATTGAGAGAAGGATTGAACAAATATATCAAACAAGCCAAAAAAGGATGTCATAGGATGATCTTTGATCCTGGAGATTGGGTGTGGGTGCACATGAGAAAAGAGCATTTTATAGAACAAAGAAAATCAAATTATCTATCATGGGGAGATGGTCTATTTCAAGCCATCGAAAGGATTAATGAAAATGCTTACAAGCTAGACTTCTTGGTGAGTATAATGTAAGTACCTCTTTTAATGTTTTTCATCTTTCTTCTTTTCATTATGCAGGTGACAATTCGAGGATGAATCCTCTTGAAGAGAGGGGGAATGATGAGAATCATCGAGCTCTAGAAATTCCAAGTGGACCAATCACAAGGTCTAGGAAGGCACAACTTGAAAAGGCTTTAAATGGTCTCATTCAAGAGGTCATGCATAATCAAGGGGACCTAAATTGGGAGTGCAAGGATCGGGATAATCCTAGGATGGAAATTAGGGAAAAATTGGAAAAATAAAACTAGGCACATTGTAGTGCCATTAGGACTTTTTTGGACAGCTTCATTTTCAGCCCTTACATAGAAACAAGGGTTAAGATGTAATAATTTATAGGGTTTTTTTTGTTCTCAGCTGCTCCATATTTTGCTCCAATTTCCATGTGCCATTTGGACTCTTTTTGGGCAGCTTTCTTTTCAGCCCTTGGATGAAATCAAGGGTTAAGATGTAATATTTTATAGGATTCCTTTGTGGTCAGCTGCCCCATTTTTTCCATGTTTTGGTCAACGTTTTCTGCTACCTTTTCTACTTTTTGGCAGTGTATATTTTCAACCCTTGGATGAGATCAAGGGCTATGATGTAGTAGAGCTTAGGGTTGGTTTGTATCCTATTAAGAGCAGCTCAACTGCTGTAAAATACAATTTTGAATAAGTTTGAATTTTCAGATCATTTGAGAGCTCATTCTAGCTCTTTGTTCCTCTTTAAGCAACTTATCAAGGGATTGGAAACCTTTGTGGCATTGTTTAGCATCCAAGCATTTGTGGTGAGTAATATCCATACTTGTTAGGGTGTCATTTATGCTAGACTTATCAAGGAAATAGCAGCTCCTTGTGGCATCTTTTCCCCTCAGAAAAATGGTGAGTAATATCCATTGATTTGTGTAGAAACCCTTTGCTATATAATCTAAAATTAGCTAGGTCCTAACCCCTTGGTATCACTCATCCTCATATTTTCCACACAAAATTCCATATGAAGAATAATGTATGTGCATTAATTATTGATAGTACGAGCTGCACTAATATTGCAAGTACTTTTTTGGTAGAAAAGTTAAATTTGAAGTGACAGAAGCATCCCAATTCATATAAGCTACCATGGTTGAATGATTATGGAGAAGTAAAGGTATACCGAATTGACCTACTTATAGAGCTAAGATTTGAGGATGAATGTTTTCGAGGAAGAGGGGAATAATGGAGATCGTGGTGCTAATCAAGTTAATGTGCCCAAGTGCTGATCAAGTTGATGTTTCCAAATATTCACAAGATCTTTTGTAAGGAATTTGTGGTCCAATGACTAGGGATAGATTTGGAAGATCAAGTTGGGTACAAGGGTTACTTTTAGAAAACAATTTTTGTTTTAATTAATTATGGGTCGTTTATGTTATGTTTAACGATTTTTATTTTACCGAATTGTGGGATTTTTATTTGAAATATTTTAGTCTTTTATTTTTTAAGGATGGTTTAGGACCACCAATCCATAACTAAATAGACCTTATTAGGCCTATTCCATCTAGGGTTTTTTCTCTGGAGGTTTCTTGATATAAAGAAGAAGAGCTATGTAATTTGTAGGCAAGGACGAATATTAATTAATGAAAAGAAAATTTGATAAGCTTCTTTCTTTTCCTTCTTGTATTCTTGATTGAATACTTGAATCCAACTTACAAGAGGAAGTGATCATCCTTTGTGGCGTATCAAAGTTTGGCTTTTAAGGACTTTCTTTCCTTTGGGTTCTAATCTGATTATCTTCAAAACGTTCTTAGCAAATCAATTGTTTTTATTCCTAAGAGTTGGTGGCTTCCTAGGTTGTTCACCTAAAGGGTACACATCATATTTTCTTATTTTGATTAGATGAGCCACCCCTCAAGGAAGATAACCTTCGTTTTGGTACTACTTGCCCAAGAGGTCTTCAATTCATAGAGCATGATTGGGAGTTTCCATCTGATATTTAAAAGAATCTTCAAAGGAGGGTGAATTACCAGTCAATTTATGCATGTTCAACGAAAGGAGGGGAGGGTATGGCATATGATCAAATAGGTGGACACGCATCTTCTTCTCCAATTACTAGAGGTGTTGTGGCCGACTGTATTTCTAAAATATTCACTTTTAGTGAGAAATCCTAACCATTGGCTATAGTTGATGAGTTGCAACACATGAATTTAGGTGGGACTGGAATAGATTGATAGAGTCATTTAGAGCATTATAAGATCCCTAGTTCCACCACCCGTATGAGACTTGAAGTCGATTGGCTACTTTCTTTCCCTCCCTCGAGGTTGAGGTGCAATAATGGACTAATAATTACAAAAACCCATATGAAGGGAAATAAATATATAAAGCAACGGAGCCATCAAAGTCATTTTTTATACTAAAAAAAAAAGGGTGGTTATAGGATCATTTACCTATGTGAATCTGATATAATTTAATATCCCGATGGAAGGTAAGAAAGGGAAAAGTTAATTCCATTGTAGAACCATATGCAATACTCAAAAAATACCCGTATAGTTGTTCAATTCTATCTTCTATTTTTCTCTATCTTTTCGACTTTGATTATACGAGATAGAGGAACTATTTATGATGTTATATCATCAAGGTAATGATCTATTAACCTGCAAGTTCTTATTACGAGGCACAAGTGGGAGAATTTCTCTTAGAGGTGCAAGAACTACTGATATGAACCAAGGGGGATAGGATCTAACCAAGGGGGTTAGGATCTAGCCAATTTAAGATTATATAGCAAAGGGTTTCTCCACAAATCAATGGATATTACTTACCATTTTTCTGAGGAGAAAAGACACCACAAGGAGCTGCTATTTCCTTGATAAGTCTAGCATAAATGACACCCTAACAAGTATGGATATTACTCATCACAAATTCTTGGATGCTAAAAAAGGCCACAAAGGTTGCCAATCCCTTGATAAGTTGCTTGAAGCGGAACAAAGAGCTAGAATGAGCTCTCAAATGATCTAAAAATTCAAACTTCATTCGAATTGTATTTTTTACAGCAGCTGAGCTGCTCTTATTAGGATAATAACCAACCCTAAGCTCTACTACATCATAGCCTTTGATCTCATCCAAGGGTTGAAAATAAACACAACCAAAAAGCAGAAAAGCTAGTAGAAAACATTAACCAAAACATGGAAAAATGGGGCAACTGACCACAAAGGAATCTTATAAAATATTACATCTTAACCCTTGATTTCATCAAAGGGTCCATCTCCCCGAGGTTACAACTTGGACCATATTTTTTCAAGAAACCGTTCCTTCCTCATATGCACCCAAACCCAATCACCAGGCTCAAAAATGACTCTTCGCCTCCCTTTGATGGCTCTGTAAGCATAATCCTTTTTTCTCTTTGCAATTTGCTTATGAATGCGTTCATGGAGCTTCTTCATCGTTTCAGCCTTCCTAGCACCATCTAAGTTAGTTTTCTCTGAAATAGGAATAGGTAATAAGTCCAAAGGAGTTAGTGGAATGAAACCATAAAACATTTCGAATGGAGAATGATCAGTAGTTGAATGCACACTCCGGTTATAAGCAAATTCAATAAAAGATAAACAATCCAGCCAATTTTTCAAATTTCTTTTTATTACCGCCTTAAGCAATGTGGATAGAGTTCTATTAGGAGGTGAGGTTGAATGCCTTCTCTCTCGGTTTAGACGCCTATATGTTCTATCAATCTCCGGATCAAATGGAAAATGGTTACGGCTTCTTGTACGTCTCATACAATAATCCTACAACCAAAAATTAACTACCACAAAAACAACACAACGTTACCTTCTTTTTTTTATGATAAATAAAATAAAAGATCAAAATAAACAAAATTAAAAATGAAACAATGATAAAGAAAATTAACTTCAAATTAAACTAAGATTAGGTAGTATCGATATTAATAAAATCAAACCACTCCCCAGCAACGGCGCCAAAAACTTGATGCATAAATTCGCAAGTGTACGAATCGTTCAAGTAATAAAGTGTACAAAAGTACGAATATCGAACCCACAAGGAATGGCGTTACTAAGTACCAAAATTGACTAATCCTAATTTTATTTGAAAACCGAATTTTTGAATTTGTTTAAGAAGTAAATTAACTTAAAACTAACGCAAATAACAAAATTTAATGTTGTTCACAAATGATTAAAAACGCTAAGGCATTTGATTTCGCTAAATCAATTTAATCCGATTTCAAGTCATGTTATATGAAAATCAAAGTTAGAAGTGATGGTTGAAAAACCCAAATTTACCTAATACTCTCTCTCAAGTTATATTAGAATTACTTATCTATGAAAACCGACTATATTTCTATGAAGATTTAATCACAAACAAGCACATTACGATTTATGTAATTTCTAGAATAACCACATACATCATGCATTAGTTCTCACACTCGCATTCCACATACGGTATTTATCACAAGAAGCGTTCATTACACATCTCCTCTCAGTCTCAATATAATGCAACAAATCATTTAAATCTTGATCAGAAATTTAAAAGCATTAAGCATGGAAATAAATACTCAACTTGAAAACAATGAATTCATATAACGATGACATAAGAAATCAGATTTTCTTGATTCAACTACATCATACCCTTAGCAAAAATGAATTAGTTCATAACGAAAATAAGAACAAACATATTCTGAATTGAATCCATGAACAAACAATCTGAATAAAATGCAGAAAATAAAAGCTAAGGAGAATAGATGAAAAACTCTTGAAGATGAAGACTTGGTACCAACAATGGGGATGATCTTTCAAGCTTCTCCAACCTTTCTCTCCAAAATTTCCATTTCTCCACAAAAAATAACTCAATTATGCTCTCTCTGTCGTCCCCCTCTTTTCCATCATAATGTATTTATAGATCTAGGGTTTGGGGGGCAATTTTGGAACAAAACAACATAAAAAATGTGTTTCCGGATGAAACTCACTGGCGGCGACATTATTCTCGCCGCTGCGAGATTTCTGGAAAATTAAATTTTGGTTTTCTCTGATTTTGGCTGGCGGCCAAATTAATGTGGCCGGCGGCGTGGTACTTTGGCCGGTGGCCAACATAATGTGGCCGGCGGCAAGATGCTTTGGTCGGCGGCGAGAATTATTTGGCCGGCGGCGAGATGAGTTTACCAAAATTTGTGCACTCGGGAACATTTTCGCTGGTAGCGAGACACTTTGGCCGGCGGCGAGTATACTTTGGCCGTCGGCGAGATTCACTTGGCCAAAATCCGTGCTCCCTGCATGATTTTCAACATTTTCTCCGTAAGATTTTCGCCGGCGGCGAGAATACTCTTGCCGGCGGCGAAATTCCAAATTTTGAAATTTTGTTCTCTTTTTATTTTCATTCAATCCCGATCATTGTACTTTGTCCCTAACTTCTCCAAAATCATGATTTTACCTGAAATTTCACTTTAAACACGAAATACCCATGAAATGACATTTGTGGATTAAATAATCAAAAAACACAATTTTCACACAAATATCAACATTTAAATCATAACAAAAATGCAATAATTTAGCTCTTATCATTGAACAATATAAGGAAAAGTCTCAATGAATTCCATCCATCTAGCATGCCTCCTATTCAATTTACCTTGGTGCTTCAGATGTTTTAGAAATTGATGATCGGTATGGATGACAAATTCTCTTGGCCAAATGTAATGTTGCCATGTCTCCAGGGTCCTAACCAAGGCATATAGCTCCTTGTCATACGTTGGATAATTAAGGGCTGCTCCATGAAGTTTCTTACTGAAATAAGCAATAGATCTCTGTTCCTACATCTAAACAGCTCCTATACCTATTCCTGATGCATCACACTCAACTTCAAAGGTTTTAGTAAAATGAGGTAAAGATAAAACAGGTGTAGAACACAAACTAACCTTCAATGCTTTAGAGGTGCAGCTAGAGTACAAAAATCTTTGACAAACCTTCGATAAAAACTAGCTAAGTAGTGAAAACTTATAACCTCGGTTACAGATTTAGGTGTGGGCCATTCTTGATTAGCCTTAACCTTTTCCTCATCTACTTCTACCTCCTTAGAACAAACAACAAAACCAAGAAAAACTAACTTCTCCATGCAAAAAACTCACTTTTTCAGGTTCGCATACAATTGTTCTTTTCTCTAAATTTCAAGCACATACCTAAGATGTAAGACATGCTCTTTAAGATTTTTACTGTAAATGAGAATATCATCAAAATAGACAATGAAACATTTTCTAATAAATGCACGCAAAACATGATTCGTAAGCCTCATAAAAGTGCAAGGTGCATTTGTTAGACCAAAGGGCATCACCCTCTCTCATCCTAATTTGATGGTATCCATTTCTCAAATCAATTTTTGAAAAAATGCAAGAAGTATGCAACTCATCTAACATGTCATCTAGTCTAGGGATGGGATGTCGATATTTTACCATAATGTTGTTGATGGCTCGACAATCAACACACATCTTGCTTGATCCATCCTTCTTGGGAACGAGTAGCACGGGAACAACACATGGAATCAGGCTTTCCCTAACTTGACCTTTGATCAAGTACTCTTCAACCTGTGTTTGAATCTCCTTAGTTTCTTCGGGGTTGGTCTTATAGGCAGGTCGGTTTGGAAGAGAAGCCCCCGGTATAAAGTCAATTTGATTCTCGATCCCCCTAATTGGTGGCATCGCATCTGGAATCTCTTCAGGGAACACGTCTTCAAATTCCTACAAAAGAGAAATAGTGGTACTAGACAAAGACTGGTTAAGATCATTATTAGAAAAATTTGCCACCTTGTAGAAAAATACAAGTATGGGCTATTTTGAATAAAAAGCCCTCTTGACCTCACTTCCCTTAGCATAAAAATTCACATTTGTTTTCTCTAGTATTTTTCCACTCTCCTCTCCTTTTTCTTTACTATTTTTTTTCTTTCACTGTTTTTTTCTTTTTCATTCTTCTCTTTTTGTTCTTTTTTTCCTAACCATCTTTAATTGATCTTCAAATACTTGCGTGGGTGAAAGGGGTACAAGTGTATGTTTCTACCATTTTTCACAAAATAATACTTGTTTCTATATCTGTCATGTGTAACCCTCCTATCATATTGCCAAGGCCTACCTAGCAAGATGTGTTAGGCTTGCATGGGTACCACATCACACATCACCTCATCCTTGTACTTTCCAATGGAGAAGCTCACTAATAATTGCCAATTAACCTTCACTTCCCCACTATCATTTAACCATGCAACTTATAAGGCGGCGAAATTCCAAATTTTGAAATTTTGTTCTCTTTTTATTTTCATTTAATCCCGATCATTGTACTTTGTCCCTAACTTCTCCAAAATCATGATTTTACCTAAAATTGCACTTTAAAAACGAAATACCCGTGAAATGACATTTGTGGATTAAATAATCAAATAAACACAAATATCAGCATTTCAATCATAACAAAAATGCAATAATTTAGCTCTTATCAACAACCCCCAACCAGCTTCTTGCTAGTCTCTAGCAAGAAAAGCGATCTATTTAATAAATTCCAAGGAGACATTAAGATAAACTTCAAAGGAAATTTTATTCTATTTACAAAATTACATTAAGCGTATGCAATAAGCCTTTAAACCCCTAGGTGGCCCTAGTAGGACGAGTTGTAGTCTCGTGAGGGCTTCCAGTGATGATACCCACAAACATCTTACCTATAACTATCCTAACTTAAAATAATAAAATCACACAAAAATTAATTTGCACAAATTTCTCAAAAATTGTAAATAACACACAACACATAGAATAATTAAATGTCACCTAAGCTTTAAGAAATCTCAAATGCAAATTTCACTTTTGTTATTGACTCTTAAACATCCATCAAACCACAAACCAATTGCCATAATGCTCGGATAATATTATGCATAACATCCACAAACAAAAAGGTGAAATCTCAAACTCCATAGGCTCACTTTTCAAAACTCTCTCCACTAATGAAGGAAAATACACCACTTTGGATCAATAGGACTTTATGAGGCTTGTAATGTTAGGCTTAGGTATTTGGTTAAGAAAGAACAGGAAGTGTCAAAATACAAATAATAGCACTTATTAGATTAAACACAACCAATTGAGTAAAAGATTAACACCATTTAACCCAAATTGTTTCTTCCGATCATAACCCATTATTCCAAAGATAAACAAAATTCTTCCTCAATCTTTCACTTTAGTACATCCATCACTAACACTCTTTTATTTACTAGAGTGTGAATGCCCTTGTTTTCTCTCTTTTTTTTAAAACACAACCCCCAACCAATTTCTTCCAATATATGTGGAAGATGTCTTATTTTATTTTTTTTATTCCATCCTTACTCCAATTGCTCTTGAAAAGTTTGTGTTCAAAATTAAGTGCTCTTAACAAATAAGGTAGGAATTATATATATATATATATATATATTTGGCTTAGTAAAAGGTAGGTTATAGAAGGCAAAAAGAAAGAAAAGTAAGGCTAAGAATATATTTAAATAGGCTCAAAGAGGTAACTAGTGATATAAGGATAACAAGCTAGGCTTAAAATGGCACAATCGATCCAAAAATGGCCTACATCATCTCCTAAACAGTGAAATCCCAAATTATTTCGCCTCAAGAGGTTTTCAAATGAGTTCTAGAGTTTGTTGAGATCACAAAAATGTCCATGAGTAAAAGAGTCGCCAACTAGGTAAAATTAACATTTGAAATTATAAACTGAAGCAAAATTTAATGTCTTCTAAAACCTACTTGTTATCACAATCACATTATTATCATCAACGTGCAAATTAAAATAAGTAAAATGCAAATAAAATAAAAAATAAAAATAATAATAAGACAATAAACAAATCAAAGAAATTAAATCAAAATGCAAAAAAATAAATGGAAAATCAAAATTAAACACAAATAAACACACAAACAAAACTAATAAAAATGAAGGGAAGAAAAGATTTACCGTTTACCACACCCCCAACCAAAACCATACATTGTCCTCAATGTAAGAAAGAAAAACTGCAAATGGGTTTTTTTTTACCTACAAGAAAAATAAAATTATCATAAAATGAAGTGCAGAATTTAAAATTTCTAAAATAAAATGAGATAAAAGATGAGAAAACAAATCTGATGGGTTGCCTCCCATTAAGTGCTTTAAGTTATAGTCATTAGCTAGACTTTTTGTCATTCTTTACTGCGGTTGTTGTAACTCTATAGAATCTTTCTGCTTGTTGAATTCTCCGTTAAAATATGGCTTCAACCATTGTCCATTCACCTTGAAAGTTCCCTTTGTTTCATGACTGATCTCAATTGCTCTATAAGGAAACACCTTTCTTACTAGAAAAGGTCCTGACCAACGAGATTTAAGCTTTCCTAGAAAAAGTCTGAGATGGGAATTATAAACTAGCACTTTCTGTCCCACTTCAAAGTTTTGCCTCAAAATGTGCTTATCATGCCAAACCTTCGTCTTATCTTTGTATATTCGGGCATTCTCATAAGCATCATTCCTCATTTCATCCATCTCATTCAATTGCAACACCCTCTTTTCACCTGCTTCCTTAAGATCAAAATTCAGAATTTTAATTGCCCGATATGCCCGATGTTCCAATTCAACTGGAAGGTGACAAGATTTTCCATACAACAATCGGTATGGAGACATGACGATAGGTGTCTTGAAAGCTGTCCTATAGGCCCAAAGTGCATCATCTAGTTTCCTTGACCAATCCTTGCGTGAGTTATTTACGGTCTTTTCAAGGATCCTCTTCAACTTGTCCACTTGTTTGAGGATGGTAAGGTGTTGCTATCCGGTGTGTTACTCCATATTTCTGTAACAAAGCCTCAAATTGGTTATTGCAAAAATGCTTACCTCCATCACTTATAATTGCTCTAGGTGTGCAAAAATCTGGAAAATATGTTCTTCTTGAAAAAAATTATCACAACCCTAGCATCATTGGTAGGAAAGGCAACTGCTTCCACCCATTTAGAGACATAATCTACACCAAAAAGAATGTATTTATTAGAATGAGATGAAGGAAAAGGCCCCATAAAATCAATACCCTAAACATCAAAAAATCAATTATCAAAATATTATTTTAGGGCATTTCATGTCTCCGTGAAATATTTCCCCTCCTTTGGCAATCATCACACATTGAAACAAACTTGAAAGAATCTTTAAACAATGAAGGCCAATAGAGTCTGGATTGCAAAATTTTTTCTGCAGTTTTTGTTCCACCAAAATGTCCCCCAACTTCCTTCGAATGGCAATGATGAAGAATGCTTTCCATTTCTTCCTCCGGCACACATCTTCTAATAATTTGATCTGCACAATTTTTATACAAGTAAGGTTCATCCCAAATATAATGTTTCAGATCAGAAAAGAATTTCTTTTTTTGTTGATAAAACATGTCTGGAGGTAAAATTTTCTTGACCAAATAATTTGCATAATCAGCAAACCATGGACCCGTTCAGATAGCAAGCAATTGCTCATCAGGAAATGTTTCATTAATTTGGTCTTCAACCTCAAGGTAATCTTCTTCCAACCTGGACAAATGGTTAGCAACTAAATTTTCGGTCCCCTTTTTGTCCCGGATTTCTAAGTCAAATTCTTGCAAGAGAAGAATCCATCTTAGTAATCACGGTTTGGCATCTTTCTTGGCTAGAAAATACTTAAGTGCAAAATGATTAGTATAAACAATTATTTTAGACCCAATTAAATAAGATCTAGACTTATCAAATGCAAACACTACTGCCAAAAGCTCTTTCTCAGTTGTTGCATAATTAAGTTGTGCATCTGTCAATGTCCTGCTTGCATAATAAATCACATGTAGCAACTTATTCTTCCTTTGGCATAGCATAGTCACTAGCATCACACATTACCTCAAATGGAAGACTCCAATCAGGTGCACAAATTATAGGGGCCGAAGTGAGCTTTTCCTTCAAAAGGTTAAAAGCCTTCAAACAGTCAGGAGAAAAATCAAACTGTGTATTTTTAACTAACAAACTGCAAAGAGGTTTTGTTATTTTTGAAAAATCCTTAATAAATTTTATATAAAACCCAGCATGTCCCAAGAAACTTCTAATTCCCTTTACAGTTGTTAGAGGTGGTAATTTTTCGATCACCTCCACCTTTGCACGGTCCACTTCCATCCCCTTTGATTAAATCCGATGGCCAAGAATAATTCCTTCTTGAACCATAAAGTGACATTTCTCCCAATTTAGCACTAAATTTGTGTCTTTACAACGCTGCAAGACTAAAGAGAGATTATGCAAGAAATTATCAAAAGAATGGCCAAAAACAGAAAAATCATCCATAAAAACCTCAATAAACTTTTCGACCATATCAGAGAAAATTGCTATCATACATCTTTGGAAAGTTGCAGGTGCATTACATAAACCGAAAGGCATCCTTCTGTATGCAAAAGTACCATAAGGGCATGTAAATGTTGTCTTATCTTGATCCTCTGGTGCAATTGCAATTTGGTTGTACCCCGAATATCCATCAAGGAAACAATAATAAGCATGCCCAGCCAATCTTTCCAACATCTGATCAATAAATGGCAAAGGAAAATGATCTTTTCGGGTGGCATCGTTCAACTTTCGATAATCAATACATACTCTCCACCCAGTCACTGTCCCTGTTGGAATAAGCTCATTGTTTTCATTTTCTACAACTGTGATTCCTCCTTTTTTGGTACTTGTTGTCTCATTTGGAGAACATAAAATCGTGCAAGTATATACGGTCACAAGTAATAAAGATTTGTAAGTAGAGTATCGTTCCCACGAGTATTTGTTACTATAGTTTGTTGAGTACTAAAATTGTATCTCTCTAATTTTATCCAAAACAATCGTTGATTAAGAAAAAGGTAACAAGAAAATAAGAGAACTCTAGGATTGCAGTTTTTCACCAAATTAATTCACTCCAATCATATTATTTTCTCTTGATTTATATTTTTTAGTACATTTAATTTGTCAACCAAAAACTTCTATTTTTATTCATACATCTCTTCCGAGCTCCGTATAAACACACCTCGTTAAATTAATTCACTATATCTCTATGAGAATTAAATTTAATAAGATTCATTAAGTTCTAAGTTCTCAAATGGCCACACATACAATTAGGGTATATTTCTATCCTTCATCATACATGTCATTCTATTTACGAGCAATACACACACAAATGCCTTTCTCAAGTTTATTTATGTGCCACAGATCGTTTTGATAAGATTCGTAAATAACCAAAAAGCATTAAGCACAAAATAGAACGAACAAATCGAACGTCTTATAAATCAATCAAAAATAATTAAAATAAAAGCTTCATAAATTTAGATCAAATGCAACCCTAGAAAAATTAAATTAATTCATTAATTTAAAATAAAAATTACAGCAGATGCAGAAAAATTAGAAGAAGAAGAAAGAAAATTAAAACATCACATAACGAAAATATTTGGCAAACGCAGAACACAACAAAAGCCAAAAAATGGCTTCTGCTTGTTCTGTAGTCCAAAACCAAACAACACAAAATAATCTACCAAATATTACATTTTTTATTTTATTTTTTTATCAAAATGCGTATAAATTTTGTATCGAAAAACAAAAATTACGTGAATTAATTTTTGTATCGAAAATGTTAATTAATTCATGCGTGATACAGGGCGCCGATTCTGCATTCTTTAAAAACAAAGTGCATGCCACATATCATCGTATGATTCGTTGCATGTATTAGTGCGGACACGTGGCAGATCTTCATTGGTTGGGGGAAAACGGGCGCAAGATTGCTTGTCGCACGGGAGCCAACGGCTGCATCCAGGGGTGCTATCCAGCGCGGTAGCGCTCATTGTAACATGCCACGTGTCAGAAGATTATTTCCTGAAATAGTAAGTGGGACATGTGGCCTTATCTGACTCGCCCAACTGATTAATGCAAACACGTGGCACAATTTTATTAGTTGAAGATCCGGTTGCACGAAGGGATCGTTGCACGAGATGAGAGGCGTGCGACGTGGGGGACAACGGCTGCAACGCGTCAGAACGTGGGTCCCACTCTGCACGCCGGCCTACACGACAGGTGGGCCCACTCGGGCGCCGAGCCGTGTGAAAGAGAATTTTCTACATCCACTCGCTTTGGTCGGATGTGATCAACACGCGCCAATCCTAACTGTTTATGATTTGATCGGACTGTCCATGTGCCACGCGTGTAGATTGCTGTGTGGCTTCTTCCCTGCTGCGCAAAATAAATAACTTTTGTTAATTCCATTTTCACCCACAAATATATTTCAAATTACATTTTAAACTTTGTTTAATTGCAGTATAGCCCTTTTGTTAATTTAAATTAAATTTTAAACTTTTAATAATTAAAATTAAGCCCGATTTTAATTTAAATTGTATTTTCAACTTTTATAAATTGCAATTAAACACTCTTTTATTTGAAATTATATTTTTGGACAAAAATTTACAATTAAGAACGTTTTCGATACAATTTATTTAATTTTCTTAATATATATAAAAAACAGAAAATACTAATTAATTAAACTAAAATTAACTAAAAATAAAGAAAACATAGCAATTACTATTAATAAAATAGGTGAAAATAAATATATAAAATACAGTTATCAACACCCCCAAACTTAAGTTTTTGCTAGTCCTCGAGCAAAAGAAAGGAAATAAAACAAAGATAACTGCATTTAAAATAGTGATTTTCAAAATATTTCTTGTTATGAAATTACATAACTCAAAGAAATAAAAGAATTTTATCTAAGCATCAAAATCAATTTAAAAGTATATAACCTTTTACAATGAACTTTAAATGTGTGTGTGAAGTCTTCATAATTCATCACATGCAATCCGGATAAGTTTATACAAATATAAAATCAAACAAATTGTCATGAAATCACAAATCTCATAGTTTATTTCTCATTTCTCTCTCCACTAATGTAGACAAACACAGAACACCAAATCAATAGGACTTTATTAAGCTTGTAATGCATGGCTTAGGTGAAGGTAGGATAAAAGATAATATTTATTTCAACTTTTCCCAAACACAACATTTTAGGATTGTAAAAGATAACTTCTATCATTAAAATAAACACTTCCCAATTTGGGATTTAACATCACATACAATAATCAGATTTTTTTTCTGCTTTTTTTTTTTTTTTTTTTTTTGCTTTTTTTTTCAGAATCTGTTTTTCTCTTTTTTTCTGCTTTTTTTTGTACCCTCTTTTTTTTCCTGATATATCTTCAAATATTTACTAACAATTGTGACATGTTAATTAGATAGGAAAAATAGATATATCCATACACACATATATATATTTTTTAAGGTAGGCTTTTGAAATGAGATAAATATATATATATATATATATAAACTTTGAAACTCAAAAGGGGTATACTATGGATAATGTATGTGAAGGTAGATAGAAAGGCTCAAACGATCCAAAGATGGCCTAAATCATTTTCTTAGTTAAATGTTATCTATGATTTCGCCTCGAGAAAAAATCAAACAAATTCTAAAAATTGTGACACCACAAATATCAATCGCATTAGATACTCACATAAACCTTCTCTAAATTATCATAGCAAATCAGAAATCAAGACAAGTGCTCAAGCGCAGAGCTTGCACCCAGTCGCTTTGGTCAGGTTTGATGAACACGCGCGAATCTGAGCCGTTGTGTGTTTGATCGGACGGTCCACGTTGGGCGAGTGTGATCTTGCGCGTGGACTTCGTCTCTCCTGCGCGAAAATTAAACTTCAATTAATTTTATTTTGACCCACAAATTTAATTCAAATTACATTTTGAACTTTCTTAAATTACAATTAAGCCCTTTGCTAATTTTTAAATTAAATTTTTAAACTTTAAATAATTATAATTAAGCCCAAATTTAATTTAAATTATACTTTTGATTTTTATAAATTGTAATTAAGAACTATATTATTTGAAATTATATTTGTGGACAAAAATATGAAATTAAGTACATTTTCGATACAAATTATTTAATTTTATTAAAAATGTATTTTTAATGCATAAAAGGAAAATATTAATTTATTTAACAAAAATTATCTAAATATTAAAAGAACATAGCAATTATCATTACTAAAATTGATGAAAATAACAATATAAAATACAGTTATCAGTACACAATGAATTGGGCTTAACCAAGCACTATCTGAAATATGATAAATTACCCCGGCATCCAAAAGCTTAATCACCTCATCCTTGACCACTTTTTTCATTGTTGGGTTTAAGCGCCTTTGTGGCTGAATTGTGGGCTTGTAATCCTCATTCATCAAGATTTTATGCATGCAAACAGAGTTGCTAATCCCTTTGATGTCCGCCATTGTCCATCCAATTGCCATTTTGTGAGTCCGAAGAACTCCTAATAGCTTGTTTTCCTCTTCATCATTCAAAGAATTGTTAATAATAATAGGAAAGGATTCTGAGTCTCCAAGATAGGCATACCTTAGATGGGACGGCAGTGGCTTTAGCTCAATCTTATTGGCTTCCTTCTTTACCACTTAGGTTGGAGTTTCATTTGTTTCCAACTCCTTGAATGTTTCATCACTGAACAAATATTCATCAAGTGCTGCCAGTAATTCGAAACATTGTATCACTCCCTCATCTTCCTCCTCAATTGTTACAGATTTTACAAGGCAAGCGTCTAGTGGTAGCAATGGAGTTCTCTCTTCAAAAGTTTCCGAGATTATCCTGTCAAGAGTGTTAATTTGAAAACAAGAATGTACCTCATTTGGAAATTTCATTGCTTCAAAAAAATCAAATGTCACTTGTTCATCTTGCACCCGTAGAATGAGCTTTCCTTGTTGAACATCAATAAATGTTCTTCTAGTTGCAAGGAACGGTCTCCCCAATATCAAGGGTACCTCTCTATCTTCCTCCATGTCAAGCACCACGAAATCTACAGGGAAAATAAATTTGTCAACTTTAATTAAAACATCCTCAATTACCCCTCGAGGATATTTCACCGATCGATCTGCTAATTGTAGAGAGATTGAAGTGGGCTTCACTTCTCCCAGGCCTAGTTTCTTGAAAATAGAAAGTGGCATCAAATTAATGCTTGCTCCTAAATCACATAGGACTTTATCAAAATTGCAACTTCCTATAGTACAAGGTATAGTAAACTCCTTGGGTCTTTCAATTCCTGTGGCAGTTTTCTTTGAAGAACTACACTGCATTCCTCATTTAGCATGACAGTTTCAGAATCTCCCAGCCTCCTCTTCTTTGATAGAATTTCTTTCATGAATTTTGCATACTTTGGCATTTGTTTCAACATCTCTGCAAAAGGAATGTTAATATGCAATTTCTTAAAAATATCCAAAAATTTATCAAATTGATTATCAAGCTTTTTCTTATTCAATCTTTGAGGATATGGGATAGGAGGCTCATATTTCGCATTTGGGGAAGGTTGAACATATTGGGATGTTGATGGCTTATCTTTAGATTCTTCCATCTTTTTCTCCGATTTCCCTTGGATTTCAAGTTCTTTATCGCTTATCAATGTGATAGCCTTTACATGCTCTTTGGGATTTATTATGTCACTGGGCAATGATCCTTTAGATCTTTCTGCAATCTGCTTTGAAAGCTGCCCCAGTTGGTTTTGGATGTCCCTGTTGATTGCCTCTTGATTTTTGAAATTTGTTCTTGACTCCTCAATGAACTTTCCCAAAATTCCTTCCAAATCTGTTTGTTTCTTCTCTTGGGGTTGGTAGGAAGATGATGACAGTTTGAATCCCCCTTGGTTATTTCCCCATGACAAATTTGGATGATTTCTCCAACCTGGATTTTAGGTGTTCGAATATGGGTTATGTTGAGGTTTTTGGAAATTCGAAACATAATTTGCTTGCTCAACATTTGGTGAAGCAAATGGATTTTCAGCTTGGCACTCGATACTAGCATGATTTCCACCACATAATTCACATTGTGCAGTTGGTTTGGATTCGAACATGGATGGAAAAGAATCCATCTTTCTTGAAAGAACAATAACTTGAGCCGACAAAGCATTCACTAAATCAATTTCATGTACTGTTGCTGGTCTTTTTGTAATTACCCGCTCTAAATGCAACTGATTGTTGTTCTCTGCCATAATCTTTAACAACTCATGAGCATCCTCCGGTGTTTTTCCCATTAAAGACCCTCCAGCTACAGCATCAATCATTGCACGATAGTTTGAAACCAACCCATTATAAAATGTAGAGACTTGTAGCCAAATTGGTATACCATGATGTGGGCACTTCCTCAACATTTCTTTGAATCTTTCCCAAGCTTCATACAATGATTCTTGTTCATACTGTGTAAAAGATGTGATTTCATTCCTCAATTTTTCCGTCTTAGCAGGAGGAAAGAACTTGGACAAGAATTTATGAACCAATTCATTCCATGTTGTAATTGATCCCGGTGGTAATGAGTTTAGCCACTCCTTGGCTTTATCCCGAAGTGAAAAAGGAAAAACCCTCAATCTTATAGCATCTTCAGAAACACCATTTATCTTGTAAAGATCACTCACCTCCAGAAAGTAAGCAATATGTCCATTTGGATCATCCTTTGACATACCCCCAAACTGATTTGATTGAACCATTTGGATAAAGGATGGTTTTATCTCAAAGTTATTGGCTTGAACAGTTGGCCTCCTTATACTCGAAGTAGTACAAACAATATTAGGCACAGCATAATCCCTCAAAGCTCTATGATTTCCACCTCCCTCAACAAATGGTGGATCCATAGTTGATTGTCTATTAGGAGGTCAGGTTGAATGCCTTCTCTCTCGATTTAGACGCCTAAATGTTCTATCAATCTCCAGATCAAATGGAAAATGGTTAAGGCTTCTTGTACGTCTCATACAACAATCCAACAACCAGAAAATTAATTAGCACAAAAACAACACAAACTTACCTTCTTCTTTTTTATGATAAATGAAATAAAAGAGCAAAATAAAAAAAATTAAAAATGAAACAATGATAAAGCAAAATAACTTCAAATTAAAACTAAGATTAGGTAGTATCTTTGTTAATAAAATCAAACCACTCCCCAGCAACGGTGCCAAACACTTGATGCGTAAATTCGCAAGTGTACGAATCTTTCAAGTAATAAAGTGTACAAAAGTACGGATATCGAACCCACAAGGAATGGCGTTACTAAGTACCAAAATTGACTAATCCTAATTTTATTTGAAAACCGAATTTTTGAATTTGTTTAAGAAGTAAATTAACTTAAAACTATCGCAAATAACAAAATTTAATATTGTTCACAAATGATTAAAAACGCTAAGGCATTTGATTTCGATAAATCGATTTAATCCTATTTCAAGTCATGTTATATGAAAATCAAAGTTAGAAGTGATGGTTGAAAAACCCAAATTTACCTAATACTCTCTCTCGAGTTATATTAGAATTACTTATCTATGAAAACCGACTATATTTCTATGAAGATTTAATCACAAACAAGCACATTACGATTTATGGAATTTCTAGAATAACCACATACATCATGCATTAGTTCTCACACTCGCATTCAACATACGGTATTTATCACAAGAAGCGTTCATTACACATCTCCTCTCGGTCTCAATATAATGCAACAAATCATTTAAATCTTGATCAGAAATTTAAAAGAATTAACCATGGAAATAAATACTCAACTTGAAAACAATGAATTCATATAAAGATAACACAAGAAATCAGATTTTCTTGATTCAACTACATCATACCCTTAGCAAAAACGAATTAGTTCATAACGAAAATAAGAACAAACATATTCTCAATTGAATCCATGAACAAACAATCTGAATAAAATGCAGAAAATAAAAGCTAAGGAGAATAGATGAAAAACTCTTGAAGATGAAGACTTGGTACCAACAATGGGGATGATCTTTCAAGCTTCTCCTACCTTTCTGTCCAAAATTTCCATTTCTCCACAAAAAATAACTCAATTCTTCTCTCTCTGCCGTCCCCCTCTTTTTCCATCATAATGTATTTATAGATCCAGGGTTTGGGGGGCAATTTTGGAACAAAACAACATAAAAAATGTGTTTACGGATGAAACTCACTGGCGGCGACATTATTCTCGCCGCTGCGAGATTTCTGGAAAATTAAATTTTGGTTTTCTCTGATTTTGGCTGGCGGCCAAATTAATGTGGCCGGTGGGGAAATACTTTGGGCGGCGGCCAACTTAACGTGGCCTACATGATTTTCAACATTTTCTCCGTAAGGTTTTTGCGGGCGGCGAGAATACTCTTGCCGGCGGCGAAATTCCAAATTTTGAAATTTTGTTCTCTTTTTATTTTCATTCAATCCCGATCATTGTACTTTGTCCCTAACTTCTCCAAAATCATGATTTTACCTGAAATTTCACTTTAAACACGAAATACCCATGAAATGACATTTGTGGATTAAATAATCAAAAAAACACAATTTTCACACAAATATCAACATTTAAATCATAACAAAAATGCAATAATTTAGCTCTTATCATTGAACAATATAAGGAAAAGTCTCAATGAATTCCATCCATCTAGCATGCCTCCTATTCAATTTACCTTGGTGCTTCAGATGTTTTAGAAATTGATGATCGGTATGGATGACAAATTCTCTTGGCCAAATGTAATGTTGCCATGTCTCCAGGGTCCTAACCAAGGCATATAGCTCCTTGTTATACATTGGATAATTAAGGGCTGCTCTATGAAGTTTTTTACTGAAATAAGAAATAGGTCGCCGTTCCTACATCAAGACAGCTCCTATACCTATTCCTGATGCATCACACTCAACTTCAAAGGTTTTAGTAAAATAGGTAAAGATAAAACAGGTGTAGAACACAAACTATCCTTCAATGCTTTAAAGGCTCTCTCCTGATTCTCGCGCCCATTTGAAACCAATAGAATTTTTAATGACCTCGGTTAGAGGTGCAGCTAGAGTACAAAAATCTTTGACAAACCTTCGATAAAAACTAGCTAAGTAGTGAAAACTTCTAACCTCGGTTATAGATTTAGGTGTGGGCCATTCTCGATTAGCCTTAACCTTTTCCTCATCTACTTCTTCCCCTTAGAACTAACAACAAAACCAAGAAAAACTAACTTGTCCATGCAAAAAACACACTTTTTCAGGTTCGCATACAATTGTTCTTTTCTCTAAATTTCAAGCACATACCTAAGATGTAAGACATGCTCTTCAAGATTTTTACTATAAATGAGAATATCATCAAAATAGACAACAAAAAATTTTCTAATAAATGCATGCAGAACATGATTCATAAGCCTTATAAAAGTGCAAGGTGAATTTGTTAGACCAAAGGGCATGAATAACCATTCATACAATCCATGTTTAGTTTTAAAAGCGGTTTTCCATTCATCACCCTCTCTCATTCTAATTTGATGGTATCCACTTCTCAAATCAATTTTTTAAAAAATGCCAGAACTATGCAATTCATCTAACATGTCATCTATTCTAGGAATGGGATGTCGATATTTTACCATAATGTTATTGATGGCTCGACAATCAACACACATCTTGCTTGATCCATCCTTCTTGGGAACGAGTAGCACGGGAACAGCACATGGACTCAGGCTTTCCCTAACTTGACCTTTGATTAAGTACTCTTCAACCTGTCTTTGAATCTCCTTAGTTTCTTCGGGGTTGGTCCTATAGGCAGCTCGGTTTGGAAGAGAAGCCCCCGGTATAAAGTCAATTTGATACTCAATCCCCCTAATTGGTGGCACCGCATTTGGAATCTCTTCAGGGAACACGTCTTCAAATTCCTAGAAAAGAGAAATAGTGGTACTAGACAAAGACTGGTTAAGATCGTTAATAGAAAAATTTGCCACCTTGTAGAAAAGTACAAGTATGGGCTATTTTGAATAAAAAGCCCTCTTGACCTCACTTCCCTTAGCATAAAAATTCACATTTTTTTTCTCTAGTATTTTTCCACTCTCCTCTCCTTTTTCTTTACTATTTTTTTTCTTTCACTGTTTTTTTCTTTTTCATTCTTCTCTTTTTGTTCTTTTTACCTAACCATCCTCAATTGATCTTCAAAGACTTGTTTCGGTGAAAGGGGTAGAAGTGTATGTTTCTACCATTCTTCACAAAATAATACTTGTTTCTATATCTGTCATGTGTAACCCTCCTATCATATTGCCAAGGCCTACCTAGCAAGATGTGTCAAGCTTGCATGGGTACCATATCAGACATCACCTCATCCTTGTACTTTCCAATGGAGAAGCTCAATAAATAATTTCCAATTAACGTTCACTTCCCCACTATCATTTAACCATGCAACTTGTAAGGCTTACGGTGTTTAAATGTAGGCAACCCTAATTTCTCAACTAAGGCAGTACTAGCCACATTGGTGCAACTTCCCCCCATCTATGATAACACTACAAACTTTGTTACTCACATGACATCTTGTGTGAAAGATTTTATCTCTTTGTTGTTCAAGGTCATCCTCCTTGACTTGAGTGCTCAAAGATCGCCTTATTACAAGTGCTTCCACATCCACGTGTCCTATCTCCTTTTCACTAGCTTTCTCTGCAGATGGCATCTCATCTTCTTCACTTTCATTATCAGTTCCAACCACTCTACTCGCTAAGGTGATTATTACCTTCTTGTTGGGACATTGAGAGGCTATATGTCCATTACCAAGACACCGAAAAACTTAAAGTCATGATTATAAATTGGGGTGTCGATTTTACCTTTGTCCTTGCTAGCCCCCATCTCTTTGGCTTTGTAAGGCTCAAATCTTGGTTTGGATGTAGCTATTTCATCTTTTTTCTCATTGGACTTCCAAGGACTAGTAAGGTTTGGTTTTTGAGTAATAGAACTAGAACTTAATGGTTGGGATCAAAAACTCTGTTTCTTTAATTGCCATTCCACCTTGATTGCCACGTGGACCATGTCGTCCATCTCCACATAATGATGAAGTTCCACAATGTTGGCAATGTCCGGTTTCAACCCAATAAGAAACCTAGCCATGGTTGCCTCTCTATCTTCCTCGACATTAGCTCTTGCCATAGCAACTTCCATTTCCTTGTAGTACTCATCAACACATTTATATCCTTGAGTCAATCTTTGTAAGTGTTGGTGTAACTCTCTACAGTAGTAGCTAGGCACAAACCTCTTTCTCATGATAGCCTTCATGTCCTCCCAATTATCTATGGGCCTTTCATGGGTTTTCCTCCTACTAATGACCAATTGATCCCACCAATTCAATGCATAGTCAGAAAACTCAATTACAACAAGTTTTACTTTTTTCTGTGGAGTAGTTATGACATTCCAAAATATGCTCCACTATCTTCTCCCCCTCCAAATATAACTCCGGGTCATTCTTTCCCTAGAATTGTGGTATCTTCATTTTTATACTACTTAGATCTCTATCAACTCCATCTTGAGCTCTAGGTGGTGGTCTCCACATACCTCCTCTACCATTTCTTCCTCTTCTATTCCCATTTCTTCCTCGTCTAAGAATTCTTTCTTCTTCCTCCTCAACTTCTTCTTCCCAATCTTCTTCCTCTATATCATCCCCAACATGAGTTTTCCTATTAACCCTCTTAACAATGGGTGGAGATGTTTCTCGTTGTAAAGCCGCAAAGGAATTTTCTTGCCTTTCCAATCTTTCATTCATATCAACTACCAAGTTGTTCATCCTTTCAAAAGATTGTTGCACTGCGCTCATCATGAACATCATATCTGGTCTTCCTTCGGGACTACTGTTTGACATTTTTTCTTCAATCCTACACAAAAATAGGTTAGTGTAATAAAATAGAACTAATGTAAATTCACACAATACCTAACGTGTTTAGCGCTCGGATTGATTGCTTGAACCCTCTTAGTTCCTTATCAAAGCAACCAAATCCAAGAATTCCAACCAATTTGTAGAATTATCAAGCACCAAAAAAATATATAGTTCATAATATCCCACTTGTTAAAGCACAAAGCAAACTAACTCAAAGTGTTTAGAGTAGTAAGCACAGGGAAAAGCAATAGATCAACATGATTGGAAAACAACAATTTTCCCAAAGGAACTAAGCACACAATGGGAGATTTATAATCAAAGTGTGAATTTCTTGAAACTATGAGTTTTAATACTCACAAGAAATTAGAAAATGTAATTTTGCCTCTCTTTTTTTTCTATTTTTTTTTCAATTAATTCTGGCCACTCTTTTTCTATTTTTTTGTTTTTTGGAACAAGTATGCTAATAACTCAAGAGTCAATCAATACAATACTTTCAATATGAGTTTGTGGAGTTTTTAATATAGGTAAAATAGCACATAAATTACGACATAAGGGGGAAATGAAATTTATGCAGGAACTACAACAGAAATACAAGAAAACAACTAAAAAACTGCACAATATTTCAGATTTTGCAAAATAACCAAGGAAAATGCAGAATATGAAAGAAAATTTCATAATACTTTAAGAAATAGCAGGATATGCAAGGTTACTACTGAAAAACTTTGGACACAATAGAATTTGAAAGGAAAATGTAGAAAAAACATGGAAACAAAGAAGAGCAATATTTTTAGGGTATGGAGAATAAATTTTTCAACAACACAGCAGAATGATATTTTTTTCGTTTTTTATGTGCGAGAACAAGAACAAATATAAAGGATACAAATCTAAAAATTAGCACCAAAAGCTTTGATACCAAATGATATAATCCAAGGGGTTAGGACCTAGCAAATTTCAGATTATATAGCAAAGGGTTTCTCCACAAATCAATAGATATTACTCACCATTTTTCTGACGAGAAAAGATGCTACAAGGAGTTGCTATTTCCTTGATAAGTTGCTTAAAGAGGAACAAAGAGCTAGAATGAGCTCTCAAATGATCTGAAAATTCAAACTTCATTCAAATTGTATTTTTTACAGCAGCTGAGCTGCCCTTAATTGGATACAAACCAACCTAAGCTCTACTACATCATAGCCCTTGATCTCATCCAAGGGTTGAAAATATACACTGCCAAAAAGCAGAAAAGGTAGCAGAAAACGTTGACCAAAACATGGAAAAAATGGGGCAGCTGACCACAAAGGAATCCTATAAAATATTACATCTTAACCCTTGATTTCATCCAAGGGCTGAAAAGAAAGCTGCCCAAAAAGAGTCCAAATGGCACATGGAAATTGGAGCAAAATATGGAGCAGCTGAGAACAAAAAAAACCCTATAAATTATTACATCTTAACCCTTGTTTCTATCTAAGGGCTGAAAATGAAGCTGTCCAAAAAAGTCCTAATGGCACTACAATGTGCCTAGTTTTATTTTTCCAATTTTTCCCTAATTTCCATCCTAGGATTATCCCGATCCTTGCACTCCCAATTTAGGTCCCCTTGATTATGCATGACCTCTTGAATGAGACCATTTAAAGCCTTTTCAAGTTGTGCCTTCCTAGACCTTGTGATTGGTCCACTTGGAATTTCTAGAGCTAGATGATTCTCATCAACTATTGAAACTACGCGAAACCATCACAAGGGTTATGTACAAAGAATAGGCAAACCCTTATGGGTTGTTTCGGAAGACATGGAAAGAGATTTTTTTATGTTAGCAACAGAAGCTCAAACTTATGGAATGATCTTTTAGCGGTGGGACAAAAAATAACAAAAAAGAATAGGGACTTCACACAAATCTGTGATTTTCTATTTTATCTTCTTACTAGGTTTATTTAATATTTTATCAATTAATCTATTAATATAAAATTATAAAAAATGATTTAGAATCATCCAGTTAGGATTGATCTAAACTAGCTCCTTATATATATAATTCAACATGCCAATGATTACACAACTTATTAGAAACACAAGACAACCAATCAAAAATGTCACAAAATCCCCCACTCTTCGGAGATGTCCTCAGAGGAGAGGAACATGTATTAGAGTGTATGTATGACTCCTTCAGATCATAGACCTGGAACAAAAGAAAAAAAAATTCATTCAATATCAGCCAGTGAATAGGATATAATGAAAAAATCCACCCCAAAGAAAAATCGAAAAAAAAAGATCTATCACATATCTCTATTGTGGTTTCCTATTTATGTTTTCCATTGGTGAATATCCAATCATTTCCATTAAGCAAGGAAATCCTATTTAAAAAGCATAAGGATTATGCTCTTACCCTTAACTCTTGTAAGAAATGACTAACAAGGTCAAGTACTCAACCGATCTTTATAATGAAATACCGTTATTGTATAGGTAGCTCTCATTGTGAAAGACTTATTACTAGATAATTAAGGGTAGAGCCAAAGAGTTTGACTTGTACAAGTTAACTATAACATTGATTAGATGAAAAATAAGGGCTCTGATGAATAGAGAGGACCTCATAACTTAAGAAATAACCATAGAAACGATTGAATCCACTATACCAATTTCTATTTGAGGAGGCATAATCTTTGGCCCCTAAACAAATGTAGTTTTCCAGAAATGGTACTAGCTTTGATGAGATGGTGTTGGTAGAACCGATGCTCGATTCCTCATTGTTGTTTGTGAATAAAACCATAACCACTGAGACGAAATGATTCCACGAACCTTTTAGAGAAAGATGGGGATCTACTTATTCAAAAAGAGGTGTATTTTCAATTGGTTTTGAACCAATTGAAACACTTTGAAAGTGGTTAAATATTGAACCCGCAAAAGATATAGCGGATGATAAAGAATGTACATATTTGATGATTAAAGATTTGGAGATGGAGGATACTGTGTCTAAGTACAATTATTGGATTTCTAATTTTTGTAATTATCCATCAATGATAAATTAATTATTTAAAGAGCTTTAAAAGAAAAGAAAAATGCGCCGCTCTTTTGTTGAGAGGAACTCCAACCAAAGAGTTTTGCCGAACTACATAAGCCAACCAAATCCTAGGGTGGCACTCTGCTTGTATGCTTAGAGGAACTCCAACCTAAAACTAGACTTTGTCTTTCACACTCCATAGGCTAATTCTCTAAGATGAGGATTGGCTTATTAACCCTCCATGTTGCTGTGGACGGAATCCCTACGACTTACCCTAAACTATTCACATAACTTCTGTGGAGCCCTTCCTTAGCAATGAATCGATCACTACTGTAGAGAAGCCTTTGAATTCCTACGACAGACCTGTATCATAATTATAGAATGCAATCCTTCGAGTGTTTCTCATCCAACTGGAAATAGTCCTTTTACAATAAACATGCACTCAAGTCCAAGAATGATTGATTGTACCTCTTCTCCTACCCGCGTACCTACGAATCTCTTTCAGTCAACAACCACTACTTTGACCTCTCCTACATGGCACTTCGGCCCATCCTTTGGTTGCAACAATGGATTTTGATCCCTATTCGGATCAAGTTTGTGGTAGCCATAAGTTAAACCATTGAGCCCAACTATTAAGTACAAGCCAAGGACGCATTCCCTTAAAGATGTCAACCGTACACCAAAGCAATGAAGGAAAATGTTATGGTTGTATAGCTTACTTTCTTTATTTATGGAGAGTTAACAACTTAAACCAAATATGGATGAGACATAGTTGAGATATCTTGTAATGCATACAACTCCTTCGAACCTTGTTGCATCCTTTTCATTAATCTTCTTTGTCTCCTGCCAAACTTCGTGGCTTTTGGGCTCATAGGGGAGATCATATTTAGTAGTTTTCCCAGCTCACTCACCCCTTATCTTTTATGTTCAAGTAAGAAAGATGAGATGACTGAGACAGGAAGAAAGGGAGTTGGAAAAGACAGTATTAGATGAAAAAGGATAGGCTCCTTCGGGGGATGGAGTAAGGGATAACATTCGATTAGGGCAAGCAAGTATCCATGGGATGTTCTTTTTATAGAGTGATAAATGAAGGGATCTTTATTTCTAAAAGCCATAGTAAGGCTGTGCAATCAGCTAGCAGAGAGGGATTTTTCAAAACACAGATAGAGGCTCTACCGCGATATAATATATCTCATTGAGAAAGCGCTATCAAAGCCACTGTCTCGTTTAGAAGCGAACAACCAATAAATGAATTTGAAAATGGAGGACGGGGCAAATTCAACGACTTAGGCCAGAAGTTATGTGAAAGTAGAAGCTAGGGATAGAGAAAGCAAAGGAGAAGACTTCTTTTTTTTCATCTCACGATGATAGGAATTTCCGTATATTCTATTTTTCCTTTCTTATCTTATTGATCAATTGTGTGCCATGAGATGTTTTCTCGTAGGATCATTCATGGTGAAAATAAGATCCTAACATGATCTACTCAATCAAGTTTGATTAAAGCACTCCAACCAACCCAAAAAAATAAGCAATAGGTACTACAGGAATGAAATGAAAATGACATAAAATTTCATTTTTGAGGCATCCGAACTAACCATCATTTTGATCCTCCAAATCATTGCTTGCTTTCATTCTCTACAGAGAAGGAGCACAAGCTATGTCAAGGGGAATCACCTACCATAGAACCTATGGATGGGATCAAAGAATCAATTAGTTGAATTTTGAGGCCTTATCCCTTCTTCTCTTTTCCCCATCCACCATCCTTAGCCTTAAAAACAACCAAACAATCGATCAATCTACCGAAAGTGAACCAAATCTACATTTTCAAACAATGAATCTAATGGAGATCGAGGTGCTAAAGTTCATGTTCCCAAATGCTGATCAAGTTGATGTTTTCAAATATTCACAATATTTTTTCCAAGGAATTAGCAATCCAATGACTAGGGAAGGATTAATTAAACCTTAAAAACAAAAGACCAAAAGACATCAAAATAGAGAGCCTACAATTCACTAAAAAAAATTGTTAAACATAAAAGGTCCATAATTAACTAAAACAAAAATTGATAAAGATAAAAGGCCCATAATTAATTAAAAACATTACTTCCTAAAGTAACCCTTTTACCCATCAAGGGTTTTTTCTTTTAGGGTTTTTTTGCTTATATAGAAGAAGAGTCATGTAATTTGGAGGCAAGAATGAATCTCATCAATGAAAAGTATATTTCATAAAGCTTCTTGCTTTGCCTTCTTGTGTTCCTGAATGAATGCTTGAATTTGACTTAACAAAGGGAGTGATCAACCTTTGTGGAGTCTCAAGGTTTGGGTTTTAAGGACTTTGTTTCCTTTGGGTTATAATCTAATCATCTTTAACATGTTCTTAGCAAATCAATCATTTCTATTCTTTTGAGTTTGTGGGTTCCCATGTTGTTCGCCTAAAGGGTCTGCATAATTTGGTATTACAGCCAAGTTGCTAAAAATAGTTTATATATCTTCATTTATCATTGTATTGAATTTTAGATTTAAAAAAATTCCTTTGATTGTTTTTCTGCATTCGTGAGTCACAAATCACAAAACAAAAAAGATAAATTTCATCCTTTTGAGTCTTGTGTTTTCTTTCAATTTCATTGTTGTTGTTTTTGTATTTGGATTTTGTTTTGTAGTTTTCTTTGAATTTTTTGTATCGTTTTCTTGAATTTTGATATTGTTACCGATAAAATGATTACTTCTTGAGATTAATTGGATTCTTTGATGTTGTTAAGAACAAAAAGTAGGTAAACATGTGCTTTGAGTGGTAAACAAAAGAAAGGAGTGAAAATAGTGTAAAAAAGAGAGGCCAAAATAGAGACTAAAAAGAGGCGAAAATATTATTAAAAAAAAGATGTCAAAATAGTGAAAAAATTGGATTTGAGAGCAAACACATGGAGAGTGTGTGAATTATCTCATTTTTTTCTACAATTTGAAAACATGAGTAAGGAAGAAACAACACCACAAGAGTTTGACTTAAAAGTCCTCTTCAAGAATTTTAATGACAAATTTAAGAATCTAAATGCAAGGTTGGATGATTTAGAATCCTCTCCTGGTTCTAAATTACATAAAAGAAAACATAAAAAACATGAGTTCATGGAAGAAGAAGTTGATTCCATATTGGAAAAGAGAGCAAGTCATAAACGGGACAAAAGGATCATGGTTGTACAGACAAATGGAAAAATCAGAATTACGAGTTCATGTGAATAAGAGATACCACTAGTGAAGGATGGTTCTAATGTTGAAGTGGAATAACCTGTGCATTGAGATTGTTCTTAATATACTGCCTAATGATGAAGAAGATGACAAGCACCGTTATCATATTTTCCACACAAGATGCCATGTGAAGAATAAAGTATATGCAATAATTATTGATATTGCGAGCTACACTAACGTCACTAGTACCTGGTTGGTAGAAAAATTAAATTTGAAGTGGCAAGAGCATCCTAAACAGTACAAACTACCATGCTTGAATGATTGTAAAGAAGTGGAAGTTAAGAAACAAGTTTTGATTTCGTTTTCAATTGGAAAATATGAAGATGAGGTTCTTTGTGATGTGGCACCAATTTATGCTGCTCACATATGGCCCGACCGACCATTGCTGTTTGATAGAAAAGTGTCACATAATGGTTACATACATCGTTATTGTTTTGAAATGAAGAATGAAAAAGTTGTATTAGCCCCTCTCAAACCTTTAAAAGCTTATGAGGACCAATTTAGGATAGTATAAGAGTGCAAATTGAGAGAAAAACAAAAGTGTAACCTAAAATTAAAAAAAGAGTAAGTGAGAAAGACAGGAAAAATAGAGAGAAAAGTGAACATAATTGAGGGAAAAAGTGATATGATCCAAGTAGTTAGGACCTAGCTAATTTCAGATTATATAGCAAAGGGTTTCTCCACAAATCAATGGATATTACTCACTATTTTTCTGAGGAGAAAAGACGCCACAAGGAGCTGCTATTTCCTTGATAAGTCTAGCATAAATGACACCCTAACAAGTATGGATATTACTCACCACAAATTCTTGGATGCTAAACAATGCCACAATGGTTGCCAATCCCTTGATAAGTTGCTTGAAGAGGAACAAAGAGCTAGAATGAGCTCTCAAATTATCTGAATATTCAAACTTCATTCAAAATTATGTTTTACAGTAGCTGAGTTGCTCTTAATAGGATACAAACCAACCATAAGCTCTACTACATCATAGCCCTTGATCTCATCCAAGGGTTGAAAATAAACACAGCCAAAAAGCATAAAAGGTAGAAGAAAAAATTGACCAAAAATGGAAAAAATAGGGCAACTGACCACAAAGGAATCCTATAAAGTATTACATCTTAAACCTTGATTTCATCCAAGGGATAAAAAGAAAGATGCCCAAAATAAGTCCAAATGGAACTCCAAAATTGGAGCAAAACATGGAGCAATTGAGAACAAAAGAAACCCTATAAAATATTACATCTTAACCCTTGTTTCCATCTAAAGGCTGAAAAACAAAACTACCCAAAAAAGTACAAATGGCAGAACAATGTGCCTAGTTTTATTTTGCCAATTTTTCCCTAATTTCCATTCTAGGATTGTCCCAATCCTTGCACTCCCAATTTAGGTCCCCTTGGTTATGCATGACCTCTTGAATGAGCCCATTTAAAGCGTTTTCAAGTTGTGCCTTCCTAGACCTTGTGATTGGTCCACTTGGAATTTGAAAAGATCGATGAGCCCATCTCCCCAAGGTTGCAACTTAGACCATCTTTTTTCAGGAAACCATTCCTTCCTCATATGCACCCAAACCCAATAACTAGGCTCAAAAATGACTCTTCGCCACCTTTTGTTGGCTCTGTAAGCATAATGCTTATTTCTCTTCTCAATTTTCTCATGAATGCGTTCATGGAGCTTCACCGTTTCAGCCATCCTAGCACCATCTAATTTGTTTTCTTTGAAATAGGTATAGGTAATAAGTCCAAATGAGTTAGTGGATTGAAACCATAAACAATTTCGAATGGAGAATGATCAGTAGTTGAATGCACACTCCGATTATAAGCAAATTCAACAAAAGGTAAACAATCCTCCCAATTTTTCAAATTCTTTTTTATTACAACCCTAAGCAACGTGGACAGTCCTATTGACTACCTTAGTTTTCCCATTTGCTTGAGGGTGAGAAGTAGTCGAAAACAAGAGTTTAGTACCCATTTTAGCCCAAAGAGTTTTCCAAAAATAACTAAGGAATTTAACATCCCTATTAGACACAATGCTCCTAGGAACTCCATGAAGCCTAATAACCTCTATAAAGAACAAATCTGTTAAATTAGTGGCATCATCAATTTTATGACCTACTATAAAGTGTGCCATTTTAGAAAACCTATCTACAACCACAAAAATGGAGTCTCTACCCTTCTTAGACCAAGGTAACCCTAAAACAAAATCCATGGAAATATCTACCCAATGTGTGCTTGGTACGGGCAAGGGAGTATATACTCCTTATGGTAGGACTTAGGATTTGGCTTGCTTACAAGTGATGCATCTAGAACATATTCTCCCTACATCCTTCCTTATTGTTGGCCAATAAAAATGCTCACACAAAACATCTAAAGTCTTCTTAATTCCAAAATGCCCCATTAATCCCCTCTCATGGGCCTCCTTAATTAACAACTCACGCATGGAACATTTGGGTATACACAATTGATTTTCTTTAAATAAATACCCATGTAATTTATAAAAATTTTCAAAAGAAGTTTTTTCACATGCATGTTAAATAGGAGAGAAGTCATTATCATTAGCATACATTACCTTAACATATTCAAATCCAAGCAATCTAGCATTTAAAGTTGAGAGTAAGGCATACCTCCATGATAAAGCATCAGCTACAATATTCTCCTTACCTCTCTTATAATGAAGAATATAAGGAAAAGTCTCCAAGAATTCCATCCATCTAGCATGCCTCCTATTCAATTTACCTTGGCGCTTCAAATGTTTTAGAGATTCATGATCGGTATGGATGAAAATTTCTCTTGGCCAAAGGTGCAGCTAGTGTACTAAAATCTTTGACAAACCTTCGATAAAAACTAGCTAAGCCATAAAAACGTCTAACCTCGGTTACAGATTTAGGTGTGGGACAATCTCGAATAGCCTTAACCTTTTCCTCATCTACTTCTACCCCCTTAAAACTAACAACAAAATCAAGAAAAACTAACTTGTCCATGCAAAAAACACACCTTTTCAGGTTCGCATACAATTGGTCTTTTTCTCAAAATTTCAAGCACATACCTAAATGTAAGCCATGCTCTTCAAGATTTTTACTATAAATGAGAATATCATCAAAACAGACAATAACAAATTCTCCAATAAATGCACGCAGAACATGATTCATAAGCTCAAAAAAGTGATAGGTGCATTTGTTAGACCAAAGGGCATGACTAACCACTCATACAATCCATGTTTAGTTTTAAAAGCGGTTTTCCATTCATCACCCTCTCTCATCCTAATTTGATGGTATCCACTTCTCAAATCAATTTTTGAAAAAATGCAAGAACCATGAAACTCATCTAACATGTCATCTAGTCTAGGGATAGGATGTCAATATTTTATTGTAATGTTGTTGATGGCTCGGCAATCAACACACATCCTGCTTGATCCATCCTTCTTGGGAACGAGTAGCATGGGAATAGCACATCGACTCAAGCTCTCCCTAACTTGACCTTTGATCAAGTACTCATCAACCTCTCTTTGAATCTCCATAGTTTCTTCGGGGTTGGTCCTATAGGTTGGTCGGTTTGAAGAGAAGCCCGCGGTACAAAGTCAATTTGATGCTCAATCCCCCTAATTGGTGGCACCCCATCCGAATTCTCTTCAGGGAACACGTCCTCAAATTCCTACAAACGAGAAATAGTGCTACTAGGAAAAGACTGGTTAAGATCGTTAATAAAAAAATTTGCCTCCTTGTACAAAAGAACAAGTATGGGCTGTTTGGAATAAAAAGCCTTCTTGACCTCATTTACCTTAGCATAAAAATTCAGATTTTTTTTCTCTAGTATTTTTCCACTCTCCTCTCCTTTTTCTTCACTCTTTTTTTCTTTTTCATTCTTCTCTTTTTGTTCTTTTTCCCTAACCATCCTCAATTTATCTTCAAAGACTTACTTGGGTGAAAGGGGTACACGTGTGATGTTTCTACAATTCTTCACAAACAAATACTTGTTTCTATATTCGTCATCTGTCACCCTCATATCATATTACCAAGGCCTACCTAGCAAGATATGTCCCGCTTGCATGGGTACCACATCACACATCACCTCATCTTTGTACTTTCCAATGGAGAAGTTCACTAATACTTTCTTATGCTTCACTTCCCCACTATTATTTAACCATTACAACTTGTAAGGCTTAGGGTGTTCAAATGTAGGGAACCCTAATTTCTCAACTAAGGTAGTACTAGCCACATTGGTGCAACTTCCCCCATCTATGATAACACAACACACTTTGTCACTCACATGACATCTTGTGTGACACATGTTATCTCTTTGTTGTTCAAGTTCATCATCCTTGACTTGAGTGCTCAAAGATCGCCTTATTACAAGTGCTTCCCCACCCACGGTTCCAATCTCCTCTTCACTTGCTTCCTCTGTGATAAGTGCTCAAAAAACACTAAAATAACCATGATTTTATGTACATTAATTGATTAAAAATATATATATTTATATGTTTTATCATATATTTATATAAATTTGTCTTTTTCGGAATGACGGGTATTTTTATTGTTTTTCATGTATTTTGGCTTAAAAACGCAATTTAAAGACTCAAAGAGGAACACTTGAAGCAATACATCACAAATAAATTAATAAATAAGTGGGAAAAGGTCAACAAACAAGGAAAAATTGGACAAAATGTGTCGAAAAAGTCAAAAATGTCAAAAAGACAGAAATCGCGCCCCGCTGCCCAACCGCGCACTCCCCAGCGCGCTGGCACTGTTCACGCGCACCGAGCTGTGCGTAGCAACAACCCCCCACGCGCGTGCAGTGCCCAGCAGCCCCCCTCCGCGCGCCCAAGGCCTTTTCGCCCCATTTTTCACGTGCAGCCGCCCCATGACGTCATGCTGACGTAATTAATGACCTCGGTATTTCCATTACGCGTTTTTACATTTTTTTACTCATTTTTTCTCTCCATCCTCACCTATAAATACCCCCATTCCCTTCACTTCAAAACACACCTCAAAACACACTTCTCTCTTCTTTCTTTCTCTCCATTTCTTAGTTTTTAGGTTTTTTAGTTTTTCTTATGTTTTAGCTAGTTTCTCTTAATTTTAGAGTTCTTCCCTTTTTGGGAAGAACTAGTTATGTTTTTGTAATTTATTAGCTTTTTGATTCAATAAATGGGAGTGCAAATTCCGTTTGGAGGTTTTCTAGCAACGGGAATGGCATCGAAGTACTGTAAGGATTTTATTTTCTTTGCAGTTATTTTTTATGCTTTATTCTTACATGTTATATTTAATTTGTCTATGATTAAATTTAACTGTGCTAGCTGTTTGTAAAAATGATATAATAATAACGTTGTTATGCTTGCGAAATATTAAATAGGTAAAAATCTCTAAAATGAATTGATTTTATTTTTATTCAAGATTTTATATTAAGAATGTTAGAGAGAAATATATTATTTTTCATTACAAACTTAAATCTGAAAATTAGATTTTAAGATTTAGTTATCCGGTCTAATTTAGAGTAGTGCTCTTTTATTTGTTGGTACAATCGCCCGGTAGTTAGAGTGAAGCTCTATTTCAAAAGTTTTTATAAGAATTATTATCTGAAAATGTATTGACAACATGTTTTCAGTAGTAGTTTTAAAACTTGAAAGTTAGTACTCGGTGGCATTTAAATGGTTCATTTTCAATCTCTTAGAAAAAGGAATTAATTTAATTAACCAAATTAGTTATCAACTCCACCCATAGGTGTTAATTGATTTGTTTAGTTAACAAAGAATATCTAACCCCACCAAAGGTGGTATTCATACAAAAATCGGAGAATCAATAAAGATCAATTCATATCTTTAATAACCTAAATAATACGAGCAAGCATAATTAACTAAGTTATTATATCCATAAATACTCCACTATTTATAAAAGATAAAATTTGCATGAATGTTTATTGAATCTATGTTTAATTTTCTGTAATTATATTAAAAACACAAAAACCCAAAAATATCGTGACAGGATGTTTAGGATTTAATTTCGTTTTTAAAAGTTTGAATAATAAATTAAAAACCACATACATTCCTTCCTTAGATCGACCTTGGGAGTATACTTATCATTTTCTACGAAATGATTCGTGCTCTTGCGAGAGTTTTATAAATATAAAACCAAAGTATTGGCAGGATCGGCGATGCCGGTTTTCGCTCATCAAGTTTTTGGCGCCGTTGCCGGGAAATAAATAGAGTTTTTAATTTATTTATCAAAATTTTAAAAATATTTTTGTGCTGTAAATAATTGTGATTTTTTTTTTGTAAAAAAATAAAAAAAATAAAACATTTAATCAAATTTCAAATTTCATAAGAAATAAAAAAAATTAAAAACAAATTAAAAATTAAAAACAAATTAAAAACAAATAAAAAAATAAAAAAAATTGTAGCGTGAATAGTACAATAATTTAGAAATTTGAAATTTGAAGTAAAAATTTTTTACCGTTAATGAATAGTGAAAATAAAAAAATTAAATAAAAATTGTAGAGTGAATAATAAAATAATTTAGAAATTTAAAATTTGAATTAAAAAAAAAAGTTTTACCGTTCATGAATAGTAAAAAAAATTAAAAAAAAAACATTTCAAAAATTTTAAGTTAAAAAATAAAACAAATAAATAAATAAATAAAAAATAAAAAAAATAAAAAAAAATAAAAAAAACCAAAATTTTAATTTTTTGAGTTTAATTTTTACTATTTTTTTTATTTATTTTAAATCATAATTTTATTTTATTTTTATTTTCTTTTACCTTTTTCAATTTTATTTTATTTTATTATTTTTTATTTTTCTTTCTTTAGCTATTTTTTTTCTTCTTGATTTTTATTTAACTTACTTAACTTAGTTTTTTTTTACTAACTTAATTAACTTAGATTTTTTTTAACATTAACTTAGGTTTTTACTTAAATTTTCATTAACTTCACTTAACTTAATTAACTTATATTTTTTTTACTTCACTTAACTTAATTAACTTTTTTTTCACTTCACTTAACTTAATTAACTTTTTTTTCACTTAACTTAATTAACTTAGATTTTTTACTTCACTTAGCTTAATTAACTTTTTGTTTTTTTACCAACTTAATTAACTTAGATTTTTTTAACTTAACTTAATTAACTTAGATTTTTTAATTCACTTAACTTAATTAACCTTTTCTTTAAACTTAATTAACTTAGATTTTCATTAACTTAAATTTTTATTTAATTTAACTTAATAACATGAAAAGTAAAGATCTAAGGGAGTTCTGTCTAGGAGACTAGTTCTTGGAAGCCTTTGTGCCACTAGTCTTTCCTGGGAACGTTGTTCTGTCTAGGAGGATGGTTTTTAAGGAGCCTTTGCACCACCATTCTTTCCTGGGAGCACTCTTGGTTAATACTGATTATGTTATTTTTTTTCTTAAAAACAAAAAAAAACATAAATTCTGAAACTACCTCCAAAATTTTAAAGTTTTAATTATAATCTAAGGAGTTAGTTGCTTTGTTTAATCTAGGTACAATTGTGTTTTTATGCCTTAATTATTTGATTTGTACCTAGATGTGGGTTATCTAAAACTCAAAGTATGCCTCTAGTTTTAAGTACAGAAAGAAATTTGAAAATCAATAGGGCATGACTGAAAAAGTATAGGTAGACAACCTTGTCTTACCTGAAGGTTTGATTGACTCAATGATGAGGGGACATTGAGTTTACTTAAAATGCAATCCCCAAGTTACGTCTTGCTAAGACGTTAAACTAAGCGCTGGATGGGAGGCAACCCATCATTTTAGAAGTTCACAGCGATCTGTCTGTATACACTTTAATGATGAATATGATGGATGCACCTGCATTTTCCATTACTACTTGCACATTCTCAGGAAATAGGTAATCTTTCTTCTCTTTTCTCTTTATCTTTAATTTACAGTTGTTACATTGAGGACAATGTAAGTTCTAGGTTGGGGGTGGTGAAAAGTTACCATGCTTAATTAAAAAAAAAGTTTTAACAATTTAAAAATAAAAAATATACTTTTTCATTTTTTGTGTGTTTGGTTTTATTTCTATTTTGTGTGATTTAGTAATTTTTGAAAAAAAAAATTCTCACAAAAATTATCATTTCTTTAAATCAAATTTAAGTAAATAGTTAAGTCTCTTGTACTGTTAGATTAATTTTTGAAAACATATCATGAAATATTTTGTAATTATTTTTTATAATTAGTTAGTTTTTGTCATAACTAGTATTTCTTGATAAGATGTAGAAATTATATTAAACCCAAAATCGGTGTTTATGAATTTTTTTTAGTGGAGACTACCTTTGTGAGATATAATTTGAGCCTAATTTCCTTTATTCAGAGTGAAATATATATTTTTTCTACTCCAAACACATTTCTTATTTCTTCAAATTTTTAGATGATCTCTATAGGTATTAGCATTGAATGTATGAATTTTTTTCTCATCTTAATAGAGTATCATATATTTTTTATTATTTTTGCTTAGATTAAATGATTTGAGTAGAAATTGATAGTATATGCTTATATCTCGTTCATGCATGACTGCTACAAAAAAAAAGACATATCTGGGGTTACCTAAACCAAGATCAAACAGAAAAGCCACAAAATTAACCACTCACCAAAATCCAAAAAAAAAATGTACAATCTGTACATGGGTTGACTCTCTAAAATATATATATTGAGAAATATCTTCAGAAAAAAAAATAGAGAGATAAAGAATATATAGTATAATCTACATACTATAACCCACATTGCCTACAAAGTTGTGAGTAAAAGTTAATTACAAAAGAAAGATATAGGAAATAATTCCCTAAAAAGTCATTGCACTCTCTTCATTTGTAAAAGGCATATATCTTGAAATTCTTTCTTAATGATTTTGATTTATGCATGAAAATAATTTTTATATATGATATCTTTATAATTTATACATTTGATTCCTTTCATGAGATCAATGTTAAAATAACACTTTGAGCCTTTATTCTTTATACAAATGCGAACATATTAGTTCATTTCTATACATTAACTCTTTCGCATATAAAATAGTATGAGTGTTTGAACCCATAGGATTCAGTGTTTCGAGAGTATTAACTTGTGAGGAATAGAGTCGAAGCGAATTCTGATTCATGACACTGAAATTGGGTGAAATTAAATTGATACATTTTTGACATGAAATATGAAAATGATTTTCGACTAATTATTATAATAAATCATGATTGTTTAAAGAGATTAAAATAACTTATGCTTGAGATTTTAATTATGATCTTAAAGGAGATTAAAAAGTATGACACATTTTTGTGATATGTTGTTTACTCTTATTCTTAAAAATTAAATTTTGATTTTGTTGTAATTTTAGTTTTTGAGTTGATTGTTTTTATTGTTTCTTTTGATTTTTACATTTAGTTCAATGTTTGTGGGTATCATTACTGAAAACCCTCACGAGACTCAAACTCGTCCACTAGGGCAACCTAGGGGTTTAAAGGCTTGTTGCATAGGCTAAATGCAACCGTGTCAATCCACGGAAGTGATTTAGGATAGTTTAATTTTTAGTTTTTATCGCTTCTCTTGCTAAGGGACTAGCAAGAAGCTGGTTGGGGGTTGTGATGAGTGCTCAAAAAGCACTAAAATAACCATGATTTTATGTACATTAATTGATTAAAAATATATATATTTATATGTTTTATCATATATTTATATAAATTTGTCTTTTTCGGAATCACGGGTATTTTTATTGTTTTTCAAGTATTTTGGCTTAAAAATGCAATTTAAAGACTCAAAAAGGAATACCTGAAGCAATACATCACAAATATATTAATAAATAAGTGGGAAAATGTCAACAAACATGGAAAAATTGGACAAAATGGGTCGAAAAGGTCAAAAATGTCAAAGAGACGGAAATCACGCCGCCCTGTCCAGCCGCGCGCGCCCCAGCGCGCTGGCACCATTCACGCACGCCGAGCTACGCGCAGTGCCCAGCAGCCCCCCTCCGTGCGCCCAACGCCTTTTCGCCCCATTTTTCACGTGCAGCCGCCCCCATGATGTCATGCTGACGTCATTAATGACCTCAGCATTTCCATTACGCGTTTTTACATTTTTTAACATTTTTTACTCATTTTTTCTCTCCATCCTCACCTATAAATACCCCCATTCCCTTCACTTTAAAACACACCTCAAAACACACTTCTCTCTTCTTTCTTTCTCTCCATTTCTTAGTTTTTAGGTTTTTTAGGTTTTCTTATGTTTTAGCTAGTTTCTCTTAATTTTAGAGTTCTTCCCTTTTTGGGAAGAACTAGTTATGTTTTTTTAATTTATTAGCTTTTTGATTCAATAAATGGGAGTGCGAATTCCGTTTGGAGGTTTTCTAGCAACGGGAATGGCATCGAAGTACTGTAAGGATTTTATTTTCTTTGCAGTTATTTTTTATGTTTTATTCTTACATGTTATATTTAATTTGTCTGTGATTAAATTTAACTGTGCTCGCTGTTTGTAAAAATGATATAATAATAACGTTGTTATGCTTGCGAAATATTGAATAGGTAAAAATCTCTAAAATGAATTGATTTTATTTTTATTCAAGATTTTATATTAAGAATTTTAGAGAGAAATATATTATTTTTCATTACAAACTTAAATCTGAAAATTAGACTTTAAGGTTTTTTTATCAGGTCTAATTTAGAGTAGTGCTCTTTTATTTGTTGGTACAATCGCCCGGTAGTTAGAGTGAAGCTCTATTTCAAAAGTTTTTATAAGAATTATTATCTGAAAATGTATTGACAACATGTTTTCAGTAGTAGTTTTAAAACTTGAAAGTTAGTACTCGGATAACTAAATTCTTAGGTTTAATTTGGACACCTTGAATAAAGTTTAAACTGTCTAACCCCACCAAAGGTGGAATTTAAATGGTTCATTTTCAATCTCTTAGAAAAAGGAATTAATTTATTTAACCAAATTAGTTATCAACCCCACCCATAGGTGTTAATTGATTCGTTTAGTTAACGAAGAATATCTAACCCCACCAAAGGTGGTATTCATACAAAAAAGGGAGAATCAATAAATATCAATTCATATCTTTAATAACCTAAATAATACGAGCAAGCATAATTAACTTAGTTATTATATCCATAAATACACCACTATTTATAAAAGATAAAATTTGCATGAATGTTTATTGAATCTATGTTTAATTTTCTATAATTAGATTAAAAACACAAAAACCCCAAAATATCGTGACCGGATGTTTAGGTTTTAATTTCATTTTTAAAAGTTTGAATAATAAATTTAAAACCACATACATTCCTTCCTTAGATCGACCTTGGGAGTATACTTATCATTTTCTACGAAATGATTCATGCACTTGCGAGAGTTTTATAAATATAAAACCAAAGTATTGGTAGGATCGGTGATGCCGGTTTCCGCTCATCAAGTTTTTGGCGCCGTTGCCGGGGATGGCATCAAAGTTTTTTGCAATCCCGATTCTGCTCATCACTCTGCAGATGGCATCTAATCTTCGTCACTTTCATTATCGGTTCCAACCTCACCACTTGCTAAGGTGATCATTGCCTTCTTGTTGGGACATTGAGAGGCTATATGACCATTATCAGGACATCGAAAACACCTTAAGTCACGATTACAAATTGGGGTGCCGATTTTACCTTTGTTCTTGCTAGGACTAGTAAAGTTTGGTTTTGGAGTAAAAGGACTAGACCTTAATGGTTGGGATCGAAAACTCTGTTTCTGTAATTCCTTTTCCACCTTGATTACCATGTGGACCATGTCCTCCATCTCCACATAATGATGAAGTTCCACAATGTTGGCAATGTCCGGATTCAACCCACTAAGAAACTTAGCCATGGTTGCCTCTCTATCTTCCTCGACATTACCTCTTGCCATAGCCATTTCCAATTCCTTCTAGTACTCATCAACCCATTTATATCCTTGAGTCAATCATTGTAAGCGTTGGTGCAACTCTCTATAGTAGTATCTTGGCACAAACATCTTTCTCATGATAGCCTTCATGTCCTCCCAATTTCGAATGGAGAATGATCAGTGGTTGAATGCACACTCCGATTATAAGCAAATTCAACAAAAGGTAAACAATCCTCCCAATTTTTCAAATTCTTTTTTATTACCGCCCTAAGCAACGTGGACAGTCCTATTGACTACCTTAGTTTGGCCATTTGCTTGAGGGTTGAGAAGTAGTCAAAAACAAGAGTTTAGTACCCATTTTAGCCTAAAGATTTTTCCACAAATAACTAAGGAATTTAACATCCCTATTAGACACAATGCTCCTAGGAACTCCATGAAGTCTAACAACCTCTATAAAGAACAAATATGCTAAATTAGTGGCATCATCGATTTTATGACCTGCTATAAAGTGTGCCATTTTAGAAAACCTATCTACAACCACAAAAATGGAGTCTCTACCATTCTTAGACCTAGGTAACCCTAAAACAAAATCCATGGAAATATCTACACAATGTGTGCTTGGTACGGGCAAGGGAGTATATACTCCTTATGGTAGGACTTTGGATTTGGCTTTCTTATAAGTGATGCATCTAGAACATATTCTCCCTACATCCTTCCTTATTGTTGGCCAATCAAAATGCTCACACAAAAATCCTAAAGTCTTCTTAATTCCAAAATGCCCCATTATTCCCCTCTCATGGGCCTTCTTAATTAACAACTCACACATGGAACATTTGGGTATACACAATTGATTTTTTTTAAATAAATACCCATGTAATTTATAAAAATTTTAAAAAGAAGTTTTTTCACATGCATGTTAAATAGGAGAGAAGTCATTATCATTAGCATACATTTCCTTAAAATATTCAAATCCTAGCAATCTAGCATTTAAAGTTGAGAGTAAGGCATACCTCCATGATAAAGCATCGGCTACATTATTCTCCTTACCTATCTTATAATGAAGAATATAAGGAAAAGTCTCCAAGAATTCCATCCATCTAGCATGCGTCCTATTCAATTTACCTTGGCGCTTCAAATGTTTTAGAGATTCATGATCGGTATGGATGAAAATTTCTCTTGGCCAAAGGTGCAGCTAGTGTACTAAAATCTTTGACAAACCTTCGATAAAAACTAGCTAAGTCGTAAAAACATCTAACCTCGGTTACAGATTTAGGTGTGGGCCAATCTCGAATAGCCTTAACCTTTTCCTCATCTACTTCTACCCCCTTAAAACTAACAACAAAATCAAGAAAAACTAACTTGTCCATGCAAAAAACACACCTTTTCAGGTTCGCATACAATTGGTCTTTTCTCAAAATTTCAAGCACATACCTAAATGTAAGCCATGCTCTTCAAGATTTTTACTATAAATGAGAATATCATCAAAATAGACAATAAAAAATTCTCCAATAAATGCACGCAGAACATGATTCATAAGCCTCAAAAAAGTGATAGGTGCATTTGTTAGACCAAAGGGCATGACTAACCACTCATACAATCCATGTTTAGTTTTAAAAGCGGTTTTCCATTCATCAACCTCTCTCATCCTAATTTGATGGTATCCACTTCTCAAATCAATTTTTGAAAAAATGCAAGAACCATGAAACTCATCTAACATGTCATCTAGTCTAGGGATAGGATGTCAATATTTTCCTGTAATGTTGTTCATGGCTCGGCAATCAACACACATCCTGCTTGATCCATCCTTCTTGGGAACGAGTAGCATGGGAACAGCACATGGACTCAGGCTCTCCCTAACTTGACCTTTGATCAAGTACTCATCAACCTCTCTTTGAATCTCCTTAGTTACTTCGGGGTTGGTCCTATAGGTTGGTCGGTTTGAAGAGAAGCCCCCAGTATAAAGTTAATTTGATGCTCAATCCCTCTAATTGGTGGCACCCCATCCAAATATTCTTCAGGGAACACGTCCTCAAATTCCTACAAAAGAGAAATAGTGGTACTAGGCAAAGACTGGTTAAGATCGTTAATAAAAACATTTGCCTCCTTGTACAAAAGAACAAGTATGGGCTATTTTGAATAAAAAGCCTTCTTGACCTCACTTACCTTAGCATAAAAATTCACATTTTTTTCTCTAGTAATTTTCCACTCTCCTCTCCTTTTTCTTCACTCTTTTTTTCTTTTTAATTCTTCTCTTTTTGTTCTTTTTCCCTAACCATCCTCAATTTATCTTCAAAGACTTGCTTGGGTGAAAGGGGTACAAGTGTAATGTTTCTACCATTCTTTACAAACGAATACTTATTTCTATATCCGTCATGTGTCACCCTCCTATAATATTGCCAAGGCCTACCTAGCAAGATATGTCCCGCTTGCATGGGTACCACATCACACATCACCTCATCTTTGTACTTTCCAATGGAGAAGTTCACTAATACTTGCTTATGCTTCACTTCCCCACTATCATTTAACCATTGCAACTTGTAAGGCTTAGGGTGTTCAAATGTAGGGAACCCTAATTTCTCAACTAAGGTAGTACTAGCCACATTGGTGCAACTTCCCCCATCTATGATAACACAACACACTTTGTCACTCACATGACATCTTGTGTGACAGATGTTATCTCTTTGTTGTTCAAGTTCATCCTCCTTGACTTGAGTGCTCAAAGATCACCTTATTACAAGTGCTTCCCCATCCATGGGTCCAATCTCCTCTACACTTGCTTCCTCTGCAGATGACATCTAATCTTCGTCACTTTCATTATCGGTTCCAACCTCACCACTTGCTAAGGTGATCATTGCCTTCTTGTTGGGACATTAAGAGGCTATATGACCATTATCAAGACATCGAAAACACCTTAAGTCCCGATTAAAAATTGGGGTGCCGATTTTACCTTTGTCCCTGCTAGGACTAGTATGGTTTGGTTTTGGAGTAAAAGGACTAGACCTTAATGGTTGGGATCGAAAACTCTGTTTCTGTAATTCCTTTTCCACCTTGATTACCATGTGGACCATGTCCTCCATCTCCATATAATGATGAAGTTCCACAATGTTGGCAATGTCCGGATTCAACCCACTAAGAAACCTAGCCATGGTTGCCTCTCTATCTTCCTCGACATTAGCTCTTGCCATATCCACTTCCATTTCCTTGTAGTACTCATCAACACATTTATATCCTTGAGTCAATCTTTGTAAGTGTTGGTGTAACTCTCTACAGTAGTAGCTAGGCACAAACCTCTTTCTCATGATAGCCTTCATGTCCTCCCAATTATCTATAGGCCTTTCACGGGTTTTCCTCCTACTAATGACCAATTGATCCCACCAATTCAATGCATAGTAAGAAAACTCAATTACAACAAGTTTTACTTTTTTTTGTGGAGTAGTTATGACATTCCAAAATATGCTCCACTTTCTTATCCCCCTCCAAATATAACTCCGGGTCATTCTTTTCCTAGAATTGTGGTATCTTCATTTTTATACTACTTAGATCTCTATCAACTCCATCTTGAGCTCTAGGTGGGGGTCTCCACATACCTCCTCTACCATTTCTTCCTCCTCTATTCCCATTTCTTCCTCCTCTAAGCATTCTTTCTTCTTCTTCCTCCACATTTATCTATGGGCCTTTAATGGTTTCTCCTCCTACTAATGACCAATTGATCCCACCAATTCAATGCATAGTCAGAAAACTCAATTACAGCAAGTTTTACTTTTTTTCTCCATGGAATAGTTGTGGCATTCAAAAATATGCTGCACTTTCTTCTCCTACTCCAAATACAACTTCGGGTCATTCTTTCCTTGGAATTGTGGTCTCTTCATTTTTATACTACTTAGATCTCTATCAACTCCAGCTTGAGCTAGGTGGGGGTCTCCACATACCTCCTCTACCATTTCTTCCTCCTCTAGGAATTCTTCCCCCTTCTTCCTCCAATTCTTCTTCCCAATCTTCTTCCTATATATCATCCTCAATATGAGCTTGCCTATTAACCCTAATAAAATTGGGTGGAGGTGTTTCTCGTTGTAAAGCGGCTAAGGAATTTTCTTGCCTTTCCAATCTTTCATTCATATCAACCACCAAGTTGTTCATCCTCTCAAAAGATTGTTGCAGCGCCCTCATCATGAACATCATATCCAGTCTTCCTTCGGGACTATTGTTTGACATTTTTTGTTTACAATTCTACATAACAAGATGTTCGTGTAAAAAAATAGAACTAATGTAAATTCACACAATACCTCACGTGTTTAGCGCTCTAATTGATCGCTCAAACCCTCTTAGTTCCTAATCAAAGCAACCAAATCCAAGAATTCCAACCAATTTGTAGAATTATCAAACACCAAAAAAAAATAGTTCACAATATCCCACTTGTTAAAACACAAAGGAAACTAACTCAAAGTGTTTAGAGTAGTAAGCACAAGGAAAAGCAATAGATCAACACAATTGGAAAACAACAATTTCCCCAAAGGAAGTATGCACACAATGAAAGATTTATAATCAAAGTGTAAAATCCTTGAAACTACGAGTTCTAATACTCATAGAAATTAGCAAATGCAATTTGGCCTCTCTTTTTTTCTTTCTTTTTTTTGAATTAATTCTGCCCTCTCTTTTTCTATTTTTTTTTCTTTTTGGAACAATTATGCTAATAACTCAAGAGTAAATCAATACAATACTTTCAATATGAGTTTAAGAAATTTTTAAGATAGGTAAAATAGAACATAAATTACCACACAAAGGGAAAATAAAATTTCTGCACGAACTACCACAGAAATACTAGAAAATAACCAAAACCTGCAGAATATATTAGAAATTGCAGAATAAGCAAGGAAAAATGAAAAATAGATTCAGAAATAATAGATTTTGCAAGGAAAATGCAGAATATGAAAGAAAATTTCAGAATACTTTCAGAAATAGCAGGATATGCAAGGTTACTACTGAAAAACTTTGGACATAATAGAATTTGAAAGGAAAATGCAGAAAAACGTGGAAACAAAGAAGAGCAAAATTTTTAGGATCTGGAGAATAAATTTCTGCAAGAACACAGCAGAATGATATTTTTTTCGTTTTTTATGTGCGAGAAATACAACAAGAACAAAAGAACAAGAACAAATATAAAGGATATGAATCTAAAAATTAGCACCAAAAGCATTGATACCAAATGATATAATCCAAGGGGTTAGTGATGAGCAGAATCGGGATCACCAGATACTTTGATGCCATCCCCGGCACAGCGCCAAAAACTTGATGAACGAAAACCGGCATCACCGATTCTTGCCAATACTTTGGTTTTATATTTATAAAACTCTCGCAAGTGCACGAATCATTTCATAGAAAATGATAAGTATACTCCCAAGGTCGATCTAAGGAAGGAATGTATGTGGTTTTTAATTTATTATTCAAACTTTTAAAAACGAAATTAAATCCTAAACATCCTGTCACGATATTTTGGGGTTTTTGTGTTTTTAATCTAATTACAGAAAATTAAACATAGATTCAATAAACATTCATGCAAATTTTATCTTTTATAAATAGTGGAGTATTTAGGGATATAATAACTAAGTTAATTATGCTTGCTCGTATTATTTAGGTTATTAAAGATGAATTGATATTTATTGATTCTCCCTTTTTTGTATGAAAACCACCTTTGGTGGGGTTAGATATTCTTTGTTAACTAAACAAATCAATTAACACCTATGGGTGGGGTTGATAACTAATTTGGTTAATTAAATTAATTCCTTTTTCTAAGAGATTGAAAATGAACCATTTAAATGCCACCTTTGGTGGGGTTAGACAGTTTAAACTTTATTCAAGGTGTCCAAATTAAACCTAAGAATTTAGTTATCCGAGTACTAACTTTCAAGTTTTAAAACCAATACTGAAAACGTGTTGTCAATACATTTTCAGATGATAATTCTTATAAAAACTTTTGAAATAGAGATTCACTCTAACTACCGGGCGATTGTACCAACAAATAAAAGAGCACTACTCTAAATAAGACCGGATAACTAAACCTTAAAATCTAATTTTCAGATTTAAGTTTGTAATGAAAAATAATATATTTCACTCTAACATTCTTAATATAAAACCTTGAATAAAAATAAAATCAATTCATTTTAGAGATTTTTACCTTTTTAATATTTTGCAAGCATAACAACGTTATTATTATAACATATAAGAATAAAGCATAAAAAATAACTGCAAAGAAAATAAAATCCTTACAGTACTTCGATGCCATTCCTGTTGCTAGAAAACCTCCAAACGAAATTTGCACTCCCATTTATTGAATCAAAAAGCTAATAAATTACAAAAACATAACTAGTTCTTCCCAAAGAGGGAAGAACTCTAAAACTAAGAGAAACTAGCTAAAACATAAGAAAAACTAAAAAAAACTAAAAACTAAGAAATGGAGAGAAAGAAAGAAGAGAGAAGTGTGTTTTGAGGTGTGGTATGAAGTGAAGAGAAGGGGGTATTTATAGGTTAGAATGGAGAGAAAAAGTGGGTGAAAAAATGCTAAAAAATGGTGAAAACGCGTAGTGCACATGGTGAGGTCATTGATGACGTCAGCATGACGTCATGAGGACGGCTGCACGTGAAAAATGGGGCGAAATGGGGGCGGCGCGCGTGGAGAAGCGGCGCGCACAGCGCGCGCGAAGGAACAATGACGGCGTTGCGCACGCGCACATATGGAGGAAGGCGCGCGCATCTGCGTCGGCGTGGAATGTTTGGCGCGTAGCGTGATGGGCTGCTCCGGGCGCGATTTTCTCCTTTTTGACATTTTTGACCTTTTCGACCCATTTTGTCCAATTTTTCCATATTTGTTGACCTTTCCCCATTTATTTATTATTATATTTGTGATGTACTGCTTCCAGTATTCCATTTTGAGTCTTTAAGTGACGTTTTTAAGCGAAAATACCTGAAAAACAATAAAAATACTTGGGATTCCGAAAAAGACAAATTTATATAAATATATGATAAAACATATAAATATATATATTTTTAATCAATTAATGTGCATAAAATCATGGTAATTTTAGTGCTTTTTGAGCACTCATCAATTAGGACCTAGTAGATTTCAGATTATATAACAAAGGGTTTCTCCACAAATCAATAGATATTACTCACCATTTTTCTGACGAGAAAAGATGCTATAAGGAGTTGCTATTTCCTTAATAAGTTGCTTAAAGAGGAACAAAGAGCTAGAATGAGCTCTCAAATGATCTGAAAATTCAAACTTCATTCAAATTTTATTTTTTACAGCAGCTGAGCTGCCCTTAATAGGATACAAACCAACCCTAAGCTCTACTACATCATAGCCCTTGATCTCATCCAAGGGTTGAAAATATACACAGCCAAAAAGCAGAAAAGGTAGCAGAAAACATTTACCAAAACATGGAAAGAATGGGGCAGCTGACCACAAAGGAATCCTATAAAATATTACATCTTAACCCTTGATTTCATCCAAGGGCTGAAAAGAAAGCTTCCCAAAATCAGTCCAAATGGTACTCCAAAATTGGAGCAAGATATGGAGCAGCTGAGAACAAAAGAAACCCTATAAAATATTACATCTTAACCCTATAAAAAGTCCAAATGGTACAACAATGTGCCTACTTTTATTTTCCTAATTTTTCCCTAATTTCCAACCTAGGATTGTCCCAATACTTGCACTCCCAATTTAGGTCCCCTTAGTTATGCAGGACCTCTTGAATGAGCCCATTTAAAGCCTTTTCAAGTTTTGCCTTCCTAGACCTTGTGATTGGTCCACTTGGAATTTGTAAAGCTTGATGATTCTCATCAAAAAGTGTGTAGAAAAGAAAAGAAAGTGAGCACAAATGATAGAAGAGTGAGCAAAGAGGTGAAAAAATGAGTGAAAAGGAGTGAAAAATAAAAGAATAAGATCATTTGTTAAAAACAGAAGAGAATAAGAGTGCAATGATAGAAAGGCTACAAGTACTTGAACATGGATGTTTATCTTTATACTAACAATCTAACTCATCTTTGCATAGTGTTGTAATCTTTATTGTAGGACTTTGAGGATCAACTTCCTGAAGATATTTCCCATGGATTACCTCCTTGGAGAGAAATTGAGCATCAAATAGACTTCACATATGGATATGTTATACCAAATCGACCTACTTATAGAGCTAAGATTCAAGGACCAATCTTTTCGAAGAGTAAGGGAATAGTGGAGATTAAGGTGATAATAAAGTTCATGTTCTCAAGTGCGGATCAAGTTGATGTTTCAAAATTTTCACAAGATCATTTCCAAAGAATTGGCGGTCCAATGACTAGGGATAGATTTGGAAGATCAAGTTAGCATCAAGGGTTACTTTAAGAAGTAATTTTTATTTTAATTAATTGTGGGCCTTTTATTTTAAGTATTTTAGTCTTTTATTTTTTGAGGTTCGATTAGGCCAAATCAACAACTAATTAGGCCCATTCCATCTAGGGTTTTTTCTTTTAGGGTTTCTTGTTTATATAGAAGAAATCCATGCAATGGAGGCAAAAAAAAATATCAGTAATGCAAATTATATTTCATAATGCTTTTGCATTGGCTTCTTGTGTTCTTGACTGATTACTTGAATTTGATTTATTAAAGGGAGTGATCATCCTTTGTGGCGTCTCAAGGTTTGGGTTTTAAAGACTTTGTTTCCTTAGGTTCTAATATGATCATCTTCAAAAATTTCTTAGCAAATCAAAAATTTATATTCCTTTGAGTTCGTGGGTTGCAAGGTTGTTCGCCCAAAGGATCTACATCAGAATCTAATTCCAACTCTCTCAAGAAGCTCATGGTTACATAACAGGCTGCCCGAACCATCCATAGAAACCATCGCTCGGCTGAAAATAAGACCTAGTAGCGCAGTTTAGCTAGCCATCTCATTAACATCTTCTCCGTATGTAAACCATCCTTTCTTTTATCTCAATCTTTCACGAGGGGAGGTTTTCCATCAAGACTCAAAGTTTATAAGAATCCATGGAAATTAACAGCTTAGCGAGCTAGGGTTGATTGGAGACAAAGATGGACTCAACTTCTCTTCCGGCTCGGATGCAAACATAGATGGAGGTTTAACTGGTTCATAAAAATAGAGAGACTGATCCGCATTAGAAGGATCAAGAGAAGAAATAAAGCAATATATAAAGGGAGACTGTTAAAGAGCAAAGCTTGAACTTATATTTTAAGCTCATTGGACAGAAAGGTTTCCTTTGAATGCTAGATTGAAAGTTCCATGTAGTCAAGTTGATCGCACAGATTTGATCTACCTCTACTTCCTCAACTTCCTTAATATCGATGAATATATAGCTTGAACCCCCAAACCCTATATTTAAAATTTCATAAGTGATGTTCCATATCATTGAATGTGTATTGATTGCCACTTGAGTAGGTAGGGTAAGTCATTAAATCACCATTGGTCTTATTTGGATTATGCCGACCCAAAAGCTATTCTACCTGTTAGCCATCTTGTGCAATGTGTTAGTAGCCATTCTGACAGACAGTAGACATGATGTAGACCCTTTAGGCGAATAACCTAGGAACACATGAAATCAAAGCAATAGAAACGATTGATTTGCTAAGAACATGTTGAAAATTATCATATTAGAACTCTAAGGAAACAAAGTCAATCCAAACCTTGAAACGCCAAAAAGGATGATCAGTCTCTTTAATAAATCAGATTCTTGTATTTAAAATATAAAGCCCACAATTCACTAAAATAAAAATTACCAATCATAAAAAGTCCACAATTAAATAAATGACTAGGATTTAAAAGTACTAAAAATAAAAAGCCCATAATTAGCTAAAATAAAAATATTACTTCCTAAATCATTCTTTGCTCCCAACTTGATCTTCCAAATGTATCCCTTGCATAAAAACGTAATAGATCATCCTTGGTGAAGCTTTAGAATCTTTGAATTTAGATTTTGATTCTTCTAACAAAACCTCTTTGTATTACACTTTCATTATCAAGCCTTGCAAAGCTTCCTTCATCCTCTTAGTTTTTACCCTAGTCATTGGAGTGCTAATTCCTTACAAAGGATCTTGAGAGTATTTGGGAACATCAACTTGATCTATACCTTGATCTCTATTAAGACACTACTCAAAGGGAAATCAATCTTCCTATGTGTCAATCGATACTATGTCCACGTGTTGCATCGGTATGTCAATCGACACTACGTCCACATGTAGCGTCGATTCCACTCATAAACTGAGGCTATGTGTAACATCAACACCGAATCGACTTTAAATTCATTATAAGTCAGTATTTTCCAAAAACTAACTTTACATATCGACTTACATGCCACATGTTGAGGTGGTGTCAAGCCATCTCAGATGAGGCATAGGAGAAGATTCTTCTCTTTCTAAAACAAGGGCCTTATTGATTAGGGGGAACTTAGCTTAGTATGTTATGTCTCAACAGGAAGATCACTCAAGACAAGAAGAGAAGCTCCAATTTCTTAATACACCTTCAAATCATTTATATTGAAGACAAGACACTCATGAAGTTGGTACAAGAGTTAGGGCTTTCAAAGCTTGCTTAAATAGATCAATCCTTCTTTCAGAGGTGGAACATCATCAGCCAATCTTACTTTTCCATTGGTGGTAGCTTCTAAAATTTTGTTTCCTCCACTTTGCTTTCCCTAAATGGGTGATCAAAATTGAAAGTGGTAATTCTCTAATCCAATAGCCTTACAACAAACAAGAGTACTTAACAACTTTGAGTTCCGAATAAAAAGCTCTTATAAGTTTAAAACCAAAAGACAAAGCACATCCTTCTCACCCTTATTAGTTCATTTATTTGCTTTTTTGACTGTTGTGTACTAATAATTGACTTGCTTATCATAACCGCAAAGAAAGAACAATTCTATCTATTTTTTCATAAGGTTTTGATCGCCTTTCAAACGGTATAAGTTATGACTTTGCTTCCAAAAAGATAGATTTGAATCTGATGTACCAGTATCCACTACTGGAAGGAATTGCCTCACTTACCACCTGCTTATTCACATCAATATGCCTAGAAAGAATAACTTTTTTCTCTCATGCCCATGACCATGAAGTGGACAAAGATAGAAAGTTTCACTTGCCCGTAAAGACATTACAAATAAAGAGATATGCTTTCATAACTAATAAGGCATAAAAAGAAAGGAGTCTCAGTATTCATTTTGACTTCCACTCGCAAAGGAACAAGATCTGGATTTTTCTAGGGCGAGCTCAGTTTACTATGCGAGATGAGAGATTTAAACAAACTAATAACGAGTGGACTTTTCCCCTCCCTTTTTCTGATTGGCAATAAAGTTGAAAAAGTTTACTCAGCTTGTACTTGAGCTTGAAGCCTTTTTTGAATCCTGAAGTAGCATAAAATAATCCCCAAAGCTATAAGAAAGTCGTGCGTTCCATTAGGAGAGCTAATTCCAAGGCAACGACTGTTAGTTTAATAATTTTGTTCCAAGCAAGTGAGATTTTAATAGGTAGGCTTAAGGTCCATTATTCTTGATCTTCAAGAGTTGTTATAAGTAACCATGTAGACAACTTAACCTAATTCCTTTGGAAAGACTTTCATCGACCTTTGGTACCTAGAGACTTTCAATCCCCAATTCCCCTCGTACCAAGGAAAAGTTTTCTATCTACTATTTTGCTAGTTTCAGACTCCAAAAATCAAGATAAGTACATGGAATGAAAGAAAGGATAAATTCCATAGAAAGAATAGCAAGTGCAAGAGATTATATAATTGGGATTTGGGATTAACCTAACTTGATTGACCTAATCAACCCAATAGAATATGAAAATTTTGAAAGAATAAATAATAAGGGCTTAAATGCTTGGTGAAATTAGGAATGTAAATTCATCCATGTTTGACAATAAATGATAGGTAAGTAAATTTATTACTTGAAGATTATTGATGGGAAATAGAGGTGAAGAAGGAGAACCTAAGGAAGGTCACGCTCTAGCTCACAAGCTCTTGGATTCCATGGCTACGGTTGACTTTGGCAGGTTTTAGGTGAGGGTGGAGGAAAGAATGGTGAATTAGGAAATCACTCTACCTTGAATTCATTACATGCATAATGAGTTGCATCAACATCTTTGCCTATGATCGAATTCCTTTTTCCCACACCACCAATCGACGAATGCTGAGGAAGGAGTGAATCAACTGATGTAACCAACCACAATACAATACACCACCCGAGCAACTATCCAACACCCGAAAAGGCGGAATAATGCCAGGAAGTGACCAAGCAACTCCAAGTTAATAACCCAACCACGACTATCTAACCAACTACCGATGAACTAATCAACAACCGAACGAGACTGAATCCAAGCGAGTGAATGAACGAGTCAGGGGTTTGTAAAGAGCAAAGGACTATAAAAAAAACTACCCGGAAGAAAGAAGGTGTCAAAGGGCTTGGCGAAACGCTCTGTAGAAAGAGCTAATCCGCAGTTCGTCGATATGTCCCTTACTCTTTACTAAACCTAGGCCCACACTTTTGCTCATTCAAAAAGGAAGATGCGCTCGAGGGCTACTCTCAAAACTAAACCAGAATAAAGATAAAGATCTTGAGACCACCGCGGTGCGTACATCGTAGATTAGGAGGAATAACCATCAGAAAAAGACTCACCTCCAACTGAAGCGGACAAAGAAGAAAGGGACTCCGTTTTAGCTTCACCCCAATCGCCGTATAGACGCTCCGACAACTCAACTACTACTGCAGGGCAACCCCCGTCCCCTCTCCTTTCAGTCGGCGCTCCTCCTTCTTTTGCTTTGTGATTGGATGAACCGGCTTTCTATGTCCCAGCTTTGAATGAATCTGCTTTGGAACCGTCTTAGTATTTTCAATTTCAATTTCAGAATAGGCGGTCAAGTACCATTCCTATTTGTCCACGAAGCGAAGCCAACAGGGAGAATATATCATTCCGGTTTAATCTCTTACCCATATCTTACCATTTCTTCGGCTCATAGCATGATGGAATTTCCTACTCGAAAGAATCGAAGGGGCCTGTGTGTATGTGTAAGGGGGACCATGCCTTGTGTAGGCAAAGCAATGAAGTTCCATAAACTTATATGCACCAGGGATGTAGTTTTACAAATAGGGTTTCATCCTTTTTTTAAGGCCGAAATACATAGTCTTGTAAATCAAGATTGATTGTCCCCTACTAGAGCCTTGTGTGTAAACCACCTTCCCCTCTCTTCTCGATCTGATCACGATGGCAGCTATTAATCAAGATTGAGTTGGGTCAATTAATCTAAACCGATCACTTAGTTAGATTAATTAAGGCATTATGGGAGACAGATTAGGAATTCGATAGAGTACCATAGGAAGGCTCTAGAGGGAAGTCACTTGCTCAATTATCAGAACAAAGGGAGTGGTTGATGCAAACCCTTTAGATGAACAATCTAGGAACCCACAAACTCAAAGGAATTGAAATGATTGATTTGCTAAGAAAATGTTGAAGATGATTAGATTAGAACACTAAGGAAACAAAGTCCTTAACCCAAATCTTGAGACACAACAAAGGATGATCACTCGCTTTGATAAGTTGAATTCTAGCATTCAATCAAACACAAGAAGGAAAAGCAAGAAGCTTTCTGAAATTTTCTTTTCATTAATGAATATTCATTCTTGCCTCCATTACATAGATCTTTTTATTAATAAGCAAGAAACCCTAAAAGAAAAAACCCTAGATGGAATAGGCCTAATCCAACCTTAAAAAATAAAATACTAAAAGACTTAACATAAAAAAGCCCACAATTTAATAAAATAAAAATTACTAAACATAAAATCCCATTATTAACTAAAACAAAAATTGCTAGACATAAAGGCCCACAATTAATTAAAACAAAAATTGTTTCCTAAAGTAACCCTTGCATCCATTTTGACAGTCCAAATCTATCCCTTGTTTAGGATCTTGAGAATATTTGTACGATCTTGAGTATCTTTAGAATATTGGTAAACATCAACTTGATTAGCACCTCAATCTCCATCATTCCCCTCCTCTTCGAAAAGATTCATCCTCGAATCTTAGCTTGTTAAGAAGGTCGATTTGGTATTGTTGATTTAGGTATAAAGTTTATTTGATGTTGCATTCCTCGCAAAGGATGTAATCCATGGGGAATCTCTTTAGGAAGTTGATCCTAAAAGTCCTGCAATAAAGATTGAATGACACTAGGCAAAGATGAGTTAAGATCGTTAGTAGAAAGATAAACAATATTGTTTATAAGTACAACTACTTGTTTGCTCACTTATCTCTTCCTTATGCTCACTTTTCTCTCTCTTTTGTTCACTTTTCTCACTTTTTTTGCATATTGTTCTCTTCTTTTTGCTCACTTTTCTCTACTTTGTGGTCACTTTTCTCACCATTTTTTCCGTCTACCTCACTGTTTTTTTAATTTTCCTCTTGCTCACACTTTTGTTTTTCTCTCAATTTGCACTCTCCTATTATCCTAATTTGGTCTTCATAAGCTTGCTAAGGTTTAAGATGAGCTAACACAAATTTTTGATTGGTCATTTCCAAAGAATAACAATTTATGTAACCATCATGTGAGACCTTCCTATTAGACTGCCATGGTCGACCGAGCATTATGTGAGCAGTATACATTGGTACCACATCATTAGGCGGTATATTCAGGAGTTTCTTTGTGATAAGTGAATCTTTATGCACAGGTTCTTCCATTTCAACATTAGAACAATCCTTCACTAGTGGTATCTCGTCATCACATGAATTGGCACTTTTGATTTCACCATTTGTCTGTACAACCATGATCTTTTTCTCCCGTTTACAACTTGCTCTCTCTTCCATTATGAAATCAACATCTTCTTCCTTGAGCTCATGTTTTCTATGTCTTCTTTTACGTCATTTAGAAATGGAAGATGATTCCAAATCATCCAACCTTGCATTTATCTTCTAAATTTGTCATTAAAAGTATTGAAGAGGACTTTTAAGTTGACCTCTTGTGATTCTCTTCCTTCCTTACTCGTGTTTTCAAACTATATAAAAAATAAGATAACTCACACACTCTGTCACGTCTCTGCTCTCAAATCATATTGTTATCACTCCTTTTTTCACTAATTCGACCTCTCATTTTTTTCGGTCTCTTTTTTTATCACTATTTTAGCCTCTCTTTCTATTTTGGCCTCTCTCTCTTTTTCTTTTACTCTTTTTTTTACTACTCAAAACTCACACCAACCTTCTTTGTGTTCTTAAAAAATAAAAGAATCCAATTAATCTCAAGAAATAACTGTTTAATTAGCAACAATCTCAAAATTCAAAATTTTGAAAGAAATTAATGGCAAAGTATGACAAAAGGAAAGTCCAAATAGGACTTTAAAGAAAGACTCTTGAATAAGGAGGACTCTAAAGAAACAATCTTGAACAAGGAAGACTCTATAGAAAGACTCTTGAACAAAGAGGACTCTAAAGAAAGACTCTTGACCAAAGAGGACTCTATAAGAAGACACTTGACAAAAGAGGACTCTAAAAAATGACTCTTGGGGAGTAAGATCAAAATAAAAGAAACCCAATTTCAAAAAGAAAACTCCATAAGAAAACAAGAATTTGATTATTTAACAATCTACTACTATGTTCTTCTTTTCTTCATCTTCATCTTATCTTTTTTACTGCTGTTGCTGCTGCTATGAATATAAAATTCACAAAAAAACATTCGCAACCCTAATGAACAAGAACCGAAAACAACACAAAAAGCGGCGACAAATCTTTATCCCCTCGGTTAGTTGTCTAAACGACATAATTTGGGGTCACAAAAGGTATGTAACGCAGGCTAATAGAATTAATAACAATAGGGATTGAAACGAGCTTCAATTTGATATATTATATTAGTCTTTTCGTTACACAAGTCAAAAGTTATAGCTGTTTAAAGTTGCAACTCTGATTTATCAATTTTGTTTTTTGAAACTGTGAACAACAACCCTCTTCTCCTTTTCTTCCGTTTTTTTAAGAACAAAGATGATTGAACACAAAAAAATAAAGAATCAAGAAAAAGATTCAAAGAATTCAAAGAAAACTACAAAACAAAATCCAAATATGAAAACAACGACAACAAGATTGAAAGAAAACCCAAGACTCAAAAGGACGAAATTTCTCTTTTTTGTGATTTGTGACTCAAGAATGTAGAAAACAATCAAAGGATGATTTTTTTTGAAATATAAAATTTAAAACAAAATAGATGAAGATAGATAACCTGTTTTCAATAACAAAGGCTCTGTTACCAAATTATGCGGACCCTTTAGACGAATAACCTAGGAACCCACAAACTCAAAGGAATTGAAACGATTGATTTGTTAAGAACATGTTAGATATGATCATATTAGAACCCTAAGGAAACCAAGTCCTTAAAACCCAAATCTTGAGATGCCACAAAGGATGATAACTCCCTTTGATAAGTTGAACTCAAGCATTCAATAGAGAACACAAGAAGGCAAAGCAAAAATCTTTCTGAAATTTTCTTTTCATTAATGAATATTCGTTTATGCCTTCACTACATAGGACAAATATTCTTTTTGTAATACTCGATTTGGTCAAAACAAGAAAAACATCTATTTTCAAATTTTCCTCAAATCAAAATCCTCGTTAAAAGCTTATGGAAGAGCATATTTTTCACTAAACCATAAAAAATACACAACCATTAGAAGGAAATCGCGTAATTTAGTAGGTTATTGTGTGGTCGGTTATAGTTTGGTGAGTGATTGTTTGGTGAGTAAAGGAGTGGTCGGTTATTGTTTTGATTAGGCTTCCTTTAACGGATTTGATCGGCATTTCGTGCCTGCAGCCCTGCGGAATTCGACCTTTTATCAGCTGGTTGGGTAGCGTAGTAAGGTTAGAGGCGCAACTAGAAGAGTTGGCCCTATATTTCGATTTTTTTCTCAATTCGATTGCAGTCTCCGAAGTCCTTCTTGATCGATGGTCCCCATTAGCATTAGTGCCAATTAGCAGCCGCTTTTTTTGGAAGGCGAGGTACTCATGTGTGATCATAGATTCCACTATAGCAGTAGTTCTAGTTCTTGTTCTAGTGATATGCTCCTGCATATGAAAGACTACTTTCAGAGTGAACTACTGAATATCTACAGGGAGTGGGAATAAAGTTCCGGCCCTTAGCCCTAAAAAACTACCCGAGGACCACCTATGATACAACCAAGCCCGCTGCTGCCAATAAGTAAAACTGCCATACCTAAATGAATTCACCCAAAGACTTAAGACCAACCCAATCTCATTCTTTTCTTCACTACTACAACGTGCTTTCTACTTTGGTTAAGGCATTACACACATCCTTAATGCTTTATCTATGATTTTCATAAAATGAAAAATATCTCAATGATTTATTACATCACTTGTTATACGACTAGAATTAGTTGATAGCAGATATGAAAAGGAAAGAAGTGACATACACCTACCTAAACTTATCTTGCTTTAGCGTAAAAGAACCGTTGATATTGCACTTTAGCTAGAAATTTCATGGCATACTATCACACCTATGGTCTAAAAAATGTACTCGTCAAGGGCCCAAGCATGAACCTTCATTTATGCATCTAGCTAGCAAAGGAAGATGCAAGGCAATGTATGGTTTATTATAACATTATAGAAGCAAAACCTCCAAGATCAGACATCTCAAACTCTAAAATTACCTTTCTATCCTTCCTCCAGTACTGGAAACAAAACTACCTGACCAAAGGAGATAGACATGAAGGGAAGAGGAAGACGATCATACAAAGGCTGAATAAAGCTCTCTTGGAGCAGCATCTTAATGGAACTATAGTCACTTCAGTACATACGAAGCCATGATCTAGAATTTATAAGTATTCAATGTGGGCATATAAACAATGAAAGAAAAAGACCAAACTAGCAAGACTAATGTATACTTATACCTTTAAGGGGTTCAATCCTCTATAGTCTTGATTTTCATCTTGCTAACTAGTTAAGACTCAATAAATCTTGTCTTCACAATCTTGAAGTTTCAATCCATCATTGTTATTGGGTTTCATCACAATTATTTTTATGTTTCATATCATAACCTGCTTTCAACAATCAAGGCTCTGAAGTCAAATGATGTGGACCCTCTATGCAAACATCCTTAGGAACCCAAGAACTCAAAGGAATAGAAATGGTTGATTTACTAAGAACGTGTTGAAGATGATCAAATTAAAACCCTAAGTGGACAAAGTCCTTAAAACCTTAAAACCCCAATCTTGAGAAGCCACAAAGGATTATCACTCCTTTTAATATGTCAAATTCAAGCATTCAACAAGAACAAAAGAAGGCGAAGCAAAAGCTTTATGAAATATATTTTTCATTAATGATATTCGTTTTTCAAAAATGTATAGCTCTTCTTCTTTACAAGGAAGAAACCCTAAAAGAAACGAAACCCTACATGAAATGGGCCTATGGGACTATTTAGTTGTGGATTGGGTCTAATCCAACGTTGAGAAAACTAAAAGACTTAAAATAAAAATCCCAGAATTAACTATACTAAAAATTGCTAGACATAAAAGGCCAAAAATTAAATAAAATACTATAAGACTCAAAATAAAAAGAACACAATTAACTAAAATTAAAATTACTAAACATCAACTTAATAAACATCTCCATCTCCATTACTAAAGCTTTTAAAGATAAGTTGATGAGAATCATTGAGCTCTACAAATTCAAAGTGGACCAATCATAAGGTCTAGGAAGTCACAACTTGAAAAGGCTTTAAATGGGCTCATTCAAGGGGACCTAAATTGGGAGTGCAAGGATTGGGATAATCCTAGGATGGAAATTAGGGCAAAATTGGCAAAAGAAATCTAGGCACATTGTTGCCATTTGGACTTTTTTGGGCAACTTCATTTTCAGCCGTTATATGGAAACAAGGGTTAAGATGTAATATTTTATAGGGTTTCTTTTGTTCTCAGCTGCTCCATATTTTGCTCCAATTTTGGAGTGCCAATTGGACTAATTTTGGGTAGCTTTCTTTTCAGCCCTTGGATGAAATAAAGGGTTAAGATATAATATTTTATAGGATTCCTTTGTGGTCAGCTGCTCCATTTTTTCCATGTTTTGGTCAATGTTTTCTGCTACCTTTTGTGCTTTTTGGCTATTTTTATTTTCAACCCTTGGATGACATCAAGGGCTATGATATAGTAGAGCTTAGGGTTGGTTTGTATCCTATTAAGAGCAGCTCAGCAACTGTAAAATACAATTTTGAATGAAGTTTGAATTTTCAAATCATTTGAGAGCTCATTCTAGCTCTTTGTTCCTCTTTAAGCAACTTATCAAGGGATTGGAAACCTTTGTGACGTTGTCTGGCATCCAAGCATTTGTGGTGAGTAATATCCATATGATGAGTGCTCAAAAAGCACTAAAATTACCATGATTTTATGCACATTAATTGATTAAAAATATATATATTTATATGTTTTATCATATATTTATATAAATTTGTCTTTTTTGGAATCACCGGTATTTTTATTGTTTTTCAGGTATTTTGGCTTAAAAACGCAATTTATAGACTCAAAGAGGAATACTTGAAGCAATACATCACAAATATATTAATAAATAAGTGGGAAAAGGTCAACAAACATGGAAACATTTGACAAAATGGGTCGAAAAGGTCAAAAATGTCAAACAGATGGAAATCGCGCCCCGTTGCCACGCGCGCCACGGCGCTAGCTGCTTGTTCACGGGCGCTGAAGCGCAGCCCGCCGCGCGCAGTGCCCAACAGCCCCCCGCGCGCGCCCAACGCCTTTTCGCCCCATTTTTCACGTGCAGCCACCTCCATGACGTCATGCTGACGTCATTAATGACCTCAGCATTTCCATTATGCGTTTTTACATTTTTTAACATTTTTTTACTCATTTTTTCTCTCCATCCTCACCTATAAATACCCACCTTCCCTTCACTTCAAACTATACCTCAAAACACACTTCTCTCTTCTTTCTTTCTCTCCATTTCTTAGTTTTTAGTTTTTTTTAGTTTTTCTTATGTTTTAGCTAGTTTCTCTTAGTTTTAGAGTTCTTCCCTTTTTGGGAAGAACTAGTTATGTTTTTGTAATTTATTAGCTTTTTGATTCAATAAATGGGAGTGCAAATTCCATTTGGAGGTTTTCTAGCAACGGGAATGGCATTGAAGTACTGTAAGGATTTTATTTTCTTTGCAGTTATTTTTATGCTTTATTCTTACATGTTATATTTAATTTGTCTGTGATTAAATTTAACTGTGCTAGTTGTTTGTAAACATGATGTAATAATAACGTTGTTATGCTTGCGAAATATTAAATAGGTGAAAATCTCTAAAATGAATTGATTTTATTTTTATTCAAGATTTTATATTAAGAATGTTAGAGAGAAATATATTATTTTTCATTACAAACTTAAATCTGAAAATTAGATTTTAAGGTTTAGTTGCTCTTTTATTTGTTGGTACAATCGCCCGGTAGTTAGAGTGAAGCTCTATTTCAAAAGTTTTTATAAGAATTATTATCTGAAAATGTATTGACAACATGTTTTCAGTAGTAGTTTTAAAACTTGAAAGTTAGTACTCGGATAACTAAATTCTTAGGTTTAATTTGGACACCTTGAATAAAGTTTAAACTGTCTAACCCCACCAAAGGTGGCATTTAAATGGTTCATTTTCAATCTCTTAGAAAAAGGAATTAATTTAATTAACCAAATTAGTTATCAACCCCCCCATAGGTGTTAATTGATTTGTTTAGTTAACAAAGAATATCTAACCCCACCAAAGGTGGTATTCATACAAAAAAAGGAGAATCAATAAATATCAATTCATATCTTTAATAACCTAAATAATACGATCAACCATAATTAACTTAGTTATTATATCCATAAATACTCCACTATTTATAAAAGATAAAATTTTCATGAATGTTTATGGAATCTATGTTTAATTTTCTGTAATTAGATTAAAAACACAAAAACCCCAAAATATCGTGACAGGATGTTTAGGATTTAATTTCGTTTTTAAAAGTTTGAATAATAAATTAAAAACCACATACATTCCTTCCTTAGATCGACCTTGGGAGTATACTTATCATTTTCTACGAAATGATTCGTGCACTTGCGAGAGTTTTATAAATATAAACCCAAAGTATTGGCAGAATCGGCGATGCCGGTTTTCGTTCATCAAGTTTTTGGCGATCCCGATTCTGCTCATCACCATACTTGTTAGGGTGTCATTTATGCTAGACTTATCAAGGAAATAGGAGCTCCTTGTGGCGTCTTTTCCCCTCAGAAAAATGGTGAGTAATATCTATTGATTTGTGGAGAAACCCTTTGCTATATAATTTGAAATTAGCTAGGTCCTAACCCCTTGGATCATATCATTTGGTATCAAAGCTTTTGGTGCTAATTTTCAGATTCCTATCCTTTATATTTGTTCTTGTTCTTGTGTTCTTGTTGTATTTCTGATACATAAAAAAACAAAAAAAATATCATTCTGCTATGTTCTTGTTGAAATTTATTCTCCAAACCCTGAAAATATTGCTCTTCTTTGTTTCCACGTTTTTTCTGCATTTTCCTTTCAAATTATATTGTGCCCAAAGTTTTTTAGTAGTAACTTGCATATCCTGCTCTTTTAGAAAGTATTCTGAATTTTCTTTCATATTTTGCATTTTCCTTTCAAATTCTGCTATTTCTGAATCTATTCTGCAATTTTTCTTCCTTATTCTTTAATATCTGATATATTCTACAATTATTGGTTGTTTTCTAGTATTTCTGTGGTAGTTCCTGTAGAAATTTCATTTTCCCTTTGTGTTGTAATTTATGTGCTATTTTACCAATCTTAAAAATTCCTTAAACTCATATTGAAAGTATTGTAATGATTTACTCTTGAGTTATTAGCATATTTGTTCCAAAAAGAAAAAAACAGAAAAAAAGTGGTCAGAATTAATTAAAAAAAAGATAGAAAAAAAGAGAGGCCAAATTGCATTTGCTAGAGAGTATTAGAACTCATAGTTTCAAGGATTTTACACTTTGATTATAAATCTTCCATTGTGTGCTTAGTTTCTTTGGGGAAATTGTTGTTTTCCAATCGTGTTGATCTATTTCTTTTCATTGTGCTTACTACTCTAAACACTTTGAGTTAATTTCATTTGTGCTTTAACAAGTGGGATATTGTGAACAATATTTTTGGGTGTTTGATAATTCTACAAATTAGTTGAAATTCCTGGATTTGGTTGCTTTGATTAGGAACTATGAGGGTTTGAGCGATCAATCCGAGCGCTAAACACGTGAGGTATTGTGTGAATTTACATTAGTTCTATTTTATTACACTAACCTCTTGTTGTGTAGAATTGCAAAAAGAAATGTCAAACAGTAGTACTGAAGGAAGATCGGATATGATGTTCATGAAGAGGGCGTTGTAACAATCTTTTGAGAGGATAAACAACTTGGTGGTTGATATGAATGAAATATTGGAAAGGCAAGAAAATTCCTTAGCAGCTTTACAACGAGAAACACCTCCACCCAATGTTAGGAGGGTTAATAGGAAAACTCATGTTGGGGATGATATAGAGGAAGAAGATTGGGAAGAAGAATTGGAGGAAGAAGGGGGAAGAATGCCTAGAAGAGGAAGAAATGGGAATAGAGGAGGAAGAAATGGTAGATGAGGTATGTGGAGACCCCCATCTAGAGCTCAAGATGGAGTTGATAGAGATCTAAGTAGTATAAAAATCAAGATACCACAATTCCAAGGAAAGAATGACCCGGAGTTGTATTTGGAGTGGGAGAAGAAAGTGGAGCATATTTTTGAATGCCACAACTACTCCACGGAGAAAAAAGTAAAACTTATTGTATTTGAGTTTTCTGACTATGAATTGAATTGGTGGGATCAATTGGTCATTAGTAGGAGGAGAAACTGTGAAAAGCCCATAGATAATTGGGAGGACATGAAGGCCATCATGAAAAAGAGGTTTGTGCCAAGCTACTACTATAGAGAGTTACACTAACGCCTACAAAGATTTACTCAAGGATATAAATGTGTTAATGAGTACTACAAGGAAATGGAAGTGGCTATGGTAAGAGCTAATTTCGAGGAAGATAGAGAGGCAACCATGGCTGGGTTTCTTAGTGGGTTGAATCCGGACATTGCCAAAGTTGTGGAACTTCATCATTATGTGCAGAAGGAGGACATGGTCCACATGGCAATCAAAGTGGAAAGGCAGTTAAAGAAACAAAGTTTTCGATCCTAACTATCAAGGTCTAATCCGATTACTCCAAAACCAAACCGTACTAGAACTTGAAAGTCCAATGAGAAAAAAGATGAAGTAGCTACATCCACACCAAGATTTAAGCCTTACAAAGCCAAAGAGATGGGGGCTAGCAAGGACAAAGGTCAAATCGACACCCCAATTCGTAATCATGACTTAAGGTGTTTTCGGTTTCTTGGTAATGGTCATATAGCCTCTCAATGTCCCAACAAGATAAGAGGAAGACAATTAAACATGAGATGGAGGTAACTAAGGGAGCACTTGATTCGCTACCCGAACCATCATATCATAATTGTGTTATCGATGGGAAGAGTCATTCCTTTTAATAGAGGAGAAACTCAAGTTCGTTATAGAGGTGAGGAGTATGAGTCTCATAATTGGGAGCCAGATTTCGATCATACCCCAGAAGCTACATAAATTATTGATAACATTCATTCCCTAGGTGACTTTATTCCCTAAACTAAGGAGAGTGCAAAGCAAAAGGAAGAAGCTTGATTTCTTGTGAATTATCGGGGGGGTTACATAAAGAGATGGAACTGATAATGAAAGTGATCACCTTAGCTAGTGGTGAGGTTGGAACCGATGAGGGTGCTTTCGATGAGACTTGAAGTCGATCAACTGCTTCGATTGATGAGGGTGCTTTCTTTCCCTCCCTCGAGGTTGAGGTGCAATAATGGACTGGGAATTACAACAACCCATATGAAAGGAAATAAATATATAAAGCAATGGAGCCATCAAAGTCATTTTTTATACTAAAAAACAAAGGGTGGTTGTGGGATCATTTATCTATATGAATCTAATATACTTTAATATCCCAATGGAAGGTAAGAAAGGGAAAAGTTAATTCCATTGTAGAACCATATGCAATACTCAAAAAATATCCATATAGTTATTCAATTCTATCTTCTATTTTTCTCTATCTCATCGACTTTGATTATGCGAGATAGAGGAACTATTTATGATGTTATATCATCAAGGTAATGATCTATTAACCTGCTAGTTCTTATTACGAGGCACAAGTTGGAGAATTTCTCTTGGAGGTGAAAGAACTACTAAAACTGCGCGAAACCATCACAAGGGTTATGTACAAAGAATAGGAAAACCCTTATGGTATGTTTCGGAAGACATGGAAAGAGACGTTTTATGTTAGAAAAAGAAGCCCAAACTTAGGGAATGATCTTGTAGCGGTGGAACAAAAAATAACAAAAAAGAATAGGGACTTTACAAAAATCTGTGATTTTCTATTTTATCTTCTTACTAAGTTTATTTAATATTCTATCAATTAATCTATTAATATAAAAATGTAAAAAGGATTTAGAATCATCCAATTAGGATTGATCTAAACTAGCTTATTATATATATAATTCAACATGCCAACGATTAAACAACTTATTAGAAACACAAGACAACCAATCAAAAATGTCATAAAATCTCCCACTCTTCGGAGATGTCCTCAGAGGAGAGGAACATGTATTAGAGTGTATGTACGACTCATTCAGATCATAGACCTAGAACAAAAGAAAAAAAATTGATTCAATATCAGCCAATGAATAGGATATAATGAAAAAATCCACTCCAAAGAAAAAAAAAGAACTATCACATCTCTCTAATGTGGTTTCCTATTTATGTTTTCCGTTGGTGAATATCCAATCATTTCCATTTTGAATTTCCAATGAGAAAGAATTACCATTGGTAGCAAATGGTATCCATTAAGGAAGGAAATCCTATTTAAAAAGCATAAAGATTATGCTCTTACCCTTAACTCTTGTAAGAAATGAATAACAAGGTCAGGTACTCAGCCTCTGGTAGAGCCAAAGAGTGTGACCTGTACAAGTTAACAATAACATTGATTGGATGACGAATAAGGGCTCCAATGAATAGAGGGGATCTCACAGCTTAAGAAATAACCAGAGAAACGATTGAACCCACTATACCCATTTCTATTTGAGGAGGCATAATCTTTGGCCCCTGAACAAATATAGTTTTCTAGAAATGGGACTAGCTTTGATGAGATGGTGTTGGCAAAACCAATGCTTGATTCCTCATTGTTGTATGTGAATAAAACCATAACCACTGAGACGAAATGATTCCACGCACCTTTTAGAGAAAGATGGGGATCTACTTATTCAAAAAGAGGTGTTTTTTCAATTGGTTTTGAACTAATTGAAACACTTTCAAAGTGGTTAAATATTGAACCCGCAAAAGATATAGCGAACGATAATTGGAGATGGAGGACACCATGTCTGAGTACAATTATTGGATTTCTAATTTTTGTAGTTATCCATCAATGCTAAATGAATTATTTAAAGAGCTTTCTTCTAAAAAAATGTGCCACTCTTTTGTTGAAAAAAGAAATTGGAGATACCTTTTGGGTTGGCGCTATCACCCTTCTTTGTTTAGGAGGATTTCCCTATACAGGTCTGCGGTTTTCTAAGTACTTTGATTGCTTGGGAAAGAGGGAGAAGAGAGTTATTCAAGGCTACTTGGGGCTTGTGGTGAGCGGGCTTTCCTATGAATACTAATATACTTGTATCCGACTTGGCTTTCAAGCTCGTTTGCTTAGGCTTAAGGAAGGAGGGTACAAGTCTTAGTTGTTTGATCTTGTAGGCATAGCTATTCTGTGTTTTTTCTTCGATTGGTCTCTCATCTTCGTTCCATCCTCCTTTTAGTACTAATAAAAAGGGGTGTGCTTGGTTGCCCTAAGTGGGGAATCCTCCCTTAAAACTCATAGGTTGAGGTACGGATCGATTGACGGATTATTTTTCTGGAGATAAGACTACATGGTGAAATAATTCCATCTCTATGGATGTGAGATTGTTTTTAAAAGGGAAGCATTGGCCTGGTCCCTTTATTATCCTAATGGGAAATCTAAGGAACCCAATCAAACTATTATGCTTTACTAATTCCATCCTTCCTTAAATCCAGAGGTTCCATAGATAGGCTTTATGAATTGATTCTTTCCTTAAGGCCTAGACTTATCTAAAAGTTAGAAAATTGACTCATAAGAAGCTTAACACATGAAATCTATGCTTTATTTTAAGTTAAGGCCCAGATGAGAAGAGGAGAGCTCATCTCGTTACATTTAAAGACAAAGCAGGCTAGAAGAAGGGTCACACTAATAGAGAGATAGAGAGGAAATAACAAAGAATCATTTGGCACATAGTGAACCACCAGATAAATCATCAAAACTAGGGAAGCCTTTGAAACCCTATCATTTGAAGTGACACAGACATACCGAGGGCCTGGTGCCTATGATTCCATTATCAAAGAAGACATGAATAGGAAAAACACATAGAACCCCAGCTTTCAAGTCAAGGAAGATCCCCAATAAAAGGTCGTCCTTGCCTTGAGTGAGGTCGAAAGCTAGATTGACTGCAGACTGTTCTACTTATGAATATTCAACTGAATCTGCACATCCAAGATCTAGCTTTCTAGTAGATTATGTATGATATGAAAATGTCTGTGAGTGACCATCTGTATCAGTAGTTGAGTCAATCGAAAGAAGGGCTTCTTAATTAGCTGAGGAAATTGCTTAGTAATTCATATAAATCAAGGGCAGGCTCTACCATAAGGAATTTGATGTCAACACTTAGATAGAGATCTTGCTATAAACACAAGTAGTACCCAAGAAATTTTAAGTTAGGGTACAAAAAAAGGCCACTTATTTTGAGGGTTCCACCGCATTCTTTCTTAAAAGAGGGGTTAAAGACAAATAAAAGAAAAGTAGTGTTTTCCATAGCATTCTTCGTCTTTGAAGCTGTCTTATTCTAGCCATGGCATTCATTGAGAGCTTTTCATCCACACAGTAAAGAAGTACATTTAGAAATGTTTACTTTTGTAGTCCTTGTTTGGCTATGTATATCCAAGCACAAAAGCAACGAATTCGGGTGGTGGTCTGGTAAGGTTTCGAAAGCAAAGCGCTATGTCTGGATTAGGTAAAAAGAAAAAGTATAGTGCGAATAGTAGAGCACAAAGTCTTGGCTTGATTATTAAAATTGTAATAGCCTTGCCCTTGCTTTCTAGCGAATCTAGCAAGGGAGCCCTATTTCATTTATTAATGTTGCTTTCCTATTTTACCATTCTTGGTGGCTTTCTAACAAGCTCTAATCAAAGAGTTTTTCCAAACTACATGAGCCAACCGAATCCTAGGGTGGCACTCTGCTTGTATGCTTAGAGGAATTCCATCTTAAAACTAGACTTTGTCTTTCACACTTCACAGGCTAATTCTCTAAGATGAGGATTGGCTTATTAACCCTCCAAGTTGTCGTGGACGGAATCCCTACGACTTACCATAAACTATTTACATAACTTTTGTAGAGCCTTTCCTTAGAAATGAATCGATCACTACCGTAGACAAGCCTTTCAATTCCTACAACAGACCTGTATCATAACTCTAGAATGCAATCCTTCGAGTGTTTCTCATCCTATTGGAAATAGTCCTTTTACAATAAAAATGCACTCAAGTGCAAGAATGACTGACTGTACCTCTTCTCCTACCCGCGCACCTACGAATCTCTTTCAGTAGACAACCACTACTTTGACCTCTCCTACTTGGCACTTCGGCCCATCCTCTAGCTACAAAAATGGATTTTGATCCCTATTCAGATCAAGGTTGTGGCAGCCATAAGTTAAACCATTGGGCCAAACTATTAAGTACAAGCCAAGGACGCATTAACTTAAAGATGTCAACCATACACCAAAGCAATGAAGGAAAATGTTATGGTTGTATAGCTTATTTTCTTTATTTATGGAGAGTTAACAACTTAAACCAAATATGGATGAGACATAGTTGAGATATCTTGTAATGCATATAACTCCTTCGAACCTTAATGTATCCTTTTCATTAATCTTCTTTGTCTCCTGCCAAACTTTATGGCTTTTGGGCTCATAGGGGAGATCATATTTAGTAGTTTTCATAGCTCACTCACCCCTTATCTTTTATGTTCAAGTAAGAAAGATGAGATGACTAAGACAGGAAGAAAGGGAGTTGGAAAAGACAGTATTAGATGAAAAAGTATAGGCTCCTTCGGGGGATGGAGTAAGGGATAACATTCGATTAGGGCAAGCAAGTATGTATGGGATGTTCTTTTATAGAGTGATAAACAAATGGATATTTCTTTCTAAAACCATAGTAAGGTTGTGCAATCAGCTAGCAGATGACAATAGAGGGGGATTTTTCAAAACACAGATAGAGGCTCTACCGCGATATAATATATCTCATTGAGAAAGCACTATCAAAACCACTATCTCATTTAGAAGCGAACAACCCCTAAATGAATTTGAAAATGGAGGACGGGTAAAAGTCAATGACTTAGGCCAGAAGTTATGTGAAAGTAGAAGCTAGGGATAGAGAAAGTAGAGGAGAGGACTTCTTTTTTTTTTCATCTCACGATGATAGGAATTGCCGTATATTCTATTTTTCCTTTCTTATCTTATTGATCAATTGTGTGCCATGAGATGTTTTCCCGTAGGATCATTCATGGTGAAAATAAGATCCCAACATGATCTACTCAATCAAGTTTGATTAAAGCACTCCAACCAACCCAACAAAATAAGCAATAGGTACTACAGGAATGAAATGAAAATGACATAAAATTTCATTTTTGAGGCATCCGAACTAACCATCATTTTGATCCTCCAAAGCATTGCTTGCTTTCATTCTCTATAGAGAAGGAACAAAAGCTATGTTAATAGGAACAACCTACCATAGAACCTATGGATGGGATCAAAGAATCAATTAGTTGAATTTTGACTCCTTAGCCCTTCTTCTCTTTTCCCCATCCTTAAAAACAACCAAACAACCGATCAATCTACCGAAAGTGAACTAAATCTGCATTTTCAAACAATGAATCTAATGGAGATCGAGCTGCTAAAGTTCATGTTCCCAAATGATGATCAAGTTGATGTTTTCAAATATTCACAATATCTTTTCCAAGGAATTGGCAGTTCAATGACTAGGGTAGGATTAATTAAACCTTAAAAAAGAAAAGACTAAAAGACATCAAAAGAAAGAGCCTACAATTCACTAAAATAAAAATTGTTAAACATAAAAGGTCCATAATTAACTAAAACAAAAATTGATAAAGATAAAATGCCCACAATTAATTAAAAAAATTACTTCCTAAAGTAACCCTTTTACCCATCAAGGGTTTTTTCTTTTAGGGTTTTTTGCTTATATAGAAGAAGAGTCATGTAATTTGGAGGTAAGAACGAATATCATCAATGGAAAGTATATTTCATAAAGCTTCTTGCTTTGCCTTCTTGTGTTCCTGAATGAATGCTTGAATTTGACTTATCAAAGGGAGTGATCATCCTTTGTGGAGTCTCAAGGTTTGGGTTTTAAGGACTTTGTTTCCTTATGGTTATAATCTAATCATCTTTAACATGTTCTTAGCAAATCAATCATTTCTATTCTTTTGATTTTGTGGGTTCCCATGTTGTTCGCCTAAAGGGTCCGTATAATTTGGTATCACAGCCAAGTTGCTGAAAATAGGTTATTTATCTTCATTTATCATTGTATTGAATTTTAGATTTCAAAAAAAAAAATTCCTTTGATTGTTTTCTGCATTCTTGAGCCACAAATCACAAAAAAAGAAGATAAATTTCATCCTTTTGAGTCTTGTGTTTTCTTTCAATTTCATTGTCGTTGTTTTTGTATTTGGATTTTGTTTTGTAGTTTTCTTTGAATTTTTTGTATCGTTTTTGTTGAATTTTGAGATTGTTACCAATAAAATGATTACTTCTTGAGATTAATTGGATTCTTTGATGTTGTTAAGAACAAAATGTAGGTAAACATGTGCTTTGAATCGTAAACAAAAGAAAGGAGCAAAAATAGTGTAAAAAAGAGAGAGGCCAATATAGAGATAAAAAAAGGCCAAAATATTTAAAAAAATGTCAAAATAGTGAAAAAAAAGAGTGTTAACAATCGGATTTGAGAGCAAACACATGGAGAGTGTGTGAATTATCTCAATTTTTTCTACAATTTGAAAACATGAGTAAGGAAGAAACAACACCACAAGAGTTTGACTTAAAAGTCCTCTTCAAGAATTTTAATGACAAATTTAAGAATCTAAATGCAAGGTTGGATGATTTAGAATCCTCTCTGGATTCTAAATTACGTAAAAGAAAACATAAAAAACATGAGTTCAAGGAAGAAGAAGTTGATTCCATATTGGTAGAGAGATCAAGTCATAAATGGGACAAAAAGATCATGGTTGTACAGACAAATAGAAAAATCAAAAGTGCCAGTTCATGTGAATAAGAGATACCACTAGTGAAGGATGGTTCTAATGTTGAAGTGGAAGAACCTGTGCATAGAGATTGTTCTGAATATACTGCCTAATGATAAAGAAGATGACAAGAACTGTTATCATATTTTCCACACAAGATGCCATGTGAAGAATAAAGTATATGCATTAATTATTGATATTGCGAGCTGCACTAACATTGCTAGTACCTGGTTGGTAGAAAAATTAAATTTGAAGTGGAAAGAGCATCCTAAACAGTACAAGCTACCATGGTTGAATGATTGTAAAGAAGTAGAAGTTAAGAAACAAGTTTCGGTTCCGTTTTCAATTGGAAAATATGAAGATGAGGTTCTTTGTGATGTGGCACCAATTTATGCTACTCACATATTTCCCGACTGACCATTGCAATTTGATAGGAAAGTATCACATGATGGTTATAGACATCGTTATTGTTTTGAAATGAAGAATGAAAAAGTTGTATTAGCCCCTCTCAAACCTTTAAAAGCTTATGAGGACCAATTTAAGATAGTATAAGAGTGCAAATTGAGAGAAAAACAAAAGTGTGACCAAGAGGAAAATAAAAAAAAAAGAGTAAGTGAGATAGACAGGAAAAATAGAGAGAAAAGTGAACATAATAGAGGTAAAAAGTGATATGATCCAAGGGGTTAGGACCTAGCTAATTTCAGATAATATAGCAAAGGGTTTCTCCACAAATCAATGGATATTACTCACCATTTTTCTGAAGAGAAAAGATGCCACAAGGAGTTGCTATTTCCTTGATAAGTCTAGCATAAATGACACCCTAACAAGTATGGATATTACTCACCACAAATGCTTGGATGCTAAACAATGCCACAAAGGTTACCAATCCCTTGATAAGTTGCTTAAAGAGGAACAAAGAGCTAGAATGAGCTCTCAAATGATCTGAAAATTCAAACTTCATTCAAATTGTATTTTTTACAGCAGTTGAGCTATTCTTAATAGGATACAAACCAACCCTAAGCTCCACTACATCATAGCCTTAGATCTCATCCAAGGGTGGAAAATAAACATAACCAAAAAGCACAAAAGGTAGCAGAAAACATTGACCAAAACATGGAAAAAAAATGGGGCAACTGACCACAAACCCTTGATTTCATCCAAGGGGTGAAAAGAGAGCTATTCAAAATCGGTCCAAATGGCACTCCAAAATTGGAACAAAATATGGAGAAGCTGAGAACAAAAGAAACCCTATAAAATATTACATCTCAACCCTTGTTTCCATCCAAAGGCTGAAAATGAAACTTCCCAAAAAGTCCAAATGGCACAACAATGTGTCTAGTTTTATTTTTCCAATTTTGCCCTAATTTTCATCCAAGGATTGTCCCAATTCTTGCACTCCCAATTTAGGTCCCCTTGGTTATGCATGACCTCTTGAATGAGCCCATTTAAAGCCTTTTCAAGTTGTGCCTTCCTAGACCTTGTGATTGGTCCACTTGGAATTTGTAAAGCTCGATGAGCCCATCTCCCCGAGGTTGCAACTTGGACCATCTTTTTTCAGGAAACCATTCCTTTCTCATAAACAGTCTTATTGACTACCTCAATTTGCCCATCTGTTTGAGGGTGACAAGTAGTCGAAAGCAAGAGTTTAGTACCCATTTTAGCCCAAAGATTTTTCCAAAAATAACTAAGGAATTTAAGATCCCTATCAGACACAATGCTTCGAGGAACTCCATGAAGCCTAACAACCTTCGTAAAGAACAACTCTACTACATTAGTGGCATCATCAGTTTTATGACATGCTCTAAAGTGTGCCATTTTAGAAAACCTATCTAAAACCACAAAAATTGAGTCTATACCCTTCTTAGACCTAGGTAACCCTAAAACAAAATCCATGGAAATATCTACCCAAGGTGTGCTGGGTACGGGCAAGGGAGTATATAGTCCTTGTGGTAGGACTTTGGATTTGGCTTGGTTACAAGTTATGCATCTAGAACATATTCTCCCTACATCCTTCCTTATTGTTGGCCAATAAAAATGTTCACGCAAAACATCTAAAGTCTTCTTAATTCCAAAATGCCCCATTAATCCCCCCTCATGGGCCTTCTTAATTAACAACTCATGCATGGAACATTTGGTTATACACAATTGATTTTCTTTAAATAAATACCCATCTAATTTATATAACTTTTCAAAAGAAGTTTTTTCACATGCATGGTAAATAGCAGAGAAGTCATTATCATTATCATACATTTCCTTAACATATTCAAATCCTAGCAATCTAGCATTTAAAGTTGAGATTAAGGCATACATCCATGATAAAGTATCGGCTACAACATTCTCCTTACCCCTCTTATAATGAACAATATAAGGAAAAGTCTCAATGAATTCCATCCATCTAGCATGCCTCCTATTCAATTTACCTTGGCGCTTCAGATGTTTTAGATATTCATGATCAGTATGGATGACAAATTCTCTTGGCCAAAGGTAATGTTGCCATGTCTCCAGGGTCCTAACCAAGGCATATAGCTCCTTGTCATATGTTGCATAATTAAGGGCTGCTCCATGAAGTTTCTCGTTGAAATAAGCAATAGATCACTGTTCCTACATTAAAACAGCTCCTATACCTATTCCTGATGCATCACACTCAATTTCAAAAGTTTTAGTAAAATCAGGTAAAGATAAAACAGGTGCAGAACATAAACTATCCTTCAATGGTTTAAAGGATCTCTCCTAATTATCGCCCCATTTGAAACCAACAGACTTTTTAATAACCTCGATTAGAGATGCAACTAGTGTACTAAAATCTTTGACAAACCTTCGATAAAAACTAGCTAAGCCGTGAAAACTTCTAACCTCGGTTACAGATTTAGGTGTGGGCCATTCCCGAATAGCCTTAACCTTTTCCTCATCTACTTCTATCCCTTAGAACTAACAACAAAACAAAGAAAAACTAACTTGTCAATGCAAAAAAACATACTTTTTCAGGTTCGCATACAATTGGTCTTTTCTCAAAATTTGAAACACACACCTAAGATGTAAGACATGCTCTTCAAGATTTTTACTGTAAATGAGAATATCATCAAAATAGACAACAACAAAATTCCAATAAATGCAAGCAGAACATGATTCATAAGCCTAATAAAAGTGCTAGGTGCATTTGTTAGACCAAAGGGCATGACTAACCACTCATACAATTCATGTTTAGTTTTAAAAGCAGTTTTCCATTCATCACCCTCTCTCATCCTAATTTGATGGTATCCACTTATCAAATCAATTTTTGAAAAAATGCAAGAACCATGCAACTCATCCAACATGTCATCTAGTCTAGGGATAGGATGTCAATATATTACCATAATGTTGTTGATGGCTCGGAAATCAACACACATCCTTCTTGGGAACGAGTAGCACAGGAACAACACATGGACTTAGACTCTCCCTAACTTGACCTTTGATCAAGTACTCTTCAACCTCTCTTTGAATCTCCTTAGTTTCTTTGGGATTGGTCCTATAGTCAGGTCAGTTTGGAAGAGAAGCCTTGGTATAAAGTCAATTTGATGCTCAATTCCCCTAATTGGTGGCACCCCATCCGAAATCTCTTCAGGGAACACGTCCTCAAATTCCTACAAACGAGAAATAGTGGTACTAGGCAAAGACTGGTTAAGATCGTTAATAGAAAAATTTGCCTCCTTGTACAAAAGAACAATCGTGGGCTGTTTTGAATAAAAATCCCTCTTGACCTCACTTACCTTATCATAAAAATTCACATTTTTTCTCTAGTGCTAGAATAAGCTCTCAAATGATTTGAAAATTCAAACTTCATTCAAATTGTATTTTTTACAGCAACTGAGTTGCTCTTAATAGGATACAAACCAACCCTAAGCTCTACTACATCATAGCCCTCGATCTCATCCAAGGGTGGAAAATAAACAGCCAAAAAGCACAAAAGGTAGCAGAAAACATTGACCAAAACATGGAAAAAATGGGGCAACTAACCACAAAGGAATCCTATAAAATATTACATCTTAACCCTTGATTTCATCCAAGGGCTAAAAAGAAAGCTGCCCAAAATCATTCCAAATGGAACTCTAAAATTGGAGCAAAATATGGAACAGCTAAGAACAAAAGAAACCCTATAAAATATTACATCTTAACCCTTGTTTCCATCTAAAGGCTGAAAATGAAATTGCCCAAAAAATTCCAAATGGCACAACAATGCGCCTAGTTTTATTTTGCCAATTTTGCCCTAATTTCCATCCTAGGATTGTCCCAATCCTTGCACTCCCAATTTAGGTCCCCTTGGTTATGCATAACCTCTTAAATGAGCCCATTTAAATCCTTTTCAAGTTGTGCCTTCCTAGACCTTGTGATTGGTCCACTTGGAATTTGTAAAGCTCGATGATTCTCATCAAAAAGTGTGTAGAAAAGAAAAGAAAGTGAGCACAAATGATAGAAGAGTGAGCAAAGAGGTGAAAAAAATGAGCAAAAAGGAGTGAAAAATAAAAGAATAAGATCATTTTGTTAAAAACACAAGAGAATAAAAGTGTAATGATAGAAAGGCTACAAGTACTTATACATGGATGTTTATCTTTATACTAACAATCTAACTCATCTTTGCATAGTGTTGTTGTATCTTTATTGTAGGACTTTGAGGATCAACTTCCTGAAGAGATTTCCCATGGATTACCTCCTTGGAGAGAAATTGAGCATCAAATAGACTTCACATATGGATCTGTTATACCAAATCGACCTACTTATAGAGCTAAGATTGAAGGACCAATCTTTTCGAAGAATAAGGGAATAATGGAGATTAAGGTACTAATAATGTTCATGTTCTCAAGTGCGGATCAAGTTGATGTTTCCAAATTTTCACAAGATCTTTTGCAAAGAATTGGCGGTCCAATGACTAGGGATAGATTTGGAAGATCAAGTTGGCTGCAAGGGTTACTTTAAGAAGTAATTTTTATTTTAATTAATTGTGGGCCTTTTATTTTAAGTATTTTAGTCTTTTATATTTTGAGGTTCGATTAGGCCCAATCAATAACTAAATAGGCCCATTCCATCTAGGGTTTTTTCTTTTAGGGTTTCTTGTTTATATAGAAGAAAAGCCATGCAATGGAGGCAAAAAACAAATATCAGTAATGCAAGTTATATTTTATAATGCTTTTGCATTGCCTTCTTGTGTTCTTGACTGAATACTTGAATATGATTTATTAGAGGGAGTGATCATCCTTTGTGGCATCTCAAGGTTTGGGTTTTAAGGACTTTGTTTCCTTAGGTTCTAATCTAATCATCTTCAAAACTTTCTTAGCAAATCAATAATTTCTATTCCTTTGAGTTCGTGGGTTGCTAGGTTGTTCGCCTAAAGGCTTTTCATCAGAATCTAATTCCAACTCTCTCAGGAAGCTCATGGTTACAGAACAGGTTGCCCGAACCATCCATACAAACCATCTCTCGACTGAAAATAAGACCTAGTAGGGCAGCTTAGCTAGCCATCTCATTCCAATCTTCTCCGTATGTAAACATCCTTTCTTTTATCTCAATCTTTCACGAGGGGACGTTTTCCATCACGACTCAAATTTTATAAGGATTCATGGAAATTAACAGCTTAGCGAGCTAGGGTTGAATGGAGACAAAGATGGACTCGACTTCTCTTCTAGCTCGGATGCAAACATAGATGGAGAGTTTAACTGGTTCATAAAAATAGAGAGACTGATCCACATTAGGAGGATCAAGAGAAGAAATAAAGCAATGTATAAAGGGAGACTACGAAAGAGCAAAGCTTGAACTTATATTTTAAGCTCATTGGATAGAAAGGTTTATTTTGAATGCTAGATTGAAAGTTCCATGTAGTCAAGTTGATGGCACAGATTTGATCTACCTCAACTTCCTCAATATCAATGAATATATAGCTTGAACCCCCAAACCCTGTATTTAAAATTTTGTAGGTGATGTTCCATATCATTGAATGTGTATTGATTGCCACTTGAGTAGGTAGGGTAAGTCACTAAATCACCATTGGTCTTATTTGGATTATGCCGACCCAAAAGCTATTCTACCGGTTAGCCATCTTGTGCAATGTGTTAGTAAGCATTCTGACAGACAGTAGACATGATGCAAACCCTTTAGGCGAACAACCTAGGAACGCATGAAATCAAAGCAATAGAAAGATTGATTTGCTAAGAACATGTTGAAAATGATCAGATTAGAACTCTAAGGAAACAAAGTCAATCCAAACCTTGAGATGCCAAAAAGGATGATCAGTCTCTTTAATAAGTCAGCAAAGCAAGAAGCTTTCTGAAATTTTATTTTCATTAATGAATATATGTCTTATCTCTAAATTACATAGCTTTTCTTATTAATAAGTAAGAAACCCTAAAATAAAAAAACCTAGATGGATTGGGCCTAATCCAAATTTAAAAATAAAAGACTAAAAGATTTAAAATATAAAGCCCATAACTCACTAAAATAAAAATTACCAATCATAAAAAGTCCACAATTAAATAAATTACTAAGATTTAAAAGTACTAAAAATAAAAAGCCTATAATTAGCTAAAATAAAAATATTACTTCCAAATCTATCCCTTGCATAAAAAGGTGATAGATCATCCTTGGTGAAGCTTTAGAATGTTTGAATTTAGATTTTGATTCTTCTAACACAACCTCTTTGTATTACACGTTCATTATCAAGCCTTGCAAAGCTTCCTTCATCCTCTTAGTTTTTACCCTAGTCATTGGAGCGTTAATTCCTTACAAAAGATCTTGAGAGTATTTGGGAACATCAACTTGATCTGTACCTTGATCTCCATTAAGACACTCTTCAAAGGGAAATCATTCTTCCTACGTGTTAATCGACACTATGTCCACTTGTAGCATCTGTTCCACACATCAACTGACACTACGTCCATGTGTAGCGTTGATTCCACTCGTAAACCGAGGCTTTGTGTAACATCTACACCGAATCGACTTTAAATTCATTATAAGTTGGCTTTTTCCAAAAACTGAGGAGGCAAAGGAGAATATTATTCTCTTTCTAAAACAAGGGCCTTATTGATTAGGATTAACTTAGATTAGTATGTTTTGTCTCGACAAGAAAATCACTCAAGACAAGGATAGGAGCTCCAATTTCTTAATATGCCTTCAAATCATTTATATTGAAAACAAGACATTCATGAAGTGGGTACAAGAGTTAGGGCTTTCAAAGCTTTCTTAAATAGATCAATCCTTCTTTCAGAGGTGGAATATCCATCAACCAACTTACTTTTTCTTTGGTGGTAGCTTCCAACATTTTGTTTCCTCCATTTTTCTTTCCCTAAATGGGTGAGAAAAATTGAAAGTGGTAATTCTCTAATCCAATAGCCTTACAACAAACAAGAGTACTTAACAACTTTGAGTTTCGAAATAAAAGCTCTTATAAGTTCAAAACCAAAAGAAAAAGCACATTGTTCTCACCCTTATTAGTTCAGTTATTTTCTTTTTCGAATGTTGTGTACTAATAATAGACTTGCTTACCATAACCACAAAGAAAGAACAACTCTATCTATTTTTTCATAAGGTTTTGATCGCCTTTCAAACGGTATAAGTTATGACTTCGCTTCCGAAAAGATAGATTTGAATCGGATGTACCAGCATCCACTACTGGAAGGAATTGCCTCACTTACCACCTGCTCTTATTCACATCAATATGCCCAGAAAGAATAACTTTTTTCTCTCATGCCCACGACCATGAAGTGGACAAAGATAGAAAGTTTCACTTGCCCGTAAAGATATTATCTCTACAGTCGACTTTCTCTTTTCTTTTCATTACAAACAAAGAGATTTGCTTTCATAACTAATAAGGCATAAAAAGAAAGGAGCCTCAATATTCGTTTTGACTTCCACTCACAAAGGAACAAGATCTAGTCCCTTAGCAAGAGAAGCGTGATAACTGTATTTTATACAGTTATTTTCATCTATTTTATTAAATATAATTGCTATGTTCTTTACGTTATTGGTTAATTTTAGTTAAATAAATTAATATTCACCTTTTATAGGTTATGGAATACATGTTTTACAAAATTAAATAATTTGTATCGAAAATGTACTTTATTGCAAGTTTTTGTCCAAAAATATAATTTCAAATAAATGAGTGCTTAATTGCAATTTTTAAAAGTCAAAAATACAATTAAAATTAAATTTGGGCTTGATTGTAATTTAAGAAAGATTAAAATCTAATTTGAAATATATTTGTGGGTGAAAATGTAATTAATAAAAATTGAATTTTCTGCACAGGAGAAGAATGCCACTCGCATCATTCAACGCGTCCATCACTTACCCTTCGATCATCAATTCAACGGTCCAGATTTGGCGAGTACAACTAGACGAGACAAAATCACGTGTATAATTATCGCATGGCTCGGCGCGCCCTAGTGGGGCCCACCTGCCGCGTAGGCCGGCGTGCAGAGTGGGACCCACATGTCGGCTGTGCAGAAATTCTCCCGAGGCGCATCGCTGTCCGTTGGATTAGATGAACAGTCCAGATTGAAGCGCGTGGAACCAAGCTGTCGCACACCGAACCGTTTGTCTAAAAATCGTGTGCGACGTGGTTCATCCAAGCGGCGTGCACCATCAAGGTCTCTTGAATAAGAAGTAGCCACGTGTTTACTTTATTTTGAAGCCAACAATATTATGACACGTGGTATTTTACAATGCGCGTGACCGCGCTGGATCACGCCCGATTTGTAGCCGTTGGCTCCCGTGCGACAATACATCGTGCGCCCGTTTCCCGCAGTTAATGAAATGCTACCACGTGTCCGCATTAATCCTTACAGTGAATTAGACACTGACACGTGGCAAGGACTTTGATTTTAAAAAAATGCAGAAACGGCGCCTGTCTACGCGTGATTTTTAATTTTTTATTTTCGATATCGAATTTCAAAACGCGTCGAAATTAGTTTCGAGGGAATATTTTTTTTACGCGTTTCTAAAAACACAAAAATGTATTATTTTAGATGTGTTTTTTTAGCTATAAATAGGTGATATTATGATAGAGTTTAGAAGTTTTTTTTTTGGAGTTAAGTTTTTTTTGAGTTTTTTTAGTTTAGAATTTTTGTGTTGTTTGGTTTTGGGCTTCAGAACACGCAGAAGCCATTTTTTGGCTTTTGTTGTGTTCTGCGTGTGCCAAATATTTTCGTATGTGATGTTTTAATTTTCCTTTCTGCTTCTTATAATTTTCTGTAGTTGATGTTATTTTTATTTTAATTTAATGAAGTAATTTAATTTTTCTAGGGTTGCATTTGATCTAAATTTATGAAGCTTTGATTTTAACTATTTTTGAAATATTTATAAGACGTTCGATTTGATCATTCTATTTTGTGCTTAATGCTTTTTGATTATTTATGAATTTTATCAAAACGATTTGTGGCATAAAAATAAACTTAAGAAAGGCATTTTTGTGTATATTGCTCATAAATAGAATGACATGTATGATGAAGGATAGGAATATACCCTAATTGTATGTGTGACCATTTGAGAACTTAGAACTTAATGAATCTTATTAAATTTAATTCTCATAGAGATATAGTGAATTAATTTAACGAGGTGTGTTTATACGGAGCTCGGAAGAGATGTATGAATAAAAAAGAAGTTTTCGGTTGACAAATTAAATGTACTAAAAAATATAAATTAAAAGAAAATAATATGATTTGAGTGGATTAGTTTGGTGAAAAATTGCAATCCTAGAGTTCTCTTATTTTCTTTTTACCTTTTTCTCAATAAACGATTGTTTTGGATAAAATCAGATAGATACAATTTTAGTACTCAACAAACTATAGTAACAAATCCTCGTGGGAACGATACTTTACTTACAAATCTTTATTACTTGTGACCGTGTATACTTGCACGATTTTTGTGTGTTGCAAAACACACAACAAGTTTTTGGCGCCGTTGCCGGGGATTTGTTTTACTATTTTCATTGTTGATATTAATACCAATCAATCTGATTTTAATTCAAAAAAAAAAATTATTTTTGCGTGTTTAATTTATTTTTCAATTTTCTCGTGGGTTGAGATTTTGTTTGACACACAAATCTTACCTCACAAAAAGAAAAATAATTTTTTTTTGCTTATTGTTTATTGTTTATTTTCTTTTGCAATTTTCTCGTGGGTTGAGATTTTGTTTGACACACAAATCTTACCCCACAAAGAAAAAAAATAAATAATAAAAAAAAATTTATGGGTATTGTTTGCTTAATTTATTTTTCAATTTTCTCGTAAGTTGAGATTTTGTTTGACACACAAATCTTAACTTATAAAAAGAAAAACAAATTGAGAAGTCAAGCTAAAGACTATAAATCAAGCGCTTCTTGGGAGGCAACCCATGTGGTTTATTTAATTTTTTTTTTTATTTTCGCATGTATTTGATTTTTTTTGTTTTTTATGTTGTTATTTTATTTCTTTCTTTTTCGTAGGCGCAAATTGGAGGAAGTGAAGGTATTTTGGGATTAACCATTCAAACCAAACCAGGAAGTGTCTTTAAACCCATCTCATATGTTCTTAAACTTTCACACATTGAGGACAATATGTATATTAAGTTTGGGGGTGGTGGATATATTGAACTTAAGTAAAATACTTTCTGGATGTTCTTGCTCGTGAAATTTTTTTTGTTTGGTTAATTGAAGATATTTTGCTATGAATAGTGATTTAATTTTTATTTCATCTGTTTAATGGTGCATGTCTCTTTGAAAAATTTGAATGTTGTCTAAGTGATGAATGATTTTTACGTATATTTCATTTTTACAAGAATAAATATTCATGAGCACTAGTCTTGACTTTTTAATTGTTATGATAATTTAGAGAAGGTTTATGTGAGTGTGGAATTTGATTGATATTTGTGGTGTCACAGTTCTTAGAATTTCTTTGATTTTCTCTCGAGGCGAAATTATAGATAACATTTAACTAAGAAAATGATTTAGGCCATCTTTGGATCGTTTGAGCCTTTCTATCTACCTTTACATGCATTATCCATAGTATTCCTCTTTTGAGCTGCAAATTTTATATATATATTTCTCATTTCAAAAGCCTACCAAAAACAAATAAACACAATTTTCACACAAATATCAACATTTAAATCATAACAAAAATGCAATAATTTAGCTCTTATCAACAATCTAAGGAGTTAGTTGCTTTGTTTGATCTAGGTACAATTGTGTTTTTGATGCCTTAATTAGTTTATTTGCACCTACATGTGGGTTATCTAAAACCCTCAAGCATGCTCCTAGTTTTAAGTATAGAAAAATTTGAAAATCAATAGGGCATGACTGAAAAGTATGGGTAGACAATCTTGTCTTACCTATAGGTTTGATTGACTCAATGATATGGGGACATTGAGTTTACTTAAAATGCAATCCCCAAGTTACGTCTTGCTAAGACGTTTGATAGGAGTCAAATTATTGCATTTTTGTTATGATTTAAAGGTTGATATTTGTGTGAAAATTGCGTTTTATTTTATTATTTAATCCAGAAATGTCATTTCACGGGTATTTCGTGTTTAAAGTGCAATTTCAGGTAAAATCATAATTATGGAGAAGTTTGGGACGAATTTAAATGACCAGGATCGAGTGCAAATAAAAAGAACACAAAAGTTCAACATTTGGAATTTCTCCGCCGGCGAGAATATTTTCGCCGCCGGCGAAAATCTTACCGAGAAAATGTTGAAAATCACTCAGGGAGCACAGATTTTGGCAAAGCAATTTCGCCGCCGGCCAAGTACAACTCACCGCCGGCCAAATACATCTCGCCGCCGGCCAAGTGCATCTCACCGCCGGCCATAATAATCCCGCCGCCGGAGAGATTTAGCGGAACCGAAATAGTAAGTTTTCCAGAAATCTCGCCGCGGCGAGAATAACTTCGCCGCCGGCGAGTTTCGTTCGAAAACATTTTTTTATGCTGTTTTGTTCCAAAATTTCCCTCCAAAACCCTAGATCTATATATACATTATGATGTAGAAGGAGGGGACGGCAGAAAGCAGAGTTCAAAGGCATTTTTGGAGAAGAGAAGGAAATTTTGGAGAAACTTGGAGGATCTTCACCATTGTTGCTACCAAGCCTTCATCTTCTAGAGTTTTTCATATCTTCTCCTTAGTTTTTATATTCTGCAGTTTATTGATATTTGTTATTCATGGATTCAATTGAAATAATGGTTGTTCTTATTTCCGTTATGAACTAATTCGTTTTTTTTTGCTAAGGCTATGATGTAGTTAGATCAAGGAAATCTGATTTCTTTTGTTATGGTTATATGAATTCATTGTTTTCAAGTCGAGTATTTATTTCCATGCTTAATGCTTTTAAATTTCTGATCAAGATTTAGATGATTTGTTGCATTATATTGAGACTCAGAGGAGATGTGTAATGAATGCTTCTTGTGATAAATACCGTATGTTGAATGCGAGTTTGACACCTAATGCATGATGTGTGTGGTTATTCCAAAAATTCCATAAATCGTAATGTGCTTATTTGTGATTAAATCTTCATAGAAATATAGTCGGTTTTCATAGATAAGTGATTCTAATATAACTTGAGAAAGAGTATTAGATAAGTTTGGGTTTTTCAACCATCACTTTTAGCTTTGATTTTCATATAACATGACTTGAAATCGGATTGAATTAATTTAGCGAAATCAAATGCCTTATCATTTTTAATCATTTGTGAACAACATTAAATTTTGTTATTTGCTTTAGTTTTATGTTAATTTGCTTTTAAAACAATTTCAACAATTCAGTTTTCAAATAAAATTAGGGTTAGTCAATTTCGGTACTTAGTAACGCCATTCCTTGTGGGTTCGATATCCGTACTTTTGTACACTTTATTACTTGAACGATTCGTACACTTACGAAATTATGCATCAACGTTAAACTAAGCGCTGGATGGGAGGCAACCCATCATTTTAGGTAATTTCCTGTTATTTGTTTTATTTATTTAATTTTTATTGATTATTTTAGTTTAATTACATTTGAATAGTTTTTAAATTGTTAAAACTAAAAATATTTGTTAAGATGTTAGAAGTTTACAGCAATCTCTCTGTATACACTTTAATGATGAATATGATGGATGCACCTTCATTTCTCCATTACTACTTGCACATTCTGAGGAAATAGGTAATCTTTCTTCTATTTTTTCTTTATCTTTAATTTACAGTTGTTACATTGAGGACAATGTAAGTCCTAGGTTGGGGGTGGTGAAAAGTTACCATGCTTAATTAGTAAAAAAAAGATTTAACAATTTGAAAAAAATTTAAAAAAATAATAATTTTTTCTTTTTTTTATGTTCACATTTTCATTTTTTATGTTTGGTTTTATTTTTGTTTTGTATGATTTAGTAATTTTTGGAATTAAAAAATTTTGTTACAAAAATTCATCATTTCTTTAAATCAAATTTAAGTAAATAGTTAAGTTTTTTGTACTGTAAGATTAATTTTTGAAAACATATCGTGAAATATTTTGTAATTATTTTTGGTAATTAGTTAGTTTTTGTCATAATTAGTATTTCTTGATAAAATGTAGAAATTATATTAAACCCAAAATCGGTGTTTATGAATTTTTTTTAAGTGGAGACTACCTTTGTGAGATATAATTTGAGCCTAATTTCCTTTATTCAGAGTGAAATATATATTTTTTCTACTCCAAACACATTTCTTATTTCTTCAAATTTTTAGATGATCTCTATAGGTATTAGCATTGAATGTATGAATTTTTCTCTCATCTTAAATAAAGTGTCGTATATTTTTTATTATTATTTTTGCTTAGATTAAATTATTTGAGTAGAAATTGATAGTATATGCTTATATCTCATTCATGCATGACTGCTACAAAAAAAATAAAGACATATCTGGGATTACCTAAACCAAGATCATACAGAAAAGCTACAAAATTAACCACTCACCAAAATCCAAAAATATGCACAATCTGTACATGGGTTGACCCACATTACCTACAAAGTTGTGAGTACAAGCTAATTACAAAAGAAAGATATAGAAAGTAATTCCCTAAAAAGTCATTGCAATTTCTTCATTTGTAAAAGGCATATATCTTGAAATTCTTTCTCAATGAGTTTGATTTATGATGAAAATAGTTTTTATATACGAATATCTTTATAATTTATACATTCGATTTCTTTCATGAGATCAATGTTAAAATAACACTTTGAGCCTTTATTCTTTATACATATGCAAACATATTAGTTCATTTCTATACATTAACTCTTTCGCATATAAATTAGTAGGAGTGTTTGAACCCATAGGATTCAGTGTTTTGAGAGTATTGACTAGTGAGGAATAGAGTCGAAGTAAATTCGGATTTATGACACTGAAATTGGGTGAAATTAAATTGATACATTTTTTATATGAAATATGAAAATGATTTTCGACTAATTATTATAATAAATCATGATTTTTTAAAGAGATTAAAATAACTTATGCTTGAGATTTTAATTATGATCTTAAAGGAGATTAAAAAGTATGAGACATTTTTGTGATATGTTGTTTTCTTTTATTCTTAAAAGTTAATTTCTGATTTTGTTGTAAATTTAATTTTTAAGTTGTTTGTTTTTATTATTTCTTTTAATTTTTACATTTAGTTCAATGTTTGTGGGTATGAAAACCCACACGAGACTCAAACTCGTCTACTAGGGCAACCTAGGTGTTTAAAGGTTTGTTGCATAGGCTAAATGCAATCGTGTCAATCTACCGAAGTGATTTAGGATAGCTTAATTTTTAGTTTTTTATCGCTTCTCTTGCTAAGGGACTAGCAAGAAGCTGGTTGGGGGTTATGATGAGTGCTCAAAAAGCACTAAAATTACCATGATTTTATGCACATTAATTGATTAAAAATATATCCATTTATATGATTTTATCATATATTTATATAAATTTGTCTTTTTCGGAATCACGGGTATTTTTATTGTTTTTCAGATATTTTTAATTAAAAACATAACTTAAAGACTCAAGGAGGAATACTGGAGGCAATAAATCACAAATATATTAATAAATAAATGAGAAAAGGTCAACAAATATGGAAAAATTGGACAAAATGGGTCAAAAGGTCAAAAATGTCAAAAAGGAGAAAATCGCGCCGCCGTACTGCCCAGCTGCGCCGAGCAGCTGCCTAGTCCCGCACGCCCTTGTTCCTTCCCATGCGCACCTGTGCGCACAGTTGCTGCCTTCCACGTGCGCCGCTGCCATCTCGCCCCATTTTCACGCGCAGCCACCCCCCACGTCATGCTGACATCATCAAATGACATCATCATCCACCACTCTGCATTTCCACCATTTTTTCACCCACTTTTTCTCCCCATACTCACCTATAAATACCCTAATTCTCTTCACTTCTAAATACACCTCAAAACACATTCTCTTCTCTCTTTCTTTCTCTCTTTTCTTAGTTTTTTTAGCTTTTCTTAGTTAGTTTCTCTTAGTTTTAGAGTTCGTCTCTTTTTGAGAAGAACTAGTTATGTTTTTGTAATTTATTTGCTTTTTGATTCAATAAATGGGAGTGCAAATTCCGTTTGGAGGTTTTCCAGCAACAAGAATAGCATCAAAGTACTGTAAGGATTTTATTTTCTTTGTAGTTATTTTTTATGCTTTATTCTTACATGTTATATTTAATTTGTCTGTGATTAAATTTAACTTTGCATGCTATTTATAAACATGATATAATAATAATGTTGTTATGCTTGCGAAATATTAAATAGGTAAAAATATCTAAAATGAATTGATTTTATTTTTATTCAAGATTTTATATTAAGAATGTTATAGAGAAATATATTATTTTTCGTTACAATCTTAAATCTGAAAATTAGATTTTAAAGTTTAGTTATCCGATCTAGTTTAGAGTAGTGCTCTTTTATTTGTTGGTACAATCGCTCGGTAGTTAGAGTGAAGCTCTATTTCAAAAGTTTTTATAAGAATTATTATGTGAAAATGTATTGACAACATGTTTTCAGCAATGGTTTTAAAACTTGCAAGTTAGTACTCGGATAATTAAATTCTTAGGTTTAATTTGGACACCTTGAATAAAGTTTAAACTATCTAACCCCACCAAAGGTGGCATTTAAATGGTTCATTTTCAATCTCTTAGAAAAAAGAATTAATTTAATTAACCAAATTAGTTATCAACCCCACTCATAGGTGTTAATTGATTTGTTTAGTTAACAAAGAATATCTAACCCCACCAAAGGTGGTATTCTTACAAAAAAGGGAGAATCAATAAATATCAATTCATATCTTTAATAACCTAAATAATATGAGCAAGCATAATTAACTTAGTTATTATATCCATAAATACTTCACTATTATAAATGATAAAATTTGCATAAATATTTATTGAATCTATATTTATTTTTATGTTAGTAGATTAAAAACATAAAACCCAAAATATTGTGACAGGATGTTTAGGATTTAATTTCATTTTTAAAAGTTTGAATAATAAATTAAAAACCACATATATGCAGGTTTTCGCTCATCAGAGCTTTGAGTGGTAAAAGGCAAAAGAGATCAAGAAAAAAAGCCAAAATAGTGTGAAAAGGTATGTGTGTGCCTTTAGGTTTAACTAAGATTCAAGGATAAATCTTTTTGAATAAGAGGGGAATAATGGAGATTAAGATGTTAAACAAGTTGATGCTTACAAATATTCTCAAAATCCTCAAGATCCTACAAATATTCTCAAAATCCTCAAGATCCTACAAATATTCTCAAAATCCTATGCAAGGGATAGATTTGGAAGATAAAGTTAGGTGCAAGAATTAATTTGGGAAGTAATTTTTTTAGTTAATTGTGGGCCTTTTATGTTTTACTTATCATAATTATTTTTAGTGTTTTACTTTTTTGAGGATGGATTAGGCCCATTTTTGTGTAGGGTTTGAATTTTCATCTAGGGTTTTTTTTCTTTATGGTTTGTTGTTATAAAAATGCAGTAGTTATCTAATCTTGGGAGGATGATATATCATTAATAAAAGTTTATTTCAGAATGCTTTTGTTTTGCCTTCTTGTGTTCTTGATTGAATGCTTGAATTTGACTTATCAAAGGGAGTGATCATCATTTGTGGCATCTCAAAGTTAGGGTTTTATGGAATTTGTTTCCTTAGAGTTCTAATTCGATCATACCAAAGTTTAGGGTTATAAGGACTTTCTTTCCTTAGAGTTCTAATCTGATCATACCAAAGGTTAGGGTTCATCTTTAACACGTTCCTAGAAAATCAATTATTCCTATTACTTTGAGTTTATAGGTTCCAAGGGTTGTTCGCCTAGAGGGTCCGCATCAGTGTTATCTCTAGGACTAGTTTTGGTGGCCCAGACAAGTCCTTAACCCATTTTCCTTTAACACACTCTAGCTTCTTCTTTAATAAACTAAGTACTAGTTTGTTTGAAGACTCTGTCTAATCGTTAGCTTATGGATAATATAGAGCTGAAAAGAAAATTTTGGTATTATACTTGGTAGCGAACTCTTTGATTTTATGGCTAGTGAACTATCTTCCATTATAGTAATGAGTTCTTTGGGCAAAGCTAAAACGATAAAGTATGAGCTTCTAGATAAACCAAGTTACCTCCTCCTCCCTTATTCTTCCAAGGGGTTTTACTTCAATTCATTTGGAGATATAATCTATGGTGACTAGTAAGAACCTCTTTTGACACACTACCTATAATAGGGGTACTACTATATCCAATCCTCGTTTGTAGAAGGACGATGAGCTAATTATCCCCATCATTGCGGTTGGTGGAATATGAGATAATAAGGTGAACCTCTAACATTTATCACATGCCTAGGTGTATCTTATGCAATCTATTAACATCGTAGACCACTAGTAACATTGACTTGTAATTTGTTGCGATAACTTTCTTCCTCCTGAATAGGAGCAAAACTCTCCCTTATGAGCTTCAAACATGATTTCTCATACCACTCTCTATCTATGCACAAGAGTCTAGGTCCAAGTGTTGTTTTTCTATACAATTTGTCATTTTGCATTACGTACTGTGGTCTACCTTAGACTTTATTTCTTTCTCCAACTTTCTATCTTCAAGTAGGTCCCCATCTTTTAGAAAGTTAAGGATACGATTGAACCATGGGTGGTGGCCTCACCAATGATACCAACTATTTTGTTTGCTTCTTTTAAATTGGCTTCTGTAAGGATTATTATAGAATCACCCTACCATGATTGGCCTTACATGCTTTGGCTAGTATGGCCAAAATGTCGGCATGACCATTCTTATTTCTCGATATTTTCTTGATCTTGAAGTCAGAAAATTTTGAGCATTTCTTTCTTAGCCTCTCTACGTACATATCTCCTCATCTTGCTATCTTTAGCCTTAAATATTCCTAAGTATTGATTGACCACTAGATACGAATCACTATGCAAGAAAATTCTATTGGCTCTAAGTTTCTTTGAAGTCATAGCACCAAATATAACTAACTCGTATTCTGCAATATTATTGGCCACTTGGAAGTCCATCATGACAATATATTTGAAACATTTTTTATCATGGTCTATCAAGATGATCATTAGCCTTGTGCCTAAAAAATTGTGATCACTATTTAAAAATGCTTATTAGGTTGGTATTTCCTTCTTATCCATGCCACATAGCTCACCTTTTACTTCATCAGTCATAACTTTTGGTGACTCACTAAACTCGACAACAAAATCTTCCTGCGCTTGAGGTTTGATGGAAGTCCTAGACATATGCTTGATTATATTCTCCTAGTTCTATTGCAATATGTGTCAGTCTCTCTGCTAAATTTTGCTTTGTCAACACACTCTTAAGTGGTTAAGAAGTCAACACTACCACTCTATGTGAGCCAAAGTAATGTCTAAGTTTTTGCACCATCACTTTTAGAGCGAAGGAAAATTTATCAATTATTGCATATCTACTTTGGGCATCTGTCAATATTTGGCTAATGTAGTAGGCATGGTGTTGGACCTTGTCTCTTTCGACAAGGAGTACGGCACTACAAGTCTGAAGAGTAATGGCCAATTATAAATATGCTTTTAGCCTAGGGTTAAAGGACCTAAGGCTTGCTCAGATATTGTTTGATTCCTTGGAAAGCTCTATCATAATCTTTGTTCTAGAAAACAAACGTGTTCTTTCTCAACATTTTAAAGAATGGCTGGCAAGTATTTATCAATGCATTTGGAAATGAATCTGTTGAGTGCCACTATTCTTCCACTTAGGTGTTTAATTCCTTTCAGTATACTAGGAGGTTTCATGTTGATCAAGGCTTGTATCTTATCTAGATTGGCCTCAATTCCCCGGGTAGATACAAGATATCTTAGAAATTTCCTTGAAGCAACACCAAAAACACATTTTTTAGGATTTAGTCCCATACTATACCTTCAAATTACGTGAAACATTTATTCCAAGTCTTTGACATGGTTTATTGGTTATGCTAACTTTACCACCATATTATCCACGTATGCTTCCAAATTCCTTTCCACCTGGTAAACATATATTTTATTGATGAGTCACTATTACATAGCTCTTACATTTTTTAAACCAAAGGGCATTCGAGTGTAACAAAAGCTCTCTTCCTCAATAATAAAAGATGTTTTATCCTCATCTTCTAGGTGTATTTTTATTTGATGATAGCTAGAATATATATCAAGGAAACTCATCAAACCAAACCAAGAAGTAGCATCGACCAACATATCAATACTTGGTAAGGGAAAGTAGTCCTTGGGCATGCATCATTCAAATATGTGAAAGCTACACACATATAGGGTGATTTACAGGCCTTTTTCACTATCACCACATTTGACAACCAGGTTGGGTAGTATACCTCTCTAATAATCTTCATCTCTTTAAGTGCGGTGACTTATGAGACATAATCAAGTCCCCAGTAACAGTACCGAAAACTTGACGAGCACAACAGTGGCATTGGGTTAGCAATACTGATCTTATGGATAGTTTTATTTTATATTTGTAAAAATATCGCAAGTGCACGAATCATTTTATAGAAAATGAAAAGTATATAACACAAACATATTTTTATAGAGAATAAATATTTATAATACACTCTATCTAATATATAATACAAACATATTTTTATACATATAAATATATGTGATTAAATTGTACATAATATAACATACTCTATTTAATATATAATACAAACACATTTTTACACATCTTATATCATACAATATTTATAATTTAGTACATAGAAATATTATATAATAAATAAAAAGGAATAAACTAAAATTAATACAATCTAAAGAAATTAATCATTATTAAGTTAATAATTAAAATCTAACCTAAAAATTAAGTTAATTACTTATAAAAATTAAAAGTAAATTTAAAAATTAATTAATTTTTATATTAACAACATAATCAGTATTAACCAATAGTTCAATCAGGAAAGAATGGTGGAGAAAATCCTCCTTAAAAATCATCCTCCTAAATAAACCAACGCTCCTAAGAAAGATTAGTTTCACAAACGCTACTAAGAACTAGCTCCTAGAGATAACTTTTTTAGATCTTTACTTTTCATACTATAACACGGTTAGTTTTTAAAAAAATTAAAAATTAAAAATTAAAAGAAAAGAAATTAATTAAATAAATTTAATTTTTTTACTCCTTTATTTTTTATTTTTTAGAAAATAAAATAATTAAATAAATTAAAGTTTAATTGTTTTTAAATTTTAAATTTTAATTTATAATATACAATTTCAATTTTAATTTTAAATTTTATTAATTTATTTAAAGTTTAAGTTTTTTATTTTAAATTTAAATTTTTTTATTTACTATTTATGTTTTTTTTGTAAATTTTAAATTTTAATTTTAATTTTTTTATTTACTGTTTATTTAGATTTTTTTCTAAATTTTAAATTTTATTTTTTATATACTCTATATTTAAATTTTTATAAAAATAAATAAATTTTTGATTTACTATTTATTTAGATTTTTTTAAATTTAATAGTTAAATTAAATTAATTTAAAATTTAAAAAAAAATTGAAGAGTTAAGTCATGAAGATTTACTCAAAATATTTATATTTGTTCTATTATGTTTTTAAGTTAAAAAAACACAATTATTTATAACACAAAAAGTTTTTAAAAATTTGATAAATAAATTAATAACGATATTCCTTTCTCGGCAACGGCACCAAATACTTAATGAGATACAATTAATTCCCAAACAACGGTGCCAAAAAATTGATGAGTACAACATCAAAATCGGGTTAGCAATACCGATCTTGCAAATAGTTTTGTTTTATATTTGTAAAACTCTTGCAAGTGTATAAATAATTTTATAAAAAATGACAAGTATACTCCCAATGTCTATCTAAGGAAAGAATATGTGGTTTTTAATTTATTATTCAAACTTTTAAAAATGAAATTAAATCACGAATATCCTGCCACGATATTTTGAATTTTGTTTCCTAATTTAATGACATAAAAAAATAAACATAGATATGGATTTAATAAAAAATAATGCAATTTTTTATCATTCGTAACAGTGAAGTATTTATGTATATAATAATTAAGTTAATTATGCTTGCTTATATTATTTAGATTATTAAAGATATAAATTGATATTTGTTGATTTTCTCTTTTTGGAAAGAAAGTTTACTTAATGTGGGCCTAAATTTTTTTGTTTAATATTAATTAACCAATATCCTTAGACAGGACCTATTAATTAATTAAGTATTAAATTTTAGTTTTATTACAAAGAAAATAGCAAATCATCTAATCATAGCTTATTCAAGGTGTCCAAATTAAACTTAAGAATTTAATTATCCGAGAAGTAATTATCAAAATTTCAAACTATTATTTAAAATATATTATCAATACATTTTTGAATAATAGTTCTTATAAAAACTTTTGAAATAGAGTTTCACTCTAACTATTGAACGATTATACCAACAAATAAAATAGCACTATTCTAAATCAGAACAAATAATTAAACCTTAGAATCTAATTTTCATGTTTAAGTTTGTAATGAAAAATAATATATTTCTCTCTAACACCCTAAACATAAAATCTTGAATAAAAATAAAATCAATTTATTTTATAGAAATGTTTTACCTATTTAATATTTTGCAAGTATAACAACGTTATTATTATAACATATTTATAAAAGACACCCATGTTGAATTTAATCATAGACATATTAAACATAACATATAAGAATAAAACATAGAAAATAACTGTAAAAAATTCATTTTAAAATTATATCTCAAAATAATTCTCACAGAACTTTGATATTAATTCTTTTGTTGGAAAACCTCCAAACGGATTTTTATTTCTATTTATTTAATCAAAAACTAGAAATCTACAAAAGCATAGCTAGTTCTTCTCAAAAAGAGAACAACTTTAAAACTAGAAAAATAAAAATAAAAACTAGAAAAGCCTTCTAAAGAGAGAAAGCTACAGTGAGAAGTTGATATTTTTATAAATGATTTTTACAATGAGGGATAGGGTCCTTTTATAGATGGAAAAATGACCAACAAAAGTGGGACAATATCTCAAAAATTGATTTTGGACGTGTTTGGATAGGCTGGCACGCTTGTGAGAGGCAAAATTTGCGGAAAATGGGAAAATGCTAGTTGTACGTGCAGCGCGCATGCGGGACTCACTATTTTTGACATTTTTTACCATTCTAACCCATTTTGTCCATTTTTTCCATTTTTTTTATTTTTTCACATTTGTTTCTCAACATATTTTTGATATATTACTGTGGTATTTTTCTTCGAGTCTTTAAGTTATTTTGGAACGAAAATACCTGAAAAAAATAAAAAATACCCATGATTCTAAAAAGATAAATTTATATAAAAATATGATAAAATCATACAAATATAAATATATTTAATCATTTAAAGTATATTAAATTATGTTAATTTTAGAGCTTGTTAACTTCGCAACTCTCAACCATCTTCTTTCTAGTCCCTTAGCAAGAGAAGCGTGATAACTGTATTTTATATAGTTATTTTCATCTATTTTATTAAATATAATTGCTATGTTCTTTACATTTTTGGTTAATTTTAGTTAAATAAATTAATATTCACCTTTTATAGGTTATGGAATACATGTTTTAGAAAATTAAATAATTTGTATCGAAAATGTACTTTATTGCAAGTTTTTGTCCAAAAATATAATTTCAAATAAATGAGTGCTTAATTGCAATTTTTAAAAGTCAAAAATACAATTAAAATTAAATTTGGGCTTGATTGTAATTTAAGAAAGATTAAAATCTAATTTGAAATATATTTGTGGGTGAAAATGTAATTAATAAAAATTGAATTTTCTGCGCAGGAGAAGAATGCCACTCGCATCATTCAACGCGTCCATCACTTACCGTTCGATCATCAATTCAACGGTCCAGATTTGGCGAGTACAACTAGACGAGACAAAATCACGTGTATAATTCTCGCATGGCTCGGCGCGCCCTAGTGGGGCCCACCTGCCGCACAGGCCGGCGTGCAGAGTGGGACCCACATGTCGGCTGCGCAGAAATTCTCCCGAGGCGCATCGCTGTCCGTTGGATTAGATGAACGGTCCAGATTGAAGCGCGTGGAACCAAGCTGTCGCACACCGAACCGTTTGTCTAAAAATCGTGTGCGACGTGGTTCATCCAAGCGGTGTGCACCATCAAGGTCTCTTGAATAAGAAGTAGCCACGTGTTTACTTTATTTTGAAGCCAAGAATATTATGACACGTGGTATTTTACAATGCGCGCGACCGCGCTGGATCACGCCCGATTTGTAGCCGTTGGCTCCCGTGCGACAATCCATCGTGCGCCCGTTTCCCACAGTTAATGAAATGCTGCCACGTGTCCGCATTAATCCTTGCAGCGAATCAGACGCTGACACGTGGCAAGCACTTTGATTTTAAAAAAAATGCAGAAACGGCGCCTGTCTACGCGTGATTTTTAATTTTTTATTTTCGATATCGAATTTCAAAACGCGTCGAAATTAGTTTCGAGGGAATATTTTTTTTACGCGTTTCTAAAAACAAAAAAATGTATTATTTTAGATGTATTTTTTTAGCTATAAATAGGTGATATTATGATAGAGTTTAGAAGTTTTTTTTTTGGAGTTAAGTTGTTTTTGAGTTTTTTTAGTTTAGAATTTTTGTGTTGTTTGGTTTTGGGCTTCAAAACACGCAGAAGCCATTTTTTGGCTTTTGTTGTGTTCTGCGTGTGCCAAATATTTTCATATGTGATGTTTTAATTTTCCTTTCTGCTTCTTATACTTTTCTGTAGTTGATGTTATTTTTATTTTAATTTAATGAAGTAATTTAATTTTTCTAGGGTTGCATTTGATCTAAATTTATGAAGCTTTGATTTTAACTATTTTTGAAATATTTATAAGACGATCGATTTGATCATTCTATTTTGTGCTTAATGCTTTTTGATTATTTATGAATTTTATCAAAACGATTTGTGGGATAAAAATAAACTTAAGAAAGGCATTTTTGTGTATATTGCTCATAAATAGAATGACATGTATGATGAAGGATAGGAATATACCCTAATTGTATGTGTGACCATTTGAGAACTTAGAACTTAATGAATCTTATTAAATTTAATTCTCATAGAGATATAGTGAATTAATTTAACGAGGTGTGTTTATACGGAGCTCGGAAGAGATGTATGAATAAAAAAGAAGTTTTCGGTTGACAAATTAAATGTACTAAAAAATATAAATTAAAAGAAAATAATATGATTTGAGTGGATTAGTTTGGTGAAAAATTGCAATCCTAGAGTTCTCTTATTTTCTTTTTACCTTTTTCTCAATAAACGATTGTTTTGGATAAAATCAGAGAGATACAATTTTAGTACTCAACAAACTATAGTAACAAATCCTCGTGGGAACGATACTTTACTTACAAATCTTTATTACTTGTGACCGTGTATACTTGCACGATTTTTGTGTGTTGCAAAACACCACTGACAAGTTTTAGCGCCGTTCTTGGGATTTGTTTTACTATTTTCATTGTTGATATTAATACCAATCAATCTGATTTTAATTCAAAAAAAAATTTATTTTTGCGTGTTTAATTTATTTTTCAATTTTCTCGTGGGTTGAGATTTTGTTTGACACACAAATCTTACCTCACAAAAAGAAAAATAATATTTTTTTTTTGCTTATTGTTTGTTGTTTATTTTCTTTTGCAATTTTCTCGTGGGTTGAGATTTTGTTTGACACACAAATCTTACCCCACAAAAGAAAAAAAAATAAATAATAATAAATAATAAAAAAAAAATTATGGGTATTGTTTGCTTAATTTATTTTTCAATTTTCTCGTAAGATTTTGTTTGACACACAAATCTTAACTTATAAAAAGAAAACAAATTTAGAAGTCAAACTGAAGACTATAAATCAAGCGCTTCTTGGGAGGCAACCCATGTGGTTTATTTAATTTTTTTTATTTTCGCATGTATTTGAATTTTTTTGTTTTTTATGTTGTTATTTTATTTCTTTCTTTTTCGTAGGCGTAAATTGGAGGAAGTGAAGGTATTTTGGGATTAACCATTCAAACCAAACCAGGAAGTTTCTTTAAACCCATCTCATATGTTCTTAAACTTTCACACATTGAGGACAATGTGTATATTAAGTTTGGGGGTGGTGGATATATTGAACTTAAGTAAAATACTTTCTGGATGTTCTTGCTCGTGAAATTTTTTTTTGTTTGGTTAATTGAAGATAATTTGCTATGAATAGTGATTTAATTTTTATTTTATCTGTTTAATGGTGCATGTCTCTTTGAAAAATTTGAATGTTGTCTAAGTGATGAATGATTTTTACGTATATTTCATTTTTACAAGAATAAATATTCATGAGCACTAGTCTTGACTTTTTAATTGTTATGATAATTTAGAGAAGGTTTATGTGAGTGTGGAATTTGATTGATATTTGTGGTGTCACAGTTCTTAGAATTTCTTTGATTTTCTCTCGAGGCGAAATTATAGATAACATTTAACTAAGAAAATGATTTAGGCCATCTTTGGATCGTTTGAGCCTTTCTATCTACCTTTACATGCATTATCCATAGTATTCCTCTTTTGAGCTGCAAATTTTATATATATATTTCTCATTTCAAAAGCCTACCAAAAACATATATATATGTGTAGATATATCTATTTTTCTTATCTCCCTAACATGTGAAAAATGTTAGTAACTATGTAAAGATATATTCGAAAAAAAAGGGTACTAAAAAAACAGAAAAGAAGAAGAAAAGCAAAAAAAAAGAAACAAATAGATTCTAAAAAAAAGAAAAAAAAAAGAGGATGGTATGTGATGATAAAGCCCAAATTGGGAAGTTATTATTGTGATGATAGTAGTTATCTTTTTCAATCCTAAAATGTTATGGTTGGGAAAATTTTTTGAGCTAAATATTATCCTTTATCCTACCTTTACCTAAGCCATACATTACAAGCTTAATAAAGTCCTATTGATTTGGTGTTTTGTGTTTGTCTACATTAGTGGAGAGAGAAATGAAAAATAAACTTATGAGATTTGTGATTTCATGAAAATTTGTTTGATTTTATATTTATATAAACTTATCCGGATTGCATGTGATGAAAAATGAAAAGACTTCACATACACACTAACATTCATTGTGAAAATGTAATATATTTTTAAATTAATTTTGATAGATAAAATTCTTTTATTTCTTTGAGTTATGTTATTTTAGAATGTTTAAAAAGAAATATTTTGAAAATCACTATTTTAAATGCAGTTATCTTTGTTTTATTTCTTCCTTTTGCTCGAGGACTAGCAAAAACTTAAGTTTGGGGGTGTTGATAACTGTATTTTATATAGTTATTTTCATCTATTTTATTAAATATAATTGCTATGTTCTTTACATTTTTGGTTAATTGAAGAGTGCTCAAAAAGCACTAAAATAACCATGATTTTATGCACATTAATTGATTAAAAATATATATATTTATATGTTTTATCATATATTTATATAAATTTGTCTTTTTCGGAATCACGGGTATTTTTATTGTTTTTCAGGTATTTTTGCTTAAAAACGCAATTTAAAGACTCAAAGAGGAATACTTGAAGCAATACATCACAAATATATTAATAAATAAGTAGGAAAAGGTCAACAAACATGGAAAAATTGGACAAAATGGGTCGAAAAGGTCAAAAATGTCAAAAGGATGGAAATCGCGCGCCGCAGCCTAGCCGCGCGTGCACCCCAACGCCCCATGCTGGGTGCGCCCACGCACGTTGACATGCCCATCTGCGCGCACCCCAGCGCGGCATGTTCACGCCCAGCTGAAGCTGAGCAACGGCCCAGCGCCCGGCGCCCCTCCGCGCGCCCAACGCGTTTTCACCCCATTTTTCACGTGCAGCGGCCCCTCTGACGTCATGCTGGCGTCATTGATGGCCTCAGCATTTCCATTACACGTTTTTTAATTTTTTAATATTTTTTTTAACATTTTTTTACTCATTTTTTCTCTCCATCCTCACCTATAAATACCCCCCTTCCCTTCACTTCAAAACACACCTTCAAAACTCACTTCTCTCTTCTTTCTTTCTCTCATTTCTTAGTTTTTGAGTTTTCTTAGTTTCTTTCTTAGTTTCTAAGCTTTTCTTAGTTTTTCTCTTAGTTTTTAGTTCAATTCTCTTAGGTTTAGAGTTCTTCTCTTTTTGAGAGGAACTTGTAATGTTTTGTAATAATTTAGATTTTTGATTCAATAAATGGAAGTGCAAATTCCGCTTGGAGGTTTTCTAGCAACGGGAATAGCATCGAAGTTCTGTAAGGATTTTATTTTCTTTACAGTTATTTTTATGCTTTATTCTTACATGGTATATTTAATTTGTCTGTGATTAAATTTAACTGTGCTAGCTGTTTATAATCATGATATAATAATAACGTTGTTATGCTTGCGAAATATTAAATAGGTAAAAATTTCTAAAATGAATTGATTTTATTTTTATTCAAGATTTTATATTAAGGATGTTAGAGAGAAATATATTATTTTTCATTACAAAGTTAAACCTGAAAATTAGATTTTATAGTTTAGTTATCCGGTCTGATTTAGAGTAGTGCTCTTTTATTTGTTGGTACAATCGCCCGGTAGTTAGAGTGAAGCTCTATTTCAAAAGTTTTTATAAGAATTATTATATGAAAATGTATTGACGACATGTTTTCGGTAGTGATTTTAAAACTTGAAAGTTAGTACTCGGATAACTAAATTCTTAGGTTTAATTTGGACACCTTGAATAAAGTTTAAACTGTCTAACCCCACCAAAGGTGGCATTTAAATGGTTCATTTTCAATCTCTTAGAAAAAGGAATTAATTTAATTAACCAAATTAGTTATAAACCACACCCATAGGTGTTAATTGATTTGTTTAGTTAACAAAGAATATCTAACCCCACCAAAGGTGGTATTCATACAAAAAAGGGAGAATCAATAAATATCAATTCATATATTTAATAACCTAAATAATACGAGTAAGCATAATTAACTTAGTTATTATATCCATAAATACTCCACTATTTATAAATGATAAAATTTGCATGAATGTTTATTGAATCCATGTTTAATTTTCTGTAAGTAGATTAAAACACAAAAAACCCAAAATATCGTGACAGGATGTTTAGGATTTAATTTCGTTTTTAAAAGTTTGAATAATAAATTAAATACCACATACATTCCTTCCTTAGATCGACCTTGGGAGTATACTTATCATTTTCTACGAAATGATTCGTGCACTTGCGAGAGTTTTATAAATATAAAACCAAAGTATTTGCGAGAATCGGCGATGCCGGTTTTCGCTCATCATCCACCGAGAAGGGATTTTAAACAAAGGTTGTAGCTCTTCAATAAACTCCTTAAATCTTTCACTTTCATCTTTATTTACTTCTTCAATCACATAAAGTGTATCATTATCTTTATCTAAAGCCATCTGTATAGTTGTAGAAAACAATATTAGACATCTGCAATAAATAATTGTAAAAATGTGCACATAGACGTGGGGTGATATTGGACATGTTTACTTTCATGTGATTTAAAATATGTATTGAACATTTATATATAATATAACTAAAAATTTAATAATACAAATGAAATGTTCAATTATCATGCATCATTTATAAAACAATGTTGTATGATATTGGTTTTTATAATTATGTAAATAACCATGATGTAATACAATGCTCACATTTGTTCCACCAAGCCACAATAGACCTTAATATTTTAAAAGTAGCTTAAAATTTTTTGTAACTCAATTAAAGCATGAAAAACAACGTTTTTGGGGAAAAACTTTAGACAAAGTTATGACTGTTCAAAGTTTTCTTATAATATCATCCAATTTTTGTTCTATAATACAATCTCATTTTCACTCAGACTCGTAATTTCATCTCATAGCTCTTGAAAATTACTATAAGAAAATAGTAAATCACATAATATGTTCTAGATAGCTTATTGTTTCACACATCCATTTGAAACAAAAGTAATAACTATCAATAGTAGTCAAAACAGAGCATTTGAATATTATATCTGAAATCAAAATTCAGAAAAAGAAAAAAGTTCAAACAAATATAACCTTCTGTTTGTACTGTGATGAAGAACAACGAACAGCGAGCAGCAGTAGCGGTGAGTAGCATCGGAAGTGGTAGCGAGCAGCAGCAACGGTAGCGAGTAGCAGCGGCAGAGAGAAAGAGATGGAGGCAGTTGGGAAAATATATTAAGCGGCAGCGAGAAAGAGATGGAGGTAGTTGGAAAAATATATTAGGTTTTGTGTTAAGAATAAGAGATACAGCTAAGGCTAATAGGTTAGGTTAGGTTAGATAATTAGGTTTATTAATTATTATATATATATATTTTAAAATAATATATTAAATATATCGGATCGGATCAGATTATACAGATTTAAATATTTTTAATCCGAATTCGAATCCGAACGGATTGATAAAATTTAATCAGAATCCAATCCGATTTCGAATCAAAATCACTCATTTTTATCAAATTTTTCAGATTAATCAGATATTTTGCTCACCCCTTTGACACTTGTTCTCACTAAGCTTGTTGTCGTAAGTATAGAGTAGTACACATAGGAATTCTGGTATTGTTAACGATAGAATATCTTCATCGGTCCTTGCCATTAAGTTCTTTACATTCTTGTACTAATAAGTTTTAAATTTTTTACGATGGTTATTTTTATAAAGATTGTTATAAAAAGTTCAAAAAAAAGAAAAAAATATTTATTTTTTTCTTTTTTTACTATTATTTAAATTTTTCTTCTTAAAAATATTAGTCTTTTTTTATTACAATAATTAGTGAGAATGAGCATTTTATCTTTAAATAGTTACAAAAAAATTAAATATCTCATCAATTGTTGGGATTCGAACTCATGCACAATTATAACCACTGAATATCGATTGTCGAAACGAAAAATTAAGATATTTGTTAATTTATACTATTTTCATGTAAAATAACCAAAAGCAAGGGCAGGGCTAGGGGGATTAGGGTGGACTACAACCCTAGCTTGACAAATTTTTTTCTTAATATATAATTTATAATATTTTTCAAGATAAAATAATATATTTGACCCTACTATTGTAGTAAAATTGTTGTTATTGTATATAAGCAAATAACAATAAAACAATTAATATAATTTTTACTTTTTAAAAAATATATTATATTTATTTATAATACAAAATATAATTTTATTAAATGTTCAATAGTCTATAATATAAAATTTAATTGAGTGAAGTAACTAAGACTATTTATTAACTTTTAGCTTCCCAGTCCTTATATTAAATATATATTATGGTTCTTAGCCACCTTTTTTTAGACCGGAAGATATCTATAATGAGTTTAGGAGGGAATTACAACACTTTCAAAGCAAAAAAGTCTAGAACCATATTAGGAAGAGAATCTAGCAAGATGAAGTAACATACTTGTATGTCAATTTGATAGAGCTCCACTACCATTTGTATTGATAAGAAACAAGAAGTGAGGGGTACTTATAGAACTCACCTAAGCACAAATGCCAACCTCATCGAGGCCTCCTCATTGACCACCTCATCAAGGGTCCGATGAGGGATCTAACGAGGGCCTCGTCAAGATGGAAAAAATCCCATATTTTTATTTCCAAAACTATTGAGAAATTTTCACAAATACTCTCACCTGAAACAAAACAAAAACATGAACAACAACATCAGCTCACTTGCATGCCCACTCGTCGAAAATCACAACGCCCAACCTAGCATGCACACTACAAAAATTATGTAAACATGCTCGAATATAAAATATACCTAACTATATATGTGTGTATGTGTATTACTGATCATCAATCACCAATCTAACATAGAGGAAGGTAGATACACTAAGTAAAATAAATAGACTCCATGTTTTGCACATAGGAAGCCAACAATACAAAAAGGACTACAGGACTTACATTTGCTCCCTTTGGCTTACCTTGTCAAAACACTAGACAACTAAATATAGATGCACATCAATCATGAGTTGATAATAAAGATGACCTAAAGATGTTTTTTTCCTATAAAAAAATATCTACACACATCCAACACCCAGAAACAAACCTATTCCAGGAGCATCCATCTTATGTGCTTCATCCATTTTTGAAATCAAATCATCCACTCTCTGCTATTCTGAAACACAAAGGTCTCAAGACATTTTCACATTGTAAGTCTGAAACTCGATGGTCTTAATCTACACCTATAACTTGCACATTGAAACAAACAAATACCCCTACACTGCTGAACAATGATAGCCTAAGCATAGTTAACATATTGCACAAACAAACATAATATATATGCAACAAAAATATGAAAACTCCTCTTGAGCATATGCAACACTCGCCTTATGTGTATGAAAATCAGGCAATTCTAATGCAGTATAAACTACACACCATCCCATATAGTAAATAGCATGTTAACAAACAAACACAACTTATGCACATTTCTCCCCCTTTATGACATGAAAAGTCAAACCAAGCATACGCAAAGTATGCAACTCGCCACACCCCTATATGAAGGAGACAAGTAAAACAGAAATGCAATAATCCTAACACTCATGCAACATAACAAAGAATATTAGAGAAAACACAATAAGGAGCAACACACACAGTCATGCAAAATAGACAAGGAATAACACCGAGGCAACATCAAGGTAAAACACATGCAATCAATAACAAACTAAATGCACAAACAAACTAAGAGAAGTGTAGACATAAACCATCTCCTTGATACGATAAATAGCACGGAGCCCCACGTTTCTACATGTTATGGGAGGGCATAAGAGGATTCACAATGCACTTACAACACATCATCAAGACAGACTGTCAAATACCAATGCCATATAAATGTGTCAACAAATTTGTAAGAATAAGTTGACTAGCAGTCCAACTATCTTCCAAATTGACATATTCCTAGTAACTCAACTATCTTCCTCCAAACACCAATGCCACATAAATATGTTAGCAAATCCCTAAGAAGAAGTTATCTAGGAGTCCAACTATTTTCCAAGTTGACACACTCATAGTGGCTCAACTATCTTCCCTCAACGACACTAGGGTAGATTCAATCTAGCAACCTTACCCTATACTATGCACACACATAAGGAGAAACCTCCCAATCTATGATGAGTGCTCAAAAAGCACTAAAATTACCATGATTTTATGCACATTAATTGACTAAAATATATATATATTTATATGTTTTATCATATATTTATATAAATTTGTCTTTTTCGGAATCACGGATATTTTTATTGTTTTTCAGGTATTTTCGCTTAAAAACGTCACTTAAAGACTCAAAAGGAATACTGGAAGCAATACATCACAAATATATTAATAAATAAATGGGGAAAGGTCAAAAAATATGGAAAAATTGGACAAAATGGGTCGAAAAGGTCAAAAATGTCAAAAAGTAGAAAATCGCGCCGAGTACCATCCCGCGCGCTCGGTGCCCGGTACCAGCGGCTGAACGTCCGTCGCGCACCGCGGCGCGCTGTCACCGTTCACGCGCGCGCGCCGCTTCTCTTCCGCGCGCCCGTGCGCGCGCCGCCTTCCCTTCGGCGTGCCGACACCATTTCGCCCCATTTTTCACGTGCATCCGCCCCTATGATGTCATGCTGACGTCATCAATGACCTCACCATGTGCACTACGCGTTTTCACCATTTTTTAACATTTTTTCACCCACTTTTTCTCTCCATTCTCACCTATAAATACCCCCATTCTCTTCACTTCATACCACACCTCAAAACACACTTCTCTCTTCTTTCTTTCTCTCCATTTCTTAGTTTTTAGTTTTTTTTAGTTTTTCTTATGTTTTAGCTAGTTTCTCTTAGTTTTAGAGTTCTTCCATTTTGGGAAGAACTAGTTATGTTTTTGTAATTTATTTGCTTTTTGATTCAATAAATGGGAGTGCAAATTCCGTTTGAAGGTTTTCTAGCAACATGAATACCATCGAAGTACTATAAGGATTTTATTTTCTTTAGAGTTATTTTTTATGGTTTATTCTTACATGTTATATTTAATTCGTCTGTGATTAAATTTACTTGATCTTCATTTGTTGTAAACATGATATAATAATAACGTTGTTATGCTTGCGAAATATTAAATAGGTAAAAATCTCTAAAATGAATTGATTTTATTTTTATTCAAGATTTTATATTAAGAATGTTTGAGAGAAATATATTATTTTTCATTACAAACTTAAATCGAAAATTAGATTTGAAGGTTTAGTTATCGTCGATTTAGAGTAGTGCTCTTTTATTTGTTGGTACAATCGCCTGGTAGTTAGAGTGAAGCTCTATTTCAAAAGTTTTTATAAGAATTATTATCTGAAAATGTATTGACAACATGTTTTCAGTAGTAGTTTTAAAACTTGAAAGTTAGTACTCGGATAATTAAATTCTTAGGTTTAATTTGGACACCTTGAATAAAGTTTAAACTGTCTAACCCCACCAAAGGTGGCATTTAAATGGTTCATTTTCAATCTCTTAGAAAAAGGAATTAATTTAATTAACCAAATTAGTTATCAACCCCACCCATAGGTGTTAATTGATTTGTTTAGTTAACAAAGAATATCTAACCCCAGCAAAGGTGGTATTCATACAAAAAAGTGAGAATCAATAAATATCAATTCATATCTTTAATAACCTAGATAATATGAGTAAGCATAATTAACTTAGTTATTATATCCATAAATACTCCACTATTATAAATGATAAAATTTGCATAAATATTTATTGAATCTATGTTTATTTTTATGTTAGTAGATTAAAAACACAAAACCCAAAATATCGTGATAGGATGTTTATGATTTAATTTCGTTTTTAAAAGTTTGAATAATAAATTAAAAACCACATACATTCCTTCCTTAGATCGACCTTGGGAGTATACTTATCATTTTCTACGAAATGATTCGTGCACTTGCGAGAGTTTTATAAATATAAAACCAAAGTATTGGCAGAATGAGCGATGCTGGTTTTCGTTCATCAAGTTTTTGGCGCCGTTGCCGGGGATGGCATCAAAGTTTTTGGCAATCCCGATTCTGCTCATCAATCTACCAAATAAAACATGTTTCTTGCATTCCAACAATAAATGCCATGAAATCAACTACATGTGAGAAACACAACAATAACTCACTTCAATAAGAAAGCTTGTAAGCACATAGGATGACATGTGAAACAAAAGAGTTCATATTATGCATATAACACGTCATACTAAAAATATTATTTATGCATAGTTCATACAAAATAATGTTAGGAAGAAGGAAGCATCACAAGAACATAAAATCATTATAATAACTCATAAATAGGACAAACACCAAGGATGCAAAACGAACATAACTCTCCAACAAGAAACACTCCCCTTAACATTATGCAATTTAGGCACACCTCTTCCCCTAAATGCATACATGTCAAGCATATTCTCCCAAAAAAAAAGCATCTACACATAGTAGAAAACAAACAAATATAGAAGTTTATAAATAACAGACCTAATTAACCTAGAGGGGGGTGAATAGATTATTTTTAACTTTTACCAATTTATAATTTAATAACCTAAAAAAAGAAGTCAAGCATGCAATTGCATGTAAGAAAAAAGTATGAAAATAAAAGAATAACACACGATATTTTTAGGTGGAAACAACCTAGGCCGCCACAACCATGACATAAGAGAAAAACCATCGGTCCACCGGACCACCTAACTTTCCACTATGAAAAACAATTGTTCAAGTACAAACTCAGTCTTATACTACCATTCATAGGATACTTCCCCAATGTACCATACTTCAACCCTCTACTCTGTTTTCACTATTTCCAACATTAGCTTGAGCAGTTTTCATATCAACATTCCAATAAGCTTCCCATCAATCAAATACGTTTCTGAATTAACTGCAAAATGGTTAACACAAAACAAAAATGCATGTGTGTGTTCTAGAATGGATTTAATAATTAATAATCCTAACTAGATTCAAAATATATGTCACTTAAATCAAATCAACTAGAAATCCTAGAGTAAAAAGATCATGCACAAGTTCAATAAAAATAGCTTCTTTAAAGATTAATAATCAAATCAAGTAATTATGATATGACAAACACAATTATTTGATCTAATAATTCAAGAACAAAAATAAAGTAGAAGCTATAAGAACATATGATCAAAATATCATAAACTAATTAGTCTTATTAATTAATCAAACATAATCACCAATATTTGATAGAATAACTAAATAAAGAAGCCTAAAGAATTATGATCTTATATTTGCAAAAAAGAGAGAGAAATTAAGAAGAAGAGAATAATACTCTTGTTTGGTTGATTGAAATAAGGAGAAATGGGTTTTATATATAGGAAAAATTAAACCCTTAATCCTAGGTAATTGATAAATATCTCTTTTATTACAAATAAGATTAGTAACACTCACTAATTAAAAAGACTCCTATATAATTGATAAATATATTTTCAATTACATATAGGATTCATAATACTCACTAATTAAGAAGACTCTTATTTAAAGAAAAGTTCTTTTAAAGTAAACTCATTAATCATGAAAACTCCTATTTTAAAAAAAGAGTTCTTTTAAAGTATATTTTATGCTAACTTTTAAGCTAAAATTTAGCCTATAATATAAGGTATCTCTTATATAATATTTTAGCATATATCTTATTCTATATTTTAGCATAAATATTTTAGTAGCAAAAATAATACCAAATTTATGTGCTATTAAATGTGTGAATACAATCCTATGCGTTATAGTTATAACAAATAAACCTGAAGTATGACTATCTAGAAAACACAATTATTTGATCTAAAAATTCAAGAACAAAAATAAAAGAAGAAGCTATAAGAACATATGATCAAAATATCATAAACTAATTAGGCTTATTAATCAATCAAACATAACCTCCAATATTTGATAGATTAACTAAATAAAAAAGCCTAAAGAATTATGATCTTATATTTGCAAAACAAAAGAGAGAAATTAAGAAGAAGAGAATAATGCTCTTGTACGGTTGATTAAAACAAGGAGCAATGAGTTTTATTTTCTATAGGTATGCTACAAGGAAAGGAAACAAAGCATGCAACAATATAAATCACATATGTAAAATTGGCTGCAATACAATTCACTGATTATGTTATAACTTGGTGGGATCAACTTGTTTTAATTAAGGATGAGGAGGTATGGAGAAAGGCCCATTGATACTTAGGAAGAGATTAAAGATGTTTTGATAAGGCATCTCATTCCAAGTCTCTACCATCAATTTCAAAATTTAGAAAAGAAATAGTCCAAAAGAGCATTACCTCGACGAGATATTATATTTGAAGACGTAGTTATCATCAAAATATAATAAACAATGAGATTTTCTTTTTCCCAAAAAGAGAGAGATTGAGTTAAAAAGAAGGAGAGAAGGAAAGAGAAAAAAAAAAGAGAATGAGTTAAAAATAAAAGGTGAGCTTAAAAAAGAAATTGAGTTACAAAAAAAAGCGTGCTCAAAAAGGAGATGACTAAGAAGAGATAAACAAAAGATGGTGAAGAAGAAAAAGAAGTTCTATTTAGTGGGGAAATATTTGAGAGAAAAAGTGAAAGAAAAGAGAGTTCAATAAAAGAGTTGAGTGAAGAAAAGAGTACAAAAGAAGAGTTGAACATAGAAAGAGAATTAAAAAAAGGATTGAATTGGAAAGGGAGATTGAAAAAAGAGATGAGGATTCAGACTATTAAGGAACAATTTGAGAGAAGAGAAACTTGTCCCATTGCTAATGAAAATTTTTATTTCATTGCCTAGTTTTGTTACTCCTATTTTGTAGGTTATAGATGACATAAAACCAATTGATTTTATTGGTATTGTGTAACAAATTGATTTCATCGACAACAAACATCAACTTTATGCTATAATTGGACAAGAAAATCCAAATGAGTATACATGAGATTAACGACATGTGCACTTGAATCATTCTCTCAATAGTGTGGTTCTCATACATCACACACATATATATAGGATGATTTTAGTTAGCACAAGTTGAGTAGGATCCAATATCCTAAATTCATTGAATTTATTCTTTTCCTTCTAAACCAATTTGTATCTAAGTGTGAATCATATTCTTACCGTATTATTGCGCTACAGCCCAGGGGAGTCCTCTGCGAGTGTACAATTTAATACAATTAATTACATAGACTAATCTCATATTTATTCCTTAATTATTTTCACTTTGGAAAATTACCAAAATGCCCTTTTCTTATCCAACAAACATACACGTCTATATGCACAGATTTTGGCACTTTTAAATTCTATTAATTAATTATGTAATTATTTAGTTAAACTAAATAATATATAATTTAATTAATTCACGGGATTGTAAGTCATGTAGTCTTGTAGTCCTTTATGTTTTGTTAGCTTTTCGTGTGCAAAACACGGAGTTTATTTATTTTATTTAGTATATCTGTTTTTCTTTATGTAAGGTTAGTTACTGATAATCAGTAATGTATATACACAAGCCGATGTTGTCGCTCATGTTTTGGTTTCATTTTGAGTATACGTATTTATGAAAATTATTCAATAATTTTGGAAATGAAAATATCGGATTTTTTGGCACCTCGACAAGGCCCTTGTAGGACCACTTATCATACCCATGGTAAGGTGGTCGAAGAGGACCCTCAACGAGGTTTCTTTTTGTGCTTGGGTGAGTTCTATAAATACCGTCTCTTCTTGTTTCTTATCCAGAAATATTGTAATGGAGCTTTCTCAACTTGATATCTCATTTTCTGTTTTCGGATCATTATTACCTTCAATGTTGTTCAACATTAGTGATTCGTGACTGTGTATGCAAAATCGTGCTCTTGAGTATTGAGTAATCAAGGCGGTGGTTACGGGTGGGTTTTTTGTGAGGAGCTTGTGTGGATGTGAACTATGTGTCAGTTAGTAGTTGTTAGGATGTAATTTTTTCTTAGGTGAAGAGCCTGCGTGGAGGTGAGCTGTGTGTCGATTAGTAGTTGCTATGATGCAACTTTCTCAAATCGTTGGTTGTGCGGTACATGGTTTGATTGTGTCCCATGTAGACGATTTGTGGTTTGTGGTTGAATGTGTTTTCGGCGCTGGTTATTGGTTGTTCGTGGTCCTCACGTTTAATTGTTCACACTATACACTTTATTGATCTATGGTTATTGATCACACCACATTGAGTGGTGTTCGATGTGAAGGAGAGCTTGGTTCATGTGTCAAAACAAGTTGTTGTAGAGGTAGCAAATGAGGACAGTAATAGGCAGTTAGGATGGAGGTCCTAACTGAAAGAGGTATTGATGGTTTTATTTTTGTCATGGTTGTAATTGTTTTATTGCTTAGTGGATTTGTTTACTACTAAGTGGTTGTCATAAGCAACCTGGGAATGTTACCACATAGGTAGAGAATAATAGGAAGCTCATCTAAATAAGTGAGACCCAAAGGAGGAGATGTTAGTGATAAGTCAAGTTTTGAATGTTACAAGATTGCTCTTGATAAGCTTGGTGAAAGTTCTCAAAGGAACTAAAGAGAAACACTCTCATAAAATTATATTCAAAGTTAGTTGATAATTAAAACTTTATATAGGTATTTATAGATTTTAAAACATAACACAAATCCTAGCTAATAAAACATAAATATAAAACTCTAAATCCTTGCTAGAAATTGAATATAAAATACAGTAATTACTAGACCTATCAAACAAACTATGAAACTAAGAAATGTAATTTGATAGATTTCTAAGTATTTCTTGAAAGTCACCTAGTAAAAGTCAGAATTATGAAAATCGTATCTCTGATAATATTGTAGCCCTTAGGTTTTTGTATAGGTGTAGGCGCATAAGAGCCTTTGGGGAGATACATTTTTCTTGATCAACTTGATCTACATGAACACACACATGTTTCTTTTGCAACTCATTGGCAGAAGGTCTTAGAAGATCTACGGATTCAATTCTTTAACATATAATCAATTAATTATTATTATCGTAAGATCTTAGATACCATTAGTAGAATTTTTGTAATCTACCTATATCAATAGATTCTACTGCACTAATAAAGGTTTGATTTTTATCCGTAAAAAATGCATCTTTTATTATGAAAAACATTTTCAAAACCAACAATTCTTTGAATCTTGTGTTGAGTCAAGACAGAGATTTTTGAAGAGTTACTAAAAATAGCATATACACACAATTAGGCACGGGTTCGGGCGAAAATGGTTTTTAATATAATCGTTCCCAAATCGAATTATAAAACCTATATCCGAAATTGTCCGAAAACTATTACGGTTCAGGAACGGGTTTTTACCCGTGGATAACGGTTTGGGACGATTATGAAAAAACCCAAAAAATATATATATAATTTAATTTATTAAATATATAAATTAATTAATTAAATATAATTAATTTCAGGTACGAATGGGTACAATTTTTAATATAACTGTAACCGAACCGTACCCGTTGTTTCATGTTTAATTTTTACCCAAAACTGTCTCCGTCATCGAAATTTATCGGTTAATAACCGAACCCACAATTTTTTTACCCATCCCTACCCACGATGAAGCTGAGAGACGTGGTTAATCATTTGTTATTATAAACAATATTTTGTAAGGCTGTTGTAAACAATCACAATCTTTATTTGTTAACTGTATGGCCTATAAATAGATGTGACTACCAGTTGAGAGAGAGTTGTTTCGGTTACAAAGTGAGATAGAGTTCATGTATGAAATCTTCTTCAAGAAAAATATATGTAATGCTCGCATGTGTAGGCCCTTGAGATAACTATGAGGTTATAGAAAGTAGGGGTGTCCATGGTCCGATCCGGTCCGGTTTTTCCTAAAAAAATCTAACCGGACCGAACAGTTCATATTACTAGAACCAGACCGGATCGGACCGTTTGAAACGGTTTAAAAAAATAAAAACCGGACCGAACCGTTTGACTTATAAAACCGTTCGGTCCGGTTTAGTTCCCGGTTTGGTTCGATTTTTTTATAATTTAATGAAAAATAATGTGAAATTTTTAATATATTATTAAACCGGTCCGATCCGGTTTGAACGGTTTAAAATTAATACAAACCGGACCGGACCGTTTGATTAGTAAAACCGTTCGATTTGGTCCGGTCCGGTCCGATTTTACGGTTTGGTTCGGACCAATCTGGTTTTTGGACACCCCTAATAGAAAGTATTCAAGATCAGAGTGAATTGGAAGAAATTGGCCCCGCTAATGGATTAAATTCACTTCACAAATTGAACCACGTAAAAGCCCAGTCCGTGTGTCTTGCGTTGATAGTTGGTTTTTCTTTCCGGTTTAACATTGAATATTGCATGTGATGTCTTACACTAATAATCTATTATGTAGTTGGCCTGTCTTTGAGAGAGAAAACCATACAACACTTCGATGTAATTTCCTTCCTGTACTCGTACATAAAAAGTCCAATAATAATTCCACCCTGGCTAATGAATACTGCTACAGAAACTTATAGAAATAGCAAAAACAGTAGGCCAAGGCTAATGAAGAGAGACTAGATGATAACAAAGGGCATAAAGAAACTAAATATTTTTTGCCCCTCAAAAAAGGCTTGTTAAAATAAATAACACTATTCAATTAGCAAAAAGACTTTTAAGGGAACACAAATATGACTATCCCATCCAACTTTATAATCCATCCATCAAGGCTCAGTTTTCTCTTTAGGAATGGGTTCTGTTCCTTGAACCAAGTTTCTCATATCTTTGGCGCTGACTTGAGGACCACCTACGAGAACAATTATCCAGCAGTCACAACAATTATATCATATAGGGCATATCAGCAACAAACAATTCTATCCAATACAATTTTGTAGAACAGAAGTTATATATCTTATCACTAAAACCACTACAGTTATGCATAAAAATGAGGTTATGATGCAAAATGGAAAAATATCGAACTAAATCAAAATGATGTATTATTTTATCTTAACATATAAACTCATTTCACATGCTATATTTCCTCAAAAGCCTAAAGAAATGAAACAACCTACAAAGTTTTTAACCGAAAAGTCCACCTGCTGGTATTGAGATTTGATCTCCCAAAGAAACCCCTTGATTAGAAGTGCTAGGGACCGATCTTCCACGGTACTCTCGCAAAAATGCAATACTACTTGCTTTACCAGTTTCAACCTCTCCAGTGGCCTTGTGACTTTCACCAGCTGGTCTCGTAGACTTTGGTGAATAGGTTGTTGACCATGATGCTCCATTTGACCCAGCTAAAGCCATTATAACATCTGCCTGAATTTTATTGGGCAGAATACCACAGTTCAAATAATTTCATCATGATGTAATTTAAAGCTTTCTACTATGAAATTTACCTATATATATACAATAACCAGAAACAGAAAACCAAAACAATCTTTTATTTCAATATGGGAAACAAATATGGGCCAGGAATCCTGGTCCAGCCAGCAATGCGCTAGTACATAAGAATTAAAAGACAAATCACATACAGCAGAACATTGGACAAACAGATAACCAAAAACCCTGTAAAAGGTTCTAAAACGTTTTAAAGAATGTGAAATCTCAAAACCACCTCCAAAAGTGCAGATGTGGAATATTATTACTTGCATCAGTTTCCTACAATGTGTATCCGAAAAACTTAAACAAGTTTCAAAATATTTGGAAGAATGCAAAATCTCAAACCCCCCACAAAAAGTGCAGATGTTGATGCAAAGACTGCGTCTTACCATTAGTTTCCTATTATGATCATCAAAATCTTTTGGTTCCAGCCTCTTCACTGTATGCTAATTAAGGCATAACCTTCCAATTCCAGACATGTTTGTAGTGAATGAAACTTCTAGAATATATATTACAAAGTCATGAAGCCACTCTTTTAGGTTTTCTGTTTTGTTTTTTTTTTTTTTTTTTTTTTGCTTCTCTAAGTTTTTTCATTTTCCACTTCTTGCAAGGATCAAACACTTCAATTGTTCAATCACATTTATACATAAGAAAAGAACCTTGGCCCCCAAATAAGCACTTGAGGATCCAACATCTTATCATTTTGCATGAGATGGTACCCAACATCCTCTGACAGCATATCAAAATTTAAACTGATATAAAAGTTTCTGCCTATAAATTTACAATATAGCAAAATAACAAGGGTTCTGGCATCCAAACGATGAAAAATGGGTATACTGCATATTTTGTGAGCCAAATAATGATAATTGTTGCGAAGATTTTGCCCAAATTTATGTACAGTTTTCAAGAGGTAAATATGATGGAACTCGAAGAGGATGACATAAAGGGATAAAATGAATATATACAAATTCATCTTTTCTTGTTTTTGCCTTTGAAATAAACGTTTTCGCACACACACACACACACTTGTCAGGTTTTCTTTGGTGAGGCTCGAAACCATGCCACTTAAGTTCCCACAAGGAGCGATTTTCATAGCACTATATGGCAATTGACCAAAATATCATCTATTTAAAACAAACCACATTATTCTAATAGAAAAAGAAGTGTTAAGATACACCCTAGGCCGAAATATAGATGCTACTTTCATATATAATGAAAAACGAAAAAAAAACTCCTATAAGAACATTTCAGGGAGAAAGAATGATCAACAAATTCTGTGGAAGTGGACGGCAGTGAAATTTGATACCCTTAGTTGCTATAACAACAACATATATTTGCAATCCTAAAGAAAACTATAGAGCACATCCCAAAGCTAGAAACACAAAGATAATGATAATGATTAATGGCAACCTTCCACAACTAAGCATGGAAAAATTTATGAATATCATATGCTCTTATTATTTTAACAAAGATAGAACAGTCTTACATTTATATCTAAATGCCAAGAGTAATATTATTTTTGTCGATTGCTTTCATTTTGTTTGAAAACTGATTGTTTTCATATTGTTTGAAAACTGATTGTTTTCATATTGCTTGAAAACTAAAAGGACAATTGATCCGAGCATCAGGCATAACCATCAAAGTTTAAATAAAAAAAGAACACAAACATAGATATAGTTTGGAGATGATTTACTTTCCACGTTGTTAATAGTAAGTGGGATCATGATCAAAAACATCATACTGATGGAAAAAAAAGAATAAATGTTATTTGGATATACACATAATGGTAATATATTTCAAAGAGTTCATGTTATTATGTTAAGCAGATTTTTATTTACATTAATGTTATTATCTTAAGCATATTTCCCATCCCTACATTTCCAAAAAAAGAAAATAATGAAAACGTTCCCTGCTTACTTACAACCCACTTTGCAGGTCAATAGACCATAATGCCTTGGCAGCAGAAGGTATCTCATTTTTTCTAGAAATCAGCAACATGCCCAAAAACCTAACTCTTGCAAAAGAGCTTGTTACAATCACTTCTTTCATATTAGCACTTTTAGTGGATGGTATATATGCAGGGTTTCTAGACTTGGATAATAGGAATTGACCTGACAAGGAAGGTAAAATGAACCTCGAAACCATGCCATGAGTGGTCAAAAATACACAGTGGTAACTTCATCACATGTACTCTGTGAAGTTAAAACTAGTGGAATCATTTAATAGAAATATGGAGCATGATGTGGAGTCAGTTGACTAATATAACATGATAATGCATAAAATTCACAAAATAACATAAATAGCAAGGATTTTTATCAAAAGACAGTTTTATTCTATCCAAAAAAAAAGTGACTTTATGAAATTATTCTTGCTTCATTCACACTTGTAGAAGCTATTTTTGGCAAAATGCATTTGTGCCGTAAATCCTTATTGTTTTAGGTCTTTAACACAATGGAGTGGCCACTTGTATTTCCATTTCCTTCACATGATAAGGCATCGCATAGAAAGAAAATCCATTATTGTAGTTGAAAGAGCGAGCCAAAGATCAAGCCTAGGTGAACGATGGTAAATCATAAACATGCTTCTATAATTCTAAAACTGTATGTACTTTAGCATGTGACCATGATTAAGTAATAATACGTTAGCAAAATGAGTTTATTATAAACAGATTTTAAGATGGATTTGTTGCAATACTTTATTATTAATAGTAATAGTAATAGTAATAATAATGGTAATAATGATAATAATAGTAGTAATAACAGTAATAATAATAGTAGTAGTAGTACTAGTAGTAGTAGTAATAATAATAGTAGTAACAATAATACTAGCAGTTAATAGTAATAATAATAATAGTAGTAATAATAATACTAGCAGTTAATAGTAATAATAAGAATAGTAGTAGTAGTAGTAGTAGTAGCAGCAGTAGTAGTAGTAGTAATAATAATACTAGCAGTTAATAGTAATAATAAGAATAGTAGTAGCAGTAGTAATAATAGTACTATTACTAGTAATAATAACAGTAATAATAAGAATAGTAGTAGTAGTAATAACAGTAATAATAACAGTAATAGTAGTATTACTAACTACAGTATAATAAGATTAGAGTAGTAGTAGTAATAGTACTAATATTAGAAACAATAACAGTAATAATAATAGTACTAATACTAGTACTAATAACAGTAATAATAATAGTACTAATACTAATAATAATAAGATGCGATGAGGTTGCTGAATTGTTCAATCACATTAAAATACCTTAGGATGCATCAATTTTAAAAGCCAAATGGATTCAAGCAGATGGAATGAACAGATGAAAGAAATACCATAAAGTAATGTAGGTATGGTTAACGTAGTATAGATTATCATGTTTAACCCACACTGTACAGCATGATTTTAGATAAGACTAACTTGGTAGGCGAAAATATAATTCAAATGGGTATTAGGTAGTCTGGCATATAAACAATCCCAAATACATTCAGGTCAAAAACCTAGTCGTTGAGTTTAATTTTACATGACCGGTTGCCAAGCAGAAATCAGTCAAGCTCCATTTCAGGAGTACACTTCTAAAAGTTTCTTAGGCATTTTCTATTCATGCATGTAAGATTCTGGACTAAAGATCAAGTTGAGATATCTAAAACAAGCTTTACTCTAGTGGTACCAAACAATAAGAAAGCAAACCTTGTTTGGATGAACATCATCAAAAACATGAGCCTGTCCACCATAAAATATAGTCATCTGGCTGCTAGCAGACACAAACCCATGTTGACTGTCATAGCAACAAGAATATATAGCATCATGCATCCTCTTACTTCAGAGACAAATAAACATAATCGTAAAAAAAAAATTAAAAAAATAAAGAGGACAATACACATAACACATTTACCATGGAGATGTTGAAGATTCTGGCTCTGAAACAATAGCTCCAGACTTTTGCCTGCTACAACTTGGCAGCAAACCAAATGAGTTTTTATCTGAACCACCACTAGCATTAATGGAACTCCAAATTCCAAGGCCTTTAATTCCAGTTCTAGATCCCTCATCAGCAGCTGACTGAGATATATTTGAAGGACGGACATTAGCATCTCCAAACTTATTACAAGGTACTTGTCGCACCAAAGGAACAGGATGACCCCCTTGGGTAGGATAATGAGCTGCAAGGCCCATACTCATCGGAATAGATTGATCCCATTTGGTAACATTGCTATCAATTCTAACACCAGAGAGAGGTTGATATAGGAGAGATGCAGAAGTAGGTCTCGATTGCTGTGTACCAAAGACTACTTCATCATCATAGGACCTTCTAGGTCGATCCCCCCCAGCTCCATTTCTGAATATCTGTATTTCAAGGCAACTCTTAATATGAATTTGGTTGTGCAATAATGAAAAATAAAAATTATCTCACAACCACCTTACCTTCATCAACTGTGAGCTCTCAGGAAAGTCTGGACCCATATGAGAGGTGCCATCTTTGGATGACCCCATAAAGGTAGAATCTGAACTACTTCTCTTAGTTCCTATCAACCTGTTGCTTATTTCAGGCCCCGAAATATCACTCCTTGCGCCATAGAATGGAACCCCTTCAAGATGATTGCCTCCTTGTCTCTCTAATACACATTGACATTGATGAAACAACAACTCAAATTTTTAAGTTAGTGCGCATAACCCAATTCAGAAAATTTAGTATCTGTCAAGTATGACAAACTTTTAGCAACGCATCAATAAGAATTTAATTACAAGAGAATTAACATAGAGTCAATGTCCATCCAAAAAGGTGATAAATGAAAGGGCTAATAATAATAGAAAAAGGAAACCCAACAATTGTTGATCAACAAAAAAGTGCTTCAATTAAGATTTCAACTTTTTTATTCCATAAAAGGTAAAAAGCAATAAAATTGATGAAAAACACCACGTTGCAGAGTGTTATATAAGCCCAATGCCTAACTCAACCCAATAAGATCTTATTGAGTTAAGGGTTGTCCACAGTTATAAACTGCACTATAGCTGAACGCCTAGTTGATGTGGGACAATACAATCCTTCAACACCCCCCTCACATCGGACAAGGGCAACGAAGGCCACAAACCACGATGAACTCAGGACCTAACTTTGATACCATGTTATATAAGCCCAAGGCCTAACTCAACCCAATAAGATCTCATTGAGTTAAGGGTTGCTTACACTTATAAACTGCATTATAGCTGAACGCCTAGTCGATGTGGGACAATACAATCCTTCAACACAAAGCAACTTCCAACCTTCAATTAATGAAAATGATAGTTTGCTACATAGCAGCAAATGCTTCAACAAGAAACAAAGGAGGGAAAACAGACAAAAAGCTAAAACATAGAAAAGCCAACAGTTGAAATTTTAGTGAGCTCAAAACACCTTAGGAAAGAAAATTAAAAAAAATGAAAAAGCATAAAAATAGAAAGCCATTAAAACAACCTAACCATCACTAACCTCACTAAAACTAGTCCATCGTAAAGACCACTGCTCAATAAAAAAAAGGTTATACTTATTAACCGAAAAAAAGAGAGGTTATATTTGGACCATCCTATAAACCCCTTGAAAATCAAAAGTACCCATGAGCTTAAACTTAGGCGGACGAATAGAGTGTGTGTTAAGAGTTCTACACCCCCACACAATTATCTAAACCATCCATGAAGAACAGAAAACCCCCAAATAAATTAACACCCAAATATGAAAACATCCAAAGAAAAGTATTGGAAAAAAATATTTTTAATAGATAATAGCTTCAAAATTGGAAGAACCCATTTCAACTAAGAAACAATTTATGAAATAGAGAAGCGACTCACCAGAACCCAGATCAGAAGTGGTAGAAATAGGCCCACGGCCACCACCAGAAGAAGCCCCAAGAGAAACTGAAGCAGAGGGAGAAGCTTCAGAGTTCCTGAAACTGGCGGTTTTGGCCCCCAAAACCGCTTGTGAATCACTGTACTTCATACCAAGAAAGTCATGGAAAACAGGGTTCAATAGTTCACGTTCTTGCTGTTGTTTGACACCGTTATCGTAACCATTGATTGGCATCCTTTGCTGAGCCATTATCAGCACAGCCACTGCCATTTCATCTCCATGTACCTCGGCGTAGCTATCAGATACTACAGGGGGGGAAGAGAGCACGATTTTCAGAAAAAGATAAAAGAGGAAGAGAGAGCAACCGAGAGAATCAGACTCCTTATGAACATAGAGTAACAGAGGGGGCCGGTACCTTTTATTACTACCTATATTATTATTTTAATACTTCATCGTTACTCAAATTTTTTAGTTGTATATATATAATTGAAAAAAATGCCGCACATGTTTTTTTCTCATCTAATTTCTTAAAAAAATAACATTTAATACCTTATTTTTATAAAATTAAAGAAAAATAAAAATTAAATTATTCATATTTTAATTTAAAAAAATAATTATAATTTAATTATTTTTATTTTTTATATTACTTTTTATTTTTTTATCTTTATCTTGTTTTTTCTTATTTTTGTTATTTTTTAACTTAGTAAGTTAATCCTATATTAATATAATTAGGCATTGTACGGTATGGTCGAGAATGGATTTTAATATAATTGTTCCTGAATTGAAATATAAAATCTATCTTCCAAATCACTCTAAAATTGTTGTAATTTGGGAACATTTTTTTAGCTATGCAATCAACCTAAAACAAATAAACAAGTATATTGAACTTGTTATCTCAATTTGTTATTTTGAGTTTATGATAAAAAATTTAACATTTAATAATATATATTTATATGAATCTAGATAAAATTAAATACATATAAATAAGAAATACAATATATAAATAAAATATTCTAAACTAATACAAATATTAAAAACTAATTAAATAAATTTAAGAAAACTTTAAGTACAATAAATCAAAACTTCTCTCTTCTAATTATTCATCAACAGCATGCGTATCCTACAAAAATCAAACATATAAAATCATTTTTATAAACTAAAATAATAAATTGATTAATCAATACTGTAAATTTTTTACCTCAACATCATCTTCTACAATATTAATAGTGGAAGTAGATGAACCAGAAGCTAACATATCTGAATAAATTATAAAATATTTGAATACATAATTAAATAATTAATATATAGTACATAAAATAAGTGTTAATAAAATATAATATGTACAAGTATTAAATATATAGACTTATACCTTGTTTATGAATACTAGCCCATAACCAATCTTGAGTACACATCAAAGCTTCCAATTTGTTTTCTTTGAGTCTACTACGATGTTTGCTCACTATTTTACCACTTGTGTTAAATACAGATTCTGAAGCAATTGTGGTGACCGAAATAACCAAGATATATCTAGCCATTGCATGCATTATTGGATACTTATGTTTGTTACACTTCCACCAAGACAATATATCAAACTCTTCATCCGAAATTTCTACATCAGCCTCCTCTAAATAAGAGTCTAACTCAAATTTCAAAGATCCACCTTTATTTTGCATTAATTTACATTGTTTATACTCATTTATACCATTAGGATTAAGAACACTAGTACCTTTTGAACTTTGAGATGTATTGGAGCGTGTTGAAAACTCCATTTGTCGACTCTTTTCTAAAATTCGTTTATTTCGATACATATTTATCAAATCATAACACTTTCTTCTCACCTTTTCAATTTCAAAAATGGCATTCTCTTCATATATTATTAGAAAATAGAATTCAAGATAATTCATCTTAAATCAGGATCCAAAACAACTCCTATAGCCATGACAATATTAACTTCTTGCCAATACTTATCAAATTTTACAAGCATGTTTGAAGCCATTCCCTTGACCAAATCATCCTCATCATTAATTCAATTATATAATGACAATTTGATGTCACAAATATGAGGAAATAACATGTTTATGGTAGGATAGTTGGAACCAGAAATCAATTCAATAACCTTGTAAAATACTTCTAACTTATCACAAATTGTACTTGTCATTTTCCAATCCAATGCATCAGGAAGACTTATAATTCTTATCCAATTGTTTTAAACGAGGAAACACTTTCTCATAAAACAATGCATTTTTAAGCATTAAAAAGGTAGAATTCCAACGAGTTTGACAATCAAGAGATAAATTCTTACAAGAAGACTTTATCTATTGAAATGCAATTTTTTAAAATTTTTTCTCCCTCTTTTGTGTTGCTGTCCAATATGCAACACTATCTCTAACTTTAACAATGCATTGAGAAATTAGATTTAACCCATCTTTCACTACTAAGTTTAATATGTGAGCAGCACAACGCATGTGAAAAATATCTCCATACAATAACATTGAAGTTCTATCTAATGAATCTAACAAATCGGGTATCATTGAATGATTAGCAAAACAATTATCTAAAGTTAAGGTTGAAATCTTACGATCAATGTTCCAATCCAAAAAGCAACTCATTAATTCTTGACCAATAACTGCAGCATTATGTGGAGCAGGAACATATATAAATCTACAAAAAATTATAAAGTAACAATAAAATTGTTATATACAATCATTTAATACATTAAATCTCTAAAAACATATTTCATAGGAATTGTATAAATTTCAACAATAAACTTAAAAAATTACCTTATTATTTTACTATGTAAATACTAATTGTCATCAATAAAATGATAAGTTACAACCATGAATCCTTTGTTTTGATTTCCAGACTTCCACATATCACTCGTGATTGCAACACGACTTTTGTTGTTCTCCAACATATTCATCATTTTTTTTCTCAACATCATAAATCTTTATAATGTCTCTCTTAACTGTCGCCCGAGAAATAGGCTTCCATATTGGTTGTAATGAATGTGAATACTCCCTAAATCCATGATGCTCAACAATACTAAGAGGATACTCGTGTAGAATTATCATCTTTGAACATTTATCATGAGAAACTTGAGAATCAAAATTCTAATGTCCTAAATCAATTCTATCCCTTTTCTTGTTAGGATTTAACAATGATTGACTGATACCCCTTTCTTGCCATTTGAATGGACAACCTTTTGTATGTGCTTTCAAATGAGATGTCTCATTCCTTGTATCACCTCCTAACCGTTTTCCGCAATAATTACATATTGCCTTCCATATCCCATTAATTTTCTTCCTATCAAAATGAACCCATGCTTCAAACTTTAATTTAGCCTTCCCATCTTCTTCCTCACTACATTCATTTGATGGTTGACTTTGTGTATTTTTAGGTGAAGAGGTTGATGTAAGGAGAGGAACATTTGTATGTTGATCGGCACTTGAAGTTCCACCACTTGTTACCTCCATATTAAGTTCAATGTCATTTACTCCTTAAGAGGATTGTGGTAAAAAATTCTAAAAAAATAACTTTCAAAGTTTAAATTCATATATAAAAAAAATATACATATACTTTTTATTATCTCACGTTACCTTTTCAACATATTCACTTGTCATGATATTTAAAGTCTATGTCTTCTTCATAAATCTCTAACTCTACAAGACATGATAAAAAATTATCATCATACTATATTCCATATTCAATATGAATCAATAATAAGATTTTACCATATACACTATGAATCGATAAAAGATTAGCACTAATCTCATAATAGGGAGGTCCATACACAAAACATAGTAGTCACTTATTTCATATACATTATGAATCGATAATACATTATCCAGATAACTTCAGGCATTTAAATATGTTATGCCGAAACTGTTCTGACTCTCTTGACTAAATCTATCAAACCACAAATCAAATAAGATTTTACCATGATCACTTAAAATGGCAAAAAAATTTGTGACAAAAATAGAGTAGCCAATAGCCATGTTTCGTAACAGGAAGGTCCATACACAAAACAGAGTAGTCAATTTATTCCATATACACTATGAATCGATAATATATTGTCCAAACTCTAGATGACTTTAGGCATTTAAATATATGTTAGATTAACCTATTCTGCTCAAGAAACAGAGTAGCAAAAATATCATAGTAGTGAGATCCATACACAAAACAGAGTAACCATGTATCAGCCAGACAGCCACCAAGAGATCTACTTCATACGAGAAAAGGAAACACTTACCTGATGAGACCACGAAGAAGAAGGGATAGCAAGCCGGCGACAAGCGTACATTCGAGAGCGGTAGAGTTGACTGGCCAAAGAGGTGATTGAGTGACTGGACTTAACGACGCGACGTAGTGACTGGCGATGAAGTGACATAGTGATTGGCGATGAGACACAGGGACTTGCCGCGTAGGGACTGGCGATTGACGTGACTTAGTGATGACACAGCGATTAGCAACGACGCAGCGACTGGAGACAATGTAGCAATTGGAAATGACGCAACAACTGGCGACGACGTAACGATTGGAGAATGGACTCGGCGTCTCGGTGACTGGTGACTATGGCTGTGGCTGGGGCTGGCAGCTGGCGAGAGAACTGAATAGATGCGAGGAAATTGAGAGAAACTGATATTAAGAAAAAATAGAGGCGAGAGAGTAGTAAGTGAGAAATTAGGTTCGTTTATATATTAGGTTAAAAACAAGTAAACACTAATTAATATATAATTTATTTAAATAAATATAATTAATTTTCGGTACGAGCAGGTACGGTTTTAAGTATAACCATAACTGAACAGTACATGCTCCTTTATCTTCAGTTTTTACTCGAAATTGAACCCGTACTCGAAATTAAACGGATAAAAACCGAACCCGCGGTTTTTTTTTCCATTCCTTAATATAATGCATAGCATTTTGTGAACCATTTAAAGACGGATATTTAAAGTTTAATAAATATCAATAGAAAAAAAATTAACAGGATTCACTCATAAATTCTAAATTTTTAATATTAAATTTAAATCCTAATCTTAAATACTAAATTCTATCATAAATAATAAGAGATAAAAGAAGAAGAAGAAACTAAAAATAATAATAATAAATTTAAACGGCTAAAATACTCTTTCATTTTATAAACATATATTTCTTTTTTAACAAAGTTCATAACATTTGGATAATTTTAATACTTTTAAAGTAACATTTAAAAACTTGGAAATATAATATCAAAAAATTAATATGATTATTAATAACATATTAAATCATAATAAAATTAATATAGGCATTAATACAAAGCAAAATGTTTTCTAGCTAATGTTACGTGCCAATGAAAAGAATGAATAAAAAAAGAGATAAATGTATATGAACAAATTTTGATAATGTTTACAATATATTTTAACTTAGATTTATTTTATGAGAAATATTTTTTAATTATTTACGCATTTTTCTAACCACATTATGCATTATGCATGCGTGTAAAGTGATTATATAGGTGTGTATATTTTTTTAAATCTTTGTTGTAAAATAAGTCTAATTTAAATTACAATATATTTTTTTTACAAAAACCATTACTAATATGTTATTACCCAAAAAGAGAAGGTATTACAACCTTGTGTTACTAAAGCGTGCATAATACTAGCAACATATGTTATTTATAAATAGCACGTTAGTTTTTATATTATATATTATGTATATAAATAATTGTACATTATGTACCGAGTATATGTATATGTACACAATATATACAATTGATTTATTATTTTGGATGAGGCTAATTTGATTATGTAAACTATGTACATGATATTTAAAGTCCGAATTCAAAAGGAAATATAGAGAATTTCGAAGTTTGATTGATTCGGTCTTGAACTAAAACTTGAGCCAATTTAATCTTATTGTGTAGTTCTTGTTGTTTTGGTGTTGGTATTTTTGTAAACAAATCATAGTGTCTGTATTTTATGTAATATTTATGTATTTTCTTGGTAAAGTTGATTACTGGTGGCTTAGTTTCACTTAGGATATAGTTTTGTGTTTTCTTATTACATACACTCAATGTTTTTTTTATTACACATACTCAATCTCTTGGATTATATATAGTTTGTATAGTTGGGTGTTTGTTTGTTTTTGTGTTGGCTTGTTTGAGAATGGGCATTTCTCAATGTCTGAAATGTTTTTATGTGTGGTTTTCGATAAGCTTATCAAAGTTCTTGCAAAGGTGGTCGGCGAGCTTTGACGACTTTATTTTGGAGGTGTTTACACTCACAAAGTGGTCATTGAGATGTTTCAAAACAATAGTCGATGAGGGTCCAAGAGGCTTTCTTTTCTCTAGAAATTCCCTTCTTTTTATCTTGTATCTTTGGTAAGAATACAAGGGAGAGTCTATCTGTTTGGCACCAGACTTCCTCAATCCTTTAAATTACACTATAATTTTTTTACAAAAATCATTATTAATATGTGATTACCTAAAAAGAAAAGGTATTATAGCCTAGTAATTGTATCAATAGGGCATGCATAATACTCGCGACATATGTTATTTCTAAATAGCACATTAGTTTTTATATTATACATTATGTACTGGGTACACCTATATGTACACAATATATACAATTGATTTATTATTTTGGATGCGGCTAATTTGATTATGTAAACTATGTACATAATATTTAAAGCCTGAATTCAAAAAGGAATATAGAGATTTTTGAAGTTTGATTGATTCGGTCTTGAACTAAAACTTGAACCAATTTAATCTTATTGTGTAATTCTTGTCATTTTGGTGTCGGTATTTTTGTGTACAAATCATGGTGTTTGTATTTTATATAATATTTATGTATTTTCTTTGTAAGGTTGATTACTAGTGGCTTAGTTTCACTTAAGATGTAGCTTTGTGTTTTCTTATTACACAGACTTAATTTTTTTTTATTACACATATTCAATCTCTTGGATTATATATAGTTTGCATTGTTGGGTGTTTGTTTAATTTTGTGTTGGCTTGTTTGGGACTGGGTGTTTCTCGATGTTTGAAATGCTTTTATATGTGGTTTCGGCAAACTTGATGAGTGCTCAAAAAGCACTAAAATAACCATGATTTTATGTACATTAATTGATTAAAATATATATATATTTATATGTTTTATCATATATTTATATAAATTTGTCTTTTTCGGAATCACGGGTATTTTTATTGTTTTTAAGGTATTTTGGCTTAAAAACGCAATTTAAAGACTCAAAGAGGAATAGTTGAAGCAATACATCACAAATATATTAATAAATAAGTGGGAAAAGGTCAACAAACATGGAAAAATTGGACAAAATGGGTCGAAAAAGGTCAAAAAGACGGAAATCGCGCCCATTTGTAGCCCGCTTGACCAGTCAGCGCCGGGGCCACACAGACCGTTCACGCAGCACCGAGCTGCGCACAACGACAGCCTAAGCGCGCACGCGCAGTGCTCAAAGAGCCCTCTCCGCGCGCCCAACGCCTTTTCGCCCCATTTTTCACGTGTCTGACCACTTGTGATGTCATGCGGCGTCATTAATGACCTCAAAGATTTCCATTACGCATTTTTACATTTTTTAACATTTGTTTACTCATTTTTTCTCTCCATCCTCACCTATAAATACCCCCCTTCCCTTCACTTCAAAACATACCTTAAAAACACACTTCTCTCTTCTTTCTTTCTCTCCATTTTTTAGTTTTTAGGTTTTTTTAGTTTTTCTTATGTTTTAGCTAGTTTCTCTTAATTTTAGAGTTCTTCCCTTTTTGGGAAGAACTAGTTATGTTTTTTGTAATTTATTAGCTTTTTGATTCAATAAATGGGAGTGCAAATTCCATTTGGAGGTTTTCTAGCAACGGGAATAGCATTGAAGTACTGTAAGGATTTTATTTTCTTTGCAGTTATTTTTTATGCTTTATTCTTACATGTTATATTTAATTTTTCTATGATTAAATTTAACTGTGTTAGCTATTTGTAAACATGATATAATAATAACGTTGTTATGCTTGCGAAATATTAAATAGGTAAAAATCTCTAAAATGAATTGATTTTATTTTTATTCAAGATTTTATATTAAGAATTTTAGAGAGAAATATATTATTTTTCATTACAAACTTAAATCTGAAAATTAGATTTTAAGGTTTAGTTATCCGGTTTGATTTAGAGTAGTGCTCTTTTATTTGTTGGTACAATCGCCCGGTAGTTAGAGTGAAGCTCTATTTCAAAAGTTTTTATAAGAATTATTATCTGAAAATGTATTGACAACACGTTTTCAGTAGTAGTTTTAAAACTTGAAAGTTAGTACTCGGATAACTAAATTCTTAGGTTTAATTTGGACACCTTGAATAAAGTTTAAACTGTCTAACCCCACCAAAGGTGGCATTTAAATGGTTCATTTTCAATCTCTTAGAAAAATGAATTAATTTAATTAACCAAATTAGTTATCAACCCCACCCATAGGTGTTAATTGATTTGTTTAGTTAACAAAGAATATATAACCCCACCGAAGGTGGTATTCATACAAAAAAGGGAGAATCAATAAATATCAATTCATATATTTAATAACCTAAATAATACGAGCAAGCATAATTAACTTAGTTATTATATCCATAAATACTCCACTATTTATAAAAGATAAAATTTGCATGAATGTTTATTGAATCTATGTTTAATTTTCTGTAATTAGATTAAAAACACAAAAACCCCAAAATATCGTGACAGGATGTTTAGGATTTAATTTCGTTTTTAAAAGTTTGAATAGTAAATTAAAAACCACATACATTCCTTCCTTAGATCGACCTTATGAGTATACTTATCATTTTCTACGAAATGATTCGTGCACTTGCGAGAGTTTTATAAATATAAAACCAAAGTATTGGCAGAATCGGCGATGCCGGTTTTCGTTAATCAAGTTTTTGGCGCCGTTGCCGGGGATGACTCCGTTGCAGGGATGGCATCAAAGTTTTTTTCAATCCTGATTCTGCTCATCAAAACTCACTAAAGTTCTTGCAAAGGTGGTCAAAGAGCTTTGGCGACTTCATTTTGGTGGTGTTTATACTCACAAATTGGTCGGCAAAGGCTCGTCGAGGTGTTCCAAAAGGATAGTCGGTGAGGGTCCGAGAGGCTTTATTTTCTCTAGAAATTCCTTTCTTTTTCTCTTGTATCTTTGGCCAAAATCTGAGGGGAAGTCTATTTGTTTGGCACCAGACTTCCTCGATCCGTTATTAATCCATTTTTATTTTAGTGTTTGGTTCGAGAAATATTGTGTTCATTTATCGGACATAAAACATTAGAGAATAATATCTCTCATATTTCTCAAACATTGGGTTAAGTGTGAAAAATATGAGATCAAGTGAGATATTATTGAAAGTTAAAATGCATGATAGGCTAGTAAAGAGCCATATCATTTCAAGAAGTTTCTCTCTGTCTTGAGTTACTATTTGTTGGTTGGTAGTTGTAAGAATACAAAATCTCCCTTAGGTGAGGTATAGTGGTGTGCCAAATGTTAGGTAGGTGCTGCAAGGTAGCAATGTTGTTTGTACGTAAGGAGTTTATATGGTGGTAGATCTTTAAGATAGTGTGTCGTGTTTCGATTGGATGTTGTGAGTTTATGATGAGTGCTCAAAAAGCACTAAAATAACCATGATTTTATGCACATTAATTGATTAAAAATATATATATTTATATGTTTTATCATATATTTATATAAATTTGTCTTTTTCGGAAGCACGGGTATTTTTATTGTTTTTCAGGTATTTTGGCTTAAAAACGCAATTTAAAGACTCAAAGAAGAATACTTGAAGCAATACATCACAAATATATTAATAAATAAGTGGGAAAAGGTCAACAAACATGGAAAAATTGGACAAAATGGGTTGAAAAGGTCAAAAATGTCAAAAAGACGGAAAATCGCTGACGTTAGCGTCTACCAGCGGCCAGCCCACCAAGGCACATTCATGCTGCTGCGCGTTGACATCCCATTCTGCGCCGCGGCATGCGGGCACTGTTCACGCACGCCGAAGCCGGCAATGACAACCAGCACAAGGCCAGCCTAACAAATACCCAACCGCGTGCCCAACGCATTTTCACCCCATTTTGTCCAATTTTTCCATGTTTGTTGACCTTTTCCCACTTATTTATTAATATATTTGTGATGTATTGCTTCAAGTATTCTTCTTTGAGTCTTTAAATTGCGTTTTTAAGCCAAAATACCTGAAAAACAATAAAAGCCAAAAACTTGATGAGCAGAATCGTGATCGCCAAATACTTTGATGAACGAAAACTTGATGAACGAAAACCGGCATCGCCGATCCTGCCAATACTTTGGTTTTATATTTATAAAACTCTCGCAAGTGCACGAATCATTTCGTAGAAAATGATAAGTATACTCCCAAGGTCGATCTAAGGAAAGAATGTATGTGGTTTTTAATTTATTATTCAAACTTTTAAAAACGAAATTAAATCCTAAACATCCTGTCACGATATTTTGGGGTTTTTGTGTTTTTAATCTACTTACAGAAAATTAAACATAGATTCAATAAACATTCATGCAAATTTTATCTTTTATAATGGTGGAGTATTTATGGATATAATAACTAAGTTAATTATGCTTGCTCGTATTATCTAGGTTATTAAAGATATGAATTGATATTTATTGATTCTCCCTTTTTTGTATGAATACCACCTTTGGTGGGGTTAGATATTCTTTGTTAACTAAACAAATCAATTAACACCTATGGGTGGGGTTGATAACTAATTTGGTTAATTAAATTAATTCATTTTTCTAAGAGATTGAAAATGAACCATTTAAATGCCACCTTTGGTGGGGTTAGACAGTTAAAACTTTATTCAAGGTGTCCAAATTAAACTTAAGAATTTAGTTATCCGAGTACTAACTTTCAAGTTTTAAAATCACTATTGAAAACATGTTGTCAATACATTTCCACATAATAATTCTTATAAAAACTTTTGAAATAGAGCTTCACTCTAACTACCGGGCGATTGTACCAACAAATAAAAGAGCACTACTCTAAATTAGACCGGATAACTAAACCTTAAAATCTAATTTTCTGATTTAAGTTTGTAATGAAAAATAATATATTTCTCTCTAACATTCTTAATATAAAATCATGAATAAAAATAAAATCAATTCATTTTAGAGATTTTTACCTATTTAATATTTCGCAAGCATAACAACGTTATTATTACATCATGTTTACTAAACAGCCAGCACAGTTAAATTTAACCACAGACAAATTAAATATAACATGTAAGAATAAAGCATAAAAATAACTGTAAAGAAAATAAAATCCTTATAGAACTTCGACGCTATTCCCGTTGCTGGAAAAACTCCAAGCGGAATTTGCACTCCCATTTATTGAATCAAAGAGCTAAAATATTACAAAAACATAACTAGTTCTTCCCCAAAAGGGAAGAACTCTAAATCTAAGAGAAATTAACTAAGAAAAACTAAAAACTAAGAAAACATAAGAAAAACTAAGAAAAACTAAAGAATCCTAAAAATCTAAGAAAAGAGAGAAAATAATGTATTTGGAGGTGTGGTTTTTAGGTGTGATTTGAAGTGAAGGGAAGGGGGGTATTTATAGGTGAGGATGGAGAGAAAAAATGAGTAAAAAAAATATTCAAAAATTAAAAAACGTGTAATGGAAATGCTGAGGTCATCAATGACGTCAGCATGACGTCACATGGGCTGCTTCACGTGAAAAATGGGGTGAAAGCACGTTGGGCGCGCGGCTGGGCGGCTGGCACCGCGCAGACGCTGGGCCGTCGTCATTGTACGCACTTCGGCGCGCGTGAACGATGCCGCGGCTGCGGCGCGCAGAATGGGATGTCAACGCGCGCGGCGCGCGCAGCACGGGCGAGCGCGCGTGCGGGCGCCAAGGCTGGCTGGGGGCGCGCGGCTGGGTTGCGGCGCGCGATTTTCCGTCCTTTTGACATTTTTGACATTTTCGACCCATTTTGTCCAATTTTTCCATGTTTGTTGACTTTTTCCCACTTATTTATTAATATATTTGTGATGTATTGCTTCAAGTATTCTTCTTTGAGTCTTTAAATTGCGTTTTTAAGCCAAAATACCTGAAAAACAATAAAAATACCCGTGATTTCGAAAAAGACAAATTTATATAAATATATGATAAAACATATAAATATATATATTTTTAATCAATTAATGTGCATAAAATCATGGTTATTTTAGTGCTTTTTGAGCACTCATCAGTTTACAACTATTTCCATAAGCAAGGAGCCTATGTAGTGACAACTCTTAGAATTGGTATACCATATTTTATTGGGTGTTATGATGTCACAATGTGTATACACATTAGGGTATTCATTAGTAGTCGATCACATCACAAGGTGATGGAGCTTCGAGGACAAGCTTGAATCTATTCCAATGAGGAGTTGTGTTGGCAGTAAGTAGAGGTAGCCTAGGTATAGTTATTGATAAAGGTATTAGCATATATTGTCTTTAGTTAAGATCTATTGATTTGCTTTTATTAGCGAATTTCTCACTATCGATTGATTTCCTAAAGCAACCCGAGGATGTTACCATATAGGACCTAGATTCTATATTGGTTTACCTCATTACATATTGTGTTATGTATGCTAATGGAGATCAAACCAAGTCAATGTTTACAAATATTATCAAGATCCTCAAGATCCTACAAATATTCTCAAAATCCTATGTAATGGATAGATTTGAAAAATCAATTGAGTGCAAGGTTTAATTTAGAAGCAATTTTTTCGTTTTAGTTAATTGTGGGTCTTTTATGTTTTATTTATCATAAGTCTTTTTATGCTTTTATTTTTTAAGAATGGATTAGGCCTATTTCATCTAGGGTTTCTTGCTTATAAAAAATAGCACCTATGTAATTTATAGGCAGACCATATATCAGTAATAAAAAGTTTGTTTCAAAAAGTTTCTTATTTTGTCTTCTTGTGTTTTTAATTGAATGCTTGAATTCAATTTATCAAAGGAAGAGATCATCTTTTGTGGCCTCTCAAGGTTAGGGTTTTAAGGATTTTATTTCCTTAGGGTTTTAATCTGATCATACCAAAAGTTAGGGTTTTAAGGATTTTGTTTCCTTAAGGTTCTAATCCAATCATATTCAACACATTCCTAGCAAATTGATAATTCATATTCCTTTTAGTTTGTGGGCTCCAAGGGTTGTTAGCATAGAAGGTCTATATCATTTGATATCAGAGCCTTGGTTGCTAAAAATAGGTTATCTATCAATATCTATCTTTGTTTGAGTTCTTGATTTCGAAAAAAAACCCATCCTTTCATAATTTTGGCATTTTCTTTCAATTTTGTTTTCTTTATTTTCGTATTTAGATTTTGTTTTGTAATTCTCTTTAAATTCTTCCTATATTTTTCTTTTTCTTTATTTCTGTGTTCAATTTATGTTTATTCTTCAAAGAAAAATAGTCCTTAAAACTATAACCCACGAACTCAAAGGAATAGGAACAATCGATTTGCTAGAAACGTGTTGAAGATGACTAGATTAGAACCCTAAGGAAACAAAGTCCTTAAAACCCTAACCTTGAGACACCACAAATGATGATCCCTCCCTTTGATAAGTCGAATTCAAGTATTCAATCAAGAACACAAAAAACAAAGCAAGAAACTTTCTGAAATAAACTTTTTATTAATGATATATGGTCTGCCTCTAAATTACATAGTTGCTCTTTTTTATAAGCAAGAAACCCTAAAATAAAAAACCCTAGACAAAATGGGCCTAATTGGTCTATTTAGTTATGTATTGGGCCTAATCCATCCTTAAAAAATAAAAGACTAAAAAGACTTATGATAAATAAAACATAAATTCTCATAATTAACTAAAATGAAAAACTTTCTTCCTAAATTAATCCCTGCATTGAACTTGATCTTCCAAATCTATCCCTTGCATAAGAATTTTAAAAATATTTGTAAGATCTTGAGAATATTTGTAGGATCTTGAGTGATACGAACCATGCCAACTTGTGACGAAACCTATAACATAATTAAGTTCCTAGGACCATTCTACTACAAATTTGGATGGAAACCACAACCCAACACCTATAAAGAGATGTGAACCTTGGTACGAGGAAGACACCAGAATCATGGAATGGAGACTTGATTGATAAGTTGAGGTATGAATACCACAGAAAAATCTAATAAGTTCAAAAAGTTCTTCAAATAACCAAAGAGAAATTTTACTCTCCAATTTTGATAAAAAATATTACTTTTTATAGAATTGAAAATGCCTCTTTATAGGCTTTTACATGTCTTACACGCCTATATAAGAAAGAGAAACTACCAAAAATAGGAAAAGGAAACATAACTAAAGGAAATGTCTAGGTTCTTCTCCCCTTAGCTACATGCCCAAAATGGTAAAGAATCAACCAAATTTCTTTCTCTCCAAATCACAAGCCCAAAATTAAAAAAAGGAAACTAAACTAATTATTTTGAATTTCCTTGTTGAATTTGTAGCATGTTGACACATATTTTATGAACATATCGGCCTTCCTCCATAAGCTTACATGAATTGTCTTGAGCCCAAACTTCTTATATTAGCCCATTCAAAGCATCCTAGAATCTCTTTACTCGTGCTCTTGTAATTGGAACAAGTGATACTTCAAGTGGGTCCACACTCCATTTGGTAGCCATATTTCCATCATTTCCCTTCTCTTGAAAAGGATTTTTCCTCAAATCTTCACCTACATCAAAAGGACTTAGATTAGACTCATTAAAAGTAGTACTGACAGTATATTAACTAGGAAAGTCTAGCTTATAGGCATTTTCATTGATCCTTTCGATGACTTGAATTGGACCATCTCCTCGTGGTAGCAACTTTTATTTTCTTTATTCTAGAAAATGCTATTTTCTCATGTGCATCCACACTCAATCTCCAAGCTCAGAGATAAACTTATAACGCTCTTTGTTGGCTTGTTTGGCGTATTGTTCAGTCCTCCTCTCAATGTTGAGCCTTGATTTCTCATGATTCTACTTAACAAAATCTACTTTCTTTTGCCATCTAAATTAACATGCTCAATAACAGTTAATGGTGATAAATCCAATGAATTTAAAGGATTAAAACCATAAAAAAATTCAAAAGGTGAAAATATAGTAGCAAAATGAATAGAACAATTATATGAAAACTCAACATATGGTAAAAAATATTCCCATGTTTTGATGTTCTTTTTTATGATAGCCCTTAACAATGTAGACAAGATCATATTCACTACTTTGGTTTGACCATCAGTTTGTGGGTGATAAGTAGTAGAAAACAACAACTTAGTTCCTAACTTACACCACAAGGTCTTCCAAAAGTAACTTAAGAACTTGGCATCTCTATTTGAAATAATTGTTCTAGACATCCTATGTAACCTCACAATCTCCCTAAAGAAAAAATCAGCAACATTGGAAGTGTGATGAGTGCTCAAAAAGCACTAAAATAACCATGATTTTATGCAAATTAATTGATTAAAAATATATATATTTATATGTTTTATCATATATTTATATAAATTTGTCTTTTTCGGAATCACGGGTATTTTTATTGTTTTTCAGGTATTTTGGCTTAAAAATGCAACTTAAAGACTCAAAGAGGAATACTGGAAGCAATACATCACAAATATATTAATAAATAAATGCGTAAAGGTCGACAAATATGGAAAAATTGGACAAAATGGGTCAAAAAGGTCAAAAATGTCAAAAAGGAGAAAAACGCGCCGCCGCTCCGGCCGCGGCCTAAACTCCGCCTAAGTCGAACACTGTTTCATCCGCGGTATCGTTGTTCATCCGCAACACTGTTCATCCGCGCACTTTGTTCATCCGTGCGCATCTTGTTCATCCGCGACCGTTTCATCCGCGTATCGTTTCATCCGCGATCGTTGTTCATCCGCGATCGTTGTTCATCCGCGATGCAGCCGCTGTCATGCTGACGTCATTGATGACGTCAGCAATCACTAATCCGCGTTTTTACATTTTTTTAACATTTTTTTCTCTATTTTTTCTCTCCATCCTCACCTATAAATACCCCCCTTCCCTTCACTTCAAAATACACCTTAAAAACACCTAAAAACACCTCCAAATACATTCTTTTCTCTCTTTTATTAGATTTTTAGGATTCTTTAGTTTTTCTTAGTTTTTTTTCTTATGTTTTCTTAGTTTTTAGTTTTTCTTAGTTAATTTCTCTTAGATTTAGAGTTCTTCCCTTTTTGGGAAGAACTAGTTATGTTTTTGTAATATTTTAGCTCTTTGATTCAATAAATGGGAGTGCAAATTCCGCTTGGAGTTTTTCTAGCAACGGGAATAGCGTCGAAGTTCTGTAAGGATTTTATTTTCTTTACATTTATTTTTATGCTTTATTGTTACATGTTATATTTAATTTGTCTGTGATTAAATTTAATCATATTGTTTATAATCATGATATAATAATAACGTTGTTATGCTTGCGAAATATTAAATAGGTGAAAATCTCTAAAATGAATTGATTTTATTTTTATTCAAGATTTTATATTAAGGATGTTAGAGAGAAATATATTATTTTTCATTACAAACTTAAATCTGAAAATTAGATTTTAAGGTTTAGTTATCCGGTCTAATTTAGAGTAGTGCTCTTTTATTTGTTGGTACAATCGCCTAGGTAGTTAGAGTGAAGCTCTATTTCAAAAGTTTTTATAAGAATTATTATGTGAAAATGTATTGACAACATGTTTTCGATAGTGGTTTTAAAACTTGAAAGTTAGTACTCGGATAACTAAATTCTTGGGTTTAATTTGGACACCTTGGATAAAGTTTAAATCGTCTAACCACCAAAGGTGGCATTTAAATGGTTCATTTTCAATCTCTTAGAAAAAGGAATTAATTTAATTAACCAAATTAGTTATCAACCCCACCCATAGGTGTTAATTGATTTGTTTAGTTAACAAAGAATATCTAACTCACCAAAGGTGGTATTCATACAAAAAAGAGAGAATCAATAAAATATCAATTTATATCTTTAATAACCTAGATAATATGAGCAAGCATAATTAATTTAGTTATTATATCCATAAATACTCCACTAATATAAATGATAAAATTTGCATGAATATTTATTGAATCTGTATTTATATTTATTTTTAGGTAAATATTTATTGAATTTGTATCTATGTTTATTTTTAGATTATATTTAATTAATCTGTATATATGTTTATTTTATGTTATTAGATTAGGAACACAAAAACCAAACTATCGTGACAGGATGTTTAGGATTTAATTTCGTTTTTAAAAGTTTGAATAATAAATTAAAAACCACATACATTCCTTCCTTAGATCGACCTTGGGAGTATACTTATCGTTTTCTACGAAATGATTCGCAGACTTGAGAGTTTTATAAATATAAAACCAAAGTATTTGCGAGAATCAGCGATCTTGATTTCGTTCATCAAGTTTTTGGCGGATTCTTGGTGAAGGAATAGCGTTTTTAATTTATTTATCAAAATTTTAAAAATATTTTTGTGTTGTAAATAATTGTGATTTTTTAAAAAAAAAATAAAATAAAAAAAAATAAACAAAAAATAAACAAAAAAAAATTTAATCAAATTTCAAATTTCATAAGAAATAATAAAAAAATATAAAAAAATAAAAAATATAAAAAAATATAAAAAAATATAAAAAAAATAAAATTTTTTTTTAACTATAGCATAAATAGTAAAATTTAGAAATTTGAAATTTGAAGTAAAAAGTTTTTACCGTTAATGAATAGTAAAAAAAAGAAGAAAATTTTTAAATAAAAATTGTACCGTGAATAATAAAATAATTTAGGAATTTAAAATTTGAATAAAAAAATTACCGTTCATGAATAGTAAAAAAAAAATTAAGTTAATAAGAAATAAGATTGCGTGAATAGTAAAATAAAATTACCGTTCGTAAAAAAAAATAAAAAAAATAAAAAAAAAATTTAAAAAAAAAACCAAAATTTTAATTTTTTTTAGTTTAATTTTTACTATTTTTTTTTAAATCATAATTTTATTTTTTTTATTTTCTTTTACCTTTTTCAATTTTTTTTTTATATTATTTTTTATTTTCCTTTTTTTAGCTATTTTTTTTTCTTCTTGATTTTTAGTTAACTTACTTAACTTAATTTTTCTTTTACTAACTTAATTAACTTAGATTTTTTTTAACATGAACTTAGGTTTTTACTTAAATTTTCATTAACTTAATTAACTTAGTTTTTTTTTATTTTACTTCACTTAACTTAATTAACTTAGATTTTTTTTTACTTCACTTAATTTAATTAACTTAGATTTTTTTTACTTCACTTAGCTTAATTAACTTTTTACTAACTTAATTAACTTAGATTTTTTTTAACTTAACTTAATTAACTTAGATTTTTTTTAATTTACTTAACTTAATTAACCTTTTCTTTAAACTTAATTAACTTAGATTTTCATTAACTTAAATTTTTATTTAACTTAACTTAATAACATGAAAAGTAAAGATCTAAGGGAGTTCTGTCTAGGAGACTAGTTCTTGGAAGCCTTTGTGCCACTAGTCTTTCCTGAGAACGTTGCTCAATGTAGGAGGATGGTTTTTAAGGAACCTTTGCCCCACCATTCTTTCCTGGGAGCACTCTTGGTTAATACTGATTATGTTATTTAAAAAAAACAAAAAAAAAACAAATTTTTTTAACTATCTCCAAAATTTTAAAGTTTTAATCTAAGGAGCTAGTTTCTTTGTTTAATCTAGGTACAATTGTGTTTTTATGCCTTAATTATTTGATTTGTACCTAGATGTGGGTTATCTAAAACTCAAAATATGCCTCTAGTTTTAAGTACAGAAAGAAATCTGAAAATCAATAGGGCATGACTGAAAAAGTATAGGTAGACAACCTTGTCTTACCTGCAGGTTTGATTGACTCAATGATGAGGGGACATTGAGTTTACTTAAAATGCAATCCCCAAGTTACGTCTTGCTAAGACGTTAAACTAAGCGCTGGATGGGAGGCAACCCATCATTTTAGGTAATTTCCTTTTATTTCTTTTATTTACTTAATTATTTCATTTTAATTACATGTGAATAATTTTTAAATTGTTAAAACTAAAAATATTTGTTGAGATGTTAGAAGTTCACAGCGATCTGTCTGTATACACTTTAATGATGAATATGATGGATGCACCTGCATTTTCCATTACTACTTGCACTTTCTCAAGAAATAGGTAATCTTTCTTCTCTTTTCTCTTTATCTTTAATTTACAGTTGTTACATTGAGGACAATGTAAGTTCTAGGTTGGGGGTGGTGAAAAGTTACCATGCTTAATTAAAAAAAAAAAAAAGTTTTAACAATTTAAAAATAAAAAAAAACAAAATTTAAAAATAAAAAAAAATATATACTTTTTCATTTTTTTGTGTGTTTGGTTTTATTTCTATTTTGTGTGATTTAGTAACTTTTGGAATAAAAAAAAAATTTCACAAAAATTTATCTTTTCTTTAAATCAAATTTAAGTAAATAGTTAAGTCTTTTGTACTGTTAGATTAATTTTTTGAAAACATATCATGAAATATTTTGTAATTATTTTTGATAATTAGTTAGTTTTTGTCATAATTAGTATTTCTTGATAAGATGTAGAAATTATATTAAACCCAAAATCGGTGTTTATGAGTTTTTTTTAGTGGAGACTACCTTTGTGAGATATAATTTGAGCCTAATTTCCTTTATTCAGAGTGAAATATATATTTTTTCTACTCCAAACACATTTCTTATTTCTTCAAATTTTTAGATGATCTCTATAGGTATTAGCATTGAATGTATGAATTTTTTTCTCATTTTAATAGAGTATCATATATTTTTGATTATTATTTTTGCTTAGATTAAATGATTTGAGTAGAAGGTGATAGTATATGCTTATATCTCATTTATGCATGACTACTACAAAAACAAAAAGACATATCTGGGGTTACCTAAACCAAGATCAAACAGAAAAGCCACAAAATTAACCACTCACCAAAATCCAAAATATGTACAATCAGATAATGGGTTGACTCTCTAAAATACATATATTGAGAAATATCTTCAGAAAAAAATAGAGAGATAAAGAATATATAGTATAATCTACATACTATAACCCACATTGCCTACAAAGTTGTGAGTAAAGGCTAATTACAAAAGAAGGATATAGGAAATAATTCCCTAAAAAGTCATTGCACTCTCTTCATTTGTAAAAGGCATATATCTTGAAATTCTTTCTTAATGAGTTTGATTTTTGCATGAAAATAATTTTTATATATGATTTCTTTATAATTTATACATTTGATTCCTTTCATGAGATCAATGTTAAAATAACACTTTGAGCCTTTATTCTTTATACATATGCGAACATATTAGTTCATTTCTATACATCAACTCTTTCGCATATAAATTAGTATGAGTGTTTGAACCCATAGGATTCAGTGTTTTGAGAGTATTGACTTGTGAGGAATAGAGTCGAAGCGAATTCTGATTCATGACACTGAAATTGGGTGAAATTAAATTGATACATTTTTGACATGAAATATGAAAATGATTTTCGACTAATTATTATAATAAATCATGATTGTTTGAAGAGATTAAAATAACTTATGCTTGAGATTTTAATTATGATCTTAAAGGAGATTAAAAAGTATGAGACATTTTTGTGATATGTTGTTTTCTCTTATTCAAAAAAAAAAATTAATTTTTGATTTTGTTGTAATTTTAGTTTTTGATTTCATTGTTTTTATTTTATTTTATTTTATTTTATTTTTTACATTTAGTTCAATGTTTGTGGGTATCATTACTGAAAACCCTCACGAGACTCAAACTCGTCCACTAGGGCAACCTAGGGGTTTAAAGGCTTGTTGCATAGGCTAAATGCAACCGTTTCAATCCACGAAAGTGATTTAGGATAGTTTAATTTTTAGTTTTTATCGCTTCTCTTGCTAAGGGACTAGCAAGAAGCTGGTTGGGGGTTGTGATGAGTGCTCAAAAAGCACTAAAATAACCATGATTTTATGCAAATTAATTGATTAAAAATATATATATTTATATGTTTTATCATATATTTATATAAATTTGTCTTTTTCGGAATCACGGGTATTTTTATTGTTTTTCAGGTATTTTGGCTTAAAAATGCAACTTAAAGACTCAAAGAGGAATACTGGAAGCAATACATCACAAATATATTAATAAATAAATGCGTAAAGGTCGACAAATATGGAAAAATTGGACAAAATGGGTCAAAAAGGTCAAAAATGTCAAAAAGGAGAAAAACGCGCCGCCGCGCCGCCCGGCCGCCGCGCTCCAGCGCCCAACTCCGCCCCAAGCTGCGCGCAACACTGTTCATCCGCGGGTACTGTTCATCCGCAACACTGTTCATCCGCGGCACTGTTCATCCGCGCGTACTGTTCATCCGCGACACTGTTCATCCGCGTTACTGTTCATCCGCGGTACTGTGCAGCCGCCCCCTGTCATGCTGACGTCATTGATGACGTCAGCAATCACTAATCCGCGTTTTTACATTTTTTTAACATTTTTTTCTCTATTTTTTCTCTCCATCCTCACCTATAAATACCCCCCTTCCCTTCACTTCAAAATACACCTTAAAAACACCTAAAAACACCTCCAAATACATTCTTTTCTCTCTTTTATTAGATTTTTAGGATTCTTTAGTTTTTCTTAGTTTTTTTTCTTATGTTTTCTTAGTTTTTAGTTTTTCTTAGTTAATTTCTCTTAGATTTAGAGTTCTTCCCTTTTTGGGAAGAACTAGTTATGTTTTTGTAATATTTTAGCTTTTTGATTCAATAAATGGAAGTGCAAATTCCGCTTGGAGGTTTTCTAGCAACGGGAATAGCGTCGAAGTTCTGTAAGGATTTTATTTTCTTTACAGTTATTTTTATGCTTTATTCTTACATGTTATATTTAATTTGTCTGTGATTAAATTTAACCGTGCTAGCTGTTTATAATCATGATATAATAATAACGTTGTTATGCTTGCGAAATATTAAATAGGTGAAAATCTCTAAAATGAATTGATTTTATTTTTATTCAAGATTTTATATTAAGGATGTTAGAGAGAAATATATTATTTTTCATTACAAACTTAAATCTGAAAATTAGATTTTAAGGTTTAGTTATCCGGTCTAATTTAGAGTAGTGCTCTTTTATTTGTTGGTACAATCGCCCGGTAGTTAGAGTGAAGCTCTATTTCAAAAGTTTTTATAAGAATTATTATGTGAAAATGTATTGACAACATGTTTTCGATAGTGGTTTTAAAACTTGAAAGTTAGTACTCGGATAACTAAATTCTTGGGTTTAATTTGGACACCTTGGATAAAGTTTAAACTGTCTAACCCCACCAAAGGTGGCATTTAAATGGTTCATTTTCAATCTCTTAGAAAAAGGAATTAATTTAATTAACCAAATTAGTTATCAACCCCACCCATAGGTGTTAATTGATTTGTTTAGTTAACAAAGAATATCTAACCCCACCAAAGGTGGTATTCATACAAAAAAGAGAGAATCAATAAAATATCAATTTATATCTTTAATAACCTAGATAATATGAGCAAGCATAATTAATTTAGTTATTATATCCATAAATACTCCACTAATATAAATGATAAAATTTGCATGAATATTTATTGAATCTGTATTTATATTTATTTTTTAGGTAAATATTTATTGAATTTGTATCTATGTTTATTTTTAGATTATATTTAATTAATCTGTATATATGTTTATTTTATGTTATTAGATTAGGAACACAAAAACCAAACTATCGTGACAGGATGTTTAGGATTTAATTTCGTTTTTAAAAGTTTGAATAATAAATTAAAAACCACATACATTCCTTCCTTAGATCGACCTTGGGAGTATACTTATCGTTTTCTACGAAATGATTCGTGCACTTGCGAGAGTTTTATAAATATAAAACCAAAGTATTTGCGAGAATCGGCGATGCCGGTTTTCGTTCATCAAGTTTTTGGCGATCACGATTCTGTTCATCAAAGTGTCATTTACTTTGTGACATGGAATAAAGTATGCCATCTTAGAAAATCTATCAACAACCACAAACACATTATCCCTACCACGTTTAGTCCTATACAAACCTATAACAAAATCCAATGAAATATCAGTCCAAGGTACACTTGGAATGGGTAGTGGAGTATAAAGTCCATTGGTTGCACTCAAGATTTAGCTTGCCTAGAGGTGACACATCTACTATAAAGTCTCTCAACATCTCTTTTCATATGTGGCCAATAAAAATTCTCTTGCAAAACAACTAAAGTTTTATCTACCCCAAAAATGATCCATCAGTCCTCTACCATGAGACTCCCCCACTAACAAATCCTGAATTGAACAATTTGGAATGCATAGTTTATTTTCTCTAAACAACAACCTATCGAACCTAAAGAAGTTTCCATTGGCTACCTTTTCACATGATGCATACTCTTCACTAAAATCTTGGTCTAAAGGATATAACTCTTTAATATGTTCAAAACCAAGTAATTTTGTATCAATAGTAGAAAGAAGTACGGACCTACGAGAAAGTGCATCGGGAACCACATTCTCCTTACCTTACTTGTATTGGATGATGTAGGGAAATGTTTCTATGAACTCCACCCAAATGTTTCAACGACTCATGATTTGTGTGGATCACAAACTCATTAGGCCAAAGATAGTGTTGCCACGTTTCCAAGGCCCGAACAAATGCATACAACTCCTTGTCATAAGTAGGATACTTTAAAGCAACTCCACTTAGTTTCTCACTAAAGTATGCAATTGGTCGTCCTTCTTGCATAAGAATAATTCCAATACCTATACTTGAAGCATCAGATTCAATCTCAAAATTTTTTGCCAAGTTAGGTAAAGACAATAAAAGAGCATGAGTCAATTTTTTCCTAAAGCAGTTGGAATGCCTTTTCTTGCTCTTCTCCCCATTGAACCCAACATTTTTTGGTGACTTCGGTTATTGGTGCAGTTATGCTACTAAATTCTTTCACAAATCACTGATAAAAGCTAGCAAGTCCATGAAAACTTTGAACATTATTTACACTTGTTGGGATTCGCCACTCCTAGATAGAAAAAACCTTTTCTTCATCAACCTGTACTCCTTGTGCACTCACAACAAAACCTATAAACACAAGCTTATTGGTGCAAAATGTGCACTTCTTTAGGCTACCCAATATTTTCTCTTTCCTAAGCACTTCAAGAATATATTGTAAATGTATAAAATGATCTTCTAAATTTTTGCTATAAATGAGAATATCATCAAAATAGACAACTAGAAATTTTCCAATAAAAGCACGCAAATATATGGTTTATTAATCTCATGAAAGTTCTAGAAGAATTACTTAAACCAAAAGGCATGACTAACCATTCATATAAACCATATTTTGTTTTAAATGCAATTTTCCATTCATCACCTTCTTTCATTCTAATTTAGTGATATCCACTATTTAGATCAATTTTGGAAAAAGACACAAGAACTGTGCAACTCATCTAACATATCATCTAAGTGAGAAATAGGATGATGATACTTTACCATGATATTGTTGATTGCTCGGTAGTCTATGCACATGCTTCATGTCACATCCTTCTTAGGATCCAAAATTATTGGAATAGTGTATGGACTCATGCTTTCTCTTACGTACCCCTTTTCCATCAATAGACTAGTTCCTTCGTCTCCTCAGGATTACTCTTATAGGTTGGTCGATTTGAAATGGTAGCACCAGGTACAAAATCAATTTGATGTTCAATCTCTCGTATAGGAGTTAATCTATTAGGAATTTCCTCAGGAAATACATCCTCAAATTCTTGTAAGATAGAAACAATTGAACTAGGAAAAGAATCATTAAGTTGGTTAGTATTCAAAAATGCCTCTTTGTATAGAAATAAAATCATTGGCTGATTAAGGAACATTACTCTCCTAATTTTACTCGCTTTTGCATAGACATTTGTTTTTTTTTCTCTTCTTTTTCTTAACTTTTTCAAGCCCTCTTTCTTTTTCTTTCTGATTTTCCCTTAATTTATTTTTATCACTCTCTCTGTCACTATTTTTATTTTGTTCACTCTCCTTTTGCAACCTCATTTGATTCTAATAAACTTGTTTTAGTGTCAAAGGTACAAGAGTAATAGATATTTGATTGTGAACAAATGAAAACCTGTTGGTGAAGTCATCGTGCTTGACTCGCCTATCAAATTTCCATGGTCTTTCTAATAGCAAGTTCCCCGCTTGCATGGGAATCACATCACACAACACTTCATCTTCATACTTCCCAATGGGAAAAAGGACTAGTACTTGTTTATGAACCCTTACCTCCCCACTATCATTTAACCATTGCAATTTATAAGGTCTATGATGTTTAAGTGTTGGCATGGCTAACTTCTCTACGATGGTAGTGCTAGCAAAATTAGTACAACTTCCTCCATCAATAATCACACTACATACCTTGATTTGGACATAGCATCTAGTATTAGATATGTTCTCCCACTGCACTTCATCATCTTCTTTGGATTGCAAACTCAAAGCCCTTATTGCCACCAATAATTCACATTGGGTAGCGTACTTTTCATCATCATTGTCCTTCATTGGTGGCATAGATTCGTTGTCCTATTCATTGCTAGTTTCATTCTCTCCATTCTATTTCATCACCATAACTCTTTTGTTTGAAAATGGATTGGCTATGTGACCCTTGCCTTGACATTTAAAACATTTAATATCATGATTCCAAATAATGGATGAATTTGATTTTCCTTGAGTTCCTTGGCTAGCCTCCCCTTACTTCTACTCCAATTTTGGATTTGGAGTAAAGCTTTTCATCATGCTTGCACGTGTAGTACCTCTCCTCTTGAGTTGACTCTCAATATTAATAGCCATGTGTACCATGTCCTCTAACTCCACTGTATTTTTGATTTCCCTATTCAAACTAGCCAAAAACCTTACTATATAGCCTGTCAATCATTTTCAATGTTTGCTCAGATCATTGTAACTTTCATCTTTCTTTTCTTTTACTTTCAATATCTCTTTTTTCTTTCCTTTTTTTTACTATTTATGTGAATAGAAAAGACACACACAAAAAAAAAAACAAATTGAAAACCCTACTGAACAAAACTGAAAAAAAGCAAAAGAAAAAAGGTGCGACAAAAACATTTAAACCCTCAGTAAGTGATGTAAATGAAGCAATTTAGGCTCGAAAAATGAAAGATTTTTGGCAAATAATAGTTTATAATTAGGAATAGAAACGAGATTTGATTTGATATATTATAATAGTCGTTTTGTTATTTGAGTCAAAAGTTATGGCTATTTAAAATTGCAACACCAATTTATCAATTTTTTTAAACTGTGAACATCAACACTCTTTTTTTTATGTACTTGAATGAAGAAGAAAGCTATGATTGAGATAAACACACAATGAAAAAAAAAACACAATAAGGACAGGAAAAACCTGAGACTAGAACTTTGGCTCTGATACCAAAATGATACGAACCACACCAACTTATGATGAAACCTGTAACAAAATTTAGTTCCTAAGATCGTTCTACTACAAATTTGGATGGAAACTGCAACCCAACACCTATAAAGAGATGTGAAATTTTGTATGAGGAAGATGCCACAATCAAGGAATGGAAACTTGATTGATAAGTCAAGGTATGAGTGCCACTGACAAATTTGATAAGTTCAAAAAGTTCTTTAAAGAACCAAATAGAAATTTTACTCCAATTTTGATATGAAATATTCTTCTTTTTAATGAATTGAAAAGGCCTCTTTACAGGCTATAACATGCCTTACACGCCCATATAAGAAAGAGCAACTACCCAAAATAGAAAAAGGAAACATAACGAAAGGAAATGCCTATGTTCTTCCTCCCTTAATCGCGCGATTGTATCATCAAATAAAAGAGAACTACTCTAAATCAGATTGAATAATTAAATCTTAAAATCTAATTTTCAGATTTAAGTTTGTAATGAAAAATAATATATTTCTCTCTAACATCTTTAATATAAAATCTTGAATGAAAAACAAAATCAATTTATTTTATAGAAATGTTTTACCTATTTAATATTTTGCAAGCATAACAACGTTATTATTATATCATATTTATAAACAACCATCCATGTCAAATTTAATCATAGAAAAATTAAACATAACATATAAGAATAAAACATAAAAAATAACTATAAAGAATTCATTTTAAAATTATCCCTCAAAAGAATCCTTACAGAACTTTGATACTAATTATGTTGCTGGAAACCCTACAAATGGATTTGCATTTACATTTATTGAATCAAAAACTTAAAATCTATAAAAACATAGCTAGTTCTTCTAAAAAAGAGAATGAATTTAAAACTAAAAAATAAAAAAAAACTAAGAAAACTTTCTAGAGAGAGAAAGAGTTTAGAGAATTGTGTGTTTTACAATGGGGAAGAGTGTCTTTTTATTGGTAAGGAAAAGGCCAAAAAAGGTGGGAAAATATTTCAAAATTTGATTTTGGACCCGTTTGGACAAGCTGGCATGCGTGTAGAGCACAAAATTTATGATAGATGGGCGTTTAGCATGCGCGAGACATGGTGTGAGTGTGTGATGGAGCATGCGGAAATTGCCTGGGCGTTCATGCAGTACTTGACTAGAATGGGAGGCTAAGTGCGAGATTTCAACCTTTTTGACATTTTTGACCAATCTGACCAATTTTTTCATATTTCTGTCTTTTCCTTATTGTTTTCTCAAGATATTTGTGATGTATTGCCTCCAGTATTTTTCTTTGAGTCTTTAAGTAATTTTTGAATGAAATTACCCAAAAAACAATAAAAATACTCGTGACTCCGAAAAGAAAAAATTATATAAAAATACGATAAAATTATACAAATATAAATCTATTTAATCAATTAAAGTACATTAAATCATGGTAATTTTAGTGCTTTTTGAGTACTCATCACAACCCTAACCAGCTTCTTGCTAGTCCCTTAGCAAGAGAAGCGATAAAAACTAAAAATTAAATTATCCTAAATCACTTCCATAGATTGACATGGTTGCATTTAACATATGCAACAAGCTATTAAACCCATAAGTTGCTATAGTGAACGAGTTTAAGTCTCGTGAGGGTTTTCAATAATGATACCATAAAGATTAACAAAAAATGAAAACAAAATAAAACAAATAAAATAAGAAGTTAACTAAAATTTAAAAAGACTAAAATAAAATAAAGAAATATAATACAAAAATATATTGTGCTTATAATCTCTTTTAAATTTCATAATTAAAATCTTAAGCATAGATTATTTCAACTTTCTAAACATTCATGATTTATTCTAATAATTAGTTGAAAATCATTCTTATATTTCATATAAAAAATGTATCAATTTAATTTCACCAAAACTTAGTATTAGGAATCCAAATTCACTTCAACTTTATTCCTCACAAGTCAATACTCTCAAAAACATTGAAAACTATGGGTTCAAACACTCTTACTAACTTATATGTGAAAGAGTTGATGTATAGAAATGATCTAATATGTTCACATATGTATAAAGAAGAAAGGCTCAAAGTGTTATTTTAACGTTGATCTCATGAAAGGAATTAAATGTAAGTATTTATAAAATATTGCACATTACTTTCATGCATCAATCATATTCATCAAATAAAAATATCAAGTAATATGCCGTTTAGAAAATGTAGGAAAATGCAATGACTTCTTAGGGAATTACTTCCTATATTTTCTTTTGCATTAAACCATCTCTAATAACTGTTTAGGCTTTTTGGGTCATAGTATATAGATTATACTATTCATTTTCTTCTCTTTCTTTCTCTTATATTCTTTTTTATAAGAGAATCCATTATTTTAGAGAGTGGATCCATGTATAGATTGTACATTTTTGATATAGTAAGGTGAGTAGTTAATATTTAGCCTTTTTATTTGTATTTGTATAGGTAACCTTAGTTATATATCTTTTTTAATAGAAGTCATGCATGAATGAAGAAAGGTATATACTATCAATTTCTACTTAAATAATTTAATCTAAGCAAATGAAAAATAAATATATAAGACTTTATTGAGATGTAAAAATCGAGATATTCAATACTAAGTTCTATAGAGATCATCTAATAATTTGAAGAATTAAGAAAGATGTTTGGAGTAGAAAAAATATATTTCTCTTAGAATAAAGAAAATTAGGCTCAAATTATATCTCATAAGGGTAGTCTCCACTATTTAATTTCTAAACACTCATTTTGAGTTTAATATAATTTTCACATCTTATCAAGAAATAGTACTAGTCATGACAAAAACTAAATAATTACCATATGCTCCATGATATATTTTCAAAAATTAATTTAACAATTTAAAAGACTTAACTATTTACTTAAATTTGATTTAAAGAAATGATAAATTTTTTGTAAGAATATTTTTAAAAAATTAGTCCTAAAATTCTAAAAATTACTAAATCACATAAAGAAATAAAATCAAACACAATAAAAATGAAAATATGAATATAAAAAAATTTTAAAACGGTTAAATTTTTTGAAGTTAATTAAAAATCTAAGTTAATTAAATTAAATTAAGTAAAAGTCTAATTTAATTAGTTTTTATTTTATTTTTTAGAGCTAATTATTTAAATAATTTATTTTAAATTTGTTTTACATTTTTTTAAATATTTTTTTAACTCAAAATAAAAATATCATAATTATTTACAACACAAATATTTTTCAAAATTTTGATAAATAATTTAAAAACGTTATTCCTTCTCTAGCAACGATGCCAAAAACTTGATGAAACAAGATCGACAATGCAATGCCGATCTTGCAAATACTTTTGTTTTATATTTGTAAAACTCTCGCAAGTGCATGAATCATTTTATAGAAAATGAAAAATATACTCACAAAATCTATCCAAGGAAGGAATATATGTGATTTTTAATTTATTATTGAAATTTTTAAAAATTAAATTAAATTCTAAACATCATGTCATGATATTTTGGTTTTGTATTTCTTAATCTAATAACATAAAAATAAACATAGATATGAATTCAATAAACAATTATGGAAATTTTTATTATTCATAACAGTAGAATATTTATGGATATAATAATTATGTGAATTATACTTGCTTATATTATTTAGGTTATTAAAGATATAAATTGATATTTATTGATTCTTTTTTTTTTACATTAAAACCACCTTTGGTGGGGGCAGATATTATTTGTTAATTAAACAAATCAATTAACACCTATGGGTGGGATTGATAATTAATTTGATTAATTAAATTAATTACTTTTTTTAGAAAAGATTGAAAATAAATCATTTAAATGCCACATTTGGTGGGATTAGATATTTTAAAACTTTATTCAAGGTGTCCAAATTAAACCTAAGAATTTAATTATCCAAGTACTAACTTCCAAGTTTTAAAACCATGACTGAAAATATGTTATCAATACATTTTTCGAATAATAGTTCTTATAAAAAACTTTTGAATTAGATATTTACTCTAACTACCGCGCGATTGTACCAATAAATAAAAGAGCACTACTCTAAATAAACCGAATAATTAAACCTTAAAATTTAATTTTCAAATTTAAGTTTTTAATGAAAAATAATATATTTCTCTCTAATATCCTTAATATAAAATCTTGAATATAGAAAATCAATTTATTTTATAGAAATGTTTTACCTGTTTAATATTTCCCAAGCATAACAACGTTATTATTATATCATATTTTTAAACAGTCAGTCATCTCAAATTTAATAATAGACAAATTAAACATAACATATAAGAATAAAACATAAAAAATAACCATAAAGAATTCATTTTAAAATTATATCTCAAAAGAATCCTTATCGAACTTTGATGTTGATTCTGTTGTTGGAAAATCTTTAAATGAATTTGCATTTCTGTTTATTGAATCCAAAATTAAAAATCTATAAATTCATAGCTAGTTTTTTTCAAAAAGAGAAGAACTTTGAAATTAAAAACTAAATAAACTAAGAAAACTTTCTAGAGAAAGAAATCTAGAGAGAGAACGAGTTGAAAAAATTGTGTGTTTTACAATGAGAGAGAGGTTCCTTTTATATGTGAGGAAAATGTCAAAAAAGGTTAAAACATATTTCAAAAATTGATTTTGGACACTTTTGGACACGCTAGCACTCGTGTGAGGCGCATAATTTGCAATAGACGGGCATTTGGAACAAGCGGGCGCGCGTGGGACATATCGTAAGTGTGTGTTAACGTGCAAGGGACATGACGCGAATGTATAATGGGCATGTGCCGGTTGTGTGTGGGCGTGTGATGTGCGTGAGTATGGGACTCGACAGGAATGGACGGTTGCACACGGGATTTTGGCCATTTTGATCATTTTTGTCTAATTTTTCCATCTTTTTGACTTTTCCTCATTTTTTCTCAACATATTTATGATGTATTATTGCATTTAGTATTTTTCTTCGAGTATTTAAGTTATTTTTGAATGAAAATGCCTTAAAAACAATAAAAATACATGTGATTCTGAAAAAACAAATTTATATAAAAATATGATAAAATCATACAAATATAAATCTATTTAATCAATTAAAGTATATTAAACCATGGTAATTTTAGTGAATTTTAAGCACTTATCACCTATTCAAAGCATCCTTGAATCTCTTTACCCGTGCCCTTATAATTGGAACATGTGATACTTCAAGCGTGTCCATAGTCCATTTGATAACCATATTTCCATCATTAAGAATATTTGTAAATATCGACTTGGTTAGCACCTCGATCTTCATTATTTGTTTCTAGCAACCAAAGCTATGATACCAAATGATGTAGATCCTCTAGAAAAACAACCCTAAGAATCCACGAATTCAAAGGAGTAGGAACAATCAATTTGCTAGAAATGTGTTGAAGATGATTGGATTAGAACCCTAAGGAAACAAAGTCATTAAAACTCTAAACTTGAGATGCCACAAAGGATGATCCATCCCTTTGATAAGTCAAATTCAAGAATTCAATCAAGAACACAAGAAGGAAAAGCAAGAAGCTTTTAGAAATAAACTTTTTATTAATGATATATGGTGATGTATACCCTTTAGGCAAAGAATCCTAGAAACCCACAAACTCAAAGGAATAAGAACAATCGATTTTCTAGGAACGTGTTGAAAATGATTGGTTTAGAACCCTAAGGAAACAAAGTCCTCAAAACCCTAGGTACAAATTCAAGAGAGAAAAGACTAATGTGCTTATTTAGTGGTGGATTGGGCATAATCCATCCTTAAAAATAAAAGACAAAATAAAGTCTTATGTTAAATAAAACATAAAAGCCCCACAATTAATTAAAACAAAAATTTCTCCCTAAAGTAATCCTTGCATCCACCTTAATCTTCCAAATCTATCATCCCTAGTCATTAGACTCCCAATTCCTTGTAAAATACCTTGAGAATATTTGGGAACATCAACTTGATCAACACTTGGGACAATCAACTTGATTAGCACCTCGATCTCCATTATTCCCCTCCTCATTGAAAAGATTCATTCTCGAATCTTAGCTCTGTAAGTAGGTTGATTTGGTATTGTAGATCCTTGTATGAAGTCCATTTGATGCTCAATTCCTCTCAAATGAGGTAATCCATGGGGAATATCTTTAAGAAGTAGATCCAAAAAGTCCTACATTAATGATACAATAATACTAGGCAAAGATGAGTTAAGATTTTTAGTAGAAAGATAAAAATCTTGGTACATAAGTACAAGTACTTGTTGTCTTGCCATCATTGTACTCTTAATCTCATGTTTTTCTATAATTACACTCACTCTTTTATTTTTCTCTCCTTTTTTATTTTTTTCTCTCTCTCTTTTGCTTACTTATCTCCCTATTATGTTCACTTTTCTCTATATTTTGCTCACTTCTCTCTCCATTTTTCCTCTCAACCTCACTTATTCTATTTTGATTTTCCTCTTGCTCACACTTTTATTTTTCTCTTAACTACACTTTCTTGTTATCCTAATTTGGTCCTCACAAGCTTTCAAAGGTTTAAGAAGGGATAATATAACTTTTTGTTGTTCATTACAAAGGAATAACAATTTTTGTAACCATCATGTGGCACCTTTCAATTGAGCTACCATGGTCGGCCTAGAAACATATGAGTAGCATACATCGGTGCCACATCACAAAGAACCTCATCCTCATACTTGCCAGTTGAAAAAGGAAACCAAACTTGTTTGTTGACCTTCACTTCTCCACAATCATTCAGCCATTGTAGCTTGTAAGGATTAGGATGCTTCTACCACTTTAAATTCAATTTTTCTACCAAAAAAGTACTAGCAACATTAGTGCAGCTCCCACTATCAATAATCAACATACATACCTTATCCTTCAAGTGGCATCTTGTGTGGAAAATATACTCACATTATTCCTCATCTCCTTCATCTTTAGGTTGTATATTCAAGACCCTTCTTATGAAAAGTAATTCTTCATTCATAGGTTCTTCAACTCAAACATAAGAACAATCCTCCAATGGTGGCATCTCATCTTCACTTGAACTAGCACTTTCAATTTCTCCATTTACCCGTACAATCATAACCTTTTCGTTTGGGAATTTAGAAGCAATATGTCCTAATCATTGGCACATAAAACACTTAATATTACATAACTTAGTAAGATATTTTGTTTTGGGTTTACCCTTAGGAACAATAATTGAATTCTTATATATTACTTCATCTTTTGTTCAAAAGGAAGATATGTTGTCCTTCCAATTTGATCTCTATGGAGAACTATATAGATGATTTATTAAATATTTCTCTAAAATAAGTTATCCCTTATGTAACTTGTTATCAAAAGATGTTTATTTTATTTCAACGATGACTACCTTATTGCCTTTAATACCTTGAAAGAGAAACTAACATCTACCCTTATTATTATGGCACCAAACTGGTCTTTACCCTTTGAAATAATCTTTGATGCTTCCGATTATGCTATCGGAGCAGTCTTAGGATAGAGAGTGGATAAGCGTTTTCATGTTATCTACTATGCTAGCAAAACACTCAATGATGCCCAAATTAATTATACTACCACTAAAAAGAGGAATTTTTGGCTATAGTGTTTTCTTTAGAAAAATTCAGGTCTTATTTAGTAGGATCTAAAGTGATTATGCATTCTAATCATTATGCTTTAAGATACCTATTAAGTAAACCGAATGTCAAGCTAAGATTAATCAGATAGGTCTTACTCTTACAAGTATTTGACCTAGAAATCAAGGATAAGAAAGGAATTGAAAACTTAGTAGCTGACCATTTTTCTAGGTTTATTTCTCACTTCAATTATCTTAAAGGTGAGAGTAATGAAGATATAGTTGAAACCTTTCCTGATGAACAATTATTTTCAATAGGTCCAAACCCATGGTATGCTAATATTATAAACTATCTTGCCACTGGTAATGACCTAACACTTCATATCAGGATAAGAAAAGGTTCTTTAAAACTATTAAGGACTATTTCTGGGATGACCCTTATTTATACAAGATTGGTCAAGATCAAGTCATCTAGAGATGTGTACACGATGAAGAACATAAGAGCATTCTAACTTTTTTTCATGAACTTCATTGTAGGGGCCATTTTAGTGGTGAAAAGATAGCCCGTAAGGTATTACAGTCTGGATTCTTTTGGTCCACTCATTTTAAAGATGCTCATATGTTTTTTGCACAATGTGATAGATTTCAAAGAATAGGTAACATAAGCAAAAGGGATGAAATGCCTTTGACATCTAATTTAGTTGTTGAACTCTTCAATGTATAAGGAATTGACTTTATAGGTCCTTTTCCCCCATCCAATGGTTTTCAATATATTTTGGTTACTATGGATTATGTATCCAAGTGGGTAGAAGCTATCCCCACTAAAACCAATGATGCTAATGTTGTTGTAAAATTCTTGAAAGATTTAATATACAATAGGTTCAAAACACCTAGAGCTATAATAAGTGATGGATGTAGAAATTTTTGTACTAGAATCTTTGATGGAGTTTTGAAAAAGTACAATATCACACATAGAGTAGCTATTCCATATCATCCTTAAACTTCTTGTTTAGTGGAAGTAAGTAATAGACAAATTAAGGGAATATTGGAACACACTATGTATCCTTCAAGGAAGGACTGGGAATTTAAGTTGAATGATGCCTTATGGGCGTACTACCCAACTTACAAAACACCAATTAGAATGAGCCTTTACCGATTAATCTTTAGGAAAGCATGCCACCTTCTTGTTGAACTCGAACACAAGCCTTACTAGGCAATTAAAGAGTTAAACATGGGTTTCGATAAAGCAAGAGAAAATGGTTACTCCATCTTAATGAGTTGGAAGAAATTAGGAACGAAGCCTATGAGAATACCAAATTATACAAAGAGTGTACTAAGAGCTATCATGAAAAGAAGATAGTTTCTAAGACTCTTTACCATGGAATGAAAGTTCTTTTATTTAACTCTTGTTTGAGATTGTTTCCAGAAAAAATGAGATCAAGATAGGAAGGAACATTCAAAGTAGTCCAAGTATTTGCACATGGAGCAATAGAACTATTAGATTCCAAGACACAAATAACATTCAAAGTCAATGGACATCGTGTGAAGCCTTATTTAGAAGGACCACACAACATTGATGAAATGGATTGCATTGGGTAGAGTAATCCTTAGCACCATAAAGATACGCCTTACTAAGACGTTAAACTAAGTACTAGATGGGAGGAAACCCATCATGGAAAGGTTATTTTATTTTAAGCAATTTAGTTTGTTTTATTAATTTAATTAATTTTCTTTTATGAGCACTTAATTTATTTTATTGCATAAAATAATTACTTGTTAAGATATGTTAGAGTACGTGTTTGTATGATTCAAATATGATGTTAGATGCAACTAGCGTTATACATCAAAATCCTTAACACATAGAACAATTTGGTAACTTTTCTATCCCTTCTCTTTTTACAATTTGTATTTATTACATTGAAGGAAATGTAAATTTTAGGTTGAGGGTGGTAGGATTTAAAAGTTACACAAATTAGGCAAAATTTAAAATTTTTATATGTATTTATATGTGTGTTATTTTCTTTATTTGTGTGTTTAGGTAAATTAGAGTAGTGTTAAGTTTTTGTCCCAAAAATAATCATGTCTTAAATATTAAGTTTAAGCAATGATTAGGTATTTTTGCATTATTAGATTAATTTTCAAAAACATATCATGAAGTAATATGATAATGAGTAAGTTGTGTCATAACTGATATTTTATGATAAATGTGGAAATGAAACGAACCCAAAATCAGTGTTTAGTAATCAAATAGTAGAGAATACCCATGTGAGATATTATTTGAGTCTTAATTTCCTTTATTATGAGTGAAATATTTTATTTCTTCTCAAAGCACTTATTCTATTTCTTCAAAATTTTAGATATTTTCTATAGGTATTATCATTGAATGTATGAATTTTCTCATCTTAATAGAGTATTATATATATATATATTATTTAGATTAAATGATTTAAGTAGAAATCGATAGTATATGCCTTTATCTCATTCATGTATGATTTATACCAAAAAGAGACATATTTGGGGTTATCTAAACCAAAATCAAACAAAAAATTGATACCAAGGCTTTGATACCAAATGATGTGGATCCTTTTGCCTGACAATCTTAGAACCTTAGAACTCAATCGAATAAGAAAAATTGAATTACTAAGAACATGGTTAAGATGATCAAATTGGAATCCTAAAGAACAAGAACCAAAAACAACGTAATAAGGTATGACCAAACTTTATGACATTGGTAAGTAGGGTAAATGATGGAATTTGTATTCAAAAGGGTGGAGAACGAAACTATTGCTTCGGTGTGTTTTAGGTATTGAAACAAGATTCGATTTGATATATCATAATAGTCATTTCGATGTACTAATTAAAAGTTATAACATTTTAAGATTGCAATCCCAATTAAGACATTCTTTTTGTTTTGAAACTATGAACTGCATTAGTTCTCTTTTTTTTCTCAAGGACAAAGATAGGTTGAATGCAGAAAACAAATAAAAGAAAAAGATACCAAGAATTTAAAGAAAACTACAAAATGAAATCCAAAGAGGAAAACAATGACAACAAAATTGAAAGAAAACACTTGACTTGAAGGACATAATTTCTTTTTTTTAGTGATTTGTGACTTAAGAAAGTAGAAAACAATCAAAGGACAAATATTTTTAAATCTAAAATTCAAAAAATATATATATAAAGATAGATATAGTAATTTCGGCAACTGAGGTTATGATATTGATGAGTGCTCAAAAAGTACTAAAATTACCATGATTTTAAGCACGATAATTGATTAGAAATATATACATTTATATGATTTTACCATAGATTTATATAAATCTGTCATTTCTGAATCACGGGTATTTTTATTGTTTTTCAAGTATTTTGGTTAAAAAAGTAACTTAAAGACTCAAAGAAAAATACCAGAGGCAATACATCGCAAATATATTCATAAATTAAATGAGGAAAGGTCAACAAATATGGAAAAATTGGACAAAATGGGTCAAAAATGTCAAAAAGGAGGAAATCGCGCATGGAGCCACCCAACCGCGCTGGCCAACTCATGTAGTGCGCCCAACTGCGCCGAGCAATGCGCGTGCCATCTCTCATTCTACGCGCACCACGCATGTCCCTGTTCCTTTTCGCGCGCCGCCGCCCCCATATCAGCATGACATCATCATTCACTACTCCACGTTTCCACCATTTTTTATCATTTTTTCACCCACTTTTTCTTCCTCTCCTCACCTATAAATATCCCCATTCTCTTCACTTCATACCTAAAAACACATCTTCCTTCTCTTTCTTTCTCTCCATTTCTTTGTTTTTCTAGTTTTTCTTAGTTTTAGAGTTCTTCTCTTTTTGAGAAGAACTAATTATGTTTTTGTAATTTATTTGCTTTTTGATTCAATAAATGGGAGTGCAAATTCTTTTTTGATTCTGTTGTAATTTTAGTTTTTGATTTCATTGTTTTTATTGTTTTTTTTTATTTTTACATTTAGTTCAATGTTTGTGGGTATCATTACTGAAAACCCTCACGAGACTCAAACTCGTCCACTAGGGCAACCTAGGGGTTTAAAGGCTTGTTGCATAGGCTAAATGCAACCGTTTCAATCCACGAAAGTGATTTAGGATAGTTTAATTTTTAGTTTTTATCGCTTCTCTTGCTAAGGGACTAGCAAGAAGGCTGGATTGAGGTTGTGATGAGTGCTCAAAAACACTAAAATAACCATGATTTTATGCAGATTAATTGATTAAAAATATATATATTTATATGTTTTATCATATATTTATATAAATTTGTCTTTTTCGGAATCACGGGTATTTTTATTGTTTTTCGTATTTTGGCTTAAAAATGCAACTTAAAGACTCAAAGAGGAATACTTGGAAGCAATACATCACAAATATATTAATAAATAAATGCGTAAAGGTCGACAAATATGGAAAAATTGGACAAAATGGGTCAAAAATTTCAAAAAGGAGAAAACGCCGTCATGCCCGCTTGCTACAAGACTCCAAATTTCGCCCAAAACTGCGCGCTGGTTATCGTTTCATGCGTAGCATCGCGCTGGTTATTCTGTTTCATTCGCGCAAGATCACAATGTAGTTACTAATAAATTTAACTGTGCTAGCTGTTTATAATCATGATATAATAATAACGTTGTTATGCTTGCGAAATATTAAATAGGTGAAAATCTCTAAAATGAATTGATTTTATTTTTATTCAAGATTTTATATTAAAGATGTTAGAGAGAAATATATTATTTTTCATTACAAACTTAAATACGAAAATTAGATTTTAAGGTTTAGTTATCGATCGATTTAGAGTAGTGCTCTTTTATTTGATGGTACAATCGTAGGTAGTTAGAGTCGAGCACTATTTCGAAAGTTTTTATAAGTATTATTATCTGTAAATGTATTGTCATCATGTTTTCAGTAGTAGTTTGAAAACTTGAAAGTTAGTACTCGGATAATTAAATTCTTCGGTTTAATTTGGACACCTTGAATAAAGTTTAAATTGTCTAACCCCAACAAAGGTGGCATTTAAATAGTTCATTTTCAATCTCTTAGAAAAAGGAATTAATTTAATTAACCAAATTAGTTATCAACCCCACCCATAGGTGTTAATTGATTTGTTTAGTTAACAAAGAATATCTAACCCCACCAAAGGTGGTATTCATACAAAAAAGGGAGAATCAATAAATATCAATTCATATCTTTAATAACCTAGATAATACGAGCAAACATAATTAACTTAGTTATTATATCCATAAATACTCCACTATTTATAAAAGATAAAATTTGCATGAATGTTTATTGAATCTATGTTTAATTTTCTGTTATTAGATTAAAAACACAAAACCCCAAAATATCGTGACAGGATGTTTAGGATTTAATTTTGTTTTTAAAAGTTTGAATAATAAATTAAAAACCACATACATTCCTTCCTTAGATCGACCTTGGGAGTATACTTATCATTTTCTACGAAATGATTCGTGCACTTGCGAGAGTTTTACAAATATAAAACCAAAGTATTTGCGAGAATCGGCGATGCCGGTTTTTGCTCATCATGTTTTTGGCGCCACGCGCATGAACAGTAATCTCGCGCGCGCAGTGCTGCGCGCATAAACAGTAACCCGCGCGCAGTACTACGTGCATGAACAGTAACCCGCGCGTAGTGCTGCGCGCATGAACAGTAACCCGTGCGCAGTGCTGCGCGCATGAATAGTACCCCGCGCGCAGGTTTGGGCCGAGAGTGCCAAGTACTGGTGGCGCGGCGGCGCGTTTTTCTCCTTTTTGACATTTTTGACATTTTTGACCCATTTTGTCCAATTTTTCCATATTTGTCGACCTTTACGCATTTATTTATTAATATATTTGTGATGTATTGCTTCCAGTATTCCTCTTTGAGTCTTTAAGTTGCATTTTTAAGCCAAAATACCTGAAAAAAAATAAAAATACCCGTGATTCCGAAAAAGACAAATTTATATAAATATATGATAAAACATATAAATATATATATTTTTAATCAATTAATTTGCATAAAATCATGGTTATTTTAGTGTTTTTTGAGCACTCATCACAACCCCCAACCAGCTTCTTGCTAGTCCCTGAGCAAGAGAAGCGATAAAAACTAAAAATTAAACTATCCTAAATCACTTTCGTGGATTGAAACGGTTGCATTTAGCCTATGCAACAAGCCTTTAAACCCCTAGGTTGCCCTAGTGGATGAGTTTGAGTCTCGTGATGGTTTTCAGTAATGATACCCACAAACATTGAACTAAATGTAAAAATAAAAAAAAACAATAAAAACAATGAAATCAAAAACTAAAATTACAACAGAATCAAAAATTAAATTTTTTTTTTAATAAGAGAAAACAACATATCACAAAAATGTCTCATACTTTTTAATCTCCTTTAAGATCATAATTAAAATCTCAAGCATAAGTTATTTTAATCTCTTCAAACAATCATGATTTATTATAATAATTAGTCGAAAATCATTTTCATATTTCATGTCAAAAATGTATCAATTTAATTTCACCCAATTTCAGTGTCATGAATCAGAATTCGCTTCGACTCTATTCCTCACAAGTCAATACTCTCGAAACACTGAATCCTATGGGTTCAAACACTCATACTATTTTATATGCGAAAGAGTTGATGTATAGAAATGAACTGATATGTTCGCATATGTATAAAGAATAAAGGCTCAAAGTGTTATTTTAACATTGATCTCATGAAAGGAATCAAATGTATAAATTTTAAAGATATCATATATAAAAATTATTTTCATGCATAAATCAAACTCATTAAGAAATAATTTCAAGATATATGCCTTTTACAAATGAAGAGAGTGCAATGACTTTTTAGGGAATTATTTCCTATATCCTTCTTTTGTAATTAGCCTTTACTCACAACTTTGTAGGCAATGTGGGTTATAGTATGTAGATTATACTATATATTCTTTATCTCTCTATTTTTTTGAAGATATTTCTCAATATATGTATTTTAGAGAGTCAACCCATGTACAGATTGTACATTTTTTTTTGGATTTTGGTGAGTGGTTAATTTTGTGGCTTTTCTGTTTGATCTTGGTTTAGGTAACCCCATATATGTCTTTTTTTTTGTGTAGCAGTCATGCATGAACGAGATATAAGCATATACTATCAATTTCTACTCAAATCATTTAATCTAAGCAAAAATAATAATAAAAAATATATGATACTCTATTAAGATGAGAAAAAATTCATACATTCAATGCTAATACCTATAGAGATCATCTAAAAATTTGAAGAAATAAGAAATGTGTTTGGAGTAGAAAAAAATATATATTTCACTCTGAATAAAGGAAATTAGGCTCAAATTATATCTCACAAATGTAGTCTCCACTAAAAAAAATTCATAAACATCGATTTTGGGTTTAATATAATTTCTACATCTTATCAAGAAATACTAATTATGACAAAAACTAACTAATTATCAAAAATAATTACAAAAATATTTCATGATATGTTTTCAAAAATTAATCTAACAGTACAAAAGACTTAACTATTTACTTAAATTTGATTTAAAGAAAAGATAAATTTTTGTGAAATTTTTTTTTATTCCAAAAATTACTAAATCACACAAAATAGAAATAAAACCAAACACACAAAAAATGAAAAAGTATATTTTTTAATTTTTTAATTTTTTTTTATTTTTAAATTGTTAAAACTTTTTTTTTAATTAAGGAGGGTAACTTTTCACCTGGCGCCAAAAACTTGATGAGCGAAAACCGGCATCGCCGATTCTCGCAAATACTTTGGTTTTATATTTGTAAAACTCTCGCAAGTGCACGAATCATTTCGTAGAAAATGATAAGTATACTCCCAAGGTCGATCTAAGGAAGGAATGTATGTGGTTTTTAATTTATTATTCAAACTTTTAAAAACAAAATTAAATCCTAAACATCCTGTCACGATATTTTGGGGTTTTGTGTTTTTAATCTAATAACAGAAAATTAAACATAGATTCAATAAACATTCATGCAAATTTTATCTTTTATAAATAGTGGAGTATTTATGGATATAATAACTAAGTTAATTATGCTTGCTCGTATTATCTAGGTTATTAAAGATATGAATTGATATTTATTGATTCTCCCTTTTTTGTATGAATACCACCTTTGGTGGGGTTAGATATTCTTTGTTAACTAAACAAATCAATTAACACCTATGGGTGGGGTTGATAACTAATTTGGTTAATTAAATTAATTCCTTTTTCTAAGAGATTGAAAATGAACCATTTAAATGCCACCTTTGGTGGGTTAGACATTTTAAACTTTATTCAAGGTGTCCAAATTAAACCTAAGAATTTAGTTATCCGAGTACTCATTTTCAAGTTTTAAAACTACTATCAAAACATGTTGTCAATACATTTTCAGATAATAATTCTTATAAAAACTTTTGAAATAGAGCTTCACTCTAACTACCGAGGCGATTGTACCATCAAATAAAAGAGCACTACTCTAAATCAGATAGGATAATTAAACCTTAAAATCTAATTTTAAGATTTAAGTTTGTAATGAAAAATAATATATTTCTCTCTAACATCCTTAATATAAAATCTTGAATAAAAATAAAATCAATTCATTTTAGAGATTTTCACCTATTTAATATTTCGCAAGCATAACAACGTTATTATTATATCATGATTATAAACAGGTAGCGCAGTTCAATTTAATCACAGACAAATTAAATATAACATGTAAGAATAAAGCATAAAAATAACTGTAAAGAAAATAAAATCCTTGCAGAACTTCGACGCTATTCCCGTTGCTAGAAAACCTCCAAGCGGAATTTGCACTTCCATTTATTGAATCAAAAATCTAAAATATTACAAAAACATAACTAGTTCTTCCCAAAAAGGGAAGAACTCTAAATCTAAGAGAAACTAGCTAAAACATAAGAAAAACTAAGAAAAGCTTAGAAACTAAGAAAGAAACTAAGAAAAACTCAAAAACTAAGAAATGAGAGAAAGAAAGAAGAGAGAAGTGTGGTTTTGAGGTGTGATTTGAAGTGAAGGGAAGGGGGGTATTTATAGGTGAGGATGGAGAGAAAAAATGAGTAAAAAAATGTAAAAAAATATTAAAAAATTAAAAAAACGTGTAATGGAGATGCTGAGGTCATCAATGACGTCATGGGGCGGCTGCACGTGGAAAATGGGGCAAAAACGCGTTGGGCGCGCGGAGGGGCCGCTGAGCGCGCACAAGAGGGGCTGCTGCCACGCGCATGAACAGTAACCTCAGCCTTGATGCCGCGTAGCATGAATAACCAGCGTGCGATCTGCAGCGCATGAACAGTACCCGCGCGCAGTTTGGGGCCGAGCTGGGTGCTGGGCGCGGCGGCTGGGCGGCGCGGCGGCGCGTTTTTCTCCTTTTTGACATTTTTGACATTTTTGACCCATTTTGTCCAATTTTTCCATATTTGTCGACCTTTACGCATTTATTTATTAATATATTTGTGATGTATTGCTTCCAGTATTCCTCTTTGAGTCTTTAAGTTGCATTTTTAAGCCAAAATACCTGAAAAACAATAAAAATACCCGTGATTCCGAAAAAGACAAATTTATATAAATATATGATAAAACATATAAATATATATATTTTTAATCAATTAATGTGCATAAAATCATGGTTATTTTAGTGCTTTTTGAGCACTCATCATTAGACAGGAAAAAAAGAAATGAAAAAGATAACGAGAATTTTAAGAAAATTAGGAAATGAAATCAATTGTGGAAAACCATGGCAATAAATTTCAAAGAAAACACAAGAGTGGAAGAAGGACTAAAAATCTTTCTTTTTTTATTATTTGTGACTTAAGAAAGCAAAAAACAATCAAAGGACATATATTTCTAAATATAAAATTCAAAAAATAGATATATGAAGATAGATATATTATTTTCAGCAACCAAGGCTATGATACAAAAAGATGTGGATCCTTTTGGCGGAAAAAACTAGGAAAAAAAACTCAAATTAAAAAGAAAGATTTAATTGATAAGAAGATGTTTAAGATGATCAAATTGGAATCCTAAAGGGCAAGAACTGAAAATAACGCAATAATGTAAGACCAAACTATAAAACATCAGTTAGTAGGTAAATGATATAATTTGAGTTCAAAAGCAAGGAGAAATAAACCATCGATTTGCTGGAATTTAAGGTATCGAAACGAGCTTCGATTTGATATATTATAATAGTCATTTCGATGCACGAATCAAAAGTTACAACTGTTTCAAGTAGCAACCCCAATTATAACCTTCTTTTCGTTTGAAACTATGAACTGGAATTCTTCTCTTGTTTTTCTCAAGAACATAGATAGGTTAGACACGAAAAAAAGAAATGAAAAAGATAACGAGAATTTTAAGAAAATTAGGAAATGAAATCAATTGTGGAAAACCATGGCAATAAATTTCAAAGAAAACACAAGAGTGGAAGAAGGACTAAAAATCTTTCTTTTTTTATTATTTGTGACTTAAGAAAGCAAAAAACAATCAAAGGACATATATTTCTAAATATAAAATTCAAAAAATAGATATATGAAGATAGATATATTATTTTCAGCAACCAAGGCTATGATACAAAAAGATGTGGATCCTTTTGGCGGAAAAAACTAGGAACCATAAAACTCAAATTAAAAAGAAAGATTTAATTGATAAGAAGATGTTTAAGACGATCAAATTGGAATCCTAAAGGGCAAGAACTGAAAATAACGCAATAATGTAAGACCAAACTATAAAACATCAGTTAGTAGGTAAATGATATAATTTGAGTTCAAAAGCAAGGAGAAATAAACCATCGATTTGCTGGAATTTAAGGTATCGAAACGAGCTTCGATTTGATATATTATAATAGTCATTTCGATGCACGAATCAAAAGTTACATCTGTTTCAAGTAGCAACCCCAATTATAACCTTCTTTTCGTTTGAAACTATGAACTGGAATTCTTCTCTTGTTTTTCTCAAGAACATAGATAGGTTAGACACGAAAAAAAGAAATGAAAAAGATAACGAGAATTTTAAGAAAATTAGGAAATGAAATCAATTGTGGAAAACCATGGCAATAAATTTCAAAGAAAACACAAGAGTGGAAGAAGGACTAAAAATCTTTCTTTTTTTATTATTTGTGACTTAAGAAAGCAAAAAACAATCAAAGGACATATATTTCTAAATATAAAATTCAAAAAATAGATATATGAAGATAGATATATTATTTTCAGCAACCAAGGCTATGATACAAAAAGATGTGGATCCTTTTGGCGGAAAAAACTAGGAACCAGAAAACTCAAATTAAAAAGAAAGATTTAATTGATAAGAAGATGTTTAAGATGATCAAATTGGAATCCTAAAGAGCAAGAACTGAAAATAACGCAATAATGTAAGACCAAACTATAAAACATCAGTTAGTAGGTAAATGATATAATTTGAGTTCAAAAGCAAGGAGAAATAAACCATCGATTTGCTGGAATTTAAGGTATCGAAACGAGCTTCGATTTGATATATTATAATAGTCATTTCGATGCACGAATCAAAAGTTACAACTGTTTCAAGTAGCAACCCCAATTATAACCTTCTTTTCGTTTGAAACTATGAACTGGAATTCTTCTCTTGTTTTTCTCAAGAACATAGATAGGTTAGACACGAAAAAAAGAAATGAAAAAGATAACGAGAATTTTAAGAAAATTAGGAAATGAAATCAATTGTGGAAAACCATGGCAATAAATTTCAAAGAAAACACAAGAGTGGAAGAAGGACTAAAAATCTTTCTTTTTTTATTATTTGTGACTTAAGAAAGCAAAAAACAATCAAAGGACATATATTTCTAAATATAAAATTCAAAAAATAGATATATGAAGATAGATATATTATTTTCAGCTACCAAGGCTATGATACAAAAAGATGTGGATCCTTTTGGCGGAAAAAAGTAGGATCCAGAAAACTCAAATTAAAAAGAAAGATTTAATTGATAAGAAGATGTTTAAGATGATCAAATTGGAATCCTAAAGAGCAAGAACTTAAAATAACCCAATAATGTAAGACCAAACTATAAAACATCAGTTAGTAGGTAAATGATATAATTTGAGTTCAAAAGCAAGGAGAAATAAACCATCGATTTGCTGGAATTTAAGGTATCGAAACGAGCTTCGATTTGATATATTATAATAGTCATTTCGATGCACGAATCAAAAGTTACAACTGTTTCAAGTAGCAACCCCAATTATAACCTTCTTTTCGTTTGAAACTATGAACTGGAATTCTTCTCTTGTTTTTCTCAAGAACATAGATAGGTTAGACACGAAAAAAAGAAATGAAAAAGATAACGAGAATTTTAAGAAAATTAGGAAATGAAATCAATTGTGGAAAACCATGGCAATAAATTTCAAAGAAAACACAAGAGTGGAAGAAGGACTAAAAATCTTTCTTTTTTATTATTTGTGACTTAAGAAAGCAAAAAACAATCAAAGGACATATATTTCTAAATATAAAATTCAAAAAATAGATATATGAAGATAGATATATTATTTTCAGCTACCAAGGCTATGATACAAAAAGATGTGGATCCTTTTGGCGGAAAAAAGTAGGATCCAGAAAACTCAAATTAAAAAGAAAGATTTAATTGATAAGAAGATGTTTAAGATGATCAAATTGGAATCCTAAAGAGCAAGAACATAAAATAACCCAATAATGTAAGACCAAACTATAAAACATCAGTTAGTAGGTAAATGATATAATTTGAGTTCAAAAGCAAGGAGAAATAAACCATCGATTTGCTGGAATTTAAGGTATCGAAACGAGCTTCGATTTGATATATTATAATAGTCATTTCGATGCACGAATCAAAAGTTACAGTTGTTTCAAGTAGCAACCCCAATTATAACCTTCTTTTCGTTTGAAACTATGAACTGGAATTCTTCTCTTGTTTTTCTCAAGAACATAGATAGGTTAGACACGAAAAAAAGAAATGAAAAAGATAACGAGAATTTTAAGAAAATTAGGAAATGAAATCAATTGTGGAAAACCATGGCAATAAATTTCAAAGAAAACACAAGAGTGGAAGAAGGACTAAAAATCTTTCTTTTTTTATTATTTGTGACTTAAGAAAGCAAAAAACAATCAAAGGACATATATTTCTAAATATAAAATTCAAAAAATAGATATATGAAGATAGATATATTATTTTCAGCTACCAAGGCTATGATACAAAAAGATGTGGATCCTTTTGGCGGAAAAAACTAGGAACCAGAAAACTCAAATTAAAAAGAAAGATTTAATTGATAAGAAGATGTTTAAGACGATCAAATTGGAATCCTAAAGAGCAAGAACTGAAAATAACGCAATAATGTAAGACCAAACTATAAAACATCAGTTAGTAGGTAAATGATATAATTTGAGTTCAAAAGCAAGGAGTAATAAACCATCGATTTGCTGGAATTTAAGGTATCGAAACGAGCTTCGATTTGATATATTATAATAGTCATTTCGATGCACAAATCAAAAGTTACAACTGTTTCAAGTAGCAACCCCAATTATAACCTTCTTTTCGTTTGAAACTATGAGCTGGATTTCTTCTCTGGTTTTTCTCAAGAACATAGATAGGTTAGACACAAAAAAAAAGAAATGAAAAAGATAACGAGAATTTTAAGAAAATTAGGAAATGAAATCAATTGTGGAAAACCATGGCAATAAATTTCAAAGAAAACACAAGAGTGGAAGAAGGACTAAAAATCTTTCTTTTTTTATTATTTGTGACTTAAGAAAGCAAAAAACAATCAAAGGACATATATTTCTAAATATAAAATTCAAAAAATAGATATATGAAGATAGATATATTATTTTCAGCAACCAAGGCTATGATACAAAAAGATGTGGATCCTTTTGGCGGAAAAAACTAGGAACCAGAAAACTCAAATTAAAAAGAAAGATTTAATTGATAAGAAGATGTTTAAGATGATCAAATTGGAATCCTAAAGAGCAAGAACTGAAAATAACGCAATAATGTAAGACCAAACTATAAAACATCAGTTAGTAGGTAAATGATATAATTTGAGTTCAAAAGCAAGGAGAAATAAACCATCGATTTGCTGGAATTTAAGGTATCGAAACGAGCTTCGATTTGATATATTATAATAGTCATTTCGATGCACGAATCAAAAGTTACAACTGTTTCAAGTAGCAACCCCAATTATAACCTTCTTTTCGTTTGAAACTATGAACTGGATTTCTTCTCTTGTTTTTCTCAAGAACATAGATAGGTTAGACACGAAAAAAAGAAATGAAAAAGATAACGAGAATTTTAAGAAAATTAGGAAATGAAATCAATTGTGGAAAACCATGGCAATAAATTTCAAAGAAAACACAAGAGTGGAAGAAGGACTAAAAATCTTTCTTTTTTTATTATTTTTGTGAATTAAGATAGCAAAAAACAATCAAAGGACATATATTTCTAAATATAAAATTCAAAAAATAGATATATGAAGATAGATATATTATTTTCAGCTACCAAGGCTATGATACAAAAAGATGTGGATCCTTTTGGCGGACAAAAACTAGGAACCAGAAAACTCAAATTAAAAAGAAAGATTTAATTGATAAGAAGATGTTTAAGATGATCAAATTGGAATCCTAAAGGGCAAGAACTAAAAATAACGCAATAATGTAAGACCAAACTATAAAACATCAGTTAGTAGGTAAATGTTATAATTTGAGTTCAAAAGCAAGGAGAAATAAACCATCGATTTGCTAGAATTTAAGGTATCGAAACGAGCTTCGATTTGATATATTATAATAGTCATTTCGATGCACGAATCAAAAGTTACAACTATTTCAAGTAGCAACCCCAATTATAACCATCTTTTCGTTTGAAACTATGAACTGGATTTCTTCTCTTGTTTTTCTCAAGAACATAGATAGGTTAGACACGAAAAAAAAATGAAAAAGATAACGAGAATTTTAAGAAAATTAGGAAATGAAATAATTGTGGAAAACCATAGCAATAAATTTCAAAGAAAACACAAGAGTGGAAGAAGGACTAAAAATCTTTCTTTTTTTATTATTTTTGTGAATTAAGATAGCAAAAAACAATCAAAGGACATATATTTCTAAATATAAAATTCAAAAAATAGATATATGAAGATAGATATATTATTTTCAGCTACCAAGGCTATGATACAAAAAGATGTGGATCCTTTTGGCGGACAAAAACTAGGAACCAGAAAACTCAAATTAAAAAGAAAGATTTAATTGATAAGAAGATGTTTAAGATGATCAAATTGGAATCCTAAAGGGCAAGAACTGAAAATAACGCAATAATGTAAGACCAAACTATAAAACATCAGTTAGTAGGTAAATGATATAATTTGAGTTCAAAAGCAAGGAGAAATAAACCATCGATTTGCTGGAATTTAAGGTATCGAAACGAGCTTCGATTTGATATATTATAATAGTCATTTCGATGCACGAATCAAAAGTTACAACTGTTTCAAGTAGCAACCCCAATTATAACCTTCTTTTCGTTTGAAACTATGAACTGGATTTCTTCTCTTGTTTTTCTCAAGAACATAGATAGGTTAGACACGAAAAAAAGAAATGAAAAAGATAACGAGAATTTTAAGAAAATTAGGAAATGAAATCAATTGTGGAAAACCATGGCAATAAATTTCAAAGAAAACACAAGAGTGGAAGAAGGACTAAAAATCTTTCTTTTTTTATTATTTGTGACTTAAGAAAGCAAAAAACAATCAAAGGACAAATATTTCTAAATATAAAATTCAAAAAATAGATATATGAAGATAGATATATTAATTTCAGCTACCAAGGCTATGATACAAAAAGATGTGGATCCTTTTGGCGGAAAAAAGTAGGATCCAGAAAACTCAAATTAAAAAGAAAGATTTAATTGATTAGAAGATGTTTAAGATGATCAAATTGGAATCCTAAAGAGCAAGAACTTAAAATAACCCAATAATGTAAGACCAAACTATAAAACATCAGTTAGTAGGTAATTGATATAATTTGAGTTCAAAAGCAGGGAGAAATAAATCATCGATTTGCTGGAATTTAAGGTATCGAAACGAGCTTCGATTTGATATATTATAATAGTCATTTCGATGCACGAATGAAAAGTTACAACTGTTTCAAGTAGCAACCCCAATTATAACCTTCTTTTCGTTTGAAACTATGAACTGGATTTCTTCTCTTGTTTTTCTCAAGAACATAGATAGGTTAGACACGAAAAAAAGAAATGAAAAAGATAACGAGAATTTTAAGAAAATTAGGAAATGAAATCAATTGTGGAAAACCATGGCAATAAATTTCAAAGAAAACACAAGAGTGGAAGAAGGACTAAAAATCTTTCTTTTTTTATTATTTGTGACTTAAGAAAGCAAAAAACAATCAAAGGACAAATATTTCTAAATATAAAATTCAAAAAATAGATATATGAAGATAGATATATTATTTTCAGCTACCAAGGCTATGATACAAAAAGATGTGGATCCTTTTGGCGGAAAAAAGTAGGATCCAGAAAACTCAAATTAAAAAGAAAGATTTAATTGATAAGAAGATGTTTAAGATGATCAAATTGGAATCCTAAAGAGCAAGAACTTAAAATAACCCAATAATGTAAGACCAAACTATAAAACATCAGTTAGTAGGTAAATGATATAATTTGAGTTCAAAAGCAAGGAGAAATAAACCATCGATTTGCTGGAATTTAAGGTATCGAAACGAGCTTCGATTTGATATATTATAATAGTCATTTCGATGCACGAATCAAAAGTTACAACTGTTTCAAGTAGCAACCCCAATTATAACCTTCTTTTCGTTTGAAACTATGAACTGGATTTCTTCTCTTGTTTTTCTCAAGAACATAGATAGGTTAGACACGAAAAAAAGAAATGAAAAAGATAACGAGAATTTTAAGAAAATTAGGAAATGAAATCAATTGTGGAAAACCATGGCAATAAATTTCAAAGAAAACACAAGAGTGGAAGAAGGACTAAAAATCTTTCTTTTTTTATTATTTGTGACTTAAGAAAGCAAAAAACAATCAAAGGACATATATTTCTAAATATAAAATTCAAAAAATAGATATATGAAGATAGATATATTATTTTCAGCTACCAAGGCTATGATACAAAAAGATGTGGATCCTTTTGGCGGAAAAAACTAGGAACCAGAAAACTCAAATTAAAAAGAAAGATTTAATTGATAAGAAGATGTTTAAGACGATCAAATTGGAATCCTAAAGAGCAAGAACTGAAAATAACGCAATAATGTAAGACCAAACTATAAAACATCAGTTAGTAGGTAAATGATATAATTTGAGTTCAAAAGCAAGGAGAAATAAACCATCGATTTGCTGGAATTTAAGGTATCGAAACGAGCTTCGATTTGATATATTATAATAGTCATTTCGATGCACGAATCAAAAGTTACAGTTGTTTCAAGTAGCAACCCCAATTATAACCTTCTTTTCGTTTGAAACTATGAACTGGATTTCTTCTCTAGTTTTTCTCAAGAACATAGATAGGTTAGAAACGAAAAAAAGAAATGAAAAAGATAACGAGAATTTTAAGAAAATTAGGAAATGAAATCAATTGTGGAAAACCATGGCAATAAATTTCAAAGAAAACACAAGAGTGGAAGAAGGACTAAAAATCTTTCTTTTTTTATTATTTGTGACTTAAGAAAGCAAAAAACAATCAAAGGACACATATTTCTAAATATAAAATTCAAAAAATAGATATATGAAGATAGATATATTATTTTCAGCTACCAAGGCTATGATACAAAAAGATGTGGATCCTTTTGGCGGAAAAAACTAGGAACCAGAAAACTCAAATTAAAAAGAAAGATTTAATTGATAAGAAGATGTTTAAGATGATCAAATTGGAATCCTAAAGAGCAAGAACTGAAAATAACGCAATAATGTAAGACCAAACTATAAAACATCAGTTAGTAGGTAAATGATATAATTTGAGTTCAAAAGCAAGGAGAAATAAACCATCGATTTGCTGGAATTTCAGGTATCGAAACGAGCTTCGATTTGATATATTATAATAGTCATTTCGATGCACGAATCAAAAGTTACAGTTGTTTCAAGTAGCAAACCCAATTATAACCTTCTTTTTGTTTGAAACTATGAAGTGGATTTCTTCTCTTGTTTTTCTCAAGAACATAGATAGGTTAGACACGAAAAAAAGAAATGAAAAAGATAACGAGAATTTTAAGAAAATTAGGAAATGAAATCAATTGTGGAAAACCATGGCAATAAATTTCAAAGAAAACACAAGAGTGGAAGAAGGACTAAAAATCTTTCTTTTTTTATTATTTGTGACTTAAGAAAGCAAAAAACAATCAAAGGACACATATTTCTAAATATAAAATTCAAAAAATAGATATATGAAGATAGATATATTATTTTCAGCTACCAAGGCTATGATACAAAAAGATGTGGATCCTTTTGGCGGAAAAAACTAGGAACGAGAAAACTCAAATTAAAAAGAAAGATTTAATTGATAAGAAGATGTTTAAGATGATCAAATTGGAATCCTAAAGAGCAAGAACTGAAAATAACGCAATAATGTAAGACCAAACTATAAAACATCAGTTAGTAGGTAAATGATATAATTTGAGTTCAAAAGCAAGGAGAAATAAACCATCGATTTGCTGGAATTTAAGGTATCGAAACGAGCTTCGATTTGATATATTATAATAGTCATTTCGATGCACGAATCAAAAGTTACAACTGTTTCAAGTAGCAACCCCAATTATAACCTTCTTTTCGTTTGAAACTATGAACTGGATTTCTTCTCTTGTTTTTCTCAAGAACATAGATAGGTTAGACACGAAAAAAAGAAATGAAAAAGATAACGAGAATTTTAAGAAAATTAGGAAATGAAATCAATTGTGGAAAACCATGGCAATAAATTTCAAAGAAAACACAAGAGTGGAAGAAGGACTAAAAATCTTTCTTTTTTTATTATTTGTGACTTAAGAAAGCAAAAAACAATCAAAGGACAAATATTTCTAAATATAAAATTCAAAAAATAGATATATGAAGATAGATATATTATTTTCAGCTACCAAGGCTATGATACAAAAAGATGTGGATCCTTTTGGCGGAAAAAAGTAGGATCCAGAAAACTCAAATTAAAAAGAAAGATTTAATTGATAAGAAGATGTTTAAGATGATCAAATTGGAATCCTAAAGAGCAAGAACTTAAAATAACCCAATAATGTAAGACCAAACTATAAAACATCAGTTAGTAGGTAAATGATATAATTTGAGTTCAAAAGCAAGGAGAAATAAACCATCGATTTGCTGGAATTTAAGGTATCGAAACGAGCTTCGATTTGATATATTATAATAGTCATTTCGATGCACGAATCAAAAGTTACAACTGTTTCAAGTAGCAACCCCAATTATAACCTTCTTTTCGTTTGAAACTATGAACTGGATTTCTTCTCTTGTTTTTCTCAAGAACATAGATAGGTTAGACACGAAAAAAAGAAATGAAAAAGATAACGAGAATTTTAAGAAAATTAGGAAATGAAATCAATTGTGGAAAACCATGGCAATAAATTTCAAAGAAAACACAAGAGTGGAAGAAGGACTAAAAATCTTTCTTTTTTTATTATTTGTGACTTAAGAAAGCAAAAAACAATCAAAGGACACATATTTCTAAATATAAAATTCAAAAAATAGATATATGAAGATAGATATATTATTTTCAGCTACCAAGGCTATGATACAAAAAGATGTGGATCCTTTTGGCGGAAAAAACTAGGAACCAGAAAACTCAAATTAAAAAGAAAGATTTAATTGATAAGAAGATGTTTAAGATGATCAAATTGGAATCCTAAAGAGCAAGAACTGAAAATAACGCAATAATGTAAGACCAAACTATAAAACATCAGTTAGTAGGTAAATGATATAATTTGAGTTCAAAAGCAAGGAGAAATAAACCATCGATTTGCTGGAATTTAAGGTATCGAAACGAGCTTCGATTTGATATATTATAATAGTCATTTCGATGCACGAATCAAAAGTTACAACTGTTTCAAGTAGCAACCCCAATTATAACCTTCTTTTCGTTTGAAACTATGAACTGGATTTCTTCTCTTGTTTTTCTCAAGAACATAGATAGGTTAGACACGAAAAAAAGAAATGAAAAAGATAACGAGAATTTTAAGAAAATTAGGAAATGAAATCAATTGTGGAAAACCATGGCAATAAATTTCAAAGAAAACACAAGAGTGGAAGAAGGACTAAAAATCTTTCTTTTTTTATTATTTGTGACTTAAGAAAGCAAAAAACAATCAAAGGACATATATTTCTAAATATAAAATTCAAAAAATAGATATATGAAGATAGATATATTATTTTCAGCTACCAAGGCTATGATACAAAAAGATGTGGATCCTTTTGGCGGAAAAAACTAGGAACCAGAAAACTCAAATTAAAAAGAAAGATTTAATTGATAAGAAGATGTTTAAGATGATCAAATTGGAATCCTAAAGAGCAAGAACTGAAAATAACGCAATAATGTAAGACCAAACTATAAAACATCAGTTAGTAGGTAAATGATATAATTTGAGTTCAAAAGCAAGGAGAAATAAACCATCGATTTGCTGGAATTTAAGGTATCGAAACGAGCTTCGATTTGATATATTATAATAGTCATTTCGATGCACGAATCAAAAGTTACAACTGTTTCAAGTAGCAACCCCAATTATAACCTTCTTTTCGTTTGAAACTATGAACTGGATTTCTTCTCTTGTTTTTCTCAAGAACATAGATAGGTTAGACACGAAAAAAAGAAATGAAAAAGATAACGAGAATTTTAAGAAAATTAGGAAATGAAATCAATTGTGGAAAACCATGGCAATAAATTTCAAAGAAAACACAAGAGTGGAAGAAGGACTAAAAATCTTTCTTTTTTTATTATTTGTGACTTAAGAAAGCAAAAAACAATCAAAGGACAAATATTTCTAAATATAAAATTCAAAAAATAGATATATGAAGATAGATATATTATTTTCAGCTACCAAGGCTATGATACAAAAAGATGTGGATCCTTTTGGCGGAAAAAAGTAGGATCCAGAAAACTCAAATTAAAAAGAAAGATTTAATTGATAAGAAGATGTTTAAGATGATCAAATTGGAATCCTAAAGAGCAAGAACTTAAAATAACCCAATAATGTAAGACCAAACTATAAAACATCAGTTAGTAGGTAAATGATATAATTTGAGTTCAAAAGCAGGGAGAAATAAACCATCGATTTGCTGGAATTTAAGGTATCGAAACGAGCTTCGATTTGATATATTATAATAGTCATTTCGATGCACGAATCAAAAGTTACAACTGTTTCAAGTAGCAACCCCAATTATAACCTTCTTTTCGTTTGAAACTATGAACTGGATTTCTTCTCTTGTTTTTCTCAAGAACATAGATAGGTTAGACACGAAAAAAAGAAATGAAAAAGATAACGAGAATTTTAAGAAAATTAGGAAATGAAATCAATTGTGGAAAACCATGGCAATAAATTTCAAAGAAAACACAAGAGTGGAAGAAGGACTAAAAATCTTTCTTTTTTTATTATTTGTGACTTAAGAAAGCAAAAAACAATCAAAGGACATATATTTCTAAATATAAAATTCAAAAAATAGATATATGAAGATAGATATATTATTTTCAGCTACCAAGGCTATGATACAAAAAGATGTGGATCCTTTTGGCGGAAAAAACTAGGAACCATAAAACTCAAATTAAAAAGAAAGATTTAATTGATAAGAAGATGTTTAAGATGATCAAATTGGAATCCTAAAGAGCAAGAACTGAAAATAACGCAATAATGTAAGACCAAACTATAAAACATCAGTTAGTAGGTAAATGATATAATTTGAGTTCAAAAGCAAGGAGAAATAAACCATCGATTTGCTGGAATTTAAGGTATCGAAACGAGCTTCGATTTGATATATTATAATAGTCATTTCGATGCACGAATCAAAAGTTACAACTGTTTCAAGTAGCAACCCCAATTATAACCTTCTTTTCGTTTGAAACTATGAACTGGATTTCTTCTCTTGTTTTTCTCAAGAACATAGATAGGTTAGACACGAAAAAAAGAAATGAAAAAGATAACGAGAATTTTAAGAAAATTAGGAAATGAAATCAATTGTGGAAAACCATGGCAATAAATTTCAAAGAAAACACAAGAGTGGAAGAAGGACTAAAAATCTTTCTTTTTTTATTATTTGTGACTTAAGAAAGCAAAAAACAATCAAAGGACAAATATTTCTAAATATAAAATTCAAAAAATAGATATATGAAGATAGATATATTATTTTCAGCTACCAAGGCTATGATACAAAAAGATGTGGATCCTTTTGGCGGAAAAAAGTAGGATCCAGAAAACTCAAATTAAAAAGAAAGATTTAATTGATAAGAAGATGTTTAAGATGATCAAATTGGAATCCTAAAGGGAAAGAACTGAAAATAACGCAATAATGTAAGACCAAACTATAAAACATCAGTTAGTAGGTAAATGATATAATTTGAGTTCAAAACCAAGGAGAAATAAACCATCGATTTGCTGGAATTTAAGGTATCGAAACGAGCTTCGATTTGATATATTATAATAGTCATTTCGATGCACGAATCAAAAGTTACAACTGTTTCAAGTAGCAACCCCAATTATAACCTTCTTTTCGTTTGAAACTATGAACTGGATTTCTTCTCTTGTTTTTCTCAAGAACATAGATAGGTTAGACACGAAAAAAAGAAATGAAAAAGATAACGAGAATTTTAAGAAAATTAGGAAATGAAATCAATTGTGGAAAACCATGGCAATAAATTTCAAAGAAAACACAAGAGTGGAAGAAGGACTAAAAATCTTTCTTTTTTTATTATTTGTGACTTAAGAAAGCAAAAAACAATCAAAGGACAAATATTTCTAAATATAAAATTCAAAAAATAGATATATGAAGATAGATATATTATTTTCAGCTACCAAGGCTATGATACAAAAAGATGTGGATCCTTTTGGCGGAAAAAAGTAGGATCCAGAAAACTCAAATTAAAAAGAAAGATTTAATTGATAAGAAGATGTTTAAGATGATCAAATTGGAATCCTAAAGAGCAAGAACTTAAAATAACCCAATAATGTAAGACCAAACTATAAAACATCAGTTAGTAGGTAAATGATATAATTTGAGTTCAAAACCAAGGAGAAATAAACCATCGATTTGCTGGAATTTAAGGTATCGAAACGAGCTTCGATTTGATATATTATAATAGTCATTTCGATGCACGAATCAAAAGTTACAACTGTTTCAAGTAGCAACCCCAATTATAACCTTCTTTTCGTTTGAAACTATGAACTGGATTTCTTCTCTTGTTTTTCTCAAGAACATAGATAGGTTAGACACGAAAAAAAGAAATGAAAAAGATAACGAGAATTTTAAGAAAATTAGGAAATGAAATCAATTGTGGAAAACCATGGCAATAAATTTCAAAGAAAACACAAGAGTGGAAGAAGGACTAAAAATCTTTCTTTTTTTATTATTTGTGACTTAAGAAAGCAAAAAACAATCAAAGGACAAATATTTCTAAATATAAAATTCAAAAAATAGATATATGAAGATAGATATATTATTTTCAGCTACCAAGGCTATGATACAAAAAGATGTGGATCCTTTTGGCGGAAAAAAGTAGGATCCAGAAAACTCAAATTAAAAAGAAAGATTTAATTGATAAGAAGATGTTTAAGATGATCAAATTGGAATCCTAAAGAGCAAGAACTTAAAATAACCCAATAATGTAAGACCAAACTATAAAACATCAGTTAGTAGGTAAATGATATAATTTGAGTTCAAAAGCAGGGAGAAATAAACCATCGATTTGCTGGAATTTAAGGTATCGAAACGAGCTTCGATTTGATATATTATAATAGTCATTTCGATGCACGAATCAAAAGTTACAACTGTTTCAAGTAGCAACCCCAATTATAACCTTCTTTTCGTTTGAAACTATGAACTGGATTTCTTCTCTTGTTTTTCTCAAGAACATAGATAGGTTAGACACGAAAAAAAGAAATGAAAAAGATAACGAGAATTTTAAGAAAATTAGGAAATGAAATCAATTGTGGAAAACCATGGCAATAAATTTCAAAGAAAACACAAGAGTGGAAGAAGGACTAAAAATCTTTCTTTTTTTATTATTTGTGACTTAAGAAAGCAAAAAACAATCAAAGGACATATATTTCTAAATATAAAATTCAAAAAATAGATATATGAAGATAGATATATTATTTTCAGCTACCAAGGCTATGATACAAAAAGATGTGGATCCTTTTGGCGGAAAAAACTAGGAACCAGAAAACTCAAATTAAAAAGAAAGATTTAATTGATAAGAAGATGTTTAAGATGATCAAATTGGAATCCTAAAGAGCAAGAACTGAAAATAACGCAATAATGTAAGACCAAACTATAAAACATCAGTTAGTAGGTAAATGATATAATTTGAGTTCAAAAGCAAGGAGAAATAAACCATCGATTTGCTGGAATTTAAGGTATCGAAACGAGCTTCGATTTGATATATTATAATAGTCATTTCGATGCACGAATCAAAAGTTACAACTGTTTCAAGTAGCAACCCCAATTATAACCTTCTTTTCGTTTGAAACTATGAACTGGATTTCTTCTCTTGTTTTTCTCAAGAACATAGATAGGTTAGACACGAAAAAAAGAAATGAAAAAGATAACGAGAATTTTAAGAAAATTAGGAAATGAAATCAATTGTGGAAAACCATGGCAATAAATTTCAAAGAAAACACAAGAGTGGAAGAAGGACTAAAAATCTTTCTTTTTTTATTATTTGTGACTTAAGAAAGCAAAAAACAATCAAAGGACAAATATTTCTAAATATAAAATTCAAAAAATAGATATATGAAGATAGATATATTATTTTCAGCTACCAAGGCTATGATACAAAAAGATGTGGATCCTTTTGGCGGAAAAAAGTAGGATCCAGAAAACTCAAATTAAAAAGAAAGATTTAATTGATAAGAAGATGTTTAAGATGATCAAATTGGAATCCTAAAGAGCAAGAACTTAAAATAACCCAATAATGTAAGACCAAACTATAAAACATCAGTTAGTAGGTAAATGATATAATTTGAGTTCAAAACCAAGGAGAAATAAACCATCGATTTGCTGGAATTTAAGGTATCGAAACGAGCTTCGATTTGATATATTATAATAGTCATTTCGATGCACGAATCAAAAGTTACAGCTGTTTCAAGTAGCAACCCCAATTATAACCTTCTTTTCGTTTGAAACTATGAACTGGATTTCTTCTCTTGTTTTTCTCAAGAACATAGATAGGTTAGACACGAAAAAAAGAAATGAAAAAGATAACGAGAATTTTAAGAAAATTAGGAAATGAAATCAATTGTGGAAAACCATGGCAATAAATTTCAAAGAAAACACAAGAGTGGAAGAAGGACTAAAAATCTTTCTTTTTTTATTATTTGTGACTTAAGAAAGCAAAAAACAATCAAAGGACATATATTTCTAAATATAAAATTCAAAAAATAGATATATGAAGATAGATATATTATTTTCAGCTACCAAGGCTATGATACAAAAAGATGTGGATCCTTTTGGCGGAAAAAACTAGGAACCAGAAAACTCAAATTAAAAAGAAAGATTTAATTGATAAGAAGATGTTTAAGATGATCAAATTGGAATCCTAAAGAGCAAGAACTGAAAATAACGCAATAATGTAAGACCAAACTATAAAACATCAGTTAGTAGGTAAATGATATAATTTGAGTTCAAAAGCAAGGAGAAATAAACCATCGATTTGCTGGAATTTAAGGTATCGAAACGAGCTTCGATTTGATATATTATAATAGTCATTTCGATGCACGAATCAAAAGTTACAACTGTTTCAAGTAGCAACCCCAATTATAACCTTCTTTTCGTTTGAAACTATGAACTGGATTTCTTCTCTTGTTTTTCTCAAGAACATAGATAGGTTAGACACGAAAAAAAGAAATGAAAAAGATAACGAGAATTTTAAGAAAATTAGGAAATGAAATCAATTGTGGAAAACCATGGCAATAAATTTCAAAGAAAACACAAGAGTGGAAGAAGGACTAAAAATCTTTCTTTTTTTATTATTTGTGACTTAAGAAAGCAAAAAACAATCAAAGGACATATATTTCTAAATATAAAATTCAAAAAATAGATATATGAAGATAGATATATTATTTTCAGCTACCAAGGCTATGATACAAAAAGATGTGGATCCTTTTGGCGAAAAAAACTAGGAACCATAAAACTCAAATTAAAAAGAAAGATTTAATTGATAAGAAGATGTTTAAGATGATCAAATTGGAATCCTAAAGAGCAAGAACTGAAAATAACGCAATAATGTAAGACCAAACTATAAAACATCAGTTAGTAGGTAAATGATATAATTTGAGTTCAAAAGCAAGGAGAAATAAACCATCGATTTGCTGGAATTTAAGGTATCGAAACGAGCTTCGATTTGATATATTATAATAGTCATTTCGATGCACGAATCAAAAGTTACAACTGTTTCAAGTAGCAACCCCAATTATAACCTTCTTTTCGTTTGAAACTATGAACTGGATTTCTTCTCTTGTTTTTCTCAAGAACATAGATAGGTTAGACACGAAAAAAAGAAATGAAAAAGATAACGAGAATTTTAAGAAAATTAGGAAATGAAATCAATTGTGGAAAACCATGGCAATAAATTTCAAAGAAAACACAAGAGTGGAAGAAGGACTAAAAATCTTTCTTTTTTTATTATTTGTGACTTAAGAAAGCAAAAAACAATCAAAGGACAAATATTTCTAAATATAAAATTCAAAAAATAGATATATGAAGATAGATATATTATTTTCAGCTACCAAGGCTATGATACAAAAAGATGTGGATCCTTTTGGCGGAAAAAAGTAGGATCCAGAAAACTCAAATTAAAAAGAAAGATTTAATTGATAAGAAGATGTTTAAGATGATCAAATTGGAATCCTAAAGAGCAAGAACATAAAATAACCCAATAATGTAAGACCAAACTATAAAACATCAGTTAGTAGGTAAATGATATAATTTGAGTTCAAAACCAAGGAGAAATAAACCATCGATTTGCTGGAATTTAAGGTATCGAAACGAGCTTCGATTTGATATATTATAATAGTCATTTCGATGCACGAATCAAAAGTTACAACTGTTTCAAGTAGCAACCCCAATTATAACCTTCTTTTCGTTTGAAACTATGAACTGGATTTCTTCTCTTGTTTTTCTCAAGAACATAGATAGGTTAGACACGAAAAAAAGAAATGAAAAAGATAACGAGAATTTTAAGAAAATTAGGAAATGAAATCAATTGTGGAAAACCATGGCAATAAATTTCAAAGAAAACACAAGAGTGGAAGAAGGACTAAAAATCTTTCTTTTTTTATTATTTGTGACTTAAGAAAGCAAAAAACAATCAAAGGACATATATTTCTAAATATAAAATTCAAAAAATAGATATATGAAGATAGATATATTATTTTCAGCTACCAAGGCTATGATACAAAAAGATGTGGATCCTTTTGGCGGAAAAAACTAGGAACCAGAAAACTCAAATTAAAAAGAAAGATTTAATTGATAAGAAGATGTTTAAGACGATCAAATTGGAATCCTAAAGAGCAAGAACTGAAAATAACGCAATAATGTAAGACCAAACTATAAAACATCAGTTAGTAGGTAAATGATATAATTTGAGTTCAAAAGCAAGGAGAAATAAACCATCGATTTGCTGGAATTTAAGGTATCGAAACGAGCTTCGATTTGATATATTATAATAGTCATTTCGATGCACGAATCAAAAGTTACAACTGTTTCAAGTAGCAACCCCAATTATAACCTTCTTTTCGTTTGAAACTATGAACTGGATTTCTTCTCTTGTTTTTCTCAAGAACATAGATAGGTTAGACACGAAAAAAAGAAATGAAAAAGATAACGAGAATTTTAAGAAAATTAGGAAATGAAATCAATTGTGGAAAACCATGGCAATAAATTTCAAAGAAAACACAAGAGTGGAAGAAGGACTAAAAATCTTTCTTTTTTTATTATTTGTGACTTAAGAAAGCAAAAAACAATCAAAGGACAAATATTTCTAAATATAAAATTCAAAAAATAGATATATGAAGATAGATATATTATTTTCAGCTACCAAGGCTATGATACAAAAAGATGTGGATCCTTTTGGCGGAAAAAAGTAGGATCCAGAAAACTCAAATTAAAAAGAAAGATTTAATTGATAAGAAGATGTTTAAGATGATCAAATTGGAATCCTAAAGAGCAAGAACTTAAAATAACCCAATAATGTAAGACCAAACTATAAAACATCAGTTAGTAGGTAAATGATATAATTTGAGTTCAAAAGCAAGGAGAAATAAACCATCGATTTGCTGGAATTTAAGGTATCGAAACGAGCTTCGATTTGATATATTATAATAGTCATTTCGATGCACGAATCAAAAGTTACAACTGTTTCAAGTAGCAACCCCAATTATAACCTTCTTTTCGTTTGAAACTATGAACTGGAATTCTTCTCTTGTTTTTCTCAAGAACATAGATAGGTTAGACACGAAAAAAAGAAATGAAAAAGATAACGAGAATTTTAAGAAAATTAGGAAATGAAATCAATTGTGGAAAACCATGGCAATAAATTTCAAAGAAAACACAAGAGTGGAAGAAGGACTAAAAATCTTTCTTTTTTTATTATTTGTGACTTAAGAAAGCAAAAAACAATCAAAGGACATATATTTCTAAATATAAAATTCAAAAAATAGATATATGAAGATAGATATATTATTTTCAGCTACCAAGGCTATGATACAAAAAGATGTGGATCCTTTTGGCGGAAAAAACTAGGAACCAGAAAACTCAAATTAAAAAGAAAGATTTAATTGATAAGAAGATGTTTAAGATGATCAAATTGGAATCCTAAAGAGCAAGAACTGAAAATAACGCAATAATGTAAGACCAAACTATAAAACATCAGTTAGTAGGTAAATGATATAATTTGAGTTCAAAAGCAAGGAGAAATAAACCATCGATTTGCTAGAATTTAAGGTATCGAAACGAGCTTCGATTTGATATATTATAATAGTCATTTCGATGCACGAATCAAAAGTTACAACTGTTTCAAGTAGCAACCCCAATTATAACCTTCTTTTCGTTTGAAACTATGAACTGGATTTCTTCTCTTGTTTTTCTCAAGAACATAGATAGGTTAGACACGAAAAAAAGAAATGAAAAAGATAACGAGAATTTTAAGAAAATTAGGAAATGAAATCAATTGTGGAAAACCATGGCAATAAATTTCAAAGAAAACACAAGAGTGGAAGAAGGACTAAAAATCTTTCTTTTTTTATTATTTGTGACTTAAGAAATCAAAAAACAATCAAAGGACACATATTTCTAAATATAAAATTCTAAAAATAGATATATGAAGATAGATATATTATTTTCAGCTACCAAGGCTATGATACAAAAAGATGTGGATCCTTTTGGCGAAAAAAACTAGGAACCATAAAACTCAAATTAAAAAGAAAGATTTAATTGATAAGAAGATGTTTAAGATGATCTAATTGGAATCCTAAAGGGCAAGAACTGAAAATAACGCAATAATGTTAGACTAAACTATAAAACATCAGTTGGTAGGTAAATGATATAATTTGAGTTCAAAAGCAAGGAGAAATAAACCATCGATTCGCTAGAATTTAAGGTATCGAAACGAGCTTCGATTTGATATATTATAATAGTCATTTCGATGCACGAATCAAAAGTTACAACTATTTCAAGTAGCAACCCCAATTATAACCATCTTTTCGTTTGAAACTATGAACTGGATTTCTTCTCTTGTTTTTCTCAAGAACATAGATAGGTTAGACACGAAAAAAAGAAATGAAAAAGATAACGAGAATTTTAAGAAAATTAGGAAATGAAATCAATTGTGGAAAACCATGGCAATAAATTTCAAAGAAAACACAAGAGTGGAAGAAGGACTAAAAATCTTTCTTTTTTTATTATTTGTGACTTAAGAAAGCAAAAAACAATCAAAGGACAAATATTTCTAAATATAAAATTCAAAAAATAGATATATGAAGATAGATATATTATTTTCAGCTACCAAGGCTATGATACAAAAAGATGTGGATCCTTTTGGCGGAAAAAAGTAGGATCCAGAAAACTCAAATTAAAAAGAAAGATTTAATTGATAAGAAGATGTTTAAGATGATCAAATTGGAATCCTAAAGAGCAAGAACATAAAATAACCCAATAATGTAAGACCAAACTATAAAACATCAGTTAGTAGGTAAATGATATAATTTGAGTTCAAAAGCAAGGAGAAATAAACCATCGATTTGCTGGAATTTAAGGTATCGAAACGAGCTTCGATTTGATATATTATAATAGTCATTTCGATGCACGAATCAAAAGTTACAACTGTTTCAAGTAGCAACCCCAATTATAACCTTCTTTTCGTTTGAAACTATGAACTGGATTTCTTCTCTTGTTTTTCTCAAGAACATAGATAGGTTAGACACGAAAAAAAGAAATGAAAAAGATAACGAGAATTTTAAGAAAATTAGGAAATGAAATCAATTGTGGAAAACCATGGCAATAAATTTCAAAGAAAACACAAGAGTGGAAGAAGGACTAAAAATCTTTCTTTTTTTATTATTTGTGACTTAAGAAAGCAAAAAACAATCAAAGGACATATATTTCTAAATATAAAATTCAAAAAATAGATATATGAAGATAGATATATTATTTTCAGCTACCAAGGCTATGATACAAAAAGATGTGGATCCTTTTGGCGGAAAAAACTAGGAACCAGAAAACTCAAATTAAAAAGAAAGATTTAATTGATAAGAAGATGTTTAAGATGATCAAATTGGAATCCTAAAGAGCAAGAACTGAAAATAACGCAATAATGTAAGACCAAACTATAAAACATCAGTTAGTAGGTAAATGATATAATTTGAGTTCAAAAGCAAGGAGAAATAAACCATCGATTTGCTGGAATTTAAGGTATCGAAACGAGCTTCGATTTGATATATTATAATAGTCATTTCGATGCACGAATCAAAAGTTACAACTGTTTCAAGTAGCAACCCCAATTATAACCTTCTTTTCGTTTGAAACTATGAACTGGATTTCTTCTCTTGTTTTTCTCAAGAACATAGATAGGTTAGACACGAAAAAAAGAAATGAAAAAGATAACGAGAATTTTAAGAAAATTAGGAAATGAAATCAATTGTGGAAAACCATGGCAATAAATTTCAAAGAAAACACAAGAGTGGAAGAAGGACTAAAAATCTTTCTTTTTTTATTATTTGTGACTTAAGAAAGCAAAAAACAATCAAAGGACATATATTTCTAAATATAAAATTCAAAAAATAGATATATGAAGATAGATATATTATTTTCAGCTACCAAGGCTATGATACAAAAAGATGTGGATCCTTTTGGCGGAAAAAACTAGGAACCAGAAAACTCAAATTAAAAAGAAAGATTTAATTGATAAGAAGATGTTTAAGACGATCAAATTGGAATCCTAAAGAGCAAGAACTGAAAATAACGCAATAATGTAAGACCAAACTATAAAACATCAGTTAGTAGGTAAATGATATAATTTGAGTTCAAAAGCAAGGAGAAATAAACCATCGATTTGCTGGAATTTAAGGTATCGAAACGAGCTTCGATTTGATATATTATAATAGTCATTTCGATGCACGAATCAAAAGTTACAACTGTTTCAAGTAGCAACCCCAATTATAACCTTCTTTTCGTTTGAAACTATGAACTGGATTTCTTCTCTTGTTTTTCTCAAGAACATAGATAGGTTAGACACGAAAAAAAGAAATGAAAAAGATAACGAGAATTTTAAGAAAATTAGGAAATGAAATCAATTGTGGAAAACCATGGCAATAAATTTCAAAGAAAACACAAGAGTGGAAGAAGGACTAAAAATCTTTCTTTTTTTATTATTTGTGACTTAAGAAAGCAAAAAACAATCAAAGGACATATATTTCTAAATATAAAATTCAAAAAATAGATATATGAAGATAGATATATTATTTTCAGCTACCAAGGCTATGATACAAAAAGATGTGGATCCTTTTGGCGGAAAAAACTAGGAACCAGAAAACTCAAATTAAAAAGAAAGATTTAATTGATAAGAAGATGTTTAAGATGATCAAATTGGAATCCTAAAGAGCAAGAACTGAAAATAACGCAATAATGTAAGACCAAACTATAAAACATCAGTTAGTAGGTAAATGATATAATTTGAGTTCAAAAGCAAGGAGAAATAAACCATCGATTTGCTGGAATTTAAGGTATCGAAACGAGCTTCGATTTGATATATTATAATAGTCATTTCGATGCACGAATCAAAAGTTACAACTGTTTCAAGTAGCAACCCCAATTATAACCTTCTTTTCGTTTGAAACTATGAACTGGATTTCTTCTCTTGTTTTTCTCAAGAACATAGATAGGTTAGACACGAAAAAAAGAAATGAAAAAGATAACGAGAATTTTAAGAAAATTAGGAAATGAAATCAATTGTGGAAAACCATGGCAATAAATTTCAAAGAAAACACAAGAGTGGAAGAAGGACTAAAAATCTTTCTTTTTTTATTATTTGTGACTTAAGAAAGCAAAAAACAATCAAAGGACATATATTTCTAAATATAAAATTCAAAAAATAGATATATGAAGATAGATATATTATTTTCAGCTACCAAGGCTATGATACAAAAAGATGTGGATCCTTTTGGCGGACAAAAACTAGGAACCAGAAAACTCAAATTAAAAAGAAAGATTTAATTGATAAGAAGATGTTTAAGATGATCAAATTGGAATCCTAAACTGCAAGAACTAAAAAATAACGCAATAATGTAAGACCAAACTATAAAACATCAGTTGGTAGGTAAATGATATAATTTGAGTTCAAAAGCAAGGAGAAATAAACCATCGATTCGCTAGAATTTAAGGTATCGAAACGAGCTTCGATTTGATATATTATAATAGTCATTTCGATGCACGAATCAAAAGTTACAACTATTTCAAGTAGCAACCCCAATTATAACCATCTTTTCGTTTGAAACTATGAACTGGATTTCTTCTCTTGTTTTTCTCAAGAACATAGATAGGTTAGACACGAAAAAAAGAAATGAAAAAGATAACGAGAATTTTAAGAAAATTAGGAAATGAAATCAATTGTGGAAAACCATGGCAATAAATTTCAAAGAAAACACAAGAGTGGAAGAAGGACTAAAAATCTTTCTTTTTTTATTATTTGTGACTTAAGAAAGCAAAAAACAATCAAAGGACATATATTTCTAAATATAAAATTCAAAAAATAGATATATGAAGATAGATATATTATTTTCAGCAACCAAGGCTATGATACAAAAAGATGTGGATCCTTTTGGCGGAAAAAACTAGGAACCAGAAAACTCAAATTAAAAAGAAAGATTTAATTGATAAGAAGATGTTTAAGACGATCAAATTGGAATCCTAAAGAGCAAGAACTGAAAATAACGCAATAATGTAAGACCAAACTATAAAACATCAGTTAGTAGGTAAATGATATAATTTGAGTTCAAAAGCAAGGAGAAATAAACCATCGATTTGCTGGAATTTAAGGTATCGAAACGAGCTTCGATTTGATATATTATAATAGTCATTTCGATGCACGAATCAAAAGTTACAACTGTTTCAAGTAGCAACCCCAATTATAACCTTCTTTTCGTTTGAAACTATGAACTGGAATTCTTCTCTTGTTTTTCTCAAGAACATAGATAGGTTAGACACGAAAAAAAGAAATGAAAAAGATAACGAGAATTTTAAGAAAATTAGGAAATGAAATCAATTGTGGAAAACCATGGCAATAAATTTCAAAGAAAACACAAGAGTGGAAGAAGGACTAAAAATCTTTCTTTTTTTATTATTTGTGACTTAAGAAAGCAAAAAACAATCAAAGGACACATATTTCTAAATATAAAATTCAAAAAATAGATATATGAAGATAGATATATTATTTTCAGCTACCAAGGCTATGATACAAAACGATGTGGATCCTTTTGGCGGAAAAAACTAGGAACCAGAAAACTCAAATTAAAAAGAAAGATTTAATTGATAAGAAGATGTTTAAGACGATCAAATTGGAATCCTAAAGGGTAAGAACTAAAACTAACGCAATAATGTAAGACCAAACTATAAAACATCAGTTAGTAGGTAAATGATATAATTTGAGTACAAAATCAATGAGAAATAAACCATCGATTTGCTGGAATTTCAGGTATCGAAACGAGCTTCGATTTGATATATTACAATAGTCATTTCGATGCACGAATCAAAAGTTACAACTGTTTCAAGTAGCAACCCCAATTATAACCTTCTTTTCGTTTGAAACTATGAACTGGAATTCTTCTCTTGTTTTTCTCAAGAAAATAGATAGGTTAGACACGAAAAAAAGAAATGAAAAAGATAACGAGAATTTTAAGAAAATTAGGAAATGAAATCAATTGTGGAAAACCATGGCAATAAATTTCAAAGAAAACACAAGAGTGGAAGAAGGACTAAAAATCTTTCTTTTTTTATTATTTGTGACTTAAGAAAGCAAAAAACAATCAAAGGACATATATTTCTAAATATAAAATTCAAAAAATAGATATATGAAGATAGATATATTATTTTCAGCTACCAAGGCTATGATACAAAAAGATGTGGATCCTTTTGGCGGAAAAAACTAGGAACCATAAAACTCAAATTAAAAAGAAAGATTTAATTGATAAGAAGATGTTTAAGACGATCAAATTGGAATCCTAAAGAGCAAGAACTGAAAATAACGCAATAATGTAAGACCAAACTATAAAACATCAGTTAGTAGGTAAATGATATAATTTGAGTTCAAAAGCAAGGAGAAATAAACCATCGATTTGCTGGAATTTAAGGTATCGAAACGAGCTTCGATTTGATATATTATAATAGTCATTTCGATGCACGAATCAAAAGTTACAACTGTTTCAAGTAGCAACCCCAATTATAACCTTCTTTTCGTTTGAAACTATGAACTGGAATTCTTCTCTTGTTTTTCTCAAGAACATAGATAGGTTAGACACGAAAAAAAGAAATGAAAAAGATAACGAGAATTTTAAGAAAATTAGGAAATGAAATCAATTGTGGAAAACCATGGCAATAAATTTCAAAGAAAACACAAGAGTGGAAGAAGGACTAAAAATCTTTCTTTTTTATTATTTGTGACTTAAGAAAGCAAAAAACAATCAAAGGACATATATTTCTAAATATAAAATTCAAAAAATAGATATATGAAGATAGATATATTATTTTCAGCTACCAAGGCTATGATACAAAAAGATGTGGATCCTTTTGGCGGAAAAAAGTAGGATCCAGAAAACTCAAATTAAAAAGAAAGATTTAATTGATAAGAAGATGTTTAAGATGATCAAATTGGAATCCTAAAGAGCAAGAACTTAAAATAACCCAATAATGTAAGACCAAACTATAAAACATCAGTTAGTAGGTAAATGATATAATTTGAGTTCAAAAGCAGGGAGAAATAAACCATCGATTTGCTGGAATTTAAGGTATCGAAACGAGCTTCGATTTGATATATTATAATAGTCATTTCGATGCACGAATCAAAAGTTACAACTGTTTCAAGTAGCAACCCCAATTATAACCTTCTTTTCGTTTGAAACTATGAACTGGATTTCTTCTCTTGTTTTTCTCAAGAACATAGATAGGTTAGACACGAAAAAAAGAAATGAAAAAGATAACGAGAATTTTAAGAAAATTAGGAAATGAAATCAATTGTGGAAAACCATGGCAATAAATTTCAAAGAAAACACAAGAGTGGAAGAAGGACTAAAAATCTTTCTTTTTTTATTATTTGTGACTTAAGAAAGCAAAAAACAATCAAAGGACATATATTTCTAAATATAAAATTCAAAAAATAGATATATGAAGATAGATATATTATTTTCAGCTACCAAGGCTATGATACAAAAAGATGTGGATCCTTTTGGCGGAAAAAACTAGGAACCAGAAAACTCAAATTAAAAAGAAAGATTTAATTGATAAGAAGATGTTTAAGATGATCAAATTGGAATCCTAAAGAGCAAGAACTGAAAATAACGCAATAATGTAAGACCAAACTATAAAACATCAGTTAGTAGGTAAATGATATAATTTGAGTTCAAAAGCAAGGAGAAATAAACCATCGATTTGCTGGAATTTAAGGTATCGAAACGAGCTTCGATTTGATATATTATAATAGTCATTTCGATGCACGAATCAAAAGTTACAACTGTTTCAAGTAGCAACCCCAATTATAACCTTCTTTTCGTTTGAAACTATGAACTGGATTTCTTCTCTTGTTTTTCTCAAGAACATAGATAGGTTAGACACGAAAAAAAGAAATGAAAAAGATAACGAGAATTTTAAGAAAATTAGGAAATGAAATCAATTGTGGAAAACCATGGCAATAAATTTCAAAGAAAACACAAGAGTGGAAGAAGGACTAAAAATCTTTCTTTTTTTATTATTTGTGACTTAAGAAAGCAAAAAACAATCAAAGGACAAATATTTCTAAATATAAAATTCAAAAAATAGATATATGAAGATAGATATATTATTTTCAGCTACCAAGGCTATGATACAAAAAGATGTGGATCCTTTTGGCGGAAAAAAGTAGGATCCAGAAAACTCAAATTAAAAAGAAAGATTTAATTGATAAGAAGATGTTTAAGATGATCAAATTGGAATCCTAAAGAGCAAGAACTTAAAATAACCCAATAATGTAAGACCAAACTATAAAACATCAGTTAGTAGGTAAATGATATAATTTGAGTTCAAAAGCAAGGAGAAATAAACCATCGATTTGCTGGAATTTAAGGTATCGAAACGAGCTTCGATTTGATATATTATAATAGTCATTTCGATGCACGAATCAAAAGTTACAACTGTTTCAAGTAGCAACCCCAATTATAACCTTCTTTTCGTTTGAAACTATGAACTGGAATTCTTCTCTTGTTTTTCTCAAGAACATAGATAGGTTAGACACGAAAAAAAGAAATGAAAAAGATAACGAGAATTTTAAGAAAATTAGGAAATGAAATCAATTGTGGAAAACCATGGCAATAAATTTCAAAGAAAACACAAGAGTGGAAGAAGGACTAAAAATCTTTCTTTTTTTATTATTTGTGACTTAAGAAAGCAAAAAACAATCAAAGGACATATATTTCTAAATATAAAATTCAAAAAATAGATATATGAAGATAGATATATTATTTTCAGCTACCAAGGCTATGATACAAAAAGATGTGGATCCTTTTGGCGGAAAAAACTAGGAACCAGAAAACTCAAATTAAAAAGAAAGATTTAATTGATAAGAAGATGTTTAAGATGATCAAATTGGAATCCTAAAGAGCAAGAACTGAAAATAACGCAATAATGTAAGACCAAACTATAAAACATCAGTTAGTAGGTAAATGATATAATTTGAGTTCAAAAGCAAGGAGAAATAAACCATCGATTTGCTGGAATTTAAGGTATCGAAACGAGCTTCGATTTGATATATTATAATAGTCATTTCGATGCACGAATCAAAAGTTACAACTGTTTCAAGTAGCAACCCCAATTATAACCTTCTTTTCGTTTGAAACTATGAACTGGATTTCTTCTCTTGTTTTTCTCAAGAACATAGATAGGTTAGACACGAAAAAAAGAAATGAAAAAGATAACGAGAATTTTAAGAAAATTAGGAAATGAAATCAATTGTGGAAAACCATGGCAATAAATTTCAAAGAAAACACAAGAGTGGAAGAAGGACTAAAAATCTTTCTTTTTTTATTATTTGTGACTTAAGAAAGCAAAAAACAATCAAAGGACAAATATTTCTAAATATAAAATTCAAAAAATAGATATATGAAGATAGATATATTATTTTCAGCTACCAAGGCTATGATACAAAAAGATGTGGATCCTTTTGGCGGAAAAAAGTAGGATCCAGAAAACTCAAATTAAAAAGAAAGATTTAATTGATAAGAAGATGTTTAAGATGATCAAATTGGAATCCTAAAGAGCAAGAACATAAAATAACCCAATAATGTAAGACCAAACTATAAAACATCAGTTAGTAGGTAAATGATATAATTTGAGTTCAAAACCAAGGAGAAATAAACCATCGATTTGCTGGAATTTAAGGTATCGAAACGAGCTTCGATTTGATATATTATAATAGTCATTTCGATGCACGAATCAAAAGTTACAACTGTTTCAAGTAGCAACCCCAATTATAACCTTCTTTTCGTTTGAAACTATGAACTGGATTTCTTCTCTTGTTTTTCTCAAGAACATAGATAGGTTAGACACGAAAAAAAGAAATGAAAAAGATAACGAGAATTTTAAGAAAATTAGGAAATGAAATCAATTGTGGAAAACCATGGCAATAAATTTCAAAGAAAACACAAGAGTGGAAGAAGGACTAAAAATCTTTCTTTTTTTATTATTTGTGACTTAAGAAAGCAAAAAACAATCAAAGGACATATATTTCTAAATATAAAATTCAAAAAATAGATATATGAAGATAGATATATTATTTTCAGCAACCAAGGCTATTATACAAAAAGATGTGGATCCTTTTGGCGGGAAAAACTAGGAAACATAATACTCCAATTAAAATGAAAGATTTAATTGATAAGAAGATGTTTAAGATGATGAAATTGGAATCCTAAAGAGCAACAAAAGAAAATAACGCAATAATGTAAGACCAAACTATAAAATATCATTTAGTAGGTAAATGATATAATTTGAGTTCAAAAGCAAGGAGAAATAAACCATCGATTTGCTGGAATTTAAGGTATCGAAACGAGCTTCGATTTGATATATTATAATAGTCATTTCGATGCACGAATCAAAAGTTACAACTGTTTCAAGTAGCAACCCCAATTATAACCTTCTTTTCGTTTGAAACTATGAACTGGAATTCTTCTCTTGTTTTTCTCAAGAACATAGATAGGTTAGACACGAAAAAAAGAAATGAAAAAGATAACGAGAATTTTAAGAAAATTAGGAAATGAAATCAATTGTGGAAAACCATGGCAATAAATTTCAAAGAAAACACAAGAGTGGAAGAAGGACTAAAAATCTTTCTTTTTTTATTATTTGTGACTTAAGAAAGCAAAAAACAATCAAAGGACATATATTTCTAAATATAAAATTCAAAAAATAGATATATGAAGATAGATATATTATTTTCAGCAACCAAGGCTATGATACAAAAAGATGTGGATCCTTTTGGCGGGAAAAACTAGGAACCATAATACTCCAATTAAAAAGAAAGATTTAATTGATAAGAAGATGTTTAAGATGATGAAATTGGAATCCTAAAGAGCAAGAAGTGAAAATAACGCAATAATGTAAGACCAAACTATAAAACATCAGTTAGTAGGTAAATGATATAATTTGAGTTCAAAAGCAAGGAGAAATAAACCATCGATTTGCTGGAATTTAAGGTATCGAAACGAGCTTCGATTTGATATATTATAATAGTCATTTCGATGCACGAATCAAAAGTTACAACTGTTTCAAGTAGCAACCCCAATTATAACCTTCTTTTCGTTTGAAACTATGAACTGGATTTCTTCTCTTGTTTTTCTCAAGAACATAGATAGGTTAGACACAAAAAAAAATGAAAAAGATAACGAGAATTTTAAGAAAATTAGGAAATGAAATCAATTGTGGAAAACCATGGCAATAAATTTCAAAGAAAACACAAGAGTGGAAGAAGGACTAAAAATCTTTCTTTTTTTATTATTTGTGACTTAAGAAAGCAAAAAACAATCAAAGGACATATATTTCTAAATATAAAATTCAAAAAATAGATATATGAAGATAGATATATTATTTTCAGCTACCAAGGCTATGATACAAAAAGATGTGGATCCTTTTGGCGGAAAAAACTAGGAACCAGAAAACTCAAATTAAAAAGAAAGATTTAATTGATAAGAAGATGTTTAAGATGATCAAATTGGAATCCTAAAGGGCAAGAACTGAAAATAACGCAATAATGTAAGACCAAACTATAAAACATCAGTTGGTAGGTAAATGATATAATTTGAGTTCAAAAGCAAGGAGAAATAAACCATCGATTCGCTAGAATTTAAGGTATCGAAACGAGCTTCGATTTGATATATTATAATAGTCATTTCGATGCACGAATCAAAAGTTACAACTATTTCAAGTAGCAACCCCAATTATAACCATCTTTTCGTTTGAAACTATGAACTGGATTTCTTCTCTTGTTTTTCTCAAGAACATAGATAGGTTAGACACGAAAAAAAGAAATGAAAAAGATAACGAGAATTTTAAGAAAATTAGGAAATGAAATCAATTGTGGAAAACCATGGCAATAAATTTCAAAGAAAACACAAGAGTGGAAGAAGGACTAAAAATCTTTCTTTTTTTATTATTTGTGACTTAAGAAAGCAAAAAACAATCAAAGGACATATATTTCTAAATATAAAATTCAAAAAATAGATATATGAAGATAGATATATTATTTTCAGCTACCAAGGCTATGATACAAAAAGATGTGGATCCTTTTGGCGGAAAAAACTAGGAACCAGAAAACTCAAATTAAAAAGAAAGATTTAATTGATAAGAAGATGTTTAAGACGATCAAATTGGAATCCTAAAGAGCAAGAACTGAAAATAACGCAATAATGTAAGACCAAACTATAAAACATCAGTTAGTAGGTAAATGATATAATTTGAGTTCAAAAGCAAGGAGAAATAAACCATCGATTTGCTGGAATTTAAGGTATCGAAACGAGCTTCGATTTGATATATTATAATAGTCATTTCGATGCACGAATCAAAAGTTACAACTGTTTCAAGTAGCAACCCCAATTATAACCTTCTTTTCGTTTGAAACTATGAACTGGATTTCTTCTCTTGTTTTTCTCAAGAACATAGATAGGTTAGACACGAAAAAAAGAAATGAAAAAGATAACGAGAATTTTAAGAAAATTAGGAAATGAAATCAATTGTGGAAAACCATGGCAATAAATTTCAAAGAAAACACAAGAGTGGAAGAAGGACTAAAAATCTTTCTTTTTTTATTATTTGTGACTTAAGAAAGCAAAAAACAATCAAAGGACATATATTTCTAAATATAAAATTCAAAAAATAGATATATGAAGATAGATATATTATTTTCAGCTACCAAGGCTATGATACAAAAAGATGTGGATCCTTTTGGCGGAAAAAACTAGGAACCAGAAAACTCAAATTAAAAAGAAAGATTTAATTGATAAGAAGATGTTTAAGATGATCAAATTGGAATCCTAAAGAGCAAGAACTGAAAATAACGCAATAATGTAAGACCAAACTATAAAACATCAGTTAGTAGGTAAATGATATAATTTGAGTTCAAAAGCAAGGAGAAATAAACCATCGATTTGCTGGAATTTAAGGTATCGAAACGAGCTTCGATTTGATATATTATAATAGTCATTTCGATGCACGAATCAAAAGTTACAACTGTTTCAAGTAGCAACCCCAATTATAACCTTCTTTTCGTTTGAAACTATGAACTGGATTTCTTCTCTTGTTTTTCTCAAGAACATAGATAGGTTAGACACGAAAAAAAGAAATGAAAAAGATAACGAGAATTTTAAGAAAATTAGGAAATGAAATCAATTGTGGAAAACCATGGCAATAAATTTCAAAGAAAACACAAGAGTGGAAGAAGGACTAAAAATCTTTCTTTTTTTATTATTTGTGACTTAAGAAAGCAAAAAACAATCAAAGGACATATATTTCTAAATATAAAATTCAAAAAATAGATATATGAAGATAGATATATTATTTTCAGCTACCAAGGCTATGATACAAAAAGATGTGGATCCTTTTGGCGGAAAAAACTAGGAACCAGAAAACTCAAATTAAAAAGAAAGATTTAATTGATAAGAAGATGTTTAAGACGATCAAATTGGAATCCTAAAGAGCAAGAACTGAAAATAACGCAATAATGTAAGACCAAACTATAAAACATCAGTTAGTAGGTAAATGATATAATTTGAGTTCAAAAGCAAGGAGAAATAAACCATCGATTTGCTGGAATTTAAGGTATCGAAACGAGCTTCGATTTGATATATTATAATAGTCATTTCGATGCACGAATCAAAAGTTACAACTGTTTCAAGTAGCAACCCCAATTATAACCTTCTTTTCGTTTGAAACTATGAACTGGATTTCTTCTCTTGTTTTTCTCAAGAACATAGATAGGTTAGACACGAAAAAAAGAAATGAAAAAGATAACGAGAATTTTAAGAAAATTAGGAAATGAAATCAATTGTGGAAAACCATGGCAATAAATTTCAAAGAAAACACAAGAGTGGAAGAAGGACTAAAAATCTTTCTTTTTTTATTATTTGTGACTTAAGAAAGCAAAAAACAATCAAAGGACAAATATTTCTAAATATAAAATTCAAAAAATAGATATATGAAGATAGATATATTATTTTCAGCTACCAAGGCTATGATACAAAAAGATGTGGATCCTTTTGGCGGAAAAAACTAGGAACCAGAAAACTCAAATTAAAAAGAAAGATTTAATTGATAAGAAGATGTTTAAGATGATCAAATTGGAATCCTAAAGAGCAAGAACTGAAAATAACGCAATAATGTAAGACCAAACTATAAAACATCAGTTAGTAGGTAAATGATATAATTTGAGTTCAAAAGCAAGGAGAAATAAACCATCGATTTGCTGGAATTTCAGGTATCGAAACGAGCTTCGATTTGATATATTATAATAGTCATTTCGATTCACGAATGAAAAGTTACAACTGTTTCAAGTAGCAACCCCAATTATAACCTTCTTTTCGTTTGACACTATGAATTGGAATTCTTCTCTTGTTTTTCTCAAGAACATAGATAGGTTAGACACGAAATATAGAAATGAAAAAGATAACGAGAATTTTAAGAAAATTAGGAAATGAAATCAATTGTGGAAAACCATGGCAATAAATTTCAAAGAAAACACAAGAGTGGAAGAAGGACTAAAAATCTTTCTTTTTTTATTATTTGTGACTTAAGAAAGCAAAAAACAATCAAAGGACACATATTTCTAAATATAAAATTCAAAAAATAGATATATGAAGATAGATATATTATTTTCAGCTACCAAGGCTATGATACAAAAAGATGTGGATCCTTTTGGCGGAAAAAACTAGGAACCATAAAACTCAAATTAAAAAGAAAGATTTAATTGATAAGAAGATGTTTAAGACGATCAAATTGGAATCCTAAAGAGCAAGAACTGAAAATAACGCAATAATGTAAGACCAAACTATAAAACATCAGTTAGTAGGTAAATGATATAATTTGAGTTCAAAAGCAAGGAGAAATAAACCATCGATTTGCTGGAATTTAAGGTATCGAAACGAGCTTCGATTTGATATATTATAATAGTCATTTCGATGCACGAATCAAAAGTTACAACTGTTTCAAGTAGCAACCCCAATTATAACCTTCTTTTCGTTTGAAACTATGAACTGGATTTCTTCTCTTGTTTTTCTCAAGAACATAGATAGGTTAGACACGAAAAAAAGAAATGAAAAAGATAACGAGAATTTTAAGAAAATTAGGAAATGAAATCAATTGTGGAAAACCATGGCAATAAATTTCAAAGAAAACACAAGAGTGGAAGAAGGACTAAAAATCTTTCTTTTTTTATTATTTGTGACTTAAGAAAGCAAAAAACAATCAAAGGACACATATTTCTAAATATAAAATTCAAAAAATAGATATATGAAGATAGATATATTATTTTCAGCTACCAAGGCTATGATACAAAAAGATTTGGATCCTTTTGGCGGAAAAAACTAGGAACCAGAAAACTCAAATTAAAAAGAAAGATTTAATTGATAAGAAGATGTTTAAGATGATCAAATTGGAATCCTAAAGAGCAAGAACTGAAAATAACGCAATAATGTAAGACCAAACTATAAAACATCAGTTAGTAGGTAAATGATATAATTTGAGTTCAAAAGCAAGGAGAAATAAACCATCGATTTTTTGGAATTTCAGGTATCGAAACGAGCTTCCATTTGATATATTATAATAGTCATTTCGATGCACGACTCAAAAGTTACATATGTTTCAAATAGCAACCCCAATTATAACCTTCTTTTCGTTTGAAACTATGAACTGGATTTCTTCTCTTGTTTTTCTAAAGAAAATAGATAGGTTAGACACGAAAAAAAGAAATGAAAAAGATAACGAGAATTTTAAGAAAATTAGGAAATGAAATCAATTGTGGAAAACCATGGCAATAAATTTCAATGAAAACACAAGAGTGGAAGAAGGACTAAAAATCTTTCTTTTTTTATTATTTGTGACTTAAGAAAGCAAAAAACAATCAAAGGACACATATTTCTAAATATAAAATTCAAAAAATAGATATATGAAGATAGATATATTATTTTCAGCTACCAAGGCTATGATACAAAAAGATTTGGATCCTTTTGGCGGAAAAAACTAGGAACCAGAAAACTCAAATTAAAAAGAAAGATTTAATTGATAAGAAGATGGTTAAGATGATCAAATTGGAATCCTAAAGAGCAAGAACTGAAAATAACGCAATAATGTAAGACCAAACTATAAAACATCAGTTAGTAGGTAAATGATATAATTTGAGTTCAAAAGCAAGGAGAAATAAACCATCGATTTGCTGGAATTTAAGGTATCGAAACGAGCTTCGATTTGATATATTATAATAGTCATTTCGATGCACGAATCAAAAGTTACAACTGTTTCAAGTAGCAACCCCAATTATAACCTTCTTTTCGTTTGAAACTATGAACTGGAATTCTTCTCTTGTTTTTCTCAAGAACATAGATAGGTTAGACACGAAAAAAAGAAATGAAAAAGATAACGAGAATTTTAAGAAAATTAGGAAATGAAATCAATTGTGGAAAACCATGGCAATAAATTTCAAAGAAAACACAAGAGTGGAAGAAGGACTAAAAATCTTTCTTTTTTTATTATTTGTGACTTAAGAAAGCAAAAAACAATCAAAGGACATATATTTCTAAATATAAAATTCAAAAAATAGATATATGAAGATAGATATATTATTTTCAGCTACCAAGGCTATGATACAAAAAGATGTGGATCCTTTTGGCGGAAAAAACTAGGAACCAGAAAACTCAAATTAAAAAGAAAGATTTAATTGATAAGAAGATGTTTAAGACGATCAAATTGGAATCCTAAAGAGCAAGAAGTGAAAATAACGCAATAATGTAAGACCAAACTATAAAACATCAGTTAGTAGGTAAATGATATAATTTGAGTTCAAAAGCAAGGAGAAATAAACCATCGCTTTGCTGGAATTTAAGGTATCGAAACGAGCTTCGATTTGATATATTATAATAGTCATTTCGATGCACGAATCAAAAGTTACAACTGTTTCAAGTAGCAACCCCAATTATAACCTTCTTTTCGTTTGAAACTTTGAAATGGATTTCTTCTCTTGTTTTTCTCAAGAACATAGATAGGTTAGACACGAAAAAAAGAAATGAAAAAGATAACGAGAATTTTAAGAAAATTAGGAAATGAAATCAATTGTGGAAAACCATGGCAATAAATTTCAAAGAAAACACAAGAGTGGAAGAAGGACTAAAAATCTTTCTTTTTTTATTATTTGTGACTTAAGAAAGCAAAAAACAATCAAAGGACATATATTTCTAAATATAAAATTCAAAAAATAGATATATGAAGATAGATATATTATTTTCAGCAACCAAGGCTATGTTAAAAAAGGATGTGGATCCTTTTGGCGGAAAAAACTAGGAACCAGAAAACTCAAATTAAAAAGAAAGATTTAATTGATAAGAAGATGTTTAAGATGATCAAATTGGAATCCTAAAGAGCAAGAACTGAAAATAACGCAATAATGTAAGACCAAACTATAAAACATCAGTTAGTAGGTAAATGATATAATTTGAGTTCAAAAGCAAGGAGAAATAAACCATCGATTTGCTGGAATTTAAGGTATCGAAACGAGCTTCGATTTGATATATTATAATAGTCATTTCGATGCACGAATCAAAAGTTACAACTGTTTCAAGTAGCAACCCCAATTATAACCTTCTTTTCGTTTGAAACTATGAACTGGATTTCTTCTCTTGTTTTTCTCAAGAACATAGATAGGTTAGACACGAAAAAAAGAAATGAAAAAGATAACGAGAATTTTAAGAAAATTAGGAAATGAAATCAATTGTGGAAAACCATGGCAATAAATTTCAAAGAAAACACAAGAGTGGAAGAAGGACTAAAAATCTTTCTTTTTTTATTATTTGTGACTTAAGAAAGCAAAAAACAATCAAAGGACATATATTTCTAAATATAAAATTCAAAAAATAGATATATGAAGATAGATATATTATTTTCAGCTACCAAGGCTATGATACAAAAAGATGTGGATCCTTTTGGCGGAAAAAACTAGGAACCAGAAAACTCAAATTAAAAAGAAAGATTTAATTGATAAGAAGATGTTTAAGACGATCAAATTGGAATCCTAAAGAGCAAGAACTGAAAATAACGCAATAATGTAAGACCAAACTATAAAACATCAGTTAGTAGGTAAATGATATAATTTGAGTTCAAAAGCAAGGAGAAATAAACCATCGATTTGCTGGAATTTAAGGTATCGAAACGAGCTTCGATTTGATATATTATAATAGTCATTTCGATGCACGAATCAAAAGTTACAACTGTTTCAAGTAGCAACCCCAATTATAACCTTCTTTTCGTTTGAAACTATGAACTGGATTTCTTCTCTTGTTTTTCTCAAGAACATAGATAGGTTAGACACGAAAAAAAGAAATGAAAAAGATAACGAGAATTTTAAGAAAATTAGGAAATGAAATCAATTGTGGAAAACCATGGCAATAAATTTCAAAGAAAACACAAGAGTGGAAGAAGGACTAAAAATCTTTCTTTTTTTATTATTTGTGACTTAAGAAAGCAAAAAACAATCAAAGGACATATATTTCTAAATATAAAATTCAAAAAATAGATATATGAAGATAGATATATTATTTTCAGCTACCAAGGCTATGATACAAAAAGATGTGGATCCTTTTGGCGGAAAAAACTAGGAACCAGAAAACTCAAATTAAAAAGAAAGATTTAATTGATAAGAAGATGTTTAAGATGATCAAATTGGAATCCTAAAGAGCAAGAACTGAAAATAACGCAATAATGTAAGACCAAACTATAAAACATCAGTTAGTAGGTAAATGATATAATTTGAGTTCAAAAGCAAGGAGAAATAAACCATCGATTTGCTGGAATTTAAGGTATCGAAACGAGCTTCGATTTGATATATTATAATAGTCATTTCGATGCACGAATCAAAAGTTACAACTGTTTCAAGTAGCAACCCCAATTATAACCTTCTTTTCGTTTGAAACTATGAACTGGAATTCTTCTCTTGTTTTTCTCAAGAACATAGATAGGTTAGACACGAAAAAAAGAAATGAAAAAGATAACGAGAATTTTAAGAAAATTAGGAAATGAAATCAATTGTGGAAAACCATGGCAATAAATTTCAAAGAAAACACAAGAGTGGAAGAAGGACTAAAAATCTTTCTTTTTTTATTATTTGTGACTTAAGAAAGCAAAAAACAATCAAAGGACACATATTTCTAAATATAAAATTCAAAAAATAGATATATGAAGATAGATATATTATTTTCAGCTACCAAGGCTATGATACAAAAAGATGTGGATCCTTTTGGCGGAAAAAACTAGGAACCAGAAAACTCAAATTAAAAAGAAAGATTTAATTGATAAGAAGATGTTTAAGATGATCAAATTGGAATCCTAAAGAGCAAGAACTGAAAATAACGCAATAATGTAAGACCAAACTATAAAACATCAGTTAGTAGGTAAATGATATAATTTGAGTTCAAAAGCAAGGAGAAATAAACCATCGATTTGCTGGAATTTAAGGTATCGAAACGAGCTTCGATTTGATATATTATAATAGTCATTTCGATGCACGAATCAAAAGTTACAACTGTTTCAAGTAGCAACCCCAATTATAACCTTCTTTTCGTTTGAAACTATGAACTGGATTTCTTCTCTTGTTTTTCTCAAGAACATAGATAGGTTAGACACGAAAAAAAGAAATGAAAAAGATAACGAGAATTTTAAGAAAATTAGGAAATGAAATCAATTGTGGAAAACCATGGCAATAAATTTCAAAGAAAACACAAGAGTGGAAGAAGGACTAAAAATCTTTCTTTTTTTATTATTTGTGACTTAAGAAAGCAAAAAACAATCAAAGGACAAATATTTCTAAATATAAAATTCAAAAAATAGATATATGAAGATAGATATATTATTTTCAGCTACCAAGGCTATGATACAAAAAGATGTGGATCCTTTTGGCGGAAAAAAGTAGGATCCAGAAAACTCAAATTAAAAAGAAAGATTTAATTGATAAGAAGATGTTTAAGATGATCAAATTGGAATCCTAAAGAGCAAGAACTTAAAATAACCCAATAATGTAAGACCAAACTATAAAACATCAGTTAGTAGGTAAATGATATAATTTGAGTTCAAAAGCAAGGAGAAATAAACCATCGATTTGCTGGAATTTAAGGTATCGAAACGAGCTTCGATTTGATATATTATAATAGTCATTTCGATGCACGAATCAAAAGTTACAACTGTTTCAAGTAGCAACCCCAATTATAACCTTCTTTTCGTTTGAAACTATGAACTGGAATTCTTCTCTTGTTTTTCTCAAGAACATAGATAGGTTAGACACGAAAAAAAGAAATGAAAAAGATAACGAGAATTTTAAGAAAATTAGGAAATGAAATCAATTGTGGAAAACCATGGCAATAAATTTCAAAGAAAACACAAGAGTGGAAGAAGGACTAAAAATCTTTCTTTTTTTATTATTTGTGACTTAAGAAAGCAAAAAACAATCAAAGGACACATATTTCTAAATATAAAATTCAAAAAATAGATATATGAAGATAGATATATTATTTTCAGCTACCAAGGCTATGATACAAAAAGATGTGGATCCTTTTGGCGGAAAAAACTAGGAACCAGAAAACTCAAATTAAAAAGAAAGATTTAATTGATAAGAAGATGTTTAAGACGATCAAATTGGAATCCTAAAGGGTAAGAACTGAAAATAACGCATTAATGTAAGACCAAACTATAAAACATCAGTTAGTAGGTAAATGATATAATTTGAGTTCAAAAGCAAGGAGAAATAAACCATCGATTTGCTGGAATTTCAGGTATCGAAACGAGCTTCGATTTGATATATTATAATAGTCATTTCGATGCACGAATCAAAAGTTACAACTGTTTCAAGTAGCAACCCCAATTATAACCTTCTTTTCGTTTGAAACTATGAACTGGATTTCTTCTCTTGTTTTTCTCAAGAACATAGATAGGTTAGACACGAAAAAAAGAAATGAAAAAGATAACGAGAATTTTAAGAAAATTAGGAAATGAAATCAATTGTGGAAAACCATGGCAATAAATTTCAAAGAAAACACAAGAGTGGAAGAAGGACTAAAAATCTTTCTTTTTTTATTATTTGTGACTTAAGAAAGCAAAAAACAATCAAAGGACACATATTTCTAAATATAAAATTCAAAAAATAGATATATGAAGATAGATATATTATTTTCAGCTACCAAGGCTATGATACAAAAAGATGTGGATCCTTTTGGCGGAAAAAACTAGGAACCAGAAAACTCAAATTAAAAAGAAAGATTTAATTGATAAGAAGATGTTTAAGATGATCAAATTGGAATCCTAAAGAGCAAGAACTGAAAATAACGCAATAATGTAAGACCAAACTATAAAACATCAGTTAGTAGGTAAATGATATAATTTGAGTTCAAAAGCAAGGAGAAATAAACCATCGATTTGCTGGAATTTAAGGTATCGAAACGAGCTTCGATTTGATATATTATAATAGTCATTTCGATGCACGAATCAAAAGTTACAACTGTTTCAAGTAGCAACCCCAATTATAACCTTCTTTTCGTTTGAAACTATGAACTGGAATTCTTCTCTTGTTTTTCTCAAGAACATAGATAGGTTAGACACGAAAAAAAGAAATGAAAAAGATAACGAGAATTTTAAGAAAATTAGGAAATGAAATCAATTGTGGAAAACCATGGCAATAAATTTCAAAGAAAACACAAGAGTGGAAGAAGGACTAAAAATCTTTCTTTTTTTATTATTTGTGACTTAAGAAAGCAAAAAACAATCAAAGGACACATATTTCTAAATATAAAATTCAAAAAATAGATATATGAAGATAGATATATTATTTTCAGCTACCAAGGCTATGATACAAAAAGATGTGGATCCTTTTGGCGGAAAAAACTAGGAACCAGAAAACTCAAATTAAAAAGAAAGATTTAATTGATAAGAAGATGTTTAAGACGATCAAATTGGAATCCTAAAGGGTAAGAACTGAAAATAACGCATTAATGTAAGACCAAACTATAAAACATCAGTTAGTAGGTAAATGATATAATTTGAGTTCAAAAGCAAGGAGAAATAAACCATCGATTTGCTGGAATTTCAGGTATCGAAACGAGCTTCGATTTGATATATTATAATAGTCATTTCGATGCACGAATCAAAAGTTACAACTGTTTCAAGTAGCAACCCCAATTATAACCTTCTTTTCGTTTGAAACTATGAACTGGATTTCTTCTCTTGTTTTTCTCAAGAACATAGATAGGTTAGACACGAAAAAAAGAAATGAAAAAGATAACGAGAATTTTAAGAAAATTAGGAAATGAAATCAATTGTGGAAAACCATGGCAATAAATTTCAAAGAAAACACAAGAGTGGAAGAAGGACTAAAAATCTTTCTTTTTTTATTATTTGTGACTTAAGAAAGCAAAAAACAATCAAAGGACACATATTTCTAAATATAAAATTCAAAAAATAGATATATGAAGATAGATATATTATTTTCAGCAACCAAGGCTATGATACAAAAAGATGTGGATCCTTTTGGCGGAAAAAACTAGGAACCAGAAAACTCAAATTAAAAAGAAAGATTTAATTGATAAGAAGATGTTTAAGACGATCAAATTGGAATCCTAAAGGGCAAGAACAGAAAATAATGCAATAATGTAAGACCAAAGTATAAAACATCAACTAGTAGGTAAATGATATAATTTGAGTTCAAAATCAAGGAGAAATAAACCATCGATTTGCTGGAATTTAAGGTATCGAAACGAGCTTCGATTTGATATATTATAATAGTCATTTCGATGCACGAATCAAAAGTTACAACTGTTTCAAGTAGCAACCCCAATTATAACCTTCTTTTCGTTTGAAACTATGAACTGGATTTCTTCTCTTGTTTTTCTCAAGAACATAGATAGGTTAGACACGAAAAAAAAAATGAAAAAGATAACGAGAATTTTAAGAAAATTAGGAAATGAAATCAATTGTGGAAAACCATGGCAATAAATTTCAAAGAAAACACAAGAGTGGAAGAAGGACTAAAAATCTTTCTTTTTTTATTATTTGTGACTTAAGAAAGCAAAAAACAATCAAAGGACATATATTTCTAAATATAAAATTCAAAAAATAGATATATGAAGATAGATATATTATTTTCAGCAACCAAGGCTATGATACAAAAAGATGTGGATCCTTTTGGCGGAAAAAACTAGGAACCAGAAAACTCAAATTAAAAAGAAAGATTTAATTGATAAGAAGATGTTTAAGACGATCAAATTGGAATCCTAAAGAGCAAGAAGTGAAAATAACGCAATAATGTAAGACCAAACTATAAAACATCAGTTAGTAGGTAAATTATATAATTTGAGTTCAAAAGCAAGGAGAAATAAACCATCGATTTGATGGAATTTAAGGTATCGAAACGAGCTTCGATTTGGTATATTATAATAGTCATTTCGATGCACGAATGAAAAGTTACAACTGTTTCAAGTAGCAACCCCAATTATTACCATCTTTTCGTTTGAAACTATGAACTGGAATTCTTCTCTTGTTTTTCTCAAGAACATTGATAGGTTAGACACGAAAAAAAGAAACAAAAAAGATAACGAGAATTTTAAGAAAATTAGGAAATGAAATCAATTGTGAAAAACCATGGCAATAAATTTCAAAGAAAACACAAGAGTGGAAGAAGGACTAAAAATCTTTCTTTTTTTATTATTTGTGACTTAAGAAAGCAAAAAACAATCAAAGGACACATATTTCTAAATATAAAATTCAAAAAATAGATATATGAAGATAGATATATTATTTTCAGCAACCAAGGCTATGATACAAAAAGATGTGGATCCTTTTGGCGGAAAAAACTAGGAACCAGAAAACTCAAATTAAAAAGAAAGATTTAATTGATAAGAAGATGGTTAAGATGATCAAATTGGAATCCTAAAGAGCAAGAGCTGAAAATAATACAATAATGTTAGACCAAACTATAAAACATCAGTTAGTAGGTAAATGATATAATTTGAGTTCAAAAGCAAGGAGAAATAAACCATCGATTTGCTGGAATTTCAGGTATCGAAACGAGCTTCGATTTGATATATTATAATAGTCATTTCGATGCACGAATCAAAAGTTACAACTGTTTCAAGTAGCAACCCCAATTATAACCTTCTTTTCGTTTGAAACTATGAATTGGAATTCTTCTCTTTTTTTTTCTCAAGAACATAGATAGGTTAGACACGAAAAAAGAAATGAAAAAGATAACGAGAATTTTAAGAAAATTAGGAAATGAAATCAATTGTGGAAAACCATGGCAATAAATTTCAAAGAAAACACAAGAGTGGAAGAAGGACTAAAAATCTTTCTTTTTTTATTATTTGTGACTTAAGAAAGCAAAAAACAATCAAAGGACATATATTTCTAAATATAAAATTCAAAAAATAGATATATGAAGATAGATATATTATTTTCAGCAACCAAGGCTATGATACAAAAAGATGTGGATCCTTTTGGCGAACAACCTATGTTCCCAGGAACTCAATGGAATACGAAAGGTCAAATTACTACGAACATGATGAATTGATGAAATTGGAATACTAAAGAACAATAATTGAAAAAAAAATAAGGTGCCACCAAACATTAGGTAATCGATAAGTAGTGTAAACGGTGAAATTTGGATTAAAACTCATGGAGAAGTAAAGTACTATGATGAGCGAAAACCGGCATCGCCGAATACTTTGATGAATGAAAACCGGCATCGCCGATCCTGCCAATACTTTGGTTTTAATATTTGTAAAACTCTCGCAAGTGCACGAATCATTTCGTAGAAAATGATAAGTATACTCCCAAGGTCGATCTAAGGAAGGAATGTATGTGGTTCTTAATTTATTATTCAAACTTTTAAAAACGAAATTAAATCCTAAACATCCTGTCACGATATTTTGGGTTTTGTGTTTTTAATCTAATTACATAAAATAAACATATATACAGATTAATTAAATATAATCTAAAAAAGAATAAACATAGATACAAATTCAATAAATAAATATAAACATAGATTCAATAAACATTCATGCAAATTTTATCTTTTATAAATAGTGGAGTATTTATGGATATAATAACTAAGTTAATTATGCTTGCTCGTATTATTTAGGTTATTAAAGATATGAATTGATATTTATTGATTCTCCCTTTTTTGTATGAATACCACCTTTGGTGGGGTTAGATATTCTTTGTTAACTAAACAAATCAATTAACACCTATGGGTGGGGTTGATAACTAATTTGGTTAATTAAATTAATTCCTTTTTCTAAGAGATTGAAAATGAACCATTTAAATGCCACCTTTGGTGGGGTTAGACAGTTTAAACTTTATTCAAGGTGTCCAAATTAAACCTAAGAATTTAGTTATCCGAGTACTAACTTTCAAGTTTTAAAACCACTATTGAAAACATGTTGTCAATACATTTCCACATAATAATTCTTATAAAAACTTTTGAAATAGAGCTTCACTCTAACTACTGGGCGATTGTACCAACAAATAAAAGAGCACTACTCTAAATTAGACCGGATAACTAAACCTTAAAGTCTAATCTTCAGATTTAAGTTTGTAATGAAAAATAATATATTTCTCTCTAACATCCTTAATATAAAATCTTGAATAAAAATAAAATCAATTCATTTTAGAAATTTTCACCTATTTAATATTTGCAAGCATAACAACGTTATTATTATATCATGATTATAAACGACTAGCAGTTAAATTTAATCACAGACAAATTAAATATAACATGTAAGAATAAAGCATAAAAATAACTGTAAAGAAAATAAAATCCTTACAGAACTTCGACGCTATTCCCGTTGCTAGAAAACCTCCAAGCGGAATTTGCACTTCCATTTATTGAATCAAAAATCTAAATTATTACAAAAACATAACTAGTTCTTCCCTAAAAAGGGAAGAACTCTAAACCTAAGAGAATTGAACTAAAAACTAAGAGAAAAACTAAGAAAAGCTAAAACATAAGAAAAACTAAAGAAAACTCAAAAACTAAGAAAATGAGAGAAAGAAAGAAGAGAGAAGTGAGGTTTTGAGGTGTGTTTTGGAGTGAATGGAAGGGGGGTATTTATAGGTGAGGATGGAGAGAAAAAATGATTAAAAAAATGTTAAAAAAATATTAAAAAAATAAAAACGTGTTTTGGACCTCTTGAGGTCATCAATGACGTCAGATGACGTCACGGGGCGGCTGCACGTGAAAAATGGGTCAAAAACGCGTTGGGCGCGCGATGGGCCGGCTGGCGGCGCCGCGGCTGTGGCGCCGCGCAGCTGTGCGCGTGAATGCCAGCCCGCTGCAGCAGGATCAACTATGTGCGTGTATGGCGTTAGCGGGCTGGTGAAAGGCTGTGACGCGCGATTTTCCGTCTTTTGACATTTTTGACCTTTTCGACCCATTTTGTCCAATTTTTCCATGTTTGTTGACCTTTTTCCACTTATTTATCAATTTATTTGTGATGTATTGCTTCAAGTATTCTTCTTTGAGTCTTTACATTGCGTTTTTAGGCCAAAATTCGGAAAAACAATAAAAATACCCGTGATTCGAAAAAGACAAATTTATATAAATATATGATAAAACATATAAATATATATATTTTTAATCAATTAAAGTGCATAAAATCATGGTTATTTTAGTGCTTTTTGAGCACTCATCACAACTGACGAACTTCTTGCTAGTCCCTTAGCAAGAGAAGCGATAAAAACTAAAAATTAAACTATCCTAAATCACTTCCGTGGATTGACACGGTTGCATTTAGCCTATGCAACAAGCCTTTAAACCCCTAGGTTGCCCTAGTGGACGAGTTTGAGTCTCGTGAGGGTTTTGATAATGATACCCACAAACATTGTACTAAATGTAAAAACAAAAGAAACAATAAAAACAAACAACTTAAAAATTAAATTTACAACAAAATCACAAATTATCAACATCTCACAAAAATGTCTCATACTTTTTAATCTCCTTTAAGATCATAATTAAAATCTCAAGCATAAGTTATTTTAATCTCTTTAAACAATCATGATTTATTATAATAATTAGTCGAAAATCATTTTCATATTTCATATCAAAAATGTATCAATTTAATTTCACCCAATTTCAGTGTCATGAATCAGAATTAAACCGACTCTATTCCTCACAACTCAATACTCTCAACATCCTGAATCCTATGGGTTCAAACACTCATACTAATTTATATGCGAAAGAGTTGATGTATAGAAATGAACTAATATGTTCGCATATGTATAAAGAATAAAGGCTCAAAGTGTTATTTTAACATTGATCTCATGAAAGGAATCAAATGTATAAATTATAAAGACATCATATATAAAAATTATTTTCATGCATAAATCAAACTCATTAAGAAAGAATTTCAAGATATATGCCTTTTACGAATGAAGAAATTGCAATGACTTTTTAGGGAATTACTTCTTATATCTTTCTTTTGTAATTAGCCTTTACTCACAACTTTGTAGGCAATGTGGGTTATAGTATGTAGATGATACTATTTTTATCTCTCTCTTTTTTTTTCTGTAGATATTTTTCAATATGTGTATTTTTTAGAGAGTCAACCCATGTACAGATTGTACATTTCTTTGGATTTTGGTGAGTGGTTAATTTTGTGGCTTTTCTGTTTGATCTTGGTTTAGGTAACCCAGATATGTCTTTTTTTTTTGTAGTAGTCATGCATAAATGAGATATAAGCATATACTATCAATTTCTACTCAAATCATTTAATCTAAGCAAAAATAATAATCAAAAATATATGATACTCTATTAAGATGAAAAAAATTCATACATTCAATGCTAATACCTATAGAGATCATCTAAAAATTTGAAGAAATAAGAAATGTGTTTGGAGTAGAAAAAATATATATTTCACTCTGAATAAAGGAAATTAGGCTCAAATTATATCTCACAAAGGTAGTCTCCACTAAAAAAAACTCATAAACACCGATTTTGGGTTTGATATAATTTCTACATCTTATCAAGAAATACTAATTATGACAAAAACTAACTAATTATCAAAAATAATTACAAAATATTTCATGATATGTTTTCAAAAATTAATCTAACAGTACAAAAGACTTAACTATTTACTTAAATTTGATTTAAAGAAATGATAAACTTTTGTGAAACTTTTTTTTTTTTTTTGTTTTTTTTTGTTTTTTTTTTTTTTGGTTTTTTTTTTTATATTATTATTATTTTTTTTTATATTTTTTTTATATTCCAAAAATTACTAAATCACACAGAATAGAAATAAAACCAAACACACAAAAAGTATATTTTTTTTTATTTTTTTTTAATTAAGTATGGTAACTTTTCACCACCCCCAACCTAGAACTTACATTGTCCTCAATGTAACAACTGTAAATTAAAGATAAAGAGAGAAGAGAAGAAAGATTACCTATTTCCTGAGAATGTGCAAGTAGTAATGGAAAATGCAGGTGCATCCATCATATTCATCATTATAGTGTATACAGACGGTCATTTGTAAACTTCTAACATCTCAACAAATATTTTTAGTTTTAACAATTTAAAAATTATTCACATGTAATTAAAATGAAATAAACAATAAAATTAAGTAAATAAAACAAATAAAATTTTTTTTATTTTTTTATTTATTTTATTTTTTTTTTGTTTTTTTTTATTTATTTTTTTATTTATTTTTTTATTTATTGTTTTTTTTTTACCTAAAATGATGGGTTGCCTCCCATCCAGCGCTTAGTTTAACGTCTTAGCAAGACGTATCTTTTTGGTGCTAAGGGTTACTCAGCCAAATGCAATCCATTTCAGCAATGTTGTTTGGTTCTTCTAAATAAGGCTTGACACGATGGCCATTGACTTTGAACGTTTTTTGTGTCTTGGAGTCCAATAGTTCCACTACTCCATGTTCAAATACTTGAACTATTTTGAATGGTCCATCCCATCTTGATCTCGACTTTCACGGAAACAATCTCAAACGAGAGTTAAATAAAAGAACTTTCATTCCAGGGTGAAGAGTCTTAGGAACTAGCCTCTTGTCATGATAGCGCTTAGTACGCTCCTTGTATAATTTGGCATTCTCATAGGCTTCATTCCTAATTTCTTCCAACTCATGAAGCTGGAGTAATCGTTTTTCAGCTGCTTTATCTAAATCCATGTTTAACTCTTTAATTGCCCAATAAGCTTTGTGTTCAAGTACAACTGGAAGGTGGCATGCTTTCCCAAAGATTAACCGGTAAGGGCTCATCCCAATAGGTGTTTTGTAAGCGGTGCGGTATGCCCATAAGGCATCATTTAGCTTAAATGCCCAATCCTTCCTTGACGGACGCACAGTGCGTTCCAGTATTCCCTTAATTTGCCTATTACTCACTTCCACTAAACCGGAAGTTTGAGGATGATATGGAGTAGCTACTTTATGTGTGATGTTGTACTTGTTTAGTACTCCATCAAAGAGTTTGTTACAAAAATGGCTACCTCCATCACTTATTATAGCTCTAGGCGTTCCGAACCTACTGAATATGAAATCTTTCAAGAATTTCACAACAACATTAGCATCATTGGTTTTGGTGGGTATAGCTTCTACCCACTTGGACACGTAATCCACAATGAACCAAAATGTATTGAAAACCATTAGATGGGGGAAAAGGACCCATGAAGTCAATCTCCCATACATCAAAGAGTTCAACAACTAAATTAGATGTCAAAGGCATTTCATCTCTTTTGCTTATGTTTCCTGTTCTTTGACATCTATCACATTGTGCACAAAACATATGAGCATCTTTAAAAAGAGTGGGCCAAAAGAATCCAGATTGTAATATCTTACGGGCTGTCTTTTCACCTCCAAAATGACCCTCACAATGAAGTTCATGACAAAAGTCGAGAATGCTCTTATGTTCTTCTTACGGTACACATCTCAGGATGACTTGATCTTGACCAATCTTGTATAAATAAGGGTCATCCCGAAATAGTCCTTAATAGTTTTAAAAAACCTTTTCTTGTCTGATATGAAGTGTTAGGTCGCAAAACACCAGTGGCAAGATAGTTTACAATATCAATACCATGGGTTCGGACCTATGAAAAATAGCTGTTCATCGGGAAAGGTTTCAACTATATCATCATTACTCTCATCTTTAAGAGAATTGAAGTCGAAATCAACCTAGACAAATGGTCACTACTAAGTTTTCACTTTGCCTTTCTTATCCTTGATTTCTAGGTCAAATTCTTGTAAGAGTAAGACCCACGATTAATCTTGGCTTGGCATTTGGTTTACTTAATAGGTATCTTAAAGCAGCATGATCAGAATGTACAATCACTTTAGATCCTACTAAATAAGACCGAAATTTGTCTAAAGAGAATACTATAGCCAAGAATTCCTTTTCAGTGGTGGTGTAATTCATTTGGGCATCATTGAGTGTTTTGCTAGCATAGTAGATGACATGTAAACGCTTATCCACTCTTTGTCCCAAGACTGCTCCTATTGCATAATCAGAAGCATCACACATTATCTCAAAAGGTAAAGACCAGTTTGGTGCCATTATAACAGGGGTAGATGTTAGTTTCTCTTTCAAGGTATTAAAGGAAATAAGGCAGTCATTGTTGAAGTCAAATTCAGCATCTTTGGATAGTAAGTTACATAAAGGACGACTTATTTTAGAGAAATCTTTAATAAATCGTCTGTAAAATCCTGCATGTCCCAAGAAGCTTCTTATCCCCTTCACAGATGTAGGGGGAGGTAGTTTGGATATCAATTCAACTTTTGCCTTATCAACTTCAATACCCTTGTTTGAAATTATATGTCCTAAAACTATCCCTTGTTGAACCATAAAATGACTTTTCTCCCAACTAAGGGTTAGATTGCATTCAATGCATCTTTCTAAAACCAAAGTCAATTTATGTAAGCAATCATCAAATGAGTTCCCAAAGACAGAGAAATCGTCCATGAAAATTTCAATGAATTTCTCCACCATGTCCGAGAAAATAGATATCATGCATCTATGGAAAGTGGCAGGGGCATTGCATAACCCAAATGGCATTCTACGAAAAGCAAATGTCCCAAAAGGACATGTAAATGTGGTCTTTTCCTGATCTTCTGGTGCTATGGGTACTTGATAATATCCAGACAGTCCATCCAAGAAACAGTAAAATTCGGTACTTGACTAATCTTTCCAACATTTGATCAATGAATGGAAGAGGAAAGTGATCCTTTTTCGTATATAAATTTAGTTTCCTAAAATCTATACACATTCTCCATCCAGGTGATTATTCTAGTGGGCACTAATTCACTTTTATCATTTTTAACAAGCTGTTATCTGCATTTCTTTGGTACCACGTACCTTTGGACTAACCCACTTACTATCCGCAATAGGATAGATAATCCCTTCTTCTAATATTTTAAGGATTTCCTTTTTAACTACCTCTTGCATGTTTGGGTTTAGTCTTCTTTGGGCCTCTCGTACAGGTTTAGCACCATCCTCCAAGTTGATCTTGTGCATACACATTGTTGGACTAATGCCTCTTATATCCCCTATGCTCCAACCTATAGATTTCTTAAACTGTTTAAGCAACTTTGATGAGTTCCTTTTCTTGTGGTTTGGTCAAGGTTGAAGAAATTATCCCGGATATGTTTCTCCTTCTCCCAAAAACACATATTTTAAGTGCTCGGGTAAGTCTTTGAGTTCAAGTTCGGGTGGATTGGCCTCTTTAACGGATGAAGAATTTGGGTAGATTTAAAAGTGTACTAGATTTTGTCATCACTTCATTATTGTCTAGTTGTTCAAGGTACCCCTTAATTTCTTCATCTAAATCTTCTTCAACCTTTTCAAGTGTAAGAACAGTTTCAAGCTTGTCTTCTATTCGGTTTGGAAAAAGGTGTTTTGGACAAGATTATCCAAAGGATCAACTTCGAATATTTCATCGATGGCGAAATAGAAGGGAAAGGTGAAGAATCAAAAACTTTGAAATGAGCAGTCTCTCCTAAGACTGTCATTGTCAAATTTCCATCTTGGACATCAATAATAGTTTTAGTAGTTGCCATAAATGGTCTACCAAGCAATATTGTATGCTCTCTGTCCAATGCCGGATTTTCTTGCATATCCAGGAACCACAAAGTCAACAGGTATTATCGGTTTGTCTACCTGTACCAAAACATCCTCAACTATTCCCTCCGGATATTTAAGAGATCTATCTGCAAGTTGCGGGGACATAGTTGTGGGTTTTAAATCCCTAGATTGAAATTTGTGAGAATATAGAGTAGGGCATCAAATTTATACTAGCACCTAAATCAAGCATTGCCTTAGCAACCTTCCTATCCCCCATAGTTATGTTTATAATAAAACTTCCAGGGTCTTTCAACTTAGGGGTAATTTGTCTTTGAAGTACCGCTAGAAATTTCGATACTACTACTCGTTCATTCGGTTCATACCTCCTTTTCTTAGTGTTCAACTCTTTGAAAAACTTGGCATATGAGGGCACATTCATGATCACTTCTAATAATGGTAAATTGATATTTACTTTAGAGAGCATATTAAAAGATCATTGAATTGCTTATCTTGTTTGGATTCTTTCAAGCGGTGGGGAAAAGGTACTTGCATCTGGTGTGGTTCTGTTGTCTTTTGAATTTTGGGAGTGTCGGATGACCCCCAATGAGTTTTGAGAAAGCTTGTGAAGTTTAACACTTGTTTCTCCTTTTTGCGATATTAGAATGTCGCCTTCTTTGTTAGAGATTTAGAGATTTCGGTACACCGGTATTGACTACCTTACCACTTGAAGGGTTCTAACATCTTTTGCTTGTTACAGTTGGTAGGCAACTTTCCTGGTTCTTTCTTTTGCATTTGTTCCGGTTGCCCAACTTTAGATTCAATTCTTTTAACCGAAGCCTCCATGGTGTTCAACCTTTGATTGGTCATCAGTTGGTTGTCACGACTAACTTGAATAAAAGCATTCAAGCTATCTTCTAAGGTTGGTTTAAAAGATTGGCTTGGTGGGTAAGGGTGGTTGTAGGTTGGGTGATTATAGGTGTTTGGATGATACTTTTGAAAATATTGGACTTCCTACTATGGCATCGACACTAGAATCACAAGTAGTAGAATAATTATGAGTACCATGCCCAATTGAACAACACACTCCACATACCTCTTGATTTGAAATTTGGTGAGACGTGAGGAATTTCACTTGTTTAGTCAATTCGACAATTTGCAAGGTTATCTCATCATCAAAGCTGACTTCATTGACCTTTGCTTTCCTTCTACCACCTCTTTGTTGGGAATTAGAACCCAATAGCTCATAGATATTATAGGCTTCCTCTGCTGTCTTTTCTCCTACAAAGACCTCCAAAGACATTATCAACCATGTATTGACTACGTAGTGTCAATCCATCGTAAAAGAATTGGTTTTGTAGGCTGTAGTGGAAAGCTATGATTTTGACATTGAATGAAAAGGAGTTTGAATCGTTCCCAAGCTTCATGAAATGGCTCTTCATTCATTTGAGAAAATGTTGCTATCTTTGTTCTTAGATCAACAGTCTTTTGATGGGAATAGAACCTACCCATAAAAATTTCATAGATCGCCTCCCAAGTTTTAAGAGAACATTTGTAGAGTAATGAACCATGACCAAGCTTTATCTTTGAGAGTGTAAGGAAAACACCTCATCCTAAGTTGATCTTCACTAATTGCATGTAGTGGAAAGGTTTGGACAATAGCATAGAATTCTCGAATGAAATGCAAAGGATCTTCATTAGGGATACCGTGAAAGGAAGGCAACAAAGAATAATGAATCTTTTTCAATTCATAATTCCTTGCAGCCTCCTGCAATTGGATCTTAGGAAGTTACATTGCCAATGATTGGCATTGTATAGTCTTTCATCTTTTTCCACCTATCTTCAGCATCTCCCATGGTTGTTTGTAGTTGAAAATGATCCTCCTCCTATTGTGAATCAACATTTTGCTCTTAAAAACAATAGTAGATATCTCTAAAAATGCAAGGAACCTAAATTTTTTTTTTTTTTTTTTATTTTAATTTAAACGAAGGGACACAATTTTTGAACACAAGCAAATTTATTTCATTTGAATTTTTTTTTTTTTTTTTTTTACACGCAAACTAAAACAAAGGAAAATACAATAATGGGTGACCTCCCATGTAGGACTAAAATTTATCGTCTTCTAGTAAGACGTTGCTCGGAGATTGCAGAATGAAAAACTCAATGTCTCCTCTTCATTGAATTCATTTAAGTTTCAATTTAATCTTTGCCTTTTTGCAAATGTTCAACTAACTGTTCAACTTGAACTTCCACCTTTTTGATTGAAGCTTCCACAGAGTCCAACCGTTGATTGGTTTTAGACTGATTATCCCTACAAACTTGAATAAAAGAATTCAAGTTGTCCTCCAGGGTTGGTTTATTTGGAATGCTTCTTGGAATAGGTGGGTGGAATTCTTGGCCACTTTGGTTTGAGCTTTGAGGGAAATGAGGGTTGTTTTGCCTCCAAGAGAAATTTGGATGACTTCTCCACCCAGGATTATAGGTATTTGAATTGGGATCAAACCTTGGTCTCTGTTGATATGCTCCCAACACATTAACCTGCTCAGTCCAGGTTGTATCTCCTTGATATGGACAAGCTTGATTACCTTGTCCCGTATTCTTTGTACAAACCATATTGTTCATTATTTGTGTTGGTTTGTGTAGCGAGAAGGAGCAACTTGCTTAGTCAGTTGAACAAGTTGTTGTTGAACTTCATTGCGGAGTCAATCTCATGAACACCGACTTTTCTCACTCTGGAGCTTTTCTGGGGAATTAGCACCCAACATCTCAAAGAGATTATACGTTTACGATGCAGTTTTTCTCCTATTGCTCCTCCTGCGGCGTTGTCGACAATGAACCGACATTGTTGTGTAAGTCCATCGTAAAAGAATTGGTTCTGTGTAGGGGAAAGCTATGATGGGGACATTGAGTGAGAAACATTTTGAACCTATCCCAAGCTTCGTGGAATGGTTCTCCTTCCATCCGAGAGAAAGTAGCAATCTTTCCTCTCACTACGATGTTTTTGATGGGAATAGAATTTTCCCATGAATTTATTGTAAATTTGACCCCATGTCATCGAGAGAACCGGGGGAAGTGACATCAACCAAGCTTTAGCCTTATCCTTTAAGGTGTACGGAAAACATCTCATTCTAAGCTGATCCTCGTTTAGAATACCGAGGGGGAATGTTTGGACCGTAGCATAGAAATCTCTCATAAAGGAAAGAGAATCTTCATTAGGTAGCCCATAGAAGGAAGGAAGCATAGAAAAATGAATATTTTTAAGGTCATAATTCCGAGCAGCTTCTCCCAACTGGATAGCAGCAGCTGCCGTGCCAATCACCGGTCTTGCAAACTCTTTCATCGTGGTTTCCCTAACATGTTGGTTTTCCTCCATTTCTTTTGGTTCTAGTAAAGGATTAAGACGTTCTATGTTTGGCTCAAAATCAGGTTGATGGGTAGGATCCAGTGTTGTTGACACTTGTTTAAATTTATGAATATTATTTACATATGGTGTAAGGGGGTTTCCTAAGGATCTCCTACCACGCATAGACTATTTTTAAACGTAAATTTAAAACTCCTGTCAACAAAAATAAAAGAAAATTAGAGAAATTTTCCATGGCATTTAATACAAAACACTGGACAAAATTTTTTTTTTTTTTTTTAAATTTTTTTTTTATTTTTAAATAACATAATCAGTATTAACCAAGAGTGTTCCCAGGAAAGAATGGTGGTGCTATGGCTCCTTAAAAACCACTCTCCTAGCGTAACAACGCTTAAGGAAAGACTAGTGGCACAAAGGCTTCAAAGAACTAGTCTCCTGCATAACTCCCTTAGATTTTTACTTTTCATGCCTTTTAGTTTTTTTTTTTTTTTTTTTCTTTTTTTTTTTTTTTTTTTTTTTTTTTACTATTCATGAACGGTAAAAACTTTTTACTTCAAATTTCGAATTTCTAAATTATTTTTTTACTATTTAAAAAAAAAAATTTTTTTTATTTTTTTTAATTTTTATTTTATTTTTATTATTTTTTATTATTTTTTATTTTTTTTATTTATTTTTTTATGAAATTTGAAATTTGATTAAAAATTTTTATTTTTATTTTTTTTTATTTTATTTTATTTTATTTTATTTTTATTTTTATTTTTATTTTATTTTATTTTTTTATTTTTTTTTTTTTAAAAAAAATCACAATTATTTACAACACAAAAAATATTTTTAAAATTTTGATAAATAAATTAAAAACGCTACTCCTTCCCAAGACAGCGGCCAAAAACTTGATGGTAAAAATCAAGACGCCGAATACTTTGATGAATGAAAATCAAGCATCGCTGATCCTCGCCAATACTTTGGTTTTAATATTTGTAAAACACTGTAGTGCACGAATCATTTCGTAGAAAATGATAAGTATACTCCCAAGGTCGATCTAAGGAAGGAATGTATGTGGTTTTTAATTTATTATTCAAACTTTTAAAAGCGAAATTAAATCCTAAACATCCTGTCACGATATTTTGGGTTTTGTGTTTTTAATCTAATTACAGAAAATTAAACATAGATTCAATAAACATTCATGCAAATTTTATCTTTTATAAATAGTGGAGTATTTATGGATATAATAACTAAGTTAATTATGCTTGCTCGTATTATTTAGGTTATTAAAGATATGAATTGATATTTATTGATTCTCCTTTTTTTGTATGAATACCACCTTTGGTGGGGTTAGATATTCTTTGTTAACTAAACAAATCAATTAACACCTATGGGTGGGGTTGATAACTAATTTGGTTAATTAAATTAATTCCTTTTTCTAAGAGATTGAAAATGAACCATTTAAATGCCACCTTTGGTGGGGTTAGACAGTTTAAACTTTATTCAAGGTGTCCAAATTAAACCTAAGAATTTAGTTATCCGAGTACTAACTTTCAAGTTTTAAAACCACTATTGAAAACATGTTGTCAATACATTTCCACATAATAATTCTTATAAAAACTTTTGAAATAGAGCTTCACTCTAACTAGGGCGATTGTACCAACAAATAAAAGAGCACTACTCTAAGTTGGACCGGATAACTAAACCTTAAAGTCTAATCTTTAGATTTAAGTTTGTAATGAAAAATAATATATTTCTCTCTAACATCCTTAATATAAAATCTTGAATAAAAATAAAATCAATTCATTTTAGAAATTTTCACCTATTTAATATTTCGCAAGCATAACAACGTTATTATTATATCATGATTATAAATTGCTAGCAGTTAAATTTAATCACGAGACAAATTAAATATAACATGTAAGAATAAAGCATAAAAATAGCGTAAAGAAAATAAAATCCTTACAGAACTTCGACGCTATTCCCGTTGCTAGAAAACCTCCAAGCGGAATTTGCACTTCCATTTATTGAATCAAAAATCTAAATTATTACAAAAACATAACTAGTTCTTCCCTAAAAAGGGAAGAACTCTAAAACTAAGAAAAACTAGCTAAAACATAAGAAAAACTAGCTAAAACATAAGAAAAACTAAAAAAACTAAAAACTAAGAAATGGAGAGAAAGAAAGAAGAGAGAAGTGTGGTTTTTGAGGTGTGTTTTGAAGTGAATGGAAGGGGGGTATTTATAGGTGAGGATGGAGAGAAAAAATGATTAAAAAATGTTAAAAAAAATATTAAAAAAATAAAAACGTGTTTTGGACCTCTTGAGGTCATCAATGACGTCGGCATGACGTCATGGGGCGGCCGCACGTGAAAAATGGGTCAAAAACGCGTTGGGCGCGCGCCGGCCGGGCGCCGCCGCGCGTGAACGTGTGCTGCGCGCGCGCGGCGAGCAGCATCAGCCGCGCGCGGCGCGCGCGCGGCAGGCGCCGGGGCGGGCTGGGGTCAAGCCGCGGCGCGTTTTTCCGTCTTTGACATTTTTGACCTTTTCGACCCATTTTGTCCAATTTTTCCATGTTTGTTGACCTTTTTCCACTTATTTATCAATTTATTTGCGATGTATTGCTTCAAGTATTCTTCTTTGAGTCTTTACATTGCGTTTTTAGGCCAAAATTCCTGAAAAACAATAAAAATACCCGTGATTCCGAAAAAGACAAATTTATATAAATATATGATAAAACATATAAATATATATATTTTTAATCAATTAAAGTGCATAAAATCATGGTTATTTTAGTGCTTTTTGAGCACTCATCATACTACTATGATGCTAATATAGGTATTGAAACAAGCTTCGATTTGATATATTATAATAGTTATTTCGATGCACGAATAAAAAGTTGTAACAGTTTAAAGGTGCAGCCCCAATTAATACATTGTTTTTGTTTTTAATCTAGGAAATGCAGTAGATTTCTTGTCTTTTTTTCAAGAACATAGATAGGATGAACAAAAAAAAAGGAAGAAAAAGAAAAATATACCATGAATTTAAGGAAAACTACGAAACAAAATTGAAAGAAAAGACTTTTCATAAAGGACAATCTTCATTCTTTTTTCTGATTTGTGACTTAAGAACGCATAAAAAAATCACAGGACAAATATTTTTGAATCTAATATTCAAAAAATAGATAAATGAAGAGTGATAAACTATTTTCACCAACAAAGGCTATGATAAGAATCGATGAGGATCCTTTTGGGGAACAACCTATGTTCCCAGGAACTCAATGGAAAAAGAAAGTTTCAATTACTACGAACATGATGAATTGATCAAATTGGAATACTAAAGAACAATAATTGAAAAAAAAAAGAAATAAGGTGCCACCAAACTTTAGGTAATTGATAAGTAGTATAAACGGTGAAATTAGGATTAAAACACATGGAGAAGTAAACTACTACTATGATGTTAATATAGGTATTGAAACAAGCTTCGATTAGATATATTATAATACTTATTTCGTTGCACAAATAAAAAGTTGTAACAGTTTAAAGTTGCAGCCCAATTAATACCTTGTTTTTGTTTTGAATCTAGGAATTGCAGTAGATTTCTTGTCTTTTTTTCAAGAACATAGAAAGGTTGAACACAAAAAAAGGAAGAAAAATAAAAAGATACCATGAATTTAAGGAAAACTATGAAACAAAATTAAAAGACGAAAAGAATCACAACAAAATTGAAAGAAAAGACTTCGCCTAAAGGACAAACTTCATTCTTTATCTGATGTGTGACTTAAGAACGCATAAAACAATCAAAGGACACACATTTTTCAATCTAAAATCCAACAAATAGATATATGAATATTAAATTACTATTTTCAACAACCAAGGTTATGATAAGAAACGATGAGGATCCTTTTGGCGAATAGCCTATGTTCCAAGGAACTCATTGGGATACGAAAGGTTCAATTACTACGAACATGATGAATTGATCAAATGGGAATACTAAAGAACAATAATTGAAAAAAAAGAAATAATGTGCCACCAAACATTAGGTAATTGATAAGTAGTGTAAACGATGAAATTTGGATTAAAACTCATGGAGAAATAAACTACTACTATGATGTTAATATAGGTATTGAAACAAGCTTCGATTTGATATATTATAATAGTTATTTAGATGCACGACTAAAAAGTTGTAACATTTTAAAGTTGCAGCCCCAATTAATACATTGTTTTTGTTTTGAATCTAGGAATTGCAGTAGATTTCTTGTCTTTTTTTCAAGAACATAGATAGGATGAACAAAAAAAAGGAAGAAAAAGAAAAATATACCATGAATTTAAGGAAAACTACGAAACGAAATTGAAAGAAAAGACTTTTCATAAGGGACAATCTTCATTCTTTTTTCTGATTTGTGACTTAAGAACGCATAAAACAATCACAGGACAAATATTTTTGAATCTAATATTCAAAAAATAGATATATGAAGATTGATAAACTATTTTCAGCAACCAACACTATCATAAGAAACAATGAGGGTCCTTTTGGCGAACAACGTATGTTCCCAGGAACTCATTGGAATACAAAAGGTTCAATTACTACGAACATGATGAATTGATCAAATTGGAATACTAAATAACAAAAATTGAAAAAAAAAGAAATAAGGTTCCACCAAACTTTAGGTAATCGATAAGTAGTGTAAACGGTGAAATTTGGATTAAAACACATGGAGAAGTAAACTACTACTATGATGTTAATATATGTATTGAAACAAGCTTCGATTTGATATATTATAATAATTATTTCGATGCACGAATAAAAAGTTGTAACAGTTTAAAGTTGCAGCCCCAATTAATACCTAGTTTTTGTTTTGAACTTGGAATTGCAGTAGATTTCTTGTCTCTTTTTCAAGAACATATATAGGTTGAACACAAGAAAGGAAGAAAAAGAAAAAGATAAACTTAATTTAAAGAAAACTACAAAACAAAATCCAAAGACGAAAAGAATCACAACAAAATTGGAAGAAAAGACTTTTCATAAAGGACAAACTTCATTCTTTTTTCTGATTTGTGACTTAAGAACGCATAAAACAATCACAGGACAAATATTTTTGAATCTAATATTCAAAAAATAGATATATGAAGAGTGATAAACTATTTTCAGCAACAAAGGCTATGATAAGAAACGATGAGGATCCTTTTGGCGAACAACCTATGTTCCCAGGAACTCAATGGAATACGAAAGGTTCAATTACTACGAACATGATGAATTGATCAAATTGGAATACTAAAGAACAATAATTGAAAAAAACAAAGGTGCAACCAAACTTTAGGTAATCAATAAGTAGTGTAAACGGTGAAATTTGGATAAAAACACATGGAGAAGTAATCTAGTACTATGCCTTGATTATAGGTATTGAAATGAGCTTCGATTTGATATATTATAATAGTTATTTCGATGCACGAATAAAAAGTTGTAACAGTTTAGAGTTGCAGCCCCAATTAATACCTTGTTTTTGTTTGGAATCTAGGAATTGCAGTAAATTTCCTGTCTTTTTTTCAAGAACATAGATAGGTTGAGCACAAAAAAGGAAGAAAAAGAAAAAGATACCGTGAATTTACGGAAAACTACAACACAAAATCCATAGAAGAAAAGAATCACAACAAAATGGGAAGAAAAGACTTTTCATAAAGGACAAACTTCATTCTTTTTTCCGATTTGTGACTTAAGAACGCATAAAACAATCAAAGGACACACATTTTTCAATCTAAAATCCAAAAAATAGATATATGAATATTAAATTACTATTTTCAGCAACCAAGGCTATGATAAGAAACGATGAGGATCCTTTTGGCGAACAGCCTATGTTCCAAGGAACTCATTGGGATACGAAAGGTTCAATTACTACGAACATGATGAATTGATCAAATTGGAATACTAAAGAACAATAATTGAAAAAAAAATAAGGTGCAACCAAACTTTAGGTAATCAATAAGTAGTGTAAACGGTGAAATTTGGATTAAAACAAATGGAGAAGTAAACTACTACTATGATGTTAATATATGTATTGAAACAAGCTTCGATTTGATATATTATAATAATTATTTCGATGCACGAATAAAAAGTTGTAACAGTTTAAAGTTGCAGCCCCAATTAATACCTAGTTTTTGTTTTGAATCTAGGAATTGCAGTAGATTTCTTGTCTCTTTTTCAAGAACATAGATAGGTTGAACACAAGAAAGGAAGAAAAAGAAAAAGATACACTGAATTTAAAGAAAACTACAAAACAAAATCCAAAGACGAAAAGAATCACAACAAAATTGGAAGAAAAGACTTTTCATAAAGGACAAACTTCATTCTTTTTTCCGATTTGTGATTTAAGAACGCATAAAACAATCAAAGGACACACATTTTTCAATCTAAAATCCAAAAAATAGATATATGAATATTAAATTACTATTTTCAGCAACCAAGGCTATGATAAGAAACGATGAGGATCCTTTTGGCGAACAGCCTATTTTCCAAGGAACTCATTGGGATACAAAAGGTTCAATTACTACGAACATGATGAATTGATCAAATTGGATTACTAAAGAACAATAATTGAAAAAAAAATAAGGTGCAACCAAACTTTAGGTGATCAATAAGTAGTGTAAACGGTGAAATTTGGATTAAAACAAATGGAGAAGTAAACTAATACTATGATGTTAATATATATATTGAAACAAGCTTCGATTTGATATATTATAATAATTATTTCGATGCACGAATAAAAAGTTGTAACAGTTTAAAGTTGCAACCCCAATTAATACCTAGTTTTTGTTTTGAATCAAGGAATTGCAGTAGATTTCTTGTCTTTTTTTCAAGAACATACATAGGTTGAACACAAGAAAGGAGGAAAAAGAAAAAGATACACTGAATTTAAAGGAAACTAAAAAACAAAATCCAAAGACGAAAAGAATCACAACAAAATTGAAAGAAAAGACTTTTCATAAAGGACAATCTTCATTCTTTTTTCTGATTTGTGACTTAAGAACGCATAAAACAATCACAGGAAAATATTTTTGAATCTAATATTCAAAAAATAGATATATGAAGAGTGATAAACTATTTTCAGCAACAAAGGCTAGGATAAGAAACGATGAGGATCCTTTTGGTGAACAACCTATGTTCCCAGGAACTCAATGGAATAAGAAAGGTTCAATTACTACGAACATGATGTATTGATCAAATTGGAATACTAAAGAACAATAATTGAAAAAAAAGAAATAAGGTGCCACCAAACTTTGGTAATCGATAAGTAGTGTAAACTGTGAAATTTGGATTAAAACACATGGAGAAGTAAACTACTACTATGATGTTAATATACGTATTGAAACAATCTTCGATTTGATTTATTATAATAGTTATTTAGATGCATGAATAAAAAGCTGTAACAGTTTAAAGTTGCTGCCCCAATTAATACATTGTTTTTGTTTTGAATCTAGGAATTGCAGTAGATTTGTTGTCTTTTTTTCAAGAACATAGATAGGTTGAACACAAAAAAGGAAGAAAAAGAAAAAGATACCATGAATTGAAGGAAAACTACGAAACAAAATTAAAAGATGAAAAGAATCACAACAAAATTGAAAGAAAAAACTTGGCTTAAATGACAATCTTCATTCTTTTTCTGATGTGTGACTTAACAACGCATAAAACAATCAAAGGACAAACATTTTTCAATCTAAAATTCAAAAAATAGATATATGAATATTAAATTACTATTTTCAGCAACAAAGGCTATGATAAGAAACGATGAGGATCCTTTTGTCGAATTACCTATGTTCCAAGGAACTCAATGGAATACGAAAGGTTCAATTACTACAAACATGATGAATTGATCAAATTGGAATACGAAAGAAAAATAATTGAAAAAAAAAAGAAATTAGGTGCCACCAAAATTTAGAAAATCGATAAGTAGTGTAAACGGTGAAATTTGAATTAAAACACATGGAGAAGTAATATAGTACTATGCGTTGATTATAGGTATTGACACGAACTTCGATTTGATATATTATAATTGTTATTTCGATGCACGAATTAAAAGTTGTAACAGTTTAAAGTTGCAGCCAAAATTAATACCTTGTTTTTGTTTGGAATCTAGGAATTGCAGTAAATTTCTTGTCTTTTTTTCAAGAACATAGATAGGTTGAGCACAAAAAAGGAAGAAAAAGAAAAAGATACCGTGAATTTACGGAAAACTAGAACACAAAATCCATAGAAGAAAAAATCACAACAAAATGGGAAGAAAAGACTTTTCATAAAGGACAAACTTCATTCTTTTTTCTGATTTGTGACTTAAGAACGCATAAAACAATCACAGGACAAATATTTTTGAATCTAATATTCAAAAAGTAGATATATGAAGATTGATAAACTATTTTCAGCAACCAACGCTATCAAAAGAAACGATGAGGATCCTTTTGGCGAACAACCTATGTTCCCAGGAACTCAATGGAATACGAAAGGTTCAATTACTACGAACATGATGAATTGATCAAATTGGAATAGTAAATAACAATAATTGAAAAAAAAAGAAATAAGGTGCCACCAAACTTTAGGTAATCGATAAGTAGTGTAAACGGTGAAATTTGGATTAAAACACATGGAGAAGTAAACTACAAATATGATGTTAATATATGTATTGAAACAAGCTTCGATTCGATATATTATAATAATTATTTCGATGCACGAATAAAAAGTTGTAACAGTTTAAAGTTGCAACCCCAATTAATGCCTAGTTTTTGTTTTGAATCTAGGAATTGCAGTAGATTTCTTGTCTTTTTTTCAAGAACATAGATAGGTTGAACACAAGAAAGGAAGGAAAAGAAAAAGATACATTGAATTTAAAGAAAATTACAAAACAAAATCCAAAGACGAAAAGAATCACAACAAAATTGGAAGAAAAGACTTTTCATAAAGGACAAACTTCATTCTTTTTTCTGATTTGTGACTTAAGAACGCATAAAACAATCAAAGGACACACATTTTTCAATCTAAAACCCAAAAAATAGATATATGAATATTAAATTACTATTTTCAGCAACTAAGGCTATTATAAGAAACGATGAGGATCCTTTTGGCAAACAGCCTATGTTCTAAGGAACTCATTGGGATACGAAAGGTTCAATTACTACGAACATGATGAATTGATCAAATTGGAATACTAAAGAACAATAATTGAAAAAAAATAAGGTGCAACCAAACTTTAGGTAATCGATATGTAGTGTAAACGGTGAAATTTGGATTAAAACAAATGGAGAAGTAAACTACTACTATGATGTTAGTATAAACATTGAAACAAGCTTCGATTTGATATATTATAATAGTTATTTTCATGCACGAATAAAAAGTTGTAACAGTTTAAAGTTGCAGCCCCAATTAATTCCTTGTGTTTTGTTTTGAATCTAGCAATTGCAGTGGATTTCTCGTCTTTTTTTCCAGAATATAGATACGTTGAACACAAAAAAGGAAGAAAAAAAAGATACCCTGATTTTAAAGAAAACTAAGAAACAAAATCCAAAGACGAAAAGAATCACAACAAAATTGGAAGAAAAGACTTTTCATAAAGGACAAACTTCATTCTTTTTTCTGATTTGTGACTTAAGAACGCATAAAACAATCACAGGACAAATATTTTTTAATCTAATATTCAAAAAATAGATATATAGAGAGTGATAAACTATTTTCAGCAACAAAGGCTATGATAAGAAACGATAAGGATCCTTTTGGCGAACAACCTATGTTCCCAGGAACTCAATGGAATACGAAAGGTTCAATTACTACGAACATGATGAATTGATCAAATTGGAATACTAAAGAACAATAATTGAAGAAAAAAAAGAAATAAGGTGCCACCAAACATTAGGTAATGGATAAGTAGTGTAAACGGTGAAATTTGGATTAAAACTCATGGAGAAGTAAACTACTACTATGATATTAATATAGGTATTGAAACAAGCTTCGATTTGATATATTATTATACTTATTTCGATGCATGAATAAAAATTTGTAAAAGTTTAAAATTACAGCCCCAATTAATACGTTATTTTTGTTTTGAATCTAGGAATTGCAGTCGATTTCTTGTCTTTTTTTCAAGCACATAGATAGGATGAACAAAAAAAAGGAAGAAAAAGAAAAATATACCATGAATTTAAGGAAAACTACGAAACGAAATTGAAAGAAAAGACTTTTCATAAAGGACTATCTTCATTCTTTTTTTTGATTTGTGACTTAAGAACGCATAAAACAGTCACAGGAAAATATTTTTGAATCTAATATTCAAAAAATAGATATATGAAGATTGATAAACTATTTTCAGCAACCAACGCTATCATAAGAAACGATGAGGGTCCTTTTGGCGAACAACGTATGTTCCCAGGAACTCAATGGAATACGAAAGGTTCAATTACTACGAACATGATGAATTGATCAAATTGGAATACTAAAGAACAATAATTGAAAAAATAAATAAATAAGGTGCCACCAAACTTTAGGTAATCAATAAGTAGTGTAAACGATGAAATTTGGATTAAAACTCATGGAGAAGTAAACTACTACTATGATGTTAATATAGGTATTGAAACAAGCTTTGATTTGATATATTATAATAGTTATTTCGATGCACGAATAAAAAGTTGTAACAGTTTAAAGTTGCTGCCCCAATTAATACATTGTTTTTGTTTTGAATCTAGGAATTGCAGTAGATTTCTTTTCTTTTTTTCAAGAACATAGATAGGTTGAACACAAAAAAAGGAAGAAAAGGAAAAAGATACCATGAATTGAAGGAAAACTACGAAACAAAATTAAAAGATGAAAAGAATCACAACAAAATTGAAAGAAAAGACTTGGCTTAAAGGACAATCTTCATTCTTTTTCTGATGTGTGACTTAAGAACCCATAAAACAATCAAAGGACAAACATTTTTGAATCTAAAATTCAAAAAATAGATATATGAATATTAAATTACTATTTTCAGCAACCAAGGCTATGATAAGAAACGATGAGGATCCTTTTGACGAATTTCCTATGTTCCAAGGAACTCAATGGAATACGAAAGGTTCAATTACTACGAACATGATGAATTGATCAAATTGGAATACTAAATAAAAATAATTGAAAAAAAAAGAAATTAGGTGCCACCAAAATTTAGAAAATCGATAAGTAGTGTAAACGGTGAAATTTGGATTAAAACACATGGAGAAGTAATCAAGTACTATGCCGTGATTATAGGTATTGAAACGAGCTTCGATTTGATATATTATAATAGTTATTTCGATGCACGAATAAAAAGTTGTAACAGTTTAAAGTTGCAGCCCCAATTAATACCTTGTTTTTGTTTTGAATCTAGGAATTGCAGTATATTTCTTGTCTTTTTTTCAAGAACATAGATAGGTTGAGCAAAAAAAAAAGGAAGAAAAATAAAAAGATACCGTGAATTTAAGGAAAACTACAACACAAAATCCATAGAAGAAAAGAATCACAACAAAATGGGAAGAAAAGACTTTTCATAGAGGACAAACTTCTTTCTTTTTTCTGATTTGTGACTTAAGAACGCATAAAACAATCACAGGACCAATATTTTTGAATCTAATATTCAAAAAATAGATATATAGAGAGTGATAAACGATTTTCAGCAACAAAGGCTATGATAAGAAACAATGAGGATCCTTTTGGCGAACAACCTATGTTCCCAGGAACTCAATGGAATACGAAAGGTTCAATTACTACGAACATGATGAATTGATCAAATTGGAATACTAAAGAACAATAATTGAAAAAAAAGAAATAAGGTGCCACCAAACATTAGGTAATCGATAAGTAGTGTAAACTGTGAAATTTGGATTAAAACTCATGGAGAAGTACTCTACTACTATGATGTAAATATAGGTATTGAAACAAGCTTCTGATGTGTGACTTAAGAACGCATAAAACAATCAAAGGACAAACATTTTTCAATCTTAAATTAAAAAAATAGATATATGAATATTAAATTACTATTTTCAGCAACCAAGGCTATGATAAGAAACGATGAGGATCCTTTTGACGAACAACCGATGTTCCAAGGAACTCAATGGAATACGAAAGCTTCAATTACTACGAACATGATAAATTGATCAAATTGGAATATTAATGAACAATAATTGAAAAAAAAGAAATTAGGTGCCACCAAAATTTAGAAAATTGATGAGTAGGGTAAACGGTGAAATTTGGATTAAAACACATGATGAAGTAATATAGTACTATGCCGTGATTATAGGTATTGAAACAAGCTTCGATTTGATATATTATAATAGTTATTTCGATGCACGAATAAAAAGATGTAACAATTTAAAGTTGCAGCCCAAATTAATACATTGTTTTTGTTTTGAATCTAGGAATTGCAGTAGTTTTCTTGTCTTTTTTTCAAGAACATAGATAGGTCAAGCACAAAAAAGGAAGAAAAAGAAAAAGATACCGTGAATTTAAGGAAAAATATAACACAAAATCCTTAGAAGAAAAGAATCACAACAAAATGGGAAGAAAAGACTTTTCATAAAGGACAAACTTCATTCTTTTTTCTGATTTGTGACTTAAGAACGCATAAAACAATCACAGGACAAATAATTTTGAATCTAATATTCAAAAAATAGATATATGAAGATTGATAAACTATTTTCAGCAACCAAGGCTATGATAAGAAACGATGAGGATCCTTTTGGAAAACAGCCTATGTTCCAAGGAACTCAATGGGATACGAAATGTTCAATTACTACGAACAGGATGAATTGATCAAATTGGAATACTAAAGAAAAATAATTGAAAAAAAAGAAATAAGGTGCAACCAAAATATAGGTAATCGATAAGTAGTGTAAACGGTGAAATTTGGATTATAACAAATGGAGAAGTAAACTATTACTATGCTGTTAGTATAGGTATTGTAACAAGCTTCGATTTGATATATTATAATAGTTATTTCGATGCACGAATAAAAAGTTGTAACAGTTTAAAGTTGCAGCCCCAATTAATACCTTGTTTTTGTTTGGAATCTAGGAATTGCAGTAAATTTCTTGTCTTTTTTTCAAGAACATAGATAGGTTGAGCACAAAAAAGGAAGAAAAAGAAAAAGATACCGTGAATTTACGGAAAACTACAACACAAAATCCATAGAAGAAAAGAATCACAACAAAATGGGAAGAAAAGACTTTTCATAATGGACAAACTTCATTCTTTTTTCTGATTTGTGACTTAAGAACGCATAAAACAATCACAGGACAAATATTTTTGAATCTAATATTCAAAAAATAGATATATGAAGATTGATAAACTATTTTCAGTAACCAACGCTATCATAAGAAACGATGAGGATCCTTTTGGCGAACAACCTATGTTCCCAGGAACTCAATGGAATACGAAAGGTTCAATTACTACGAACATGATGAATTGATCAAATTGGAATACTAAATAAGAATAATTGAAAAAAAAAGAAATAAGGTGCCACCAAACTTTAGGTAATCGATAAGTAGTGTAAACGGTGAAATTTGGATTAAAACACATGGAGAAGTAAACTACAAATATGATGTTAATATATGTATTGAAACAAGCTTCGATTCGATATATTATAATAATTATTTCGATGCACGAATAAAAAGTTGTAACAGTTTAAAGTTGCAACCCCAATTAATGCCTAGTTTTTGTTTTGAATCTAGGAATTGCAGTAGATTTCTTGTCTTTTTTTCAAGAACATAGATAGGTTGAACACAAGAAAGGAAGGAAAAGAAAAAGATACATTGAATTTAAAGAAAATTACAAAACAAAATCCAAAGACGAAAAGAATCACAACAAAATTGGAAGAATAGACTTTTCATAAAGGACAAACTTCATTCTTTTTTCTGATTTGTGACTTAAGAACGCATAAAACAATCAAAGGACACACATTTTTCAATCTAAAACCCAAAAAATAGATATATGAATATTAAATTACTATTTTCAGCAACCAAGGCTATTATAAGAAACGATGAGGATCCTTTTGGCAAACAGCCTATGTTCTAAGGAACTCATTGGGATACGAAAGGTTCAATTACTACGAACATGATGAATTGATCAAATTGGAATACTAAAGAACAATAATTGAAAAAAAAATTAGGTGCAACCAAACTTTAGGTAATCAATAAGTAGTGTAAACGGTGAAATTTGGATTAAAACAAATGGAGAAGTAAACTACTACTATGCTGTTAGTATAGGTATTGAAACAAGCTACGATTTGATATATTATAATAGTTATTTCCATGCACGAATAAAAAGTTGTAACAGTTTAAAGTTGCAGCCCCAATTAATTCCTTGTTTTTGTTTTGAATCTAGCAATTGCAGTAGATTTCTCGTCTTTTTTTCAAGAACATAGATAGATTGAACACAAAAAAGGAAGAGAAAAAAAGATACCCTGAATTTAAAGAAAACTACAAAACAAAATCCAAAGAAGAAAAGAATCACAACAAAATTGGAAGAAAAGACTTTTCATAAAGGTCAAACTTCTTTCTTTTTCCTGATTTGTGACTTAAGAACGCATAAAACAATCACAGGACAAATATTTTTGAATCTAATATTCAAAAAATAGATATATAGAGAGTGATAAACTATTTTCAGCAACAAAGGCTATGATAAGAAACGATAAGGATCCTTTTGGCGAACAACCTATGTTCCCAGGAACTCAATGGAATACGAAAGGTTCAATTACTACGAACATGATGAATTGATCAAATTGGAATACTAAAGAACAATAATTGAAGAAAAAAAAGAAATAAGGTGCCACCAAACATTAGGTAATGGATAAGTAGTGTAAACGGTGAAATTTGGATTAAAACTCATGGAGAAGTAAACTACTACTATGATATTAATATAGGTATTGAAACAAGCTTCGATTTGATATATTATTATACTTATTTCGATGCATGAATAAAAATTTGTAAAAGTTTAAAATTACAGCCCCAATTAATACGTTATTTTTGTTTTGAATCTAGGAATTGCAGTCGATTTCTTGTCTTTTTTTCAAGCACATAGATAGGTTGAACACAAAAAAGGAAGAAAAGGAAAAAGATACCATGAATTGAAGGAAAACTACGAAACAAAATTAAAAGATGAAAAGAATCACAACAAAATTGAAAGAAAAGACTTGGCTTAAAGGACAATCTTCATTCTTTTTCTGATGTGTGACTTAAGAACGCATAAAACAATCAAAGGACAAACATTTTTGAATCTAAAATTCAAAAAATAGATATATGAATATTAAATTACTATTTTCAGCAACCAAGGCTATTATAAGAAACGATGAGGATCCTTTTGACGAATTTCCTATGTTCCAAGGAACTCAATGGAATACGAAAGGTTCAATTACTACGAACATGATGAATTGATCAAATTGGAATACTAAATAAAAATAATTGAAAAAAAAAGAAATTAGGTGCCACCAAAATTTAGAAAATCGATAAGTAGTGTAAACGGTGAAATTTGGATTAAAACACATGGAGAAGTAATCAAGTACTATGCCGTGATTATAGGTATTGAAACGAGCTTCGATTTGATATATTATAATAGTTATTTCGATGCACGAATAAAAAGTTGTAACAGTTTAAAGTTGCAGCCCCAATTAATACCTTGTTTTTGTTTTGAATCTAGGAATTGCAGTATATTTCTTGTCTTTTTTTCAAGAACATAGATAGGTTAAGCACAAAAAAGGAAGAAAAAGAAAAAGATACCGTGAATTTAAGGAAAAATATAACACAAAACCCTTAGAAGAAAAGAATCACAACAAAATGGGAAGAAAAGACTTTTCATAAAGGACAAACTTCATTCTTTTTTTTGATTTGTGACTTAAGAACGCATAAAACAATCACAGGACAAATATTTTTGAATCTAATATTCAAAAAATAGATATATGAAGATTGATAAACTATTTTCAGTAACCAAGGCTATGATAAGAAACGATGAGGATCCTTTTGGAAAACAGCCTATGTTCCAAGGAACTCAATGGGATACGAAATGTTCAATTACTACGAACAGGATGAATTGATCAAATTGGAATACTAAAGAAAAATAATTGAAAAAAAAGAAATAAGGTGCAACCAAAATATAGGTAATCGATAAGTAGTGTAAATGGTGAAATTTGGATTATAACAAATGGAGAAGTAAACTATTACTATGCTGTTAGTATAGGTATTGTAACAAGCTTCGATTTGATATATTATAATAGTTATTTCAATGTACGAATAAAAAGTTGTAACAGTTTAAAGTTGCAGCCCCAATTAATACCTTGTTTTTGTTTTGAATCTAGGAATTGCAGTAGATTTCTTGTCTTTTTTTTCAAGAACATAGATAGGTTGAACACAAAAGAGGAAGAAAAAGAAAAAGATACCATGAATTTAAGGAAAACTACGAAACAAAATTAAAAGACGAAAAGAATCACAACAAAATTGAAAGAAAAGACTTGGCTTAAAGGACAAACTTAATTCTTTTTCAGATGTGTGACTTAAGAACGCATAAAAAAAATCAAAGGACAAACATATTTCAATCTAAAATTCAAAAAATAGATATATGAATATTAAATTACTATTTTCAGCAACCAAGGCTATGATAAGAAACGATGAGGATCCTTTTGGCGAACAGCCTATGTTCCAAGGAACTCAATGGGATACGAAATGTTCAATTACTACGAACATGATGAATTGATCAAATTGCAATACTAAAGAACAAAAATTGAAAAAAAAATAAGGTGCAACCAAAATATAGGTAATCGATAAGTTGTGTAAACGGTGAAATTAGGATTATAACAAATGGAGAAGTAAACTATTACTATGCTGTTAGTATAGGTATTGTAACAAGCTTCGATTTGATATATTATAATAGTTATTTCGATGTACGAATAAAAAGTTGTAACAGTTTAAAGTTGCAGCCCCAATTAATACCTTGTTTTTGTTTTGAATCTAGGAATTGCAGTAGATTTCTTGTCTTTTTTTCAAGAACATAGATAGGTTGAACACAAAAAAGGAAGAAAAATAAAAAGATACCATGAATTTTAGGAAAACTACGAAACAAAATTAAAAGACGAAAAGAATAACAAAAAAATTGAAAGAAAAGACTTGGCTGAAAGGACAAACTTCATTCTTTTTCTCAAGTGTGACTTAAGAACGCATAAAAAAATCAAAGTACCAACATATTTCAATCTAAAATTCAAAAAATAGATATATGAATATTAAATTACTATTTTCAGCAACCAAGGCTATGATAAGAAACGATGAGGATCCTTTTGGCAAATAGCCTATGTTCCAAGGAACTCAATGGGATGCGAAAGGTTCAATTACTACGAACATGATGAATTGATCAAATTGGAATACTAAAGAACAATAATTGACAAAAAAATAAGGTGCAAGCAAAATTTAGGTAATCGATAACTAGTGTAAACGGTTAAATTTGGATTATAACAAATGGATAAGTAAACTATTACTATGATGTTAATATAGCTATTGAAACAAGCTTCGATTTGATATATTATAATAGTTATTTCGATGCACGGATAAAAAGTTGTAACAGTTTAAAGTTGCAGCCGCAATTAATACCTTGTTTTTGTTTTGAATCTAGGAATTGCAGTAGATTTCTTGTCCTTTTTTCAAGAACATAGATAGGTTGAACACAAAAAAGGAAGAAAAATAAAAAGATACCATGAATTTTAGGAAAACTACGAAACAAAATTAAAAGACGAAAAGAATCACAACAAAATTGAAAGAAAAGACTTGGCTGAAAGGACAAACTTCATTCTTTTTCCCATGTGTGACTTAAGAATGCATAAAAAAATCAAAGGACAAACATATTTCAATCTAAAATTCAAAAAATAGATATATGAATATTAAATTACTATTTTCAGCAATCAAGGCTATGATAAGAAACGATGAGGAACCTTTTGGCAAACAGCCTATGTTCCGAGGAACTCAATGGGATACAAAAGGTTCAATTACTACGAACATGATGAATTGATCAAATTGGAATACTAAAGAACAATAATTGAAAAACAAATAAGGTGCAACCAAAATTTAGGTAATCGATAAGTAGTGTAAACGGTGAAATTTGGATTATAAAAAATGGAGAAGTAAACTATTACTATGATGTTAATATAGCTATTGAAACAAGCTTCAATTTGATATATTATAATAGTTATTTCGATGCACGGATAAAAAGTTGTAACAGTTTAAAGTTGCAGCCGCAATTAATACCTTGTTTTTGTTTTGAATCTAGGAATTGCAGTAGATTTCTTGTATTTTTTTCAAGAACATAGATAGGTTGAACACAAAAAAGGAAGAAAAATAAAAAGATACCATGAATTTTAGGAAAACTACGAAACAAAATTGAAAGACGAAAAGAATCACAACAAAATTGAAAGAAAAGACTTCGTTGAAAGGACAAACTTCATTCTTTTTCTCATGTGTGACTTAAGAACGCATAAAAAAATCAAAGGACAAACATATTTCAATCTAAAATTCAAAAAATAGATATATGAATATTAAATTTATATTTTCAGCAACCAAGGCTATGATAAGAAACGATGAGGATCCTTTTGGCGAACAGCCTATGTTCCAAGGAACTCAATGGGATACGAAATGTTCAATTACTACGAACATGATGAATTGATCAAATTGGAATACTAAAGAACAATAATTGAAAAAAAAATAAGGTGCAACCAAAATTTAGGTAATCGATAAGTAGTGTAAACGGTGAAATTTGGATTATAACAAATGGAGAAGTAAACTATTACTATGATGTTAATATAGCTATTGAAACAAGCTTCGATTTGATATATTATAATAGTTATTTCGATGCACGGATAAAAAGTTGTAACAGTTTAAAGTTGCAGCCGCAATTAATACCTTGTTTTTGTTTTGAATCTAGGAATTGCAGTAGATTTCTTGTCCTTTTTTCAAGAACATAGATAGGTTGAACACAAAAAAGGAAGAAAAATAAAAAGATACCATGAATTTTAGGAAAACTACGAAACAAAATTAAAAGACGAAAAGAATCACAACAAAATTGAAAGAAAAGACTTGGCTGAAAGGACAAACTTCATTCTTTTTCCCATGTGTGACTTAAGAATGCATAAAAAAATCAAAGGACAAACATATTTCAATCTAAAATTCAAAAAATAGATATATGAATATTAAATTACTATTTTCAGCAATCAAGGCTATGATAAGAAACGATGAGGAACCTTTTGGCAAACAGCCTATGTTCCGAGGAACTCAATGGGATACGAAAGGTTCAATTACTACGAACATGATGAATTGATCAAATTGGAATACTAAAGAACAATAATTGAAAAACCAATAAGGTGCAACCAAAATTTAGGTAATCGATAAGTAGTGTAAACGGTGAAATTTGGATTATAAAAAATGGAGAAGTAAACTATTACTATGATGTTAATATAGCTATTGAAACAAGCTTCAATTTGATATATTATAATAGTTATTTTGATGCACGGATAAAAAGTTGTAACAGTTTAAAGTTGCAGCCGCAATTAATACCTTGTTTTTGTTTTGAATCTAGGAATTGCAGTAGATTTCTTGTCCTTTTTTCAAGAACATAGATAGGTTGAACACAAAAAAGGAAGAAAAATAAAAAGATACCATGAATTTTAGGAAATCTACGAAACAAAATTAAAAGACGAAAAGAATCACAACAAAATTGAAAGAAAAGACTTGGCTGAAAGGACAAACTTCATTCTTTTTCCCATGTGTGACTTAAAAATGCATAAAAAAATCAAAGGACAAACATATTTCAATCTAAAATTCAAAAAATAGATATATGAATATTAAATTACTATTTTCAGCAACCAAGGCTATGATAAGAAACGATGAGGAACCTTTTGGCAAACAGCCTATGGTCCGAGGAACTCAATGGTATACGAAAGGTTCAATTACTACGAACATGATGAATTGATCAAATTGGAATACTAAAGAACAATAATTGAAAAACAAATAAGGTGCAACCAAAATTTAGGTAATCGATAAGTAGTGTAAACGGTGAAATTTGGATTATAAAAAATGGAGAAGTAAACTATTACTATGATGTTAATATAGCTATTGAAACAAACTTCGATTTGATATATTATAATAGTTATTTCGATGCACGGATAAAAAGTTGTAACAGTTTAAAGTTGCAGCCACAATTAATACCTTGTTTTTGTTTTGAATCTAGGAATTGCAGTAGATTTCTTGTCCTTTTTTCAAGAACATAGATAGGTTGAACACAAAAAAGGAAGAAAAATAAAAAGATACCATGAATTTTAGGAAAACTACGAAACAAAATTGAAAGACGAAAAGAATCACAACAAAATTGAAAGAAAAGACTTGGTTGAAAGGACAAACTTCATTCTTTTTCTCATGTGTGACTTAAGAACGCATAAAAAAATCAAAGGACAAACATATTTCAATCTAAAATTCAAAAAATAGATATATGAATATTAAATTTATATTTTCAAAGAACCAAGGCTATGATAAGAAACGATGAGGATCCTTTTGGCGAACAGCCTATGTTCCAAGGAACTCAATGGGATCCGAACTGTTCAATTACTATGAACATGATGAATTGATCAAATTGGAATACTAAAGAACAATAATTGAAAAAAAATAAGGTGCAACCAAAATTTAGGTAATCGATAAGTAGTGTAAACGGTGAAATTTGGATTATAACAAATGGAGAAGTAAACTATTACTATGATGTTAATATAGCTATTGAAACAAGCTTCGATTTGATATATTATAATAGTTATTTCGATGCACGGATAAAAAGTTGTAACAGTTTAAAGTTCCAGCCGCAATTAATACCTTGTTTTTGTTTTGAATCTAGGAATTGCAGTAGATTTCTTGTCTTTTTTTCAAGAACATAGATAGGTTGAACACAAAAAAGGAACAAAAATAAAAAGATACCATGAATTTTAGGAAAACTACGAAACAAAATTAAAAGACGAAAAGAATCACAACAAAATTGAAAGAAAAGACTTGGCTGAAAGGACAAACTTCATTCTTTTTCTCATGTGTGACTTAAGAACGGATAAAAAAATCAAAGGACAAACATATTTCAATCAAAAATTGAAAAAATAGATATATGAATATTAAATTTATATTTTCAAAGAATCAAGGCTATGATAAGAAACGATGAGTATCCTTTTGGCAAACAGCCTATGTTCCAAGGAACTCAATGGTATAAGAAATGTTCAATTACTACGAACATGATGAATTGATCAAATTGGAATACTAAAGAACAATAATTGAAAAACAAATAAGGTGCAACCAAAATTTAGGTAATCGATAAGTAGTGTAAACGGTGAAATTTGGATTATAAAAAATGGAGAAGTAAATTATTACTATGATGTTAATATAGCTATTGAAACAAGCTTCAATTTGATATATTATAATAATTATTTTGATGCACGGATAAAAAGTTGTAACAGTTTAAAGTTGCAGCCGCAATTAATACCTTGTTTTTGTTTTGAATCTAGGAATTGCAGTAGATTTCTTGTCCTTTTTTTCAAGAACATAGATAGGTTGAACACAAAAAAGGAAGAAAAATAAAAAGATACCATGAATTTTAGGAAATCTACGAAACAAAATTAAAAGACGAAAAGAATCACAACAAAATTGAAAGAAAAGACTTGGTTGAAAGGACAAACTTCATTCTTTTTCTCATGTGTGACTTAAGAACGCATAAAAAAATCAAAGGACAAACATATTTCAATCTAAAATTCAAAAAATAGATATATGAATATTAAATTACTATTTTTTCAGCAACCAAGGCTATGATAAGAAACGATGAGGATCCTTTTGGCGAACAGCCTATGTTCCAAGGAACTCAATGGGATACGAAATGTTCAATTACTAAGAACATGATGAATTGATCAAATTGGAATACTAAAGAACAATAATTGAAAAAAATAAGGTGCAACCAAAATTTAGGTAATCGATAAGTAGTGTAAACGGTGAAATTTGGATTATAACAAATGGAGAAGTAAACTATTACTATGCTGCTAGTATAGGTATTGAAACAAGCTTCGATTTGATATATTATAATAGTTATTTCGATGGACGAATAAAAAGTTGTAACAGTTTAAAGTTGCAGCCCCAATTAATACCTTGTTTTTGTTTTGAATCTTGGAATTGCAGTAGATTTCTTGTATTTTTTTCAAGAACATAGATAGGTTGAACACAAAAAAGGAAGAAAAATAAAAAGATACCATGAATTTTAGGAAAACTACGAAACAAAATTAAAAGACGAAAAGAATCGAAACAAAATTGAAAGAAAAGACTTGGTTGAAAGGACAAACTTCATTCTTTTTCTCATGTGTGACTTAAGAACGCATAAAAAAATCAAAGGACAAACATATTTCAATCTAAAATACAAAAAATAGATATATTAATATTAAATTTATATTTTGACAACCAAGGCTATGATAAGAAACGATGAGGATCCTTTTGGCGAACAGCCTATGTTCCAAGGAACTCAATGGGATACGAAATGTTCAATTACTACGAACATGATGAATTGATCAAATTGGAATACTAAAGAACAATAATTGAAAAAAAATAAGGTGCAACCAAAATTTAGGTAATCGATAAGTAGTGTAAACGGTGAAATTTGGATTATAACAAATGGAGAAGTAAACTATTACTATGCTCTTAGTATAGGTATTGAAACAAGCTTCGATTTGATATATTATAATAGTTATTTCGATGTACGAATAAAAAGTTGTAACAGTTTAAAGTTGCAGCCCCAATTAATACCTTGTTTTTGTTTTGAATCTAGGAATTGCAGTAGATTTCTTGTCTTTTTTTCAAGAACATAGATAGGTTGAACACAAAAAAGGAAGAAAAATAAAAAGATACCATGAATTTTAGGAAAACTACGAAACAAAATTAAAAGACGAAAAGAATCACAACAAAATTGAAAGAAAAGACTTGGCTGAAAGGACAAACTTCATTCTTTTTCTCATGTGTGACTTAAGAACGCATAAAAAAATCAAAGGACAAACATATTTCAATCTAAAATTCAAAAAATATATATATGAATATTAAATTACTATTTTCAGCAACCAAAGCTATGATAATAACGATGAGTATCCTTTTGGCAAACAGCCTATGTTCCAAGGAACTCAATGGTATAAGAAATGTTCAATTACTACGAACATGATGAATTGATCAAATTGGAATACTAAAGAACAATAATTGAAAAAAAAATAAGGTGCAACCAAAATTTAGGTAATCGATAAGTAGTGTAAACGGTGAAATTTGGATTATAACAAATGGATAAGTAAACTATTACTATGATGTTAATATAGCTATTGAAACAAGCTTCGATTTGATATATTATAATAGTTATTTCGATGCACGGATAAAAAGTTGTAACAGTTTAAAGTTGCAGCCCCAATTAATACCTTGTTTTTGTTTTGAATCTAGGAATTGCAGTAGATTTCTTGTCTTTTTTTCAAGAACATAGATAGGTTGAACACAAAAAAGGAAGAAAAATAAAAAGATACCATGAATTTTAGGAAAACTACGAAACAAAATTAAAAGACGAAAAGAATCACAACAAAATTGAAAGAAAAGACTTGGTTGAAAGGACAAACTTCATTCTTTTTCTCATGTGTGACTTAAGAACGCATAAAAAAATCAAAGGACAAACATATTTCAATCTAAAATTCAAAAAATAGATATATGAATATTAAATTTATATTTTCAGCAACCAAGGCTATGATAAGAAACGATGAGGATCCTTTTGGCGAACAGCCTATGTTCCAAGGAACTCAATGGGATACGAAATGTTCAATTACTACGAACATGATGAATTGATCAAATTGGAATACTAAAGAACAATAATTGAAAAAAAATAAGGTGCAACCAAAATTTAGGTAATCGATAAGTAGTGTAAACGGTGAAATTTGGATTATAACAAATGGATAAGTAAACTATTACTATGATGTTAATATAGCTATTGAAACAAGCTTCGATTTGATATATTATAATAGTTATTTCGATGCACGGATAAAAAGTTGTAACAGTTTAAAGTTGCAGCCCCAATTAATACCTTGTTTTTGTTTTGAATCTAGGAATTGCAGTAGATTTCTTGTCTTTTTTTCAAGAACATAGATAGGTTGAACACAAAAAAGGAAGAAAAATAAAAAGATACCATGAATTTTAGGAAAACTACGAAACAAAATTAAAAGACGAAAAGAATCACAACAAAATTGAAAGAAAAGACTTGGTTGAAAGGACAAACTTCATTCTTTTTCTCATGTGTGACTTAAGAACGCATAAAAAAATCAAAGGACAAACATATTTCAATCTAAAATTCAAAAAATAGATATATGAATATTAAATTTATATTTACTGCAACCAAGGCTATGATAAGAAACGATGAGGATCCTTTTGGCGAACAGCCTATGTTCAAAGGAACTCAATGGGATACGAAATGTTCAATTACTATGAACATGATGAATTGATCAAATTGGAATACTAAAGAACAATAATTGAAAAAAAATAAGGTGCAACCAAAATTTAGGTAATCGATAAGTAGTGTAAACGGTGAAATTTGGATTATAACAAATGGAGAAGTAAACTATTACTATGATGTTAATATAGCTATTGAAACAAACTTCGATTTGATATATTATAATAGTTATTTCGATGCACGGATAAAAAGTTGTAACAGTTTAAAGTTGCAGCCACAATTAATACCTTGTTTTTGTTTTGAATCTAGGAATTGCAGTAGATTTCTTGTCCTTTTTTCAAGAACATAGATAGGTTGAACACAAAAAAGGAAGAAAAATAAAAAGATACCATGAATTTTAGGAAAACTACGAAACAAAATTGAAAGACGAAAAGAATCACAACAAAATTGAAAGAAAAGACTTGGTTGAAAGGACAAACTTCATTCTTTTTCTCATGTGTGACTTAAGAACGCATAAAAAATCAAAGGACAAACATATTTCAATCTAAAATTCAAAAAATAGATATATGAATATTAAATTTATATTTTCAAAGAATCAAGGCTATGATAAGAAACGATGAGGATCCTTTTGGCGAACAGCCTATGTTCCAAGGAACTCAATGGGATACGAAATGTTCAATTACTACGAACATGATGAATTGATCAAATTGGAATACTAAAGAACAATAATTGAAAAAAAAATAAGGTGCAACCAAAATTTAGGTAATCGATAAGTAGTGTAAACGGTGAAATTTGGATTATAACAAATGGAGAAGTAAACTATTACTATGCTCTTAGTATAGGTATTGAAACAAGCTTCGATTTGATATATTATAATAGTTATTTCGATGCACGGATAAAAAGTTGTAGCAGTTTAAAGTTGCAGCCGGAATTAATAACTTGTTTTTGTTTTGAATCTAGCAATTGCAGGAGAATTCTCGTCTTTTTTTCAAGAACATAGATAGGTTGAACACAAAAAAGGAAGAAAAATAAAAAGATACCATGAATTTTAGGAAAACTACGAAACAAAATTAAAAGACGAAAAGAATCACAACAAAATTGAGGAAAAGACTTGGCTGAAAGGACAAACTTCATTCTTTTTCTCATGTGTGACTTAAGAACGGATAAAAAAATCAAAGGACAAACATATTTCAATCTAAAATTCAAAAAATATATATATGAATATTAAATTACTATTTTCAAAGAACCAAGGCTATGATAAGAAACGATGAGGATCCTTTTGGCGAACAGCCTATGTTCCAAGGAACTCAATGGGATCTGAAATGTTCAATTACTACGAACATGATGAATTGATCAAATTGGAATACTAAAGAACAATAATTGAAAAAACAAATAAGGTGCAACCAAAATTTAGGTAATCGATAAGTAGTGTAAACGGTGAAATTTGGATTATAACAAATGGATAAGTAAACTATTACTATGATGTTAATATAGCTATTGAAACAAGCTTCGATTTGATATATTATAATAGTTATTTCGATGCACGGATAAAAAGTTGTAACAGTTTAAAGTTGCAGCCGCAATTAATACCTTGTTTTTGTTTTGGATCTAGGAATTGCAGTAGATTTCTTGTCTTTTTTTCAAGAACATAGATAGGTTGAACACAAAAAAGGAAGAAAAATAAAAAGATACCATGAATTTTAGGAAAACTACGAAACAAAATTAAAAGACGAAAAGAATCACAACAAAATTGAAAGAAAAGACTTGGTTGAAAGGACAAACTTCATTCTTTTTCTCATGTGTGACTTAAGAACGCATAAAAAAATCAAAGGACAAACATATTTCAATCAAGAATTGAAAAAATAGATATATGAATATTAAATTAATAATTTCAAAGAACCAAGGCTATGATAAGAAACGATGAGGATCCTTTTGGCGAACAGCCTATGTTCCAAGGAACTCAATGGGATACGAAATGTTCAATTACTACGAACATGATGAATTGATCAAATTGGAATACTAAAGAACAATAATTGAAAAAAATAAGGTGCAACCAAAATTTAGGTAATCGATAAGTAGTGTAAACGGTGAAATTTGGATTATAACAAATGGAGAAGTAAACTATTACCATGCTGTTAGTATAGGTATTGAGACAAGCTTCGATTTGATATATTATAATAGTTATTTCGAGGCACGAATAAAAAGTTGTAACAGTTTAAAGTTGCAGCCCCAATTAATACCTTGTTTTTGTTTTGAATCTAGGAATTGCAGTAGATTTCTTGTCTTTTTTTCAAGAACATAGATAGGTTGAACACAAAAAAGGAAGAAAAATAAAAAGATACCATGAATTTTAGGAAAACTACGAAACAAAATTAAAAGACGAAAAAATCACAACAAAATTGAAAGAAAAGACTTGGCTGAAAGGACAAACTTCATTCTTTTTCTCATGTGTGACTTAAGAACGCATAAAAAAATCAAAGGACAAACATATTTCAATCAAGAATTGAAAAAATAGATATATGAATATTAAATTTATATTTTCAGCAACCAAGGCTATGATAAGAAACGATGAGGATCCTTTTGGCGAACAGCCTATGTTCCAAGGAACTCAATGGGATACGAAATGTTCAATTACTACGAACATGATGAATTGATCAAATTGGAATACTAAAGAACAATAATTGAAAAAAAAATAAAGTGCAACCAAAATTTAGGTAATCGATAAGTAGTGTAAACGGTGAAATATGGATTATAACAAATGGAGAAGTAAACTATTACTATGTTCTTAGTATAGGTATTGAAACAAGCTTCGATTTGATATATTATAATAGTTATTTCGATGTACGAATAAAAAGTTGTAACAGTTTAAAGTTGCAGCCCCAATTAATACCTTGTTTTTGTTTTGAATCTAGGAATTGCAGTAGATTTCTTGTCTTTTTTTCAAGAACATAGATAGGTTGAACACAAAAAAGGAAAAAAATAAAAAGATACCATGAATTTTAGGAAAACTACGAAACAAAATTAAAAGACGAAAAGAATCACAACAAAATTGAAAGAAAAGACTTGGCTGAAAGGACAAACTTCATTCTTTTTCTCATGTGTGACTTAAGAACGCATAAAAAAATCAAAGGACAAACATATTTCAATCTAAAATTCAAAAAATAGATATATGAATATTAAATTTATATTTTCAGCAACCAAGGCTATGATAAGAAACGATGAGGATCCTTTTAGCGAACAGCCTATGTTCCAAGGAACTCAATGGGATACGAAATGTTCAATTACTACGAACATGATGAATTGATCAAATTGCAATACTAAAGAACAATAATTGAAAAAAAAATAAGGTGCAACCAAAATTTAGGTAATCGATAAGTAGTGTAAACGGTGAAATTTGGATTATAACAAATGGATAAGTAAACTACTACTATGCAGTTAGTATAGGTATTGAAACAAGCTTCCATTTGATATATTATAATAGTTATTTCGATGCACGGATAAAAAGTTGTAACAGTTTAAAGTTGCAGCCGCAATTAATACCTTGTTTTTGTTTTGAATCTAGGAATTGCAGTAGATTTCTTGTCTTTTTTTCAAGAACATAGATAGGTTGAACACAAAAAAGGAAGAAAAATAAAAAGATACCATGAATTTTAGGAAAACTACGAAACAAAATTAAAAGACGAAAAGAATCACAACAAAATTGAAAGAAAAGACTTGGTTGAAAGGACAAACTTCATTCTTTTTCTCATGTGTGACTTAAGAACGCATAAAAAAATCAAAGGACAAACATATTTCAATCTAAAATTCAAAAAATAGATATATGAATATTAAATTTATATTTTCAGCAACCAAGGCTATGATAAGAAACGATGAGGATCCTTTTGGCGAACAGCCTATGTTCCAAGGAACTCAATGGGATACGAAATGTTCTATTACTACGAACATGATGAATTGATCAAATTGGAATACTAAAGAACAATAATTGAAAAAAAAATAAGGTGCAACCAAAATTTAGGTAATTGATAAGTTGTGTAAACGGTGAAATTTGGATTATAACAAATGGAGAAGTAAACTATTACTATGCTGTTAGTATAGGTATTGAAACAAGCTTCGATTTGATATATTATAATAGTTATTTCGATGTACGAATAAAAAGTTGTAACAGTTTAAGGTTGCAGCCCCACGTAATACCTTGTTTTTGTTTTGAATCTAGGAATTGCAGTAGATTTCTTGTCTTTTTTTCAAGAACATAGATAGGTTGAACACAAAAAGGAAGAAAAATAAAAAGATACCATGAATTTTAGGAAAACTACGAAAGAAAATTAAAAGACGAAAAGAATCACAACAAAATTGAAAGAAAAGACTTGGTTGAAAGGACAAACTTCATTCTTTTTCTCATGTGTGACTTAAGAACGCATAAAAAAATCAAAGGACAAACATATTTCAATCTAAAATTCAAAAAATAGATATATGAATATTAAATTTATATTTTCAGCAACCAAGGCTATGATAAGAAACGATGAGGATCCTTTTGGCGAACAGCCTATGTTCCAAGGAACTCAATGGGATACTGAAATGTTCACTTACTACGAACATGATGAATTGATCAAATTGGAATACTAAAGAACAATAATTGAAAAAAAATAAGGTGCTACCAAAGTTTAGGTAATCGATAAGTAGTGTAAACGGTGAAATATGGATTATAACAAATGGAGAAGTAAACTATTACTATGTTCTTAGTATAGGTATTGAAACAAGCTTCGATTTGATATATTATAATAGTTATTTCGATGTACGAATAAAAAGTTGTAACAGTTTAAAGTTGCAGCCCCAATTAATACCTTGTTTTTGTTTTGAATCTAGGAATTGCAGTAGATTTCTTGTCTTTTTTTCAAGAACATAGATAGGTTGAACACAAAAAAGGAAGAAAAATAAAAAGATACCATGAATTTTAGGAAAACTACGAAACAAAATTAAAAGACGAAAAGAATCACAACAAAATTGAAAGAAAAGACTTGGTTGAAAGGACAAACTTCATTCTTTTTCTCATGTGTGACTTAAGAACGCATAAAAAAATCAAAGGACAAACATATTTCAATCTAAAATACAAAAAATAGATATATTAATATTAAATTTATATTTTCAGCAACCAAGGCTATGATAAGAAACGATGAGGATCCTTTTGGCGAACAGCCTATGTTCCAAGGAACTCAATGGGATACGAAATGTTCAATTACTACGAACATGATGAATTGATCAAATTGGAATACTAAAGAACAATAATTGAAAAAAAAATAAGGTGCAACCAAAATTTAGGTAATCGATAAGTAGTGTAAACGGTGAAATTTGGATTATAACAAATGGAGAAGTAAACTATTACTATGCTCTTAGTATAGGTATTGAAACAAGCTTCGATTTGATATATTATAATAGTTATTTCGATGTACGAATAAAAAGTTGTAACAGTTTAAAGTTGCAGCCCCAATTAATACCTTGTTTTTGTTTTGAATCTAGGAATTGCAGTAGATTTCTTGTCTTTTTTTCAAGAACATAGATAGGTTGAACACAAAAAAGGAAGAAAAATAAAAAGATACCATGAATTTTAGGAAAACTACGAAACAAAATTAAAAGACGAAAAGAATCACAACAAAATTGAAAGAAAAGACTTGGCTGAAAGGACAAACTTCATTCTTTTTCTCATGTGTGACTTAAGAACGGATAAAAAAATCAAAGGACAAACATATTTCAATCAAAAATTGAAAAAATAGATATATGAATATTAAATTTATATTTTCAGCAACCAAGGCTATGATAAGAAACGATGAGGATCCTTTTGGCGAACAGCCTATGTTCCAAGGAACTCAATGGGATACGAAATGTTCAATTACTACGAACATGATGAATTGATCAAATTGGAATACTAAAGAACAATAATTGAAAAAACAAATAAGGTGCAACCAAAATTTAGGTAATCGATAAGTAGTGTAAACGGTGAAATTTGGATTATAACAAATGGAGAAGTAAACTATTACTATGCTCTTAGTATAGGTATTGAAACAAGCTTCGATTTGATATATTATAATAGTTATTTCGATGCACGGATAAAAAGTTGTAACAGTTTAAAGTTGCAGCCGCAATTAATACCTTGTTTTTGTTTTGAATCTAGCAATTGCAGTAGATTTCTCGTCTTTTTTTCAAGAACATAGATAGGTTGAACACAAAAAAGGAAGAAAAATAAAAAGATACCATGAATTTTAGGAAAACTACGAAACAAAATTAAAAGACGAAAAGAATCACAACAAAATTGAAAGAAAAGACTTGGTTGAAAGGACAAACTTCATTCTTTTTCTCATGTGTGACTTAAGAACGCATAAAAAAATCAAAGGACAAACATATTTCAATCTAAAATTCAAAAAATAGATATATGAATATTAAATTTATATTTTCAGCAACCAAGGCTATGATAAGAAACGATGAGGATCCTTTTGGCGAACAGCCTATGTTCCAAGGAACTCAATGGGATACGAAATGTTCAATTACTACGAACATGATGAATTGATCAAATTGGAATACTAAAGAACAATAATTGAAAAAAAAATAAGGTGCAACCAAAATTTAGGTAATCGATAAGTAGTGTAAACGGTGAAATTTGGATTATAACAAATGGAGAAGTAAACTATTACCATGCTGTTAGTATAGGTATTGAGACAAGCTTCGATTTGATATATTATAATAGTTATTTCGAGGCACGGATAAAAAGTTGTAACAGTTTAAAGTTGCAGCCGCAATTAATACCTTGTTTTTGTTTTGAATCTAGGAATTGCAGTAGATTTCTTGTCTTTTTTTCAAGAACATAGATAGGTTGAACACAAAAAAGGAAGAAAAATAAAAAGATACCATGAATTTTAGGAAAACTACGAAACAAAATTAAAAGACGAAAAGAATCGCAACAAAATTGAAAGAAAAGACTTGGTTGAAAGGACAAACTTCATTCTTTTTCTCATGTGTGACTTAAGAACGCATAAAAAAATCAAAGGACAAACATATTTCAATCAAAAATTGAAAAAATAGATATATGAATATTAAATTTATATTTTCAGCAACCAAGGCTATGATAAGAAACGATGAGGATCCTTTTGGCGAACAGCCTATGTTCCAAGGAACTCAATGGGATACGAAATGTTCAATTACTACGAACATGATGAATTGATCAAATTGGAATACTAAAGAACAATAATTGAAAAAAAAATAAGGTGCAACCAAAATTTAGGTAATCGATAAGTAGTGTAAACGGTGAAATATGGATTATAACAAATGGAGAAGTAAACTATTACTATGTTCTTAGTATAGGTATTGAAACAAGCTTCGATTTGATATATTATAATAGTTATTTCGATGTACGAATAAAAAGTTGTAACAGTTTAAAGTTGCAGCCCCAATTAATACCTTGTTTTTGTTTTGAATCTAGGAATTGCAGTAGATTTCTTGTCTTTTTTTCAAGAACATAGATAGGTTGAACACAAAAAAGGAAGAAAAATAAAAAGATACCATGAATTTTAGGAAAACTACGAAACAAAATTAAAAGACGAAAAGAATCACAACAAAATTGAAAGAAAAGACTTGGTTGAAAGGACAAACTTCATTCTTTTTCTCATGTGTGACTTAAGAACGCATAAAAAATCAAAGGACAAACATATTTCAATCTAAAATTCAAAAAATAGATATATGAATATTAAATTTATATTTTCAGCAACCAAGGCTATGATAAGAAACGATGAGGATCCTTTTGGCGAACAGCCTATGTTCCAAGGAACTCAATGGGATACGAAATGTTCAATTACTACGAACATGATGAATTGATCAAATTGGAATACTAAAGAACAATAATTGAAAAAACAAATAAGGTGCAACCAAAATTTAGGTAATCGATAAGTAGTGTAAACGGTGAAATTTGGATTATAACAAATGGATAAGTAAACTATTACTATGATGTTAATATAGCTATTGAAACAAGCTTCGATTTGATATATTATAATAGTTATTTCGATGCACGGATAAAAAGTTGTAACAGTTTAAAGTTCCAGCCGCAATTAATACCTTGTTTTTGTTTTGAATCTAGGAATTGCAGTAGATTTCTTGTCTTTTTTTCAAGAACATAGATAGGTTGAACACAAAAAAGGAACAAAAATAAAAAGATACCATGAATTTTAGGAAAACTACGAAACAAAATTAAAAGACGAAAAGAATCACAACAAAATTGAAAGAAAAGACTTGGCTGAAAGGACAAACTTCATTCTTTTTCTCATGTGTGACTTAAGAACGCATAAAAAAATCAAAGGACAAACATATTTCAATCTAAAATTCAAAAAATAGATATATGAATATTAAATTTATATTTTCAGCAACCAAGGCTATGATAAGAAACGATGAGGATCCTTTTGGCGAACAGCCTATGTTCCAAGGAACTCAATGGGATACGAAATGTTCAATTACTACGAACATGATGAATTGATCAAATTGGAATACTAAAGAACAATAATTGAAAAAAAAATAAGGTGCAACCAAAATTTAGGTAATCGATAAGTAGTGTAAACGGTGAAATTTGGATTATAACAAATGGAGAAGTAAACTATTACTATGCTGTTAGTATAGGTATTGAAACAAGCTTCGATTTGATATATTATAATAGTTATTTCGATGTACGAATAAAAAGTTGTAACAGTTTAAAGTTGCAGCCCCAATTAATACCTTGTTTTTGTTTTGAATCTAGGAATTGCAGTAGCTCTCTTGTTTTTTTCAAGAACATAGATCGGTTGAACACAAAAAAGGAAGAAAAATAAAAAGATACCATGAATTTTAGGAAAACTACGAAACAAAATTAAAAGACGAAAAGAATCACAACAAAATTGAAAGAAAAGACTTGGTTGAAAGGACAAACTTCATTCTTTTTCTCATGTGTGACTTAAGAACGCATAAAAAAATCAAAGGACAAACATATTTCAATCTAAAATTCAAAAAATAGATATATGAATATTAAATTTATATTTTCAGCAACCAAGGCTATGATAAGAAACGATGAGGATCCTTTTGGCGAACAGCCTATGTTCCAAGGAACTCAATGGGATACGAAATGTTCAATTACTACGAACATGATGAATTGATCAAATTGGAATACTAAAGAACAATAATTGAAAAAAAATAAGGTGCAACCAAAATTTAGGTAATCGATAAGTAGTGTAAACGGTGAAATTTGGATTATAACAAATGGAGAAGTAAACTATTACTATGATGTTAATATAGCTATTGAAACAAGCTTCGATTTGATATATTATAATAGTTATTTCGATGCACGGATAAAAAGTTGTAACAGTTTAAAGTTGCAGTAATTAATACCTTGTTTTTGTTTTGAATCTAGGAATTGCAGTAGATTTCTTGTCTTTTTTCAAGAACATAGATAGGTTGAACACAAAAAAGGAAGAAAAATAAAAAGATACCATGAATTTTAGGAAAACTACGAAACAAAATTAAAAGACGAAAAGAATCACAACAAAATTGAAAGAAAAGACTTGGCTGAAAGGACAAACTTCATTCTTTTTCTCATGTGTGACTTAAGAACGCATAAAAAAATCAAAGGACAAACATATTTCAATCTAAAATTCAAAAAATAGATATATGAATATTAAATTTATATTTTCAAAGAACCAAGGCTATGATAAGAAACGATGAGGATCCTTTTGGCGAACAGCCTATGTTCCAAGGAACTCAATGGGATACGAAATGTTCAATTACTACGAACATGATGAATTGATCAAATTGGAATACTAAAGAACAATAATTGAAAAAAAAATAAGGTGCAACCAAAATTTAGGTAATCGATAAGTAGTGTAAACGGTGAAATATGGATTATAACAAATGGAGAAGTAAACTATTACTATGTTCTTAGTATAGGTATTGAAACAAGCTTCGATTTGATATATTATAATAGTTATTTCGATGTACGAATAAAAAGTTGTAACAGTTTAAAGTTGCAGCCCCAATTAATACCTTGTTTTTGTTTTGAATCTAGGAATTGCAGTAGATTTCTTGTCTTTTTTTCAAGAACATAGATAGGTTGAACACAAAAAAGGAAGAAAAATAAAAAGATACCATGAATTTTAGGAAAACTACGAAACAAAATTAAAAGACGAAAAGAATCACAACAAAATTGAAAGAAAAGACTTGGTTGAAAGGACAAACTTCATTCTTTTTCTCATGTGTGACTTAAGAACGCATAAAAAAATCAAAGGACAAACATATTTCAATCTAAAATACAAAAAATAGATATATTAATATTAAATTTATATTTTCAGCAACCAAGGCTATGATAAGAAACGATGAGGATCCTTTTGGCGAACAGCCTATGTTCCAAGGAACTCAATGGGATACGAAATGTTCAATTACTACGAACATGATGAATTGATCAAATTGGAATACTAAAGAACAATAATTGAAAAAAAAATAAGGTGCAACCAAAATATAGGTAATCGATAAGTTGTGTAAACGGTGAAATTAGGATTATAACAAATGGAGAAGTAAACTATTACTATGCTGTTAGTATAGGTATTGTAACAAGCTTCGATTTGATATATTATAATAGTTATTTCGATGCACGGATAAAAAGTTGTAACAGTTTAAAGTTGCAACCCAATTAATACCATGTTTTTGTTTTGAATCTTGGAATTGCATTAGATTTCTTGTCTTTTTTCAAGAACATAGATAGGTTGAACACAAAAAAGGAAGAAAAATAAAAAGATACCATGAATTTTAGGAAAACTACGAAACAAAATTAAAAGACGAAAAGAATCGCAACAAAATTGAAAGAAAAGACTTGGTTGAAAGGACAAACTTCATTCTTTTTCTCATGTGTGACTTAAGAACGCATAAAAAAATCAAAGGACAAACATATTTCAATCTAAAATTCAAAAAATAGATATATGAATATTAAATTTATATTTTCAAAGAACCAAGGCTATGATAAGAAACGATGAGGATCCTTTTGGAGAACAGCCTATGTTCCAAGGAACTCAATGGGATACGAAAGGTTCAATTACTACGAACATGATGAATTGATCAAATTGGAATACTAAGGAACATTAATTGAAAAAAAACAAGGTGCAACCAAAATTTAGGTAATCGATAAGTAGTGTAAACAGTGAAATTTGGATTATAACAAATGGAGAAGTAAACTATTACTATGCTGTTAGTATAGGTATTGAAACAAGCTTCGATTTGATATATTATAATAGTTATTTCGATGCACGAATAAAAAGTTGTAACAGTTTAAAGTTGCAGCCCCAATTAATACCTTGTTTTTGTTTTGAATCTAGAAATTGCAGTAGATTTTTTGTTAGTTTTTTAAAGAACATAGATAGGTTGAACACAAAAAAGGAAGAAAAATAAAAAGATACCATGAATTTTAGGAAAACTACGAAACAAAATTAAAAGACGAAAAGAATCACAACAAAATTGAAAGAAAAGACTTGGTTGAAAGGACAAACTTCATTCTTTTTCTCATGTGTGACTTAAGAACGCATAAAAAAATCAAAGGACAAACATATTTCAATCTAAAATTCAAAAAATAGATATATGAATATTAAATTTATATTTTCAGCAACCAAGGCTATGATAAGAAACGATGAGGATCCTTTTGGCGAACAGCCTATGTTCCAAGGAACTCAATGGGATACGAAATGTTCAATTACTACGAACATGATGAATTGATCAAATTGGAATACTAAAGAACAATAATTGAAAAAACAAATAAGGTGCAACCAAAATTTAGGTAATCGATAAGTAGTGTAAACGGTGAAATTTGGATTATAACAAATGGAGAAGTAAACTATTACTATGCTCTTAGTATAGGTATTGAAACAAGCTTCGATTTGATATATTATAATAGTTATTTCGATGTACGAATAAAAAGTTGTAACAGTTTAAAGTTGCAGCCCCAATTAATACCTTGTTTTTGTTTTGAATCTAGGAATTGCAGTAGATTTCTTGTCTTTTTTTCAAGAACATAGATAGGTTGAACACAAAAAAGGAAGAAAAATAAAAAGATACCATGAATTTTAGGAAAACTACGAAACAAAATTAAAAGACGAAAAGAATCACAACAAAATTGAAAGAAAAGACTTGGTTGAAAGGACAAACTTCATTCTTTTTCTCATGTGTGACTTAAGAACGCATAAAAAAATCAAAGGACAAACATATTTCAATCTAAAATTCAAAAAATAGATATATGAATATTAAATTTATATTTTCAGCAACCAAGGCTATGATAAGAAACGATGAGGATCCTTTTGGCGAACAGCCTATGTTCCAAGGAACTCAATGGGATACGAAATGTTCAATTACTACGAACATGATGAATTGATCAAATTGGAATACTAAAGAACAATAATTGAAAAAAAATAAGGTGCAACCAAAATTTAGGTAATCGATAAGTAGTGTAAACGGTGAAATTTGGATTATAACAAATGGAGAAGTAAACTATTACTATGCTGTTAGTATAGGTATTGTAACAAGCTTCGATTTGATATATTATAATAGTTATTTCGATGCACGGATAAAAAGTTGTAACAGTTTAAAGTTGCAGCCCCAATTAATACCTTGTTTTTGTTTTGAATCTAGGAATTGCAGTAGATTTCTTGTCTTTTTTCAGGACCAAAGATAGGTTGAACACAAAAAAGGAAGAAAAATAAAAAGATACCATGAATTTTAGGAAAACTACGAAACAAAATTAAAAGACGAAAAGAATCACAACAAAATTGAAAGAAAAGACTTGGCTGAAAGGACAAACTTCATTCTTTTTCTCATGTGTGACTTAAGAACGCATAAAAAAATCAAAGGACAACCATATTTCAATCTAAAATTCAAAAAATAGGTATATGAATATTAAATTTATATTTTCAGCAACCAAGGCTATGATAAGAAACGATGAGGATCCTTTTAGCGAACAGCCTATGTTCCAAGAAACTCAATGGGATACGAAATGTTCAATTACTACGAACATGATGAATTGATCAAATTGGAATACTAAAGAACAATAATTGAAAAAAAAATAAGGTGCAACCAAAATTTAGGTAATCGATAAGTAGTGTAAACGGTGAAATTTGGATTATAACAAATGGAGAAGTAAACTATTACTATGCTCTTAGTATAGGTATTGAAACAAGCTTCGATTTGATATATTATAATAGTTATTTCGATGTACGAATAAAAAGTTGTAACAGTTTAAAGTTCCAGCGGCAATTAATACCTTGTTTTTGTTTTGAATCTAGGAATTGCAGTAGATTTCTTGTCTTTTTTTCAAGAACATAGATAGGTTGAACACAAAAAAGGAAGAAAAATAAAAAGATACCATGAATTTTAGGAAAACTACGAAACAAAATTAAAAGACGAAAAGAATCACAACAAAATTGAAAGAAAAGACTTGGTTGAAAGGACAAACTTCATTCTTTTTCTCATGTGTGACTTAAGAACGCATAAAAAAATCAAAGGACAAACATATTTCAATCTAAAATTCAAAAAATAGATATATGAATATTAAATTTATATTTTCAGCAACCAAGGCTATGATAAGAAACGATGAGGATCCTTTTGGCGAACAGCCTATGTTCCAAGGAACTCAATGGGATACGAAATGTTCAATTACTACGAACATGATGAATTGATCAAATTGGAATACTAAAGAACAATAATTTAAAAAAAAATAAGGTGCAACCAAAATTTAGGTAATCGATAAGTAGTGTAAACGGTGAAATTTGGATTATAACAAATGGATAAGTAAACTATTACTATGATGTTAATATAGCTATTGAAACAAGCTTCGATTTGATATATTATAATAGTTATTTCGATGTACGAATAAAAAGTTGTAACAGTTTAAAGTTGCAGCCCCAATTAATACCTTGTTTTTGTTTTGAATCTAGGAATTGCAGTAGATTTCTTGTCTTTTTTTCAAGAACATAGATAGGTTGAACACAAAAAAGGAAGAAAAATAAAAAGATACCATGAATTTTAGGAAAACTACGAAACAAAATTAAAAGACGAAAAGAATCGCAACAAAATTGAAAGAAAAGACTTGGTTGAAAGGACAAACTTCATTCTTTTTCTCATGTGTGACTTAAGAACGCATAAAAAAATCAAAGGACAAACATATTTCAATCAAAAATTGAAAAAATAGATATATGAATATTAAATTTATATTTTCAGCAACCAAGGCTATGATAAGAAACGATGAGGATCCTTTTGGCGAACAGCCTATGTTCCAAGGAACTCAATGGGATACGAAATGTTCAATTACTACGAACATGATGAATTGATCAAATTGGAATACTAAAGAACAATAATTGAAAAAAAATAAGGTGCAACCAAAATTTAGGTAATCGATAAGTAGTGTAAACGGTGAAATTTGGATTATAACAAATGGAGAAGTAAACTATTACTATGCTCTTAGTATAGGTATTGAAACAAGCTTCGATTTGATATATTATAATAGTTATTTCGATGTACGAATAAAAAGTTGTAACAGTTTAAAGTTGCAGCCCCAATTAATTCCTTGTTTTTGTTTTGAATCTAGCAATTGCAGTAGATTTCTCTCTCTTTTTCAAGAACATAGATAGGTTGAACACAAAAAAGGAAGAAAAATAAAAAGATACCATGAATTTTAGGAAAACTACGAAACAAAATTAAAAGACGAAAAGAATCACAACAAAATTGAAAGAAAAGACTTGGTTGAAAGGACAAACTTCATTCTTTTTCTCATGTGTGACTTAAGAACGCATAAAAAAATCAAAGGACAAACATATTTCAATCTAAAATTCAAAAAATAGATATATGAATATTAAATTTATATTTTCAGCAACCAAGGCTATGATAAGAAACGATGAGGATCCTTTTGGCGAACAGCCTATGTTCCAAGGAACTCAATGGGATACGAAATGTTCAATTACTACGAACATGATGAATTGATCAAATTGGAATACTAAAGAACAATAATTGAAAAAAAAATAAGGTGCAACCAAAATTTAGGTAATCGATAAGTAGTGTAAACGGTGAAATTTGGATTATAACAAATGGAGAAGTAAACTATTACTATGCTGTTAGTATAGGTATTGAAACAAGCTTCGATTTGATATATTATAATAGTTATTTCGATGTACGAATAAAAAGTTGTAACAGTTTAAGGTTGCAGCCCCACGTAAAACCTTGTTTTTGTTTTGATTCTAGGAATTGCAGTAGATTTCTTGTCTTTCTTTCAACACCATAGATACGTTGAACACAAAAAGGAAGAAAAATAAAAAGATACCATGAATTTTAGGAAAACTACGAAAGAAAATTAAAAGACGAAAAGAATCACAACAAAATTGAAAGAAAAGACTTGGCTGAAAGGACAAACTTCATTCTTTTTCCCATGTGTGACTTAAAAATGCATAAAAAAATCAAAGGACAAACATATTTCAATCTAAAATTCAAAAAATAGATATATGAATATTAAATTTATATTTTCAGCAACCAAGGCTATGATAAGAAACGATGAGGATCCTTTTGGCGAACAACCTATGTTCCAAGGAACTCAATGGGATACGAAATGTTCAATTACTACGAACATGATGAATTGATCAAATTGGAATACTAAAGAACAATAATTGAAAAAAAAATAAGGTGCAACCAAAATTTAGGTAATCGATAAGTGGTGTAAACGGTGAAATTTGGATTATAACAAATGGATAAGTAAACTACTACTATGCAGTTAGTATAGGTATTGAAACAAGCTTCCATTTGATATATTATAATAGTTATTTCGATGCACGGATAAAAAGTTGTAACAGTTTAAAGTTGCAGTCGCAATTAATTCCTTGTTTTTGTTTTGAATCTAGCAATTGCAGTAGATTTCTCGTCTTTTTTTCAAGAACATAGATAGGTTGAACACAAAAAAGGAAGAAAAATAAAAAGATACCATGAATTTTAGGAAAACTACGAAACAAAATTGAAAGACGAAAAGAATCACAACAAAATTGAAAGAAAAGACTTTGTTGAAAGGACAAACTTCATTCTTTTTCTCATGTGTGACTTAAGAACGCATAAAAAAATCAAAGGACAAACATATTTCAATCGAAAATTCAAAAAATAGATATATGAATATTAAATTTATATTTTCAGCAACCAAGGCTATGATAAGAAACGATGAGGATCGTTTTGGCGAACAGCCTATGTTCCAAGGAACTCAATGGGATACGAAATGTTCTATTACTACGAACATGATGAATTGATCAAATTGGAATACTAAAGAACAATAATTGAAAAAAAAATAAGGTGCAACCAAACTTTAGGTAATCGATATGTAGTGTAAACGGTGAAATTTGGATTAAAACAAATGGAGAAGTAAACTATTACTATGCTGTTAGTATAGGTATTGAAACAAGCTTCGATTTGATATATTATAATAGTTATTTCGATGCACGAATAAAAAGTTGTAACAGTTTAAAGTTGCAGCCCCAATTAATTCCTTGTTTTTGTTTTGAATCTAGGAATTGCAGTAGATTTCTTGTTTTTTTTCAGGACCAAAGATAGGTTGAACACAAAAAAGGAAGAAAAATAAAAAGATACCATGAATTTTAGGAAAACTACGAAACAAAATTAAAAGACGAAAAGAATCACAACAAAATTGAAAGAAAAGACTTGGCTGAAAGGACAAACTTCATTCTTTTTCTCATGTCTGACGTAATGACGCATAAAAAATCAAAGGACAAACATATTTCAATCTAAAATTCAAAAAATAGATATATGAATATTAAATTTATATTTTCAAAGAACCAAGGCTATGATAAGAAACGATGAGGATCCTTTTGGCGAACAGCCTATGTTCCAAGGAACTCAATGGGATACGAAATGTTCAATTACTACGAACATGATGAATTGATCAAATTGGAATACTAAAGAACAATAATTGAAAAAAAATAAGGTGCAACCAAAATTTAGGTAATCGATAAGTAGTGTAAACGGTGAAATTTGGATTATAACAAATGGAGAAGTAAACTATTACTCTGCTCTTAGTATAGGTATTGAAACAAGCTTCGATTTGATATATTATAATAGTTATTTCGATGTACGAATAAAAAGTTGTAACAGTTTAAAGTTGCAGCTAATTAATACCTTGTTTTTGTTTTGAATCTAGGAATTGCAGTAGATTTCTTGTCTTTTTTTCAAGAACATAGATAGGTTGAACACAAAAAAGGAAGAAAAATAAAAAGATACCATGAATTTTAGGAAAACTACGAAACAAAATTAAAAGACGAAAAGAATCACAACAAAATTGAAAGAAAAGACTTGGTTGAAAGGACAAACTTCATTCTTTTTCTCATGTGTGACTTAAGAACGCATAAAAAAATCAAAGGACAAACATATTTCAATCTAAAATTCAAAAAATAGATATATGAATATTAAATTTATATTTTCAGCAACCAAGGCTATGATAAGAAACGATGAGGATCCTTTTGGCGAACAGCCTATGTTCCAAGGAACTCAATGGGATACGAAATGTTCAATTACTACGAACATGATGAATTGATCAAATTGGAATACTAAAGAACAATAATTGAAAAAAAATAAGGTGCAACCAAAATTTAGGTAATCGATAAGTAGTGTAAACGGTGAAATTTGGATTATAACAAATGGAGAAGTAAACTATTACTATGCTGTTAGTATAGGTATTGAAACATACTTCCATTTGATATATTATGATAGTTATTCCGATGCCCGAATAAATAGTAGTAACAGTTTAAAGTTGCAGCCGCAATTAATTCCTTGTTTTTGTTTTGAATCTAGCAATTGCTGTAGATTTCTTGACTTTTTTTCAAGAACATAGATAGGTTGAACACAAAAAAGGAAGAAAAATAAAAAGATACCATGAATTTTAGGAAAACTACGAAACAAAATTAAAAGACGAAAAGAATCGCAACAAAATTGAAAGAAAAAACTTGGTTGAAAGGACAAACTTCATTCTTTTTCTCATGTGTGACTTAAGAACGCATAAAAAAATCAAAGGACAAACATATTTCAATCTAAAATACAAAAAATAGATATATTAATATTAAATTTATATTTTCAGCAACCAAGGCTATGATAAGAAACGATGAGGATCCTTTTGGCGAACAACCTATGTTCCAAGGAACTCAATGGGATACGAAATGTCCAATTACTACGAACATGATGAATTGATCAAATTGGAATACTAAGGAACATAAATTGAAAAAAAATAAGGTGCAACCAAAATTTAGGTAATCGATAAATAGTGTAAACGGTGAAATTTGGATTCAAACAAATCGAGAAGTAAACTAATACTATGCTGTTAGTATAGTTATTGAAACAAGCTTCGATTTGATATATTATAATAGTTATTTTGATGCACGGATAAAAAGTTGTAACAGTTTAAAGTTGCAGCCCCAATTAATACCTTGTTTTTGTTTTGAATCTAGGAATTGCAGTAGATTTCTTGTCTTTTTTTCAAGAACATAGATAGGTTGAACACAAAAAAGGAAGAAAAATAAAAAGATACCATGAATTTTAGGAAAACTACGAAACAAAATTAAAAGACGAAAAGAATCACAACAAAATTGAAAGAAAAGACTTGGTTGAAAGGACAAACTTCATTCTTTTTCTCATGTGTGACTTAAGAACGCATAAAAAAATCAAAGGACAAACATATTTCAATCTAAAATACAAAAAATAGATATATTAATATTAAATTTATATTTTCAGCAACCAAGGCTATGATAAGAAACGATGAGGATCCTTTTGGCGAACAGCCTATGTTCCAAGGAACTCAATGGGATACGAAATGTTCAATTACTACGAACATGATGAATTGATCAAATTGGAATACTAAAGAACAATAATTGAAAAAAAATAAGGTGCAACCAAAATTTAGGTAATCGATAAGTAGTGTAAACGGTGAAATTTGGATTATAACAAATGGAGAAGTAAACTATTACCATGCTGTTAGTATAGGTATTGAGACAAGCTTCGATTTGATATATTATAATAGTTATTTCGAGGCACGGATAAAAAGTTGTAACAGTTTAAAGTTGCAGCCGCAATTAATACCTTGTTTTTGTTTTGAATCTAGGAATTGCAGTAGATTTCTTGTCTTTTTTTCAAGAACATAGATAGGTTGAACACAAAAAAGGAAGAAAAATAAAAAGATACCATGAATTTTAGGAAAACTACGAAACAAAATTAAAAGACGAAAAGAATCGCAACAAAATTGAAAGAAAAGACTTGGTTGAAAGGACAAACTTCATTCTTTTTCTCATGTGTGACTTAAGAACGCATAAAAAATCAAAGGACAAACATATTTCAATCTAAAATACAAAAAATAGATATATTAATATTAAATTTATATTTTCAGCAACCAAGGCTATGATAAGAAACGATGAGGATCCTTTTGGCGAACAGCCTATGTTCCAAGGAACTCAATGGGATACGAAATGTTCAATTACTACGAACATGATGAATTGATCAAATTGGAATACTAAAGAACAATAATTGAAAAAAAATAAGGTGCAACCAAAATTTAGGTAATCGATAAGTAGTGTAAACGGTGAAATTTGGATTATAACAAATGGAGAAGTAAACTATTACCATGCTGTTAGTATAGGTATTGAGACAAGCTTCGATTTGATATATTATAATAGTTATTTCGAGGCACGAATAAAAAGTTGTAACAGTTTAAAGTTGCAGCCCCAATTAATACCTTGTTTTTGTTTTGAATCTAGGAATTGCAGTAGATTTCTTGGCTTTTTTTCAAGAACATAGATAGGTTGAACACAAAAAAGGAAGAAAAATAAAAAGATACCATGAATTTTAGGAAAACTACGAAACAAAATTAAAAGACGAAAAGAATCACAACAAAATTGAAAGAAAAGACTTGGCTGAAAGGACAAACTTCATTCTTTTTCTCATGTGTGACTTAAGAACGCATAAAAAAATCAAAGGACAACCATATTTCAATCTAAAATTCAAAAAATAGGTATATGAATATTAAATTTATATTTTCAGCAACCAAGGCTATGATAAGAAACGATGAGGATCCTTTTAGCGAACAGCCTATGTTCCAAGGAACTCAATGGGATACGAAATGTTCAATTACTACGAACATGATGAATTGATCAAATTGCAATACTAAAGAACAATAATTGAAAAACAAATAAGGTGCAACCAAAATATAGGTAATCGATAAGTTGTGTAAACGGTGAAATTAGGATTATAACAAATGGAGAAGTAAACTATTACTATGCTGTTAGTATAGGTATTGTAACAAGCTTCGATTTGATATATTATAATAGTTATTTCGATGCACGGATAAAAAGTTGTAACAGTTTAAAGTTGCAGCCCCAATTAATACCTTGTTTTTGTTTTGAATCTAGGAATTGCAGTAGATTTCTTGTCTTTTTTTCAAGAACATAGATAGGTTGAACACAAAAAAGGAAGAAAAATAAAAAGATACCATGAATTTTAGGAAAACTACGAAACAAAATTAAAAGACGAAAAGAATCACAACAAAATTGAAAGAAAAGACTTGGTTGAAAGGACAAACTTCATTCTTTTTCTCATGTGTGACTTAAGAACGCATAAAAAAATCAAAGGACAAACATATTTCAATCTAAAATTCAAAAAATAGATATATGAATATTAAATTTATATTTTCAGCAACCAAGGCTATGATAAGAAACGATGAGGATCCTTTTGGCGAACAGCCTATGTTCCAAGGAACTCAATGGGATACGAAATGTTCAATTACTACGAACATGATGAATTGATCAAATTGGAATACTAAAGAACAATAATTGAAAAAAAATAAGGTGCAACCAAAATTTAGGTAATCGATAAGTAGTGTAAACGGTGAAATTTGGATTATAACAAATGGAGAAGTAAACTATTACCATGCTGTTAGTATAGGTATTGAAACAAGCTTCGATTTGATATATTATAATAGTTATTTCGATGTACGAATAAAAAGTTGTAACAGTTTCAATTTGCACGCCCATTTATTACCTTGTTTTTGTTTTGAATCTAGGAATTGCAGTAGATTTCTTGTCTTTTTTTCAAGAACATAGATAGGTTGAACACAAAAAAGGAAGAAAAATAAAAAGATACCATGAATTTTAGGAAAACTACGAAACAAAATTAAAAGACGAAAAGAATCACAACAAAATTGAAAGAAAAGACTTGGTTGAAAGGACAAACTTCATTCTTTTTCTCATGTGTGACTTAAGAACGCATAAAAAATCAAAGGACAAACATATTTCAATCTAAAATTCAAAAAATAGATATATGAATATTAAATTTATATTTTCAGCAACCAAGGCTATGATAAGAAACGATGAGGATCCTTTTGGCGAACAGCCTATGTTCCAAGGAACTCAATGGGATACGAAATGTTCAATTACTACGAACATGATGAATTGATCAAATTGGAATACTAAAGAACAATAATTGAAAAAAAATAAGGTGCAACCAAAATTTAGGTAATCGATAAGTAGTGTAAACGGTGAAATTTGGATTATAACAAATGGATAAGTAAACTATTACTATGATGTTAATATAGCTATTGAAACAAGCTTCGATTTGATATATTATAATAGTTATTTCGATGCACGAATAAAAAGTTGTAACAGTTTAAAGTTGCAGCCCCAATTAATACCTTGTTTTTGTTTTGAATCTAGGAATTGCAGTAGATTTCTTGTCTTTTTTTCAAGAACATAGATAGGTTGAACACAAAAAAGGAAGAAAAATAAAAAGATACCATGAATTTAAGGAAAACTACGAAACAAAATTAAAAGACGAAAAGAATCACAACAAAATTGAAAGAAAAGACTTGGCTTAAAGGACAAACTTCATTCTTTTTCTGATGTGTGACTTAAGAACGCATAAAACAATCAAAGGACAAACATTTTTCAATCTAAGATTCAAAAAATAGATATATGAATATTAAATTACTATTTTAAGCAACCAAGGCTATGATAAGAAACGATGAGGATCCTTTTGGCGAACAGCCTATGTTCCAAGGAACTCAATGGGATACGAAAGGTTCAATTACTACGAACATGATGAATTGATCAAATTGGAATACTAAAGAACAATAATTGAAAAAAAAATAAGGTGCAACCAAACTTTAGGTAATCGATAAGTAGTGTAAACGGTGAAATTTGGATTAAAACAAATGGAGAAGTAAACTACTACTATGCTGTTAGTATAGGTATTGAAACAAGCTTCGATTTGATATATTATAATAGTTATTTCGATGCACGAATAAAAAGTTGTAACAGTTTAAAGTTGCAGCCCCAATTAATACCTTGTTTTTGTTTTGAATCTAGGAATTGCAGTAGATTTCTTGTCTTTTTTTCAAGAACATAGATAGGTTGAACACAAAAAAGGAAGAAAAAGAAAAAGATACCATGAATTTAAGGAAAACTACGAAACAAAATTAAAAGACGAAAAGAATCACAACAAAATTGAAAGAAAAGACTTGGCTTAAAGGACAAACTTCATTCTTTTTCTGATGTGTGACTTAAGAACGCATAAAACAATCAAAGGACAAACATTTTTCAATCTAAAATTCAAAAAATAGATATATGAATATTAAATTACTATTTTCAGCAACCAAGGCTATGATAAGAAACGATGAGGATCCTTTTGGCAAACAACCTATGTTCCCCAGAACTCAATGGAATATGAAAGGTTCAATTACTACGAACATTATGAATTGATCAAATTGGAATACTAAGGAACATTAATTGAAAAAAAATAAGGTGCAACCAAAATTTAGGTAATCGATAAATAGTGTAAACGGTGAAATTTGGATTAAAACAAATGGAGAAGTAAACTACTACTATGCTGTTAGTATAGGTATTGAAACAAGCTTCGATTTGATATATTATAATAGTTATTTCGATGCACGAATAAAAAGTTGTAACAGTTTAAAGTTGCAGCCCCAATTAATACCTTGTTTTTGTTTTGAATCTAGGAATTGCAGTAGATTTCTTGTCTTTTTTCAAGAACATAGATAGGTTGAACACAAAAAAGGAAGAAAAAGAAAAAGATACCATGAATTTAAGGAAAACTACGAAACAAAATTAAAAGACGAAAAGAATCACAACAAAATTGAAAGAAAAGACTTGGCTTAAAGGACAAACTTCATTCTTTTTCTGATGTGTGACTTAAGAACGCATAAAACAATCAAAGGACAAACATTTTTCAATCTAAAATTCAAAAAATAGATATATGAATATTAAATTACTATTTTCAGCAACCAAGGCTATGATAAGAAACGATGAGGATCCTTTTGGCGAACAGCCTATGTTCCAAGGAACTCAATGGGATACGAAAGGTTCAATTACTACGAACATGATGAATTGATCAAATTGGAATACTAAAGAACAATAATTGAAAAAAAATAAGGTGCAACCAAACTTTAGGTAATCGATAAGTAGTGTAAACGGTGAAATTTGGATTAAAACAAATGGAGAAGTAAACTACTACTATGCTGTTAGTATAGGTATTGAAACAAGCTTCGATTTGATATATTATAATAGTTATTTCGATGCACGAATAAAAAGTTGTAACAGTTTAAAGTTGCAGCCCCAATTAATACCTTGTTTTTGTTTTGAATCTAGGAATTGGAGTAGATTTCTTGTCTTTTTTTCAAGAACATAGATAGGTTGAACACAAAAAAGGAAGAAAAAGAAAAAGATACCATGAATTTAAGGAAAACTACGAAACAAAATTAAAAGACGAAAAGAATCACAACAAAATTGAAAGAAAAGACTTGGCTTAAAGGACAAACTTCATTATTTTTCTGATGTGTGACTTAAGAACGCATAAAACAATCAAAGGACAAACATTTTTCAATCTAAAATTCAAAAAATAGATATATGAATATTAAATTACTATTTTCAGCAACCAAGGCTATGATAAGAAACGATGAGGATCCTTTTGGCGAACAGCCTATGTTCCAAGGAACTCAATGGGATACGAAAGGTTCAATTACTACGAACATGATGAATTGATCAAATTGGAATACTAAAGAACATTAATTGAAAAAAAAAGAAATAAAGTGCCACCAAACTTTAGGTAATCGATAAGTAGTGTAAACGGTGAAATTTGGATTAAAACAAATGGAGAAGTAAACTACTACTATGCTGTTAGTACAGGTATTGAAACAAACTTCGATTTGATATATTATAATAGTTATTTCGATGCACGAATAAAAAGTTGTAACAGTTTAAAGTTGCAGCCCCAATTAATTCCTTGTTTTTGTTTTGAATCTAGCAATTGGAGTAGATTTCTTGTCTTTTTTTCAAGAACACAGATAGGTTGAACACAAAAAAGGAAGAAAATGAAAAAGATACCATGAATTTAAGGAAAACTACGAAACAAAATTAAAAGACGAAAAGAATCACAACAAAATAGAAAGAAAAGACTTGGCTTAAAGGACAAACTTCATTCTTTTTCTGATGTGTGACTTAAGAACGCATAAAACAATCAAAGGACAAACATTTTTCAATCTAAAATTCAAAAAATAGATATATGAATATTAAATTACTATTTTCAGCAACCAAGGCTATGATAAGAGACGATGAGGATCCTTTTGGCGAACACCCTATGTTCCAAGGAACTCAATGGGATACGAAAGGTTCAATTACTACGAACATGATGAATTGATCAAATTGGAATACTAAAGAACATTAATTGAAAAACAAATAAGTTGCAACCAAACATTAGGTAATCGATAAGTAGTGTAAATGGTGAAATTTGGATTAAAAAAAATGGAGAAGTAAACTACTACTATGATGTTAGTACAGGTATTGAAACAAGCTTCGATTTGATATATTATAATAGTTATTTCGATGCACGAATAAAAAGTTGTACCAGTTTAAAGTTGCAGCCCCAATTAATAACTTGTTTTTGTTTTGAATCTAGGAATTGCAGTAGATTTCTTGTCTTTTTTTCAAGAACATAGATAGGTTGAACACAAAAAAGGAAGAAAAAGAAAAAGATACCATGAATTTAAGGAAAACTACGAAACAAAATTGAAAGACGAAAAGAATCACAACAAAATAGAAAGAAAAGACTTGGCTTAAAGGACAAAATTCATTATTTTTCTGATGTGTGACATAAGAACGCATAAAAGAATCAAAGGACGAACATTTTTCAATCTAAAATTCAAAAAATAGATATATGAATATTAAATTACTATTTTCAGCAACCAAGGCTATGATAAGAGACGATGAGGATCCTTTTGGCGAACAGCCTATGTTCCAAGGAACTCAATGGGATACGAAAGGTTCAATTACTACGAACATGATGAATTGATCAAATTGGAATACTAAAGAACATTAATTGAAAATAAAATAAGGTGCAACCAAACTTTAGGTAATCGATAAGTAGTGTAAACGGTGAAATTTGGATTAAAACAAATGGAGAAGTAAACTACTACTATGCTGTTAGTACAGGTATTGAAACAAATTTCGATTTGATATATTATAATAGTTATTTCGATGCACGAATAAAAAGTTGTAACAGTTTAAAGTTGCAGCCCCAATTAATTCCTTGTTTTTGGTTTGAATCTAGCAATTGCAGTAGATTTCTCGTCTTTTTTTCAAGAAGATAGATAGGTTGAACACAAAAAAGGAAGAAAAAGAAAAAGATACCATGAATTTAAGGAAAACTACGAAACAAAATTAAAAGACGAAAATATTCACAACAAAATAGAAAGAAAAGACTTGGCTTAAAGGACAAACTTCATTCTTTTTCTGATGTGTGACTTAAGAACGCATAAAACAATCAAAGGACAAACATTTTTCAATCTAAAATTCAAAAAATAGATATATGAATATTAAATTACTATTTTCAGCAACCAAGGCTATGATAAGAAACGATGAGGATCCTTTTGGCGAACAGCCTATGTTCCAAGGAACTCAATGGGATACGAAAGGTTCAATTACTACGAACATGATGAATTGATCGAATTGGAATACTAAAGAACATTAATTGAAAAAAAAATAAGTTGCAACCAAACTTTAGGTAATCGATAAGTAGTGTAAACGGTGAAATTTGGATTAAAACAAATGGAGAAGTAAACTACTACTATGCTGTTAGTACATGTATTGAAACAAATTTCGATTTGATATATTACAATAGTTATTTCGATGCACGAATAAAAAGTTGTAACAGTTTAAAGTTGCAGCCCCAATTAATTCCTTGTTTTTGTTTTGAATCTAGCAATTGGAGTAGATTTCTTGTCTTTTTTTCAAGAACACAGATAGGTTGAACACAAAAAAGGAAGAAAATGAAAAAGATACCATGAATTTAAGGAAAACTACGAAACTAAATTAAAAGACGAAAAGAATCACAACAAAATAGAAAGAAAAGACTTGGCTTAAAGGACAAAATTCATTATTTTTCTGATGTGTGACATAAGAACGCATGAAAGAATCAAAGGACGAACATTTTTCAATCTAAAATTCAAAAAATAGATATATGAATATTAAATTACTATTTTCAGCAACCCAAGCTATGATAAGAGACGATGAGGATCCTTTTGGCGAACAGCCTATGTTCCAAGGAACTCAATGGGATACGAAAGGTTCAATTACTAAGAACATGATGAATTGATCAAATTGGAATACTAAAGAACATTAAATGAAAACAAAATAAGTTGCAACCAAACTTTAGGTAATCGATAAGTAGTGTAAACGGTGAAATTTGGATTAAAACAAATGGAGAAGTAAACTACTACTATGATGTTAATATAGGTATTGAAACAAGCTTCGATTTGATATATTATAATAGTTATTTCGATGCACGAATAAAAAGTTGTAACAGTTTAAAGTTGTAGCCCCAATTAATACCTTGTTTTTGTTTTGAATCTAGGAATTGCAGTAGATTTCTTGTCTTTTTTTCAAGAACATAGATAGGTTGAACACAAAAAAGGAAGAAAAAGAAAAAGATACCATGAATTTAAGGAAAACTACGAAACAAAATTAAAAGACGAAAAGAATCACAACAAAATTGAAAGAAAAGACTTGGCTTAAAGGACAAACTTCATTATTTTTCTGATGTGTGACTTAAGAACGCATAAAACAATCAAAGGACAAACATTTTTCAATCTAAAATTCAAAAAATAGATATATGAATATTAAATTACTATTTTCAGCAACCAAGGCTATGATAAGAAACGATGAGGATCCTTTTGGCGAACAGCCTATGTTCCAAGGAACTCAATGGGATACGAAAGGTTCAATTACTACGAACATGATGAATTGATCAAATTGGAATACTAAAGAACAATAATTGAGAAAAAAATAAGGTGCAACCAAACTTTAGGTAATCGATAAGTAGTGTAAACGGTGAAATTTGGATTAAAACACATGGAGAAGTAAACTACTACTATGATGTTAATATAGGTATTGAAACAAGCTTCGATTTGATATATTATAATAGTTATTTCGATGCACGAATAAAAAGTTGTAACAGTTTAAAGTTGCAGCCCCAATTAATACCTTGTTTTTGTTTTGAATCTAGGAATTGCAGTAGATTTCTTGTCTTTTTTTCAAGAACACAGATAGGTTGAACACAAAAAGGAAGAAAATGAAAAAGATACCATGAATTTAAGGAAAACTACGAAACAAAATTAAAAGACGAAAAGAATCACAACAAAATTGAAAGAAAAGACTTGGCTTAAAGGACAAACTTCATTCTTTTTCTGATGTGTGACTTAAGAACGCATAAAACAATCAAAGGACAAACATTTTTCAATCTAAAATTCAAAAAATAGATATATGAATATTAAATTACTATTTTCAGCAACCAAGGCTATGATAAGAAACGATGAGGATCCTTTTGGCGAACAGCCTATGTTCCAAGGAACTCAATGGGATACGAAAGGTTCAATTACTACGAACATGATGAATTGATCAAATTGGAATACTAAAGAACATTAATTGAAAAAAAAATAAGGTGCAACCAAACTTTAGGTAATCGATAAGTAGTGTAAACGGTGAAATTTGGATTAAAACAAATGGAGAAGTAAACTACTACTATGCTGTTAGTACAGGTATTGAAACAAACTTCGATTTGATATATTATAATAGTTATTTCGATGCACGAATAAAAAGTTGTACCAGTTTAAAGTTGTAGCCCCAATTACTTCCTTGTTTTTGTTTTGAATCTAGGAATTGTAGTAGATTTCTTGTCTTTTTTTCAAGAACACAGATAGGTTGAACACAAAAAAGGAAGAAAAAGAAAAAGATACCATGAATTTAAGGAAAACTACGAAACAAAATTGAAAGACGAAAAGAATCACAACAAAATAGAAAGAAAAGACTTGGCTTAAAGGACAAAATTCATTATTTTTCTGATGTGTGACATAAGAACGCATAAAACAATCAAAGGACGAACATTTTTCAATCTAAAATTCAAAAAATAGATATATGAATATTAAATTACTATTTTCAGCAACCAAGGCTATGATAAGAGACGATGAGGATCCTTTTGGCGAACAGCCTATGTTCCAAGGAACTCAATGGGATACGAAAGGTTCAATTACTACGAACATGATGAATTGATCAAATTGGAATACTAAAGAACATTAATTGAAAATAAAATAAGGTGCAACCAAACTTTAGGTAATCGATAAGTAGTGTAAACGGTGAAATTTGGATTAAAACACATGGAGAAGTAATCTACTACTATGATGTTAATATAGGTATTGAAACAAGCTTCGATTTGATATATTATAATAGTTATTTCGATGCACGAATAAAAAGTTGTAACAATTTAAAGTTGCAGCCCCAATTAATACCTTGTTTTTGTTTTGAATCTAGGAATTGCAGTAGATTTCTTGTCGTTTTTTCAAGAACATAGATAGGTTGAACACCAAAAAGGAAGAAAAAGAAAAAGATACCATGAATTTAAGGAAAACTACGAAACAAAATTAAAAGACGAAAATAATCACAACAAAATGGAAAGAAAAGATTTTGCTTAAAGGACAAACTTCATTCTTTTTCTGTTGTGTGACTTAAGAACGCATTAAACAATCAAAGGACAAACATTTTTCAATCTAAAATTCAACAAATAGATATATGAATATTAAATTACTATTTTCAGCAACCAAGGTTATGATAAGAAACGATGAGGATCCTTTTGGCGAACAGCCTATGTTCCAAGGAACTCAATGGGATTCGAAAGGTTAAATTACTACGAACATGATGAATTGATCAAATTGGAATACTATAGAACAATAATTGAAAAAGAAATAAGGTGCAACCAAACTTTAGGTAATCGATATGTAGTGTAAACGGTGAAATTTGGATTAAAACAAATGGAGAAGTAATCTACTACAATGATGTTAGTATAAACATTGAAACAAGCTTCGATTTGATATATTATAATAGTTATTTCGATGCACGAATAAAAAGTTGTAACAGTTTAAAGTTGCAACCCCAATTAATACCTTGTTTTTGTTTTGAATCTAGGAATTGCAGTAGATTTCTTGTCTTTTTTTCAAGAACATAGATAGGTTGAATACAAAAAAGGTAGAAAATGAAAAAGATACCCTGAATTTAAGGAAAACTAAGAAACAAAATTAAAAGACGATAGGAATCACAAAAAAATAGAAAGAAAAGACTTGGCTTAAAGGACAAACTTCGTTCTTTTTCTGATGTGTGACATAAGAACGCATAAAACAATCAAAGGACAAACATTTTTCAATCTAAAATTCAAAAAATAGATATATGAATATTAAATTACTATTTTCAGCAACCAAGGCTATGATAAGAAACGATGAGGATCCTTTTGGCGAACAGCCTATGTTCCAAGGAACTCAATGGGATATGAAAGGTTCAATTACTACGAACATGATGAATTGATCAAATTGGAATACTAAAGAACAATAATTGAAAAAAAATAAGGTGCAACCTAACTTTAGGTAATCGATAAGTAGTGTAAATGGGGAAATTTGGATTAAAAGACATGGAGAAGTAAACTACTACTATGATTTTAATATAGGTATTGAAACAAGATTCAATTTGATATATTATAATAGTTATTTCGACGCACGAATAAAAAGTCGTAACAGTTTAAAGTTGCAGCCCCAATTAATACCTTGTTTTGTTTTGAATCTAGGAATTGCAGTAGATTTCTTGTCTTTTTTTCAAGAACATAGATTGGTTGAAGACAAAAAAGGAAGAAAAAGAAAAAGATACCATGAATTTAAGGAAAACTACGAAACAAAATTAAAAGATGAAAAGAATCACAACAAAATTGAAAGAAAAGACTTGGCTTAAAGGACAAACTTCATTCTTTTTCTGATGTGTGACTTAAGAACGCATAAAACAATCAAAGGACAAAAAATTTTCAATCTAAAATTCAAAAAATAGATATATGAATATTAAATTACTATTTTCAGCAACCAAGGTTATGATAAGAAACAAGGAGGATCCTTCCGGCGAACAGCCTATGTTCCAAGGAACTCAATGGGATACGAAAGGTTCAATTACTACGAACATGATTAATTGATCAAATTGGAATACTAAAGAACAATAATTGAAAAACAAATAAGGTGCAACCAAACTTTAGGTAATCGATAAGTAGTGTAAACGGTGAAATTTGGATTAAAACACATGGAGAAGTAAACTACTACTATGATGTTAATATAGGTTTTGAAACAAGCTTCGGTTTGATATATTATAATAGTTATTTCGATGCACAATAAAAAGTTGTAACAGTTTAAAGTTGCAGCCCCAATTAATACCTTGTTTTTGTTTTGAATATAGGAATTGCAGTAGATTTCTTGTCGTTTTTTCAAGAACATAGATAGGTTGAACACAAAAAAGGTAGAAAATGAAAAAGATACCATGAATTTAAGGAAAACTACGAAACAAAATTAAAAGACGAAAATATTCACAACAAAATAGAAAGAAAAGACTTGGCTTAAAGGACAAACTTCATTCTTTTTCTGATGTGTGACTTAAGAACGCATAAAACAATCAAAGGACAAACTTTTTCAATCTAAAATTCAAAAAATAGATATATGAATATTAAATTACTATTTTCAGCAACCAAGGCTATGATAAGAAACGATGAGGATCCTTTTGGCGAACAGCCTATGTTCCAAGGAACTCAATGGGATACGAAAGGTTCAATTACTACGAACATGATGAATTGATCAAATTGGAATACTAAGGAACATTAATTGAAAAAAAATAAGGTGCAACCAAACTTTAGGTAATCGATAAGTTGTGTAAACGTTGAAATTTGGATTAAAACAAATGGAGAAGTAAACTACTACTATAATGTTAGTATAGGTAATGAAACAACATTCGATTTGATATATTATAATAGTTATTTCGATGCACGAATAAAAAGTTGTAACAGTTTAAAGTTGCAGCCCCAATTAATACCTTGTTTTTGTTTTGAATCTAGGAATTGCAGTAGATTTCTTGTCTTTTTTCAAGAACGTTGATAGGTTGAACACAAAAAAGGAAGAAAAAGAAAAAGATACCATGAATTTAAGGAAAACTACGAAACAAAATTAAAAGACGAAAAGAATCACAACAAAATTGAAAGAAAAGACTTGGCTTAAAGGACAAACTTCATTATTTTTTTGATGTGTGACTTAAGAACGCATAAAACAATCAAAGGACAAACATTTTTCAATCTAAAATTCAAAAAATAGATATATGAATATTAAATTACTATTTTCAGCAACCAAGGCTATGATAAGAAACGATGAGGATCCTTTTGGCGAACAACCTATGTTCCAAGGAACTCATTGGAATACGAAAAGTTCAATTACTACGAACATGATGAATTGATCAAATTGGAATACTAAAGAACAATAATTGAAAAAAAAGAAATAAGGGGCCACCAAACTTTAGAAAATCGAAAAGTAGTGTAAACGGTGAAATGTGGATTAAAACAAATGGAAACTTAAACTACTACTATGATGTGATTATAGGTATTGAAACAATATTCTATTTGATATATTATAATAGGTATTTGGATGCACGAATAAAAAGTTGTAATAGTTTAAAGTTGCAGCCCCAATTAATTCCGAGTTTTTGTTTTGAATCAAGGAATTGGAGTAGATTTCTTGTCTTTTTTCAAGAACATAGATAGGTTGAACACAAAAAAGGAAGAAAAACAAAAAAGATAACGTGAATTTAAGGAAAACTACGAAAACAAATCCAAAGACGAAAAGAATGACAACAAAATTGAAAGAAAAGACTTGGCTTAAAGGACAAACTTCATTCTTTTTCTTATTTGTGACTTAAGAACGCAAAAAACAATCAAAGGACAAACATTTTTCAATCTAAAATTCAAAAAATAGATATATGAATATTTAATTACTATTTTCAGCAACCAAGGCTATGATAAGAAACGATGAGGATCCTTTTGGCGAACAACCTATGTTCCAAGGAACTCAATGGAATACGAAAGGTTCAATTACTATGAACATGATGAATTGATCAAATTGGAATACCAAAGAACAATAATTGAAAAAAAAAGAAATTAGGTGCCACCAAAATTTAGAAAATCGATAAGTAGTGTAAACGGTGAAATTTGGATTAAGAAAATGGAGAAGTAAACTACTACTATGCTGTGATTATAGGTATTGAAACAAGCTTCGATTTGATATATTATAATAGTTATTTCGATGCACGAATAAAAAGTTGTAACAGTTTAAAGTTGCAGCCCCAATTAATACCTTGTTTTTGTTTTGAATCTAGGAATTGCAGTAGATTTCTTGTCTTTTTTTCAAGAACATGGATAGGTTGAACACAAAAAAGGAAGAAAAAGAAAAAGATACCGTGAATTTAAGGAAAACTACGAAACAAAATTAAAAGACGAAAAGAATCACAACAAAATTGAAAGAAAAGACTTGGCTTAAAGGACAAACTTCATTCTTTTTCTGATTTGTGACTTAAGAACGCATAAAACAATCAAAGGACAAACATTTTTCAATCTAAAATTCAAAAAATAGATATATGAAGATTGATAAACTATTTTCAGCAACCAAGGCTATGATAAGAAACGATGAGGATCCTTTTGGCGAACAACCTATGTTCCCAGTAACTGAGTTGAATACGAAAGGTTCAATTACTACAAACATGATGAATTTATCAAATTGGAATACTAAAGAACAATAATTGAAAAAAAAATAAGGTGCCACCAAAATTTTGAAAATCGATAAGTAGTGTAAATGATGAAATTATGATAAGAACACATGGAGAAGTAAACTACTACTATGCTGTGATTTTAGGTATTGAAACGAGCTTCGATTTGATATATTATAATAGTTATTTCGATGCAAGAATAAAAAGTTGTAACAGTTTAAAGTTGCAACCCCAATTAATACCTTGTTTTTGTTTTGAATCTAGGAATTGCAGTAGATTTCTTGTCTTTTTTTCAAGAACATGGATAGGTTGAACACAAAAAAGGAAGAAAAAGAAAAAGATACCGTGAATTTAAGGAAAACTACGAAACAAAATCGAGAGACGAAAAGAATCACAACAAAATTAAAAGAAAAGACTTGGCTTAAAGGACAAACTTCATTCTTTTTTTTGATTTGTGACTTAAGAACCCATAAAACAATCAAAGGACAAACATTTTTCAATCTATAATTCAAAAAATAGATATATGAATATTAAATTACTATTTTCAGCAACCAAGCCTATGATAAGTAACGATAAGGATCCTTTTGGCGAACAACATATTTTCCAAGGAACTCAATGGAATACGAAAGGTTCAATTACTACGATCATGATGAATTTATCAAATTTGAATACTAAGGAACAATAATTGAAAAAAAAGTCATAAGGTGCCACCGAAATTTAGAAAATCGATAAGTACTGTAAACTGTGAAATTTGGATTAAAACAAATGGAGAAGTAATCTACTACTATGCCTTGATTATAGGTATTGAAACGAGGTTCGATTTGATATATTATAATAGTTATTTCGATGCACGAATAAAAAGTTGTAACAGTTTAAAGTTGCAACCCCAATTAATACCTTGTTTTTGTTTTGAATCTAGGAATTGCAGTAGATTTCTTGTCTTTTTTTGAAGAACATAGATAGATTGAGCACAAAAATGGAAGAAAAATAAAAAGATACCATGAATTTAAGGAAAACTACGAAAAAAAATCAAAAGACGAAAAGAATCACAACAAAATTGGAAGAAAAGACTTGGCTTAAAGGACAAACTTCATTCTTTTTCTGATTTGTGACTTAAGAACGCATAAAACAATCGAAGGACAAATATTTTTCAATCTAAAATTCAAAAAATAGATATATGAATATTGAATTACTATTTTCGCAACCAAGGCTATGATAAGAAACGATGAGGATCCTTTTGGCAAACAACCTATGTTCCAAGGAACTCAATGGAATACGAAATGTTCAATTACTACAATCATGATGAATTGATCAAATTGGAATACTAAAGAACAATAATTGAAAAAAAAGAAAATAGGTGCCACCAAAATTTAGAAAATCGATATGTAATGTAAACAGTGAAATTTGGATTAAAACAAATGGAGAAGTAATCTACTACTATGCCGTGATTATAGGTATTGAAACGAGGTTCGATTTCATATATTATAATAGTTATTTCGATGCACGAATAAAAAGTTGTAACAGTTTAAAGTTGCAGACCCAATTAATACCTTGTTTTTGTTTTGAATCTAGGAATTGCAGTAGATTTCTTGTCTTTTTTTCAAGAACATGGATAGGTTGAACACAAAAAAAGGAAGAAAAAGAAAATGATACCATGAATTTAAGGAAAACTACGAAACAAACTCGAAAGACGAAAAGAATCACAACAAAATTGAAAGAAAAGACTTGGCTTAATGGACAAACTTCATTCTTTTTCTGATTTGTGACTTAAAGACGCATAAAACAATCGAAGGACAAATATTTTTCAATCTAAAATTCAAATAATAGATATAGTAATATTGAATTACTATTTTCAGCAACCAAGGCTATGATAAGAAACGATGAGGATCCTTTTGGCAAACAACCTATGTTCCCAGGAACTCAATGGAATACGAAAGGTTCAATTAATACGAACATGATGAATTGATAAAATTGGAATACTAAAGAACAATAATTGAAAAAAAAGTCATAAGGTGCCACAGAAATTTAGAAAATCGATAAGTAGTGCAAACTGTGAAATTTGGATTAAAACAAATGGAGAAGTAATCTACTACTCTGCCGTGATTATAGGTATTGAAACGAACTTCGATTTGATATATTATAATTGTTATTTCGATGCACGAATAAAAAGTTGTAACAGTTTAAAGTTGCAGCCTCAATTAATACCTTGTTTTTGTTTTGAATCTAGGAATTGAAGTAGATTTGTTGTCTTTTTTTCAAGAACATGGATAGGTTGAACACAAAAAAGGAAGAAAAATAAAAAGATACCATGAATTTAAGGAAAAATACGAAACAAAATCAAAAGGCGAAAAAAATCACAACAATATTGAAAGATAAGACTTGGCGTAAAGGACAAACTTCATTCTTTTTCTGAATTGTGACTTAAGAACGCATAAAACAATCAAAGGACAAATATTTTTCAATCTAAAATTTAAAAAATAGATACATCAATATTGAATTACTATTTTCAGCAACCAAGGCTATGATAAGAAACGATGAGGATCTTTTTGGAGAACACCCTATGTTCCAAAGAACCCTATGGAATAAGAGAGGTTCAATTAATACGAACATGATGAATTGATCAAATTGGAATACTAAAGAACAACAATTGAAAAAATAAGAAATTAGGTGCCACCAAAATTTAGAAAATCGATAAGTAGTGTAAACGGTGAAATTTGGATTAAAACAAAAGGAGAAGTAAACTACTACTATGCTGTTCGTATAGGTATTGAAACTAGCTTCGATTTGATATATTATAATAGTTATTTCGATGCACGAATAAAAAGTTGTAACAGTTTAAAGTTGTAGCCCCAATTAATACCTTGTTTTTGTTTTGAATCTAGGAATTGTAGTAGATTTCTTGTCTTTTTTTCAAGAACATGGATAGGTTGAACACAAAAAAGGAAGAAAAATAAAAAGATACCGTGAATTTAAGGAAAACTACGAAACAAAATCAAAAGACGAAAACAATCACAACAAAATTTAAAGAAAAGACTTGGCTTAAAGGAGAAACTTCATTAATTTTCTGATTTGTGACTTAAGAACGCATAAAACAATCACAGGACAAATATTTTTCTATCTAAAATTCAAAAAATAGATATATGAATATTGAATTACTATTTTCAGCAACCAAGGCTATGATAAGAAACGATGAGGATCCTTTTGGCAAACAACCTATGTTCCAAGGAACTCAATGGAATACGAAAGGTTCAATTATTACGAACAGGATGAATTGATCAAATTGGAATACTAAAGAACAATAATTGAAAAAAAAATTAGGTGCCACCAAAATTTAGAAAATCGATAAGTAGTGTAAACTGTGAAATTTGGATTAAAACACATGGAGAAGTAATCTACTACTATGCAGTGATTATAGGTATTGAAACGAGCTTCGATTTGATATATTATAATAGTTATTTCGATGCACGAATAAAAAGTTGTAACAGTTTAAAGTTGCAACCCCATTTAATACCTTGTTTTTGTTTTGAATCTAGGAATTGCAGTAGATTTGTTGTCTTTTTTTCAAGAACATGGATAGGTTGAACACAAAAAAGGAAGAAAAAGAAAAAGATACCATGAATTTAAGGAAAACTACGAAACAAAATGAAAACGAAAAGAATCACAACAAAATTGAAAGAAAAGACTTGGCTTAAAGGACAAACTTCATTCTTTTTCTTACTTGTGACTTAAGAACGCATAAAATAATCAAAGGACAAACATTTTTCAATCTAAAATTCAAAAAATAGATATATGAATATTGAATTACTATTTTCAGCAACCAAGGCTATGATAAGAAACGATGAGGATCCTTTTGGCAAACAACCTATGTTCCAAGGAACTCAATGGAATACGAAAGGTTCAATTACTACAATCATGATTAATTGATCAAATTTGAATACTAAAGAACAATAATTGAAAAAAAAAGAAATTAGGTGCCACCAAAATTTAGAAAATCGATAAGTAGTGTAAACAGTGAAATTTGGATTAGAACAAATGGAGAAGTAATCTAATACTATGCCGTGATTATAGGTATTGAAACGAGGTTCGATTTGATATATTATAATAGTTATTTCGATGCACGAATAAAAAGTTGTAACAGTTTAAAGTTGCAGCCCCAATTAATACCTTGTTTTTGTTTTGAATCTAGGAATTGTAGTAGATTTCTTGCCTTTTTTTCAAGAACATGGATAGGTTGAACACAAAAAAGGAAGAAAAATAAAAAGATACCGTGAATTTAAGGAAAACTACGAAACAAAATCAAAAGACGAAAACAATCACAACAAAATTGAAAGAAAAGACTTGGCTTAAAGGACAAACTTCATTCTTTTTCTGATTTGTGACTTAAGAACGCATAAAACAATCAAAGGACAAACATTTTTCAATCTAAAATTCAAAAAATAGATACATGAATATTGAATTACTATTTTCAGCAACCAAGGCTATGATAAGAAACGATGAGGATCTTTTTGGAGAACACCCTATGTTCCAAAGAACCCTATGGAATAAGAGAGGTTCAATTATTATGAACATGATGAATTGATCAAATTGGAATACCAAAGAACAATAATTGAAAAAAAAAGAAATTAGGTGCCACCAAAATTTAGAAAATCGATAAGTAATGTAAACGGTGAAATTTGGATTAAAACACATGGAGAAGTAATCTACTACTATGCCGTGATTATAGGTATTGAAACGAGCTTCGATTTGATATATTATAATAGTTATTTCGATGCACGAATAAAAAGTTGTAACAGTTTAAAGTTGCAGCCCCAAATAATACCATGTTTTTGTTTTGAATCTAGGAATTGCATTAGATTTGTTGTCTTTTTTTCAAGAACATGGATAGGTTGAACACAAAAAAGGAAGAAAAAGAAAAAGATACCGTGAATTTAAGGAAAACTACGAAACAAAATCAAAAGACGAAAAGAATCACAACAAAATTGAAAGAAAAGACTTGGCTTAAAGGACAAACTTCATTCTTTTTCTGATTTGTGACTTAAGAACGCATAAAACAATCAAAGGACAAACATTTTTCAATCTAAAATTCAAAAAATAGATATATGAATATTGAATTACTATTTTCAGCAACCAAGGCTATGATAAGAAACGATGAGGATCCTTTTGGCGAACAACCTATGTTCCAAGGAACTCAATGGAATACGAAAGGTTCAATTACTACGATCATGATGAATTGATCAAATTGGAATACTAAAGAACAATAATTGAAAAAAAAGAAATTAGGTGCCACCAAAATTTAGAAAATCGATAAGTAGTGTAAACGGTGAAATTTGGATTAAAACAAATGGAGAAGTAATCTACTACTATGCCGTGATTATAGGTATTGAAACGAGCTTCGATTTGATATATTATAATAGTTATTTCGATGCACGAATAAAAAGTTGTAACAGTTTAAAGTTGCAGCCCAATTAATACCTTGTTTTTGTTTTGAATCTAGGAATTGCAGTAGATTTGTTGTCTTTTTTTCAAGAACATGGATAGGTTGAACACAAAAAAGGAAGAAAAAGAAAAAGATACCGTGAATTTAAGGAAAACTACGAAACAAAATCAAAAGACGAAAAGAATCACAACAAAATTGAAAGAAAAGACTTGGCTTAAAGGACAAACTTCATTCTTTTTCTGATTTGTGACTTAAGAACGCATAAAACAATCAAAGGACAAACATTTTTCAATCTAAAATTCAAAAAATAGATACATGAATATTGAATTACTATTTTCAGCAACCAAGGCTATGATAAGAAACGATGAGGTTCCTTTTGGCGAACAACCTATGTTCCAAGGAACTCAATGGAATACGAAAGGTTCAATTATTACGAACAGGGTGAATTGATCAAATTAGAATACTAAAGAACAATAATTGAAAAAAAAGAAATTAGGTGCCACCAAAATTTAGAAAAACGATAAGTAATGTAAACGGTGAAATTTGGATTAAAACACATGGAGAAGTAATCTACTACTCATCAGTGATTATAGGTATTGAAACGAGCTTTGATTTGATATATTATAATTGTTATTTCGATGCACGAATAAAAAGTTGTAACAGTTTAAAGTTGCAGCCCTAATTAATACCTTGTTTTTGTTTTGAATCTAGGAATTGCAGTAGATTTGTTGTCTTTTTTTTCAAGAACATGGATAGGTTGAACACAAAAAAGGAAGAAAAAGAAAAAGATACCGTGAATTTAAGGAAAACTACGAAACAAAATCGAAAGACGAAAAGAATCACAACAAAATTGAAAGAAAAGACTTGGCTTAAAGGACAAACTTCATTCTTTTTCTGATTTGTGACTTAAGAACGCATAAAACAATCAAAGGACAAACATTTTTCAATCTAAAATTCAAAAAATAGATATATGAATATTGAATTACTATTTTCAGCAACCAAGGCTATGATAAGAAACGATGAGGATCCTTTTGGCGAACAACCTATGTTCCAAGGAACTCAATGGAATACGAAAGGTTCAATTACTACGAACATGATGAATTGATCAAATTGGAATACTAAAGAACAATAATTGAAAAAAAAAGAAATTAGGTGCCACCAAAATTTAGAAAATCGATAAGTAGTGTAAACGGTGAAATTTGGATTAAAACACATGGAGAAGTAATCTACTACTATGCCGTGATTATAGGTATTGAAACGAGCTTCGATTTGATATATTATAATAGTTATTTCGATGCACGAATAAAAAGTTGTAACAGTTTAAAGTTGCAGCCCCAATTAATACCTTGTTTTTGTTTTGAATCTAGGAATTGCAGTAGATTTGTTGTCTTTTTTCAAGAACATGGATAGGTTGAACACAAAAAAGGAAGAAAAAGAAAAAGATACCGTGAATTTAAGGAAAACTACGAAACAAAATCGAAAGACGAAAAGAATCACAACAAAATTGAAAGAAAAGACTTGGCTTAAAGGACAAACTTCATTCTTTTTCTGATTTGTGACTTAAGAACGCATAAAACAATCAAAGGACAAACATTTTTCAATCTAAAATTCAAAAAATAGATACATGAATATTGAATTACTATTTTCAGCAACCAAGGCTATGATAAGAAACGATGAGGATCCTTTTGGCGAACAACCTATGTTCCAAGGAACTCAATGGAATACGAAAGGTTCAATTATTACGAACAGGGTGAATTGATCAAATTGGAATACTAAAGAACAATAATTGAAAAAAAAAAGAAATTAGGTGCCACCAAAATTTAGAAAATCGATAAGTAATGTAAACGGTGAAATTTGGATTAAAACACATGGAGAAGTAATCTACTACTATGCCGTGATTATAGGTATTGAAACGAGCTTCGATTTGATATATTATAATAGTTATTTCGATGCACGAATAAAAAGTTGTAACAGTTTAAAGTTGCAGCCCCAATTAATACCTTGTTTTTGTTTTGAATCTAGGAATTGCAGTAGATTTGTTGTCTTTTTGTCAAGAACATGGATAGGTTGAACACAAAAAAGGAAGAAAAAGAAAAAGATACCGTGAATTTAAGGAAAACTACGAAACAAAATCGAAAGACGAAAAGAATCACAACAAAATTAAAAGAAAAGACTTGGCTTAAAGGACAAACTTCATTCTTTTTTTTTTATTTGTGACTTAAGAACCCATAAAACAATCAAAGGACAAACATTTTTCAATCTATAATTCAAAAAATAGATATATGAATATTAAATTACTATTTTCAGCAACCAAGCCTATGATAAGTAACGATAAGGATCCTTTTGGCGAACAACCTATGTTCCAAGGAACTCAATGGAATACGAAAGGTTCAATTATTACGAACAGGGTGAATTGATCAAATTAGAATACTAAAGAACAATAATTGAAAAAAAAGAAATTAGGTGCCACCAAAATTTAGAAAAACGATAAGTAATGTAAACGGTGAAATTTTTATTAAAACAAATGGAGAAGTAATCTACTACAATGCCGTGATTATAGGTATTGAAACGAGCTTCGATTTGATATATTATAATAGTTATTTCGATGCACGAATAAAAAGTTGTAACAGTTTAAAGTTGCAGCCCCAAATAATACCTTGTTTTTGTTTTGAATCTAGGAATTGCATTAGATTTGTTGTCTTTTTTTCAAGAACATGAATAAGTTGAACACAAAAAAGGATTTAAAAGAAAAAGATACCGTGAATTTAAGGAAAACTACGAAACAGAATCGAAAGACGAAAAGAATCACAAAAAAATTGAAAGAAATGATTTGGCTTAAAGGACAAACTTCATTCTTTTTCTGATTTGTGACTTAAGAACACATAAAACAATCAAAGGACAAACATTTTTCAATCTAAAATTCAAAAAATAGATACATGAATATTGAATTACTATTTTCAGCAACCAAGGCTACGATAAGAAACGATGAGGTTCCTTTTGGCGAACAACCTATGTTCCAAGGAACTCAATGGAATACGAAAGGTTCAATTATTACGAACAGGGTGAATTGATCAAATTAGAATACTAAAGAACAATAATTGAAAAAAAAAGAAATTAGGTGCCACCAAAATTTAGAAAATCGATAACTAGTGTAAAGGGTGCAATTTGGATTAAAACACATGGAGAAGTAATCTACTACTATGCCATGATTATAGGTATTGAAACGAGCTTCGATTTGATATATTATAATAGTTATTTCGATGCACGAATAACAAGTTGTAACAGTTTAAAGTTGTAGGCCCAATTAATACCTTGTTTTTGTTTTTAATATAGGAATTGCATTAGATTTGTTGTCTTTTTTTCAAGAACATGGATAGGTTGAACACAAAAATGGAAGAAAAGGAAAAAGATACCGTGAATTTAAGGAAAACTACGAAACAAAATCAAAAGACGAAAAGAATCACAACAAAATTGAAAGAAAAGACTTGGCTTAAAGGACAAACTTCATTCTTTTTCTGATTTGTTACTTAAGAACGCATAAAACAATCAAAGGACAAACATTTTTCAATCTAAAATTCAAAAAATAGATATATGAATATTGAATTACTATTTTCAGCAACCAAGGCTATGATAAGAAACGATGAGGATCCTTTTGGCGAACAACCTATGTTCCAAGGAACTCAATGGAATACGAAAGGTTCAATTACTATGAACATGATGAAATGATCAAATTGGAATACCAAAGAACAATAATTGAAAAAAATAGAAATTAGGTGCCACCAAAATTTAGAAAATCGATAAGTAGTGTAAACTGTAAAATTTGGATTAAAACACATGGAGAAGTAATCTACTACTATGCCGTGATTATAGGTATTGAAACGAGCTTCGATTTGATATATTATAATAGTTATTTCGATGCACGAATAAAAAGTTGTAACAGTTTAAAGTTGCAGCCCCAAATAATACCTTGTTTTTGTTTTGAATCTAGGAATTGCATTAGATTTGTTGTCTTTTTTTCAAGAACATGAATAAGTTGAACACAAAAAAGGATTTAAAAGAAAAATATACCGTGAATTTAAGGAAAACTACGAAACAAAATAGAAAGACGAAAAGAATCACAACAAAATTGAAAGAAAAGACTTGGCTTAAAGGACAAACTTCATTATTTTTTTGATTTGTGACTTAAGAACGCATAAAACAATCAAAGGACAAACATTTTTCAATCTAAAATTCAAAAAATAGATATATGAATATTAAATTACTATTTTCAGTAACCAAGGCTATGATAAGTAACGATCAGGATCCTTTTGGCGAACAACCTATTTTCCAAGGAACTCAATGGAATACGAAAGGTTCAATTATTACGAACAGGGTGAATTGATCAAATTAGAATACTAAAGAACAATAATTGAAAAAAAAGAAATTAGGTGCCACCAAAATTTTGAAAATCGATAAGTAATGTAAACGGTGAAATTTGGATTAAAACACATGGAGAAGTAACCTACTACTATGCCGTGATTATAGGTATTGAAACGAGCTTCGATTTGATATATTATAATAGTTATTTCGATGCACGAATAAAAAGTTGTAACAGTTTAAAGTTGCAGCCCCAATTAATACCTTGTTTTTGTTTTGAATCTAGGAATTGCAGTAGATTTGTTGTCTTTTTGTCAAGAACATGGATAGGTTGAACACAAAAAAGGAAGAAAAAGAAAAAGATACCGTGAATTTAAGGAAAACTACGAAACAAAATCGAAAGACGAAAAGAATCACAACAAAATTGAAAGAAAAGACATGGCTTAAAGGACAAACTTCATTCTTTTTTCTGATTTGTGACTTAAGAACGCATAAAACAATAGAAGGACAAATATTTTTCAATCTAAAATTAAAAAAATAGATATATGAATATTGAATTACTATTTTCGCAACCAAGGCTATGATAAGAAACGATGAGGTTCCTTTTGGCGAACAACCTATGTTCCAAGGAACTCAATGGAATACGAAAGGTTCAATTATTACGAACAGGGTGAATTGATCAAATTGGAATACTAAAGAACAATAATTGAAAAAAAGAAATTAGGTGCCACCAAAATTTAGAAAATCGATAAGTAGTGTAAACGGTGAAATTTGGATTAAAACACATGGAGAAGTAATCTACTACTATGCCGTGATTATAGGTATTGAAACGAGCTTCGATTTGATATATTATAATAGTTATTTCGATGCACGAATAAAAAGTTGTAACAGTTTAAAGTTGCAGCCCCAATTAATACCTTGTTTTTGTTTTGAATCTAGGAATTGCAGTAGATTTCTTGTCTTTTTTTCAAGAACATGGATAGGTTGAACACAAAAAAGGAAGAAAAAGAAAAAGATACCGTGAATTTAAGGAAAACTACGAAACAAAATCAAAAGACGAAAAGAATCACAACAAAATTGAAAGAAAAGACTTGGCTTAAAGGACAAACTTCATTCTTTTTCTGATTTGTGACTTAAGAACGCATAAAACAATCAAAGGACAAATATTTTTCAATCTAAAATTCAAAAAATAGATATATGAATATTGAATTACTATTTTCAGCAACCAAGGCTATGATAAGAAACGATGAGGATCCTTTTGGCGAACAACCTATGTTCCAAGGAACTCAATGGAATACGAAAGGTTCAATTATTACGAACAGGGTGAATTGATCCAATTAGAATACTAAAGAACAATAATTGAAAAAAAAAGAAATTAGGTGCCACCAAAATTTAGAAAATCGATAAGTAGTGTAAACGGTGAAATTTGGATTAAAACACATGGAGAAGTAATCTACTACTATGCCGTGATTATAGGTATTGAAACGAGCTTCGATTTGATATATTATAATAGTTATTTCGATGCACGAATAAAAAGTTGTAACAGTTTAAAGTTGCAGCCCCAATTAATACCTTGTTTTTGTTTTGAATCTAGGAATTGCAGTAGATTTGTTGTCTTTTTGTCAAGAACATGGATAGGTTGAACACAAAAAAGGAAGAAAAAGAAAAAGATACCGTGAATTTAAGGAAAACTACGAAACAAAATCGAAAGACGAAAAGAATCACAACAAAATTGAAAGAAAAGACATGGCTTAAAGGACAAACTTCATTCTTTTTCTGATTTGTGACTTAAGAACGCATAAAACAATCAAAGGACAAACATTTTTCAATCTAAAATTCAAAAAATAGATACATGAATATTGAATTACTATTTTCAGCAACCAAGGCTATGATAAGAAACGATGAGGTTCCTTTTGGCGAACAAACTATGTTCCAAGGAACTCAATGGAATACGAAAGGTTCAATTATTACGAACAGGGTGAATTGATCAAATTGGAATACTAAAGAACAATAATTGAAAAAAAAGAAATTAGGTGCCACCAAAATTTAGAAAATCGATAAGTAATGTAAACGGTGAAATTTGGATTAAAACACATGGAGAAGTAATCTACTACTCTGCCGTGATTATAGGTATTGAAACGAGCTTCGATTTGATATATTATAATAGTTATTTCGATGCACGAATAAAAAGTTGTAACAGTTTAAAGTTGCAGCCCCAATTAATACCTTGTTTTTGTTTTGAATCTAGGAATTGCATTAGATTTGTTGTCTTTTTTCAAGAACATGGATAGGTTGAACACAAAAAAGGAAGAAAAAGAAAAAGATACCGTGAATTTAAGGAAAACTACGAAACAAAATCGAAAGACGAAAAGAATCACAACAAAATTGAAAGAAAAGACTTGGCTTAAAGGACAAACTTCATTCTTTTTCTGATTTGTGACTTAAGAACGCATAAAACAATCAAAGGACAAACATTTTTCAATCTAAAATTCAAAAAATAGATACATGAATATTGAATTACTATTTTCAGCAACCAAGGCTATGATAAGAAACGATGAGGTTCCTTTTGGCGAACAACCTATGTTCCAAGGAACTCAATGGAATACGAAAGGTTCAATTACTACGAACATGATGAATTGATCAAATTGGAATACTAAAGAACAATAATTGAAAAAAAAAAGAAATTAGGTGCCACCAAAATTTAGAAAATCGATAAGTAGTGTAAACGGTGAAATTTGGATTAAAACACATGGAGAAGTAATCTACTACTATGCCGTGATTATAGGTATTGAAACGAGCTTCGATTTGATATATTATAATAGTTATTTCGATGCACGAATAAAAAGTTGTAACAGTTTAAAGTTGCAGCCCCAATTAATACCTTGTTTTTGTTTTGAATCTAGGAATTGCAGTAGATTTGTTGTCTTTTTTTCAAGAACATGGATAGGTTGAACACAAAAAAGGAAGAAAAAGAAAAAGATACCGTGAATTTAAGGAAAACTACGAAACAAAATCGAAAGACGAAAAGAATCACAACAAAATTGAAAGAAAAGACTTGGCTTAAAGGACAAACTTCATTCTTTTTCTGATTTGTGACTTAAGAACGCATAAAACAATCAAAGGACAAACATTTTTCAATCTAAAATTCAAAAAATAGATACATGAATATTGAATTACTATTTTCAGCAACCAAGGCTATGATAAGAAACGATGAGGATCCTTTTGGCGAACAACGTATGTTCCAAGGAACTCAATGGAATACGAAAGGTTCAATTATTACGAAAAGGGTGAATTGATCAAATTGGAATACTAAAGAACAATAATTGAAAAAAAAAGAAATTAGGTGCCACCAAAATTTAGGTAATCGATAAGTAGTGTAAACGGTGAAATTTGGATTAAAACACATGGAGAAGTAATCTACTACTATGCCGTGATTATAGGTATTGAAACGAGCTTCGATTTGATATATTATAATAGTTATTTCGATGCACGAATAAAAAGTTGTAACAGTTTAAAGTTGCAGCCCCAATTAATACCTTGTTTTTGTTTTGAATCTAGGAATTGCAGTAGATTTGTTGTCTTTTTGTCAAGAACATGGATAGGTTGAACACAAAAAAGGAAGAAAAAGAAAAAGATACCGTGAATTTAAGGAAAACTACGAAACAAAATCGAAAGACGAAAAGAATCACAACAAAATTAAAAGAAAAGACTTGGCTTAAAGGACAAACTTCATTCTTTTTCTGATTTGTGACTTAAGAACGCATAAAACAATCAAAGGACAAACATTTTTCAATCTAAAATTCAAAAAATAGATACATGAATATTGAATTACTATTTTCAGCAACCAAGGCTATGATAAGAAACGATGAGGTTCCTTTTGGCGAACAAACTATGTTCCAAGGAACTCAATGGAATACGAAAGGTTCAATTATTACGAATAGAGGGAATTGATCAAATTGGAATACTAAAGAACAATAATTGAAAAAAAAAGAAATTAGGTGCCACCAAAATTTAGAAAATCGATAAGTAGTGTAAACGGTGAAATTTGGATTAAAACACATGGAGAAGTAATCTACTACTATGCCATGATTATAGGTATTGAAACGAGCTTCGATTTGATATATTATAATAGTTATTTCGATGCACGAATAAAAAGTTGTAACAGTTTAAAGTTGCAGCCCCAATTAATACCTTGTTTTTGTTTTGAATCTAGGAATTGCAGTAGATTTGTTGTCTTTTTTTCAAGAACATGGATAGGTTGAACACAAAAAAGGAAGAAAAAGAAAAAGATACCGTGAATTTAAGGAAAACTACGAAACAAAATCGAAAGACGAAAAGAATCACAACAAAATTGAAAGAAAAGACTTGGCTTAAAGGACAAACTTCATTCTTTTTCTTACTTGTGACTTAAGAACGCATAAAACAATCAAAGGACAAACATTTTTCAATCTAAAATTCATAAAATAGATACATGAATATTGAATTACTATTTTCAGCAACCAAGGCTATGATAAGAAACGGTGAGGTTCCTTTTGGCGAACAACCTATGTTCCAAGGAACTCAATGGAATACGAAAGGTTCAATTACTACGAACATGATGAATTGATCAAATTGGAATACTAAAGAACAATATTTGAAAAAAAAAAAGAAATTAGGTGCCACCAAAATTTAGAAAATCGATAACTAGTGTAAATGGTGAAATTTGGATTAAAAGAAATGGATATGTAATCTCCTACTATGCCATGATTATAGGTATTGAAACGAGCTTCGATTTGATATATTATAATAGTTATTTCGATGCACGAATAAAAAGTTGTAACAGTTTAAAGTTGCAGCCCCAAATAATACCTTGTTTTTGTTTTGAATCTAGGAATTGCATTAGATTTGTTGTCTTATTTTCAAGAACATGGATAGGTTGAACAAAAAAAAGGAAGAAAAAGAAAAAGATACCGTGAATTTAAGGAAAACTACGAAACAAAATCGAAAGACGAAAAGAATCACAACAAAATTGAAAGAAAAGACTTGGCTTAAAGGACAAACTTCATTCTTTTTCTGATTTGTGACTTAAGAACGCATAAAACAATCAAAGGACAAACATTTTTCAATCTAAAATTCAAAAAATTGATACATGAATATAGAATTACTATTTTCAGCAACCAAGGTTATGATAAGAAACGATGAGGTTCCTTTTGGCGAACAACCTATGTTCCAAGGTACTCAATGGAATACGAAAGGTTCAATTACTACGAACATGATGAATTGATCAAATTGGAATACTAAAGAACAATAATTGAAAAAAAAGAAATTAGGTGCCACCAAAATTTAGAAAATCGATAAGTAGTGTAAACGGTGAAATTTGGATTAAAACACATGGAGAAGTAATCTACTACTCTGCCGTGATTATAGGTATTGAAACGAGCTTCGATTTGATATATTATAATAGTTATTTCGATGCACGAATAAAAAGTTGTAACAGTTTAAAGTTGCAGCCCCAATTAATACCTTGTTTTTGTTTTGAATCTAGGAATTGCAGTAGATTTGTTGTCTTTTTGTCAAGAACATGGATAGGTTGAACACAAAAAAGGAAGAAAAAGAAAAAGATACCGTGAATTTAAGGAAAACTACGAAACAAAATCGAAAGACGAAAAGAATCACAACAAAATTGAAAGAAAAGACATGGCTTAAAGGACAAACTTCATTTTTTTTTATTTGTGACTTAAGAACGCATAAAACAATCAAAGGACAAACATTTTTCAATCTAAAATTCAAAAAATAGATACATGAATATTGAATTACTATTTTCAGCAACCAAGGCTATGATAAGAAACGATGAGGATCCTTTTGGCGAACAACCTATGTTCCAAGGAACTCAATGGAATACGAAAGGTTCAATTATTACGAACAGGGTGAATTGATCAAATTGGAATACTAAAGAACAATAATTGAAAAAAAAAGAAATTAGGTGCCACCAAAATTTAGAAAATCGATAAGTAATGTAAACGGTTAAATTTGGATTAAAACACATGGAGAAGTAATCTACTACTATGCCGTGATTATAGGTATTGAAACGAGCTTCGATTTGATATATTATAATAGTTATTTCGATGCACGAATAAAAAGTTGTAACAGTTTAAAGTTGCAGCCCCAATTAATACCTTGTTTTTGTTTTGAATCTAGGAATTGCAGTAGATTTGTTGTCTTTTTTTCAAGAACATGGATAGGTTGAACACAAAAAAGGAAGAAAAAGAAAAAGATACCGTGAATTTAAGGAAAACTACGAAACAAAATCGAAAGACGAAAAGAATCACAACAAAATTGAAAGAAAAGACTTGGCTTAAAGGACAAACTTCATTATTTTTTTGATTTGTGACTTAAGAACGCATAAAACAATCAAAGGACAAACATTTTTCAATCTAAAATTCAAAAAATAGATAAATGAATATTGATTTACTATTTTCGGCAACCAAGGCTATAATAAGAAACGATGAGGTTCCTTTTGACGAACAACCTATGTTCGAAGGAACTCAAAGTAATACGAAAGGTTCAACTATTACGAACAGGGTGATTTGATCAAATTGGAATACTAAAGAACAATAATTGAAAAAAAAAAGAAATTAGGTGCCTCCAAAATTTTGAAAATCGATAAGTAATGTAAACGGTGAAATTTGGATTAAAACACATGGAGAAGTAACCTACTACTATGCCGTGATTATAGGTATTGAAACGAGCTTCGATTTGATATATTATAATAGTTATTTCGATGCACGAATAAAAAGTTGTAACAGTTTAAAGTTGCAGCCCCAAATAATACCTTGTTTTTGTTTTGAATCTAGGAATTGCATTAGATTTGTTGTCTTTTTTTCAAGAACATGAATAAGTTGAACACAAAAAAGGATTTAAAAGAAAAATATACCGTGAATTTAAGGAAAACTACGAAACAAAATAGAAAGACGAAAAGAATCACAACAAAATTGAAAGAAAAGACTTGGCTTAAAGGACAAACTTCATTTTTTTTTATGTGTGACTTAAGAACGCATAAAACAATCAAAGGACAAACATTTTTCAATCTAAAATTCAAAAAATAGATATATGAATATTAAATTACTATTTTCAGTAACCAAGGCTATGATAAGTAACGATCAGGATCCTTTTGGCGAACAACCTATTTTCCAAGGAACTCAATGGAATACGAAAGGTTGACTTATTACGAACAGGGTGAATTGATCAAATTAGAATACTAAAGAACAATAATTGAAAAAAAAAGAAATTAGGTGCCACCAAAATTTAGAAAATCGATAAGTAGTGTAAACGGTGAAATTTGGATTAAAACACATGGAGAAGTAATCTACTACTATGCCGTGATTATAGGTATTGAAACGAGCTTCGATTTGATATATTATAATAGTTATTTCGATGCACGAATAAAAAGTTGTAACAGTTTAAAGTTGCAGCCCCAATTAATACCTTGTTTTTGTTTTGAATCTAGGAATTGCAGTAGATTTGTTGTCTTTTTTTCAAGAACATGGATAGGTTGAACACAAAAAAGGAAGAAAAAGAAAAAGATACCGTGAATTTAAGGAAAACTACGAAACAAAATCGAAAGACGAAAAGAATCACAACAAAATTGAAAGAAAAGACATGGCTTAAAGGACAAACTTCATTCTTTTTCTTATTTGTGACATAAGAACGCATAAAACAATCAAAGGACAAACATTTTTCAATCTAAAATTCAAAAAATAGATACATGATTATGGAATTACTATTTTCATCAACCAAGGCTATGATAAGAAACGATGAGGTTCTTTTTGGCGAACAACCTATGTTCCATGGAAGTCAATGGAATACCAAAGGTTCAATTATTACGAACAGGGTGAATTGATCAAATTAGAATACTAAAGAACAATAATTGAAAAAAAAGAAATTAGGTGCCACCAAAATTTAGAAAATCGATAAGTAAGGTAAACGGTGAAATTTGGATTAAAACACATGGAGAAGTAATCTACTACTCTGCCGTGATTATAGGTATTGAAACGAGCTTCGATTTGATATATTATAATAGTTATTTCGATGCACGAATAAAAAGTTGTAACAGTTTAAAGTTGCAGCCCCAATTAATACCTTGTTTTTGTTTTGAATCTAGGAATTGCAGTAGATTTGTTGTCTTTTTTTCAAGAACATGGATAGGTTGAACACAAAAAAGGAAGAAAAAGAAAAAGATACCGTGAATTTAAGGAAAACTACGAAACAAAATCGAAAGACGAAAAGAATCACAACAAAATTAAAAGAAAAGACTTGGCTTTAATGACAAACTTCATTATTTTTCGTATTGTGACTTAAGAACGCATAAAACAATCAAAGGACAAACATTTTTCAATCTAAAATTCAAAAAATAGATACATGAATATTGAATTACTATTTTCAGCAACCAAGGCTACGATAAGAAACGATGAGGTTCCTTTTGGCGAACAACCTATGTTCCAAGGAACTCAATGGAATACGAAAGGTTCAATTATTACGAACAGGGTGAATTGATCAAATTAGAATACTAAAGAACAATAATTGAAAAAAAAAGAAATTAGGTGCCACCAAAATTTTGAAAATCGATAAGTAATGTAAACGGTGAAATTTGGATTAAAACACATGGAGAAGTAACCTACTACTATGCCGTGATTATAGGTATTGAAACGAGCTTCGATTTGATATATTATAATAGTTATTTCGATGCACGAATAAAAAGTTGTAACAGTTTAAAGTTGCAGCCCCAAATAATACCTTGTTTTTGTTTTGAATCTAGGAATTGCATTAGATTTGTTGTCTTTTTTCAAGAACAAGGATAGGTTGAACACAAAAAAGGAAGAAAAAGAAAAAGATACCGTGAATTTAAGGAAAACTACGAAACAAAAAGGAAAGACGAAAAGAATCACAACAAAATTGAAAGAAAAGACTTCGCTTAAAGGAAAAACTTCATTCTTTTTCTTACTTGTGACTTAAGAACGCATAAAACAATCAAAGGAAACATTTTTCCATCTAAAATTCAAAAAATAGATATATGAATATTTAATTACTATTTTCAGCAACCAAGGCTACGATAAGAAACGATGAGGATCCTTTTGGCGAACACCCTTTGTTCCAAGGATCCCAATGGAATACGAAAGGTTCAATTACTATGAACATGATGAATTGATCAAATTGGAATACCAAAGAACAATAATTGAAAAAAAAAGAAATTAGGTGCCACCAAAATTTAGAAATTCGATAAGTAGTGTAAACGGTGAAATTTGGATTAAAACACATGGAGAAGTAATCTACTACTATGCCGTGATTATAGGTATTGAAACGAGCTTCGATTTGATATATTATAATAGTTATTTCGATGCACGAATAAAAAGTTGTAACAGTTTAAAGTTGCAGCCCCAATTAATACCTTGTTTTTGTTTTGAATCTAGGAATTGCAGTAGATTTCTTGTCTTTTTTCAAGAACATGGATAGGTTGAACACAAAAAAGGAAGAAAAAGAAAAAGATACCGTGAATTTAAGGAAAACTACGAAACAAAATCGAAAGACGAAAAGAATCACAACAAAATTGAAAGAAAAGACTTGGCTTAAAGGACAAACTTCATTCTTTTTCTTATTTGTGACTTAAGAACGCATAAAACAATCAAAGGACAAACATTTTTCAATCTAAAATTCAAAAAATAGATATATGAATATTTAATTACTATTATTAGCAACCAAGGCTATGATAAGAAACGATGAGGATCCTTTTGGCGAACAACCTATGTTCCAAGGAACTCAATGGAATACGAAAGGTTCAATTACCACAAACATGATGAATTGATCAAATTGGAATACAGAAGAACAATAATTGAAAAAAAAGAAATTAGGTGCCACCAAAATTTAGAAAATCGATAAGTAATGTAAACGGTGAAATTTGGATTAAAACACATGGAGAAGTAATCTACTACTATGCCGTGATTATAGGTATTGAAACGAGCTTCGATTTGATATATTATAATAGTTATTTCGATGCACGAATAAAAAGTTGTAACAGTTTAAAGTTGCAGCCCCAATTAATACCTTGTTTTTGTTTTGAATCTAGGAATTGCATTAGATTTGTTGTCTTTTTTTCAAGAACATGGATAGGTTGAACACAAAAAAGGAAGAAAAAGAAAAAGATACCGTGAATTTAAGGAAAACTACGAAACAAAATCGAAAGACGAAAAGAATCACAACAAAATTGAAAGAAAAGACTTGGCTTAAAGGACAAACTTCATTCTTTTTCTGATTTGTGACTTAAGAACGCATAAAACAATCAAAGGACAAACATTTTTCAATCTAAAATTCAAAAAATAGATATATGAATATTGAATTACTATTTTCAGCAACCAAGGCTATGATAAGAAACGATGAGGATCCTTTTGGCGAACACCCTATGTTCCAAGGAACCCAATGGAATACGAAAGGTTCAATTACTACGAACATGATGAATTGATCAAATTGGAATACCAAAGAACAATAATTGAAAAAAAAAAAGAAATTAGGTGCCACCAAAATTTAGAAAATCGATAAGTAATGTAAACGGTGAAATTTGGATTAAAACACATGGAGAAGTAATCTACTACTATGCCGTGATTATAGGTATTGAAACGAGCTTCGATTTGATATATTATAATAGTTATTTCGATGCAAGAATAAAAAGTTGTAACAGTTTAAAGTTGCAACCCCAATTAATACCTTGTTTTTGTTTTGAATCTAGGAATTGCAGTAGATTTCTTGTCCTTTTTTCAAGAACATGGATAGGTTGAACACAAAAAAGGAAGAAAAAGAAAAAGATACCGTGAATTTAAGGAAAACTACAAAACAAAATCGAGAGACGAAAAGAATCACAACAAAATTAAAAGAAAAGACTTGGCTTAAAGGACAAACTTCATTCTTTTTTTGATTTGTGACTTAAGAACGCATAAAACAATCAAAGGACAAACATTTTTCAATCTAAAATTCAAAAAATAGATATATGAATATTGAATTACTATTTTCAGCAACCAAGGCTATGATAAGAAACGATGAGGATCCTTTTGGCGAACAACCTATGTTCCAAGGAACTCAATGGAATACGAAAGGTTCAATTATTACGAACATGATGAATTGATCAAATTGGAATACTAAAGAACAATAATTGAAAAAAAAGAAATTAGGTGCCACCAAAATTTAGAAAATCGATAAGTAATGTAAACGGTGAAATTTGGATTAAAACACATGGAGAAGTAATCTACTACTATGCCGTGATTATAGGTATTGAAACGAGCTTCGATTTGATATATTATAATAGTTATTTCGATGCACGAATAAAAAGTTGTAACAGTTTAAAGTTGCAGCCCCAATTAATACCTTGTTTTTGTTTTGAATCTAGGAATTGCAGTAGATTTGTTGTCTTTTTTTTCAAGAACATGGATAGGTTGAACACAAAAAAGGAAGAAAAAGAAAAAGATACCGTGAATTTAAGGAAAACTACGAAACAAAATCGAAAGACGAAAAGAATCACAACAAAATTGAAAGAAAAGACTTGGCTTAAAGGACAAACTTCATTCTTTTTCTGATTTGTGACTTAAGAACGCATAAAACAATCAAAGGACAAACATTTTTCAATCTAAAATTCAAAAAATAGATACATGAATATTGAATTACTATTTTCAGCAACCAAGGCTACGATAAGAAACGATGAGGTTCCTTTTGGCGAACAACCTATGTTCCAAGGAACTCAATGGAATACGAAAGGTTCAATTATTACGAACAGGGTGAATTGATCAAATTAGAATACTAAAGAACAATAATTGAAAAAAAAGAAATTAGGTGCCACCAAAATTTAGAAAATCGATAAGTAATGTAAACGGTGAAATTTGGATTAAAACACATGGAGAAGTAATCTACTACTATGCCGTGATTATAGGTATTGAAACGAGCTTCGATTTGATATATTATAATAGTTATTTCGATGCACGAATAAAAAGTTGTAACAGTTTAAAGTTGCAGCCCCAAATAATACCTTGTTTTTGTTTTGAATCTAGGAATTGCATTAGATTTGTTGTCTTTTTTTCAAGAACATGGATAGGTTGAACACAAAAAAGGAAGAAAAAGAAAAAGATACCGTGAATTTAAGGAAAACTACGAAACAAAATCGAAAGACGAAAAGAATCACAACAAAATTGAAAGAAAAGACTTGGCTTAAAGGACAAACTTCATTCTTTTTCTGATTTGTGACTTAAGAACGCATAAAACAATCAAAGGACAAATATTTTTCAATCTAAAATTCAAAAAATAGATATATGAATATTGAATTACTATTTTCAGCAACCAAGGCTATGATAAGAAACGATGAGGATCCTTTTGGCGAACAACCTATGTTCCAAGGAACTCAGTGGAATATGAAAGTTTCAATTATTACGAACATGATGAATTGATCAAATTGGAATACTAAAGAACAATAATTGAAAAAAAGAAATTAGGTGCCACCAAAATTTAGAAAATCGATAAGTAGTGTAAACGGTGAAATTTGGATTAAAACACATGGAGAAGTAATCTACTACTATGCAGTGATTATAGGTATTGAAACGAGCTTCGATTTGATATATTATAATAGTTATTTCGATGCACGAATAAAAAGTTGTAACAGTTTAAAGTTGCAGCCCCAATTAATACCTTGTTTTTGTTTTGAATCTAGGAATTGCAGTAGATTTGTTGTCTTTTTTTTCAAGAACATGGATAGGTTGAACACAAAAAAGGAAGAAAAAGAAAAAGATACCGTGAATTTAAGGAAAACTACGAAACAAAATCGAAAGACGAAAAGAATCACAACAAAATTGGAAGAAAAGACTTGGCTTAAAGGACAAACTTCATTCTTTTTTCTGATTTGTGACTTAAGAACGCATAAAACAATCAAAGGACAAACATTTTTCAATCTAAAATTCATAAAATAGATACATGAATATTGAATTACTATTTTTAGCAACCAAGGCTATGATAAGAAACGATGAGGATCCTTTTGGCGAACACCCTATGTTCCAAGGAACCCAATGGAATACGAAAGGTTCAATTACTACGAACATGATGAATTGATCAAATTGGAATACTAAAGAACAATAATTGAAAAAAAAAGAAATTAGGTGCCACCAAAATTTAGAAAATCGATAAGTAATGTAAACGGTTAAATTTGGATTAAAACACATGGAGAAGTAATCTACTACTATGCCGTGATTATAGGTATTGAAACGAGCTTCGATTTGTTATATTATAATAGTTATTTCGATCCACGAATAAAAACTTGTAACAGTTTAAAGTTGCAGCCCCAATTAATACCTTTTTTTTGTTTTGAATCTAGGAATTGCAGTAGATTTGTTGTCTTTTTTTCAAGAACATGGATAGGTTGAACACAAAAAAGGAAGAAAAAGAAAAAGATACCCCCAATTTAAGGAAAACTACGAAACAAAATCGAAAGACGAAAAGAATCACAACAAAATTGAAAGAAAAGACTTGGCTTAAAGGACAAACTTCATTCTTTTTCTGATTTGTGACTTAAGAACGCATAAAACAATCAAAGGACAAACATTTTTCAACTAAAATTCAAAAGATAGATATATGAATATTGAATTAATATTTTCAGCAACCAAGGCTATGATAAGAAACGATGAGGATCCTTTTGGCGAACAACGTATGTTCCAAGGAACTCAATGGAATACGAAATGTTCAATTACTACAATCATGATGAATTGATCAAATTGGAATACCAAAGAACAATAATTGAAAAAAATAGAAATTAGGTGCCACCAAAATTTAGAAAATCGATAAGTAGTGTAAACGGTGAAATTTGGATTAAAACACATGGAGAAGTAATCTACTACTATGCAGTGATTATAGGTATTGAAACGAGCTTCGATTTGATATATTATAATAGTTATTTCGATGCACGAATAAAAAGTTGTAACAGTTTAAAGTTGCAGCCCCAATTAATACCTTGTTTTTGTTTTGAATCTAGGAATTGCAGTAGATTTGTTGTCTTTTTTTCAAGAACATGGATAGGTTGAACACAAAAAAGGAAGAAAAAGAAAAAGATACCGTGAATTTAAGGAAAACTACGAAACAAAATCGAAAGACGAAAAGAATCACAACAAAATTGAAAGAAAAGACTTGGCTTAAAGGACAAACTTCATTCTTTTTCTTACTTGTGACTTAAGAACGCATAAAATAATCAAAGGACAAACATTTTTCAATCTAAAATTCAAAAAATAGATATATGAATATTTAATTACTATTTTCAGCAACCAAGGGTGTGATAAGAAACGATGAAGATCCTTTTGGCGAACACCCTATGTTCCAAGGAACCCAATGGAATACGAAAGGTTCAATTACTATGAACATGATGAATTGATCAAATTGGAATACCAAAGAACAATAATTGAAAAAAAAAAGAAATTAGGTGCCACCAAAATTTAGAAAATCGATAAGTAGTGTAAACGGTGAAATTTGGATTAAAACACATGGAGAAGTAATCTACTACTATGCAGTGATTATAGGTATTGAAACGAGCTTCGATTTGATATATTATAATAGTTATTTCGATGCACGAATAAAAAGTTGTAACAGTTTAAAGTTGCAGCCCCAATTAATACCTTGTTTTTGTTTTGAATCTAGGAATTGCAGTAGATTTGTTGTCTTTTTTTCAAGAACATGGATAGGTTGAACACAAAAAAGGAAGAAAAAGAAAAAGATACCAAGAATTTAAGGAAAACTACGAAACAAAATCGAAAGACGAAAAGAATCACAACAAAATTGAAAAAAAGACTTGGCTTAAAGGACAAACTTCATTCTTTTTCTGATTTGTGACTTAATAACACATAAAACAATCAAAGGACAAATATTTTTCAATCTAAAATTCAAAAAATAGATACATGAATATTGAATTACTATTTTCAGCAACCAAGGCTATGATAAGAAACGATGAGGATGTTTTTGGCGAACAACCTATGTTCCAAGGAACTCAGTGGAATATGAAAGTTTCAATTACTACGAACATGATGAATTGATCAAATTGGAATACTAAAGAACAATAATTGAAAAAAAAAGAAATTAGGTGCCACCAAAATTTAGAAATTCGATAAGTAGTGTAAACGGTGAAATTTGGATTAAAACACATGGAGAAGTAATCTACTACTATGCCGTGATTATAGGTATTGAAACGAGCTTCGATTTGATATATTATAATAGTTATTTCGATGCACGAATAAAAAGTTGTAACAGTTTAAATTTGCAGCCCCAATTAATACCTTGTTTTTGTTTTGAATCTAGGAATTGCAGTAGATTTGTTGTCTTTTTTTCAAGAACATGGATAGGTTGAACACAAAAAAGGAAGAAAAAGAAAAAGATACCGTGAATTTAAGGAAAACTACGAAACAGAATCGAAAGACGAAAAGAATCACAAAAAAATTGAAAGAAATGATTTGGCTTAAAGGACAAACTTCATTCTTTTTCTGATTTGTGACTTAAGAACACATAAAACAATCAAAGGACAAACATTTTTCAATCTAAAATTCAAAAAATAGATACATGAATATTGAATTACTATTTTCAGCAACCAAGGCTACGATAAGAAACGATGAGGTTCCTTTTGGCGAACAACCTATGTTCCCAGGAAGACAATGGAATACGAAAGGTTCAATTACTACGAACATGATGAATTGATCAAATTGGAATACTAAAGAACAATAATTGAAAAAAAAAGAAATTAGGTGCCACCAAAATTTAGAAAATCGATAAGTAGTGTAAACGGTGAAATTTGGATTAAAACACATGGAGAAGTAATCTACTACTATGCAGTGATTATAGGTATTGAAACGAGCTTCGATTTGATATATTATAATAGTTATTTCGATGCACGAATAAAAAGTTGTAACAGTTTAAAGTTGCAGCCCCAATTAATACCTTGTTTTTGTTTTGAATCTAGGAATTGCAGTAGATTTGTTGTCTTTTTTTCAAGAACATGGATAGGTTGAACACAAAAAGGGAAGAAAATGAAAAAGACACCGGGAATTTAAGGAAAACTACGAAACAAAACCAAAAGACGAAAAGAATCACAACAAAATTGAAAGAAAAGACTTGGCTTAAAGGACAAACTTCATTCTTTTTCTGATTTGTGACTTAAGAACGCATAAAACAATCAAAGGACAAATATTTTTCAATCTAAAATTCAAAAAATAGATACATGAATATTGAATTACTATTTTCAGCAACCAAGGCTATGATAAGAAACGATGAGGATCCTTTTGGCGAACAACCTATGTTCCAAGGAACTCAATGGAATATGAAAGGTTCAATTATAACGAACAGGTTGAATTGATAAAATTGGAATACTAAAGAATAATAATTGAAAAAAAAGAAATTAGGTGCCACCAAAATTTAGAATATCGATAAGTAGTGTAAACGGTGAAATTTGGATTAAAACACATGGAGAAGTAATCTACTACTATGCCGTGATTATAGGTATTGAAACGAGCTTCGATTTGATATATTATAATAGTTATTTCGATGCACGAATAAAAAGTTGTAACAGTTTAAAGTTGCAGCCCCAATTAATACCTTGTTTTTGTTTTGAATCTAGGAATTGCAGTAGATTTGTTGTCTTTTTGTCAAGAACATGGATAGGTTGAACACAAAAAAGGAAGAAAAAGAAAAAGATACCGTGAATTTAAGGAAAACTACGAAACAAAATCGAAAGACGAAAAGAATCACAACAAAATTGAAAGAAAAGACTTGGCTTAAAGGACAAACTTCATTCTTTTTCTGATTTGTGACTTAAGAACGCATAAAACAATCAAAGGACAAATATTTTTCAATCTAAAATTCAAAAAATAGATACATGAATATTGAATTACTATTTTCAGCAACCAAGGCTATGATAAGAAACGATGAGGATCCTTTTGGCGAACAACCTATGTTCCAAGGAACTCAATGGAATACGAAAGGTTCAATTATTACGAACAGGATGAATTGATCAAATTGGAATACTAAAGAACAATAATTGAAAAAAAAAATTAGGTGCCACCAAAATTTAGAAAATCGATAAGTAGTGTAAACGGTGAAATTTGGATTAAAACACATGGAGAAGTAATCTACTACTATGCCATGATTATAGGTATTGAAACAAGCTTCGATTTGATATATTATAATAGTTATTTCGATGCACGAATAAAAAGTTGTAACAGTTTAAAGTTGCAGCCCCAATTAATACCTTGTTTTTGTTTTGAATCTAGGAATTGCAGTAGATTTGTTGTCTTTTTGTCAAGAACATGGATAGGTTGAACACAAAAAAGGAAGAAAAAGAAAAAGATACCGTGAATTTAAGGAAAACTACGAAACAAAATCGAAAGACGAAAAGAATCACAACAAAATTGGAAGAAAAGACTTGGCTTAAAGGACAAACTTCATTCTTTTTTCTGATTTGTGACTTAAGAACGCATAAAACAATCAAAGGACAAACATTTTTCAATCTAAAATTCAAAAAATAGATATATGAATATTGAATTACTATTTTTAGCAACCAAGGCTATGATAAGAAACGATGAGGATCCTTTTGGCGAACACCCTATGTTCCAAGGAACCCAATGGAATACGAAAGGTTCAATTACTACGAACATGATGAATTGATCAAATTGGAATACCAAAGAAAAATAATTGAAAAAAAAGAAATTAGGTGCCACCAAAATTTAGAAATTCGATAAGTAGTGTAAACGGTGAAATTTGGATTAAAACACATGGAGAAGTAATCTACTACTATGCCGTGATTATAGGTATTGAAACAAGCTTCGATTTGATATATTATAATAGTTATTTCGATGCACGAATAAAAAGTTGTAACAGTTTAAAGTTGCAACCCCAATTAATACCTTGTTTTTGTTTTGAATCTAGGAATTGTAGTAGATTTCTTGTCTTTTTTTCAAGAACATGGATAGGTTGAACACAAAAAAGGAAGAAAAAGAAAAAGATACCGTGAATTTAAGGAAAACTACGAAACAAAATCAAAAGATGAAAAGAATCACAACAAAATTGAAAGAAAAGATTTGGCTTAAAGGACAAACTTCATTCTTTTTCTGATTTGTGACTTAAGAATGCATAAAACAATCCAAGGACAAATATTTTTAAATCTAAAATTCCAAAAATAGATATATGAATATTGAATTACTATTTTCAGCAACCAAGGCTATGATAAGAAACGATGAGGATCCTTTTGGCAAACAACCTACGTTCCAAGGAACTCAATGGAATACGAAAGGTTCAATTACTACAATCATGATTAATTGATCAAATTTGAATACTAAAGAACAATAATTGAAAAAAAAAGAAATTAGGTGCCACCAAAATTTAGAAAATCGATAAGTAGTGTAAACGGTGAAATTTGGATTAAAACAAATGGAGAAGTAATCTACTACTATACAGTGATTATAGGTATTGAAACAAGCTTCTATTTGATATATTATAATAGTTATTTCGATGCACGAATAAAAAGTTGTAACAGTTTAAAGTTGCAGCCCCAATTAATACCTTGTTTTTGTTTTGAATCTAGGAATTGGAGTAGATTTCTTGTCTTTTTTTCAAGAACATAGATAGGTTGAACACAAAAAAGGAAGAAAAACAAAAAAGATAACGTGAATTTAAGGAAAACTACGAAACAAAATCCAAAGACGAAAAGAATGACAACAAAATTGAAAGAAAAGACTTGGCTTAAAGGACAAACTTCATTCTTTTTTCTGATTTGTGACTTAAGAACGCATAAAACAATCGAAGGACAAATATTTTTCAATCTAAAATTCAAATAATAGATATAGTAATATTGAATTACTATTTTTAGCAACCAAGGCTACGATAAGAAACGATGAGGATCCTTTTGGCAAACAACCTACGTTCCAAGGAACTCAATGGAATACGAAAGGTTCAATTACTACAATCATGATGAATTGATGAAATTGGAATACTAAAGAACAATAATTGAAAAAACAAAAGTTAGGTGCCACCAAAATTTAGAAAATCGATAATTAGTGTAAACGGTGAAATTTGGATTAAAACAAATGGAGAAGTAATCTACTACTATGCCGTGATTATAGGTATTGAAACAAGCTTCGATTTGATATATTATAATTGTTATTTTGATGCACGAATAAAAAGTTGTAACAGTTTAAAGTTACAACCCCAATTAATTTCTTGTTTTTGTTTTGAAACTAGGAATTGCAGTAGATTTCTTGTCTTTTTTTCAAGAACATAGGTAGGTTGAACACAATAAAGGAAGAAAAAGAAAAAGATACCGTGAATTTAAGGAAAACTACAAAATAAAATCAATAGACGAAAAGAATGACAACAAAATTGGAAGAAAAGACTTATTTTAAAGGACAAACTTCATTCTTTTTTCTGATTTGTGACTTAAGAACGCATAAAACAATAGAAGGACAAATATTTTTCAATCTAAAATTAAAAAAATAGATATATGAATATTGAATTACTATTTTCGCAACCAAGGCTATGATAAGAAACGATGAGGATCCTTTTGGCAAACAACCTATGTTCCAAGGAACTCAATGGAATACGAAAGGTTCAATTACTACAATCATGATTAATTGATCAAATTTGAATACTAAAGAACAATAATTGAAAAAAAAAATTTAGGTGCCACCAAAATTTAGAAAATCGATAAGTAGTGTAAACAGTGAAATTTGGATTAGACCAAATGGAGAAGTAATCTAATACTATGCCGTGATTATAGGTATTGAAACGAGGTTCGATTTGATATATTATAATAGTTATTTCGATGCACGAATAAAAAGTTGTAACAGTTTAAAGTTGCAGCCCCAATTAATACCTTGTTTTTGTTTTGAATCTAGGAATTGCAGTAGATTTCTTGTCTTTTTTTCAAGAACATGGATAGGTTGAACACAAAAAAGGAAGAAAAAGAAAAAGATACCGTGAATTTAAGGAAAACTACAAAATAAAATCAAAAGACGAAAAGAATCACAACAAAATTGGAAGAAAAGACTTTTCATAAAGGACAAACTTCATTCTTTTTTCTGATTTGTGACTTAAGAACGCATAAAACAATCACAGGACAAATATTTTTCAATCTAAAATTCAAAAAATAGATATATGAATATTGAATTACTATTTTCAGCAACCAAGGCTATGATAAGAAACGATGAGGATCCTTTTGGCAAACAACCTATGTTCCAAGGAACTCAATGGAATACGAAAGGTTCAATTACTACAATCATGATGAATTGATCAAATTGGAATACTAAAGAACAATAATTGAAAAAAAAAGAAATTAGGTGCCACCAAAATTTAGAAAATCGATAAGTAGTGTAAACGGTGAAATTTGGATTAAAACAAATGGAGAAGTAATCTACTACTATGCCGTGATTATAGGTATTGAAACGAGCTTCGATTTGATATATTATAATAGTTATTTCGATGCACGAATAAAAAGTTGTAACAGTTTAAATTTGCAGCCCCAATTAATACCTTGTTTTTGTTTTCAATCTAGGAATTGCAGTAGATTTCTTGTCTTTTTTTCAAGAACATAGATAGGTTCAACACAAAAATGGAAGAAAAAGAAAAAGATACTGTGAATTTAAGGAAAACTACAAAACAAAATCCAAAGACAAAAAGAATCACAACAAAATGGGAAGAAAAGACTTTTCATAAAGGACAAACTTCATTCTTTTTTCTGATTTGTGACTTAAGAACGCATAAAACAATCACAGGACAAATATTTTTGAATCTAATATTCAAAAAATAGATATATGAAGATTGATAAACTATTTTCAGCAACCAAGGCTATGATAAGAAACGATGCGGATCCTTTTGGCGAACAACCTATGTTCCCAGGAAGACAATGGAATACCAAATGTTCAATTACTACGAACATGATGAATTGATCAAATTGGAATACTAAAGAACAACAATTGAAAAAATAAGAAATTAGGTGCCACCAAAATTTAGAAAATCGATAAGTAGTGTAAACGGTGAAATTTGGATTAAGAAAATGGAGAAGTAAACTACTACTATGCTGTTAGTATAGGTATTGAAACAAGCTTCGATTTGATATATTATAATAGTTATTTCGATGCACGAATAAAAAGTTGTAACAGTTTAAAGTTGCAGCCCCAATTAATACCTTGTTTTTGTTTTTAATCTAGCAATTACAGTAGATTTCTTGTCTTTTTTCAAGAACATAGATAGGTTGAACACAAAAAAAAGAAGAAAAAGTAAAAGATACCGTGAATTTAAGGAAAACTACAAAACAAAATCCAAAGACGAAAAGAATCACAACAAAATTGGAAGAAAAGACTTTTCATAATGGACAAACTTCATTCTTTTTTCTGATTTGTGACTTAAGAACGCATAAAACAATCGAAGGACAAATATTTTTCAATCTAAAATTCAAAAAATAGATATATGAATATTGAATTACTATTTTCAGCAACCAAGGCTATGATAAGAAACGATGAGGATCCTTTTGGCAAACAACCTATGTTCCCAGGAACTCAATGGAATACGAAAGGTTCAATTACTACGAACATGATGAATTGATCAAATTGGAATACTATAGAACAATAATTGAAAAAGAAATAAGGTGCAACCAAACTTTAGGTAATCGATATGTAGTGTAAACGGTGAAATTTGGATTAAAACAAATGGAGAAGTAATCTACTACAATGATGTTAGTATAAACATTGAAACAAGCTTCGATTTGATATATTATAATAGTTATTTTCATGCACGAATAAAAAGTTGTAACAGTTTAAAGTTGCAGCCCCAATTAATTCCTTGTGTTTTGTTTTGAATCTAGGAATTGGAGTAGATTTCTTGTCTTTTTTTCAAGAACATAGATAGGTTGAACACAAAAAAGGAAGAAAAACAAAAAAGATAACGTGAATTTAAGGAAAACTACGAAACAAAATCCAAAGACGAAAAGAATGACAACAAAATTGAAAGAAAAGACTTTGCTTAAAGGACAAACTTCATTCTTTTTTCTGATTTGTGACTTAAGAACGCATAAAACAATCAAAGGACTAATATTTTTCAATCTAAAATTCAAAAAATAGATATATGAATATTGATAAACTATTTTCAACAACCAAGGCTACGATAAGAAACGACGAGGATCCTTTTGGCGAACAACCTATGTTCCCAGCAACTCAATGGAATACGAAAGGTTCAATTACTACGAACATGATGAATTGATCAAATTGGAATACTAAAGAACAATAATTGAAAAAAAAGAAATAAGGTGCCACCAAACTTTAGAAAATCGATAAGTAGTGTAAACGGTGAAATTTGGATTAAAACACATGGAGAAGTAAACTACTACTATGCTGTGATTTTAGGTATTGAAACGAGCTTCGGTTTGATATATTATAATAGTTATTTCGATGCACGAATAAAAAGTTGTAACAGTTTAAAGTTGCAGCCCCAATTAATACCTTGTTTTTGTTTTGAATCTAGGAATTGCAGTAGATTTCTTGTCTTTTTTTCAAGAACATAGATAGGTTGAACACAAAAAAGGAAGAAAAAGAAAAAGATACCGTGAATTTAAGGAAAACTACAAAACAAAATCCAAAGACGAAAAGAATCACAACAAAATTGGAAGAAAAGACTTTTCATAAAGGACAAACTTCATTCTTTTTCTGATTTGTGACTTAAGAACGCATAAAACAATCAAAGGACAAATATTTTTCAATCTAAAATTCAAAAAATAGATATATGAATATTGAATTACTATTTTCAGCAACCAAGGCTATGATAAGAAACGATGAGGATCCTTTTGGCGAACAACCTATGTTCCAAGGAACTCAATGGAATACGAAAGGTTCAATTACTACGAACATGATGAATTGATCAAATTGGAATACTAAAGAACAATAATTGAAAAAAAAGAAATAAGGTGCCACCAAACTTTAGGTAATCGATAAGTAGTGTAAACGGTGAAATTTGGATTAAAACAAATGGAGAAGTAAACTACTACTATGCTGTTAGTATAGGTATTGAAACAAGCTTCGATTTGATATATTATAATAGTTATTTCGATGCACGAATAAAAAGTTGTAACAGTTTAAAGTTGCAACCCCAATTAATACCTTGTTTTTGTTTTGAATCTAGGAATTGCAGTAGATTTCTTGTCTTTTTTCAAGAACATAGATAGGTTGAACACAAAAAAGGAAGAAAAAGAAAAAGATACCGTGAATTTAAGGAAAACTACAAAATAAAATCCAAAGACGAAAAGAATCACAACAAAATTGGAAGAAAAGACTTTTCATAAAGGACAAACTTCATTCTTTTTTCTAATTTGTGACTTAAGAAAGCATAAAAAAATCACATGACAAATATTTTTAAATCTAAAATTTCAAAAATAGATATATGAAGATTGAATTACAATTTTTAGCAACCAAGGCTATGATAAGAAACGATGAGGATCCTTTTGGCAAACAACCTATGTTCCAAGGAACTCAATGGAATACGAAAGGTTCAATTACTACGATCATGATGAATTGATCAAATTTGAATACTAAAGAACAATAATTGAAAAAAAATAAGGTGCAACCAAACTTTAGGTAATCGATAAGTAGTGTAAACGGTGAAATTTGGATTAAAGCAAATGGAGAAGTAAACTACTACTATGCTGTTAGTATAGGTATTGAAACAAGCTTCGATTTGATATATTATAATTGTTATTTCGATGCACGAATAAAAATTTGTAACAGTTTAAAGTTGCAGCCCCAATTAATACCTTGTTTTTGTTTTGAATCTAGCAATTGCAGTAGATTTCTTGTCTTTTTTTCAAGAACATAGATAGGTTGAACACAAAAAAAGAAGAAAAAGTAAAAGATACCGTGAATTTAAGGAAAACTACAAAACAAAATCCAAAGACGAAAAGAATCACAACAAAATTGGAAGAAAAGACTTTTCATAAAGGACAAACTTCATTCTTTTTTCTGATTTGTGACTTAAGAACGCATAAAACAATCAAAGGACTAATATTTTTAAATCTAAAATTCAAAAAATAGATATATGAAGATTGAATTACTATTTTTAGCAACCAAGGCTATGATAAGAAACGATGAGGATCCTTTTGGCGAACAACCTATGTTCCCAGGAACTCAATGGAATACGAAAGGTTCAATTACTACGAACATGATGAATTGATCAAATTGGAATACTAAAGAACAATAATTGAAAAAAATATAAGCTGCAACCAAACTTTAGGTAATCGATAAGTAGTGTAAACGGTGAAATTTGGATTAAAAAAAAAGGAGAAGTAAACTACTACTATGCTGTTAGTATATGTATTGAAACAAGCTTCGATTTGATATATTATAATAGTTATTTCGATGCACGAATAAAAAGTTGTAACAGTTTAAAGTTGCAGCCCCAATTAATACCTTGTTTTTGTTTTGAATCTTAGAATTGCTGTAGATTTCTTGTCTTTTTTTCAAGAACATAGATAGGTTGAACACAAAAAAGGAAGAAAAAGAAAAAGATACCGTGAATTTAAAGAAAACTACAAAACAAAATCCAAAGACGAAAACAATCACAACAAAATTGGAAGAAAAGACTTTTCATAAAGGACAAACTTCATTCTTTTTTCTGATTTGTGACTTAAGAACGCATAAAACAATCAAAGGACAAATATTTTTGAATCTAATATTCAAAAAATAGATATATGAAGATTGATAAACTATTTTCAGCAACCAAGGCTATGATAAGAAACGATGAGGATCCTTTTGGCGAACAACCTATGTTCCCAGGAAGACAATGGAATACGAAAGGTTCAATTACTACGAACATGATGAATTGATCAAATTGGAATACTAAAGAACAATAATTGAAAAAAAATAAGGTGCAACCAAACTTTAGGTAATCGATAAGTAGTGTAAACGGTGAAATTTGGATTAAAACAAATGGAGAAGTAAACTACTACTATGCTGTTAGTACAGGTATTGAAACAAGCTTCGATTTGATATATTATAATAGTTATTTCGATGCACGAATAAAAAGTTGTAACAGTTTAAAGTTGCAGCCCCAATTAATACCTTGTCTTTTTTTGGAATCTTGGAATAGCAGTAGATTTCTTGTTTTTTTTTCAAGAACATAGATAGGTTGAACACAAAAAAAGAAGAAAAAGAAAAAGATACTGTAAATTTAAGGAAAACTACAAAACAAAATCCAAAGACGAAAAGAATCATAACAAAATTGGAAGAAAAGACTTTTCATAATGGACAAACTTCATTCTTTTTTCTGATTTGTGACTTAAGAACGCATAAAACAATCAAAGGACAAACATTTTTCAATCTAAAATTCAAAAAATAGATATATGAAGATTGATAAACTATTTTCAGCAACCAAGGCTATGATAAGAAACGATGAGGATCCTTTTGGCGAACAACCTATGTTCCCAGGAAGACAATGGAATACGAAAGGTTCAATTACTACGAACATGATGAATTGATCAAATTGGAATACTAAAGAACAATAATTGAAAAAAAATAAGGTGCAACCAAACTTTAGGTAATCGATAAGTAGTGTAAACGGTGAAATTTGGATTAAAACAAATGGAGAAGTAAACTACTACTATGCTGTTAGTACAGGTATTGAAACAAGCTTCGATTTGATATATTATAATAGTTATTTCGATGCACGAATAAAAAGTTGTAACAGTTTAAAGTTGCAGCCCCAATTAATACCTTGTTTTTTTTTAATCTTGGAATAGCAGTAGATTTCTTGTCTTTTTTTCAAGAACATAGATAGGTTGAACACAAAAAAAGAAGAAAAAGAAAAAGATACCGTGAATTTAAGGAAAACTACAAAACAAAATCCAAAGACGAAAAGAATCATAACAAAATTGGAAGAAAAGACTTTTCATAATGGACAAACTTCATTCTTTTTTCTGATTTGTGACTTAAGAACGCATAAAACAATCACAGGACAAATATTTTTGAATCTAATATTCAAAAAATAGATATATGAAGATTGATAAACTATTTTCCGCAACCAAGGCTATGATAAGAAACGATGAGGATCCTTTTGGCGAACAACCTATGTTCCCAGGAAGACAATGGAATACGAAAGGTTCAATTACTACGAACATGATGAATTGATCAAATTGGAATACTAAAGAACAATAATTGAAAAAAAATAAGGTGCAACCAAACTTTAGGTAATCGATAAGTAGTGTAAACGGTGAAATTTGGATTAAAACAAATGGAGAAGTAAACTACTACTATGCTGTTAGTACAGGTATTGAAACAAGCTTCGATTTGATATATTATAATAGTTATTTCGATGCACGAATAAAAAGTTGTAACAGTTTAAAGTTGCAGCCCCAATTAATACCTTGTTTTTTTTTTGAATCTTGGAATAGCAGTAGATTTCTTGTCTTTTTTTCAAGAACATAGATAGGTTGAACACAAAAAAAGAAGAAAATGAAAAAGATACCGTGAATTTAAGGAAAACTACAAAACAAAATCCAAAGACGAAAAGAATCATAACAAAATCGGAAGAAAATACATTTCATAATGGACAAACTTCAATCTTTTTTCTTATTTGTGACTTAAGAATGCATAAAACAATCACAGGACAAATATTTTTGAATCTAATATTCAAAAAATAGATATATGAAGTTTGATAAACTATTTTCAGCAACCAAGGCTATGATAAGAAACGATGAGGATCCTTCTGGCGAACATCCTATGTTCCCAGGAAGACAATGGAATACGAAAGGTTCAATTACTACGAACATGATGAATTGATCAAATTGGAATACTAAAGAACAATAATTGACAAAAAAAATAAGGTGCAACCAAACTTTAGGTAATCGATAAGTAGTGTTAACGGTGAAATTTGGATTAAAACTAATGGAGAAGTAAACTACTACTATGCTGTTAGTATAGGTATTGAAACAAGCTTCGATTTGATATATTATAATAGTTATTTCGATGCACGAATAAAAAGTTGTAACAGTTTAAAGTTGCAGCCCCAATTAATACCTTGTTTTTTTTTTGAATCTTGGAATAGCAGTAGATTTCTTGTCTTTTTTTCAAGAACATAGATAGGTTGAACACAAAAAAAGAAGAAAAAGAAAAAGATACCGTGAATTTAAGGAAAACTACAAAACAAAATCCAAAGACGAAAAGAATCACAACAAAATTGGAAGAAAAGACTTGGCATAAAGGACAAACTTCATTTTTTTTTTATTTGTGACTTAAGAAAGCATAAAACAATCACAGGACAAATATTTTTGAATCTAATATTCAAAAAATAGATATATGAAGATTGATAAACTATTTTCAGCAACCAAGGCTATGATAAGAAACGATGAGGATCCTTTTGGCGAACAACCTATGTTCCCAGGAAGACAATGGAATACGAAAGGTTCAATTACTACGAACATGATGAATTGATCAAATTGGAATACTAAAGAACAATAATTGAAAAAAAATAAGGTGCAACCAAACTTTAGGTAATCGATAAGTAGTGTAAACGGTGAAATTTGGATTAAAACAAATGGAGAAGTAAACTACTACTATGCTGTTAGTACAGGTATTGAAACAAGCTTCGATTTGATATATTATAATAGTTATTTCGATGCACGAATAAAAAGTTGTAACAGTTTAAAGTTGCAGCCCCAATTAATACCTTGTTTTTTTTTAATCTTGGAATAGCAGTAGATTTCTTGTCTTTTTTTCAAGAACATAGATAGGTTGAACACAAAAAATGAAGAAAAAGTAAAAGATACCGTGAATTTAAGGGAAACTACAAAACAAAATCCAAAGACGAAAAGAATCATAACAAAATTGGAAGAAAAGACTTTTCATAATGGACAAACTTCATTCTTTATTCTGATTTGTGACTTAAGAACGCATAAAACAATCACATGACAAATATTTTTGAATCTAATATTCAAAAAATAGATATATGAAGATTGATAAACTATTTTTTGCAACCAAGGCTATGATAAGAAACGATGAGGATCCTTTTGGCGAACAACCTATGATCCCAGGAAGACAATGGAATACGAAAGGTTCAATTACTACGAACATGATGAATTGATCAAATTGGAATACTAAAGAACAATAATTAAAAAAAATAAGGTGCAACCAAACTTTAGGTAATCGATAAGTAGTGTAAACGGTGAAATTTGGATTAAAACAAATGGAGAAGTAAACTACTACTATGCTGTTAGTATAGGTATTGAAACAAGCTTCGATTTGATATATTATAATAGTTATTTCGATGCACGAATAAAAAGTTGTAACAGTTTAAAGTTGCAGCCCCAATTAATACCTTGTTTTTTTTTAATCTTGGAATAGCAGTAGATTTCTTGTCTTTTTTTCAAGAACATAGATAGGTTGAACACAAAAAAAGAAGAAAAAGAAAAAGATACCGTGAATTTAAGGAAAACTACAAAACAAAATCCAAAGACGAAAAGAATCATAACAAAATTGGAAGAAAAGACTTTTCATAATGGACAAACTTCATTCTTTTTTCTGATTTGTGACTTAAGAACGCATAAAACAATCAAAGGACAAATATTTTTTAATCTAATATTCAAAAAATAGATATATGAAGATTAATAAACTATTTTCCGCAACCAAGGCTATGATAAGAAACGATGAGGATCCTTTTGGCGAACAACCTATGTTCCCAGGAAGACAATGGAATACGAAAGGTTCAATTACTACGAACATGATGAATTGATCAAATTGGAATACTAAAGAACAATAATTGAAAAAAAATAAGGTGCAACCAAACTTTAGGTAATCGATAAGTAGTGTAAACGGTGAAATTTGGATTAAAACAAATGGAGAAGTAAACTACTACTATGCTGTTAGTACAGGTATTGAAACAAGCTTCGATTTGATATATTATAATAGTTATTTCGATGCACGAATAAAAAGTTGTAACAGTTTAAAGTTGCAGCCCCAATTAATACCTTGTTTTTTTTTAATCTTGGAATAGCAGTAGATTTCTTGTCTTTTTTTCAAGAACATAGATAGGTTGAACACAAAAAAAGAAGAAAAAGAAAAAGATACCGTGAATTTAAGGAAAACTACAAAACAAAATCCAAAGACGAAAAGAATCACAACAAAATTGGAAGAAAAGACTTTTCATAATGGACAAACTTCATTCTTTTTTCTGATTTGTGACTTAAGAATGCATAAAACAATCACAGGAAAATATTTTTGAATCTAATATTCAAAAAATAGATATATGAAGTTTGATAAACTATTTTCTGAAACCAAGGCTATGATAAGAAACGATGAGGATCCTTTTGGCGAACAACCTATGTTCCCAGGAAGACAATGGAATACGAAAGGTTCAATTACTACGAACATGATGAATTGATCAAATTGGAATACTAAAGAACAATAATTGAAAAAAAATAAGGTGCAACCAAACTTTAGGTAATCGATAAGTAGTGTAAACGGTGAAATTTGGATTAAAACAAATGGAGAAGTAAACTACTACTATGCTGTTAGTACAGGTATTGAAACAAGCTTCGATTTGATATATTATAATAGTTATTTCGATGCACGAATAAAAAGTTGTAACAGTTTAAAGTTGTAGCCCCAATTAATACCTTGTTTTTTTTTAATCTTGGAATAGCAGTAGATTTCTTTTCTTTTTTTCAAGAACATGGATAGGTTGAACACAAAAAATGAAGAAAAAGAAAAAGATACCGTGAATTTAAGGAAAACTACAAAACAAAATCCAGAGACGAAAAGAATCATAACAAAATTGGAAGAAAAGACTTTTCATAAAGGACAAACTTCATTCTTCTTTCTGATTTGTGACTTAAGAACGCATAAAAAAATCACAGGACAAATATTTTTGCACCTAATATTCAAAAAATAGATATATGAAGATTGATAAACTATTTTCAGCAACCAAGGCTATGATAAGAAACGATGAGGATCCTTTTGGCGAACAACCTATGTTCCCAGGAAGACAATGGAATACGAAAGGTTCAATTACTACGAACATGATGAATTGATCAAATTGGAATACTAAAGAACAATAATTGACAAAAAAAATAAGGTGCAACCAAACTTTAGGTAATCGATAAGTAGTGTAAACGGTGAAATTTGGATTAAAACAAATGGAGAAGTAAACTACTACTATGCTGTTAGTATAGGTATTGAAACAAGCTTCGATTTGATATATTATAATAGTTATTTCGATGCACGAATGAAAAGTTGTAACAGTTTAAAGTTGCAGCCCCAATTAATACCTTGTTTTTTTTTGAATCTTGGAATAGCAGTAGATTTCTTGTCTTTTTTCAAGAACATAGATAGGTTGAGCACAAAAAAAGAAGAAAAAGAAAAAGATACCGTGAATTTAAGGAAAACTACAAAACAAAATCCAAAGACGAAAAGAATCACAACAAAATTGGAAGAAAAGACTTTTCATAATGGACAAACTTCATTCTTTTTTCTGATTTGTGACTTAAGAACGCATAAAACAATCACAGGACAAATATTTTTGAATCTAATATTCAAAAAATAGATATATGAAGATTGATAAACTATTTTCAGCAACCAAGGCTATGATAAGAAACGATGAGGATCCTTTTGGCGAACAACCTATGTTCCCAGGAAGACAATGGAATACGAAAGGTTCAATTACTACGAACATGATGAATTGATCAAATTGGAATACTAAAGAACAATAATTGACAAAAAAAATAAGGTGCAACCAAACTTTAGGTAATCGATAAGTAGTGTTAACGGTGAAATTTGGATTAAAACTAATGGAGAAGTAAACTACTTCTATGCTGTTAGTATAGGTATTGAAACAAGCTTCGATTTGATATATTATAATAGTTATTTCGATGCACGAATAAAAAGTTGTAACAGTTTAAAGTTGCAGCCCCAATTAATACCTTGTCTTTTTTTTGAATCTTGGAATAGCAGTAGATGTCTTGTCTTTTTTTCAAGAACATAGATAGGTTGAACACAAAAAAAGAAGAAAAAGAAAAAGATACCGTGAATTTAAGGAAAACTACAAAACAAAATCCAAAGACGAAAAGAATCATAACAAAATTGGAAGAAAAGACTTTTCATAATGGACAAACTTCATTCTTTTTTCTGATTTGTGACTTAAGAACGCATAAAACAATCATAGGACAAATATTTTTGAATCTAATATTCAAAAAATAGATATATGAAGATTGATAAACTATTTTCAGCAACCAAGGCTATGATAAGAAACGATGAGGATCCTTTTGGCGAACAACCTATGTTCCCAGGAAGACAATGGAATACGAAAGGTTCAATTACTACGAACATGATGAATTGATCAAATTGGAATACTAAAGAACAATAATTGAAAAAAAATAAGGTGCAACCAAACTTTAGGTAATCGATAAGTAGTGTAAACGGTGAAATTTGGATTAAAACAAATGGAGAAGTAAACTACTACTATGCTGTTAGTACAGGTATTGAAACAAGCTTCGATTTGATATATTATAATAGTTATTTCGATGCACGAATGAAAAGTTGTAACAGTTTAAAGTTGCAGCCCCAATTAATACCTTGTTTTTTTTTGAATCTTGGAATAGCAGTAGATTTCTTGTCTTTTTTCAAGAACATAGATAGGTTGAGCACAAAAAAAGAAGAAAAAGAAAAAGATACCTTGAATTTAAGAAAAACTACAAAACAAAACCCAAAGACGAAAAGAATCACAACAAAATTGGAAGAAAAGACTTTTCATAATGGACAAACTTCATTCTTTTTTCTGATTTGTGACTTAAGAACGCATAAAACAATCACAGGACAAATATTTTTGAATCTAATATTCAAAAAATAGATATATGAAGATTGATAAACTATTTTCAGCAACCAAGGCTATGATAAGAAACGATGAGGATCCTTTTGGCGAACAACCTATGTTCCCAGGAAGACAATGGAATACGAAAGGTTCAATTACTACGAACATGATGAATTGATCAAATTGGAATACTAAAGAACAATAATTGAAAAAAAATAAGGTGCAACCAAACTTTAGGTAATCGATAAGTAGTGTAAACGGTGAAATTTGGATTAAAACAAATGGAGAAGTAAACTACTACTATGCTGTTAGTACAGGTATTGAAACAAGCTTCGATTTGATATATTATAATAGTTATTTCGATGCACGAATAAAAAGTTGTAACAGTTTAAAGTTGCAGCCCCAATTAATACCTTGTTTTTTTTTAATCTTGGAATAGCAGTAGATTTCTTGTCTTTTTTTCAAGAACATAGATAGGTTGAACACAAAAAAAGAAGAAAAAGAAAAAGATACCGTGAATTTAAGGAAAACTACAAAACAAAATCCAAAGACGAAAAGAATCATAACAAAATTGGAAGAAAAGACTTTTCATAATGGACAAACTTCATTCTTTTTTCTGATTTGTGACTTAAGAACGCATAAAACAATCATAGGACAAATATTTTTGAATCTAATATTCAAAAAATAGATATATGAAGATTGATAAACTATTTTCCGCAACCAAGGCTATGATAAGAAACGATGAGGATCCTTTTGGCGAACAACCTATGTTCCCAGGAAGACAATGGAATACGAAAGGTTCAATTACTACGAACATGATGAATTGATCAAATTGGAATACTAAAGAACAATAATTGAAAAAAAAATAAGGTGCAACCAAACTTTAGGTAATCGATAAGTAGTGTAAACGGTGAAATTTGGATTAAAACAAATGGAGAAGTAAACTACTACTATGCTGTTAGTATAGGTATTGAAACAAGCTTCGATTTGATATATTATAATAGTTATTTCGATGCACGAATAAAAAGTTGTAACAGTTTAAAGTTGCAGCCCCAATTAATACCTTGTTTTTTTTTTTGAATCTTGGAATAGCAGTAGATTTCTTGTCTTTTTTTCAAGAACATAGATAGGTTGAACACAAAAAAAGAAGAAAAAGAAAAAGATACCGTGAATTTAAGGAAAACTACAAAACAAAATCCAAAGACGAAAAGAATCACAACAAAATTGGAAGAAAAGACTTTTCATAATGGACAAACTTCATTCTTTTTTCTGATTTGTGACTTAAGAACGCATAAAACAATCACAGGACAAATATTTTTGAATCTAATATTCAAAAAATAGATATATGAAGATTGATAAACTATTTTCAGCAACCAAGGCTATGATAAGAAACGATGAGGATCCTTTTGGCGAACAACCTATGTTCCCAGGAAGACAATGGAATACGAAAGGTTCAATTACTACGAACATGATGAATTGATCAAATTGGAATACTAAAGAACAATAATTAAAAAAAATAAGTTGCAACCAAACTTTAGGTAATCGATAAGTAGTGTAAACGGTGAAATTTGGATTAAAACAAATGGAGAAGTAAACTACTACTATGCTGTTAGTATAGGTATTGAAACAAGCTTCGATTTGATATATTATAATAGTTATTTCGATGCACGAATAAAAAGTTGTAACAGTTTAAAGTTGCAGCCCCAATTAATACCTTGTTTTTTTTTAATCTTGGAATAGCAGTAGATTTCTTGTCTTTTTTTCAAGAACATAGATAGGTTGAACACAAAAAAAGAAGAAAAAGAAAAAGATACCGTGAATTTAAGAAAAACTACAAAACAAAATCCAAAGACGAAAAGAATCATAACAAAATTGGAAGAAAAGACTTTTCATAATGGACAAACTTCATTCTTTTTTCTGATTTGTGACTTAAGAACGCATAAAACAATCATAGGACAAATATTTTTTAATCTAATATTCAAAAAGTAGATATATGAAGATTGGTAAACTATTTTCCGCAACCAAGGCTATGATAAGAAACGATGAGGATCCTTTTGGCGAACAACCTATGTTCCCAGGAAGACAATGGAATACGAAAGGTTCAATTACTACGAACATGATGAATTGATCAAATTGGAATACTAAAGAACAATAATTGAAAAAAAAATAAGGTGCAACCAAACTTTAGGTAATCGATAAGTAGTGTAAACGGTGAAATTTGGATTAAAACAAATGGAGAAGTAAACTACTACTATGCTGTTAGTACAGGTATTGAAACAAGCTTCGATTTGATATATTATAATAGTTATTTCGATGCACGAATAAAAAGTTGTAACAGTTTAAAGTTGCAGCCCCAATTAATACCTTGTTTTTTTTTAATCTTGGAATAGCAGTAGATTTCTTGTCTTTTTTTCAAGAACATAGATAGGTTGAACACAAAAAAAGAAGAAAAAGAAAAAGATACCGTGAATTTAAGGAAAACTACAAAACAAAATCCAAAGACGAAAAGAATCATAACAAAATTGGAAGAAAAGACTTTTCATAATGGACAAACTTCATTCTTTTTTCTGATTTGTGACTTAAGAACGCATAAAACAATCACAGGACAAATATTTTTGAATCTAATATTCAAAAAATAGATATATGAAGATTGATAAACTATTTTCCGCAACCAAGGCTATGATAAGAAACGATGAGGATCCTTTTGGCGAACAACCTATGTTCCCAGGAAGACAATGGAATACGAAAGGTTCAATTACTACGAACATGATGAATTGATCAAATTGGAATACTAAAGAACAATAATTGAAAAAAAATAAGGTGCAACCAAACTTTAGGTAATCGATAAGTAGTGTAAACGGTGAAATTTGGATTAAAACAAATGGAGAAGTAAACTACTACTATGCTGTTAGTACAGGTATTGAAACAAGCTTCGATTTGATATATTATAATAGTTATTTCGATGCACGAATAAAAAGTTGTAACAGTTTAAAGTTGCAGCCCCAATTAATACCTTGTTTTTTTTTAATCTTGGAATAGCAGTAGATTTCTTGTCTTTTTTTCAAGAACATAGATAGGTTGAACACAAAAAAAGAAGAAAAAGAAAAAGATACCGTGAATTTAAGAAAAACTACAAAACAAAATCCAAAGACGAAAAGAATCATAACAAAATTGGAAGAAAAGACTTTTCATAATGGACAAACTTCATTCTTTTTCTGATTTGTGACTTAAGAACGCATAAAACAATCATAGGACAAATATTTTTGAATCTAATATTCAAAAAATAGATATATGAAGATTGATAAACTATTTTCAGCAACCAAGGCTATGATAAGAAACGATGAGGATCCTTTTGGCGAACAACCTATGTTCCCAGGAAGACAATGGAATACGAAAGGTTCAATTACTACGAACATGATGAATTGATCAAATTGGAATACTAAAGAACAATAATTGAAAAAAAAATAAGGTGCAACCAAACTTTAGGTAATCGATAAGTAGTGTAAACGGTGAAATTTGGATTAAAACAAATGGAGAAGTAAACTACTACTATGCTGTTAGTATAGGTATTGAAACAAGCTTCGATTTGATATATTATAATAGTTATTTCGATGCACGAATAAAAAGGTGTAACAGTTTAAAGTTGCAGCCCCAATTAATACCTTGTTTTTTTTTAGTCTTGGAATAGCAATAGATTTCTTGTCTTTTTTTTCAAGAACATAGATAGGTTGAACACAAAAAAAGAAGAAAAAGAAAAAGATACCGTGAATTTAAGGAAAACTACAAAACAAAATCCAAAGACGAAAAGAATCATAACAAAATTGGAAGAAAAGACTTTTCATAATGGACAAACTTCATTCTTTTTTCTGATTTGTGACTTAAGAACGCATAAAACAATCACAGGACAAATATTTTTGAATCTAATATTCAAAAAATAGATATATGAAGATTGATAAACTATTTTCCGCAACCAAGGCTATGATAAGAAACGATGAGGATCCTTTTGGCGAACAACCTATGTTCCCAGGAAGACAATGGAATACGAAAGGTTCAATTACTACGAACATGATGAATTGATCAAATTGGAATACTAAAGAACAATAATTAAAAAAAAATAAGTTGCAACCAAACTTTAGGTAATCGATAAGTAGTGTAAACGGTGAAATTTGGATTAAAACAAATGGAGAAGTAAACTACTACTATGCTGTTAGTATAGGTATTGAAACAAGCTTCGATTTGATATATTATAATAGTTATTTCGATGCACGAATGAAAAGTTGTAACAGTTTAAAGTTGCAGCCCCAATTAATACCTTGTTTTTTTTTTGAATCTTGGAATAGCAGTAGATTTCTTGTTTTTTTTCAAGAACATAGATAGGTTGAACACAAAAAAAGAAGAAAAAGAAAATGATACCGTGAATTTAAGGAAAACTACAAAACAAAATCCAAAGACGAAAAGAATCACAACAAAATTGGAAGAAAAGACTTTTCATAATGGACAAACTTCATTCTTTTTTCTGATTTGTGACTTAAGAACGCATAAAACAATCACAGGACAAATATTTCTGAATCTAATATTCAAAAAGTAGATATATGAAGATTGGTAAACTATTTTCAGCAACCAAGGCTATGATAAGAAACGATGAGGATCCTTTTGGCGAACAACCTATGTTCCCAGGAAGACAATGGAATACGAAAGGTTCAATTACTACGAACATGATGAATTGATCAAATTGGAATACTAAAGAACAATAATTGAAAAAAAAATAAGGTGCAACCAAACTTTAGGTAATCGATAAGTAGTGTAAACGGTGAAATTTGGATTAAAACAAATGGAGAATTAAACTACTACTATGCAGTTAGTATAGGTATTGAAAAAAGCTTCGATTTGATATATAATAATAGTTATTTCGATGCACGAATAAAAAGTTGTAACAGTTTAAAGTTGCAGCCAAAATTAATACCTTGTTTTTTTTTAATCTTGGAATAGCAGTAGATTTCTTGTCTTTTTTTCAAGAACATAGATAGGTTGAACACAAAAAAAGAAGAAAAAGAAAAAGATACCGTGAATTTAAGGAAAACTACAAAACAAAATCCAAAGACGAAAAGAATCACAACAAAATTGGAAGAAAAGACTTTTCATAATGGACAAACTTCATTCTTTTTTCTGATTTGTGACTTAAGAACGCATAAAACAATCACAGGACAAATATTTTTGAATCTAATATTCAAAAAATAGATATATGAAGATTGATAAACTATTTTCAGCAACCAAGGCTATGATAAGAAACGATGAGGATCCTTTTGGCGAACAACCTATGTTCCCAGGAAGACAATGGAATACGAAAGGTTCAATTACTACGAACATGATGAATTGATCAAATTGGAATACTAAAGAACAATAATTGAAAAAAAATAAGGTGCAACCAAACTTTAGGTAATCGATAAGTAGTGTAAACGGTGAAATTTGGATTAAAACAAATGGAGAAGTAAACTACTACTATGCTGTTAGTATAGGTATTGAAACAAGCTTCGATTTGATATATTATAATAGTTATTTCGATGCACGAATAAAAAGTTGTAACAGTTTAAAGTTGCAGCCCCAATTAATACCTTGTTTTTTTTTTGAATCTTGGAATAGCAGTAGATTTCTTGTCTTTTTTTCAAGAACATAGATAGGTTGAACACAAAAAAAGAAGAAAAAGAAAAAGATACCGTGAATTTAAGGAAAACTACAAAACAAAATCCAAAGACGAAAAGAATCATAACAAAATTGGAAGAAAAGACTTTTCATAATGGACAAACTTCATTCTTTTTTCTGATTTGTGACTTAAGAACGCATAAAACAATCATAGGACAAATATTTTTGAATCTAATATTCAAAAAGTAGATATATGAAGATTGATAAACTATTTTCAGCAACCAAGGCTATGATAAGAAACGATGAGGATCCTTTTGGCGAACAACCTATGTTCCCAGGAAGACAATGGAATACGAAAGGTTCAATTACTACGAACATGATGAATTGATCAAATTGGAATACTAAAGAACAATAATTAAAAAAAATAAGGTGCAACCAAACTTTAGGTAATCGATAAGTAGTGTAAACGGTGAAATTTGGATTAAAACAAATGGAGAAGTAAACTACTACTATGCTGTTAGTACAGGTATTGAAACAAGCTTCGATTTGATATATTATAATAGTTATTTCGATGCACGAATAAAAAGTTGTAACAGTTTAAAGTTGCAGCCCCAATTAATACCTTGTTTTTTTTAATCTTGGAATAGCAGTAGATTTCTTGTTTTTTTTCAAGAACATAGATAGGTTGAACACAAAAAAAGAAAAAAAGAAAATGATACCGTGAATTTAAGGAAAACTACAAAACAAAATCCAAAGAGGAAAAGAATCACAACAAAATTGGAAGAAAAGACTTTTCATAATGGACAAACTTCATTCTTTTTTCTGATTTGTGACTTAAGAACGCATAAAACAATCATAGGACAAATATTTTTGAATCTAATATTCAAAAAGTAGATATATGAAGATTGATAAACTATTTTCAGCAACCAAGGCTATGATAAGAAACGATGAGGATCCTTTTGGCGAACAACCTATGTTCCCAGGAAGACAATGGAATACGAAAGGTTCAATTACTACGAACATGATGAATTGATCAAATTGGAATACTAAAGAACAATAATTAAAAAAAATAAGGTGCAACCAAACTTTAGGTAATCGATAAGTAGTGTAAACGGTGAAATTTGGATTAAAACAAATGGAGAAGTAAACTACTACTATGCTGTTAGTATAGGTATTGAAACAAGCTTCGATTTGATATATTATAATAGTTATTTCGATGCACGAATAAAAAGTTGTAACAGTTTAAAGTTGCAGCCCCAATTAATACCTTGTTTTTTTTTGAATCTTGGAATAGCAGTAGATTTCTTGTCTTTTTTCAAGAACATAGATAGGTTGAGCACAAAAAAAGAAGAAAAAGAAAAAGATACCTTGAATTTAAGAAAAACTACAAAACAAAACCCAAAGACGAAAAGAATCACAACAAAATTGGAAGAAAAGACTTTTCATAATGGACAAACTTCATTCTTTTTTCTGATTTGTGACTTAAGAACGCATAAAACAATCACAGGACAAATATTTTTGAATCTAATATTCAAAAAATAGATATATGAAGATTGATAAACTATTTTCAGCAACCAAGGCTATGATAAGAAACGATGAGGATCCTTTTGGCGAACAACCTATGTTCCCAGGAAGACAATGGAATACGAAAGGTTCAATTACTACGAACATGATGAATTGATCAAATTGGAATACTAAAGAACAATAATTGAAAAAAATAAGGTGCAACCAAACTTTAGGTAATCGATAAGTAGTGTAAACGGTGAAATTTGGATTAAAACAAATGGAGAAGTAAACTACTACTATGCTGTTAGTACAGGTATTGAAACAAGCTTCGATTTGATATATTATAATAGTTATTTCGATGCACGAATAAAAAGTTGTAACAGTTTAAAGTTGCAGCCCCAATTAATACCTTGTCTTTTTTTGGAATCTTGGAATAGCAGTAGATTTCTTGTTTTTTTTTCAAGAACATAGATAGGTTGAACACAAAAAAAGAAGAAAAAGAAAATGATACCGTGAATTTAAGGAAAACTACAAAACAAAATCCAAAGACGAAAAGAATCACAACAAAATTGGAAGAAAAGACTTTTCATAATGGACAAACTTCATTCTTTTTTCTGATTTGTGACTTAAGAACGCATAAAACAATCACAGGACAAATATTTCTGAATCTAATATTCAAAAAGTAGATATATGAAGATTGGTAAACTATTTTCAGCAACCAAGGCTATGATAAGAAACGATGAGGATCCTTTTGGCGAACAACCTATGTTCCCAGGAAGACAATGGAATACGAAAGGTTCAATTACTACGAACATGATGAATTGATCAAATTGGAATACTAAAGAACAATAATTGAAAAAAAATAAGGTGCAACCAAACTTTAGGTAATCGATAAGTAGTGTAAACGGTGAAATTTGGATTAAAACAAATGGAGAAGTAAACTACTACTATGCTGTTAGTACAGGTATTGAAACAAGCTTCGATTTGATATATTATAATAGTTATTTCGATGCACGAATGAAAAGTTGTAACAGTTTAAAGTTGCAGCCCCAATTAATACCTTGTTTTTTTTTTGAATCTTGGAATAGCAGTAGATTTCTTGTTTTTTTTCAAGAACATAGATAGGTTGAACACAAAAAAAGAAGAAAAAGAAAAAGATACCGTGAATTTAAGGAAAACTACAAAACAAAATCCAAAGACGAAAAGAATCACAACAAAATTGGAAGAAAAGACTTTTCATAATGGACAAACTTCATTCTTTTTTCTGATTTGTGACTTAAGAACGCATAAAACAATCACAGGACAAATATTTTTGAATCTAATATTCAAAAAATAGATATATGAAGATTGATAAACTATTTTAAGAACCAAGGCTATGATAAGAAACGATGAGGATCCTTTTGGCGAATGACCTATGTTCCCAGGAAGACAATGGAATACGAAAGGTTCAATTAGTACGAACATGATGAATTGATCAAATTGGAATAATAAAGAACAATAATTAAAAAAAAAAGTTGCAACCAAACTTTAGGTAATCGATAAGTAGTGTAAACGGTGAAATTTGGATTAAAACAAATGGAGAAGTAAACTACTACTATGCTGTTAGTATAGGTATTGAAACAAGCTTCGATTTGATATATTATAATAGTTATTTCGATGCACGAATAAAAAGTTGTAACAGTTTAAAGTTGCAGCCCCAATTAATACCTTGTTTTTTTTTAATCTTGGAATAGCAGTAGATTTCTTGTCTTTTTTTCAAGAACATAGATAGGTTGAACACAAAAAAAGAAGAAAAAGAAAAAGATACCGTGAATTTAAGGAAAACTACAAAACAAAATCCAAAGACGAAAAGAATCATAACAAAATTGGAAGAAAAGACTTTTCATAATGGACAAACTTCATTCTTTTTTCTGATTTGTGACTTAAGAACGCATAAAACAATCATAGGACAAATATTTTTTAATCTAATATTCAAAAAATAGATATATGAAGATTAATAAACTATTTTCCGCAACCAAGGCTATGATAAGAAACGATGAGGATCCTTTTGGCGAACAACCTATGTTCCCAGGAAGACAATGGAATACGAAAGGTTCAATTACTACGAACATGATGAATTGATCAAATTGGAATACTAAAGAACAATAATTAAAAAAAAATAAGTTGCAACCAAACTTTAGGTAATCGATAAGTAGTGTAAACGGTGAAATTTGGATTAAAATAAATGGAGAAGTAAACTACTACTATGCTGTTAGTATAGGTATTGAAACAAGTTTCGATTTGATATATTATAATAGTTATTTCGATGCACGAATGAAAAGTTGTAACAGTTTAAAGTTGCAGCCCCAATTAATACCTTGTTTTTTTTTTGAATCTTGGAATAGCAGTAGATTTCTTGTCTTTTTTTCAAGAACATAGATAGGTTGAACACAAAAAAAGAAGAAAAAGAAAAAGATACCGTGAATTTAAGAAAAACTACAAAACAAAATCCAAAGACGAAAAGAATCATAACAAAATTGGAAGAAAAGACTTTTCATAATGGACAAACTTCATTCTTTTTTCTGATTTGTGACTTAAGAACGCATAAAACAATCATAGGACAAATATTTTTTAATCTAATATTCAAAAAATAGATATATGAAGATTAATAAACTATTTTCCGCAACCAAGGCTATGATAAGAAACGATGAGGATCCTTTTGGCGAACAACCTATGTTCCCAGGAAGACAATGGAATACGAAAGGTTCAATTACTACGAACATGATGAATTGATCAAATTGGAATACTAAAGAACAATAATTAAAAAAAAATAAGTTGCAACCAAACTTTAGGTAATCGATAAGTAGTGTAAACGGTGAAATTTGGATTAAAACAAATGGAGAAGTAAACTACTACTATGCTGTTAGTACAGGTATTGAAACAAGCTTCGATTTGATATATTATAATAGTTATTTCGATGCACGAATGAAAAGTTGTAACAGTTTAAAGTTGCAGCCCCAATTAATACCTTGTTTTTTTTTGAATCTTGGAATAGCAGTAGATTTCTTGTTTTTTTTCAAGAACATAGATAGGTTGAACACAAAAAAAGAAGAAAAAGTAAAAGATACCGTGAATTTAAGGAAAACTACAAAACAAAATCCAAAGACGAAAAGAATCACAACAAAATTGGAAGAAAAGACTTTTCATAATGGACAAACTTCATTCTTTTTTCTGATTTGTGACTTAAGAACGCATAAAACAATCACAGGACAAATATTTTTGAATCTAATATTCAAAAAATAGATATATGAAGTTTGATAAACTATTTTCACAACCAAGGCTATGATAAGAAACGATGAGGATCCTTTTGGCGAACAACCTATGTTCCCAAGAAGACAATAGAATACGAAAGGTTCAATTACTACGAACATGATGAATTGATCAAATTGGAATACTAAAGAACAATAATTGAAAAAAAAATAAGGTGCAACCAAACTTTAGGTAATCGATAAGTAGTGTAAATGGTGAAATTTGGATTAAAACAAATGGAGAAGTAAACTACTACTATGCTGTTAGTATAGGTATTGAAACAAGCTTCGATTTGATATATTATAATAGTTATTTCGATGCACGAATAAAAAGTTGTAACAGTTTAAAGTTGCAGCCCCATTTAATACCTTGTTTTTGTTTTTTGGAATAGCAGAAGATTTCTTGTCTTTTTTTCAAGAACATAGATAGGTTGAACACAAAAAAAGAAGAAAAAGAAAAAGATACCGTGAATTTAAGGAAAACTACAAAACAAAATCCAAAGACGAAAAGAATCATAACAAAATTGGAAGAAAAGACTTTTCATAATGGACAAACTTCATTCTTTTTTCTGATTTGTGACTTAAGAACGCATAAAACAATCATAGGACAAATATTTTTGAATCTAATATTCAAAAAATAGATATATGAAGATTGATAAACTATTTTCAACAACCAAGGCTATGATAAGAAACGATGAGGATCCTTTTGGCGAACAACCTATGTTCCCAGGAAGACAATGGAATACGAAAGGTTCAATTACTACGAACATGATGAATTGATCAAATTGGAATACTAAAGAACAATAATTGAAAAAAATAAGGTGCAACCAAACTTTAGGTAATCGATAAGTAGTGTAAACGGTGAAATTTGGATTAAAACAAATGGAGAAGTAAACTACTACTATGCTGTTAGTATAGGTATTGAAACAAGCTTCGATTTGATATATTATAATAGTTATTTCGATGCACGAATAAAAAGTTGTAACAGTTTAAAGTTGCAGCCCCAATTAATACCTTGTTTTTTTTTTAATCTTGGAATAGCAGTAGATTTCTTGTCTTTTTTTCAAGAACATAGATAGGTTGAACACAAAAAAAGAAGAAAAAGAAAAAGATACCGTGAATTTAAGGAAAACTACAAAACAAAATCCAAAGACGAAAAGAATCACAACAAAATTGGAAGAAAAGACTTTTCATAATGGACAAACTTCATTCTTTTTTCTGATTTGTGACTTAAGAACGCATAAAACAATCACAGGACAAATATTTTTGAATCTAATATTCAAAAAATAGATATATGAAGATTGATAAACTATTTTCAGCAACCAAGGCTATGATAAGAAACGATGAGGATCCTTTTGGCGAACAACCTATGTTCCCAGGAAGACAATGGAATACGAAAGGTTCAATTACTACGAACATGATGAATTGATCAAATTGGAATACTAAAGAACAATAATTGAAAAAAAAAATAAGGTGCAACCAAACTTTAGGTAATCGATAAGTAGTGTAAACGGTGAAATTTGGATTAAAACAAATGGAGAAGTAAACTACTACTATGCTGTTAGTATAGGTATTGAAACAAGCTTCCATTTGATATATTATAATAGTTATTTCGATGCACGAATGAAAAGTTGTAACAGTTTAAAGTTGTAGCCCCAATTAATACCTTGTTTTTTTTTAATCTTGGAATAGCAGTAGATTTCTTGTCTTTTTTTCAAGAACATAGATAGGTTGAACACAAAAAAAGAAGAAAAAGAAAAAGATACCGTGAATTTAAGGAAAACTACAAAACAAAATCCAAAGACGAAAAGAATCATAACAAAATTGGAAGAAAAGACTTTTCATAATGGACAAACTTCATTCTTTTTTCTGATTTGTGACTTAAGAACGCATAAAACAATCATAGGACAAATATTTTTTAATCTAATATTCAAAAAATAGATATATGAAGATTAATAAACTATTTTCCGCAACCAAGGCTATGATAAGAAACGATGAGGATCCTTTTGGCGAACAACCTATGTTCCCAGGAAGACAATGGAATACGAAAGGTTCAATTACTACGAACATGATGAATTGATCAAATTGGAATACTAAAGAACAATAATTGAAAAACAAAATAAGGTGCAACCAAACTTTAGGTAATCGATAAGTAGTGTAAACGGTGAAATTTGGAATAAAACAAAAGGAGATGTAAACTACTAATATGCATTTAGTATAGTTATTGAAACAAGCTTCGATTTGATATATTATAATAGTTATATCGATACACGAATAAAAAGTTGTAACAGTTTAAAGTTGCAGCCCCAATTAATACCTTGTTTTTTTTTTGAATCTTGGAATAGCAGTAGATTTCTTGTCTTTTTTTCAAGAACATAGATAGGTTGAACACAAAAAAAGAAGAAAAAGAAAAAGATACCGTGAATTTAAGGAAAACTACAAAACAAAATCCAAAGACGAAAAGAATCACAACAAAATTGGAAGAAAAGACTTTTCATAATGGACAAACTTCATTCTTTTTTCTGATTTGTGACTTAAGAACGCATAAAACAATCACAGGACAAATATTTTTGAATCTAATATTCAAAAAATAGATATATGAAGATTGATAAACTATTTTAAGCAACCAAGGCTATGATAAGAAACGATGAGGATCCTTTTGGCGAACAACCTATGTTCCCAGGAAGACAATGGAATACGAAAGGTTCAATTACTACGAACATGATGAATTGATCAAATTGGAATACTAAAGAACAATAATTGAAAAAAAAGAAATAAGGTGCCACCAAACTTTAGGTAATCGATAAGTAGTGTAAACGGTGAAATTTGGATTAAAACAAATGGAGAAGTAAACTACTACTATGCTGTTAGTATAGGTATTGAAACAAGCTTCGATTTGATATATTATAATAGTTATTTCGATGCACGAATAAAAAGTTGTAACAGTTTAAAGTTGCAGCCCCAATTAATACCTTGTTTTTGTTTTGAATCTTGGAATTGCAGTAGATTTCTTGTCTTTTTTTCAAGAACATAGATAGGTTGAACACAAAAAAAGAAGAAAAAGAAAAAGATACCGTGAATTTAAGGAAAACTACAAAACAAAATCCAAAGACGAAAAGAATCACAACAAAATTGGAAGAAAAGACTTTTCATAATGGACAAACTTCATTCTTTTTTCTGATTTGTGACTTAAGAACGCATAAAACAATCATAGGACAAATATTTTTGAATCTAATATTCAAAAAATAGATATATGAAGATTGATAACCTATTTTCAACAACCAAGGCTATGATAAGAAACGATGAGGATCCTTTTGGCGAACAACCTATGTTCCCAGGAAGACAATGGAATACGAAAGGTTCAATTACTACGAACATGATGAATTGATCAAATTGGAATACTAAAGAACAATAATTGAAAAAAAAATAAGGTGCAACCAAACTTTAGGTAATCGATAAGTAGTGTAAACGGTGAAATTTGGATTAAAACAAATGGAGAAGTAAACTACTACTATGCTGTTAGTATAGGTATTGAAACAAGCTTCGATTTGATATATTATAATAGTTATTTCGATGCACGAATAAAAAGTTGTAACAGTTTAAAGTTGTAGCCCCAATTAATACCTTGTTTTTGTTTTGAATCTTGGAATTGTAGTAGATTTCTTGTCATTTTTCAAGAACACAGATAGGTTGAACACAAAAAAAGAAGAAAAAGAAAAAGATACCGTGAAAATAAAGAAAACTACAAAACAAAATCCAAAGACGAAAAGAATCACAAAAAAATTGGAAGAAAAGACTTTTCATAAAGGACAATCTTCATTCTTTTTTCTCATTTGTGACTTAAGAACGCATAAAACAATCACAGGACAAATATTTTTGAATCTAATATTCAAAAAATAGATATATGAAGATTGATAAACTATTTTCAGCAACCAAGGCTATGATAAGAAACGATGAGGATCCTTTTGGCGAACAACCTATGTTCCCAGGAAGACAATGGAATACGAAAGGTTCAATTACTACGAACATGATGAATTGATCAAATTGGAATACTAAAGAACAATAATTGAAAAAAAAAGAAATAAGGTGCCACCAAACTTTAGGTAATCGATAAGTAGTGTAAACGGTGAAATTTGGATTAAAATAAATGGAGAAGTAAACTACTACTATGCTGTTAGTATAGGTATTGAAACAAGTTTCGATTTGATATATTATAATAGTTATTTCGATGCACGAATGAAAAGTTGTAACAGTTTAAAGTTGCAGCCCCAATTAATACCTTGTTTTTTTTTTTGAATCTTGGAATAGCAGTAGATTTCTTGTTTTTTTCAAGAACATGGATAGGTTGAACACAAAAAAAGAAGAAAAAGAAAATGATACCGTGAATTTAAGGAAAACTACAAAACAAAATCCAAAGACGAAAAGAATCACAACAAAATTGGAAGAAAAGACTTTTCATAATGGACAAACTTCATTCTTTTTTCTGATTTGTGACTTAAGAACGCATAAAACAATCACAGGACAAATATTTTTGAATCTAATATTCAAAAAATAGATATATGAATATTAAATTACTATTTTCAGCAACCAAGGCTATGATAAGAAACGATGAGGATCCTTTTGGCGAACAACCTATGTTCCCAGGAAGACAATGGAATACGAAAGGTTCAATTACTACGAACATGATGAATTGATCAAATTGGAATACTAAAGAACAATAATTGAAAAAAAAATAAGGTGCAACCAAACTTTAGGTAATCGATAAGTAGTGTAAACGGTGAAATTTGGATTAAAACAAATGGAGAAGTAAACTACTACTATGCTGTTAGTATAGGTATTGAAACAAGCTTCGATTTGATATATTATAATAGTTATTTCGATGCACGAATAAAAAGTTGTAACAGTTTAAAGTTGCAGCACCAATTAATACCTTGTCTTTTTTTGGAATCTTGGAATAGCAGTAGATTTCTTGTTTTTTTTCAAGAACATAGATAGGTTGAACACAAAAAAAGAAGAAAAAGAAAATGATACCGTGAATTTAAGGAAAACTACAAAACAAAATCCAAAGACGAAAAGAATCACAACAAAATTGGAAGAAAAGACTTTTCATAATGGACAAACTTCATTCTTTTTTCTGATTTGTGACTTAAGAACGCATAAAACAATCACAGGACAAATATTTTTGAATCTAATATTCAAAAAATAGATATATGAAGATTGATAAACTATTTTCCGCAACAAAGGCTATGACAAGAAACGATGAGGATCCTTTTGGCGAACAACCTATATTCCCAGGAAGACAATGGAATACGAAAGGTTCAATTACTACGAACATGATGAATTGATCAAATTGGAATACTAAAGAACAATAATTGAAAAAAAAATAAGGTGCAACCAAACTTTAGGTAATCGATAAGTAGTGTAAACAGTGAAATTTGGATTAAAACAAATGGAGAATTAAACTACTACTATGCAGTTAGTATAGGTATTGAAAAAAGCTTCGATTTGATATATAATAATAGTTATTTCGATGCACGAATAAAAAGTTGTAACAGTTTAAAGTTGCAGCCCCAATTAATACCTTGTTTTTGTTTTGAATCTTGGAATTGCAGTAGATTTCTTGTCTTTTTTTCAAGAACATAGATAGGTTGAACACAAAAAAAGAAGAAAAAGAAAAAGATACCGTGAATTTAAGGAAAACTACAAAACAAAATCCAAAGACGAAAAGAATCACAACAAAATTGGAAGAAAAGACTTTTCATAAAGGACAAACTTCATTCTTTTTTCTGATTTGTGACTTAAGAACGCATAAAACAATCATAGGACAAATATTTTTGAATCTAATATTCAAAAAATAGATATATGAAGATTGATAAACTATTTTCAGCAACCAAGGCTATGATAAGAAACGATGAGGATCCTTTTGGCGAACAACCTATGTTCCCAGGAAGACAATGGAATACGAAAGGTTCAATTACTACGAACATGATGAATTGATCAAATTGGAATACTAAAGAACAATAATTGAAAAAAAATAAGGTGCAACCAAACTTTAGGTAATCGATAAGTAGTGTAAACGGTGAAATTTGGATTAAAACAAATGGAGAAGTAAACTACTACTATGCTGTTAGTATAGGTATTGAAACAAGCTTCGATTTGATATATTATAATAGTTATTTCGATGCACGAATAAAAAGTTGTAACAGTTTAAAGTTGCAGCCCCAATTAATACCTTGTTTTTGTTTTGAATCTAGCAATTGCAGTAGATTTCTTGTCTTTTTTTCAAGAACATAGATAGGTTGAACACAAAAAAAGAAGAAAAAGTAAAAGATACCGTGAATTTAAGGAAAACTACAAAACAAAATCCAAAGACGAAAAGAATCACAACAAAATTGGAAGAAAAGACTTTTCATAATGGACAAACTTCATTCTTTTTTCTGATTTGTGACTTAAGAACGCATAAAACAATCACAGGACAAATATTTTTGAATCTAATATTCAAAAAATAGATATATGAAGATTGATAAACTATTTTCCGCAACCAAGGCTATGATAAGAAACGATGAGGATCCTTTTGGCGAACAACCTATGTTCCCAGGAAGACAATGGAATACGAAAGGTTCAATTACTACGAACATGATGAATTGATCAAATTGGAATACTAAAGAACAATAATTGAAAAACAAAATAAGGTGCAACCAAACTTTAGGTAATCGATAAGTAGTGTAAACGGTAAAATTTGGATTAAAACAAAAGGAGAAGTAAACTACTACTATGCTGTTAGTATAGGTATTGAAACAAGCTTCGATTTGATATATTATAATAGTTATTTCGATGCACGAATAAAAAGTTGTAACAGTTTAAAGTTGCAGCCCCAATTAATACCTTGTTTTTGTTTTGAATCTTAGAATTGCAGTAGATTTCTCGTCTTTTTTTCAAGAACATAGATAGGTTGAACACAAAAAAGGAAGAAAAAGAAAAAGATACCGTGAATTTAAAGAAAACTACAAAACAAAATCCAAAGACGAAAAGAATCACCACAAAATTGGAAGAAAAGACTTTTCATAAAGGACAAACTTCATTCTTTTTTCTGATTTGTGACTTAAGAACGCATAAAACAATCACAGGACAAATATTTTTGAATCTAATATTCAAAAAATTGATATATGAAGATTGATAAACTATTTTCAAAAACCAAGGCTATGATAAGAAACGATGAGGATCCTTTTGGCGAACAACCTATGTTCCCAGGAAGACAATGGAATACGAAAGGTTCAATTACTACGAACATGATGAATTGATCAAATTGGAATACTAAAGAACAATAATTGAAAAAAATAAGGTGCAACCAAACTTTAGGTAATCGATAAGTAGTGTAAACGGTGAAATTTGGATTAAAACAAATGGAGAAGTAAACTACTACTATGCTGTTAGTATAGGTATTGAAACAAGCTTCGATTTGATATATTATAATAGTTATTTCGATGCACGAGTTAAAATTTATAACAATTTAAAGTTACAACCCCAATTAATACCTTCTTTTTGTATTGAAACTATGAACTACAATAGTTTTCTTGTTTTTTTCAATAACATAGATAGGTTGAACACAAAAAAGAAAGAACATGAAAATGATTCCGTGAATTTAAAGAAAACTACAAAACAAAATCCAAAGACGAAAAGAATCACCACAAAATTGGAAGAAAAGACTTTTCATAAAGGACAAACTTCATTCTTTTTTCTGATTTGTGACTTAAGAACGCATAAAACAATCACAGGACAAATATTTTTGAATCTAATATTCAAAAAATAGATATATGAAGATTGATAAACTATTTTCAGCAACCAAGGCTATGATAAGAAACGATGAGGATCCTTTTGGCGAACAACCTATGTTCCCAGGAAAACAAAGGAATACGAAAGGTTCAATTACTACGAACATGATGAATTATTCAAATTGGAATCCTAAAGAACAATAATTGAAAAACAAAATAAGGTGCAACCAAACTTTAGGTAATCGATAAGTAGTGTAAACGGTAAAATTTGGATTAAAACAAAAGGAGAAGTAAACTACTACTATGCTGTTCGTATAGGTATTGAAACTAGCTTCGATTTGATATATTATAATAGTTATTTCGATGCACGAATAAAAAGTTGTAACAGTTTAAAGTTGTAGCCCCAATTAATTCCTTGTTTTTGTTTTGAATCTAGCAATTGAAGTAGATTTCTTGTATTTTTTTTCAAGAACATAGACAGGTTGAACACAAAAAAGGAAGAAAAAGAAAAAGATACCGTGAATTTAAAGAAAACTACAAAACAAAATCCAAAGACGAAAAGAATCACCACAAAATTGGAAGAAAAGACTTTTCATAAAGGACAAACTTCATTCTTTTTTCTGATTTGTGACTTAAGAACGCATAAAACAATCACAGGACAAATATTTTTGAATCTAATATTCAAAAAATAGATATATGAATATTAAATTACTATTTTCAGCAACCAAGGCTATGATAAGAAACGATGAGGATCCTTATGGCGAACAACCTATGTTCCCAGGAACTCAATGGAATACGAAAGGTTCAATTACTACGAACAAGATGAATTGATCAAATTGGAATACTAAAGAACAATAATTGAACAAAAAAAGAAATAAGGTGCCACCAAACTTTAGGTAATCTATAAGTAGTGTAAACGGTGAAATTTGGATTAAAACAAATGGAGAAGTTAACTACTACTATGCTGTTAATATAGGTCTTATAACAAGCTTCGATTTGATATATTATAATAGTTATTTCGATGTACGAATAAAAAGTTGTAACAGTTTAAAGTTGCAGCCCCAATTAATACCTTGTTTTTGTTTTGAATCTTGGAATTGCAGTAGATTTCTTGTTTTTTTTCAAGAACATAGATAGGTTGAACACAAAAAAGGAAGAAAAAGAAAAAGATACCGTGAATTTAAAGAAAACTACAAAACAAAATCCAAAGACGAAAAGAATCACCACAAAATTGGAAGAAAAGACTTTTCATAAAGGACAATCTTCATTCTTTTTTCTGATTTGTGACTTAAGAACGCATAAAACAATCATAGGACAAATATTTTTGAATCTAATATTCAAAAAATAGATATATGAAGATTGATAAACTATTTTCAGCAACCAAGGCTATGATAAGAAACGATGAGGATCCTTTTGGCGAACAACCTATGTTCCCAGGAAGACAATGGAATACGAAAGGTTCAATTACTACGAACATGATGAATTGATCAAATTGGAATACTAAAGAACAATAATTGAAAAAAAATAAGGTGCAACCAAACTTTAGGTAATCGATAAGTAGTGTAAACGGTGAAATTTGGATTAAAACAAATGGAGAAGTAAACTACTACTATGCTGTTAGTATAGGTATTGAAACAAGCTTCGATTTGATATATTATAATAGTTATTTCGATGCACGAATAAAAAGTTGTAACAGTTTAAAGTTGTAGCCCCAATTAATTCCTTGTTTTTGTTTTGAATCTAGCAATTGCAGTAGATTTCTCGTCTTTTTTTCAAGAACATAGATAGGTTAAACACAAAAAAGGAAGAAAAAGAAAAAGATACCGTGAATTTAAAGAAAACTACAAAACAAAATCCAAAGACGAAAAGAATCACCACAAAATTGGAAGAAAAGACTTTTCATAAAGGACAAACTTCATTCTTTTTTCTGATTTGTGACTTAAGAACGCATAAAACAATCACAGGACAAATATTTTTGAATCTAATATTCAAAAAATAGATATATGAAGATTGATAAACTCTTTTCAGCAACCAAGGCTATGATAAGAAACGATGAGGATCCTTTTGGCGAACAACCTATGTTCCCAGGAAGACAATGGAATGCGAAAGGTTCAATTACTACGAACATGATGAATTGATCAAATTGGAATACTAAAGAACAATAATTGAAAAAAAAATAAGGTGCAACCAAACTTTAGGTAATATATAAGTAGTGTAAACGGTAAAATTTGGATTAAAACAAATGGAGAAGTAAACTACTACTATGCTGTTAGTATAGGTATTGAAACAAGCTTCGATTTGATATATTATAATAGTTATTTCGATGCACGAATAAAAAGTTGTAACAGTTTAAAGTTGTAGCCCCAATTAATTCCTTGTTTTTGTTTTGAATCTAGCAATTGCAGTAGATTTCTCGTCTTTTTTTCAAGAACATAGATAGGTTAAACACAAAAAAGGAAGAAAAAGAAAAAGATACCGTGAATTTAAAGAAAACTACAAAACAAAATCCAAAGACGAAAAGAATCACCACAAAATTGGAAGAAAAGACTTTTCATAAAGGACAAACTTCATTCTTTTTTATGATTTGTGACTTAAGAACGCATAAAACAATCACAGGACAAATATTTTTGAATCTAATATTCAAAAAATAGATATATGAAGATTGATAAACTATTTTCAGCAACCAAGGCTATGATAAGAAACGATGAGGATCCTTTTGGCGAACAACCTATGTTCCCAGGAAGACAATGGAATACGAAAGGTTCAATTACTACGAACATGATGAATTGATCAAATTGGAATACTAAAGAACAATAATTGAAAAAAAATAAGGTGCAACCAAACTTTAGGTAATCGATAAGTAGTGTAAACGGTGAAATTTGGATTAAAACAAATGGAGAAGTAAACTACTACTATGCTGTTAGTATAGGTATTGAAACAAGCTTCGATTTGATATATTATAATAGTTATTTCGATGCACGAATAAAAAGTTGTAACAGTTTAAAGTTGTAGCCCCAATTAATTCCTTGTTTTTGTTTTGAATCTAGCAATTGAAGTAGATTTCTTGTATTTTTTTTCAAGAACATAGACAGGTTGAACACAAAAAAGGAAGAAAAAGAAAAAGATACCGTGAAAATAAAGAAAAATACAAAACAAAATCCAAAGACGAAAAGAATCATAACAAAATGGGAAGAAAAGACTTTTCATAAAGGACAATCTTCATTCTTTTTTCTGATTTGTGACTTAAGAACGCATAAAAAAATCACAGGACAAATATTTTTGCACCTAATATTCAAAAAATAGATATATGAAGATTGATAAATTATTTTCAGCAACCAAGGCTATGATAAGAAACGATGAGGATCCTTTTTGCGAACAACCTATGTTCCTAGGAACTCAATAGAATACGAAAGGTTCAATTACTACGAATATTATGAATTGATCAAATTGGAATACTAAAGAACAATAATTGAAAAACAAAATAAGGTGCAACCAAACTTTAGGTAATCGATAAGTAGTGTAAACGGTAAAATTTGGATTAAAACAAAAGGAGAAGTAAACTACTACTATGCTGTTAGTATAGGTATTGAAACAAGCTTCGATTTGATATATTATAATAGTTATTTCGATGCACGAATAAAAAGTTGTAAAAGTTTAAAGTTGTAGCCCCAATTAATTCCTTGTTTTTGTTTTGAATCTAGCAATTGCAATAGATTTCTCGTATTTTTTTCCAGAACATAGATAGGTTAAACACAAAAAAAGAAGAAAAAGAAAAAGATACCGTGAATTTAAAGAAAACTACAAAACAAAATCCAAAGACGAAAAGAATCACCACAAAATTGGAAGAAAAGACTTTTCATAAAGGACAAACTTCATTCTTTTTCTGATTTCTGACTTAAGAATGCATAAAAAAATCACAGGACAAATATTTTTGAACCTAATATTCAAAAAATAGATATATGAAGACTGATAAACTATTTTCAGCAACCAAGGCTATGCTAAGAAACGATGAGGATCCTTTTTGTGAACAACCTATGTTCCTAGGAACTCAATAGAATACGAAAGGTTCAATTACTACGAACATGATGAATTGATCAAATTGGAATACTAAAGAACAATAATTGAAAAACAAAATAAGGTGCAACCAAACTTTAGGTAATCGATAAGTAGTGTAAACGTTGAAATTTGGAATATAACAAAAGGAGAAGTAAACTACTACTATGCTGTTAGTATAGGTATTGAAACAAGCTTCGATTTGATATATTATAATAGTTATTTCGATGCACGAATAAAAAGTTGTAACAGTTTAAAGTTGTAGCCCCAATTAATTCCTTATTTTTGTTTTGAATCTAGCAATTGCAGTAGATTTCTCGTCTTTTTTTCAAGAACATAGATAGGTTGAACACAAAAAAGGAAGAAAAAGATAAAGATACCCTGAATTTAAAGAAAACTACAAAACAAAATCCAAAGACGAAAAGAATCACCACAAAATTGGAAGAAAAGACTTTTCATAAAGGACAAACTTCATTCTTTTTTCTGATTTGTGACTTAAGAACGCATAAAACAATCACAGGACAAATATTTTTGAATCTAATATTCAAAAAATAGATATATGAATATTAAATTACTATTTTCAGCAACCAAGGCTATGATAAGAAACGATGAGGATCCTTTTTGTGAACAACCTATGTTCCTAGGAACTCAATAGAATACGAAAGGTTCAATTACTACGAACATGATGAATTGATCAAATTGGAATACTAAAGAACAATAATTGAAAAACAAAATAAGGTGCAACCAAACTTTAGGTAATCGATAAGTAGTGTAAACGGTAAAATTTGGATTAAAACAAAAGGAGAAGTAAACTACTACTATGCTGTTCGTATAGGTATTGAAACTAGCTTCGATTTGATAAATTACAATAGTTATTTCGATGCACGAATAAAAAGTTGTAACAGTTTAAAGTTGTAGCCCCAATTAATTCCTTATTTTTGTTTTGAATCTAGCAATTGCAGTAGATTTCTCGTCTTTTTTTCAAGAACATAGATAGGTTGAACACAAAAAAGGAAGAAAAAGATAAAGATACCCTGAATTTAAAGAAAACTACAAAACAAAATCCAAAGACGAAAAGAATCACCACAAAATTGGAAGAAAAGACTTTTCATAAAGGACAAACTTCATTCTTTTTTCTGATTTGTGACTTAAGAACGCATAAAACAATCACAGGACAAATATTTTTGAATCTAATATTCAAAAAATAGATATATGAAGATTAAATTACTATTTTCAGCAACCAAGGCTATGATAAGAAACGATGAGGATCCTTTTGGCGAACAACCTATGTTCCCAGGAACTCAATGGAATACGAAAGGTTCAATTACTACGAACATGATGAATTGATCAAATTGGAATACTAAAGAACAATAATTGAAAAACAAAATAAGGTGCAACCAAACTTTAGGTAATCGATAAGTAGTGTAAACGGTAAAATTTGGATTAAAACAAAAGGAGAAGTAAACTACTACTATGCTGTTCGTATAGGTATTGAAACTAGCTTCGATTTGATATATTATAATAGTTATTTCGATGCACGAATAAAAAGTTGTAACAGTTTAAAGTTGTAGCCCCAATTAATTCCTTATTTTTGTTTTGAATCTAGCAATTGTAGTAGATTTCTCGTCTTTTTTTCAAGAACATAGATAGGTTGAACACAAAAAAGGAAGAAAAAGATAAAGATACCTTGAATTTAAAGAAAACTACAAAACAAAATCCAAAGACGAAAAGAATCACCACAAAATTGGAAGAAAAGACTTTTCGTAAAGGACAATCTTCATTCTTTTTTCTGATTTGTGACTTAAGAACGCATAAAAAAATCACAGGACAAATATTTTTGCACCTAATATTCAAAAAATTGATATATGAAGATTAAATTACTATTTTCACCAACCAAGGCTATGATAAGAAACGATGAGGATCCTTTTGGCGAACAACCTATGTTCCCAGGAACTCAATGGAATACGAAAGGTTCAATTACTACGAACATGATGAATTGATCAAATTGGAATACTAAAGAACAATAATTGAAAAAAAATAAGGTGCAACCAAACTTTAGGTAATCGATAAGTAGTGTAAACGGTGAAATTTGGATTAAAACAAATGGAGAAGTAAACTACTACTATGCTGTTAGTATAGGTATTGAAAGAAGCTTCGATTTGATATATTATAATAGTTATTTCGATGCACGAATAAAAAGTTCTAACAGTTTAAAGTTGTCGGCCCAATTAATTCCTTGTTTTTGTTTTGAATCTAGCAATTGAAGTAGATTTCTTGTCTTTTTTTCAAGAACATAGACAGGTTGAACACAAAAAAGGAAGAAAAAGAAAAAGATACCGTGAATTTAAAGAAAACTACAAAACAAAATCCAAAGACGAAAAGAATCACCACAAAATTGGAAGAAAAGACTTTTCATAAAGGACAATCTTCATTCTTTTTTCTGATTTGTGACTTAAGAACGCATAAAACAATCATAGGACAAATATTTTTGAATCTAATATTCAAAAAATAGATATATGAATATTAAATTACTATTTTCAGCAACCAAGGCTATGATAAGAAACGATGAGGATCCTTTTTGCGAACAACCTATGTTCCTAGGAACTCAATAGAATACGAAAGGTTCAATTACTACGAATATTATGAATTGATCAAATTGGAATACTAAAGAACAATAATTGAAAAACAAAATAAGGTGCAACCAAACTTTAGGTAATCGATAAGTAGTGTAAACGGTAAAATTTGGATTAAAACAAAAGGAGAAGTAAACTACTACTATGCTGTTAGTATAGGTATTGAAACAAGCTTCGATTTGATATATTATAATAGTTATTTCGATGCACGAATAAAAAGTTGTAACAGTTTAAAGTTGTAGCCCCAATTAATTCCTTATTTTTGTTTTGAATCTAGCAATTGTAGTAGATTTCTCGTCTTTTTTTCAAGAACATAGATAGGTTGAACACAAAAAAGGAAGAAAAAGATAAAGATACCTTGAATTTAAAGAAAACTACAAAACAAAATCCAAAGACGAAAAGAATCACCACAAAATTGGAAGAAAAGACTTTTCATAAAGGACAAACTTCATTCTTTTTTCTGATTTGTGACTTAAGAACGCATAAAACAATCTAAGGACAAACATTTTTCAATCTAAATTTCAAAAAATAGATATATGAATATTAAATTACTATTTTCAGCAACCAAGGCTATGATAAGAAACGATGAGGATCCTTTTGGCGAAAAACCTATGTTCCAAGGAACTCAATGGAATACGAAAGGTTCAACTACTACGAACATGATGAATTGATCAAATTGGAAAACTAAAGAACAATAATTGAAAAAAAAAATAAGGTGCCACCAAACTTTAGGTAATCGATAATTAGTGTAAACGGTGAAATTTTGATTAATACACTTGGAGAAGTAAACCACTACTACGATGATAGTATAGGTATTGAAACAAGCTTCGATTTGATATATTATAATAGTTATTTCGATGCACGAATAAAAAGTTGTAACAGTTTAAAGTTGTAGCCCCAATTAATTCCTTGTTTTTGTTTTGAATCTAGCAATTGAAGTAGATTTCTTGTATTTTTTTTCAAGAACATAGACAGGTTGAACACAAAAAAGGAAGAAAAAGAAAAAGATACCCTGAATTTAAAGAAAACTACAAAACAAAATCCAAAGACGAAAAGAATCACAACAAAATTGGAAGAAAAGACTTTTCATAAAGGACAAACTTCATTCTTTTTTCTGATTTGTGACTTAAGAACGCATAAAACAATCATAGGACAAATATTTTTCAATCTAAAAATAAAAAAATTGATACATGACGATAGATACATTATTTTCAACAACCAAGTCTATAATAAGAAACGATGAGGATCCTTTTGGCGAACAACCTATGTTCCCAGGAACTCAATGGAATACGAAAGGTTCAATTACTACGAACATGATGAATTGATCAAATTGGAATACTAAAGAACAATAATTGAAAAAAAAGAAATAAGGTGCAACCAAACTTTAGGTAATCGATAAGTAGTGTAAACGGTGAAATTTGGATTAAAGAAAATGGAGAAGTAAACTACTACTATGCTGTTAGTATAGGTATTGAAACAAGCTTCGATTTGATATATTATAATTGTTATTTCGATGCACGAATAAAAAGTTGTAACAGTTTAAAGTTGCAGCCCCAATTAATACCTTGTTTTTGTTTTGAATCTAGCAATTACAGTAGATTTCTTGTCTTTTTTCAAGAACATAGATAGGTTGAACACAAAAAAGGAAGAAAAAGAAAAAGATACCCTGAATTTAAAGAAAACTACAAAACAAAATCCAAAGACGAAAAGAATCACCACAAAATTGGAAGAAAAGACTTTTCATAAAGGACAATCTTCATTCTTTTTTCTGATTTGTGACTTAAGAACGCATAAAGCAATCAAAGGACAAACATTTTTCAATCTAAAATTCAAAAAATAGATATATGAATATTAAATTACTATTTTCAGCAACCAAGGCTATGATAAGAAACGATGAGGATCCTTTTGGCGAACAGCCTATGTTCCAAGGAACTCAATGGGATACGAAAGGTTCAATTACTACGAACATGATGAATTGATCAAATTGGAATACTAAAGAACAATAATTGAAAAAAATAAGGTGCAACCAAACTTTAGGTAATCGATAAGTAGTGTAAACGGTGAAATTTGGATTAAAACAAATGGAGAAGTAAACTACTACTATGCTGTTAGTATAGGTATTGAAACAAGTTTCGATTTGATATATTATAATAGTTATTTCGATGCACGAATAAAAAGTTGTAACAGTTTAAAGTTGCAGCCCCAATTAATTCCTTGTTTTTGTTTTGAATCTAGCAATTGCAGTAGATTTCTCATCTTTTTTTCAAGAACATGGATAGGTTGAACACAAAAAAGGAAGAAAAAGAAAAAGATACCCTAAATTTAAAGAAAACTACAAAACAATATCCAAAGACGAAAAGAATCACAACAAAATTGGAAGAAAAGACTTTTCATAAAGTACAAACTTCATTCTTTTTTCTGATTTGTGACTTAAGAACGCATAAAACAATCTAAGGACAAACATTTTTCAATCTAAATTTCAAAAAATAGATATATGAATATTAAATTACTATTTTCAGCAACCAAGGTTATGATAAGAAACGATGAGGATCCTTTTGGCGAACAGCCTATGTTCCAAGGAACTCAATGGGATTCGAAAGGTTAAATTACTACGAACATGATGAATTGATCAAATTGGAATACTAAAGAACAATAATTGAAAAAAAAATAAGGTGCAACCAAACTTTAGGTAATCGATAAGTAGTGTAAACGGTGAAATTTGGATTAAAACAAATGGAGAAGTAAACTACTACTATGCTGTTAGTATAGGTATTGAAACAAGCTTCGATTTGATATATTATAATAGTTATTTCGATGCACGAATAAAAAGTTGTAACAGTTTAAAGTTGCAGCCCCAATTAATTCCTTGTTTTTGTTTTGAATCTAGCAATTGCAGTAGATTTCTCGTCTTTTTTTCAAGAACATAGATAGGTTGAACACAAAAAAGGAAGAAAAAGAAAAAGATACCCTGAATTTAAAGAAAACTACAAAACAAAATCCAAAGACGAAAAGAATCACAACAAAATTGGAAGAAAAGACTTTTCATAAAGGACAAACTTCATTCTTTTTTCTGATTTGTGACTTAAGAACGCATAAAACAATCACAGGACAAATATTTTTGAATCTAATATTCAAAAAATAGATATATGAAGATTGATAAACTATTTTCAGCAACCAAGGCTATGATAAGAAACGATGAGGATCCTTTTGGCGAACAACCTATGTTCCCAGGAACTCAATGGAATACGAAAGGTTCAATTACTACGAACATGATGAATTGATCAAATTGGAATACTAAAGAACAATAATTGAAAAAAAAAAAGAAATAAGGTGCCACCAAACTTTAGGTAATCGATAAGTAGTGTAAACGGTGAAATTTGGATTAAAACACATGGAGAAGTAAACTACTACTATGATGTTAATATAGGTATTGAAACAAGCTTCGATTTGATATATTATAATAGTTATTTCGATGCACGAATAAAAAGTTGTAACAGTTTAAAGTTGCAGCCCCAATTAATTCCTTGTTTTTGTTTTGAATCTAGCAATTGCAGTAGATTTCTCGTCTTTTTTTCAAGAACATAGATAGGTTGAACACAAAAAAGGAAGAAAAAGAAAAAGATACCCTGAATTTAAAGAAAACTACAAAACAAAATCCAAAGACGAAAAGAATCACAACAAAATTGGAAGAAAAGACTTTTCATAAAGGACAAACTTCATTTTTTTTCTGATTTGTGACTTAAGAACGCATAAAACAATCAAAGAACAAACATTTTTCAATCTAAAATTCAAAAAATAGATATATGAATATTAAATTACTATTTTCAGCAACCAAGGCTATGATAAGAAACGATGAGGATCCTTTTGGCAAACAACCTATGTTCCAAGGAACTCAATGGGATACGAAAGGTTCAATTACTACGAACATGATGAATTGATCAAATTGGAATACTAAAGAACAATAATTGAAAAAAAATAAGGTGCAACCAAACTTTAGGTAATCGATATGTAGTGTAAACGGTGAAATTTGGATTAAAACAAATGGAGAAGTAAACTACTACTATGCTGTTAGTACAGGTATTGAAACAAACTTCGATTTGATATATTATAATAGTTATTTCGATGCACGAATAAAAAGTTGTAACAGTTTAAAGTTGCAGCCCCAATTAATTCCTTGTTTTTGTTTTAAATCTAGCAATTGCAGTAGATTTCTCATCTTTTTTTCAAGAACATAGATAGGTTGAACACAAAAAAGGAAGAAAAAGAAAAAGATACCCTGAATTTAAAGAAAACTACAAAACAAAATCCAAAGACGAAAAGAATCACAACAAAATTGGAAGAAAAGACTTTTCATAAAGGAAAAACTTCATTCTTTTTTCTGATTTGTGACTTAAGAACGCATAAAACAATCAAAGGACAAACATTTTTCAATCTAAAATTCAAAAAATAGATATATGAATATTAAATTACTATTTTCAGCAACCAAGGCTATGATAAGAAACGATGAGGATCCTTTTTGCGAACAAAGTATGTTCCTAGGAACTCAATAGAATACGAAAGGTTCAATTACTACGAATATTATGAATTGATCAAATTGGAATACTAAAGAACAATAATTGAAACAAAAATAAGGTGCAACCAAACTTTAGGTAATCGATAAGTAGTGTAAACGGTAAAATTTGGATTAAAACAAAAGGAGAAGTAAACTACTACTATGCTGTTAGTATAGGTATTGAAACAAGCTTCGATTTGATATATTATAATAGTTATTTCGATGCACGAATAAAAAGTTGTAACAGTTTAAAGTTGCAGCCCCAATTAATTCCTTGTTTTTGTTTTAAATCTAGCAATTGCAGTAGATTTCTCGTCTTTTTTTCAAGAACATAGATAGGTTGAAGACAAAAAAGGAAGAAAAAGAAAAAGTTACCTTGAATTTAAAGAAAACTACAAAACAAAATCCAAAGACGAAAAGAATCACCACAAAATTGAAAGAAAAGACTTGGCTTAAAGGACAAACTTCATTATTTTTCTGATATGTGACTTAAGAACGCCTAAAACAATCAAAGGACAAACATTCTTCAATCTAAAATTCAAAAAATAGATATATGAATATTAAATTACTATTTTCAGCAACCAAGGCTATGATAAGAAACGATGAGGATCCTTTTGGCGAACAACCTAAGTTCCCAGGAACTCAATGGAATACGAAAGGTTGAATTACTACGAACATGATGAATTGATCAAATTGGAAAACTAAAGAACAATAATTGAAAACAAAAATAAGGTGCAACCAAACTTTAGGTAATCGATAAGTAGTGTAAACGGTGAAATTTGGATTAAAACAAATGGAGAAGTAAACTACGACAATGATATTTGTATAGGTATTGAAACAAGCTTCAATTTGATATATTATAATAGTTATTTCGATGCACGAATAAAAAGTTGTAACAGTTAAAAGTTGCAGCCCCAATTAATTCCTTGTTTTTGTTTTGAATCTAGCAATTGCAGTTGATATCTCGTCTTTTTTTCAAGAACATAGATAGGTTGAACACAAAAAAGTTAGAAAAAGAAAAAGATACCATGAAATTAAAGAAAACTACAAAACAAAATCCAAAGACGAAAAGAATGACAACAAAATTGAAAGAAAAGACTTGGCTTAAAGGACAAACTTCATTCTTTTTTCAGATTTGTGACTTAAGAACGCATCAAACAATCACAGGACAAAAATTTTTAAATCTAATATTCAAAAAATAGATATATGAATATTAAATTACTATTTTCAGCAACCAAGGCTATGATAAGAAACGATGAGGATCCTTTTGGCGAACAACCTATGTTCCCAGGAACTCAATGGAATACGAAAGGTTCAATTACTACGAACATGATGAATTGATCAAATTGGAATACTAAAGAACAATAATTGAAAAAAAAAAGAAATAAGGTGCCACCAAACTTTAGGTAATCGATAAGTAGTGTAAACGGTGAAATTTGGATTAAAACACATGGAGAAGTAAACTACTACTATGATGTTAATATAGGTATTGAAACAAGCTTCGATTTGATATATTATAATAGTTATTTCGATGCACGAATAAAAAGTTGTAACAGTTTAAAGTTGCAGCCCCAATTAATACCTTGTTTTTGTTTTGAATCTAGGAATTGCAGTAGATTTCTTGTCTTTTTTTCAAGAACATAGATAGGTTGAACACAAAAAAGGAAGAAAAAGAAAAAGATACCATGAATTTAAGGAAAACTACAAAACAAAATCCAAAGACGAAAAGAATCACAACAAAATTGAAAGAAAAGACTTGGCTTAAAGGACAAACTTCATTCTTTTTCTGATTTGTGACTTAAGAACGCATAAAACAATCAAAGGACAAATATTTTTCAATCTAATATTCAAAAATTAGATATATGAATATTAAATTACTATTTTCAGCAACCAAGGCTATGATAAGAAACGATGAGGATCCTTTTGGCGAACAACCTATGTTCCAAGGAACTCAATGGGATACGAAAGGTTCAATTACTACGAACATGATGAATTGATCAAATTGGAATACTAAAGAACAATAATTGAAAAAAATAACGTGCAACCAAACTTTAGGTAATCGATAAGTAGTGTAAACGGTGAAATTTGGATTAAAACAGTTGGAGAAGTAAACTACTACTCTGCTGTTAGTACAGGTATTGAAACAAACTTCGATTTGATATATTATAATAGTTATTTCGATGCACGAATAAAAAGTTGTAACAGATTAAAGTTGCAGCCCCAATAAATTCCTTGTTTTTGTTTTAAATCTAGCAATTGCAGTAGATTTCTTGTCTTTTTTTCAAGAACATAGATAGGTTGAACACAAAAAAGGAAGAAAAAGAAAAAGTTACCTTGAATTTAAAGAAAACTACAAAACAAAATCCAAAGACGAAAAGAATCACCACAAAATTGAAAGAAAAGACTTGGCTTAAAGGACAAACTTCATTCTTTTTCTGATGTGTGACTTAAGAACGCATAAAACAATCATAGGACAAACATTTTTCAATCTAAAATTCAAAAAATAGATATATGAATATTAAATTACTATTTTGAGCAACCAAGGCTATGATAAGAAACGATGAGGATCCTTTTGGCGAACAACCTATATTCCAAATAACTCAATGGGACACGAAAGGTTCAATTACTACGAACATGATGAATTGATCAAATTGGAATGCTAAAGAACAATAATTGAAAAAAAATAACGTGCAACCAAACTTTAGGTAATCGATAAGTAGTGTAAACGGTGAAATTTGGATTAAAACAGTTGGAGAAGTAAACTACTACTCTGCTGTTAGTACAGGTATTGAAACAAACTTCGATTTGATATATTATAATAGTTATTTCGATGCACGAATAAAAAGTTGTAACAGATTAAAGTTGCAGCCCCAATAAATTCCTTGTTTTTGTTTTAAATCTAGCAATTGCAGTAGATTTCTCGTCTTTTTTTCAAGAACATAGATAGGTTGAACACAAAAAAGGAAGAAAAAGAAAAAGTTACCTTGAATTTAAAGAAAACTACAAAACAAAATCCAAAGACGAAAAGAATCACCACAAAATTGGAAGAAAAGACTTTTCATAAAGGACAATCTTCATTCTTTTTTCTGATTTGTGACTTAAGAACGCATAAAACAATCACAGGACAAATATTTTTGAATCTAATATTCAAAAAATAGATATATGAAGATTGATAAACTATTTTCAGCAACCAAGGCTATGATAAGAAACGATGAGGATCCTTTTGGCGAACAACCTATGTTCCCAGGAACTCAATGGAATACGAAAGGTTCAATTACTACGAACATGATGAATTGATCAAATTGGAATACTAAAGAACAATAATTGAAAAAAAAGAAATAAGGTGCCACCAAACTTTAGGTAATCGATAAGTAGTGTAAACGGTGAAATTTGGATTAAAACACATGGAGAAGTAAACTACTACTATGATGTTAATATAGGTATTGAAACAAGCTTCGATTTGATATATTATAATAGTTATTTCGATGCACGAATAAAAAGTTGTAACAGTTTAAAGTTGCAGCCCCAATTAATACCTTGTTTTTGTTTTGAATCTAGGAATTGCAGTAGATTTCTTGTCTTTTTTTCAAGAACATAGATAGGTTGAACACAAAAAAGGAAGAAAAAGAAAAAGATACCCTGAATTTAAAGAAAACTACAAAACAAAATCCAAAGACGAAAAGATTCACAACAAAATTGAAAGAAAAGACTTGGCTTAAAGGACAAACTTCATTCTTTTTCTGATGTGTGACTTAAGAACGCATAAAACAATCAAAGGACAAACTTTTTCAATCTAAAATTCAAAAAATAGATATATGAATATTAAATTACTATTTTCAGCAACCAAGGCTATGATAAGAAACGATGAGGATCCTTTTGGCAAACAACCTATGTTCCCCAGAACTCAATGGAATATGAAAGGTTGAATTACTACGAACATGATGAATTGATCAAATTGGAATACTAAAGAACAATAATTGAAAAAAAAAGAAATAAGGTGCCACCAAATTTTAGGTAATCGATAAGTAGTGTAAACGGTGAAATTTGGATTAAAACACATGGAGAAGTAAACTACTACTATGATGTTAATATAGGTATTGAAACAAGCTTCGATTTGATATATTATAATAGTTATTTCGATGCACGAATAAAAAGTTGTAACAGTTTAAAGTTGCAGCCCCAATTAATTCCTTGTTTTTGTTTTGAATCTAGCAATTGCAGTAGATTTCTCGTCTTTTTTTCAAGAACATAGATAGGTTGAACACAAAAAAGGAAGAAAAAGAAAAAGATACCCTGAATTTAAAGAAAACTACAAAACAAAATCCAAAGACGAAAAGAATCACCACAAAATTGGAAGAAAAGACTTTTCATAAAGGACAAACTTCATTCTTTTTTCTGATTTGTGACTTAAGAACGCATAAAACAATCACAGGACAAATATTTTTGAATCTAATATTCAAAAAATAGATATATGAAGATTGATAAACTATTTTCAGCAACCAAGGCTATGATAAGAAACGATGAGGATCCTTTTGGCGAACAACCTATGTTCCTAGGAACTCAATAGAATACGAAAGGTTCAATTACTACGAACATGATGAATTTATCAAATTGGAATACTAAAGAACAATAATTGAAAAAATAAATAAGGTGCCACCAAACTTTAGGTAATCGATAAGTAGTGTAAATGGTGAAATTTGGATTAAAACACATGGAAAAGTAAACTAATACTATGATGTTAATATAGGTATTGAAACAAGCTTAAATTTGATATATTATAATAGTTATTTCGATGCACGAATAAAAAGTTGTAACAGTTTAAAGTTGCAGCCCCAATTAATACCTTGTTTTTGTTTTGAATCTAGGAATTGCAGTAGATTTCTTGTCTTTTTTTCAAGAACATAGATAGGTTGAACACAAAAAAGGAAGAAAAAGAAAAAGATACCATGAATTTAAGGAAAACTACAAAACAAAATTAAAAGACGAAAAGAATCACAACAAAATTGAAAGAAAAGACTTGGCTTAAAGGACAAACTTCATTCTTTTTCTGATGTGTGACTTAAGAACGCATAAAACAATCAAAGGACAAACATTTTTCAATCTAAAATTCAAAAAATAGATATATGAATATTAAATTACTATTTTCAGCAACCAAGGCTATGATAAGAAACGATGAGGATCCTTTTGGCGAACAACCTATGTTCCCAGGAACTGAGTTGAATACGAAAGGTTCAATTACTACGAACATGATGAATTTATCAAATTGGAATACTAAAGAACAATAATTGAAAAAAAAATAAGGTTCCACCAAACTTTAGGTAATCGATAAGTAGTGTAAACGGTGAAATTTGGATTAAAACACATGGAGAAGTAAACTACTACTATGATGTTAATATAGGTATTGAAACAAGCTTCGATTTGATATATTATAATAGTTATTTCGATGCACGAATAAAAAGTTGTAACAGTTTAAAGTTGCAGCCCCAATTAATACCTTGTTTTTGTTTTGAATCTAGGAATTGCAGTAGATTTCTCGTCTTTTTTTCAAGAACATAGATAGGTTGAACACAAAAAAGGAAGAAAAAGAAAAAGATACTCTGAATTTAAAGAAAACTACAAAACAAAATCCAAAGACGAAAAGAATCACAACAAAATTGGAAGAAAAGACTTTTCATAAAGGACAAACTTCATTCTTTTTTCTGATTTGTGACTTAAGAACGCATAAAACAATCACAGGACAAATATTTTTGAATCTAATATTCAAAAAATAGATATATGAAGATTGATAAACTATTTTCAGCAACCAAGGCTATGATAAGAAACGATGAGGATCCTTTTGGCGAACAACCTATGTTCCCAGGAACTCAATGGAATATGAAAGGTTCAATTACTACGAACATGATGAATTGATCAAATTGGAATACTAAAGAACAATAATTGAAAAAAAAGAAATAAGGTGCCACCAAACTTTAGGTAATCGATAAGTAGTGTAAACGGTGAAATTTGGATTAAAACACATGGAGAAGTAAACTACTACTATGATGTTAATATAGGTATTGAAACAAGCTTCGATTTGATATATTATAATAGTTATTTCGATGCACGAATAAAAAGTTGTAACAGTTTAAAGTTGCAGCCCCAATTAATACCTTGTTTTTGTTTTGAATCTAGGAATTGCAGTAGATTTCTTGTCTTTTTTTCAAGAACATAGATAGGTTGAACACAAAAAAGGAAGAAAAAGAAAAAGATACCATGAATTTAAGGAAAACTACGAAACAAAATTAAAAGACGAAAAGAATCACAACAAAATTGAAAGAAAAGACTTTTCATAAAGGACAAACTTCATTCTTTTTTTCTGATTTGTGACTTAAGAATGCATAAAACAATCACAGGACAAATATTTTTGAATCTAATATTCAAAAAATAGATATATGGAGTTTGATAAACTATTTTCAGCAACCAAGGCTATGATAAGAAACGATGAGGATCCTTTTGGCGAACAACCTATGTTCCCAGGAACTGAGTTGAATACGAAAGGTTCAATTACTACGAACATGATGAATTTATCAAATTGGAATACTAAAGAACAATAATTGAAAAAAAAGAAATAAGGTGCCACCAAACTTTAGGTAATCGATAAGTAGTGTAAACGGTGAAATTTGGATTAAAACACATGGAGAAGTAAACTACTACTATGATGTTAATATAGGTATTGAAACAAGCTTCGATTTGATATATTATAATAGTTATTTCGATGCACGAATAAAAAGTTGTAACAGTTTAAAGTTGCAGCCCCAATTAATACCTTGTTTTTGTTTTGAATCTAGGAATTGCAGTAGATTTCTTGTCTTTTTTCAAGAACATAGATAGGTTGAACACAAAAAAGGAAGAAAAAGAAAAAGATACCATGAATTTAAGGAAAACTACAAAACAAAATTAAAAGACGAAAAGAATCACAACAAAATTGAAAGAAAAGACTTGGCTTAAAGGACAAACTTCATTCTTTTTCTGATGTGTGACTTAAGAACGCATAAAACAATCAAAGGACAAACATTTTTCAATCTAAAATTCAAAAAATAGATATATGAATATTAAATTACTATTTTCAGCAACCAAGGCTATGATAAGAAACGATGAGGATCCTTTTGGCGAACAGCCTATGTTCCAAGGAACTCAATGGAATATGAAAGGTTCAATTACTACGAACATGATGAATTGATGAAATTGGAATACTAAAGAACAATAATTGAAAAAAAAAGAAATAAAGTGCCACCAAACTTTAGGTAATCGATAAGTAGTGTAAACGGTGAAATTTGGATTAAAACAAATGGAGAAGTAAACTACTACTATGCTGTTAGTACAGGTATTGAAACAAACTTCGATTTGATATATTATAATAGTTATTTCGATGCACGAATAAAAAGTTGTAACAGTTTAAAGTTGCAACCCCAATTAATACCTTGTTTTTGTTTTGAATCTAGGAATTGCAGTAGATTTCTTGTCTTTTTTTCAAGAACATAGATAGGTTGAACACAAAAAAGGAAGAAAAAGAAAAAGATACCATGAATTTAAGGAAAACTACAAAACAAAATCAAAAGACGAAAAGAATCACAACAAAATTGAAAGAAAAGACTTGGCTTAAAGGACAAACTTCATTCTTTTTCTGATTTGTGACTTAAGAACGCATAAAACAATCAAAGGACAAACATTTTTCAATCTAAAATTCAAAAAATAGATATATGAATATTAAATTACTATTTTCAGCAACCAAGGCTATGATAAGAAACGATGAGGATCCTTTTGGCGAACAGCCTATGTTCCAAGGAACTCAATGGAATATGAAAGGTTCAATTACTACGAACATGATGAATTGATGAAATTGGAATACTAAAGAACAATAATTGAAAAAAAAGAAATAAAGTGCCACCAAACTTTAGGTAATAGATAAGTAGTGTAAACGGTGAAATTTGGATTAAAACACATGGAGAAGTAAACTACTACTATGATGTTAATATAGTTATTGAAACAAGCTTCGATTTGATATATTATAATAGTTATTTCGATGCACGAATAAAAAGTTGTAACAGTTTAAAGTTGCAGCCCCAATTAATACCTTGTTTTTGTTTTGAATCTAGGAATTGCAGTAGATTTCTTGTCTTTTTTTCAAGAACATAGATAGGTTGAACACAAAAAAGGAAGAAAAAGAAAAAGATACCATGAATTTAAGGAAAACTACGAAACAAAATTAAAAGACGAAAAGAATCACAACAAAATTGAAAGAAAAGACTTGGCTTAAAGGACAAACTTCATTCTTTTTCTGATGTGTGACTTAAGAACGCATAAAACAATCAAAGGACAAACATTTTTCAATCTAAAATTCAAAAAATAGATATATGAATATTAAATTACTATTTTCAGCAACCAAGGCTATGATAAGAAACGATGAGGATCCTTTTGGCGAACAACCTATGTTCCAAGGAACTCAATGGGATACGAAAGGTTCAATTACTACGAACATGATGAATTGATCAAATTGGAATACTAAAGAACAATAATTGAAAAAAAAAGAAATAAGGTGCCACCAAACTTTAGGTAATCGATAAGTAGTGTAAACGGTGAAATTTGGATTAAAACACATGGAGAAGTAAACTACTACTATGATGTTAATATAGGTATTGAAACAAGCTTCGATTTGATATATTATAATAGTTATTTCGATGCACGAATAAAAAGTTGTAACAGTTTAAAGTTGCAGCCCCAATTAATACCTTGTTTTTGTTTTGAATCTAGGAATTGCAGTAGATTTCTTGTCTTTTTTTCAAGAACATAGATAGGTTGAACACAAAAAAGGAAGAAAAAGAAAAAGATACCATGAATTTAAGGAAAACTACGAAACAAAATTAAAAGACGAAAAGAATCACAACAAAATTGAAAGAAAAGACTTGGCTTAAAGGACAAACTTCATTCTTTTTCTGATGTGTGACTTAAGAACGCATAAAACAATCAAAGGACAAACATTTTTCAATCTAAAATTCAAAAAATAGATATATGAATATTAAATTACTATTTTAAACAACCCAGGCTATCATAAGAAACGATGAGGATCCTTTTGGCGAACAACCTATGTTCCAAGGAACTCAATGGAATATGAAAGGTTCAATTACTACGAACATGATGAATTGATCAAATTGGAATACTAAAGAACAATAATTGAAAAAACAAGAAAGAAGGTGCCACCAAACTTTAGGTAATCGATAAGTAGTGTAAACGGTGAAATTTGGATTAAAACAAATGGAGAAGTTAACTACTACTATGCTGTTAATATAGGTCTTATAACAAGCTTCGATTTGATATATTATAATAGTTATTTCGATGTACGAATAAAAAGTTGTAACAGTTTAAAGTTGCAGCCCCAATTAATACCTTGTTTTTGTTTTGAATCTTGGAATTGCAGTAGATTTCTTGTCTTTTTTCAAGAACATAGATAGGTTGAACACAAAAAAAGAAGAAAAAGAAAAAGATACCATGAATTTAAGGAAAACTACGAAACCAAATTAAAAGACGAAAAGAATCACAACAAAATTGAAAGAAAAGACTTGGCTTAAAGGACAAACTTCATTCTTTTTCTGATCTGTGACTTAAGAACGCATAAAACAATCACAGGACAAATATTTTTGAATCTAATATTCAAAAAATAGATATATGAATATTAAATTACTATTTTCAGCAACCAAGGCTATGATAAGAAACGATGAGGATCCTTTTGGCGAACAACCTATGTTCCCAGGAACTCAATGGAATACGAAAGGTTCAATTACTACGAACATGATGAATTGATCAAATTGGAATACTAAAGAACAATAATTGAAAAAAAAGAAATAAGGTGCCACCAAACTTTAGGTAATCGATAAGTAGTGTAAACGGTGAAATTTGGATTAAAACACATGGAGAAGTAAACTACTACTATGATGTTAATATAGGTATTGAAACAAGCTTCGATTTGATATATTATAATAGTTATTTCGATGCACGAATAAAAAGTTGTAACAGTTTAAAGTTGCAGCCCCAATTAATACCTTGTTTTTGTTTTGAATCTAGGAATTGCAGTAGATTTCTTGTCTTTTTTTCAAGAACATAGATAGGTTGAACACAAAAAAGGAAGAAAAAGAAAAAGATACCATGAATTTAAGGAAAACTACGAAACAAAATTAAAAGACGAAAAGAATCACAACAAAATTGAAAGAAAAGACTTGGCTTAAAGGACAAACTTCATTCTTTTTCTGATGTGTGACTTAAGAACGCATAAAACAATCAAAGGACAAACATTTTTCAATCTAAAATTCAAAAAATAGATATATGAATATTAAATTACTATTTTCAGCAACCAAGGCTATGATAAGAAACGATGAGGATCCTTTTGGCGAACAGCCTATGTTCCAAGGAACTCAATGGGATACGAAAGGTTCAATTACTACGAACATGATGAATTGATCAAATTGGAATACTAAAGAACAATAATTGAAAAAAAGAAAGAAATAAGGTGCCACCAAACTTTAGGTAATCGATAAGTAGTGTAAACGGTGAAATTTGGATTAAAACACATGGAGAAGTAAACTACTACTATGATGTTAATATAGGTATTGAAACAAGCTTCGATTTGATATATTATAATAGTTATTTCGATGCACGAATAAAAAGTTGTAACAGTTTAAAGTTGCAGCCCCAATTAATACCTTGTTTTTGTTTTGAATCTAGGAATTGCATTAGATTTCTTGTCTTTTTTTCAAGAACATAGATAGGTTGAACACAAAAAAGGAAGAAAAAGAAAAAGATACCATGAATTTAAGGAAAACTACGAAACAAAATTAAAAGACGAAAAGAATCACAACAAAATTGAAAGAAAAGACTTGGCTTAAAGGACAAACTTCATTCTTTTTCTGATGTGTGACTTAAGAACGCATAAAACAATCAAAGGACAAACATTTTTCAATCTAAAATTCAAAAAATAGATATATGAATATTAAATTACTATTTTCAGCAACCAAGGCTATGATAAGAAACGATGAGGATCCTTTTGGCGAACAACCTATATTCCAAATAACTCAATGGGACACGAAAGGTTCAATTACTACGAACATGATGAATTGATCAAATTGGAATACTAAAGAACAATAATTGAAAAAAATAACGTGCAACCAAACTTTAGGTAATCGATAAGTAGTGTAAACGGTGAAATTTGGATTAAAACAAATGGAGAAGTAAACTACTACTATGATTTTAATATAGGTATTCAAACAAGCTTCGATTTGATATATTATAATAGTTATTTCGATGTACGAATAAAAAGTTATAACAGTTCAAAGTTGCAGCCCCAATTAATACCTTGTTTTTGTTTTGAATCTAGGAATTGCAGTAGATTTCTTGTCTATTTTTCAAGAACATAGATAGGTTGAACAGAAAAAAGGAAGAAAAAGAAAAAGATACCATGAATTTAAGGAAAACTACGAAAACAAAATTAAAAGACGAAAAGAATCACAACAAAATTGAAAGAAAAGACTTGGCTTAAAGGACAAACTTCAATATTTTTCTGATGTGTGACTTAAGAACGCATAAAACAATCAAAGGACAAACATTCTTCAATCTAAAATTCAAAAAATAGATATATGAATATTAAATTACTATTTTCAGCAACCAAGGCTATGATAAGAAACGATGAGGATCCTTTTGGCGAACAACCTATATTCCAAATAACTCAATGGGACACGAAAGGTTCAATTACTACGAACATGATGAATTTATCAAATTGGAATACTTAAGAACAATAATTGAAAAACAATAAGGTGCCACCAAACTTTAGGTAATCGATAAGTAGTTAAAACGGTGAAATTTGGATTTAAACACATGGAGAAGTAAACTAATACTATTATGTTAATATAGGTATTGAAACAAGCTTCGATTTGATATATTATAATAGTTATTTCGATGCACGAATAAAAAGTTGTAACAGTTTAAAGTTGCAGCCCCAATTAATACCTTGTTTTTGTTTTGAATCTAGGAATTGCAGTAGATTTCTTGTCTTTTTTTCAAGAACATAGATAGGTTGAACACAAAAAAGGAAGAAAAAGAAAAAGATACCATGAATTTAAGGAAAACTACGAAACAAAATTAAAAGACGAAAAGAATCACAACAAAATTGAAAGAAAAGACTTGGCTTAAAGGACAAACTTCATTCTTTTTCTGATGTGTGACTTAAGAACGCATAAAACAATCAAAGGACAAACATTTTTCAATCTAAAATTCAAAAAATAGATATATGAATATTAAATTACCATTTTCAGCAACCAAGGCTATGATAAGAAACGATGAGGATCCTTTTGGCGAACAACCTATGTTCCATGGAACTCAATGGGATACGAAAGGTTCAATTACTACGAACATGATCAATTGATCAAATTGGAATACTAAAGAACAATAATTGAAAAAAAGAAAGAAATAAGGTGCCACCAAACTTTAGGTAATCGATAAGTAGTGTAAACGGTGAAATTTGGATTAAAACAAATGGAGAAGTAAACTACTACTATGATGTTAATATAGGTATTGAAACAAGCTTCGATTTGATATATTATAATAGTTATTTCGATGCACGAATAAAAAGTTGTAACAGTTTAAAGTTGCAGCCCCAATTAATACCTTGTTTTTGTTTTGAATCTAGGAATTGCAGTAGATTTCTTGTCTTTTTTTCAAGAACATAGATAGGTTGAACACAAAAAAGGAAGAAAAAGAAAAAGATACCATGAATTTAAGGAAAACTACGAAACAAAATTAAAAGACAAAAAGAATCACAACAAAATTGAATGAAAAGACTTGGCTTATAGGACAAACTTCATTCTTTTTCCGATGTGTGACTTAAGAACGCATAAAACAATCAAAGGACAAAACTTTTTCAATCTAAAATTCAAAAAATAGATATATGAATATTAAATTACTCTTTTCAGCAACCAAGGCTATGATAAGAAACGATGAGGATCCTTTTGGCGAACAGCCTATGTTCCAAATAACTCAATGGGATACGAAAGGTTCAATTACTACGAATATGATGAATTGATCAAATTGGAATACTAAAGAACAATAATTGAAAAAAAAAGAAATAAGGTGCCACCAAACTTTAGGTAATCGATAAGTAGTGTAAACGTTGAAATTTAGATTAAAACATATGGAGAAGTAAAATACTACTATGATGTTAATATAGGTATTGAAAAAGGCTTCGATTTGATATATTATAATAGTTATTTCGATGCACGAATAAAAAGTTGTCACAGTTTAAAGTTGTAGGCCCATATAAAACTCGTTGTTTTTGTTTTGAATCTAGGAATTGCAGTAGATTTCTTGTCTTTTTTTCAAGAACATAGATAGGTTGAACACAAAAAAGGAAGAAAAAGAAAAAGATACCATGAATTTAAGGAAAACTACGAAACAAAATTAAAAGACGAAAAGAATCACAACAAAATTGAAAGAAAAGACTTGGCTTAAAGGACAAACTTCATTCTTTTTCTGATGTGTGACTTAAGAACGCATAAAACAATCAAAGGACAAACATTTTTCAATCTAAAATTCAAAAAATAGATATATGAATATTAAATTACTATTTTCAGCAACCAAGGCTATGATAAGAAACGATGAGGATCCTTTTGGCGAACAACCTATGTTCCAAATAACTCAATGGGATACGAAAGGTTCAATTACTACGAACATGATGAATTGATCAAATTGGAATACTAAAGAACAATAATTGAAAAAAAAGAAATAAGGTGCCACCAAACTTTAGGTAATCGATAAGTAGTGTAAACGGTGAAATTTGGATTAAAACACATGGAGAAGTAAACTACTACTATGATGTTAATATAGGTATTGAAACAAGCTTCGATTTGATATATTATAATAGTTATTTCGATGCACGAATAAAAAGTTGTAACAGTTTAAAGTTGTAGCCCAGATTAATACCTTGTTTTTGTTTTGAATCTAGGAATTGCAGTAGATTTCTTGTCTTTTTTTCAAGAACATAGATAGGTTGAACACAAAAAAGGAAGAAAAAGAAAAAGATACCATGAATTTAAGGAAAACTACGAAACAAAATTAAAAGACGAAAAGAATCACAACAAAATTGAAAGAAAAGACTTGGCTTAAAGGACAAACTTCATTCTTTTTCTGATGTGTGACTTAAGAACGCATAAAACAATCAAAGGACAAACATTTTTCAATCTAAAATTCAAAAAATAGATATATGAATATTAAATTACTATTTTCAGCAACCAAGGCTATGATAAGAAACGATGAGGATCCTTTTGGCGAACAACCTATATTCCAAATAACTCAATGGGACACGAAAGGTTCAATTACTACGAACATGATGAATTTATCAAATTGGAATACTAAAGAACAATAATTGAAAAAAAAATAAGGTGCCACCAAACTTTAGGTAATCGATAAGTAGTGTAAACGGTGAAATTTGGATTAAAACACATGGAGAAGTAAACTACTACTATGATGTTAATATAGGTATTGAAACAAGCTTCGATTTGATATATTATAATAGTTATTTCGATGCACGAATAAAAAGGTGTAACAGTTTAAAGTTGCAGCCAAAATGAATACCTTGTTTTTGTTTTGAATCTAGGAATTGCAGTAGATTTCTTGTCTTTTTTTCAAGAACATAGATAGGTTGAACACAAAAAAGGAAGAAAAAGAAAAAGATACCATGAATTTAAGGAAAACTACGAAACAAAATTAAAAGACGAAAAGAATCACAACAAAATTGAAAGAAAAGACTTGGCTTAAAGGACAAACTTCATTCTTTTTTTGATGTGTGACTTGAGAACGCATAAAACAATCACAGGACAAAAATTTTTGGATCTAATATTCAAAAAATAGATATATGAATATTAAATTACTATTTTCAGCAACCAAGGCTATGATAAGAAACGATGAGGATCCTTTTGGCGAACAGCCTATGTTCCAAATAACTCAATGGGATACGAAAGGTTCAATTACTACGAACATGATGAATTGATCAAATTGGAATACTAAAGAACAATAATTGAAAAAAAAGAAATAAGGTGCCACCAAACTTTAGGTAATCGATAAGTAGTGTAAACGGTGAAATTTAGATTAAAACACATGGGGAAGTAAACTACTACTATGATGTTAATATAGGTATTGAAACAAGCTTCGATTTGATATATTATAATAGTTATTTCGATGCATGAATAAAAAGTTGTAAAAGTGGAAAGTTGCAGCCCCAATTAATACCTTGTTTTTGTTTTGAATCTAGGAATTGCAGTAGATTTCTTGTATTTTTTTCAAGAACATAGATAGGTTGAACACAAAAAAGGAAGAAAAAGAAAAAGATACCATGAATTTAAGGAAAACTACGAAACAAAATTAAAAGACCAAAAGAATCACAACAAAATTGAAAGAAAAGACTTGGCTTATAGGACAAACTTCATTCTTTTTCTGATGTGTGACTTAAGAACGCATAAAACAATCAAAGGACAAACATTTTTCAATCTAAAATTCAAAAAATAGATATATGAATATTAAATTACTATTTTCAGCAACCAAGGCTATGATAAGAAACGATGAGGATCCTTTTGGCGAACAGCCTATGTTCCAAATAACTCAATGGGATACGAAAGGTTCAATTACTACGAACATGATGAATTGATCAAATTGGAATACTAAAGAACAATAATTGAAAAAAAAGAAATAAGGTGCCACCAAACTTTAGGTAATCGATAAGTAGTGTAAACGGTGAAATTTGGATTAAAACACATGGAGAAGTAAACTACTACTATGATGTTAATATAGGTATTGAAACAAGCTTCGATTTGATATATTATAATAGTTATTTCGATGCACGAATAAAAAGTTGTAACAGTTTAAAGTTGCAACCCAATTAATACCTTGTTTTTGTTTTGAATCTAGGAATTGCAGTAGATTTCTTGTCTTTTTTTCAAGAACATAGATAGGTTGAACACAAAAAAGGAAGAAAAAGAAAAAGATACCATGAATTTAAGGAAAACTACGAAACAAAATTAAAAGACGAAAAGAATCACAACAAAATTGAAAGAAAAGACTTGGCTTAAAGGACAAACTTCATTCTTTTTCTGATGTGTGACTTAAGAACGCATAAAACAATCAAAGGACAAACATTTTTCAATCTAAAATTCAAAAAATAGATATATGAATATTAAATTACTATTTTCAGCAACCAAGGCTATGATAAGAAACGATGAGGATCCTTTTGGCGAACAACCTATATTCCAAATAACTCAATGGGACACGAAAGGTTCAATTACTACGAACATGATGAATTGATCAAATTGGAATACTAAAGAACAATAATTGAAAAAAAATAATGTGCAACCAAACTTTAGGTAATCGATAAGTAGTGTAAACGGTGAAATTTGGATTAAAACAGTTGGAGAAGTAAACTACTACTCTGCTGTTAGTACAGGTATTGAAACAAACTTCGATTTGATATATTATAATAGTTATTTCGATACACGAATAAAAAGTTGTAACAGATTAAAGTTGCAGCCCCAATTAATACCTTGTTTTTGTTTTGAATCTAGGAATTGCAGTAGATTTCTTGTATTTTTGTCAAGAACATAGATAGGTTGAACACAAAAAAGGAAGAAAAAGAAAAAGATACCATGAATTTAAGGAAAACTACGAAACAAAATTAAAAGACAAAAAGAATCACAACAAAATTGAATGAAAAGACTTGGCTTATAGGACAAACTTCATTCTTTTTCCGATGTGTGACTTAAGAACGCATAAAACAATCAAAGGACAAACATTCTTCAATCTAAAATTCAAAAAATAGATATATGAATATTAAATTACTATTTTCAGCAACCAAGGCTATGATAAGAAACGATGAGGATCCTTTTGGCGAACAACCTATATTCCAAATAACTCAATGGGACACGAAAGGTTCAATTACTACGAACATGATGAATTGATCAAATTGGAATACTAAAGAACAATAATTGAAAAAAATAACGTGCAACCAAACTTTAGGTAATCGATAAGTAGTGTAAACGGTGAAATTTGGATTAAAACACATGGGGAAGTAAACTACTACTATGATGTTAATATAGGTATTGAAACAAGCTTCGATTTGATATATTATAATAGTTATTTCGATGCACGAATAAAAAGTTGTAACAGTTTAAAGTTGCAGCCCCAATTAATACCTTGTTTTTGTTTTGAATCTAGGAATTGTAGTAGATTTCTTGTATTTTTTTCAAGAACATAGATAGGTTGAACACAAAAAAGGAAGAAAAAGAAAAAGATACCATGAATTTAAGGAAAACTACGAAACAAAATTAAAAGACGAAAAGAATCACAACAAAATTGAAAGAAAAGACTTGGCTTAAAGGACAAACTTCATTTTTTTTCCGATGTGTGACTTAAGAACGCATAAAACAATCAAAGGACAAACATTTTTCAATCTAAAATTCAAAAATTAGATATATAAATATTAAATTACTATTTTCAGCAACCAAGGCTATGATAAGAAACGATGAGAATCCTTTTGGCGAACAACCTATCTTCCAAATAACTCAATGGGATACGAAAGGTTGAATTACTACGAATATGATGAATTGATGAAATTGGAATACTAAAGAAAAATAATTGAAAAAAAAAAGAAATAAGGTGCCACCAAACGTTAGGTAATTGATAAGTAGTGTAAACGGTGAAATTTAGATTAAAACACATGGGGAAGGAAACTACTACTATGATGTTAATATAGGTATTGAAACAAGGTTCGATTTGATATATTATAATAGTTATTTCGATGCATGAATAAAAAGTTGTAACAGTGGAAAGTTGCAGCCCCAATTAATACCTTGTTTTTGTTTTGAATCTAGGAATTGCAGTAGATTTCTTGTATTTTTTTCAAGAACATAGATAGGTTGAACACAAAAAAGGAAGAAAAAGAAAAAGATACCATGAATTTAAGGAAAACTACGAAACAAAATTAAAAGACGAAAAGAATCACAACAAAATTGAAAGAAAAGACTTGGCTTAAAGGACAAACTTCAATATTTTTCTGATGTGTGACTTAAGAACGCATAAAACAATCAAAGGACAAACATTTTTCAATCTAAAATTCAAAAATTAGATATATGAATATTAAATTATTATTTTCAGCAACCAAGGCTATGATGAGAAACGATAAGGATCCTTTTGGCGAACAACCTATGTTCCAAATAACTCAATGGGATACGAAAGGTTCAATTACTACGAACATGATGAATTGATCAAATTGGAATACTAAAGAACAATAATTGAAAAAAAAAGAAATAAGGTGCCACCAAACTTTAGGTAATCGATAAGTAGTGTAAACGGTGAAATTTGGATTAAAACAAATGGAGAAGTAAACTACTACTATGATGTTAATATAGGTTTTCAAACAAGGTTCGAGTTGATATATTATAATAGTTATTTCGATGTACGAATAAAAAGTTGTAACAGTTTAAATTTGCAGCCCCAATTAATACCTTGTTTTTGTTTTGAATCTAGGAATTGCAGTAGATTTCTTGTCTTTTTTTCAAGAACATAGATAGGTTGAACACAAAAAAGGAAGAAAAAGAAAAAGATACAATGAATTTAAGGAAAACTACGAAACAAAATTAAAAGACGAAAAGAATCACAACAAAATTGAAAGAAAAGACTTGGCTTAAAGGACAAACTTCATTCTTTTTCTGATGTGTGACTTAAGAACGCATAAAACAATCAAAGGACAAACATTTTTCAATCTAAAATTCAAAAATTAGATATATGAATATTAAATTACTATTTTCAGCAACCAAGGCTATGATAAGAAACGATGAGGATCCTTTTGGCGAACAACCTATATTCCAAATAACTCAATGGGACACGAAAGGTTCAATTACTACGAACATGATGAATTGATCAAATTGGAATACTAAAGAACAATAATTGAAAAAAAAAGAAATAAGGTGCCACCAAACTTTAGGTAATCGATAAGTAGTGTAAACGGTGAAATTTGGATTAAAACAAATGGAGAAGTAAACTACTACTATGCTGTTAGTATAGGTATTGAAACAAGCTTCGATTTGATATATTATAATAGTTATTTCGATGCACGAATAAAAAGTTGTAACAGTTTAAAGTTGCAGCCCCAATTAATACCTTGTTTTTGTTTTGAATCTAGGAATTGCAGTAGATTTCTTGTCTTTTTTTCAAGAACATAGATAGGTTGAACACAAAAAAGGAAGAAAAAGAAAAAGATACCATGAATTTAAGGAAAACTACGAAACAAAATTAAAAGACGAAAAGAATCACAACAAAATTGAAAGAAAAGACTTGGCTTAAAGGACAAACTTCATTCTTTTTCTGATGTGTGACTTAAGAACGCATAAAACAATCAAAGGACAAACATTTTTCAATCTAAAATTCAAAAATTAGATATATGAATATTAAATTACTATTTTCAGCAACCAAGGCTATGATAAGAAACGATGAGGATCCTTTTGGCGAACAACCTATGTTCCAAATAACTCAATGGGATACGAAAGGTTCAATTACTACGAACATGATGAATTGATCAAATTGGAATACTAAAGAACAATAATTGAAAAAAAAAGAAATAAGGTGCCACCAAACTTTAGGTAATTGATAAGTAGTGTAAACGGTGAAATTTAGATTAAAACACATGGGGAAGGAAACTACTACTATGATGTTAATATAGGTATTGAAACAAGGTTCGATTTGATATATTATAATAGTTATTTCGATGCACGAATAAAAAGTTGTAACAGTTTAAAGTTGCAGCCCCAATTAATACCTTGTTTTTGTTTTGAATCTAGGAATTGCAGTAGATTTCTTGTCTATTTTTCAAGAACATAGATAGGTTGAACACAAAAAAGGAAGAAAAAGAAAAAGATACCATGAATTTAAGGAAAACTACGAAACAAAATTAAAAGACGAAAAGAATCACAACAAAATTGAAAGAAAAGGCTTGGCTTAAAGGACAAACTTCATTCTTTTTCTGATGTGTGACTTAAGAACGCATAAAACAATCAAAGGACAAACATTTTTCAATCTAAAATTCAAAAATTAGATATATGAATATTAAATTACTATTTTTAGCAACCAAAGTTATGATAAGAAACGATGAGGATCCTTTTGAAGAACAGCCTATGTTCCAAGGAACTCAATGGGATAGGAAAGGTTCAATTACTACGAACATGATGAATTGATCAAATTGGATTACTAAAGAACAATAATGGAAAAGAAAAGAAATAAGGTGCCACCAAACTTTAGGTAATCGATAAGTAGTGTAAACGGTGAAATTTGGATTAAAACACATTGGGAAGTAAACTACTACTATGCTGTTAGTATAGGTATTGAAACAAGCTTCGATTTGATATATTGTAATAGTTATTTCGATGCACGAATAAAAAGTTGTAACAGTTTAAAGTTGCAGCCAAAATTAATACCTTGTTTTTGTTTTGAATCTAGGAATTGCAGTAGATTTCTTGTCTTTTTTTCAAGAACATAGATAGGTTGAACACAAAAAAGGAAGAAAAAGAAAAAGATACAATGAATTTAAGGAAAACTACGAAACAAAATTAAAAGACGAAAAGAATCACAACAAAATTAAAAGAAAAGACTTGCCTTAAAGGACAAACTTCATTCTTTTTCTGTTGTGTGACTTAAGATCGTATAAAACAATCAAAGGACAAACTTTTTTCAATCTAAAATTCAAAAAATAGATATATGAATATTAAATTACTATTTTCAAAGCAACCAAGGCTATGATAAGAAATGATGTGGTTCCGTTTGGCGAACAACCTATATTCCAAATAACTCAATGGGATACGAAAGGTTCAATTACTACGAACATGATGAATTGATCAAATTGGAATACTAAAGAACAATAATTGAAAAAAAAAGAAATAAGGTGCCACCAAACTTTAGGTAATCGATAAGTAGTGTAAACGGTGAAATTTGGATTAAAACAAATGGAGAAGTAAACTACTACTATGATGTTAATATAGGTTTTCAAACAAGGTTCGAGTTGATATATTATAATAGTTATTTCGATGTACGAATAAAAAGTTGTAAGAGTTTAAAGTTGCAGCCAAAATGAATACCTTGTTTTTGTTTTGAATCTAGGAATTGCAGTAGATTGCTTGTCTATTTTTCAAGAACATAGATAGGTTGAACAGAAAAAAAGGAAGAAAAAGAAAAAGATACCATGAATTTAAGGAAAACTACGAAACAAAATTAAAAGACGAAAAGAATCACAACAAAATTGAAAGAAAAGACTTGGCTTAAAGGACAAACTTCATTCTTTTTCTGATGTGTGACTTAAGAACGCATAAAACAATCAAAGGACAAACATTTTTCAATCTAAAATTCAAAAATTAGATATATGAATATTAAATTACTATTTTCGACAACCAAGGCTATGATAAGAAACGATGAGGATCCTTTTGGCGAACAGCCTATGTTCCAAATAACTCAATGGGATACGAAAGAATCAATTACTACGAACATGATTAATTGAACAAATTGGAATACTAAAGAAAAATAATTGATTAAAAAGATAAGGTGCCACCAAACTTTAGGTAATCGTAAGTAGTGTAAACGGTGAAATTTGGATTAAAACACATGAAGTAAACTACAACTATGCTGTTAGTATAAGTATTGAAACAAGCTTCGATTTGATATATTATAATAGTTATTTCGATGCACGAATAAAAAGTTGTAACAGTTTGAAGTTGCAGCCAAAATGAATACCTTGTTTTTGTTTTGAATCTAGGAATTGCAGTAGATTTCTTGTCTATTTTTCAAGAACATAGATAGGTTGAACACAAAAAAGGAAGAAAAAGAAAAAGATACCATGAATTTAAGGAAAACTACGAAACAAAATTAAAAGACGAAAAGAATCACAACAAAATTGAAAGAAAAGGCTTGGCTTAAAGGACAAACTTCATTCTTTTTCTGATGTGTGACTTAAGAACGCATAAAACAATCAAAGGACAAACATTTTTCAATCTAAAATTCAAAAATTAGATATATGAATATTAAATTACTATTTTCAGCAACCAAGGCTATGATAAGAAACGATGAGGATCCTTTTGGCGAACAGCCTATGTTCCAAATACCTCAATGGGATACGAAAGGTTCAATTACTACGAACATGATGAATTGATCAAATGGGAATACTAAAGAACAATAATTGAAAAAAAAAGAAATAAGGTGCCACCAAACTTTAGGTAATCGATAAGTAGTGTAAACGGTGAAATTTGGATTAAAACAAATGGGGAAGTAAACTACTACTATGCTGTTAGTATAGGTATTGAAACAAGCTTCGATTTGATATATTGTAATAGTTATTTCGATGCACGAATAAAAAGTTGTAACAGTTTAAAGTTGCAGCCAAAATTAATACCTTGTTTTTGTTTTGAATCTAGGAATTGCTGTAGATTTCTTGTCTATTTTTCAAGAACATAGATAGGTTGAACACAAAAAAGGAAGAAAAAGAAAAAGATACCATGAATTTAAGGAAAACTACGAAACAAAATTAAAAGACGAAAAGAATCACAACAAAATTGAAAGAAAAGGCTTGGCTTAAAGGACAAACTTCATTCTTTTTCTGATGTGTGACTTAAGAACGCATAAAACAATCAAAGGACAAACATTTTTCAATCTAAAATTCAAAAATTAGATATATGAATATTAAATTACTATTTTCAGCAACCAAGGCTATGATAAGAAACGATGAGGATCCTTTTGGCGAACAACCTATGTTCCAAATAACTCAATGGGATACGAAAGGTTCAATTACTACGAACATGATGAATTGATCAAATTGGAATAGTAAAGAACAATAATTGGAAAACAAATAAGGTGCCACCAAACTTTAGGTAATCGATAAGTAGTGTAAACGGTGAAATTTGGATTAAAACAAATGGAGAAGTAAACTACTACTATGCTGTTAGTATAGGTATTGAAACAAGCTTCGATTTGATATATTATAATAGTTATTTCGATGCACGAATAAAAAGTTGTAAGAGTTTAAAGTTGCAGCCAAAATTAATACCTTGTTTTTGTTTTGAATCTAGGAATTGCAGTAGATTTCTTGTCTATTTTTCAAGAACATAGATAGGTTGAACACAAAAAAGGAAGAAAAAGAAAAAGATACCATGAATTTAAGGAAAACTACGAAACAAAATTAAAAGACGAAAAGAATCACAACAAAATTGAAAGAAAAGGCTTGGCTTAAAGGACAAACTTCATTCTTTTTCTGATGTGTGACTTAAGAATGCATAAAACAATCAAAGGACAAACATTTTTCAATCTAAAATTCCAAAATTAGATATATGAATATTAAATTTTTATTTCCCGCATCCAAGGCTATGATAAGAAACGATGAGGATCCTTTTGGCGAACAACCTATGTTCCCAGGAACTCAATGGAATATGAAAGGTTCAATTACTACGAACATGATGAATTGATCAAATTGGAATACTAAAGAACAATAATTGAAAAAACAAGAAAGAAGGTGCCACCAAACTTTAGGTAATCGGTAAGTAGTGTAAACTGTGAAATTTGGAATAAAACAAATGGAGAAGTAAACTTCTACTATGCTGTTAGTATAGGTATTGAAACAAGCTTCGATTTGATATAGTATAATAGTTATTTCGATGCACGAATAAAAAGTTGTAACAGTTTAAAGTTACATCCTCAATTAATTCCTTGTTTTTGTTTTGAATCTAGGAATTGCAGTAGATTTCTTGTCTTTTTTTCAAGAACATAGATAGGTTGAACACAAAAAAGGAAGAAAAAGAAAAAGATACCATGAATTTAAGGAAAACTACGAAACAAAATTAAAAGACGAAAAGAATCACAACAAAATTGAAAGAAAAGACTTGGCTTAAAGGACAAACTTCATTCTTTTTCTGATGTGTGACTTAAGAACGCATAAAACAATCAAAGGACAAACATTTTTCAATCTAAAATTCAAAAATTAGATATATGAATATTAAATTACTATTTTCAGCAACCAAGGCTATGATAAGAAACGATGAGGATCCTTTTGGCGAACAGCCTATGTTCCAAATAACTCAATGGGATACGAAAGGTTCAATTACTACGAATATGATGAATTGATGAAATTGGAATACTAACGAAAAATAATTGAAAAAAAAAGAAATAAGGTGCCACCAAACTTTAGGTAATCGATAAGTAGTGTAAAGGGTGAAATTTAGATTAAAACACATGGGGAAGGAAACTACTACTATGATGTTAATATAGGTATTGAAACAAGCTTCGATTTGATATATTATAATAGTTATTTCGATGCACGAATAAAAAGTTGTAACAGTTTAAAGTTGCAGCCCCAATTAATACCTTGTTTTTGTTTTGAATCTAGGAATTGCAGTAGATTTCTTGTCTTTTTTTCAAGAACATAGATAGGTTGAACACAAAAAAGGAAGAAAAAGAAAAAGATACCATGAATTTAAGGAAAACTACGAAACAAAATTAAAAGACGAAAAGAATCACAACAAAATTGAAAGAAAAGACTTGGCTTAAAGGACAAACTTCATTCTTTTTCTGATGTGTGACTTAAGAACGCATAAAACAATCAAAGGACAAACATTTTTCAATCTAAAATTCAAAAATTAGATATATGAATATTAAATTACTATTTTCAGCAACCAAGGCTATGATAAGAAACGATGAGGATCCTTTTGGCGAACAGCCTATGTTCCAAATAACTCAATGGGATACGAAAGGTTCAATTACTACGAACATGATGAATTGATCAAATTGGAATACTAAAGAACAATAATTGAAAAAAAAGAAAGAAATAAGGTGCCACCAAACTTTAGGTAATCGATAAGTAGTGTAAACGGTGAAATTTGGATTAAAACAAATGGGGAAGTAAACTACTACTATGCTGTTAGTATAGGTATTGAAACAAGCTTCGATTTGATATATTGTAATAGTTATTTCGATGCACGAATAAAAAGTTGTAACAGTTTAAAGTTGCAGCCAAAATTAATACCTTGTTTTTGTTTTGAATCTAGGAATTGCAGTAGATTTCTTGTCTATTTGTCAAGAACATAGATAGGTTGAACACAAAAAAGGAAGAAAAAGAAATAGATACCATGAATTTAAGGAAAACTACGAAACAAAATTAAAAGACGAAAAGAATCACAACAAAATTGAAAGAAAAGACTTGGCTTAAAAGACAAAATTCATTCTTTTTCTATTGTGTGACTTAAGAACGCATAAAACAATCAAACAACAAACATTTTTCAATCTAAAATTCCAAAATTAGATATATGAATATTAAATTACTATTTTCAGCAACCAAGGCTATGATAAGAAACGATGAGGATCCTTTTGGCGAACAACCTATGTTCCAAATAACTCAATGGGATACGAAAGGTTCAATTACTACGAACATGATGAATTGATCAAATTGGAAAACTAAAGAACAATAATTGAAAACAAAGAAAGAAATAAGGTGCCACCAAACTTTAGGTAATCGATAAGTAGTGTAAACGGTGAAATTTGGATTAAAACAAATGGAGAAGTAAACTACTAGTATGCTGTTAGTATAGGTATTGAAACAAGCTTCGATTTGATATATTATAATAGTTATTTCGATGCACGAATAAAAAGTTGTAACAGTTTAAAGTTGCAGTCAAAATGAATACCTTGTTTTTGTTTTGAATCTAGGAATTGCAGTAGATTTCTTGTCTTTTTTTCAAGAACATAGATAGGTTGAACACAAAAAAGGAAGAAAAAGAAAAAGATACCATGAATTTAAGGAAAACTACGAAACAAAATTAAAAGACCAAAAGAATCACAACAAAATTGAAAGAAAAGACTTGGCTTAAAGGACAAATTTCATTCTTTTTCCGATGTGTGACTTAAGAACGCATAAAACAATCAAAGGACAAACATTTTTCAATCTAAAATTCAAAAATTAGATATATAAATATTAAATTACTATTTTCAGCAACCAAGGCTATGATAAGAAACGATGAGGATCCTTTTGGCGAACAGCCTATGTTCCAAATAACTCAATGGGATACGAAAGGTTCAATTACTACGAATATGATGAATTGATGAAATTGGAAAACTAAAGAACAATAATTGAAAAAAAGAAAAAAGAAATAAGGTGCCACCAAACTTTAGGTAATCGATAAGTAGTGTAAACGGTGAAATTTAGATTAAAACACATGGGGAAGGAAACTACTACTATGATGTTAATATAGGTATTGAAACAAGCTTCGATTTGATATATTATAATAGTTATTTCGATGCACGAATAAAAAGTTGTAACAGTTTAAAGTTGCAGCCCCAATTAATACCTTGTTTTTGTTTTGAATCTAGGAATTGCAGTAGATTTCTTGTCTTTTTTTCAAGAACATAGATAGGTTGAACACAAAAAAGGAAGAAAAAGAAAAAGATACCATGAATTTAAGGAAAACTACGAAACAAAATTAAAAGACGAAAAGAATCACAACAAAATTGAAAGAAAAGACTTGGCTTAAAGGACAAACTTCATTCTTTTTCTGATGTGTGACTTAAGAACGCATAAAACAATCAAAGGACAAACATTTTTCAATCTAAAATTCAAAAATTAGATATATGAATATTAAATTACTATTTTCAGCAACCAAGGCTATGATAAGAAACGATGAGGATCCTTTTGGCGAACAACCTATGTTCCAAATAACTCAATGGGATACGAAAGGTTCAATTACTACGAACATGATGAATTGATCAAATTGGAATACTAAAGAACAATAATTGAAAAAAAAAGAAATAAGGTGCCACCAAACTTTAGGTAATCGATAAGTAGTGTAAACGTTGAAATTTGGATTAAAACAAATGGAGAAGTAAACTACTACTATGATGTTAATATAGGTATTCAAACAAGGTTCGATTTGATATATTATAATAGTTATTTCGATGTACGAATAAAAAGTTGTAACAGTTTAAAGTTGCAACCCCAATTAATACCTTGTTTTTGTTTTGAATCTAGGAATTGCAGTAGATTTCTTGTCTTTTTTTCAAGAACATAGATAGGTTGAACACAAAAAAGGAAGAAAAAGAAAAAGATACAATGAATTTAAGGAAAACTACGAAACAAAATTAAAAGACGAAAAGAATCACAACAAAATTGAAAGAAAAGACTTGGCTTAAAGGACAAACTTCATTCTTTTTCTGATGTGTGACTTAAGAACGCATAAAACAATCAAAGGACAAACATTTTTCAATCTAAAATTCAAAAATTAGATATATGAATATTAAATTACTATTTTCAGCAACCAAGGCTATGATAAGAAACGATGAGGATCCTTTTGGCGAACAGCCTATGTTCCAAATACCTCAATGGGATACGAAAGGTTCAATTACTACGAACATGATGAATTGATCAAATGGGAATACTAAATAACAATAATTGAAAAAAAAAGAAATAAGGTGCCACCAAACTTTAGGTAATCGATAAGTAGTGTAAACGTTGAAATTTGGATTAAAACAAATGGAGAAGTAAACTACTACTATGATGTTAGTATAGGTATTGAAACAAGCTTCGATTTGATATATTATAATAGTTATTTCGATGCACGAATAAAAAGTTGTAACAGTTTAAAGTTGTAGCCCCAATTAATACCTTGTTTTTGTTTTGAATCTAGGAATTGCAGTAGATTTCTTGTCTTTTTTTCAAGAACATAGATAGGTTGAACACAAAAAAGGAAGAAAAAGAAAAAGATACCATGAATTTAAGGAAAACTACGATACAAAATTAAAAGACGAAAAGAATCACAACAAAATTGAAAGAAAAGACTTGGCTTAAAAGACAAAATTCATTCTTTTTCTATTGTGTGACTTAAGAACGCATAAAACAATCAAACAACAAACATTTTTCAATCTAAAATTCCAAAATTAGATATATGAATATTAAATTACTATTTTCAGCAACCAAGGCTATGATAAGAAACGATGAGGATCCTTTTGCCGAATAGCCTATGTTCCAAATAACTCAATGGGATACGAAAGGTTCAATTACTACGAACATGATGAATTGATCAAATTGGAATACTAAAGAACAATAATTGAAAAAAAAAAGAAATAAGGTGCCACCAAACTTTAGGTAATCGATAAGTAGTGTAAACGGTGAAATTTGGATTAAAACAAATGGAGAAGTAAACTACTACTATGCTGTTAGTATAGGTATTGAAACAAGCTTCGATTTGATATATTATAATAGTTATTTCGATGCACGAATAAAAAGTTGTAACAGTTTAAAGTTGCAGCCCCAATTAATACCTTGTTTTTGTTTTGAATCTAGGAATTGCAGTAGATTTCTTGTCTTTTTTTCAAGAACATAGATAGGTTGAACACAAAAAAGGAAGAAAAAGAAAAAGATACCATGAATTTAAGGAAAACTACGAAACAAAATTAAAAGACGAAAAGAATCACAACAAAATTGAAAGAAAAGACTTGGCTTAAAGGACAAACTTCTTTTTTTTTCGATGTGTGACTTAAGAACGCATAAAACAATCAAAGGACAAACATTTTTCAATCTAAAATTCAAAAATTAGATATATAAATATTAAATTACTATTTTCAGCAACCAAGGCTATGATAAGAAACGATGAGGATCCTTTTGGCGAACAGCCTATGTTCCAAATAACTCAATGGGATACGAAAGGTTCAATTACTACGAACATGATGAATTGATCAAATTGGAATACTAAAGAACAATAATTGAGAAAAAAGAAATAAGGTGCCACCAAACTTTAGGTAATCGATAAGTAGTGTAAACGGTGAAATTTGGATTAAAACAAATGGAGAAGTAAACTACTACTATGCTGTTAGTATAGGTATTGAAACAAGCTTCGATTTGATATATTATAATAGTTATTTCGATGCACGAATAAAAAGGTGTAACAGTTTAAAGTTGCAGTCAAAATGAATACCTTGTTTTTGTTTTGAATCTAGGAATTGCAGTAGATTTCTTGTCTATTTTTCAAGAACATAGATAGGTTGAACACAAAAAAGGAAGAAAAAGAAAAAGATACCATGAATTTAAGGAAAACTACGAAACAAAATTAAAAGACGAAAAGAATCACAACAAAATTGAAAGAAAAGACTTGGCTTAAAGGACAAACTTCATTCTTTTTCTGATGTGTGACTTAAGAACGCATAAAACAATCAAAGGACAAACATTTTTCAATCTAAAATTCAAAAATTAGATATATGAATATTAAATTACTATTTTCAGCAACCAAGGCTATGATAAGAAACGATGAGGATCCTTTTGCCGAATAGCCTATGTTCCAAATAACTCAATGGGATACGAAAGGTTCAATTACTACGAACATGATGAATTGATCAAATGGGAATACTAAAGAACAATAATTGAAAAAAAAAGAAATAAGGTGCCACCAAACTTTAGGTAATCGATAAGTAGTGTAAACGGTGAAATTTGGATTAAAACAAATGGGGAAGTAAACTACTACTATGCTGTTAGTATAGGTATTGAAACAAGCTTCGATTTGATATATTATAATAGTTATTTCGATGCACGAATAAAAAGTTGTAACAGTTGAAATTTGCAGCCAAAATTTATACCTTGTTTTTGTTTTGAATCTAGGAATTGCAGTAGATTTCTTGTCTATTTTTCAAGAACATAGATAGGTTGAACACAAAAAAGGAAGAAAAAGAAAAAGATACCATGAATTTAAGGAAAACTACGAAACAAAATTAAAAGACGAAAAGAATCACAACAAAATTGAAAGAAAAGGCTTGGCTTAAAGGACAAACTTCATTCTTTTTCTGATGTGTGACTTAAGAACGCATAAAACAATCAAAGGACAAACATTTTTCAATCTAAAATTCAAAAATTAGATATATGAATATTAAATTACTATTTTCAGCAACCAAGGCTATGATAAGAAACGATGAGGATCCTTTTGGCGAACAACCTATGTTCCCAATAACTCAATGGGATACGAAAGGTTCAATTACTACGAACATGATGAATTTATCAAATTGGAATAGTAAAGAACAATAATTGGAAAACAAATAAGGTGCCACCAAACTTTAGGTAATCGATAAGTAGTGTAAACGGTGAAATTTGGATTAAAACAAATGGGGAAGTAAACTACTACTATGCTGTTAGTATAGGTATTGAAACAAGCTTCGATTTGATATATTATAATAGTTATTTCGATGCACCAATAAAAAGTTGTAACAGTTGAAATTTGCACCCAAAATTAATACCTTGTTTTTGTTTTGAATCTAGGAATTGCAGTAGATTTCTTGTCTATTTTTCAAGAACATAGATAGGTTGTACACAAAAAAGGAAGAAAAAGAAAAAGATACCATGAATTTAAGGAAAACTACGAAACAAAATTAAAAGACGAAAAGAATCACAACAAAATTGAAAGAAAAGGCTTGGCTTAAAGGACAAACTTCATTCTTTTTCTGATATGTGACTTAAGAACGCATAAAACAATCAAAGGACAAACATTTTTCAATCTAAAATTCAAAAATTAGATATATGAATATTAAATTATTATTTTCAGCAACCAAGGCTATGATGAGAAACGATAAGGATCCTTTTGGCGAACAACCTATGTTCCAAGGAACTCAATGGGATACGAAAGGTTCAATTACTACGAACATGATGAATTGATCAAATTGGAATACTAACGAACAATAATGGAAAAAAAAGGAAATAAGGTGCCACCAAACTTTAGGTAATCGATAAGTAGTGTAAACGGTGAAATTTGGATTAAAACAAATGGGGTAGTAAACTACTACTATGATGTTAGTATAGGTATTGAAACAAGCTTCGATTTGATATATTATAATAGTTATTTCGATGCACGAATAAAAAGTTGTAACAGTTGAAATTTGCAGCCAAAATTTATACCTTGTTTTTGTTTTGAATCTAGGAATTGCAGTAGATTTCTTGTCTATTTTTCAAGAACATAGATAGGTTGAACACAAAAAAGGAAGAAAAAGAAAAAGATACCATGAATTTAAGGAAAACTACGAAACAAAATTAAAAGACGAAAAGAATCACAACAAAATTGAAAGAAAAGGCTTGGCTTAAAGGACAAACTTCATTCTTTTTCTGATGTGTGACTTAAGAACGCATAAAACAATCAAAGGACAAACATTTTTCAATCTAAAATTCAAAAATTAGATATATGAATATTAAATTACTATTTTCAGCAACCAAGGCTATGATAAGAAACGATGAGGATCCTTTTGGCGAACAGCCTATGTTCCAAATACCTCAATGGGATACGAAAGGTTCAATTACTACGAACATGATGAATTGATCAAATGGGAATACTAAAGAACAATAATTGAAAAAAAAGAAATAAGGTGCCACCAAACTTTAGGTAATCGATAAGTAGTGTAAACGGTGAAATTTGGATTAAAACAAATGGGGAAGTAAACTACTACTATGCTGTTAGTATAGGTATTGAAACAAGCTTCGATTTGATATATTATAATAGTTATTTCGATGCACGAATAAAAAGTTGTAACAGTTGAAATTTGCAGCCAAAATTTATACCTTGTTTTTGTTTTGAATCTAGGAATTGCAGTAGATTTCTTGTCTATTTTTCAAGAACATAGATAGGTTGAACACAAAAAAGGAAGAAAAAGAAAAAGATACCATGAATTTAAGGAAAACTACGAAACAAAATTAAAAGACGAAAAGAATCACAACAAAATTGAAAGAAAAGGCTTGGCTTAAAGGACAAACTTCATTCTTTTTCTGATGTGTGACTTAAGAACGCATAAAACAATCAAAGGACAAACATTTTTCAATCTAAAATTCAAAAATTAGATATATGAATATTAAATTATTATTTTCACCAACCAAGGCTATGATAAGAAACGATGAGGATCCTTTTGGCGAAAAGCCTATGTTCCAAATAACTCAATGGGATACGAAAGGTTCAATTACTACGAACATGATGAATTGACCAAATGGGAATACTAAAGAACAATAATTGAAAAAAAAAGAAATAAGGTGCCACCAAACTTTAGGTAATCGATAAGTAGTGTAAACGGTGAAATTTGGATTAAAACAAATGGGGAAGTAAACTACTACTATGCTGTTAGTATAGGTATTGAAACAAGCTTCGATTTGATATATTATAATAGTTATTTCGATGCACCAATAAAAAGTTGTAACAGTTGAAATTTGCACCCAAAATTAATACCTTGTTTTTGTTTTGAATCTAGGAATTGCAGTAGATTTCTTGTCTATTTTTCAAGAACATAGATAGGTTGTACACAAAAAAGGAAGAAAAAGAAAAAGATACCATGAATTTAAGGAAAACTACGAAACAAAATTAAAAGACGAAAAGAATCACAACAAAATTGAAAGAAAAGGCTTGGCTTAAAGGACAAACTTCATTCTTTTTCTGATGTGTGACTTAAGAACGCATAAAACAATCAAAGGACAAACATTTTTCAATCTAAAATTCAAAAATTAGATATATGAATATTAAATTACTATTTTCAGCAACCAAGGCTATGATAAGAAACGATGAGGATCCTTTTGGCGAACAGCCTATGTTCCAAATACCTCAATGGGATACGAAAGGTTCAATTACTACGAACATGATGAATTGATCAAATGGGAATACTAAAGAACAATAATTGAAAAAAAAAAGAAATAAGGTGCCACCAAACTTTAGGTAATCGATAAGTAGTGTAAACGGTGAAATTTGGATTAAAACAAATGGGGAAGTAAACTACTACTATGCTGTTAGTATAGGTATTGAAACAAGCTTCGATTTGATATATTATAATAGTTATTTCGATGCACGAATAAAAAGTTGTAACAGTTGAAATTTGCACCCAAAATTAATACCTTGTTTTTGTTTTGAATCTAGGAATTGCAGTAGATTTCTTGTCTATTTTTCAAGAACATAGATAGGTTGTACACAAAAAAGGAAGAAAAAGAAAAAGATACCATGAATTTAAGGAAAACTACGAAACAAAATTAAAAGACGAAAAGAATCACAACAAAATTGAAAGAAAAGGCTTGGCTTAAAGGACAAACTTCATTCTTTTTCTGATGTGTGACTTAAGAACGCATAAAACAATCAAAGGACAAACATTTTTCAATCTAAAATTCAAAAATTAGATATATGAATATTAAATTACTATTTTCAGCAACCAAGGCTATGATAAGAAACGATGAGGATCCTTTTGGCGAACAGCCTATGTTCCAAATACCTCAATGGGATACGAAAGGTTCAATTACTACGAACATGATGAATTGATCAAATGGGAATACTAAAGAACAATAATTGAAAAAAAAGAAATAAGGTGCCACCAAACTTTAGGTAATCGATAAGTAGTGTAAACGGTGAAATTTGGATTAAAACAAATGGGGAAGTAAACTACTACTATGCTGTTAGTATAGGTATTGAAACAAGCTTCGATTTGATATATTATAATAGTTATTTCGATGCACCAATAAAAAGTTGTAACAGTTGAAATTTGCACCCAAAATTAATACCTTGTTTTTGTTTTGAATTTAGGAATTGCAGTAGATTTCTTGTCCATTTTTCAAGAACATAGATAGGTTGTACACAAAAAAGGAAGAAAAAGAAAAAGATACCATGAATTTAAGGAAAACTACGAAACAAAATTAAAAGACGAAAAGAATCACAACAAAATTGAAAGAAAAGGCTTGGCTTAAAGGACAAACTTCATTCTTTTTCTGATGTGTGACTTAAGAACGCATAAAACAATCAAAGGACAAACATTTTTCAATCTAAAATTCAAAAATTAGATATATGAATATTAAATTACTATTTTTAGCAACCAAGGCTATGATAAGGAAAGATGAGGATCCTTTTGACGAACAGCCTATGTTCCAAGGAACTCAATGGGATAGGAAACGTTCAATTACTACGAACATGATGAACTGATCAAATTGGATTACTAAAGAACAATAATGGAAAAAAAGAAATAAGGTGCCACCAAACTTTAGGTAATCGATAAGTAGTGTAAACGGTGAAATTTGGATTAAAACACATTGGGAAGTAAACTACTACTATGCTGTTAGTATAGGTATTGAAACAAGCTTCGATTTGATATATTGTAATAGTTATTTCGATGCACGAATAAAAAGTTGTAACAGTTTAAAGTTGCAGCCAAAATTAATACCTTGTTTTTGTTTTGAATCTAGGAATTGCAGTAGATTTCTTGTCTATTTGTCAAGAACATAGATAGGTTGAACACAAAAAAGGAAGAAAAAGAAAAAGATACCATGAATTTAAGGAAAACTACGAAACAAAATTAAAAGACGAAAAGAATCACAACAAAATTGAAAGAAAAGAGTTGGCTTAAAGGACAAACTTCATTCTTTTTCTGATGTGTGACTTAAGAACGCATAAAACAATCAAAGGACAAACATTTTTCAATCTAAAATTCAAAAATTAGATATATGAATATTAAATTACTATTTTCAGCAACCAAGGCTATGATAAGAAACGATGAGGATCCTTTTGGCGAACAGCCTATGTTCCAAATACCTCAATGGGATACGAAAGGTTCAATTACTACGAACATGATGAATTGATCAAATGGGAATACTAAAGAACAATAATTGAAAAAAAAAAAGAAATAAGGTGCCACCAAACTTTAGGTAATCGATAAGTAGTGTAAACGGTGAAATTTGGATTAAAACAAATGGGGAAGTAAACTACTACTATGCTGTTAGTATAGGTATTGAAACAAGCTTCGATTTGATATATTATAATAGTTATTTCGATGCACGAATAAAAAGTTGTAACAGTTGAAATTTGCAGCCAAAATTTATACCTTGTTTTTGTTTTGAATCTAGGAATTGCAGTAGATTTCTTGTCTATTTTTCAAGAACATAGATAGGTTGAACACAAAAAAGGAAGAAAAAGAAAAAGATACCATGAATTTAAGGAAAACTACGAAACAAAATTAAAAGACGAAAAGAATCACAACAAAATTGAAAGAAAAGGCTTGGCTTAAAGGACAAACTTCATTCTTTTTCTGATGTGTGACTTAAGAACGCATAAAACAATCAAAGGACAAACATTTTTCAATCTAAAATTCAAAAATTAGATATATGAATATTAAATTACTATTTTCAGCAACCAAGGCTATGATAAGAAACGATGAGGATCCTTTTGGGGAATAGCCTATGTTCCAAATAACTCAATGGGATACGAAAGGTTCAATTACTACGAACATGATAAATTGATCAAATGGGAATACTAAAGAACAATAATTGAAAAAAAAGAAATAAGGTGCCACCAAACTTTAGGTAATCGATAAGTAGTGTAAACGGTGAAATTTGGATTAAAACAAATGGGGAAGTAAACTACTACTATGCTGTTAGTATAGGTATTGAAACAAGCTTCGATTTGATATATTATAATAGTTATTTCGATGCACCAATAAAAAGTTGTAACAGTTGAAATTTGCACCCAAAATTAATACCTTGTTTTTGTTTTGAATCTAGGAATTGCAGTAGATTTCTTGTCTATTTTTCAAGAACATAGATAGGTTGTACACAAAAAAGGAAGAAAAAGAAAAAGATACCATGAATTTAAGGAAAACTACGAAACAAAATTAAAAGACGAAAAGAATCACAACAAAATTGAAAGAAAAGACTTGGCTTAAAGGACAAACTTCAATATTTTTCTGATGTGTGACTTAAGAACGCATAAAACAATCAAAGGACAAACATTTTTCAATCTAAAATTCAAAAATTAGATATATGAATATTAAATTACTATTTTCAGCAACCAAGGCTATGATAAGAAACGATGAGGATCCTTTTGGCGAACAGCCAATGTTCCAAATACCTCAATGGGATACGAAAGGTTCAATTACTACGAACATGATGAATTGATCAAATGGGAATACTAAAGAACAATAATTGAAAAAAAAAGAAATAAGGTGCCACCAAACTTTAGGTAATCGATAAGTAGTGTAAACGGTGAAATTTGGATTAAAACAAATGGGGAAGTAAACTACTACTATGCTGTTAGTATAGGTATTGAAACAAGCTTCGATTTGATATATTATAATAGTTATTTCGATGCACGAATAAAAAGTTGTAACAGTTGAAATTTGCAGCCAAAATTTATACCTTGTTTTTGTTTTGAATCTAGGAATTGCAGTAGATTTCTTGTCTATTTTTCAAGAACATAGATAGGTTGAACACAAAAAAGGAAGAAAAAGAAAAAGATACCATGAATTTAAGGAAAACTACGAAACAAAATTAAAAGACGAAAAGAATCACAACAAAATTGAAAGAAAAGACTTGGCTTAAAGGACAAACTTCATTTTTTTTCCGATGTGTGACTTAAGAACGCATAAAACAATCAAAGGACAAACATTTTTCAATCTAAAATTCAAAAATTAGATATATGAATATTAAATTACTATTTTCAGCAACCAAGGCTATGATAAGAAACGATGAGGATCCTTTTGGCGAACAGCCTATGTTCCAAATAACTCAATGGGATACGAAAGGTTCAATTACTACGAACATGATGAATTGATCAAATGGGAATACTAAAGAACAATAATTGAAAAAAAAAAGAAATAAGGTGCCACCAAACTTTAGGTAATCGATAAGTAGTGTAAACGGTGAAATTTGGATTAAAACAAATGGGGAAGTAAACTACTACTATGATGTTAATATAGGTATTGAAACAAGCTTCGATTTGATATATTATAATAGTTATTTCGATGCACGAATAAAAAGTTGTAACAGTTGAAATTTGCACCCAAAATTAATACCTTGTTTTTGTTTTGAATCTAGGAATTGCAGTAGATTTCTTGTCTATTTTTCAAGAACATAGATAGGTTGAACACAAAAAAGGAAGAAAAAGAAAAAGATACCATGAATTTAAGGAAAACTACGAAACAAAATTAAAAGACGAAAAGAATCACAACAAAATTGAAAGAAAAGGCTTGGCTTAAAGGACAAACTTCATTCTTTTTTCTGATTTGTGACTTAAGAACGCATAAAACAATCAAAGGACAAACATTTTTCAATCTAAAATTCAAAAATTAGATATATGAATATTAAATTACTATTTTCAGCAACCAAGGCTATGATAAGAAACGATGAGGATCTTTTTGGCGAATAGCCTATGTTCCAAATAACTCAATGGGATACGAAAGGTTCAATTACTACGAACATGATGAATTGATCAAATGGGAATACTAAAGAACAATAATTGAAAAAAAAGAAATAAGGTGCCACCAAACTTTAGGTAATCGATAAGTAGTGTAAACGGTGAAATTTGGATTAAAACAAATGGAGAAGTAAACTACTACAATGCTGTTAGTATAGGTATTGAAACAAGCTTCGATTTGATATATTATAATAGTTATTTCGATGCACGAATAAAAAGTTGTAACAGTTTAAAGTTGCAGTCAAAATGAATACCTTGTTTTTGTTTTGAATCTAGGAATTGCAGTAGATTTCTTGTCTATTTTTCAAGAACATAGATAGGTTGAACACAAAAAAGGAAGAAAAAGAAAAAGATACCATGAATTTAAGAAAAACTACGAAACAAAATTAAAAGACGAAAAGAATCACAACAAAATTGAAAGAAAAGACTTGGCTTAAAGGACAAACTTCATTCTTTTTCTGATGTGTGACTTAAGAACGCATAAAACAATCAAAGGACAAACATTTTTCAATCTAAAATTCAAAAATTAGATATATGAATATAAAATTACTATTTTCAGCAACCAAGGCTACGATAAGAAACGATGAGGATCCTTTTGGTGAACAGCCTATGTTCCAAATACCTCAATGGGATACGACAGGTTCAATTACTACGAACATGATGAATTGATCAAATGGGAATACTAAAGAACAATAATTGAAAAAAAAAAAGAAATAAGGTGCCACCAAACTTTAGGTAATCGATAAGTAGTGTAAACGGTGAAATTTGGATTAAAACAAATGGGGAAGTAAACTACTACTATGCTGTTAGTATAGGTATTGAAAAAACCTTCGATTTGATATATTATAATAGTTATTTCGATGCACCAATAAAAAGTTGTAACAGTTGAAATTTGCACCCAAAATTAATACCTTGTTTTTGTTTTGAATTTAGGAATTGCAGTAGATTTCTTGTCCATTTTTCAAGAACATAGATAGGTTGAACACAAAAAAGGAAGAAAAAGAAAAAGATACCATGAATTTAAGGAAAACTACGAAACAAAATTAAAAGACGAAAAGAATCACAACAAAATTGAAAGAAAAGGCTTGGCTTAAAGGACAAACTTCATTCTTTTTCTGATGTGTGACTTAAGAACGCATAAAACAATCAAAGGACAAACATTTTTCAATCTAAAATTCAAAAATTAGATATATGAATATTAAATTACTATTTTCAGCAACCAAGGCTATGATAAGAAACGATGAGGATCCTTTTGGCGAACAGCCAATGTTCCAAATACCTCAATGGGATACGAAAGGTTCAATTACTACGAACATGATGAATTGATCAAATGGGAATACTAAAGAACAATAATTGAAAAAAAAGAAATAAGTTGCCACCAAACTTTAGGTAATCAATAAGTAGTGTAAACGGTGAAATTTGGAATAAATCAAATGGAGAAGTAAACTACTACTTTGCTGTTAGTATAGGTATTGAAACAAGCTTCGATTTGATATATTATAATAGTTATTGCGATGCACGAATAAAAAGTTGTAACAGCTTAAAGTTGCAGCCAAAATTAATTCCTTGTTTTTGTTTTGAATCTAGGAATTGCAGTAGATTTCTTGTCTTTTTTTCAAGAACATAGATAGGTTGAACACAAAAAGGAAGAAAAAGAAAAAGATACCCTGAATTTAACGAAAACTACAAAACAAAATTAAAAGACGAAAAGAATCACAACAAAATTGAAAGAAAAGACTTGGCTTAAAGGACAAACTTCATTCTTTTTCTGATGTGTGACTTAAGAACGCATAAAACAATCAAAGGACAAACATTTTTCAATCTAAAATTCAAAAATTAGATATATGAATATAAAATTACTATTTTCAGCAACAAGGCTATGATAAGAAACGATGAGGATCCTTTTGGCGAATAGCCTATGTTCCAAATAACTCAATAGGATACGAAAGTTTCAATTACTACGAACATGATGAATTGATCAAATGGGAATACTAAAGAACAATAATTGAAAAAAAAGAAATAAGGTGCCACCAAACTTTAGGTAATCGATAAGTAGTGTAAACGGTGAAATTTGGATTAAAACAAATGGGGAAGTAAACTACTACTATGCTGTTAGTATAGGTATTGAAACAAGCTTCGATTTGATATATTGTAATAGTTATTTCGATGCACGAATAAAAAGTTGTAACAGTTTAAAGTTGCAGCCAAAATTAATACCTTGTTTTTGTTTTGAATCTAGGAATTGCTGTAGATTTCTTGTCTATTTTTCAAGAACATAGATAGGTTGAACACAAAAAAGGAAGAAAAAGAAAAAGATACCATGAATTTAAGGAAAACTACGAAACAAAATTAAAAGACGAAAAGAATCACAACAAAATTGAAAGAAAAGAGTTGGCTTAAAGGACAAACTTCATTCTTTTTACGATGTGTGACTTAAGAACGCCAAAACCAATCAAAGAACCACCATATTTCAATCTAAAATTCAAAAATTAGATATATGAATATTAAATTACTATTTTCAGCAACCAAGGCTATGATAAGAAACGATGAGGATCCTTTTGGCGAACAGCCTATGTTCCAAATACCTCAATGGGATACGAAAGGTTCAATTACTACGAACATGATGAATTGATCAAATGGGAATACTAAAGAACAATAATTGAAAAAAAAAGAAATAAGGTGCCACCAAACTTTAGGTAATCGATAAGTAGTGTAAACGGTGAAATTTGGATTAAAACAAATGGGGAAGTAAACTACTACTATGATGTTAGTATAGGTATTGAAACAAGCTTCGATTTGATATATTATAATAGTTATTTCGATGCACGAATAAAAAGTTGTAACATTTGAATTTTGCAGCCAAAATTAATACCTTGTTTTTGTTTTGAATCTAGGAATTGCAGTAGATTTCTTGTCTATTTTTCAAGAACATAGATAGGTTGAACACAAAAAAGGAAGAAAAAGAAAAAGATACCATGAATTTAAGGAAAACTACGAAACAAAATTAAAAGACGAAAAGAATCACAACAAAATTGAAAGAAAAGACTTGGCTTAAAGGACAAACTTCATTCTTTTTCTGATGTGTGACTTAAGAACGCATAAAACAATGAAAGGACCAACATTTTTCAATCTAAAATTCAAAAATTATATATATGAATATTAAATTACTATTTTCAACAACCAAGGCTATGATAAGAAATGATGAGGATCCTTTTGCCGAATAGCCTATGTTCCAAATAACTCAATGGGATACGAAAAGTTCAATTACTACGAACATGATGAATTGATCAAATGGGAATACTAAATAACAATAATTGAAAAAAAAAGAAATAGGGTGCCACCAAACTTTAGGTAATCGATAAGTAGTGTAAACGGTGAAATTTGGATTATAACAAATGGAGAAGTAAACTACTACTATGCTGTTAGTATAGGTATTGAAACAAGCTTCGATTTGATATATTGTAATAGTTATTTCGATGCACGAATAAAAAGTTGTAACAGTTTAAAGTTGCAGCCAAAATTAATACCTTGTTTTTGTTTTGAATCTAGGAATTGCAGTAGATTTCTTGTCTATTTTTCAAGAACATAGATAGGTTGAACACAAAAAAGGAAGAAAAAGAAAAAGATACCATGAATTTAAGGAAAACTACGAAACAAAATTAAAAGACCAAAAGAATCACAACAAAATTGAAAGAAAAGACTTGGCTTAAAGGACAAACTTCATTATTTTTCTGATGTGTGATTTAAGAACGCATAAAACAATCAAAGGACAAACATTTTTCAATCTAAAATTCAAAAAATTGATATATGAATATTAAATTACTATTTTCAGCAACCAAGGCTATGATAAGAAACGATGAGGATCCTTTTGGCGAATAGCCTATGTTCCAAGGAACTCAATGGGATACGAAAGGTTCAATTACTACGAACATGATGAATTGATCAAATTAGAATACTAAAGAACAATAATTGATTAAAAAGATAAGGTGCCACCAAACTTTAGGTAATCGATAAGTAGTGTAAACGGTGAAATTTGGATTAAAACACATGGGGAAGGAAACTACTACTATGAAGTTAATATAGGTATTGAAACAAGCTTCGATTTGATATATTATAATAGTTATTTCAATGCACGGATAAAAAGTTGTAACAATTTTAAGTTGAAGCCTAAATTAATTCCTTGTTTTTGTTTTGAATCTAGGAATTGCAGTAGATTTCTTGTCTTTTTTTCAAGAACATAGATAGGTTGAACACAAAAAAGGAAGAAAAAGAAAAAGATACCATGAATTTAAGGAAAACTACGAAACAAAATTGAAAGATGAAAAGAATCACAACAAAATTGGAAGAAAAGACTTTTCATAAAGGACAAACTTCATTCTTTTTCTTATGTGTGACTTAAGAACGCATAAAACAATCAAAGTACAACCATTTTTCAATCTAAAATTCCAAAATTAGATATATGAATATTAAATTACTATTTTCAGCAACCAAGGCTATGATAAGAAACGATGAGGATCATTTTGGCGAACAGCCTATGTTCCAAATACCTCAATGGGATACGAAAGGTTCAATTACTACGAACATGATGAATTGATCAAATGGGAATACTATAGAACAATAATTGAAAAAGAAGAAATAAGGTGCCACCTAACTTTAGGTAATCGATAAGTAGTGTAAACGGTGAAATTTGGATTAAAACAAATGGAAAAGTAAACTACTACTACGCTGTTAGTATAGGTATTGAAACAAGCTTCGATTTGATATATTATAATAGTTATTTCGATGCATAAATAAAAAGTTGTAACAGTTTAAAGTTGCAGCCAAATTTAATACCTTGTTTTTGTTTTGAATCTAGGAATTGCAGTAGATTTCTTGTCTATTTTTCAAGAACATAGATAGGTTTAACACAAAAAAGGAAGAAAAAGAAAAAGATACCATGAATTTAAGGAAAACTAAGAAACAAAATTAAAAGACGAAAAGAATCACAACAAAATTGAAAGAAAAGGCTTGGCTTAAAGGACAAACTTCATTCTTTTTCTGATGTGTGACTTAAGAACGCATAAAACAATCAAAGGACAAACATTTTTCAATCTAAAATTCAAAAATTCGATATATGAATATTAAATTACTATTTTCAGCAACCAAGGCTATGATAAGAAACGATGAGGATCCTTTTGGCGAACAGCCTATGTTACAAATACCTCAATGGGATACGAAAGGTTCAATTACTACGAACATGATGAATTGACCAAATGGGAATACTAAACAACAATAATTGAAAAAAAAAGAAATAAGGTGCCACCAAACTTTAGGTAATCGATAAGTAGTGAAAACGGTGAAATTTGGTTTAAAACAAATGGGGAAGTAAACTACTACTATGCTGTTAGCATAGGTATTGAAACAAGCTTCGATTTGATATATTATAATAGTTATTTCGATGCACGAATAAAAAGTTGTAACAGTTGAAAGTTGCAGCCAAAATTAATACCTTGTTTTTGTTTTGAATCTAGGAATTGCAGTAGATTTCTTGTCTATTTTTCAAGAACATAGATAGGTTGAACACAAAAAAGGAAGAAAAAGAAAAAGATACCATGAATTTAAGGAAAACTACGAAACAAAATTAAAAGACGAAAAGAATCACAACAAAATTGAAAGAAAAGACTTGGCTTAAAGGACAAACTTCAATATTTTTCTGATGTGTGACTTAAGAACGCATAAAACAATCAAAGGACAAACATTTTTCAATCTAAAATTCAAAAATTAGATATATGAATATTAAATTACTATTTTCAGCAACCAAGGCTATGATAAGAAACGATGAGGATCCTTTTGCCGAATAGCCTATGTTCCAAATAACTCAATGGGATACGAAAGGTTCAATTACTACGAACATGATGAATTGATCAAATTGGAATACTAAAGAACAATAATTGAAAAAAAAGGAAGAAATAAGGTGCCACCAAACTTTAGGTAATCGATAAGTAGTGTAAATGGTGAAATTTGGATTAAAACAAATGGAGAAGTAAACTACTACTATGCTGTTAGTATAGGTATTGAAACAAGCTTCGATTTGATATATTATAATAGTTATTTCGATGCACGAATAAAAAGGTGTAATAGTTTAAAGTTGCAGCCAAAATGAATACCTTGTTTTTGTTTTGAATCTAGGAATTGCAGTAGATTTCTTGTCTATTTTTCAAGAACATAGATAGGTTGAACAGAAAAAAGGAAGAAAAAGAAAAAGATACCATGAATTTAAGGAAAACTACGAAACAAAATTAAAAGACGAAAAGAATCACAACAAAATTGAAAGAAAAGACTTGGCTTAAAGGACAAACTTCATTCTTTTTCTGATGTGTGACTTAAGAACGCATAAAACAATCAAAGGACAAACATTTTTCAATCTAAAATTCAAAAATTAGATATATGAATATTAAATTACTATTTTCAGCAACCAAGGCTATGATAAGAAACGATGAGGATCATTTTGCCGAATAGCCTATGTTCCAAATAACTCAATGGGATACGAAAGGTTCAATTACTACGAACATGATGAATTGATCAAATGGGAATACTAAAGAACAATAATTGAAAAAAAAAAGAAATAAGGTGCCACCAAACTTTAGGTAATCGATAAGTAGTGTAAACGGTGAAATTTGGATTAAAACAAATGGAGAAGTAAACTACTACTATGCTGTTAGTATAGGTATTGAAACAAGCTTCGATTTGATATATTATAATAGTTATTTCGATGCACGAATAAAAAGGTGTAACAGTTTAAAGTTGCAGTCAAAATGAATACCTTGTTTTTGTTTTGAATCTAGGAATTGCAGTAGATTTCTTGTCTATTTTTCAAGAACATAGATAGGTTGAACACAAAAAAGGAAGAAAAAGAAAAAGATACCATGAATTTAAGGAAAACTACGAAACAAAATTAAAAGACGAAAAGAATCACAACAAAATTGAAAGAAAAGACTTGGCTTAAAGGACAAACTTCAATATTTTTCTGATGTGTGACTTAAGAACGCATAAAACAATCAAAGGACCAACATTTTTCAATCTAAAATTCAAAAATTAGATATATGAATATTAAATTACTATTTTCAGCAACCAAGGCTATGATAAGAAACGATGAGGATCCTTTTGGCGAATAGCCTATGTTCCAAATAACTCAATGGGATACGAAAGGTTCAATTACTACGAACATGATGAATTGATCAAATGGGATTACTAAAGAACAATAATTGAAAAAAAAAGAGATAAGGTGCCACCAAACTTTAGGTAATCGATAAGTAGTGTAAACGGTGAAATTTGGATTAAAACAAATGGAGAAGTAAACTACTACTATGCTGTTAGTATAGGTATTGAAACAAGCTTCGATTTGATATATTATAATAGTTATTTCGATGCACGAATAAAAAGTTGTAACAATTTAAAGTTGTAGCCCAATTAATACCTTGTTTTTGTTTTGAATCTAGGAATTGCAGTAGATTTCTTGTCTTTTTTTCAAGAACATAGATAGGTTGAACACAAAAAAGGAAGAAAAAGAAAAAGATACCATGAATTTAAGGAAAACTACGAAACAAAATTAAAAGACGAAAAGAATCACAACAAAATTGAAAGAAAAGACTTGGCTTAAAGGACAAACTTCAATATTTTTCTGATGTGTGACTTAAGAACGCATAAAACAATCAAAGGACAAACATTTTTCAATCTAAAATTCAAAAATTAGATATATGAATATTAAATTACTATTTTCAGCAACCAAGGCTATGATAAGAAACGATGAGGATCCTTTTGCCGAATAGCCTATGTTCCAAATAACTCAATGGGATACGAAAGGTTCAATTACTACGAACATGATGAATTGATCAAATGGGAATACTAAATAACAATAATTGAAAAGAAAGAAATAAGGTGCCACCAAACTTTAGGTAATCGATAAGTAGTGTAAACGGTGAAATTTGGATTAAAACAAATGGAGAAGTAAACTACTACTATGCTGTTAGTATAGGTATTGAAACAAGCTTCGATTTGATATATTATAATAGTTATTTCGATGCACGAATAAAAAGGTGTAACAGTTTAAAGTTGCAGCCAAAATGAATACCTTGTTTTTGTTTTGAATCTAGGAATTGCAGTAGATTTCTTGTCTATTTTTCAAGAACATAGATAGGTTGAACACAAAAAAGGAAGAAAAAGAAAAAGATACCATGAATTTAAGGAAAACTACGAAACAAAATTAAAAGACGAAAAGAATCACAACAAAATTGAAAGAAAAGGCTTGGCTTAAAGGACAAAATTCATTCTTTTTCGATGTGTGACTTAAGAACGCATAAAACAATCAAAGGACAAACATTTTTCAATCTAAAATTCAAAAATTAGATATATGAATAATAAATTACTATTTTCAAAGAACCAAGGCTATGAGAAGAAACGATGAGGATCCTTTTGACGAACAGCCTATGTTCCAAGGAACTCAATGGGATAGGAAAGGTTCAATTACTACGAACATGATGAATTGATCAAATTGGATTACTAAAGAACAATAATGGAGAAAAAAGAAATAAGGTGCCACCAAACTTTAGGTAATCGATAAGTAGTGTAAACGGTGAAATTTGGATTAAAACAAATGGAGAAGTAAACTACTACTATGCTGTTAGTATAGGTATTGAAACAAGCTTCGATTTGATATATTATAATAGTTATTTCGATGCACGAATAAAAAGGTGTAACAGTTTAAAGTTGCAGTCAAAATGAATACCTTGTTTTTGTTTTGAATCTAGGAATTGCAGTAGATTTCTTGTCTATTTTTCAAGAACATAGATAGGTTGAACACAAAAAAGGAAGAAAAAGAAAAAGATACCATGAATATAAGGAAAACTACAAAACAAAATTAAAAGACGAAGAGAATCACAACAAAAGTGAAAGAAAAGACTTGGTTTAAAGGACAAACTTCAATATTTTTCTGATGTGTGACTTAAGAACGCATAAAACAATCAAAGGACCAACATTTTTCAATCTAAAATTCAAAAATTAGATATATGAATATTAAATTACTATTTTCTGCAACCAAGGCTATGATAAGAAACGATGAGGATCCTTTTGCCGAATAGCCTATGTTCCAAATAACTCAATGGGATACGAAAGGTTCAATTACTACGAACATGATGAATTGATCAAATTGGAATACTAAAGAACAACAATTGAAAAAAAAGAAATAAGGTGCCACCAAACTTTAGGTAATCGATAAGTAGTGTAAACGGTGAAATTTGGATTAAAACAAATGGAGAAGTAAACTACTACTATGCTGTTAGTATAGGTATTGAAACAAGCTTCGATTTGATATATTATAATAGTTATTTCGATGCACGAATAAAAAGGTGTAACAGTTTAAAGTTGCAGTCAAAATGAATACCTTGTTTTTGTTTTGAATCTAGGAATTGCAGTAGATTTCTTGTCTATTTTTCAAGAACATAGATAGGTTGAACACAAAAAAGGAAGAAAAAGAAAAAGATACCATGAATTTAAGGAAAACTACGAAACAAAATTAAAAGACGAAAAGAATCACAACAAAATTGAAAGAAAAGGCTTGGCTTAAAGGACAAACTTCATTCTTTTTCTGATGTGTGACTTAAGAACGCATAAAACAATCAAAGGACAAACATTTTTCAATCGAAAATTCAAAAATTAGATATATGAATATTAAATTACTATTTTCAGCAACCAAGGCTATGATAAGAAACGATGAGGATCCTTTTGGCGAAAAACCTATGTTCCAAATAACTTAATGGGATACGAAAGGTTCAATTACTACGAACATGATGAATTGAACAAATGGGAATACTAAAGAACAATAATTGAAAAAAAAAGAAATAAGGTGCCATCAAACTTTAGGTAATCGATAAGTAGTGTAAACGGTGAAATTTGGATTAAAACAAATGGGGAAGTAAACTACTACTATGCTGTTAGTATAGGTATTGAAACAAGCTTCGATTTGATATATTGTAATAGTTATTTCGATGCACGAATAAAAAGTTGTAACAGTTTAAAGTTGCAGTCAAAATGAATACCTTGTTTTTGTTTTGAATCTAGGAATTGCAGTAGATTTCTTGTCTATTTTTCAAGAACATAGATAGGTTGAACACAAAAAAGGAAGAAAAAGAAAAAGATACCATGAATTTAAGGAAAACTACGAAACAAAATTAAAAGACGAAAAGAATCACAACAAAATTGAAAGAAAAGACTTGGCTTAAAGGACAAACTTCAATATTTTTTTGATGTGTGTCTTAAGAACGCATAAAACAATCAAAGGACAAACATTTTTCAATCTAAAATTCAAAAATTAGATATATGAATATTAAATTACTATTTTCAGCAACCAAGGCTATGATAAGAAACGATGAGGATCCTTTTGGCGAACAGCCTATGTTCCAAATACCTCAATGGGATACGAAAGGTTCAATTACTACGAACATGATGAATTGATCAAATGGGAATACTAAAGAACAATAATTGAAAAAAAAGAAATAAGGTGCCACCAAACTTTAGGTAATCGATAAGTAGTGTAAACGGTGAAATTTGGATTAAAACAAATGGAGAAGTAAACTACTACTATGCTGTTAGTATAGGTATTGAAACAAGCTTCGATTTGATATATTATAATAGTTATTTCGATGCACGAATAAAAAGTTGTAACAGTTTAAAGTTGCAGCCAAAATGAATACCTTGTTTTTGTTTTGAATCTAGGAATTGCAGTAGATTTCTTGTCTTTTTTTCAAGAACATAGATAGGTTGAACACAAAAAAGGAAGAAAAAGAAAAAGATACCATGAATTTAAGGAAAACTACAAAACAAAATTAAAAGACGAAAAGAATCACAACAAAATTGAAAGAAAAGACTTGGCTTAAAAGACAAACTTCATTCTTTTTCTGATGTGTGACTTAAGAACGCATAAAACAATCAAAGGACAAACATTTTTCAATCTAAAATTCCAAAATTAGATATATGAATATTAAATTAATATTTTCAGCAACCAAGGCTATGATAAGAAACGATGAGGATCCTTTTGCCGAATAGCCTATGTTCCAAATAACTCAATGGGATACGAAAGGTTCAATTACTACGAACATGATGAATTGATCAAATGGGAATACTAAAGAACAATAATTGAAAAAAAAAGAAATAAGGTGCCACCAAACTTTAGGTAATCGATAAGTAGTGTAAACGGTGAAATTTGGATTAAAACAATTGGAGAAGTAAACTACTACTATGCTGTTAGTATAGGTATTGAAACAAACTTCCATTTGATATATTATAATAGTTATTTCGATGCACGAATAAAAAGGTGTAACAGTTTAAAGTTGCAGCCAAAATGAATACCTTGTTTTTGTTTTGAATCTAGGAATTGCAGTAGATTTCTTGTCTATTTTTCAAGAACATAGATAGGTTGAACACAAAAAAGGAAGAAAAAGAAAAAGATACCATGAATTTAAGGAAAACTACGAAACAAAATTAAAAGACGAAAAGAATCACAACAAAATTGAAAGAAAAGACTTGGCTTAAAGGACAAACTTCAATATTTTTCTGATGTGTGACTTAAGAACGCATAAAACAATCAAAGGACAAACATTTTTCAATCTAAAATTCAAAAATTAGATATATGAATATAAAATTACTATTTTCAGAAACAAGGCTATGATAAGAAACGATGAGGATCCTTTTGGCGAATAGCCTATGTTCCAAATAACTCAATAGGATACGAAAGTTTCAATTACTACGAACATGATGAATTGATCAAATGGGAATACTAAAGAACAATAATTGAAAAAAAAAGAAATAAGGTGCCACCAAACTTTAGGTAATCGATAAGTAGTGTAAACGGTGAAATTTGGATTAAAACAAATGGGGAAGTAAACTACTACTATGCTGTTAGTATAGGTATTGAAACAAGCTTCGATTTGATATATTATAATAGTTATTTCGATGCACCAATAAAAAGTTGTAACAGTTGAAATTTGCACCCAAAATTAATACCTTGTTTTTGTTTTGAATTTAGGAATTGCAGTAGATTTCTTGTCCATTTTTCAAGAACATAGATAGGTTGTACACAAAAAAGGAAGAAAAAGAAAAAGATACCATGAATTTAAGGAAAACTACGAAACAAAATTAAAAGACGAAAAGAATCACAACAAAATTGAAAGAAAAGGCTTGGCTTAAAGGTCAAGCTTCATTATTTTTCTGATGTGTGACTTATGAACGCATAAAACAATCAAAGGACAAACATTTTTCAATCTAAAATTCAAAAATTAGATATATGAATATTAAATTACTATTTTCAGCAACCAAGGCTATGATAAGAAACGATGAGGATCCTTTTTCCGAACAGCCTATGTTCCAAATAACTCAATGGGATACGAAAGGTTCAATTACTACTAACATGATGAATTGATCAAATGGGAATACTAAAGAACAATAATTGAAAAAAAAAAGGTTCCACCAAACTTTAGGTAATCGATAAGTAGTGTAAACGGTGAAATTTGTATTAAAACAAATGGAGAAGTAAACTACTAATATGCGGTTAGTATAGGTATTGAAACAAGCTTCGCTTTGATATATTATAATAGTTATTTCGATGCATGAATAAAAAGTTGTAACAATTTAAAGTTGCAGTCAAAATGAATACCTTGTTTTTGTTTTGAATCTAGGAATTGCAGTAGATTTCTTGTCTTTTTTTCAAGAACATAGATAGGTTGAACACAAAAAAGGAAGAAAAAGAAAAAGATACCATGAATTTAAGGAAAACTACAAAACAAAATTAAAAGACGAAAAGAATCACAACAAAATTGAAAGAAAAGACTTGGCTTAAAGGACAAACTTCAATATTTTTCTGATGTGTGACTTAAGAACGCATAAAACAATCAAAGGACAAACATTTTTCAATCTAAAATTCAAAAATTAGATATATGAATATTAAATTACTATTTTCAGCAACCAAGGCTATGATAAGAAACGATGAGGATCCTTTTGCCGAATAGCCTATGTTCCAAATAACTCAATGGGATACGAAAGGTTCAATTACTACGAACATGATGAATTGATCAAATTGGAATACTAAAGAACAATAATTGAAAAAAAAAGAAATAAGGTGCCACCAAACTTTAGGTAATCGATAAGTAGTGTAAACGGTGAAATTTGGATTAAAACAAATGGAGAAGTAAACTACTACTATGCTGTTAGTATAGGTATTGAAACAAGCTTCGATTTGATATATTATAATAGTTATTTCGATGCACGAATAAAAAGTTGTAACAATTTAAAGTTGCAGCCCCAATTAATACCTTGTTTTTGTTTTGAATCTAGGAATTGCAGTAGATTTCTTGTCTTTTTTTCAAGAACATAGATAGGTTGAACACAAAAAAGGAAGAAAAAGAAAAAGATACCATGAATTTAAGGAAAACTACGAAACAAAATTAAAAGACGAAAAGAATCACAACAAAATTGAAAGAAAAGACTTGGCTTAAAGGACAAACTTCAATATTTTTCTGATGTGTGACTTAAGAACGCATAAAACAATCAAAGGACAAACATTTTTCAATCTAAAATTCAAAAATTAGATATATGAATATTAAATTACTATTTTCAGCAACCAAGGCTATGATAAGAAACGATGAGGATCATTTTGCCGAATAGCCTATGTTCCAAATAACTCAATGGGATACGAAAGGTTCAATTACTACGAACATGATGAATTGATCAAATGGGAATACTAAATAACAATAATTGAAAAAAAAAGAAATAAGGTGCCACCAAACTTTAGGTAATCGATAAGTAGTGTAAACGGTGAAATTTGGATTAAAACAAATGGAGAAGTAAACTACTACTATGCTGTTAGTATAGGTATTGAAACAAGCTTCGATTTGATATATTATAATAGTTATTTCGATGCACGAATAAAAAGTTGTAACAATTTAAAGTTGTAGCCCCAATTAATACCTTGTTTTTGTTTTGAATCTAGGAATTGCAGTAGATTTCTTGTCTTTTTTTCAAGAACATAGATAGGTTGAACACAAAAAAGGAAGAAAAAGAAAAAGATACCATGAATTTAAGGAAAACTACGAAACAAAATTAAAAGACGAAAAGAATCACAACAAAATTGAAAGAAAATACTTGGCTTAAAGGACAAACTTCAATTATTTTCTGATGTGTGGCTTAAGAACGCATAAAACAATCAAAGGACAAACATTTTTCGATCTAAAATTCAAAAATTAGATATATGAATATTAAATTACTATTTTCAGCAACCAAGGCTATGATAAGAAACGATGAGGATCCTTTTGCCGAATAGATTATGTTCCAAATAACTCAATGGGATACGAAAGGTTCAATAACTACGAACATGATGAATTGACCAAATGGGAATACTAAAGAACAATAATTGAAAAAAAAAGAAATAAGGTGCCACCAAACTTTAGGTAATCGATAAGTAGTGTAAACGATGAAATTTGGATTAAAACAAATGGGGAAGTAAACTACTACTATCCTGTTAGTATAGGTATTGAAACAAGCTTCGATTTGATATATTATAATAGTTATTTCGATGCACGAATAAAAAGGTGTAACAGTTTAAAGTTGCAGTCAAAATGAATACCTTGTTTTTGTTTTGAATCTAGGAATTGCAGTAGATTTCTTGTCTATTTTTCAAGAACATAGATAGGTTGAACACAAAAAAGGAAGAAAAAGAAAAAGATACCATGAATTTAAGGAAAACTACGAAACAAAATTAAAAGACGAAAAGAATCACAACAAAATTGAAAGAAAAGACTTGGCTTAAAGGACAAACTTCAATATTTTTCTGATGTGTGACTTAAGAACGCATAAAACAATCAAAGGACAAACATTTTTCAATCTAAAATTCAAAAATTAGATATATGAATATTAAATTACTATTTTCAGCAACCAAGGCTATGATAAGAAACGATGAGGATCCTTTTTCCGAATAGCCTATGTTCCAAATAACTCAATGGGATACGAAAGGTTCAATTACTACGAACATGATGAATTGATCAAATGGGAATACTAAATAACAATAATTGAAAAAAAAAGAAATAAGGTGCCACCAAACTTTAGGTAATCGATAAGTAGTGTAAACGTTGAAATTTGGATTAAAACAAATGGAGAAGTAAACTACTACTATGATGTTAATATAGGTATTCAAACAAGGTTCGATTTGATATATTATAATAGTTATTTCGATGTACGAATAAAAAGTTGTAACAGTTTAAAGTTGCAACCCCAATTAATACCTTGTTTTTGTTTTGAATCTAGGAATTGCAGTAGATTTCTTGTCTTTTTTTCAAGAACATAGATAGGTTGAACACAAAAAAGGAAGAAAAAGAAAAAGATACAATGAATTTAAGGAAAACTACAAAACAAAATTAAAAGACGAAAAGAATCACAACAAAATTGAAAGAAAAGACTTGGCTTAAAGGACAAACTTCAATATTTTTCTGATGTGTGACTTAAGAACGCATAAAACAATCAAAGGACAAACATTTTTCAATCTAAAATTCAAAAATTAGATATATGAATATTAAATTACTATTTTCAGCAACCAAGGCTATGATAAGAAACGATGAGGATCCTTTTTCCGAATAGCCTATGTTCCAAATAACTCAATGGGATACGAAAGGTTCAATTACTACGAACATGATGAATTGATCAAATGGGAATACTAAATAACAATAATTGAAAAAAAAAGAAATAAGGTGCCACCAAACTTTAGGTAATCGATAAGTAGTGTAAACGTTGAAATTTGGATTAAAACAAATGGAGAAGTAAACTACTACTATGATGTTAATATAGGTATTCAAACAAGCTTCGATTTGATATATTATAATAGTTATTTCAAATCACTTTTTAAATAAAATCATACATATGTAAAAACTATAAATATATATAGTAGATTGAATGAAATAATTATTTACCAATTCAAAAAATATATTGGAAGGTGAAATATCATACATAACACATGTATCTTAATATTAGATGAAATTGAAAAACCCAGATTTAAAGACAAGTGGATTACCATTCGTGTGGTTGATACCGTAGACATGATCGTGCAATATTTAATTCAATTTTACAAATAATTTTTAAACCTATATCGAGCAACATTATATGATAATTTATTTATTTTTAGTTTTTATCAAATTACGGACTAATAAATATTTCACGTATTTTTTTAATATTTATTAGACATATTTACTTCATAATTAGAAATATGTCTAATAATTCTCTAAACATAAATAATATTTACAAAATTTCATAAGTTATCTCTCTACAAAATATTTATTGATATATGTTAATATAACCCAAAATCCTTGTTTTTGCCAACTACTTCGTTGGAAAATAAATTGCTTTAATGTAATTTAACTAACCAAATGTCTTATTTTGTTTTGTAAAAATGATATTTTTTATAATAATCTCATTTAAATAAACTAACACGTACTAGTTTATACTAATTATAATTAAAAATGTTAAAAACAAATAAATAAAAGATAGAGGTTTTCTTTTATATGCAATAACTCATACTAAATAAAATCATAATTTTAAATAAAATCATACATAAGTAAAAACTATAAATATATATAGTAGATTGAATGAAATAATTATTTACCAATTCAAAAAATATATTGGAAGGTGAAATATCATACATAACACATGTATCTTAATATTAGATGAAATTGAAAAACCCAGATTTAAAGACAAGTGGATTACCATTCGTGTGGTTGATACCGTAGACATGATCGTGCAATATTTAATTCAATTTTACAAATAATTTTTAAACCTATATCGAGCAACATTATATGATAATTTATTTATTTTTAGTTTTTATCAAATTACGGACTAATAAATATTTCACGTATTTTTTTAATATTTATTGGACATATTTACTTCATAATTAGAAATATGTCTAATAATTCTCTAAATATAAATAATATTTACAAAATTTCCAAAGTTCATCCCTAAAAAATACTTATATATTTATTTATATATATTAATATGACCCAAAATCAATGTTTTTGCAAGCTATTTCGTTGGAAAATAAATTGCTTTAATGTAATTTAACTAACCAAATGTCTTATTTTGTTTTGTAAAAATGATATTTTTTATAATAATCTCATTTAAATAAACTAACACGTACTAGTTTATACTAATTATAATTAAAAATGTTAAAAACAAATAAATAAAAGATAGAGGTTTTCTTTTATATGCAATAACTCATACTAAATAAAATCATAATTTTAAATAAAATCATACATAAGTAAAAACTATAAATATATATAGTAGATTGAATGAAATAATTATTTACCAATTCAAAAAATATATTGGAAGGTGAAATATCATACATAACACATGTATCTTAATATTAGATGAAATTGAAAACCCAGATTTAAAGACAAGTGGATTACCATTCGTGTGGTTGATACCGTAGACATGATCGTGCAATATTTAATTCAATTTTACAAATAATTTTTAAACCTATATCGAGCAACATTATATGATAATTTATTTATTTTTAGTTTTTATCAAATTACGGACTAATAAATATTTCACGTATTTTTTAATATTTATTAGACATATTTACTTCATAATTAGAAATATGTCTAATAATTCTCTAAACATAAATAATATTTACAAAATTTCCAAAGTTCATCCCTATAAAATACTTATATATATATATATATATATATTTATATATGTTAATATAACCCAAAATCCTTGTTTTTGCCAACTACTTCGTTGGAAAATAAATTGCTTTAATGTAATTTAACTAACCAAATGTCTTATTTTGTTTTGTAAAAATGATATTTGTTATAATAATCTCATTTAAATAAACTAACACGTACTAGTTTATACTAATTATAATTAAAAATGTTAAAAACAAATAAATAAAAGATAGAGGTTTTCTTTTATATGGAATAACTCATACTAAATAAAATCATAATTTTAAATAAAATCATACATAAGTAAAAACTATAAATATATATAGTAGATTGAATAAAATAATTATTTACCAATTCAAAAAATATATTGGAAGGTGAAATATCATACATAACACATGTATCTTAATATTAGATGAAATTGAAAACCCAGATTTAAAGACAAGTGGATTACCATTCGTATGGTTGATACCGTAGACATGATCGCGGCAATATTTAATTAAATTATGCAAAAATCATTTAAACCTATATCGAGGAACATTATATGATAATTTATTTATTTTTAGTTTTTATCATATTAGGAACTAATAAATATTTCACGTATTTTTTTAATATTTATTAGACATATTAACTTTATAATTAGAAATATGTCTAATAATTCTCTAAACATAAATAATATTTACAAAATTTCATAAGTTATCTCTCTACAAAATACTTATATATATATATATGTTAATATAACCCAAAATCATTGTGGTTACCAACTACTCCAGAGGGAAATAAATTGCTTTAATGTAATTTAACTAACCAAATGTTTTATTTTGTTTTGTAAAAATGAAATATGTTATAATAATCTCATTTAAATAAACTAACACGTACTAGTTTATACTAAATATAATTAAAAATGTTAAAAATAAATAAATAAAACATAAAGGTTATCCTTTTTATGCAAAAACTCATATTAAATAAAATCATAATTTTTAATAAAATCATACGTAAGTAAAAACTATAAATATATATATAAGATTGAATGAAATAATTATTACCAATTCAAATAATATATTGGAAGGTGAAATATCATACATAACACATGTATCTTAATATTAGATGAAATTGAAAAACCAAGATTCAATGCCAAGTGGATTACCATTCGTGGGATCGATACCGTAGACATAATCGTGCGATATGTTATGAAATTATGCAAATAATTTTTAAACCTATATCGAGCTAATTTATATGATAATTTATTTATTTTTAGTTTTTATCAAATTAAGAACTAATAAATATTTCACGTATTTTTTTAATATTAATGATACATATTAAGTTTATGAATAGAAATATGTCTAATAATTCTCTAAGCATAAATCATTTTTATAAAATTTCATAATTTATCTCTCTACAATGTACTTATTGATATAAGTTAATATAACTCAAAATCCTTGTTTTTGCCAACTACTACGGTGGAAAATAAATTACTTTAATTTAATTTAACTAACCAAATGTCTTATTTTGTTTTGTAAAAATGATATTTGTTATAATAATCTCATTTAAATAAACTAACACGTACTAGTTTATACTAATTATAATTAAAAATGTTAAAAACAAATAAATAAAAGATAGAGGTTTTCTTTTATATGGAATAACTCATACTAAATAAAATCATAATTTTAAATAAAATCATACATAAGTAAAAACTATAAATATATATAGTAGATTGAATGAAATAATTATTTACCAATTCAAAAAATATATTGGAAGGTGAAATATCATACATAACACATGTATCTTAATATTAGATGAAATTGAAAAACCCAGATTTAAAGACAAGTGGATTACCATTCGTGTGGTTGATACCGTAGACATGATCGTGCAATATTTAATTCAATTTTACAAATAATATTTAAACCTATATCGAGCAACATTATATGATAATTTATTTATTTTTAGTTTTTATTAAATTACGGACTAATAAATATTTCACGTATTTGTTTAATATTTATTAGACATATTTACTTCATAATTAGAAATATGTCTAATAATTCTCTAAACATAAATAATATTTACAAAATTTCATAAGTTATCTCTCTACAAAATACTTATTGATATATGTTAATATAACCCAAAATCCTTGTTTTTGCCAACTACTTCGGTGGAAAATAAATTGCTTTAATGTAATTTAACTAACCAAATGTCTTATTTTGTTTTGTAAAAATGATATTTGTTATAATAATCTCATTTAAATAAACTAACACGTACTAGTTTATACCAATAATAATTAGAAATGTTAAAAACAAATAAATAAAAGATAGAGGTTTTCTTTTATATGGAATAACTCATACTAAATAAAATCATAATTTTAAATAAAATCATACATAAGTAAAAACTATAAATATATATAGTAGATTGAATGAAATAATTATTTAGCAAAAATATATTGGAAGGTGAAATATCATACATAACACATGTATCTTAATATTAGATGAAATTGAAAAACCCAGATTTAAAGACAAGTGGATTACCATTCGTGTGGTTGATACCGTAGACATGATCGTGCAATATTTAATTCAATTTTACAAATAATTTTTAAACCTATATCGAGCAACATTATATGATAATTTATTTATTTTTAGTTTTTATCAAATTACGGACTAATAAATATTTAACGTATTTTTTTAATATTTATTAGACCTATTTACTTCATAATTAGGATGAGGTCTAATAATTCTCTAAACATAAATAATATTTACAAAATTTCCAAAGTTCATCCCTAAAAATATATATATATATATATATATATATATATATGTTAATATAACTCAAAATCATTGTTTTTGCCAACTATTTACGGGAAAAATAAATTGCTTTAATGTAATTTAACTAACCAAATGTCTTATTTTGTTTTGTAAAAATGATATTTGTTATAATAATCTCATTTAAATAAACTAACACGTACTAGTTTATACTAATTATAATTAAAAATGTTAAAAACAAATAAATAAAAGATAGAGGTTTTCTTTTATATGGAATAACTCATACTAAATAAAATCATAATTTTCAATAAAATCATACATATGTAAAAACTATAAATATATATAGTAGATTGAATAAAATAATTATTTACCAATTCAAAAAATATATTGGAAGGTGAAATATCATACATAACACATGTATCTTAATATTAGATGAAATTGAAAAACCCAGATTTAAAGACAAGTGGATTACCATTCGTGTGGTTGATACCGTAGACATGATCGTGCAATATTTAATTCAATTTTACAAATAATTTTTAAACCTATATCGAGCAACATTATATGATAATTTATTTATTTTTAGTTTTTATCAAATTACGGACTAATAAATATTTCACGTATTTTTTTAATATTTATTAGACATATTTACTTCATAATTAGAAATATCTCTAATAATTCTCAAAATATAAATAAGGATTAAAAAATTTCATAAGTTATCTCTCTAAAAAATACTTATATATATATATATATATATATATATATATATATATATATGTTAATATAACCCAAAATCCTTGTTTTTGCCAACTACTTCGGTGGAAAATAAATTGCTTTAATGTAATTTAACTAACCAAATGTCTTATTTTGTTTTGTAAAAATGATATTTGTTATAATAATCTCATTTAAATAAACTAACACGTACTAGTTTATACTAATTATAATTAAAAATGTTAAAAACAAATAAATAAAAGATAGAGGTTTTCTTTTATATGGAATAACTCATACTAAATAAAATCATAATTTTCAATAAAATCATACATATGTAAAAACTATAAATATATATAGTAGATTGAATAAAATAATTATTTACCAATTCAAAAAATATATTGGAAGGTGAAATATCATACATAACACATGTATCTTAATATTAGATGAAATTGAAAAACCCAGATTTAAAGACAAGTGGATTACCATTCGTGTGGTTGATACCGTAGACATGATCGTGCAATATTTAATTCAATTTTACAAATAATTTTTAAACCTATATCGAGCAACATTATATGATAATTTATTTATTTTTAGTTTTTATCAAATTACGGACTAATAAATATTTCACGGATTTTTTTAATATTTATTAGACATATTTACTTCCTAATTAGAAATAGGTCTAATAATTCTCAAAAATATAAATAAGGATTACAAAATTTCCAAAGTTCATCCCTAAAAATACTTATATATATATATATATATATATATATATATATGTTAATACAACCCAAAATTCTTATTTTTGCCAACTACTTCGCTGAGAAATAAATTTCTTTAATTTAATTTAAATAACCAAATGTCTTATTTTGTTTTTTAAAAATGATATTTTTTATAATAATCTCATTTAAATAAACTAACACGTACTAGTTTGTACTAATTATAATTAAAAATGTTAAAAACAAATAAATAAAAGATAGAGGTTTTCTTTTATATGGAATAACTCATACTAAATAAAATCATAATTTTCAATAAAATCATACATATGTAAAAAATATAAATATATATAGTAGATTGAATAAAATAATTATTTACCAATTCAAAAAATATATTGGAAGGTGAAATATCATACATAACACATGTATCTTAATATTAGATGAAATTTAAAAACCCATATTTAAAGACAAGTGGATTACCATTCGTGTGGTTGATACCGTAGACATGATCGTGCAATATTTAATTCAATTTTACAAATAATTTTTAAACCTATATCGAGCAACATTATATGATAATTTATTTATTTTTAGTTTTTATCAAATTACGGACTAATAAATATTTCACGTATTTTTTAATATTTATTAGACATATTTACTTCATAATTAGAAATATGTCTAATAATTCTCTAAACATAAATAATATTTATGAAATTTCATAAGTTTTCTTCCTAAAAAGTACTTATATATATATATATGTGTGTTAATATAACTCAAAATCATTGTTTTTGACAACTATTTCAGGAAATAATAAATTGCTTTAATGTAATTTAACTAACCAAATGTCTTATTTTGTTTTGTAAAAATGATATTTGTTATAATAATCTCATTTAAATAAACTAACACGTACTAGTTTATACCAATAATAATTAAAAATGTTAAAAACAAATAAATAAAAGATAGAGGTTTTCTTTTATATGCAATAACTCATACTAAATAAAATCATAATTTTAAATAAAATCATACATAAGTAAAAACTATAAATATATATATAGTAGATTGAATGAAATAATTATTTACCAATTCAAAAATTATATTAGAAGGTGAAATATCATACATAACACATGTATCTTAATATTAGATGAAATTGAAAAACCCAGATTTAAAGACAAGTGGATTACCATTCGTGTGGTTGATACCGTAGACATGATCGTGCAATATTTAATTCAATTTTACAAATAATTTTTAAACCTATATCGAGCAACATTATATGATAATTTATTTATTTTTAGTTTTTATCAAATTACGGACTAATAAATATTTCACTTTTTTTTTTAATATTTATTAGACATATTTACTTCATAATTAGAAATATGTCTAATAATTCTCTAAATATAAATAAGGATTACAAAATTTCCAAAGTTCATCCCTAAAAATACTTATATATATATATATATATATATTAATATGACTCAAAATCCATGTTTTTTCCAACTATTACGGGGGAAAATAAATTTCTTTTAATGTAATTTAACTAACCAAATGTCTTATTTTGTTGTGTAAAATGAAATATGTTATAATAATCTCATTTAAATAAACTAAAAAGTACTACTTAATACTATATATTATTAAAAATGTTAAAAACAAATAAATAAAAGATAGAGGTTTTCTTTTATATGCAATAACTCATACTAAATAAAATCATAATTTTAAATAAAATCATACATAAGTAAAAACTATAAATATATATAGTAGATTGAATGAAATAATTATTTACCAATTCAAAAAATATATTGGAAGGTGAAATATCATACATAACACATGTATCTTAATATTAGATGAAATTGAAAAACCCAGATTTAAAGACAAGTGGATTACCATTCGTGTGGTTGATACCGTAGACATGATCGTGCAATATTTAATTCAATTTTACAAATAATTTTTAAACCTATATCGAGCAACATTATATGATAATTTATTTATTTTTAGTTTTTATCAAATTACGGACTAATAAATATTTCACGTATTTTTTAATATTTATTAGACATATTTACTTCATAATTAGAAATATGTCTAATAATTCTCTAAACATAAATAACATTTAAAAAATTTTATAAGTTATCTCTCTACAAATTATTTATTGATATATGTTAATACAACCCAAAATTCTTATTTTTGCCAACTACTTCGCTGAGAAATAAATTTCTTTAATTTAATTTAAATAACCAAATGTCTTATTTTGTTTTTTAAAAATGATATTTTTTATAATAATCTCATTTAAATAAACTAACACGTACTAGTTTGTACTAATTATAATTAAAAATGTTAAAAACAAATAAATAAAAGATAGAGGTTTTCTTTTATATGGAATAACTCATACTAAATAAAATCATAATTTTAAATAAAATCATACATAAGTAAAAACTATAAATATATATAGTAGATTGAATGAAATAATTATTTACCAATTCAAAAAATATATTGGAAGGTGAAATATCATACATAACACATGTATCTTAATATTAGATGAAATTGAAAAACCCAGATTTAAAGACAAGTGGATTACCATTCGTGTGGTTGATACCGTAGACATGATCGTGCAATATTTAATTCAATTTTACAAATAATTTTTAAACCTATATCGAGCAACATTATATGATAATTTATGCATATTTGATTTTATTCATCTAATAAATATTTAACGTATTTTTTTAATATTTATTAGATATCTTAACTTTATAATTTGGATGAGGTCTAATTATTCTCAAAATATAAATAAGGATTACAAAATTTCCAAAGTTCATCCCTAAAAAATACTTATATATATATATATATGTTAATATAACTCAAAATCCATGTTTTTTCCAACTTTTACGGGGGAAAATAAATATCTTTAATGTAATTTAACTAACCAAATGTCTTATTTTGTTTTGTAAAAATGATATTTTTTATAATAATCTCATTTAAATAAACTAACACGTACTAGTTTATACTAATTATAATTAAAAATGTTAAAAACAAATAAATAAAAGATAGAGGTTTTCTTTTATATGCAATAACTCATACTAAATAAAATCATAATTTTATATAAAATCATACATAAGTAAAAACTATAAATATATATAGTAGATTGAATGAAATAATTATTTACCAATTCAAAAAATATATTGGAAGGTGAAATATCATACATAACACATGTATCTTAATATTAGATGAAATTGAAAAACCCATATTTAAAGACAAGTGGATTACCATTCGTGTGGTTGATACCGTAGAAATGATCGTGCAATATTTAATTAAATTATGCAAAAAACATTTAAACCTATATCGAGGAACATTATATGATAATTTATTTATTTTTAGTTTTTATCATATTAGAAACTAATAAATATTTCACGTAGTTTTTTAATATTTATGAGACATATTAACTTCATAATTAGAAATATGTCTAATAAGTCTCTAAACACAAATAATTTTTACAAAATTTCATAAGTTATATCTCTACAAAATACTTATTGATATATATATTAATATGACTCAAAATCAATGTTTTTGCCAACTATTACGTGGGAAAATAAATTTCTTTTAATGTAATTTAACTAACCAAATGTCTTATTTTGTTGTGTAAAATGAAATATGTTATAATAATCTCATTTAAATAAACTAAAAAGTACTACTTAATACTATATATTATTAAAAATGTTAAAAACAAATAAATAAAAGATAGAGGTTTTCTTTTATATGCAATAACTCATACTAAATAAAATCATAATTTTAAATAAAATCATACATAAGTAAAAACTATAAATATATATAGTAGATTGAATGAAATAATTATTTACCAATTCAAAAAATATATTGGAAGGTGAAATATCATACATAACACATGTATCTTAATATTAGATGAAATTGAAAAACCCATATTTAAAGACAAGTGGATTACCATTCGTGTGGTTGATACCGTAGACATGATCGTGCAATATTTAATTAAATTATGCAAAAAACATTTAAACCTATATCGAGGAACATTATATGATAATTTATTTATTTTTAGTTTTTATCATATTAGAAACTAATAAATATTTCACGTAGTTTTTTAATATTTATGAGACATATTAACTTCATAATTAGAAATATGTCTAATAAGTCTCTAAACACAAATAATTTTTACAAAATTTCATAAGTTATATCTCTAAAACATACTTTTTGATATATATTAATATGACTCAAAATCAATGTTTTTGCCAACTATTACGTGGGAAAATAAATTTCTTTTAATGTAATTTAACTAACCAAATGTCTTATTTTGTTGTGTAAAATGAAATATGTTATAATAATCTCATTTAAATAAACTAACACGTACTAGTTTATACTAATTATAATTAAAAATGTTAAAAACAAATAAATAAAAGATAGAGGTTTTCTTTTATATGCAATAACTCATACTAAATAAAATCATAATTTTAAATAAAATCATACATAAGTAAAAACTATAAATATATATAGTAGATTGAATGAAATAATTATTTACCAATTCAAAAAATATATTGGAAGGTGAAATATCATACATAACACATGTATCTTAATATTAGATGAAATTGAAAAACCCAGATTTAAAGACAAGTGGATTACCATTCGTGTGGTTGATACCGTAGACATGATCGTGCAATATTTAATTAAATTTTACAAATAAGTTTTAAACCTATATCGAGCAACATTATATGATAATTTATTTATATTTTGTTTTTATCATTTTAGGAACTAATAAATATTTCATGTATATTTTTAATATTTATTAGACATCTTAACTTTATAATTAGGAAGATCTCTAATAATTCTCAAAACATAAATAATATTTACAAAATTTCCAAAGTTCATCCCTAAAAAATACTTATATATATATATATATATATGTTAATATAACTTAAAATGATAGTTTTTGCCAACTTTTTCGGGGAAAAATAAAGTAGTTTAATGTAATTTAACTAACCAAATGTCTTATTTTGTTTTTCCAAAATGAAATATGATATAATAATCTCATATAAATAAACTCATACGTACTAGTTTATACTAAATATTATTAAAAATTTTAAAAAGAAAAAATAAAACATAAAGGTTTTCCTTTATATGCAATAACTCATACCAAATAAAATCATAATTAAATAAAATCAGATATAAGTAAAAACTATAAATATATATATTAGATTTAATGAAATAATTATTTACCAATTCTGTGTGAAATATCATACACACCACATTTATCTTAATATTAGATGAAATTGAAAAACAAAGATTTAGAGACATGTGTAATACCATTCTTAGTGTCGATACCGTAGACATGATGATGGAATATGCAATGAAAGTTTGCAAATAATTTTTAAACCCATACCAAGCAACACTATATGATAATTTATGCATATTTGATTTTAATCATCTAATAAATATTTAATGTATTTTGTTAATATTTATTAGAAATCTTAACTTTATAATAAGGATGAGGTCAAATAATTCTCAAAACATAAATAAGGATTACAAAATTTCCAAAGTTCATCCCTATATATATATATATATATATATATATATATGTTAATATAACCCAAAATCCTTGTTTTTTGCCAACTACTTTGTTGGAAAATAAATTGCTATAATGTAATTTAACTAACCAAATGTCTTATTTTGTTAAGTAAAAATGATATTTGTTATAATAATCTCATTTAAATAAACTAACACGTACTAGTTTATACTAATTATAATTAAAAATGTTCAAAACAAATAAATAAAAGATAATGGTTTTCTTTTATATGGAATAACTCATACTAAATAAAATCATAATTTTCAATAAAATCATACATATGTAAAAACTATAAATATATATAGTAGATTGAATAAAATAATTATTTACCAATTCAAAAAATATATTGGAAGGTGAAATATCATACATAACACATGTATCTTAATATTAGATGAAATTTAAAAACCCAGATTTAAAGACAAGTGGATTACCATTTGTGTGGTTGATACCGTAGACATGATCGTGCAATATTTAATTAAATTTTACAAATAATTTTTAAACCAATATCGAGCAACATTATATGATAATTTATTTATTTTTAGTTTTTATCAAATTACGGACTAATAAATATTTCACCTAGGTTTTTAACATTTATGTGACATAATAACTTCATAATTACAAATATGTCTAATAACTCTAAACACAAAAAAAATATTTACAAAATTTCATAAGTTATATCACTAAAAAATACTTGTATATATATATATATGTTAATATAACCCAAAATCCTTGTTTTTGCCAACTACTTCGTTGGAAAATAAATTGCTTTAATGTAATTTAACTAACCAAATGTCTTATTTTGTTTTGTAAAAATGATATTTGTTATAATAATCTCATTTAAATAAACTAACACGTACTAGTTTATACCAATAATAATTAGAAATGTTAAAAACAAATAAATAAAAGATAGAGGTTTTCTTTTATATGCAATAACTCATACTAAATAAAATCATAATTTTAAATAAAATCATACATAAGTAAAAACTATAAATATATAGTAGATTGAATGAAATAATTATTTACCAATTCAAAAAATATATTGGAAGGTGAAATATCATACATAACACATGTATCTTAATATTAGATGAAATTGAAAAACCCAGATTTAAAGACAAGTGGATTACCATTCGTGTGGTTGATACCGTAGACATGATCGTGCAATATTTAATTCAATTTTACAAATAATATTTAAACCTATATCGAGCAACATTATATGATAATTTATTTATTTTTAGTTTTTATTAAATTACGGACTAATAAATATTTCACGTATTTGTTTAATATTTATTAGACATATTTACTTCATAATTAGAAATATGTCTAATAATTCTCTAAACATAAATAATATTTACAAAATTTCATAAGTTATCTCTCTACAAAATACTTATTGATATATGTTAATATAACCCAAAATCCTTGTTTTTCCCAACTACTTCATTAGGAAATAAATTGCTTTAATGTAATTTAACTAACCAAATGTCTTATTTTGTTTTGTAAAAATGATATTTGTTATAATAATCTCATTTAAATAAACTAACACGTACTAGTTTATACTAATTATAATTAAAAATGTTAAAAACAAATAAATAAAAGATAGAGGTTTTCTTTTATATGCAATAACTCATACTAAATAAAATCATAATTTTAAATAAAATCATACATAAGTAAAAACTATAAATATATATAGTAGATTGAATGAAATAATTATTTACCAATTCAAAAAATATATTGGAAGGTGAAATATCATACATAACACATGTATCTTAATATTAGATGAAATTGAAAAACCCATATTTAAAGACAAGTGGATTACCATTCGTGTGGTTGATACCGTAGACATGATCGTGCAATATTTAATTAAATTATGCAAAAAACATTTAAACCTATATCGAGGAACATTATATGATAATTTATTTATTTTTAGTTTTTATCATATTAGAAACTAATAAATATTTCACGTAGTTTTTTAATATTTATGAGACATATTAACTTTATAATTAGAAATATGTCTAATAATTCTCTAAACATAAATCATTTTTATAAAATTTCATAATTTATCTCTCTACAATGTACTTATTGATATAAGTTAATATAACTCAAAATCATTGTTTTTGCCAACTACTTCGGGGGAAAATAAATTGCTTTAATGTAATTTAACTAACCAAATGTCTTATTTTGTTTTGTAAAAATGAAATATGTTATAATAATCTCATTTAAATAAACTAACACGTACTAGTTTATACTAATTATAATTAAAAATGTTAAAAACAAATAAATAAAAGATAGAGGTTTTCTTTTATATGCAATAACTCATACTAAATAAAATCATAATTTTAAATAAAATCATACATAAGTAAAAACTATGAATATATATATTAGATTGAATGAAATAATTATTTACCAATTCTGTGTGAAATATCATACACACCACATTTATCTTAATATTAGATGAAATTGAAAAACAAAGATTTAGAGACATGTGTAATACCATTCTTAGTGTCGATACCGTAGACATGATGATGGAATATGCAATGAAAGTTTGCAAATAATTTTTAAACCCATACCAAGCAACACTATATGATAATTTATGCATATTTGATTTTAATCATCTAATAAATATTTAACGTATTTTGTTAATATTTATTAGATATCTTAACTTTATAATTAGGATGAGGTCTAATTATTCTCAAAATATAAATAAGGATTACAAAATTTCCAAAGTTCATCCCTAAAAAATACTTATATATATATATATATATATGTTAATATAACTTAAAATGATAGTTTTGACAACTTTTTTCGGGGAAAAATAAAGTAGTTTAATGTAATTTAACTAACCAAATGTCTTATTTTGTTTTTCCAAAATGAAGTAGGTTATAATAATCTCATATAAATAAACTAATACGAACTAGTATATACTAAATATTATTAAAAATTTTAAAAAGAAAAAATAAAACATAAAGTTCTTCCTTTATAGAAATAATTAAATAAAATCAGATATAAATAAAACTATGAATATATATTAGATTGAATGAAATAATTATTTACCAATTCTGTGTGAAATATCTTACACACCACATTTATCTTAATATTAGATGAAATTGAAAAACAAAGATTTAAAGACAAGTGGATTACCATTCGTGTGGTTGATACCGTAGACATGATCGTGCAATATTTAATTCAATTTTACAAATAATTTTTAAACCTATATCAAGCAACATTATATGATAATTTATTTATTTTTAATTTTACTCATATTACGGGCTAATAAATATTTAACGTATTTTGTTAATATTTATTAGATATCTTAACTTTATAATTAGGATGAGGTCTAATTATTCTCAAAATATAAATAAGGATTACAAAATTTCCAAAGTTCATCCCTAAAAAATACTTATATATATATATATGTTAATATAACTTAAAATGATAGTTTTTGCCAACTTTTTCGGGGAAAAATAAAGTAGTTTAATGTAATTTAACTAACCAAATGTCTTATTTTGTTTTTCCAAAATGAAATATGATATAATAATCTCATATAAATAAACTCATACGTACTAGTTTATACTAAATATTATTAAAAATTTTAAAAAGAAAAAATAAAACATAAAGTTCTTCCTTTATAAGAAATAATTAAATAAAATGAGATATAAGTAAAAACTATGAATATATATATTAGATTGAATGAAATAATTATTTACCAATTCTGTGTGAAATATCATACACACCACATTTATCTTAATATTAGATGAAATTGAAAAACAAAGATTTAGAGACATGTGTAATACCATTCTTAGTGTCGATACCGTAGACATGATGATGGAATATGCAATGAAAGTTTGCAAATAATTTTTAAACCCATACCAAGCAACACTATATGATAATTTATGCATATTTGATTTTAATCATCTAATAAATATTTAACGTATTTTGTTAATATTTATTAGATATCTTAACTTTATAATTAGGATGAGGTCTAATAATTCTCAAAACATAAATAAGGATTACAAAATTTCATAAGTTCATCCCTAAAAAATACTTATATATATATATATGTTAATATAACTTAAAATGATAGTTTTTGCCAACTTTTTCGGGGAAAAATAAAGTAGTTTAATGTAATTTAACTAACCAAATGTCTTATTTTGTTTTGTAAAAATGATATTTTTTATAATAATCTCATTTAAATAAACTAACACGTACTAGTTTATACTAATTATAATTAAAAATGTTAAAAACAAATAAATAAAAGATAGAGGTTTTCTTTTATATGGAATAACTCATACTAAATAAAATCATAATTTTAAATAAAATCATACATAAGTAAAAACTATAAATATATATAGTAGATTGAATAAAATAATTATTTACCAATTCAAAAAATATATTGGAAGGTGAAATATCATACATAACACATGTATCTTAATATTAGATGAAATTGAAAAACCCAGATTTAAAGACAAGTGGATTACCATTCGTGTGGTTGATACCGTAGACATGATCGTGCAATATTTAATTAAATTTTACAAATGAATTTTAAACCTATATCGAGCAACATTATATGATGATTTATTTATTTTTAGTTTTTATCATATTAGAAACTAATAAATTTTTAAACTATTTTATTAATATTTGTTAGATATTTTAACTTTATAATTGGGACGACGTCTAATAATTCTCAAAACATAAATAAGGATTACAAAATTTCATAAGTTAGATCCCTAAAAAATACTTATATATATATATATATATATATATATATATGTTAATATAACTTAAAATCATTGTTTTTGCCAACTACTTCAGGAAAAATTAAATGAGTTTAATGTAATTTAACTAACCAAATGTCTTATTTTGTTGTGTAAAAATGAAATATGTTATAACAATCTCATTTAAATAAACTAAAAAGTACTACTTAATACTATATATTATTAAAAATCTTAAAAACAAATAAATAAAAGATAGAGGTTTTCTTTTATATGCAATAACTCATACTAAATAAAATCATAATTTTATATAAAATCATACATAAGTAAAAACTATAAATATATATATTAGATTGAATGAAATACATATTTACCAATTCAAAAAATATATTGGAAGGTGAAATTTCATACATAACACATGTATCTTAATATTATATGAAATTGAAAAACCCATATTTAAACACAAGTGGATTACCATTCGTGTGGTTGATACCGTAGAAATGATCGTGCAATATTTAATTAAATTATGCAAAAAACATTTAAACCTATATCGAGGAACATTATATGATAATTTATTTATTTTTAGTTTTTATCATATTAGAAACTAATAAATATTTCACGTAGTTTTTTAATATTTATGAGACATATTAACTTCATAATTAGAAATATGTCTTATAAGTCTCTAAACACAAATAATTTTTACAAAATTTCATAAGTTATATCTCTAAAACATACTTTTTGATATATATTAATATGACTCAAAATCAATGTTTTTGCGAACTAATACGTGGGAAAATAAATTTCTTTTAATGTAATTTAACTAACCAAATGTCTTATTTTGTTGTGTAAAATGAAATATGTTATAATAATCTCATTTAAATAAACTAAAAAGTACTACTTAATACTATATATTATTAAAAATGTTAAAAACAAATAAATAAAAGATAGAGGTTTTCTTTTATATGCAATAACTCATACTAAATAAAATCATAATTTTAAATAAAATCATACATAAGTAAAAACTATAAATATATATAGTAGATTGAATGAAATAATTATTTACCAATTCAAAAAATATATTGGAAGGTGAAATATCATACATAACACATGTATCTTAATATTAGATGAAATTGAAAAACCCATATTTAAAGACAAGTGGATTACCATTCGTGTGGTTGATACCGTAGACATGATCGTGCAATATTTAATTAAATTTTACAAATAATTTTTAAACCTATATCGAGCAACAGTTTATGATAATTTATTTATTTTTAGTTTTTATCAAATTACGGACTAATAAATATTTAACGTATTTTTTTAATATTTATTAGACATCTTAATTTTATAATTACGATGATGTCTAATAATTCCCCAAACATAAATAATATTTACAAAATTTCATAAGTTATCTCCCTACAAAATGCTTATATATATATATGTTAATATAATTCAAAATCATTGTTTTTGCCAACTACTTCTGTGGAAAATAAATTGCTTTAATGTAATTTAACTAACCAAATGTCTTATTTTGTTTTGTAAAATGAAATATGTTATAATAATCTCATTTAAATAAACTAAAAAGTACTACTTAATACTATATATTATTAAAAATGTTAAAAACAAATAAATAAAAGATAGAGGTTTTCTTTTATATGCAATAACTCATACTAAATAAAATCATAATTTTAAATAAAATCATACATAAGTAAAAACTATAAATATATATAGTAGATTGAATGAAATAATTATTTACCAATTCAAAAAATATATTGGAAGGTGAAATATCATACATAACACATGTATCTTAATATTAGATGAAATTGAAAAACCCATATTTAAAGACAAGTGGATTACCATTCGTGTGGTTGATACCGTAGACATGATCGTGCAATATTTAATTAAATTATGCAAAAAACATTTAAACCTATATCGAGGAACATTATATGATAATTTATTTATTTTTAGTTTTTATCATATTAGAAACTAATAAATATTTCACGTAGTTTTTTAATATTTATGAGACATATTAACTTCATAATTAGAAATATGTCTTATAAGTCTCTAAACACAAATAATTTTTACAAAATTTCATAAGTTATATCTCTAAAACATACTTTTTGATATACATTAATATGACTCAAAATCCTTGTTTTTGCCAACTACTTCGTTGGAAAATAAATTGCTTTAATGTAATTTAACTAACCAAATGTCTTATTTTGTTTTGTAAAAATGATATTTGTTATAATAATCTCATTTAAATAAACTAACACGTACTAGTTTATACTAATTATAATTAAAAATGTTAAAAACAAATAAATAAAAGATAGAGGTTTTCTTTTATATGCAATAACTCATACTAAATAAAATCATAATTTTAAATAAAATCATAAATAAGTAAAAACTATAAATATATATAAAGTAGATTGAATGAAATAATTATTTACCAATTCAAAAAATATATTGGAAGGTGGAATATCATACATAACACATGTATCTTTATATTAGATGAAATTGAAAATCCCCGATTTAAATACAAGTGGATTACCATTCGTATGGTTGATACCGTAGACATAATCGTGCAATATTTAATTAAATTTTACAAATAATTTTTCAACCTATATCGAGCAACATTATATTATAATTTATTTATTTTTAGTTTTTATCAAATTACGGACTAATAAATATTTAACGTATTTTTTTAATATTTATTAGACCTATTTACTTCATAATTAGAAATATGTCTAATAATTCTCTAAACATAAATAATATTTACAAAATTTCATAAGTTATCTCTCTACAAAATATTTATTGATATATGTTAATATAACCCAAAATCGTTGTTATTGCCAGCTACTTCGTTGGAAAATAAATATCTTTAATGTAATTTAACTAACCAAATGTCTTATTTTGTTTTGTAAAAATGATATTTTTTATAATAATCTCATTTAAATAAACTAACACGTATTAGTTTATACTAATTATAATTAAAAATGTTAAAAACAAATAAATAAAAGATAGAGGTTTTCTTTTATATGCAATATCTCATACTAAATAAAATCATAATTTTAAATAAAATCATAAATAAGTAAAAACTATAAATATATATAAAGTAGATTGAATGAAATAATTATTTACCAATTCAAAAAATATATTGGAAGGTGAAATATGATACATAACACATGTATCTTAATATTAGATGAAATTGAAAAACCCAGATTTAGAGACATGCGTAATACCATTCTTAGTGTCGATACCGTAGACATGATGATGGAATATGCAATGAAAGTTTGCAAATAATTTTTAAACCCATACCAAGCAACACTATATGATAATTTATGCATATTTGATTTTAATCATCTAATAAATATTTAACGTATTTTGTTAATATTTATTAGATATCTTAACTTTATAATTAGGATGAGGTCTAATTATTCTCAAAATATAAATAAGGATTACAAAATTTCCAAAGTTCATCCCTAAAAAATACTTATATATATATATATGTTAATATAACTTAAAATGATAGTTTTTGCCAACTTTTTCGGGGAAAAATAAAGTAGTTTAATGTAATTTAACTAACCAAATGTCTTATTTTGTTTTTCCAAAATGAAATATGATATAATAATCTCATTTAAATAAACTAACACGTACTAGTTTATACTAATTATAATTAAAAATGTTCAAAACAAATAAATAAAAGATAATGGTTTTCTTTTATATGGAATAACTCATACTAAATAAAATCATAATTTTCAATAAAATCATACATATGTAAAAACTATAAATATATATAGTAGATTGAATAAAATAATTATTTACCAATTCAAAAAATATATTGGAAGGTGAAATATCATACATAACACATGTATCTTAATATTAGATGAAATTGAAAAACCCAGATTTAAATACAAGTGGATTACCATTCGATGGTTGATACCGTAGACATGATCGTGCAATATTTAATTCAATTTTACAAATAATTTTTAAACCTATATCGAGCAACATTATATGATAATTTATTTATTTTTAGTTTTTATCAAATTACGGACTAATAAATATTTCACGTATTTGTTTAATATTTATTAGACATATTTACTTCATAATTAGAAATATGTCTAATAATTCTCTAAACATAAATAATATTTACAAAATTTCATAAGTTATCTCTCTACAAAATACTTATTGATATATGTTAATATAACCCAAAATCCTTGTTTTTGCCAACTACTTCGGTGGAAAATAAATTGCTTTAATGTAATTTAACTAACCAAATGTCTTATTTTGTTTTGTAAAAATGATATTTGTTATAATAATCTCATTTAAATAAACTAACACGTACTAGTTTATACTAATTATAATTAAAAATGTTAAAAACAAATAAATAAAAGATAGAGGTTTTCTTTTATATGCAATAACTCATACTAAATAAAATCATAATTTTAAATAAAATCATACATAAGTAAAAACTATAAATATATATAGTAGATTGAATGAAATAATTATTTACCAATTCAAAAAATATATTGGAAGGTGAAATATCATACATAACACATGTATCTTAATATTAGATGAAATTGAAAAACAAAGATTTAGAGACATGCGTAATACCATTCTTAGTGTCGATACCGTAGACATGATGATGGAATATGCAATGAAAGTTTGCAAATAATTTTTAAACCCATACCAAGCAACACTATATGATAATTTATGCATATTTGATTTTATTCATCTAATAAATATTTAACGTATTTTGTTAATATTTATTAGATATCTTAACCTTATAATTAGGATGAGGTCTAATAATTTTAAAAATATAAATAAGGATTACAAAATTTCCAAAGTTCATCCCTAAAAAATACTTATATATATATATATATATATATATGTTAATATAACTTAAAATGATAGATTTTGCCAACTTTTTCGGGTCAAAATAAAGCATTTTAATGTAATTTAACTAATCAAATGTCTTATTTTGTTTTTCCAAAATGAAGTATGTTATAATAATCTCATATAAATAAACTCATACGTACTAGTTTATACTAAATATTATTAAAACTTTTAAAAAGAAAAAATAAAACATAAAGTTCTTCCTTTATAAGAAATAATTAAATAAAATGAGATATAAGTAAAAACTATGAATATATATATTAGATTGAATGAAATAATTATTTACCAATTCTGTGTGAAATATCATACACACCACATTTATCTTAATATTAGATGAAATTGAAAAACAAAGATTTAGAGACATGTGTAATACCATTCTTAGTGTCGATACCGTAGACATGATGATGGAATATGCAATGAAAGTTTGCAAATAATTTTTAAACCCATACCAAGCAACACTATATGATAATTTATGCATATTTGATTTTAATCATCTAATAAATATTTAACGTATTTTGTTAATATTTATTAGATATCTTAACTTTATAATTAGGATGAGGTCTAATAATTTTCAAAATATAAATAAGGATTACAAAATTTCCAAAGTTCATCCCTAAAAAATACTTATATATATATATATATATATATATGTTAATATAATTAAAAATCATTGGTTTTGCTAACTACTTCGGGGAAAATAAATTGCTTTAATGTAATTTAACTAACCAAATGTCTTATTTTGTTTTGTAAAAATGATATTTGTTATAATAATCTCATTTAAATAAACTAACACGTACTAGTTTATACTAATTATAATTAAAAATGTTAAAAACAAATAAATAAAAGATAGAGGTTTTCTTTTATATGCAATAACTCATACTAAATAAAATCATAATTTTAAATAAAATCATACATAAGTAAAAACTATAAATATATATAGTAGATTGAATGAAATAATTATTTACCAATTCAAAAAATATATTGGAAGGTGAAATATCATACATAACACATGTATCTTAATATTAGATGAAATTGAAAAACCCATATTTAAAGACAAGTGGATTACCATTCGTGTGGTTGATACCGTAGACATGATCGTGCAATATTTAATTAAATTATGCAAAAAACATTTAAACCTATATCGAGGAACATTATATGATAATTTATTTATTTTTAGTTTTTATCATATTAGAAACTAATAAATATTTCACGTAGTTTTTTAATATTTATGAGACATATTAACTTCATAATTAGAAATATGTCTAATAAGTCTCTAAACACAAATAATTTTTACAAAATTTCATAAGTTATATCTCTAAAACATACTTTTTGATATATATTAATATGACTCAAAATCAAATTTTTTTCCAACTTTTACGGGGGAAAATAAATTTCTTTTAATGTAATTTAACTAACCAAATGTCTTATTTTGTTGTGTAAAATGAAATATGTTATAATAATCTCATTTAAATAAACTAAAAAGTACTACTTAATACTATATATTATTAAAAATGTTAAAAACAAATAAATAAAAGATAGAGGTTTTCTTTTATATGCAATAACTCATACTAAATAAAATCATAATTTTAAATAAAATCATACATAAGTAAAAACTATAAATATATATAGTAGATTGAATGAAATAATTATTTACCAATTCAAAAAATATATTGGAAGGTGAAATATCATACATAACACATGTATCTTAATATTAGATGAAATTGAAAAACCCATATTTAAAGACAAGTGGATTACCATTCGTGTGGTTGATACCGTAGACATGATCGTGCAATATTTAATTAAATTATGCAAAAAACATTTAAACCTATATCGAGGAACATTATATGATAATTTATTTATTTTTAGTTTTTATCATATTAGAAACTAATAAATATTTCACGTATTTTTTTAATATTTATTAGATATCTTAACTTTATAATTAGGATGAGGTCTAATTATTCTCAAAATATAAATAAGGATTACAAAATTTCCAAAGTTCATCCCTAAAAAATACTTATATATATATATATATATGTTAATATAACTTAAAATGATAGTTTTTGCCAACTTTTTCGGGGAAAAATAAAGTAGTTTAATGTAATTTAACTAACCAAATGTCTTATTTTGTTTTGTAAAAATGATATTTGTTATAATAATCTCATTTAAATAAACTAACACGTACTAGTTTATACCAATTATAATTAAAAATGTTAAAAACAAATAAATAAAAGATAGAGGTTTTCTTTTATATGCAATAACTCATACTAAATAAAATCATAATTTTAAATAAAATCATACATAAGTAAAAACTATAAATATATATATAGTAGATTGAATGAAATAATTATTTACCAATTCGAAAAATATATTGGATGGTGGAATAGCATACATAACACATGTATCTTAATATTAGATGAAATTGAAAAACCCAGATTTAAAGACAAGTGGATTACCATTCGTGTGGTTGATACCGTAGACATGATCGTGCAATATTTGATTAAATTTTACAAATAATTTTTAAACCTATATCGAGCAACAGTTTATGATAATTTATTTATTTTTAGTTTTTATCAAATTACGGACTAATAAATATTTCACGTATTTTTTTAATATTTATTAGACATATTTACTTCATAATTAGAAATATGTCTAATAATTCTCTAAACATAAATAATATTTACAAAATTTCATAAGTTATCTCTCTACAAAATACTTATGTATATATGTTATATTAATATGACTCAAAATCAATGTTTTTGCCAACTATTACGTGGGAAAATAAATTTCTTTTAATGTAATTTAACTAACCAAATGTCTTATTTTGTTGTGTAAAATGAAATATGTTATAATAATCTCATTTAAATAAACTAAAAAGTACTACTTAATACTATATATTATTAAAAATGTTAAAAACAAATAAATAAAAGATAGAGGTTTTCTTTTATATGCAATAACTCATACTAAATAAAATCATAATTTTAAATAAAATCATACATAAGTAAAAACTATAAATATATATAGTAGATTGAATGAAATAATTATTTACCAATTCAAAAAATATATTGGAAGGTGAAATATCATACACATCACATTTATCTTAATATTAGATGAAATTGAAAAACAAATATTGAGAGACATGCGTAATACAATTCTTAGTGGCCATACCGTAGATATGATGATGGAATATGCAATGAAAGTTTGCAAATAATTTTTAAACCCAAACCAAACAACATTATATGATAATTTATGCATATTTGATTTTAATCATCTAATAAATATTTTATGTATTTTGTTAATATTTATTAGATATCTTAACTTTATAATTAGGATGAGGTCTAATAATTTTCAAAACATAAATAAGGATTACAAAATTTCAACAGTTCATCCCTAAAAAATACTTATATATATATATATATATATATATTAATATAACTTAAAATGATAGTTTTTGACAACTTTTTGGCGCAAAATAAAGCATTTTAATGTAATTTAACTAACCAAATGTCTTATTTTGTTTTTCCAAAATGAAGTAGGTTATAATAATCTCATATAAATAAACTAATACGAACTAGTATATACTAAATATTATTAAAAATTTTAAAAAGAAAAAATAAAACATAAAGTTCTTCCTTTATAGAAATAATTAAATAAAATCAGATATAAATAAAACTATGAATATATATTAGATTGAATGAAATAATTATTTACCAATTCTGTGTGAAATATCATACACACCACATTTATCTTAATATTAGATGAAATTGAAAAACAAAGATTTAGAGACATGCGTAATACCATTCTTAGTGTCGATACCGTAGACATGATGATGGAATATGCAATGAAAGTTTGCAAATAATTTTTAAACCCATACCAAGCAACACTATATGATAATTTATGCATATTTGATTTTATTCATCTAATAAATATTTAACGTATTTTGTTAATATTTATTAGATATCTTAACTTTATAATTAGGATGAGGTCTAATAATTCTCTAAACATAAATAATATTTACAAAATTTCATAAGTTATCCCTCTACAAAATACTTATTGATATATATGTTAATATAACCCAAAATCCTTGTTTTTTGCCAACTACTTTGTTGGAAAATAAATTGCTTTAATGTAATTTAACTAACCAAATGTCTTATTTTGTTTTGTAAAAATGATATTTGTTATAATAATCTCATTTAAATAAACTAACACGTACTAGTTTATACTAATTATAATTAAAAATGTTAAAAACAAATAAATAAAAGATAGAGGTTTTCTTTTATATGCAATAACTCATACTAAATAAAATCATAATTTTAAATAAAATCATACATAAGTAAAAACTATAAATATATATATAGTAGATTGAATGAAATAATTATTTACCAATTCAAAAAATATATTGGAAGGTGAAATATCATACATAACACATGTATCTTAATATTAGATGAAATTGAAAAACCCAGATTTAAAGACAAGTGGATTACCATTCGTGTGGTTGATACCGTAGACATGATCGTGCAATATTTAATTCAATTTTACAAATAATTTTTAAACCTATATCGAGCAACATTATATGATAATTTATTTATTTTTAGTTTTTATCAAATTACGGACTAATAAATATTTCACGTATTTTTTTAATATTTATTAGACATATTTACTTCATAATTAGAAATATGTCTAATAATTCTCTAAACATAAATAATATTTACAAAATTTCATAAGTTATCTCTCTACAAAATACTTTTTGATATATATTAATATGACTCAAAATCAATGTTTTTGCCAATTATTACGGGGGAAAATAAATTCCTTTAATGTAATTTAACTAACCAAATATCTTATTTTGTTTTGTAAAAATGATATTTGTTATAATAATCTCATTTAAATAAACTAACACGTACTAGTTTATACTAATTATAATTAAAAATGTTAAAAACAAATAAATAAAAGATAGAGGTTTTCTTTTATATGCAATAACTCATACTAAATAAAATCATAATTTTAAATAAAATCATACATAAGTAAAAACTATAAATATATATAGTAGATTGAATGAAATAATTATTTACCAATTCAAAAAATATATTGGAAGGTGAAATATCATACATAACACATGTATCTTAATATTAGATGAAATTGAAAAACCCATATTTAAAGACAAGTGGATTACCATTCGTGTGGTTGATACCGTAGACATGATCGTGCAATATTTAATTAAATTATGCAAAAAACATTTAAACCTATATCGAGTAACATTATATGATAATTTATTTATTTTTAGTTTTTATCATATTAGAAACTAATAAATATTTCATGTATTTTTTTAATATTTATTAGACATATTAACTTTATAATTAGAAATATGTCTAATAATTCTCTAAACATAAATAATATTTACAAAATTTCATAAGTTATCTCTCTACAAAATACTTATGTATATATATATGTTAATATAACCCAAAATCCTTGTTTTTGCCAACTACTTCGTTGGAAAATAAATTGCTTTAATGTAATTTAACTAACCAAATGTCTTATTTTGTTTTGTAAAAATGATATTTGTTATAATAATCTCATTTAAATAAACTAACACGTACTAGTTTATACCAATTATAATTAAAAATGTTAAAAACAAATAAATAAAAGATAGAGGTTTTCTTTTATATGCAATAACTCATACTAAATAAAATCATAATTTTAAATAAAATCATACATAAGTAAAAACTATAAATATATATATAGTAGATTGAATGAAATAATTATTTAGCAATTCAAAAAATATATTAGAAGGTGGAATATCATACATAACACATGTATCTTAATATTAGATGAAATTGAAAAACCCAGATTTAAAGACAAGTGGATTACCATTCGTGTGGTTGATACCGTAGACATGATCGTGCAATATTTAATTCAATTTTACAAATAATATTTAAACCTATATCGAGCAACATTATATGATAATTTATTTATTTTTAGTTTTTATTAAATTACGGACTAATAAATATTTCACGTATTTGTTTAATTCTTATTAGAAATATTAACTTTATAATTACAAATTTTTCTAATAATTCTCTAAACATAAATAATATTTATAAAATTTCATAAGTTATCTCTCTACAAAATTCTTATGTATATATGTTAATATAAACCAAAATACTTGGTTTTGCTAACTACTTCGGGGAAAATAAATTGCTTTAATGTAATTTAACTAAGCAAATGTCTTATTTTGTTGTGTACAAATGAAATATGTTATAATAATCTCATGTAAATAAACTAAAACATACTAGTTAATACTAAATATTATTAAAAATGTTAAAAACAAATAAATAAAACATAGAGGTTTTCTTTTATATGCAAAAACTCATACTAAATAAAATCATAATTTTAAATAAAATCATACATAAGTAAAAACTATAAATATATATAGTAGATTGAATGAAATAATTATTTACCAATTCAAAAAATATATTGGAAGGTGAAATATCATACATAACACATGTATCTTAATATTAGATGAAATTGAAAAACCCAGATTTAAAGACAAGTGGATTACCATTCGTGTGGTTGATACCGTAGACATGATCGTGCAATATTTAATTAAATTTTACAAATATTTTTTAAACCTATATCGAGCAACATTATATGATAATTTATTTATTTTTAGTTTTTATCAAATTACGGACTAATAAATATTTCACGTATTTTTTTAATATTTATTAGACATATTTACTTCATAATTAGAAATATGTCTAATAATTCTAAAAACAAAAATAAGGATTACAAAATTTCATAGTTCATCCCTAAAAAATACTTATATATATAAATGCTAATATAACTTAAAATGATAGTTTTGACAACTTTTTTCGATGAAAAATAAAGCAGTTTAATGTAATTTAACTAACCAAATGTGTTATTTTGTTTTTCCAAAATGAAGTAGGTTATAATAATCTCATATAAATAAACTTATACGTACTAGTATATACTAAATATTATTAAAAATTTTAAAAAGAACAAATAAAACATAAAGTTCTTCCTTTATAAGAAATAATTAAATAAAATGAGATATAAGTAAAAACTATAAATATATATATAGTAGATTGAATGAAATAATTATTTACCAATTCAAAAAATATATTGGATGGTGGAATAGCATACATAACACATGTATCTTAATATTAGATGAAATTGAAAAACCCAGATTTAAAGACAAGTGGATTACCATTCGTGTGGTTGATACCGTAGACATGATCGTGCAATATTTGATTAAATTTTACAAATAATTTTTAAACCTATATCGAGCAACAGTTTATGATAATTTATTTATTTTTAGTTTTTATCAAATTACGGACTAATAAATATTTCACGTATTTTTTTAATATTTATTAGACATATTTACTTCATAATTAGAAATATGTCTAATAATTCTCTAAACATAAATAATATTTACAAAATTTTATAAGTTATCTCTCTACAAAATATTTATTGATATATGTTAATACAACCCAAAATCCTTATTTTTGCCAATTACTTCGGTGAGAAATAAATTTCTTTAATTTAATTTCAATAACCAAATGTCTTATTTTGTTTTGTAAAAATAATATTTGTTATAATAATCTCATTTAAATAAAATAACACGTACTAGTTTATACTAATTATAATTAAAAATGTTAAAAACAAATAAATAAAAGATAGAGGTTTTCTTTTATATGCAATAACTCATACTAAATAAAATCATAATTTTAAATAAAATCATACATAAGTAAAAACTATAAATATATATAGTAGATTGAATGAAATAATTATTTACCAATTCAAAAAATATATTGGAAGGTGAAATATCATACATAACACATGTATCTTAATATTAGATGAAATTGAAAAACCCATATTTAAAGACAAGTGGATTACCATTCGTGTGGTTGATACCGTAGACATGATCGTGCAATATTTAATTAAATTATGCAAAAAACATTTAAACCTATATCGAGAAACATTATATGATAATTTATTTATTTTTAGTTTTTATCATATTAGAAACTAATAAATATTTCACGGATTTGTTTAATATTTATTAGACATATTTACTTCATAATTAGAAATATGTCTAATAATTCTCTAAACATAAATAATATTTACAAAATTTCATAAGTTATCTCTCTACAAAATACTTATTGATATATGTTAATATAACCCAAAATCCTTGTTTTTGCCAACTACTTCGGTGGAAAATAAATTGCTTTAATGTAATTTAACTAACCAAATGTCTTATTTTGTTTTGTAAAAATGATATTTGTTATAATAATCTCATTTAAATAAACTAACACGTACTAGTTTATACCAATAATAATTAGAAATGTTAAAAACAAATAAATAAAAGATAGAGGTTTTCTTTTATATGGAATAACTCATACTAAATAAAATCATAATTTTAAATAAAATCATACATAAGTAAAAACTATAAATATATATAGTAGATTGAATGAAATAATTATTTACCAATTCAAAAAATATATTGGAAGGTGAAATATCATACATAACACATGTATCTTAATATTAGATGAAATTGAAAAACCCAGATTTAAAGACAAGTGGATTACCATTCTTAGTGTCGATACCGTAGACATGATGATGGAATATGCAATGAAAGTTTGCAAATAATTTTTAAACCCATACCAAGCAACACTATATGATAATTTATGCATATTTGATTTTATTCATCTAATAAATATTTAACGTATTTTGTTAATATTTATTAGATATCTTAACTTTATAATTAGGATGAGGTCTAATAATTTTCAAAATATAAATAAGGATTACAAAATTTCCAAAGTTCATCCCTAAAAATTACTTATATATATATATATATGTTAATATAACTTAAAATGATAGATTTTGCCAACTTTTTCGGGTCAAAATAAAGCATTTTAATGTAATTTAACTAATCAAATGTCTTATTTTGTTTTTCCAAAATGAAATCTGATATAATAATCTCATATAAATAAACTCATACGTACTAGTTTATACTAAATATTATTAAAAACTTTAAAAAGAAAAAAAAACATAAAGTTCTTCCTTTATAAGAAATAATTAAATAAAATGAGATATAAGTAAAAAGTATGAATATATATATTAGATTGAATGAAATAATTATTTACCAATTTTGTGTGAAATATCATACACACCACATTTATCTTAATATTAGATGAAATTGAAAAACAAAGATTTAGAGACATGCGTAATACCATTCTTAGTGTCGATACCGTAGACATGATGATGGAATATGCAATGAAAGTTTGCAAATAATTTTTAAACCCATACCAAGCAACACTATATGATAATTTATGCATATTTGATTTTATTCATCTAATAAATATTTAACGTATTTTGTTAATATTTATTAGATATCTTAACCTTATAATTAGGATGAGGTCTAATTATTCTCAAAATATAAATAAATAAGGATTTACAAAATTTCCAAGTTTCATCCCTTAAAAATTAAAATATATATATATATTTGTTAATATAACTTGAAATGATAGTTTTTGCCAACTTTTGCGGGGAAAAATAAAGTAGTTTAATGTAATTTAACTAACCAAATGTCTTATTTTGTTTTTCCAAAATAAAATATGATATAATAATCTCATATAAATAAACTCATACATACTAGTTTATACTAAATATTATTAAAAATTTTAAAAATAAAAAATAAAAGATAGAGGTTTTCTTTTATATGCAATAACTCATACTAAATAAAATCATAATTTTAAATAAAATCATACATAAGTAAAAACTATAAATATATATAGTAGATTGAATGAAATAATTATTTACCAATTCAAAAAATATATTGGAAGGTGAAATATCATACATAACACATGTATCTTAATATTAGATGAAATTGAAAAACAAAGATTTAGAGACATGCGTAATACCATTCTTAGTGTCGATACCGTAGACATGATGATGGAATATGCAATGAAAGTTTGCAAATAATTTTTAAACCCAAACCAAGCAACACTATATGATAATTTATGCATATTTGATTTTAATCATCTAATAAATATTTAACGTATTTTGTTAATATTTATTAGATATCTTAACTTTATAATTAGGATGAGGTCTAATTATTCTCAAAATATAAATAAGGATTACAAAATTTCCAAAGTTCATCCCTAAAAAATACTTATATATATATATGTTAATATAACTTAAAATGATAGTTTTTGCCAACTTTTTCGGGGCAAAATAAAGCAGTTTAATGTAATTTAACTAATCAAATGTCTTATTTTGTTTTTCCAAAATGAAATATGATATAATAATCTCATATAAATAAACTCATACGTACTAGTTTATACTAAATATTATTAAAAATTTTAAAAAGAAAAAATAAAACATAAAGTTCTTCCTTTATAAGAAATAATTAAATAAAATGAGATATAAGTAAAAACTATGAATATATATATTAGATTGAATGAAATAATTATTTACCAATTTTGTGTGAAATATCATACACACCACATTTATCTTAATATTAGATGAAATTGAAAAACAAAGATTTAGAGACATGCGTAATACCATTCTTAGTGTCGATACCGTAGACATGATGATGGAATATGCAATGAAAGTTTGCAAATAATTTTTAAACCCATACCAAGCAACACTATATGATAATTTATGCATATTTGATTTTAATCATCTAATAAATATTTAACGTATTTTGTTAATATTTATTAGATATCTTAACTTTATAATTAGGATGAGGTCTAATTATTCTCAAAATATAAATAAGGATTACAAAATTTCCAAAGTTCATCCCTAAAAATATTTATATATATATATTGATATATGTTAATATAACCCAAAATCCTTGTTTTTTGCCAACTACTTTGTTGGAAAATAAATTGCTTTAATGTAATTTAACTAACCAAATGTCTTATTTTGTTAAGTAAAAATGATATTTGTTATAATAATCTCATTTAAATAAACTAACACGTACTAGTTTATACTAATTATAATTAAAAATGTTCAAAACAAATAAATAAAAGATAGAGGTTTTCTTTTATATGGAATAACTCATACTAAATAAAATCATAATTTTCAATAAAATCATACATATGTAAAAACTATAAATATATATAGTAGATTGAATAAAATAATTATTTACCAATTCAAAAAATATATTGGAAGGTGAAATATCATACATAACACATGTATCTTAATATTAGATGAAATTGAAAAACAAAGATTTAAAGACAAGGGTGATACCATTCTTAGTGTGTATACCATAGACATGATGATTGAATATGCAATGAAATTATGCAAATACTTTTTAAACCCATACCAAGCAATACTATATGATAATTTATGCATATTTAGTTTTAATTATATAATAAATATTTAACGTAATTTGTTAATATTTATTAGATATCTTAACTTTATAATTAGGACGACGTCTAATAATTCTCTAAACATAAATCAGGATTAGAAAAATTTATAAGTTTTCTCCCTAAAAATACTTATATATATACATATATATATACACATGTTAATATAACTGAAAATGATAGTTTTTGCCAACTTTTTCGGGAAAAATGAATTGGTTTAATGTAATTTAACTAACCAAATGTCTTATTTTGTTTCGCAAAAATAAAATATATAAAAATAATCTTGTATAAATAAACTCACACGTACTAGTTTATAATAAATATTATTAATAAATTTAAAAACAAATAAATAAAATATAATGTTTTTCCATTATATGAAATAATTAAATAAAATGATATATACGTGAAAACTATAAATATATATATTAGATTAAATGAAATGAAATAATATTTACCAATTAAGGGTGAAATATCATACATACCACATGTATCTTAATATTAGATGAAATTGAAAAACAAAGATTTAAAGACAAGGGTGATACCATTCTTAGTGTCGATACCATAGACATGATGATTGAATATGCAATGCAATTATGCAAATAATTTTTAAACCCATACCAAGCAATACTATATGATAATTTATGCATATTTAGTTTTAATCATATAATAAATATTTAACGTAATTTGTTAATATTTATTATATATCTTATTTTTATAATTAGGACGACATCTAATAATTCTCTAAGCATAAATTAGGATTACAAATTTTTTAAGTTATCTCTCCCTACAAAATACTTATATATATATATATATATAATATAACTTAAAATCATTGTTTTTTCCAACTTTTTCGTGACAAAATAAATTGTAGTTTAATGTAATTTAACTAACCAAATGTCTTATTTTGTTTTGTAAAAATGAAATATGTTATAATAATCTCATTTAAATAAACTAACACGTACTAGTTTATACTAATTATAATTAAAAATGTTAAAAACAAATAAATAAAAGATAGAGGTTTTCTTTTATATGCAATAACTCATACTAAATAAAATCATAATTTTAAATAAAATCATACATAAGTAAAAACTATAAATATATATAGTAGATTGAATGAAATAATTATTTACCAATTCAAAAAATATATTGGAAGGTGAAATATCATACATAACACATGTATCTTAATATTAGATGAAATTGAAAACCCAGATTTAAAGACAAGTGGATTACCATTCGTGTGGTTGATACCGTAGACATGATCGTGCAATATTTAATTCAATTTTACAAATAATATTTAAACCTATATCGAGCAACATTATATGATAATTTATTTATTTTTAGTTTTTATTAAATTACGGACTAATAAATATTTCACGTATTTGTTTAATATTTATTAGACATATTTACTTCATAATTAGAAATATGTCTAATAATTCTCTAAACATAAATAATATTTACAAAATTTCATAAGTTATCTCTCTACAAAATACTTATTGATATATGTTAATATAACCCAAAATCCTTGTTTTTTGCCAACTACTTTGTTGGAAAATAAATTGCTTTAATGTAATTTAACTAACCAAATGTCTTATTTTGTTTTGTAAAAATGATATTTGTTATAATAATCTCATTTAAATAAACTAACACGTACTAGTTTATACCAATAATAATTAGAAATGTTAAAAACAAATAAATAAAAGATAGAGGTTTTCTTTTATATGGAATAACTCATACTAAATAAAATCATAATTTTAAATAAAATCATACATAAGTAAAAACTATAAATATATATATAGTAGATTGAATGAAATAATTATTTACCAATTCAAAAATTATATTAGAAGGTGAAATATCATACATAACACATGTATCTTAATATTAGATGAAATTGAAAAACCCAGATTTAAAGACAAGTGGATTACCATTCGTGTGGTTGATACCGTAGACATGATCGTGCAATATTTAATTCAATTTTACAAATAATATTTAAACCTATATCGAGCAACATTATATGATAATTTATTTATTTTTAGTTTTTATTAAATTACGGACTAATAAATATTTCACGTATTTGTTTAATATTTATTAGACATATTTACTTCATAATTAGAAATATGTCTAATAATTCTCTAAACATAAATAATATTTACAAAATTTCATAAGTTATCTCTCTACAAAATATTTATTGATATATGTTAATATAACCCAAAATCCTTGTTTTTGCCAACTACTTCGTTGGAAAATAAATTGCTTTAATGTAATTTAACTAACCAAATGTCTTATTTTGTTTTGTAAAAATGATATTTGTTATAATAATCTCATTTAAATAAACTAACACGTACTAGTTTATACTAATTATAATTAAAAATGTTAAAAACAAATAAATAAAAGATAGAGGTTTTCTTTTATATGCAATAACTCATACTAAATAAAATCATAATTTTAAATAAAATCATACATAAGTAAAAACTATAAATATATATAGTAGATTGAATGAAATAATTATTTACCAATTCAAAAAATATATTGGAAGGTGAAATATCATACATAACACATGTATCTTAATATTAGATGAAATTGAAAAACCCATATTTAAAGACAAGTGGATTACCATTCGTGTGGTTGATACCGTAGACATGATCGTGCAATATTTAATTAAATTATGCAAAAAACATTTAAACCTATATCGAGTAACATTATATGATAATTTATTTATTTTTAGTTTTTATCATATTAGAAACTAATAAATATTTCACGTAGTTTTTTAATATTTATGAGACATATTAACTTCATAATTAGGACGATGTCTAATAATTCTCAAACAAAAATAATATTTACAAAATTTCATAACTTATATATCTGTACAAAATACTTATATATATATATATATGTTAATATAACTCAAAATCATTGTTTTTTCCAACTACTGCGGGGCAAAATAAATTGGTTTAATGTAATTTGACTAACCAAATTTCTTATTTTGTTTTGAAAAAAATGAAATATGTTATAATAATCTCATGTAAATAAACTCACACGTACTAGTTTATAGTAAATATTACTAATAATATTAAAAACAAATAAATAAAACATAAAGTTTGTCCTTAATATGAAATAATTCATATTAAATAAAATCACTTTTTAAATAAAATTATACATAAATAAAAACTATAAATATATATATTTGATGGAATGAAATAATTATTTAAAAATTCAAAAAAATATTGGAGGGTGAAATATCCTACATAACACAAGTATCTTAATATTAGATGAAATTGAAAATCCAAGATTCAAACACAAGTGGATTACCTTTCGTGGTGTCGATACCGTAGACATGATGGTGCAATATGCAATGAATTTATGCAAATTAAACCTATACCAAGCAACACAATAAGATAATTTATGCATATTTAGATTTTATCTATTAGGATCTGTTAAATATACCATAATCTTTTTTTTAATATTTATTAGACATCTAACCTTTATAATTAGGACGATGTCTAATAATTATCCAAAACAAAAATAATATTTACAAAATTTCATAACTTATATCTCTGTACAAAATACTTATATATATATATTTGTTAATATAACATAAAATCATTGTTTTTTCCAAATACTTCGGGGCAAAATAAATTGGTTTAATGTAACTTAACTAACCAAATTTCTTATTTTGTTTTGTAAAAATGAAATATGTTATAATAATATTATGTAAATAAACTTACACGTACTAGTTTATACTTTATATAATTAAAAATGTTAAAAACAATTAAACAAAACATACAGTTTTTTCTTAATATGAAATAATTCATATTAAATAAAATCACTTTTAAAATAAAATCATACATAAGTAAAACCTATAAATATATATATTTTATTGAATGAAATAATTATTTACCAATTCAAAAAATATATTGGAAGGTGAAATATCATACATAACGCATGTATCTTATTATTAGATGAAATTGAAAAACCTAGATTTAAAGACAAGTGGATTACCATTCGTGTGGTTGATACCCTAGACATGATCGTGCAAGATTTAATTCAATTTTAAAATAATTTTTCAACCTATATCGAGCAACATTATATGATAATTTATTTATTTATAGTTTTTATCAAACTACGGACTAATAAATATTTAACGTAATTTGTTAATATTTATTAGATATCTTAACTTTATAATTAGGACGACGTCTAATAATTCTCAAAAGATAAAGAAGGATTACAAAATTTCATAACTTAGATCTCCACAAAATACTTATATATATATATATATATATGTTAATATAACCCAAAATCCTTGTTTTTGCCAACTACTTCGTTGGAAAATAAATTGCTTTAATGTAATTTAACTAACCAAATGTCTTATTTTGTTTTGTAAAAATGATATTTGTTATAATAATCTCATTTAAATAAACTAACACGTACTAGTTTATACTAATTATAATTAAAAATGTTAAAAACAAATAAATAAAAGATAGAGGTTTTCTTTTATATGGAATAACTCATACTAAATAAAATCATAATTTTAAATAAAATCATACATAAGTAAAAACTATAAATATATATAGTAGATTTAGTGAAATAATTATTTACCAATTCAAAAAATATATTGGAAGGTGAAATATCATACATAACACATTTATCTTAATATTAGATGAAATTGAAAAACCGTGATTTAAAGACAAGTGGATTACCATTCGTGGGGTCGATACCGTAGATATGATCATGCAATATGTAATGAAATTATGAAAATAATTTATAAACCTATATCGAGCAACCTTTTATGATAATTTATTTATTTTTAGTTTTTATTATATTACGAACTAATAAATATTTCACGTATTTTGTTAATATTTATTAGACATCTTAACTTTATAATTAGGACGATTTCTAATAATTCTTCAAACATAAATAATATTTACAAAATTTCATAAGTTATTTCCCTACAAAATACTTATATATATATATGTTAATATATCTCAAAATCATTGTTTTTGCCAACTACTTTGGGGTAAAATAAATTGGTTTAATGTAATTTAACTAACCAAATGTCTTATTTTGTTTTGTAAAAATGATATTTGTTATAATAATCTCATTTAAATAAACTAACACGTACTAGTTTATACTAATTATAATTAAAAATGTTCAAAACAAATAAATAAAAGATAATGGTTTTCTTTTATATGGAATAACTCATACTAAATAAAATCATAATTTTAAATAAAATCATACATAAGTAAAAACTATAAATATATATATAGTAGATTGAATGAAATAATTATTTACCAATTCAAAAAATATATTGGAAGGTGAAATATCATACATAACACATGTATCTTAATATTAGATGAAATTGAAAAACCCAGATTTAAAGACAAGTGGTTTACCATTCGTGTGGTTGATACCGTAGACATGATCGTGCAATATTTAATTCAGTTTTACAAGTAATTTTTCAACCTATATCGAGCAACATTATATGATAATTTATTTATTTTTAGTTTTTATCAAATTACGGACTAATAAATATTTCACGTATTTTTTTAATATTTATTAGACATATTTACTTCATAATTAGAAATATGTCTAATAATTCTCTAAACATAAATAATATTTACAAAATTTCATAAGTTATCTCTCTACAAAATACTTATTGATATATGTTAATATAACTCAAAATCCTTGTTTTTGCCAACTACTTCGGTGGAAAATAAATTGCTTTAATGTAATTTAACTAACCAAATGTCTTATTTTGTTTTGTAAAAATGATATTTGTTATAATAATCTCATTTAAATAAACTAACACGTACTAGTTTATACTAATTATAATTAAAAATGTTAAAAACAAATAAATAAAAGATAGAGGTTTTCTTTTATATGGAATAACTCATACTAAATAAAATCATAATTTTCAATAAAATCATACATATGTAAAAACTATAAATATATATAGTAGATTGAATAAAATAATTATTTACCAATTCAAAAAATATATTGGAAGGTGAAATATCATACATAACACATGTATCTTAATATTAGATGAAATTGAAAAACCCAGATTTAAAGACAAGTGGATTACCATTCGTGTGGTTGATACCCTAGACATGATCGTGCAAGATTTAATTCAATTTTAAAATAATTTTTCAACCTATATCGAGCAACATTATATGATAATTTATTTATTTATAGTTTTTATCAAATTACGGACTAATAAATATTTCACGTATTTTTTTAATATTTATTAGACATATTTACTTCATAATTAGAAATATGTCTAATAATTCTCTAAACATAAATAATATTTACAAAATTTCATAAGTTATCTCTCTACAAAATACTTGTTGATATAACCCAAAATCCTTGTTTTTGCCAACTACTTATGTGGAAAATAAATTGCTTTAATGTAATTTAACTAACCAAATGTCTTATTTTGTTTTGTAAAAATGATATTTGTTATAATAATCTCATTTAAATAAACTAACACGTACTAGTTTATACTAATTATAATTAAAAATGTTAAAAACAAATAAATAAAAGATAGAGGTTTTCTTTTATATGGAATAACTCATACTAAATAAAATCATAATTTTAAATAAAATCATACATAAGTAAAAACTATAAATATATATAGTAGATTGAATGAAATAATTATTTACCAATTCAAAAAATATATTGGAAGGTGAAATATCATACATAACACATGTATCTTAATATTAGATGAAATTGAAAAACCCAGATTTAAAGACAAGTGGATTACCATTCGTGTGGTTGATACCGTAGACATGATCGTGCAATATTTAATTAAATTTTACAAATAATTTTTAAACCTATATCGAGCAACATTATATGATAATTTATTTATTTTTAGTTTTTATCAAATTACGGACTAATAAATATTTCACGTATTTTTTTAATATTTATTAGACATATTTACTTCATAATTAGAAATATGTCTAATAATTCTCTAAACATAAATAATATTTACAAAATTTCATAAGTTATCTCTCTACAAAATATTTATTGATATATGTTAATATAACCCAAAATCCTTGTTTTTTGCCAACTACTTTGTTGGAAAATAAATTGCTTTAATGTAATTTAACTAACCAAATGTCTTATTTTGTTTTGTAAAAATGATATTTGTTATAATAATCTCATTTAAATAAACTAACACGTACTAGTTTATACTAATTATAATTAAAAATGTTAAAAACAAATAAATAAAAGATAGAGGTTTTCTTTTATATGCAATAACTCATACTAAATAAAATCATAATTTTAAATAAAATCATACATAAGTAAAAACTATAAATATATATAGTAGATTGAATGAAATAATTATTTACCAATTCAAAAAATATATTGGAAGGTGAAATATCATACATAACACATGTATCTTAATATTAGATGAAATTGAAAAACCCATATTTAAAGACAAGTGGATTACCATTCGTGTGGTTGATACCGTAGACATAATCGTGCAATATTTAATTAAATTATCCAAAACCATTTAAACCTATATCGAGGAACATTATATGATAATTTATTTATTTTTAGTTTTTATCATATTAGAAACTAATAAATATTTCACGTAGTTTTTTAATATTTATGAGACATATTAACTTCATAATTAGAAATATGTCTTATAAGTCTCTAAACACAAATAATTTTTACAAAATTTCATAAGTTATATCTCTACAAAATACTTATGTATATATATATATATTAATATGACTCAAAATCCATGTTTTTTCCAACTATTACGGGGGAAAATAAATTGCTTTAATGTAATTTAACTAACCAAATGTCTTATTTTGTTTTGTAAAAATGATATTTGTTATAATAATCTCATTTAAATAAACTAACACGTACTAGTTTATACTAATTATAATTAAAAATGTTAAAAACAAATAAATAAAAGATAGAGGTTTTCTTTTATATGCAATAACTCATACTAAATAAAATCATAATTTTAAATAAAATCATACATAAGTAAAAACTATAAATATATATATAGTAGATTGAATGAAATAATTATTTACCAATTCAAAAAATATATTGGAAGGTGAAATATCATACATAACACATGTATCTTAATATTAGATGAAATTGAAAAACCCAGATTTAAAGACAAGTGGATTACCATTCGTGTGGTTGATACCGTAGACATGATCGTGCAATATTTAATTCAATTTTACAAATAATATTTAAACCTATATCGAGCAACATTATATGATAATTTATTTATTTTTAGTTTTTATCAAATTACGGACTAATAAATATTTCACGTATTTTTTTAATATTTATTAGACATATTTACTTCATAATTAGAAATATGTCTAATAATTCTCTAAACATAAATAATATTTACAAAATTTCATAAGTTATCTCTCTACAAAATACTTATTGATATATATGTTAATATAACCCAAAATCCTTGTTTTTGCCAACTACTTCGTTGGAAAATAAATTGCTTTAATGTAATTTAACTAACCAAATGTCTTATTTTGTTTTGTAAAAATGATATTTGTTATAATAATCTCATTTAAATAAACTAACACGTACTAGTTTATACTAATTATAATTAAAAATGTTAAAAACAAATAAATAAAAGATAGAGGTTTTCTTTTATATGGAATAACTCATACTAAATAAAATCATAATTTTAAATAAAATCATACATAAGTAAAAACTATAAATATATATAGTAGATTGAATAAAATAATTATTTACCAATTCAAAAAATATATTGGAAGGTGAAATATCATACATAACACATGTATCTTAATATTAGATGAAATTGAAAAACCCAGATTTAAAGACAAGTGGATTACCATTCGTGTGGTTGATACCGTAGACATGATCGTGCAATATTTAATTAAATTTTACAAATACTTTTTCAACCTATATCGAGCAACATTATATGATAATTTATTTATTTTTAGTTTTAATCAAATTAGGAACTAATAAATATTTCACGTATGTTTTTAATATTTATTTGACATTAACTTTATAATTAGAAATATGTCTAATAATTCTCTAAACATAAATAATATTTACAAAATTTCATAACTTATATCTCGTAAAAAAAACACTTATATATATATATATATATATGTTAATATAACCCAAAATCCTTGTTTTTGCCAACTACTTATGTGGAAAATAAATTGCTTTAATGTAATTTAACTAACCAAATGTCTTATTTTGTTTTGTAAAAATGATATTTGTTATAATAATCTCATTTAAATAAACTAACACGTACTAGTTTATACCAATAATAATTAGAAATGTTAAAAACAAATAAATAAAAGATAGAGGTTTTCTTTTATATGCAATAACTCATACTAAATAAAATCATAATTTTAAATAAAATTATACATAAATAAAAACTATAAATATATATATTTGATGGAATGAAATAATTATTTAAAAATTCAAAAAATATATTGGAGGGTGAAATATCCTACATAACACAAGTATCTTAATATTAGATGAAATTGAAAATCCAAGATTCAAACACAAGTGGATTACCTTTCGTGGTGTCGATACCGTAGACATGATGGTGCAATATGCAATGAATTTATGCAAATTAAACCTATACCAAGCAACACAATAAGAGAATTTATGCATATTTAGATTTTATCTATTAGGATCTGTTAAATATACCATAATCTTTTTTTTAATATTTATTAGACATCTAACCTTTATAATTAGGACGATGTCTAATAATTCTCAAACAAAAATAATATTTACAAAATTTCATAACTTATATATCTGTACAAAATACTTATATATATATATATATGTTAATATAACTCAAAATCATTGTTTTTTCCAACTACTGCGGGGCAAAATAAATTGGTTTAATGTAATTTGACTAACCAAATTTCTTATTTTGTTTTGAAAAAAATGAAATATGTTATAATAATCTCATGTAAATAAACTCACACGTACTAGTTTATAGTAAATATTACTAATAATATTAAAAACAAATAAATAAAACATAAAGTTTGTCCTTAATATGAAATAATTCATATTAAATAAAATCACTTTTTAAATAAAATTATACATAAATAAAAACTATAAATATATATATAGTAGATTGAATGAAATAATTATTTACCAATTCAAAAAATATATTGGAAGGTGAAATATCATACATAACACATGTATCTTAATATTAGATGAAATTGAAAAACCCATATTTAAAGAAAAGTGGATTACCATTCGTGTGGTTGATACCGTAGACATGATCGTGCAATATTTAATTAAATTATGCAAAAAACATTTAAACCTATATCGAGGAACATTATATGATAATTTATTTATTTTTAGTTTTTATCATATTAGAAACTAATAAATATTTCACGTAGTTTTTTAATATTTATGAGACATATTAACTTTATAATTAGGACGATGTCTAATAATTCTCAAACAAAAATAATATTTACAAAATTTCATAACTTATATCTCTGTACAAAATACTTATATATATATATATATATATATGTTAATATAACTCAAAATCATTGTTTTTTCCAACTACTGCGGGGCAAAATAAATTGGTTTAATGTAATTTGACTAACCAAATTTCTTATTTTGTTTTGAAAAAAATGAAATATGTTATAATAATCTCATGTAAATAAACTCACACGTACTAGTTTATAGTAAATATTACTAATAATATTAAAAACAAATAAATAAAACATAAAGTTTGTCCTTAATATGAAATAATTCATATTAAATAAAATCACTTTTTAAATAAAATTATACATAAATAAAAACTATAAATATATATATTTGATGGAATGAAATAATTATTTAAAAATTCAAAAAATATATTGGAGGGTGAAATATCCTACATAACACAAGTATCTTAATATTAGATGAAATTGAAAATCCAAGATTCAAACACAAGTGGATTACCTTTCGTGGTGTCGATACCGTAGACATGATGGTGCAATATGCAATGAATTTATGCAAATTAAACCTATACCAAGCAACACAATAAGATAATTTATGCATATTTAGATTTTATCTATTAGGATCTGTTAAATATACCATAATCTTTTTTTTAATATTGATTAGACATCTAACCTTTATAATTAGGACGATGTCTAATAATTCTAAAAAAAAATAATATTTACAAAATTTTATAAGTTATATCTCTGTACAAAATACTTATATATATATATATATATGTTAATGTAACTCAAAATCATTTTTTTTCAACTACTGCGGGGAAAAATAAATTGGTTTAATGTAATTTAACTAACCAAATTTCTTATTTTGTTTTGAAAAAAATGAAATATGTTATAATAATCTCATGTAAATAAACTCACACGTACTAGTTTATAGTAAATATAATTAAAAATGTTAAAAACAAATAAATAAAAGATAGAGGTTTTCTTTTATATGCAATAACTCATACTAAATAAAATCATAATTTTAAATAAAATCATACATAAGTAAAAACTATAAATATATATAGTAGATTGAATGAAATAATTATTTACCAATTCAAAAAATATATTGGAAGGTGAAATATCATACATAACACATGTATCTTAATATTAGATGAAATTGAAAAACAAAGATTTAGAGACATGCGTAATACCATTCTTAGTGTCGATACCGTAGACATGATGATGGAATATGCAATGAAAGTTTGCAAATAATTTTTAAACCCAAACCAAGCAACACTATATGATAATTTATGCATATTTGATTTTAATCATCTAATAAATATTTAACGTATTTTGTTAATATTTATTAGATATCTTAACTTTATAATTAGGATGAGGTCTAATAATTTTAAAAATATAAATAAGGATTACAAAATTTCCAAAGTTCATCCCTAAAAATTACTTATATATATATATATAGATATGTATGTTAATATAACCCAAAATCCTTGTTTTTGCCAACTACTTCGGTGGAAAATAAATTGCTTTAATGTAATTTAACTAACCAAATGTCTTATTTTGTTTTGTAAAAATGATATTTGTTATAATAATCTCATTTAAATAAACTAACACGTACTAGTTTATACCAATAATAATTAAAAATGTTAAAAACAAATAAATAAAAGATAGAGGTTTTCTTTTATATGCAATAACTCATACTAAATAAAATCATAATTTTAAATAAAATCATACATAAGTAAAAACTATAAATATATATATAGTAGATTGAATGAAATAATTATTTAGCAATTCAAAAATTATATTAGAAGGTGAAATATCATACATAACACATGTATCTTAATATTAGATGAAATTGAAAAACCCAGATTTAAAGACAAGTGGATTACCATTCGTGTGGTTGATACCGTAGACATGATCGTGCAATATTTAATTAAATTTTACAAATAATTTTTAAACCTATATCGAGCAACATTATATGATAATTTATTTATTTTTAGTTTTTATCAAATTACGGACTAATAAATATTTCACGTATTTTTTTAATATTTATTAGACATATTTACTTCATAATTAGAAATATGTCTAATAATTCTCTAAACATAAATAATATTTACAAAATTTCATAAGTTATCTCTACAAAATATATATTGATATATGTTAATATAACCCAAAATCCTTGTTTTTTGCCAACTACTTTGTTGGAAAATAAATTGCTTTAATGTAATTTAACTAACCAAATGTCTTATTTTGTTTTGTAAAAATGATATTTGTTATAATAATCTCATTTAAATAAACTAACACGTACTAGTTTATACCAATAATAATTAAAAATGTTAAAAACAAATAAATAAAAGATAGAGGTTTTCTTTTATATGCAATAACTCATACTAAATAAAATCATAATTTTAAATAAAATCATACATAAGTAAAAACTATAAATATATATATAGTAGATTGAATGAAATAATTATTTACCAATTCAAAAATTATATTAGAAGGTGAAATATCATACATAACACATGTATCTTAATATTAGATGAAATTGAAAAACCCAGATTTAAAGACAAGTGGATTACCATTCGTGTGGTTGATACCGTAGACATGATCGTGCAATATTTAATTCAATTTTACAAATAATTTTTAAACCTATATCGAGCAACATTATATGATAATTTATTTATTTTTAGTTTTTATCAAATTACGGACTAATAAATATTTCACGTATTTGTTTAGTATTTATTAGACATATTTACTTCATAATTAGAAATATGTCTAATAATTCTCTAAACATAAATAATATTTACAAAATTTCATAAGTTATCTCTCTACAAAATACTTATTGATATATGTTAATATAACCCAAAATCCTTGTTTTTGCCAACTACTTCGGTGGAAAATAAATTGCTTTAATGTAATTTAACTAACCAAATGTCTTATTTTGTTTTGTAAAAATGATATTTGTTATAATAATCTCATTTAAATAAACTAACACGTACTAGTTTATACCAATAATAATTAGAAATGTTAAAAACAAATAAATAAAAGATAGAGGTTTTCTTTTATATGGAATAACTCATACTAAATAAAATCATAATTTTAAATAAAATCATACATAAGTAAAAACTATAAATATATATATAGTAGATTGAATGAAATAATTATTTAGCAATTCAAAAAATATATTAGAAGGTGGAATATCATACATAACACATGTATCTTAATATTAGATGAAATTGAAAAACCCAGATTTAAAGACAAGTGGATTACCATTCGTGTGGTTGATACCGTAGACATGATCGTGCAATATTTAATTCAATTTTACAAATAATATTTAAACCTATATCGAGCAACATTATATGATAATTTATTTATTTTTAGTTTTTATCAAATTACGGACTAATAAATATTTCATGGATTTTTTTAATATTTATTAGACATATTTACTTCATAATTAGAAATATGTCTAATAATTCTCTAAACATAAATAATATTTACAAAATTTCATAAGTTATCTCTCTACAAAATACTTATTGATATATATATATATGTTAATATAACTCAAAATACTTGGTTTTGCTAACTACTTCGGTGGAAAATAAATTGCTTTAATGTAATTTAACTAACCAAATGTCTTATTTTGTTTTGTAAAAATGATATTTGTTATAATAATCTCATTTAAATAAACTAACACGTACTAGTTTATACTAATTATAATTAAAAATGTTAAAAACAAATAAATAAAAGATAGAGGTTTTCTTTTATATGGAATAACTCATACTAAATAAAATCATAATTTTAAATAAAATCATACATAAGTAAAAACTATAAATATATATAGTAGATTGAATGAAATAATTATTTACCAATTCAAAAAATATATTGGAAGGTGAAATATCATACATAACACATGTATCTTAATATTAGATGAAATTGAAAAACCCAGATTTAAAGACAAGTGGATTACCATTCGTGTGGTTGATACCGTAGACATGATCGTGCAATATTTAATTCAATTTTACAAATAATATTTAAACCTATATCGAGCAACATTATATGATAATTTATTTATTTTTAGTTTTTATCAAATTACGGACTAATAAATATTTCACGTATTGTTTTAATATTTATTAGACATATTTACTTCATAATTAGAAATATGTCTAATAATTCTCTAAACATAAATAATATTTACAAAATTTCATAAGTTATCTCTCTACAAAATACTTATTGATATATGTTAATATAACCCAAAATCCTTGTTTTTGCCAACTACTTCGTTGGAAAATAAATTGCTTTAATGTAATTTAACTAACCAAATGTCTTATTTTGTTTTGTAAAAATGATATTTGTTATAATAATCTCATTTAAATAAACTAACACGTACTAGTTTATACCAATTATAATTAAAAATGTTAAAAACAAATAAATAAAAGATAGAGGTTTTCTTTTATATGCAATAACTCATACTAAATAAAATCATAATTTTAAATAAAATCATACATAAGTAAAAACTATAAATATATATATAGTAGATTGAATGAAATAATTATTTACCAATTCAAAAAATATATTGGAAGGTGAAATATCATACATAACACATGTATCTTAATATTAGATGAAATTGAAATACCCATATTTAAAGACAAGTGGATTACCATTCGTGTGGTTGATACCGTAGACATGATCGTGCAATATTTAATTAAATTATGCAAAAAACATTTAAACCTATATCGAGGAACATTATATGATAATTTATTTATTTTTAGTTTTTATCATATTAGAAACTAATAAATATTTCACGTAGTTTTTTAATATTTATGAGACATATTAACTTCATAATTAGAAATATGTCTTATAAGTCTCTAAACACAAATAATTTTTACAAAATTTCATAAGTTATATCTCTAAAACATACTTTTTGATATATATTAATATGACTCAAAATCCATGTTTTTTCCAACTATTACGGGGGAAAATAAATTTCTTTTAATGTAATTTAACTAACCAAATGTCTTATTTTGTTGTGTAAAATGAAATATGTTATAATAATCTCATTTAAATAAACTAAAAAGTACTAGTTAATACTATATATTATTAAAAATGTTAAAAACAAATAAATAAAAGATAGAGGTTTTCTTTTATATGAAATAACTCATACTAAATAAAATCATAATTTTAAATAAAATCATACATAAGTAAAAACTATAAATATATATAGTAGATTGAATGTTATAATTATTTACCAATTCAAAAAATATATTGGAAGGTGAAATATCATACATAACACATGTATCTTAATATTAGATGAAATTGAAATACCCATATTTAAAGACAAGTGGATTACCATTCGTGTGGTTGATACCGTAGACATGATCGTGCAATATTTAATTCAATTTTACAAATAATTTTTAAACCTATATCGAGCAACATTATATGATAATTTATTTATTTTTAGTTTTTATCAAATTACGGACTAATAAATATTTCACGTATTTTTTTAATATTTATTAGACATATTTACTTCATAATTAGAAATATGTCTAATAATTCTCTAAACATAAATAATATTTACAAAATTTCATAAGTTATCTCTCTACAAAATACTTATGTATATATGTTAATATAAACCAAAATACTTGGTTTTGCCAACTACTTCGGAGGGAAATAAATTGCTTTAATGTAATTTAACTAACCAAATGTCTTATTTTGTTTTGTAAAAATGATATTTGTTATAATAATCTCATTTAAATAAACTAACACGTACTAGTTTATACTAATTATAATTAAAAATGTTAAAAACAAATAAATAAAAGATAGAGGTTTTCTTTTATATGCAATAACTCATACTAAATAAAATCATAATTTTAAATAAAATCATACATAAGTAAAAACTATAAATATATATAGTAGATTGAATGAAATAATTATTTACCAATTCAAAAAATATATTGGAAGGTGAAATATCATACATAACACATGTATCTTAATATTAGATGAAATTGAAAAACAAAGATTTAAAGACAAGGGTAATACCATTCTTAGTGTCGATATCGTAGACAAAATGTTGGAATATGGATTGAAATTATGCAAATAATTTTTAAACCTATACAAAGCAACACTATATGATAATTTATACATATTTAGTTTTTGTTATCTAATAAATATTTAACGTATTTTATTAATATTTGTTAGATATTTTAACTTTATAATTAGGACGACGTCTAATAATTCTCAAAACATAAAAAAGGATTACAAAATTTCATAAGTTTTCCCCCTACAAAATACTTATATATATATATATATATATATGTTAATATAACTCAAAATAATTATTTTGCCAACTAATTTGTGGTAAAATAAATTGCTTTAATGTAATTTAACTAACCAAATGTCTTATTTTGTTTTGTAAAAATGATATTTGTTATAATAATCTCATTTAAATAAACTAACACGTACTAGTTTATACTAATTATAATTAAAAATGTTAAAAACAAATAAATAAAAGATAGAGGTTTTCTTTTATATGGAATAACTCATACTAAATAAAATCATAATTTTAAATAAAATCATACATATGTAAAAACTAAAAATATATATAATAGATTGAATGAAATAATTATTTACCAATTCAAAAAATATATTGGAAGGTGAAATATCATACATAACACATGTATCTTAATATTAGATGAAATTGAAAAACCCAGATTTAAAGACAAGTGGATTACCATTCGTGTGGTTGATACCGTAGACATGATCGTGCAATATTTAATTCAATTTTACAAATAATTTTTAAACCTATATCGAGCAACATTATATGATAATTTATTTATTTTTAGTTTTTATCAAATTAGGAACTAATAAATATTTCACGTATTTGTTTAATATTTATGAGACATATTAACTTTATAATTAGAAATATGTCTAATAAGTCTATAAACATAAATAAGGAGTACTATTGTCTCTTTCAGAGAACATGAAATCGTGCAAGTATACACGGTCACAAGTAATAATATGATAAGTAAAATATCGTTCCCATGGAGATTTGTTACTAATGTTCGTTGATTACTAAAATTATTTCAACCTAATATTATCCAAACATTCGATAATTTGATGTAGTTTGATTAACTAATTTTTATAACTGTTTGTAAGAAAATTCTAGGATTGCAATTTCACCAAATTAATCCACTTGAATCATTATATTTTCTCTTGATTTATGTTCTCGTATTTTAAGTTGTCAACCAAGAACTCCTAAATTTATCCATATATCTCTTCCGAGCTCCATACAGACACATCTCGTTAAAATAATTCACTATATTCCTCTCAGAATTAAATTCAACGAGATTTATTAAGTTCTAAGTTCTCAAATAGTTACACATACAATACAAGTATATCCCTATCCCTTATACATATATGTTATTTTATCATGAGCATTATACAAAAATGCCTTTTCCAAGTTTATTTGAGTGTCACAGATCAATTAATTAATCTTTCGATAATTAAAAGCATTAAGCACAGATAAAATAAACAACTTAAAACCATTCCATAAATCATTCGAAAATAATTAATTCAAGTTTCATAATTCAAGCTACACTACAACCCTAGAATAAATAAATTAATTCATAACAGAAATTAAAATTACAACACAATAATAATCACACATTTCAGAGAAATAAAATTTAAAAGAAAAAGATTAGGAAAAACTCTTTCACGATTCCTAAATGAAAAATAAATGCTTCCCTTTCCTTCTTCTTCGTTGTCTTCTTTCTCTCTATTTCCTCAGAAAATACAACATCAAAATATAAAATAAAGGTTCTGCGTGTTGTAGAGAACACGCAGAGAGAAACTGAAAAATTGAAGTGAAAACTGGAAAAACGAGAACTAAAACTGAAACTAACTCCCACATCCTCTCGCGTACAAAATATATCCCCCTTTTGAATTATTCTTTTTATTTTAAGTGGGGGACAAAAATGTATGGGGAATTAAACTAATAACATGCATGAAAACCATTCTGTGCTTTTCTGATTTTTTTCTTTTTACGCATGCCATGTGTCACCATGTCATTGGCTGAGAGAAATACAGAGACACGTGGCTTCTTATTTGTCGTTGAAAGGAAAGGGTGCATGCTACTTCGATGAACCGCGTCGCACAAGATTTGTAGACGCGTGGCTCGGTGCGCGACAGCTTGGTTCCATACACTTCAATCTGGACCGTTCAATTCATCCAATAGTGAGCGATGAGTAGGTGGGCCCCACGTGTGCTGAGTAACGCGCTTTCTGGAATTCCGGCGTAATCGCTCTTGTTGCGTATGGATGTCACGCGGCTAATCTTGACCGTTTGATGGAATGATCGAGCGGTATGTGTTGGGCGTTGTGAATGTCGCGAGTGGCTATTCTCCTACATAGAAATTCAAATTTTTATTGATTGCATTTTGACCCACAAATTTAATTTAAATTAATTTCTAATCTTTTGATATTTGCAATTTAACCCTTCCTTAATTTCAAATTAAATTGTGAACTTTTTATAATTGCAATTAAGCCCCTTTTTTTATTAAAATTTATTAATTTACTTTAAAATATATTTATTAAAAACTAATACTAAATATTAATTTAATTAATTAAAAATTAACTAAAAATGTAAAGAACTAGCAATTATAATTAATAAAATAGACACAAATCACTGTATAAAATACATTTATCACACCCCCAAACTTAAGTTTTTGCTAGTTCTCGAGCAAAAGGAAAGAAATAAAACAGATAAATGCATTTAAAAGAGTGATTTTCAAAATATTTATTTTTAGTCATTCCAAATTACATAACTCAAAGAAATAAAAGAATTCTATCTAAGTATCAAAATCAATTTAAAAATATATTACATTTTCACAATGAATTTTAGTGTGTGTGAAGTCTTTTCATCTTTCATCACATGCAATCCGGATCAGTTTATGCAAATATAAAATCAAACAGATTTTAATGAAATCACAAATCTCATAAGTTTATTTTTCATTTCTCTCTCCACTAATGTAGAAAAACATAACTAAAAATCAATAGGACTTTATTAAGCTTGTAATGTATGGCTTAGGTAAAGGTTGGGTAAAGGATAATATTTAGCTCAATTTTTCCTAAACACATCATTTTAGGATTGAAACAAGAGAACACTTTCCAATTTGAGATTTAACATCACATACAATAATCATATATATATATATATTAATCATATATATATATTTTTTCAGAATCTATATATTTTTTTCAATATCCCTTTTTTTCCGATATATCTTTAAATATTTACTAACAATTATCACATGTTAGTGAGATAAAAAAATAGATATATCTACACATTTTTTGGTAGGCTTTTGAAATGAGATAAAAATATATATATAAACTTTGAAGCTCAAAAAGGGTCTACTATGGATAACGCATGTGAAGGTAGATAGAAAGGCTCAAATGATCCAAAGATGGCCTAAATCATTTTCTTAGTTTAAATGTTATCTATAATTTTGCCTAGAGATAAAATCAAATATCAATCGAATTCCATACTCACATAAACCTTCTCTAAATTATCATAGCAACTCAAAAACCAAGACTAGTGCTCATGAATATTTATTCTTGTAAAAATGAAACATGCGTAAAAATTATTCATCGCTTAGATAATATTCAAATTTTTCAAGGAGTTATACATTATTTAAAATGAAGAAATAAAATAACAAAAATTAGATCACCATTAAATGCAAAATATCTTCTAATGTTCGATCAAAAAAAGAAACAAAGCTAGGCAAGCAACAATATCAAGCACTATTTCCAATAAGTTTAATCTCAACACCCCCAAACTTAATATGCACATTGTCCCCAATGTGTTGAAATCCAAAATCGTTTTACCTCCTCCGATTTACACCTATCAAAACAAAATAACTGAATGAAGAAATATGCAACTAATACATGTTCTAAAATAAAATAAATAAATAAGTAAATACTAAAACACATGGGTTGCCTCCCAAGAAGTGCTTGATTTAGAGTAATCAGCTTGACTGCCTTTTTCCTTGCTTTAGGTTGGATCAGATAAGAAAATGGTGGACTTTTGACGATCAATGTCACCCCCCCAATAATGTTTGAGTCTTTGCCCGCTCACTTGGAAGGTATTTTGTGATTCTTCACCTTTAATCTCAACATCCCCATATGGGTGTACTTTGGTATTAATGAAAGGCCCTGACCACTTAGATTTCAGTTTTCCTGAGAAGAACTTCAAACGAGAATTGAAGAGCAATACTTTCTGTGCTGGTTCAAAGTGTCGATGTAAGATTTTTTTGTCATGCCACCTCTTCGTCTTTTCCTTATTAATCTCAGCATTTTCATATGCGTGTAAACGAATCTCATCCATCTCATTGAGTTGTAAGAGACATTTTTCGCCAGCGGCTCCTAAATCAAAATTTAAATTCTTGATAGCCCAATATGCATGGTGCTCTAATTCAACCGGGAGATGACAAGCTTTCCCAAAAACCAACTGATATGGGGACATCCCAATGGGTGTCTTATATGCTGTTCGGTATGCCCAGAGTGCATCATCCAACCTCTTAGACCAATCCTTCCTTGAAGGATTTACCGTCTTCTCCAAAATCCTCTTCACCTCTCTATTTGATATCTCAACTTGTCCACTTGTTTGAGGATGGTAATCAGTTGCAATCTTGTGAGTGACACCGTATTTGGCAAGGAGGGTTTCAAAAGATTTGTTGCAAAAATGAGTTCCCCCATCGCTTATGATTGCCCTTAGGGTGCCAAAACGAGTAAAAATGTTTTTCTTTAGAAAATTCAACACCACTTTGGAATCATTGGTAGGAAAGGAAATTGCTTCTACCCACTTAGAAACATAATCCACAGCAACCAGAATGTAGAGGTTGTGGTAGGAAGAGATAAAAGGCCCCATAAAATCAATTCCCCAAACGTCAAATATTTCTACCTCAAGAATGTTGTTTAGAGGCATCTCGTGTTTCTTAGAAATGTTACCAACTCTTTGGCACCTGTCACATTGTGAGAAAAAGAAATGTGCATCTTTAAATAGATTTGGCCAGTAAAAACCAGATTGAAGAACCTTAGCCGTTGTTCTTTCTCTTCCAAAATGGCCTCCATAGGCTGAAGAATGACAATGTTTAAGTATATTTTCATTTTCTTCCTTTGGGACACACCTTCTGATAATTTGATCTGCACAATGCTTAAACAAGTAAGGCTCATCCCATAAATAGTACTTAACTTAACATCGTGTAAGAATTTTTTTTCTGTTGGAAAGATATTTCAGGTGGGAGCACATTGCTTACATTGTAATTAACATAGTTTGCATACCATGGCACACTTCTATGATCAAAGGAAAATAGTTGCTCATCAGGAAAAGTCTTACCAATGATAGTCTTGTCCACGGCTCCATCATTATTCTCCAATCTCGATAGATGATCAGCCACTTGATTTTCGGTTCCCATCTTATCCTTGATCTCCAAATCAAATTCTTGCAGTAGGAGGATCCATCTAATCAATCTCGGTTTTGCATCTTTCTTAGCCATAAGATATTTTATAGCAGAATGATCAGTATAAACTGTCACCTTAGTGCCGATTAGGTAGGATCGAAACTTTTCAAAAACATATACAACAATAAGTAATTCTTTTTCAGTGGTAGCATAATTCAGTTGAGCTTCGGTCAAAGTTTTGCTGGCATAGTATATGGCATGGAAAACTCTCTTTTTTTGTTGTCCTAAAACAGCTCCTACTGCAAAATAACTGGCATCACACATGAGCTCGAAAGGTAGATTCCAATCTGGTGCAATAATGATGGGAGTCGTGATCAACTTTTCTTTCAAAACCCGGAAAGCTTCAAAACAATCTTCATCAAATGTGAATTTTGTATCTTTCTCCAAAAGGTTGCAAAGAGGCTTAGATATCTTGGAAAAATCCTTTATGAATCGCCTATAGAATCCTGCATGACCAAGAAAACTTCTAATTCCTTTCACCGATGTTGGAGGCGGTAGTTTCTCAATGGTTTCAATCTTTGCCCTATCCACTTCAATTCCTTTGGACGAAATTAGATGACCGAGAACAACACCTTCTTCTACGATGAAGTGGAACTTTTCCCAATTTAAAACCAAGTTTGTTTCTTCACATTTTTGTAGGACCAAAGAAAGGTTATGCAAGCACATATCAAATGAATCTCTAAACAATGAGAAGTCATCCATAAATATCTCAATAAAATTTTCCACCATGTTTGAGAAGATAGCCATCATACACCTTTGAAAAGTGGCTGGGGCATTACAAAGTCCAAACGACATTCTTCGAAAAGAAAAAGTTCCATATGGACAAGTGAAAGTGGTCTTCTCTTGATCCTTAGGAGCGATAGCAATTTGGTTGTATCCAGAATATCCATCCAAGAAACAATAGAAAGAATGTCCTGCCAATCTATCTAGCATTCAGTCAATAAATGGAAGAGGAAAATGATCCTTTCGAGTGGCCTTGTTGAGCTTCCGATAATCCATGCATACACGCCAACCCATCATTTTTCTTATGGGAATCAGCTCATTATTGCTATTAAGCTCCACTGTAATTCCTCCTTTCTTCGAAACACAATGAATTGGGCTTACCTAAGAGCTATCTGAAATAGGATAGATAATACCTGCATCTAACCACTTAATGATTTCGTCTTTTACTACCTCTTTCATGATTGGATTCAAATGATGTTGATGCTCAATAGTAGGCTTGAAATCTTCCTCAAACAAGATCTTGTGCATGCATAGTGAAGGGCTAATTCCTTTAATATCAACTATAGACCACCCTAATGCTAGCTTGTAATTTCTCAACACTCTTAACAGCTTCTTTTCTTGATCTTCATCTAGAGATGCTGAAATAATCACAGACATGGTAGATATTTCACCTAAATAAGCCTACCTTGGATGGTTAGGCAATGGCTTAAGCTCTAATAATGGTTTCTGTTCCATAGATGGCTTCACATAGGCAAACTTAGATGGTGTTGCAACTTGTGATGCCTTTTCTTCAGTTTGAGGACTAAAGAGCTATGGAGATGCTTCAAGTAACTTGAGATATTCAAGAGAATCAAAGTGATCAATAATATTGTTATTCACAAGTGAAAGTTCCAAAGCATCAGTACTCAAGTTTTCCTTGAAATTGCTTTCAACTAATGCATTCACCATGTCAACTCTAAAGCAATCATCAGATTCTCTTGGAAATTTCATAGCTTTAAAGACATTGAAATTTACCTCTTGGTCTTGAACTCTCATGGTAAGCTCACCTTTTTGAACATCAATCAAAGTCCTATAAGTTGCTAAAAATGGTCTCCCTAGAATAATAGGAATTTCTTTATCTTCCTCCATGTCAAGAATTATGAAATCTGCAGGAAAGATAAACTTGTCAACCTTGACAAGCACATCCTCTATAATGCCTCTTGGGTGTTTCAAAGACCTATCTGCAAATTGAAGAGTCATAGTGGTCGGTTGTGCTTCTCCTAATCTAAGTCTCTGATAGATGGATAGCGGCATCAAATTAATGCTTGCACCCAGATTGCACAGAGCTCTACCAAAATATTTCTCACCAATAGCACAAGGAATGGTGAAACTTCCTGGATCCTTAAGCTTAGGTGGTAGCTTCTTCTGAAGGATGGCACTACACTCCTTTATGAGAGCATGATGAGCAGAATCGTGATAGCCAAATACTTTGATGAACGAAAACCGGCATCGCCGATCCTGCCAATACTTTGGTTTTATATTTATAAAACTCTCGCAAGTGCACGAATCATTTCATAGAAAATGATAAGTATACTCCCAAGGTCGATCTAAGGAAGGAATGTATGTGGTTTTTAATTTATTATTCAAACTTTTAAAAACGAAATTAAATCCTAAACATCCTGTCACGATATTTTTGGGTTTTTGTGTTTTTAATCTACTTACAGAAAATTAAACATAGATTCAATAAACATTCATGCAAATTTTATCTTTTATAAATAGTGGAGTATTTATGGATATAATAACTAAGTTAATTATGCTTGCTCGTATTATTTAGGTTATTAAAGATATGAATTGATATTTATTGATTCTCCCTTTTTTGTATGAATACCACCTTTGGTGGGGTTAGATATTCTTTGTTAACTAAACAAATCAATTAACACCTATGGGTGGGGTTCTTAACTAATTTGGTTAATTAAATTAATTCCTTTTTCTAAGAGATTGAAAATGAACCATTTAAATGCCACCTTTGGTGGGGTTAGACAGTTTAAACTTTATTCAAGGTGTCCAAATTAAACCTAAGAATATAGTTATCCGAGTACTAACTTTCAAGTTTTAAAATCCCTACCGAAAACATGTCGTCAATACATTTTCAGATAATAATTCTTATAAAAACTTTTGAAATATAGCTTCACTCTAACTACCGGGCGATTGTACCATCAAATAAAAGAGCACTACTCTAAATCAGACCGGATAACTAAACCTTAAAATCTAATTTTCAGGTTTAAGTTTGTAATGAAAAATAATATATTTCTCTCTAACATTCTTAATATAAAATCATGAATAAAAATAAAATCAATTCATTTTAGAGATTTTTACCTATTTAATATTTCGCAAGCATAACAACGTCATTATTACATCATGTTTACTAAGCGACCCGGCCTGATTAAATTTAATCACAGACAAATTAAATATAACATGTAAGAATAAAGCATAAAAATAACTGTAAAAAAAATAAAATCCTTACAGAACTTCGACGCTATTCCCGTTGCTGGAAAAACTCCAAGCAGAATTTGCACTCCCATTTATTGAATCAAAAAGCTAAAATATTACAAAAACATAACTAGTTCTTCCCTAAAAAGCGAAGAACTCTAAAACTAAGAGAAATTAACTAAGAAAAGCTAAAAACTAAGAAAACATAAGAAAAACTAAAAATCTAAGAAAAGAGAGAAAGAAAGAGAGAAAAGAATGTATTTGGAGGTTTTGAAGGTGTGTTTTGAAGTGAAGGGAAGGGGGGTATTTATAGGTGAGGATGGAGAGAAAAAATGAGTAAAAAAATGTTAAAATAAATATTAAAAAATTAAAAAACGTGTAATGGAAATGCTGAGGTCATCAATGACGTCAGCATCACGTCACAGGGGCTGCTGCACGTGAAAAATGGGGTGAAAACGCGTTGGGCGCGCGGAGGGGCGGCTGCTGGGCGCTGCGCGCGTGAACAGTAACCCGCGCACAGTTTGGGGCGGAGCTGGGTGCTAGGCGGCGCGGTGGCGCGTTTTTCTCCTTTTTGACATCTTTGACCTTTTTGACCCATTTTGTCCAATTTTTCCATATTTGTCAACCTTTACGCATTTATTTATTAATATATTTGTGATGTATTGCTTCCAGTATTCCTCTTTGAGTCTTTAAGTTGCATTTTTAAGCCAAAATACCTGAAAAACAATAAAAATACGCGTGATTCCAAAAAAGACAAATTTATATAAATATATGATAAAACATATAAATATATATATTTTTAATCAATTAATTTGCATAAAATCATGGTTATTTTAGTGTTTTTTGAGCACTCATCAGAGCAACTGTCTCAAAATCACCTAACCTTCTCTTCTTAGACAAAATTTATTTCATAAATTTCACATAACTAGGAATTTGCTCCAAGGCATCAGCAAAAGGAATGTTAATATGAAGTTTCTTAAATACTTCAAGAAACTTGGAAAACTATTTATCCAGCTTTTGCTTGTGGAAGCATTGAGGAAATGGAATTGGGGGATTATAAGGCTTGAGGTTATCTAAAAATGGTTTTATTTCAGGATTCTCTGTTAATTCATTCTCTTTGACCCTCTCATCAGCTTTCTCTTGTTTTTCTGGGTCAATAGCTTCAACAATAAGAGTTGGCGGAGAAATGGGCTTGTGTATTCCTTCTAACTCTTTTCCACTTCTCAATGTAACTGTTTTACAATGCTCTTTTCCTTCCCTTTTTGAATTGACTTCAATATCACTAGGTAAAACACCTTGAGGGCGGTTGTTGACAGTAGTAGCTAGTTGACCCAATTGAACTTCGAGATTTCTAATAGATGTTGCCTAATTTTGGAGAATAGTCTCATTCTTAGCCATGTATTGAGCAAACATGTCTTCCAATGAAGGATTTCTCTCTTGTTGTGGGACTTGATTATGGAAACCTGGTGGATGAGTGGGCTTCATAGAAGATGATTGGCCTTGATTATTACTCCAAGAAAAATTAGGGTGATTCTTCCACCCTGGATTGTAAGTGTTGGAATAGGGATTGTTTTGATTGTTTTGGTTCCTATTATAATTGGAAAAAAAAATTAACAGATTCCGAGTTATGAGGACATCTCTAACTGGCATGATTTCCATTGCAAATTTCACATGCAACCAAAGGACTCTGAATAGAATGGATACCCATAGTATCCATCTTTTTCACCAAAACGGATACTTGTGCAGTTAAAGTGGTCATAGCATCAATCTTATGAATTCCAGCTACTTTCTTAGGCAACATCCTCTCTGATGGCCACTCATAGCTATTTGAAGTCATTTCCTCTAATAAGTTGTAGGCTTCATCAATTGATTTCCCCATTAAAGTACCACTTGCTGCAGCGTCAATCATGTTTCTAGTTTGACCCATAAAACTATTATAAAATGTTTGAACTTGAAGCCACTTCGGTAATCCGTGGTGAGGACATCTTCTAAGTAGCTCCTTGTACCTCTCCCAAGCTTCATTTAATGACTCTGAGTCGAACTGCATAAAAGTGGTGATTTCATTCCTCATCCGTGCAGTCTTTGTCGGTGGAAAATATTTGGCTAAAACTTTTTGAGCCAAATCCTCCCAAGTAGTGATAGAACCACATGGCAATGAATTCAACCAACTCTTTGCCTTATCCCTAAGTGAAAAAGGAAAAAGTCTCTACCGAATAGCATCATCAGTGACTCCATTATGCCTAAAGGTGTCACAAATCTCTAAAATATTTGCTATATGGGAGTTTGGATCATCATGGGGTAAACCACCAAATTGAACTGATGTTTGAATCATATGAATGATTGCAGGCTTAATTTCAAAATTATTGGCTTGAATTGATAGTCTTCTAATGCTTGAATGAATGCCACCAACCATAGGCATCGCATAATCTCTTAAAGATCTTGGTTCCTCCACTTCAGGAATTTCCTCATCCATAATTAAATGTTTTGAGATTTCTTGTTTATTTTTATTTTTTTTAATTTTAAAATTGTTCTCTCAATTTCTAGATATAATAGAACTATATCAAGATTTCTTATGCGTCGCATACAAAGTCTCACTCTATCAAAAAATAAATCTAATACAATATATAAATAAAATTAAAAACATAAATAAACACACAAATCTAAGCAAGTAACAGTAAGCAATAAAACAAAAAGAATTTTTTTTTGAACTAAAATCAGATTAATTGGTATTAATATCAACAAAAATTAGTAAAACAAATCCCCGACAACGGCGCCAAAAACTTGTTGTCTCTTTTGGAGAACATGAAATTGTGCAAGTATACACGGTCACAAGTAATAATATGATAAGTAAAATATCGTTCCCACGGAGATTTGTTACTAATGTTCGTTGATTACTAAAATTATTTCAACCTAATTTTATAAAAAAATTCGATAATTTGATGCAGTTTGATTAACTAATTTTTATAACAGTTTGTAAGAAAATTTTAGGATTGCAATTTCACCAAATTAATCCACTTGAATCATTATATTTTATCTTGATTTATGTTCTCGTATTTTAAGTTGTCAACCAAGAACTCCAAAATTTATCAATATATCTCTTCCGAGCTCCATACAGACACATCTCGTTAAAATAATTCACTATATTCCTCTCAGAATTAAATTCAACGAGATTTATTAAGTTCTAAGTTCTCAAATAGTTACACATACAATAAAAGTATATTCCTATCCCTTATACATATATATTATTTTATCATGAGCAATATACAAAAATTCCTTTTCCAAGTTTATTTGAGTGTCACAGATCAATTAATTAATCTTTCGATAATTAAAAGCATTAAGCACATATAAAATAAACAACTTAAAACCATTCCATAAATCATTCGAAAATAATTAATTCAAGTTTCATAATTCAAGCTACACTACAACCCTAGAATAAATAAATTAATTCATAACAGAAATTAAAATTACAACACAATAATAATCACACTTTTCAGAGAAATAAAATTTAAAAGAAAAAGATTAGGAAAAAAGCTTTCACGATTCCTCAATGCAAAATAAATTCTTCCCTTTCCTTCTTATTTGTTGTCTTCTTTCTCTCTATTTCCTCACAAAATACAACATCAAAATATAAAATAAAGGTTCTGCGTGTTGTAGAGAACACGCAGAGAGAAACAGAAAATTGAAGTGAAAACTGGAAAAACGAGAACTAAAACTGAAACTAACCCCCACATCCTCTCGCGTACAAAATATATCCCCCCTTTTGAATTATTCTTTTTATTTTAAGTGGGGGACAAAAATGTATGGGGAAATAAACGAACAACACACGTGAAAACCATTCTGTGCTTTTCTGATTTTTTTATTTTTACACATGCCATGTGTCACCATGTCATTGGTTGAGAGAAATATAGAGACACGTGGCTTTTTATTTGTCGTTGAAATGCGAGGGTGCACTCTACTTCGATGAACCGTGTAGCACGGGATTCGTAGACGCGTGGCTTGGTGCGCGACTGCTTGGTTCCATGCACTTCAACCTGGACCGTTCAACTCATCCAACAGTTGGCGTTGTGCCTCGGGGAAATTCTGCACAGCCGACATGTGGGTCCTACCCTACACGCCAACCTGTGCAGTAGGTGGGCCCCACGTGTGCCAAGCCGCGCACTTTCTGTAATTCCGGCGTAATCGCTCTTGTTGCATTTGGATGCCACGTGCCTAATCTTGACCGTTTGATGGAATGATCGAGCGTTGTGTGTTGGGCATTGTGAATGTCGCAAGTGGCTATTCTCCTGCATAGAAATTCAACTTTTTATTAATTGCATTTTTGACCCACAAATTTAATTTAAATTAATTTCTAATCTTTTGATATTTGCAATTTAACACATTCTTAATTTTAAATTAAATTGTGAACTATTTATAATTGCAATTAAGCCCCTTTTTTATATTAAAATTTATTAATTTACTTTAAAATATATTTATTAAAAACTAATACTAAATATTAATTTAATTAATTAAAAATTAACTAAAAATGTAAAGAACTAGCAATTATAATTAATATAGTTAACAAGTACAAAATTTCGTAAGTTATCTCCCTACAAAACACTTAAAATCATGATAACTTACGAAATTTTTGGTCCCTATATATATAAGTTAATATAACTTAAAATCATTGTTTTTGGCAACTTTTTGGGATAAAATAAATTAGTTTAATGTAATTTAACTAAACAAATGTCTTATTTTGTTTTGTAAAAGGGAAATATGATATAATAATCTCATTTAAATAAATTAACACGTACTAGTTTATACTAAATATTGTAAAAAATGGTACAAATTAATAAATAAAACCTTAAGTTTTTCGTATGTATCAAATAATTAAATAATATCATATAAGTTAAAACTATAAATATATATATTAGATTTAATGAAATAATTTTTTACCAATTAAGGGTAAAGTATCATACATACCACATGCATGTTAATTAATAAAATTGAAAAAAGCAAAATTTAAACAAAAGGGAATTACCATTCGCATTGTCGATACCGTAGACATGATGGTACAATATGCAATTAAATTATACAAATAATTTTTAAACCTATATCAAGCAACACTATATGATAATTTATGCATATTTAATTTTTATCATTTAATAAATATTTCACGTATTGTTTTTAATATTTATTAGATATCTTAACTTTATAATTGAGACAATGCCTAATAATTCTACAAATATAAGTAAGGATTATAAAATTTCATAAGTTACCTCCCTACAAAATACTTATATATATATATATATATATATATATGATAATATAACTTAAAATCATTGTTTTTGTCAACTATTTCGGGATAAAATAAATTAGTTTAATGTTATTTAACTAACCAAATGTCTTATTTTGTTTATAAAAATGAAATATGATATAATAATCTCAAATAAATAAACTCATACGTACTAGTTTATTCTAAATGTTATTAAAAATGTTAAAAACAAATAAATAAAACATAAATTTTTTCTTTTATATGAAATAATTAAATAAAATAAAAAATAAGTAAAAAGTAAAAAGTATAAATATATATATTAGATTGAATGAAATAATTATTTAAGAATTAAGGGAAAATATTATACACACCACATATATCTTAATATTATCTCCCTACAAAATACTTATATATATATAAGTTAATATAACTCAAAATCATTGTTTTTGCCAACTTTTTTGGAATAGAATAAATTAGTTTAATGTAATTTAACTAAAAAAATGTCTTATTTTGTTTTGTAAAAGTGAAATATAATATAATAATCTCATTTAATTAAACTAACATGTACTATTTTATACTAAATATTGTTAAAAATGTTACAAATTAATAAATAAAACATAAAGTTTTTTCCTATGTATCAAATAATTAAATAAAATCACACATAAGTTAAAACTATAAATATATATTTTAGATTGAATGAAATAATTATTTACCAATTAAGGGTAAAATATCATACATACCACATGTATCTTAATATTAGATGAAATTGAAAAAGAAAAATTTAAACAAAAGGGAATTAGCATTCGCAGGGTCGATACCGTAGACATGATGGTGCAATATGCAATTAAATTATGCAAATAAATTTAAAACCTATATCAAGCAACATTTTATGATAATTTAGGCATATTTAATTTTTATCATCTAATAAATATTTCAGGTATTTTGTTAATATTTGTTAGATATCTTAACTTTATAATTGAGACAACGCCTAATAATTCTACAAATATAAATAATGATTATAAAATTTCATGAGTTACCTCTCTACAAAATACTTATATATATATATTATTTTATTATAACTTAAAATCATTGTTTTTGCCAAGTACTTCGGGGAAAAATAAATTAGTTTAATGTTATTTAACTAACCAAATGTCTTATTTTGGTTTATAAAAATGAAATATGATTTAATAATCTCAAATAAATAAACTCATACGTGCTAGTTTATTCTAAATGTTATTAAAAATGTTAAAAACAAAAAAAAATAAAACATAAATATTTCTAATATATGAAATAATTAAATAAAATCACATATTAAATAAAAACTATAAATATATATATTAGATTGAATGAAATAATTATTTACGAATTAAGGGTGAAATAACATATATATGTATCTTAATATTAGATGAAATTGAAAAACAACGATTTAAGGATAAGGGGATTACCATTCGTAGTGTCGATATTGTAGACATGATGGTGAAATATTCAATTAAAATATACAAATAATTTTTAAACCTATACCAAACAACACTATATGATAATTTATGCATATTTAGTTATTATCATTTAATAAATATTTCACGTATTTTGTTAATATTTATTAGATATCTTAACTTTATAATTGAGATAATGCCTAATAATTCTACAAATATAAGTAAGGATTATAAAATTTCATAAGTTACCTCCCTACAAAATACTTATATATATATATGTGTGTGTGTGTGTGTGTGTGTTAATAATAGTGAAAATCATTGTTTTTGTCAACTATTTCGGCACAAAATAAATTAGTTTAATGTTATTAAACTAACCAAATTTCTTAATTCGATTTATAAAAATGAAATATCATATAATAAACTCAAATAAATAAACTCATACGTAATAGTTTATTCTAAATGTTATTAAAAATGTTAAAAACAAATAAATAAAACATAAATTATTTCTTTTATATGAAATAATTAAATAAAATAAAAAATAAGTAAAAAGTATAAATATATATATTAGATTGAATGAAATTATTATTTACGAACTAAGAGAGAAATATTATATACACCATATGTATCTTAATATTATTAGATAAAATTTACAAACGAAAATTTTAACAAAAGGGGATTACCATTCGTAGTGTCGATATTGTAGACATGATGGTGCAATATTCAATTAAAATATGCAAATAATTTTTAAACCTATACCAAGCAACACTATATGATAATTTATGCATATTTAGTTTTTATCATTTAATAAATATTTCACGTATTTTGTTAATATTTATTAGATATCTTAACTTTGTAATTGAGACAACGCCTAATAATTCTACAAATATAAGTAAGGATTATAAAATTTCATAAGTTACCTCCCTACAAAATACTTATATATATATATATATATATATATTATATTTTAATATAACTTAAAATCATTGTTTTTGCCAACTTCTCCAGGGAAAAATAAATTAGTTTAATGTTATTTACCTAACCAAATGTCTTATTTTGGTTTATAAAAATGAAATAGGATATAGTAATCTGAAATTGATAAACTCATACGTATTAGTTTATTCTAAATGTTATTAAAAATGTTAAAAACAAATTAATAATACATAAATTTTTTGTTTTATATGAAATAATTAAATGAAATCACATATAAGTAAAAACTATAAATATATATATTAGATTGAATGAAATAATTATTTACGAATTAAGGGTGAAATAACATACATACCTATCTTAATATTAGAAGAAATTGAAAAACAAAGATTTAAGAACAAGGGGATTACCATTCGTAGTGACCATACCGTAGATGTGATGATGCAATATGCAATATGCAATTAAATTATACAAGTAATTCTTAAAGCTATACCAAGCAACGCACTATATGATAATTTATGCATATTTAGTTTCTATCATTTATTAAATATTTCACGTATTTTGTTAATATTTATTAGATATCTTAACTGTATAATTAGAAAAACGTTTAATAATTCTCAAAACATAAATAAGGATTACAAAATTTCATAAGTTATATTGATACAAAATACTTATATATATACAAGTTAAGAAAACTCCAAATCATGGTTTTTGTCATATTTTTCGGGGCAAAATAAATTAGGTTAATGTAATTTATCTAACCAAATGTCTTATTTTGTTTTGTAAAAATGAAAAATGATATAATAAACTAACACGTACTAGTTTATACTAAATATTGTTAAAAATGTTACAAATTAATAAATAAAACATAAAGTTTTTTCCTATGTATCAAATAATTAAATAAAATCACACATAAGTTAAAACTATAAATATATATTTTAGATTGAATGAAATAATTATTTTCCAATTGAGGATTAAATATCATACATACCACATGTATCTTAATATTAGATGAAATTGACAAACCAAAATTTTAACAAAGGGGAATTACCATTCGCAGTGTCGATACCTTAGACATGATGGTGCAATATGCAAATAATTTTTAAACCTATATCAAGCAACACTATATGATAATTTATGCATATTTAATTTTTATCATTTAATAAATATTTCACGTATTTTGTTAATATTTGTAAGATGTCTTAACTTTATAATGGAGACAACGCCTAATAATTCTACAAATATAAGTAAGGATTATAAAATTTCATAAGTTACCTCCCTACAAAATACTTATATATTTATATATTATATTTTAATATAACTTAAAATCATTGTTTTTGCCAACTTCTGCGGGGAAAAATAAATTAGTTTAATGTTATTTAACTAACCAAATGTCTTATTTTGGTTTATAAAAATGAAATATGATATAATAATCTCAAATAAATAAACTCATACGTACTAGTTTATTCTAAATGTTATTAAAAATGTTAAAAACAAATAAATAAAACATAAAATATTTCTATTATATAAATTAATTAAATAAAATCACAAATAAGTAAAAACTATAAATATATATATTAGATTGAATAAAATAATTATTTACAAATTAAGGGTGAAATATCATACATGTGTATCTTAATATTAGATAAAATTGAAAAACAAAGATTTAAGAATAAGGGGATTACCATTCGTAGTGTTGATATCGTAGATATAATGGTGCAATATGTAATAAAATTATGAAAATAATTTTTAAATTTATATCAAGCAACACTATATGATAATTTATGCATATTTAATTTTTATCATCTAATAAATATTTCACGTTTTTTGTTAATATTTTTTACATATCTTAACTTTATAATTGAGACAACGCCTAATAATTCTACAAATATAAGTAAGGATTATAAAATTTCATAAGTTATCACCCTACAAAATACTTATATATATATATATATATGATAATATAACTTAAAATCATTGTTTTTGTCAACAATTTCGGGACAAAATAAATTAGTTTAATGTTATTTAACTAACCAAATGTCTTATTTTCGTTTATAAAAGTGAAATATAATATAATAATCTCAAATAAATAAACTCATACGTACTAGTTTTTCTAAATGTTATTAAAAATGTTAAAAACAAATAAATAAAACATAAATTTTTTTCTTTTATATGAAATAATTAAATAAAATCACAAATAAGTAAAAACTAAAAATATATATATTAGATTGAATGAAATAATTATTTACGAACTAAGGGTGAAATATCATACATACCACATGTATATTAATATTATTAGATGAAATTGAAAAATGAAGATTTAAAGACAAGGGGATTACCATTCGTAGTGTGGATACCGTAGACATGATGGTGCAATATGCAATGAAATTATGCAAATAATTTTTAAACCTATACCAAGCAACACTATATGATAATTTATGCATATTTAGTTTTTATCATTTAATAAATATTTCACGTATTTTGTTAATATTTATTAGATATCTTAACTTTATAATTAGGAAGACGTCTAATAATTCTCAAAACATAAATAAGGATTACAAAATTTCATAAGTTATCTCCCTACAAAATACTTATATATATATATAAGTTAATATAACTCAAAATCATTGTTTTTACCAAACTTTTTTGGGATAAAATAAACCAGTTTAATGTAATTTAACTAAACAAATGTCTTATTTTGTTTTGTAAAAGTGAAATATGATATAATAATCTCATTTAAATAAACTAACACGTACTAGTTTATACTAAATATTGTTAAAAATGTTACAAATTAATAAATAAAACATAAAGCTTTTCCTATGTATCAAATAATTAAATAATATCACACATAATTTAAAACTATAAATATATATTTTAGATTGAATAAAATAATTATTTACCAATTGAGGGTTAAATCTCCTACATACCACATGTATCTAAATATTAGATGAAATTGAAAAACCAAAATTTAAACAAAAGAGGATTACCATTCGTAGTGTCGATACCGTAAACATGATGATACAACATGCAATTAAATTATGCAAATAATTTTTACACTTATACCAAAACACTGTATGATAATTTATGCATATTTACTTTTTATCATCTAATAAATATTTCATGTATTTTGTTAATATTTGTTAGATATCTTAACTATATAATTAGAACGACGTCTAATAATTTTCTAAACATAAAATAATTCTCTAAAGATAAATAAGCATTACAAATGAAATACTCAATATATATATATATAAGTTAATATAACTCAAAATCATTATTTTTACCAACTATTTCGAGGCAAAATAAATTAATTTAATGTAAATTAACTCACTAAAATGTCTTATTTTGTTTTATAAAAATGAAATATGATATAATAATCTCAAATAAATAAACTAACACGTACTAGTTTATACTAAATGTTATTAAAAATGTTAAAAAAAGAATAAATAAAACATAAAGTTTATCTTTTGTATAAAATAATTAAATAAAATCACATATAAATAAAAACTATAAATATATATATTAGATTGAATGAAATAATTATTTACGAATTAATGGTGAAATAACATACATACCATATCTTAATATTAGATGAAATTGAAAAACAAAGATTTAAGGACAATGAGATTACCATTGGAATATGATAGTGGAATATGAAATTAAATTAAGCAAATAATTTTTAAAGTTATAACTATATGATAATTTATGCATATTTACCAAATATCTTATTTTGTTTTGTAAAAATAAATTATGATAAAATAATCTCATATAAATAAACTCATTCGTACATGTTTATACTAAATATTATTAAAAATGTTAAAAACAAATAAATAAAACATAAAGTTTTTCCTTTGTATGAAATAACTCATATTAAATAAAATCACACATAAGTAAAAACTATAAATATATATATTAGATTGAATGAAACAATTATTTAGGGTGATATATCATACATACCACGTGTATCTTAATATGGAATGAAATTATGCAAATAATTTTTAAACCTATACCAAGCAACACTATGTATGATAATTTATGCATATTTAGATGAAATTGAAAAAAAACAGGATTGAAAGACATGGGGATTTGGAGCAAAATAGATAGATTTAATGTAATTTTCACTAACCAAATGTCTTATTTTGTTTTGATAAAATAAAAAATATTATAATAATCTCATATAAATAAACTCACATGTACTAATTTATACTAATTATTATTAAAAATATTAAAAAGAAATAAATAAAACATAAAGTTTTTTTGTTTATATGAAAAACTCACATTAAATAAAAACATTTTCAAATAAAATCACATATAAGTAAAAGATTAAATGAAATAATTATTTAACAATTCAAAAAAATTATTAAACGGTGAAATGTCATACATACCATGTATAGCGAAGTTGGAAAAGGACTACCATTTTTGGTGTAGATAACCTAAACATAATCATGCAATATACAACAAAATTTTACAAATAATTATTAAATCTATACAAAGTAATTTTTGTTCTCGAAATGTCAATAACTTTCTCAATAATTTTTATTTTCAATACTGAAATATCAATACATAATTCTTATATATATCCTATGATTTGGTTCAAAACTTTAAAAATTTCACATTTAAATCCTTAAAACTTTAAATCGTAAATATGTATTTTATTAGTAAAGCTAAAATCGATGCGTAAAATTTTGAAAGTTTAGAATAAATCTAAGTAATAAATCATACATTTTGAAAATTTCGAGACATGAATCTAGTAAATATTTGAGACCAATAATGTAATTTAGGCTAAAGGTCACTTACTCAATATCAAGACAGAAATCATCATATTCCATTGAAAGGTTATTTCTTGCTAGAAAATATTCACCCAACTACAAAAAAAAAGTGTGGATTAGAACTTTGCAAATTAACTCATATTCTCGAAGTTCACATAGTAGTAAATTATTTGGTAAGATGATATTGGCATCGGAAAATGTATACTCACAGAGGTTTATCTTTCACTTTGCATAGAACCATCCGACACTAATGTGCTTTTCTGCATGCACGGTGATCAACACTTACATATGCCAACATCATTTCTGCAGAAGCTACAACTACTCCCAACAGATTCACTAATGTCACTTAAACTTTTTGATAGATTTTGATAATAGATTTCGCTCTACTTCTTTAGCATCCCTTCATGAGAATTTAGCCCTAAGCCAGAACCTTTGTGCAATTCATATGGGATTCTCCCAATATACGTTTTTAACTTTTAAAAAGTAATAAAGCTAAATAAATTAGTCATTATAGATATAGATATATAGAGAAAGGAGAAACGCTTAATACACATAAACATTCTCTAATTATGTTGTGCCATGTGTTAATTGTTTTTTAAAAAAAGAATAACTTCTCAAAGTTATATTACTAGGTAAAATACCATAATTAATATGAATTCAAACCTGCAACATTCTACATGTAACTAGAAGAACAAATTACGAAAGTGGCAATAGAGTTTCAAGAAATCCGGTATTCTTAACATCCAATCCAATTTGACAACTGATGCATACAGTAAGTAAATGCAAATTCTTTCATATATCAACAAGAGAATAAAGCACTCTGATTTGGTAAAAAAATGGACATTATGTTTCTTGTCTTTTTAAAGCACAAAAATTCAAAATAAATACAAGTATAAAATTAAATTAAAAATTTTTCACATCCATTAGACTAAATGTCACAATGCAACTAGCTTTTGTTAATAAGTGATTCCATATCTTACATTTCAAATTTAACATCAAATCCAACAATGATACTTCACTTGATACATACAGAAACTTATGCATATAATATTATTCAAAAATATAAAGAGAACCAAGTAAAAAGAGCACATGCAAAACACATGAGGCCATGCTCCAAACGTAGTTGACTAAAAAACTACATATAACAACAATGCATGTGATTTCTTTGCATTCCAAATTTTCAATGAAAGGAGAAAAAATAGCAATGGAAACATATCAAACCAAGTGCTTCCATAAGAGACTTACGGATGGCTTCTAAAAGAGCCTTGCAGCAGGATGCTGGGATAGGATAAGATGGTAGCACCCAAAGAACATACTCTAAAACCATTTACAAATAAAGAAAAGATTTCAGAATACGGTATAGTTTATAGGAGGTAATGTAGACAAATAAGATTTGAACAAAAAAAATATAAATTAGAAAGATCAAAGTTACTGAAATGAAATAAACTATAAATTAAAAATTAAAGAAAAAAGAAAAAAGAAAGATGCTAGCACTTACCCACTACTTGTTTAGAGGATTAAATTTTAGCTTACAAGTATCACAACCAATAATGAAAAGTAAAACTCACCATACTCTTCCATAAACTGAAGAGCTTTCTCCAAAAAAGATGGAGATCCAACCTCTTCCAAAGCAAGCAGAATGGGTCTCCCAATAACTTTAGATAACATTGGCTTTTTCGGTATCTACAAAAGGAATTTGCAAACATTTTAGTGGCACAAAGAACGAGGAAAAACAATTTATTCAAGTTATAAACTTTAATTGAATACGTACCAATAAAATAAAGAAAATAAATTTAATTAAATAGACTCTATTATATCGGGTTATCATAAATGTCAAGTTGGTTTAGTGCTAGCCGTGGAACACTATCAAGGAATTTCATCCAGAAAGTCTTGATTTTTCTTTCTAAGCATGTTCTTTCTATTTGTTCAAAAGGAGATCTTAAAAAAAAGAATGTAGATTGAATGAAGCTCATTTGTTGTCATACTAGACATATAAAGCTAACCTAGCAGAGACTATGTTCAAAGTCAAGTATCATATGAAGTAAAGTTACATTAATAATTTGTTTTTTAAAATGTAAACTCACGCTTTTATAAAAGAATAGATATCGGAAATTTAAGAGGGATGAATTATTTTAATGAAGTTAAGAAGCTTTTACCTGCTCTTTCATTTTATTTTTTTGGTTACAATTGTTCACCAATTATCACAATTTTGAACATAATTTAATCACTAATCTAGTTGTTAATTCTTAAATTTTAAAACTTAACCAATTATTTTATGTCACATCAAAATTTAAGAGGTTAAAGTACAACCCATTCTTAAGTCTTCCTGTAAAAAACATTGCCCCTGTTGCTTTCCTTCATACAACAATATTCAGGATGAAATTCCATGCAAATGGAGTTATCTTTAGTGAATTGAGAAGCATTTAAAAGGTTCTTAAAGGAGGTTTCTGTCAGAACTTTTACTAAGAGAGAAATAGCTCATACCAATGCTTGAAATTCTCCCAAGGCATCACCATTGCCCACGAGAATTTGTTAAGTTTTAGCCTCTGTTGTTGCAGCTAGGTTGGCTAGATCAGAAGTTACACAGTAAGAGGCTCTTGAGTCACGCAGGGTAACTAGAAACTAGGGAATTATTTTGTGTTGCATACATCACTAAGAGAACATTTGGTTGTGCATGATACTGAACTGCTATATTTTCATTGACACGTTGAGTGTAATTTGGGTATTGAACATTAGGCATAGTTAGTTGTAAAGAAGAATGAATTTTGCACAATAACTATGGAATTTAATTGAGAAAGGGGTTGATTAAAGCTTGATGTTTGTAAAATGGAATGTGTGTGTTATGCCATGTTTAATGGAGTTTGATAAGATGAATTTTGAGAAAAAGAGAATTATTGAGGAAGCTAATTGAAAGGTTGATTTTGAGAAAACTGTTGAGCTGACAAATGTTTGTTCAGGAAAGTAACTTTGCTGGGGTAAGATTGTGAGGGCTGATTATATGGCATTTGATTGGTAATAGTAGCAAATGATTGATTAAACCTGTGCAAATATGATCCAAAAAAGTGCCCAAATCTTCCATAAATCTAGCATTATGGCTTTAAACCATTGTTGACCTCTATTTATGTAAAGATCAAAAGGTTGATTTTGGAAAAAAAACATTTGTTGCTCCATAGGCTGTTAAACACCAAAACCAACTCCATTTATAATAGGGCCATTTATTCCATTCATCACATAATTTTGATTATATTGAAAAGCATTAAAACCAGTGTTTGCATTATAAATAGTATTTGCAAAATTGAGAGAAGGATGGTTTAGTGGACTTACTTCATTGGGTTGAGATAGTAAGATTTGCATTTGTTAACATTATGGTTTTAAACCAATGTTGAAACCTCTACCTCTATTTCTGTAAAGATTGATGAGCAGAATCGGGATTGTCAAAAACTTGATGAACGAAAACCGGCATCGCCGATTCTGCCAATACTTTGGTTTTATATTTATAAAACTCTCGCAAGTGCACGAATCATTTCGTAGAAAATGATAAGTATACTCCCAAGGTCGATCTAAGGAAGGAATGTATGTGGTTTTTAATTTATTATTCAAACTTTTAAAAACAAAATTAAATCCTAAACATCCTGTCACGATATTTTGGGGTTTTGTGTTTTTAATCTACTTACATAAAAATAAACATAGACTCAATAAATATTTATGCAAATTTTATCTTTTATAATAGTGGAGTATATATGGATATAATAACTAAATTAATTATGCTTGCTCATATTATTTAGGTTATTAAAGATATGAATTGATATTTATTGATTCTCCCTTTGTTGTATGAATACCACCTTTGGTGGGGTTAGATATTCTTTGTTAACTAAACAAATCAATTAACACCTATGGGTAGGGTTGATAACTAATTTGGTTAATTAAATTAATTCCTTTTTCTAAGAGATTGAAAATGAACCATTTAAATGCCACCTTTGGTGGGGTTAAACAGTTTATAATTTATTCAAGGTGTCCAAATTAAACCTAAGAATTTAATTATCCGAGTACTAACTTTCAAGTTTTAAAACTACTACTGAAAACATGTTTTCAATACATTTTCAGATAATAATTCTTATAAAAACTTTTGAAATAGAGCTTCACTCTAACTACCGGGCGATTGTACCAACAAATAAAAGAGCACTACTCTAAATCAGACTGGATAACTAAACCTTAAAATATAATTTTCAGATTTAAGTTTGTAATAAAAAATAATATATTTCTCTCTAAAATTCTTAATATAAAATCTTGAATAAAAATAAAATCAATTCATTTTAGAGATTTTTACCTATTTAATATTTCGCAAGCATAACAACGTTATTATTATATCATTTTTACAAACAGCTAGCACAGTTAAATTTAATCACAGACAAATTAAATATAACATGTAAGAATAAAGCATAAAAAATAACTGCAAAGAAAAAAAAGCCATTCCCGTTGCTAGAAAACCTCCAAACGGAATTTGCACTCCCATTTATTGAATCAAAAAGCTAATAAATTACAAAAACATAACTAGTTATTCCCAAAGAGGGAAGAACTCTAAAACTAAGAGAAACTAGCTAAAACATAAGAAAAACTAAAAAAAACTAAAAACTAAGAAATGGAGAGAAAGAAAGAAGAGAGAAGTGTGTTTTGAGGTGTGTTTTGAAGTGAAGAGAGGGGTATTTATAGGTGAGAATGGAGAGAAAAAATGGGTGAAAAAAATGTTAAAAAATGGTGAAAACGCGTAGTGCAATTATGGAGGTCATTGATGACGTCAGCATGATGTCATGGGGGCGGCTGCACGTGAAAAATGGGGCAAAATGGCATCGGCACGCGCGGAGGGCAGCTGGGGTGCACACAGGCGCACGCGGAAGGCAGTAGCAGCGCGCGCGCATGAACAGTGACAGCGCGCTGCGTTGCGTGCGGAACTAGAGGAAGGCGCGTGCGGATGTGCGTGGACGTGTGCCGCACTGCGCGCGCGGCTGGGCGCTGGCGCGCACGGGATGGGCTGCTACGGGCGCGATTTTCTCCTTTTTGACATTTTTGACCTTTTCGACCCATTTTGTCCAATTTTTCCATATTTGTTGACCTTTCCCCATTTATTTATTAATATATTTGTGATGTATTGCTTCCAGTATTCATTTTTGAGTCTTTAAGTGACGTTTTTAAGCGAAAATACCTGAAAAACAATAAAAATACCCGTGATTCCGAAAAAGACAAATTTATATAAATATATGATAAAACATATAAATATATATATTTTTAATCAATTAATGTGCATAAAATCATGATAATTTTAGTGCTTTTTGAGCACTCATCAAAGATAAAAAGGTTGATTTTGGAAAAACATATGTTGCTCCATAGGCTCCATTGGCTGTTAAAAACCAAAACCAACTCCATTTATAATAGGGCCAAACATTATGGTTTATCGAAGAAATAAATGTGTATCTTTATTTTTGAACAAGTTAAAAAACATATATATTTAACGTTATATGAAAAATATATGTATTGTATGAAAGTAAGTTTTGTCTGCTTGTTTTTTGCATAATAAAGGTGTCGGCGAGCATCTAATTGTTTATCAAATCAACATTAGATGGTACTCCAGACTTAACAAGTCTGATCTCAGTCTTGTCTAATCTATCCTAAGCAGTTAGTGATTTTATACCTTCTTTAGAACCTTTAGATTTAGTAGATTCCTCTGTCACCAATGCCATATCTTCTTGTGTTTTCTTAGTTGATTTCACAAGCTCCACTTATTACAGCTCACATCTCTATATTAGGCTTTCAACATGATCATATTTTAGAAAAATGCATAGAGCTATTAGCTTAAGTATTAAACACTTGACTACTAAAAGATTCTTTCCTCCAGACATATAATTAAATTAAAACTAAAATAAAAAGGCAGTCATAAATCACAAGTATACCTGAGCTCGTAACTTAAGCACTTCTTGAATCAAAAGTTTGTTTTTTGCTATATTCCTTTTTCCTTTTTTCTTTTCTTTCTCTTCTTGTTTTTTTTCTTTTCTTTCTCTTCTTTTTTTTGGCCATAGTTGACAAAATAACATCTTTCAGCTGCAATAAAGGTGTCTACGAGCATCTAACAAGAGAAAATGTGTCAGATTTTTATCCTTGTTTTGCGGCTTTGCTATCTAATTGCTTTATCAAATCAACATTAGATGGTACTGTAGACTTAGCAAGTCTGATCTCAGTCTTGTCTAATCTATCCTGAGCAGTTATTGATTTTATAACTTCTTTAGCACCTTTAGATTTAGCAGATTCCTCTGTCACCAGTGCCATAGCTTCTTGTCCTTTCTTAGTGGATTTCCCAAGCTCCACTTATTGCAGTTCACATCTCTGTCTAAGCTTTCAACCTGATCATATTTCAAAAAAATGCACTGAACTATTAGCTGAAGTATTAAACACTTGACTACAAAAAGACTCCTTCCTCTTAACAAATAATTAAATTAAAACTAAAATGAAAAAGGAAGTCATAAATCACAAGTATACCTGAGCCCGTAACTTAAGCACTTCTTGATTCAAAAGTTCATTTTTTTTCTTTCTTTCTCTTCTTTTTATATTTTGGTAATAGTTGACCAAATAACATCTTTCAGCTGTAGTAAAGGTGTCTGCGAGGATCTAACAAGAGAAAATGTCTCAGATTCTTTTTCTTGTTTAGCGTCTTTACTGTCTAATTGCTCTATAAAATCAACAATAGATGGAGCTGTAGATTTAGCAAGTCTGATCTCAGCATTATCTAATCTGTCCTGAGAATTAAGTGATTTTATAACTTCTTTAGTACCTTCAAATTTAGCAGATTCCTCTATCACCAAGGCCATAGCTTCTTGTGCTTTCTTAGTTGATTTCACAAGCTCCATTATTACAGTTCACATCTCTATCATAGGCTTTCAACCTGATCATGTTGTAGAAAAATGCACAGAGCTATTAGCTTAAGTATTAAACACATGACTACTAAAAGACTCCTTCCTCCAGACATATAATTAAATTAAAACTAAAATAAAAAATGAATTCCTAAATCATAAGTATACCTCAGCCCGTAACATAAGCATTTCTTGGTTCAAAAGTTCATTTTTTTCCTTTTTTGTTTTCTTTCTCTTCTCTTTTTTGGCCACAGTTGACAAAATAACATCTTTCAGATGCAATAAAGGTATCTACGATCATCTAACAAGAGAAAATGTCTCAGATTTTATCCTTGTTTTGTAGCTTTGCTGTCTAATTGCTTTATCAAATCAACATTAGATGGTACTGCAGACTTACTAACTCTGATCTCCATCTTGTCTAATCTGTCCTGAGCAGTAAGTGATTTTATTACTTCTTTAGCAATTTTAGATTTAGCAGATTCCTCTATGACCAGTGCCATAGCTTCTTGTGCTTTCTTAGTTGATTTCACAAGCTCCACTTATTGCATTTCACATCTCTGTCTTAGGCTTTCAACCTGATCATGTTTTTGAAAAATGCACAGAGCTATTAGCTTAAGTATTAAACACTTGACTACTAAAAGACTCCTCCCACCAGACATATAATTAAATTAAAATTAAAATAAAAAAGGAAGTCCTAAATCACAAGTATACCTGACACCATAACTTAAGCACTTATTGATTCAAAATTTCATTTTTTTCCCTTTTCTCCTCTTTTCTCTTTTCTTTTTGTTTTTGGCCATAGTTGACAAAACAACATCTTTCAGCTTCAATAAAGGGGTGTGCGAGCATCTAATAAGAGAAAATGTCTCAGATTTTTATCCTTGTTTTGTACCATTGCTTTCAAATGGCTTTATCAAATCAACATTAGATGGTACTGCATACTTAGCAAGGCTGATCTCAGTCTTGTCTAATATGTCCTGAGTAGTTAGTGATTTTATAACTTCTTTAGCAGCTTTAGATTTAGCAGATTCCTCTGTGACCAGTGCCATAGCTTCTTGTGCTTTCTTAGTTGATTTCACAAGCTCCACTTATTACATTTCACATCTCTGTCTTAGGCTTTCAACTTGATCATGTTTTAGAAAAGTGCACAGAGCTATTAGCTTAAGTATTAAACACTTGATTGCTAAAAAACTCCTTCCTCCATACATATAATTAAATTAAAACTAAAATAAAAAAGGATGTCCCAAATCACAAGTATACCTAAGCCTGTAAATTAAGCATTTCTTGGTTCAAAAGTTCATTTTTTTCCTTTCTTTCTCTTCTTTTTTTTTGCCATAGTTAACAAAATAATATCTTTCAACTGCAATAAAGGTGTCTGCGAGCATCTAACAAGAGAAAATGTCTCAGATTTTATCCTTGTTTTGCAGCTTTGCTATCTAATTGCTTTATCAAATCAACATTAGATGGTATTACAGACTTAGTAAGTCCGATCTCCGTCTTGTCTAATATGTCCTGTGCAGTAAGTGATTTTATAACTTCTTTAGCAGCTTTAGATTTAGCAGATTTTTCTATCAGCAGTGCCATAACTTCTTGTGCTTTCTTAGTGGATTTCACAAGCTCCACTTATTGCAGTTCACATCTCTATCTTAGGCTTTCAACCTGATCATGTTTTAGAAAAATGCACAGAGCTTTTAGCTTAAGTATTAAACACTTTACTACTAAAATACTCCTTCCTCTAGACATATAATTAAATTAAAACTAAAATAAAAAAGGTAGTCCTAAATCACAAGTATACTTGAGCCCGTAACTTAAGCACTTCTTGATTCAAAAGTTCATTTTTCCCTATTTCTTTCTCTTATTTTTTTTCTTTTCTTTCTCTTCTTTTTTTTCTTTGCTTTCTCTTCTTTTTCTTTTCTTTGCTTTCTCTTCTTTTTTTCTTTGTCTTCTTTTTTCTTTTCTTTCCTTTGTCTTCTTTTTTTTTCTTTTCTTTTCTTTCACTTCTTTTTTTTTCTTTTGTTTGTGTTTTTTTTTCTTTTCTTTTCTTTCTCTTCTTTTTTTTCTTTGCTTTCTCTTCTTTTTTCTTTTCTTTGCTTTCTCTTCTTTTTTTCTTTGTCTTCTTTTTTCTTTTCTTTTCTTTGTCTTTTTTTTCTTTTCTTTGTCTTTTTTTTCTTTTATTTTCTTTGTGTTCTTTTTTTTCTTTTCTTTGTGTTCTTTTTTCTTTTCTTTTCTTTCACTTCTTTTTTTCTTTTGTTTGTTTTTTTTTCTTTTCTTTTCTTTCTCTTCTTTTTCTTTACCGTTCTTTCTCTTCTTTTTTTTTCTTTTCTTTCTCTTCTTTTCTTTGGCCAAAATTGACAAAATAACATCTTTCAGCTGAAATAAAGGTGTGTGCGAGGATCTAACAAGAGAAAATGTCTCAAATGTTTTCCCTTGTTTTGCGGCTTTGCTGTCTAATTTCTTTATCAAATAAACATTAGATGGTACTGCAGACTTAGCAAGTCTGATCTCAATCTTGTCTAATTTGTCCTGAGAAGTTAGTGATTTTATAACTTCTTTAGCAGCTTTAGATTTATCAGATTCCTCTATCACCATTGCCATAGCTTCTTGTGCTTTCTTAGTTGATTTCACAAGCTCCATTTATTGCAGTTCATATCTCTGTCTTAGGCTTTCAACCTCATCATGTTTTAGAAAAATGCACATAGCTATTAGCTTAAGTATTAATCACTTGACTACTAAAAGACTCCTTCCTCCATGCATATCAATAAATTAAAACTAAAATCTAAAAGGAAGTCCTAAATCATAAGTATACCTGAGCCCGCACCTTAAACACTTCTTGATTCAAAAGGTCATTTTTTTCCTTTTTTTGTTTTTTTTCTTTCTCTTATTTTTTTGGCCATAGTTGACAAAATAACATATTTTAGCTAAAATAAAGGTGTCTGCGAGCATCTAACTAGAGAAAATGTCTCAAATTTTTATCCTTGTTTAGTGGCTTTGCTGTCTAATTGCTTTATCAAATCAACATTAGATGGTACTGTAGACATAGAAAATCTTATCTTAGTCTTGTCTAATCTATCCTGAGCAGTTAGTAATTTTATAACTTCTTTAGAAACTTTAGTTTAAGTATTAAAACTTGACTACTAAATGGATCCTTCCTCTAGGCATATCATTAAATTAACACTAAATTCTAAAAGGATGTCCTAAATCACAAGTATACCTGAGCCCAAAACTTACGCACTTCTTTATTCAAACTTCATTTGTTTTCTTTATACCATCCCTAATTCTTTTTGAGAACAAAAGTCCTAATGTAGTTGGAATGGTTATAGCAGAGCGTTGTGGACTTGGTGTCCTTGAGAAAGGTGACAAGGACTTGGAGCTTACTCCAGATGCTGTCAGAACTGGTTTTGGCATAGTTTACCTTAGATCAATAGCAATTGACAAAATAACATCTTTCAACTACAATAAAGAAGTTTTCTGTGAGGATCTAATTTGAGAAAATGTCTCAGATTTCTTTTCCTGTTTAGCGGTTTACTGTCTAATTGGCTTTATCAAATCAATATTAGATGGTACTGTAGAATTAGAAAAGTGTGATCTCAGTCTTTGTTTAATCTATCCTTGTTCTCGCCAGATGGCCAAGGGACAACATTCCTTCTGTTATTACTAGTACTTTCTAAAACCTTGTTCAGTTTCACAAAGCAAGAGTCACAAACTCGATATGGTTTTCCAGGATTGGGGGCCAGTGCTGCTCTCATTGATTTTTTCGAACCACATGAATGGAAATGTACTAGTCCACAATTGTAGCAGTTGTGCCTTTTTTGCGTGACCTAAAAGCTTGTCTGCAAGCATAGCACTGAGACCGCTTAGCACCATAGACCCATTTTTTTTCCTCTTTTTCCTTTTTCTTTTCCTTCTGACAGTAGTATAAAACTACAACAAATAACTATAGTAAAAGAAATGAAACAAAGAATAGTTGAAAAAATAATAGAAATGAAAATGAATAATACCAACAAGAAGGTACGAAAATAGTGAGATAAAATATCTCTTGAAAAAAAATGAAAGCACTAAATATAAAATCAAAAATCAAAATCAAAATCAAAAATCAAGAAAGAAAAAAATGAAAAGCACAAACAAACTTCAAAAAATCCAAAAGAGGACCTAAAATGGAGAAAGATAAAATGTGAGGACTGAACATGAAGTGAATAGAGAACCAGGGCAAGCCATTAACAAAAGGAAAAGAAAAAAATGAACCAAAAAATAAATGAAATCTTGAAAGAAGAAGAGAAGCTGAAAATGAAGTCGTGTTAGCAAACGTCTAAAAATAGCGTGACTTCTTCGAGAATAGGGATTGGAAATTGGTAAATAAGTGAGAAATGGTGTGATTTCTTCAAGGACGACATCAGTTAACACAACAAAAAAGAAAATGAAATGAGTAACCAACCTTGAATAAAAGGGGCTGAAAAGAATGAACCAAGAATAATAGCTGGAAAGCGAGCAAGGAATTTCGTGAACGTTAAAAAAATGACCTGAAGAGAAGAAACAAAGTAAGAACGAGGACTGGAAAAATGAACCAGAAAGAGTCTATGAAGGAGCTGAAATGGGTTTCACAAATAATGAGTTGATATCTATTCATAAAATAATAAAGGATAATAAATTGCTTATACCCAAAACGAATGTGGTTTTCTACTTAAAAAAATGCTCTTTACACTGAAAGAGTCTATAATGGGTAATTAAGTGAATTAATTTAATTATATTTATTATAAATTTTAAAATTTTTTTTAAATTTTTCAAACAAAAAATCAGCTAAATAATTCTAATTACCCAAATTAAAATCCCCTTTAATCCTAATATCTCTAAAAATGCCACAGATAAATGCATTGATGAAGAAAAACAAAGACACAGATCAAGAGAAAATAAAAAAAATAGTAAATTCAAAACATGCAACACAAGAACAAAAATAATAAATATAAATCATCTTTTAAAACCATAAACAACAACAATAAAGACTAAGAAATACAAGTTGTGAGAAGTCCAAGTTACAAAAGAATGATAAAGAAGACAATAGAATACAAACTAAAAATAAATGAGATAAAAGGAGACACCTTCAATTCTATGAAGAATTTTCTTCACTTTTTGCTTACACCCATCACAATGTATATTCACTCCGAGTACAAAAGTCTGTAAATTGGGGAAGAAAAAAAAACAAAAGAAACATTGGAAACAACAAAACAATAAGATTCTTAAGGAAAAGACTAAATACAACTTAGCTATTAATAAAAGAAAATAAAATTAACTTAATTGTTCAATGGAAACAGAAGGTGTTAAATGGTGAAAGACCTAAATCTTCAGGAGCTTAAAGTCTTCATCTTCAGTCATTTCTTAAGTGTTGTTTCAGGTGAAAAATCAAAACTTTTACTCTCTCCACTTCTCTGTGACTACAAGTAAAGAGAAAAAGGGATAAAATATCTACTGTCTAGGCTTGAAATTAGAATAGAGGAGTTGAAAGATAAAAGGTTGAACTTGAATTGTTGAAATGTAAGTTAAATTATTATTCTATGACTAGTACATTATTGTTGATTTGTGTATTGAGTTCTTCCTCCCTCAAAAAGCAAACAAAACAAGAGCACATGGGTCTTCAGTAAGTGTGAAATAAATTATAATTAGAAATAAATAAAAAGAAGAAAGTTAGATAACAATTAAGTGTTGTTTGAGGTGAAAAATCAAAACTTTCACTCTCTCCACTTCTCTGTGACTACAAGTAAAGAGAAAAAAGGGAAAAATATCTACTATCTAGACTTGAAATTAGAATAGAGGAGTTGAAAGATAAAGGGTTGAACTTGAATTGTTGAAATGTAAGTTAAATTATTATTCTATGACTAGTACATTATTGTTGATTTGTTTATTGAATTCTTCCTCCCTCAAAAAGCAAACAAAACAAGAGCACATGGTCTTTAGTAAGTGTGAAATAAATTATAATTATAAATAAATAAAAAGAATAAAGTTAGATAATAATAACAATACATTTACAGACCCAAATGCCAAAGCAGGAAACAAAAAATCACCAACAGAGAAAGGAGAAGATAAAGAGACAGAAGAAAGTTAGAAAGTGGATTTTTTAAAAGAAAAAAGAAAAAAAAAGTAAAAAGAGTACAAATGTGAGAGGTAGATGAGAAGAGAGGGTGAAAAAAGGAAAGAAAAGTTGTATGCTCTAAAAAATGAAAATTGAAATGATGTGAGGCAACGTTAAATACAGAGGTTGGACTTTAGAGATATTGAAATACAATAAAATATGAATAGTGACTTGACCATCCTACTTCTACCCTAGTAGCTACTCATGTGTACTCTTTATTTTTGACATTGATTGTAGCTTTCGCTTCTCTTGAGAATGCAATGAATATTACATATACTTCACCAGAAATTAAAGATTCTAATTAGTAATATTTATATTTTAACTTATTAAAATTAAAATTAATGTAATTTTTTTTGAAAAATATATAATAAAAAATAATTTAATTAATATAAAATATATTTTAAAAATAATAATTAATAACTCATACTTTATACCAATTATATTTATAGCATATTAATTATTTATTTTCCCTAACAAATAATTTATAATGATATTTAATCTAATTAATATGGAATCACATTCTTGATAAATAATTTATCTTCTACCATTGTGACTTTTTAGCCTTATTGTACTAACAATATTTTCATAACGTAAAATATTAATATTCAAATAATTTAATGATGAGATAGTTTTGCTAAACAAGTAGTAAACACTACACAAATACATTAGGAGTTGGTATTTTTGGAGTATTTTTATTTTTATTTTGGTACTTTTTTTCAGTCTTAATCTCAAGTAGTAGCTTTAAATTACTCCTATTATTTATTTTGGTTAATTTAAACTTTAATAATACTTTTAAAGTATACTATTCATTGTGATTGTTGTTAAAATTGGTCAAAATAACTATTAGTAATATAAATACGGATAATTCAAAGATATCATTTGAGAATAAAATTAGAAAAAATATTAAAATAAGAACAAATATACTTTAAATGTATCAAATTCGATACAATGGATAAATACGATACAATCTTAACAACATACCATTAATCTATCATATAAGGGCAGAGTTAAACTCTTCTATTTTATTTTTGGAAAAATAACAAGAGCACACAATTATATTTCAAATTTTTATGATCTTACAAATGTTAGAGAAATGAAATTGCCCATTGATAACTGTATTTTATAGAGTTATTTTCACCTATTTTATTAATAGTAATTGCTATGTTTTCTTTAATATTTAGTCAATTTTTGTTAAATAAGTTAATATTTTCCTTTTATGCATTAAAAATACATTTTTAATAAAATTAAATAATTTTTATCGAAAATGTACTTAATTTCATATTTTTGCCCACAAATATAATTTAAATTAAATTTGGGCTTAATTATAATTATTTAAAGTTTAAAAATTTAATTTAAAATTAGCAAAGGGCTTAACTATAATTTAAGAAAGTTCAAAATGTAATTTGAATTAAATTTGCGGGTCAAAATACAATTAATTAAAGTTTATTTTTCGCGCAGAAGAGATGAAGTCCACGCGCAAGATCACACTCGCCCAACGTGTGCCGTCCGATCAAAGAAGCAACGGCTCAGATTCGCGCGTGTTCATCAATCCCGACCAAAGCGAATGGGTGCATACTTTGTGCTTTCACGCGGCTCGGCGTCCAAGTGGGTCCCACCTGCCACGCAGGCTGGCGTGCAGCGTGGGACCCATGTGTCTAACGCGTTGCAGACGCTGTCCCCCACCTTCGTGCGCGCCTTTTCTAGTGCGGTTGTTTCACGTGCGCCCTGTTATTTCACGAACCATAATATGCCACGTGTCCCACGTAAGATTTCTTCAAATGATATGCCGAAATGTGGCATGTTACAATGAGCGCGACCGCATTGAATCAACCCCCGTTTCCAGCCGTTGCCGCATTTTTTTGGCACCCCAATCCCGTGCTTCTGTTCTGCGTGCGCCTATTCCTTTCAACGAATGAGATCTGGCCACGTGTCCCACTATTTGTTTCAGCGAATCATCTCGTGACACGTGGCAATGTGGAAAGCAAAAAAAAAACACAGAATCGCGCAGCCCTCTCCAGGCGTGTCTTAAAATAAGAAATTCGATATTCGTGTGGCGTGGATTTTAAGGGGAATGTCGGGGTGTTATTTTCGATAAAATAATTATTATTACACGTTTTATTATTTTTTATATTTCTGATGTATTTTTTTGGATGTAAATAGGAGATGTTTTGTTAGAGAAAAAAAGGTTTTTCTTTAGTTTTAGTTTTAGAATTTCTGTAGTGTTTGGGGCTGGACGGTGGAACACGCAGAAGCCATTTTTGGCTTCTGTTGTGTTCTACATGTGTCAAATATTTGTTCTAGGTGATGTTTTAATTTTCCTTCTTGTTCTTCTAATTTTTCTGTATCTGTTGTAATTTTAATTTTTAATTAATGAAGTAATTTAATTTTTCTAGGGTTGCATTTGATCTAAATTTATGAAGCTTTGATTTTAACTATTTTTGAAAGATTTATAAGACGTTCGATTTGTTCATTCTATTTTGTGCTTAATGCTTTTTGATTATTTATGAATTTTATCAAAACGATTTGTGGCATAAAAATAAACTTGAGAAAGGCATTTTTGTGTATATTGCTCTTAAATAGAATGACATGTATGATGAAGGATAGGAATATACCCTAATTGTATGTGTGGCCATTTGAGAACTTAGAACTTAATGAATCTTGGTAAATTTAATTCTCATAGAGATATAGTGAATTAATTTAACGAGGTGTGTTTATACGGAGCTCGGAAGAGATATATGAATACAAATAGAAGTTTTCGGTTGACAAATTAAATGTACTAAAAAATATAAATCAAAAGAAAATAACATGATTTGAGTGGAATAATTTGGTGAAAAATTGCAATCCTAGAGTTCTCTTATTTTCTTTTTACCTTTTTCTCAATCAACGATTGTTTTGGATAAAATCAGAGAGATACAATTTTAGTAATCAAAAAACTATAGTAACAAATCCTCGTGGGAACGATACTTTACTTACAAATCTTTATTACTTGTGACCATGTATACTTGCACGTTTTTATGTGTTGCATAACACACAACACCCATCACTCACTAGTTTAATGATAAAGAATTAGAGATGCTACTTGTAATTTTGAAAAGCACAAAAAAACTTCAAAAAATGCAAAAAGAGGAACTAAAAATGGAGAAAGATGAAACATGAGCACTGAACGTGAAGTGAAATGGAGAACCAGGGCAAGCCATTAACAAAAGGAAAACAAAAATGAACCAAAAAATAAATGAAATCTTGAAAGAAGAGAAGCTGAAAATGGAGACGTGTTAGCAAACGTTTGAAAATAGCATGATTTCTTCAAGAAGAGGGATTGAAAATTGGTAAATAAGTGAGAAATGGCGTGATTTCTCCAAGGACGATGTCAGTTAACACAAAAAAAAATGAAACGAGTAAAGAACCTTTAATCAGAGGGGCCAAAAAGAATGAACCAAGAATGAAGAAGAAGAGAAGCTGAAAGAGAAAATCAAAAATCAAAAATAAAGAAAATAGTAAATCCAAAACATGCCACAGAAGAACATAAATAATAAATATAAATCTTATAACAAAATGTTCTTTCGATCGAAAAGGAATTTTCTGAGTTTACAAACATAAATTCATATGCAGTATCAAATCCACAATACGACATCAGATTCAACAAGATCAAAAGGGTTAACAAAGTTCAAACTACTATGATCAAAGATTTTGCGATTATACCTGACAAAGATCAACTCCATAAGCCCACCTCTGTACTTAAATCTTAAAAGAAGAAGAGAAGTTGAAACGAAAATCAAAAATATAAAAAGAAAGAAAATAGTAAATCCAAAACATGCAATAGAAGAACAAAAATAATAAATATAAATCTTATAACAAAACATTCTTTCAATCGAAAAGGAATTTTCTGATTTTACAAACATAAATTATTATGTAGTATCGAATCCACAATACAACGTCGGATTCAACAAGATCAAAAGGATTAACAAATTTCAAGCTACTCTAATCAAAGATTTTGTGATTATACCTGACAAATATTAACTCCAGAAGCTCACGAGATCTTTTTGATTTCCTCGACCGCTTCATGAAATATTTCAGTCAATTTAATACTTTCCAAAGATCATGCGATAATATATTTTTTAACAAATAATAAAAGATCAGATTAAACAGATCTATAAGTGATCTGCTATAAATTCTTGAAACCCAAAGAAAAAACATGAAGATAAACTAAATTCCAAATTTTAAGCATTTCTTGATGTTCTGAACAAAGCGAAAGATGAGAACGTTAAAAAGATATTTGTGTTAAATAGATTTATATGCTATCTCATAGGAAATTTTCTGAATTTTTATCTCATAATACTCATAACACATGGCACCATATAATTCACTGGAAGGATAACAAGACACGTGTCAGATTAGGAATAGGCGAAACGAGAGGGCACACGCGGATTCGGTGGACCATGCCTCTGGAGAATTATGCACGCTGGCCTATGTGGAACAGCTGGCCTCCACTCGTATGTGGCGCGTGTTCAGCACACACGATCTAGAGCGTTCATTTTTTGATCTGACGGTGCGTGAGGCGTGTTGATAAATTCCGCACGTTTTCTTCCTTTTTGTGCAGAAAACAATTTTTAATTCAATTTTTTGTTAATTGCATTTAAGCCACTTTTTAATTCAATTTAAATTTTCAACTTTTTTTATTTCCATTTAAGTCCTTTTTTAATTTAAATTGTTTGATTTTCTCTAATAATATAATTTCTTACAAAAATAACACTAAATAATAATTTAAGAACTTAAAATTAACTAAAAATATTAAGAACATAGCAATTATAATTAATAAATTGGACAAAATAACTCTAAAACATAAAATTATCAAACTGGATACCTAAAAGGGCACTAATCCATGCAATTAATCCTTATATTTAATAATTTTAGCAAATAATATGACCTTCACTCTAAAAATTGAACTATATTTTATGTTTGTTTGTCATAGTAGCAATGAATATGAAAATAGCATTTTTTTCATAAGTTGAAAAACGCTATCGTTTTGGGTATAAGAAATTTACATTATTATCATTTATTATTTTATGAATAAATATCAATTCATTATTTGTGAATCCCATTTCAGCTCATTCATTTACGTGATATTTTGCTCAACACACTTCTCATTTCCCAATATTGCTTTCAATTCTCCTTCTCCTACATGCCATTTTTGGTTCATTTTCCAAGTACTCGTTCTTACTTTCTTTCTTCTCTTCAAGTCATTTTTTTAATGTTCACAAAATTCGTCGCTCACTTTTTAGCTGTTTTCTTGGTTCATTCTTTTCAGCCCCTCTTATTCAAGGTTCATTGCTTGTTTCATTTCTTTTTTGTTTTGTTAATTGTGTCGTTCTTGAAGAAATCACGTCATTTCTCACTTATTTATCAATTTCCAATCTTATTCTTCAAGAAGTCACGCTATTTTTCAAGCGTTTTCTCATGTCTTCATTTTCAGCTTCTCTTCTTCTTTCAAGATTTCATTTATTTTTTGGTTCATTTTTTGTTTTCCTTTTATTAATCGCTTGCTCCAGTTCTTCATTTCACTTCACGTTCATTGCTACGTTTCATCTTTTTCCATTTTTAGTTTCTCTTTTGCATTTTTTGAAGTTTATTTGTGCTTTTCATTTTCTTTCATTCTTGATTTTTGATTTTTGTTTTCATTTTTGATTTTATATTTAGTGCTTTCATTTTTTTTCAAGAGATATTTTCCTCACTATTTTCGTACCTTCTTGTTGGTATTATTCATTTTCATTTCTATTATTTTTTCAATTATTATTTTAATCTAATATATATTTATAGTTTTTACTTATGTGTGATTTTATTTAATACGAGTTAATTCATACAAAGGAAAAACATTATGTTTTATTTATTTGTTTTTAAGATTTTTAATAATATTTAGTATAAACTAGTACGTGTGAGTTTTTCAATTTCATCTAATATCTAATATTAAGATACATGTGGTATGTATGATATTTCACCCTCAATTGGTAAATAATTATTTCATTCAATCTAATATATATATATATATATATATATATATAGTTTTTACTTATATGTGATTTAATTTAATTATTTCATACAAAGGAAAAACTTTATGTTTTATTTATTTTTTAACATTTTTAATAATATTTAGTATAAACTACTACATGTTAGTTTATTTATATGAGATTATTATATCATATTTCATTTTAACAAAACAAAATAAGACATTTGCTTAGTTAAATTACATTAAACTAATTTATTTTGCCCCAAATTAATTGGCAAAAACAATGATTATCAGTTATATTAACACACACACACACACACATACACATATATATATAAGTATTTTGTATGGAGATAACTTATGAAATTTTGTAATCCTTATTTATGTTTGGAGAATTATTAGACGTCGTCTTAATTATAAAGTTAAGATATCTAATAAATATTAATAAAATACGTGAAATATTTATTAAATGATAAAAACTAAATATGCATAAATTATCATATAGTGTTGCTTGGTACAGATTTAAAAATTATTTGTTTAATTTTAGTGCATATTGCAACATCATGTCTACGGTATTGACACTACGAATGGTAATCCCCTTGTCTTTAAATCTTGGTTTTTCAATTTTATTTAATATTAAGATATATGTGGTATGTATGATATTTCACCCTCAATTGGTAAATAATTATTTCATTCAATTTAATATATATTTATAGTTTTTAATTTTGTATTATTTTATTTAAAAAATGATTTTATTTAATATGAGTTATTGCATATAAAGGAAAAACTTTATGTTTTATTTATTTATTTTTAACATTTTTAATAATATTTTGTATAAATGATTCATGTTAGTTTGTTTATACGAGATTATTATAACATATTACATTTTTACAAAACAAAATAAGACATTTGGTTAGTTAAATGGCATTAAACTAATTTAATTTGCCACGAAGTAGTTGGCAAAAACAATGATTTTGAGTTATATTAACATATATATATATATATATATATAACTATTTTTAAGGAGATAACTTATGAAATTTTGTAATCCTTATTTATGTTTGGAGAATTATTAGACGTCGTTTTAATTATAAACTTAAGATATCTAATAAATAATAACAAAATATGTGAAATATTTATTCGATAATAAAAACTAAATATGCATAAATTATCATATAGTGTTACTTGGTATAGGTTTAAAAATTATTTGTATAATTTCATTGCATATTGCACCATCATATCTACGGTATCAACACTACGAATGGTAATCCCATTGTCTTTAAATCTTGGCTTTTCAATTTTATCTAATATTAAGATACATATGGTATGTATGATATTTTACCCTCAATTGGTAAATAATTATTTCGTTCAATCTAATATATATATTTATAGTTTTTACTTATGTGTGATTTTGTTTAATACGAGTTATTTAATACAAAGGAAAAACTTTAGGTTTTATTTTTTTGTTTTTAACATTTTTATTAATATTTAGTATAAACTTGTACGTGTGAGTTTATTTATATGAGATTATTATATCATAATTCATTTTTACAAAACAAAATAAGACATTTGGTTAGTTAAATTACATTAAACTAATTTATTTTTCCCGAAGTAGTTGTCAAAAACAATGATTTTGAGTTATATATATATATATATAAAATAAAAGTATTTTTTGGAGAGATAACTTATTAAATTTTTTAATACTTATTTATGTTTGGAGAATTATTAGACGTCGTCCTAATTATAAAGTTAAGATATCTAATAAATATTAATAAAATACGTGAAATATTTATTAAATGATAAAAACTAAATATGCATAAATTATCATATAATGTTGCTTGGTATCGATTTAGGTAAATAATTATTTCATTCAATTTAATATATATATATATATATATATATATATATATATATATATATATATTTATACTTTTTACTTATGTGTGATTTTATTTAAAAGTAGTGATTTTATTTAATATGAATTATTTCATATAAAGGAAAAATTTATGTTTTATTTATTTGTTTTTAACATTTTTAATAATATTTAGTATAAACTAGTACATATGAGTTTATTTACATAAAATTATTATAAAACATTTCATTTTTACAAAACAAAATAAGACATTTGGTTAGTTAAATTACATTAAACCAATTTATTTTACCTCGAAGTTGTTGGCAAAAACAATAATTTTGAGTTATATTAACATATATATATAACTATTTTGTAGGGAGATAACTTATGAAATTTTGTAAATATTATTTATGTTTGGAGAATTATTAGACATCGTCCTAATTATAAAGTTAAGATGTCTAATAAATATTAACAATATACATGAAATATTTATTAGCTCCTAATATGATAAAAACTAAATATGCATAAATTATCATATAGTGTTGTTTGGTATAGGTTTAAAAATTATTTTCATAATTTTATTACATATTGCACGATCATGTCTACGGTATCGACACCACGAATGATAATCCTCTTGCCTTTGAATCTTGGTTTTTCAATTTCATCTAATATTAAGATACATGTGTTATGTGTGATATTTCACCTTCCAAAATATTTTTTGAATTGATAAATAACTATTTTTATTCAATCTAATATATATATTTATACTTTTTACTTATGTGTGATTTTATTTAGAAACAGTGATTTTATTTAATATGAATTATTTCATATAAAGGAAAAACTTTATGTTTTATTTATTTGTTTTTAACATTTTTAATAATATTTAGTATAAACTAGTAAGTGTGAGTTTATTTAAATGAGATTATTATAACATGTTTCATTTTTACAAAACAAAATAAGACATTTGGTTAGTTAAATTACATTAAACCAATTTATTTTACCCCAAAGTAGTTGGCAAAAACAATGATTTTGAGATATATTAACATATATATATAAGTATTTTGTAGGGAAAATAATAATAATATTTCATATTGAATTTATGGAAGATAATATTGATATATTTGATGATATAATCGACAATATAAATTTATGATTTAAATGGTTATATGTAAACGAAGAAGTTTTGTGTCGAGCTAAATTATGAAATTTGGTAATCGATATTTATGTTTGGAGAATTATTAGACATATTCCTAATTATAAAGTTAAGATGTGTGATAAATATTACAAAATATATGAAATATTTATTATATCCTAATATGATACAAAACTTAGTATGCATATCATATAGATGTGGTATATATGATATTTCACCCTCTAATTTTGTTTTTAATTGGTAAATAATTATTTCATTTAAACTAATATATATATATATTTAATAGTTTCTACTTATATTTGATGTTATTTAAAAGAGTAATTTTATTTAATATAACTTATTTCATATAAAGGAAAAACTTAATGTTTTATTTATTTGTTTTTAACATTTTATTAATATTTATTATAAACTAGTACGTGTGAGTTTATTTATATGAGATTATTATAAGATATTTCATTTTAGCAAAACAAAATAAGACATTTGGTTGGGAAAGTTATAGTAAACCTATCTATTTTGCTCCGAAGTAGTTTTCAAAAACAATGATTTTCACTTATATTAACATTTATATAGAAGTATTTTGTAGGGATAATAATGGTAATACATCATATTGAACTTATGAAAGATAATATGGATATATTTGATGATATAATGGACAATATAAATTTATGGTTCAAATGGTTGCATGTAAATGAGGAATTTTTGTATCGAGCTAAATTATTAAATTTGATAATCCATAATTATGTTTGGAGAATTATTAAGGATCGTCCTAATTATAAAGTTTAGAATTCCAATAAATATTAACAAAATATGTATAATATTTATTAGCTCATAATAGAATGCCAAAATTACGTATTTATAAATTATCATATAGTGTTACTTTGTAGAGGTTTAACGATTATTTACAAATTTGTTGCATATTGAAAGATGATGTCTAGGATATCGAAACCACAAGGGGTAATCCACTTGGCTTTGAATCTTGGTTTTCAAATTTCTCCTAATTTTAAGATACATGTGGTATGTATGATATTTGATCCTCTAATAGTTTTATTAATTGATAAATAATTATTTCATTTAATCTAATATATAATTATATGGTTTCTACTTATATGTGATTCTATTTAAAAGAGTGATATTATTTAAAATGAGTTATATCATATAAAGTAAAAACTTTATGTTTTATTTATTGCTTTTAACATCTTTAATAATATTTAGTATAAAATAGTACGTGTTAGTTTATTTATTTTAGATTATTATAATATATTTCATTTTAGCGAAACAAAATAAGATATTTGGTTGGGGAAAATTACATTAAACCTATCTATTTTGCTCCGAAGTAGTTAGCAAAAATAATAATTTTCAGTTATATTAACATATATATAGAAGTACTTTGTAGCGAGAATAATGATAATACATCGTATTGAACATTTGGAAGATAATATAGATATACTTGATGATTAATGGACAATATAAATTTATGGTTTGAATGGTTGCATGTAAATGAGTAATTTTTGTATCGTGATAATTTATGAAATTTGATAATCCATATTTATGGTTGGAGAATTGTTAAAGATCATCCTAATTATAAAGTTAGGAAGTCTAATAAATATTAACAAAATATGTGAAGTATTTATTAGCTCATAATATGATACCAAACTAAGTATGATTAAATTATCATATAATGTTACTTGGTATAGGTTGAACAATTATTTGCATAATTTCATTGGATATTGCATGATCATGTCTACGGTATTGACACCACAAATGCTAATCCTCTTGTCTCTCAATCATGGTTTTCCAACTTCGCCTAATATTAGGAATCATGGTAAATAATTATTTCATATAATATATATATTTATAGTTTCTACTTGTATGTGATTTTATTTAATATGAGTTATTTCTTATAAAGGAAAAACTTTATGTTTTATTTATTTATTATGAATTGTAAATATTTTAGTGTATTAATTTAGTTCATATTTAAAAGGCTTTAGGTGTGTTTCCTTTAATTGTAATAGTATATTACTATTATAATATTTTTGAGTTCTTAAATTTATTTTTTAATTATTAATTTCATTAATTCTTTCACATAAAATAAAAATTTCTTTAAAAAATCAAAACTTTTTGAGATTTTTATTTTATTTAAAAAATTCCAAGAGTATTTCAATCGTTACGTGAAATAACCAAAATATCCTCAACTTTGCTCTGTAGAATTAGATTTGGTTGATCAAATTTTGTTATGTGTCACATGCTATTAGGTAGTTCAAATATAGGTTTTGATTGATAGAGGTATTGGTGTGTTTATTTCTATTAGAGTTATAATTTTTTATTGCCATGGAGTGGTTGCCATTAGCAACCCGAGGATATTACCATATAGATAAGACTTCTATTTAAGTATACCCGATTGTATTGTTTGTTGTGCATAATCTTTACCTGCTTTCTATTTAATGTATAATATATTTTGCTAAAAGTTGTCTATTTATTCGATATTATGGTCTTACTATGTCTGTTATCCGTTCCATTTAATTGTTTATTATTATGTGTCTTGAATGTAATACTTCTTTGAGTGAAGAATGATCAATTTTTATTTATAATTTTAATTTAATCGAGATATATATTGATTTAAGAATCAGAAATTATACTAATCTATAAACTTTCACTTACGTAAGACTCAATAAACTTATTTAAAACCATTAAAATTATGCGATTTAAGATTTCAACTTGTGTTTTAAGTAAATTTTAATTATTTCGACTTTTTGTTAATAGTTAATTATAAATAAGGTTTATTATTTTATAAAAAATTATATATTATTATTTAAATTAGAATTATGTATTGATTTTAAAGTACAGATTAAATATTGAAAATAAGCGAAAAGTTATTGAGATTTTGGGAACAAGAAGTAATTTTTAATTTTTATCATTAATAATGTTTTTTCAATGGTGTAGAAAAATAATGAAATTTGTATGAATTTCTTAATTATATATAAACATTTTTGATATATGTAATTAAAATGTAAAAATTTACCAAAAAAAAAACAATATGTGTATTAGTAATATAGATTGAGTTGTTTAAGTGTCGATTTGTTAACCTTAAAACTTTAATCAAAATGACACAAGTATATTTTTTTGTTTATCGATTACTATGTCCACCCATAACTAAGATATATAAAAGGTAAATACTTAAAGTTATTAGTAAATAAAAGGTGCGTTGCACTTGAAGAAATTCAATTTAAATGTTTAAGTTAATTATGATATAGTAAAATAATTTTAAATTTTATAGAGTTTAGTAGATAACTATTTGATCTTTTTGAATCTATTTTATTTATTTTGATTTAGTGATATTATAACATTTATCAAAGTTTTCAAATCCTAAAATGTTAGAAGTTATAAATTATAGAAGCAAGGAAAAAGAGTCATTTATAATGAATTGTAATTTTTTAAGTATATTAATTTAGTACATATTTAAAATACTTTAGATGTTTTTCCTTTAATTGTAATAGTATATCATTATTATAATATTTTTGAGTGTTTAAATTCTTTTTTTAATTATTAATTTCATTAATTCTTTCACATAAAATAAAAATTTCTTAAAAAAATAAAAAACTTTTTAAGTTTTTTATTTTATTTAAAAAATTTCAAGAGTATTTCAATCATTATATGAAATGACCAAAATATCCTAAACTAAGCTCTTTAGAATTGGATTTGGTTGATTTAATTTTATTCTATGTCACATGCTATATTAGGTACTTTAGATAGAGGTTCTGATTGATAGAGGTATTAGAGGGTTTATTTTTATTAGAGTTGTAATTTTTTATTGCTATCGATTGATTACCATAAGTAACCCGAGGATATTACCACATACAAAAGAGTTAAATTTATGTTTACCCGATTGTATCGTTTGTTGTACATGATCTTTACCTGCTCTCTACTTAATTTATAATAAACTTTGTTAAAACTTGTCTATTTATTCGATATTATTTTCTTATTGTGTTTAGCATTCCATTTAATTGTTTATTATTACGTGTCTTGAATATAAAAATACTTCTTTGAGTAGAGAATGATCAATTTTTATTTAAAATATTAATTTAATCGAAATATATTGATTTGCAAAATCAAAAATTATACTATTCTATAAGTTTTCAATTAGAGAAGATTAAATCAACTTATTTAAGACAATTTAAATTGTTCGATTTGCGATTTAAACTTGTTTTTTAAATCAATTTTACAATTTCATTAACGAAAGAGTATCAAACATTCTTCCACTTATAGTGCAACCTACAAAACCTTTTAATGTAAGGATAGCAAAGGGTGTCACGTTGACATGCATGGGAAGATTTAAAAATGTTCCGATTCTGATTCAAGGTATTTCATTTACCCTTATACTATATGCCTTACCATTAAATGGCTTAAATGTAGTGTTTGGAGTACAATGGTTGGAACAATTAGGAATAGTTCTTGTAATTGGAAACAATCAACCATGGAGTTCACATGGGAAAACTAAAGTCATAAGCTTCTTAGAATTGATAATAGGGCCATAGGAATAGCCTCAATAAAATCTATTTTTAATGGTATTGGACAAGGGGGCACAACCTTTTCTATATGTCTTCAATCCTTATCACATTCATCCCTACTACAATACCAATATGATCTCCAACAATTACTACATGACTTTGAAGACATATTCCAAGAGCCTAGGAAATTACTTCCCATCCGAGAGATAGACCATCATATTAATCCAAAGAAAGGAATTGAACCTGTTAATGTTAGACCCTATAGGTATGCTTACTTTCAGAATGTTGAAATTGAAAATAGGTCTATAATATGATAAAATTAGGGTTTATATAGCCAAGTACTAGTCCATTCTCTTCATCTGTGTTGTTGGTTAAGAAAAAAATGGTACATGGCGATTTTGCACTGATTATAGGCCTCTCAATAAAGTAACCATCATGGACAGATTTCCTATTCCAACTATTGATGAAATGCTTGATGGACTTAATGGAGATTCCTACTTCATAAAGCTCGATTTGAAAGCTAGTTTCCATCATGTATGAGTACACCCCTCACATGTGCATAAAAATGCATTTCGTACTCATAATGGTCATTATGAATATATGGTTATGCTCTTTAGTCTTTGTAATGCCCTCTCTACATTTCAAGCCCTTATGAACTCTATCTTTCACTCTTATATCCACAAGTTAATATTGGTTTTCTTCAATGACATATTGGTATATAGCCCTTATTGAGACAACTTTTGAAATATTGAGACAACATAGGTTCTTCCTTAAATTAAACAAATATGTATTTAGATAGTAGGAGTTAGAATATCTTGTGCATATAATCATACCACAAGGTGTAAGAGTGGACCAAGACAAGGTTAGAGGAATCCTTGATTGGCCTAAACCTATAAACATTTATGAAGCCAATGATGCCTTCCAAAGCTCAAGCAGGCAATGACTATAACGCCAACTCTTACAATTCCAAATTTCAAAGAACCTTTTGTTATTGAAACAGATGCTTCGGGTGAGGGCATAATCATGAGAATCATCGAGCCCTACAAATTCCAAGTGGACCAATCACAAGGTCTATGAAGGCACAACTCGAAGAGGCTTTAAATAGGCTCATTCAAGAGGTCATGCATAACCAAGGGGACTCAAATTAGGAGTGCAAGGATTGGGACAAGACTAGGATGGAAATTAGGGTAAAATTGGCAAACGAAAAGTAGGCACATTTTTGTGCCATTTTGACTAATTTTGGACAGCTTTCTTTTCAGCACTTGGATGACAATAAAGGTTAAGATGTAATATTTTATTGGGATTCCTTTGTTCTCAGCTTCTTCAATTTCGCTCCACATTTTTCTCCATATTATGTTCCATTTTTGCGGTGCCATTGGGATTGATTTTGGACAACTTTATTTTCAGCCCTTCGATGAAATCAAGGGTTAATATGTGATATTTTCATAGGATTCCTTTGTAGTCAACTACCCCATTTTTTCCATGTTTTGGTCCATGTTTTCTGCTACCTTTTGTGCTTTTTGGCGGTTTTATTTTCAACCCTTGGATGAGATCAATGGCTACGATATAGTAGAGCTTAGGGTTTATTTGTACCGTATAAATACTGAAGGGTAGCTCAACTATTGGGAATTCACATTTTTGAATGAAATTTGATTTTTCAGATCATTTGAGAGCTCATTCATGCTCTTTGTTCGTCCTTAAGAAACTTATTAAGGTCTAGTACCATTACTCCAAAATTGAACCCAACTGGTCCTTGGAAGTCCAATGAGAAAAAAGATGAAGGAGTGACATCCAAACCATGATTTAAGCCTTACAAAGCCAAAGAGATAGGAGCTATCAAGGACAAAGGGAAAATTGACACCCTAGTTCGTAATCGTGACTTTAAGTGTTTTTAGTGTCTTGGTAATGGTCATAGCCTCTCAATGTCCAAACAAGAAGGCAATGATCACCTTATCTAGTGGTGAGGTGGGAACCGATAATGAAAGTGATGAAGGTGAGATGCCATCTGCAGAGGAAGCTAGTGAAGATGAGATAGGACCCGTGGATGGGGAAACACTTGTAATAAGATGATCTTTGAGTACTCAAGTCAAGGGGTATGACCTTGAATAACAAAGAGATAACATCTTTCACACAAGGTGTCATGTTAGTAACGAGGTATGTAGTGTTATCATAGATGGGGGAATTTGCACCAATGTGGCTAGTACTTCCTTAGTTGAGAAATTAGGGTTGCCTACAATCTAACACCCTAAGCCTTATAAGTTGCAATGGATAAATGATAGTGGGAAAGTGAAGGTTGATAAGCATGTATTAGTGAGCTTCTCCATTGGAAAGTATAGGGATGAGGTAATGTGTGATGTGGTACCCATGCAAGGTGGACACATCTTGCTAGGTAGGCCTTGGAAATATGATAGGAAGGTTACACATGATGGATATAGAAACAAGTATTAGTTTGTGAAGAATGGTAGAAACATCACACTTATACCCCTTTCACCCAAGCAAGTCTTTGAAGATCAACTGAAGATGACTAGGGGAAAAAAGTGTGAAAATGAACAAGAGAGAAAAAAAGTGTGAGTTTTTGTGCTAAGGCAAGTTAGGTCAAGAGGGCTTTTTATTCAAAATAATCCATTCTTGTACTTTTGTACAAGGAGACTAATTTTTCTATTAACAGTCTTAACCAATCTTTGCCAAGTTCCACTGTTTCTCTTTTGAAGGAATTTGAGGATGTGTTCCCTGAAGAGATTCTGGATGGGGTGCCAGTAATTAGGGGTATTGAGCATCAAATTGACTTCATATCGTGAACTTCTCTTCCAAACTGACTTGCCTATAGGACCAACCCCAAAGACAATAAGGAGATTGAATGGCAAGTTAAAGAGTACTTGATTAAAGGTAAAGTCAGGGAGAGTCTAAATGACATATTAGATGTTGACATATTAAATCGTTCCGAAGAAGGATGGATCAAGCAAGATATGTGTTGATTGTTGAGCCATAAACAACATTATGGTAAAAAATCAACATCCTATCCCTAGACTAAATGACATAATAGATGAGTTGCATGGTTCTTAAATATTTTTACAAAATTTGATTTGAGAAGTGGATATCATCAAATTATGATGAAAGAGTGTGATGAATATAAAACCGCTTTTAAAACTAAACATTGATTGTGTAAGTGGTTAGTCATGCCCTTTGGTCTAACAAATGCATCTAGCATTTTTATGAGGCTTATGAATCATGTTATGTGTGCATTTATTTCAAAATTTATTGTTGTCTATTTTGATGATATTCACATTTACAATAAAAATCTTGAAGAGGATGTCTTATATCTTAAGTATGTGCTTGAGAATTTAAGAAAATTACAATTGTATACGAACTTAAAAAAGTGTTGTTTTTGCATGGACAAGTTAGTTTTTCTTGGTTTTTTGGTTAGTTCTAAGGGAATAGAAGTAGATGAGGAAAAGGTTAAGGCCATTCGAGAATGGCCCATACCTAAATCTGTAATTGAGGTTTGGAGCTTTCACGGTTGGGCTATTTTTTATCAATGGTTTGTCAAAGGTTTTAGTACAATAGCCACACCTCTAACCGAGGTCATTAAAAAGTCTGTTGGTTTTAAACGGGGTGAGAATCAGGAGAGAGCTTTTAAATCATTAAAGGATAGTTTGTGTTCTGCACCTATTTTATCTTTACCTAATTTTACTAAAACTTTGAAATTGAGTGTGATGCATCAAGAATAGGTATAGGAGCTGTTTTGATGCAAGAATGACGACCTATCGCTTATTTCAATGAGAAACTTCACGGAGCAATGCTTAATTATCCAACATATGACAAGGAGCTATAAGCCTTGCTTAGGTCTCTAGAGACATGGCAACATTACCTTTGGCCAAGGGAAATTTTCATCCATACTGATCACCAATCTCTAAAACATCTGAAGCGCCAAGGTAAATTGAATAGGAGGCATGCTAGATGGATGGAATTCATTGAGACATTTCCTAATATTGTTCAATATAAGAGATGTATGGAGAATGTTGTAGCCGATGCTTTATCAAGGAGGTATGCCTTACTCTCAACTTTAAATGCTAGATTGCTAGGATTTGAGTATGTTAAACAAATGTATGCTATTGATGATGACTTCTCTGCTATTTACCATGCTTATGAAAAAATTTCTTTTGAAATTTTTTATAAATTAGATGGTATTTATTGAAAGAAAATAAATTGTGTATACCCAAATGTTCCATGCGTGAGTTGTTGATTAAGAAGGCCTATGAGGGAGTATTAATCCCATTTTGGAATTAAGAACACTCCATATGTTTTGTGTGAGCAATTTTATTGGCCGAAATTAAGGAGGGATGTAGCGAGAATATGTTCTAGATATGAACTTTTAAGCAAACCAAATCCAAAGTCATACCAAAGGGTTATATACTCCCTTTCCCATACCAAGCACACCTTGGGTAGATAGGTTTAAGGTTACCTAGGTCTAAGAAGGGTAGAGATGCCATTTATGTGGTTGTAGATAGGTTTTCTAAAATGGCACACTTTATAGCGTGTCATAAAACCGATGACGGTACTAATTTAGCATAGTTGCTCTTTAGGGAGGTTGTTAGGCTTCATGGAGTTCCTACAAGTATTGTGTCTGATAGGGATGTTAAATTCCTTTGTTATTTTTGGAAAATTCTTTAGGAAAAAATGGGCACTAAACTCTTATTTTTAACTACTTGTCACCCCCAAACAGATGAGCAAACTGAGGTAGTCAATAGGACTTAGTCCACGTTGCTTAGGGCGATAATAAAAAGGAATTTCAAAAATTGGGAGGATTGTTTACCTTTGGTTGAATTTTCTATTAACTGAAGTGTGCATTCAACTACTGATCATTCTCCATTCGAAATTGTTTATGGTTTGAATCCACTAACTCCTTTGGACTTATTACTTATACCTATTTCAGAGAAAACTAACTTTGATGGTGCCAGAAAGGTTGAAACGGTGAAGAAGCTCCATAAACACATTCATGAACACATTGAGAAGAGAAATAAGGATTATGCTTGTAGGGCCAACAAAGTGTGATGAAGAGTCATTTTTGAGCTTGGTGATTGGGTTTGGGTGCATATACGGAAGGAACGATTTCCTGAAAAAAGACAGTCCAAGTTGCAACTTCGAGGAGATGGACCCTTTCAAGTGATTGAGCATATTAATGACAATGCCTACAAAATTGATCTTACTGGTGAGTATAATGTCAGTATCTCTTTTAATGTTTATGACCTTTCTCCTTTTGATTATGCAGGTGACGATTCGAGGACGAATCCTCTTGAAGAGAGGGAGAATGATGATAATCATCGAGCCCTACAAATTCCAAGTGGACCAATCAAAAGGTCTAGGAGGGAATAACATGAAGAGGATTTAAATGGGCCCATTTAAGAGGTCATGCATAACCAATGGGATCCAAATTGGGTGTGCAAGGATTAGGACAAGCCTAGGATGGAAATTAGGGTAAAATTGGCAAAAGAAAACTAGGCACATTCTGTGCTATTTAGACTAATTTTGGGCAGCTTTGTTTTCAGCCCTTAGATGACAAAAAATTTTAAGATGTAATATTTTATTAGGATTCCTTTCTTCACAATTGCTGCAATTTCGCTCCATTTTTGTTGTTCCATTTGGACTAATTTTGGGCAGTTTTTAGACCTTGGACGAAATCAAGGGTTAAGATGTAATATTTTCATAGGATTCCTTTGTAGTTAACTGCCCCATTTTTCTCCATGTTTGGTCCATGTTTTCTACTATCTTTTGTGCTTTTTGGCTATTTTTATTTTCATCCCTTGGATGAGATCAAGGGCTATGATGTAGTAGAGCATATGGTTATTTATTTGTACCCTATAAATACTTAAGAGTAGCTGAGTTGCTGAGAGTTCACATTTTCGAATGAATTTGATTTTTCAGATCATTTGAGAGCTAATTCATGCTCTTTGTTTCTCTTTAAGCCACTTATCAAGGGATTGGAAACCTTTTTTGGTGTTTCTTAGCATCCAAGTATTTGTGATGAGTAATATCCTTACTTGTTAGGGTGTCATTTATGCTAGACTTTTCAAGGAAATAGCACCTCCTTGTGGTCTTTCCCCTATAATAAATGGTGAGTAATATCCATTGATTTTTGGAGAAACCCTTTGCTATATAATCTGAAAATTTTCTTGGTCCTAACCTCTTCATTCATATCACATAAGAGCAATCCTTTCTCAACAAGGTAAGCCTTTTGCATTCATGATCAAGTCATTAATTTCATCTAAAAGAACGTGGTCTACCTATGCTAAGGAAATGCTGGCCATTATACATGCTATTCAGACTTGCCAACCATATATGATTGGGCACAAATTCTATATTCAAACATAAGAGAAGAGTCTTAAATATCTACGAGAACAGTGCATCACCACACTAGAAACACAAAAATAGGTCTCTAAATTGCTAGGATATGACTATGAAATCACCTATTAGCTAGGAAAACAAAACAATGTTACTGATGCTCTATCTCAGCTTATAGATAGTCCTACACTTATCACCATGGTCATTACCCAAACTCAAAAATGGGATGCTATTAAAGTTGAAGCATAGACTGAACCCTACATGCAAAAAATCAGCAAACAAGCCCTTGACAAGCGAGAAGCTCTTTAGACATAGAAAAATGACATGGTCTTCTACAAAGATAGAATAGCTCTTGCTTCTAAATCACCCATATTTCATCAATTATTACAATAATTTCATGATTCCATCTTAGGAGGACACTCAGGGGTGCTCATACCTATAAACGAATGGCTCAACAATTCTATTGGCCATCAATGTATAACACTATCAAGAATTATATAGCCTCTTGTCAAGTGTACCCAAGAACCAAAACTAAGACTTTATCTCGTGCAAAACTTCTTCAGCCACAACCAATTCCCTGTCAAATTTGGGATGATATAATAATGGATTTAATTGATGGTTTCTCGTCCTCCCAAGGCAAAAATTCTATCTTAGTTGTCGTGGACCGCCTTAGTAAATCCTTTCATTTCATAGCATTATCTCACCCATACACAGTCAAGATGATTAGCCGAAGTGGTGATACAATACTTAAACCAAATAAAACAAATACCCTAAGTTTCATGTTGTTGTATCAAAGACCCTTATTGATCTCAAAAATTGAATAATCTTAACCATAGGGAACTTCAAGTTGCATAATTTTGGTTTCTAATTTACTTAATTAACCTAACACCTCAAACTTAACTAGCATGATCACTTAATATATACAAAATAAGCTACGAGTGAGTGGTAGCAATGGTCCCATAAAAGGGTATTTTGGTTTTTGTATGAAGAAGATAATACCAATCATTTTGTTGATTGGTTAAATATGGTGGAGAGTTATGAACTCGGGGTGGAATTCAAATATTAACAGAAGCACATTTTAGAGAATGAATGGATATACTAATAAAACTAGTACTTCTATATAATAGAATAACAAATAAGAAAGATGTTTTATTAGGAATGATTTATGGAAACCTATAAAATCAGAAATTGAAATTCACTACATACCTTAGGTTTGCTATTAATAGTAATCTTAAGAACTTAAACCAATTGTTAATTTTAATCTATGAATTTGAAAGATGAGATTTAATGAGAGAAGGGAATTATTCATTTTCAATACACTAAGACATTCATTAACAAACAATCAAAATATTTCAATACATAGACAAAATGAATTCATAAAATTTTCAAGAAATTGAACAAATAATAAAAATATAAATATTAACATAGTGATACAAACCCCACCAATAATTGTGATGAAACCCGACAACAATGATGGATCGAAACCCCAAGATCGTGAAGATGATGAGTGCTCAAAAAGCACTAAAATTACCATGATTTTATGCACATTAATTGATTAAATATATATATATATATATTTATATGTTTTATCATATATTTATATAAATTTGTCTTTTTCGGAATCACAGGTATTTTTATTGTTTTTCAGGTATTTTCGCTTAAAAATGTTACTTAAAGACTCAAAAAGGAATACTCGAAGCAATACATCACAAATATATTAATAAATAAATGGGGAAAGGTCAACAAATATGGAAACATTGGACAAAATGGGTCAAAAAGGTCAAAAAGGAGAAAATCGCGCCGCCGCACCGCCCAGCCGCGCCGCCCAGCCAGGCTGAGTCATGCGAATGCCAGCGCGCAGCACGCCCCACGTCCGCAAGCATCAGCGCGGGCCTTGCTCTAGATCCGCACGCGCCCCAACACACTGTTACTGTTCCCGCGCGCGCTACGACTACCTTCCGCGCACGCCTGTGCGTGCCCCAGCTACCCTCCGTACGCGCCGCTTCCACTGCGCCCCATTTTCGCACGCAGCCGCCCCCATGACGTCATGTTGACATCATCAATGACCTCAGCAATTGCACTCCGTGTTTTCACAATTTGTTAACATTTTTTCACTCACTTTTTCTCCCCATTCTCACCTATAAATACCCTCTTCTCTTCACTTCATACCACACCTCAAAACACATTATCTTCTCTCTTTCTTTCTCTCATTTCTTAGTTTTTTTAGTTTTTAGCTATTCTTAGTTAGTTTTGCTTAGTTTTAGAGTTCTTCCCTTTTTGAGAAGAACTATTTATGTTTTTGTAATTTATTTGCTTTTTGATTCAATAAATGGGAGTGCAAATCCCCCTTGGAGGTTTTCCAGCTACGGGAATAGCATCGAAGTACTGCAAGGATTTTATTTTCTTTGCAGTTATTTTTATGCTTTATTCTTACATGTTATATTTAATTTGTGTGTGATTAAATTTAACTGTGCTGGCTGTTTGTAAACATGATATAATAATAACATTGTTATGCTTGCGAAATATTAAATAGGTGAAAAACTCTAAAATGAATTGATTTTATTTTTATTCAAGATTTTATATTAAGAATGTTAGAGAGAAATATATTATTTTTCATTACAAACTTAAATATGAAAATTAGATTTTAAGGTTTAGTTATCCGGTCTCATTTAGAGTAGTGTTTTTTTATTTGTTGGTACCATCGCCTCGTAGTTAGAGTGACGCTCTATTTCAAATGTTTTTATAAGAATTATTATCTGAAAATATATTGACAACATGTTTTCAGTAGTGGTTTTGAAACTTGAAAGTTAGTACTCGGATAATTAAATTCTTAGGTTTAATTTGGACACCTTGAATAAAGTTTAAACTGTTTAACCCCACCAAAGGTGGCATTTAAATGGTTCATTTTCAATCTCTTAGAAAAAGAAATTAATTTAATTAACCAAATTAGTTATCAACCCCACCCATAGGTGTTAATTGATTTGTTTAGTTAACAAAGAATATCTAACCCCACCAAAGGTGGTATTCATACAAAAAAGGGAGAATCAATAAAATTAATTCATATCTTTAATAACCTAAATAATATGAGCAAGCATAATTAACTTAGTTATTATATACATAAATACTCCACAATTTTAAATGATAAAATTTGCATAAATATATATTGAATCTATGTTTATTTTTATAGATTAGAAACACAAAACCCAAAGTATCATGACAGGATGTTTAGGATTTAATTTCGTTTTTGAAAGTTTGAATAATAAATTAAAAACCACATACATTCCTTCCTTAGATCGACCTTGGGAGTATACTTATCATTTTCTACGAAATGATTCATGCACTTGCGAGAGTTTTATAAATATAAAACCAAAGTATTGGCAGGATTGGCGATGCCGGTTTTCGCTCATCAAGTTTTTGGCGTTGTTGCCGAGGATGGCATCAAAGTTTTTAGCAATCCCGATTCTGCTCATCAAGTTTTTGGTGTCGTTTCCGGGGATGGCATCAAAGTTTTTAGCAATCCCGATTCTACTCATCAAGTTTTTGGCGCCGTTTCCTGGGATGGCATCAAAGTTTTTAGCAATCCCGATTCTGCTCATCAAGTTTTTGGCGCCGTTGCCGGGGATGGCATCAAAGTTTTTAGCAATCTCGATTCTGCTCATCAAGTTTTTGGCACCGTTGGCGGGGATGGCATCAAAGTTTTTAGCAATCCCGATTCTGCTAATCAAGTTTTTGGCGCCGTTGTCGGGGAAGGAATAGCGTTTTTAATTTATTTATCAAAATTTTAAAAATATTTTTGTGATGTAAATAATTGTGATTTTTTGTTTCTGTAAAAAAATAAAAAAAATAAAATATTTATCAAATTTCAAATTTCAAATTTCATAACAAACTAAAAAAAATAAAAAAATAAAAATAAGAATAAAATAATTTAGAAATTTGAAATTTGAAATTTGAAGTAAAAAATTTTACTGATCATGAATTGTAAAAAAATAATTTTTTTTAAATTTCGTAATGAATAAATAAATAAAAATAAAAATTTTAAATTTCAAAAAAATAAAAAAATATTTAAAAAAATAAAAAAATAAAAAATTATAGCGTTAATAGTAAAATACTTTTGAAATTTAAAATTTAAAAAAAAACTTAAATAAATTTTAAATAAAAAAATAATAATAAATTAATTTTTTTTTTCAAATTTCTTAATAAATAAATAAATTTAATTTTAAAAAAATTAAATTAAAGAAAACAAATAATAAATAAATAAAAAATTAAATTAATTAAATTAATTAAAAAAAATTATAAAATTATAAAAAAATAAAAATTTAATTTTTAATTTCATTTAATTTTATGTTTTTTATTTTATTTATTTGAATCTTAATTTTAATTTTTTTTAAAATATGAAAAAATTTATTTTATTTTCTTTTACCTTTTTCAATTTTATTTTATTTTACTTTTTTTTCAATTTTATTTTATTTTTATTCTATTTTATTTTATTATTTTAATTTTAATTTTTGTCTCTATTTAACTTTTTGTTTTCTTTCTTAATTCTCATTTAACTTAATTAACTTAGGTTTTTACTAACTTAATTAATTTAGATTTTTAATTAATTTAAATTAACTTAATTAACTTAGTTTTTTTTAATTCACTTAACTTAATTAACTTAAATTTTTGTTAACTTAATTAACTTAGATTTTTACTTAAAATAACTTAATTAAGTTAGCTTTTTAATTAACTTAGATTTTCATTAACTTAATTAACTTAGATTTTTACTTCACTTAACTTAATTAACTTAATTAGATTTTCATTAACTTAAATTTTTTACTTAACTTAACTTAATTAACTTAATTTTAATAGCATGAAAAGTAAAGATCTAAGGGAGTTATGTCTAGGAGACTAGTTCTTGGAAGCCTTTGTGCCACTAGTCTTTCCTGGGAACGTTGTTCTGTCTAGGAGGATGGTTTTTAAGGAGCCTTTGCACCACCATTCTTTCATGGGAGCACTCTTGGTTAATACTGATTATGTTATTTTATCTTTTAAAAAAAAAACGAAACAAAATTTTTTTTTTTTGAAACTATCTCCAAAATTTTAAAGTTTTAATTACAATCTAAGGAGTTAGTTGCTTTGTTTGATCTAGGTACAATTGTGTTTTGATGCCTTAATTATTTGATTTGCACCTAGATGTGGGTTATCTAAAACCCTCAAGTATGCCCCTAGTTTTAAGTACAGAAAGAAATTTGAAAATCAATAGGGCATGACTGAAAAAGTATAGGTAGACAACCTTGTCTTACCTGTAGGTTTGATTGACTCAATGATGAGAGGACATTGAGTTTACTTAAAATGCAATCCCCAAGTTACGTCTTGCTAAGACGTTAAACTAAGCGCTGGATGGGAGGCAACCCATCATTTTAGGTAATTTTCTTTTATTTGTTTTATTTACTTAATTTTATTGTTTATTTCATTTTAATTACATGTGAATAATTTTTAAATTGTTAAAACTAAAAATATTTGTTGAGATGTTAGAAGTTCACAGCAATCTGTCTGTATACACTTTAATGATGAATATGATGGATGCACCTGCATTTTCCATTACTACTTGCATATTCTCAAGAAATAGGTAATCTTTCTTCTCTTTTCTCTTTATCTTTAATTTACAGTTGTTACATTGAGGACAATGTAAGTTCTAGGTTGGGGGTGGTGAAAAGTTACCATGCTTAATTAAATTGTTTTTACAATTTAAAAATAAAAATGTATATATATATATATAATAATAATTTTTTATTTTATTTTTATGTTCACATTTTCATTTTTTTGTGTGTTTGGTTTTATTTCTATTTTGTGTGATTTAGTAATTTTTGGAATTAAAAAAAAAATTTCTCACAAAAATTTATCATTTCTTTAAATCAAATTTAAGTAAATAGTTAAGTCTTTTGAAATGTTAGATTAATTTTTGAAAACATATCATGAAATATTTTGTAATTAGTTTTTGATAATTAGTTAGTTTTTGTCATAACTAGTATTTCTTGATAAGATGTAGAAATTATATTAAACCCAAAATCGGTGTTTATGAATTTTTTTTAGTGGAGACTACCTTTGAGATATAATTTGAGCCTAATTTTCTTTATTCAGAGTGAAATATATATATATTTTTCTACTCCAAACACATTTCTTATTTCTTCAAATTTTTGGATGATCTCTATAGGTATTAGCATTGAATGTATGAATTTTTTTTCTCATCTTAATAGAGTATCATATATTTTTTATTATTATTGCTTAGATTAAATGATTTGAGTAGAAATTGATAGTATATGCTTATATCTCGTTCATGCATGACTGCTACAAAAAAAGAGAGAAACATATCTGGGGTTACCTAACCCAAGATCAAACAGAAAAGCCACAAAAATTAACCACTCACCAAAATCCAAAAAAAAATGTACAATTTGTACATGGGTTGACTCTCTAAAATATATATATTGAGAAATATCTTCAAAAAAAAATAGAGAGATAAAGAATATATAGTATAATCTACATACTATAACCCACATTGCCTAGAAAGTTGTGAGTAAAGGCTAATTACAAAAGAAGGATATAGGAAATAATTCCCAAAAAAGTCATTGCACTCTCTTCATTTGTAAAAGACATATATCTTGAAATTCTTTCTTAATGAGTGTGATTTATGCTTGAAAATAATTTTTATATATGATATCTTTATAATTTATGCATTTGATTCCTTTCATGAGATCAATGTTAAAATAACATTTTGAGCCTTTATTCTTTATACATATGCGAACATATTAGTTCATTTCTATACATCAACTCTTTCGCATATAAATTAGTATGAGTGTTTGAACCCATAGGATTCAGTGTTTTGAGAGTATTGACTTGTGAGGAATAGAGTCGAAGCGAATTCTGATTCATGACACTGAAATTGGGTGAAATTAAATTGATACATTTTTGACATGAAATATGAAAATGATTTTCGACTAATTATTATAATAAATCATGATTGTTTAAAGAGATTAAAATAACTTATGCTTGAGATTTTAATTATGATCTTAAAGGAGATTAAAAAGTATGAGACATTTTTGTGATAAGTTGTTTTATTTTATTCTTAAAAATTAATTTTTGATTTTGTTGTAATTTTAGTTTTTGAGTGGATTGATTTTATTATTTCTTTTATTTTTTACATTTAGTTCAATGTTTGTGGGTATCATTACTGAAAACCCTCACGAGACTCAAACTCGTCCACTAGGGCAACCTAGGGGTTTAAAGGCTTGTTGCATAGGCTAAATGCAACCGTGTCAATCCACGGAAGTGATTTAAGATAGTTTAATTTTTAGTTTTTATCGCTTCTCTTGCTAAGGGACTAGGTAGAAGCTGGTTGGGGGTTGTGATGAGTGCTCAAAAAGCACTAAAATTACCATGATTTTATGCACATTAATTGATTAAATATATATATTTATATGTTTTATCATATATTTATGTACATTTGTCTTTTTCGGAATCACGGGTATTTTTATTGTTTTTCAGGTATTTTCGCTTAAAAATGTTACTTAAAGACTCAAAGAGGAATACTCGAAGCAATACTTCACAAATATATTAATAAATAAATGGGGAAAGGTCAACAAATATGGAAAAATTGGACAAAATGGGTCAAAAAGGTCAAAAATGTCAAAAAGGAGAAAATCGCGCCGCCGCGCCGAGTCGCGCGCGCGCCAGCGCGCAGCACGCCCCACGTCCGCACGCATCAACGTGTGCCTTGCTCCAGATCCGTCACCTAACAAGATGCAAATCAAGACTACGAAGGATTGAATTGCCACACCAGGAAAACCTAAGGATTATCTCAAGAATTCAGGGTTATAAGTTTGTTATTTGAAGGCCATAAGATTAACTTGATAAGTTCAAGAGTTCTTTTAATAACTAAGAGGAACACAACACCTCAAAAGAAGATAATTTATTTAATAATTCCAATCTCATCTTTAAAATTTGTAGCACTCTTCTTTATACTTGGAACAACCCTCCAATAATAGGCAAAGTCAAAATTATAACACAAAAATTAGACTAAACAAGCTCTTTACCTTTTTTGGACTCTTAGTCTTCTAAATACAACTAAAAAAGAGCTATTTATTGACTTTTAAAGATAGCTAATAAATAACTATTTTGGAATTTTTAAAACAGCCAATTTGGACTTCTAAACACAACAATTAAATAGCTAAATGACTAGTTCAATGTATTATAACATGTCCAGCCAAGACCAAGTTGTTCTTTTATTTATATGCTTAAAAACTCTTCAAATTCACACCCTTTAATAGTCAAACTTTGCTGGCTACGAATTTGCATGCTAATAAGCTTCTTCAATTGATTGGATGTTATAATGTTGTTGAAAGTCTTCAAATTCACACCTTTAATGGTCAAACAATGTTGGCTACGAATTTGCAAGCTAATAAGCCTCTTCAATTGCTTTTATGACCTGGATTAGGCCTTGATTATTATTTGAGTACATCTTTGTAATTTTAGAATCAATCCAATTCTCAAGGATCAACCCATTTAGTGCTTCCTTGAAATGTTTGGCTCTAAATCTTGTAATTGGGCCACTAGGAAGTGACAAAGGGTCTTATGCAAATTCATCTCCATTCCCACTTTTATGATTGACATGTCCAGCTCCTTGGTTTGCATCACATAGCTTGAAATACCAAAAGAATGAAACATAGATGTTAAAGAAAAATATCTGATATGAAAAAGTAATGTAACAAGAAATAGTAATCAATCAAGGTTTATATTTATAAATCTTGAAGAAGAAACATCTAACATAGAAAGGAAGGTTACAGATCTAAAACATGAAGTTAAAATGATGAAGCCATTAGCCCATGACTTTAATACTAGGAAGAAAGTAATATCATAATGCTCAAAAACAAACTAGATTAGATTTTAATGGAAGCCTAGTAGGATACAACACAAGAATGAAACATAAAGTCTTTTCAAGACATAAATGAGACATAAAAAGGAACTCTTAAATGAAATAAAAGAATACTTCCATAATAAGAGATTATAAGAAAACAAACATAAGGAATTTATAGAATTAAGAAGGGATGTAAATAATATACCTATAAACAATAAAATTATAGATTACAAGTTGGATCCTTTTGTAGGATTAAAAGAAGAACTGCCTAGGAGAAAAGATGCATGGATACTTAGGAATGACAAAAGAAAAAATGAGGAAAATTCCAAAGATAAAGAAGAAGCTATAATCCCACTTTAATGGAATATAGAGAAAAAGTAAAATAATAGTTTATCAACCCTAACAATAGGGATGTGAAAAAATTAGTTAGTTTGTTAACCCTTACAGATGAAGAATTAGGAAGGCATTATGATGAAAAACTTTAAACAAACAAAAAGGAAGATGATGTGATAATAATCAATGAAATTGATTCTGAATCATAAAAGATAAATAAAAAAAATCATATGAAACCAATTTCGTTACCAGTTGTTGAGAATAATTGAACTCTACAAATTCCAAGTGGACCAATCACAAGGTCTAGGAGGGCACAACTCCAAGAGGCTTTAAATGGGCTCATTCAAGAGGTCATGCATAACCAAGGGGACCCAAATTGGGAGTGCAAGGATTGGGATAAGCCTAGGATGGAAATTAGGGCAAAATTGGCCAAAGAAAACTAGGCACATTGTTGTGCCATTTGGACTAATTTGAGCAACTTTATTTTCAGCCCTTAGATGGAAACAAAGGTTAAGATGTAATATTTTATTGGGATTCCTTTGTTCTCAACTGCTCTAATTTTGCTCCACATTTTACTATGCCAATTGGATTGATTTTTGGTAGCTTTCTTTTCAGCCCTGGGGTGAAGTCAAGGGTTAAGATGTAATATTTTCATAGGATTCCATTGTAGTTAGCTTTCCCATTTTTTCTCCATGTTTTCTACTACCTTTTGTGCTTTTTGGATGTTTTTATTTTCAACCCTTGGATGAGATCAAGGGCTATGATGTAGTAGAGCTTAGGATTTGTTTGTATCCTATAAATACTTATGAGCAACATATCTACTAGAGATTCACATTTGAATGAAATTTGATTTTCCCGATCATTTGAGAGCTCATTCATGCTCTTTGTTCCTCTTTAAGCAACTTATCAAGGGATTGGCAACCCTTGTGGTGTTGTTTACCATCCAAGAATTTGTAGTGAGTAATATCCATTCTTGTTTGGGTGTCATTTATGCTAGACATATCAAGGAAATAGCACCTCCTTGTGGTATCTTTCTCCTCAGAAAAATGGTGAGTAATATCAATTGATTTGTGAAGAAACCCTCTGCTACATAATCTGAAATTAGCTAGATCCTATACCCTTGGTTCATTTCATTTGGAATTAGAGCTTTAGGTGCTAATTTTTAGATTCCTATCCTTTATATTTGTTCTTGTTCTTGTGTTCTTGTTTTGTTTCTCATACATAGAAAATAAAGAAAAAAAATCCTTGTGCTGTGTTCTTGCTGAAATTTATTTTTCAAACCCTAAAAATATTGTTCTTCTTTGTTTCCACGTTTTTTCTGCATTTTCCTTGCAAATTCTATTGTTTCCCAAGTTTTCAGTAGTAATCTTGCATATCCAAATGTTTTTGAAAGTATTCTGAATTTTCCTTTCATATTCTACATTTGGCTTGTAAATTCTGTTATTTCTGAGTCTATTATGCATTTTTCCTTGCTTATTCTACAATATCTTATATATTATGTAGTTATTGGTTATTTTCTAGTATTTCTATGGTAGTTCCTGTAGAAATTTCATTTCTCCTTTGTGTCGTAATTTATGTGCTATTTTACGTATCTTAAAAATTCCTTAAAATTATATCGAATGTGTTGTATTGATTTACTCTTGAGTTATTAGCATATGTGTTTAAAAAAACAAAAAAAAGAGTTGCCAGAATTTATTCAAAAAAAAAAAAGAAAAGAAAAAAAGAGAGCCCAAATTGCATTTGCTAATTTCTAGTGAGTATTGAACTCATAGTTCCAAGAATTTTACCCCCACCTAGAGCCCAAGATGGAGTTGATAGAGATCTAAGTAGTATACAAATGAAGATACCACAATTCCAAGGAAAGAATGACCTGGAGTTATATTTGGAGTGGGAGAAGAAGGTATAGCACATTTTTAAATGCCACAACTACTCCATGGAGAACAAGTAAAACTCACTATAAGTGAGTTTTCAGACTATGCATTGAATTGGTGGGATCAATTGCTCATTAGTAGGAGGAGAAACCGTGAAAGGCCCATAGATAATTGGGAGGACATGAAGGCCATCAGGAGAAAGGGGCTAGCAAACCAAGATTTGATCCTTACAGAGCCAAAGAGATAGGGGCTAGCAAGGACAAAGGTAAAATTGACACCTCAATTCGTAATCGTGACTTAAAGTGTTTTCGGTGTCTTAGTAATGGTCATATAACCTCTCAATGTCCAAAAAAGAAGGTAATGATCACCTTAGCTAGTGGTGAGGTGGGAACTGATAATGAAAGTGAAGAAGGTGAGATGCCATCTGCAGAAGAAGCTAGTGAAGATGAGATAGGATCCGCGGATAGGGAAGTACTTGTGATAAGGCAATCTTTGAGCACTCAAGTCAAGGAGGATGACTTTGAACAACAAAGAGATAACATATTTCACACAAGGTGTCATTTGAGTAACAAAGTGTGTAGTGTTATCATAGATGGGGGAAGTTGCACCAGTGTGGCTAGTACTACCTTAGTTGAGAAATTAGGGTTGCCTACATTTGAACACCCTAAGCCTTACAAGTTGCAATGGTTAAATGATAGTGGGGAAGTGAAGTTAAGAAAGTATTAGTGAGCTTCTCCATTGGAAAGTACAAGGATGAGGTGATGTGTGATGTGGTACCCATGCAAGCTAGACACATCTTGCTAGGTAGGCCTTGGCAATATGATAGAATGGTAGAAAAATCACACTTGTGTCCAAAATGTTTCAGCAGTAACCTTGCATATCCTACTGTTTTTGGAAGTATTCTGAATTCTCCTTTCATATTCTGCATTTTTTCCTTGCATATATCAGATATTTTCTGCAGTGTTTTTGTTGTTTTATGGTATTTCTATGGTAGTTCCTACAGAAATTTCATTTCTCCTGTGTGTCATAATTTATGTGCTGTTTTACTTATCATAAAAATTCTTTAAATTCATATTGAAAGTGTTGTATTGATTTACTCTTGAGTAATTAGAATATTTGTTCCAAAAAAAACTGAAAAAGAGTGGCCAGAATTTATTCAAAAAACAAAAAGAGGCCAAATTACATTTGTTAATTTCTAGTGAGTATTTGAACTCATAGTTTCAAGAATTTTACCCATTGATTATAAATCTCCCATTGTGTGCTTAGTTCCTTTGGTAAAATTGTTGTTTCTCAATCATGTTGATCTATTGATTTTCCTTGTGCTTACTACTCTAATCTAGGATCCTAAACACTTTGAGTTAGTTTCCTTTGTGCTTTAACAAGTGGAATATTGTGAACTACTTTTTTGGGTGTTTGATAATTCTACAAATTATTTGGAATTCCTAGATCTAGTTACTTTGATTAGGAACTAAGAGGGTTTGAGCGATCAATTCGAGCGCTAAACATGTAAGGTATTGTGTGAATTTACATTATTTCTATTTTATTACAGTAATCTCTTGTTGTGTAGAATTGCAAAAAAATGTCCAATAGGGGTAGTCTTGAAGGAAGACAGGATATGATGTTCATGATGAGGACACTACAACAATCTTTTTAGAGGATGAAAAACTTAATGGTCGATATGAATGAAAGATTGGAAAGGCAAGAAAATTCCTTAGTAGCTTTACCACGAGAAACACCTCTACCAAATGTTAGGAGGGTTAATAGGAAGCTCATGTTGGGGATGATATAGAGGAAGAAGATTGGGAAGAAGAATTGTAGGAAGAAGAAGGAAGAATGCCTAGAGGAGGAAGAAATGGTAGATGAGGTATGTGAAGACCCCCACCTAGAGTCCAAGTTGGAGTTGATAGAGATCTAAGTAGTATAAAAATGAAGATACCATAATTCCAAAGAAAGAATGACTCAGAGTTGTATTTAGAGTAGGAGAAGAAGGTGGAGCACATTTTTGAATGCCATAACTACTCCACGGAGAAAAAAGTAAAACTCGCTGTAATTGAGTTTTCTAATTATGCATTGAATTGGTGTGATCAATTGGTGATTAGTAGGAGGAGAAACCATGAAAGGTCCATAGATAATTGGGAGGACATGAAGGCCATCATGAGAAAAAGGTTTGTGCCTAGCTACTACCATAGAGAGTTACACCAACGCCTACAAAGATTGACTCAAGGATATAAATGTGTTGATGAGTACTACATGGAAATGGAAGTGGTGATGGTAAGAGCTAATTTCGAGGAAGATAGAGAGGCCACCATGGCTAGGTTTCTTAGTAAGTTGAATTGAGACATTGCCAACATTGTGGAACTTCATCATTACGTGGAGATGGAGGACATGGCCCATATCGAAATTAAGGTGGAAAAGAAATTAAAGAAACAGAGTTTTCGATTACAACCATCAAGGTCTAGTCCCATTACTCCAAAAAAAAGATGCAGTAGCTATATCCAAACCAAGATTTGAGCCTTACAAAACCAAAGAGATGGGGGCTAAGCAAGGACAAAGGTAAAATCGACATGACTTTAAGTGTTTTCAGTTTGTTGGTAATGGTTATATATCCACTCAATGTCCAAACAAGAAGGCAATAATCACTGGCTAGTGGTGAGGTGTAAATCGATAATGAAAGTTAAAAAGATGAGATGCCATCTACAAAGAAAGCTAGTGCAGAGGATATAGGACTCGTGAATGGGGAGCACTGGTAATAAAGCAATCTTTGAGCACTCAAGTCAAGGAAGATGACTTGAACAACAAAGAGATTACATCTTTCACACAAGGTGCCATTTGAGTAACAAAGTGTGTAGTGTTATCATAGATGGGGGAAGTTGCACCAATGTAACTAGTACTACCTTAGTTGAGAAGTTAGGGTTACCTATATTTGAACACCGTAAGCCTTACAAGTTGCAATGGATAAATGATAGTGGGGAAGTGAAGCTTAATAAGCAAGTATTAGTGAGCTTCTGTATTGGAAAGTACATGGATGAGGTGATGTGTGATGTGGTACCTATGCAAGCCAGACACATCTTGCTAGGAAGGCCTTGGCAATATGATAGGAGGGTTACACATGACGGATATAGAAACAAGTATTCATTTGTGAAGAATGGTAGAAACATCACACTTGTATCGCGTGGATGAGATCAAGGGCTATGATGTAGTAGAACTTAGGGTTTATTTGTATTCTAATAAGAGTAGCTCAACTGCTGGAAAGAATAGATTGGAATGAAATTTGATATTTTAGATCATTTGAGAGCTCATTCATGCTCTTTGTTCCTCTTTAAGCAACTTATCAAGGGATTGGCAACCTTTGTGGTGTTGTTTAGCATCCAAGCATTTGTAGTGAGTAATATCCATACTTTTTAGGGTATCATTTATGCTAGACTTATTAAGGAAATAGCACCTCCGTCTGGCGTCTTTCCCCTCAGAACAATGGTGAGTAATATTTATTGATTTGTGGAGAAACCCTTTGCTATATAATCTAAAATTAGCTACGTCCTAACCCCTTGGTTCATATCAAATCACAAGGTCTAGGAGGGCACAACTCGAAGAGGCTTTAAATGGGCTCATTCAAGAGGTCATGCATAACCAAGGGGACCCAAATTGGGAAAGCAAGGATTGGGACAAGCCTAGGATAGAAATTGGGGCAAAATTGAAAAAAGAAAACTAGGCACATCGCTTTGCAATTTGGACTAATTAGGCAACATTATTTTTAGCCCTTACATTGAAATAAAGGTTAAGATGTAAAAATTTATTGGGATTCCTTTGTTCTTAGCCGCTCCAATTTCTCTCCACATTTGCTCCATATTTTGCTCCACCATTTGATGTGCCATTTGGATTGATTTTGGGTAGCTTTCTTTTCAGCCCTTGGATGAGATCAATGGCTATGATGTAGTAGATTTAGGGTTTATTTGTATCTTATAAATACTTCAGAGCAGCTTAGCTATGGGAAATTCACATTTTGGAATGAAAATATATATTTTAGATCATTTAAGAGCTCATTCATGCTCTTTGTTCCTCTTTAAGCATAAGTATCAAGGGATTGACAACCTTTGTGGTGTTGTTTAGCATCCAAGCATTCATAGTGAGTAATATCCATACTTGTTAGGGTGTCATTTATGCTAGATTTATCAAGGAAATAGCACCTCCTTGTGGCGTCTTTCCCCTAAGATAAATGGTGAGTAATATCCATTGATTTGTGGAGAAACCCTTTGCTATATAATCTAAAAATTAGCAAGGTCCTAACCCCTTGGGTCATATCAACCATAACCCTTTATTGTTTCCATCCTCCCTCCTTTCTTGTTCTAGATATATATCTTTCTTTCTCTCTACATTATTGTCTTCCATAGTATGTCAATTATCCTACTTGCTGCTATGCCTGATTGTTTGATATGTTAATATTATTCTTTCTTTGTAAATACTTTAACATGCTCTTTTTTAGTGTTAGGCTTTCTTACTGCTTATTCTTCTATGTTTATTTGCATGATCATTATGTCACATGTTTTCATTATATAGTGTCAGTTTTAGGATCTTCTTTTCTGTTGTCTTGTCATTCATATTCCACATCATATAGAATAGATCTCACCCATTTACTAGGTTCTTCTTTCTTGTACCTAGTATGTTATGTGTTCGTTCTCTATTAGCCTTCTGTTTATTTTTTCATCTTTTGCATTGTTTTTGTTCTCTTATGCTTTAGATGTATCTTTGGAGGAAAAAAAGGTATTGTTACAAGCTTGTTTACATGATTGGTTCTCTGTACTGTGCTTGTTTGGGTTTGCATTGTGCATCTACATGTCATAGAGATTATTTACCTATTTTTAAGACTCTTGATTTCTATGCATTGCTATTACAAAACTTATGTCTTTAGTTGGCATTCTTAGTGTTAAGGGCTTATCTAGGCATGTATCTTATCTCTATGTTGAAACTTGAGCCTTTCTCACATGTATAGGTGTTTTTGTATCATCCAATGTTTCTTCTCTCTTAGATGTTACTTATGTTGCCAATGATATTTCTTGAGGATAATGTGTATAAGTTGTTGCCAATGATTTTTTTTTTGAGGAAATTATGTATAATTTCTTACCTCTTCTCCCTTTGGAGGTAGTAGTATATGATTGGTGCTTGATGAGAATCATGGAGTCATACAAATTCCAAGTGGACCAATCACAAGATATAGGAGCGCACAAATCAAAGAGGCTTTAAATGGGCTCATTCAAGAGATCATACATAACCAAGGGGACCCAAATTGGGAGTGAAAGGATTGGGACAAGCCTAACATGGAAATTAGGTTAGAACTGGAAAAAGAAAACTAGGTACACTGTTGTGCCATTTGGACTTATTTTGTGTAGATTTTTTTTTAGCACTTGGATGAAATCAAGGGTTAAGATGTAATATTTTCTAGGGATTATTTTGTACTCATCTGCCACATTTTTGATCCATGATTTTTTATGCCATTTGGACTTATTTTGGGCAGCTTTCTTTTCAACACTCGGATGAAATCAAGGGTTAAGATGTTATATTCTTGGGTTTCCTTTGTACTCAACTGCCCATTTTTTCTCCATGTTTTGCTCCATGTTTTGAGCCACCATTTTGTGCTTTTTGGCTATTTTTATTTTCAGTCCTTGAATGAAATTTTATTTTTCAAATCATTTGAGAACTCATCATGCTATTTTTTCTCTTTAAGCAACTTATCAAGGAATTGACAACCTTTGCAATATTGTTTTACAAAGACAAATTGAATGAGAGTTGTAGACAATGTATCCAACCAAGCCCTTGGGTCTTGTTTTAATCCATATAGAGACTTTTCTAGATCAAAAATATAATTCAAGTGATGCATTATTGATGTTTAATTGTCAAAGGTCCAAATTTTTACTCAATGCAATGGACAAGAGTACTTCGATAGTGGCATGTTTTAGCATAGGAATAAATGTTTCCAAAATCACAACATGCTAAATGTAGATATCCTTTTGCCACCAATCTCAATTTCAATTCTTCTAAAGAGCCATCAATTAATTCTTTGATTTTGAGGAGCAACTTATTTTCAATGATCCTTCTTCGTTAGGATAAGGATTTAATTCCCATTTAGTGTTTCTAATAAAACTCTCATCTTCTTCCTTCATAGACTTGAACTAACCCCATGCATTAAAGATTGTTTCACTATTTTTGGGTACAATAATATTAGGAGAGGAAAAGAAGACTCTAGGTTTGATGGAAACAACCTTGGACCTAGTTATCATGCTATGAGTATTTTTTACATGAATTGGTAGAGAAGTAGCAACCTTTGATCGAGTGGTCAAAAATGTGGGGGACAAAAATACATGGGATGATTTAAAAGAAATAACACGCGTGAAGACCGTTCTGCATTTTTTTGATATTTTTCTTTAAACGCATGCCACATGATATCATTTAATTGGTTGCAAGATATAAAGAGACACGTTACAACCTTTCATTCAGTGGGAAGAAAGGGCGCATGGAGAACAGATGGAACGCGTCACACAAGATCTTCCCGCAATGGAAGTGTGAGACAATTGGCTTCGACACGTGGTGACGCAGAAAGAGCTGGTGAGTGGGCAACGTTTCTATGTTTTTATTTTACTAAATACATGCCACGTGTCATTACATTATTGGCTAGAAGAATGATGGAACACGTGGCTGCTTCTTATTCCGTGGTACGCGATGACGCACTATGATGCGATGAACCGCGTCGCACGGGAATGTAAGCAAGCTGCTCCGTGCATGATACCATGCTTCCATGCATTTTAAATCTGGACCGTTCAACAGATCCAACGGTGAGTGATGTACCTTGGGAGAAAATTTGCGCAGCCAACACGTGGGCCCCCACTCGGTGCCGAGCCTTGTGCTACAGGAATACCGGGTGTACTCACTTTTGTCGCGTCTGGATTGTACACACCCAATCTTGACCGTTGATTGGATGATCGAATGGTGTGTGTTGGGCATCCTGAATGTCACGAGTGACTCCTTCTCCTGCGCAAAAAATTAAACTTTCATTAATTGCATTTTGACCCATAATTTTAATTCAAATTAATTTCTAATCTTTTGATATTTGCAATTTTACCCATTTTTAATTTCAAATTAAATTTTAAGCTTTTTATAATTGCAATTAATTCCCTTTTTTTTATTAAAATTTATTAATTTACTTGAAAATATTTTTATTAAAAACTAATACTAAATATTAATTTAATTAATTAAAAATTAACTAAAAATGTAAAGAACTAGCAATTATAATTAATAAAATAGATGCAAATCACTGTATAAAATATAGTTATCACACCCCAAACTTAAGTTTTTACTAGTCCTCGAGCAAAAAGAAAGAAATAAAACAAAGATAACTGTATTTAAAGTAGTGATTTTCAAAATATTTCTTTTTAGTCATTCCAAATTACATAACTCAAAGAAACAAAAGAATTTTATCTAAGTATCAAAATCAATTTAAAAATAAATTACATTTTCACAATGAATTTTAGTGTGTGTTTGATGTCTTTTCATATTTCATCACATGAAATCCGAATCAGTTTATGCAAATATAAAATCAAACAAATTTTAATGAAATCACAAATCTCATAAGTTTATTTTTCATTTTTCTCTCCACTAATGTAGACAAACACAACCAAAAATCAATAGGACTTTATTAAGCTTGTAATGTATGACTTAGGTAAAGGTAGGATAAAGAAAATTATTTAGCTCAACTTTTCCCAAACACATCATTTTAGGATTGAAACAAGATACCTTCTATCATCACAATAAACACTTCTCAATTTGGGATTTATCATCACATACAATAATTTTTTTTTTCCTTTTTCCATTTTTCTTTTCTTTTCAGAATCTATATATATATTATTTTTAATTTTTTTAGTATCCTCTTTTTTCGGATATATCTTTAAATATTTACTAACAATTGTAACATGTTAGTGAGATAAGAAAAATAGATATATCTGCACACACACACATACACACACACACACACACACACACACATATATATATTTTCTGTAGGCTTTTGAAATGAGATAAAAATATATATAAAAATTTTGAAGCTCAAAGGGGTATACTACGGATAAAGCATGTGAAGGTAGATAGAAAGGCTCAAACGATCCAAAGATGGCCTAAATCATTTTCTTAGTTAAATGTTTTCTATAATTTTGCCTCGAGAGAAAATCAAACAAATTCTAAGAACTGTGACACCACAAATATCAATCGAATTCCTTACTCACATAAACCTTCTCTAAATTATCATAGCAACTCAAAAATCAAGACTAGTGTTCATGAATATTTATTCTTGTAAAAATGAAACATACGTAAAAATTATTCATCGCTTAGACAATATTCAAAATTTTCAAGGAGTTATGCATTATTTAAACTGAAGAAATAAAATAACAAAAATTAGATCACCATTAAACGCAAAATATCTTCTAATGTTCGATCAACCAAACAAACAAAGCTAGACAAGCAACAATATCAAGCAATATTTCAAATAAGTTTAATCTCAACACCCCTAAACTTAATATGCACATTGTCTCCATTGTGTGGAAATTAAAAAACAAAGGATTTGTGTTAAAAGAAACTTCCCTGAATGGTGAGTTGGCTTGTGAGATTGAAATCCAAAATCATTTTACCTCCTCTGATTTGCACCTATCAAAACAAAATAACAGAATGAAGAAATACGCAACTAATACATGATCTAAAAACTGAAAATTGAAGTGAAAATGGAAACAAATAACAAACTGAAAACTAACTGCATGCCTTTTTTTCTCGCGTCCAAATATATCCCCCTATACAATTAATATTATTTTTTTTATCAAAAATGCGGGGGACAAAAATACATGGGATGACTTAAAAGAAATAACACGCGTGAAGACCGTTATGCATTTTTCTGATTTTTTTCTTTAAATGCTTGCCACATGATATCATTTAATTGGTTGCAAGATATAAAGAGACATGTGACAGCCTTTCATTCAGTGGGAAGAATGGACGCATGGAGAACAGATGGAACGCGTCGCACAAGATCTTCGCGCAATGGAAATGCCTGACAACTAGCTTCGACACGTGGCGATGCAGAAAGAGCTAGTGAGTGGGCAACATTTCTATGTTTTTATTTTACTAAATACATGACACGTGTCATTACATTATTGGCTGGAATATTGATGGAACACGTGGCTGCTTCTTATTCCGTGGTACGCGATGGCACACTATGATGCGATGAACTGCGTGGCATGGGAATGTAAGCGAGCTGCTCGGTGCAGGTACCATGCTTCCATGCATTTTAAATCTGGACCGTTCAACAGATCCAACGGTGAGTGATGTGCCTCGGGAGAAAATTTGCGCAGCCAACACGTGGGCCCCCACTCGGTGCAGAGCCTTGTGCTACAGGAATACTGGGTGTACTCGCTTTTGTCGCGTCTGGATTGTACACACCCAATCTTGACCATTGATTGGATGATCGAATGGTGTGTGTTGGGCATCCTGAATGTCACGAGTGACGCCTTCTCCTGCGCAAAAAATTCAACTTTCATTAATTTCATTTTGACCCACAATTTTAATTCAAATTAATTTCTAATCTTTTGATATTTGCAAATTTACCCATTTTTAATTTCAAATTAAATTTTAAGCTTTTTATAATTGCAATTAATTCCCTTTTTTTATTAAAATTTATTAATTTACTTGAAAATATTTTTATTAAAAACTAATACTAAATATTAATTTATTTAATTAAAAATTAACTAAAAATGTAAAGAACTAGCAATTATAATTAATAAAATAGACGCAAATCACTGTATAAAATACAGTTATCAGTGATGAATGGAAAAAATGCATTTAAGATAAAATATGGTTTATATGAGTGGTTAGTCATGCCATTTGGTTTAACTAATACTCCAAGTACTTTCACAAGATTAATGAACCATGTTTTGCATGCTTTTATTGGAAAATTTGTAGTTATCTATTTTTATCATATTCTCATTTATAGCAAAAATTTGGAAGACCATTTGAAACATTTACAATCTGTTCTTGAAGTGCTTTGGAGAGAGAAACTATTTCCTAAGCTAAAGAAATGAACATTTTGTACTTATAAGCTTGTCTTGATGGGTTTCATTGTGAGTGCAAAAGGATTTCAGTTTGATGAAGAAACGATTTGAGCTATCCAGGAGTGGCCCAACCCAACAAGTTTAAGTAATGTTCGAAGTTTTCATGGACTTACTTGCTTTTATCGGCGATTTTTGAAAATTTTTAGCAAGCAGCACCGATAACCAATGTCATCAAAAATAATATTAGGTTTAAATGGGGAGAAGAGCAAGAAATTTCATTCCAACTGATTAAGGAAAAATTGACTCGTGCTCCTTTATTGTCTTTACCAAACTTTGCAAAAACTTTTGAAATAGAGAAAGCAAGGCTCAACATTGAGAGGAGGACTGAATAATATATCAAACAAGCCAACAAAGGACTTCATAGGATGATCTTTGAGCCAAGAGATTGGGTGTGGGTGCACATGAGAAAACAACATTTTATAGAACAAAGAAAATCAAATTATCTATCATGGGGAGATGGTCCATTTCAAGCCATCGAAAGGGTTAATGAAAATGCCTAGACTTTCCTGGTGAGTATAATGTAAGTACCTCTTTTAATGTTTCTAATTTTTCTCCTTTTGATTATGCAGGTGACGATTCGAGGAAGAATCCTCTTGAAGAGAGGGGGAATGATAAGAATCATCGAGCTCTACAAATTCCACATGGACCAATCACAAGGTCTAGGAAGACACAACTTGAAAAGGCTTTAAATGGGCTATTTCAAGAGGTCATGCATAATCAAGGGGACCTAAATTGGGAATGAAGTTTGAATTTTCAGATCATTTGAGAGCTCATTCTAGCCCTTTGTTCCTCATTAAGCAACTTATCAAGGGATTGGTGATAAGAGTCAAATTATTACATTTTTGTTAAGATTTAAATGTTGATATTAGTGTGAAAATTGTGTTTATTTGATTATTTAATCCACAAATGTCATTTCACGGGTATTTCATGTTTAAAGTGCACTTTTAGGTAAAATAATGATTTTCGAGAAGTTTTGGACAGAAACAATGATCGGGATTGAGTGAAAATAAAAGAAAACAAAGTTTCAAAATTTAGAAATCCCATCGCCGGCTAGAATATTCTTGCCACCGGCGAAAATAGCACGGAGAAATTCTTCCCGAGATCATGGATTTTGGAAAATTCATCTTGCCGCCGGCGATAATCAGTGGAAGCAAAATCGTAACTTTTCCAGAAATCTCGCCGCGGCGAGAATAATGTCGCCGCTGGCGAGTTTCGTCCGAAAACACATTTTTTATGTTATTTTGTTCCAAAATTTCCCCCAAAACCCTAGATCTATATATTATATATGATGGAGAAAGAGGCCACGGCAGAGAGGAGTAGATCTGAGACATTTTGGAGGAGAGAAGGGAATTTTGGAGAGAAAGGTTGGAGAAGCTTGAAGGATTATCACCGTTGTTGCTACCAAGTGTTCATCTTCAAGAGTTTTTCATTTCTTCTCCTTAGCTTTTATTTTCTGCATTTTATTCATATTTGTTATTCATGGATTCAATTGAGATAATGTTTGTCCTTATTTCCATTATGAACTAATTTATTTTTGCTAAGGCTATGATGTAGTTAAATCAAGAAAATCTGATTTCTTGTGTTATCGTTATATGAATTCATTGTTTTAAAGTTGAGTATTTATTTCCATGCTTAATGCTTTTAACTTTCTGGCCAAGATTTAGATGATTTGTTGCATTATATTGAGACTGAGAGGAGATGTGTAATGAATGCTTCTTGTGATAAATACCCCGGCATCCAAAAGCATAATCACCTTATCCTTGACCACTTTCTGTTCACGCGTGCGCCGCAGCACGCGGGCACCGTTCACGCGCGTCGAGCTGCGCGCAGCGACAGCCCCAGCGCGCGCGCGCAGTGCCCAGCAGCCGCCCCTCCGCGCGCCCAACGCGTTTTCACCCCATTTTTCACGTGCAGCAGCCCCTGTGACGTCATGCTGACGTCATTGATGACCTCAGCATTTCCATTACACGTTTTTTAATTTTTTAATATTTTTTTTAACATTTTTTTACTCATTTTTTCTCTCCATCCTCACCTATAAATACCCCCCTTCCCTTCACTTCAAATCACACCTTCAAAACTCACTTCTCTCTTCTTTCTTTCTCTCATTTCTTAGTTTTTGAGTTTTCTTAGTTTCTTTCTTAGTTTCTAAGCTTTTCTTAGTTTTTCTCTTAGTTTTTAGTTCAATTCTCTTAGGTTTAGAGTTCTTCTCTTTTTGAGAGGAACTTGTAATGTTTTTGTAATAATTTAGATTTTTGATTCAATAAATGGAAGTGCAAATTCCGCTTGGAGGTTTTCTAACAACGAGAATAGCGTCGAAGTTCTGTAAGGATTTTATTTTCTTTACAGTTATTTTTATGCTTTATTCTTACATGTTATATTTAATTTGTCTGTGATTAAATTTAACTGTGCTAGCTGTTTATAATCAAGATATAATAATAACGTTGTTATGCTTGCGAAATATTAAATAGGTGAAAATTACTAAAATGAATTGATTTTATTTTTATTCATGATTTTATATTAAGGATGTTAGAGAGAAATATATACTTTTTCATTTTTTTATGTGTTTGGTTTTATTTCTATTTTGTGTGATTTAGTAATTTTTGGAATTAAAAAAAAAATTTCACAATTACAAAAATTTATCTTTTCTTTAAATCAAATTTAAGTAAATAGTTAAGTCTTTTGTACTGTTAGATTAATTTTTGAAAACATATCATGAAATATTTTGTAATTATTTTTGATAATTAGTTAGTTTTTGTCATAACTAGTATTTCTTGATAAGATGTAGAAATTATATTAAACCCAAAATCGGTGTTTATGAAATTTTTTTAGTGGAGACTACCTTTGTGAGATATAATTTGAGCCTACTTTCCTTTATTCAGAGTGAAATATATATTTTTTCTACTCCAAACACATTTCTTATTTCTTCAAATTTTTAGATGATCTCTATAGGTATTAGCATTGAATGTATGAATTTTTTTTCTCATCTTAATAGAGTATCATATATTTTTGATTATTATTTTTGCTTAGATTAAATGATTTGAGTAGAAATTGATAGTATATGCTTATATCTCATTTATGCATGACTACTACAAAAACAAAAAGACATATCTGGGGTTACCTAAACCAAGATCAAACAGAAAAGCCACAAAATTAACCACTCACCAAAATCCAAAAAATGTACAATCTGTACATGGGTTGACTCTCTAAAAAATACACATATTGAAAAATATCTACAAAAAAATAGAGAGATAAAAAATAGTATCATCTATATACTATGACCCACGTTGCCTACAAAGTTGTGAGTACAGGCTATTTACAAAAGAAAGATATAGGAAGTAATTCCCTAAAAAGTCATTGCAATTTCTTCATTTGTAAAAAGCATATATCTTGAAATTCTTGCTTAATGAGTTTGATTTATGCATGAAAATAATTTTTATATATGATATCTTTATAATTTATACATTTGATTCCTTTCATGAGATCAATGTTAAAATAACACTTTGAGCCTTTATTCTTTATACATATGCGAACATATTAGTTCATTTCTATACATCAACTCTTTCGCATATAAAATAGTATGAGTGTTTGAACCCATAGGATTCAGTGTTTCAAGAGTATTGACTTGTGAGGAATAGAGTCGAAGCGAATTCTGATTCATGACACTGAAATTGGGTGAAATTAAATTGATACATTTTTGACATGAAATATGAAAATGATTTTCGACTAATTATTATAATAAATCATGATTGTTTGAAGAGATTAAAATAACTTATGCTTGAGATTTTAATTATGATCTTAAAGGAGATTAAAAAGTATGAGACATTTTTGTGATATGTTGTTTTCTCTTATTCAAAAAAAAAATTCATTTTTGATTTTGTTGTAATTTATTTTTTGATTTCATTGTTTTTATTGTTTTTTTATTTTTACATTTAGTTCAATGTTTGTGGGTATCATTACTGAAAACCCTCACGAGACTCAAACTCGTCCACTAGGGCAACCTAGGGGTTTAAAGGCTTGTTGCATAGGCTAAATGCAACCGTTTCAATCCACGAAAGTGATTTAGGATAGTTTAATTTTTAGTTTTTATCGCTTCTCTTGCTAAGGGACTAGCAAGAAGCTGGTTGGGGGTTGTGATGAGTGCTCAAAAAGCACTAAAATAACCATGATTTTATGCAAATTAATTGATTAAAAATATATATATATTTATATGTTTTATCATATATTTATATAAATTTGTCTTTTTCGGAATCACGGGTATTTTTATTGTTTTTCAGGTATTTTGGCTTAAAAATGCAACTTAAAGACTCAAAGAGGAATACTGGAAGCAATACATCACAAATATATTAATAAATAAATGCGTAAAGGTCGACAAATATGAAAAAATTGGATAAAATGGGTCAAAAATGTCAAAAAGGAGAAAAACGCGCCCGCTGCTACCCATTTGCCATTTTGTAGCGCCAGCCGCGTTGACATGCTTATCCGCTACGCCGCAACGCAGCACTGTTCACGCGCGCCCGAAGCGCTACAGAGAGACGGCCCAAAGACGCTACCAAAAGGAGCAAAATGATCAAGATTTTGCTCATCAAGTTTTTGGCGCCGGCAACGGCGCCAAAAACTTGATGAGCGAAAACCGGCATCGCCAATTCTCGCAAATACTTTGGTTTTAATATTTGTAAAACTCTCGCAAGTGCACGAATCTTTTCGTAGAAAATGATAAGTATACTCCCAAGGTCGATCTAAGGAAGGAATGTATGTGGTTTTTAATTTATTATTCAAACTTTTAAAAACGAAATTAAATCCTAAACATCCTGTCACGATAGTTTGGTTTTTGTGTTCCTAATCTAATAACATAAAATAAACATATATACAGATTAATTAAATATAATCTAAAAACATAAAAATAAACATAGATACAAATTCAATAAATATTTATCTAAAAATAAATATAAATATAGATTCAATAAATATTCATGCAAATTTTATCATTTATATTAGTGGAGTATTTATGGATATAATAACTAAATTAATTATGCTTGCTCATATTATCCAGGTTATTAAAGATATAAATTGATATTTTATTGATTCTCTCTTTTTTGTATGAATACCACCTTTGGTGGGGTTAGATATTCTTTGTTAACTAAACAAATCAATTAACACCTATGGGTGGGGTTGATAACTAATTTGGTTAATTAAATTAATTTCTTTTTCTAAGAGATTGAAAATGAACCATTTAAATGCCACCTTTGGTGGGGTTAGACAGTTTAAACTTTATTCATGGTGTCGAAATTAAACCTAAGAATTTAATTATCCGAGTACTAACTTTCAAGTTTTAAAACCACTACTGAAAACATGTTTTCAATACATTTTCAGATAATAATTCTTATAAAAACTTTTGAAATAGAGCTTCACTCTAACTACTGGGCGATTGTACCAACAAATAAAAGAGCCTTGCTTCTAAATTAGACCCAATAACTAAACCTTAAAATCTAATTTTCATATTTAAGTTCGTAATGAAAAATAATATATTTCTCTCTAACATTCTTAATATAAAATCTTGAATAAAAATAAAATCAATTCATTTTAGAAATTTTCACCTATTTAATATTTCGCAAGCATAACAACGTTATTATTATATCTTGATTATAAACAGCTAGCACAGTTAAATTTAATCACAGACAAATTAAATATAACATGTAAGAATAAAGCATAAAAATAACTGTAAAGAAAATAAAATCCTTACAGAACTTCGACGCTATTCCCGTTGCTAGAAAACCTCCAAGCGGAATTTGCATTTCCATTTATTGAATCAAAAATCTAAATTATTACAAAAACATTACAAGTTCCTCTCAAAAATAGAAGAACTCTAAACCTAAGAGAATTGAACTAAAAACTAAGAGAAAAACTAAGAAAAGCTTAGAAACTAAGAAAGAAACTAAGAAAACTCAAAAACTAAGAAATGAGAGAAAGAAAGAAGAGAGAAGTGAGTTTTTAAGGTGTGATTTGAAGTGAAGGGAAGGGGGGTATTTATAGGTGAGGATGGAGAGAAAAAATGAGTAAAAAAATGTTAAAAAAACAAGTAAAAAATTAAAAATTGTTTAATGGAAATGTTGAGGTCATCAATGACGTCACAGGGACTGCTCCACGTGAAAAATGGGGTGAAAACGCGTTGGGCGCGGAGGACGATTCTGCCGGCGGCTGGCCGCGCGGGGGCTGTCGGCGTGCGCCGGCTAGCGCGCGTGAACAGTGCCCGCGCGCGCGGATGGGCATGTCAACGCGCACGGGCGCGCCCAACATGGGGCTCTGGGGCGCGGCGGCGCGTTTTTCTCCTTTTTGACATTTTTGACCTTTTTGACCCATTTTGTCCAATTTTTCCATATTTTTCGACCTTTACGCATTTATTTATTAATATATTTGTGATGTATTGCTTCCAATATTCCTCTTTGAGTCTTTAAGTTGCATTTTTAAGCCAAAGTACCTGAAAAACAATAAAAATACCCGTGATTCCGAAAAAGACAAATTTATATAAATATATGATAAAACATATAAATATATATATTTTTAATCAATTAATTTTCATAAAATCATGGTTATTTTAGTGCTTTTTGAGTACTCATCAGCCGACAAAGCATTCACTGAATCAATTTCATGCATTGTTGCTGGTCTTTTTGCAATTACCCGCTTTGAATGCCACTGATTGTTGTTTTCTGCCATAATCTCTAACAACTCATGAGCATCCTTTGGTGTTTTTCCCATTAAATACCCTCCAACTGTAGCATCAATAATTTCCCGATAGTTTGAAACCAACCCATTATAAAATGTAGAGACTTGTAGCCAAATCGGTATACCATGATGTGGGCACTTCCTCAACATTTCTTTGAATCTTTCCCAAGCTTCATACAATGATTCTTGATCATACTATGTAAAAGATGTGATTTCATTCCTCAATTTTTCTGTCTTAGCAGGAGGAAAGAACTTGGACAAGAATTTCTGAACCAACTCATTCCATGTTGTAATTGATCCCGGTGGTAATGAGTTTAGCCACTCCTTGGCTTTATCCCGAAGTGAAAAAGGAAAAAACCTCACTCTTACAGCATCTTCAGACACACCATTTATCTTGTAAAGATCACACACCTCCAGAAAGTAAGCAATATGTGCATTTGGATTATCCTTTGACATTCCCCCAAACTGATTTGATTGAACCATTTTGATAAAGGATGGTTTTTTCTCAAAGTTATTAGCTTGAACAGTTGGCCTCCTTATACCCGAAGTAGTTCCAGCAACATTAGGCGCAGTATAATCCTTCAAAGCTCTATGATTTCCACCTCCCTCAATAAATGGTGGATCCATGGCTGATTGTCTATTAGGAGCTGAGGTTGAACGCCTTTTCTCTCGGTTTAGACGCCTACATGTTCTATCAACCTCCGGATCAAATGGAAAAAGGTTAAGGATTCTTGTACATCTCATACAACAATCCTAAAACCAGAAAATCAAGTAGCACAATACCAACACAATGTTACCTTTTTTTATGATAAATAAAATAAAAGATCAAACTAAACAAAATTAAAAATGAAACAATGATATGGAAAATTAACTTCAAATTAAAAATAAGATTAGGTAGTATCGTTATTAATAAAATCAAACCATTTCCCACCAACGGCGCCAAAAACTTGATGCATATTTCTGCAAGTGTACGAATCGTTCAAGTAATAAAGTGTACGAAAGTACAGATATCGAACCCACAAGGAATGGTGTTACTAAGTACCGAAATTGACTAATCCTAATTTTTTTTGAAAACCGAATTGTTGAAATTGTTTAAGAAGAAAATTAACTTAAAACTAAATGCAAATAACACAATTGAATATTGTTCACAAATGATTAAAAATGCTAAGGCATTTGATTTCACTAAATCAATTCAATTTGACTTCAAGTCATGTTATATGAGAATCAAAGTTAAAAGTGATGGTTGAAAAACCCAAATTTATCTAATACTCTCTCTCAAGTTATATTAGAATTACTTATCTATGAAAACCAACTATATTTCTATGAAGATTTAATCACAAAAAAGCACATTACGATCTATGGAATTTCTAGAATAACCACATACATCATGCATTAGGTCTCACACTTGCATTCAACATACGGTATTTATCACAAGAAGCATTCATTACACATCTCCTCTCGGTCTCAATATAACGCAACAAATCATCTAAATCTTGGCCAGAAATTTAAAAGCATTAAGCATGGAAATAAATATTCAATTTGAAAATAATGAATTCATATAACGATAACACAAGAAATCAGATTTTCTTTATTTAACTACATCATAGCCTTAGCAAAATCGAATTAGTTCATAATATAAATAAGAACAAACATATTCTCAATTGAATCCATGAATAAAAAATCTGAATAAAATGCAGAAAATAAAAGCTAAGGAGAAGAGATGAAAAACTCTTGAGGATGAAGACTTGGTAGCAACAATGATTATGATCCTTCAAGTTTCTCCAAACTTTTCTCTCCAAAATTTCCTTTTCTCCTCCAAAAATGTCTTAGACCTCCTCCTCTCTACCGTGGCCTCTTTCTCCATCATATTGCATATATAGATCTAGGGTTTTGGGGGCAATTTTGGAACAAAACAACATAAAAAATGTGTTTTTAGACCAAACTCACCGGCGGCGACATTATTCTTGCCGCGGCGAGATTTCTGTAAAAGTTAGGATTTTGGTTTTGCTGATTCTCGCCGGCGGCGAGATTATGTTGGCCGACGGTGACATGCATTTGCCAAAATCCGTGCTCTCGGGAAGAATTTCGCCGTGCTGTGGGTAAGATTTTCGCCGGCGGCGGAATTTCTAAATTTTGAAACTTTGTTTTCTTTTATTTTCACTCAATCCCGATCATTGTCCTTTGTCCCAAACTTCTCCAAAATCATGATTTTACCTGAAATTTCACTTTAAACACGAAATACCCGTGAAATGACATTTGTGGATTAAATAATCAAATAAACATAATTTTCACACAAATATCAACATTTAAATCATAAAAAATGCAATAATTTGGCTCTTATCAACCACCACTTGATCACTTATACTACCTCAAACATCTAATTGCATTACTGAAATAGCATTATACATCCAGAATAGCCCTAAGAAGACATGATCCCAAGTGGATACTTGACACACCCCCCACTTTCTTCCAGGTTCATCACAAGGGAAACAAAAACCAAGATTTTCTTTATCTTGTATCAAATGTGAGCAACAAGCAAATAGATCACCTTTTAGAAGTATCAACAAGGTTACATGATTCATAAATGCATGAATGTGATGTCCCAAAAATTCTACAGTTCCTAATGGAATAGGTAATGAAGCAACCTTGCCGCCTACTACTACTAAATCACCACCTCCCCAAGTCAAACTAGTTCTTGTTGTTGCATTAGGAGCCATTGCACAATGCTAAAGCATGGGCGTTTTGTATTCATTGAGCAAAGCCAGGTTGTAATTGTATAGTAGTATCGAAAAATATATCTGGAAATGACCTAAAGTGCTCATAGTATCATAATGAATATACAAACCAAAACTGTGAAAGCCTAAAAATATACATACCTATTTGAGATGTGATATGATTGCATCATGATATCTAAGGACAAGATTTTATAGATCGTTATATCGAGTGGTCAGATCTTAGTCTCTTACCATAAAAATGGTCGCGTGCATAGCAATACCAACTATGAGAAATACATCAATCCATATGTGATGTGTGAACATTGAAAATTGGGTACCATAGTTAGTAGCTATCAAATCAATGGATATTACTCACCATTTATCTCAAGGGAAAGACGCCATAAGAAGGTGCTCTTTCCTTAATAAGTCTAGCATAAATGACACCCTAACAAGTATGGATATTACTCACCACAAATGCTTGGAGGCTAAACAACACAACAAAGGTATCTAATTGATAAGTTGCTTAAAGAGAAACAAAGAGTATGAATGAGCTCCCAAATGATTTGAAACATGGAGAAAAATGGGGCAGTTGACTACAAAGGAATATTATGAAAATATAACAACTTAACCCTTAATTTCTCCCAAGGGCTGAAAAGAAAGCTACCCAAAATCATTCCAAATTGTACAGCAAAAAAGGAGCAAATTGCGGAGCAAAACAAGGAGCAAAATTGGAGCAGCTGAAAACAAAAGAATCTCAATAAAATATTACATCTTAACATTTCTGGTCCTCCAAGGGCTGAAAATGAAGTGACCCAAACTAGTCCAAATAGTACAGCAATGTTGCTAGTTTTCTTTTCCCAATTTTTCCCTAATTTCCATCCCAGGCTTGTCCCAATCCTTGCGGTCCCAATTTGGGTCCCCTTGGTTATACATGACCTCTTGAATGAGCCCATTTAAAGCCTCTTCGAGTTACACTCTCATAGACCTTGTGTGGTCCACTTGGATTTGTAAAGCTCGATGATTCTAATCATTCCCCCTCTCTTTAAGAGGATTCTTCCTCGACTCGTCATGTATATAATCAAAAGGAAAAAGATCAGAAATATTAAAAGAGGTACTGGCATTATACTTACCAAGAAGATCAATTTTTTAGGCATTGTCATTAATTTGCTCGATCACTTGAAAAGGTCCATCTTCTCGAGGTTGCAACTTGGACTGTCTTTTTCATGAAACCGCTCCTTCCTCATATGAATCCAAACCCAATCACCTAGCTCAAAAATGACTCTTTGCTACCCTTTGTTGGCTCTGCAAGCATAATCCTTATTTCTCTTCTCAATTTTTTTATGAATACGTTAATGTAGCTTCTTCACCATTTTAGCTTTTCTGGCACCATCTAAGTAAGTTTTTTTCCTGAAATAGATATAGGTAATAATTCCAAAGGAGTTAGTGAATTGAAACCATAAACAATTTTGAATGGAGAATGATAAATAGTTGATTTTACATTCCAGCTATAAGTAAATTCAAAAAAGGTAAACAATCCTCCCAATTTTTCAAATTACTTTTTATTACCGCCCTAAGCAACATGGACAGGGTCCTATTAACTACCTCAGTTTGCCCATCTATTTAGGGGTGACAAGTAGTCCAAAACAAAAGTTAAGTCATTATTTTAGCCAAATATTTTCCAAAAATAACTTAGGAACTTCACATTCCTATCAGACATAATGCTCCTAGGAACACCATGATGCCTAACAACCTCCCTAAATAACAACTTTGCTACATTAGTTGCTGATAAGCAGAACTGGCATCACCGATCCTGCCAATACTTTGGTTTTATATTTATAAAACTCTCGCAAGTGCATGAATCATTTCGTATAAAATGATAAGTATACTCCCAAGGTCGATCTAAGGAAGGAATATATGTGGTTTTTAATTTATTATTCAAACTTTTAAAAACGAAATTAAATCCTAAACATCCTGTCATGATATTTGGGTTTATGTGTTTCTAATCTAATAACATAAAAATAAATATAGATATAGATTCAATAAATATTGATGCAAATTTTATCAGTTAAAATAGTGGAGTATTTATGGATATAATAACTAAGTTAATTATGCTTGCTCATATTATTTAGGTTATTCAAGATATGAATTGATATTTATTGATTCTCCCTTTTTTGTATGAATACCACCTTTGGTGGGGTTAGATATTCTTTGTTAACTAAAGAAATCAATTAACACCTATGGGTGGGGTTGATAACTAATTTGGTTAATTAAATTAATTTCTTTTTCTAAGAGATTGAAAATGAACCATTTAAATGCCACCTTTGGTGGGGTTAGACAGTTTAAACTTTATTCATGGTGTCGAAATTAAACCTAAGAATTTAATTATCCGAGTACTGATGAGTGCTCAAAAAGCACTAAAATAACCATGATTTTATGCACTTTAATTGATTAAAAATATATATATTTATATGTTTTATCATATATTTATATAAATTTGTCTTTTTCGGAATCACGGGTATTTTTATTGTTTTTCAGGAATTTTGGCCTAAAAACGCAATGTAAAGACTCAAAGAAGAATACTTGAAGCAATACATCACAAATAAATTGATAAATAAGTGGAAAAAGGTCAACAAACATGGAAAAATTGGACAAAATGGGTCGAAAAGGTCAAAAATGTCAAAAGACGGAAAAACGCGCGCCGCAGCCCAGCCCCAGCGCCCAGCCACATACAATGGCGCCAGAGCCGCGCTACGCTGGCCATAGCCCGCGCGCCGCCCGCGCGTTGATGCTGCTTCACAGCGCTGCAGCGCGGGAAGCTGTTCACGCGCGCCGACAGCGCGGCGCCAAAGAATGGCCAGTAGCGCGCGCCCGACGCGGTTTTGACCCATTTTTCACGTGCAGCCGCCCCCATGACGTCACGCTGATGTCATTGATGACCTCAAAGAGGTCCAAAACACGTTTTTATTTTTTAATATTTTTTAACATTTTTTAATCATTTTTTCTCTCCATCCTCACCTATAAATACCCCCCTTCCATTCACTTCAAAACACACCTCAAAACCTCACTTCTCTCTTCTTTCTTTCTCTCATTTCTTAGTTTTTAAGTTTTCTTTAGTTTCTTTCTTAGTTTCTAAGCTTTTCTTAGTTTTTTTTCTCTTAGTTTTTAGTTCAATTGTCTTAGGTTTAGAGTTCTTCTCTTTTTGAGAGGAACTTGTAATGTTTTTGTAATAATTTAGATTTTTGATTCAATAAATGGAAGTGCAAATTCCGCTTGGAGGTTTTCTAGCAACGGGAATAGCGTCGAACGTGCGTAAGGATTTTATTTTCTTCTGAGCTTATTTTTATGCTTTATTCTTACATGTTATATTTAATTTGTACGTGATTAAATTTAACTGTGCTAGCTGTTTATAATCATGATATAATAATAACGTTGTTATGCTTGCGAAATATTAAATAGGTGAAAATTTCTAAAATGAATTGAGTTTATTTTTATTCAAGATTTTATATTAAGGATGTTAGAGAGAAATATATTATTTTTCATTACAAACTTAAATGCGAAAAATTAGACTTTAAGGTTTAGTTATCCGGTCTAATTTAGAGTAGTGCTCTTTTATTTGTTGGTACAATCGCCGAGTAGTTAGAGTGAAGCTCTATTTCAAAAGTTTTTATAAGAATTATTATGTGGAAATGTATTGACAACATGTTTTCAATAGTGGTTTTAAAACTTGAAAGTTAGTACTCGGATAACTAAATTCTTAAGTTTAATTTGGACACCTTGAATAAAGCTTAAATCGTCTAACCTCACCAAAGGTGGCATTTAAATGGTTCATTTTCAATCTCTTAGAAAAAGGAATTAATTTAATTAACCAAATTAGTTATCAACCCCACCCATAGGTGTTAATTGATTTGTTTAGTTAACAAAGAGTATCTAACCCCACCAAAGGTGGTATTCATACAAAAAAGAGAGAATCAATAAAATATCAATTTATATCTTTAATAACCTAGATAATATGAGCAAGCATAATTAACTTAGTTATTATATCCATAAATACTCCACTAATATAAATGATAAAATTTGCATGAATATTTATTGAATCTGTATTTATATTTATTTATTGAATTTGTATCTATGTTTATTCTTTTTAGATTATATTTAATTAATCTGTATATATGTTTATTTTATGTTATTAGATTAGGAACACAAAAACCAAAACTATCGTGACAGGATGTTTAGGATTTAATTTCGTTTTTAAAAAGTTTGAATAATAAATTAAAAACCAAATACATTCCTTCCTTAGATCGACCTTGGGAGTATACTTATCATTTTCTACGAAATGATTCGTGCACTTGCGAGAGTTTTACAAATATTAAAACCAAAGTATTTGCGAGAATCGGCGATGCCGGTTTTCGCTCATCAAGTTTTTGGCGCCGTTGCCGGGGATGGCATCAAGTTTTTGGATTTTGGTGAAAAGTTACCATGCTTAATTAAAAAAATAAATAAAAAAAATATACTTTTTGTGTGTTTGGTTTTATTTCTATTCTGTGTGATTTAGTAATTTTTGGAATATAAAAAAAAATATAAAAAAAATATATAAAAAAAAAAAAACGTGTTTTGGACCTGCTGAGGTCATCAATGACATCAGCATGACGTCATGGGGGCGGCTGCACGTGAAAAATGGGTCAAAAACGTTATTGGCGCTATGTTACCGGGTCATTGCGCTGCCGCGCGCAGTGAGCTTTCCTGGCTGCAGCCTTAAGCGAAGCATCAACCTTGTGCGCGCGCAAGCCTGGCCTGGCGGCCATGGCCGGGCTGCGGCACGCGTTTTTCCGATCTTTTGACATTTTTGACCTTTTCGACCCATTTTGTCCAATTTTTCCATGTTTGTTGACCTTTTTCCACTTATTTATCAATTTATTTGTGATGTATTGCTTCAAGTATTCTTCTTTGAGTCTTTACATTGCGTTTTTAGGCCAAAATTCTGAAAAACAATAAAAATACCCGTGATTCGAAAAAGACAAATTTATATAAATATATGATAAAACATATAAATATATATATTTTTAATCAATTAAAGTGCATAAAACGATGGTTATTTTAGTGCTTTGTGAGCACTCATCACAACCCCAATCAACTTTTTGCTAGTCCCTTAGCAAGAGAAGCGATAAAAACTAAAAATTAAACTATCCTAAATCACTTCCGTGGATTGACACGGTTGCATTTAGCCTATGCAACAAGCCTTTAAACCCCTAGGTTGCCCTAGTGGACGAGTTTGAGTCTCGTGAGGGTTTTCAGTAATGATACCCACAAACATTGAACTAAATGTAAACAAAAGAAACAATAAAAACAAACAACTTAAAAATTAAATTTACAACAAAATCACAAATTAACAACATCTCACAAAAATGTCTTATACTATTTAATCTCCTTTAAGATCATAATTAAAATCTCAAGCATAAATTATCTTAATCTCTTTAAACAATCATGATTTATTATAATAATTAGTCGAAAATCATTTTCATATTTCATATCAAAAATGTATCCATTTAATTTCACCCAATTTCAGTGTCATGAATCAGAATTCGCTTCGACTCTATTCCTCACAAGTCAATACTCTCAAAACACTGAATCCTATGGGTTCAAACACTCATACTAATTTATATGCGAAAGAGTTGATGTATAGAAATGAACTAATATGTTCGCATATGTATAAAGAATAAAGGCTCAAAGTGTTATTTTAACATTGATCTCATGAAAGGAATCAAATGTATAAATTATAAAGATATCATATATAAAAATTATTTTCATGCATAAATCAAACTCATTAAGAAAGAATTTCAAGATATATGCCTTTTACAAATGAAGAAATTGCAATGACTTTTTGGGGAATTACTTCTTATATCTTTCTTTTGTAATTAGCCTTTACTCACAACTTTGTAGGCAATGCGGGTTATAGTATGTAGATGATACTATTTTTATCTCTCTCTTATTTTTTTTTCTGTAGATATTTTTCAATATGTGTATTTCTTAGAGAGTCAACCCATGTACAGATTGTACATATTTTAGATTTTGGTGAGTGGTTAATTTTGTGGCTTTTCTGTTTGATCTTGGTTTAGGTAACCCCAGATATGTCTTTGTTTTTGTAGTAGTCATGCATAAATGAGATATAAGCATATACTATCAACTTCTACTCAAATCATTTAATCTAAGCAAAAATAATAATAAAAAATATATGATACTCTATTAAAATGAAAAAAAATTCATACATTCAATGCTAATACCTATAGAGATCATCTAAAAATTTGAAGAAATAAGAAATGTGTTTGGAGTAGAAAAAATATATATTTCACTCTGAATAAAGGAAATTAGGCTCAAATTATATCTCACAAAGGTAGTCTCCACTAAAAAACTCATAAACACCGATTTTGGGTTTAATATAATTTCAACATCTTATCAAGAAATACTAATTATGACAAAAACTAACTAATTATCAAAAATAATTACAAAATATTTCATGATATGTTTTCAAAAATTAATCTAACAGTACAAAAGACTTAACTATTTACTTAAATTTGATTTAAAGAAATGATAAACTTTTGTGAAACTTTTTTTTTTTTTTTTTATATATTTTTTTTTATATTCCAAAAATTACTAAATCACACAGAATAGAAATAAAACCAAACACACAAAAAGTATATTTTTTTTATTTTTTTTTTTAATTAAGCATGGTAACTTTTCAAGTACTAACTTTCAAGTTTTAAAACCACTACTGAAAACATGTTTTCAATACATTTTCAGATAATAATTCTTATAAAAACTTTTGAAATAGAGCTTCACTCTAACTACCGGGCGATTGTACCAACAAATAAAAGAGCACTGCTCTAAATTAGACCCAATAACTAAACCTTAAAATCTAATTTTCATATTTAAGTTCGTAATGAAAAATAATATATTTCTCTCTAACATTCTTAATATAAAATCTTGAATAAAAATAAAATCAATTCATTTTAGAGATTTTTACCTATTTAATATTTCGCAAGCATAACAACGCTATTATTATATCATGTTTACAAACAGCCAGCAAAGTTAAATTTAATCACAGACAAATTAAATATAACATGTAAGAATAAAGCATAAAAAATAACTATAAAGAAAATAAAATCCTTACAGTACTTTGATGCTATTCCCGTTGCTGGAAAACCTCCAAACAGAATTTGCACTCCCATTTATTGAATCAAAAAGCAAATAAATTACAAAAACATAACTAGTTCTTCTCAAAAAGAGAAGAACTCTAAAACTAAGAGAAACTAACTAAGAAAAGCTAAAAACTAAGAAAAAACTTAAAAACTAAGAAATGAGAGAAAGAAAGAGAAGAGAAGATGTGTTTTGAGGTGTGTTTAGTTGTGAAGAGAATGGGGTATTTATAGGTGAGGATAGGAAGAAAAAATGGGTGAAAAAATGATAAAAAATGGTGAAAACATGGAGTAGTGAATGATGATGTCATTTGATGATGTCATGATGATGTTGGGTGCAGTTGTGCGCATAGATGGGGTACAGATGGGCAGCGGCGCGCGCAGAAAGTAGCAGGGACATGCGCGTGAAGTAGTAGGGGTGCGCGCGATGCGTGCGGATAGGGAACAAGGGTACGCATGGCATTTTGTCCAATTTTTCCATATTTTTTGACTTTTCCTCATTTATTTTTGAATATATTTGTGATGTATTGCCTCCACTATTCCTCTTTGAGTCTTTAAGTTACGTTTTTAAGCGAAAATACCTGAAAAACAATAAAAATACCCATGATTCCGAAAAAGATAACTTTATATAAATATATGATAAAATCATATAAATATATATATTTTTAATCAATTAATGTGCATAAAATCATGGTAATTTTAGTGCTTTTTGAGCACTCATCAATGGGATCATCGGTTTTATGAACGCTATGAAGTGTGCCATTTTAGAAAACCTATCTACAACCACAAAAATGGACTCTCTACCCTTCTTAGACCTAGGTAACCCTAAAAAAAATCCATAAAATTATCTACCCAAGGTGATATGAACCAAGGGGTTAGGACCTAGCTAATTTCATATTATATAGCAAAGGGTTTCTCCACAAATCAATGGATATTACTCACCTTTTTCTGAGGGGAAAGATGCCACAAAGAGGTGCTATTTCCTTCATAATTCTAGCATAAATGACACACTAATAAGTATGGATATTACTCACCACAAATGTTTGGATGCTAAACAATGCCACAAAGGTTGTCAATCCCTTTATAAGTTGCTTAAAGAGGAAAAAAGATCATGAATGAGCTCTCAAATGATATGAAAAATCAAATTTCATTCAAAATGTGAATTCCCACCAGCTAAGCTACTCTTAAGTATTTATATTGGATACAAATAAACCATAAACGCTACTACATCACAGCCCTTGATCTCGTCCAAGGGTGGAAAATAAAAGCACAAAAAGTGGCAGAAAAAATGGACCCAAACATGGAGAAAAATGGGGCAGTTGACTTAAAAGGAATCCTATGAAAATATTACATCTTACCACTTGATTTCATCCAAACACGGAAAAGAAAATTTCCCAAAATCAGTCCAAATGGCACAAAAAAACATGGAGAAAATATGGGGCAGCGGAGAGAACTGCCCTAATTACCACACTTGGCTTGTCCCAATCCTTGCACTCCCATTTTGGGTCCTTTGGTTATGCATGACCTCTTGAAGGAGCCAATTTGAAGCCCTCCTCAAGTTGTGTCATCCTAGACCTTATGATTGGTCCAATTTTGATTTGGTTGGATCCATGATTCTCATCATGAAGTGTGCTTGGTACGGGTAAAGGAGTATATAATCCTTGTGGTGCTACTTTGGATTTGGCTTTCTTGCAAGTTATGCACCTAGAACATATTCTCACTACATCCCTCCTTATTTTTGGCCAATCAAAATGTTCCACCAAAACATCTAGTGTCTTCTTAATTCCAAAATGCCCCATTAATCCTCCCCCATGGGCCTCCTTAATCAACAACTCATGCATGGAACTTTGGATATACACAATTGGTTTTCTTTAAGTAAATACACATCTAATTTATAAAAGATTTCAAAAGAATGTTTTTCTCAAGCATGGTAAATAGCAATAAGTCATCATCATTAGCATAAATTTCCTTAACATACTCAAATCCTAGGAATCTAGCATTTAAAGTTTAGAGTAAGGAATACCTCCATAATAAAGAATCGGCTACAACATTCTCCTTACCTCTTTTATATTGAACATTATAAGGAAATGTCTCAATGAATTCCATCAATAGCATGGCTCCTATTCAATTTACCTTAGCGCTTAATATGTTTTAGAGATTTGTGATCGGTGTGGATGACAAATTCCCTTGGCCAAAGGTAATATTGCCATATCTCCAAAGTCCTAACAAAGGCATATAGCTCCTTTTCATACATTGGATAATTAAGGGTTGCTCTATGAAGTTTCTCATTGAAATAAATGATAGGTCATTGTTCCTGCCTCAAAACAGCTCCTATACCTATTCCTGATGCATCACACTTAACTTCAAAGGTTTTTAGTAAAATCAGGTAAAGATAAAATAGGTGCAGAATAAAAACTATCCTTTAATGCTTTGAAGAGTGTAATGATGGGAAGGAAACAAGTACTTGTACTTATGTACACGGATGTCTATCTTTTTACTAATGATCTTAACTCATCTTTCCCCAATGTCATTGTATCTTTATTGTAGGAATTTAAGGATAAACTTCATGAAGAGATTTCCCATGGATTACCTCATTTGAGAAGAATTTAATATCAGATAGATTTCACATCATACTTTTTTGGGTGTTTGATAATTCTACAAATTGTTTGGAATTCCTGGATTTGGTTGCTTTGATAAGGAACTAAGAGGGTTTGAGCGATCAATCCAAGCGCTAAACATATGAGGTATTGTGTCAGGTTCAACAACTTGATGTTATTGTGTATGAGCGATCAATCCAAGCACTAAACACGTGAAAGGATGAACAACTTGATGGTCGATACGAATGAAAGATTGGAAAGACAAGAAAATTATTTAGCAGTTTTACAACTGAAACACCTCTACCCAATGTTAGGAGGGTTAATAGGAAAACTCATGTTGGGAATGATATAGAGGAAGAAGATTGGGAAGAAGAAGGAAGAATCCCTAGATAAGAAAGAAATGGGTATAAAGGAGGTATGTGGAGACCCCCACCTCTGCCCAAGTTGGAGTTGATAGAGATCTAAGTAGTATAAAAATGAAGATTCCACAATTGCAAGGAAATAATTTCCTGAAGTTGTATTTGGAGTGGGAGAAGAAGGTGGAGCACATTTTTGAAGGCCACAACTACTCCACGGAGAAAAAAGTAAAACTCTCTATAATTGAGTTTTCTGATTATGCAATGAATTGGTGGGATCAATTGGTCATTACTAGGAGGAGAAATCATGAATGGCATATAGATAATTGTGAGGACGTGAAGGCCATCATGAGAAAGAGGTTTGTGCCTAGCTACTACTATAGAGAGTTACAGCAACGCCTACAAAGATTAATTTAAGGATATAAATGCTTTGATGAGTACTACAAGGAAACAGAAGTGGTGATGGTAAGAGCTAAGGTCGAGGAAGATAGAGAGGCCACCATGGCTAGGTTTCTTAGTGGATTGAATTCGGACATTGCAAACATTGTGGAACTTCATCATTACATAGAGATGAAGGACATGGTCCACATGGAAATTAAGGTGGAAAGGAAATTAAAGAAACAAAGTTTTCTATCCCAACCATCAAGGTCTAGTCCCATTACTCCAAAACCAAACCCTACTAGTCCTTGGAAGTCCAATGAAAACAAATATGAAGTAGCTAAATCCAAACCAAGATTTGAGCCTTACAAAGCCAAAGAGATGGGGGCTAACAAGGACCAAGGTAAAATCAACATCCCAATTCAAAATCATGACTTTAAGTGTTTTCTGTGTCTTGGTAATGGTCATATAGCCACTCAATGTCCAAACATGAAAGCAATGATCACCTTAGCTAGTGGTGAGATGGAAACCGAAATGAAAATGAAGAAGATGAGATGCCATCTGCAGAGAAAGCTAGTGAAGAGGAGATAGGACCCTTGAGATAACACAAAGGATGATTAGTCCCTTTGATAAGTCATATTCAAGTATTTAATCAAGAACACAAGAAGGCAAAGCAAGAAGCTTTCTAAAATTTTCTTTTCAGTAATGAATATCTATTCTTCCTTCCAAATTACCTAGCTCTTCTTATTAATAAGCAAGAAACACTAAAATAAAAAACCCAAGATGGAATGGGCCAAATTGGCCCATTATTTAGTTATGGATTGGGCCTAATCCAACCTTAGAAAAATAAAAAGAATAAAATACTTAAAATAAAAAGCTCACAATTAACTAAAAAATATTGTTAAACATAAAAGACCCATAATTAATTAAAACAAGAATATTTCTTCCTAAATTAATCCTTGCATCCAATTTATTATTCCAAATTTATCCCTTATGTGCGATCTTGAGAATCTTGAGAATATATGTAAACATATTCATCCTCAAATCTTAGCTTTGTTAGTAGTTTGATTCGGTATTGCAGATTCAAGTATAAAGTTTATTTCATGCTACATACCTTGCGACGGATGTAATCTTCACGGAGCAGCCCTTAATTATCCAATGTATGACAAGGAGCTATATGCCTTGGTTAGGACCCTAAATAAATGGTAACATTACCTTTCGCGAAAGGAATTTGTCATACCAATCATGAATCTCTAAAACATTTGAAGTGCCAAGGAAAATTGAATATGAGGTATGCTAGATGGATGGAATTCATTGAGGAATTTCCTTATATTGTTCAATATAAGAGAGGTAAGAAGAATGTTGTAACCAATGCTTTATTATGGAGGTATGCCTTACTCTCAACTTTAAATGCTAGATTGCTAGGATTTGAATATGTTAAGGAAATGTATGCTAATGATGATGACTTCTCTGCTGTTTACCATGCATGTGAAAAAACTTCTTTTGAATTTTTTTATAAATTAGATGGGTATTTATTTAATGAAAATCAATTGTGTAACCCAAATGTTTGATGCGTGAGTTGTTGATTAAGGAGGCCCATGAGGGAGGATTAATGGGGCATTTTGAAATTAAGAAGACTCTAGATGTTTTGCGTTAGCATTTTTATTGGTCAAGAGTAAGGAGGGATGTTGGGAGTATATGTTCTAGATGCATCACTTATAAGCAAGCCAAATCTAAAGTCCTACCACAAGGACTATTTACTCTCTTGCCAGTACCAAGCACACCTTGTGTAGATATTTACATGGATTTTGTTTAAGGGTTACCTAGGTCTAAGAAGGATAGAGACTCAATTTTTGTGGTTTTAAATAGGTTTTCTAAAATGGCACACTTCATAGCTTGCATAAAATTGATGATGCCACTAATGTATCAAAGTTATTCTTTAGGGAGGTTGTTAGGCTTCACGGAGTTCCTCGAGAAGATGGACCCTTTCAAGTGATTGAGCGAATCATTGACAATGCCTACAAAATTGATCTTCCTGGTGAGTATAATGTCAGTACCTCTTTTAATGTTTCTGATGCTTCTCCTTTTGATTATGCAGGTGACGATTCAAGGATGAATCCTCTAGAAGAGAGGGGGAATGATGAGAATCATCGAGCTCTACAAATTCCAAGTGGACCAATCACAAGGTCTAGGAGGGCACAACACGAAGAGGCTTTAAATGGGCTCATTCAAGAGGTCATGCATAACCAAGGGGACCCAAATTGGGAGTGCAAGGATTGGGGCAAGCCTAGGATAGAAATTAGGGAAAATTGGAAAAAGAAAACTAGGCACATTGTTGTGCCATCTAGACTAATTTGGGAAGCTTTATTTTCAGCCCTTAGATGTAATATTTTATTGGGATTCCTTTGTTCTCAGCTACACAAATTTTTCTCCATTTTTGCTGTGCCATTTCGACTGATAAATGTAATATTTTCATAAGAATCCTTTATAGTCAGTTGCCGTATTTTTCTCCATGGTTTGGTCCATGTTTTCTGCTACCTTTTGTGCTTTTTGGATGTTTTATTTTCAACCCTTGGATGAGATCAAGGGTTATGATATAGTAGAGCTTAGGGTTTATTTGTATCCTATTAAGAGCAGCTCAGCAGCTGGAAAATATAGATTTGAATGAAATTTTATTTTTCATATCATTTGAGAGCTTATTCATGCTCTTGGTTCCGATTTAAGGAGCTTATCAAGGGATTGGAAACATTCTTTTTAACAAGGTCATTCAAAGGTGCAGCAATAGAACTAAAATCGTTAACAAACATTCAATAAAAACTAGCTAAACCATGGAAACATCTTACCTTTTTTACATTACTAGGTGTAGGCTAATCCCTTATTGCCCTTACCTTTTCTTCATCAACACTAACACTCTGTGAACTAACAACAAATCCAAGAAACACAATAGATTATGTGCAAAATGTGCACTTTTTAAGATTATGATGCAACCATGCTGAGTAACATCCTTGTGAGCATTGGTGTGGGTAACATCCAAGTGTCATTTAGAAGTCACTTGTGTGGTGCATGGTGGGTAATGTCCATATGACTCGGTGTGGCCTTGAACCTAGGTTAAGTGTGATGGTCCTGGACGATGATAATCAGGGAGGCAAAAAAATCCCAAGTGGACCAATCACAAGGTCAAGGAGGACATAACTTGAGAAGGCTTTAAATTAGCTCATTCAAGAGGTCATGCATAACTAAAGGACCCAAAATGGGAGTGCAAGGATTGGGATAGGCCTAGGGTGGAAATTAGAACAAAATTGGTAAAAGAAAACTAAGGAACATTGTTGTGCCATTTGGACTAATTTTGGGAAACTTTCTTTTCAGCCCTTGGATGAAAAAAAGGGTTAAGATGTAATATTTTATTGGGATTCCTTTGTTCTCAAATACTCCAATTTCGCTTGACATTTTACTCCACATTTTGCTCCATTTTTTTGTTGTGCCATTTGAACTTATTTTGGGCAGCTTTCTTTTCAACCATTGGATGAAATGAAGGGTTAAGATGAAAAATTTTCTTAGGATTCCTTTGTAATTAGCTACCCCATTTATTTTCCATGTTTTGGTCCATGTTTTCTGTCACCTTTTGTGCTTTTTTGCTGTCTTTATATTCATACCTTGGATGATATCAAGGGATATGATATAGTAGAGTTTAGGGTTTATTTGTATCATATAAATACTTAAGATGAGCTCAGTTGCTAGGATTTTACATTTTGAATGAAGTTTTATTTTTCACATAATTTGTGAGCTCATTCATGCTCTTTGTTCCTCTTTAAACAAATTATCAAGGGATTGGTAACCTTTGTGGTATTGTTTATCATCCAAGCATTTGTGGTGAGTAATATCCATACTTGTTAGGGTGTCATTTATGCTAGACTTATTAAGGAAATGGCATCTCCTTGTGGTGTCTTTCCACTCAAATAAATGGTGAGTAATATCAACTGATTCGTGGAGAAATCCTTTGCTATATAATCTGAAAATTTGGTAGGTCTTAACCCCTTGGATCATATCATTTGGTATTAGAGCTTTAGGTGCTAATTTTCAAATTCCTATCCTTTATATTTGTTCTTGTTCTTGTGTTCTTATTTTGTTTCTCATACATAGAAAAAAAAAGAAAAAAATATCCTTGTGCTGTGTTCTTGCTAAAACTTATTTTCCAAACCCTAAAAATATTGTTCTTCTTTGTTTCCACGTTTTTTCTGCATTTTCCTTGAAAATTCTATTGTGTCCAAAATATTTCAGTAGTAACCTTGCATATCCTGCTATTTCTGAAAGTATTTTGAATTTTCCTTTCATATTCTGCATTTTTCCTTGCATATTCTGCAATATATGATATTTTCTACAGTTTTTGGTTGTTTTCTGGTATTTCTGTGGTAGTTCCTGTAGAAATTTCATTTTCCCTTTGTTTCATAATTTATTTGATATTTTACATATCTTAAAAATTCCTCAAACTCATATTGAAGGTGTTGTATTGATTTACTCTTGAGTTATTAGCATATTTGTCCATAAAAAAAAACAAAAAAAGAGTGGCCTGAATTTATTCAAAAAAAAAACAAAGAAAAAAGAGAGAGGCCAAATTGCATATGCTAATTTATATTGAAGGACAATGGTGTGGTTGATGCATTGTCTAGGAGGTATGTATTACTTCATTGCAATCAAAATAAATTGGTTTTGAATTGCTTAAGGACTTGTATTGATGAGAATCATGGATCCAACCAAATACCAATTGGACTAATCACAAGGTCTAGGATGGCACAACTTGAGGAGGCTTTAAATTAGCTCATTCAAGAGGTCATCATAACCAAAGGACCCAAAATGAGATTGCAAGGATTGGGACAAGCCTAGCGTGGAAATTAAGGCTAAATTGGCAAAAGAAAACTTGGCATATTTTTGTACCATTTGGACTAATTTTGGACATTTTTCTTTTCAGCCCTTGGATGAAAACAAGGGTTAAGATGTAATATTTTATTGGGATTCCTTTGTTCTCAAGTCCTCCAAATTTGCTCCATGTTTTGCTCCACATTTTGTCCATACCTTGCTCCACATTTTTCTCTACATTTTGCTCCATATTTTGCTCCACATTTTTCTCTACATTTTGCTCCATTTTTTACTCCACATTTTGCTCCATTTTTATTGTGCCATTTGGACTGATTTTAGGCAGCTTTCTTTTCAGCTCTTGGATGAAATCAAGGGTTAAGATGTAAGATTTTCTTGGAATTTTTTGTACTCAGTTGCCCCATATTTTCTCCATGTTTTGCTGTGCCATTTGGACTGATTTTGGGCAGTTTTCTTTTCAGCCCATGGATGAAATCAAGGGTTAAGATGTAATATTTTCATAGGATTCCTTTGTAGTCAGCTACCCCATTTTTCTCCATGTTTTGGTCCATGTTTTCTGCCACCTTTTGTGCTTTTTGGCTGTTTTTATTTTCCACCCTTGAATGAGATCAAAGGCTGTGATGTAGTAGTGTTTAGGGTTTATTTGTATCCAATATAAATACTTAAGAGTAGCTCAGCTGCTGGGAATTCACAATTTTGAATGAAATTTGAATTTTCAGATCATTTGAGAGCTCCTTCATGCTCTTTGTTAACCTTTAAGCAACTTATCAAGGGATTGGAAACCTTTGTGGCGTTGTTAAGCATCCAAGCATTTGTGGTGAGTAATATCCATACCTGTTAGGGTGTCATTTATGCTAGTATTATCAAGAAAATAGCACCTTCTTATGGCGTCTTTCCCTTCAAAAAAATGGTGAGTAATATCTATGGATTTGTGGAGAAACCCTTTGCTATATAATCTGAAATTAGCTAGAAACTAACCCTTTGGTTCATATCATGTATGCTAATGATTTTGATTTTTGCCAACTATTAAATGCATGTGATAAGTTTACATCTAGTGATTTTTATAGGTATGAAGGATTTCTATTCAAGAAAGATAAATTATGTGTTCTTATTTGTTTTGTTCGTGAGTTGCTTATTAAGGAAAGTCATGAAGGAGGTTTGATGGGTCACTTTGGTGTTCTAAAGACTTTAGATATTTTACTTGACTATTTTTATTTGCCTAATATGAAGCTTGATGTGCAATTTATTTGTAAAAAGTGCATTACATGTAGGGAAGCAAAATCTAAAGTTAAACCACATGGCTTGTATACCCCTTTACCTGTACCTAATCAACCTTGGATTGATATATCTATGGATTTTGTTTTAGGATTACCAAGGTCTCAAAGTGGTAAGAGTAGCATCTTTGTTGTTGTTGATAGGTTTAGTAAAATGGCTCATTTTATTGCATGTTCTAAAACCAATGAAGCAACACATATTACTGATTTGTTCTTTAAAGAAGTGGTTTGTTTGCACGGGTTGCCTAAGACAATTGTTAGTGATAGAGATGTTAAGTTCCCAAGTCATTTTTGGCGCACTTTATGGAATAAACTAGGAACTCAACTATTATTTTCCACTATTGCACATCCTCAAACGAATGGTCAAACTGAAGTATTTAATAGGAAACTCACTACTTTGCTACGAGCTATCATTCAAAAGAATATAAGGTAGTGGGAAAAGTGTTTGCCAAACATTGAGTTTGCATATAATAGGATTGTTCATTCTACTTCTTCATTTTCTCATTTTGAAGTTGTTTATGGCTTTAATTTTATAACACCTATTGCTATTTTACCTTTGTATACTAATGAGCATGCTAATCTTAATGGTAAGAAAATGAAAGCTTTTGTGAAGGATTTGCATGCTAGAGTTCAGGCCAACATTGAAAGGAAGAATGAGTAATATGCTAAGCAAGCCAATAAGGGGCGTTTGAAGGTTGTTTTCTAACCTAGAGATTGGGTTTTGGTGTATGTGCATAAGGAGAGGTTTCCTACACAACGGAAATAAAAAATAAATGTAATTCCACCTTTGCATGCCCTTTTTCACGTGCGGTCGATCCACGTGTGCCCGGTTATTCCACGAACCACAATATGCCACGTGTCCCATTTTATCTATCAGGGAATCATTTTATGACACGTGGCATGTTACAATGATCGCGAAAGCGTAGGATCACGCCCGCGTGCAGCCGTTGTCTTCCGTGCGACAATCTATCGTGCACCCGTTTCCAGAAGCCAATGAAATGTTGCCATGTGTCCGATTTAAATCTTTTCAGCGAATCAGACGCTGACACGTGGCATGCACTTTGAATTTTAAATTAGAAACGGCGCCCTGTCTCATGCGTGAGTTAAAATATTATTTCGATATCGAATATCGATACGTGTCGATTCTATTTTCGATACAAATTTTGACGCGTTTATTAAAAATAAATGTAATTTTTTTTAGATGTATTTTTGTAACTATAAATAGGTGATAAGATGATAGAGTTAAGGAGTTTTTTGTAGTTTATAATTTTTGTGGTATTAGGGGTTGGACGGTGGAACACGCATAAACCATTTTTGGCTTCTGTTATGTTCCATGTGTGCCAAATATGTTCGCTACTTGATGTTTTAATTTCTTTTCTTCTTCCTTTAAATTTTCTGCATCTGCTATAATTTTTATTTTAATTTTATGAAGTAATTTAATTTTTCTAGGGTTGCATTTGATCTAAATTTATGAAGAATTGATTTTAATTATTTTTGATAGATTTATAAGACGTTCGATTTGTTCATTCTATCTTGTGCTTAATGCTTTTTCATTATTTACGAATTTTATCAAAATGATCCGTGGCACATTAATAAACTTGAGAGAGGCATTTTTGTGTATATTGCTCTTGGATAGAATGACATGTATGATGAAGGATAGGAATATACCCTAATTGTATGTGTGGCCATTTGAAAACTTAGAACGTAATGAATCTTGGTGAATTTAATTCTCATAGGTGTGTTTATACGGAGCTCGGAAGAGATGTATGAATAAAATTAGAAGTTTTTTGTTGACAAATTAAATGTACTAAAAAATGTAAATCAAAAGAAAATAACACGATTTGAGTGGATTAGTTTGGTGAAAAATTACAATCTTAGATTTCTTTTATTTTCTTATTAAACCTTTTTCATAACTTTTTCTAAATCAATGATTGTTTTGGATAAAATCAGAGGGAAACAATTTTAGTACTCAACAAACTATAGTAACAAATCTCCGTGGGAACGATACTCTACTTACAAATCTTTATTACTTGTGATTGTGTGTGCTTGCACGTTTTTATGTTCTCTAAAAGAGACAACAAGTTTTTGGTGCCATTGCCGGGGATTTGTTTTACTATTTTCATTGTTGATATTAATACCAATCAATCTGATTTTAATTCAAAAAAAAAATTATTGTTGCGTGTTTAATTTATTTTTCAATTTTCTCGTGGGTTGAGATTTTGTTTGACACAAATCTTACCTCACAAAAAGAAAAATAAATTTTGTTTTTGCTTATTGTTTGTTGTTTTTTTTTATTTTGCAATTTTCTCGTGGGTTGAGATTTTGTTTGACACACAAATCTTAATGCACAAAAGAAAAAAAAATAAAAAAATAAAAAATAAATTTTTTTTATTGTTTCTTAATTTATTTTTCAATTTTCTCATAAGTTGAGATTTTGTTTGAAACACAAATCTTAACTTATAAAATTAAAAACAAATTGAGAAGTCAAGCTGAAGGTTATAAATCAAGCGCTTCTTGGGAGGCAACCCATTTTTTTATATTTTTTTTTATTTTCCCATGTATTTTATTTTTTTATGTTGTTATTTTATTTCTTTCTTTTTCGTAGGTGCAAATTGGAGGAAGTGAAGCTATTTTGGGATTAACCATTCAAAACAAACCAGGAAGTTTCTTTAAACCCATCTCATACGTCCTTTAACTTTCACACATTGAGGACAATGTGTATATTAAGTTTGGGGGTGGTAGACATATTGAACGTAATTGAAATACTGAAATCAAAATTTCAGCCTCGAGGAGATGGACCTTTCCAATCCTTAGAACGGATCAAGGATAACACCTACAAGATAGATTTTCCAAGTGACTATGGTAATGTTAGGGCAAATTTCAATGTCACAGATTTATCTTTGTTGATGTAGGTGATTCGAGGACAATGTTTTTTGAAGAGGAGGGGAATAAATAAAGATCAAGGTATTGATCAAGTTGATGTTCTCAAATATTCTCAAGATCCTTTGAAAGGAATTAGCCGTCCAATGACTAGGGCAAAGACTAAGAGGGTGAAGGAAGCTTTGCAAAGCTTGATCATGGAAGTGCAATACAAAGAGGCCGTGTTAGAAGAATCAAAAACTAAATTCGAAGATTCTAAAGCTTTACCAAGGATGGTCTATTACCTTTCTATGCAAGGGATAGATTTGGAAGATCAAGTTGGGAGAAAAGACGAATTTAGGAAGTAATATTTTTAATTTAACTAATTATGGCTTTTATGTTTAGTAATTTTGATTTTTTTAAATTGCGAGCTATTTATGTTACGTCTTTTTGTCTTTTATTTTTAAGGTGAGATTAGGCCCATCCATAACTAAATAGGCCCATTCCCTCTAGCTTTTTTTTTTGCTTATAAACAAGAAGAGTTATGTACTGGAGGCTGAGAACGAATATTCATTAATGAAAATTTTAGAAAACTTCTTGCTTTACCTTCTTGTAATATTGATTGAATGCTTGAATTGGACTTATCAAATAGTGTGATAATTCTTTGTGATGTCTCAAGAATTGGGTTTTAAGGACTTTATTTCCTTAGGGTTCTAATCTGATCATATTCAATACATTCTTAAGAAATCAATCGTTTCAATTCCCTTGAGTTCATAGGTTCCTAGGTTGTTCGCCTAAAGGGTCTGCATCACCTTGTGATGGGTCCACTTAGGATTTGTTTGGTTCCATGATTCTCATCAGATTAGCGTATAACTTTTTCTCTCTCAACACACTAAAAATTGCATGCGAGTGTTCCATATGTTCCTCTAGATTTTTGCTATATAATAAAATATCATCAAAGTAAACTACCATAAATTTCCCCATGAAAGTGATGAGTGCTCAAAAAGCACTAAAATAACAATGATTTTATGCAAATTAATTGATTAAAAATATATATATTTATATGTTTTATCATATATTTATATAAAATTGTCTTTTTCGGAATCACGGGTATTTTTATTGTTTTTCAGGTATTTTGGCTTAAAAATGCAACTTAAAGACTCAAAGAGGAATACTGGAAGCAATACATCACAAATATATTAATAAATAAATGCGTAAAGGTTGACAAATATGGAAAAATTGGACAAAATGGGTCAAAAAGGTCAAAGATGTCAAAAAGGAGAAAAACGCGCCACCGCGCCGCCCCACCGCGCCAAAGACTCAAAGACCGCCCAAATCAGCGGGTTCTGTTCACGCGCGCGGCGCCAGGCCGCCTCGCCCGCGCCCTAACGCGTTTTCACCCCATTTTTTCACGTGCGGCAGCCTCGTGACGTGATGCCGACGTCATTGATGTCCTCAGCATTTCCATTACACGATTTTTAATTTTTAAATATTTCTTTTTACACTGTTTTACTCATTTTTTCTCTCCATCCTCACCTATAAATACCCCCTTCCCTTCACTTCAAAACACACCTTCAAAACCTCCAAATACATTCTTTTCTCTCTTTCTTTCTCTCTTTTCTTAGATTTTTAGTTTTTCTTATGTTTTCTTAGTTTTTAGTTTTTCTTAGTTAATTTCTCTTAGATTTAGAGTTCTTCCCTTTTTGGGAAGAACTAGTTATGTTTTTGTAATTTATTAGCTTTTTGATTCAATAAATGGGAGTGCAAATTCCGCTTGGAGTTTTTCTAGCAACGGGAATGGCATCGAAGTACTGTAAGGATTTTATTTTCTTTGCAGTTATTTTTTATGCTTTATTCTTACATGTTATATTTAATTTGTCTGTGATTAAATTTAACTGTGCTAGCTGTTTGTAAACATGATATAATAATAACGTTGTTATGCTTACGAAATATTAAATAGGTAAAAATCTCTAAAATGAATTGATTTTATTTTTATTCAAGATTTTATATTAAGAATGTTAGAGAGAAATATATTATTTTTCATTACAAACTTAAATCTGAAAATTAGATTTTAAGGTTTAGTTATCCTATTCGATTTAGAGTAGTACTCTTTTATTTGATGGTACAATCGCCTCGTAGTTAGAGTGAAGTTCTATTTCAAAAGTTTTTATAAGAATTATTATCTGAAAATGTATTGACAACATGTTTTCAGTAGTAGTTTTAAAACTTGAAAGTTAGTACTCGGATAACTAAATTCTTAGGTTTAATTTGGACACCTTGAATAAAGTTTAAACTGTCTAACCCCACCGAAGGTGGCATTTAAATGGTTCATTTTCAATCTCTTAGAAAAAGGAATTAATTTAATTAACCAAATTAGTTATCAACCCCACCCATAGGTGTTAATTGATTTGTTTAGTTAACAAAGAATATCTAACCCGACCAAAGGTGGTATTCATACAAAAAAAGGTGAATCAATAAATATCAATTCATATCTTTAATAACCTAAATAATACGAGTAAGCATAATTAACTTAGTTATTATATCCATAAATACTCCACCATTATAAAAGATAAAATTTGCATGAATGTTTATTGAATCTATGTTTATTTTTATGTTATTAGATTAAAAACACAAAACCCAAAATATCGTGACAGGATGTTTAGGATTTAATTTCGTTTTTAAAAGTTTGAATAATAAATTAAAAACCACATACATTCCTTTCTTAGATCGACCTTGGGAGTATACTTATCATTTTCTACGAAATGATTCGTGCACTTGCGAGAGTTTTATAAATATAAAACCAAAGTATTGGTAGGATCGGCGATGCCGGTTTTCGTTCATCAAGTTTTTGTTCATCAAAGTATTTGGCGATCACGATTCTGCTGATCAGAAAGTACGCAAAACATACTTCATTAGCCTCATGAATGTACTAGGTGCATTTGTTAAACCAAACGGCATTACTAACCGTTCATATAATTCATATATTAGTCTTAAATGTAGTTTTCTATTCCTCCCCTTCTTTTTTGCGAATTTGATAATATCCGTTCTTTATGTCAATTTTGGAAAACAAATGAGAGCCATGCACGTCATGAAGCATATCATCTAATTTGGGGATAGGATGTCTATAATTTACCGTTATCTTGTTAATAGCGTAAAAATCCACACATGCACCATGTTGCATCTTTCTTTGGTACTAAGATGACAGGAACCAAACATTGGCTGACACTCTCCCTTACAAATCCCTTTTGCAACAACTCATCCACTTGCCTTTGTATCTCCTTATTTTCCTCAGGATTAGCTTTATAAGCAGGTCGATTTAGTATTGTAGATCTGCGTGTGATGCCTATTTGTTGCTCAATTCCTCTCAAAGTAGGTAATCCATGGGGAATTGCTTTAGGAAGTAGATGCTCAAAGTTCTGCAAAAAAAGAAAAAACAACACTAGACAAAGATGAGTTAAGATTGTTATTAGAAAGATAAATATCCTAATCTAGTCTTCATAAGCTTGCAAAGGTTTGAGAGGGGTTAATACAACTTTTTGGTTGTTCATTTCATAAGAATAATGATTTTTGTAACCATCATGCGAGACCTTCCTATTAGATTGATATGGTGCCACATCAAAAAGAACCTCATCTTCATATTTTTACAATTGAAAAAGGAAGCCACACTTGTTTGTTAACATCCATTGCTCCACAATCATTCAACCATGGTAGCTTGTACAGTTTGGGATGCTCCTGCCACTTTAAATTTAACTCTTCTACCATTAAGGTACTAGCAACATTAGTGCAGCTCGTACAATCAATAATTAATGCACACATTTTATCCTTCACATGACATCTTGTGTGGAAAAATATGATCATGGTGCTTGTCATCTTCTTTATCATTAGGCGGTATATTCAGAACTCTCTTTATGACAAGTGAATCTCTATGCATAGGTTTTTCCATTTCAACATTAGAACAATCCTTCACTAGTGGTATCTCTTCCTTACATGATTTGGAACTTTTGATTTCTCCATTTGTTTGTACAACCATGATATTTTTGTCCCGTTTACAACTAGCTCTCTTCCATTATGAAATCAACATATTCTTCCTTGAGATCTCATGTTTTCTATCTTCTTTTATGTAATTTAAAATCGGAAGAGGATTCCAAATCATCCAACCTTTCATTTAGCATTTTAAATTATTCATTAAAAGTCTTGAAAAGGAATTTTAAGTCGGTGATCTTGTACTTCTCTTCCTTCCTTACTCATGTTTTCAAACTGTAGAAGAAAATGAGATAACTCAGAGAATCTCTCACGTGTTTGCTCTCAAATCATATTGTTATCACTATTTTGACATCTCTTTTTTTTTACTGTTTCAGCCTCTAATATTTTTTACACTATTTTAGCCTTTCTTCTTTTTCACTATTTATGCCTCTCCTTTTTTTTACACAATTTTTGCTCTTTTCTTTTTTTTTCTTTTTTTAACCACTCAAAGCTCACGCTAATATCCTTTGTGTTCTTAACAAAATCAAAGAATCCAATTAATCTGAAGAAGTAACCATTTTATTGGTCAAACTCTCAAAATTTAGAATTCTAAAAACTTAATAGCAAATTAGGACATAAGAAAAGTCCAAAGAGGACTCTAAAGAAAGTAGGTCCAAGGAAGACTCTAAAGAAATACTCTTGGAAAAATAGGACTCTAAAGAAAGACTCTTGACCAAAGAGGACTATAAAGAAAAACTCTTCACTAAAAAGGACTCTAAAGAAAGACTCTTGAACAAGGAGGACTCTATAGAAAGATTCTTGAGCAAGGAAGACTCTAAAAAAATACTCTTGGTCAACTATGATTCCCTTTTTTAAAAAATCAATCTTGGGCAACAAAGAACAAAATAAATAAAAACCAATTTCAACAAGAATAGGAAACTTAGCAAGAAAACAAGAATTAGATTCTTGAACAACCTACCACTATATTCTCCTTTTCTTCTTCTTTTCTCTTTTTACTGCTACTACTATTGCTTTTAATAGAAAACTCACAAAAACATTTGCAGCCCCTAATGAACAAGAATCGAAAACGCGTAACTGGTCTAAACTTTGGAATTTAGGGTCAAAAACGTTATGGAACCCAGCTGGATAATATTTTTGGTTATAGGAATCAAAACAAGTTTTGATTTGATATATTATAATAGTTGTTTCGTTACCAGAGTCAAAAGACTATTTAAAGTTGCAACTCTAATTATTTTTTGAAATTGTGAACAACAACCCTCTTCTCCTCGCTTTTTTTTGTTTTTTTAAGAACAAAGATGATTGAACATAGAAAATAAAGAATCAAGAAAAATATAAGAAGAATTAAAAAACAAACTACGAAACAATGACAACAAAATTGAAAGAAAACATAAGACTTAAGAGGACAAACTTTCTCTTTTATTTTTTGTGATTTGTGACTCAAGAACATAGAAAAACAATCAAAGGACAACTTTGTTTTTAAATCTAAAATTTAAAACAAAAATAGACAAAGATAGATAACTTGTTTTCAGTAAATGAGGCTCTAATACCAAATGATAAGGACCCTTTAGGCGAACAACCTAGGAACCCACGAACTCAAAGGAATTGAAAATATTGATTTGCTAAGAACTTGTTGAAGACTGAAAGAAAAAGAAACCCTAAAAGAAAAAGAAAAAACCCTAAAAGAAACCCTAAAAGAAAAAGAAAAAACTAGATGGAATGAGCCTATTTAGTTATGGATTACACCTAATCCAAGCTTAAAAATAAAAGACTAAGACTGAAAATAAAAACCCACAATTAATTAAAATAAAATTACTAAACATAAAAAGCTCATAATTAGCTAAAACAACCATCCTTGGTAAAGCTTTAGAATCTTCGGATTTAATTTTTGATTCTTCTAACACAGCCTCTTTGTATTGCACTTCTATGATCAAGCTTGGCAAAGTTTCCTTCATCCTCTTAGTCTTTTCACTTGTCATTGGACAGCCAATTCCTTGAAAAAGATCTTTAGAATATTTGGAAACATAAACTTGATCAACACTTTGATCTCCATTACAAAGGCTTGTCTATAGTAGTGATCGATTCATTTCAAAGGGAGGGCTCCACAGAAGGTGTCAAGAGTGACTAGTTTAGTGTAAGTCATAAGGACTCTGTCCACAACATGGTGGAGGGTTAATAAGCCAATCCGATTAGAGCATTCGCCTATGGAGTTTTAAAGAGAAGGTCTAGTTTTAGGTTGGAGTTCCTTTGACTATACTAGACTGCGTGCCACCCTAGGATTCGATTCGCTCATGGAGTATACTATACAACTATATAGCTTGAGGATTATCCAAACTCTTTGATTGGAGCTTGTGAAAATGCCCTCAGGAATGGTAAAACAAGAAAGCAACTTTACTAAATGAAATAAGTGTTGCTTGGTAGATTTGCTTGAAAGGAACGGCAAGGCTGCTATGCTTGTCCTAATCATGCCAAAACTTTATGCTTTGTTATGCGCACTATACCTTTTCTTTTTACTTGATCCCAATTTAGCACTTTGCTTTTGGAAACCTAACCAGATCACTACTTGAATTCGTTGCTTGTGTTCTTGGACATAGATAGCCGAACAAGGCCTACAGATGTCAACCTTTCTAAATACACACTCTTTAATGTGTGGAAAAAAGCCTTCGATGAATACCATGGTTAAAATAAAACAGCTTCGAAGATGAAGAATGCTATGTAAAACTATACTTCTCTTTTATCTATCTTCAACCCTTTTTTTAAGAAAGAATGGGGTGGAACCCTCAAACTAAGTGAAATGTTTTTGTACCCCAACTCAAAAATTCTCGTGTACTTCTTGTGTTTACTGCAAAATCTCTATCTAAGTGTTAACATCAAATTCCTTACAACAGAGTCCGCTTTTGGTTTATATGAATTGTTGGGAAATTTCCTCACCGGTAGTTTCCTATACGTCGAATGATTCTTTACTATTTCATCTTTCTATCTGTTAGCATGACCCAACTTCTAGCTTACTTTGTTTTTAAAGGTAATGAGACGAGCTCTCCTCTTCACATAACTTAAAATAAAGTGTAACTATTGTGTGTTAACATTCTTACGAGTCAATTTTCTGACTTTTAGATGAGTCTAGTCCTTAAGGAAAGACTTAAGTCATAAAGCATATCTATAGAACCTAATATGAACCAACAGTTTAGGACCTAGCTAATTTCAGATTATATAGCAAAGGGTTTCTTCACAAATCAATTGATATTACTCACCATTTTTCTGAGGGGAAAAGACGCCACAAAGAGGTGTTATTTCCTTTCCTTGATAAGTCTAGCATAAATGACACCTTAACAAGTATGGATATTAATCACCACAAATGCTTGGATATTAAAAAATGCCACAAAGGTTGTCAATCCCTTGATAAGTTTCTTAAAGAGTAACAAAGAGTATGAATGAGCTCTCAAATGATCTAAAAATTCAAATTTCATTCAAAATTATATTTTCCAAAAGTTGAGCTACTCTTAATAAGATACAAACAAACCCTAAGCTCTACTACATCATATCCCTTGATCTCATCCAAAGGGTGAAAATAAAAAAAGGAAAAAAGCATAAAAGGTAGACAAAAACATGGAGAAAAATGGGACATCTGACTACAAAGGAATCCTATGAAAATATTACATCTTAACCCTTTATTTAATTTAAGGGCTAAAAAGAAAGCTACCCAAAAGTAGTCCAAATGGCACAGCAAAAATGGAGCAAAATGTGGAGCAAAATATGGAGTAAAATATGGAGCAAAATTAGAGCAGTTGAGAACAAAAGAATCCCTTTGAAATATTACATCTTAACCTTTGTTTCCATCTAAGGGCTAAAAATGAAGCTGATCAAAAAAGTCCAAATGGCACAACAATGTGCCTAGTTTTCGTTTACCAATGTTTCCCTAATATCCATCGTAGAATTGTCCAAATCCTTGTACTCCTAATTTAGGTCCCCTTGGTTATGTATGACCTCTTAAATGATCCCATTTAAAGCCTTTTGGAGTTATGCCCTCCTAGATCTTGTTATTGGTCCACTTGGAATTTCTAGAGCTCGATGATTCTTATCAACAAAGGTTGCCAATCTCTTGATAAGTTGCTTAAAGAAGAACAAAGAGCATGAATGAGCTCTTAAATGATATGAAAAATCAAATTTCATTCAAAATGTAAAATCCCTACAATTGAGCTAATCTTAAGTATTTATACGAGACAAATAAACCCTACGCTCTAGTACATCACAACCCTTGATCTCATATAAGGGTTGAAAATAAAGACAACTAAAAAGCACAAAAGTGATGCATCACTTGTTTGGCTGCTGCGGCCCACCCCTTGGCTTGCGTGGTTCATGGTGGGTCATATCCATGTGTCCTAGTGGAACTCGAATTCTGGGTAAAGTGTAATGGGCTGAATAAAGGGTAGTTGGTGCCCTCTACTGATAGCTTAAGCTTTTGGTAGGAATAGTTAGCTACTATTCCGAAGTTTGGTATCAAAGCCTGATCCCGGGTTCGAGTTCCAAAAAGCGCAAGTTTAAGGACAAACTTCTCTTACGAGGGAGGGAATGATGCGTCACTTGTTTGGCTGCGGCCTACCCCTTGGCTTGCATGGTTCATGGTGGGTCATATCCATGTACCCTCGTGGAACTCGAATTCTAGGTTAAGTGTAATGGGCTGAATAAAGGGTAGTTGGCGCCCCCTACTGGCCGCTTAAGCTTTTGGTAGGAATGGTTAACTACTATTCCAAAGTTACTGACGCGTCACTTGTTTGGCTGTGGCCCACCCCTTGGCTTGCGTGGTTCTCACCAGTCATATCAATATGTATTGGTGGAACTCAAATTCTGGGTTAAGTGTAATGGGCTGAATAAAGGGTAGTTGGCACCCCCAATTGACAGCTTAAGCTTTTGGTTGGAATGGTTACCTATTATTCCTAAGTTTGGTATCAAAGCCTAGTCCAGGGTTTGAGTTCCAAAAAGCGCAAATTTGAGAATGAACTTCTCTTATGAGGGAGGGAGTGATGCATCACTTGTTTAGCTGCGGCCCACCCCTTTGCTTGCGTGGTTCATTGTGGGTCATATCCATGTGTCCTGGTGGAACTCCAATTCTGGGTTAAGTGTAATGGGCAAAATAAAGGGTAGTTGGCACCCTCTACTCGCAACTTAAGCTTTTGGTAAGAATGGTTAGCTACTATTCCTAAGTTAAATGATATGATCCAAGGGGTTAGGACCTAACTAATTTCAAATTATATAGCAAAGGGTTTCTCCACAAATCAATGGATATTACTCACCATTTTTCTGAGGAGAGAAGACGCCACAAGGAGCTGCTATTTCCTTGATAAGTCTAGCATAAATAACACCGTAAAAGTATGGATATTACTTACCACAAATTCTTGGATGCTAAATAACGCCACAAAGGTTGCCAATCCCTTGATAAGTTGCTTAAAGAGGAACAAAGAGCTTGAATGAGCCCTCAAATGATATAAAAATTCAAAATTCATTCAAATTGTATTTTACAATAGCTGAGCTGCTCTTAATAGGATACAAACCAACCATAATCTCTACTACATCATAGCCCTTGAGAAAAAATTGAGCTGCTCTTTCTTAGTTTCTAAGCTTTTCTTAGTTTTTCTCTTAGTTTTTAGTTCAATTCTCTTAGGTTTAGAGTTCTTCTCTTTTTGAGAGGATCTTGTAATGTTTTTTGTAATAATTTGGATTTTTGATTCAATAAATGGAAGTGCAAATTCCGCTTGGAGGTTTTCTAGCAACGAGAATAGCGTCGAAGTTCTGTAAGGATTTTATTTTCTTTACAGTTATTTTTATGCTTTATTCTTACATGTTATTTTTAATTTGTCTGTGATTAAATTTAACTGTGCTAGCTGTTTATAATCATGATATAATAATAACGTTGTTATGCTTGCGAAATATTAAATAGGTGAAAATTTCTAAAATGAATTGAGTTTATTTTTATTCAAGATTTTATATTAAGGATGTTAGAGAGAAATATATTATTTTTCATTACAAACTTAAATCTGAAAATTAGATTTTAAGGTTTAGTTATCCGGTCTAATTTAGAGTAGTGCTCTTTTATTTGTTGGTACAATCGCCCGGTAGTTAGAGTGAAACTCTATTTCAAAAGTTTTTATAAGAATTATTATGTGAAAATGTATTGACAACATGTTTTCAATAGTGGTTTTAAAACTTGAAAGTTAGTACTCGGATAACTAAATTCTTAGGTTTAATTTGGACACCTTGAATAAAGTTTAAACTGTCTAACCCCACCAAAGATAGCATTTAAATGGTTCATTTTCAATCTCTTAGAAAAAGGAATTAATTTAATTAACCAAATTAGTTATCAACCCCACCCATAGGTGTTAATTGATTTGTTTAGTTAACAAAGAATATCTAACCACACCAAAGGTGGTATTCATACAAAAAAGAGAGAATCAATAAAATATCAATTTATATCTTTAATAACCTAGATAATATGAGCAAGCATAATTAATTTAGTTATTATATCCATAAATACTCCACTAATATAAATGATAAAATTTGCATGAATATTTATTGAATCTGTATTTATATTTATTTTTAGATAAATATTTATTGAATTTGTATCTATGTTTATTTATTTTTTTTAGATTATATTTAATTAATCTGTATATATGTTTATTTTATGTTATTAGATTAGGAACACAAAAACCAAACTATCGTGACAGGATGTTTAGGATTTAATTTCGTTTTTAAAAGTTTGAATAATAAATTAAAAACCACATACATTCCTTCCTTAGATCGACCTTGGGAGTATACTTATCATTTTCTACGAAATGATTCGTGCACTTGCGAGAGTTTTACAAATATTAAAACCAAAGTATTTGCGAGAATCGGCGATGTCGGTTTTCGTTCATCAAGTTTTTGGCGCCGTTGCCGGGGAAGGAATAGCGTTTTTAATTTATTTATCAAAATTTTAAAAATATTTTTGTGTTGTAAATAATTGTGATTTAAAAAAAATAATAAATAAATAAATAAATAAATTTAATCAAATTTCAAATTTCATAAGAAATAATAAAAAAAATAAAATATAAAAAAATTTAAAATAAAAAAAAAAAAAAAAGTTTAACTAGTAAAATAAGATATAAGATAGCGTGAATAGTAAAATAAAATTACCGTTCATGAATAGTAAAAAAAAATTAAAATTTAAAAAAAAAAAAAAACTAAAAGGCATGAAAAGTAAAAATCTAAGGGAGTTCTGTCTAGGAGACTATTTCTTTGAAGCCTTTGTGCCACTAGTCTTTCCTGGGAACGTTGTTCTGGCTAGGAGAATGGTTTTTAAGGAGCCATTGCACCACCATTCTTTCCTGGGAACACTCTTGGTTAATACTGATTATGTTATTTAAAAAAAAAAATTTAACTAGTTTTGTCTAGTGTTTTGTATTAAATGCCATGGAAATTTTCTCTAATTTTTTTATTTTTTGTTGACAGGAGTTTTAAATTTACGTTTAAAAATAGTCTATGCGTGGTAGGAGATCCTTAGGAAACCCCCTAACACCATATGTAAATAATATTCATAAATTTAAACAAGTGTCAACAACACTGGATCCTACCCATCAACTTTGATTTTGAGCCAAACATAGAACCAAGTCTTAATCCTTTACTAGAACCAAAAGAAATGGAGGAAAACCAACATGTTAGGGAAAACCACGATGAAGGAGTTTGCAAGACCTAGGTGATTGGCACGGCAATCGCCGCTATCCGGTTGGGAGAGGTCGCTCGGAATTATGACCTTAAAAATATTCATTTTTCTATGCTTCCTTCCTTTTATGGGCTACCTAATGAAGATTCTCTTTCCTTTATTAGATATTTCTATGCTACGGTCCAAACATTCCCCCTCGGTATTCTAAACGAGGATCAACTTAGAATGAGATGTTTTCCCTACACCTTAAAGGATAAGGCCAAAGCTTGGTTGATGTCACTTCCCAGGGTTCTCTGATGACATGGGGTAACATTTACAATAAATTCATGGAAAAATTCTATTCCCATCAAAAAACATCAAAGTTGAGAGGAAAGATTGCTACTTTCTCTCAGATGGAAGGAGAACCATTCCATGAAGCTTGGGATAGGTTCAAAATGTTTCTCACTCAATGTCCCCATCATAGCTTTCCCCTGCGGTTGCGGAACCAATTCTTTACGATGGACTTACACAACAATGTCGGTTCATTGTCGACAACGCTGCAGGGAGGAGCAATAGGAGAAAAAGCGCCTCGTAAACGTATAACCTCTTTGAGATGTTGGGTGCTAATTCCCAAATGAAAAGCTCCCAGTGAGAAAAGCTAGTGTTCATGAAATCGACTCCAGTAATGAAGTTCAACAACAACTTGTTCAACTGACTAAGCAAGTTGCCCTTCTCGCTACACAAACCAACACCAATAATGAACAATATGGTTTGTACAGCAACATAGGACATGACATGCTGAAGCCTGTCCATATCAAGGAGATACAACTGGACCTGAACAGGTTAATGTGTTGGGAGCATATCAACAGAGACCAAGGTTTGATCCCAATTCAAATACCTATAATCCTGGGTGGATAAGTCATCCAAATTTCTCTTGGAGGCAAAACAACCCTCCTTTCCCTCAAAGCTCAAACCGAGCAGCCAAGAATTCCACCCACCTATTCCAAGAAGCATTCCAAATAAACCAACCCTGGAGGACAACTTGAATTCTTTTATTCAAGTTTGTAGGGATAATCAATCTAAAACCAATCAACGGTTGGACTCTGTGGAAGCTTCTATCAAAAAGGTGGAAGTTCAAGTTGAACAGTTAGTTGAACATTTGCAAAAAGGCAAAGACTAATTTGAAACTTAAATGAATTCAATGAAGAGGAGACATTGAGTTTTTCATTCTGCAATCTCCAAGCAACGTCTTACTAGAAGACGATAAATTTTAGTCCTACATGGGAGGTCACCAATTATTGTATTTTCCTTTGTTTTAGTTTGCGTGTAATAAAAAAAAATATTTCAAATAAAATAAATTCGTTTGTTTCAAAAATTGTGTCCCTTCGTTTAAATTAAAATTAAAAAAAAAATTAGGTTCCTTGCACTTTTTTTTTAGAGATATCTACTATTGTTTTTAAGAGCAAAATGTTAATTCACAATAGGAGGAGGATCATTTTCAACTACAAACAACCATGGGAGATGCTAAAGATAGGCGGAAAAAGATGAAAGACTATACAATGCCAATCATTGGCAATGTAGCTTCCGGCATCCAATTACAAGAGGCTGCAAGGAATTATGAATTGAAAAAGATTCATTATTCTTTGTTGCCTTCCTTTTACGGTATCCCTAATGAAGACCCTTTGCATTTCATTCGAGAATTCTATGCTATTGTCCAAACCTTTCCACTACATGCAATTAATGAAGATCAACTTAGGATGAAGTGTTTTCCTTACACTCTCAAAGATAAAGCTTGGTCATGGTTCATTACTCTACAGTCAGGTTCTCTTAAAACTTGGGAGGCAGTCCATGAAATTTTTATGGGTAGGTTCTATTCCCATCAAAAGACTGTTGATCTAAGAACAAAGATAGCAACATTTTCTCAAATGAATGAAGAGCCCTTTCATGAAGCTTGGGAACGATTCAAACTCCTTTTCATTCAATGTCAAAATCATAGCTTTCCATTCCAGCCACAAAACCCATTCTTTTACGATGGATTGACACTACAGAGTCAATACATGGTTGATAATCTTCTTTGGAGGTCTTTGTAGGAGAAAAGACAGCAGAGGAAACCTATAATCTCTATGAGCTATTGGGTTCTAATTCCCAACAAAGAGGTGGTAGAAGGAAAGCAAAGGTCAATGAAGTCGGCTTTGATAATGAGATAACCTTGCAACTTGCTGAATTGACTAAACAAGTGAAATTCCTCACGTCTCACCAAATTTCAAATCAAGAGGTATGTGAAGTGTGTTGTTCAATTGGGCATGGTACTCATAATTGTTCAAATACTTGTGATTCTAGTGTCAATGCCATAGAGGAAGTCCAATCTTTTCAAAAGTATCATCCAAACACCTATAATCACCCAACCTACAACCACCCTTACCCACCAAGCCAATCTTTTAAACCAACCTTAGAAGATAGCTTGAATGCTTTTATTCAAGTTAGTCGTGACAACCAACTGATGACTAATCAAAGGTTGAACACCATGGAGGCTTCGGTTAAAAGAATTGAATCTAAAGTTGGGCAATTGGTGAACAAATGCAAAAGAAAGAACCGGGAAAGTTGCCTACCAACCGTAACAAGCAAAAGATGTTAGAACTCTTGAAGTGGTAAGGTAGTCAATACCGGTTTAGGAAATCTCTAAACTACCTTGTAGTTCATGTAACAAAGAAGGCGATATTCTAATCTCGCAAAAAGGAGAAACAAGTGTTAAACTTAACAAGCCTTCTGAAAAACTCATTGGGGGGTCTCTGACACTCCCAAAATTCAAAAGACAACAGATGCAATTCAATGATCTTTTTAATATGCTCTCTAAAGTAAATATCAATTTACCATTATTAGAAGTGATCATGAATGTGCCCTCATATGCCAAGTTTTTCAAAGAGTTGAACACTAAGAAAAGGAGGTATGAACTGAATGAACGAGTAGTAGTATCAGAAATTTCTAGCACTGTACTTCAGCACAAACTACCCCCTAAGTTGAAAGACCCTGGAAGTTTTATTATAAACATAACTATGGGGGATAGGAAGGTTGCTAAAGCAATGCTTGATTTAGGTGCTAGTATAAATTTGATGCCCTACTCTATATTCTTACAGCTCAATCTAGGGGATTTAAAACCCACAACTATGTCCCTGCAACTTGCAGATAGATATCTTAAATATCCGGAGGAATAGTTGAGGATGTTTTGGTACAGGTAGACAAACCGATAATACCTGTTGACTTTGTGGTTCTGGATATGCAAGAAAATCCGGCATTACAGAGAGCATACAATATTGCTTGGTAGACCATTTATGGCAACTACTAAAACTATTATTGATGTCTAAGATGGAAATTTGACAATGGCAGGTCTTAGGAGAGACTGCTCATTTCAAAGTTTTTGATTCTTCACCTTTCCCTTCTATTTCTGCCATCGATGAAATATTCGAAGTTGATCCTTTGGATAATCTTGTCCAAAACACCTTTTTCCAAACCAGAATAGAAGACAAGCTTGAAACCGTTCTTACACTTGAAAAGGTTGAAGAAGATTTAGATGAAGAAATTAAGGGGTACCTTGAACAACTAGACAATAATGAAGTGATGACAAAATCTAGTACACTTTTAAATCTACCCAGTTCTTCATCTGTTAAAGAGGCCAATCCACCTGAACTTGAACTCAAAGACTTACCTGAGCACTTAAAATATGTGTTTTTGGGAGAAGGAGAAACATATCCAGTGATAATTTCTTCAACCTTGACCAAACCACAAGAAAAAGAACTCATCAAAGTGCTTAAACAGTTTAAGAAATCTATAGGTTGGAGTATAGGGGATATAAGAGGCATTATTCCAACAATGTGTATGCACAAGATCAACTTGAAGGATGGTGGTAAACCTGTACGAGAGGCCCAAAGAAGACTAAACCCAAACATGCAAGAGGTAGTTAAAAAGGAAATCCTTAAATTATTAGAAGAAGGGATTATCTATCCTATTGCGGATAGTAAGTGGGTTAGTCCAGTGCATGTCGTACCAAATAAATCTGGGATAACGGTTGTTAAAAATGATAAAAGTGAATTAGTGCCCACTAGAATAATCACTGGATGGAGAATGTGTATAGATTTTAGGAAACTAAATTTATATACAAAAAAGGATCACTTTCCTCTTCCATTCATTGATCAAATGCTAGAAAGATTAGCTGGGCACGAATTTTACTGTTTTTTGGATGGACTGTCTGGATATTATCAAGTACCCATAGCACCAGAAGATCAGGAAAAGACCACATTTACATGTCCTTTTGGGACATTTTCTTTTCGCAGAATGCCATTTGGGTTATGCAATGCCCCTGCCACTTTCCAGAGATGCATATATCTATTTTCTCGGACATGGTGGAGAAATTCATTGAAATTTTCATGGACGATTTCTCTGTCTTTGGTAACTCATTTGATGATTGCTTACATAAATTGACTTTGGTTTTAGAAAGATGCATTGAATGCAATCTAACCCTTAGTTGGGAGAAAAGTCATTTTATGGTTCAACAAGGGATAGTTTTAGGACATATAATTTCAAACAAGGGTATTGAAGTTGATAAGGCAAGAGTTGAATTGATATCCAAACTACCTCCCCCTACATCTATGAAGGGGATAAGAAGCTTCTTGGGACATGCAGGATTTTACAGACGATTTATTAAAGATTTCTCTAAAATAAGTCGTCCCTTATGTAACTTGCTATCCAAAGATGCTGATTTTGACTTCAACAATGACTGCCTTATTTCCTTTAATACCTTGAAAGAGAAACTAACATCTACCCCTGTTATAATGGCACCAAACTGGTCTTTACCTTTTAAGATAATGTGTGACGCTTCTGATTATGCAATAGGAGCCGTCCTGGGACAAAGAGTGGATAAGCGTTTACATGTCATCTACTATGCTAGCAAAACACTCAATGATGCCCAAATGAATTACACCACCACTGAAAAGGAATTCTTGGCTATAGTATTCTCTTTAGACAAATTTCGGTCTTATTTAGTAGGATCTAAAGTGATTGTGCATTCTGATCATGCTGATTTAAGATACCTATTAAGTAAACCAAATGCCAAGCCAAGATTAATCAGGTGGGTCTTACTCTTACAAGAATTTGACCTAGAAATCAAGGATAAGAAAGGCAGTGAAAACTTAGTAGCTGACCATTTGTCTAGGTTGATTTCTAACTTCAATTCTCTTAAAAATGAGAGTAATGACGATATAGTTGAAACCTTTCCTGATGAACAGTTATTTTTCATAGGTCCGAACCCATGGTATGCTGATATTGTAAACTATCTTGCCACTGGTGTTTTGCGACCTAACACTTCATATCAGGACAAGAAAAGGTTTTTAAAACTATTAAGGACTATTTACGGGATGACCCTTATTTATACAAGATTGGTCAAGATCAAGTCATCAGGAGATGTGTACGGAGAAGAAGAACATAAGAGCATTCGACTTTTTGTCATGAACTTCATTGTGGGGTCATTTTGGAGATGAAAAGACAGCCCGTAAGATATTACGATCTGGATTCTTTTGGCCCACTCTTTTTAAAGATGCTCGTATGTTTTGTGCACAATGTGATAGATGTCAAAGAACAGGAAACATAAGCAAAAGAGATGAAATGCCTTTGACATCTAATTTAGTTGTTGAACTCTTTGATGTATGGGATTGACTTCATGGATCCTTTTCCCCATCTAATGGTTTTCAATACATTTTGGTTCTTTGTGGATTATGTGTCCAAGTGGGTAGAAGCTATCCCCACCAAAACCAATGATGCTAATGTTGTTGTGAAATTCTTGAAAGATTTCATATTCAGTAGGTTCGGAACGCCTAGAGCTATAATAAGTGATGGAGGTAGCAATTTTTGTAACAAACTCTTTGATGGAGTACTAAACAAGTACAACATCACACATAAAGTAGCTACTCCATATCATCCTCAAACTTCCGATTTAGTGGAAGTGAGTAATAGGAAAATTAAGGGAATACTGGAACACACTGTGCGTCCGTCAAGGAAGGATTGGGCATTTAAGCTAAATGATGCCTTATGGGCATACCGCACCACTTACAAAACACCTATTGGGATGAGCCCTTACTGGTTAATCTTTGGGAAAGCGTGCCACCTTCCAGTTGAACTTGAACACAAAGCTTATTGGGAAATTAAAGAGTTAAACATGGATTTAGATAAAGCAGGTGAAAAACGATTACTCCAGCTTCATGAGTTGGAAGAAATTAGGAATGAAGCCTATGAGAATGCCAAATTATACAAGGAGCGTACTAAGCGCTATCATGACAAGAGGCTAGTTCCTAAGACTCTTCACCCTGGAATGAAAGTTCTTTTATTTAACTCTCGTTTGAGATTGTTTCCAGGAAAGCTGAGATCAAGATGGGATGGACCATTCAAAATAGTTCAAGTATTTGAACATGGAGTAGTGGAACTATTGGACTCCAAGACACAAAAAACGTTCAAAGTCAATGGCCATCGTGTCAAGCCTTATTTAGAAGAACCAAACAACATTGCTGAAATGGATTGCATTTGGCTGAGTAACCCTTAGCACCAAAAAGATACGTCTTGCTAAGACGTTAAACTAAGCGCTGGATGGGAGGCAACCCATCATTTTAAAAAAAAAACAAAAACAAAAACAAAAAACAAAAAAAAAACAAAAAAAAACAAAAAAAAAATTTGTTTGTTATTTGTTTTATTTACTTAATTTTGTTGTTTATTTCATTTTAATTACATGTGAATAATTTTTAAATTGTTAAAACTAAAAATATTTGTTGAGATGTTAGAAGTTTACAGCGATCTGTCTGTATACACTTTAATGATGAATATGATGGATGCACCTGCATTTTCCATTACTACTTGCACATTCTCAGGAAATAGGTAATCTTTCTTCTCTTCTCTCTTTATCTTTAATTTACAGTTGTTACATTGAGGACAATGTAAGTTCTAGGTTGGGGGTGGTGAAAAGTTACCATACTTAATTAAAAAAAATTAAAAAAAAAAACTTTTCTCACAAAAATTTATCATTTCTTTAAATCAAATTTAAGTAAATAGTTAAGTCTTTTGTACTGTTAGATTAATTTTTTTGAAAACATATCATGAAATATTTTGTAATTATTTTTTATAATTAGTTAGTTTTTGTCATAATTAGTATTTCTTGATAAGATGTAGAAATTATATTAAACCCAAAATCGGTGTTTATGAGTTTTTTTAGTAGAGACTACCTTTGTGAGATATATTTGAGCCTAATTTCCTTTATTCAGAGTGAAATATATATTTTTTCTACTCCAAACACATTTCTTATTTCTTCAAATTTTTAGATGATCTCTATAGGTATTAGCATTGAATGTATGAATTTTTTTCATCTTAATAGAGTATCATATATTTTTGATTATTATTTTTGCTTAGATTAAATGATTTGAGTAGAAATTGATAGTATATGCTTATATCTCATTTATGCATGACTACTACAAAAACAAAAAGACATATCTGGGGTTACCTAAACCAAGATCAAACAGAAAAGCCACAAAATTAACCACTCACCAAAATCCAAAAAAATGTACAATCTGTACATGGGTTGACTCTCTAAAAAATACACATATTGAAAAATATCTACAGAAAAAAAAAGAGAGATAAAAATAGTATCATCTACACACTATAACCCGCATTGCCTACAAAGTTGTGAGTAAAGGCTAATTAGAAAAGAAAGATATAAGAAGTAATTCCCTAAAAAGTCATTGCAATTTCTTCATTTGTAAAAGGCATATATCTAGAAATTCTTTCTTAATGAGTTTGATTTATGCATGAAAATAATTTTTATATATGATATCTTTATAATTTATACATTTGATTCCTTTCATGAGATCAATGTTAAAATAACACTTTGAGCCTTTATTCTTTATACATATGCGAACATATTAGTTCATTTCTATACATCAACTCTTTCGCATATAAATTAGTATGAGTGTTTGAACCCATAGGATTCAGTGTTTTGAGAGTATTGACTTGTGAGGAATAGGGTCGGCGAATTCGATTCATGACACCGAAATTGGGTGAAATTAAATTGATACATTTTTGATATGAAATATGAAAATGATTTTCGACTAATTATTATAATAAATCATGATTGTTTAAAGAGATTAAGATAACTTATGCTTGAGATTTTAATTATGATCTTAAAGGAGATTAAATAGTATGAGACATTTTTGTGAGATGTTGTTAATTTGTGATTTTGTTGTAAATTTAATTTTTAAGTTGTTTGTTTTTATTGTTTCTTTTGTTTTTACATTTAGTTCAATGTTTGTGGGTATCATTATTGAAAACCCTCACGAGACTCAAACTCGTCCACTAGGGCAACCTAGGGGTTTAAAGGCTTGTTGCATAGGCTAAATGCAACCGTGTCAATCCACGGAAGTGATTTAGGATAGTTTAATTTTTAGTTTTTATCGCTTCTCTTGCTAAGGGACTAGCGAAGGCAGTTGGGGGTTGTGATGAGTGCTCAAAAGCACTAAAATAACCATGATTTTATGCACATTAATTGATTAAAAATATATATATTTATATGTTTTATCATATATTTATATAAATTTGTCTTTTTCGGAATCACGGGTATTTTTATTGTTTTTCAGGTATTTTGGCTTAAAAACGCAATTTAAAGACTCAAAGAAGAATACTTGAAGCAATACATCACAAATAAATTAATAAATAAGTGGGAAAAAGGTCCACAAACATGGAAAAATTGGACAAAATGGGTCGAAATGGTCAAAAATGTCAAAAAGACGGAAAATCGTGCGCCGCGGCCAGTAGCCTTGACCAGCCCGGCCGCGCGCGCCCCAACGCCCCATGCTGCGCACGCCCGCGCGCGTTGACTTCCCATTCCGCGCGGGCCGCAGCGCGCGGGCATTGTTCGCGCGCGGCAGCGCGGCAACGACCCGGTGCGTCTTGTAGCGCGCCGCCCGCCAACAAGCGCGCCCAACGCGTTTTCACCCCATTTTTCACGTGCAGCAGCCCCTGTGACGTCATTGATGACCTCAGCATGTCCACTACACGTTTTTTAATTTTTTAATATTTTTTTTAACATTTTTTTACTCATTTTTTCTCTCCATCCTCACCTATAAATACCCCCCTTCCATTCACTTCAAAGCACACCTAAAAACCACACTTCTCTCTTCTTTCTTTCTCTCATTTCTTAGTTTTTGAGTTTTTCTTAGTTTCTTTCTTAGTTTTTAAGCGTTTCTTAGTCTTTCTCTTAGTTTTTAGTTCAATTCTCTTAGGTTTAGAGTTCTTCTCTTTTTGAGAGGAACTTGTAATGCTTTTGTAATAATTTAGATTTTTGATTCAATAAATGGAAGTGCAAATTCCGCTTGGAGGTTTTCTAGCAACGGGAATAGCATCGAAGTTACGTAAGGATTTTATTTTCTTCTGATTATTTTTATGCTTTATTCTTACATGTTATATTTAATTTGTACGTGATTAAACTTAACCGTGCTAGCTGTTTATAATCATGATATAATAATAACGTTGTTATGCTTGCGAAATATTAAATAGGTGAAAATTTCTAAAATGAATTGATTTTATTTTTATTCAAGATTTTATATTAAGGATGTTAGAGAGAAATATATTATTTTTCATTACAAACTTAAATCTGAAAATTAGATTTTAAGGTTTAGTTATCCGGTCTAATTTAGAGTAGTGCTCTTTTATTTGTTGGTACAATCGCCCGGTAGTTAGAGTGAAACTCTATTTGAAAAGTTTTTATAAGAATTATTATGTGAAAATGTATTGACAACATGTTTTCAATAGTGGTTTTAAAACTTGAAAGTTAGTACTCGGATAACTAAATTCTTAGGTTTAATTTGGACACCTTGAATAAAGTTTAAACTGTCTAACCCCACCAAAGGTGGCATTTAAATGGTTCATTTTCAATCTCTTAGAAAAAGGAATTAATTTAATTAACCAAATTAGTTATCAACCCCACCCATAGGTGTTAATTGATTTGTTTAGTTAACAAAGAATATCTAACCCACCAAAGGTGGTATTCATACAAAAAAGAGAGAATCAATAAAATATCAATTTATATCTTTAATAACCTAGATAATATGAGCAAGCATAATTAATTTAGTTATTATATCCATAAATACTCCACTAATATAAATGATAAAATTTGCATGAATATTTATTGAATCTGTATTTATATTTATTTTTAGATAAATATTTATTGAATTTGTATCTATGTTTATTTTTACGTTTTTAGATTATATTTAATTAATCTGTATATATGTTTATTTTATGTTATTAGATTAGGAACACAAAAACCAAACTATCGTGACAGGATGTTTAGGATTTAATTTCGTTTTTTAAAAGTTTGAATAATAAATTAAAAACCACATACATTCCTTCCTTAGATCGACCTTGGGAGTATACTTATCATTTTCTATGAAATGATTCGTGCACTTGCGAGAGTTTTACAAATATTAAAACCAAAGTATTTGCGAGAATCGGCGATGCCGGTTTTCGTTCATCAATGTTCCCAAATATTCTCAAGATCCTTTGTAAGGAATTGGTGATCCAATGACTACGACAATTACTAAAAGGATGAAGGAAGCTTTGCAAGGCTTGATCATGGAGGTGGAATACAAAGAGGCCATGTTAGAAGAATTAAAAACTAAATTTGAATATTCTAAAGCTTCACCAAGGATGGTCTATTACCTTTCTATACAATGGATAGATTTGGAAGATCAAGTTGGAAGAATGAATATTCATTAATAAAAAGAACTGGATTGAATGCTTAAATTCGACTTATCAAAGGAAGTGATTATCTTTTGTGGCATCTCAAGATTTGGGTTTCAAGAACTTTGTTTCCTTAGGGCTCTAATCTAATCATATTCAACACATTCTTAGCAAATCAATTGTTTCAATTCCCTTGAGTTGGTGGGTTCCTAGGTTTTTCGCCTAAAGGGTTCACATCATTTTGTATTAGAGCCTTGGTTACTGAAAACATGTTTTCTTTCTTCGTCTATTTTTTCTTAAATTTTTGATTTCTGAAAAAAAGAGAAGAGGTAATAGACCAGAGTTACATAATGTTTTTTTGATAAACTAGAGTTACATATTTAAACAACCATAACTTTTGATTCGGGTAACGAAATGACTAAATATATCAAATCAAAGATAGTTTACTTTGATGATATTTTAGTCTATAGCAAAAATTTAGAGGAACATAGGGAACACTTGCATGCAGTTATTTTTTAGTTTGTTGAGAGAGAACAATCTGTACGCTAATCTTAAAAAGTGCACATTTTGCATGGAATCTATTGTGTTTCTTGGATATTTTGTTAGTTCACAAGGTGTTAGTGTTGATGAAGAGAAGGTAAGGGAAATAAGGCATTGGCCTACACCTAGGAATGCAAATGAGGTCAGAAGTTTCCCTAGTTTAGCGAGTGTTTATAGAAGGTTTGTTAAAGATTTTAGTTCTATTGTTACACCTTTGAATGAACTTGTTAAAAAGAATGTAATTTTTAAGTAGGATGATGTGCATGATCGAGCGTTTAACACTTTAAAAGATAAACTAACAAATGCACCTTTGTTGTGTTTGCCTAACTTTGATAAAGCTTTTGAGATAGAATCTGATGCATCAGGGATCGACATAGGAGCTGTTTTAATGCAAGATTCCAAACCAATTGCATATTTTAGCGAAAAGCTAAGTGGGTCAATGTTGAATTATCGTACTTATGGCAAAGAGCTTTATGCATTAGGGAGAACTCTTTAAACATGGCAGCATTACTTATGGCCAAAGGAATTTATCATTCATTCCGATCATGAGAGTCTGAAGTTTTTGAAGACCCAAGGTAAGCTTAATATAAGACATCCTAAATGGTTGGAGTTTATAGAAACGTTTCCTTATGTAATCAAATACAAGCATAGGAAGGACATTATTGTGGCTTATGCATTGTCTAAGGAGTACGTATTACTTACTTCATTGCAAACTAAATTAATTGGTTTTGAATTGCTTAAGGACTTGTATGGTAATGATTCTAATTTTTGCCAAGTATGGAATGCATGTGATAAGTTTGCGTCTAGTGATTTTTATTGGCACGAAGGATTTCTCAAGAAAGATAAATTATGTGTGCCTATTTGTTCTGTTCGTGAGTTGCTTATTAAGGAAATTCATGAAGGAGGTTTGATGGGTCACTTTGTAGTTCTAAAGACTTTAGATATTTTACCTGAGCATTTTTATTGGCCTAATATGAAGCATGATGTGCAATCTATTTTTAAAAAGTGCATTACATGTAGGGAAGCAAAATCTAAAGCTAAACCACATTGCTTGTATACCCCTTTACCTGTACCTAATCAACCTTGGATTGATATATCTATGGATTTTGTTTTAGGATTACCAAGGTCTCAAAGTGGTAATAGTAGCATCTTTGTTGTTGTTGATAGGTTTAGTAAAATGGCTCATTTTATTGCATGTTCTAAAACCAATGAAGCAACACATATTACTGATTTGTTTTTTAAAGAAGTGGTTCATTTGCATGGGTTGCCTAAGACAATTGTTAGTGATAGAGATGTTAAGTTTCTAAGTCATTTTTGGCACACTTTATGGAATAAACTAGGAACTAAACTATTATTTTCCACTATTGCACATCCTCAAACGGATGGTCAAATTGAAGTAGTTAATAGGAAACTCACTACTTTGCTACGAGAAATCATTTGAAAGAATATAACATAGTGGGAGAAGTGTTTTCCACACATTGAGTTTGCATATAATAGGACTGTTCATTCTACTTTTTCATTTTCTCCTTCTGAAGTTGTGTATGGCTTTAATCCTGTAACACCTATTGATATTTTAAATTTTCCAACTAATGAGCATGCTAATCTTGATGGTAAGAAAAAGGTAGCTTTTGTGAAGGATTTACATGCTAGAGTTCGAGCCAACATTGAAAGAAAGAATGAGCATTATGCTAAGCAAGCCAATAAGGGGTGTTTGAAAGTTGTTTTCCAACCTGGAGATTGGGTTTGGGTGTACATGCGTAAGGAGAGGTTTCCCACACAATCGAAATCAAAATTGCACCCTCAAGCAAGATAGATTTTCCAAGCGACTATTGTAATGTTAGCACAAATTTGAATGTCATGGATTTATCTTTGTTTGATGTAGGTGATTCAAGGATGATTCTTTTTGAAAAGGAGGGGAATAAATAAATATCTAGATACTGATCAAATTGATGTTCCCAAATATTCTCAAGGTCCTTTGAAAGGAATTGGTTGTCCAATGACTAGGGCAAAGACTAAGTGGATAAAGGAAGCTTTGCAAAGCTTGATCATAGAAGTGCAATACAAAGAGGCTGTGTTAGAAGAATCAAAAACTAAATTCAAAGATTCTAAAGCTTTACCAAGGATGGTCTATTACCTTTCTATGCAAGGGATAGATTTAGAAGATCAAGTTGGGAGCAAAGACTAATTTAGGAAGTAATATTTTTATTTTAACTAATTATGGCTTTTATGTTTAGTAATTTTGATTTTTTTAAATTGCGGGCTATTTATTTTAATTCTTTTAGTCTTTTATTTTTAAGGTGGGATTAGGCCCAATCCATAACTAAATAAGCCCATTTCATCTAGGTTTTTTTTATTTTAGGGTTTCTTGCTTATAAACAAGAAGAGCTTTGTAATGGAGGCTGAGAACGAATATTTATTAATGAAAAGAAAATTTCAGAAAGCTTTTTGCTTTACCTTCTTGTAATCTTGATTAAATGCTTGAATTGGACTTATCAAAGAAAGTGATCATCCTTTGTGGCATCTCAAGATTTGGTTTTTATAGACTTTGTTTCCTTAGGGTTCTAATCTGATTATATTTAACATATTCTTAACAAATCAATCGTTTCAATTCCCTTGAGTTCGTGGGTTTCTAGGTTGTTCGCCTAAAGGGTCTATATCATCTTGTGCGTAAAAACTGCATGCGAGTGTTCCATATGTTCCTCTAGATTTTTGTTGTAGAATAAAATATCATCAAAGTAAACTACCAAAAATTTCCTCATGAAAGCATGCAAAACAAGGTTCATTAGCCTCATGAATGTACTAGGTGCATTTGTTAAACCAAACAGCATTTGTTAAACTAAATGTTCATATAATCCATATTTAGTCTTAAATGCAGTTTTCTATTCATCCCCTTCTTTTATGCGAATCTGATAATATCCATTCTTTAAGTCAATTTTGGAAAACAAATGAGAGCCATGCAACTCATGAAGCATATCATCTAACCTGGGGATAGGATGTCTATAATTTATCGTTACCCTATTAATAGCGCGAAAATCCATACACATACACCATGTTCCATCTTTCTTTGGGACTGATATGAGAGGAACCAAAGATTGACTGAGACTCTCCCTTACAAATCCCTTTTGAAGCAACTCATCCACTTGCCTTTGTTTCTTCTTCATTTCCTCAAGATTAGCTATGTAGTAGGTCGATTTGGTATTGCAGATCTGGCTGTGAAGTCTATTTGATGCTCAATTTCTCTCAACATAGGTAATCCACGTGGAATTTCTTTAGGAAATAGATGCTCAAAGTTCTGCAAAAAAGAAACAGCACTAGACAAAGATGAGTTAAGATTGTTAGTAGAAAGATAAATATCCTTGTACATAAGTACAAGTACTTGTTGCCTTGCCACTATTACACTTTTAATCTCATGTTTTTTAGCAAATGCACTCATTCTTTTATTTTCCTCTCCTATGCGGTTCCTTTCTCTCTTTTTTGCTTAATTTTCTCTCTTTTTTGCTCACTTTTCTCTCCTTTTTTCTCACTTTTTTCTCCCTTTTCCTCACTTTTCTCTCCTTTGTGCTCACTTTTATCTCCTTTATGCTCACTTTTCTCTCTTTTGTGCTCACTTTTCCCTCTTTTTGTTATTTTCCTCTTGCTCACACTTTTGTTTTTCTCTCAACTTGTACTCTCTTGCTATCCTAATCTGGTCTTCATAAGCTTGCAAAGGTTTGAGAGGGGTTAGTACAACTTTTTGGTTGTTTATTTCACAAGAATAATGATTTTTGTAACCATCATGTGAGACCTTCCTATTAGATTGGCATGGTCGGCAGAGCAATATGTGAGCAGTATACATTGGGGCCACATCATAAAGAACCTCATCTTCATATTTTTCCAATTGAAAAAGGAACCCACACTTGTTATTTAACCTCCATTGCTCCACAATCATTCAACCATGGTAGCTTGTACAGTTTGGGATGCTCCTGCCACTTCAAATTTAACTTTTCTACCATTAAGGTACTAGCAACATTAGTGCAGCTCGTACTATCAATAATTAATGCACATACTTTATCCTTCACATGGCATCTTGTGTGGAAAATATGATCATGGTGCTTCTCATTGTCTTCATCATTAGGCAGTATATTCAGGACTTTCTTTATGACAAGTGGATCTCTATGCATAGGTTCTTCCATTTCATCATTAGAACAATCTTTCACTAGTGGTATCTCTTCATCACATGAATTGGCACTTTTGATTTCTCCATTTGTTTGTACAACCATGATATTTTTGTCCTATTTACAACTTGCTCTCTTCCATTATGAAATCAGCATCTTCTTCCTTGAGATCTCATGTTTTATATCTTCTTTTATGTAATTTAGAACCGGAAGAGGATTCTAAATCATCCAACCTTGCATTTAGCATCTTAAATTGGTCATTAAAAGTCTTGAAAAGGAATTTTAAGTCGACCTCTTGTGTTTCTCTTCCTTCCTTACTCATGTTTTCAAACTGTAGAAAAATTAAGAGAACTCACATACTCTCTCAGGTGTTTGCTCTCAAATCATATTGTTATCACTATTTGACCTCTCCATTTTTTTTTACTATTTTGGCCACTCTCTTTTTTTACACTATCTTAGCCTTTCTTCTTTTTCACTATTTATGCCTCTCCCTTTTTTTACACTATTTTTGCTCTTTTTTTTGTTTTTATTAACCACTTAAAGCTCACGCTAATATCCTTTGTGTTCTTAACAAAATCAAAGAATCCAATTAATCTGAAGAAGTAACAGTTTTATTGGTCAAAATCTCAAAATTTAGAATTCTGAAAACTTAAAAGCAAATTATGACATAAGAAAAGTCCAAAGAGGATTCTAAAGAAAGAATGTCCAAGGAAGACTCTAAAGAAAGACTCTTGACTAAATAGGACTCTAAACAAAGACTCTTGACCAAAGAGGACTCTAAAGAAAGACTCTTGAAAAAGGAGGACTCTATAGAAAGACTCTTGAGAAAGGAAGACACTAAAAAAAGACTCTTGATCACTCCCTTTAAAAAAAATCAATCTTGGGCAACAAAAACAAAATAAAGGAAAACCAATTTCAACAAGAACAAGAAAACTCAACAAGAAAACAAGAATTAGATTCTTGAACAATCTACTACGATGTTATCCTTTTCTTCTTTTTTTCTTCTCTTTTTACTGATGCTGCTGCTGCTTTTAATAGAAAATTTACAATAAAATTCGCAACCCCTAATGAACAAGAATAAAAAACGCAAAAAACTATGACAATTCTTTAACACCTCCGTAAGTGGTCTAAACTTCGGAATTTAGGGTCAAAAAATTTACAGAATGCAGACGTATAATAGGTCTGATTATAGGAATCAAAATGAGCTTCGATTTGATATATTATAATAGTTGTTTCGTTACCCGAGTCAAAAGTTATGGCTATTTAAAGTTGCACCTCAAATTATTTTTTTTGAACTTGCGAACAACAACCCTCTTCTCCTCTTTTTTTCGTTTTTTTAAGAACAAAGATGATTGAACACAGAAAATAAAGAATAAATAAAAATATAAGAAGAATTAAAAAAAACTAGGAAATAACCACAACAAAAATTGAAAGAAAACATAAGACTTAATAGGAAAAACTTTCTCTTCATTTTTTTGTGATATCGACTTAAGAACGTAGAAAAACAATCAAATGATGAATTTTTTTTTTTTGAAATCTTGAAATCTAATATTTAAAAAAAATAGACAAAGATAGATAACATGTTTTAAGCAATCGAGACTCTAATACCAAATGATAAGGACCCTTTAGGCGAACAATTTAGGAACCCACAAACTCAAAGCAATTGAGAATATTGATTTGCTAAGAACATGTTGAAGATGATCAGATTAGAACCCTAAGAAGGAAACAAATTCCATAAAACCCAAATCTTGAGACGCCACAAATGATGATCACTCCCTTTGATAAGTCAAATTCAAGAACACAAGAAGGCAAAGCAAGAAGCTTTCTAAAATTTTCTTTTCATTAATGAATAATCGTTCTTGCCTCCATTAGATAATAGCTCTTCTTATTAATAAGCAAGAAAACCTAAAAGAAAAAGAAAAACCTAGATGGAATGAGACTATTTAGTTTTGGATTGGGCCTAATCCAACATTAAAAATACAAGACTAAGACTTAAAATAAAAACCCATAATTAATTAAAATAAAATTACTAAGCATAAAAAGCTCATAATTAGCTAAAACAACCATCCTTGGTAAAGCTTTAGAATCTTCAAATTTAGTTTTTGATTCTTCTAGCACAACCTCTTTGTATTGCACTTCCATGATCAAGCCTTGCAAAGTTTCCTTCATCCTCTTAGTCTTTTCCTTCATTATTGGACCGCCAATTCCTTCCAAAGGATGTTGAGAATATTTGAGAACATCAACTTGATCAGCACCTTTATCTCCATTACAAAGGCTTGTCTACAGTAGTGATTGATTAATTTCAAAGGGAGCACTTAACAAAAGGTGTCAAGAGTGACTAGTTTTGGGTAAGTCATAGGGACTCCATCCACGACAACATGGAGGGTTAATAATTCAATCCTCGTCTTAGAGACATTGATGAGAATCATCAAGCTCTACAAATTCCAAGTAGGCCAATCACAAGGTCTAGGAGGGCATAACTCAAAAAGGCTTTAAATGGGCTCCTTCAAGAGGTCATGCATAACCAAGGGGACCTAAATTGGGAGGGAAAGGATTGGGATAATCCAAACATTTGTGGTGAGTAATATTCATACTTGTTAGTGTGTCATTTATGCTAGACTTATCAAGGAAATAGCACCTCCTTGTGGCGTCTTTTCCCCTCAGAAAAATGGTGAGTAATATCCATTGATTTGTGGAGAAATCATTTTCTATATAATATGAAATTAGCTAGGTCCTAACCCCTTGGTACAGATCATTTGGTATCAAGCTTTAGTTGCTTATTTTCATATTCCTATCCTTTATATTTGTTCTTGTTCTTATGTTCTTGTTTTTTTTCTGATACATAGAAAACAAAGAAAAAAAATCCTTGTGTTGTGCTCTTGCTGAAAATTCATTTTCCAAACCCTAAAAATATTGTTCTTCTTTGTTTCCACATTTTTTTTGGCATTTTCCTTGCAAATTCTATTATGTCCAAAGTTTTTCAATAGTAACCTTGCAAATCCTGCTGTTTCTGTATGTATTCTGAATTTTTCTTTCATATTCTGCATTTTCCCTGCAAATTCTGCTATTTTTGAAACTATTCTACATTTTTCCTTGCTTATTCTACAATATTTGATATATTATGCAATTTTTGGTTGTTTTCTAGTATTTTTGTGGTAGTTCCTATAGAAATTTCATTTCCCCTTTGTGTCGTATTTTATGTACTATTTTACGTATCTTAAAAATTCCTTAAATTCATGCAAAAATTTCATTTCCTCTAAGTTATTAGCATATTTGTTAAAAAAATAGAAAAAAGAGTGGCCCGAATTTATTCAAAAAAAGAGTGGCTAGATTGCATTTGCTAATTTCTAGTGAGTATTGAACTCATGGTTCCAAGAATTTTACCCTTTGATTATAAATCTCCCATTGTGTGCTTAGTTCCTTTGGGGAAATTGTTGTTTTCCAATCGTGTTGATCTATTGATTTTCCTTATGCTTACTACTCTAAACACTTTGAGTTAGTTTCCTTTGCACTTTAACAAGTGGGATATTGTAAACTACTTTTTTTTGGTGTTTGATAATACTACAAACTTTTTGGAATTCCTAGATTTGGTTGCTTTGATTAGGAACTAAGACAGTTTGAGCGATCAATCCGAGCGCTAAACATGTGAGGTATTGTGTGAATTTACATTAGTTCTATTTTATTACACTAACCACTTGTTGTGTAGAATTGCACAAACAAAAATTCCAACCGGGGTAGTCCAGAAGAAAGACCAGATATGATGTTCATGATGACGGTGCTGCAAAAATCTTTTGAGAGGATGAATAACTTGATGGTTGATATGAATGTAAGATTGGAAAGGCAAGAAAATTCCTTAGCAGCTTTACAACGAGAAACACCTCCACCCAATGTTAGGAGGAGGGTTAATAGGTGTTGTGTGTTTTACAACACACAGAAAATCGTGCAAGTATACACGGTCACAATTAATAATATGATAAGTAAAATATCGTTCCCACAGAGATTTGTTACTAGTATTCGTTAATTATTAAAATTATTTCAACCTAATTTTATCCAAACAGTCGATAATTTGATGCAGTTTGACTAACTAACTTTTATAACAGATTGCAAGAAAATTCTAGGATTGCAGTTTCACCAAATTAATCCACTTGAATCATTATATTTTATCTTGATTTATGTTATCGTATTTTAAGTTGTTAACCAAGAACTCCTAATTTATCCATATATCTCTTCCGAGCTCCATACAGACACATCCAGTTAAAATGATTCACTATATTCCTATGCGAATTAAATTCAACCAGATTTATTAAGTTCTGAGTTCTCAAACAGTTACACATACAATAAAAGTATATTTCTATCTCTTATGTATATACGTTACTTCATCACGAGCAGCACACAAAAATGCCTTTTTCAAGTTTATTTAAGTGTCACATATCAGTTAATTAATCTTCCGATAATTAAAAGCATTAAACACAGATAAAATAAACAACTTAAAACAGTTCCATAAATCATTCAAAAATACTTAATTCAAGTTTCATAATTTACACTACACAGCAATCCTAGAACAAATAAATTAGTTCATGGCAGAAATTAAAATTAAAACACAACAAAAATAAAACATTGTAGAGAAAATAGATTAGGAGAAACTCTTTCACGATTCCTCGATGAAAAATAAATTCTTCCCTTTCTTTCTTCTTAGTTGTCTTCTTTCTCTGTAATTTCCCTAAGAAAATACAATACAAAAATGTCAAATAAACATTCTGCGTGTTTTGTGTAACACGCAGGGAGGAAAAGAAATGAAAATGGTAAAGAGAAAAAAAAAATAAGAAGAACTGTGAGTAACCAAAACGAAAGAAAAACCCAACAAAAGAAGAACCCCAACTAATTCCTCGCGTACAGAATATATCCCCCTTTCAATTATTCTTTTTTTTATTATTATTTTTATTTTAAGTGGGGGACAAAAATGTATGGGGAATTAAAATAACAACACACGCGTGAAAACCATTATGCGCGTTTCTGATTTTTTTTCTTTTCACACATGACACATGTCACCATGTGATTTGCTGAGAGAAATACAGCAACACGTGGCCGATGTTTATTCGGTGGTAAGGCCGAGCGCATGAAGAAAAATTTGCACAAGATTTCCTTGCGTTGGAAGTGATTAACAGCTAGAAGTGGGCGCGGTTTCTGTGTTTTTATTTCACCGAATACATGCCACGTGTCATCATGTTATTCGGTGGAATATTTATGAGACACGTGGCTGCTCATTTTCCGTTGAAACATGAGGGTGCACGCGGCTTGGATGTACCGCGTCACACTGGATTTGTAGACGAGCAGCTCGGTGCGCGACAACTTGGTTCAACGTGCTTCAATCTGGACCGTTCATCTCATCCAACGGTGATCGATGCACCTCGAGGGATTCTGCGCAACCGACATGTGAGTCCCACTATGCACGCCAGTCTGCACGATAGGTGGGCCCCACTGGCATGCCGAGTTGTGCGAGAAATACTGGAACGCGCTTCTACTTCGTCTGGAATGCACTCACTACATCGGGGTCGTTGATTTGATGATCGAATGGTGGGTGATGGCCGTCGTGATTGTTGCGAGTGTCATTCTTTTCCTACGCAAAAAAAATCAATTTTCTTAATTCTATTTTGACCCATAAATATATTTCAAATTACATTTTCAACTTTGTTTAATTGCAATATAACCCTTTTAGTAATTTAAATTAAATTTTAAACTTTTAATAACTGAAATTAAGCCCTATTTTAATTTAAATTGTATTTTCAACTTTTGTAAATTGAAATTAATCACTCTTTTATTTAAAATTCTATTTTTGGGTACAAATTTGGAATTAAGTACGTTTTCGACGTAATTTACTTAATTTTATTAAAAACAATAAACACTAATTTATTAAACTAAAATTAACTAAAAATACAGAGAACATAGCAATTATAATTAATAAAATAGGTACAAATAACTATAAAATACAGTTATCAATAGGCAAGCTCATGGTCGGGATGATATAGAGGAAGAAGATTGGGTAGAAGAATTGGAGGAAGAAGAAGGAAGAATGCCTAGAGGAGGAAGAAATGGGAATAAAGGAGGAATAAATGGTAGAAGAGGTATGTGGAGACCCCCATCTAGAGCCCAAGATGGAGTTGATAGAGATCTAAGTAGTATAAAAATGAAGATACCAAAATTCGAAGGAAAGAATGACCGAGAGTTGTATTTGGAGTGGGAGAAGAAGGTTGAGCAAATTTTTGAATGCCACAACTACTCTACGGAGAAAAAAGTAAAACTAGTTGTAATTGAGTTTTCAGACTATGCATTGAATTGGTGGAATCAATTGGTCATTAGTTGGAGGAGAAACCATGAAAGGCCCATGGATAATTAAGAGGACATGAAGGCCATCATGAGAAAGAGGTTTGTGCCTAGCTACTACTATATAGAGTTACACCAACGCCTACAAAGATTGACTCAAGTTTATAAGTGCGTTGATGAGTACTATAAGGAAATGGAAGTAGCGATGGTAAGAGCTTATGCAAGGAAGATAGAGAGCCAACCATGGCTAGGTTTCTTAGTGGGTTGAATCGATACATTTCCAGCATTGTGGAACTTCATCATTATTTGGAGATGGAGGACATGGTCCACATGGCAATCAAGGTGGAAAGGAAATTAAAGAAACAGAGTTTTTGATCCCAACCATCAAGGTCTAGTACCATTATTCCAAAACCAAACCTAACTAGTCCTTGAAAGTCCAATGAGAAAAAAATATGATGTGGTAGCTACATCCAAACTAAGTTTTGAGCTTTACAAAGCGAAAGAGATGGGGGCTAGCAAGGGCAAAGGTAAAATTGACACCCTAATTCATAATCGAGACTTAAAGTATTTTCGGTGTCTTGATAATGGTTATATAGCCTCTCAATGCCCAAATAAGAAGGCAATGATCACCTTAGCTAGTGGTGAGGTGGGAACTGATAGTGAAAGTGTAGAAGATGAGATGTCATCTGTAGAGAAAGCTAGTAAAGAGGAGATAAGACCCGTTGATAGGGAAGCACTTTTAATAAGGCAATCTTTAAGCACTCAAGTCAAGGAGGATGATTTTGAACAACAAAGAGATAACATCTTTCATACAAGGTGTCATGTGAGTAACAAAGTGTGTAGTGTTATCATAGAGGGGGGAAGATGCACCAATATGGCTAGTACTACCTTTGTTGAGAAATCAGGGTTGCCTACATTGATGCATCTTCTCCCATCTATGATAACACTACACACTTTGTTACTTACATGACACCTTGTGTGAAATATGTTATCTCTTTGTTGTTCAAGGTCATCCTCCTTGACTTGAGTCCTCAAGGATCACCTTATTACAAGTGTTTCACCATCCACTGGTCCTATCTCCTCTTCACTAGCTTTCTCTGCAGATGGCATCTCATCTTCTTCACTTTCACTCTCGGTTCCCACCTCACCACTAGCTTAGGTGATCATTGCCTTCTTGTTTGGACATTGAGAGGCTATATGAAAATTACCAAGACATCGAAAACACTTTAAGTCATGATTATGAATTAGGGTGCCGATTTTACCTTTGTCCTTGCTAGCCCCCATCTCTTTCGCTTTGTAAGGCTCAAATTTTGGTTTGGATGTAGCTACTTCATATTTTTTCTCATTGGACTTCCAAGAACTAGTAGGGTTTTCTTTTGGAGTAATGGGACTAGACCTTGATGATTAGGACAGAAAAATCCATTTCTTTACTTGCCTTTCCACCTTGGAATTGTGGTATCCCCTTGGTTCAAATCAAACACCTCAATAGAATATGATATAAACCAAGGGGTTAGGACCTAGCTAATTTCAAATTATATAGAAAAGGTTTTCTCCACAAATCAATGGATGTTATTCACCATTTTTTTAGGGGAAAGACGCCACAAGGAAGTGCTATTTCCTTGATAATTCAAGCATAAATGAACACCCTAACAAGTATGGATGTTACTCACCACAAAGGCTTGGATGCTAAACAATGTCACAAAGGTTTCCAATCCCTTGATAAGTTTCTTAAAGATGAACAAAGAGCATGAATGAGTTCTCAATTGATCTGAAAAAATAAAATTTCATTCAAAATGTAAAATCCTAGCATCTCTGCTGCTCTTAAGTATTTATAGGATACAAATAAACCCTAAATACTACTTCATCATAGCCGTTGATCTCATCCAAGGGTTTTAAATCAAAACATCAAAAAGCACAAAAGGTAGTAGAAAACATGGACCAAAACATGGAGAAAAATGGGGCTGCTGACTATAATAGGAATCCTATGAAAATATTACATCTTAACCCTTGATTTCATCCAAGGTCTGAAAAGAAAACTACGCAAAATCAGTCCAAATGGAATAGCAAAACTAAGAGCAAAATATGGAGCACCAGAGAACAAAGTCAAATCAATCGTTTTAATTCCTTTGAGTTCATGGATTCTTAGGTTGTACATCTATTGGGTCCACATCATTTTGTATCAGAGCCTTGGTTTACTTAGCATATTGCTCATTCTTCCTTTAAATGTTGGCCCGAACTCTAGCATGTAAACCCTTAACAAAATATTTTTTTTTACAATCAAGATTAGCATGCTCATTAGTAGGCAATGGTAAAATATCAATAGGTATATTAAAGAATTAAAGCCATAAACAACTTCAAAACGAGAAAATGAAGAAGTAGAATGAACTGTTCTATTATATGCAAAATCAATGTGTGGCAAACACTTCTACCACTGCCTTATATTCTTTTGATTGATAGCTCATATCAAAGTAGTGAGTGTCCTATTAACTACTTCAATTCGACCATTCGTTTAAGAATGTTCAATAGTGGAAAATAAAAGTTTAGTTCCTATTTTTTTTCCAAAAAGTTCACCAAAAATGACTTAGGAATTAACATCTTTATCACTAACAATTATCTTAGGTGAACAAATCCCAAGTGGACCAATCACAAGGTGATGCGGACCCTTTGGGTGAACAACCTAAAAAACCCACGAACTCAAGGGAATTGAAACAATTGATTTGTTAAGAATGTGTTGAATATTATCCAATTAGAACCCTAAGGAAGGAAAGTCCTTGAAACCCAAATCTTGAAACGCCACAAAAGATGATCACTTTCTTTGATAAGTCCAATTCGAGCATTCAATCAAGATTACAAGAAGGTAAAGCAAGAAGCTTTCTGAAATTTTCTTTTCATTAATGAATATTTGTTCTTTGCCTCCATTACTTAGATCTTCTTGTTTATAAGCAAGAAACCCTAAAATAAAGAAAAAAAACCTAGATGGAATGGGCCTATTTAGTTATGAATTGGGCCTAATCCCAAATTAAAAATAAAAGACTAAAAGACTTAACATAAATAGCCCCCAATTTAAAAAAATAAAAATTACTAAACATAAAAGCCATAATTAGCTAAAATAAAAATATTACTTCCTCTTTGCTCCCAACTTGATCTTCCAAATCTATCCCTTGCATAGAAAGGTAATAGAGCATCCTTGGTAAAGCTTTAGAATCTTAGAATTTACTTTTTGATTCTTCTAACATGACTTATTTGTATTGCACTTCCCTGATCAAGATTTGCAAAGCTTCTTTCATCCTCTTAGTCCTTTCCCAAGTCATTGAATCGCCAATTTCTTTCGAAGGATCTTGAGAATATTTGGGAACATCAAATTGATCAGCACCTTGATCTTTATTTATTCCCATCCTCTTCGAAAAGAATAGTCCTCGAATCACCTACATCAAACAAAGATAAATCCATGACATTAAAATTTATGCTAACATTACCATAGTCACTTGGCAAATCTATCTTGTAAGTGTTATCATTGATCCATTCTATGGCTTGAAAAGTCTATCTCCTCGAGGCTACAATTTTGATTTCCGTTGTGTGGGAAACCTCTCCTTACACACTTGCACCCAAAACCAATCTCCAGGTTAGAAAACAACTTTCAAACGCCCCTTATTGGCTGGCTTAGCATATAGCTCATTCTTCCTTTCAATGTTGGCTCGAACTCTAGCATGTAAATCCTTCACAAAGCTGCCTTTTTCTTACCATCAAGATTACAATGCTCATTAGTAAGCAAAGGTAAAATATCAATAGGTGTTACATGATTAAAGCCATAAACAACTTCAAAAGGACAAAATGAAGAAATAGAATGAACAATCCTATTATATGCGAACTCAATGTGTGGGAAACACTTCTCCCACTGCCTTATATTCTTTTGAATGATAGCTCATAGCAAAGTAGTGAGTGTCTCATTAACTACTTCAGTTTGACCATCCATTTGAGAATGTGTAACAATGGAAAATAACAGTTTAATTCCTAGTTTATTCCACAAATTTCACCAAAATTGACTTATGAACTTAACATCTCTATCACTAAAGCAGAAAAGGAAGAGAGAGACTCCATTTTAGCTTCACCCCAATCGTCGTATAGATGCTTCGACAACTCAACTACTACTACAGGGAAACCGTTGTTCCCTCTTCTTCAGTCGGTGCTCCCCATTCTTTCACTTTATGATTGGATGAACCAGCTTTCTAGGTCCCAAATTTGAATGAATTTTCTTTAGAACCAGCCTTGTATTAGTCTAAGTATTTTCAATTTAAATTTTGAGAAAAAAGCAGTCAAGTACCATTCTTATTTGTCCTCAAAGTGAAACAAACAAGGAGAATATCTCATTCCAGTTTAAACTCTTTCACATATCTTCTTACTTCTTCAATACATAGCATGATGGAATTTTCTACTCCAAAGAATCAAAAGGGCATGTGTGTATTTGTAAGGAGGACCATGCCTTGTGTAGGCCAAGCAATGAAGTTCGATAAACTTATGTGCACCGCGGATACAGTTTGATAAACAGGGTTTCATCCTTTTTCAAGGCCAAAATGCGTACTCCTATAAATCAAGATTTGGAATGTAGTCGTGGATCCACTCTGGTTTTGTCTCCTTTCACTTCCTTCCAAGCCCCCTTAGTAGTACTTGTTTCCCGAACAAGGGCCTTGTGCGTAAACCACCTTCCAATTTCTTCTTGATCTGGCCAGGATGGAAGCTACTAATTGGGATTGAGTTGGGTCAATCTATCTATACTGATCACTTAGTTAGATTAATTAAAGCATTATGGGAAGCCGAGTAGGAATTCGATAGAGTATCATGGGGAAGGCCCCGAAGGTAAGTCACTTGCTCAACTATTAGAATAAAGGGAGAGGTTTTGAAAGAAGCCTTTTTTTGAATTCTTATTGATACCCGATTTGGTTAGAGCAAGCAAAACATCTATTTCCAACTCTTCCTCAGATCAAAATCCTCACTAAAAGCATATGGAAGGGCATATTTTTTTGATGGAGATTGAGGTGCTAACCAAGTTGATGTTTACCAATATTCTAAAAATTCTTAAGAGCATACAAAGATTCTAAAGATCCTACACGAGGGATAAATTTGGAATATTAAATTGGATGCAAGGATTAATTTAGGAAGCAATATTCTTATTTTAATTAATTATGAACCTTTTATGTTTTGTCATTTTAATTTTAGTTAATCGTGGGCTTTGCCTCCATTACAAGAATTAAAATGACTAAACATAAAAGGCTCATAATTGATTAAAACAAGAATATTGCCTAAATTAATCCTTCCATCCAATTTAATATTCCAAATTCATCCCTTATGTAGGATTTTGAGAATATTTGTATAATCTTGAGAATCCTTAGAATATTAGTAAACATAAACTTGGTTAGCACCTCAATCTCCATCAAGTATCAAACCAATTCAACCAATAGAATTTTCCAACTTGGTTACGAACTACAAATTTTCCAATAAAAGCATGCAAACACATGGTTTATTAATCTTGTGAAAGTACTTCGAGTATTAGTTAAACCAAATGGCATGACTAACCACTCATATAAACCATATTTTGTCTTAAATGTAGTTTTCCATTCATCACCTTCTTTCATTATAATTTGGTGATATCCACTTTTCAAATTAAATTGATGATTGCAACTCAACTAACATATCAACTAAGCGAGGAATAGGATGATGATAATTTACCGTGATATTGTTGATTGCTTGGCAGTCTAGGTACATCCTCATTGTCCTATCCTTCTTAGGGACCAAAATTACTATAACAATGACTGAACTCATTCTTTCTCTCACATACCCCTTTTCCATCAACTCACACGTTTGCAGTTCCTTCATCTTCTCAGGATTACTCCTATAGGCTGGTTGGTTTAGAATGTTAGTACCAAGTACAAAATCAATTTGATGTTCAATCCCTCGGATAAGAGGTAATCCATTAGGAATTTCCTCAGAAAATACATCCATAAATTCCTACAAGATACAAACAATTGAACTAGGTAAAGCATCATCAAGTTTTTTAGTATTCAAAAATTCCTCATTGTATAGAAGTACAATCATTGGCTTATTAAGGAATATTGCTCTTTTAATTTCACTTGCTTTTGCATAGACATTTGTTTTTCTCTCATCTTTTATCTCAAATTTTTTAATCTCTCTTTCTTTTTCTTTCTGATTTTCTCTCAATTTCTTTTTATCACTTTCTTTTCCACTAATATTATTTTGTTCACATTCTTTTCTTTACTCTCATTCATTTCTTTAGTCTAACTCTCCTTTTCATTTTCAAACTTTTCATTTTCTCTAACCATCTTCATTTGATCTTCAAAGACTTGCTCGGGTGAAAGGGGGACAAGTGTGATGTTTCTACCATCCTTCATAAATTAATACTTGTTTCTATATCCTTCATGTGTAACCCTCCGATCATATTGTCAAGGTCTACCTAGCAGGATGTGCCTGGCTTGCATGGGTACCACATCACACATTACCTCATTTTGTATTTTCCAATGGTGAAGCTCACTAATACTTGCTTATCAACCTTCACTTCCCCACTATCATTTATCCATTTCAACTTGTAAGGCTTAGGTGTTCGAATATAGGAAACCCTAATTTCTAAAGTAAGGTAGTACTAGCCACATTGATACAACTTCCCCCATCTATGATAACACTACACACCATGTTGCTCACATGACACTTTATATGAAAGATATTATATCTTTGTTGTTCAATGTCTTCCGCCTTGACTTGAAAACTCAAAGACTGCCTTATTACAACTACTTGCCTATAAACCTCCCTAACATTCTCTTAAGGTGTTTGTTGTTGTAAAGCTGCTAAGGAATTTTCTTGCCTTTCCAATCTTTCATTCATATTGACCATCAAGTTGTTCATCCTCTCAAAAGATTGTAATAGCACCCTTATCATGAACATCATATCCGGTCTTCCTTCGAGACTACTCCTGTTGGATATTCTTTTGCAATTCTACACAAAAAGAGGTTAGCGTAATAAAATAGAACTAATGTAAATTCCCATAATACCTCACGTGTTTAGCGCTCGGATTGATCGCTCAAACCCTCTTAGTTCCTAATCAAAGCATCCAAATCCAGGAATACCAAATTTTTTGTAGAATTATCAAACACCGAAAAAAATAGTTCACAATATCCCACTTGTTAAAGCACAAAGGAAACTAACTCAAAATGTTTAGGATCCTAGATTAGAGTAGTAAACACAAGGAAAATCAATAGATTAACACGATTGGGAAACAACAATTTCCCCAAAAGAACTAAGCGCACAATAGGAGATTTATAATCAAAGGGTAAAATTCTTGGGACAAATAGGTAATAACTCAAGAGTAAATCAATACAACACCTACAATATGAGTTTGAGGAATTTTTAAGATACATAAATTACCACATAAATTACCACATAAAGGTGAAATGAAATTTTTGTAGGAACTACCACAAAAATACTAGAAAACAATAAAAAACTATAGAAAATATCATATATTGCAGAATACGCAAGAAAAAATACAAAATAGTTTTAGAAATATCAGAATTTGCAAGGAAAATGCAGAATAGTTTCAGAAACAACAAGATATACATTTTTCCTTTTTTTCTATGAATCAAAAACAAAACAAGAACTCAAGAAGAAGAACAAATATAAAGGATAGGAATCTGAAAATTAGCACCTAAAGCTCTGATACCAATTGATATGAACCAAGGGGTTAGGACCTAGCTAATTTCATATTATATAGCAAAGGGTTTCTCCATAAATGAATGGATATTACTCACCATTTTTCTGATGAGAAAGACGCCACAAGGAGGTGTTATTTCCTTGACAAGTCTAGTATAAATGAAACCCTAACAAGTATGGATATTACTCACCTCAAATGCTTGGATGCTAAACAACACCACAAAGGTTTCCAATCCCTTAATAAGTTGTTTAAAGAGGAACAAAGAGCATGAATGAGATTTCAAATGATCTGACAAATTAAATTTCATTCAAAATGTAAAATTCCCTACAGTTGAGCCATTCTTAAGTATTTATAACATACAAATAAACCCTAAGCTACATCATAGTCCTTGATATCATGGTTGAAAATAAAAATAGCCAAAAAGCACAAAAGGTAGTAGAAGACATGGACTGAAACATGGAGAAAAATGGCGAAGCTGACGAATAGTATCTAACCATTTAAACCAAAACCTTAAGATGTTAGTAAGGGGCACCAATATAATATTATCTAGAACCGTCACACTTAACCCATATTCAAATCCCACACCAAGTAACATGGATGTTACCAACCATGAGCCACACAAGTTAGACTAAATGACCCTTGGATGTTACACACCAAGGTTAGCTATAACAATGAGCCCATGGATATTACTCAGCATGGTTGATAACATGTTACCCACCAAGTCTAACATAAATAACACTCTAACAAGTATACATATTACTCATCACAAATGCTTGGGTGCTAAACAACACCACAAAGGTTTCCAATCCCTTGATAAGTTGCTTAAAGAGGAACAAAGAGCATGAATGAGATCTGAAATGATCTAACAAACCAAATTTCATTCAAAATATGAAATTTGAAGTAGCTGAGCTGCTCGTAAGTATAACATACATTTCCTAAGCTCTACTACATCATAGCCCTTGTTCTCATCCAAGGATTGAAAATAAAAATAGCTAAAAAGTACAAAAGGTGGTAGAAAACTTGGACCAAAACATGGAGAAATGGGGAAGCAGCTGAGGAGCAGTATCTAACTATTTCAACCAAAAGCTTAAGATGTTAATAAGGTGAGGCAATATTCTTTTATCTAGAAATGTCACACTTAACCAATTTTCAAAGCCCCAAATAAATCACATGTATGTTACCCACCAAGGTAAACTAAATGACCCTTGGATGTTACCCATAATAATGAGCCTATGGATGTTACTCACCATGGTTGCATTATTCTCTCCTTCATAAAGGAATTTCATCCTCAAAATTGTGCTTTTTTGAAACTCGAACTTGAGACCTGTCTTTGATACCAAACGTAGTAGCTAACCATTCCTTCCAAAAGCTTAAGATGTCAGTAAGGTGCACTAATATACTCTTATCTAGAATCGTCACACTTAATCCACGTTCAAAGCCCACAGCAAGTCACATGGATGTTACCCACAATGTGCCACACAAGTTAGACTATATGACCCTTGGATGTTACCGAGCAAATGATATGAACCAAAGGATTAGGACCTAGGTAATTTTCAGATTGTATTGCAAAGGGTTTCTCCAAAAATCAATGGATATTACTCATCATTTATCTTTTGGGAAAGAAACCATTAGAAGGTATTATTTCCCTGATAAGTCTAACATAAATAACACTCTAAAAAGTATAGATATTACTCACGACTAATGATTACATGCTAAACAACACCACAAAAGTTGCCAATCCCTTAATAAGCTGCTTAAAGAGGAACAAAGAGCATGGATGAGATCTCAAATGATCTGACAAATCAAAATTTCATTCAAAATGTGAAATTCCCTTCAACTGAACTGTACTTAATTATTTATAACATACAAATAACTCTAAGTTGTACTACGTCATAGCATATGATCTCATCCAATGGTTGAAAATAAAAAAACATCCAAAAAGCACAAAAGGTAGGAGAAGACATGGATTGAAACATGGAGAAAAATGGGGAGTTGACAAATTGTATCTAAGCATTGCAGCCAAAAGCTTAAGATGTCAGTAAGGGGTGCCAATATCATCTTATCTAGAATAGTTACACTTAACGCATGTTCAAAGCCTAGACTAAGTAACATGGATGTTATCCACCATACCTCACATATGTTAGACTAAATAACCCTTGGATGTTACCCACCAAAGTTACCCATAACAATGAGCCCATGGATGTTACTCACTATGGTTGCATCATTCCCTCCTTCATAAAGGAAGTTCGTCCTCAAACATATTCTTTTTGGAGACTCGATCTTGATACCAAACTTAAGAAAACTAGCTAACCATTCCTACCATAAGCTTAAGTTGTCAGTAGGGGGCACCAATATACTCTTATATAGAACTATCACACTTAATCCAAGTTAAAAGCCCACACCAAGTTACATGGATGCTACCTAAATTGTGCCACACAAGTTAGACTAAATGACCCTTGGATGTTACCCAAAAAATGATATGAACCAATGGGTTAGGACCTAGCTAATTTTCAGATTATATTGCAATGGGTTTCTCCACAAATAATGGATATTACTCACCATTTATCTTTTGGGAAAGATGCAACAAGGAGGTGTTATTTCCTTGATATGTCTAACATAAATAACACTCTAACAAGTATAGATATTACTCACCACAAATGCTTAGATGCTAAACAACACCACAAAGGTTTCCAATCCCTTGATAAATTGCTTAAAGAGGAATAAAGAGCATGAATGAAATCTAAAATGATCTAACAAATCAAATTTCATTCAAAATGTGAAATTCCAGCAACTGAGTGGCTCTGAAGTATTTATAACATACAAATAAACCCTACGATCTACTACATCATAGCCCTTGAACTCGTCCAATGGTTGAAAATAAAAACAACCAAAAAGCACAAAAGGTAGCAGAAGACATGTACCAAAACATGGAGAAAAATAGGGAAGCTGAGGAACAGTATATAACCATTCCAACCAAAAGTTTAAGATTTTAGTAAGGGGTGCCTATATACTCTTGACTTTCCAATGGGTATCCCTATTGGCAATACCCCTACAATTATAATATAACACAATCATGATGAAACATGGTTGAGACACCACTATTGGGTGTAGCATATGCAGATTGGGATCTGAGGCTATTTGACCTTCCTTTCTTAGGCTTGATCAATATCTGATAGAGTTTTGACATGGCTAAGGTTGTAAGAGGGGAGAGGATTATGGGTAAAGCTTTTTTAACATCCTTGGTATTAACAAGAATAATGCTAGTCGATGAGTCTGGAGATGAAGCAATAAGAGAAATATTATGAAACATATCATGGGAGGTCGTAGTAGATGAGGTAAGAGAACTTACAAGATCTATAGAAACCTCTCTAGTAGAGCTAGTTATATCTTTTGAGAGGATAATAATGATCACTATAGAGTTTATTGGCACCAAAGGTCGAGAAATAACAAGAGAGAGTAAGCAAATATTTGATGCATCAGTAGGAACATTGATAGAAACAGTAGAAGAAGTAACCAACAAAGTTATAGCATTAGGTCCACATACTCAATAGAATCAATAGTAGAAAAGCATTACTAATTGGGACTATAGTAGGCATAGTAGTTACTTTAGATCGGTATAATTGTTGTGGGTGAGTTTTTAGGGTAAAGTTGGGAAGAGGACACCTTTAAAAGGTTCACCAGCATTGTTGGCACTATTTGTCTAATATTTAAATGTAAGATGCCCCATTGAAGAACAAATTGTAAAAAAATTAACAAAATTATTTAGAGTATCAACTTCAACCATTATTTGCTCATCATGTTTTTTAGGAGGTCTATATCAATGAGTACTTTTCCATTTCTCTATTAGAGTGGCATTATCAATTTTTAAAGATACACCAATAGCACAAAAAATGTGTGTGAGAGTTTTTTTGTCCCAATATTCCCATGCTAATTGTAGAGGTGAACCCACAACTATGCATTAGTTGCCTTCTAATGCAAAGGACTAAAATTTGGCATCCATGACTCATCCCAAAAAACACCCAACTTAAATTAATGGGGGCATTCACCCAGATACTTGCTTTGTCCTCTAGGGTATGAAGCAACATATGATAATATCCACAGCCTGAGAAATTAGTTCCTAGTTAGTAGGAAACTTTCAAACTACAATCAAACATTACTTTAGGTCACCTTGACTCCATGGCTCACCCTTAGAGAGGATTAGCTGACCAGTCAAAGGAATTTTTCATAACTCAAAGTGAGATTGGTAAATATTACGATCCACAGTAACATAAGAATTATCGCCTTTCTTCTTTGGAAGTGCTTCAAATGGCTCAATGAGAATATTTGTTAAAAACTTTGATGTTACTTCACCATGACTCTTCTTAAGGTTGTTGGACTTAAAAAGGTCAACATGTCCAAACTCAACCGCAGGTTTTGGGTTGTTAAACCACAACTATTTAAATGAAAAATCCCCAATGGTTACTGAAAAAGGGAAAAGCAACCAAGAAAATCCATTCCTTTCCAATCCATTATTTAAATAGCCAAGTCAATAATTAATGTAAAATTAAAAACTCAAAACTTGCCAAAACATAAGGCTCAAATATTGGTTTGGATGTAGCTACTTCATCTTTTTTCTCACTAGACTTCCAAGGACTAGTAGGGTTTGGTTTTGGAGTAATGGGACTAGACCTTGATGGTTGGGATCGAAAACTATGTTTCTTTAATTGCCTTTCCACCTTGATTACCATGTGGACCATGTCCTCCATCTCAACATAATGATGAAGTTCCACAATGTTGGCAATGTCTGGATTCAACTCACTAAGAAACCTAGCCATGGTGCCTTCTCTATCTTCCTCAACATTAGCTCTTACCATCGCCACTTCCATTTCTTTGTAGTACTCATCAACATATTTATATTCTTGAGCCAATCTTTGTAGGCGTTGGTGTAACTCTTTATAGTAGTAGCTAGGCACAAACCAATTTCTCATGATGGCCTTCATGTCCTCCCAATTATCTATGGGCCTTTCACGGTTTCTCTTCCTACTAATGACCAATTGATCCCACCAATTCAATGCATAGTCAAAAAACTCAATTACAATGAGTTTTAATTTTTTCTCTATGGAGTAGTTTTGGCTTTAAAAAATGTGCTCCACCTTCTTTTCCCACTCCAAATACAACTCCGGGTAATTCTTTCCTTCGAATTGTGGTATCTTCATTTTAATACTACTTAGATCTCTATGAACTCCATCTTGGGCTCTCTAGGTGGGGGTCTCTACATACCTCCTCTACCATTTCTTCCTCCTCTAGGAATTCTTCCTTCTTCTTCCTCCAATTCTTCTTCCCAATATTCTTCCTTTATATCATCCCCAACATGAGCTTGCCTATTAGCCTCCTAAGATTGGGTTGAGGTGTTTCTCGTTGTAAATCTGCTAAGGAATTTTCTTGCCTTTCTAATCTTTCATTCATATCAACCATCAAGTTGTTCATCCTCTCTAAAGATTGTTTTTGCGCCCTCATCATGAACATCATATCCCGTCTTCCTTCGGGACTACCCCTGTTAGAAATTTTTTTTTGCAATTCTACACAACAAGAGGTTAGTGTAATAAAATAGAACTAATGTAAATTCACACAATACCTCACATGTTTAGCGCTCAGATTGATCGCTCAAAACTTCTTAGTTCCTAATGAAAGCAACCAAATCCAGGAATTCCAAACAATTTGTAGAATTATCAAACACCCAAAAAAAAGTACACAATATCCCACTTGTTAAAGCACAAAGGAAACTAACTCAAAGTGGCTAGAATTTATTCAAAAAAAAAGACAGAAAAAAAGAGAGGCCAAATTGCATTTGCTAATTTTTAGTATTTGAACTCATAGTTCCCAAATTTTTACCCTTTGATTATAAATCTCTCATTGTGTGCTTAGTTCTTTTGGGGAAATTATAGTTATTCTAATAGTGTTGATTTTCCTTGTGCTTACTACTCTAATCTAGGATCCTAAAAACTTTGAGTTAGTTTCCTTTATGCTTTAACAAGTGGGATATTGTGAACTACCTTTATGGGTGTTTGATAATTCTACAAATTGTTTGGAATTTTTGGACTTGGTGGCTTTGATTAGAAACTAAAATAGTTTGAGTGATCAATCCGAGCACTAAACAAGTGAGGTATTGAGGGAATTTATATTAGTTCTATTTTATTACACTAACCTCTTATTGTGTAGAATTGCAAAAACAAATGCCCAATAGTGGTAGTCCTAAAGGAAGACCAGATATGATGTTCATGATGAGGGTTTTGCAACAATCATTTGAGAGGATGACAACTTGATGGTCTATATGAATGAAAGATTGGAAAGGCAAGAAAATGCCTTAGCATCTTTACAACGAGCAACACCTCAACAAAATGTTAGGGAGACATTGAACAACAAAGATATAATATCTTTCACACAAGGTGTCATGTGAGAAACAAGGTATGTAGTGTTATCATAGATGGGGGAAGTTGCACCAATGTGGCTAGTACTACCTTAGTTGGGAAATTAGGGTTGCCTACAAGTTGCAATGGCTAAATGATTGTGGGGAAGTAAAGGTTAATAAGAAAGTATTATTGAGCTTCTCCATTGGAAAATACAAAGATGAGGTGATGTGTTATGTGGTACCCATTTAATCTGAGAACATCCTACTAGGTAGGCCTTGGCAATATGATCCGAGGGTTACAAATGATGGATATAGAAACAAGTATTCATTTGTGAAGGATGGTAGAAACATCACACTTGTCCCCCTTTCACCCAACCAAGTCTTTGAAGATCAATTGAAGATGGTTAGAGGAAATAACACCTCCTTGTGGTGTCTTTCCCCTCAGAAAAATGGTGAGTAATATCCATTGATTTATGGAGAAACTCTCTACATTTGCATTCTCTTCAAGATTTTTACTGTAAGATGGTTAGGTCCTTACCCCTTGGTTCATATCATTTGCATTCTCTTCAAGATTTTTACTGTAAATGAGAATATCATCAAAATAGAAACAAACAAATTTTCAAATAAATGCACGTAGAACATGATTCATAAGCCTTATAAAAGTGCTAGGTGCATTTTTTAGAGCAAAGGGCATGACTAGCCACTCATACAATCCATGTTTAGTTTTAAAAGTGATTTTTCATTCATCACCCTTTCTCATCCTAATTTGATGGTATCCACTTCTCAAATCATTTTTTGAAAAAATTCAAGAACCATGTAACTCATCTAACATGTCATCTAGTCTAAGGATAGGATGTCGATATTTTAGCATAGTGTTGTTTATGGCTCGGCAATCAACACACATCCTGCTTGATCCATCCTTCTTCGGAATGAGTAGCACGGGAATGGCACATGGACTTAGGATCTACCTGACTTGACCATTGATCAAGTTCTCTTCAACCTACCTTTGAATCTCCTTAGTGTCTTTAGGGTTAATCCTATTGGTAGGTCGATTTGGAAAAGAAGCTCCCGGTATGAGATCAATTTCAAGCTTAATCTCCCTAATTGGAGGCACCCCATCCAGAATCTCTTTAGGGAACACATCCTCATATTCATGCAAAAGAGAAACAGTGGCACTAGGCAAAGACCGGTTAAGTTCGTTAATAGAAAAATTAGCCTCCTTGTACAAAAGTACAAGTATGGGCTATTTTGAATAAAAAGCCTCTTTAACCTCACACGCGTTAGCATAAAAACTCACTTTTTTTCTCTCTTATTTTTCATGCTTCTCTTTTTGTTCTTTTTCACTCTTTTCTTTCCCCTAACCATCCTTGTAATTTTTAATGGAGAAGCTCACTAATACATACTTATTAACCTTCACTTCCCCACTATCATTTAACCATTGCATCTTCTAAGGCTTAGGGTGTTCAAATGTAGGCAACCCTAATTTCTCAACTAAGGTAGTACTAGCCACATTGGTTCAAATCCCCCCATCTATGATAACATTACACACTTTGTTAGTCATATGACACCTTGTGTGAAATATGTTATCTCTTTGTTGTTCAAGGTCATCCTCCTTTACTTGAGTCCTCAAGGATCGCCTTATTACAAGTGTTTCACCAACCACTGGTCATATCTCCTCTTCACTAGCTTCCTCTGTAGATGGCATCTCATCTTCTTCACTTTCATTATCAGTTCCCACCTCACCACAAACTAAGATGATGATTGCCTTCTTGTTTGGACATTGAGAGGCTATATGACCATTATCTATGTTCCTTTCACAATTTCTCCTTGTACTTGATATGAACTAAGGGGTTAGGATCTAGCTAATTTCAGATTATATAGCAAAGGAAACCTCCACAAATCAATTGATATTACTCAACATTTTTCTGAGGGAAAATATGCCACAAGAAGGTTGAAAATAAAAGCTGCCAAAAAACATAAAAGATGGTAGAAAACATAGACCAAAACATGGAGAAAAATGGGGCAGCTGACAACAAAGGAATCCTATAAAAATATTACATCTTAACCCTTGATTTCATCCAAAGACTGAAAAGAAAGCTGCCCAAAATCAATCCAAATGGCACAACAAAATATGGAGAAAATATTGGGGCAGCTAAGTACAAAGAAATTCAAATAAAATCTTACATCTTAACCCTTGTTTTCATGCAAGGGTTGAAAACAAGTTGTCCAAAATTTGTCTAAATGGCACAACAATGTGCCTAGTTTTCTTTTGCCAATTTTTCCCTAATTTCCACCCTAGGCTTGTCCCAAACCTTGCATTCCCATTTTGGGTCCTTTGGTTATGCATGACCACTTGAATGAGCCAATTTAAAGCCTCCTCAAGTTGTGCTCTCCTAGACCTTGTGATTGGTCGAATTGGGATTTGGTTGGATCCATGATTCTCCATTAAAGGAGTTACTAACATTATACTTACTAGGAAAGTCTAGCTGTAGGAATTTTCATTGATCCTTTCGATGGCTTAAAAGTCTACCAGGTGCACCCACACCCAATCTCCAAGTTTAAAGATTATCCTATGACGTCCTTTTTTTGCTTGTTTGATATATTTTCCAATCCTCCTCTCAACGTTGAGCCTTGCTTTCTCTTTTTCAAAAGTTTTTTCAAAGTTCGGTAAAGATAATAAAGGAGCACAAGTAAATTTTTCCTTAAGTAGCTGGAATGAAATTTCCTACTCTTCTCCCCATTTGAACCTTACATTCTTTTTGATGAGTTCGGTTATCAGGGATGCTATGCTAAAATCTTTCACAAATCACCGATAAAAGTAAGCATGTCCATGAAAAATTTGAACATTACTTAAACTTGTTGGGTTGGGACACTCTTGGATAGCTTGAAACCCATAAACACAAGCTTATCGATGCAAAATGTGCACTTCTTTAGGTTAGGAAATAGTTTCTTTTTCCTAAGCACTTCAAGCCACCTCCTTCAGTATTGCCTCGAGTATCCTCACGTGGCTCATGGTTTCTACTATGGATTGAATGATTCTCATGAGTTTCTCCTATATTTTTTGCAGGAGAGCCTTGCATTTGTATCAAGATATTCAAAATTTGGTTGATGGTTTCCTCAAGCTAATACAACTTTTCATTGACTCCTACTTCCATTCGTGTGAAATTGTATTATAGTCCACCCAAACAAGTTTTTAGACTTACTATCATTTCTTGGTTTGTCGCCATTTACTCAAGATAATTCCAATTGATAGGTCCTAGGAGTTAGAAAATGGTTGTTTTTTTTTTGTAAATTTCTTAGCTTTTCTCTTGATTTGCTTCTACATAACTGTAAAAAATATTGCTTACAAAACTATCATGCAACAACATGGTGGCTATTCTTGACACTTGTCTTTTGCATGCATGGCATTTAGGGCATGCGCTAGACATATGGTTACATAATATTGCAAAAGTTGTCTTTATAAACATAATTTTATGACACTAGTCATGACATATGGCCAAAAAGGGTACAAACAGTTGTTGGTAACAAAATACATGCAACGCCCTAGTGGCAAGGTGCGAGCAATGTAGTATACCAAAAATAGCGTGCAATGGCCGAGTAGCTTTGTGCATAGTAACATCCTTATTGTGCACATTAGCCGACATAGATGCTTTGTGCTGTTCTAAAAGATGTATGCATGTTTATGCATACTTGGGATTCCTCTTGGGAGAATTTTTCTACCAAAAGATGTATGCATGTTTATGCTTCCATCAAAATGACACCTTTTGAGGCTCACTATGGACTTCTTCCTTCTATCCTTCCATGCTATAACAAAAATACTTGTCCTATTAATGATGTAGATCAACAATTAAAAACTAGGGATATAATCCTTAAGTAGTTTAAATAGAATTTGTTTACTGCTAACAATACAATGAAACAACAAGCAAACACAAGGAGGTAAATTGAATTCAATGTGGGTGATCTTATCTTTATCAAACTACACCCCTACCGTCAACATTCGGTATCTAAAAGACCCTATCAAAAACTTGCCAGCCGCTACTATGGACCATATACAATTGAAGAACAAATTGGACAGTTCGCTTACAAAATGAAACTACCCTCAAATTCTTGAATACATCCAATTTTCCATGTTTCCATGCTAAAAAAATGCATAGGTGAAGGTCAAATTTCAAGTCCAGAATTACCACCAATCTTAGACGAAGGGGAGTTCATAATTGAACAAGAAGCAATCACAGACTTGCGATGGCTAAAAAAGGGATCCAATTTTAAGGAAGTAAGTCTAATAAAAAGGAAAATTTTACCTTAATAAGAAGCTTCGTGGGAAGATTATCAAAAAATCAAAGAAAGGTTCTTGAAACTTGAGGACAAGGTTCATGCCAAAGAGGAGGGAAATGTTAGACATTCATTAAGATCTCCCAAGAGGAATCCCAAGTATGCATAAACATGCATACATCTTTTGGCATGATAACAACATCTCTGCCGACTAATGCGCGTAAGAAGGATGTCACTATGCACTGAAGTACTTGGCCATTGTGCATATGAAGGGTGTCACTATGCACATAGCTACTCAACCATTGCGCTCTGATTTTTGTATACTACATATACGACACCATATGTACACTATCACTAGGACGTTGAGTGTATTTTTTTTGATAGTTTTTTGTACCCTTTTTGGCCATGTGTCGTGACAAGTGTCATAATATTATGTATATAAAGACAAGTGTAGAAATATTATGTAACCATATGTCTAGCGCATTGTCACGACCTTAAATTTCAAATAGCTATCATGTGGTACTTAGCATGGTCTGTTGCACTCAACCTACCTTTCACTCGAACTAAAATCTCCGAAGAAATTAAAAAAGACTTAGAGATTTAGAGGATTCAAAAGCAAAGTAAGAACTAGAGAGAGAGTTTGCAAAGAATGCCTTGTATTGCTTTAGAGAGAGATTATCTTATAATTTCCCAAGGATTTCCCAAGATGATTACAAATGAAAACCAATAGGTCTATTTATAGTGTGGGTCCAAGCTTAAGGCTATGCCACAACTTTCTAGATTCTTCTAGGTCTAGAATGTACAAGATAGTTCTAGTTTTATCTATAATATGCCACAAGGTTCTAGGACCTTCTACCCAACTCTAGAGTCTTCTAGGTTTGTCTAGTTCCTTCATGCAAGTTCTAGTATGTTTCGTAAGCTTCTAGACACTTCCTCATCCTTCATGAACCATCCAACACATTCTATAATATTCCAACCCATTCTAGCACCTTCAGCCACATGCTAGTATACTTTGGAGCATTCTAGAGTCTTCAAGGCTTGAATTGAGTCCATCCAACTCTAGCTCTTTCTAGACATCTCTAGGCCACTCTAGAACTTTTCCATGTAATAGCATGCTCTAAATTCTACGTATGCTAAAGACAAGTTCCATGAACAACCACCGAGCTATTGCATGATAGTTTTGTAAGTACTATCTTTTGAATTTAAGCAAAAGTAGATAAAGGGAAAGCTAAGAAATTTACAAAAAATAACCCTTTTCTAGCCTTTGTTCTTCTTTAGATCCCTTGTTTCACTCCAATAGTCTAATAAAACAAGTCAATGCAGAGGAAATGAATACATTTCCATGCTATTCAATAAGTGAAATATATAGAACATATTCTCGAATTGATTATCCCACATCGCTTATTCTTTCTAATGGATCTAATGGATCCTGTTCATACACGACATGGTCGAGTCTGATATGTTTCAAGGAAGCACTAAATGGGTTGATCCATGAGAATTGGGCTAATTCTAAAATGACAAAGATGGGCTCACATAATAAGCAATTGAAGAGGCTTATTAGCATGAAAATTTGTAGCCAGCATAGTTTGACCATTAATGGATGTGAATTTGAAGAGTTTCATGAATATTATATCATCAAAGTAATTGAAGAGGCTTATTAGCATGAAAATTTATAGCCAACATAGTTTGACTATTAAAGTGTGAATTTGAAAAGTTTCAAGAATATTAAATAGGAGAATAACTCGGTCTTAGCTGGGCATGTTAAAATATATTTAATCTAATCATTTAGCTAGTTATTGGTTGTCTCTAGAAATCCAAATTGGCTGTCTTAAGAAGTCCAAAATAGCCATTTATTAATTATGTTTAAAATTAAATAAATAAATATTTATTAGCTGTCTTTTGAAGACTAAGGATCCAAAAAAGATAAGAACTTGTTTAGTCTAATTTTTGACTTTGCCTATTCTTAGAGAGTTGTTCCAAGTATAAAGAGGAGTACTACGAATTTAAAGGACAGATTGGAAATATTAAGAAAATTTTCTTATTGTGAGGTCTTGTGTTCCTCTTAATTCTTAAAAGAACTCTTAAACATATCAAGTTAATCTTGTAGCGTTTAAACAACCAAACTTATCACCTTGAATTCTTGAGAGAATCCTTTGGTTTTCGTGGTTTGGCATTTCAATCCTTCGTAGTCTAGATTTTCATCTTGTTAGGCGACAGGTTAAGACTCAACAAATTTTGTCCTCACGATCTTGGCATTTTGATCCATCATTATTATCTATGGCTTTAATACCAAATGATGCGGACCCTCTATACAAAAAACCCTAGGAACCCACCAACTTAAAGGAACAGAATGATTGATTTCCTAAGAACGTGCTGAAGATGATTAGATTAGAACCTAAGAAAAAAAAGTCCTTAAAACCCCCATCTTAAGACGCTGATGAGTGCTCAAAAAGCACTAAAATAACCATGATTTTATGCAAATTAATTGATTAAAAATATATATATTTATATGTTTTATCATATATTTATATAAATTTGTCTTTTTCGGAATCACGGGTATTTTTATTGTTTTTCAGGTATTTTGGCTTAAAAATGCAACTTAAAGACTCAAAGAGGAATACTGGAAGCAATACATCACAAATATATTAATAAATAAATGCGTAAAGGTCGACAAATATGGAAAAATTGGACAAAATGGGTCAAAAAGGTCAAAAATGTCAAAAAGGAGAAAAACGCGCCGCCGCGCCGCCCAGCCGCCGCGCCCAGCACCCAGCTCCGCCCCAAACTGCGCGCGGGGTTACTGTTCATGCGCGCAGCACTGCGCGCGGGTTACTGTTCATCCGCGCGCGCCGACACTCATTTTTCACGTGCAGCCGCCCCATGACGTCAGCATTTCCATTACGCGTTTTTACATTTTTTTAACATTTTTTTACTCATTTTTTCTCTCCATCCTCACCTATAAATACCCCCCTTCCCTTCACTTCAAAACACACCTTCAAAACCTCCAAATACATTCTTTTCTCTCTTTCTTTCTCTCTTTTCTTAGATTTTTAGTTTTTCTTATGTTTTCTTAATTTTTATCGTTTCTTAGTTAATTTCTCTTAGTTTTAGAGTTATTCCCTTTTTAGGGAAGAACTAGTTATGTTTTTGTAATATTTTAGCTTTTTGATTCAATAAATGGGAGTGCAAATTCCGCTTGGAGTTTTTCCAGCAACGGGAATAGCGTCGAAGTTCTGTAAGGATTTTATTTTCTTTACAATTATTTTTATGCTTTATTCTTACATGTTATATTTAATTTGTCTGTGGTTAAATTTAACTGTGCTGGCTGTTTAGTAAACATGATGTAATAATGACGTTGTTATGCTTGCGAAATATTAAATAGGTAAAAATCTCTAAAATGAATTGATTTTATTTTTACTCATGATTTTATATTAAGAATGTTAGAGAGAAATATATTATTATTCATTACAAACTTAAACCTGAAAATTAGATTTTAAGGTTTAGTTATCCGGTCTGATTTAGAGTAGTGCTGTTTTATTTGATGGTACAATCGCGCGGTAGTTAGAGTGAAGCTCTATTTCAAAAGTTTTTATAAGAATTATTATCTGAAAATGTATTGACGACATGTTTTCGGTAGTGATTTTAAAACTTGAAAGTTAGTACTCGGATAACTAAATTCTTAGGTTTAATTTGGACACCTTGAATAAAGTTTAAACTGTCTAACCCCACCAAAGGTGGCATTTAAATGGTTCATTTTCAATCTCTTAGAAAAAGGAATTAATTTAATTAACCAAATTAGTTATCAACCCCACCCATAGGTGTTAATTGATTTGTTTAGTTAACAAAGAATATCTAACCCCACCAAAGGTGGTATTCATACAAAAAAGGGAGAATCAATAAATATCAATTCATATCTTTAATAACCTAAATAATACGAGCAAGCATAATTAACTTAGTTATTATATCCATAAATACTCCACCATTATAAATGAACATAATTTGCATGAATATTTATTGAATCTATGTTTATTTTTATGTATGTAGATTAAAACACAAAACCCCAAAATATCGTGACAGGATGTTTAGAATTTAATTTCGTTTTTAAAAGTTTGAATAATAAATTAAAAACCACATACATTCCTTCCTTAGATCGACCTTGGGAGTATACTTATCATTTTTTACGAAATGATTCGTGCACTTGCGAGAGTTTTATAAATATAAAACCAAAGTATTGGCAGGATCGGCGATGTCGATTTTCGTTCATCAAAGTATTTGGCGATCACGATTCTGCTCATCGAGTTTTTGGCACCGTTGCCGGGGATGACTCCGTTGCGGGGATGGCATCAAAGTTTTTCACAATCCCGATTCTTTTCGACATGTTTTCGGTAGTGATTTTAAAACTTGAAAGTTAGTACTCGGATAACTAAATTCTTAGGTTTAATTTAGACACCTTGAATAAAGTTTAAACTGTCTAACCCCACCAAAGGTGGCATTTAAATGGTTCATTTTCAATCTCTTAGAAAAAGGAATTAATTTAATTAACCAAATGAGTTAGCAACCCCACCCATAGGTGTTAATTGATTTGTTTAGTTAACAAAGAATATCTAACCCCACCAAAGGTGGTATTCATACAAAAAAGGGAGAATCAATAAATATCAATTCATATCTTTAATAACGTAAATAATACGAGCAAGCATAATTAACTTAGTTATTATATCCATAAATACTCCACCATTATAAATGAACATAATTTGCATGAATATTTATTGAATCTATGTTTATTTTTATGTATGTAGATTAAAACACAAAACCCCAAAATATCGTGACAGGATGTTTAGGATTTAATTTCGTTTTTAAAAGTTTGAATAATAAATTAAAAACCACATACATTCCTTACTTAGATCGACCTTGGGAGTATACTTATCATTTTTTACGAAATGATTCGTGCACTTGCGAGAGTTTTATAAATATAAAACCAAAGTATTGGCAGGATCGGCGATGCCGATTTTCGTTCATCAAAGTATTTGGCGATCACGATTCTGCTCATCAAGTTTTTGGCGCCGTTTCCGGGGATGACTCCGTTGCGGGGATGGCATCAAAGTGTTTCACAATCCCGATTCTGTTCGACATGTTTTCGATAGTGATTTTAAAACTTGAAAGTTAGTACTCGGATAACTAAATTCTTAGGTTTAATTTGGACACCTTGAATAAAGTTTAAACTGTCTAACCCCACCAAAGGTGGCATTTAAATGGTTCATTTTCAATCTCTTAGAAAAAGGAATTAATTTAATTAGCCAAATGAGTTATCAACCCCACCCATAGGTGTTAATTGATTTGTTTAGTTAACAAAGAATATCTAACCCCACCAAAGGTGGTATTCATACAAAAAAGGGAGAATCAATAAATATCAATTCATATCTTTAATAACCTAAATAATACGAGCAAGCATAATTAACTTAGTTATTATATCTATAAATACTCCACCATTATAAATGAACATAATTTGCATGAATATTTATTGAATCTATGTTTATTTTTATGTATGTAGATTAAAACACAAAACCCCAAAATATCGTGACAGGATGTTTAGGATTTAATTTCGTTTTTAAAAGTTTGAATAATAAATTAAAAACCATATACATTCCTTCCTTAGATCGACCTTGGGAGTATACTTATCATTTTTTACGAAATGATTCGTGCACTTGCGAGAGTTTTATAAATATAAAACCAAAGTATTGGCAGGATCGGCGATGCCGATTTTCGTTCATCAAAGTATTTGGCGATCACGATTCTGCTCATCAAGTTTTTGGCACCGTTGCCGGGGATGACTCCGTTGCGGGGATGGCATCAAAGTTTTTCACAATCCCGATTCTGTTCGACATGTTTTCGGTAGTGATTTTAAAACTTGAAAGTTAGTACTCGGATAACTAAATTCTTAGGTTTAATTTGGACACCTTGAATAAAGTTTAAACTGTCTAACCCCACCAAAGGTGGCATTTAAATGGTTCATTTTCAATCTCTTAGAAAAAGGAATTAATTTAATTAACCAAATGAGTTATCAACCCCACCCATAGGTGTTAATTGATTTGTTTAGTTAACAAAGAATATCTAACCCCACCAAAGGTGGTATTCATACAAAAAAGGGAGAATCAATAAATATCAATTCATATCTTTAATAACCTAAATAATACGAGCAAGCATAATTAACTTAGTTATTATATCCATAAATACTCCACCATTATAAATGAACATAATTTGCATGAATATTTATTGAATCTATGTTTATTTTTATGTATGTAGATTAAAACACAAAACCCCAAAATATCGTGACAGGATGTTTAGGATTTAATTTCGTTTTTAAAAGTTTGAATAATAAATTAAAAACCACATACATTCCTTCCTTAGATCGACCTTGGGAGTATACTTATCATTTTCTACGAAATGATTCGTGCACTTGCGAGAGTTTTATAAATATAAAACCAAAGTATTGGCAGGATCGGCGATGCCGGTTTTCGTTCATCAAAGTATTTGGCGATCACGATTCTGCTCATCAAGTTTTTGGCGCCGTTGCCGGGGATGACTCCGTTGCGGGGATGGCATCAAAGTTTTTCACAATCCCGATTCTGTTCATCAGTCGCCACAAAAGATGATCACTTCTTTTTATAAGTCAAATTCAAGCAATCAATCAAGAACATAAGAAGGAAAAGCAAAAACTTTATGAAAAGTATATTTCATTAATGATATTCATTCTTTTAAAGTACATAACTCTTCTTCTTTATAAGCAAGAAACCCTAAAGAAACAAAATCTTAGATGAAATAGGCCTATGGGATTATTTAGTTGTGGATTTGGTCTAATCCATCCTTGAGAAAACTAAAAAACTTAAAATAAAAAGCCCACAATTAACTATAATTAAAAGTTTCTAAACATAAAAAGGCTCAAAATTAAATAAAAGACTAAAATACTCAAAATAAAAAGGCAACAATTAACTAAAATAAGAATCACTAAACATAAAAGGCCAATAATTACTTAAAACAAAATTTTCTTCATAAATTAATCCTTGAATCATACTTGTTTTCCATATATATCTCTAGTCATTGGATAACCAATATCTTGCAAAAGATCTTGAAAATATTTGGGAACACTAACTTGATTAGCACTTAGGAACATCAACTTAATCAGCAACTCCATCTCAATTACTAAAGCTTTTAAAGATAAGTCGAGTGTTAGTGAGGAGGAACTAGTTCAATTTACCTCCAGTATTTGTAAGATGGTGACTAGATCAAAGAATTTAAATGAAATCCTCAACACTACAAAAATATTTGGGCATATTTTTGTAGGCTTCATTATGCAACCGAGGCACAAAAGCTGAATGAAATAAATCTACCTCAAAAAGTCGCTTCAACTAACTTATATGGATGACTCAATTGAATTTCTAAAAATTATGAACAAATAGATCATTAGTCCCTTATACACGTCACGTTCATATGAGTTAGAGATTATCTCTAAGTTTTATTACCCTTCATAAATTATTTAAATAGGGGGATGTAGTTTAATCACTATTTTCAGGTGATCTATTGGGGTTGAGTTGCTTAAATTCTTTCCCTATTTGTTTGTCATCTTTCTGTATGTGAATACATGTCTTTTTAATTATGCCTATCTATTTTACACCTTTTCTTGTCTCTCACTCTTACTATTTCAATAGCATGCACATTATGTTAAATATCATATATTTTCCTTTACATGGCTAACTGATCCTTTACTAGTTCTCTCACATACGAGTTACTTTGAAATGTTTGTTATGTGCTTCTTTCTTGCATACTGCTTGCTTCTTCCACTATGGCCTTTTGTATGCTCATCGCATCACGTGATCATCATGTAGAGTGAAAGTACTAGATTTTTTCTTTCTAGTATTGTTGTGTGTTTTACAACACACAGAAAATCGTGCAAGCATACATGGTCACAAGTAAAAAAGATTTGTAAGTAAAGATCGTTCCCATGGAGATTTGTTACTATAGTTTGTTGAGTACTAAAATTGTATCTCTCTAATTTTATCCAAAACAATCGTTGATTAAAAAAAAGGTAACAAGAAAATAAAAGAACTATAAGATTGCAGTTTTTCACCAAATTAATTCACTCAAATCGTGTTATTTTCTTTTGATTTATATTTTTTTAATAAATTTAATTTTTCAACCGAAAACTTCTATTTTTATCCACACATCTCTTCTGAGCTCCGTATAGACACACCTCGTTAAGTTAATTCACTATATCTCTATCAGAATTAAATTCACCAAGATTCATTACGTTCTAAATTTTCAAAAGGCCACACATACAATTAGGGTATATTCCTATCCTTCATCATACATGTCATTCTATCTATGAGCAATATACACAAAAATGCCTCTCTCAAGTTTATTAATGTACCACAAATCATTTTGATAAAATTCGTAAATAATCAAAAAGCATTAAGCACAAGATAGAATGAACAAATCAAACGTCTTATGCGTTTTCTGTCGTCCAAAACCGAGCAACACAGAAATTATACACCAAAAAAAACTTCTAAACTCTATCATAATATCACCTATTTATAACTAAAAAAATACATCTAAAATATTACATTTTTTATTTTATTTTTTTATAAAAAATGCGTAATAATTTGTATCGAAAACCAAAAATCACGCGTATCGATTTTATTAATTAAATCACGCGTGAACTAGGGGCGCCGATTCTGCATTTTCTAAATTCTTTATGCATACCACATGTCAACTTCTGATTCGCTGAAAGGAATTAATGCGGACAAGTGGTAGCTTCTCATTGGCTTCTGGGAACGTGCGCAGGAACCATCAGAGCATGGAGCAACGGCTACACACGGGCTTGATCCTGCGCTTTAGCGCTCATGATAACACGCCACGTGTCATCACATTATTGGCTGAAAAATAGAGTGGGACACGTGCCAATTTCTAATTTCAGGAATGGATTTAGGTAGACACGTGGCATCTTCTGACTCGTTGAAACTCCGGTTGCACGAAGAGATCAACGCACGGGATCAGAGCGTACGTGGGGGACAACGACTGGATGCGTCAGACACGTGGGTCCCACGCTGCACGTCGGCCTGTGCGGCAGGTGGGCCCCACTCGGCATACCGAGCCGCGTGAAAAATTGAGACCTGCACCCACTCTCTTTGGTCGGGTGTGATAAGGACGCGTGAATCTTAGCCGTGTCTTATCTGATCGGACGGTCCACGATTCACTCGTGTAGATTGGCACGTAGATTCTTCTCACCTGCGCAGAAAATTAAACTTTTATTAATTATATTTTCACCCACAAATATATTTCAAATTACATTTTAAACTTTCTTAAATTATAGTTAATCCCTTTGCTAATTTTAAATTAAATTTTTAAACTTTAAATTATTATAATTAAGCCCAAATTTAATTTAAATTATATTTTCGATTTTTATAAATTGTAATTAAGAACTATATTATTTGAAATTATATTTGTGGACAAAAAAATATGAAATTAAGTACATTTTCGATACAAATTATTTAATTTTATTAAAAATGTATTTTTAATGCATAAAAGGAAAATATTAATTTATTTAATAAAAATTAACTAAATATTAAAAGAACATAGCAATTATCATTACTAAAATTGATGAAAATAACTTTATAAAATACAGTTATGAGTGACCTATTTGCAACAAAGTGGTTTCCTTAGGAAACCCAAGGATGTTACCATACATATGTGGTCTATATATGGGCATAACTTATTATATCAAGGGTTATGCATGATCTCTCATTGCCCTAGTATAATTTGAGTTTGTGATGTTGACCCTTTAGGCGAATAACCTAGGAACCCATGAACTCAAGGGAATTGAAACGATTGATTTGCTAAGAACGTGTTGAATATGATTAATTTAGAACCCTAAGTAAGTAAAGTCATTAAAACCCAAATCTTGAGATATATTAAAGGATGATCACTCTTGATAAGTCGAATTCAAGAATTCAATCAAGAACACAAGAAGGAAAATAAAAAGGCTTTCTGAAATTTTATTTTCATTAATGAATATTTGTTCCTACCTCAATTACATAACTCTTCTTATTAATAAGCAAGCGTGCATAGGGAACAAGCGTGCGTCGTTCTGCATTTTCATTCCAATTCATGCATTCCATGTGTTAGCATCTGATTGGCTGTAAGAAATAATGAGACACATGGCAGCCCTCTATACGCTGTGATGAATGGACTCATGAGCATCGCGTCACAAGGGAGAAGAGCCTTCCAGACATGTGGGGGATGTAGACATGGCTAGAAACATGTGCCATTTCCATGTTTTTATTTTACAAAACCTATGCCATGTATCGTCATCTAATTTGTTGAAACAATAATAGAGACACATGGCATCTTTGTATTCAGTATACTGGGAAGGCACATGAATTTTACATGGAACGCATCTCACAAGAAATTTCCTACACAACAGACACATGGGTCCCACCCTACAAAATGGCCTGCGCAGCATGTTGGCTCCACTCAGTGCCGAGTAGCCTACCACCTGGGAAACGTGTCCACTCACTTGTGTCGCACGTGCACTTCCTGCATCTGATCATCACCGTTGATTCCAAATCTGATGGTGCGTGGCGCGTGTGGTCTTTTTTCCTACGTAGAAAAAGAAATTTCATTTACTTGCTTTTTAGCCCTCCAATTTAATTTAAATTAAATTTTGAACTTTTGTTAATTATAATTAAGTCCTTTTCTAATTTAAATTAACTTTTAAACTTTTGTTACTTGCAATTAAGCCCTATTTTAATTCAAATTATATTTTAGACTTTTGTTAATTGCAATTAAGCACTCATTTAATTTAAATTATATTTTCAGACTTTATTATTTGCAATTAAGTCCTTTTTCGATTCACATTCTTTAATTTTCTTAAAAATATATTCCTTAAAAAATAAATAGTAAATATTAATTTAATTAATTAAAATTAACTAAAAATATCAAGAACCTGGCAATTATAATTAATAAAATGAACAAAATAACTTTATAATATACAGTTATCAAACTTCAAAAGGAGAAAATGAAGAGTAGAATGAACAGTCCTATTATATGAAAACTCAATGTGTGGAAAACACTTCTCCCACTGCCTTATATTCTTTTGAATGATAGTTCGCAGCAAAGTACTAAGTGTGTTATTAACATATTCAGTTTGACCATCCGTTTGAGTATGTGCAATAGTGGAAAATAACAGTATAGTTCCTAGTTTATTCTATAAAGTGCACCAAAAATGATTTAGGAACTTAACATCTCTAATGCTAACAATTGTCTTAGGCAACCCATGCAAACAAACTATTTCTTTATTGAATAAATCAGCAATATTTGTTGCATCATTGGTTTTAGAACATGCAATAAAATATGTCATTTTACTAAACCTATCAACAAGAACAAAGATGCTATCCTCACCACTTTGAGACCTTGGTAATCCCAAAACAAAATCCTTAGATATATCAATCCAAGGTTGATTAGGTATAGGTAAAGGGGTACACGAGCCATGTGGTTTAACTTTAGATTTTGCTCAGTTTTCTCTACTTTGTGCTTAGTTTTATCTCTTTTGTGCTCACTTTTCTCTCTTTTGAGCTCACTTTTCTCTCTTTTGAGCTTACTTTTCCCTCTTTTGTGATTTTCATCTTGCTCAAACTTTTGTTTTTCTCTCAAATTGCACTATCTTCCTATCCTAATTTGGTCCACCTAAGCTTGAAAAGGTTTAAGAGGGGGTAATACAACTTTTCGGTAACTCTGATTTATCAAATTGTTTTTTTGAAACTGCGAATATCAACCCTCTTTTCCTTTTTTCATTATTTTAAGAACAAAGATGATTGAATACAAAAAATAAAGAATCAAGAAAAAAATTCAAAGAATTCAAAGAAAAATATGAAACAAAATCCAAATACAAAAACAACAACAAGATTGAAAGAAAACACAAGACTCAAAAGGACCAAATTTCTCTTTTTTTGTGATTTATGACTCAAGAATGCAGAAAACAATCAAAAGATGAAATTTGTCTTTTTTTGTGATTTGTAACTCAAGAATGCAGAAAATAATTAAAGGATGATTTTTTTTAAATGAAAAATTTTAAACAAAATAGAGGAAGATAAATAACCTATTTTCAGTAACCATGACTCTAATACCAAATGATGTGGACCCTTTAGACAAACAACCTAGGAACCCATGAACTCAAGGGAATTGAAATGATTGATTTTCTAAGAACGTGTTGAATATGATCAAATTAGAACCCTAAGGAAGCAAATTCCATAAAACTCAAATCTTGAGATGCCACAAAGGATGATCTCCAATTTATAAGTCAAATTAAAGCATTCAATCAAGAACACAAGAAGGCAAAGCAAGAAGCTTTCTAAAATTTTCTTTTCACTATTGAATATTCGGTCTTGCCTCCATTACATAGCTCTTCTTATTAATAAGCAAAAAACCCTAGATGGAATGGGCTTATTTAGTTATGGATTGGACCTAATCCAACCTTAAAAAATAAAATACTAAAAGACTTAACATAAAGAAGCCCACAATTTAATAAAATAAAATTACTAAACATAAAAGCCTATAATTAGCTAAAATAAAAATATCAATTCCTAAATTAATATTTACTCCCAAATTTATCTTCCAAATCTATCCTTTGCATAGAAAGGTAATAAACCATCATTGGTGAAGCTTTAGAATCTTCAAATTTAGTTTTTGATTCTTCTAACATGGCCTCTTTGTATTGCACTTCCATGATCAAGCCTTGTAGAGCTTCATTCATCCTCTTAGTCTTTGTCCTTGTCATTGGGTCGCTAATTCCTTGCAATGGATCTTGAGAATATTTGGGAATATCAACTTGATCAGCACCTTGATCTCCATTAGTTTGTTTTGTATATGTCCCAACATATTGAACCATGAACTCTCATAAGAAAGCATTTGTTGTTTATTTCTTTATGCTTTGATATATAACATTTGTTATTCAATTATGTGCTTTTTGATATTATACTATATGTGATTCTACAACATGATTTTTATAAGCACTTATTTCTTTCTTTGTGTGATAACGAATAGTGTCCTTTAGGAGCATAATTAGCTTATGTGTCCCTAAAATTCTCCACTACTTGATCAATTTTTATTTGCCTAAATATTTATTGAATCTATCTTTATTTTTATGTTATCAGTTTAGATCTTCAAACTAAAATAATCATGACAATAAATTTAGGTTATTATTTTCATTTTTAGTAATTCATTAAATTATTTAAAAACCATGTGATTCTTTTCTAAGCCGACCTTGGAAGTATACTTATCACTTTGTGTAAGTGATTCATGTACTTGCGAGCTACTTTATAAATCATACAAAATTTGCACACTCAATTTTTGTGTATCAAGTTTTAGGTGTCATTGCTAAGTATCTAGAAATAACGTCAATAATTAGCTAAATTTATATCAAGTTTTTGGCGACGTTGATGCAGATTGATAACATTTTAAAATTTTTATAATCAAAATAATAAATACTTTTATGTTATAAATGTAGTAATTTTTATTTAAAATTTTCAAATATCTATATTATTAATTAATTTTGGATATTTTAAATTTTAAATTTTCTTTCATTTAAAAAAATATAAAATAAAATAAAAACATTATTTTCTATTATTTTTTAAATCAATATATTTTATTTATAAAAGATTTAATTTATTTTTCTTTTCTTTTAAAACTATCTTTCTCTTTTTCTTTCAATTTTAATTTCCTTTTCTTTAGTAGTTCTTTTGTTATTTTATTTCTTTTACATTATGTTTAATATTTTTGTACTAAATTTATTTCTTGTATAAATTTATTTTCTTTTACTAACTTGTGTATTATGTGTGTTTTTTTCGTTTTCTTTTTGTTTTATACTTCTGATAGTGCTTATTTTTTAGTATTAAGTGATTTTCTATCTTGATTTTTATAAGCATTTAACGGTTCAAATAATTTCAAGAGTTTCCTGACAAAAATGAACAACTCCAAGTACAAGTAGACATATGTGATGCTAAATATGATTAGAATATGATCAAGGATTATACATTGTCTGTCATTGGTAATACAACAAGCTCTTTCATACAACTTGAAAAGGCTACAAGGAATTTTGAGATGAAAATATTCATTATTCCCTGTTACCTCAACCTTACCCAAAACCAAAAAATTTCCAAGAATATGCTTGAAACCAAACACAAAGGCCATATCAAAATCAACATTACCCACAAAGTCAATACAGACTAACCTTAGAAGTTAATTTTAATGTCTTCATTTAAATTAGTGGAGATAACCATTTGATAACCAATCAAAGGTTGAACTCCATTGAGGCTTCAATAAAAAGGATTGAAGTCAAAGTTGGCCAGCTATTAGAGAGCATGCAAAAGTAAGAAGAAGGAAAGCTACCCAACCAAGCAGAACTAACAAAGGATACTACAAGCTTTCAAAGTGGTAAGGTAGTCAATAAAATATTACCTAAAATTTCTAGTGATTTACCATTTTAGTGTAGGTAATAAAGAAGGTGAAGTCCATGTTTCCCATAATGGAGAGATAAGTGTTAATAATGATAAAACTTCTAAGAAAAGAATTGGGAAGTCAATTGGCATTCCCAAACAAGATAATCAATTCTCTTTTTTTTAATATGCTTTCTAAAATTAATATTAATTTAAATTCATTAGAAAATATCAAGAATATGCCCTCATATGTTAAGTTCTTCAAGGAATTGAGTACTAAGAAAAATGGGGCATGAGCTTAATGAAAGAGTAGTGGTATATAAATTTTCTAGTGCTATACTTCAAGACCAACTACCCGTAAAGTTGAAAAATCCTGGTAGTTTTATCATTAACATCAATATGGTGGATAGAAAGATGGCTAAAGTAGTGCTAGATTTAAGTGCTAGTATAAATTTGATGCCATACTCTATTTTTTATAGCTATATGGATGGAATTCATTGAGAAATTTCAATATAAGAGAGGTAAGGAGAATGTTGTAGTTGATGCTTTATCACGAAGGTATGCCTTACTCTCAACTTTAAATACTAGATTGCTAGGATTTGAATATGTTAAGGAAAAATTTATCCTAATGATGATGACTTCTCTGATGTTTACCATGCTTGTGAAAAAACTTCTTTTGAAATTTTTTATAAATTAGATGGGTATTTATTTAAAGAAAATCAATTGTGTATACCCAAATGTTTCAGGCATGAGTTGTTGATTAAGGAGGCCCATGAGGGAGGATTAATGGGGAATTTCGAAATTAAGAAGACACTAGATGTTTTTCGTGAGCATTTTTATTGGCCAACAATAAAGAGGGATGTAGGAAGAATATGTTCTAGATGCATCACTTGTAAGAAAGGCCAAATCCAAAGTCCTACCACAAGGACTATATACTCCCTTGCCCATACCAAGTACACCTTGGGTAGATATTTCTGTGGATTTTGTTTTAGGGTTACCAAGGTCTAAGAAGGGTATAGACTCTATTTTTGTGGTAATAAATAGGTTTTTGAAAATGGCACACTTCATAGCGTGTCATAAAACCGATGACACCACTAATTTAGCAGAGTTGTTCTTTAGGGAGGTTGTTAGGCCACATGGAGTTTCTAGAAGCATTGTATTTGATAGGGATGTTAAATTCCTTATTTATTTTTGGAAAACTCTTGGGGCTAAAATGGGAACTAAACTCTTGTTTTCGACTACTTGTCACCCCAAATAGATGGGCAAACTAAGGTAGTCAATAGGACTATGTCCACGTTGGTTAGGGAGGATTGTTTACCTTTTTTTGAATTTTCTTATAACTAGAGTGTGCATTCAACTACTGATCATTCTTCATTCGAAATTATTTATGGTTTCAATCCACTACCTCCTTTGGACTTATTACTTATACCTATTTCAGAGAAAACTAATTTGGATGGTGCTAGGAAGGCTGAAATGGTGAAGAAGCTTCATGAACGCATTCTTGAGAAAATTGAGAAGAGAAATAAGGATTATGGTTGCAAGGCCAATAAAGGGTGGCGAGGAGTCATTTTTGAGCCTGGTGATTGGATTTTGATGCATATGACGAAGGAATGGTTTCCTGAAAAAAGACGGTCCAAGTTACAAACTCTAGGAGATGGACCCTTTCAAGTGATTGAGAAAATTAGTGACAATTCCTACAAAATCAATCTTCCTAGTGCGTATAATGTCAGTACCTCTTTTAATGTTTCAGATCTTTCTCCTTTTGATTATACAGGTGACGATTCGAAGACGAATCCTCTTGAAGTGAGAGGGAATGATGAGAATCATCGAGCTCTAAAAAATTCCAAGTGGACCAATCACAAGGTTTAGAAGGGCATAAAGCGAAGAGGCTTTAAATGCCCTCATTCAAGAGGTCATGCATAACCAAGGGGATCCAAATTGGGAGTGCAAGGATTGGGACAAACCTAGGATGGAAATTAGGGCTAAATTGGCAAAAGAAAACTAGGCCTATTGTTATGTCATTTGAACTAATTTGGGAAGCTTTATTTTCAACCCTTAGATGTAAACAAAGGTTAAGATGTATAATTTTCATTGGATTACTTTATATTCAGCTATCCCATTTTTCTCCATGTTTTTTGTTACCTTTTGTACTTTATCATGGAGGTATGCCTTACTCTCAACTTTAAATGCTAGATTGCTAGGATTTGAATATGCTAAGGTAATGTATGCTAATGATCTTCTCTGTTGTTTACCATGCATGTGAAAAAATTTCTTTTGAAATTTTTTATAAATTAGATGGGTATTTATTTAAAGAAAATCAATTGTGTATACCCAAATGTTCCATGCATGAGATGTTGATTAAAGAGACCAATCGGGGAGGATTAATGGGGCATTTGGAAATTATAAACACTCAAGATGTTCTGTGTGAGCATTTTTATTGGCCGACAATAAGGAGGGATGTAACGAGAATATGTTCTAGATCCCTAACTTGTAAGCAAGCCAAATCCAAAGTCCTACCACAAGGATTATATACTCCCTTGCCGTACCAAGCATACTTTGGGTTCATATTTCCATGGATTTTGTTTTAGGGTTACCTAGATCTAAGAAGGGTAGAAACTCCATTTTTATGGTTGTAGATAGGTTTTCTAAAATGGCACACTTCATAGCATGTCATAAAACCGATGACGCCACTAATGTAGTGGAGTTGTTCTATAGGGAGGCTTTTAGGCTTCATGGAGTTCCTAGGAGCATTGTGTCTGGTAGGGATGTTAAATTCCTCAATTATTTTTGGAACACTCTTTGGGCTAAAATGGGAAATAAAATCTTGTTTTCAACTAACTTGTCACCCCCAAACATATGGGAAAATTGAGGTAGTCAATGGGACTCTGTACACGTTGCTTAGAGAAGTAATAAAAATGAATTTGAAAAATTGGGAGGATTGTTTACCTTTTGTTGAATTTTCTTATAACCGGAGTGTGCATTCAATTATTGAACATTTTCCATTAGAAATTGTTTATGGTTTCAATCCAGTAACTATTTTGGGCTTATTTCCTATATCTATTTCAAAGAAAACTAACTTAGATGGTGTCAGGAAGGCTAAAATGGTGAATAAAGATCCATGAATGCATTCACGAGAAAATTGAGAAGAGAAATAAGGATTATCCTTGAAGTTCCAACAAAAAGGGTAGCGAAGGGTCATTTTTGATTGGGTTCGGGTTCATATGAGTAAGGAACGATTTCTTGAAAAAAGACGTCCAAGGCAACCTTGGGGAGATGGACCCTTTCAAGTGATCGAGGGAATTAACGACAATACCTACAAAATCGATCTACCTAGTGAGTATAATGTTAGTACCTCTTTTAATGTTTCTAATCTATCTCCTTTTGATCATGCAGGTGACGATTCGAGGGCGAATCCTTTTGAAGAGAGGGAATGATGAGAATCATAGAGCTCTACAAATTCCAAGTAGACCAATCACAAGGTCTAGGAGGGCACAACTCGAAGAGGCTTTAAATGGGCTCATTCCAGAGGTCATGCATAACCAACGAAACCCAAATTGGAAATGCAAGGATTGGGACAAGCGTAGGATGGAAATGAGGGAAAAATTGGTAATAGAGAACTAGGCACATTGCTTTGCCATTTGGACTAAGTTGGACAGCTTTCTTTTCAGCCTTTCGATGATAACAGAGGTTAAGTTGTAATATTTTATTGGGTTTCTATTGTAGTCAACTGCCCCATTTTCTCCATGTTTTGGTCCATGTTTTCTGCTAACTTTTGTGCTTTTTGCCTCTTTTTATTTTCAACCCATGGATGAGATCAAGGGCTATGATGTAGTAGAGCTTCAGGTTTATTTGTATCCTATAAATACTTAAGAGGCACTCAGCTGCTGGGAATTCAAATTTTGTATGAAATTGCATTTTTCAAATCATTTGAGAGCTCATTGATGCTCTCTATTCCTCTTTAAGCAACTTATCAAGGGATTGGAAACATTTATGGTGTTGTTTAGTATCCAAGAATTTGTGGTGAGTAATATCCATACTTGTTAGGGTGTCATTTATGCTAGACTTATCAAGGAAATAATTGCACCTCCTTGTGGCATCTTTCCCCTCATAAAAATGGTGAGTAATATCCATTGATTTGTGGAGAAAAGTTTTGCTATATAATCTGAAATTAGATAGGTACTAATCCCTTGGTTCATATCAGACGCAACAAGGAGGTGTTATTTCCTTGATAAGTCTAGCATAAATGACACCCTAATAAGTATGGATATTACTCACCACAAATGCTTGGCTGCTAAACAATGCCACAAAGGTTTTGAATCCCTTGATAAGCTGCTTAAAGAGGAACAAAGAGCATGAATGAACTCAAATGATCTAAAAAATCAAATTTCATTCAAAATGTGTATTTTCCAACAGCTAAGCTGCTATTAATAGGATACAAATAAACCCTAAGCTCTACTACATCATAGCCCTTGATCTCATCCAAGGGTTGAAAATAAAAACAACCAAAAAGCACAAAAGGTAGCAGAAAAAATGGATCAAAACATGGAGAAAAATTGGGGAGTTTACTACAAAGGAATCCTATGAAAATAATACATCTTAAACCTTGATTTCATCCACGGGTTGAAAAGAAAGCTGCCCAAAATCAGTCCAAATGACATAGCAAAAATGGAGCAAAATGTGGAGCAAAATATGGAGTAAAATTGGAGTAGTTGAGAACAAAGGAATCATAATAAAATATTACATCTTAACCTTTTTTTTCATCTAAGGGCTGAAAATAAAGTTGCCTAAATTAGTCCAAATGGCACAACAATGTGCCTAGTTTTCTTTTGCCAATTTTGCCCTAATTTCCATCCTACGCTTGTCCCAATCCCACTCCCACTCCCAATTTGGGTCCTCTTGGTTATGTATGACCTCTTGAATGAGCCCATTTAAAGCCTCTTTGAGTTGTGCCCTCCTAGACTTTGTGATTGGTCAACTAGGAATTTGTAGAGCTCGATGATTCTCATCATTCCCCTTCACTTCAAGATGATTTCCCTCGAATCATCACTTGCATAATCAAAAGGAGAAAGATTAGAAACATTAAAAGAGGTACTGACATTATACTCACCAAGAAGATCGATTTTGTAGGAATTGTCTCTAATTCGCTCAATCACTTGAAAGGGTCCATCTCCACAAGGTTGCAACTTGGATCGTCTTTTTTCAGGAAACTGCTCCTTCCTCATATGCACCCAAACCCAATCACCAGGCTCAAAAATGAATCTTCGCCACCCTTTGTTGGTCATGCAAACATAATCCTTATTTCTCTTCTTTATTTTCTCATGGATGTGTTCATGGAGCTTCTTCACCGTTTCAGCCTTCCTGGAACCATCTAAGTTAGTTTTCTCTAAAATAGGTATAGGTAATAAGTCCAAAGGAGTTAGTGGATTGAAACCATAAATAATTTTGAATGGAGAATGATTAGTAGTTCAATGCACACTCTGATTATAAGAAAATTCAATAAAAGGTAAACAATCTTTCCAATTTTTCAAATTCCTTTTTATTACTTCCCTAAGCAACATGGACAAAGTCCTATTAACTACCTTATTTTTCCCATCTGTTTGGGGGTGACAAGTTAGTTGAAAACAAGAGTTTATTTCCCATTTTAGCCCCAAGATTTTTCCAAAAATAACTAAGGAATTTAACATCCCTATTAGATACAATGCTTATGGAAACTCCATGAGGCTTAACAACCTCCCTAAAGAACAACTCTGCTAAATTAGTGGTGTCATCGGTTTTATGACATGCTATGAAGTGTTCCATTTAGAAACCTATCTAGAACCACAAAAATAGAGTCTCTACCCTTCTTAGACCTAGGTAACCCTAAAACAAAATCCATGGAAATATGAACCCAAAGTGTGCTTGGTACGAGCAAGGGAGTATATAGTCTTTAGGGTAGGTTTTGGAATTTGGCTTGCTTATACGTAATGCATCTAGAACATATTCTCCCTACATCCCTCATTATTGTTGGCCAATAAAAATGCTCATGCAAAACATCTAGAGTCTTCATAATTCCGAAATGCCCCATTAATCCACCCCCATGGGCCTCCTTAATCAACAACTCACGCATGGAACATTTGGGTATACACAATTGATTTTCGTTAAAAAAATACCCATCTAATTTATAAAATATTTCAAAAGAAGGTTTTTCACATGCATGGTAAACAATAGAGAAGATCATTAGCAATCTAGAATTTAAAGTTGAGAGTAAGGCATACCTCCATGATAAAGCATCGGCTACAACATTCTCCTTACCTCTCTTATATTGAAATATAAGGAAATGTCTAAGTGAATTCCATCCATCTATCATGCCTCCTATTCAATTTACCTTGGTGCTTCTGATGTTTTAGAGATTTGTGATTGGTGTGAATGACAAATTACCTTGGCTAAAGGAAATATTTCCAAGTCTCTAGTGTCGTAACCAAGGCATATAGCTCCTTGTCATATATTGGATATTTAAGGGATGTTCCGTGAAGTTTCTCATTGAAATAAGCGATAGGTCGTCATTCCTACATCAAAATAGCTCCTATACCTATTCTTGATGCATCACACTCAACTTCAAAGGTTTTAGTAAAATCAGGTAAAGTTAAAATAGATGCAGAACACAAACTATCCTTTAATGCTTTAAAGGCTCTTTCCTAATTCTCACCCCATTTAAAACCAATAGACTTTTAATGACCTCGGTAAGAGGTGCGGCTAGTGTACTAAAATATTGGACAAACCTTCGATAAAAACTAGCCAAGCCAGGAAAGTTTCTAAACTCGGTTTCATGTTTAGGTATGGGTCATTCTAGAATAACCTTAACCTTTTCATCATATACTTCTATTCCCTTATAACTAACAACAAAATCAAGAAAAACTAACTTGTCTATGCAAAAAACACACTTTTTCTGGTTAGCATATAATTGTTCTTTTCTCAAAATTTCAAACACATACCTAAAAGGTAAGACATGCTCTTTAAGATTTTTACTATAAATGAGAATTTCATCGAATTAGACAACAACAAAATTTCCAAAAAATGAACACAGAACTTGATTCATAAGCCTCATAAAAAGTACTAGGTGCATTTGTTAGACCAAAGGGGATTAACCACTCATACAATCCATGTTTAGTTTTAAAAGCAGTTTCCATTCATCACCGTTTCCCATCCTAATTTGATGGAATCCACTTCTCAAATGAATTTTTTTAAAAATGCAAGAACCATGTAACTCATCTATCATGTCAGCTAGTCTAGGGATAGGATGTCAATATTTTACCGTAATGTTGTTGATGACTCGGCCATCAACACACATCCTGCTTGATCCATCCCTCTTAGGAACGAGTAGCACAAGAATAGCACATGGACTTAGTCTCTCTCTGACTTGACCTTTTGATCAAGTATTCTTCAACCTGCGTTTGAATCTCCTTAGTGTCTTAGGGGTTGGTCCTATAGGTAGGTCGGTTTGGAAGAGAAGCGCCTAGTATGAAGTCAATTTGATGCTCAATCCCTCTAATTGGTGGCACCCCATCCAGAATCTCTTCAGGGAACACGTCCTCAAATTCCTACAAAAGAGACAGTGGCACTAGGCAAAGACTGGTAAAGATCGTTAATAGAAAAATTATCATCTTTGTACAAAAGTACAAGTATGGGCTGTTTTGAATAAAAAGCCCCATTTACCTCACTTGTCTTAGCATAGAAACACACACTTTTTTTCTCTCTTATTTTTCCACTCTCTTCTCCTTTTTCTTCACTCTTTTTTTTTTCTTTCACCCTTTTTTTTCTTTCTTCTCTTTTTGTTCATTTTCACTCTTTTCTTTTCCGTTAACCATCCTCAGTTGATCTTCAAAGACTTTCTTGGGTGAATGGGATACAAGTGTGATGCTTCTACCATTCTTCACAAACGAATATTTGTTTCTATATCCGTCATGTGTAACCTTCCAATCATATGATGAAGGCCTACCTAGAAAGATGTGTCTTTCTTGCATGGGTACCACATCACACATCACCTCATCCTTGTACTTTCCAATGGAGAAGCTCACTAATACTTGCTTATTAACCTTCACTTCCCCACTATTATTTAACCATTGCAACTTGTAAGGCTTAGGGTGTTCAAATGTAGGCAACCCTAATTTCTCAACTAAGGAAGTACTGGCCACATTGATGCAACTTCCCCCATATATGATAACACTACACACTTTTTTATCTATTTGCTGTTCAAGGTCATCCTCCTTTACTTAGGTGCTCAAAGATAGCCTTATTACAAGTGCTTCCCCATTCACGAGTGACATTTAATCTTCTTCACTTTCATTATCTGTTTCCACCTCACCACTAGCTAAGGTGATTATTGCCTTCTTGTTTGGACATTGAGAGGCTATATGATCATTACCAAGACACTAAAAACACTTAAAGTCCCGATTATGAACTAGGGTATCAATTTTACCTTTGTCCTTGCTAGCCCCCATAGCTTTAGTTTTGTAAGGTTCAAATCTTGGTTTGGATGTAGCTACTTCATCTTTCTTCTCAATGGACTTCCAAGGACTAGTAGGATTAGCATACATTTCCTTAACGTATTCAAATTATAGCAATCTAGCATTTAAAGTTGAGAGTAAGGCATACCTTCATGATAAAGCATCGGCTACAACATTCTCCTTACCTCTCTTATATTGAAATATAAGGAAATGTCTCAATGAATTCCATCCATCTAGCATGCCTCCTATTCAATTTACCTTGGCACTTCAGATGTTTTAGATATTCATGATCGATATGGATGAAAAATTCCCTTGTCCAAAGGAAATGCTGCCATGTCTCTAGGGTCTTAACCAAGGCATATAGCTTTTTGTCATACGTTGGATAATTAAGAGTTGCTCCGTAAAGTTTCTCACTGAAATAAGTGATAGGTCATTGTTCCTGCATCAAAACAGCTCCAATACCTATTCCTAATGCATCACACTCAACTTCAAAGCTTTTAGTAAAATCAGGTAAAGATAAAAATGCTGCAGAACACAAACTATCCTTTAATGCTTTAAAGGCTATCTCCTGATTCTCGCCCCATTTAAAACCAACAGACTTTTTGATGACCTCGGTTAGAGGTGCAGCTAGTGTACTAAAATCTTTGACAAACCTTCGATAAAAACTAACCAAGCTTTGAAAGCTTCAAACCTTGGATACAGATTTAGGTGTAGGCCATTCTCGAATTGCCTTAAAATTTTCCTCACTACTTCTATCCCCTTTGAACTAACAACAAAAGCAAGAAAAACTAACTTGTCCTTGCAAAAAACACTTTTTTAGGTTGGCATACAATTGTTGGTTTCTCAAAATTTCAAGCACATAATTAAGATGTAAAACGTGCTCATCAAGATTTTTACTATAAAGGAGAATATCATCAAGATAGACAACAACAAATTTTTTAATAAATTTATACAGAACATGATTCATAAGCCTCATAAAAGTGCTAGGTTTATTTGTTAGACCAAAGGGCACAACTAACCACTCATACAATTCATGTTTAGTTTTAAAAGCAGTTTTCCATTCATCACCCTCTCTCATCCTAATTTGATAGTATCCACTTCTCAAATCAATTTTTGAAAAAAATGCAAGAACCATGCAACTCATCTAACATGTCATCTAGTCAAGGTATATGATGTCGATATTTTACCATAATGTTGTTGATGGCTTGGCAATCAACACACATCCTGCTTGATCCATCCTTCTTAGGAACGAGTAGTGATAACTGTATTTTATATAGTTATTTTCATCTATTTTATTAATTATAATTGCTATGTTCTTAACATTTTTAGTTTATTTTAGTTAAATAAATTAATATTTACTGTTTATTTGTTAAGGAGTATATTTTTAAGAAAATTAAATAAATTGAATTGAAAACGTACTTAATTGCAAATTTATGTCCAAAAATATAATTTCAAATAAAAGAGTGCTTAATTGCAATTTATAAAAGCCTAAAATATAATTTAAATTAAAATCGGGCTTAATATTAATTATTAAAAGTTTAAAATTTAATTTAAATTAGACCTCCATGTCCCATCATTCTTAGGAAGCAAAATTAATAGAACAACGGGTGGATACATTCGTTCTCTCACGTACCCCTTTTCCATAAACTCACTGCCCTGTGTTTGTAGTTCCTTAATCTCCTAAGGATTACTCCTACAAGATAGTCAGTTTGGAATGTTAGCACCAGGTACAAAATCAATTCAATGTTCAATCCCTCAGATAAGAGGTAATCCATTAGGAATTTCCTCGGGAAGTACATCCTCAAATTCCTGCAATATAGAAACAATTGAACTAGGCAAAGCATCATCAAGTTGTTTAGTATTAAAAAATACCTTATTGTACAAAAGTACAATCAATGGCTGATTAATGAATATTGTTTTTTTAATTTTACTCGCTTTTGCATAGACATTTGTTTTTCTCTCTTCTTTTGTCTCAAATTTTTTAATCTCTCTTTCTTTTTCTTTCTGATTTTCTCTCAATTTCTTTTTATCACTCTCTTTGCCACGAATTTTATTTTGTTCACTCTTTTTTTCTTTCTCTTTTCTTTACTCTCATTCTTTCCTTTAGTCTTACTCTTCTTTTCATTTTCACTCTTCTCTTTTCTCTCATTCTTTTCTTTAGTCTCACTCTTCTTTTCATTTTCACTCATCTCTTTTCTATCATTCTTTTCTTTAGTCGCACTCTCCTTTTCATTTTCACTCTTTTCTTTTCCTCTAACCATCTTCATTTGATCTTCAAAGACTTTCTTGGGTGAAAGGGAGACAAGTGTGATGTTTCTACCATCCTTCACAAATGAAAACTTGTTTCTATATCCATCATATGTAACCCTCCGATCATATTACCAAGGCCTACCTAGTAGGATGTGGCCGGCTTGCATGGGTACCACATCACACATCACCTCATCTTTGTACTTTCAAATGGAAAATCTCACTAAGATTTTCTTATCAACCATCACTTCCCTATTACCATTCATATCGACCATCAAGTTATTCATCCTCTCAAAAGATTGTTGCAGCGCCCTCATCATGAACAACATATCCAGTCTTCCATCAGGACTACCACTCACGTGTTCAGCGCTTAGACTGATCGCTCAAACCCTCTTTGTTCCTAATCAAAGCAGCCAAATCCAGGAATTGCAAACAATTTGTAGAATTATCAAATACCCAAAAAGGTAGTCACAATATCACACTTGTTAAAGCACAAAGGAAACTAACTCAAAGTGTTTTGGATCTTAAACTAGAATAATTAATCACAAGGGAAATCAAAAGATTAACAATATTGGAAGATCAATAATTTCCTCAAAGAACTCAACACACAATTAGGAATTTATGATAATAGGGAAAGCTTTTTGGAATTATGAGTTCAAACACTCACTAGAAATTAGCATATGTAATTTGGCCACTTTTCTTTGTTTTTTTTTTTTGTTTTTGGAATAAATTCTGGCCACTCCTTTTTTTTATTATTATCTAATATACTAATATAAAGAGTAAATCAATACAACACCTTAAAATTTGAAGATACGTAAAATAGCACATAAATTACGACACAAAGGGGAAATGAAATTTCTACAGGAACTACCACAGAAATACAAGAAAACAATCAAAAACTGTAGAATATATTAGATATTGTAGAATAAGCAAGGAAATATACAGAATAGTTTTAGAAATAGTAGAATTTTCAAGGAAGATGGAGAATATGAAAGGAAAATTCAGAATACTTTCAGAAAACTGCAGAATATGCAAGGTTATTGCTGAAAAGTTTTAGACACAATAAAATTTGCAAGGAAAATGAAGAAAAAAAAGTGGAAACAAAGAAGAGCAATGTTTTTAGGGTCCGGAGAATAAATTTCAGCAAGAACACAACACAATGATATTTTTTCCGGTTTTTTTATGTATCAGAAATACAACAAGAACACAAGAACACAAGAACAAGAACAAATATAAAGGATAAGAATCTAAAATTTAGCACCTAAAGCTCTAATACCAAATGAAATGAACCAAGGGGTTAGGACCTAGGTAATTTCAGATTATATAGCAAAGGATTTCTCCACAAATCAATGGATTTACTCACCATTTTTCTGAGGGGAAAAGACGCCACAAGGAGCTATTATTTCCTTGATAAGTCTTGCATAAATGACACCCTAACAATTATGGATATTACTCACCATAAATGCTTGGATGCTAAACAATGCCACAAGGGTTGCCAATCCCAAGATAAGTTGCTTAAAGAGGAACAAAGAGCTTCAATGAGCTCTCAAATAATCTAAAAATTCAAACTTCATTCAAAATTGTGTTTTCCAGTAGCTAAGCTACTCTTAATAGGATACAAACAAACCCTAAGCTCTACTACATCATAGCCCTTCATCTCATCCAAGGATTGAAAATAAAAACAGCCAAAAAGCCCATAAGGTTGCAGAAAACATGGAACAAAACATGGAGAAATTGGGCCGCTGACTACAAAGGAATCCTATGAAAATATTACATCATAACTGATGAGTGCTCAAAAAGCACTAAAATTACCATGATTTTATGCTCACTAATTGATTAAGAATATATATATTTATATGTTTTATCATATATTTATATAATTTGTCTTTTTCGGAATCACGGGTATTTTTATTGTTTTTCAGGTATTTTGGCTTAAAAACGCAATTTAAAGACTCAAAGAGGAATACTTGAAGCAATACATCACAAAAATATCAATAAATAAATGGGGAAAAATCAACAAATATGGAAAAACTGGACAAAATGGGTCGAAAAGGTCAAAAATGTCAAAAAGGAGAAAAACGCCGCCACAAAGACTCAGCCCGCCATTTCAAATCAAGCTACATTTAACAAGAATGTGCGCAATTACCATGATTTTATGCTCATTAATTGATTAAGAATATATATATTTATATGTTTTATCATATATTTATATAATTTGTTTTTTTCGGAATCACGGGTATTTTTATTGTTTTTCAGGTATTTTGGCTTAAAAACGCAATTTAAAGACTCAAAGAGGAATACTTGAAGCAATACATCACAAAAATATCAATAAATAAATGGGGAAAGGTCAACAAATATGGAAAAACTGGACAAAATGGGTCGAAAAGGTCAAAAATGTCAAAAAGGAGAAAAACGCGCCACCGCGGCGCCCAAAGACTCCAAATTTCTCCGCCAAATCACAAGGCATTTAACAAGAACTCACAAGAATGACCATGATTTTATGCTAATTAATTGATTAAGAATATATATATTTATATGTTTTATCATATATTTATATAATTTGTCTTTTTCGGAATCACGGGTATTTTTATTGTTTTTCAGGTATTTTGGCTTAAAAACGCATTTTAAAGACTCAAAGAGGAATACTTGAAGCAATACATCACAAAAATATCAATAAATAAATGGGGAAAGGTTAACAAATATGGAAAAACTGGACAAAATGGGTCGAAAAGGTCAAAAATGTCAAAAATGTCAAAGAGGAGAAAAACGCGCCGCCGCGCCGCCCAACCGCCGCGCCCAGCACCCAGCTCCACCCCAAATTGCGCGGGGGTTACTGTTCATGCACGCGGGGTTACTGTTCATGCACGCAGCACTGCGCGGGGGTTACTGTTCACGCACGCAGCGACAGCAATAGCGCGGCTTAGCCGTGCCAGCCCCTCCGCCAACGCGTTTTCACCCCATTTTTCACGTGCGAGAAGCCCCTGTGACGTCATGCTGACGTCATTGATGACCTCATCATTTCCATTACACATTTTTTAATTTTTTAATATTTGTTTAACATTTTTTTACTCATTTTTTCTCTCCTTCCTCACCTATAAATACCCCCTTCCATTCACTTCAAAACACACCTTCAAAACCTCCAAATACATTCTTTTCTCTCTTTATTTCTCTCTTTTCTTAGATTTCTAGTTTTTCTTATGTTTTCTTAGTTTTTAGTTTTTCTTAGTTAATTTCTCTTAGATTTAGAGTTCTTCCTTTTTTGGGAAGAACTAGTTATGTTTTTGTAATATTATTAGCTTTTTGATTCAATAAATGGGAGTGCAAATTCCGCTTGGAGTTCTTCTAGCAACGGGAATGGCATCGAAGTACTGTAAGGATTTTATTTTCTTTGCAGTTATTTTTTTATGCTTTATTCTTACATGTTATATTTAATTTGTCTGTGATTAAATTTAACTGTGCAAGCTATTTGTAAACATGATATAATAATAACGTTGTTATGCTTGCGAAATATTAAATAGGTAAAAATCTCTAAAATGAATTGATTTTATTTTTATTCAAGATTTTATATTAAGAATGTTAGAGAGAAATATATTATTTTTCATTACAAACTTAAATCTGAAAATTAGATTTTAATGTTTAGTTATCCGGTCTGATTTAGAGTAGTGCTCTTTTATTTTATGGTACAATCGCCCGGTAGTTAGAGTGAAGCTCTATTTCAAAAGTTTTTATAAGAATTATTATCTGAAAATGTATTGACAACATGTTTTCAGTAGTAGTTTTAAAACTTGAAAGTTAGTACTCGGATAACTAAATTCTTAGGTTTAATTTGGACACCTTGAATAAAGTTTAAACTGTCTAACCCCACCAAAGGTGGCATTTAAATGGTTTATTTTCAATCTCTTAGAAAAAGGAATTAATTTAATTAACCAAATTAGTTATCAACCCCACCCATAGGTGTTAATTGATTTGTTTAGTTAACAAAGAATATCTAACCCACCAAAGGTGGTATTCATACAAAAAAGGGAGAATCAATAAATATCAATTCATATCTTTAATAACCTAGATAATACGAGCAAGCATAATTAACTTAGTTATTATATCCATAAATACTCCACTATTTATAAAAGATAAAATTTGCATGAATGTTTATTGAATCTATGTTTAATTTTCTGTTATTAGATTAAAAACACAAAAACCCAAAATATCGTGACAGGATGTTTAGGATTTAATTTCGTTTTTAAAAGTTTGAATAATAAATTAAAAACCACATACATTCCTTCCTTAGATCGACCTTGGGAGTATACTTATAATTTTCTACGAAATGATTCGTGCACTTGCGAGAGTTTTATAAATATAAAACCAAAGTATTGGTAGGATCGGCGATGCCGGTTTTCGTTCATCAAGTTTTTGTTCATCAAAGTATTTGGCGATCACGATTCTGCTCATCAATAACCCTAGATTTCATCCAAGGTCTGAAAAGAAAGCTACCCAAAATCAGTCCAAATGGCATAGCACAAATGGAGTAAAATGTGGAGCAAAATTGGAGCAGTTGAGAACAAAGGAACCCCTATAAAATATTACATCTTAACCTTTGTTTCCATTTAAGGGCTAAAATTGAAGTTTCCCAAAAAAGTCCAAATGGCACAGCAATGTGCCTAGTTTCCTTTTGCCAATTTTTCCCTAATTTCCATCCTAGGATTGTCTCAATCCTTGCACTCCCAATTTAGGTCTCCTTGGTTATGCATGACCTCTTGGGATTGCCAAAAACTTTGATGCCATCCCCACAACGGAGTCATCCCCGGCAACGGCGCCAAAAACTTGATGAGCAGAATCGGGATCGCCAAAAACTTTGATGCCATCCCCGCAACGGAGTCATCCCCGGCAACGGTGCCAAAAACTTGATGAACGAAAACCGGCATCGCCGATTCTTGCCAATACTTTGGTTTTAATATTTATAAAACTCTCGCAAGTGCACGAATCATTTCGTAGAAAATGATAAGTATACTCCCAAGGTCGATCTAAGGAAGGAATGTATGTGGTTTTTAATTTATTATTCAAACTTTTAAAAACGAAATTAAATCCTAAACATCCTGTCACGATATTTTGGGGTTTTGGTGTTTTTAATCTAATTACAGAAAATTAAACATAGATGCAATAAACATTCATGCAAATTTTATCTTTTATAAATAGTGGAGTATTTATGGATATAATAACTAAGTTAATTATGCTTGCTCGTATTATTTAGGTTATTAAAGATATGAATTGATATTTATTGATTCTCCCTTTTTTGTATGAATACCACCTTTGGTGGGGTTAGATATTCTTTGTTAACTAAACAAATCAATTAACACCTATGGGTGGGGTTGATAACTAATTTGGTTAATTAAATTAATTCCTTTTTCTAAGAGATTGAAAATGAACCATTTAAATGCCACCTTTGGTGGGTTAGACAGTTTAAACTTTATTCAAGGTGTCCAAATTAAACCTAAGAATTTAGTTATCCGAGTACTAACTTTCAAGTTTTAAAACTACTACTGAAAACATGTTGTCAATACATTTTCAGATAATAATTCTTATAAAAACTTTTGAAATAGAGCTTCACTCTAACTACCGGGCGATTGTACCAACAAATAAAAGAGCACTACTCTAAATCAGATCGGATAACTAAACCTTAAAATCTAATTTTCAGATTTAAGTTTGTAATGAAAAATAATATATTTCTCTCTAACATTCTTAATATAAAATCTTGAATAAAAATAAAATCAATTCATTTTAGAGATTTTTACCTATTTAATATTTCGCAAGCATAACAACATTATTATTATATCATGTTTACAAATAGCTAGCACAGTTAAATTTAATCACAGACAAATTAAATATAACATGTAAGAATAAAGCATAAAAAATAACTGCAAAGAAAATAAAATCCTTACAGTACTTCAATGCCATTCCCGTTGCTAGAAAACCTCCAAACGGAATTTGCACTCCCATTTATTGAATCAAAAAGCTAATAAATTACAAAAACATAACTAGTTCTTCCCAAAGAGGGAAGAACTCTAAAACTAAGCAAAACTAACTAAAACATAAGAAAAACTAAAAAAACTAAAAACTAAGAAATGGAGAGAAAGAAAGAAGAGAGAAGTGTGTTTTGAGGTGTGTTTTTGAAGTGAAGGGAAGGGGGGTATTTATAGGTGAGGATGGAGAGAAAAAATGAGTAAACAAATGTTAAAAAATGCAAAAACGCGTAATGGAAATGCTGAGGTCATTAATGATGTCAGCATGTCATCATGGGGGCGGCTGCACGTGAAAAATGGGGTGAAATGGCGTCGGCGCACGCGGAGGGCAACTGGGCGCGGATGAACAGTACCAGCGCACGCGGGATGGGCTGCTCCGAGCGCGATTTTCTCCTTTTTGACATTTTTGACCTTTTCGACCCATTTTTTCCAATTTTTCCATATTTGTTGACCTTGCCCCATTTATTTAGTAATATAATTGTGATGTATTTCTTCTAGTATTCTTCTTTGAGTCTTTAAGTTACGTTTTTAAGCGAAAATACCTGAAAAACAATAAAAATACCCATGATTCCTAAAAAGACAAATTTATATAAATATATGATAAAACATATAAATATATATTTTTAATCAATTAATGAGCATAAAATCATGGTAAATTTATTGCTTTTTGAGCACTCATCAATTGGTCCACTTGGAATTTGTAAAGCTCGATGATTCTCATCAAGAAGCTCCCGGTATGAAGTCAATTTGATGCTCAATCCTTCTAATTAATGGCACCCCATCCAAAATCTCTTAAGGGAACGCGTCCTCAAATTCTTGCAAAAGAGAAACAGTGGCACTTGCCTTAGCATAAAAATTCACATTTTTTTCTCTCTTATTTTTCCACTCTCCTCTTCTTTTTCTTCACTCTTTTTTTTTCTTTCACTCTTTTTTTGCTTTCACTCTTTTTTTCTTTTCAACTCTTCTCGTTTTGTTCATTTTCACTCTTTTATTTTCCTCTAACCATATTCATTTGATCATCAAAGACTTGCTTTGGTGAAAGGGGTACAAGTGTGATGTTTCTACCATTCTTCACAAATGAATACTTGTTTCTATATCCATCATGTATAACCCTCCCTCCTATCATATTGCCAAGGCCTACCCAGCAAGATGTGTCTGGTTTGCAAGGGTACCACATTACACATCACCTCATCCTTGTACTTTCCAATGGAGAAGCTCACAAATACTTGCTTATTAACCTTCACTTCCCTAGTATCATTTAACCATTGCAACTTGTAAGGTTTAGGGAGTCCAATCTACTTTTCACTAGTTTACACTACATTATAGCCATTGATCTCATCCAAGGGCTGAAAAGAAAGCTACCCAAAATCAATCCAAATGGCACATCAAAAATGGAGCAAAATGTGGAGCAAATGCAGAGAGAAATTGGAGCGGCTAAGAACAAAGGAATCCCAATAAAATATTACATCTTAACCTTTATTTCAATGCAAGGGCTAAAAATAATGTTGCCTAATTAGTACAAATGGCAAAGCGATGTGCCTAGTTTTCTTTTTTCAATTTTGCCCCAATTTCTATCCTAGGCTTGTCCCAATCCTTGCTCTCCCAATTTGGGTCCCCTTGGTTATGCATGACCTCTTGAATGAGCCCATTTAAAGCCTCTTTGAGTTGTGCCCTCCTAGAAATTGTGATTTGATATGAACCAAGGGGTTAGGAAGTAGCTAATTTTAGATTATATAGCAAAGGGTTTCTCCACAAATCAATGAATATTACTCACCATTGTTCTGAGGGGAAAGACGCCACAAGGAGGTGCTATTTCCTTAATAAGTCTAGCATAAATAATACCCTAACAAGTATGGATATTACTCACTACAAATGCTTGGATGCTAAACAACGCCACAAAGGTTGCCAATTCCTTGATAAGTTTCTTAAAGAGGAACAAAGAGCATGAATGATCTCTCAAATGATCTAAAAAATCAAATTTCATTCCAATCTATTCTTTCCAACAGTTGAGCTACTCTTAATAGAATACAAATAAACCCTAAGCTCTACTACATTATAGCCCTTGATCTCATCCACGTGGTACAAGTGTGATGTTTCTACCATTCTTCACAAACGAATACTTGTTTCTATATCCGTCATGTGTAACCCTCCTATCTTATTGCCAAGGCCAACCTAGCAAGATGTGTCTGGCTTGCATAGGTACCACATTACACATTACCTCATCCATGTACTTTCCAATATATAAGCTCACTAATACTTTCTTATTAACCTTCACTTCCCCACTATCATTTATCCATTGGAACTTGTAAGGCTTACGGTGTTCAAATATAGGTATCCCTAACTTCTCAACTAAGGTAGTACTAGTTACATTGGTGCAACTTCCCCCATCTATGATAACACTACACACTTTGTTACTCAAATGGCACCTTGTGTGAAAGATGTAATCTCTTTGTTGTTCAAGGTCATCGTCCTTGACTTGAGCTCTCAAATATTGCTTTATTACAAGTGTTCCCCATTCACGGGTCCTATCTCCTCTTTACTTGCTTTCTCTACAGATGGCATCTCATCTTTTTAACTTTCATTATCGGTTTCCACCTCACCACTAGCTAGTGATCATTGCCTTTTTGTTTGGACATTGAGAGGCTATATGACCATTACCAAGACACCGAAAACACTTTAAGTCACGATTACGAATTAGGGTGTCAATTTTATATTATCCTTTCTAGCCCTCAACTCTTTGGCTTTGTAAGGCTCAAATATTGGTTTGAATGTAGCTACTTCTATTTTTCTCATTGGATTTCCAAGGACTAATAGGGTTTGGTTTTGGAGTAATGGGACTAGACCTTCATGGTTGGGATGGAAAACTCTGTTTCTATAACTGCCTTTCCACCTTGATTTCCATTTGAACCATGTCCTCCATCTCCACATAATGATGAAGTTCCACAATGTTGGCAATGTCAGTATTCAACCCACTAAGAAACAAATCCATGATGGCCTATCTTCCTCGACATTAGCTCTTACCATCGTCACTTCCATTTCCTTGTAATACTCATCAATGCATTTATATCCTTGACTCGATCTTTGTAGGTGTTGGTGTAACTCTCTATAGTTGTAGCTAGGCACAAACCTCTTTCTCATGATGGCCTTCATGTCCTCCCAATTATCTATGGGTTTTCCACAGTATCTCCTCCTACTAATGACCAATTGATGCCACCAATTAAATGCATAGTCAAAAATCTCTATTACAACGAGTTTTAATTTTTTCTCCGTGGAGTAGTTATGGCATTCAAAAATGTGCTCCACCTTCTTCTCCCACTCCAAATACAACTCCGGGTCATTCTTTCCTTGGAATTGTGGTATCTTCATTTTTATACTACTTAGATCTCTATCAACTCCATCTTGGGCTCTAGGTGGGGGTCTCCATATACCTCCTCTACCATTTCTTCCTCCTCTAGGAATTATTCCTTCTTCCTCCAATTCTTCTTCCAAATCTTCTTCCTCTATATCATCCCCAACATGAGCTTGCCTATTAACCCTCCTAACATTGGGTGGAGGTGTTTCTCATTGCAAAGCTGCTAAGTAATTTTCTTGCCTTTACAATTTTTCATTCATATCAACCATCAAGTTGTTCATCCACTCAAAATATTGTTGCAGCACCCATCATGAACATCATATTCTGTCTTCCTTCAAGACAACCTTCGTTGGACATTTATTTATGCAATTCTACACAACAAGAGGTTAGTGTAATAAAATAGAACTAATGTAAATTCACAAAATACCTCACGTGTTTAGCGCTCAGATTGATCACTCAAATCCTCTTAGTTCCTAATCAAAGCAACAAAATCCAGGAACTCCAAACAGTTGTAGAATTATCAAACACCCAAAAAAAGGCAGTTCACAATATCCCACTTGTTAAAGCACAAAGGAAACTAACTCAAAGTGCTTAGACAATATTCAAATTTTTCAAGGAGATATGCATAATTTAAATCGAAGAAACAAAAATATATCACTATTCAAAGCAAATTATCTTCAATCAACCAAACAAACAAAAAACAAATTTCACAAGCAATAACATCCAGAAAGTATTTCAGCTTGGTTCAGTATATACACCACCCCCAAAATTAATATACACATTGTCCTCAATGTGTGAAAATTAAAGAACATTTGAGATGGGTTTAAAGAGACTTCCTTGTTTGTTTGATTGGTTAAGACAAAATAGCTTCATTACCTCCAATTTGCACCTACGAAGAAAAAAAAATAACATAACAAAATATAAAATTTAATACATGCAAAAAATAATAATAAAAAATAAATAAATAAAACACACGGGTTGCCTCCCAAGAAGCGCTTGTTTTATAGTCTTCAGCTTGACTTCTTAATTTGTTTTTCTGTTTGTAAGTTAAGATTTGTGTGTCAAACAAAATCTCAACTTACGAGAAAATTCAAAATTAAATTAAGAAATAATAACCATACCTTTTTTATTTTTTATTTTTTTTTATTTTCTTTTATGAATTAAGATTTGCGTGTCAACCAAAATCTCAACCCATAAGAAAATTGCAAAACAAAAAAAACAAACAATAAGCAAAATAAAAATTTATTTTTCTTTTTGTGAGGTAAGATTTGTGTGTCAAACAAAATCTCAACCCACGAGAAAATTGAAAAATAAACTAAACACGCAAAAATAATTTTTTTTTGAATTAAAACCAGATTGATTGGTATTAATATCAACAATGAAAATAGTAAAACAAATCCCCGGCAACGGCGCCAAAAACTTGTTGTGTGTTTTACAACACACAGAAAATCATGCAAGTATACACGGTCACAAGTAATAAAGATTTGTAAGTAGAGTATCGTTCCCACGAGGATTTGTTACTATAGTTTGTTGAGTACTAAAATTGTATCTCTCTGATTTTATCCAAAATAATCGTTGATATGGAAAAAAGTAACAAAAAAAATAAAAGAACTCTAGGATTGCAATTTTTCACCAAACTAATCCACTCCAATCATATTATTTTCTTTGAATTTATATTTTTTAGTACATTTAATTTGTCAACCGAAAACTTCTTTTTTATTCATACATCTCTTCCGAGCTCCGTACAAACACACCTCGTTAAATTAATTCACTATATCTCTATGAGAATTAAATTCACCAAGATTCATTAAGTTCTAAGTTTTCAAATGGCCACACATACAATTAGGGTATATTCCTATCCTTCATCATACATGTCATTCTATTTACGAGCAATATACACAAAAATGCCTTTCTCAAGTTTATTTTTATGCCACAAATCGTTTTGATAAAATTCATAAATAATCAAAAAGCATTAAGCACAAAATAGAACGAACAAATCAAACGTCTTATAAATCTATCAAAAATAATTAAAATCAAAACTTCATAAATTTAGATCAAATGCAACCCTAGAAAAATTAAATTACTTCATTAAATTAGAATAAAAATTACAACATATGCAGAAAAATTAGAAGAACAAGAAGGAAAATTAAAACATCACATACGAAAATATTTGGCACACGCAGAACACAACAAAAGCCAAAAAATGGCTTCTGTGTGTTCTGCCGTCCAAAACCGAGAAACACAGAAATTATAAACCAAAAAAAACTTTTCAACTCCATCATAATATCACCTATTTATAGCTAAAAAAATACATCAAAAATAATACATTTTTTTAAACGCGTAAAAAAAATTATATCGAAAACAAAACCCGACATTTTCCCTTAAATCGGTGTCCACGCGAAAATAGAATTTCGTATTTTAATTTACGCGTGAAACAGGGCCGCCGTTCTAATTTTTTTAAAATTCAAAGTGCATACCATGTGTCAGCGTCTGATTCGCTGCGATGATTTAATGCGGACACGTGGCAGAATTTCATTGGCTGCGGGAAACGGGCGTGCGAAGGATTGTCGCACGGGAGACAACGCTGAAACGTGGGCGTAATCCTGTGCTCTCGCGCTCATGATAACATGCCACGTGTCGGCATATTATTTGCTTAAATATTAGTGGGACACGTGGCAGATTCTTATTCTGTAAAAACTGAGGATGCATGCTGCTTCCATAACCTGCGTCACTCAAGATTGTTACACGAATGGTTCAGTGTGCGACAGCTTGGTTCCACGCGCTTCAATCTGGACCGTTCAAGAGATCCAACGGTCAGCGATGCGCCTTGGGGCAAATCTGCGCAGCCGACACGTGGGTCCCACTCTGCACACCGGCCTGCATGGAAGGTGGGCCCCACTGACACGCCGAACCGCGTAAAGGAATCTGCGCACACGCGATTTGGTCGGGCTTGATCTGGACGCGCGTATCTTAGCCGTTTATTTTCTGATCGGACGGTCCGGGTTGCGCGCTTGAATAATAGCGCGTGGCTTCTTTTCAACTGCGCAGAATTTAAAACTTCCATTAATTGTATTTTGACCCACAAATTTAATCCAAATTACATTTTGCACTTTCTTAAATTACATTTAAGACCTTTGCTAATTTTAAATTAATTTTTTTACTTTTAATAATTATAATTAAGCCCGAATTTATTTAAATTATATTTTAGATTTTTATAAATTGTAATTAAGAAACTATATTATCTGAAATTATATTTGTGGACAGAAATATGAAATTAAGTACATTTTCGATACAAATTATTTAATTATATTACAAATGTATTTTTAGCACATAAAAGGAAAATATTAATTTATTTAACAAAAATTAACTAAATATTAAAAGAACATAGCAATTATCATTACTAAAATTGATGAAAATAACTATATAAAATACAGTTATCAACACCCCCAAACTTAAGTTTTTGCTAGTCCTCGAGCAAAAGGAAGGAAATAAAACAAAGATAACTGAATTTAAAATAGTGATTTTCAAAATATTTCTTTTTAAACATTTCCGAATTACATAACTCAAAGAAATAAAAGAATTTTATCTAAGCATCATATTCAATTTAAAAGTATATAACCTTTTTACAAAGAACTTTAAGTGTGTGTGTGAAGTCTTTTCAAATTTCATCACATGCAATCCGGATCAGTTTATACAAATATGAAATCAAACAAATTATCATGAAATCACAAATCTCATAAGTTTATTTTCATTTCTCTCCCCACTAATGTAGACAAACACAAAACACCAAATCAATAGGACTTTATTAAGCTTGTAATGTATGGCTTAGGTAAAGGTAGGATAAAGGATAATATTTAGCTCAATTTTTTCCAACCACAACATTTTAGGATTGTAAAAGATAACTTCTATCATGAAAATAAACACTACCCAATTTGGGATTTATCATCACATATCAACCACTCTTTTTTTTTCTTTTCTGCTCTTTTTTTTTTCAGAATCTGTTTTTTTTTTACCCTCTTTTTTTTCATGATCTATCTTTAATTATTTACTAACAACTATAAATGTTAGTGAGATAGCAAAAGTAGATATATCCACAAACACATATATATATATATTTTTTAAGGTAGGCTTTTGAAATGAGATAAATATATATATATATATATATATATATATATATATATATATATATATATATATATATATATATATATATATATATATATATATATATAAACTTTAAAGCTCAAAAAGGGGTATACTATTGATAGTGTATGTGAAGGTAGATAGAAAGGCTCAAACGATCCAAAGATGGCCTAAATCATTTTCTTAGTTAAATGTTATCTAAAATTTTGCCTTGAGAGAAAATCAAACAAATTCTAAGAATTGTGACACCACAAATATCAATCGAATTCCATACTCATATAAACATTCTCTAAATTATCGTAGCAACTCAAAAAGCAAGACTAGTGCTCATAAATATTTATCTTTGTAAAAATGAAACATACGTAAAAATTATTCATCGCTTAGACAATATTCAAAATTTTCAAGGAGATATGCATCATTTAAATCGAAGAAACAAAAATATATCACTATTCAAAGAAAATTATCTTCCATCAACCAAACAAACAAAAAAACAATTTCACAAGCAATAACATCCAGAAAGTATTTCAACTTGGTTCAGTATATACACCACCCCCAAACTTAATATACACATTGTCCTCAATGTGTGAAAATTAAAGAACATTTGAGATGGGTTTAAAGAGACTTCCTGGTTTGTTTGATTGGTTAAGATAAAATAGCTTCATTACCTCCAATTTGCACCTACGAAGGAAACAAAATAACATAACAAAATATAAAATTTAATACATGCAAAAAATAATAATAAAAAATAAATAAATAAAACACATGGGTTGCCTCCCAAGAATCGCTTGTTTTATAGTCTTCAGCTTGACTTCTTAATTTGTTTTTCTGTTTGGAAGTTAAGATTTGTGTGTCAAACAAAATCTCAACTTATGAGAAAATTGAAAATTAAATTAAGAAACAATAACCATACCTTTTTTTATTTTTTTATTTTTTTTATTTTCTTTTGTGAATTAAGATTTGCGTGTCAAACAAAATCTCAACCCACGAGAAAATTGCAAAACAAAAAAAACAAACAATAAGCAAAATAAAAATTTATTTTTCTTTTTGTGAGGTAAGATTTGTGTGTCAAACAAAATCTCAACCCACGAGAAAATTGAAAAATAAACTAAACACGCAAAAATAATTTTTTTTTGAATTAAAATCAGATTGATTGGTATTAATATCAACAATGAAAATAGTAAAACAAATCCCCGGCAACGGCGCCAAAAACTTGTTGTGTGTTTTGCAACACACAGAAAATCGTGCAAGTATACACGGTCACAAGTAATAAAGATTTGTAAGTAGAGTATCGTTCCCACGAGGATTTGTTACTATAGTTTGTTGAGTACTAAAATTGTATCTCTCTGATTTTATCCAAAATAATCGTTGATATGGAAAAAGGTAACAAAAAAAATAAGAGAACTCTAGGATTGCAATTTTTCACCAAACTAATCCACTCCAATCATATTATTTTCTTTGGATTTATATTTTTTAGTACATTTAATTTGTCAACCGAAAACTTCTTTTTTATTCATACATCTCTTCCGAGCTCCGTACAAACACACCTCGTTAAATTAATTCACTATATCTCTATGAGAATTAAATTCACCAAGATTCATTAAGTTCTAAGTTTTCAAATGGCCACACATACAATTAGGGTATATTCCTATCCTTCATCATACATGTCATTCTATTTACGAGCAATATACACAAAAATGCCTTTCTCAAGTTTATTTTTATGCCACAAATCGTTTTGATAAAATTCATAAATAATCAAAAAGCATTAAGCACAAAATAGAATGAACAAATCGAACATCTTATAAATCTATCAAAAATAATTAAAATCAAAACTTCATAAATTTAGATCAAATGCAACCCTAGAAAAATTAAATTACTTCATTAAATTAGAATAAAAATTACAACATATGCATAAAAATTAGAAGAACAAGAAGGAAAATTAAAACATCAGATACGAAAATATTTGGCACACGTAGAACACAACAAAAGCCAAAAAAATGGCTTCTGCGTGTTCTGCCGTCCAAAACCGAGCAACACAGAAATTATAAACCAAAAAAAACTTTTCAACTCTATCATAATATCAGTTTGTATCCTATTAAGAGTAGCTCAGCTGCTGGAAAATATAATTTTGAATGAAATTTGAATTTTCAGATCATTTGAGTGCTCATTCATGCTCATTGTTCCTCTTTAAGCAACTTATTAAGAGATTGGCAACCTTTGTGGCATTGTTTAGCATCCAAGAATTTTTGGTAAATAATATACATACTTGTTAGGGTTTCATTTATGCTAGACTTATCAAGGAAATAGCACCTTCTTGTGGCATATTTTCCCCTCAAAAAAATGGTGAGTAATATCCATTGATTTATGGAGAAACCCTTTGCTAAATAATCTGAAATTAGCTAGGTCCTAACCCCTTGGTTCATATCAATTTCCTACTCATAGTATGCTCTTGATGATCTCGACTCATTATTCATTTTCCATGTATTTAGCTATTGAATCTCAAAGTTCATGTTTTTATCTGATTGTAGTATCGAAAAGAAAGTCTGAATTTTCCATTGAAGTTGGCTCAAAATATTTGATCTTAGGTGCATTTCCCTTAAGAATATTACTATTTGGGTAAGACTAGTCAACTTATGATATCTTAAAATATCATTTCTTAGAATGTTGTTAAATAGATATCTACCTATATCGTAAGCTATCGGATCAAGTATTACTTAGATATGAAACTTGTAGACCTTATTGGTTGTGATATTGATCTTATGGGGGGGGGACAAAATCAAATAATATACATACTTGTAGAGACCATCTATGCAGTTTTCTATCTAGGCCGATCGATCTAAATCTTTACCCATAGCCCTGGGGTTGGAGTCGGCATGGAATAATGTGAAAATGAGGAAAGTAGAGTGAAATCCCCTTTTTTGTATTCTGAAGGTGTAACCTAGGCACCAAAAAAGGGGGTCTAATACTTCAACTAGAGGAGTGAGAAATTAGTTGACCAAACCCCAACCTAGTGTTACATGTTCTCCAGGTCCAAAGGAATCTAGTACCCAACTATCAACTCCTCTCAGAATTGTATTATGGGAGCCGAGCCAGGAATGGTTGTTAGTGGACACCCTCCACTTTTCACCTGTTAGAAAGGACCTTTTTAATACATTAAGAAAACATGTTGATAGGGGCCAAAAAGACTCGTTCATAGGAAGTTAGACCACTTATGCACTGGTAAATGTAAACAGCAATGTCGAATTAGGTTGCCCCTTGCCTTGAAAGAATTTACATGCAACCACCAGCTTTCCCAAAATAAGAGGGGATCTACTCCTTACTACTCACAAAAACATCTGACCTATACTATAATAAAATCATCTACGTATCTTTATGATCTCCTTTCCTTCTATTTATCATCGTTTTTGCTTTGATTCAAGGTTCAAAATGGTGTTGGTTATAGGGCTTACTTCTACATTTTTTTTAGGTTATTGAGATTATCAATTGCTCTTTTTAGTGAGGAGGAATAGTGAGTGAATGGTGGTTCTCAAATGAGGGAATTGTTCCTAAATAAAAATAGGCTAGAATGCTTGTATCGATAGAGCTTTCAGGTCTATGCATAGAATCACTTTCTTGCCTTTCCATTTCTTTCTTACAGTATCATGGATAGTTGTATTGGAATCCATGGGATGGTTCAAGAGTGGTTTCAAATATTCTTCATATGCATCTTTGCCCTTGTGTTACCCATGGAACTAAGTCAGTGGTCAAGTCGTTTTTGGTAATTGACACCCATCGCATTAGTTTTAATTCATATGTTCTCATTCATAGTGAAGTAGCCCTCCTTTTGATGTATGAGTTCCTTATTCTATCTATCAAATTCTTTCTTTGTCTATAGCTTGGGTCAGTCCCCCAAGGTTTTCTTTTATTTTATCGAACAATGACAATTAACATTAGAGACTCTCTTTTGAGCCATGCAACCTTCCCAAGAAGGAAATGCTCCTATCCTTAAGCACCATATTTAGTTCCCCCTAGGGGTTGATCTTGCAACGGCCATCCAACACATTCTCATATCCATCTGCCAGCACAACTTCACATCCCCAGAGAGAAACATTGTTGCCATTGTGACTTGGTCATCAAAAGGTGCACGAAAAGCCTTAAAGTACTATACCATGTCCCAAAAGTCTTCGAAAAGTAGCATCTCGATTGCCAAAGAATGCCTTTGGTTTCACTTGACTCAAACCATCACCATTGAGCCACTTCTTATAGCTTTATATAATGTGTTGACCTCACCCCTACTCTCTAAAAATATCACCCTTATCTATTAGTAATGCTCGAAACACTTCCATGACTTGGCCTTCCACGACCCTTTGAAAAAGTACCTCTTTTTGTACTCGAGCCTCGATAGAGCATTTTTTTATCTCATTCATATTCTAACTGATTCTAAAGGACTCTTTCATATCACATCAGTATTGGAAAAGTACTCTTCCCTACTAAGACAAAAAACTCTTCAATGGATCCTCCTTGAATTAACTATTTGATCACTTTTTCTCAAGGTTTTGTACTACTACTCAAGTGATACGTGAATTGCTTGAGAGAATTTTAGCTAAGTGGAATGAAATTGTGAGGTAGTTTGGTTCTGTATACCCATTTTCCACCTTGAAGAAGGAGCATAGTGTTGAAATTGTTGATTCAGAATTCAATAGAAATCTGTAAAGTTGTTCGATTTATCCATCAAGGATAGAAGGGAGCATGGGTATAAGCAAGGGCTTCTTGAATGGGATGGCTTTTCTGGATGTCCCAAAAATAAGGCCTTCAACTCTATGTTATACCTTTATGCCCTCAATTCAAAGGTCCTCATTCTCTCACTTGGAAAGTTGCTATTGTGAACAACAAAGTCAAGGATTCTTCCTAGGAATCTTCCTTCTTTCTGTCCTGTTGAGAGGATGATACCTGGCCATCATCTATGGTGTTACGTAAAAAAGGTGACTAAATCTAGTTCCGTGGTTGGCCTAACGTAACTTGATGACACACTTATAGCATTTTCCAACCACGTAAAGAGTCTTTCTTGCTTGGTGATCAGTCAATGAAGTCCTTCTAGATCCTTGACTCGTTTCATTCTCGACCACGTAAAGTGTCTAGTTTTCTTTAGCCAATTTTTCCTTAATTTCCATGCTAGGCTTATCCTAATCCTTGCACTCCCATTTTGGGTCCTTTGGTTATTCATGACCTCTTGAATCATCCCATTTAAAGCCTCCTCGAGTTATGCCCTCCTAGACCTTGTGATTTTTCCACTTGGGATTTGTTTGGCTCCATGATTCTCATCATTCCCTCTCTCTTCAAAAGGATTTATCCTCGAATCATCACCTACATAATCAAAAGGGGAAAGATCAGAAACAATAAAGTAATTGTTGAAATTATACTCACTAGGCAAGTCTAGCTTGTAGGAATTCTCATTGATCCTTTCGATGACTTGAAATGAACCATCTCCTCACTGTAGATACTTTGATTTTCTTTGTCCTGGAAAATGCACTTTTCTCATGTGCACTCACACCCAATCTCCAGGTTTAAAGATCAGCCTATGATGCCCTTTGTTGGCTTGTTTGGTGTATTGGTGAGAATCTTGTCGAAGAGACTGAGGGAGTGACACATTGAGGGATTTATCTAGACCACCTAGGTGATAGAAAGGGAGGTCCAATCAAGCCAATCAACTAGGGCCACTAAGAAGGCCATCACAGTCCCGGCTGAAGGATTCGCTTTGAGCATTGTCATGACTCTTAATGCGCTTGGGTTGAAAATGTTTTCAGCTTGATAAAAAGGTGTCTTCTTTGAACCAGAAAGGTGGGTTTCTCCTAGATTCTTTTGTTATAGTGAATGAATGTCATAAGCTTTTAAAAGTATATCAGGAACTTAGGAAAAACCTAAGTTCAAAGTCATCTTTGATCTTTTCAAAAAGATGAGGGCTTCTTTCACAGTTTTTGGAAGTTTACCTGCCAGGCAAGGATAAAGAAAAGGGATAGGTAGGTTTATTTTCTAGCTTGAGTTTATTGGTTAGCATTGTCCGAGGAGTGAATTTTCAAACGGGATAGGCAATATAAAAATATCATACTTTAAAGAGCGAGAGAAAGATTTCTTATTTTAAATAAGTAGTCTTTCTTACCTCTCTTAAGTACCATTGTAGGACCTATTTTCTAGTTCCATTCTAGATGTATGTCTTTCGATGGTAAGCCAGTCGTAATTCTTTGACATCTACAGGCTACTTTCTTTCCCCCTATCCTTGCAACAAAAGTGTCTTGCTATTACCCTTCCTAACTAAAGCCTTCCTTTCTATATGACAGTCCTAGTCTCCTGCTAAGTCAAGCCAGTATCCTACACTCTTAGGAAAGTGATAGCTTGAGCTCGACCAAAAGGAAGTGGAAATAAGGCAAGCACATAAGGAAAGCCATAAGCCATCATTAAAAGTATAAGCAAGCAATTGGAAAGCTCTCAAGACAGTGAGAAAGGCTAGTTTAAGTAGGAAAGGGAAAGAAATTTAGCTTCTTGTGAGCACAAGAATGAAGCAAGGGAAAGAAAGGGCCATATATGTACCTTAATTGGGATGTCAGATGCTTTTATATCTTTGCTATGCTTTCTTAAGCACAAAAAATAGAATAAGAAAAGAAAGATCATAGCAAATTGAAGGATTATTGCTATGAGTTAGTCTATGATCTACTTGCTACTATTATTATTCATCAAATAGAAAGTGTCAAGCCTGAGAGCTAGTATCAAGCAAATAAGGGAAAGGCATCCACTGTTCGTTTCCTCTCTTTTTGCTCCAATGAAATGTAGTTTTCTTACAAAATCCAATGATTAAGCTTGTATCAATCATACTTCTTTCTTATGGCACAATCTTTTACACCCATTTCTAGTGGGTCCCTCTCGGATAAGGAAACAAAATAATATCAATTACTAATGCCTAAAATAATTAGTGTTTATGGAAATCCATGCCCAGTGATTTACAGTTTCTATGTGATAACACATTTTCCTTCCCTTCCACAAGTACCTCTTCAACTCTTTCTTCAACTATGTCAAACGTAGAAAGCTCTCTACTTGAGTTAGACTGATTATTTAATCAAATTTGTGAAAAATATGCAAAGTTGGCTCAATTGTCAAATATACAAATACTATAGGAGTGGACCATACTAGATCTTATTCGCGTTGTAATAGGAAACAAAGCTTTTCATATCCCAGGGTATCTCTAAGATCACTATTATGATCTTATTTTAAGGGGATCCACTAGTTGGTTATTCGAGAATCTTAGTCACTTTATCGATATAATCAACTATGCCCCCTAGTATGAAGTGGTTGAGATGGGTGGAAAGATATAATATAGTATTCACCGTACTACTTTCTTTCCTTACTACTTTCTTTCCTTACCATGATTTTATGCACATTAATTGATTAAAAATATATATATATTTATATGATTTTATCATATATTTGTATAAATTTTTCTTTTTCGGAATCACGGATATTTCTATTGTTTTTCAGGTATTTCCACTTAAAAATGTAACTTAAAGACTCAAAGAAGAATACTGGAGGCAATACATCACAAATATATTAATAAATAAATGGGGAAAGGTCAACAAATATGGAAAAATTGGACAAAATGGGTCAAAAAGGTCAAAAATGTCAAAAAGGAGAAAATCGCGCCGCCCAGCCACGCCGAGCCCTACGCGCGCCATGTTGTCGCCTACGCCCATGCCCATGCGTGACATGCTGTCCTTCCGCGTGCACGCCTGTGCGCCACTGCCCATTTTTCCCCGTTTTCACACCCCCTGTTAATTAGATTAGGCTCATAGAAGACTTCAGGGCTGGGGTGAAATGCCACAAAAGCACCTGATAGGAACTGTATAAGAAGGCCAAGAACTACATAAGGTTTGAGACTCACCTCCTTAAAAAGAGACCTTATATAGTATAGGCTATTTCTCTTATCCAGTAAAGGAAGTCAGTTCGCTAACTATCCTAGGGGAAAATAGTAGCATTCTGATATCTCTTGAAAGCAATCAAGCTTGAGAGGTAGGATCTGTCCATAGCCTTTGGCCTTTTCCCTTTAGGGAGTTTTTGAATACAAAAGAAAAATTAGTCAATATGTTGTTCTCTCTGGTTGTACCATTATCATGCATAGGACATGCTATAGTTTTCTATGAAGTAAGGCTGACTAGCATGTTAGCAAGACAAAAAATGATAGTTCCCTTTGAGATTTCTTTTCTTTGCATGTCCTGATAACCATATCAAAATTGAAGGAAGGATTTTAAGATATGTATTTTTAATGCTTTTCCCCTTAAGTGCTAATGCTGCAACATTCGAACAATCTCCAGTTGGGACTGCTATTTGAAATATCTTATCTTTTTTTCAAAAAGTCTATAGATATCCAGAGTAGTCATAGAAGTATTTTTTCTCGATACTGGTCTCATAAGGATTAGGGTGAATGCTAAGAAATAATAATAGAAGGAAGAAAGGAAACAAAGTACATTTTGGTGAGTGGGAAGCAGCCAGATATAGGAGAAGGAGCAATTGGCTTAGTAAAGATAGTCGTAAATAAAGAAGCTTGACCTAGAGTATGATATTGACTCAACCACAAATCTGTTGGGTGAAGGTAACTTGCTTATTCTCAGCCACTAGTTAGGAGGAAATCCCTTGACTTCGTTTATACCCTTATGTAGTAAAGAAAGCAAGTGAGGCGGGCTAAGATTCCATTTAAAGAAATAGGATTCATTGTTGTACCATCTTCAACTCTTCTCTAGATCTAGAGTTTTTCAAGAAAAGGTCAATCTTTCAATATCATGATTGGGTCGACCAGGCCAGATTATGAGTGAATAGAAAATCAAAAATATACATATTTGTTCCAGCTAAAATACTTGGGATCATTCAAATTGTTACAACCTCTAGTAGATGGTTTGAAATTGATTCTAAAAGAACCTATTTCACCAAGTAGTGCTAATTTATCTTTTTTTAGAATGGCTCCAGTGACTACATTTATGTTAAGTTTGGTTGCTTGGGCCATTGTACCTTTTGATTTTGGTATGGTATTGTCAGATTCGAACATAGGGATACTTTATTTGTTTGCCATATCTTTGGTAGCTGTTTATGGAATTATTATAGTAGGTTGGTCTAGTATAAATATGTTTTAGCACATTTTCTTTAAAACTAATAGTCGATGTTCCCATGAGATTCTTAGCAATTAATTACTTGCTATGATTCTACATATTGATCATTTTGAACTAAAATAAAACTTTGGAGCAGTTTGTTACGTTATGTAGAATATATTCACTCTCAATAGTTACATATAAGTTTATATAACATAGAAAGGTGGGATGTCCATGGCATGTATGTGTAGGATAAACCAAACCTTCATTGAATTTTCTTTTTCCATTAGAAGGGGCTCGTACATGTTCTATAGTACCCCCTATGAATACTCCACCGATATGAAAAGTTCTTAATGTTAGTTGAGCATTAGCCTCCCCAATAGATTGACTCGTAATAATACCTACAACTTCTCCCAATTCGACCAAGTCGCCAGAGTAGGGCTCCGGCCATAACATAATTGGCAAATCCAAGACGCACTCTTACAAGGGGGTTCAGATTGATATTAGTTACGTTTGAAAGAGTATGAATCGATTGACAAGTCCAATCCTAATATCTAGATTTTGAATGGAAATACATCATGGGCCTATATATATATATATTGTCTGCTAATACACAATAGATCATTGTTTAGATAAAATTATTTCTGGCATCATACCATTTCGATGTCTAACAAAAATCCCTTGGGTGGTGCGATAATTTGTTCTACGTACAACAATGTGTTGAACTACTTAACAAGTTTGCATGTAAGATATCCAGCATCTGATGTTTGTACAACAATATCCACAACTCCTTTGTGAGCCTCGTAACAAGAAATGACATATTCTGTTAAAGACAATCCTTCATGTAAATTGCTTTGAATAGGTAAATCAATCATTTTTCCTTATGGATCCAACATTAATCCTCTCATACCTTACTTTTCTCTTTTTGAAAAGTATATTTTAGTGATTATACTCTTTTTTTATTTTCCTCTCTTGTTTGCTCATTTTTCTCTCGCTTCTCCTTACTTTTCCCTTTCTTTGTTCACTTTTCTCTCTTTTTCCATACTATTCTCTTCCGCTCCCTTTTCTCTTCTCCTTTCTCACTTTTCTCTCATTCATCCTCACTTTCTTCTCTCTTTTGCTCACTTTTCTCTCCATTTTCTCCTGTTCACACTTTGTTTTTCCCACATCTTGCACTCTCCTACTATCCTAATTTGGTCTTCATAAGCTTGTAAAGGTTTGAGAGGGTCTAATGCAACTTTTTGGTTATTTGTTTCAAAAGAATAATGATTTCTGCAACCATCATGTGACACCCTCCAATCAAACTGCCATGGTTAGCCTAGCATTATATGACCAACATACATCGGTGCCACATCACAAAGACCTGATCTTCATATGTTCCAATTGAAAAAGAAACCCAAACTTGTTTGTTAACCTCCACTTCTCAACAATCATTCAACCATGGTAGCTTGTATGGTTTCTGATGCTCCTACCACTTCAAATTTAATTTTTCTACAAACAAGGTACTAGCAACATTAGTGTAGCTTGCACTATTAATAAATAATGCACATACTTTATCCTTCACTTGGCATCTTGTGTGGGAAATATGATCACGATGCTTGTCATCATCTTCATCATTAGGTTGTATATTCAGTACTCTCATTGTGAGAAGTGAATCTCTATGCATACGTTCTTCCACTTCAACATTAAAACATCCAACCTTGCATTTATCTTCTTCAATTGGTCATTAAATGTTTTGAAAAGGACTTTTAAATCGACCTCTTGTGGTTCTTTTCCTTCCTTACTCATGTTTTCAAATTATAGAAAAAAATGACATAACTCAAATACTCTCTCTCACAAATTTGCTCTCAAATAGATTGTTAATACTCCTTTTTTCACACTATTCAGGCTCTTTTATTTTTAACACTATTTTTGCTTTTTTTAAGACACAAAGCTCACGCTAACCTTCTTTGTGTTCTTAACAAAATCAAAGAATCCAACTAATCTCGAGAAGTGACCGTCTTATGGGTGACAATCTCAAAATTTAGAATTCTAAAAGAACCAAATGGAAAAGTATGACAAAGGGAAAGTGCAATAAGGGCTATAAAGAAAGAAAGTCTAAAGATGTTTCTAAAGAAAGACTCTTGACCCAATGAGGACTCTAAAGAAGTACTCTTGACAAAAGAGAACTCTAAAGAACGACTCTTGAACAAGGAGAAATCTAAAGAAAGACTCTGGATCAAGGAGGACTCTAAAGGAAGACTATTGACCAAAGAGGACTCTAAAGAAAGACTCTCGATCAAATATGATTTCCCTTTTTAAGAAAACATCAATATTGTGGACCAAGAACAAAATAAAGGAAAAACTAATTTCAACAAGAACAAAAAAACTCTACAAGAAAACAAGAACTAGATTTTTGAACCTTCTACTACTATGTTCTCTTTTTTAATTTTTTTATTGCTAATACTACTGCTTTGAATAGAAAATTTACAAACAAATTTGCAACCCCTAATGAACAAGAACCGAAAACAACAAAAAAAGCTATGTCAAGTCTTTAACCCCTCGATAAGTGATCTAAACGATAAAATTTGGGATAGAAATGGTATATAACATAGGAAAAGAGATTTTTTGGCTATAGGAATCAAAACGATCTTCGATTTGATATATTATAATAGTAGTTTCGATACCCGAGTTAAAAGTTAGGACTATTTAAAGATGCAACTCTGATTTATCAAATTTGTTTTTTTTAACTGCAAACAACAAAAGTTAGGAATCCTATGAAAATATTACATTTTAACCCATGATTTCATCTAAGGGCTGAAAAGAAAGCTGCCCAAAATCAATCCAAATGGCACAACAAAAATGGAGCAAAATGTTGAGAAAAATTGGAGCAATTGAGAACATAGGAATCCCAATAAAATATTACATTTTAACCTTTGTTGTCATCCAAGGGCTGAAAAGAAACCTGCCCAAATTATTCCAAATGGCATAGCAATGTGCCTAGTTTTATTTTTCCAATTTCGCCATAATTTTCATCCTAGGCTTGTCCTAATCCTTGCACTCCCAATTTGGGTCCTTTGGTTATGCATGAACTCATTAATGAGCCCATTTAAAGCCTTTTCAAGTTGTGCTCTCCTAGACCATGTGATTGGTCCACTTTTGATTTGTTAGGCTCCATGATTCTCATCAACAAGTCCATGGCCTATTTTAGGTTCACTCAGAGCTTTAGAAACTACCGTTGGAGGTGTGATATACATACACTCATTTCAAAGGGGTGCAACACTTCACAATTTGGGCCTAATTTTTATCTTATATACCATGTTCGTATGGTGGCACAATTTTCTACGTGAATTCACGTTGGAAGGATATCATACCAAAGTAGTACAATTAGGACTTCGATATGGTTATATTTTGTTCATCGTATCTGAGGTTATGTTCCTTGTTGCTTTTTTCGGGCTTTTTCTCATTCTTCTCTGGCACCAATGGTATAGATCAAAGATATTTGGCCCCTAAAGGAATTGCAATTTTAGATCCTCGGGAAATCCCTTTTCTTAATACTCCTATTCTCCTTTCATTTGGAGCTACAGTAACTGGAGATCATCATGCTATACTCGTGCGGAAGAAAAAACTAGTAGTTTACGCTTTAATAGCTACCATTTCACTGGATACTACCTTTCAAGGAATGAAATATTATCAATCACCCTTCACTCTTTCAGATAGTATTTATTGTTCTACCTTTAACTTAGTAAGTGGCTTTCATGGTTTTCATGTGATTATAGGTACTCTTCTCTTGATCATATGTTGTATTCTCCAATATCTTGGTCATTTGACCAAGGAGCATCACGTTGGCTTTGAAGCAGCTGCTTGGTATTGGAATTTTGTAGATGTTGTTCAGTTATTACTATTTGTCTCTATCTATTGGTGGGGAGGTATATCAAGGAAAGAAAGAGTGGATTGAGGAATGAAAGCACGAAGACAAAGGGAAAAAGGATTTTCCAAAGAATTATTGCTACTTTCCCACTCAATTTGATTATCCTTTACGAAAAAGTCTCTTCTTTCCTACCCAATCTCTCTTTATTCTGGCACATAAATGAAGGGATCGAAGAGATTATGGCAAATCATGTTTGCTAAGAAATTAAACTATATTGGATCTTGGTCTATTTGAGATTGTTCCTTTTAATCATAATCAAAGATGTTTTCATGTCTCTTGTTTCTTTTCCGAACATATCGAAGAACCTAATGGATCGACTCATCCTTGGCTACTACAAAACATAACGGCCTTGCGTTGACCCTTGAAATAAAAAAGCCCTGCTATCTAAATATCAATCACTAAGTCCTAACCAAATTATTCAGTTTTTATCAAACATGATGGGAGAAATATTCATCGTATTTGAAGTTGGATATATTCACATGATAGTTTTAATAACCTTTCATGCGGGACACCTTTGCAATTTAAATGAGGATAATATGGTTGAAAGGTTGGGAGACCTTGTTTTTATACAATCAAGAAGCAAATTCACACAAAAATAGAATAATTGCTCAAACTAGATTCTAATAATTCTTTTTTTCTTCCTCTTGGTCGGAGGATTCAAGACATAGCACTCCATCAAGATTTAGAATCCTTCGCTAATGATTTTTTAAAATCTTACCGACTTGGGTATTGAAAGTGTGGAGTTTGGACAAATTTTCTTATTTATCTCACAGTGAATAGTTTTTGCCATAACCGAAGTTATTGCATCGTTTGTCTTAATGTTGGCCTTTTTGATCTCATTCATTTTCTTATTGAAGGTTGAAGTTTCATAAAACAAGCACCTCTTTCACATAAGAAAGTGGAGGGGTAGGATCTAACTAAAATGATTCCACATGAAAGAGGACCTAACAATTGTTTTGATGAAATTTCACTAAACTTAAAAAGAAAGAAAGAAGAAAAAGAAGAAGGAACATAAGAGGACGCCCTTATTTGAAGTCAGGTAATGAAACAAAATCGTTCACTTTCTTTTTAAAGAAAACATCAAATTTTGACTATATCATGAAAATACTCTTGAAAACTTTAGAATTCTAACAGAAAGAAATTGATCAAAACGAGAAACTAAGTAGAACTTCGTTAGAGAATGAAAAAGAAAGTGTTAGGAGGTACTGTACCATCTTGACACATCGACAGGTAGTCAGGTGAGCATTATTTAGTTGCTTCAATTTAGCTAAGGGATTGGTGGAACTTCATTTTATGTTGATTATTGGATGCTATATGTATGACCAGTTTCAGGATTTATTTTGTAAACAACATAATCAAGCTTAAATAAAAGAGGATAAGATGTAGAGTGACTATCAATAAGTAGTAGAGACATCCACTAATCAACCCACTATGTGATTCCAAGAGTCGAACAAGAATGAATACCACATAGAAGAGTCAATATCAGGCTCCCTAATAGAATGTTTAATCAATCCTTCTGGATTGACCAAATTGGTACAAAATTTGTAACATGAGAAAACCATAGAAAACACAACTTATTTGAAGAACTCGGTGACCTACCAATTGTAGAAGTAAGATTTTTGGAAAATAATAAGCACTTAAATAAGACAATTTCAGTGTACCATCTTCTTTATTATTTCAAAAATAAGATGTAGGAGGAAAATGAGACAATAGAGGAATTTGAATCGAACCAAAATGGGAATGATATGAAAAGTCTTTTTCAAAACCTAACATTAAGGGCGTTACGATGATATATGAGAGGAATGGAAAAAAACTCGTGATTAGTGTGAAAGGGAAGATCTATTTATCATATAGTTCAAGAAAGAGTCGTCTCATTTACTTCTTTCTTTCTAATTCATTCACTTCAAGGCTGGTTCTGAATGCCACGTAACATCATCTTCAACCAACCTCCACCATACGTAACTTTCGATACGACCACTAAAGAATTGCTTATAGACTAAATAGTTGTTTATATATGCTTACAAAAAGACTAACTTTCATTCATTAGGCCAATGTGAAACTAAGAAAGAGAGATGTGCCTAAAGCGGCATGCAAGCAAACTATGCATAAGCATAATAGCAGCAATTTTTACTTCCATCAAGGTTTGTCTCTTATTTTGAGATGGAATGTGTACACCAATTTTTAGGGTGTTTTTTTAATGAACAAGCAAAAGGCAAACTGATCTTGTATATTTTTTTGCTCCTTAACTTGCAAATTATAAAGATAGAGATCAGAGGGCCCTTCGTTCGGTTAGTTGAAATGTGGTTATGCCGGGTGGACTAAAATCAAGTGGGAGGTTGCATTATATAACATATAATAAAAGAAAGATTGCTTTTATTGTTTCACTGTGCTTATTAGTTGAGACACTGATTGTCTCTGGTTTTTCTCATCTAAGAATGATGTACAATTATTACGATGCACACTTGCGAAGGACTAACGACGAGCTATATAGAGGATAAGAGAAGGAATCCCTTATATATTAAAAAAAATAATAGAGATCAAGGTGCTGATCAATTCATGTTCCCAAATATTCTCAAGATTCTTTGCATGAAATTGGTGGTCTGATAATTGTATTTTATATAGTTATTTTCATCTATTTTATTAATTATAATTGCTATGTTCTTGACATTTTTAGGTAATTTTATTTAAATAAATTAATATTTACTGTGTATTTGTTAAGGAAAATATTTTTAAGAAAATTAAATAAATTGAATCGAAAACGTACTTAATTGCCAATTTATGTCCAAAAATATAATTTCAAACAAAAGAGTGCTTAATTGCAATTTATAAAAGTCGAAAATATAATTTAAATTCATATCGGGCTTAATTTTGAAAATTTTAAAATTTAATTTAAATTAGAAAAAGGCTTAATTGTAATTAAATAAAGTTTAAAATGTAAATTGAATTAAATTTGAGTGCTAAAATGCAATTAACGAAATTTATATTCTGTGTAGGAAAAAGAGACGACACGTACCATCATTTACCTGTGACACCAACCGTTCGATCAGACAATCAACGGATATGATGAGACGAGTGGATTCTAAGCCCGACAAAAGAGAGTGAACGCGGTATTCAGGGTTCACACGGCTCGGCGTGCCAGTGGGGCCCACCTATCGCACAGGCCGACGTGCAGGGTGGGACCCATGTGTCTGTTACGCATCTGCCCGTTCTTGGTACCCAACAAGATGCTGCCACATGTCCCACCTTTCCTTGCAGCAAATCAGACGGTGACACGTGGCATGCAAATTGAAATAAAAAAATCAGAAACAGTGCCCTCTATTTCTTGTCATCCACACATAAGAAATTTAATATTCTCTTTCATACGCGTGGATGCAGAATTTAAGGAAAATGTGGGGGTTTTATTTTCGATGTAATTTTCTGAGCTATAAATAGGGGATTTATGGCTGAAAGTTTGGAGTTTTTTGGAGGTTCATTTTTGATAGACTTGGACTGTGGAACACGTAGAAGCCATTTTTGGCTTCTGTTGTGTTCTATGTGTGCCAAAAAATTTAGAATCAAAAATGTTTTAATTTTCTTTGTGTTCTTGAGCGTAATTCCTTAACTATTGTAATTTTAATTTTAATTTATGAAGTAATTTAATTTTTCTAGGGTTGCATTTGATCTAAATTTTTGAAGCTTTGATTTTAATTATTTTTGAACAATTTATAAGACGTTCGATTTGTTTATTCTATTTATGCTTAATACTTTTGATTATTTACGAATTTTATCAAATGATCTGTGGCACTTAAATAAACTTGGAAGAGGCATTTTTGTGTATATTGCTCATGGATAGAATGACATGTATGATAAAGGATAGGAATATACCCTAATTGTATGTGTGGCCATTTGAGAACTTAGAACGTAATGAATCTTGGTGAATTTAATTCTCATAGGAATATAGTGAATTAATTTAATGGGGTGTGTCTATACGGAGCTTGGAAGAGATGTATGGATAAAATTAGAAGTTTTCGGTTGACAAATTAAATGTACTAAAAAATATAAATCAATAGAAAATAACATGATTCGAGTGGATTAATATGGTGAAAAACTGCAATCCTAGATTTCTTTTATTTTATTATTAAACTCTTTTCTTAACTTTTTTCCAAATCAATGATTATTTTGGATAAAATCAGAGCGAAACAATTTTAGTACTCAACAAACTATAGTAACAAATCTCTGTGGGAACGATAACTTACTTATCAAATTTTATTACTTGTGACCGTGTATACTTGCACGTTTTATGTTCTCCAAAAGAGACAACAAGTTTTTGCCAATGACTAGGGCAAAGATTAAGAGGACGAAGGAAGCTTTGCAAGGTTTGATCATGGAAGTGCAATACAAAGAAGCTATGCTAAAAACTAAATTCAAATATTGTAAAGCTTCCTCAAGGATGGTAACCTTCTTATGGGATTTTTATGTTTATTAATTTTTATTTTAGTGTGATCAAAGATTTATTTAGGAAGTAATATTTTTGTTTTAGCTACTTATGGGATTTTTATGTTTATTAATTTTTATTTTAGTGAATTGTGGGCTTTTTATTTTAAATCTTTTAGTCTATTATTTTTTAAGGTTAGTTTAGGCCCAATCCATAAGTAAATAGTCCCATTAGGCCCATTCCATCTAGGGTTTTTTCTTTTAGAGTTTCTTGCTTATTAATAAGAAGAGCTATGTAATTTGGAGGCAAGACTTCATTAATGAATAGAAAATTTCAAAAAGCTTTTTGCTTTGCCTTTTTGTGTTCTTGATTGAATACTTGAATCTGACTTATCAAAGGGAGTGATCATCCTTTGTGGCATCTCAAGGTTTGTGTTTTAAGGACTTTGTTTCCTTAGGTGATGTGGACCCTTTATTTGAACAACCTAGGAATCAATGAACTCAAAAGAATAGAAACATTGATTTTGTAAGAACATGTTGAATATGATTAGATTAGAACCCTAAGGAAACAAATTCTTTAAAACCTCAACCTTGAGACGCCACAAAGGATAATCACTCCCTTTGATAAGTTGGATTCAAGTATTCAATCAAGAACACAAGAAGCTTTCTAAAATTTTCTTTTCATTAATGAATATTCGTCTTTGCCTCCAAATTACCTAACTCTTCTTTTTAATAAGCAAGAAACCCTGATAGAAAAAAACCCTAGATGGAATGGGCCTAATGGGACTATTATTTAGTTATGGATTGGGCCTAATCCAACCTTAAAAAAACTAAAAAGACAACATAAAAATCTCACAACTCACTAAAATAAAAACTAATAAACACTAAAGCCCATAATTAGCTAAATCAATCTTTGCTCCGAACTTCATCTTCCAAATCTATCACTTGAATAAAAAGGTAATAGACCATCTATGGTGAAGCTTTAGAATCTTCCAATTTAGTTTTTGATTCTTCTAGCATAGCCTCTTTGTATTGCCCTTCCATGATTAAGCTTTGCAAAACTTCCTTTTTCCTCTTAGTCTTTGCCTTAGTCATTAGACCGTCAATTCCTTGAAAAGGATCTTGAGAATATTTAAAAACATCAACTTGATCTCCATTATTAGGGTTCTAATTCAATCATCTACAACACGTCCTTAGAAAATCAATCGTTTCAATTCCTTTGAGTTTGTGGGTTCCTAGGTTCCTAGGTTCCTTTTTCAATTTGGAAGTATGAGGATGAGGTTGTTTATGATGTGGAACAAATGTATGATGCTCATATTTTGCTTGAACAACCGTGGCAGTTTGATAGGAGAGTGATGCATGATGGGTAAAAAAATTGGTACTCATTTGAAATTAACAACTGAAAAGTTGTATTAGCCCACCTCCAACCTTTGCAAGCTTATGAGGACCAAATTATGATAGTAAGAGAGTGTAAGTTGAGAGAAAAACAAGTGTGAGTAAGAGGAAAATTAAAACGGAGAGAAAATTAAGTACAAAAGAGAGAAAAGTGAGCACAAGAAGGATAAAAGTGAGCAGAAAACATAGAAATGAGAGCAAAAAATAGATAAAAATGAGCAAGGAGAGGAAAATAAAAAATTGAGTGCATTTGCTAAAAATTATGAGATTAAGAGTGTAAGGGTGGCAAGGCAACAAGTACTTGTACTAATGTAAAATGATATTTATTTTTCTACTACCGATCTTAACTCATCTTTGTCTAGTGTTGTTTTGTCTTTATTGTAAGACTTTAAGGATCTAATTCTTGAAGAAATTCCCCATAGATTACCTCATTTGAGAGGAATTGAGCATCAAATAGACTTCACAGCTAGATCCGCAATACCAAACCAACCAACTTATAGAGTTAATCCTGAGGAAACGAAGGATGAGAATCATCGAGCTCTACAAATTCCAAGTAGACTAATCACATGGTCTAGGAGGGCACAACTCAAAGAGGCTTTAAATGGGCTCATTCAAGAGGTCATGGATAACCAAGGGGGACCCAAATTGCGATTGCAAGTATTGGGATAGGCCTAGGATGGAAATTAGGGCAAACTTGGCAAAAGAAAACTAGGCACATTGCTATGCAATTTGGACTAATTTGGGCAGTTTTCTTTTCCGCCCTTGGATGACAACAAAGTTTAAGATGTAATATTTTATTGGGATTCCTTCTAGTCAGTTGCCCCATTTTTCTCCATGTTTTGGTCCATGTTTTATGCTACCTTTTGTGCTTTTTGGCTGTTTTTATTTTCAACCCTTGGATGAGATCAAGGGCTATGATGTAGTAGAGCTTAGGGTTTATTTGTATCCTATAAATACTTAAGAGCAACTCAACTACTAGGAATTCACATTTTGAATGAAATTGGATTTTTTAGATCATTTGAGAGCTCATTCATGTTCTTTATTCCTTTTCAATAAACTTATCAAGGGATTGGCATTTGTGGTGTTGTTTAGCATCCAAGCATTTATGGTGAATAATATTCATACTTGTTAGGGTGTCATTTATGCTAGACTTATCAAGGAAATAGCACCTCCTTGTGTTTTACCCCTCAGATAAATGGTGATTAATTGATGCGTATTTTCGCAAGTGTACGAATCGTTCAAGTAATAAAGTGTACAAAAGTACGGATATCAAACCCACAAGGAATGGCGTTACTAAGTACCGAAATTTACTAATCCTAATTTTATTTGAAAACCGAATTTTTGAATTTGTTTAAAAAGTAAATTAACTTAAAAATAAATGCAAATAACAAAAATTTAATGTTGTTCACAAATGATTAAAAACGCTAAAGGATTTGATTTTGCTAAATCAATTCAATCTGATTTCAAGTCATGCTATATGAAAATCAAAGTTAAAAGTGATGGTTGAAAAACCCAAATTTACCTAATACTCTCTCTTGAGTTATATTAGAATTACTTATCTATGAAAACCGACTATATTTCTATGAAGATTTAATCACAAACAAGCACATTAAGATTCATGGAATTTCTAGAATAACCACATACATCATGCATTAGTTCTCACACTCGTATTCAACATACGATATTTATCACAAGAAGCGTTCATTACACATCTCCTCTCAGTCTCAATATAATGCAACAAATCATTTAAATCTTGATCAGAAATTTAAAAACATTAAGCATGGAAATAAATACTCAACTTGAAAACAATGAATTCATATAACGATAACACAAGAAATCACATTTTCTTGATTCAACTACATCATAGCCTTAGCAAAAACGAATTTGTTCATAACGAAAATAAGAACAAACATATTCTCAATTGAATCCATGAACAAACAATCTGAATAAAATGCAGAAAATAAAAGCTAAGGAGAAGAGATGAAAAACTCTTGAAGATGAAGACTTGGTAGCAACAATGGTGATGATCCTTCAAGCTTCTCCAACCTTTCTCTCCAAAATTTCCTTTTCTCCTCCAAAAATAACTTAGATCTGCTCTCTTTGTCGTCCCCTTCTTTTTCCATCATAATGTATATATAGATCTAGGGTTTGGGGGGAAATTTTGGAACAAAATAACATAAAAAATATGTTTTCGGACGAAACTCGCCGGCGGCGACATTATTCTAGCTGCGGCGAGATTTCTGGAAAATTAAATTTTTGTTTTTCTGATTTTGGCCGGTGGCCAAATTAATGCGGCGAGATAATTTGGCCGGCTGCCAACTTAATGTGGCCGGCGGCGAGAATTATTTGGCCGGTAGCGAGATGAGTTTACCAAATTTGTGCTCTCGGGAAGATTTTCGCCGTGATTTTTGTAGGATTTTTGCCGACAGCGAGATGAATATGGCCGGCGGCGAGATACTTTGGCCGGCGGCGAGATTCACTTGGCCAAAATCTGTGCTCCCTGCATGATTTTGAACATTTTCTCCGTAAGGTTTTCGCCGGCGACGAAATTCCAAATTTTGAAATTTTGTTCTCTTTTTATTTTCATTCAATCCCGATCATTGTACTTTGTCCCTAACTTCTCCAAAATCATGATTTTACCTGAAATTGCACTTTAAACACGAAATACCCATGAAATGACATTTGTGGATTAAATAATCAAATAAACACAATTTTCACACAAATATCAACATTTAAATCATAACAAAAATGCAATAATTTAGCTCTTATCAATAATATTCATTGATTTGTGAAGAACCCTTTGCTATATAATCTGAAAATTTGCTAGGTCCTAAGCCCTTGGTTCATATCATGAAGGAGATACAAAGGCAAGTGGATGAGTTTCTACATGGTATTATTGTTGATGAAGAAAAGGTAAGGGCAATAAGGCATTGGCCTACACCTAAGAATTTGAATTAGGTAAGAAGTTTCCATGGTTTGTCAAAGGTTTGTTAAGGATTTTAGTTTTATTGGTGCACCTTTGAAAAAACTTGTTAAAAAGAATGATATTTTTAAGTGGGATGATGTGCATGATTGAGCATTTAACACTTTAAAAGATAAACTAACAAATGCACATTTGTTGTGTTTGCCTAATACAAAATCAATTTGGTGTTCAATCGCTCAAAGAAGAGGTAATCCATTAGGAATTTCCTCGGTAAAGACATCCTCAAATTCCTACATAATAGAAACAATTAAACTAGGCGAAGCATCATTAAGTTGTTGAGTATTCAAAAATACCTCATTGTATAGAAGTACAATTATTGGTAGATTAAGAAATATTGCTTTCCAAATTTCACTCGTTTTTGCATAGATATTTTTTTTTCTCTCTTCTTTTTTCTCAAATTTTTCAATCTCTCTTTCTATTTCTTTCTTATTTTCTCTCAATTTCTTTTTCTTGCTCTCTTTGTCAATAATTTTATTTTGTTCACTCTCTTTTTACAACCTCACTTGATCCTCATAAACTTGTTTTGGTGTCAAAGGTACAAGAGTAATTGTTCTTTGATTGTGAACAAATGAATACTTTTTGGTGAAGTCGTCATGCATGACTCTATCAAATTACCATCGCCTCCCTAATAACAAGTGCCTCACTTTCATGGGAACCACATTACACAACACTTAATCTTTGTATTTTCCAGTAGATATGCTAACTAATACTTGTCTATCAACCTTCACTTCACCACTATCATTTAACCCTTGCAACTTTTAAGGCTTAGGGTGTTCAAATATAGGCAACCCTAATTTCTCAACTAAGGTAGTACTAGCCACATTGGTGCAAATTCCCCCATCTATGATAACACTACACACCTTGTGTGAAAGATATTATCTCTTTTTTATTCAATGTCATCCTTTTTTACTTGAACACTCAAAGATCGCCTTATTACAAGTGCTTCACCATCCACGAGTCCAATCTCCCCTGCACAAGCTTTGTATGGAGATGGTATTTCTTTTTCTTCACTTTCATTATCGGTTCCCACCTCACCACTAGCTAATGTAATTATTTCCTTCTTGTTTGGACATTGAGAGGGTATATGTGACCATGACCAAGACACTGAAAATACTTATAGTCATGATTAAAAATTGGGGTGTCGATTTTACCTTTATTTCTCATTGGACTTCCAAGGACTAGTAGGGTTCGGTGTTGGAGTAATGGGACTAGACCTTGATGGTTGGGACTGAAAACTATGTTTCTTTAATTTCCTTTCCACCTTAATTTCCATGTGGACCATGTCCTCCATCTCCACATAATGATGAAGTTCCACAATGTTGGAAATGTTTGGATTCAACCCACTAAGAAACCTAGCCATTGTGGCCTCCCTATCTTCCTCGACATTAGCTCTTACCATTGCCACTTCCATTTCCTTATAGTACTCATCAACAGACTTATATCCTTGAGTCAATCTTTTTAGGCATTGGTGTAACTCTCTATAGTAGTAGCTAGGGACAAACGTCTTCCTCATGATGGCCTTCATATCCTCCCAATTATCTATAGGCCTTTCACAATTTCTCCTCCTACTAATGACCAATTGATCCCACCAATTTAATGCATAGTTAGAAAAATCAATAACAGCGAGTTTTACTCTTTTCTTCGTGGAGTAGTTATGGAACTCAAAAACGTGCTCCAACTTCTATTCCCATTCCAAATACAACTTTTGGCCATTCTTTCCTTGGAATTGTGGTATTTTCATCTTTATACTACTTAGACCTCTATCAATTCTATCTTGAACCCTAGGTGGGGGTCTCCATATACCTCATTTATACCCATTTCTTCCTCCTCTAGGAATTCTTCTTTCTTATTTCTCCAATTCTTCATCCCAATCTTCTTCCTCTATATCATCCTCAACATGAGCTTGCCTATTAACCCTCCTAACATTGGATGGAGATGCTAAGACATTTTCTTTCCTATCCAATATTTCATTCATATCGACCATCAAGTTGTTCATCCTTTCTAAAAGTATTGTTGCAACACCCTCATCATGAACATCATATCCAGTCTTTCTTTAGGTTATTGCTAAAAAAATTTAGACACAACAGAATATGCAAAAAAATGTAGAAAAATCGTGGAAACAATAAAAAACAATATTTTTAGGGTTTGGAAACAAAATTTCAGCAAAAATATAGCACAAGGATATATTTTTTTCTTTTTTGTATGTATTAGAAACAAAATAAGAACACAAGAAAAAGAGCAAAAATAAAGGTTAGGAATCTAAAAATTAGCACCTAACGCTCTGATACCAAATGAAATGAACCAATGGGTTAGGACCTAGCTAATTTTTAGATTATATAACAAAGCATTTATCCACAAAATAATGGATATGACTCACTATTAAATTGAAGAGAAATACACCACAAGGAGGTGTTGCCTCTTTGATAATTCTAGCATAAATGACACCCTAATAAGTATGGATATTACTCCTCACAAATGATTAGGTACTAATCAACGTCACAAAGGTTGCTAATCCCTTGATAAGTTGAAAAATCAAATTTCATTCAGAAAAATGCAGCTCCTATAGCTGTGCTGCTTTTAAGTATTTATATGATAAATATAACCCATTACATCATAACCTTTGATCTTATTCAAAGGCTGAAAAGAAACCCTAAAATCAGTCTAAATGGCATAGCAATGTGCCTAGTTTTCTTTTTTTCCAATTTTGTCCTAATTTCCATTCTAGGCTTGTCCCAATTTTTGCACTCCAATTTTTGGTTATGCATGACCTCTTGAATGAGCTCATTTAAAGCCTCCTCGAGTTGTGCCCTTCTAGACCTTGTGATTTGTGTGACTCCATGATTCCCATCATTAAGTGGGGTAGTGTTTAATTATCCTACTTACGACAAAGAGCTTTATGCATTAGTGATAACTCTTCAAACATTGCAGCATTACTTATGGCCAAGGGAATTCATCATTCATTCCGATCATGAGAGCTTGAAATTTTTGAAGACCCAAGGTAAGCTTAATAAAAGACATGCAACGTGGTTTGAGTTTATAGAAACATTTCCGTATATAATCAAATACAAGCTTGGGAAGGACAACTTTGTGGCTGATGCATTGTCTAAAAGGTATGTATTACTTACTTCATTGCAAACTAAATTACTTAGATTTGAACTTCTTAAGGAATTGTATGCTAATGATTCTGATTTTTTCCAAGTATGGAATGGGTGTGATAAATGTGTGTTTGATGATTTTTATAGGCATGGAGAATATTTATTCAAGAAAGATAAATTATTTGTGCCTTTTGTTCATGAGTTTCTTATTAGGGAAAGTCATGGGGTGGTTTCATGGGTCACTTTGGTGTTCTAAATACTATAGATATTTTATGTGAGCATTTTTATTGGCCTAATATGAAGCATGATGTGCAATCTGTTTTTGAAAAGTGCATTACATAATCAACCTTGGTTACCACATGGCTTATGTACCCCTTTACCTGTACCTAATCAACCTTGGATTGATATATCTATGGATTTTGTTTTAGGATTACCAAAGTCTCAAAGTGGTAAGGATAGCATCTTTGTTGTTGTTGATAGGTTTGGTAAAATGGCTTATTTTATTGCATGTTCTAAAACCAATGACGCAACACATATTGTTGATTTGTTCTTTAAAGATGTGGTTTGTTTTCATGGTTTCCTAAGACAATTGTTAGTGATAGAGATGTTAAGTTCCTAAGTCACTTTTTGCGCACATTATGGAATAAACTAGGAACTAAATTGTTATTTTCCATTGTTACACATCCTCAAATGGATGGTACGTCAAACTAAAGTGGTTAATGTGACACTCATTATTTTTTTGCGTGCTCTCATTCAAAAGGAATATACGGTGGTCCAATGACATGGGAAAAGACTAATAGGATGAATGAAGTTTTGCAAGATTTGATCATGGAAATGCAATACAAAAAGGTTTTGCTAGAAGAATCATTCGGTATCAGACCTTTAGGTGCTAATTTTCATATTTCTATCCTTTATATTTTTTCTTGTTCTTGTGTTATTGTTTTTTTTCTAATACATAGAAAACAAAGAAAAAAAATCCTTGTGCTGTGTTCTTATTGAAATTCATTTTCCAAACCCTAAAAATATTTTCTTGTTTTCCATATTTTTTTCTACATTTTCCTTGCAAATTCTATTGTGTCCAAAGTTTTTCAGTAGTAACCTTGCATATCATGCTATTTCTAAAAGTATTCTGAATTTTTCTTTCATATTCTACATTTTCCTTGCAAATTGTGCTATTTTTGAAACTATTCTACATTTTTCCTTGCTTATTCTACAATATCTGATATATTATGCAATTTTTGGTTGTTTTCTAGTATTTCTATGGTAGTTCTTGCAGAAATTTCATTTCCCCTTTGTGTTGTAATTTATGTGCTATTTTACGTATCTTCAAAATTCCTTAAACTCATATTTGATTATAAATCTCCCATTGTGTGCTTAGTTCCTTTGGGGAAATTTTTGTTCTCTAATTGTGTTGATCTATTGATTTTCCTTGTGCTTACTACTCTAAACACCTTGAGTTAGTTTCCTTTGTGCTTTTACAAGTAGGATATTGTGAACTACTTTTTTTGTGTTTGATAATTCTACAAATTGGATGGAATTCCTAGATTTGGATGCTTTGATGAGGAATTAAGAGGGTTTGAGCGATCAATCCGAGTGCTAAACACGTGAGGTATTGAGTGAATTTACATTAGTTCTATTTTATTACACTAAACTCTTGTTGTGTAGAATTGCAAAAATGTCCAATAGGGGTAGTCCCAAAGGACGACCGAATATGATGTTCATGATAAGGGCATTGTAACAATCTTTTGAGAGGATGAACAACTTGATGGTTAATATGAATGAAAGATTGGAAAGGCAAGAAAATTCCTTAGCAGCTTTACAACGAGAAACACCTCCACCCAATGTTTGGAGGGTTAATAGGCAAGCTCATGTTGGGGATGATATAGAGGAAGAAGATTGGGAAGAAGAATTGGAGGAAGAGGAAGGAAGAATGCCTACAGGAGGAAGAAATGGGAATATAGGAGGAAGAAATGGTAGAGCACAAGATGGAGTTGATAGAGATATAAGTAGTATAAAAATGAAGATACCACAATTCCAAGGAAAGAATGACCCGAAGTTGTATTTGGAGTGGGAGAAGAAGGTGGAGCACATTTTTGAATGCCACAACTACTCCACGGAGAAAAAAGTAAAACTCCCTGTAATTGAGTTTTCTTACTATGCATTGAATTGGTGGGATCAATTGGTCATTAGTAGGAGGAGAAACTGTGAAAGGCCCATAGATAATTGGGAGGACATGAAGGCCATCATGAGAAAGAGGTTTGTGCCTAGCTACAACTATAGAGAGTTACACCAACTCCTACAAAGATTGACTCAAGGATATAAATGCTTTGATGAGTACTATAAGGAAATAGAAATGGTGATGGTAAGAGCTAATGTCGAGGAAGATAGAGAGGCCACCTTGGCTAGGTTTCTTATTGGGTTGAATCTGGACATTTCCAATATTGTGGAACTTCATAATTATGTGGAGATGGAGGACATGGTCCACATGGAAATCAACATGGAAAGGCAATTAAAGAAACAGAGTTTTTGATCCCAATCATCAAGGTCTAGTCCCATTACTCCAAAACAAAATCCTACTAGTCCTTGGAAGTCCAATGAGAAAAAAGATGAAGTAACTACATCCAAACCTAGATTTAAGCCTTACAAAGCCAAAGATATGGGGGATAGCAAGGACAAAGGTAAAATAGACACCCCAATTCGTAATCGTGACTTATAGTGTTTTCGGTGTCTTAGATAGTGGTGAGGTGGCAACCGATAATGAAAGTGAAGAAGATGAGATGCCATCTACAGAAGCTAGTGATGATGAGATAGGACCCGTGGATGGGGAAGCACATGTAATAAGGCGATCTTTGAGCACTCAAGTCAAAGAGGATGACCTTGAACAACAAAGAGATAACATCTTTCACATAAGGTGTCACGTGGGTAACAAAGTGTGTAGTGTTATCATAGATGGGGGAAGTTGCACCAATGTAGCTAGTACTACCTTAGTTGAGAAATTAGGGTTGCCTACATTTGAACACCCTATGACTTACAAGTTGCAATGGTTAAATGATAGTGGGGAAGTGAAGGTTATTAAGCAAGTATTAGTGAGCTTATCCATTAAAAAAACAATTTTAATTAATTAGCCAATGATGTACTTTCATACAATGAGGCATTTTTGGATACTAAACAACTTGATGATACTTTTCCTAGTTCAATTGTTTCTATCTTGTAGGAATTTGGGGATGTCTTTCCCAAGGAAATTCCTAATGGATTTCCTCTTATCCGAGGGATTGAACATCAAATTGATTCTGTGCCTGGTGCTAACATTCCAAACCAACTATCTTGTAGGAGTAATCCTGAGGAGATGAAGGAACTACAAATGTCGGTTAGTGAGTTGATGGAAAAGGGGTATGTGAGAGAACAAATATGTCCACGAGTTGTTCTAGTAATTTTGGTCCCTAAGAAGTATGGGACATGGAGGATGTGTGTAGACTACCGAGTAATCAACAATATCACAGTAAATTATTGTCACTCTATTCGCCACTTAGGTCATATGTTAGATGAGTTGCATGGCTCTTGTGTCTTTCTAAATTTGATTTGAAAAATGGATATCATCCAATTAGAATGAATGATGAATGGAAAAATGCATTTAAGATAAAATATGGTTTATATGAGTGGTTAGTCATGCCATTTGGTTTAACTAATGTTCCAAGTACTTTCACAAGATTAATGAACCATGTTTTGCATGCTTTTATTGGAAAATTTTGAGTTGTCTATTTTTATCATATTCTCATTTATAGCAAAAATTTGGAAGACCATTTACAATCTATTCTTGAAGTGCTTAGGAGAGAGAAACTTCTTCCTAACCTAAAGAAGTGCACATTTTTCATTGATAAACTTGTGTTGATGGGTTTCATTGTGAGTGCAAAAGGAGTTCAATGTTGATGAAGAAAAGATTTGAGCTATCCAGGAGTGGCCTAACCAAACAAGTTTAAGTAATGTTTGAAGTTTTTCATGGACTTGCTTGCTTTTATCGGAGATTTTTGAAAGATTTTAGCATACTAGCACCGAGAATTGATGTCATAAAAAAGAATGTTAGGTTCAAATGGGGGGAAGAGCAAGAAATTTCATTCCAACTACTCTAGGAAAAATTGACTCGTGCTCCTTTATTGTCTTTACCGAACTTTGTAAAAACTTTTGAAAAAGAGTAAGCAAGGCTCAAAATTGAGAGGAGGATTGAACAATATATCAAACAAGCCAAAAAAAGATGTAATAGGATGATCTTTGAGCCTGGAGATTGGGTGTGGGTGCACATGAGAAAAGAACATTTTAGAGAACAAAGAAAATCAAAGTATCTATCACGGGGAGATGGTCCATTTCAAGTCATCGAAAGGATTAATGAAAATTCCGACAAGCTAGACTTTCGTGGTAAGTATAATGTTAACACCTCCTTTAATGTTTCTGATCTTTCTCCTTTTGATTATATAGGTTAAGATTCGAGGATGAATCCTCTTGAACAGTGGGGGAATGATGAGAATCATAGATCCAACCAAATCCCAATTGGAGCAATCACAAGGTCTAGAAGGGTACAACTTGAGGAGGCATTAAATTGGCTCATTCAAGTGGTCATGCATAACCAAAGGACCCAATATGGGAGTGCAAGGATTGGGACAAGCCTAGCATGGAAATTAGGGAAAATTGGAAAAAGAAAACTAGGCATATTATTGTACCATTTGGACTAATTTTGGCCAGCTTTCTTTTCAACCCTTGGATGAAAACAAGGGTTAAGATGTAATATTTTATTGGGATTCCTTTGTTCTCAGTTGCTCCATTTTTGCTCCACATTTTTCTCCATTTTTGTTGTGCCATTTGGACTGATTTTAGGCAGCTTTATTTATAGCTCTTAGATGAAATCAAGGGTTAAGATGTAAGATTTTCTTGGAATTTCTTTGTACTCAGCTGCCCCATATTTTCTCCATGTTTTGCTGTTCCATTTGAACTAATTTTGGGCAGCTTTATTTTCAACCCTTGGATTAAATCAAGGGTTAAGATGTAATATTTTCATATTATTCCTTGGTAGTCAGCTGCCCCATTTTTCTCCATGTTTTGGTCCATGTTTTTTGCCACCTTTTGTGCTTTTTGGCTGTTTTTATTTTCCACCCTTGGATGAGATCAGGGGCTGTGATGTAGTAGTATTTAGGGTTTATTTGTATCCAATATAAATACTTAAGAGTAGCTCAACTGTTAGGAATTCTACAATTTTGAATGAAATTTGAATTTTTAGATCATTTGAGAGCTCATTCATGCTCTTTGTTCCTCATTAAGCAACTTATCAAGGGATTGGCAACCTTTGTGGCGTTGTTTAGCATCCAAGCATTGGTGGTGAGTAATATCCATACTTGTTAGGGTGTCATTTATGCTAGACTTATCAAGGAAATAACAGCTCCTTATGGCGTCTTTTCCCCTCAGAAAAATGGTAAGTAATATCCATTGATTTGTGGAGATACCCTTTGCTATATAATCTAAAATTAGCTACGTCCTAACCCCTTGGTTCATATTAGGGGTGTCCATAAACCGGCCAGGATCGGACCAAATCGTAAAACTAGACCGACTAGAACGATTTTACAAATCAAACGGTCTGGTCCAGTTTAATAATTATATTAAAATTTTCACATTATTTTTCATTAAAGATGTCCAAAAAACTGAACCAAACCGGAAACCGAATCGGACTTGATCGGACCGAAAGGTTTTATAAATCAAACGGTGAGGTCCGGTTTATAATAATTAAAATCGTTTCAAACGGTCCGATTAAATATTTTTTCCCAAAACCGGACCGAACTGGACCGTTGGACACCCCTAGTTCATATCACCACTGCTCTATGTATTGCTCCATTTTTGTGGTACAATTTGAACAAATTTTGGGCAGTTTTCTTTTCAAACCTTGGATGAAATCAAGAGTTAAGATATAATATTTTCATAGGATTCCTTTGTATTCAGCTACCCCATTTTTTCTCCATGTTTTCTACCATCTTTTGTGCTTTTTGGTTGTTTTTATATTCAACCCTTGGATGATATCAAGGGCTATGGTGTAGTTGATTTAAAGGTTTATTTGTATCTTATAAATAATTAAGAGTAGCTCAACTATTGGGATTTCATTTTTCTGAATGAAATTTGATTTTTTAGATCATTTGAGAGCTCATTCATGCTCTTTGTTCCTCTTTAAGCAACTTATCAAAGGATTAACAACCTTTGTGGTAAGTAATATCCATTGATTTCTGAAGAAAGCCTTTCCTATATGACATAAATATTACCTAGGTCCTAACCCCTTCGCTCATATAATTTAGTCTAACTTGTGTGGCATACAAATAAACCCTAAACTTTACTACATCATAGCCCTTAATCTCATCTAAGGGTTGAAAATAAAAATAGCCAAAAAATACAAAAGGTAGCAGAAAACATGGACCCAAAACATGGAGAAAAATCACGCAGTTGACTACAAAAGGAATCCTATGAAAATATTACACAACAAAAATGGAGCAAAACTTGTTGCAATATGTGTAATAAAATTAGAGCAGTCAAGAACAAAGGAATCCCAATAAAATATTACATCTTAACCTTTGTTGTCATCCAAGGGTAGAAAAGAAAGCTGCCCAAATTAGTCCAAATGACATAGCAATGTGCCTAGTTTTCTTTTGCTAATTTTTCCATAATTTCCATCCTAGGCTTGTTCCAATCTTTGCACTCCCAATTTGGGTCCTTTGGTTATACATGAACTCATTAATGAGCCCATTTAAAGCCTTTTCAAGTTGTGCCCTCATAAACCTTGTGATTGGTCCACTTGAGATTTGTTTGGGTCCATGATTCTCATCATTCCCCCACTTTTCAAGAGGATTCGTCCTCGAATCTTCCCCTGCATAATTAAACATAGAAAGATCATAAATGTTAAAGGAGGTTCTAACATTATACTCCCCATAAAAGTATAGCTTGTAGGCATTTTCATTGATTCTTTCGATGGCTTGAAATGGACCATCTCCCCGTGGTAGATACTTTGATTTTCTTTGTTCAATAAAATTTTCTTTTATCAGGTGCACCCACACCTAATCTCCAGGCTCAAAGATCATCCTATGATGTCCTTTTTTTGCTTGTTTGATAAATTGTTCAATCCTCGTCTCAATGTTGAGCCTTGCTTTCTCTTTTTCAAAAGTTTTTGAAAAGTTTGGTAAAGAAAATAAAGGAGCATGATTCCATTTTTCCTTAAGCAATTGGATTGACATTTCTTGCTCTTCCCCCCATTTGATCCTAACATTCCTTTTGATGACTTCAATTATCAGTGCTTCTATGCTAAAATCTTTCATAAATCGCCGAAAAAAGCAAGCAAATGCATGAAAACTTCAAACATTACTTAAACTTGTTGGGTTGGGCCACTATTGGATAGCTTGAAACTTTTCTTCATCAACCTAAACTCCATGTGTACTCACAATGAAATCTATAAATACAAGCTTATCGGTGCAAAATGTGCACTTCTTTAGGTTAGGAAATAGTTTCTCTTTCCTAAGCACTTCAAGAACAGATTGTAAATGTATCAAATGATCTTCCAAATTTTTGCTATAAATTAGAATATGATAAAAATAGACAACTACAAATTTTCCAATAAAAGCATGCAAAACATGGTTCATTAATCTCGTGAAAGTACTTGGAGTATTAGTTAAACCAAATGGTAAGACTAACTACTCATATAAAACCATATTTTGTGCTAAATGCAATTTTCTATTCATCACCTTCTTTCATTCTAATTTGGTGATATCCACTTTTCAGATCAAATTTAAAAAAGACACAAGAACCATACAACTCATCTAACATATCAACTAAGCGAGGAATAGGATGATGATAATTTACCATGATATTATTGATTTCTCGGAAATCTAGGCACATCGTCCATGTCCCAACCTTCTTAGGGACCAAAATTACTAGAACAACGTGTGGACTCATTCTTTCTCTCACGTACCCTTTTTCCATCAACTCACTAACCTTCATTTGTACTTCCTTCATCTCCTCAGGATTACTTCTACATACTGGTCGGTTTGGAATGTTAGCACTAGGTACAAAATCAATTTGATGTTCAATCCCTCGAATAATAGGTAATCCATTAGGAATTTCCTCACAAAATACATCCTTAAATTCCTCAGGATTACTTCTACAAACAATTGAACTAGGAAAAGCATCATCAAGTTGTTTAGTATTCAAAAATTCCTCATTTTATAGAAGTGCATTCATTGCATAGACATTTTTTTTTCAGTCTTCTTTTGTCTAAAATATTTTTATATTTCTTTCTTTTTATTTTTGATTTTCTCTCAATTTCTTTTTATCACTCTCTTTGCCACTAATTTTATTTTCTTCACACAATTTTTTTCTTTCACTCTTTTCTTTACTTTCATTCATTTCTTTAGTCTCACTCTCCTTTTCATTTTCACTCTTCTCTTTTCTCTTATTCATTTCTTTAGTCTCACTCTCCTTTTCATTTTCACTCCTCTCTTTTCTCTCATGCTTTTCTTTAGTCTCACTCTTCTTTTCATTTTCACTCTTTTCTTTTCCCCTAACCATCTTTAGTTGATCTTCAAATACTTGCTTGGGTGAAAGGGGTACAAGTGTGATTTTTCTACCATTCTATCATATTGCCAAGGCCTACCTAGCAAGATGTGTCTAGCTTGCATGGGTACCACATTACACATCACCTCATCCTTGTACTTTCCAATGGAGAATCTCACTAATACTTTCTTACCTTTACTTCCTCACTATCATTTAACCATTGCGACTTGTAAGGCTTAGGGTGTTCAAATGTAGGCAATCCTAATTTCTCAACTAAGGTAGTACTAGCCACATTGGTGCAACTTCCCCCATCTATGATAACACTACACACTTTGTTACTCACATGACACCTTGTGTGAAAAGATGTTATCTCTTTGTTGTTGAAGGTCATCCTCTTGACTTGAGTGCTCAAAGATCGCCTCATTACGAATTGATCCCACCAATTCAATGCATAATTAGAAAACTCAATTACAATGAGTTTTACTTTTTTCTCAGTGGAGTAGTTGTGGCATTCAAAAATGTGATCCATATTCTTCTCCCACTCCAAATACAACTCCAGGTCATTCTTTCCTTGGAATTGTGGTATCTTCATTTTTATACTACTTAGATCTCTATCAACTCCATCTTGGGCCCTAGGTGGGGGTCTCCACATACCTCCTCTACCATTTCTTCCTCCTCTATACCCATTTCTTCCTCCTCTAGGCATTCTTCCTTCTTCTTCCCATATTTTTCCTCTATATCATCCCCACATGAACTCGCCTAAACCCTCCTAACATTAGGTGGAGGTATATCTCATTGTAAAGCTGCTAAGGAATTTTCTTTCCTTTCCAATCCTTCATTCATATCGACCATCAAGTTATTCATCCTCTCAAAAGATTATTGCAGCGCCCTCATCATGAACATCATATCCGATCTTCCTTTGGGACTACCCCTATTGGACATTTTTTTACAATTCTACACAACAAGAAGTTAGTGCAATAAAATAGAACTAATGTACATTCACACAATACCTCACGTGTTTAGCGCTCAGATTGATCGCTCAAACCCTCTTAGTTTCTAATCAAAGAAACCAAATCCAAGAATTAAAACAATTTGTAGAATTATCAAACACCACTACTACAAAAAGGAATATTTAAGTCACTGTGTAAAGTCAATTTTTGGAAAAAAACCGACTTATAATGAATTTAAAGTCAGTTCGGTGTAGAACCAACGCTATCCACGTTGGACGTAGCGTCGGTTGACGTGGAGAATAGACTCTACCCACGTGGCTAGCGTCGGTTCATCACATGAACCGACTTTACATTTTAAGTCACTCAATTTAAAGTTGGTTTTTAACCGACTTTAATGCCTATTTTTGTAGTAGTGATAAATTATTTTCTTAGATTGACACAATTGTATTTAGTGTATGCAACGAGCCTTTAAACCCCGTGGTAGCCCTAGTAGATGAGTTTAATTCTTATGAAGGCATTCAGTGATGATACATATAAACATCTTGAAAGAGTCCATGATCTATTGTACAACCTGGTTAAGGAGATACATACTCCTAAAGAACTCGACTCTAACTCACACAAACAAGGAAATAAACACTTATACAAATCAAGCAATAGAATCACAAATAGTATAATATCAAAATGCAGATAATGTGAATAACAAATATTAAATATCAAAGCACAAAGCTAGTAAATAACGAAGGCTTTCTAATCAGAGTTTATGCTTTAATATATTGAGACATATACACAACAAACTCAGATTATGCTAGCTTAATAAGAGATCACGCATAACACTTAATATAACATGGTAAACCTATATAGCAATTGTATCTATCTGATAACATCCTTCAATCGATTAAGGCAACTACTCAGCAACAAATAATTCACTAAAAAGTAAACAAGTTACAACACTAATATACATTAAAACCACTATTACCTCTATCGGCTATGGCCTCCATCTAAACTGCCTACTACTACTCTTCACTTGCTGCTCCTATAGCCAACACCACCCAAAGTGATGTGACTGTTAATCAATGGTTAGTAATTGGAAGTATATCAACTCAACCCTCAAGGGACACACTATCTACTATTAATATTATATCATGTATGAGACATACACAGTTGAATCACGTACTCACACAGTTAACGATTTCATAGCTAACCATAAAAATGACCCACTTTCAAATGAATGCTCTCCAAAATAATTTCAAAAATAGATAAAAATCTCAAAGGGAATTTTGATAGAGTTTTGGCTCTTAAACAATGAGTGAAGGGAAGAGAAAAGAGTGGGGCATGGAATACACACCTTGTTGGCAACCTTGTCAAACACCTTACCAACCACCTCGCAAAGGGTGGTGGCAAAGGTGGTGGTGGAATTCTTGGCGAGATCATGGGTAAGGTGTTGAAAAGTTGTATTTTTTTATTTCTAAAAATGCTGAGTATTATCCGTAAATACCTGCACCTGAAACATGCCAAATACCACAAGTGACAACGTCACTCTCAGCTTAGCATGCACACTATGAAAACCTACCCCATGGTGTGTGTAAACATACTTGCATATAAAGTGTAACTAATTGTGTGCATGTGAAAATTACTAATCTACAGTACCCAACCTTACACAGAGGAAGAAAAATACACTAAGTAAAAAAGAAAATAGACACCATGTTTTGTACACGAGAAGGCAACACATAGACACAAAAACAACATGACAAATAATCCCCTCTATTGCTTTTCATGTCAAAATATTGCACAACTAGGTATAGAAACTCATCAAACATGTGATGATCATGAAGATGTTCTAAAGTTGTTTCATGAACAACACAACAATAAACACTTCAAGTTAAAAGACACACCTACAACAAGTGTATCCATCTTTTGCACTCCATCCATCTTTATTTATCAACTCATCCAATCTCTATCAATCTAAAACACATAGGTCTTAGCATGAATACTTCACTCTACACATGTAACTTAGACACAAGAAACAAACACATACCCTATGAACATATCTTGTAGAAATAGTGTGTAATCCAACCACATGCTATCGTGTTACCCCTACACATGTACACAACTTTTGGTACAAACAAGAGGAAAAATGCACAACTGCCTCAGACTCCATGCAACACTCCCCCTAGATGCATGCAAGTCAAACAAAAGTATATAGTGCAATCCAACACTCATAGTCCAAGCAACATATAGCATGGAAAAAAACATATAGTTGAGCACAAAAACTTCTCCCCCTTTTTGACACAAAAAGTCAAAGGAACACACTTATATAAGCGAGATAAGGCATACAAATATGCTATAATCCTAAAAATAATTTAACATAGCAAGTAAGATATGCTTAAAAAGAAAATGACAAAAAAGCTATAAGCATGCAACATGCAAGAAACTAAATGCATGGGAAACCAAAGATAAGTTTAAATAGAAAAAATCTCAATCTACCAAAGAAAACATATGTCATGCAATCTAGCAACAATTACAATGCAATGAATGACAATAAAGAAGCATGCAAGAAGTTGCTACAACATAGAAGTAAAGAAACACACAGGTAGACATGAAATGAGAGATTGCATACAATGCATAAAACATCTCATAAAAATATTCTTATTTAGGCATAGTTCATATAAAGTGATGAAAAATAGAAGAAAGTATCACATGAACAAGGCATCAAAAGAAAATCTCATAAATAGGAAAAAAATAGGAGGTATAACAAACATATCACTTCCCTTGTCATTATACATAAGACTTACACCTCTCCTCCTAAAAGTATGCATATGAGAAAATAAACATGTTATGCATTGATGAGTGCTCAAAAAGCACTAAAATTACCATGATTTTATGCACATTAATTGATTAAAAATATATATATTTATATGTTTGATCATATATTTATATAAATTTGTCTTTTTCGGAAGTACTAACAAAGAATATCTAACCCCACCAAAGGTGGTATTCATACAAAAAAAAAGAGAATCAATAAATATCAATTCATATCTTTAATAACCTAAATAATATGAGCAAGCATAATTAACTTAGTTATTATATCCATAAATACTCTACTATTATAAATGATAAAATTTGCATAAATATTTATTGAATTTATGTTTATTTTTATGTTAGTAGATTAAAATCACAAAACCCCAAAATATCGTGACAGGATGTTTAGGATTTAATTTCGTTTTTAAAAGTTTGAATAATAAATTAAAAACCACATACATTCCTTCCTTAGATAGACCTTGGGAGTATACTTATCATTTTCTACTTTAAATGATTCGGTAATTTGCAGAGTTTTATAAATATTAAAACCAAAGTATTGGCAAGAATCTACACGATCAGGTTTTAGTTCATCAAGTTTTTGGCGCCGTCGTTTGGGATGACTCCGTTATGGGGATGGCATCAAAGTTTTTGCAATCCCGATTCTCGCTTCATCAAGTTTTTGGCGCCGATTCTTTGGGATGGCTTAAAAAGTTTTTGGCAATCCCGATTACGCTTCATCAAGTTTTTGGCGCCGTCACGGGGATGACTCCGTCAAGTGGGATGGCATCAAAGTTTTTGGCATTCCCGATTCGCCATCAAGTTTTTAAGCGGCGAATTCTTGATGACTCGTGTGGATGGCATCAAAGTTTTTGGCAATCCCGATTCTGCTCATCAAGTTTTTGGCGCCGTTACCGGGGAAGGAATAGCGTTTTTAATTTATTTATCAAAATTTTAAAAATATTTTTGTGCTGTAAATAATTGTGATTTTTTTTTGTTTTTGTAAAAAAATAAAAAAAAATAAAACATTTAATCAAATTTCAAATTTCATAAGAAATAATAAAAAAATAAATAAATAAAAAATTAAAAAAAATTAAAAAAAATTAAAAAAAATTAAAAAAAATAAAAATTGTAGCGTGAATAGTACCATAATTTAGAAATTTGAAATTTGAAGTAAAAATTCTTTACCGTTCATGAATTGTAAAAAAATAAAAAAAACTTAAATAAATTTTAAATAAAAAATAAAAAATAAAAAAACTTAAATAAATTTTAAATAAAAATAAAAAATAAAAAAAAAATAAAAAAAAAAAAAAATAAAATAAATAAAATAAATAAAATAAATAAAATAAATAAAATAAATAAAATAAATAAAATAAATAAAATAAATAAAATAAATAAAATAAATAAATAAATAAATAAATTAAAATTAAAATAAATAAATAAATAAATAAAAAATAAATTAAAATAAAAATTATAACGTGAATAATAAAATAATTTAGAAATTTAAAATTTGAATTAAAAAAAAGTTTTACCGTTCACGAAGAGTAAAAAAAATTTTAAAAAAAACATTTCCAAAATTTTAAGTTAAAAAATAAAGACAAAATAAAAAAAATAATTTTTTTTAAAATAAAAAAATAAAAAAATAAAAAAAAAACCAAATTTTTAATTTTTTGAGTTTAATTTTTATTATTTTTTTATTTATTTTAAAACAAACTTTTTTTTTTTTTTTTTTTCTTTTACCTTTTTCAATTTTATTTTATTAAATTATTTTTTTTTTTTCTTTCTTTAGCTATTTTTTTTCTTCTTGATTTTTAGTTAACTTACTTAACTTAGTTTTTTTTTTACTAACTTAATTAACTTAGATTTTTTTAACATTAACTTAGGTTTTTACTTAAATTTTCATTAACTTAATTAACTTTTTTTTTACTTCACTTAACTTAATTAACTTAGATTTTTGTTAACTTAACTTAATTAACTTAGATTTTTTTAATTCACTTAACTTAATTAACCTTTTTCTTTAAACTTCATTAACTTAAATTTTTATTTAACTTAACTTAATAACATGAAAAGTAAAGATCTAAGTGGAGTTCCTCATTTTAAGACTAGTTCTTGGAAGCTCAGGCTAATTAGTCTTTCCCGAGAACGTTGTTCTGCCTAGAGGATGATTTTTAAGCGAGCCTTTGCACCACCATTCTTTTCCTCGGCAGCACTCTTGGTTAATACTGATTATGTTATTTTTTTTTCTTAAAAACAAAAAAAAACAAAAAAAAACATAAATTCTGAAACTACCTCCAAAATTTTAAAGTTTTAATTATAATCTAAGGAGTTAGTTGCTTTGTTTAATCTAGGTACAATTGTGTTTTTATGCCTTAATTATTTGATTTGTACCTAGATGTGGGTTATCTAAAACTCAAAGTATGCCTCTAGTTTTAAGTACAAAAAGAAATTTGAAAATCAATAGGCATATGATCAGAAAAAGTACAGGTAGACAACCTTGTCTTACCGAAGGTTTGATTGACTCAATGATGAGGGGACATTGAGTTCACTTAAAATGCAATCCTCAATTTACGTCTTGCTAAGACGTTATACTAAGTGCTGGATAGGAGACATCCCTTCATTTTAGGTAATTTTCTTTTATTTCTTTTATTTACTTAATTATTTCATTTTAATTACATGTGAATAATTTTTAAATTGTTAAAACTAACAATATTTGTTGAGATGTTAGAAGTTCACAGCGATTTGTCTCGTATACACTTTAATGATGAATATGATGGATGACCGCATTTTCCATTACTACTGCACATTCTCGTGAAATAGGTAATCTTTCTTCTCTTTTCTCTTTATCTTTAATTTCTAGCTTGTTACATTGAGGACAATGTAAGTTCTAGGTTGGGGGTGGTGAAAAGTTACCATGCTTAATTTAAAAAAAAGTTTTAACAATTTAAAAATAAAAAAAATAAAAAAATAAAAAATATACTTTTTCATTTTTTGTGTGTTTGGTTTTATTTCTATTTTGTGTGATTTAGTAATTTTTGAAAAAAAAATTTCCCACAAAAAATTACCATTTCTTTAAATCAAATTTAAGTAAATAGTTAAGTCTTTTGTACTATTAGATTAATTTTTAAAAAACATATCATGAAATATTTTGTAATTATTTTTTATAATTAGTTAGTTTTTGTCATAACTAGTATTTCTTGATAAGATGTAGAAATTATATTAAACCTAAAATCGGTGTTTATGAATTTGTTTTAGTGGAGACTACCTTTGTGAGATATAATTTGACCCTAATTTCCTTTATTCAGAGTAAAATATATATTTTTCTACTCCAAACACATTTCTTATTTCTTCAAATTTTTAGATGATCTCTATAGGTATTAGCATTGAATGTATGAATTTTTTTTCTCATCTTAATAGAGTATCATATATTTTTTATTATTATTGCTTAAATTAAATGATTTGAGTAGAAATTGATAGTATATGCTTATATCTCGTTCATGCATGACTGCTACAAAAAAAATACAGATAAGGGGTTACCAAAACCAAGATGAAGCAGAAAAGCCACAAAGTTAACCACTCACCAAAATCCACAGAAAAAATGTACAATCTGTACATGGGATGACTCTCTAAAATACATATATTGAGAAATATCTTCTAAAAAAAAATAGAGAGATAAAGAATATATAGTATAATCTACATACTATAACCCACATTGCCTACAAAATTGTGAGTAAAAGTTAATTACAAAAGAAAGATATAGGAAATAATTCCCTAAAAAGTCATTGCACTCTCTTCATTTGTAAAAGGCATATATCTTGAAATTCTTTCTTAATGATTTTGATTTATGCATGAAAATAATTTTTATATATGATATCTTTTTATAATTTATACATTTGATTCCTTTCATGAGATCAATGTTAAAATAACACTTTGAGCCTTTATTCTTTATACATATGCGAACATATTAGTTCATTTCTATACATCAACTCTTTCGCATATAAAATAGTATGAGTGTTTGAACCCATAGGATTCTGTTTCGAGTATTGACTTGTGAGGAATAGAGTCGGTTTAATTGATTCATGACATCGAAATTGGGTGAAATTAAATTGATACATTTTTGACATGAAATATGAAAATGATTTTCGACTAATTATTATAATAAATCATGATTGTTTAAAGAGATTAAAATAACTTATGCTTGAGATTTTAATTATGATCTTAAAGGAGATTAAAAAGTATGACACATTTTTGTGATATGTTGTTTACTCTTATTCTTAAAAATTAAATTTTGATTTTCTTGTAATTTTAATTTTTGATTTGATTGCTTTTATTTTTACATTTAGTTCAATGTTTGTGGGTATCATTACTGAAAACCCTCACGAGACTCAAACTCGTCCACTAGGGCAACCTAGGGGTTTAAAGGCTTGTTGCATAGGCTAAATGCAACCGTGTCAATCCAACGAAGTGATTTAGGATAATTTAATTTTTAGTTTTTATCGCTTCTCTTGCTAAGGGACTAGCAAAGTTCGTCGGGAGTTGTGATGAGTGCTCAAAAAGCACTAAAATTACCATGATTTTATGCACATTAATTGATTAAAAATATATATATTTATATGTTTTATCATATATTTATATAAATTTGTTTTTTCGAATCACGGTATTTTTATTGTTTTTCGTGTATTTTTGCTTAAAAACGTCACTTAAAGACTCAAAAAGGAATACTGAAGCAATACATCACAAATATATTAATAAATAAATGGGAAAGGTCAGCAAATATGGAAAAATTCGACAAAATGGGGCGAGAAGGTCAAAAATGTCAAAAAGGAGAAAATCGCGCCCGGAGAAATGACCCGTCATCCCGCGCTTCAAGGCCCTCACCGGCTGTACAAGAAGACGGCCAACGTCCCACGCGAATCCGCGCGCTTTCCTTTCCGCTCAAGGCTGCATTGCCGCTTTCCGCGTGGCGTTTATTGCACGCCTACCGCCCTCCGACGCCATTTCGCCCCATTTTTTCATGCAACACTCCCCACGTCACGCCGACGTCATCAATTGACCTCCATAATCGTACCACGCGTTTTCACCATTTTTTCACCCACTTTTTCTCTCTATCCTCACCTATAAATACCTCATTTCTCTTCACTTCATACCACACCTCAAAACACACTTCTCTCTTCTTTCTTTCTCTCCATTTCTTAGTTTTTAGTTTTTTTTAGTTTTTCTTATGTTTTAGCTAGTTTCTCTTAGTTTTAGAGTTCTTCCCTTTTTGGGAAGAACTAGTTATGTTTTTTTGTAATTTATTAGCTTTTTGATTCAATAAATGGGAGTGCAAATTCGCTTTGGAGGTTTTCTAGTAACGGAATGGCATCGGAAGTACTGTAAGGATTTTATTTTCTTTGCAATTATTTTTTATGCTTTATTCTTACATGTTATATTTAATTTGTCGTCAGAATAAATTTAAGCGTGTTGTTTGTAAAATGATATAATAATAACGTTGTTATGCTAAATATTAAATAGGTAAAAATCTCTAAAATGAATTGATTTTATTTTTATTCAAGATTTTATATTAAGAATGTTAGAGAGAAATATATTATTTTTCATTACAAACTTAAATCAAAATTAGATTTTAAGGTTTAGTTATCCGAGGTCGATTTAGAAGTAGTGCTCTTTTATTTGTTGGTACAATCGCAGAGTTAGAGTGAAGCTCTATTTCAAAAGTTTTTATAAGAATTATTATATGAAAATGTATTGACAACATGTTTTAAGTAGTGGTTTTAAAACTTGAAAGTTAGTACTGGATAACTAAATTCTTAGGTTTAATTTGACACCTTGAATAAAGTTTAAATCGTTCTAACCTCACCAAAGCGTGGCATTTAAATGGTTCATTTTCAATCTCTTAGAAAAAGGAATTAATTTAATTAACCAAATTAGTTATCAACCCCACCCATAGGTGTTAATTGATTTGTTTAGCTAACAAAGAATATCTAACCCCACCAAAGGTGGTATTCATACAAAAAAGAGAGAATCAATAAATATCAATTCATATCTTTAATAACCTAAATAATATGAGCATGCATAATTAACTTAGTTATTATATCCATAAATACTCCACTATTATAAATGATAAAATTTGCATAAATATTTATTGAATCTATGTTTATTTTTATGTTAGTAGATTAAAAACACAAAACCCCAAAATATCGTGATAGGATGTTTAGGATTTAATTTCGTTTTTAAAAGTTTGAATAATAAATTCAAAACCACATACATTCCTTCCTTAGATAGACCTTGGGAGTATACTTATCATTTTCTACGAAATGATTCGTGCACTTGTGAGAGTTTTATAAATATTAAAACCAAAGTATTGGCAAGAATCGGCGATGCCGGTTTTCGTTCATCAAGTTTTTGGCGCCGTTGCAGGGGATGACTCCGTTGTAGGGATGGCATCAAAGTTTTTGGCAATCCCGATTCTGCTCATCATACATTCTACTTGCAAAAACTCCCCCAACATAGAAGCATGTACACACAATAGACAACAAGAATTACAAAAATAGGGAAGTAAACTAAGCATGTTCAAAAAATTAGAGAAAAATAATACATTCAACACAAAAATCCATATGTCTATCAATCTATGTTGTATTCATTAAGGGTATGACTAAATTTTTGATGTCATGAACTCTGTGTGATTTGAAAATTTTGCTTACTCTATATTCCATCATGATATGCTTATGCAAACCATGCAAATCAAAATATAGAATCAAGTTGAACTAAGCTTTATATGTCCACAACTAGTCTCTCTATCTACTAATGTAAGTGCCAACCAAGAAGAAATCAATAGGTCTTCAAAGATTGTAATGAATGGCTAAGGAATGGGTAGAGGAGAGAAGGCATTCAGGCTTGAACACGCCTTTGTTAATCCAAACAAACAGATAAGTTCATATCCATGACACTTATACCTCAAACATGGGTTATTTTGTCTTTACTTCTCAAACATCAACCAATGAAGTGGAGAAAACAATATACAAAAACAGATATTTATGCAACATTACCTCAACACACTCATCATCTTTTCACTTTTTCTTTTCTTTTCTCCTTCCTTTTGTTTTTAGATAAACAAATATCAAGACTTCTTTTTCTTTTTTCTTTTTTTTTATATTCATCAATCCATTATCAACTGTTTTCCTTTTTGATTTCCCTTTTCTTTTTTCCTCTTTTTTTTATAGAAATTAGGAGGATAAAATTGACAAACCCAAAACATACGAGCTTAATCAAAGGGTGGATAAGGTAAGAAGGAATACATTTTTGGGTTAGGCCGGTATTTAGGAGCAAAGAAATGAAAGGATACCACAAAGGCTCAACAAGGGGAGACTAAGGATATGAGAACAATGCTGGCAAGAAAGGAATAAACGATTCAAGGATGGTCAAAATCCTATTTCTAACCAAGATATACCTAGAATTTAGTCTCGCCAGACACAAAATGTGAATTCTAGAGCTTATTAGAGAAATAGAAATCATCAAAGCATGAGATTCACACAAGCTTTATAAAATAACCATACACATTCACAAAGATATGGCATGCGCAAAAGAGAATTTCATTTCACATTAGAAAAAAAGGAAAAATTTAGCCATACATATGTATGCCAAACATTTTTCAACATGATCCCTCTAAAATTCATTTTACATGTAGTAGTTTAGCAAAGAGAAAAGTCATCTGTCTAAGAAAACATAGAGCAATGACTAACAAGAAAGATGACAAGAAAGGTCCCAAAATGGATCAATGTCTAGAAAGAGTGGGAACATGTCTCAAAATAGATAAATAGTAACTCATATCATTATTAGTCAGGAGAAAAAAAGAAATTGACTAACGAGTGAGCAGCACAAGCAAGATCCCTAAAAGAAGAAAGAAATGAGGGATGCCACTAAAACCACTAAGCATGTGAGAAAGAAAAAAATTCCAACATAGAAACATAGGAAATTCTTAGACAAGGACTATGACACAAACACAAGGAATGACAAAAAAACAAACATGTTTAGAAATGACATAGTATGTATGCAAAAACACCTAAAGATAGGTATAAATCTATATAACATGAAGTATGAAAGGATTTATTGCAAAAAGTATAATCCTGATACTTGACTCTATATGAAGAGTATATGACATAAAGCACATACAAAAGGCCATAGAGAAAGAAGCAGATAGTACACAAGATAAACACATATAAAATACATGTTAGAGAAACTAGTATATGAGAAAACTAGTAAAGAATCTGTCAGGCCAGTAAAGCTACAAATATGACAATTAACATTTTGTGCATGCCAAGGAAACGGTAAGAGAGAGACAAGTAGAAGTGTCAAATAGACAAACAAAAAAATTACATAACATCACATATAGAAAGATGACAAACAAAGAAAGGAAGGAAATAAAGCAACTCAACCTCAAATAATCACCCAAACATAGTGATCAAATTGCATCACCCCATTTAAAGAATTGTGAGAGGCAACAGAAGTCGAAGATGGTCTCTAACTCATATAAGCATGAGGTGTATATGGGACTTGTGATCTATTTTTTTATAACTTTTAGAAAATTTAGTTCAGTCATTTATATAAGCTGGTCGAGGTAGACTTTTTGAGACAAATTTATTTCTTTCTACTTTATGCCTCAGTTCCATTATACAACCTATAAGAACATGCTTAGATGAGACACATTAGCTACATCTAGACAAAGAAGATGAGGGAAAGCAAGATGAAGGACTCTGAGATGCACTCCTTACATATCTAGGACACTACTTGGTAATTTGGCCAATAGTACCAAAACAATAACAAGTATGAAGAAAATTAAGTCCCTGACTCCAATAAATAGTATACAAAGAAGAGGAATAGGAAGCCATATTAACTTTCACACAAGGAGGAGAAGTCAATTTACACCAGTTTGGTCTCAAATGCCCAAGTAAACCATAGTGGTGACAAGGGGGAGTGACAATAGGTAAAGGTAGTAATCCACTACTGAAGCAATGAGAAGTGTTAACCTTGCTAGGGAAAACAGGCTAAAATGACACAACAAACTTATCATTTGGGTCTGTAGTCACAGACTTCAACTTTGGCTCTTGATTGGTTAAATGTACAAACTTAGTGATACCGGATGTTGAGGTAGAAATTTCTTCATCATAACCAATGCCACATTTGTCTCTATCTATTTTTGTAATGATGAGGATTCCATTTTGATTCTTTGACCCAATCATTATCTTATTAATAGTGGAGGTAGAGTGAGCTAGTTCCTTCTCACTAACACTAAGCTTATGTTTCAAAGCTTTAATAAACTCTTCCTTTTCACTAAGGAAGTTTTCAAGATACACTACAGAATTATTTAGAATCCCAACTTTCTCATTTAGTTATTCAACCTCAGCTTGCTTTTTGATAAGTGAGTAATCCAAATATTCCTTTGAACTCTTAAGAACTATAATCTACTTCTTCAATTTTTCAATCTCAACACTCTAATTAAAATAGGGATTAGGACTAATAGATAGCTATGTAGTTTTTCCCAAAGTAGGAACTTTCAACTATTCCTCAAGTTTCTTTACTTGCTTATAGTTTGAATAAAATATTTCTAAAAAATTGTCAAATCTCTTTTTAATGATCTCACACCTACTTATGAGATCATGTTATTGTATATATATAGAGAGGAATATGTCAAAAGTGCTGATCTTACATTCGTTTTCATTTCCTAGAATATGTCAAAAGTTTCATCCATTTGCATAATACAGAGTTAAAAATCAAGAGAAAAATATTTGTTTAGTTACAAATAGTGTTAACTGATGAGCAGAATCAGGATTGCCAAAAACTTTGATGCCATCCCCGGCAACGGCGCCAAAAACTTGATGAGCAAAAACCGGCATCGCTGATCCTGCCAATACTTTTCTTTTATATTTATAAAACTCTCGCAAGTGCACGAATCATTTCGTAGAAAATGATAAGTATACTCCCAAGGTGGATCTAAGAAAGGAATGTATGTGGTTTTTAATTTATTATTCAAACTTTTAAAAACGAAATTAAATCCTAAACATCCTGTCACGATATTTTGGTTTTTTTTGTATTTTTTTAATCTAAGAACATGAAAATAAACATGGATTCAATAAATATTTATGCAAATTTTATCTTTTATAAATAGTGGAGTATTTATGGATATAATAACTAAGTTAATTATGCTTACTCATATTATTTAGGTTATTAAAGATATGAATTGATATTTATTGATTCTCCCTTTTTTGTATGAATACCACCTTTGGTAGGGTTAGATATTCTTTGTTAACTAAACAAATCAATTAACACCTTTGGGTGGGGTTGATAACTAATTTGGTTAATTAAATTAATTCCTTTTTCTAAGAGATTGAAAATGAACCATTTAAATGCCACCTTTGGTGGGGTTAGATAGTTTAAACTTTATTCAAGGTGTCCAAATTAAACCTAATAATTTAATTATCCGAGTACTAACTTTCAAGTTTTAAAACCACTACTGAAAACATGTTGTCAATACATTTTCATATAATAATTCTTATAAAAACTTTTGAAATAGAGCTTCACTCTAACTACCGGGCGATTGTACCAACAAATAAAAGAGCACTACTCTAAATTAGACCGGATAACTAAACCTTAAAATCTAATTTTCAAATTTAAGTTTGTAATGAAAAATAATATATTTCTCTCTAACATTCTTAATATAAAATCTTGAATAAAAATAAAATCAATTCATTTTAGAGATTTTCACCTATTTAATATTTCGCAAGCATAACAACGTTATTATTATATCATGTTTACAAACAGCCAGCATAGTTAAATTTAATCACAGACAAATTAAATATAACATGTAAGAAAAAAGCATAAAAAATAACTGTAAAGAAAATAAAATCCTTACAGAACTTCGATGCTATTCCCGTTGCTAGAAAACCTCCAAGCGGAATTTGCACTCCCATTTATTGAATCGAAAAGCAAATAAATTACAAAAACATAACTAGTTCTTCTCAAAAAGAGAAGAACTCTAAAACTAAGAAAAACTAAAAAAAACTAAAAACTAAGAAATGGAAGAAAGAAAGAGAGAAGAGAATGTGTTTTGAGGTGTGGTATGAAGTGAAGAGAAGGGGGGTATTTATAGGTGAGAATGGGGAGAAAAAGTGAGTGAAAAAATGTTAAAAAATTTTGAAAACGCGGAGTGCAATTGCTGAGGTCATTAATGATGTCAGCATGACGTCATGGGGGTTGCTGCGTGCGAAAATGGGGAGAAATGGAAGCGGCGCGTGCGGATCTGGAGCAAGGCGCGCGCGCGACTCGGCACGGCTGGGCAGCGCAGCGGCGCGATTTTCTCCTTTTTGACATTTTTGACCCATTTTGTCCAATTTTTCCATATTTGTTGACCTTTCCCCATTTATTTATTAATATATTTGTGATGTATTGCTTCTAGTATTCCTCTTTGAGTCTTTAAGTTACATTTTTAAGCGAAAATACCTGAAAAATAATAAAAATACCCGTGATTCCGAAAAAGACAAATTTATATAAATATATGATAAAACATATAAATATATATATATATATATATATATATATTTAATCAATTAATGTGCATAAAATCATGGTAATTTTAGTGATTTTTGAGCACTCATCATTAACTAAAGAGGGTTGTGAATATAATCAGCGAAAGCATGAAAAATTAAAATTTCACAGAATGTCTGGACATGTAATTATGTGTAAATAAAGTAATGCAGAAATATAAAGAGTAACACGTGAGATGTTTTAGTGGAAATAACCTAGGCCACACCAATGACTTATGAGGAAAACCACCAATCAGTTGGACCACCTACCTATCCACTATGAAAAATAAGTTCCAATTACAAGGCTAGGACTCAAACTTCCCACCAAGGTAATGCCCCTAAGTAATCTACTTACAAGCCGATATTTTCATCATTCTTTCTAAAAGAAAGGTGTTAATATCAAAACCAATGTTTTGATGAACTTGAGTCACATGAGTTAATCAAACTAGTTCAGCTAGCACCTGAAAACTTAGCAAAGTAACAAAGATGCAAATGTATGTCTTAGAGTAGATTCAATAATGAAATATCCTCAATAGTTGATTTAACAAATACATCAGATAAATCAAAACTAGTAACCTAGAACAATCAGTTTAATGCATAATATCATAAATATTATAGGCTTGTTAATTTATCAAACACAACCATAAATGTTTGAAAAATTAACTCAATGAAAAAGCATACTTGAATAGTTTTAGCAAAACATGAGAGAGAGACGATAGTATAAAGAGAATAATGCTCTAATAATGCTCTTGTGTGATTGACAAAATTGTAAGCCAATGGTATGATTAAATAGTATGAGTTGAAACCTAGGTGAAAGGTTAATCAAAAAATTTCCTTAAAAGTATTTAGAAGAGCTTAAAACATAAAGAAAATATAGTAAAAATACTAATTAGCTCGAGTAAAAATTAGGTTAGATTTGAAAACCTGGCCTCTCAATCGATCTAGACTTAGCTCTATCGAATGGTCAATTGATAGATCTTGTCAAGCTCAATCAATGGACTATGAATAGCTAAATTGATCAAGCAAAAAAATTAATTAATTTAGAAATAAGTGGATCGATCTAGTCACTAGTCTATCAATCTAGTGATTGATTGATTGAGCTAATGCTTCAATTGATCTAGTCATATTAAAAGTTAATTCAACCACTTTTAATTAAGCTCGAACGATCTAGTCACCACTTGATCGATCGAGTGACCTATTTGAGCAATGTTCCTATGTGTCTAATATGAAATCTAACATGCATGGTATGAGAGATATACCTGAGATAAACCTAAAAACTAATATTACATATAAATGTTTTCATTCATCAAAGTATTTCATGATCACGACTCGCTTTCATCAAGTTTTCACACACGGGAAGGAATAGCTTTTTAATTTATTTATCAAAATTTTAAAAATATTTTTACAATAGAATAATTGTGATTTTTTTTGTTTTTGTAAAAAATAAAAATAAATAAAAAAAAATTTAATCAAATTTCAAATTTTAAATTTCATAAGAAATAATAAAAAAATAAAAAAATAAATTTTTTTTTAATAAATTTTAAATAAAAATAAAAAAATAAATAAAAAATAAATAAAAAATAAATAAAATAAATAAAAAATAAAAAATAAATAAAAATAAATAAAAATAAAATAAAATAAAATAAATAAAAAATAAATAAAAATAAAATAAAAAATAAAATAAATAAAAAATAATAAAAAATAATAAAAAATAATAAAAAATAATAAAAAATAATAAAAATAATAAAAATAATAAAAATAATAAAAAATAATAAAAATAATAAAAAAAACCAAAATTTTAATTTTTTTGAGTTTAATTTTTACTATTTTTTTATTTATTTTAAATCATAATTTTATTTTTTTATTTTCTTTTACCTTTTTCAATTTTATTTTATTTTATTATTTTTTTTTTCTTTCTTTAGCTATTTTTTTTCTTCTTGATTTTTATTTAACTTACTTAACTTAGTTTTTTTTTACTAACTTAATTAACTTAAATTTTTTTTAACATTAACTTAGGTTTTTACTTAAATTTTCATTAACTTAATTAACTTAGATTTTTTTTACTTCACTTAACTTAATTAACTTTTTTTTTCACTTAACTTAATTAACTTAGATTTTTTTACTTCACTTAACTTAATTAACTTTTTTTTCACTTAACTTAATTAACTTAGATTTTTTTTTACTTCACTTAGCTTAATTAACTTTTTTTTTACTAACTTAATTAACTTAGATTTTTTTTAACTTAACTTAATTAACTTAGATTTTTTTAATTCACTTAACTTAATTAACCTTTTCTTTAAACTTAATTAACTTAGATTTTCATTAACTTAAAGTTTTATTTAACTTAACTTAATAACATGAAAAGTAAAGATCTATGGAGTTCCTTGCCTGTGAGACTAGCTTCTGAAGCCTGGCTAATTAGTTTTTCCCCGGGAACGTTGTTCTGCCTGTGAGGATGGTTTTTAAGGAGCCTTTGCACCACCATTCTTTCCTGGAGCAATTTCTTGGTTAATACCGACATTATGTTATTTAAAAAAAAAACAAATTCTTTTAACTATCTCCAAAATTTTAAAGTTTTAATTACAATCTAAGGAGCTAGTTTCTTTGTTTAATCTAGGTACAATTGTGTTTTTATGCCTTAATTATTTGATTTGTACCTAGACGTGGTTATCTAAAACTCAAAATATGCCTCTAGTTTTAAGTACGTAAAGAAATCAAAATCAATAGTGCATCGATCGAAAAAGTATAGGTAGACAACCTTGTCTTACCCATAGTGTTTGATTGACTCAATGATTTAGTGACATCGAGTTTACTTAAAATGCAATCCCTCAAGTTACGCCTTGCTAAGACGCAACTAAGCTACGGGAGGCAACCCATCATTTTAGGTAATTTCCTTTTATTTCTTTTATTTACTTAATTATTTCATTTTAATTACATGTGAATAATTTTATTTACTTAAATTCCTTTTATGCATGAAAATAATTTTTATATATGATATCTTTATAATTTATACATTTGATTCCTTTCATGAGATCAATGTTAAAATAACACTTTGAGCCTTTATTCTTTATACATATGCGAACATATTAGTTCATTTCTATACATCAACTCTTTTCGCATATAAATTAGTATTTAGTGTTCAACCCATAGATTCAAGTGTTTTGAGAGTATTGACTTGCGAGGAATAGAGTCGGGTTTAATTCTCGATTCATGACATCAAATTGGGTGAAATTAAATTGATACATTTTTGATATGAAATATGAAAATGATTTTCTAATTAATTATTATATAATAAATCATGATTGTTTAAAGAGATTAAAATAACTTATGTCGAGATTTTAATTATGATCTTAAAGGAGATTAAAAAGTATGAGACATTTTTAAGTAGATGTTGATAATTTGTGATTTTGTTGTAAATTTAATTTTTAAGTTGTTTGTTTTTATTGTTTCTTTTTGTTTTTACATTTAGTACAATGTTTGTGGGTATCATTATCGAAAACCCTCACGAGACTCAAACTCATTCACTCAGGGCAACCTAGTGGGTTTAAAGGCTTGTTGCAGATAGGCTAAATGCAACCGTTTCAATCCACCTAAAGTGATTTAGGATAGTTTAATTTTTAGTTTTTATCGCTTCTCTTGCTAAGGGACTAGCAAGCAGTCGTGGGGTTGTGATTTAGGTTTCAAAAGACTAAAAATAACCATGATTTTATGCACATTAATTGATTAAAAATATATATATTTATATGTTTTATCATATATTTATATAAATTTGTCTTTTTCGAATCACGGGTATTTTTATTGTTTTTCAGTATTTTGGCTTAAAAACGCAATTTAAAGACTCAAAGAGGAATACTCAAGCAATACATCACAAAATATATCAATAAATAAATGCGTAAAGGTCGACAAATATGGAAAAACTGACAAAATGGGTCGAAAAGGTCAAAAATGTCAAAAAGGAGAAAACCACACGCCAAGGCCGCCTACCGCGCTACCAAGACCTAGTCATTCCGCCACAATAAGGCTGGCATACGCCCAAAGAAGAGCCGCTCTCCATTTGCGCCCAACGTTGCCACCCCATTTTTCACGCAAGAGCCTTTATGACGTTGCCGCCGACGTCATTGATGACCTCAAGATGTCCACTCCACGTTTTTTAATTTTTTAATATTTTTTTTACTCATTTTTTCTCTCCATCCTCACCTATAAATACCCCCCTTCCATTCACTTCAAATCACACCTCAAAACCACACTTCTCTCTTCTTTCTTTCTCTCCATTTCTTAGTTTTTAGTTTTTCTTAGTTTTTCTTATGTTTTAGCTAGTTTTTCTTATGTTTTAGCTAGTTTCTTAGTTTAGAGTTCTTCCCTTTAGTGGAAGAACTAGTTATGTTTTTGTAATATTTTAGCTTTTTGATTCAATAAACGGGAGTGCAAATTCCGCTGAGTTTTTCTAGCAACTGGAATGGCATCGGCAATCGTAAGGATTTTATTTTCTTTATAGCTTATTTTTTATGCTTTATTCTTACATGTTATATTTAATTTGTCTGGTGATTAAATTTAACTGGTTAGTCGCTTGTAAAAATGATGTAATAATAACGTTGTTATGTCATTAAATATTAAATAGGTAAAAAATCTCTAAAAATGAATTGATTTTATTTTTATTCAAGATTTTATATTAAGAATGTTAGAGAGAAATATATTATTTTTCATTACAAACTTAAATCTCGAAAATTAGATTTTAAGGTTTAGTTATCCTACTCGATTTAGAGTAGTTTTTTATTTGTTGGTACAATCGCCTTCCTAGAGTTAGAAAGAAGCTCTATTTCAAAAGTTTTTATAAGAATTATTATCTCGAAAATGTATTGACAACATGTTTTCAGTAGGGTTTTAAAACTTGAAAGTTAGTACTCTGGATAACTAAATTCTTAGGTTTAATTTGGACACCTTGAATAAAGTTTAAATCGTCCTAACCCCACCAAAGGTGGCATTTAAATAGTTCATTTTCAATCTCTTAGAAAAATGAATTAATTTAATTAACCAAATTAGTTATCAACCCCACCCATAAAAGTGCTAATTGATTTGTTTAGTTAACAAAGAATATCTAACCCCACCAAAGGTGGTGTTCATACAAAAAAGGGAGAATCAATAAATATCAATTCATATCTTTAATAACCTAAATAATACGAGCAAGCATAATTAACTTAGTTATTATATCCATAAATACTCCACTATTTATAAAAGATAAAATTTGCATGAATGTTTATTGAATCTATGTTTAATTTTCTCAATTAGATTAAAACACAAAACCCAAAATATCGTGATGTGATGTTTAGGATTTAATTTCGCTTTTAAAAGTTTGAATAATAAATTAAAAACCACATACATTCCTTCCTTAGATCGAATTCGAGTATACTTATCATTTTCTACTTAAATGATTCGTGTAATCATGTAGAGTTTTACAAATATTAAAACCAAAGTATTTGCGAGAATCGGCGATGCCGGTTTTCGCTCATCACTTACAATATCCCCTTTTATCATATTCATGTGATAACCTCTCTCTCATTAAATAATGCTCATAGGAAAATAAATTTACTTAGTGGAACTATCTAATGATCCGATTAGCCATATTTTACTTGAATCTTGATAGCTATTGTTTACACTGAAAAACAAAAACACCAATAAACAAAGACTCATTTTTCACAATAGTTTAGTGTATCTAATTATAGAAAAGAGAAGAATGTTCAAAAGAGGATTAAAGAAATGATTGAAATTAGAAAAGAAACTCCTCCTATATAAAATATCCCAAAAAAAATCAAATTAGTTAAAAAATACAAATATCTCCCTAAATTAACTATCCTCCTTTTTTATGTTTCAATTAAAGTTCTAAATTTTTTATACCAATTTTCTTCCCCTTTTTACCATACGAATAAACAAACACAAATCAAAGATAAAAAAAATAGATTAATCAAACATGAAGTAGAGATGAAAAGATTTCTTTTTAGCATAAGGTAGTAGATTAATTCAAACATGACTATAATATTACTCACACATAAGACAAATTAATTTGTGTTCAAAGTGTGACTAGTCATTAACAACAAAAACATAGGTAAGGAATACACACAAATAGGATCACTCATATTGTGACATATTCACAATCACCACAATTGGGTTTAGTTTGAGAGAAACAATACTATGTCAATTAGTCCATTTATGAGTAGTTATGAAAAATTTAAAGAAAAAGTATCACCAATCATGAAAGAATTGCAGTTGAATTCAAACTTGCATAAAATAACATTTTAGTAACTAAGAGAGAGCTTAGTATAATTATTTATTTATATTTTTTTGAATTCCCTCTCATTATTATTATTATTATTATTATTATTATTATTATTATTATTATTATTATTATTATTATTATATATTGTATGAAGGATTGGTTATTTATTTTTTGCATAACCAATTTTTGCTCTTTCTTTTTATGCATGTAATTTCTTTTCTATTATTTTTCTCTTTCCTCTAATATTTTAAGGAAATATGCACGAGCAAAAATTTTGGAATGATGACTTTTACACTAGTTGTGAGATAACCTTCTCTGCTTATTGTGGTAGTTTCACACATCACAGTAGGTAGCACTATCAAAACAAGGTGTCTCTTTAAAACAACATTTTATAAAGTGTAAGAGAGAGATCGAACACAATTATAGAAATCAAGGTTATCTAAGTCCCTAAATACTCATATAATCATAAATTTCATACATAACATACACATGCGTCTAGTGAGTATGCAAATAGAATCATGTTGACATCGATCATTAGATGCATAAGATATGTAAGTGCATAAGTCACAGTATCCAATTGTTAAAGACATAGTCAAAAGTATTAGGGTGGTATGTAATGTTTATCTTAGTGATAAAGTAGTCTATTTTCCACTTTTTATTTTTATCATTTTATTCAAACTAAAGAAACATCAATAAAAATAAAACAAGAAAAAAACTAAAGATGTTCACCTATGGTCAATTAAGCACTCAAACAAAAGTATATGGCTGAAATAATAAAGAATGACAGTTGGGTGACCGGAAAGAGATAATATATCCTAACCCAAACTATCTTGAATTTTGGTTTCTTCATATCTTTGGGTTGGAAATCTATTACCTTAATTGTCATTGGCATATTCTTGAGATTTACATTCATCCTAAATATAGATGCAACATGTATGATAATAGAAAGAGACAATATTTCCTAACCCAAACTATCTTGAACTTTGGTTTATATATATATTTGGGTTGGAAATCTACTACCTTAGTTGCCATTGGCATATTCTTGGACTTACCTTTATATTTTTCATGCATCCTAAATGAAGATGCAACATGCATGGTAGGATAATGATAATTAGTCATAGAAAGAAATGCATTGAATTTCACTTGCCTTTTTGAGCCAACAACTTCATGCTTTCTAGTAGGGTTTTTCAACATGTTATCATAATTTTCATTCATCCTAGAATATGATGCAACATGCATAGATGGATGATGGCTATAACTTCTACTATATGAAGCATGGAAAGTATTATTATATTTAGGGGAATTTATCAAAAATATACACTTGGGCCTAATAAGACCTTTCCTACCACAATTGATGAATTTATTTCAAATGATTTAAGTCTGTCATTTAGTTTTGTTACTTCCCTTTTGCATCTTACATAATCTATAAATATTTCATTAATACTAGGGATATTAATTTTGTTGAGTAGAAATTCAATATCACTTTGCTCATCACCTGAATCAATGTCAAACTCATTGAGTTGTCTACCTACAACTGTAGTAAATGCCAATTAGTTATTTTCTGATTCAACTGGATTATCATAATCACTTATAGAGTCAGTAAGTGTAGCATTGAGAGCTCTTCTATTTTGGTTCTTATTGTTTGCATAGTTAACTACAAAGTGACCAAAACCCATACATTTAAAACATTGAAGTCAAATGGGTTTATATTTCTTACCATCAGAACTCACAGATTTGAGTTCTTTTTGATTCTGATCCTTTTGACAACTTCATTGTCCTTTGTTTTGAGAATTATTTTTGTCGAGGATTTTGTTCAATCCCCTAGTTAAGAGTACCTATTCTTCATTATCATTGTCAATATCTTCAATTATAGTATTTTTAAAAGCGATACCTTTAATCTTTTAAGGTTTTTGAATGCTCATCTTCAAGGTTTGAAGTGAGCCAATGAGTTCCTCTATTTCGATGGTGTCCACATTCTTGCTTTCTTCAATAGTAGTAACCTTTGCATGGAAGTGATCTGATAATGAGTAAAGAATCTTTCAAACTATCCTGAAATCATCAATTTTCTTTCCAAGATTGGTAGAGCTATTAGTAATATCACTTATAATAAGATATAAAATTCAATTCATCTTAATATTTTTAAATTGACTACCAAGCATGTGATGTTTAGTTCATTTAACTTGTGTGTTTCCCTTATGGGAAACCTCTAAAAGATCCCAATCTTACTTAGCAATATCAATATGAGAAATATGACAAAACTCATCAATATAAATAACACTAAAAATAGCATTAATACCTTATTGATTCTTGTTGTCAACAGTTTTATCTTGATTGGTCTATTCCTTCCTAGGCTTAAAAATGACTACATTATCTATGGTAATTGTAGGTGGTTCCCAACCATAAAGTACAGAGTTCCAAACATTCTTATCTATAGATCATATAGAAAGGCTCTCAAAAGAGCCTTTCAATATGGGTCATTAGACCTATCAAAGCTAGGTGCAAGGGTTGTACATGAAGCCTCTCTTAAATGATCCATAACAAGGTCTGACACATACTAATTGTATCTAGTAACTTGCTCTGATACCATTTGAGAGAAAAAGATTTGTTTAGTTAGGGATCATGTTAGCTAGAAAGGGTTGTGAAAATAGTTTTTTAGTTATGGATCATGTTAGCTAGAAAGATTTGTTTAATTTTTCATACATATAATCACATGTAAATAAAGTAATGTAGAAATATAAAGACTAACACATGAAATTTTTAGGTAGAAAAAATCTAGGCTACACTAATGACCTAAGAAGAAAACCATTGATCCACCAGACCACCTAACTATCCATTATGAAAATTAGGTTCCAATTACAAGGTTATGACTTAAACTACCTACCAAGATAATACCTCCAAGTAATCCACTTATAATCTATTGCTTTTATCATAGTCTCTACAAGAAAGACTCTATAAGAAAGGTGTTCAGATCTAGACCAACATATTGATAAGCTCGAGTAACACGAGTTAATCGAACACCTTCAACTGCACTTAAAACGTTAGCATAGTAACACAAGTACAAGTGTGTGTCCTAGAGAAGATTTAATAATGAACAATCCTAACTAGATGATTTAACAAATATATCAGATAAACCAAATCCAGCAAGCAACCTTAGAATAATCATTTTAAAGTATAATATCACAAATATTGTAGGCTTGTTCATTCATTAAACACAACCACAAATGTTTGACAAACTAACTCAATGAAAAAGCCTACTTGAATAGTTTTAGTAAAACAAAAGAGAGATAATAAGATGAAGAGAATAATGCCCAATAATACCCTTGTGTAGTTGACAAAGTTGTGAGACAATGATATGATTAAATAACATGAGTTGAAACCCTAAGTCAAAGGTTAATTAAAAAAATTTCTTTAAAAGTAGTTAGAAGAGCTTAAAAATAAAACGATAATATATTAAAAATATTAATTGGGACGAGTAAAGATTAAGTTAATTTTGAAAATATAGCCACTCGAGCGATCTAAACCTAGCTCAATTGATCGAGTATGGTTGCTTGATCGATCTAGTTAAGCTAGATCAATCAACTATGAATAATTCAATCGATCTAGTTAAAAATTAATTAATTTAGAAATAAGTGGATCAATCTAATCATTAATCTTGATCAATCGAGTTAATGCTTTGATAGATCTAGTCATATTAAAAATTAATTCAACTCATTTTAATTAAACTCAATCGAACTAGTCACCACTCAATTGATCGAGTGACCTATTTGAAAAATGTTCCTATGTGTCTAATATAAAATATAATATGCATGGGAATAGAGATATACCTGAGATTTGATCGTTGAAGCTTGATAGTTTTTTTCGGCTTGAAAATATTCTTGAAAGACAGACCTAGAAACTAATATTACATACAAATGTTTTGTTTACGAATATCACCAAGACTCACAAACTTACAAAAATCTATTTTCAACATCAAAATTCTGGATCTTTTACAACTGAGGCACCTACATGAATGGTCTACAAAATGATCCATGCTTGTTTTGAAGAAGTACAACTCTAAATTATTTGATATTTATTTTGTAAAATATCCTCGATGATTGCATAGATTCCCTTATTCTCATCTTTAGTTCACTCAATCATGAGTTTAGGAATCAAAATGTTATCATGTAGGATTTTTGTTGGATACATCTAGCCATTCTCAACATGGAACCATACTCGATCTCCTTGGGACTACAAAAATTTCCTCATTTTTTATTTCTAATTTGAGTATAATAAGAAATATGTAAATTTTAACCGACTTTAATAGTCTATTTTGTAGTAGTGCTTACACATCCTACAAATGCAAAAATTAAAAACTAAAAGAGAATAAAAAAATAAAAACAATCTATAAATAACCAAATAAAAATAAAAATAATTAAAACTTTTTAGGCTTTACTTTCTTTTCATTTCATAATCAAAATATCAAGGGCGAGTTAATTCAACATCCCAACGATTCCCAATTTATTGTTTAAACCAATTAGACATCACAAATTCATATCCCATTACAAAAACATATCAACTTTGACTTAATCAATCATAGTGTTAGGAATTTGAATTTTCTTTGACTCTAATCCTCATAAGATATTGATGTGGACCCTCTAGGCGAATAACCCTAGGAACAGACAAACTCAAAAGAATAGGAATGATTGAATTGCTAAGAACATGTTGAAGATGATCAAACAAGAATCCTACGGAAACAAAGTCCTTAAAACCTCAATCTTGAGACTCCATAAATGATGATCAATCCTTTTGATAAGTTGATGAGTGCTCAAAAAGCACTAAAATTACCATGATTTTATGCTCATTAATTGATTAAAAATATATATATTTATATGTTTTATCATATATTTATATAAATTTGTCTTTTTCGGAATCACGGTTATTTTTATTGTTTTTCAGGTATTTTCGCTTAAAAACGTAACTTAAAGACTCAAAGAGTAATACTGGAAGCAATACATCACAATTATATTACTAAATAAATTGGGTAAGGTCAACAAATATGGAAAAATTGGACAAAATGGGTCGAAAAGGTCAAAAATGTCAAAAAGAAGAAAATCGCGCCCGGAGCAGCCCATCCCGCGCGCGCCAGTGCCCAGACGCACCGAGCTGCACGCGCTGGTACTGTTCATCCGCACCGAGCTTCACATGCGGGTACTATTCATCCGCGCACAACTGCGCGCTCCGACGCCATTTCGCCCCATTTTTCACGTGCAGCCGCCCATGACATCATGCTGACGTCATCAATGACCTCACCATGTGCACTACGCGTTTTCACCATTTTTTAACATTTTTTCACCCACTTTTTCTCTCCATTCTCACCTATAAATACCCCCCTTCTCTTCACTTCATACCACACCTAAAAACACACTTCTCTCTTCTTTCTTTCTCTCCATTTCTTAGTTTTTAGTTTTCTTTTTTAGTTTTTCTTATGTTTTAGCTAGTTTCTCTTAGTTTTAGAGTTCTTCCCTCTTTGGGAAGAACTAGTTATGTTTTTTTAATTTATTAGCTTTTTGATTCAATAAATGGGAGTGCAAATTCCGTTTGGAGGTTTTCTAGCAAAGGGAATGGCATCGAAGTACTGTAAGAATTTTATTTTCTTTGCAGTTATTTTTTATGCTTTATTCTTACATGTTATATTTAATTTGTCTGTGATTAAATTGAACTGTGCTAGCTATTTGTAAACATGATATAATAATAACGTTGTTATGCTTGCGAAATATTAAATAGGTAAAAATCTCTAAAATGAATTGATTTTATTTTTATTCAAGATTTTATATTAAGAATGTTAGAGAGAAATATATTATTTTTCATTACAAACTTAAATCTGAAAATTAGATTTTAAGGTTTAGTTATCCTGTCTGATTTAGAGTAGTGCTCTTTTATTTGTTGGTACAATCGCCCGGTAGTTAGAGTGAAGCTCTATTTCAAAAGTTTTTATAAGAATTATTATATGAAAATGTATTGACAACATGTTTTAAGTAGTGGTTTTAAAACTTGAAAGTTAGTACTCGGATAACTAAATTCTTAGGTTTAATTTGGACACCTTGAATAAAGTTTAAACTGTCTAACCCCACCAAAGGTGGCATTTAAATGGTTCATTTTCAATCTCTTAGAAAAAGGAATTAATTTAATTAACCAAATTAGTTATCAACCCCACCCATAGGTGTTAATTGATTTGTTTAGCTAACAAAGAATATCTAACCCCACCAAAGGTGGTATTCATACAAAAAAGAGAGAATCAATAAATATCAATTCATATCTTTAATAACCTAAATAATATGAGCATGCATAATTAACTTAGTTATTATATCCATAAATACTCCACTATTATAAATGATAAAATTTGCATAAATATTTATTGAATCTATGTTTATTTTTATGTTAGTAGATTAAAAACACAAAACCCCAAAATATCGTGATAGGATGTTTAGGATTTAATTTCGTTTTTAAAAGTTTGAATAATAAATTCAAAACCACATACATTCCTTCCTTAGATAGACCTTGGGAGTATACTTATCATTTTCTACGAAATGATTCGTGCACTTGTGAGAGTTTTATAAATATTAAAACCAAAGTATTGGCAAGAATCGGCGATGCCGGTTTTCGTTCATCATAAGTCAAATTCAAGAATTCAATCAAGAACACAAGAAGGCAAAGCAAAAGCTTTCTGAAATATAATTTTCATCAATGATATTCGTTTTCCTAAATGACAAGGCTACTACATTTTTTATACAACCCTTAAGACAAAAACACCAAATCAAACCAAAGATAAACGCTAGGCACAATTCAACCCTAATGGGTCTATTTAGTTATAGGTTGGACCTAATCTATCGTTAAAGAATAAAAGACTAAAATACTTATGATAAATAAAACATAAAATAAAACCCACAATTAACTAAAATAAAAGTTTCTAAACATAAAAGGCCCATAATTTTAAAACAAAAAAAATTGCTTCTTAAATTGTTCCTTGCATCCAATTTGTATTCCAAATGTATCCCTTTCATAAGATCCTAAGAATATTTGTAGGATCTTAAGAATATTTGTTAGCACTTGGGAGCATCAACTTGATCAGCAACTCAATCTACATTATTCCCCTCCTCTTTGAAAAGATTCTTCCTTGATTCTTAGCTTTGTAAGCAGGTCGATTTGGTATTGCGGATTTAGGTAGGAAGCCTACTTGATGTTGCATGTCTCACAAGGGATGTATTTCATGGGTTTAGGAGATATTTCGTCAAATATAGGATAAAGACAAAAAAATACTTGGTAAAGATAAATTAAGATCGTTAGTAGAAAGATAAACATCCTTTTACATAAGTACAAGTATTTCTTGTCTTCCTATCATTACACTCTTAGTATCATGTTTTTAACCAATGCACTCATTATTTTATTTTTCTCTTCTATTTGCTCACTTTTCTCTCCTTTTTGCTCAGCTTTCTCTCCTTTTTCTCTACATTTTTACTAGTGGCCTCACTTGTTCTCCTTTTATTTTCCTCTTACTCATACTTTTGTTTTTCCTTCATCTTGTACTTTTATACTATCCTAATTTGGTCCTTATAAGCTTGAATGGGTTTGAGAGGGCTAATACAACTTTTTGGTTGTTCATTTCAAAAGAATACTGATTTTTATACCCATCATATGACACCATCCTATTAAACTAACATAATTGTCCAAGCAAAATATGAGCAGCATATATTAGTGCCATATCACAAAGAACCTCATCCTTATAATTTCCAATTGAACAATGAACCCAAACTTGTTGGTTGACAGTCACTTCTCCATAATCATTCAGCCATTGTAGCTTGTACGATTTGGGATTCTTTTGCCATTTCAAATTCAACTTTTCTACCAACAAAATATTGGCCACATTAGTGCAGCTCCTACTAATAATAAAAACTATACATACCTTATCCTTCACATGGCACCTTGTGTGAAAAATATGTTCACATTGCTCCTCAACTCCTTCATTCTTAAGTTGTATATTCAGGGCTCTCCTTGGGATGAGTAATTCCCTATGCGCAAGTTCTTCCACTTCTACATCAAAACAATCCTCCGATTGTGGCATTTCATCATCACTTGAACTAGCACTTTTAATATAAAAGACTAAAAGACTTATGATAAATAAAACATAAAAGAAAACCTACAATTAACTAAAACAAAAGTAGTTAAACATAAAAGGCCTATAATTAACTAAAACAAAAAATTGCTTCTTAAATTATTCCTTGCATCCAATTTGATATTCCAAATGTATCACTTACGTAAGATCTTGAGAGAATTGGTCAGAACTTGGGAACATCAACTTCATCGACACCTCGATCTCCATTAGATACACTCTCAATTTCACACTAATCCTATGGGTTCAAGTACTTAATATGGTATACACGAAAAACATTTATGTAAAGAATAAAGCAAAAAGATTTGCATATGATAGACAAGAAAGGCTCAAAGGTGCATAACATTGATCTCATGAAAGGAATCAAATACTAGGATTGTGAAAATATGATATTACTAATCTCATGCTTCAATCAAAATCATCAAGTAAAAATATTAAATATGTGCCTCAAGATAAATGAAATGCAATTGGCTTCACGGGGATTATTCTCATTTATTTTTAATAACCATCTTAATACTTTGAAGAACTTTAATCTTATAATATTTTGTTATACTATTTTTTTTATTCTGTTTTCCTTTCTCTCTCTTTTTGTTTAGTAAATGGACCCATACATATATATGTTTTGGTTAGTGTCTAGTTTGGCTCTTTTTGTTGTTCTTAGGTAACCCCGTATGTATATAAATTTCTATTTAGAAGTCAAGCATGAGTGAAGATAAACACACACTTTAATTTCTACTTAAATCGTTTAATCTATGAAAATAAGTACATGATTTTTGATAAGATGTTAAAAATCGTAACATTCAATGCAAAACCTATTGAGATTATCTAGCAATTTGGAATAATAATAAGTGTTTAAAGGAGTAGAAGAAAAATCATTACTTAGAATAAAAATATATAGGCTCAATAATATCTTACACGGTAGCCTCTGCTATTTTATTCCTAAACACCAGCTTTTGGTTTTATCTCAATCTCAACATCTAAGCATGAGACACAAATTATGAATAAAAAAACTAATTCTTACAAAAATCTATGAATGTGTTTAAGATATCAAGCAAACAGTACAAAAACTCAATTATTCACTTTAAATTAACTAAAGCATTCTAATTTGGAATCAATTTAATTTTTTTATAGATATGATATTAACCTAAATGTCCCTAATCCCTAATTAAACTAAATAATAGTGAACACATGTTTAATAAAAAATGCATAATTTCATATGTAACGTTTCTTCCACCCCTAACCAAGAATCAACGTTGTCCCCAATATTCAAGTGTAAAGTAAAGAAAAATAGAGAAAGAAAAGAAAAGTTACCCACTTGTAATAGAGCAATATGATTAAGTATAGTGATGTCATACATTCATCATCTAGTTCAATTTCTATCACATAAAGAGAATCATTGTATACTTCTAATTAAGCACACATTATCAAGCAATTATGAAATTAAAATTAGTAAATAAAATAAATTTTATTCATACTAACAGAAAATAAAAATAGAATAAAATAAAGTACATTAAAGTAAAAACAAAGAAAACATATTAAAAATAAAATAAAATAAACTATACCTAACATTTGATGGGTTACCTCCAATTTAGGCTTAGTTTAATGTCTTTACCATACACTTTTTGGGGGATTACAATTTGTAAAATTTAATTCACTCAATGTCACCTTTGGCCTTGTATGTGGTTGAAAATGTACAGTCTCTCCCAAGATTATCATTGATAAACTCTCTTTATGGACATAATCAACTGTTTACATTAAATTTTATAATGAGTGGATTAAAAATAGCATTCAAATATTCAAAAAATAAAAAAAGATTAAACTGAATATAAAATTATTACAAATCAAATCTACAACACTAATTAAAGATGGATGACGTTCCTACTTTGTAACTGTGATATTGATGCTTAAAGTGTTCTTGAATATTATGATATCTTTTATATTTTTCTTGATCTTAAAAACCTCATAAAGATATTTCTCCAATATGTTATGAATCTAATCTACTACGTATCCTAAGAAAAATATAAATTGATCACTAGTAATTGAAAAGCTAAAAAGTTATATGTTCTACGTATACCTAACACACTTATTCATAGTAAGGTTGCGTACAAAGGGATTTGGGCCAAATTTAAGTTGCATATATACCACTGCATACATTATTCCTTGTCATGGCACAAGTCTCAATCAGCTCTCACAAATTCATCTTGAGAAAGTATCGCCTTGGCACAACCTATTCCATGCTGCAGCATAGAAAACTCAACTTTCCCAGTAATTCCTCGTAAATAGTGTGTGTGATGGAACACTAATTTCTTCACCGCATCATGCTTTACTTTTTCATGAAATGTTCCTTGCACACCTTAAAAAATGGTTGGATCTTAATGTACAACTTACATGCTTTACTCTTTTAAGCTCATAAGATGCAAAATAAGTGTTCCAAGTATTGTTCTTCATGCTTTGAAAAATTTATCTATTTTAAAGCTAAAAACATCTAAAATACAAAACAAAATAATACCCATGATTCTGAACAGATATATTTGCATAAATGTTATTGAAAGTTTCTTTATTTAGTTATGGATCTAATTATCTAACTAGTTAAAGTATGACAAATTACATTTTTTACAGACGATCAGAAATGCAATCACATGTAAATAAAGTAATGCAAAAATAAAGATCAACATATGAGATTTTTAGATGAAAACAACCTAAACCATACCAATGACCTAAGAAGAAAACTATCAGTCCATTGGACCACCTAACTACTCACTATGAAAAATAAGAATCCAATACAAGACTATGGATCAAAATATTCACCCATGTAATGCACCTAAGTAACCTACTTACAAGCCAATGATTTCATTATAGTCTATATAAGAAAGGCATTCAAATTTGGATAAGCTTTCTAATAAACTCAAGTCCTTCGAGTTAATAAAACACACCCTACTATCACTTGAAAAGTTACCACATAAATACAAGTGTAAGTATGCGTCCTAGACCAAATTCAATAATGAAACAACTTGAACTAGTTGATCTCAATAATATGTCAAATAAAATGAAAACAACTAGATTAAAGGCACAATAATACAATTATTATTGTAGGCTTGTCAATCCATCAAACACAACCATAAATATTTGATAAATTAACTTAATGAAAAAAACCTACTTCAAAACTTTTAGCAAAACAAGATAGAGAATAAAAGATTAAGAGAATAACCACAATTAAGCTCTTGTGTGGTTAGTTTCAATTGTATGCTTAGGTTTATATTTACAGAATATTTTGAAATATTTTAGGTAAAAGTAAAATTATCATTTTGTTCATAAAATCAGTTAAATAAGTTTTACGGAATAAGAATAATATAGTAAAAGGTCAATCCAATTAGTATTAAAAATTAGTTTTAAAATCAAAGCCATGGCCGCTTGATTGATTGAATATATAGTTTGATCGATCTGGTATATCAATTAATTAATTCTCAGAAAAATAGATCGATCTAGTCATTAATCTCAATCGACCTAGTCATTAATCTCAATCGATATTTCTCAATCAATCGAGTAGCCTATTTTCATATTGTTCCTACATGTCTAATATGCAATCTAATATGCACAGGAATATTGATAGTCCTGAGATATGATCGTTGAGGCTCAATAATTTCTTTGGCTTGAAAACATTTTTCTAAGACACACCTAAAAATTGAAATTACAAATATAAGTTTTATTTACGAATATCGTCAACACTCACATAAACCTTACATATGTAAACATGTTATAATCAAATCTATTTGTTATAATTAGACAATAAAATCATGAAATATAAGTACTTTTTTAAGTACTTATTAGCTTACCAGCTTTAACATGAGTTGACATAAAAGGTAATTTATGTGCTTCTCCTAGAGGACAAACATCACATTTGAAAGCATCAACCAACATCTTAGACATACCCAATTGAGCTTATTGATCCATTTTGTTCATAACTGCATCAAAGGGATGCTACAAATGAGAATGCCAAAAAGTACAATCATGTTTACCTATCATAGAATTAACTGAAACCAAACCTTCTTTTGACACAAGTACCTTTGAAGACCCAATATTGAAGCACTGGATATTGTACAAACCATTTTCAATACTACCTTGGAAGAGTATTCTTTGACTGCTTGGTTTCATTATGTAGAAAGAGTGGGGATTAAATTCAGCGTATACAACATTATCAATGAATAGCTTATGAACTAATAGAAGATTAGAGATATTTATGGTGTATGCAGCAAATCATTGAGAACAAATTTATGATCCTTTAACATCAAATTATTAGAACTTAGTGGCTTCATGTGTAGTGTAGAGTCATTACCTATGGTGATGTGTTGTATAAATTATGGCTGAAAATAATTCATAGCTATGTGACCCATTTTGTCATAGATCTAACATTGGGGTTTGTCTAGTCTCTTAGTAAACTACTTGCTGTTACGCAGAATATTGTCTCCATCACCTTGCCCTTGGTAAGAGAGAAAACTCTTTAAGATCCAGGGTTGTAATTTAGCACTCTTTTTATCAGTTTCAAAAAATTTGTGTCCAGAGGAATCAAATTGAGCCACATTGGAATGTAGCAAATATTGCTCTTCCCTTAACTACCTAAGCTTCATCCTCTCATGATTAACCAACTGATTATAAAGCTCATTGTTTGGATGTATGGATTGGTCAATTGACAACTCAAGCTAGACGACAACTCAAGCCAAACAACAGCTCGAGCCATACGATAGCCTAAGCCAAGAGATTGTTCAAGCTTGTCGGAAAAATATTAATTTTTTGGATTTGTTTGAGATTTTTATGAATTTTTATTAATTTTTATTTGATAAGTAAATTAATTTAGAAAGAAAGTAAATGTATTTTACACCTTATCTTATCCTTTTAACAATCGCAACTTATCCTAATTTTTGGACATATGGTGCACAATAATCCTATCTTCACTAGAATACCAACAATCATATTTACATCCTCATTTGATTTTTATCTTTTATAAATATTAAACAACATCCCATAAAATATGATGAATATGATAATACATATTCAAAGAGATTTAGATACATAATTTATACAATTAAGTTATAGGCAAGAACTAAGAACAAGATTCATGAGACAATTAAAAGAGTTGAAGATTCTCTCAAGAACATCAACACAAAGATTTCTTCTCTTTTCTTTTATTGTTATCATGAATAATATTATGAATTTATTGTTTTCCTTGAAAAACTAATTTAATGTTCGATTGTGAGTGATTTAAAAACCCTATATATGGATTGCAATATTTAATAAGACATGTAATATTCTATTCAACTATTCTTTTTGATTATTTAATAATTCTCAGTTTTAATATTTGTACGAATTTTCTTGATTATTCAAGTGTACAATTGAATAATCAAATTAATTCATTATTAATTAATTTAGTTGATTGGGTACTAAATTGTTTGATCAATTTAAATAACTAGTAATAAATTGCTTACAATGAAAATTAATACTCAAGATAATTAAATCAAATTTGTGTATTTAACTTTGATCTAACTTGCTTTTTGAATTTGAATGATTTTGATAGATTAAATTTAGAAAGATTATTCTAGGTTGTCTATTAGAAAGAGTTTAAATTTAAAGATTGTTTAATTTAACGAATATGTAAGAAAATGTTGAGACTTTCAAGTTTGTAAATTTCTTTAAGTTAATATAATCAAAGAATTAGAAATTATGATATGTTTTTGTTAATTTGTAATACATGCTAAAAATGTAAATAATCCTGCTATCGTTCTTTTATTTATATCTTTATCGTAATATTTAGATCTTATTTTTATTTTAATAATATTTAATTCTTACATAATTTTTAATTTAAAAAAACAAATTCTTCGTTTTGTTTATAACCAGCTATTAGTTATTAGGATTACATTTTATTACCGATTTTCGTAGGTAACATAATCGTTGTTCTTAAAATGAGTACCAATACCTAAAATTAAAAAACACGTTAGACAAAACTTCACAATTCTAAAAAGCTGTGACTTATGAATTTGAAGGTTAAGGAATTATGACTCACCAACTCTCTATTCTCTATTTATAAAAGAGTGTGGCGCAAACCTAACAGTCCAACCGCCAAAAGGGGAGCTGTCGTGCAACCTCCGGGATCAAGTTAGCAAGCAACTCGAGAGAAAGAATAATTAGGGTTGTTGATATATACAGAGGTGTGGATTGAGGGCAATCCCAGTGAAGCTGAGTTATGGGCTATCTTATTCCACTGCCAACATATTGCTGATGTCTCTTTTAGTGGCGATTTAGATGTAGAAACTGTTTCAAAATAAGCGTCGTCTTTGATCATGTCTGCTAATCCTTGCTTTGCACCTAAACGGTATCTCATAGAGAAAGTTAAAAGGTAGTTAGGATTGTATAATGTTCGGATATGTTTTGGGAAGAGGGAAGCTAAAATTGCAGCTCACAGAATTGCCAGTTTAGCTTTGAATTCAGAAGACTCTTGTGTATGGGTGAGTGATGACCTGTGTGTGTGCTTGGGATGTGCTGACTTCGGATATAGTGGCTTCTGAGATGTACTCTTATAATCCTTATTAACGAAATAGATGAGGTATTTTCATTTAAAAAAGAAATTAAAATGAAATGTATGTGCATTTTCTATCCGTACGAATGCAGCAAAGATTTGAAAATGGATTGACAGAAGAGAAAAAAAAAAGTAAACAGGGAACTGTTTGAAAGGGCTATTACTTCAAGAGCTTGTTGATGGTTTTTTGGTCAAAGACTTACATATAGCATTTCGATTTTGGATTGAAATAGAGTAACAGAATGCAATCAAATTAAAAGCTGTAACTATAGGTTACAATTTATAGTAAGATAGATAACGAAAGCTCCCGTGATATCTAAAAGGCGTAAGTGTTATAAGTTAAATTAGGCTATGAGGTTCTTTGTTAGAATACCCTCAAAAGTAACCCCAGGTCCAAAAGCCAAAATCAAACCCCACTCAACATTTCCATGTTCCTTACTCTCCTTCTTAGTCTTTAAAATCTCTTCAATCATATACTCCATCACATACCCAATTGTATTACTACTAGCATTACCATAATCCATGAGAGCTCTTCTACTTGCTCTTAGTTTCTCAGGAAGCAAATCAAGTCTCTTCTCCATCCTATTCAATATTGCAGGTCCTCCAGGATGAACAGCCCAAAACACCTCATTATACTGTTTCTTATTAAATCCTGCAACTTTCATTAACTTTTCACAGAACTCTTCGACATGATCTTCAATAATTTGAGGAAGTTCTCTGTCAAGCTTAAAGCTAATACCTTCTTCAGTAAGCCTACCATCAATGACCTTTTCAGTCCCAGGCAAGAATTGCTGTATAGCTGTGTGAAGTTCAAAAAGAGGCTTTTCAAAGCTTAAAATTGGGTCAGAGCCAATTATCATAGCTCCAGCACCATCGCCAAAGAGAGCAACACCAACAAGATCATATGGTCTATCTAGGCTTGGAGGTTTGTAGCCAATAATTGTAGTTTCAGAAGTTGCAAGAAGAACTCTACTGCCTGGATTGTTCTCGGCGATGTCTTTAGCTGCTCGAAGACCGGCCACACCTCCAGAACAGCCTGCAAAGTAAAGCATAACCCTTTGAACCTTAGGACTGAGACCTAGTCCTTTTGCTAAGTAAAGATCACCACCAGGAAGTCTAGCTTCGCTTGATGAAACATAAACCAAATGGGTTATTTCTGAAACAGATCTTCCCCATTTCTTAATACAATCTTGTGAAGCTTCAATTGCCATTTGGGTCACAGCCTCGTTACAAATATCTAGTCTTTGTTTCACTGTTGGGATACCTTCAAGAGTAAGCTCTGGGTACTTTTTTAATATATCTTCTGACATAACCACATATCTGGTTTTGACCGTTGTTGTTTTGCCTATGATTGAAATTAGTAATCAAAACATGGTTATCGATAGAGATTTCACAGAAACAAGGATAAATAGTTTCCAAGGTCCAAAATTTATCACTTTGGTTCCTAAACTATAATATTTTGACACGTAAGTCCCGAATTAAAATTTTTGGACCAAGTGCGATTATTCACACTTAAGTCCACATACTTAACATGTTTGGGAATCTATTTGTCATAAAAAGAACATTATGTGTATCACTCAATAATTTTGGGGACCAAAGTGTTATGTTTTTTTAGTTTGGAGGCTTTTGAGTAAAAAGAGTCCAAAGTTTGGGACCTTAGAAACTGTTTAATTTTGAAACAAATGAAGGGGGAAAAAAAGATAGAGTTGTAAACTTACAGAGTCTAGCTAGCTTCCTTTTGAGTTCTGGATCGTCACAATTGGTATCTCTGAAATACCCCTCAACAAGATACTCCTGCATCACAAGTTGGTGAGGAAAGGCTTTGCCGAGAGCAAGAATTGTAGCTTTGCCAGGGCTTGGCAACAATGTGGATACAACATGGTCAGTTCCTTCGCTCCCCATTCTTCTTGCTAAATTCCTGAATGACTTGAAGAGAGCAGTGTCTTGTAATGAATCAAATATGACGCTGGCTCTTATGTATATATAGTTTCCATTGCATGCTTATAACATCGAATTAATTAAGTTCCAACAAGAACCTATGCTGTCAATATTTTCTTTAAGAAAAGGGTGAGACTTGCATTGTGAAAATTGTAATCTATTATTCGGTTAAGAAATAGGGTATTCACGTACTTCATGTTTCAAAGTTTGGTGGGAGTTTGTTGTGGAGTTAGGATCATCTCTGCTACATTTTGGATTCTAATATATCTATTGCTGAATATATCTACTTCAATATGATCAAAACACATTTGAAATGTTATGTTTTTATACTTTTGGTGGAGTTTATTGGTATTTCTTGTGTGATGCTCTTTCTTTACCTTTAGGTTTCAATTTGAAGTATATAGAAATAGCCCAATAACATGTTAACTTGTAAGCATATACATACTTACATATATAGTTTACTTACCATCTGTACCATATGTAGAGTGTATGTACAACTAAATATTATTTTAGATCTAATTTAATTATATACAACTATATTTAATCTATTAATTAACTTTGTAACAATGTAACAATATTATAGTGTTTCTCACAGCTCAATAGTAAGGTGACAGAAAAGGACCAATTACTTATACCATGGATGAAAATATCAATATTGGTGGAAACATAGTTACTTCAATTTTACCTATATATCAATGACATGTTTGATATCAACGATTATTTAATGAAAACTACGAAAATATTTGAATTTTAAATATTTTTAAAATTTGTATGTACTGTTTGAAAAGGTTATAATAAATAATAAAAGACTATTTAAATTAATTTTTCTTTTAAACATTATATTTATGACTTAAATAGAAAACATGTTATACATATAATGCAATCATATTATTATTGATATTATTTTTGCATGATTAAAATGATTTTTTTTATTTGGATAACATCTATTTAAATTGTATCAAAATTAATGAAAAGGTTAAAAATAAAAACACAATTATTTTAAAAATGAGAATTACATAAGAAAAAAAATAGCATGAGAGAGGAAACAAAGATAATTGAAAAATGTAACTAATTATCTACAAAATTCTTACATTTGATAATTTATAATTAAATATTTATTATTTAAATAAATATAAAAATCTAAATAAAATTAAAATTGATTACATTTATATAAATAATAATTTATACATAATAACATGTTGGGAATTGTTAATGTATAAGCTAATGTATATCTAGTTTACTTGTAACTCCTATATAGAGATACCATTGTATATTCCTTAACTCGTAGAATAGAATACAATTATTAAGTATTTCTAACAGGAATAATTCAAAAATTTAGAATTGATGTGGTTATGAGTGATAATGTGTCATAGAACCCTATATACACATTTTATATGCATAAGCGGTCCATGTGAGACTAGGATTAAAAAGGTAGGCATAAAGTTCTTAGTGTGTGTTTTTTCAAGTAATCCAAGCTCAATGGTGTATTTTTGTTCGTGGTTGGATTTAGGGATAAAGAGGCATTGAGCTCCACGACGAGAAAATAACTCGTAAATCTATTATTCAATGGCAGGTCTTGTTAGGATTAGAGAGAAAAAAATACAAATATGATTTGTATTTAATTTACTAAATTATAATAAATAAAAGATTTATTTAACCATTCATATTATAGTTTTTTTTCATTAAATAAAAATATAAAATTTACTATTCTTGGTATATGCGTCAACTCACAATATATGAAGATATGTAAGAGGATTGAGTTTAAGTTAAATAATCAAAATACTCGTGATAAATAATTAAAGTAAGAATCTTCAAATTGTATCATTAGTATATTATATATTCATTTGGAATGGAGTAATCTTAAGATGGTGTTGCTAATTTAGAAATATCTAGTTAAAGATACTTTTTATAATAATAGATTATATAGTATTGGACCAAATATGTTTAAAATGTATAAATATCTCTTTTAATATATAATAATTTACAAGATAATCTTAATCATAATCATGTGTTATAATTGTTCTTTTTTATAATGTATTAACATTTTATTTACTCGGCGATACTCTTATTAATGGACTAGTATGCCTTTTATGTCGGGGTGATGTCGTTATAGTTACACTAAGCAAAAAATCCCCTTTAAAGATGATTAACTAGTTTTTCTCTTAAATTCGACTCATGAAAAATGTCAAGGAAAAGTTATAATGATGGTAATTGTAAGACTTGAAATACACTTAGCTATATCATTTTATATTAGTGATATATAATGAGTTATAAGAGGCATATTGACTATTATTGCTTTTCATTATGTATATTTAGTATTGGACACCTGTAGGCTTGCTGTCGGGAATATAGAGTAGTATATATATGCATTGTACACATTCAATATTGTTCATGAGAGAATATTTTCATCAGTCCTTCCAATAAGTTCTGTACATTTATGGTATCAAAGCACTATTTCATGACCTTAAATTTCAAATAGTGATCGTGCGGCACTTAGCACGGTCCATTGCACTAAGCATGTCTTTCACCCGAACGAAACTCTCTAAAGAGATATAAAAGAGACTTAGAGATTGAGAGGATTCAAGAGCAAAGCAAGAACTAGAGAAAGAGTTTGTAAATAATGCCTTGTATTGCTTTAGAGAGAGATTATCTAACAATTTTCCAAGATGGTTAAGAATTCCCAAAGATGAATACAAATGAATACCAATAGGTCTATTTATAGTGTGGCACCAAGCTTAAGACTATGCCACATCTTTCTCGATCCTTCTAAATTTAGAATATACAAGAGTGTTCTATTTTTTTCTACAATATGCCGCAAGGTTCTAGGACCTTCTAGCTAACTCTAGAGTCCTCTAGGTCAGTCTAGTTCCTTCATGCAAGTTCTAGGATGTTTCGTAAGCTTCTAGAGACTTCCACATCCTTCATGAATCATCCAACATGTTCTAGAATATTCTAGCCCATTCTACCTCCTTCAAGTATATTCTGGAGCATTCTAGGGTCTTCAAGGCTTGAGTTCAGTCCATCCAACTCTAGCTTCTTCTAGACATCTCTAGGTCACTCTAGAACTTTCCCATGTGGAAAAGTCTAGATCCTTTAGGCAACCATCATTTCTTTGGATTTTGTAGGACAATTCGAGCGGGACGTAACATCCTCCCCCACTCAATTTCGCAACGCCCTAGTCGCGCCTTCAAGCTTGAACCTCTCTATGTCATCTTTGAATTGCCACAAAGAGTCTTTAGGTTCCCAGCTTGCCTCTATGTCCACTTGAGCAAGTATTTCTGATAACTTGGTACACCCTTATGCCGAATCAGGCAGTCTGGCAAGATAGAGTCCACTTCTCTATCAAGGGAGGTTACTACTGCAGTAGGCGCCCTCTTTGATTCTCTCTGAATTATGTCATCCTTGTCTCCATGATAAGGCTTTAACATGCTTACATGAAAAATCGGATAGATTTTAAGCTTTGGAGGGAGTTGGAGTTTATAGGGCACATTACCAACTCGCTTGAGGACTAGAAATGACCCTTCATACTTTTGTACCAACCCCTTATGAACCTTCCGTAGAGATTTGAATTGTTGGGGCAATAATTTAACAAGGACCAAATCTCCTTCCTGAAATTCCACCATCCTCCTTTCCTTGTCAGCCCATTTCTTCATCTTCTTAGATGCCTTGTTTAAATAGGCTCGGGCTAACTCTGCTTGCTCATGCCATACCTTGAAAAACTTGAAAGCAGCGGGTCTTTTTCCTTCATAGCTTGTGGCCAAAGCATGAGGAGTCATGAGTTGCTGCCCCATGATGATCTCGAAGGGACTCTTCATGGTGGACTCGCTCCTCTGTAAGTTATAAGAAAATTGGGCTACATTCAGCAACTTAGCCCAATCATGTTGATTGGCACTAACAAAGTGCCTAAGATAAAGCTCCAGCAATTCATTGGCACGTTTCATTTGTCCATTGCTTTGTGGATGAAAGCTTGTAGAGAAGTTCAAGTTTGATCCCAATAACTTGAACAATTCCTTCCAAAACTTCCCAGTGAATCATGGGTCTCGATCACTCATAATATTGGATGGAATTCCCCAATGCTTCACGACATGTTTGAGGAACAAGTGTACCGTCTCATCCATAGTACAATCTACTGAGGTAGGTATGAATTTTGCATACTTGCTGAAGCGATCGATGACTAAAATGATGCTGCCAAAGCCCTCTGATTTTGGCAGGCAAGTGATGAAGTCCATAAAGACACTCTCCCACAATCTCTTAGGGATAGGCAGCGGTTCTAGCAAACCTTCAGGTGCATGTTGCTCCGTCTTTTCCTTTTGGCATACAAGACAAGTCCTCACATAGGCTTCAACATCATCCCTTAGTTGAGGCCAATAGTAAATAGACTTGATTAAGGCAAGGGTGTGCCTCATTCTTAGGTGTCTAGCCCATAGTGAATCGTGGCATTCCTTGATCAGCTCCTTCCTCAAGTTGTCCCACTTTGGCACAAAGATGTGATTTTTCTTGGCATAGAGTAGTCCGTCACTCAGCCAAAATCGCCTTGTCTCTCCTTCCTTAATAAGAGTATGGAGGTTTTGAGCCAGGGCATCATGCTCAAGCCCTTCTTTGATCCTTTCCAATAAGGGACTACTTGGCCTACTCAAGGCTACTAACTCTGCCTTTCGAATCAGCGCATTAGCCACCACATTGGCCTTACCGAGCTTGTATTCCAGCCTATAGTCAAACTTTTCCAAGAAGTCTTGCCACTGAGCTTGCTTGGGACTCAACTTATTTTGAGTCTGAAAGTAGCTAGTCACCACATTGTCCATCATGATAACAAAGTGAAAACCCAATAAGTAGTGTCGCCACACCCTTAGGCAATAAATGATAGCTGTCATTTCCTTTTCTTGCACTGTGTAGCAACGTTTAGTGTCATTAAGGTTTTGACTCTCGTAAGCTATCGGATGCTCTTCCTGCATCAACACTCCACCAATGGCAAAGTTTGAAGCATCTGTGTGCAGCTCATACATCTTGGAAGGGTCTAGTAGGTAAAGCACCTGTTCTTCACTAACGACCTTCTTCAAGTCTTCGAATAAGGCTTAGCATTTGCTTGTCCATTCCCAAGACTTGTTCTTTTTGAGTAGGTTAATCAGTGGGGCTGCTCTTGCTGAGTAGGACTTGATAAACATTTTGTAATAGTTTACAAGTCCAATGAAAGACCTTAACTCAGGGACCTTGGCAAGAGGTTCCCATTCTTGGATGGCTTTTACCTTAGTTCCATCCATCATAAGCTTCCCATCCTTTATCCTATGCCCTAAGAACAACACCTCATCTTGGGCAAAGGAACATTTCTCTTTCTTGACATATAGCTCATTTTTTCCTCAAGACCTCAAACACCTTATTCAAGTGCTCTAGATGTTCTTCCAAAGTCCGGCTATATATCACAATGTCATCAAGATATACTACCACGAATCAATAGAGGTAGGGATGGAAAATCTTGTTCATTAGAGTGCAAAAGGTGGTAGGTGCATTAGTGAGACCAAATGGTATGACAAGGAACTTATAGGCACCGTACCTGGTCACACAAGTGGTCTTGGGCTCATCCCCTTTGGCTATGCATACTTGGTAATCTCCCGACCGTAAGTCCAATTTTCTAAAGTATCTAGCATTCCCCAATTGATCGAACAAGTCAGCAATGAGTGGGATAGGATACTTTTTCTTTATTGCGATCTTATTTAGAGCCCAATAGTCAATGCACATCCGTAGTGAGCCATCCTTCTTCTTTTGAAAGAGTATTGGGGCACCAAATAGGGCTTTGGAGGGCCTTATGAAGACAGCATCCAGCAATTCATCGAGTTGCTTTCACAATTCTGCCAACTCTGAGTTCGCCATTCAATAGGGGCTCATTGCTGGTGGCCTGGTGCCGGGTTCCAACTCTATTTTATGGTCCACCTCCCTCCTTAGAGGTAACCGTTTGGGCAATTCCTCAGGCATCACATCCTAGAACTTATCTAGGACAACTTGTACTTCTATTGGCAAGCTTGGTTTTGGTGATGCCTCCTCATCATTGTATTCCTTTAAGATGGCCAAGTAACTCTCTTCGTCCCTTTTCAATCCCTTCTTGAATTGAAGTGCTGAGAGAGCTTGGGCAGTAGGTCCGATGGTTCTCTCTGTCAGTACCACACAAGCCTTTGGTCCATCCATGATACACATAGAGTTTGAACATGGCACTAGGAAAGCTCTAACCTGGTCCAAAAACTCCATGTCGAATACTACTGAGAAGTCATCCATAGGCGCCACTAATAAGTCCACTTGGCCAGTTCAAGCACCAAGACTAAGCTTAACTCCACGAGTAACTCTTTGCAAAGGTAGTGTTGTCGAGTTAACTACTTTGAGCGATCCTCCTCCATTGACAAATTTAAGGCCGAGTCTCTTTGCTTCCTCCAATGAAACAAAGTTATGAGATGCACCTGTGTCAACCAAAGTTTTGGCGACCTTCCCATTGATGGTTGCATCTATGAACATCAAGCCCTTGGGGGTCTTTGGGGCACTTTACAATGCACCAAGTAGGCGCAAAGAACCCATCTTTTCACCTTCGTCCGTCTCACCTCCATCTTGGTCATGCATGGAGGCAACTAAGGCACTAAAGGCCTTTCTTTTCAGACATTCACATACCCAATACAGTCTGTCGCATATGAAGCACGTCACACAGGGCTTCGAGGCACCACGATTCTCCTTTTCCTTCCCCTTTTCTCATGATTTGAACGAGGAGCCTTCTTTATGATTTTTGGGACCCTGACTTTTAGCATGGCCTCCCCCACTCTTTCCTCCACTAAAATTTTTTTTGTGGCCTTTGAGCTCTCTTTGTTTGTAGAGTTGTCAATAAAGCTCTCCGCAATTGCAATGGCCAAAGATAAGTCTTGGACACCACGTCGCTTGAGCTCGAGGTTAGCCCACGATTGGAGACCATCCATGAACAAGAATAGGGCATCCTTGTTTGAAGTTTTAGGGACTTCTAGCAGTAAGGTTGTGAACTCCTTCACATAGTCCCTTATGCTACCTGTTTGCTTTAACCGTCGCAATCGCCCCCTTGCCTCCTATTCAACATTTATAGGGAAGAATTGGGTTTTGAACTCCTTTTTGAAATCATCAAAGGTGTCAATTGTGCATACCCCTCGTTTCACATCACCATGCCTTCGTCTCCACCATAGCATAGTAGTGTTAGACAAGTACAGGTAGCAGTTTGGATCTTGCTGGCATGGTCCGTTATACCAGTAGCCTCAAAATATTGTTCCAGCCCCTATAGGAAGTTCTCAACTTCCCTAGCATTCCTAGCACTATTGAAGATCTTTAGCTTGGGAACATCCACCTTCTTGGCCTCGATGATGGTGGTTATGCTAGTTCCTATGTCTATAGCTTGCTTACAAAGAGCTAGGTCACCTCTCATATCCTCAATTCTAAGTAACACATTAGCAAGTTCTCTTTGGACAAGATCCCTTACTTTGGTAAGTTCGGCCTTCAACCCATCAATATCTTGTCTTAGCCCACTATCTAGCTCGTTGAGGGAAATCTTAACTGCTGCATGGATCTCCACATCCTTGGCCTCCAAACCGTTGCAACGTTCCTTTAAGTTTTCCACCCGGTCGAACAACTCCCCTAAGCTATCCTACGCACTCCTAACACGTGCTTCTAACCTAGAAAGCATGTCCTTTGACTTGGCTCGAGACTCTTTTGGTGGTTTCCAAACTTCCTCATGCCTACATTCCAAAGCTGGAACATCCACGCTTGGTGTAGCTGGGGCAGTGTTCTTCATTATGCCAAGGATAATAATGTTTTAAATGAAAGCTCTAATACCAATTGTCACGACCTTAAATTTAAAATAACGATCACGCCTTCCTTTCACCTGAACAAAACTCTCCAAAGAGATATGAAAGAGATTGAGAGGATTCAAGAGTAAAGCAAGAACTAGAGAGAGAGTTTGTAAAGAATGCCTTGTATTGCTCTAGAGAGAGATTATCTTACAATTTCCCAAGATGGTTAAGAATTCCCAAGATGAATACAAATGAATACCAATAGGTCTATTTATAATATAGCACCAAGCTTAAGACTATGCCACATCTTTCTAGATCCTTCTAAGTCTAGAATGTACAAGAGTGTTCTAGTTTTATCTATAATATGCCACAAGGTTCTAGGACCTTCTAGCCAACTCTAGAGTCCTCTAGGTTTGTCTAGTTCCTTCATGCAAGTTCTAGGATGTTTTGTAAGCTTCTAAAGACTTCCACATCCTTCATGAACCATCCAACATGTTTTAGAACATTCAAGCCCATTCTAGCACCTTCAAGTATATTCTGGAGCATTCTAGGTTCTTTAAGGCTTGAGTTGAATCCATCAAACTCTAGCTTCTTCTAGAAATCTCTAGGCCACTCTAGTACTTTCCCATGTAGAAAAGTCTAAATCATTTAGGCAACTATCATTTCTTTGGATTTTGCAGGACAATTCGAGCGGGACATAACAACTAGCTCTAACTTTTTCACTTAGCTTTTGTTCCCATTTTTTCTAACAATGGCTAAAAACACCCTTATTCGTCCTTCTATTCACGGGCCATGATGAGCAGAATCGTGATCGCCAAATACTTTGATGAACGAAAACTTGATTAACGAAAACCGGGATCGCCGATCCTGCCAATACTTTGGTTTTAATATTTATAAAACTCTACATGAGTGCGAATCATTTCGTAGAAAATGATAAGTATACTCGAGTCGATCTAAGGAAGGAATGTATGTGGTTCTTAATTTATTATTCAAACTTTTAAAAGCGAAATTAAATCCTAAACATCCTGTCACGATAGTTTGGTTTTGTGTTCCTAATCTAATAACATAAAATAAACATATATCTGATTAATTAAATATAATAAAAAAAATAAACATAGATACAAATTCAATAAATAAATATAAATCTGATTCAATAAATATTCATGCAAATTTTATCATTTATATTAGTGGAGTATTTATGGATATAATAACTAAATTAATTATGCTTGCTTTCGTATTATCTAGGTTATTAAAGATATAAATTGATATTTTATTGATTCTCTCTTTTTGTATGAATACCACCTTTGGTGGGGTTAGATATTCTTTGTTAACTAAACAAATCAATTAACACCTATGGGTGGGGTTGATAACTAATTTGGTTAATTAAATTAATTCCTTTTTCTAAGAGATTGAAAATGAACCATTTAAATGCCACTTATTTGGTGAGGTTAAAAGCGATTTAAACTTTATTCAAGGTGTCAAATTAAACCTAAGAATTTAGTTATCCAAGTACTAACTTTCAAGTTTTAAAACCACTTCACAGAAAACATGTTGTCAATACATTTTGAGGATAATAATTCTTATAAAAACTTTTGAAATAGAGCTTAGCTCTAACTAGAGGCGATTGTACCAACAAATAAAGAAACACTTACTCTAAATCGAATAGGATAACTAAACCTTAAAATCTAATTTCAGTTTAAGTTTGTAATGAAAAATAATATATTTCTCTACTAACATCCTTAATATAAAATCTTGAATAAAAATAAAATCATTTCATTTTAGAAATTTTTTCACCTATTTAATATTTAGCAAGCATAACAACGTTATTATTACATCATGTTTACTAAGCTTGACTATAGATTAAATTTAATCACAGAGACAAATTAAATATAACATGTAAGAATAAAGCATAAAAATAAGCGTAAAGAAAATAAAATCCTTCTGAGAACTTCGACGCTATTCTAGATTTGCTAGAAAACCTCCAAGACGGAATTTGCACTTCCATTTATTGAATCAAAAATCTAAATTATTACAAAAACATTACAAGTTCCTCTCAAAAAGAAGAAGCTCTAAACCTAAGAGAATTGAAAGAAAAACTAAGAAAAAACTAAGAAAAGCTTAGAAACTAAGAAAGAAACTAAGAAAAACTCAAAAACTAAGAAATGAGAGAAAGAAAGAAGAGAGAAGTGTGGTTTTGAGGTGTGTTTTGAAGTGAATGGAAGAGGGGTATTTATAGGTGAGGATGGGGAGGAAAAAATGAGTAAAAAATGTTAAAAAAAAATATAAAAAAAATAAAAAAGCGTGTAGTGGACATCTTTGAGGTCATCAATGACATCGGCATGATGTCATAGAAATTTGCTTTGCCACGTGAAAAATGGGTCAAACAGCGTTGGGCGTAGCGGTGAGCATTCTGAAGCGGCTAGCGCGCGTCTTGCAGGGCTGTCATTTGTGCGCGTGAACGATAACCCGCGCAGTCTTCTTGTAGCGCATGAACGATAACCTCGCGCGCGATCTTAGCAGCGCATGGTGATAACCGCGTGCGATTACGCGCGTGTGAGGCAGTACCCCCGCGTGCAGGGCTGCGCGTATGAACAGTACCCGCGCGCAGTTTGGGGCGGAGGTGAGTCTTGGTAGCGGCAATGGTGAAGTGTAGCAATGATTTTCTCTTTTGACATTTTTGACCGTTTCGACCTATTTTGTCGAGTTTTTCCATATTTGTTGACCTTTCCCCATTTATTTATTGATATTTTTGTGATGTATTGCTTCCAAGTATTCCTCTTTGAGTCTTTAAGTGCGTTTTTAAGCCAAAATACCTGAAAAACAATAAAAATACCCGTGATTCCGAAAAAGACAAATTTATATAAATATATGATAAAACATATAAATATATATATTTTTAATCAATTAATGTGCATAAAATTATGCTTATTTTAGTGCTTTTTGAGCACTCATCAGGCCACCACCTAATTTTGATAATTAAATCAAATTTGATAACTAAGATGATATATGAGAAAATATCTAGAAATACATAATCACCCAATTTTCTAAATATGTAAATCGCTAAAATTGCTCTAATATAATTATCAATTAATTAAATAATCAATTGAATCTAACTTAGCATTTATTCTTTTCTCAAGTAAACTACACACTATATAGTAATTAATTTAATCAAACTCTCATACCAATGAAATTGTGTACTACTCATTAAGTTCATCAATTATGGATCACATACATAAGAATCATACATCTCTGCATAGAAACTATGAATATTATTTAATCAAGACAAACAATTAAATAATTTTCTCAAATATATTTTATTGCCTCTCTAGACAAATTGTTGGCCAAACAATTAATAGCATAAAAATCAGGTTAAATAATATAATTGGGGTAAAATATTAGATCATCACATTGTGAAAATTGGGTTCATAAGATCCCTATATTAATAAATTAACTACTAATAATTGTGTTCATAAAGCTCATATTTTTCATAAAAGATGACATAAAAATTAATAAAAAAAGAGTAGAAGAAAAATACAACCAATCTCTTGAATTGTAGTGTTAATATCTTCTTGAATCTCCACTAAAATTGTATCCCCTCTTGATTTTTTATGTATTTTTCTCTCTTTTTAGCTCCAAAAACTGACCAAAATTATGTTGATGGCAGCCTTTCTGGGATGATTAGGGGCTTAAATATAGCTCAGGTGTGATTTGGACCATCATATTAGCTTTAGATCAAGGGCTGAGAGCAAAACAAGCAAAACTAATAGTGCCATCCAATAACAGTATGACATGTGGCACACAGAATTCATTGGGTGAATCAAAGCGCGACGCGTGGCGAGAGAGATCGGTCCCAGTCAACACATGCTGTGTGAGTGCCACATGGCACAACGTGATTCACGGTAATGGATGGCATGAAACATGGGTGGAACGCCGTGAGCAATCATATGGCGACATATTTGTGTATGGTTTGACCGATCTCCAAACTCAAATTGAATTCCGTGTTGACACATGGCACGTGGTTCGTTCTCCTCACACGCAATGTAACATGATTCATTGTCCCTACATGCATGGTGTCCATGTGGCATGCCCTATCAGCTCCTCTACTTGAATGGCATGCCACGTGGTAGCTCCTAATTAGTCCTGCATTAAAAATTCATAAAAAATCCATAAAAATTCCAAAACAAATCAAAAAAATTATAGTTTCCCTCTTTTTCACTAAAAAGTTTATATTTTAGTATTTTTTGCCCCAAAAATACTATTTATTGAATAAAAAAGTAAATATTAAATAAAAAAAATACGCTAATGACTCTACTTTCATAGAGTCATCACACCTCCAAACTTAACTCTTTGTTTGTCCTCGTGTAAAGCCAAGTATAATTAAATAAAATAAAATGAGTAGTATATTCATAAATATACTTCTATGAGTACATGAATATTTCATGAAATATATCTATCTCAAAAGTCGTACAATCCTATGAAAATGAGGTTTACATATTCATCAATCAACATTCCATTAATACAAGGATATGCAAGGTTTTTGACAAATTGATTCGTATGTGTGCGCGTTGCATATGATATCATGCAGTGCACTTATGAAATCAACATTTATGAGTATGCTAATCAATTCAATCTTAGAACAAGTCTCATAAATCTATTTTTCACATGTCTCTCCACTAATATATATGCACTTAGCTAAAGATCAATAAGGACTTTACTTGCTTGTAATGTAAGGATTAGGTGGGGGTTGATAAATGAAAACACTTAGGCTCTTTGGACACCTTAGCTTTCTTTTTGTTCATCATGCACTTTTTAACTACAATTGAGTTTTTACTTGATATTTCAATGCACCCACTTTTGACATTCTTTTCATATTCTTTTATTCTACATCTCTTTTCTTTCTCTCTTTTTTTATGGTAACTTCACAACACCTCCAAATTTATTTTCAATTCTATTTTATTTTTATTTAGAGGGATAATTGTGTTGTGAGTTTTTTCTCTCCTTTTTTTGGGTGCATTACATTTCACCTTACTCTATAGCATAACACATGATTGCATTTTTTTTCCTTTTCATACAAGATAAGGGTGCAAGGATAAAGTTAATACTTATTAGTTAGGCATTAAATGTGGCTTAAATATATGAAAGGTTATTTGTTATGCTTAAATGGGTAACTACGAATATTAACAATGGTTAGCTTGAAAGGCTTAATTGATCCAAATAAGGCCTGAATCATTTCTCTTGCAAAATATTATTTAGGATTTTTCCACAAGGGATGATCCAATAGATTCTAAAACCTGGTAGATCTTATCAACTTGCATAATTCAGTACAAATTTTTCTCAATAAGAACCCAAAATCAATCATGAACATGTGCTTAAGAATTTGAATCAATCCAATCAAAACCAATAAGCATATCACATGATTAATGTAAATATCTTAACAAATATGTTACATTTTGTATCCTAGTTATGATAACCAATTTTTATCATTGAGTTCATATGTTTCATAACAAGCATGCATGTATTTAGTTTTCGTATATTTATCAATTTCTTCCCAAATCATTATTAAAAACAACCTAAAAATTTAAAATGCATGGTAAATACTAAAGTATAGAATGAAGCTCCCTCCCCTAAACTTAAATTACACATTGTCCCCAATGTGCATATATAAATATGAAAAAGTAAAAGAAAAGAAACTTCCTTAGCTTGGCACACCACATCGGTCATTGAAATGCTCAATCTTATTGGGCCATTACTCTCCACATTTATTCACCAACAAAGCAAAAAACACTATGAAAATATAAGTAACATAATGTTGAATTTCCTCCCAACCAGCATCACGTTTAACATCCTTAACTAGACGGTCATATCAAGTCTTAAGGCATATCCCTTTGTGTCCATTTACTTTTTAGTTTTCCAAGAAACAATTTGAGTCTTGATTTGTTTAATAATACTTTATGCTTTGGTTCGTGAACACGGTGCTCAATTCTCTTCTCATGCCATATTTTTATTTTCTTTTTGAACTTTTTTTCATTCTTATAAGCACTCCACCAAGACTCATCCAATTTATGTATTTCTAACAGCTTTTTCACCAATCCATTGGACTCTTTCACTTTCATACTTGACTGGGGATATAAGGATAAAAGTGTGTGGTCTAAACTTGGTGGCCCTTCAATTGATGGTTTAAGCTTAGATCCTATCTCAAAATTTTCCATAATCGCCTTTGATACACACATGAGAGGTGCATCCTCCAAAAAGTTCACACCGTCCACAATATCAACCTTTGATTACATACTTTCAAAGTTAAAAAAAGTTGAGTTGTTTTTTGTGAGTTTATGTCTTTGTTGATAGCATCATGTGTAATAGTCTTAAGTGTGGGTGACTCAACATATTCTTTTAAATTTTCCCCACATTCAGTAACATTTATCCTTAAGCATTCATTTGCACTATCAATGTCAACGTGTTCAAATGTTTTAAAAACATTAAACATTACTTGTTCAACTTGCACTCTCATTGTAAATTCACTTTTTTGTACATTAATGAGTGTTCTTCTAGTTGCTAAGAATGGATGACCAAGTATGATATAAATTTCATGGTCCTCTTCCATGTGTAGCACAATGAAGTTTGCCGAAAAGATGAATTTATCTACTTTTACTAGCAAATTTTCTACCACACCCCTTTGTCTTTTAATTGACGTGTCTGGCATCTGTAATATTACTGGAGTGGGTTTGGTTTTACCAACCCCTAATCTCTAGAAGACTTATAATGGCTTAAGTTTAATGCTAGAACCCAAATCACATAGTGCCTCGCCGAAACGAATGTTCCCAATAGTGCAAGGGGTGTCAAAACTACCTGGATCTTTCTATTTTGTGTAATTTTCTATCCAGAATGGCACTACAATCTTCAATCAAGGTTATTGTTTCATGATCTCCAAGCCTCCTTTTCTTTGATAGTATATCCTTCATGAATTTGGCATAAGACGACATTTTTTCAAGTGTCTCTACAAATGGTATGTTTATGTGCAGCTTCTTGAAGACTTCTAGAAATTTTGAAAACTGCGTATCTAACTTTTGCTTTTGCAGTCTATGAGTAAAAGGAATAGTAGGTTTGTAGAGATTGCTTTTTTTGTTGAATTATTTCCTTTCTAGTTCTCTCTTTATCCACTAGTTCCTTCTAATCTTTTTTAGTTTTCGGCTCCTCCTCATCCTTTTTGGTTTTTGGGTCCTCTTTATCCTTTTGAGTCTCATCTTCCTCTAGAGTTTTACCACTCCCATTGTTGTTATTCCAAGAGAAATTTGGATGTTATCTCCATCCTGGGTTATGTGTGTTTAAGTATGGATTATTGTTTTAGTTCACATTACCCATATAGAAGACCGATTCAAGATTATGTGGGCAATTATCAAACAAATGGGCTCCATCACAAAACACACAAAACACCCTTGAATCTTAGACCTAGTTTACAATCGTTGGCGAGTTTTGAGCCTTCAAAAGATTTACCAAAGATGACACTTGAGTTGTATGTTCCATGATATCATTTATCTCATACATTCCACTTATTCTTCTCGTGGATATCATTCTGTCCATTGCTAATTATTTCAAGCCATTTTCTCAACTATGCTTCTAATAGTTCTAAAGGATGTGTCTAATATTTATAATCCCCGTCAATGGTGCCAAAAAATTGATCGCCACATAAATTGTGTGTGCAATGAATATGCATGTATATGTATTGCAATAAGTAATATAATGATAATAAAAGATCATTCACACGGAGATTATTTTATTAGAAACTAATTTTTAAAACTTAAAAAAATTAAAATTAATTTTTTTATGTTTTTATATTTTAAGGAAGAAAACTTAAAATAACTAAAAGTAAATAACAATAATTAATTAAATTAGATTTAGTAACTAAGAAGATATATGAGAAAATATCTAGGAATATTTAATCCCCCAATTTTCTAAACATATGAATCGCTAAAATCTCTCTAATATAATTATCAATTAATTAAATGATCAATTGAATCTAACCTAGCATGTATTCCTCTATCAAGTAAACTACACACCATATAGTAATTAATTTAATCACACTCTCATTCCAATTAAATTGCAAACTACTCATTAATTTCATGAATTGTGAATCACATACTTAAGAATCATATATCTTTTCCTAGAAACTATTAATGTTATTTAATCAAGACAAACAATTAAATAATTCTCTCAAATCTATTTAATTGCCTTTATAGATAAATTGTTGGTCAAACAATTAATAGTATAAAAATTAGATTAAATAATATAATTAAGTTAAATTTATAATTGGGGTAAAATATTAGATCATCACATGGGGAAAATGGGTTCATAAGATCCATATATTAATAAATTAACTACACATAATTGTGTTCATACAACTCATATTTTTCATAAAGAAAAGAGTAGAAGAAGAAATACAACTATCTTTTGAATGTAGTGTAAATCTCTTCTTAGATCTCCACCAAAATTTATCCCCTTTTTTCTCTCTTTTTAGCTCCAAAAACTGACCAAAATTATGCTAATGATGACCCCTTCAGGTTTATGGGGTGATTAGAGGCTTTATTAAAGCTTAAGTGAAATATGGACCATCAAATCAACTTCAGATTAAGGGCTGAGATCAAAACAAGAAAACTTGATAGTGCTAGCCAATCAAAGCCTGACATATGGCACATGGAATTCACTGGGCAAATCAGAGCGAGATGCTTAGTAGGGAAGACTGGTCTAAATCAATTCCTGTTAAGTCAACACCATATGGAATAACATGATTCACTGTAAAGGATGGCATGGCACATAAGTAAAATGCGAGGAGCAATTTCTTGGTGACACGTGGTAGTATGGTTTGACCGATCTCCAAACTCGAATTGAATGTGGTGCTGATATATGGCACACACTCCTCACGTGCATCTTAATGTGATTCACTATCCCTACCTGTGTGGAATCTGCCTAGCTTATCCTATCAACTCCTCTACTTGTGTGGCATCTGTATAGCTTATCCTATCAACTCCTCTACTTATGTGCCATGCCAAGTGGTAGCCACGTCTTCATTAGTCAAGGTGACAAAAAGATTCAACAAATCTTCTTTATGACTTGTTATATTCTTGTCATAGCATAAAGAATATTTTAGAGAGTTGGAAGAATAGAAGCCAAATTTTTCTGATACTAGAGAGAGTGGACACAACATATCGATAATGCACTCATCATCAAAAATTTCAATAGTAAGAGCAAGTTCTTGAACAATAGTTGTAGTATAGGGGGAAGAAGCATGAGTATCCTTTAGTTTTAACAATTTGTCAAAAGAATTATTTCTGATAGACCACATTTGACCAACCTCACAAAATTCCTTAGTTTTTCTTGCAGAGTTGTACTACTCAAGAAGAAGAGTCTTAGCCATTTCATTTTTTTCTAACAAGGAAGATTCAAGAAGGTTGACTTTTGCAGTATCAGTGTCAACATGTGATTGAAGCTTATTGAATTCAGTATCACAATCTTCCAACAAGGACTCAAGAATATCCTTTTCATTGTCAAAGATGCAAATAACTTTCTTAAGTTTTGAAATAACTTCTAAATTGTAAGAAGAAGACTACAGAATGCATTGACCTTTGAGTGTTTCATATTCTTTATCCCGAATTGTCTTTTCAAGCTCATTTATGCGAGTAAGGAACTTCTCATTATAACATATAATATTTTGAAGTGGCTTAATGAGTTTGTCCAAATTTAACTTCAAGTTTTTCACTTCATTTTTACCATCCAAGGTGAGATTGAGAAATTAACTAGAAAAGTCCAAATACTTTGTATCCTTTTCCTTCAAACTGCTATTGATGTTGGTCATAACCCTTTTTAAATTTGAGATCATGTACACAAGTTGATCATAAGAATCTTGAAGAAAAAACTTGTAATCGTCATCAACATTTTTCCAATATAAGGAATTAGAAGTGACAGACCCTTAGTGGAAGGCCATCAAAGTAGAACAACCAAGAATAGTAAACACATCTCTTCTAGAGTAGACATAATAGCTTAAGAAGAACGTATATCATGTATCTTTTCTAAGAGGTCCTAAGCTTCCTTTGAAGTATTGATCTTAGAGATCAAAGTAGTCTTCAATAGTAAAAAAAACTAATGAGGAGATGTTAACCTCTATAATTTAGATTACTAAGGATAAGTTCCTCTTTGTTCCAAGCAACAAAGATTTTAGGTTCAACAACACTAGTATTTGTAATATGCATAGGGGATATCCAACCATTATTCATTATATACCAAACATCATTGTTTATAGTTCTCAAGTAGGAACACATTTGAGATCTCCATTAAAAATAACACAAGCCATTGAACAGAGGTGGTCCATCGACTAGGCTTCCCATATTATATACCATACGAGATTAATAGAATTAAGCCCATAGAAAAAGGAAAGGATCAACTCTAGAGATATTAAGCCCAAAAAGAATGTACCCACTTTAATACCAATTGAAAGATTCTGAGACTTGGTATACTACCAGGGTAAAGAGATATTAACTCCTAAAGAACTCATCCTACAAGCATAAAAGAAAAACAACAGCAAAACTAATCTCATACATATGTAGTTTAAATATATAGATATGAAATATAATCACAAGTTGCACATATGTGAAGTAAAGCAAGAAAAATAGAATAATAGAAGTTTTCCGGTTAGTTTCCCAACCCTATACATGGTAACATACAATATCAAGACTCAGATTGTACTCACAACATAATAGATGATTCAAACATGATCAAGTAATCAGGTAAACCACTATAAAACTCCTATCTATATGGTAACATCCTTGGGTTTCTTAAGGAAACTATATGGAAGCAAAAAAATCCTCTAAGCAATAAAACAATTACAACTCTGAGAGAAATAAAACAACCAAAATCTATATCAATAGGGACCTCTATTATGGCTCCCATAACAACCTAGTCTAACATATAAGCCTAGGTTTCCTCAATATCTAATACCACTCAATATGGTGTGATCAGTAACCGTACAACAATAAAATGTAATGAATAAACAATCATAAGGAACACCCTCAAACATGAACCAACAACAACCATTGTAGGAACCCCTTTCAACCATAAATCACAATTATAAAAGACATCATATTACAAAGAGAAATAAAATATATAATTAAAAATTACTCCGTCTCAATAAAAACTATTCTAGATCTTTGAATGTATTGGCACTTCCTTCTTCAAATCCTTAGATCTTCTTTAAAACTGGGAGGCTTTCTCTCTATATATGTATATGATGGTGGAATAGCTTTTGGAACTGATATAAATTCTACACTAAAACTACTATGAATGGCTACACTATGTAAAAAGAAAGCTAATTACCTAATAAGCTTAACATACTATTTATAACTAAAGTAGTTGCATAGAGGTTGGAGTTATAAAAATCATACACACCTTATGGTACAACTGTATTCCCCCATGACATAGAGCTACACATCACTTGCATATTATAACCTAAGAGAATTATGCCGCAACATACTTTTTATCATGCTACTCTACCAAAAGTTTACCATCTCAATAAGAATTCCCTAGAGGTTTCCATCATAGCACACTAATTCATCACCAAGTCATGTATTTTTTTGTCTTGATATTGTTGTACCCCTTACATATTAGTTGTTTCTCCATATAAGGCTTACATGTCTTAGTTTTTAAGCTCCTATGGTGCTATTTGAGCGTTTCGAGTGTTGTGTCTTCATGTATACACATTATTTATCTCTTTTCAAGGTAAAACACATTAAATACAACAAAAAATACATGTGATTCTTAATTGATAGATTTCCATAAATAATCAAATGAAATTCTATAATCAAACCTAATCATTTCAATTAGGAAAAATAAAACCATGAAATACGAGTGCTTTTCAAGAACTTATCAAGGAGATATTGAAGTGATTAGAAATCCTTTATAGATTTTCTAATATGTTTTCTTGATTCATATAGGGTGTGATTTGTTTCATGTTAATGCTTGTTGCTAGCCTGGATAGGTGCCTATAAAGCACATTATCACTAATGTGTTTATCGCAAATCTTTTTTCTTACATGTTGGTTGTTTTTATGGTGTATTAAATAAAGAATGTTGTTTTTATCTATACTATATTATCTGCTTAATTAACATTTTGGGTCCTACTTGGCTGAGTTGGAATGAAACTTATGAAAAGATTCCATAGATTGGTGTATCCACCCTTTTATAGGTCCCCAATGCCTATATGGGTCAAAAGTTTGATTCAAAAGTGGTGCAATTATTTTGACATGTGGAACCATCATTTGGTATTTGAATAGGTCAACCCTATCTAGGCTTAACCACCTAATGCTCAATTTTAGAGCTCTATCTATCCATACATACACATGTGTATATTTGAGACCTTTCTCTTTAGTGGAGTGGTTGTTGTTATTCTATAAGGTTATTTATCTCTGTGAACTTGTCTTTATTACATAATCGCTATTTTCTTATTCATAGATGATCACTTTATGCTACTTTCTCTTTAAGTATGCATTTTATTACTATACCAACATACTAGGATTGATAATAGGTTGCATTTGTAATTGTTTGTTAATGTTTTCAAGGTACCTGTTCTTTGAAGCTTGTAATTTATGCTTATTACTTATCTTGTATTCACTTCTTCTTTCCATCCATAATGTGTTATTTCTTGTATCTCTTGCTAGGCCTGAATGTTTGATCCTTTTCTAGTATTTTCCTCTAATAGTTGCTTTGACATGATTTTTAGGTATATTTATCTTGCTTTTTGTTTGCTTCTTCTTCTTCAGTTTTTGAATGAGTATCATGTCCCATGATTTTATCATATAGTTTCAAAGTATTAGGATTTTTCTTTCTATAGTCTTGTCATTAATATGCCATATCATATAGACTACATCTCCCTTATTTTACTCAGTTGTTCTTTCTTGTACCTAGTATGTTGTGGGATCATTTTCTCTCTTGTTGTTTAATTTTCTTCTTTTATTTACTCCTCCTAGACTTGTTTTTTGATGTAATTTTTTTTTGGAGAAAATTGAGGTTTGTTACAAGCTTGTGTACATGATTATTATCTTCTTTTTTCTTTGTACAATGCTTGTTCATATTTTCCATATGCATTTGTGTATCATATAGATTGTTTAACTATCGTTAGAACTGTTGACTTACATGTATTTTTATGACTAAACTAGTATATTTAGTTGGCATTCTTGGTGTTTGGGGTGTTTCATGAGTGCTTAAAAGCACTTAACATCATATTATTTATGCACTTTAAATAATAAAATAGATTTGTGTTTGAATATTTTTATCATCTTTTATGTAAATTTATCTTTTTGAATAACGAGTATGTTTTTGTTATTTTCACATTTTTTTAGCTTCAAAATAATTTAACTGATCAATACTCGAAGAATAGTACCCAAAAGCACTCCATTACAATATTAAAGCAGAAGTGATTAACATATGTAAAGCTTACATATGTTCCAAATCATCATAAATGATGTATTAAAAAAATAGGGTTTCTAGAAGTTCAAAGGAACACATTCCATGGTGTTGAAATATTGTGTGTCGTAGTTTAGGTGAAGTGGATCAAGGATTTAGTGTGAGCAAATCTCATGTTGTGGCATGAAATAGAAATGTGCCATAGTGCCCGCCTATATGATCCATTTTTCTCTCCTTTTTCTCACCTATAAAATCCCCCAGCTCTCTTCTGACTATAATCTCTAGTTTTTCTTTTGTTTTTATAGTTCCAAAGTTCTTATCTTAAATTGAGGGTTGAACGAGTATAGTTTATGTACTAGTTTTTATTTTGATTCAATAAACAGTGTTGACAATTCTATTTAGAAATTTTCTAGATACAAAAAGCCATATTAAAAGTGGTATAAGGATACACTTGAGATATAATTTAAATTTATTCTTTTTAGATTAACATTATATGTTGTTTTGAATGATATATTTAATTTGATGATCATTGATTAAATTAAGCATGGCTGAAAATGCTATGATATATTAGTAATGTTGTTATGCTTCAGGAATATTAAAGTAGGTAAAATATTTTTATAAAATGAATTAAGTTTTATTTCTTCAACAAGATTTATACAAAAGGTTTGTTAAAGAAAAATATATACTTAGTATTTTTGGTAATAAAAAAAAGAGTTAGATTTAGGATTTAATTATCTTGATCTAATTTAGAGTCAACTCTTCGATTTTGGAGTGAATTATTGGATATTTAGATAACTCTATTTCAAATATTTTTATAAGAATTATTATTGAGTAATATATTGACAACATATTTTCCATAGTAGTTTTGAAATTTGAAAGTTAGTTTATAAATACCTAAATCCTAAACCTAACTTTAACACCTTGAATGAAAGTTTAATTACATGCTCGATCTTAAATAGTAATTAGATGGTTTTTTAATTCCTTAAAAATAAATTATAATTTAATAATTAATCAATTTGTAATAATAGTCTTATGATATTAAATTTTTTGTTATTAATAAAGAATATGATCCTTGCATTATGATATTTTGTATTTCATGATAAAATGCTAAAATTACAATAAATGCAAAATGAGTGTTTAGGAATCAAATAATGAATACTATCTTGTGAGAATATTTTGAGCTATTATCTTTCGATTTTGAGTGAGAATATTTTTCTACTCTTCTAAATACTCTTCTTATCAATTTCAAATTGTTAGATGATCTTTAATGGTTTTGTAGTGAATGATAGTATTTTTTACATCTAATAAAGTGTTACATATATGTTTTATTACTTAAATTAAATGAATTAAGAAGAAATTGAAAGTATATGACATTCCCTTCATTCATGCATGACTTTTAAGAAAACAGAAAAAGAAAAGTCAAAAATTAGTCACTCACCATATCATCAAAAATATGTACAAATTGTACATGGGTACTCTAAAAAAGAATATTTCTAAAAAAGAGAAAGAAAAAGAGAGAAAACTGAATAGTATAAACTAAATACTATAATCTAGAAATATCCTATAAAGTTATGAGAAATGTTTAAATACAAAAAAAAAGATAGGAAAAAAATCCCCAAGAAATTATTGCATTTTCTTTATCCCTTAAATGCATATAATTTGAAATTTTTATTTGATGAATTTGATGGATGTATGAAAATATTATTTGATTTCTTTATAAAATCTTTTCATTTGATTCCTTTCATGTGATCAATATTATGCACTACTTTGAGCCTTATATTCTTTAAACATATCTGAACATATTATTTCATTTCTGTAAATAAGTTATATTCACATATACCTTTAAATGAGAGCTTGAACCAATAGGATCAATGTCATTGAGAGTATACCTTGTAAGCATAGAGTCAAAGCAAATTTGGATTCCATACATTGAAATTGGGCAAATTATATTGATTCATATTTTTAGCTGAGAATGAATATGATTTTTCACAATTATTATAGTAAATTATGAATATTTAGAATATTAAAATTACTTATGCTATGGATTTTAGTTGTGAACTTAAATGAAATTAAAAGCATGAGAAATTTTTCTGTTTTTTTTTACTTTGTTATTTTTCATTTTCATTTAGTTAAAATTGTTATTTATTTATGTGTTATTTTTTTAATTTTTAATTTTATTTTTATGTTTGTGGGTATCATCTCTGAAAGCTCTTACGAAACTTAAACTCATCCACTAAGACAATCTAGGGGTTTAAAGGTTGTTGCATATGCTAAATGCAAATGCTTCAATCTACAAAAATTATTTAGGATAATTTAATTTAATTTTAGTTTTTGTAGTTAATTTTTTTTCTTTTCTTGTTAAAGACTAGAAATAAGCTAGTTGAGGTTGTGATGAGTGCCTAAAAGCACTTAATATAACGTGATTTTATACTCTTTAAATAATAAAATAGATTTATATTTGCATAGTTTTATAAAATTTTATGCAAAGTTATATTTCCTTGAATCATAAGTATATCTTGTTGTTTTTCAGGTACTTTTAGCTTCAAAATAATTTAACTGATGAACACTTGAAAAGTAGTACTAGAAAACACTCCTTTACAACATTGAAACATAAAAAAATTAACATATGTAAAGCTTTTATATGTTCCAAACCATTGTAAAGGATGTATTAAAAAAATAAGTCTTTTAGAAGTTTAGAGGAACCTATGGCACAATGTGGAATTATTGTGTGCCATGACTCGGGTGAAATGGATCGAGGATTTAGCAAGTATAGCTTCTCTCTTGCCATGGTGTGAGATAGAAGTGTGATGTAGTGCCTACCTATATTATCCATTTTTCTCTCCTTTTCCACACCAATAAAATGGACCCTAAACCCCAATTGTAAACCATCTCTCAACTCTCTTCTAGCTACAATTTCTAGTTTCTCTCTAGTTTTTCATTTCTTTTTATAGTTTTAAAGTTCTTCTCTCAAATTGAGAGTTGAACAAGTATAATTTATGTAATAGTCTTCTTTTGGATTCAATAAATAGTGTTGAAAATTCTATTTGGAAGTTTTTCATATTCAAAAATCGTAATGAAAGTTTTGTAATGATACAATTATGGTATAATTTAAATGTGTTCTTTTTAGATTAATTAAATTTTTTCTTTTGAATGATATATTTAATTTACTGATCTTTGCTTAAATTAAGCATGTTTGGTTGAAAATACTATAGGATATTAATAATTTTGTTATGTTTGTGAAATATTAAAGTAGGTAAAAAAAACTTTATAAAATGAGTTAAGTTTTTTTCTTCATCAAGATTTATACAAAAGGTTTGTCAAAGAAAAATATATAATTTAGTATTTTTCATAATAAACAAGAGAGTTAATTTAGGATTTAATTATGTCAACTCTTCAATTTTGAATTTGATTATTTAGATATTTATAGAACTCTATTTCAAAGATTTTTATAAAAACTATTATCGAAAAATATATTAATGACATATTTTTATACTAGTATTAAAACCTGAAAGTTAGTTTTAAGATACTTAAATCATAAACCTAAATTTTCCCCTTGGAATGAAAGTATATGATTACTTACATAATTTTGTATAATTTTTTAATTTTTTAATTTTAACTTTAATCTAATTTTATTTATTTTTATTGATTTTAAATTTTATTATTATTATTTAAATTTTATTATAGATTCAAAGATAATGAAGATCCAAAATTTTAGAATCATATCATCTAAGAATTATCAAATTTAAATATATATATATATATATAAAACTATCAAATTTTATGCGCCCGTAAAGTGTATATATATATATATATATATATATATATAAACAAAGATAGACAGAAGTAGAGAGGAGTAGGAATGGACACGGGGACGGGGACGATTTTTGATATAATTGTCCTCGAATTGAATTCAAAAACCTATACCCGATATTGGCCGAAAACCGTTACGGTTAGGGGTTGGTTTTTTACTCACGGGTAACGGTTCACGGCGGTTATGAAAAAAAACCAAAAAAACCCCAAAAAAATATAATTTAATTTATTAAATATATATAATTAATTTTTGATTTATAATTTAATTTATTAAATATATAAAATAATTAATTTAATATAATTAATTCCAGGTACGGTTTTTAGTATAACCGTAACCGAACCGTACCCATTGTTTCATGTTCGGTTTTTACCCAAAACCGTCCCTATCCTCAAATTTTACTGGTTAAAAATTGAACCACCTATTCATATAACTGCGGATAATTGAACCCGTAGTTTTTTTGCCCATCCCTAGAGAGGAGAAGTAGAATAGAGCCACCAGCGCAGAAAAATAAAAAGTTAAAAAAAGAAACAACGACAGAGCCGCAAGGAAGAAAAAAAAAGCGAAATCAGATTCAATGCAAGAAATTTGTGAATCAATTTTCTTTCAATTTTTTGAGAAAATTATGGTGAATTCGTTTATGTTTAATTTAATTTTTAGCATAAATTAATTTATCTTTATTCTAGAAAAAAAATGTAATTTAATTCCAAACTATGCTTGATTTTTTATGTTAATTTAATTATTTCTCTTCATGTTTGTCTGATTTATTCTGAATTTAATACTTTTAATTGACTGGTCATTAATTAAATAATTTTAGTCTTGTGATTTACTATTGGAAGAGGAAATTATAGGATAGATATGGAATATTTCTACATAGGTAAATATAGAGATCGAAAGACTTGTATGAGCCTGTATAGTTTTAAAAATCATTAATCTTAATAATTTCTTGCTTTATTAAATTGCATATTTTTGTATAAATTAATGAATAATGTTATTTTCAATTGATTATCGAAAGAGGCTTTTGGATATTTTTCGAAATTGCTAACAAACAGAGAGAATTAAATTCAATTAACAAGATGAGTAAAGCATAGGGAGGGATTAGGTGAAATCAATTTCTTAGAAGTTTTCTTCCAATTAATTGGATCTTTGAATAATATCGTTATTTTCTTTTGCACATCTTCCTTTAAATTAATTTTATTTTAAATTTCAATTACAACAACCTAAGTGAATTTTCTAGATAAAATTGAGATTAGCATAATTTTTGTACTGTTTAAAAGTAAGTTACCAATCCTTGAGGACGATACTCTATTTATCACTTTATTATAAAACTATGATATTGTGCACATGTAGTCACTATTACAAAAAGGGGGTGTTTAAATCGATATACAAAATCGGTTTTTGGAAAAAACCAACTTATAATGAATTTAAAGTCAGTTCGGTGTAGAACCAACGCTATCCACGTAAGACATAGCATCGGTTGACATGGTGAACTCACATTACACACGTGGATAGCGTCGGTTCACCACGTCAACCGACGCTACATCCTACGTGTACTTTTTATAAAAAAAATATAATTTAAAATTGAAAAAAAAATTAGGTGCAATGTTTTTTTAGGTCAATTATTATTTTATTTGACTCGTTAAAATTTAATTTGGATATATATATATATATATAGTATAATTTTTTCTTTTTTTTAGACAATTGGTTTTTAAAATTATATAATTTTATGTATTTGTTTGGATATTTAATTTTATGTACATACGTACATGTACATCTTTATTTAATTTTGTGTATTTATTTGGATATTATTTTAAAATTATTTTTTTTCTTTTTTATACTATATATATATATATATATTCAAATTAAATTTTAAAGAGTTCAAATAAAATAATAATTGACCTAAAAAAAATTCAATTTTTAACTGCATGGATAGCGTCAGTTTACGTGACGAATCGACACTACACACGTGTTTAGCAACAGTTTGCCACATCAATCGACGCTATCGACGCATATTAATCCATTTCTCTTCTCTCTTCTTCACCAAAATTTCCTTTTCAATTTGTGCAGTAACAACTTCAAAACTGAGCTCACCTTCCACTCTTTCTCAATTTTCGGCCACCTTTGACTACCATTTTTAACGTTGTTTTATGGGTTATATTCCTCTTCTTATTATCTTTTAGATCCCTTATTTTTTTGAGCGAAATACTCAAATTTTTATACCCATTTTCTCACTTATTCTCACTTATAAAACACCAATTTTTTCTTCATTTCCTTCATTTAGTCACTTCATTTACTCTTGTAAGTATTTCTATTAATCCTACGCACTTATTATTCATTTTGCTTTATTTTTTGTATAAATTTTTTTATTTATGTTTGTTATTATATGTTTGGCTTATTTTCTATGGAAATAATATGTGGATGTTGTGGGTTTGAGGGACTATAATATTTACCGTATGTGGATAAATTTATTTACATGTAAATAATTATATTTTATTAAGTAAAAGTAATACAATTGTAAAATGATTAAAATGATAAATGTTTGTATTATGTATGTTTTGGTATATATTCTAATAATTAGGAAATTTATATATAATAATACTTGAAATATATTGATTGGATACATAATTATATGCTTAATAAATGTTGGTATTATCATGGAGAAAATATTGATAATACTCAAGGGGAAGAGATAAATAAGAATGTGAGTAATCACATACATCTTATCATAATGTACAGACAGAAAATAAGTTTCATTGTGTTGAAGATGAACTACAAAAGGATGATCCCAAAACCTTTAAAACACTTCTAGAAGATGCCGAAAAACCGTTGTATCCAAAATGCAAGAAATACACTAAAATGTCGGGATTGGTTCATATATACAATGTGAAGGCAAAATATGGTTTTTCTAACAAGGGATTCACAGAATTAATAAATCTACTAGTCGATATGTTTCTTGAGGGTATTGAATTTCCATCTTCAATGTATGAAGTCAAGAAATCTATTAGTCGATTTGGCATGGAATATCATAAGATTCATGCTTGTCCAAATGATTGCATTCTTTATAGAAAAGAATATGAGGCATTAGATGATTGTTCGATGTGTAAAGAATCGAGATGGAAGCATGGTACAAATGAGACAACACATAAGAAAGGCGTGCCTGCAAAGGTTCTTTGGTACTTTCCTCCGATTACTCGCTTTCAAAGGTTGTTCAAAAGTAAAGAGACATCAAAGATGTTGACTTGGCATTCAGATAATCAATTTGATGATGAGGTGCTACGTCATCCTTGTGATTCTCCAAATTGGAAAGTAGTAGATAATTTATCTCCTCAATTTGCATATGATCCGCACAATCTTAGTCTTGTCATTACTGTAGATGGAATTAATCCACATAGTTCCCTTAGTAGTAGATATAGTTGTTGGCCAATAATTATGGTAACATACAACCTTCCTCCCTGGTTGTATATGAAAAGAAAATTCATGATGTTAACATTATTGATCTCAAGACCGAAACAACTTGGTGTTGATATTGATGTATATTTGCAGCCTCTGATAGATGATTTAAAGAAGTTGTGGAATGATGGTGTAAATGTTTAGAGGGTGTGAAAGTTCCTGATGGTTACATATCCAACTTAAGAAATTTTGTGCCTATCACCGATAAGAAACTTTATGGATTGAAATCACATGACTATCATATCTTAATGCAATAGTTATTACCAATTTCTATTAGATCAATTCTTCCAAAACATGTTCGATTATCAATAATTTGTCTTTCTTCATTCTTCAATAAAATATGCAAGAAATCTATATCAATTGGTGAGTTAAACTCTTTACAGAAAGATGTTGTAGAGACTCTGTGTCTAATTGAAAAATATTTTTCTCCTTCTTTCTTCGATATAATGATTCGCTTGTGTGTTCATTTAGTTCGAGAGGTTCAATTGTGTGGTCCTACTTACTTAAGGTGGATGTATCCTTTTGAGAGATATATGCAAGTCCTTAAAGAATATGTAAATAATAGAAATCAACCTGAAGGATGCATGGTGAATGCTACATTGCTGAAGAGGCCATTGAGTTTTGTTCCAAATACTTTAGTGGTTGCATTGAAATTAGGAATCCTAGGCACATGTTGTTCTTAGAACGTCACATGATCCAATTAGGTAACCCTATGCTTGGTGGAAGTAAGAAATTGTTTATTGATCGCACTCGATGGGAAAAAGCACACCGAATCATTTTGGTAAATAATAATGAGGCACAATCATACATAGAGTAAGTGATGTTCAAACTTTCCATTTATGCAAAAAATATTTTTTATTTAACTATTAATGATGATATCTACTTCATATATCTTTAATAACATTACATGATGCATTTAAAATTATTGAAGATCGATCCTCATTATTAAAAAAAAGGAGGAGAAAAATGATTGTATGATGAACATAAGTGAGGGCTTATTAATTGGTTTTGCAACCATGTAAGTGTCACAAACAAAAATTCATGTATGTTCCTAGATCTAGGCAATGTTTTAAAACTTTTCTTTAAACACATTTCATGCTTTTGTATACATATATAGATTTGAGATGAACTCAAGAAACCCAATCATAAAATAATAGAAAGTTTAGAATGGCTTGCACATGATCCAAAATTTGATGTCAAATCATTTTCTAGTTTCACAATAAATGGATCGAGGTTTACGACTCAAGCTATGGACAAAGTCTGAGTAAATCAGAATAGTGGTGTGAAGATGGTTGCACAAACTATGAAATTTTCCAATTCAAAAGATTGTAATCCTGTACTTTCTGATAGATCATATTATGGTATAATTCAAGATATTTGGGAATTGGATTATGAGGTCTTCCATGAAACAGTTTTCTTGTGTGATTGGGTCGAAGATGTTATCAATGTTGGATATAAAATAGATGATTTTGGATTTACCCTTGCAAAACAAGTATTTTGCGTGAGCAATCAAATTGACACAAGATGGTATGTTGTGTTAACGCCTCCACAATAAGAGTTTTACCATTGTGATGCTTTAGAAGATGATGACCCTATGCTTGATACATTATCCAATATTAGTAATTTCTCAAACAAATGGCCTAATGTATGTGATGATCTAGTTGATGATGATGATTCTTCGTCATGGGCTCAAAGTGATTGGGAAGGAATATATGTATATGATCAACAACCTAATTAAACACAACGTATGTTCTATATTGTTGTAATAACTCTTGGATTTTTATATAAATGTATGTTCCTAAAATTGTCAATTAATTTATATTTCTTCATTGTTTGTAGATATTTCATGGATCCTCAGGTAACAGAGCTTGTAGATCCAAATGATCCATTGGGGCATTTGAAAAGAAGGGGTTGGGCGAATATACCTGATGCCCTACTTAACCCAGATGATAGAGTACCCGTTCTATTTGATGCTATTGGTAATCCAATAGGGTAAAATGGCCAACAATTGAAACTCTCTATTGGTAGACTTGTAAAGTCCAGTATACCAATCAATATAAATGATTGGACTCAAGTTGACTAAGATGAAAAATTCAAAATATGGAAAACCATTTGTGTAAGTCTCTTATATTTTATAATCAATTACATATATTATATCCTTTTTGTATTATATCTAATCTTTTGTAGTGTGTTTTTACAGAATTATTACAAAGTCGATGACACTTGGAAGAACAAGTGTTATAAGATTGCAAATAAGGCATGGAAGGAATACAAGACTTCCAAATTGGCAAGAAATTATGTGTTTCCATATTTAGAACCACTTGATGAAGTAGAGCTCTACAAAATCCCTAAAGGACACCCCTAGATTACACTCAAGTTTGGAAAGACTTTGTGGATTATAGACGTATAGATGTATTTCAAATTATTAGGGAAGAACATCATAATATACAAATGCATAACATTCTTCCTAATTGTACTGGGAGGTCTTCAAATCCTGAAGTTAGATATAGAATGGTATTATTAATTTGTGTTAATTTATAAATATTTTTATATTTATTTTCCTCAATTTAATTTCATGTCATGGTTAATAAATTTTTCATAATTTATGTAGGAAGTTGAATTGGGTAGACCGGTTACCTAAACTGAATTGTACATAGAAACAAAGACTCCCAAAACGAAGAAGTCAAGACCGATGACTAAGCAAGGAGAAGAACAATTAAATAAGTTGGTTAGTAATTTCGGTTGATAAAAAGTCTTAATGATATTTAATAATTGATGTAATAATGAATGATATGTTTGTGTGCTTTATTATTTGTAGAGAGTTATTCAAGAACAAATATCTAGGGGTGAAATAATCGAAGAGCCTGGGAGAGATGCTCTATATCATGCATTCGGACGCGACCATCCTGGTCGTGTTAGGAGAGGTAGCCAATATGATGGTTATATGTAGTATTTTAACATTCCAAAACAAAAGCCTCAGATGGTTAGTAAGGAAAAGTACACTAAAATGAAGAAGAACTTAACTCCTTTAAGGCCTCAATGTTAAGTGAGATTGCCACTATAAAAGAATATCAATCACAACACATGTCAGGCAAGGCATCATTCTAAAATCAGGGCATTCCATATTGGCCAAGCATGCAACCATCCATGCTAGGTATGCCACCATCCATGCCAGGTATGCCACCATCCATGATAAGCTGGCCACCATCCATGCCAAGCATGCCACCCATGTAATCTCATGGCACTCAAACTATATCTAGTATGGAATATAATCATCCTATTGGTCCTCCCTAAATGCTAGGAATGCATATGCAATCAAGTAGTGGTTCATTTTCTCCAATGCAATCTGTGCATTCTTACCATCAATCACATCATGATGAACGTTTTGGTAAGAATGCACATCCAATAGCTACCCCACATGGGAGTCCTCTTTTATTTTATGAATAATATGTGGTAAGATTTTAATTTTTGGTGTAGATAATCTATTATTTTTATTTCTTATTATATGTTTTATTTATTATATATAACACTAAATGTCTTTACAGAATATGAAATGTTTGTTGAAACATCCTTCATCAACAGACTTTGTTTCTATTGGAAGGGTACAACAATTGAGTGATGATCAGATGATTCATAATCAATATTTGCCTAGCGAATAGTAATTGATCAATCATTGATTCATGATTGTCCACTACATGTGCCTTCTGATGCTACCACAATCGAAGAGGCGGTTGGACATTATGTGGCTTGGCCATCAATTCAAGTTGTTCTAAATTTTGACGTGGTACTATTTTTTAACTTAAAAGATAACACTTGTTTACTACTATTATTTTATTATATCTTTTATTGTTACTAATATACATAATACTTTTGCTTTAGTCTATTATACCAGAACTCTTAAATGCGGCACATTTAAGAGATACAAAGCAAGTATCTCGTGCTAAATCTATGTCTAGTGGCCAATCATCGCGCACTAAGTCATTCAAGAAAAGCCTTGGAAAAAGTATAATTATAATTATGCATTAAACTTCAACAGAAATCTTGGCACTTTGATAACTATTATTGGGAGGGCATCTAGCATAAATGATGGATGGACTATGCCACTTCCTATAGAAATTTCTGGTGTAGACCTCGGCCAAACTTATATATCGATCGAGTGCATATTGACACTATTTGAATATCAAATGATCAATTTAAGTATAATTCAAGTCTGGACAAGGTGAGTCCTCAATCTATTCATTTTCTTTCATTTATATAGAACATATATAATTATATTTATATTATCTAATTACTTATATATATTTTTATATATAGGGAATGTTATTATTGACTTCAACATAATCACTCGTCACATTTAGCAATGTTCTATGATTCTTCATATGTCAATCAATATCAAGAGAAGGATGTTAGCATCAGAGCTAAACAATTATGTGATAAAGCATTAACGCTTAACAAAAATCCAAATTTGATAATCCCTTGGCCAGTAATGTTTGAAAAAGGCCAAGATCATTGGTTGTTGGTAATCCTTGATCTGTTCAATAATCATGCTTGATACTGTGATCAACTTCCATATAATTGAGTAAAGATATAAAAGTAGTTATTGAAATGTAAGAGTTATAGCTAGCTATTGGGTTCTTATATTTTGTTTGTAATATTTAACAAAAAAACTAACCATTTTAAACCTTGAAAGGGTATGGAAGTTGTGGAACAAGTTTAGGGGAATTTCCCTTAAAACATCTCATAAGCTTATAAGGAAAAAGTTATGGTATGTACAAGCGAATATTAATAATTTTATTAATTTTACTATCAATTAATAAAGATGTTCGAATATGAAAAATCATGTACACTTGTTTTTTGTAGGTTCCACAACAAAATAATGGAGTCATGTGTGGTTATTATGTCATGAAGTTTATGAGCGAAATCATCACAAATATCAAAATTCCAATTGATGATGTGGAAATATTTTTTACCCATATACAGAATTTTTTTAACATATTTGAGTTATTTTTTGTGAATACATGAAATTACATTCTTATTTTGATTTTAAATACATGTAGTTCTTTGGTTGGAACAAGACGGGCTATGACCAACAAATTTTTGATGATTTACGAGAAGAATGGGAAAAACACATGGTTCAAATTATATCATCAGAAGAAGAATCAAGAGAAGATTTTGATGATCTTGAATAGCATATGACAACATAATGATAATTTTTTTAATGATTTAATTTCTCTATTCATGTGTCTGAAGTCCCTTATTTGATGGATGTTTTGTTTGATGGATGGTTATGTGCTCATGTATTTAGGGGAATGCATTCTTTTATGGACCTATTTTTTGCCCAAACTTCATCTCATCTCTCTTGCCTACTTTCATTATGACAACATCATGGTAGCACTTTATTAATCATTTGTCTATAAATATGAAGCTATCTAGAATCTCTGCTGGTATTTTAATGCTATAATGAGCTCTAAATATGAAGTCAAGTGTAACTCCTATTTTGTTACTTGGCTTGTATGAGTTTTGGTGCCCATAAACGTATTACAAAATTGTTCCATACGTTTAAGGGCACCAAAACTCATACAATCAAGTAACAAATCAGAGTTACACTTGATTTCATATTTAGAGCTCATTATAGCATTAAAAATACTAGCTTGATTCCAAATAGCTTCATATTTATAGACAAAAGATTAATAAAGTGATAATATGAGTTCGAAGGGATAAGGTTATTATTATATCACTCGAATGTCGCTGTGGTAATCTCTTTTTGATGATTTACAAGATGAATGAACATAACACTTTGTTCAAATATTAGGAGAAGAATATAATGTTGAATAACATAGGACAACACCATGGTAATATTTATAATGATTTAATTTTTCCATTTGTATGTCTCTGAAGTTTAGATTACTTGTTTGATGGATGTTTATGTGCTCATGAATGTAGGGGAATGAATTGTTATATGAATCAACTATTTTTTGCCCAGTTTCATTGTCACAATGTTGGTGATTCTAAGCCAACAAAGCTTGCTTGCACAATCCAATTACACTTTGACGACATTATTTTATTTATAATTTAAGTTAACTATATATATATATATATGTATTATATATACATTATTTTTTGTAATAAATTTAATTATCAAGTAATTAATTATATTTAAATTTTCAATTATTTGTATTATTATTTATATTTTGGTTTTTTTATGTTATATTGAATACAGGTTAGTAGAGTGAAAAATAAGAATAAAAAAAATCAATACAGGTAAAGTCGGTCCAACGTGTGAACTAACTTTAAATTCTAAGTCAGTGAATTTAAAATCAGTTTTTAACCGACTTTAATAGTCTAATGAGTTTTGCACCGATCAATATAATTAAATGCTTGGCCTTAGCAATAATTAGATGGTTTTTTAATTCCTTAAAAATAAATCATAATATAATAAATATTAATCAATTAGTAATCCAGACCTTAGGATATTTTCTTATTAAAAAGGGAGAATCAATAATCTTATTTCATATCTTTAATAATATAATTAATATTGAGCAAGTATGATTAAATAACTAATCTATCTTATAAATTCTCCATTGAATGGAAATGTTTATTTTCCAATAATTTGTATAATCTATCTTTACTTTTATGTCATTAGAATAGATCTTTAAAAACCCAAACTTTGTAACAGAATATTTAAGTTTAATTTTTGTTTTTAAGAATTTGATGAATTATTTAAAAACTATATGATTATTCTCCAGACCGACCTTGGAAGTATACTTACCATTTTCTATAAGTAATTTGTACAATTATAAGCCATTTAAAAAATATATACATAAAATTTTTACACCAAGTATTGGCACATTAAGTTTTTGATGTTGTTTTCGGGGAACTGGTAATATCATCAAAAACTAGCAAAACTTTGTACCATCAGTGTTAACCATTTCTAAGCATATCTCTTGTTTCTAGTATTTAAACTTACATCTTTCTCACATGCTTAGATATTTTAGTAGCATCCATTGTTTCTTCTTCTTCTTTAGGGGTGTTACATGTTTTTCTCACTAGTTAGTCAGGGTCTTTCATAAGTGCTTGAAAAGCACAAATATTTCATGATTAATAAGTACTTAAATGTGATAAATACATTTTATTATAACATATTTATATGATAATTTATATAAATATATATGTTTGGAATCACTAGTATGTTTTTATTTATTTTAGATGTTAATGAAATTGTCAACATGATAAGTGCTTAAAAACACTAAATATAATGTGATTTTATGCACTTTAAATGTCAAAATAAATTTATATTTGCATAGTTTTATCATCTTTTAAGAAAATCTATTTTTTCAAAAACACAGGTATGTTTTATTGTTTTTTAGGTATTTTTAGCTCCAAAATGATTCAACTGATTAACATTTAAAGAATAATACCTAAAATTACTCCATTGCAACATCAAAGCATAAAAGATTAATATATGTAAGCTTTAGATATGTTCCAAACCAATGTAAAAGGTGTAAATCAAAAGCAACTTCCAAAAATTCAGGGTGACATGTGTCGCAGCATGATATTTTGTGTCATGGCACAAGACTAGTGGATTGAACAATAAAAATACATACAATCGGTCTCATTCCATGGTATAAATTCAATGTATGCCACAGAGCTCGACCATCTGATCCACATTTTCCTCCTTTTTGAAGTTTTTTCAAAGCTATATAAAGAACTCTTACTTAATTGTAAAAATATATCCCCAACTCCTACAACTCTCTTTTAATTTTCTAGTTTTCTATAATTTTCCTTTAAGTTACTTGTTCAATTCTAGAGTTGAATAAGTTTTAGTTTTATGTTTATATTATAAACAGTTTAGATTATGTTTTCACAATAAATGGTAATGAAAGGAGTTGCTTCAAATTATATATTGGTACAGGAGTTATGTGTAATAATATAATTGAGGTATTAACTTTAATTGTATTCTTTTTATAGCTTTAATATATTATATCCTTCTAAATGTTATATTTAATATATTGACCCTTTATTAAATTGAGCATGTCTCATTAATTGTGATGATGAGATTTTAGTTGTGTTATTATACTTGTGTTGTATTAAAATATTTGAATATTTTTAATTATCATCAAACGCATATTATTTTCTATTCAAAAAATTTACAAAATTTATATGAAATTGAGTTTTTGAAACATGACTCTAGATTTGATTTAGAGTTACATCTTGGATAAAGGATTTGATTATCTGAATCAAGTTTAACGTTCTATTTCAAACTTTTTATAAGATTTATTATTAGAAATTATATTGATGACATATATTACATAATAAATTTGAAACATGAAATTTAGACTTAGATTTATCAATCTACAATCCAATTTAGAAAGCTTGAATAAAAGTTTAACTTGATAGACTCGACCGAAGGTGGCAACTAAATGATTTGTTAATTTCTTTAAAAAAAGAAGAAGAATAATTTAATAAATTAATTGATAGATCTGACCAAAACTTTTAAGTGATTTTAATTAATAACAAATAGTAGACTGATGAGCAAAACTCGCATCGCCAATCCTACCAATACTTTGGTTTTATATTTATAAAACTCTCGCAAGTGCACAAATCATTTCGTAGAAAATGATAAGTATACTCCTAAGGTCGATCTAAGGAAGGAATGTATGTGATTTTTAATTTATTATTCAAACTTTTAAAAATGAAATTAAATCCTAAACATCCTGTCACGATATTTTAGGTTTTTGTGTTTCTTAATCTAATAACATAAAAATAAACATAGATACAGATTCAATAAATATTGATGAAAATTTTATCTTTTATAATAGTGGAATATTTATGGATATTATAACTAAGTAATTATGCTTTCTCATATTATATAGGTTATTAAATATATGAATTGATATTTATTGATTCTCTCTTTTTTATATGAATACCACCTTTGGTGGGGTTAGATATTCTTTATTAACTAAACAAATCAATTAACACCTATGGGTGAGATTGATAACTAATTTGGTTAATTAAATTAATTCATTTTTCTAAGAGATTGAAAATGAACCATTTAAATGCCACCTTTGGTGGGGTTAGATAGTTTAAACTTTATTCAAGGTGTCCAAATTAAATCTAAGAATTTAATTATCCGAGTACTAACTTTCAAGTTTTAAAACCACTACTGAAAACATGTTGTCAATACATTTTCAGATAATAATTCTTATAAAAACTTTTGAAATAGAGTTTCACTCTAACTACTGAGCGATTGTACCAACAAATAAAATAGCACTACTCTAAATCAGACCGGATAACTAAACCTTAAAATCTAATTTTCAGATTTAAGTTTGTAATGAAAAATAATATATTTCTCTCTAACATTCTTAATATAAAATCTTGAATAAAAATAAAATCAATTCATTTTAGAGATTTTTACCTATTTAATATTTCGTAAGTAAAACAACGTTATTATTATATCATGATTATAAATAGCTATACGATTAAATTTAATCCACCAGGCGTCGTAGAAATTTCTTTGCCTTGAAATATTAAATAGGTGAAAATTTCTAAAATGAATTGATTTATTTTTATTCAAGAATTTTATATTAGAGATGTTAGAGAAATATATTATTTTTCATTACAAACTTAAATCTGAAAATTAGGCTTTTAGGACTGATTATCGATCTTTAGAGTAGTGCTCTTTTATTTGTTGACAATCTGTGTAGTTAGAGTGGCTTCTATTTCAAAAAGTTTTATAAAATTATTATGTGAAAATGTATTGACAACGTATTTTGATAGTAGTTTTAAAACTTGAAATTAATACTCAGATAACTAAATTCTTAGGTTTATTTAGACACCCAATAAAGTTTAAACATCCCAACAGCCAAGATGGCATTTAAATGGTTCATTTTCAATCTCTTAGAAAAGGAATTAATTTAATTAGCCAAAATTATCAACAGCCCATGGAATTAATTGATGTTGTTTAGTTAACAAAGAATATCTAGCGCATGAGTATCTATCTGAAAAAAGAGAATCGATAAAATATCAATTTATATCTTTAATACTACAAATAATATGACAAGCATAATTAATTTAGTTATTATATCAAATAATCCATTAATATAAATGATAAAATTTGCATGAATATTTATTGAATCTATTTATATTTAGTTTTTTAGATAAATATTTATTGAATTTGTATCTATGATTATTTTTACGTTTTTAGACTATATTTAATTAATCTGTATATATGTTTATTTTATGTTATTAGATTAGGAACACAAAAACATACGTGACGGGATGTTTAGGATTTAATTTCGTTTTTAAAAGTTTGAATAATAAATTAAGAATACATACATTCCTCAACTACTAGATCGGCCTTGGAATCTCTTATCATTTTCTGCGAATGATTAGATTAGCTGGAAGTTTTACAAATATTAAAACCAGAAGTATTTGCGAAAAATCGGTGATCTTGGGTTTTCGTTCATCAAGTTTTAATGTAGATTGCGGGGGGGGAAGGAATAGCGTTTTTAATTTATTTATCAAAAGTTTAAAAATATTTTTGTGTTGTAAATAATTGTGATTTTTTAAAAAAAAATAAAAAAATAAAAAATTTAATCAAATTTCAAATTTCATAAGAAATAATAAAAAAATAAAATATAAAAAAATATATAAAAAAATAAAAATAAATAAAAAAATAAATAAAAAATAAATAAAAAAATTTTAACTATAGCATAAATAGTAAAATTTAGAAATTTGAAATTTGAAGTAAAAAGTTTTTACCGTTAATGAATAGTAAAAAAAAAATTAAAAAAAAAGAAGAAAATTTTTAAATAAAAATTGTACCGTGAATAATAAAATAATTTAAGAATTTAAAATTTGAATAAAAAAATTACCGTTCATGAATAGTAAAAAAAAAATTAAAAATTAAAAAAAAAATTTAAGTTAATAAGAAATAAGATAGCGTGAATAGTAAAATAAAATTACCGTTCGTAAAAAAAAATTAAAATTTTTAAAAAAAAAAATTTAAGTTAATAAGAAATAAGATAGCGTGAATAGTAAAATAAAATTACCGTTCGTAAAAAAAAATTTAAAATTAAAAAAAAAAAAAACTAAAAGGCATGAAAAGTAAAAATCTAAGGGAGTTCTGCAGGACTAGTTCTTTTGAAACGTATTTGTGTATAGTCTTTCTTTAAGGAGCGTTGTTAAGCTAGGAGAATGGTTTTTAAGGAGCCGTTGCACGCGTTCTTTCCTGGGAACACTCTTGATTATCTTGATTATGTTATTTAAAAAAAAAATTTAACTAGTTTTGTCTAGTGTTTTGTATTAAATATGGAAATTTTCTCTAATTTTTTATTTTTTGTTGACGGGAGTTTTAAATTTACGTTTAAAAATAGTCTACATGCGTGGTAGGAGATCCTTAGGAAACCACTGTGCAATATGTAAATAATATTCATAAATTTAAACAGTGTAATAATGTTTGGATCTACCCATCAGCTGATTTTGAGCGAACATAGAACCAAATCTTAATCCTTTACTAGAACCAAAGAAATGGAGGAAAACCAACATGTTAGGAAACCACGATGAAGGAATTTGCAAGGTGATTAGCGCGGCCGCATTTATCGGTTGGGAGAAGGCTGCTTTCGGAATTATGACGCTTAAAAATATTCATTTTTCTATGCTTCCTTGTAACCATGGGCTACCTAATGAAGATTCTCTTTCCTTTATGAGAGATTTCTATGCTACGGTCGAAACATTCCCCTCGGTATTCTAAACGAGGATCAACTTAGAATGAGATGTTTTCCACTACACCTTAAAGGATAAGGCAAAAAGCTTGGTTGATGTCACTTTAGGGTTACTGCGATGACATGGGGTCGCATTACAATAAATTCATGGGAAAATTCTATTCCCAAAAAACTTATCGGTGAGAGGAAAGATTGATACTTTCTCTCGGATGGAAGAGAACCATTCCATGAAGCTTGGGATAGGTTCAAAATGTTTCTCGCTCAATGTCCCATCCTAGCTTTCCCTGCGGTTGCGAGAACCAATTCTTTACGATGGACTTACCACCAACAATGTCGGTTCGTTGTCGGCACATATTGCGGGAGGAGCAATAGGAGAAAAGAGCTGCATCGAAACGTATAACCTCTTTGAGATGTTGGGTGCTAATTCCCAGCCAGAAAAGCTCCCAGTGAGAAAAGTGGTGTTAATGAAATCGACTCCGGTAATGAAGTTCCATGACAACTTGTTCAGCGGCTAAGCAAGTTGCCTTCTCATTTACCACGAGCGGCACGATAATGAACAATATGGTTTGTACTGACAACGTAAGGACATGAATGCGAGCTTTGTCCATATCGAGAGATCTGTGGACCTGGCGAGGTTAATGTGTTGGGAGCGTATCAACTTGAGACCAAGGTTTGATCCCGATTCAAATACCTATAATCATGGGTGGAGAAGTCATCAAATTTCTCTTGGAAATGAAAACAACCCTCTTTCTTTCCTGGCTCGAAACCGAGGGGAAATTCCACCCACCTTATATTCCGAAGCATTCTAAATAAACCAACCCTGGAGGAATGACTTGAATTCTTTTATTCAAGTTTGTAGGGATAATCAATCTAAAACCAATCAACGGTTGGACTCTGTGGAAGCACATCAAAAGGTGGGAAGTTCGAGTTGAGCAGTTAGTTGAACATTTGCAAAAAGGCAAAGACTAATTTGAAACTTAAATGAATTCAATGAAGAGGAGACATTGAGTTTTTCATTCTGCAATCTCCAAACAACGTCTTACTAGAGACGATAAATTTTAGTCTACGTAGGAGGTCAAGCGTTATTGTATTTTCCTTTTTTTAGTTTGCGTGTAATAAAAAAAAAATTCAGATGAAATAAATTTGTTTGTTTCAAAAATTGTGTCCCTTCGTTTAAATTAAAATTAAAAAAAAAATTTAGGTTCCTTGCATTTTTTTTTAGAGATATCTACTATTGTTTTTAAGAGCAAAATATTGATTCTGATAGGAGGAGGATCATTTTCAACTACAAACAACCGTGGGAGATCTTGAAGATAGGGCGGAAAAAGATGAAAGACTATACAATGCCAATCATTGGCAATGTAACTTCCGGCGTCAATTCTGAGAGGCTTGAGGAATTATGAATTGAAAAAGATTCATTATTCTTTGTTACCTTCCTCACGGTATCCACAATGAAGACCACTTTGCATTTCATTCGAGAATTCTATGCTTTATTGTCCAAACCTTTACACTACATGCAATTAATGAAGATCAACTTAGGATGAGGTGTTTTCCTTACACTACGAAGATAAAGCTTAGTCATGGTTCATTACTCTACGGTCGGGTTCTCTTAAAACTTGGGAGGCGATCTATGAAATTTTTATGGATAGGTTCTATTCCCGTCAAAACATTGATCTAAGAAAAAAGATAGCAACATTTTCTCAAATGAATGAAGAGCCACTTTCATGAAGCTTGGGAGCGATTCAAACTCCTTTTCATTCAATGTCAAAATCATGTAGCTTTCCACTTCTGCCTACAAAACCAATTCTTTTACGATGGATTGACCTTCTGAGTCAATACATGGTTGATAATCTTGCTAGAGTCTTTGTAGGAGAAAAAGACAGAGGAAACCTATAATCTCTATCAGCTATTGGCTTCTAATTCCCAGCCAAAGAGGTGGTAGAAGAGGAAAGCAAAGGTCAATGAAGTCGGCTTTGATAATGAGATAACCTTGCAACTTCTTGAATTGACTAAACAAGTGAAATTCCTCACGTCTCACCAAGTTTCAAATCAAGAGGTTGGTCAAGTGTGTTGTTCAAGTGGGCATGGTACTCGTAATTGTTCAAATACTTGTGATTCTAGTGTCGATGCCGTAGAGGAAGTCCAATCTTTTCAAAAGTATGATCCAGACACATAATCCATGACCCCTGACCCTCTGACCACCCTTACCCATGGCTTGAATCTTTTAAACCAACCTTAGAAGATGGCTTGAATGCTTTTATTCAAGTTAGTCGTGACAACCAGTGATGACTAATCAAAGGTTGAACACCGTGGAGGCTTCGGTTAAAAGAATTGAATCTAAAGTTAGGCGGGTGGCTGAACAAATGCAAAAGAAAGAACCAGGAAAGTTGCCCGGTCAACGAACAAAGCAGAAAGATGTTAGAACTCTTGAAGTGGTAGGGTATTCAATACCCGGTGATTACCTGAAATCTCTAACAAACTACCTTGTAACATGTAACAAAGAAGGCAATATTCTAATCTGTAAAAGGAGAAAGCGAGTGTTAAACTTAACAAGCCTTACGAAAAACTTCGATGGGGGTCATCGACACTCCCCGAAAATTCAAAGACAAAGAACCATTACGGATGCAAGTACCTTTTCCCGCTGGGTTGAAAGAATCCAAACAAGATAAGCAATTCAATGATCTTTTTAATATGCTCTCTAAAGTAAATATCAATTTACCATTATTAGAAGTGATCATGAATGTGCCTAATATGCCAAGTTTTTCAAAGAGTTGAACCTAAGAAAAGGAGGTATGAGTGAATGAGCGAGTAGTAGTATCGAGAAATTTCTATGTTGTACTTGACCTGAAACTACCCCCTTTAAGTTGAAAGACCCTGGAAGTTTTATTATAAACATAACTATGGGGGATAGGAAGGTTGCTAAAGCAATGCTTGATTTAGGTGCTAGTATAAATTTGATGCCTACTTTATATTCTTCTTTCTGATCTAGGGGATTTAAAACCCATGACTATGTCCTACTGACTTACTTGAGATAGATCTCTTAAATATCCAAGAGGGAATAGTTGAGGATGTTTTAATGCAGGTAGACAAACTGATAATACCTGTTGACTTTGTGGTTCTGGATATGCAAGAAAATCTGACATTGGATAGAAATACAATATTGCTTGGTAGACCATTTATGGCAACTACTAAAACTATTATTGATGTCGAAGATGGAAATTTGACAATGGCGGTCTTAGGAGAAATTTGTTCATTTCAAAGTTTTTGATTCTTCGCCTTTCCACTTCTATTTACGCCATCGATGAAATATTAAAGTTGATCCTTTGGATAATCTTGTCCGCAACACCTTTTTCCAAACCAGGAATAGAAAACAAGCTTGAAACCGTTCTTACACTTGAAAAGGTTGAAGAAGATTTAGATGAAGAAATTAAGGGGTACCTTGAACAGCTAGACAATAATGAAGTGATGACACAATCTAGTACGCTTTTAAATCTACCGAGTTCTTCATCTGTTAAAAAAGGCCAATCACGCGAACTTGAACTCGAAAGACTTACGAGCACTTAAAATATGTGTTTTTGGGAGAAGGAGAAACATATCGGTGATAATTTCTTGACCTTGACCAAACCACAAGAAAAGAACTTCATCAAAGTGCTTAGCATGAGTTTAAGAAATCTATAGGTTGGAGTATAGGGGATATAAGAGGCATTAGTCCAACAATGTATATACCTGCAAAGATCAACTTGGAGGATGGTGCTAAACACGTACGAGAGGCCCAAAGAAGACTAAACCCAAACAGCATGAGGTAGTTAAAAGGAAATCCTTAAATTATTAGAAGAGGATTATCATCTGATGCGGATAGTAAATGGGTTAGTCCGATGCGTGTGGTACCAAAGAAATGCGGGATACTTGAGTTGTTAAAAAATGATAAAAGTGAATTAGTGCACATTTAGAATAATCAACTTTGGATGGAGAATGTGTATAGATTTTAGGAAACTAAATTTATATACGAAAAAGGATCACTTTCCTCTTATTCATTGATCAAATGTTGGAAAGATTAGGCCTGAATTTTCTTGTTTTTTGGATGGGTATGCGGATATTATCAAGTACCCACGTAGCAGGAAGATCAGGAAAAGACCACGTTTACATGTCCTTTTGGGACATTTGCTTTCATGAGAATGCCATTTGGGTTATCTGCAATGCCCACTACCACTTTTCGAGAGATGCATGATATCTATTTTCTCGGACATGGTGGAGAAATTCATTGAAATTTTCATGGGACGATTTCTCTGTCTTTGGGAACTTCGTTTGATGATTGCTTACATAAATTGACTTTGGTTTTAGAAAGATGCATTGAATGCAATCTAACCCTTAGTTGGGAGAAAAGTCATTTTTATGGTTCATGAGGATAGTTTTAGGACATATAATTTCAAACAAGGGTATTGAAGTTGATAAGGCAAAAGTTGAATTGATATCGAACTACCTCCCACTTACATCTGTGAAGGGGATAAGAAGCTTCTTGGGACATGCGAGGATTTTCTGAGACGATTTATTAAAGATTTCTCTAAAATAAGTCGTCCTTTATGTAACTTACTATCCAAAGATCTTTGAATTTGACTTCAATGATAAATGCGCCTTATTTCCTTTAATACCTTGAAAGAGAAACTAACATCTACCCTGTTATAATGGCACCCAATGGTCTTTACCTTTTGAAATAATGTGTGGCGCTTGATTATGCAATAGGAGCGATCCTTGGACAAGAGTGGATAAGCGTTTACATGTCATCTCTTATGCTAGCAAAAACGCTCAATGATGCCCAATGAATTACACCACATTTGAAAAGGAATTCTTGGCTATAGTATTCTCTTTAGACAAATTTAGGTCTTATTTAGTAGGATCTAAAGTGATTGTACATTCGATCATGCTTTAACTTTAAGATACCTATTAAGTAAACCAAATGCCGAGCCAAGATGTAATTGGGTCTTACTCTTACAAGAATTTGACCTAGAAATCAAGGATAAGAAAGGCAATGAAAACTTAGTAGTGACCATTTGTCTAGGTTGATTTCGACTTCAATTCTCTTAAAGATGAGAGTAATGACGATATAGTTGAAACCTTTCACGATGAAACGAGTTATTTTTCATGTGTCAGAACCCGTGGTATCTTTGATATTGTAAACTATCTTGCCAGCTTGGTGTTTTGCGACCTAACACTATATCGAGGACAAGAAAAGGTTTTTAAAACTATTAAGGACTATTTACGGGATGACCACTTATTTATACAAGATTGGTCGAATCAAGTCATCAGGAGATCGTACGGAAGAAGAAGAACATAAGAGCATTCGACTTTTGTCATGCTTGAACCGTTGTGGGGGTCATTTTGGAGGTGAAAAAGACAAGTAAAGATACGATCTGGATTCTTTTGGCCCAGCTCTTTTTAAAGATGCTTATATGTTTTGTGCACAATGTGATAGATGTCGAAAGAGGAAACATAAGCATGAAAGAGATGAAATGCCTTTGACATCTAATTTAGTTGTTGAACTCTTTGATGTATGGGATTGACTTAATGGGTCCTTTTCCCCGTCTAATGGTTTTCAATACATTTTGGTTCTTTGTGGATTATATGTCCAAGTGGGTAGAAGCTATCCCCACCAAAACCAATGATGCTAATGTTGTTGTGAAATTCTTGAAAGATTTCATATTGATGAGTTCGAACGCCTAGTATTATAATAAGTGATGGAGGTAGCCATTTTTTGTAACAAACTCTTTGATGGAGTACTAAACAAGTACAACATCACACGTAAAGTAACTCTCGTATCATCATCCTCGAAACTTAGGTTTAGTGGAAGTGAGTAATAGGAAAATTAAGGGGAATCTTGGACGCATGTGCGTCCGTCGAAGGAAGGATTGGGCATTTAAGCTAAATGATGCCTTATGGGCATCTTGCCATAGCTACAAAACACCTATTGGGATGAGCCACTAGGTTAATCTTTGGGAAAGCGTGCCACCTTCGATTGAACTTGAACCGCAAAGCTTCTTGGGCAATTAAAGAGTTAAACATGGATTTAGATAAAAGCGAGGTGAAAAGCGATTACTCAGAACTTCATGAGTTGGAAGAAATTAGGAATGAAGCCTATGAGAATGCCAAATTATACAAGGAGCGTACTAAGCGTATGTAAAGAGGCTAGTTCTAAGACTTCTTCACCCTACAGAATGAAAGTTCTTTTATTTAACTCGTTTGAGATTGTTTCGAGGAAAATTTGAGATCAAGATGGGATGGACCATTCAAAATAGTTCAAGTATTTGAACATGGAGTAGTGGAACTATTGGACTCGAAGACAAGCGTTCAAAGTCGATGGCCGTCGTGTCGAGCCTTATTTAGAAGAACCAAACAACATTCTTTGAAATGGATTGCATTTGGTGAGTAACCATAGCACCAAAAGATACGTCTTGCTAAGGCGTTAAACTAAGTATTTGGATGGGAGGCAACCCATCATTTTAGGTAAAAAAAAACAATAAAAAAAAAGTAAAAAAATAAAAAAATAAAAAAATAAAAAAATAAAAAAATAAAAAAAATAAAAAAAATAAAAAATAAAAAATTTTTTTGTTGTTATTTGTTTTATTTACTTAATTTTATTGTTTATTTCATTTTAATTACATGTGAATAATTTTTAAATTGTTAAAACTAAAAATATTTGTTGAGATGTTAGAAGTTCTGATCTAAATGCGTATACACTTTAATGATGAATATGATGGATGCACTGCATTTTCCATTACTACTTGCACATTCTCGGGAAATAGGTAATCTTTCTTCTCTTCTCTCTTTATCTTTAATTTACTGGTTGTTACATTGAGGACAATGTAAGTTCTAGGTTAAGGGGTGGTGAAAAGTTACCATACTTAATTAAAAAATTTTGACAATTTAAAAATAAATAAATAAATAAATAAAAACTTTTCTCACAAAAATTTATCATTTCTTTAAGATCAAATTTAAGTAAATAGTTAAGTCTTAATTTAGATTAATTTTTTTTGAAAACATATCATGAAATATCTTGTAATTTTTTTTGATAATTAGTTAGTTTTTGTCATAATTAGTATTTCTTGATAAGATGTAGAAATTATATTAAACCCAAAATCGGTGTTTATGAGTTTTTTTAGTGGAGACTACCTTTGTGAGATATAATTTGAGCCTAATTTCCTTTATTCAGGGGTGAAATATATATTTTTCTCTACTCCAAACACATTTCTTATTTCTTCAAATTTTTAGATGATCTCTATGGGTATTAGCATTGAATGTATGAATTTTTTTTCATCTTAATAGAGTATCATATATTTTTATTATTATTTTTGCTTAGATTAAATGATTTGAGTAGAAATTGATAGTATATGCTTATATATCTCATTTATGCATGACTACTACAAAAACAAAAAGACATATCGGGGTTACCTAAACCAAGATCAAACGTAGCCACAAAATTAACCACTCACCAAAATCCAAAAAAATGTACAACTGTATAATGGGTTGACTCTCAAAAATACACATATTGAAAAATATCTACAAAAAAAAAAGAGAGATAAAAATAGTATCATCTACATACTATAACCCATTGCCTTACAAAGTTGTGAGTAAAGGCTAATTACAAAAGAAAGATATAAGAAGTAATTCCCTAAAAAGTCATTGCAATTTCTTCATTTGTAAAAGGCATATATCTTGAAATTCTTTCTTAATGAGTTTGATTTACGCATCAAAAATAATTTTTATATATGATATCTTTATAATTTATACATTTGATTCCTTTCATGAGATCAATGTTAAAATAACACTTTGAGCCTTTATTCTTTATACATATGCGAACATATTAGTTCATTTCTATACATCAACTCTTTCGCATATAAATTAGTATGAGTGTTTGGAACCCATTAGGATTCAAGTGTTTTGAGAGTATTGACTTGTGAGGAATAGAGTCGAAGCCCAGTCGATTCATGACTCGAAATTGGGTGAAATTAAATTGATACATTTTTGATATGAAATATGAAAATGATTTTTCGACTAATTATTATAATAAATCATGATTGTTTAAAAGAGATTAAGATAACTTATGCTTGAGATTTTAATTATGATCTTAAAGGAGATTAAATAGTATGAGACTCTTTTGTGATATGTTGTTAATTTGTGATTTTGTTGTAAATTTAATTTTTAAGTTGTTTGTTTTTATTGTTTCTTTTGTTTTTTCATTTAGTTCAATGTTTGTGGGTATCATTACTGAAAACCCTCACGAGACTCAAACTCGTCCCACTAAAGGGCAACCTGTGGGTTTAAAGGCTTGTTGCATAGGCTAAATGCAACCGTGTCAATCCAGGAAGTGATTTAGGATAGTTTAATTTTTAGTTTTTATCGCTTCTCTTGCTATGGGACTAGCAAGTTGATTGGGGGTTGTGATTTAAAGTGCTAAAAAGCACTAAAATAACCATGATTTTATGCACATTAATTGATTAAAAATATATATATTTATATGTTTTATCATATATTTATATAAATTTGTCCTTTCGAATCAATGGTATTTTTATTGTTTTTCGTATTTTGGCTTAAAAACGCAATTTAAAGACTCAAAGAAGAATACTTGAAGCAATACATCACAAATAAATTAATAAATAAGTGGGAAAAGGTCAACAAACATGGAAAAATTAGGACAAAATGGGTCGAAAAGGTCAAAAATGTCAATGTCAGAAAATGTACGCCGCCAGACCAATGGCCATTGTAAATTTAACGCCAGCTTCCAGCCTAACCTTCCGCCAGATGTCAGCGCCCTTATGATTCTCATTGGATTCCTATGCCATAAGGGCTATTCGCACGTTGTAGCCGTGCCGCGCTTCAACGAATACAGCGCAACGCTTTTCTAATTTTTCACGTCGGCAAGAAATTTCCCTATGGCGTCATGCTGGCGTCATTGATGACCTCAAAGATGTCCACTACACGTTTTTAATTTTTTAATATTTTTTAACATTTTTTTACTCATTTTTTCTCTCCATCCTCACCTATAAATACCCTTCCATTCACTTCATACCACACCTCAAAACACACTTCTCTCTTCTTTCTCTCATTTCTTAGTTTTTGAGTTTTTCTTAGTTTCTTTCTTAGTTTCTAAGCTTTTCTTAGTTTTTCTCTTAGTTTTTAGTTCAATTCTCTTAGGTTTAGAGTTCTTCTTTTTGAGAGGAACTTGTAATGTTTTTGTAATAATTTAGATTTTTGATTCAATAAATGGAAGTGCAAATTCGCTTTGGAGGTTTTCTAGCAGCGGGAATAGCGTGAAGTTCTGTAAGGATTTTATTTTCTTTACGCTATTTTTATGCTTTTATTCTTACATGTTATATTTAATTTGCGTGATTAAATTTAACTGCTAGCTATTTATAATCATGATATAATAATAACGTTGTTATGTCATAAATATTAAATAGGTGAAAATTTCTAAAATGAATTGATTTTATTTTTATTCAAGATTTTATATTAAGGATGTTAGAGAAATATATTATTTTTCATTACAAACTTAAATCTGAAAAATTAGATTTTAAGGTTTAGTTATCCTGGTCTAATTTAGAGTAGTGCTCTTTTATTTGTTGGTACAATCGCCTCGTAGTTAGAGTGAAGCTCTATTTCAAAAGTTTTTATAAGAATTATTATGTGAAAATGTATTGACAACATGTTTTCAATAGTAGTTTTAAAACCTGAAAGTTAGTACTCGGATAATTAAATTCTTAGGTTTAATTTGGACACCTTGAATAAAGTTTAAATAGTCTAACCCCACCAAAGGTGGCATTTAAATGGTTCATTTTCAATCTCTTAGAAAAAGGAATTAATTTAATTAACCAAATTAGTTATCAACCCCACCCATAGGTGTTAATTGATTTGTTTAGTTAACAAAGAATATCTAACCCCACCAAAGGTGGTATTCATACAAAAAAGAGAGAATCAATAAAATATCAATTTATATCTTTAATAACCTAGATAATATGAGCAAGCATAATTAATTTAGTTATTATATCCATAAATACTCCACTAATATAAATGATAAAATTTGCATGAATATTTATTGAATCTGTATTTATATTTATTTTTTTAGATAAATATTTATTGAATTTGTATCTATGATTATTTTACGTTTTTAGACTATATTTAATTAGTCTGTATATATGTTTATTTTATGTTATTAGATTAGGAACACAAAAAACCAAAACTATCGACAGGGATGTTTAGGATTTAATTTCATTTTTAAAAGTTTGAATAATAAATTAAGAACCACATACATTCCTTCCTTAGATCGACCTTGGGAGTATACTTATCATTTTCTACGAAATGATTCGTGCACTTGCGAGAGTTTTACAAATATTAAAACCAAAGTATTTGCGAGAATCGGTGATGCCGGTTTTCGTTCATCACATATATAAAAATTATTTTCATGCATAAGTCAAACTCATTAAGAAAGAATTTCAAGATATATGCCTTTTACAAATGAAGAAAGTGCAATGACTTTTTAGGGAATTACTTCCTATATCTTTCTTTTGTAATTAGCCTTTACTCACAACTTTGTAGGCAATATGGGTTATAGTATGTAGATTATACAATATATTTTATATCTCTCTATTTTTTTTCTAAAGATATTTGTCAATATATATATTTTAGAGAGTCAACTCATGTACAGATTGTACATTTTTTAGGATTTTGGTAAGTGATTAATTTTGTGGTTTTTCTATTTGATTTTAGTTTAGGTAACCCCAGATATGTCTCTCTTTTTTTGTAGCAGTCATGCATGAATGAGATATAAGAATATACTATCCATTTCTACTCAAATCATTTAATCTAAGCAAAAATAAAAAAAATATACGATATTCTATTAAGATGAGAAAAAATTCACATTTAATGCTAATACCTATAGAGATCATCTAAAAATTGAAGAAATAAGAAATGTGTTTGGAGTAGAAAAAATATATATTTCACTCTGAATAAAGGAAATTAGGCTCAAATTATATCTCACAAAGGTAGTCTCCACTAAAAAAAATTCATAAACACCGATTTTGTGTTTAATATAATTTCTACATCTTATCAAGAAATACTAGTTATAATAAAAAAACTAACTAATTACCAAAAATAATTACAAAATATTTCATGATATGTTTTCAAATATTAATCTAACATGTAAGAATAAAGCATAAAAAATAACTGTAAAGAAAATAAAATCCTTACAGTACTTTGATGCTATTCTTGTTGCCGGAAAACCTCCAAACGGAATTTGCACTCCCATTTATTGAATCAAAAAGCAAATAAATTACAAAAACATAATTAGTTCTTCTCAAAAAGAGAAGAACTCTAAAACTAAGAAAAACTAGAAAAACTAAAAAAACTAAGAAATGAGAGAAAGAAAGAGAAGAGAAGATGTGTTTTGAGGTGTGGTATGAAGTGAAGAGAATGGGGGTATTTATAGGTGAGGAGAGGAAGAAAAAGTGGGTGAAAAAATGATAAAAAATGGTGGAAACACGGAGTAGTGAATGATGACGTCATGCTGACGTGGGGGCGGCAACGTGCACGAATTGGGGCAGATAGACGTAGCGGCGCGCATGGACTGGGTGCTGTGTTGGCGCCACATGCGCATTTCTCGGTGCGGCTAGGCGGTTCCGTGCGCGATTTCCTCCTTTTTGACATTTTTGACCCATTTTGTCCAATTTTTCCATATTGTTTTACCTTTCCTCATTTATTTATGAATATATTTGTGATGTATTGCCTCTAGTATTCCTTTTTGAGTCTTTAAGTTATTTTTTTAAGCGAAAATACCTGGAAAAAAAAAAATTAAAATACCGGTGATTCCGAAAAGACAGATTTATATAAATATATGATAAAATCATATAAATATATATATTTTTAATCAATTAATGTGCATAAAATCATGGTAATTTTAGTATTTTTTGAGCACTCATCATAGTCGTGACTGAAGATACTATTTGTATGTATAAAAAAGAATCAATAGTCTTGGTTTATATTTTATTAACCTAAATTAATTTTACCAAACATAATCAACTAAATAAATATCTCATTAATTATTCATTGATTCATGATCTGTATGTTTATCTACTATTTGTGTAAACTAAGATATCATTTATCTTTCATTGTTTTAATGTTATTAATTAAAATATCTTCAAATTTAAACTTTGTGATAGAAGGTTTAATTTTTATTTTTAAGATTTTTTTAAATTTTTTAAAAACCATGTGATTCATATTTAGGCTAACCTTGGAAGTAGTATACTTATCATTTCTTAAGAGTGATTCGTCCACTTTTGAGCTATTTTATAAATACAAAACTTGAGCACCAAGTTTTTGGCGTCGTTGTAGTGAAAGAATAGAATTTTTAAATTTTTATTATCAAAATCTTAAAAAACAATTGTGTTACAAATATTATGATTTTTATTTTGTTTAAAAGATAAAAAATAAAAAACTTTTATGTCTCATTCATTAAATGAATATTAGATATTAAAAAAATTACAAATTTAAAAAAATTGATGTCTTATTTATTAGTTCACTTAAGACAAAACAAAAATCAAAATCTTTTTAAAATAAAAAATCTAAAAATTAATAACTCCTTTATTAGACGACATAAAAAATATATCCAAAAATATATAAGTTAAAACATTAATGAGATTTTCTTTAATGGAAAAATTTTTAAAAATTGAAATTTGAAAAAACAAAATCAAATCAATTTATGTTTTATTTATTAATTGACTTAAAAATAAAGAAAATATCAAAACATTAATGATATTTTAATGAGATCAAAAAACATCAATAACATATGAAATTTGAAAAAAAATAAAAAAAATAAAATATATATATATATAAATTATTAAATTACTTTAAATATTTTAAAAAATATATTTTAAATTTGAATTTGTTTTACATATATATTAATTATTAAATTAATTTTCTTTTCCTTCATTTAATTATTTTTATTTATTAATTTACTAAATTTTATTTTATTTTCTTAGCATTTTTATTTAATAAGTTTTTCATAATTAATTTTGTTTACTAACTTCTATTTTTATTAATTATTTTCTTTTCTTTTCTTTTTTGTTTAATTATTGAATAACTTTAATTATTTTTTATTTCTTTCTTTTATTTTATTTTTATTATTTACTTTTATTTTTGTTTTTATTTGTATTTTTTTTCTTAGTATTTTTTATTTAGTAATTTTTATTTCTTGTAACCTGTCATACATATAGATTTCTTTATTATAAATGTGCAATAAAATCAATGACGAGGGGACATTGGGTTGATTAAACTCTAAAAATGGAAATCCTTCGAGAAAGGTTTTGTTAAGACGTTAAACTAAGAACTGAATGTGAGGCAACTTATCATTGTAAGTAATATTATTTTCTTTATTTTATTTTTTTTGTTTTTATTTCAAGTTATTTATTTTATTTTATTTTCTATCATGTGAACAACGTTTATATTTAAAACTGTTAAATTTATAACAATTTGTTGAGATGTGTAAGAAGTACACATTTTTCTATCTATGTGATTAAGATGTATGGAATGATGAATGCACTTACATTTTTACTTTGTAAGTTTTATGTTAGTGTTAACAAAACGTATAATTGTAATTTTAGTTTCTAAGTGTGTCTTAGAAGAATATTTTCAAGTCAAAGAAATTATCGAGCCTCAACGATTACATATCAAGTATACTTCTACTCCCGTACACATTAGATTGCATATTAGACAAAATAGAAAAAAACGTTAAAATAGGCTACTCGATCGATCGAGTAATAATACATGATTAAATTGATTTTAATGCATTACTAGAATAATTGAGGGCTTCAATCGATCAATCAAGGACTAGATTGATAGAGTTAAATCATTGGATTGATCCATCACTTTTTGAATATTAATTAAATTATCACTGAATCGGTCGAGAGGATGTTCGATCGATTAAGCACTTGGTTAGATTGATCAAACTGTTGATTATTTGATTTTAAAATGTAGTTTTATTACGATTTTGAATGGTGTTTTACAACAACATGGGGCATACCTTTCGTTTAGACTTGGGCCACATGAGTCGTCCGCTTTTACCTTAGTGATCCACCTTGTATGCACCCACGTAATGCAAATCCACCTTAGTGATCCACCTTGTGTGCACCCACGTAACCCAAAAGGTTAACCTATTAAAAAGAGTAGTCAATCCCAACTATATATCCAATTTATTGCTCATAATTTTTCAATGTGGGACTTACTATATATTCAATTTGCTACTCATAATTTTTTAATGTGGGACTTGTTGGCACACCTAAACCATATTGATATTTAATATTATTGACCATATATTGGGATATAATCCCATTTCTTTAGTATACGCTTCTAACTTTTAAATTTTCATAAGAATTTGTCATGTTAGAAAAGATCGACAACAGTAGGGTGAGTAGGTGAAAAGGCCTACCATATTATAGATGGAGCATGCGTTATGGCTTATGCCCTTAATCATTCGAACACATTTTCATTTTGTAGTTTTCCAATTTATCAACAAAGCTTTATTTATTTTGTGAAAGTTTGTAATGAAAACATGGCCAAAGATGGTAGTAGTGCTACTTTTAATTAATCAAATTATTTGTTTTCTAACAAAATAAAAAGACGTTATACTTTTCAAGATATTTACTTTTCTTATACTATTAACGAATAATATTTTAGTAATACTTAACAGAATTTCTTAACCACTAATAATCGATAAAAATTGTATGCATTTAGTGAAGCTGTCGGTTTGGGTTTTAAAGACTTGCATGCATTTAAATTGGGAATGGTGGCTAAGCAGTATTGCCATATCTTAACGAATCTAGACTCTTTACTCACACGTACTTTGAAAAGCTAGTATTATAGATCGAGTACCTTGCTTATTATTAGTATGGTTTTTTCTCCTTCTCAGGCACGGTGGGGTTTCTTAGAGGCACGCTGTGATCTATAGGTGGGTCTCCACTGGGACGTTCATTCTGGTCGGTTAATTAATATATGGGAGGACCCTTGGGTTCCTAGTCTTCTTGGTTTCAGGCCTTAGTCACCGTGGTTTTAGGGTTAAATTAGGTAAGTGATCTTTTGGGAGGGTTCTAGTTTGTGGGATGTGACAAAGGTGCATGCACCAAGTGTTTGTAGGGAGTAAGGCTGATTATATTTTGGCTACCCTGGTGGTGGGTTCAGGTTTGATGGATCAGTGGTGTTAGCATTTCACCTAGCAACATGTTTTTGTTCGCTCTGCTTATGTATCATTGTGGGCGGTTGTTGGGAGGCCAGTACATGATATGGGTAGTGTGACTTCTTTTGATAGGTTGCTTTGGAAATCTCTTTGGAAAATTAAGGTGGCGCCCAAAGTTCGTCATTTTATCTGGCGAATTCTCCATGATACTATAGTGGTTCAACAATCTCTTCTCTAGCATCGGTGTTTTATTGATGTGGGACTCTATCCTTTATGTTGTTCTTCTGCTAAAACTATTGCTCATTTATAAGTTAGGTATATACTAGTACTTACTGTAAGCAATATCATAACGACACTATGTCCCACTTTTCCTTTCCAACAATTTGCAGTGGTACTTTCATTGAATTTTACAGAGAGTTTTTTCGGTTGTCTAGATCTGTAGTAGGTGGTGGGGATTTACTTGTACATGTACTTTATGGCCTATAAAACATATGGCAATGTAAGAATGTTGTGGTTTTCAATTTTGAAGTGTTTGATCCTGGAATGATGGTAGCAGGTGTCCAACATGACTAGAGGTTGTTTGTCTAGACTTTTGGCAAGTATAACTGTTTTCTTGCCTTATGGAGTGCTAGTGGCCTACTTAAAGTAGTTTGTGGTATGATTATGATTTGATTTTCTATTGTTTTCTTGTGGAGTCTAGATGCTTTTTGTACTTATTCACACCAGTTTTAGGTGTTATCTAATCATTTTATATTGAAAAAAAAGTTACCAAGCCATTATTTAACTTTATAATTATAAAAAACTAATATTTATATTCAGATAAAATATTTAAAAAAAAATCAAAAATAAAGGACAAAAACACCCTATGAAAAGCAGCTTTTGCTAGAATGTGATAACACCACATGTGAAACTTTTTTAGCAATATGTCCCACGATTCAAAAGCCATTATATGAGACTTGGCAATTCTGACTACTCACGTGGGTTCTCACAAATGATGCATTTCTTGCACAGCAAGGTGTCACGTCCCGCTCAGAATGTCCCTAAAAATCTAAATATTGGCTGTCTAAAGGATCTAGACACATAGAAAGTTCTAGAATTGCCTAGAGAAATCTAGAAAGGGCTAGAGTTGGACGGACTCAACTCAAGCTTGAAGACCCTAGAATGTTCTAGAGCACGCTGGAGAGTGCTAGAATGGACTGGAATATTCTAGAACATGCCGGATGGTTCGGGAAGGATGTAGAAGCCGCTGGAAGCTTACGGAACATCCCGGAACGTGCATGAAGGAACTAGACAAACCTAGAAGACTCTAGAGTTGGATAGAAGGTCCTAGAATCTTGTGGCATATTGTATATAGAACTCTCTTGTATATTCTAGAGCTAGAAGGATCTAGAAAAATGTGGCATACTCCTAGGCTTGTTGCCACACTATAAATAGACCCATTGGTCTTCATTTGTAATCATCTTGGGAAATTCCTAACAATCCTTGGAAATCTTGGGAATTCTTAGCATTTGTAACATAAACTCTCTCTAGAGAAATACAAAGCATTCTTTGCAAACTCTCTTTCTATTCTCTTTGGAGTTACATTCCGGGTTGAAAGGCAGGCTTAGTGCAACGGACCGTGCTAAGTGCCGCACGATCGATACTTAAAAAATTAAGGTCGTGACAATTGGTATCAGAGCTTTCGGTTGAATCATTTCTACTCTTGGCATAATGAAGAACGTTGCTCCATCTACACCAAGCGTTGATGTTCCACCTATGGAACGTGGACGTGAGGAAACCCGGAAACCATCAAAAGAAGCTCGAGCCAAGTCAAAAGACATACTTTCTAGCTTGGAAGCACGTGTGGGGAGTGCGCAGGACAGCTTAGGGGAGCTGTTTGACCGAGTGGTCAACTTAGTGGAGCGTTGCAATGGCTTGGAGGCCGAGGATGTGGAGATCCACGCAGCGGTTAAGATGTCCCTCAACGAGCTAGACGGTGGGCTAAGGCAAGAGATCGATGGGTTAAAGGCTTAACTTGCCAAGGTAAGAGATCTTGTCCAAAGAGAACTCGCTAACGTGTTGCTTAGAGTTGAGGACATGGGTGGTGATCTAGCTCTATGTAAGCGGGCAATGGCCGCGGGAACTAGCACAACCACTGTCATTGAGGCTAAGAGGGTGGATGTTCCCAAGCCTAAGACCTTTAATGGTGTTAGGAATGCTAGGGAAGTGGAGAACTTCCTATGGGGGCTAGAACAATACTTTGAAGCTGCTGGTGTAACGGACCATGCCAGCAAGATCCGAACTGCTGCCATGTACTTGACTGACACTGCCATGTTGTGGTGGAGAAGGAGGCATGGAGATGTGTAACGAGGGGTTACACAATTGAAACCTTTGAAGATTTCAAAAAGGAGTTGAAAATGCAGTTCTTCCCTGTAAATGCTGAAGAGGAGGCAAGGGACCGATTGCGATGATTGAAGCAAACGGGTAGCATAAGGGACTATGTGAAAGAATTCACAACCTTGTTGCTAGAAGTCCCCGACACATATGACAAGGATGCCCTATTCTTGTTCATGGATGGTCTCCAATCGTGGGCTAACCTTGAGCTCAAGCGACGTGGTGTCCAAAACTTATCTTCGGCCATTGCGATCGCAGAAAGCTTTATTGACTACTCCACAAACAAAGAGAACCCCAAAGCCATAGATAAGAAGTTTGTTAGAGGAAAGAGTGGGGGAAACAACGGCAAAATTCAGGGACCTAAGAACCACAAAGACAGCTCCTCATTCAAACCACGAGACAAGGGGAAGGAAAAGGAGGATTGTGGTGCCTTAAAGCCCCGTGTAACGTGCTTCATTTGCGACGGACCGCATTGGGCACGTGAATGTCCGAAAAGGAAGGCCTTGAGTGCCTTAGTTGCTTCCACTCATGAATAGGATGGAGGCGAATCGGACGGAGGTGCGAAGATGGATTCTTTGCGCCTACTTGGTGCAATGCAGAGCGCCCCAAAGACCCCTAAAGGTTTGATGTACGTGGATGCCACCATCAATGGGAAGGTCGCCAAAGCATTGGTCGACACAGGTGCATCTCACAACTTTGTTTCGGTGGAAGAAGCAAAGAGACTTGGCCTGAAGGTTGTCCATGGAGGGGGATATCTCAAAGCAGTTAACTTAGTAGCACTACCATTGCATGGAGTCACTCGAGGAGTTAAGGTCAATCTTGGTGCTTGGACTGGCCAAGTGAACTTATCTGTAATGCCTATGGATGACTTCACAGTTGTATTCAGCATGGAGTTTTTGGACCAGATAAGAGCTTTCTTGGTGCCATGCTCAAACTCTATGTGTATCATAGATGGTACGAAGGCGTGTGTGGTGCCGACGGAAAGAACCAGAAAACCTACTATCCAAGCTCTCTCAGCACTTCAATTCAAGAAGGGATTGAAGAGAGACGAAAAGAGTTACTTGGCCATCTTAAAAGAATACGACGATGAGGAGACGTCACCAAAGCCAAGCTTGCCAACAGAAGTGCAAGCTGTCTTAGATAAGTTCCAAGATGTAATGTCGGAAGCATTACCCAAACAGTTACCTCCAATGAGGGAGGTAGACCATGAAATAGAGTTGGAACCCTGCACCAGGCCACCAGCAATGAGTCCGTATCGGATGGCGAACTCAGAGTTGGCAGAATTGTGGAAACAACTCGACGAATTGCTGGATGTTGGCTTCATAAGGCCTTCCAAAGCCCCATTTGGTGCCCCAGTGCTCTTTCAAAAGAAGAAGGATGGCTCGTTACGAATGTGCATAGACTATCGAGCTCTAAATAAGATCACAATCAAGAATAAGTATCCTATCCCCCTTATTCCTGATTTGTTCGATCAAATGGGGAATGCTAGATACTTCACAAAATTGGACTTGCGATCGGGATACTACCAGGTACGCATAGCTAAGGAAGATGGGCCCAAGACTACTTGTGTGACCAGGTATGGTTCCTGTGAGTTCCTTGTTATGCCATTCGGCCTCACAAATGCACCAGCCACCTTCTGTACTTTGATGAACAAGATTTTCCATCCCTACCTCGATCGGTTCATGGTAGTCTATCTTGACGACATTGTGATCTATAGTCGGACTTTGGAAGAACATCTAGAACATTTGAAGAAGGTGTTCGAGGTCCTAAGGGGAAATGAGCTATACATCAAGAAAGAGAAATGTTTATTTTCCCAAGATGAGGTGATGTTCTTAGGGCATAGGATAAAGGATGGAAAACTGATGATGGATGGAGCTAAGGTGAAAGCCATCCAAGAATGGGAACCTCCTACCAAGGTTCCCGAGTTAAGATCTTTCCTCGGACTTGTGAACTACTATAGATGGTTTATCAAGTCCTACTCAGCTAGAGCAGCCTCACTCACTAACCTGCTCAAAAAGAACAAGGCTTGGGAATGGACAAGTGAATGCCAAGCCTCGTTTGAAGACTTGAAGAAGGCCATTAGTGAAGAACCGATGCTTTGCCTACTAGACCCTTCCAAGTGGTACGAGCTGCATACGGATGCATCATATTTTGCCATTGGTGGAGTATTGATGCAGGAAGGGCGTCTGATAGCTTATGAAAGCCGCAAGCTTAACGACACTGAACGCCGCTACACTGTGCAAGAGAAGGAAATGACCACTGTCATTCATTGTCTAAGGGTGTGGCCACACTACTTATTGGGTTCTCATTTTGTTATCATGACAGACAATGTTGCAACAAGCTACTTCCAGACTTAAAAGAAGTTAAGTTTCAAGCAAGCTCGATGGTAGGATTTCTTGGCAGAGTTTGACTACAGGTTGGAGTACAAGCCCGGTAAGGCCAATGTGGTGGCTGATGCATTGAGCTGAAAGACAGAGCTAGCAGCCTTAAGTAGGCCAAGTAGCCTTTTACTGGAAAGGATCAAAGAAGGGTTAGAGCATGATGCCCTTGCTCAAAATCTCCTTGCCCTCATCAAGGAAGGGAAGACGAGACGATTTTGGCTGAGTGACGGACTACTCTATGCCAAGTAGAATCATATCTTCATGCCAAAATGGGGAACCTTAAGGAAGGATCTTATCAAGGAATGCCATGATTCCTTATGGGCTAGTCACCCAGGAATGAGGCGTACCCTTGCTTTGATCAAATCCATCTACTATTGGCCTCAACTTCGGGACGATGTCGAAGCTTATGTGAAGACTTTTCTTGTATGCCAACAAGACAAGATAGAGCAGCATGCACCCAGAGGCTTGCTAGAGCCGCTGCCTATTCCAGAGAGACCATGGGAGAGTGTCTCTATGGACTTCATTACTTTTCTGCCAAAATCAGAGGGCTTTGGCAGCATTATTGTAGTGATTGATCGCTTCAGCAAATATGCAACATTCATCCCTGCCTCAACGGATTGCACGGAAGATGAGATGGCACGCTTGTTCCTTAAACATATTGTGAAGCATTGGGGGATTCCATCCAATATAGTGAGTGATTGAGACCCAAGATTCACAGGGAAATTTTGGACAGAATTGTTCAAGTTGTTGGGATCAAACTTGAACTTCTCTACAAGCTTTCATCCTCAAAGTGATGGACAAACAGAGCGCGCCAACGCATTGCTGGAGTTGTATCTCAGGCACTTTGTGAGTGCCAATCAACGAGATTGGGCGAAGCTGTTGGATGTAGCCCAATTTTCGTATAATCTGCAAAGAAGCGAGTCCACCACAAAGAGTCCCTTTGAGATCGTCATGGGGCAGCAACCCATGACTCCCCATGCCTTGGCCACGAGTTATGAAGGGAAGAGCCCTACTGCCTTCAAGTTTGCAAAGGCCTAGCATGAACAAGCGGAGTTGGCCCGAGCCTATCTAAACAAAGCATCTAAAAAGATGAAGAAATGGGCTGACAAGAAGAGGAGGATGGTATAGTTTCAGGAAGGAGATATGGTGTTGGTTAAACTATTGCCCCAACAATTCAAGTCCTTGCGGAAGGTTCATAAGGGGTTGGTGCGGAAATATGAGGGATTGTTTCCTATCCTCAAGAAAGTCGGTAAGGTGTCATACAAACTGCAACTCCCTCCATAGCTTAAAATCTATCCGGTCTTTCATGTAAGTATGCTAAAACCTTTTCATGGAGATAAGGAAGACATGAGTAAAGGGGAATCCAAGAGGGCGCCTACCGCAGTGGTAACCTCCTTTGACAGGGAAGTGGACTCGATTTTGGCGGACCGCTTGATCCGACGAAGGGGCGTACCAAGTTATAAGGAATACTTGGTCAAATGGAAAAATGCCCCAGATATAGAGACAAGCTGGGAACCCAAGGAGTCTTTATGGCAATTCAAAGATGCCATAGAGAGGTTTCAGCTTGAAGGCGCGACGAGGGCGTCGCGAACTTGAGTGGGGGAGGGTGTCACGTCCCGCTCAGAATGTCCCTAAAAATCCAAATATTGGCTGCCTAAAGGATCTAGACACATGGGAAGTTCTAGAGTTGCCTAAAGAAGTCTAGAAAGGGCTAGAGTTGGACGGACTCAACTCAAGCTTGAAGACCCTAGAATGTTCTAGAGCACGCTGGAGAGTGCTAGAATGGACTGGAATATTCTAGAACATGCCAGATGGTTCGGGAAGGATGTATAAGCCGTTGGAAGCTTACGGAACATCCCGGAACGTGCATGAAGGAACTAGAAAAACCTAGAAGACTCTAGAGTTGGATAAAAGGTCCTAGAACCTTGTGGCATATTGTACATAGAACTCTCTTGTATATTCTAGAGCTAGAAGGATCTAGAAAAATATGGCATACTCCTAGGCTTGTTGCCACACTATAAATAGACCTATTGGTCTTCATTTGTAATCATCTTGGGAAATTCCTAACAATCCTTGGAAATCTTGTGAATTCTTAGCATTTGTAACATAAACTCTCTCTAGAGCAATACAAAGCATTCTTTGCAAACTCTCTTTCTATTCTCTTTGGAGTTACATTCCGGGTTGAAAGGTAGGATTAGTGCAACGGACCGTGCTAAGTACCACACGATCGATACTTGAAAAATTAAGGTCGTGACAAAGCGCTCCTTTTTGGCAACTGGCAATGAGTATGAAAGCATGAAGTTAAATCAACTCAATTTTTAAAAATTTATCCAAAGAAAATTAAAAAAACAATAATAATAGTTATTTAAATTTATAATCTATAAAAATAATATTTATTATGTTCAATTCATATATTTTTACAATTAAAAAAAGTCAAATACATTGTTTAATTTTAAACACCTCTAATTAAAAATCGTTCAAATTTAATCATAATTATTAGATGTAATGTTTATTTTTTACAATTTTCCAAAAAATTATTACATTCACGTTAATTATCTTACTATGCAATAACATATCCTCCCATATGAGCAATAAAAAAACATGAGTTCAACCTCAGTCCAATTAAATGAATTTATAATTTGTGTTATGGTTTATTTTTATTTTAAAAAAAACCCACAAAATATTTCGCAAATTTCTTCCAGAAGCTTTTGACTTTGCTACAAAGCCTGTACAATGATGTCACGAGGATTCCTTTCAAATGGAATGTAAAAGAAGAAACCGACTCTTTTTACTGATAACGTTAACAGGAAACCAAGCAACATATAGAACAACTTCGTTTCTTTCTTATTTCTTTTCTTGTTTGGAGAAAATGCCATTGCCTCTTACCTTAAGATTTTACCGAAAATTAGCATGGCCTGATTAGAGAAAATATAAAAAGAACGGCATCAATTTTTTGTTGTTTTTGTGAGAAGGTAAATGCAACTTTATTTATTCTTGTAACTAAGTTGGTTGGTTCGTGAAAGGGCATTAAACTCATATTTGATGGAGTAATTAAATATAATATTAACATAAATATATAATATAAAAGAATAAATTTTTTAATATTTAAATTCTTTAATATTTATAAATAAATATAATATTTTAATCACATATATAATTAACCAATCAACAACCAAGAAATAACTTTTACTATAATTTATATAATCATCTTTTTAATAAAAATAGTATAAATATAAAATTTAAAATAATATTATAATTTTTTTTCAAAATAGTTTTTTTTAATTATATGTATAAAGTGTGTGTCATGTATGTAAATATTTAATTTTTTAAAGAAATATAAAAATTAAACTACTAATCTATAAAAAAGAACTATTTATCTAAATAATAATATTGTAAAAATAAATTTAAATGTAATTTAATTCATACATAAGTTAGATAAAAAAAATACAGTCATAACTTCGATCTCACATAATAAGTACAAAATATCTTATATAAAATTTAAGTCTAAGTCTTGGTCTTATCATTATACAAATTATATTTAAAAATCTATTTTTTTTTTCAAATTTATAGCATAGTTTTAAGAATCTTGATATTATCATTGTATATAAATGATGTTTTAAAATTTTAATTTTTAAAATTTATTAATTAAAAAAAACTACCAAGTCTAAATATAACATTTAAAAATCTTATTTTTTAAATCATAGTATAAATTTAAAAGATTTCATATTTTGTATACGAACGGTGATTTAAAATCCACTTTTCAAATTTATATTATAATATAAATTTAACTTTAAAAAATGGGATCAGCGTAGAAAAAAAACTTCATATATAAATATAATTTAATTCATATATAAATTAGACAAAAAATATAATCATAATATCACAGTGATATGATAAGTGTAGAGTGTTCTATATGAAGCATAAAATTAAGTCATATTATTACCATTATACGAATTTCATTCATTATAGATGGGTATGTGAGAGAAATAAAATGAAACGATGTTAACAAAGAAAATAAAATAAAAATTATTTACGTAGTCAACAAATAAAAACAATTGTTCATGTATAGAGTGTCATGTAGCATAATTTGAAGTATTTTTATTTTCAATATACACGTTACAATTAAATCTAATTTTGTAACTTCAAAGTATAAATTTAATAGCTTTTAATGTTATCATTGTGTACCTATTGTGTTTTAAAAATTCAATTTCTAAATTTATTAAAAAAACACTTTGTCATAATTTCATCTTCAAATAATAAGTGTAGAGTGTACTATTCAAAAATATAAGTTCAAGTTTTTATATTGTCATTATACGCATTACATTTAAAAATCAAATATTTTAAATTTATAGATAAATTTAAGAGTCTAAATATCATTATATACAAAAAAATTCAACTTTTTAAAATTTATAGTATAAATTTAAGAATATTTATATTATCATCACGTACAAATGATACTTTAAAAATCCAATTTTTTTAAATTTATTAACTAAGAAAAAATAGAAAGTATAGAGTACCACATTCAAAAGCTTAAGCTTGTAAGTCTTGATATTGTCATTATACACATTACATTTAGAAATCAAATTTTTAAACTTATAGCATAAATTCAAGTATCTTGATATTATCACTATGTACATAAAATCTAATTTTTTTTATAGATTTAAGAGTCTTGATATTATCTAGTGCACAAATGATTCTTTAAAAATCTAATATTTTAAATTTATTAACTAAAAAATGAAAGAAAAAAAACAAAACAAATAAACTAGGATAGCAACAAAACTAAGAAAAATCCAATTTTTTAAATTTGTTAACTAAAAAAATGGTAAGTGTAAATTGTGACATTTAAAAACGTAAGTTCAAGTCTTGATATTATCATTATATGTATTATATTTAAAAATCTAATTTTTTTTAAATTTATAGTATAAATTTAAGAGTCATGATATTATCGGTGTATGTAAATGAAGCGTAATTTCGCAAGTGTACGAATCGTTCAAGTAATAAAGTGTACAAAAGTACGGATATCGAACTCACAAGGAATGGCGTTACTAAGTACCGAAATTGACTAATCCTAATTTTATTTGAAAACCGAATTGTTGAATTTGTTTAAGTAAATTAACTTAAAACTAAACGCAAATAACAAAATTTAATATTGTTCACAAATGATTAAAAACGCTAAGGCATTTGATTTCGCTAAATCAATCCAATCAGATTTCAAATCATGTTATATGAAAATCAAAGCTAGAAGTGATGGTTGAAAAACCCAAACTTATCTAATACTCTCTCTCGAGTTATATTAGAATTACTTATCTATGAAAACCAACTATATTTCTATGAAGATTTAATCACAAATAAGCACATTACGATTTATGGAATTTCTAGAATAACCACATACATCATGCATTAGGTGTCAAACTCGCATTCAACATATGGTATTTATCACAAGAAGCATTCATTACACATCTACTCTCGGTCTCAATATAATGTAATAAATCATCTAAATCTTGATCAGAAATTTAAAAGCATTAAGCATGGAAATAAATACTCAACTTGAAAAAAATGAATTCATATAATGATAACAAAAGAAATCAGATTTTCTTGATTTAACTACATCATAGCCTTAGTAAAAATGAATTAGTTCATAATAGAAATAAGAACAAACATATTCTCAATTGAAACCATGAATAAAAAACCTAAATAAAATGCAGAAATAAAACCTAAGGAGAAGAGATGAAAAACTCTTGAAGATGAAGACTTGGTAGCAACAATGGTGATGATCCTTCAAGCTTCTCCAACCTTTCTCTCCAAAATTTCCTTTTCTCCTCCAAAAATAACTCAGATCTACTCTCTCTGTCGTCCCCCTCTTTCTCCATCATAATGTATATATAGATCTAGGGTTTGGGGGGTAATTTTGGAACAAAACAACATAAAAAATGTGTTTTCGGATGAAACTCGCCGGCGGCGACATTATTCTCGCTGCGGCGAGATTTCTAAAAAATAAAATTTTTGTTTTTCCAATTTTGGCCGGCGTCCAAATTAATATGGCCGGTGGTAAGATACTTTGGCAGGCGGCGAGATTCACTTGGCCAAAATCCGTGCTCTCGGGAAGAATTTCGACGTGCTCTAAATAAGATTTTCACTAGCGACGGGATTTCTAAATTTTGAAACTTTGTTTTCCTTTTAATTTCATTCAATCCCGATCATTGTACTTTGTCCCTAACTTTTGCAAAATCATGAGTTTACCTGAAATTGCACTTTAAACACGAAATACCCGTGAAATGACATTTGTGGATTAAATAATCAAATAAATACAATTTTCACACAAACATCAACATTTAAATCATAACGAAAATGTAATAATTTAGCTCTTATCAACAACCCTCAACTAGCTTCTTGCTAGTCTCTAGCAAGAAAAGCGATCTATTTAATAAATTCAAAGGAGACATTAAGAGAAACTTCAAAGAAAATTTTATTCTATTTACAAAATTACATTAAGCGTATGTAATAAGCCTTTAAACCCCTAGGCGGCCCTAGTAGGACGAGTTGTAGTCTCTTGAGGGCTTCCAGTGATGATACTCACAAAAATCTTACCTATAACTATTCTAACTCAAATCAATATAATCACACAAAAATTAATTTACACAAATGTCTCAAAAATTGTAAATAACACACAACACATAGAATAATTATATGTCACCTAAGCTTTAAGAAATCTCAAATGCAAATTTCACTTTTGTTATTGACTCTTAAACATCCATCAAATCACAAACCAATTGCCATAATGCCTAAATAATATTATGCATAACATCCACAAACAAAAAGGTGAAATCTCAAACTCCATAGATTCACTTTTCAAAACTCTCTCCACTAATGAAGGAAAATACACCACTTCGGATCAATAGGACTTTATGAGGCTTGTAATGTTAGGCTTAGGTATTTGGTTAAGAAAGAACGGGAAGAATCAAAATACAAATAATAGAACTTATTAGATTAAACACAACCAATTAAGTAAAAGAGTAACACCATTTAACCCAAATTGTTTCTTCCGATCATAACCCATTTTTCCAAAGATAAACAAAATTCTTCCTCAATCTTCCACCTTATTTACTAGAGTGTGAAGGCCATTTTTTTTCTTTTTTTAAACATAACCCCCAACCAATTTCTTCCAATATATATGGAAGATGTCTTATATTTTTTATTTATTTTTTTTATTCCATCCTTACTCCAATTGCTCTTGAAAATTTTGTGTTCAAAATTAAGTGATTTTAACAAATAAGTTAGGAATTATATATATATATATATATATATATATATATATATATATATATATATATATATATATATATATATATTGGCTAAATAAAAGGTAGGTTAGAGAAGGCAAAAAGAAAGAAAAATAAGGCTAAAAATATATTTAAATAGGCTCAAGGAGGTAACTAGTGATATAAAGATAACAAGGGAGGCTTAAAATGGCACCATCGATCCAAAAATGGCCTACATCATATCCTAAATAGTGCAATTCCAAATTATTTCGCCTCAAGAGGTTTTCAAATGAGTTTGTTGAGATCACAAAAATGTCAATGAAAAATTCGCACATAAGACTTCTCTAAGCATGTAGACTAATCAACCAAATTATACCACATACCAAAAGTGTCGCCAACTAGGTAAAATCAACATTTGAAATTACCTTTAAACCGAAGCAAATTAAAACTACTTAAAAGCTACTTGTTATCACAATCACATTATTATCATCAACGTGCAAATTAAAACAAGTAAAATGCAAATGAGAAAAAAAATAAAAAAAATAAAAGAAATTTAATCAAAATGCAGAAAAATAAATGGAATATCAAAATTAAACACAAAAAAACACACAAAAAAACTACTAAAAATGAAGCGAATAAAAGATTTACCGTTTACCACACCCCCAACCAAAACCTTACATTGTCCTCAATGTAAAAAAAGAAAAACTGCAAATGGCTATCATCATCACGAAGAGAAAAAGAGTTAGGTGCACCATCACAGTCACAGTAATTTGTTAAATCATGGGGTTAACAATAAAAGAAAATCAATCATTGTCGCATTTTGTTTTACCTGCAAGAAAAATAAAATAAGCAAATTTAATTACAAATAAAATTATCATAAAATGAAGTGCATAATTTAAAATCTAACTAATAATTTACCTGATGAGTGCTCAAAAAGCACTAAAATAACCATGATTTTATGCACTTTAATTGATTAAAAATATATATATTTATATGTTTTATCATATATTTATATAAATTTGTCTTTTTCGGAATCACGGGTATTTTTATTGTTTTTCAGGTATTTTGGCTTAAAAATGCAACTTAAAGACTCAAAGAGGAATACTGGAAGCAATACATCACAAATATATTAATAAATAAATGCGTAAAGGTCGTCAAATATGGAAAAATTGGACGAAATGGGTCAAAAAGGTCAAAAATGTCATAGAGGAGAAAAACACGCCTTGGCGCTTACGGCCGCAAGGCCTGGGCCCTTAACTCCGCTTAAGCTGCGCGTAATTGTTCATCCAGCGGCAGACTTTGTTCATCCAGCGATTGTTCATCAGCGACACGTTCATCCGCGTACTGTTCATCGTAGTCTTGTTCATCATGGTCTTGTTCATCGCGGCCTGTTCATCGTAGCATCTTGTTCATCGCGACCTTTGTTCATCCAGCGTTCTTGTTCATCCAGCGATGCGTAGCGGATGCGTTCATCCAGCAGATCTTGCCCGCCCCATACTGTCATCTTGGCGTCATTGATAGCGTCAGAATCGCTAATCAGCGTTTTTACATTTTTTAACATTTTTTTCTCTATTTTTTTCTCTCCATCCTCACTATAAATACCCACTCCCTACACCTTAAAAACACCTTAAAACACCTCCCAAATACATTCTTTTCTCTCTTTTATTAGATTTTTAGGATTCTTTAGTTTTTCTTAGTTTTTTTTTCTTATGTTTTCTTAGTTTTTAGTTTTTCTTAGTTAATTTCTCTTAGATTTAGAGTTCTTCCTTTTTGGGAAGAACTAGTTATGTTTTTGTAATATTTTAGCTCTTTGATTCAATAAATGGGAGTGCAAATTCAGCTTGGAGTTTTTCTAGCTTAGCGGGAATAGCGTCAAGAATCTTGTAAGGATTTTATTTTCTTTGCGGTTATTTTTTATGCTTTATTAACTTACATGTTATATTTAATTTGTCGTGATTAAATTTAAGCTGTGCTAGCTGATTGTAAAAATGATATAATAATAACGTTGTTATGCTTGCGAAATATTAAATAGGTAAAAATCTCTAAAATGAATTGATTTTATTTTTATTCAGAATTTTATATTAAGGATGTTAGAGAGAAATATATTATTTTTCATTACAAACTTAAACACGAAAATTAGATTTTAAGGTTTAGTTATCGATACGATTTAGAGTAGTGCTCTTTTATTTGATGGTACAATCGCCTTTAGTTAGAGTGAAGCTTCTATTTCAAAAGTTTTATAAGAATTATTATACGAAAATGTATTGATGACATGTTTTCGGTAGTGATTTTAAAACTTGAAAGTTAGTACTCGGATAACTAAATTCTTAGGTTTAATTTGGACACCTTGAATAAAGTTTAAATGTCATCCAACCCAAAGGTGGCATTTAAATGGTTCATTTTCAATCTCTTAGAAAAAGGAATTAATTTAATTAACCAAATTAGTTATCAACCCCACCCATAGGTGTTAATTGATTTGTTTAGTTAACAAAGAATATCTAACCCACCAAAGGTGGTATTCATACAAAGGGAGAATCAATAAATATCAATTCATATCTTTAATAACCTAAATAATACGAGCAAGCATAATTAACTTAGTTATTATATCCATAAATACTCCGCCATTATAAATGAACATAATTTGCATGAATGTTTATTGAATCAATGTTTAATTTTCTGTAATTAGATTAAAAACACAAAAACCCCAAAATATCGTGACAGGATGTTTAGGATTTAATTTCGTTTTTAAAAGTTTGAATAATAAATTAAAAACCACATACATTCCTTCCTTAGATCGACCTTGGGAGTATACTTATCATTTTCTACGAAATGATTCGTGCACTTGCGAGAGTTTTACAAATATTAAAACCAAAGTATTTGCGAGAATCGGCGATGCCGGTTTTCGTGCATCAGTTGACTCTCTAAGAAATACACATATTATATCTACAGAAAAAAAAGAGAGAGATAAAAATAGTATCATCTACATACTATAACCCGCATTGCCTACAAAGTTGTGAGTAAAGGCTAATTACAAAAGAAGGATATAGGAGATAATTCCCTAAAAAGTCATTGCACTCTCTTCATTTGTAAAAGGCATATATCTTGAAATTCTTTCTTAATGAGTTTGATTTATGCATGAAAATAATTTTTATATATGATATCTTTATAATTTATACATTTGATTCCTTTCATGAGATCAATGTTAAAATAACACTTTGAGCCTTTATTCTTTATACATATGCGAACATATTAGTTCATTTCTATACATCAACTCTTTCGCATATAAATTAGTATGAGTGTTTGAACCCATAGGATTCAGTGTTTTGAGAGTATTGACTTGTGAGGAATAGAGTCGAATTCGATTCATGACAGAAATTGGGTGAAATTAAATTGATACAGTTTTGATATGAAATATGAAAATGATTTTCGACTAATTATTATAATAAATCATGATTGTTTAAAGAGATTAAGATAACTTATGCTTGAGATTTTAATTATGATCTTAAAGGAGATTAAAAAGTATGAGACATTTTTGTGAAATGTTGTTAATTTGTGATTTTGTTGCAAACTTAATTTTTAAGTTGTTTGTTTTTATTGTTTCTTTTGTTTTTACATTTAGTGCAATGTTTGTGGGTATCATTATCGAAAACCCTCACGAGACTCGAGCTCGTCCACTAGAATGACCTAGGGGTTTAAAGGCATTGTTGCATGGGCTAAATGCAACCGTGTCAATCCACGGAAGTGATTTAGGATAGTTTAATTTTTAGTTTTTATCGTAAACTTCTCTTGCTAGGGACTAGCAAGAGTTGTCGGGTTGGGGAGTTGTGATGAGTGCTCAAAAGCACTAAAATAACCATGATTTTATGCACTTTAATTGATTAAAAATATATATATTTATATGTTTTATCATATATTTATATAAATTTGTCTTTTCGGAATCACGGGTATTTTTATTGTTTTTCGGGTATTTTGGCTTAAAAATGCAACTTAAAGACTCAAAGAGGAATACTGTAAGCAATACATCACAAATATATTAATAAATAAATGCGTAAAGGTCGACAAATATGGAAAAATTGGACAAAATGGGTCAAAAAGGTCAAAAATGTCAAAAATGAGAAAAACGCGCCGCCGCGCGGTCTGGCGCCATCCCCGGCCTGCCCAGGCTGCGTACATCTTTGTTCATCCAGCGGCCTTTGTTTCATCCGCTTGTCTTGTTCATCCGCGACATCGTTCATCGCGAGTCTGTTCATCGCTGGTATCTTGTTCATCGTGGTCTTGTCATCCGCTGACGCTTGTTCATCGCGTCTTGTTCATCAGCGACACTTGTTCATCAGCGTATCTTGTTCATCCAGCGGTCTTGTGCAGCAGCGGTGCTTGTTCATCAGCGGTTATCAGGTACCCTTTCATCTTTGGCGTCATTGATGGCGTTGACAATCACTAATCCAGCGTTTTACATTTTTTTAACATTTTTTTCTCTATTTTTTCTCTCCATCCTCACCTATAAATACCCCCCTCCCTACACCTTAAAAACACCTTAAAAACACCTCCAAATACATTCTTTTCTCTCTTTTATTAGATTTTTAGGATTCTTTAGTTTTTCTTAGTTTTTTTTCTTATGTTTTCTTAGTTTTTAGTTTTTCTTAGTTAATTTCTCTTAGATTTAGAGTTCTCTTTTTTGAGAAGAACTAGTTATGTTTTTGTAATTTATTTGCTTTTAGATTCAATAAATGGGAGTGCAAATTCCGCTTGGAGGTTTTCCAGCAACGGGAATAGCATCGAAGTTCTGTAAGGATTTTATTTTCTCTATAGTTATTTTTTATGCTTTATTCTTACATGTTATATTTAATTTGTGTGATTAAATTTAACTTTGTTGGCTATTTGTAAACATGATGTAATAATAACGTTGTTATGCATGCGAAATATTAAATAGGTAAAAATCTATAAAATGAATTGATTTTATTTTTATTCAAGATTTTATATTAAGAATGTTAGAGAGAAATATATTATTTTTCATTACAAACTTAAATCTAAAAATTAGATTTTAAGGTTTAGTTATCCGATCTAATTTAGAGTAGTGTTCTTTTTATTTTTTGGTACAATCGCCCGGTAGTTAGAGTGAAGCTCTATTTCAAAAGTTTTTATAAGAATTATTATCTGATAATGTATTGACAACATGTTTTCAGTAGTGGTTTTAAAACTTGAAAGTTAGTACCCGGATAATTAAATTCTTAGATTTAATTTGGACACCTTTAATAAAGTTTAAACTATCTAACCCCACCAAAGGTGGCATTTAAATGGTTCATTTTCAATCTCTTAGAAAAAGGAATTAATTTAATTAACCAAATTAGTTATCAACCCCACCCATAGGTGTTAATTGATTTGTTTAGTTAACAAAGAATATCTAACCCCACCAAAGGTGGTATTCATACAAAAAAGGGAGAATCAATAAAATTAATTCATATCATTAATAACCTAAATAATATGAGCAAGGATAATTAACTTAGTTATTATATCCATAAATACTTCACAATTATAAATGATAAAATTTTCATTAATGTTTATTGAATCTATGTTTATTTTTATGTTATTAGATTAAAAACACAAAAACCCCAAAATATCGTGACAGGATGTTTAGGATTTAATTTCGTTTTTAAAAGTTTGAATAATAAATTAAAAACCACATATATTCCTTCCTTAGATGAACCTTGGGAGTATACTAATCATTTTCTACGAAATGATTCTTGCACTTGCGAGAGTTTTATAAATAAGTATTGGCAAGAATCGGCGATGCCGGTTTTTTCTCATCAATTATCAAGCTTTTTCTTATTCAATCTTTGAGGATATGGGATAGGAGGCTTATATTTCGCATTTGGGGAAGGTTGAACATCTTGGGATGTTGATGTCTTTTCTTTAGATTCTTCCATCTTTTTCTCCGATTTCTCCTACCATTCAAGTTCTTTACCACTTCTCAATGTGATAGCCTTTACATGCTCTTTGGGATTTATTGTGTCACTAGGCAACGATCCTTCAGACCTTTCTACAATTTGCTTCGAAAGCTGCCCCAGTTGGTTTTGGATGTCCCTGTTGATTGCCTCTTGATTTCTAAAATTTGTTCTTGTCTCCTCAATGAACTTTCCCAAAATTCCTTCCAAATCTGTTTGTTTCTTCTCTTAGGTGTGGTAGGAAGATGATGATGGTTTGAATCCCCCTTGGTTATTTCCCCATGACAAATTAGGATGATTTATCCAACCTGGATTGTAGGTGTTCGAATATGGGTTATGTTGAGGTTTTTGGAAATTTGAAACATAATTTGCTTGCTCAGCATTTGGTGAAGCAAATGGATTTCCAGCTTAGCACTCGATACTAGCATGATTTCCACCACATAAATCACATTGTGTAGTTGGTTTGGATTCGAATTTGGATGACAAATAATCCATCTTTCTTGAAAAAGAAGCAACTTGAGCCGACAAAGCATTCACTAAATCAATTTCATGCACTGCTGCTGGTCTTTTTGCAATTACCCGCTCTGAATGCCACTGATTGTTGTTTTCTTCCATAATCTCTAATAACTCATGAGCATCCTCCGGTGTTTTTCCCATTAAAGACCCTCCAGCTGCAGCATCAATCATTGCCCGATAGTTTCAAACCAACCCATTATAAAGTGTAGAGACTTGCAGCCAAATCGGTATACCATGATGTGGGCACTTCCTCAACATTTCTTTGAATCTTTCCCAAGCTTCATACAATGATTCTTGGTCATACTGTGTAAAAGATGTGATTTCATTCCTCAATTTTCCCTTCTTAGCAGGAGGAAAGAACTTGGACAAGAATTTCTAAACCAACTCATTCCATGTTGTAATTGATCCCTGCGATAATGAGTTTAGCCACTCCTTGGCTTTATCCCGAAGTGAAAAAGGAAAAACCCTCAATCTTATAGCATTTTTAGACACACCATTTATCTTGTAAAGATCACACACCTCCAGAAAGTAAGCAATATGTGCATTTGGATCATCCTTTGACATTCCCCCAAACTGATTTGATTGAACCATTTGGATAAAGGATGGTTTTATCTCAAAGTTATTTGCTTGAATAGTTGGCCTCCTTATACCCGAAATATTTCCAGGAACATTAGGCACAGCATAATTCCTCAAATCTCGATGATTTCCAACTTCCTCAACAATGGTGGATCCATAGCTGAATGTCTATTAGGAGGTGAGGTTGAAAGCCTTCTCTCTCGGTTTAGACGCCTATATGTTCTATCAATCTCCGGATCAAATGGAAAATGGTTAAGGCTTCTTGTACATCTCATACAACAATCCTACAACCAGAAAATTAACTAGCACAAAAACAACACAAAGTTACCCTTTTCTTTATGATAAATAAAATAAAAGATCAAAATAAAAAAAATTAAAAATGAAACAATGATAAAGCAAATTAACTTCAAATTAAAACTAAGATTAGGTAGTATCGATATTAATAAAATCAAACCATTCCCCGGCAACGGCGCCAAAAACTTGATGCATAATTTCGCAGTTGTACGAATCGTTCAAGTAATAAAGTGTACAAAAGTACGGATATCGAACGCACAAGGAATGGCGTTACTAAGTACCGAAATTGACTAATCCTAATTTTATTTGAAAACCGAATTGTTGAATTTGTTTAAGAAGTAAATTAACTTAAAACTAAACGCAAATAACAAAATTTAATGTTGTTCACAAATGATTAAAAATGCTAAGGCATTTGATTTCGCTAAATCAATTCAATCCGATTTCAAGTCATGTTATATGAAAATCAAAGTTAGAAGTGATAGTTGAAAAACCCAAACTTATCTAATACTCTCTCTCGAGTTATATTAGAATTACTTATCTATGAAAACCAACTATATTTCTATGAAGATTTAATCACAAATAAGCACATTACGATTTATGGAATTTCTAGAATAACCACATACATCATGCATTAGGTGTCAAACTCGCATTCAACATACGGTATTTATCACAAGAAGCATTCATTACACATCTCCTCTCGGTCTTAATATAATGCAACAAATCATCTAAATCTTGATAAGAAATTTAAAAGCATTAAGCATGGAAATAAATACTCAACTTGAAAAAAATGAATTCATATAATGATAACAAAAGAAATCTGATTTTATTGATTTAACTACATCATAGCCTTAGCAAAAATGAATTAGTTCATAATAGAAATAAGAACAAACATATTCTCAATTGAATCCATGAATAACAAATCTAAATAAAAATGCAGAAAATAAAAGCTAAGGAGAAGAGATGAAAAACTCTTGAAGATGAAGACTTGGTAGCAACAATGGTGATGATCCTTCAAGCTTCTCCAACCTTTTTCTCCAAAATTTCCTTTTCTCCTACAAAAATTGCTCAGATCTACTCTCTCTTCTGTCCCCCTCTTTCTCCATCACAATGTATATATAGATCTAGGGTTTGGGGGGTGATTTTGGAACAAAACAACATAAAAAATGTGTTTTTGGATGAAACTCGCCGGCGGTGACATTATTCCCGCCGCGGCGAGATTTCTGGAAAATAAAATTTTTGTTTTTATGATTTTGGCCAGCGGCCAAATTAATGTGGCCGGCGGCGAGATACTTTGGCCGGCAGCGAGATGATTTTACCAAAAATTTGTGCTCTCAGGAAGATTTTCGCCGTGCTTTCTGTAGTATTTTCGCCGACGGCGAGATGAATATGGCCGGCGGTGAGATACTTTGGCCGGCGTCGAGATTCACTTGGCCAAAATCCGTGCTCTCGGGAAGAATTTTGCCATGCTCTGAATAAGATTTTCGCCAGCGGCGGGATTTCTAAATTTTGAAACTTTGTTTTCTTTTTAATTTCATTCAATCCCGATCATTGTACTTTGTCCCTAACTTCTCCAAAATCATGATTTTACCTGAAATTGCACTTTAAACACGAAATACTCGTGAAATGACATTTATGGATTAAATAATCAAATGAACACAATTTTCACACAAATATCAACATTTAAATCATAACAAAAATGCAATAATTTAGCTCTTATAATTAAACAATCCAATTTTTTAAATTTATAATATAAATTTAAGTATTTTGATATTATCATTTTATATATATATTACTTCAAACGACGACCAAACGGAGTACCACCTCTTTTTATATGTACATACGGTATCAAAAGAGCATCTGAAAATGTTTTAGGTTTTAGGGTCGTTATTAGGTGAAACGAATGTAGGGTGAAGGACATTTAGATATATAGCTATTACCAAAAAGCAGAGGAGTCCTATAAATTTTTAAGTTGTGCGAATAATTCCTCTACTTTTCACTGCATTGACCGTTTATGGTATTTTTGGGAAAAAGTGATTGCGTTTTTGGAATAAAAATACATTGAAATTAGAACTTTTTTGTCCCAATAAAAACTCCCATTAATATTATTCACCCACCTTTCTTCACCATTAATAATCCAACTTTATTTTTTATTAACTTTCCTATCACAAAATGTTGGAACAAGTATGTTAAAATAGTATTGGAACAATATTACCGATAATATGAAATGAACTGTTTGGGTTGAGTTGCGGACTAGGTCACTCTCTTTAAGACGTTTCGCGGCTCTGCCCAAACTTGTACAAGCAAACACAACCTCGTCGTCCCTAGGATAAAACAGCCCATAATCGTTTTCTATCTCGGAACTTCACTGCACTAATGAAGTCCGGAATACTACACCTCTCAAATATTTATGTTGCTCGGAAATCTGAGAAAACAATTCTAAATTTTCTTTTCTTTGATTTTGCTATAAAAATCGTAGAACTATTTTTGAGTTATTAAGTTATGTTCTAAACTGAGGGCTATTTCCCCTATTTATAGTTGAAAAAATATGTGTAAGGGTCATATAATTATGAAAATAACGGACACATAATTATGAAAATAATGGTCATAAAACTAACGGTCGCATAATTATGAAAATAATGATAAAAAATAACGGTCACATAATTATGAAAATAACGGTCATAAAAGTAACTGACACATAATTATAAAAATAACGGTCATAAAAGTAACTGACACATAATTATGAAAATAATGGTCATAAAAGTAACTGACACATAATTATGAAAATAACGGTCATAAAAGTAACTGACACATAATTATGAAAATAACGGTCATATAATTATGAAAATGACAGTTACATAATTTATGAAATAACGGTCATAAAATAATATAAAATATCTATATTTTTTATTTAAATTCATTTCTAACAATCCCCCACTTGAATTTAAAATAAAAATAGTTTCATCGAGCAACCGATCAATTAAAAGTATAAGATTGTGTATAAGAAAAAGGTGTCTATCGACTTGAACCTTTGCATAGTGTTGATGCTTTAGAATATACTAGAGTAACTCGTAGTTTTGAACTCTATCTCTAACAACATTACACACACAACCTTTCCAAGGTGTAGTTCAAAAAGCTCGTGTTTTACGGCCATGCACGTGTATCCTAGTATAGTGAATGCTCTAGTAAATTTTGCCCAAAATTTTCATAGGAAGCGGCCACACTTCCACATTCACATAGGTGAGTCTATCAAGAGTACTCATGTAGCTACGTACTCCACTCCACATAGAGTATAGAACTCATTAAGAGTTTAATAATTAAATCATCTTTTTTGTCGCTTCAGGACTTCATGCTTCTAACAATATAGAATGTGACTTTATAATAGCATGATTCATCTCATATCACTTCATGACTTGTTATTACCCTTTAAACTTATTTCTTGGGATCTCTAGTCTATAAGTTGGGTTACCATCATGAGTAACTCTTCATTCTAAGGGCATCAGTCACATTCCTTTCGAGGTTTTTGAAAACATTTTCTATTGTTTATCCTTTCATCAAAGGATTAGCCAAATTATCATCAGTACATTTATGATCTATTCTTACAGCTCCTATAGAGAGAAATTCTCTAACAGTACTGTGTATCTGTCATCTCTTGTCGTTGTAATAACGGTTCTAAATCTTTGCAATAGCCACGGTACTATCGCAGTGGATCAAGACAGTTGGTATCGATCTTTCCCATAAAGGGATCTCAGCTAATAGACTTCTTAACTAGCCTGCTACTTCACTTGCAGTAGCTAGTTCTATAATTTCAAACTCTATCGTAGATTGAGCCAATATTGTCTATTACTTAGACTTCCAAGAAATAGCTCCACCAATAATGCTAAATATATAGCTACTAGTTGCTTTGAAGTCTTCTGATAGAGTGTTGCAATCATCATCACTGTATCCATCTAGAACAACGGAAAACTTCTTATAATATAATCCAAGGTTCATAGTTCTCTTAAAGCATCTTATGACCCTTTCAATTACATTTCAATGCTCTATACTAGGTCTATTGATAAACCTATGTAGTAGTCCCATAACATAAGCTATGTCTGATCTAGTGTAATCAATAGCATAACGTAAGCTACCAATGATGCTCGCATACTTAGTTTATCTAACACCGTCCCCGGTGTTCTTGAACAACTTTACACTAGGATCATAAGGAGTACATACAGGTTTACAGTTAAAGTAATTATATTTCTTTAAGATCTTCTCAATGTGATGAGATTGATCTAGAGAAATTCCCTTTTTCAGACCTAGTAATCTTTATACCAAGGATTACACTCGCTTCTCCGAGGTCTTTCATTTCAAAGTTAGCACATAACAAAATTTTCACATTAACATGAATATTTGACACAAAAATAATCATGTCATCCACATATAAACATATAATAGTGCAAATATCATTTTCTAATTTATAATAAATACATTTGTCACTTTCATTCATTTTGAATTCATGTGGGATAACTATATTATCAAATTTTTCAAGACTTTCTTAGGTGCTTGTTTTAGACCATGCATATATTTATATAGTCTAAAAACTTTATTTTCTTGACGTGAGATAACAAAGCCCTCAAGTTAGTCCATATAAATCTCTTCTTCTAAGTCACCATTTAACAAAGAAGTTTTGACATCCATTTGGTACACTTCTAAATCATGGATAACAACAAAAGATAAAAGTACATGTATGTAATTTATTCGTATAATTGGTGAAAAGGTATCAAATAAATCTACATTTTCTCTATGCCTATACCCTTTGACTATAAGACGAACTTTGTACTTTTCAATAGTACCATCGGGTTTTAATTTCTTCTTTAGTATCCATTTACATCCTATGGTTTTGCAACTAGGAGGTAAGTCAACTAAATGCCAAGTTCTATTATACTTAAGAGAGTCCACTTCATCATTTATGGCATCTTCCCATAAGTTGGCATCTAAAGAAGATAATGCTTCATTAAGAGTTTGGGGATCTTACTCTAAGGTATAAGCATAAAAATCAGACCCAAAGTCCTTAAGGGTTTGAGCTCGTTTACTTTTCCTAATTTCAGTGTTTAATTCCTCATTTTGTTTACTAGTTATAGTTATTGGTAAACAACTAGAAGACGAGCCCCCACTATTTTTAAATTTAAATGGAAACCTATGTTCACAGTAGTCAACATCATTTGATTCTATAACTATGATCATTTAAGTCATAGAATTTATAAGCTTTACTATTCATAGCATATCCTATGAATACACACTCATATTCTCTACTAGCAAGTTTATTTCTTTTAGGATCAGGGATCCTAACATAGGCTAAACAACCCCAATTTTTAAAATAAGTTAAATTATGTTTCTTATTTTTCAAAATTTCATATGGTGAAATTTTATTTGTAGATTTAGGCATTCTAATTAGCACATAGCAAATAGTTAATAAAATTTCTCCCCACCAATGGGAAGCAGCACCAGAGTTTAATAAAATTGCAACAACTAATTCAGTAAAAGTTCTATTTTTTCTTTCAGCTTTGCCATTCATTTCAGGAGAATAAGGTGCAGTTTTTTCATGAATGATTCCATGAGTTTTTAAAAAAATCATTGAAGATATTGGAATCATATTCAGTGTCTCTATCACTTCGAAACCTTTTTATTTTTCTGTTAAGTTGATTTTCAATGAGTCATAAATATTTTAAACATGTCAAACGCTTCACTTTTATTTTTCATTAGATATACATAAGTATAATCTGAACAATCATCTATAAAAGTTATAAAATATAGTTTTCCATTTCTTGTTAAATTTCCATCAAGTTCGCATATGTGAGAATGTATTAAGTCTATAGGTTCAGATTCTCTAACTATTGACTTATGTGAATTTTTTGTTATTTTAGCTTGACTGCAAAAGTCATATATTCCAAAATCATTCAAAGATAGTTTAGGAATTAGTTCTAAGCTACTCATGTTCTTGATTATGCGTTTATAAAATGACAAAGTCTAGCATGCCAAATATTAAAGGAACTCAACATTCAATTTAAACATTCCATTAGTGGCGTACCCTTTCCCAACAAAAAATATTATTTTTAGTTATTGTATATAAATCAGCCCCTATAGTTTGAGTAAACCCAGCTTTGTTAAGAAGATATCCTAAAACTAAGTTCTTTCTCATCTCTGGAGTATGCAAGACATCTTTCAAGATGATAGTCTTTCCAGAGGTAAACTTCAATTCCACCTCACCAATACCAACAACTTTAGTGGAGTGGGAGTCACCCAACAACACTTTCTTATCCTCAGACTCAGAGTAGGACTTGAACATGTCTCGATTATAGTGAACATGGTGAGAAGTACCAGTGTCTACCCAACACCCCTTAGATCCACCAACAAAATTGATTTTAGATATCATAGCAATAAGTTGATCTTCGGTAAGGTTTGCATGTGGGGCAGGACGATTCCTGTTCCGAAAGTTCCTAGCCATGTGGCCAGGTCTGTTACAACTATAACACATGAATGTGTTATTCCTTAAGTGGGTTGAGGTCCATTCTTGGGAGGATAATTTATATTTCTATTTTGGTGGTTGCGGTTCTGGTTATTATTGCAATTTTGAGTTCTCATATTTCTACCTTTAGGTTTCAAAATTGCATATGAGGGTTTCTTATTGGTATTATTGTTTGAGACAACGAGTACTTCATCTTTTTGGTCTTGTTTTTGGGCTTCTTCTTCTATTCTTAAACGAGTTATAAGACTTTCTAAAGAAAATTCCTTAGTTTTATGTTTAAGTGTATTCTTAAAGTCTTTCTAAGTATGGGGTAATTTATCTATAATAACAACAACTTGAAATTGTTCATTTAAAGTCATACCTTCAGAAGTTATTTCGTGTGCTATCTTCTGCAATTCGTGTGATTGAGCTTCCACAAATTTGTCATCAATCATTTGATACTTCATGTATCTACTAACATCATACTTCTTAGTTCCAGCTTCCTCAGTATCGTACTTCTTTTAAAGTGCTTCCCAAATTTTCTTAGCAAACAATATCAGAGTTACAATAATCATAAAAGTCATCAACTAATCCATTAAGAATAAAAATATTTTGCATAGAAAATAATTTTTCTATCCAGGTGTTTAAATCCTTTATTTTAGCTTCAGTATGAGAATTAGGCAGTGTTGGTTTTTCAATAATAAGAACAAAAACGACATTTTACATGGTTAAGAAAAATAACATTTTTTTTTGTCTCCATTTTTTAAAGTATAGTTTTCCAAAACGAAATAGTTTGTTAAGATCAGCAGTTAACATTTCAGTACATATGGCAGATAGAATTCGTCTTAAAATTGTTGGGACAAGTATGTTAAAATAGTATTGGAACAATATTACCAATAATCTGAAATGAACTGCTTGGGTTGAGTCGCGAACTAGATCTCTCTCTTTAAGACGTTTCGCGGCTCTGCCCAAACTTGTGCAAGCAAACACAGCCTCGTCATCCCTAGGATAAAACAGCCCAAAATATTTTTCTGTCTCGGAACTTCACTACACTAATGAAGTTCGGAATACTACACCTCTCAAATATTTATGTTGCTCTGAAATTTGAGAAAACACTTCTAAATTTTCTTTTATTTGATTTTGCTATGAAAACCGTAGAATTGTTTTTGAGTTGTTAAGTTATGTTCTAAACTGAGGGCTATTGCCCCAATTTATAGTTGAAAAAATATGTGTAATGGTCATATAATTATGAAAATAACGGACACATAATTAAAATAACGGTCATAAAAGTAACGGTCGCATAATTATGAAAATAACGGTCAAAATAACGGACACATAATTATGAAAATAACGGTCATAAAAGTAATGGTCAAATAATTATGAAAATAACGGTTATAAAAGTAACGGTTACATAATTATAAAAATAACGGTCATAAAAGTAACTGACACATAATTATGAAAATAACGGTCATTTAATTATGAAAATGACAGTTACATAATTTATGAAATAACGGTCATAAAATAATAAAAAATATTTTTTTTATTTAAATTCATTTCTAACACAAAATCACTCTCCCTTTCTTCATTTTTCCTATCCCCATCATTTTCATATAACAAAAAAATAGAAGGGAACCTTGCATTGCTTTTTTTTTCTTTCTAAAAATGAAGGGGAGAGGAAACTGAAAAAATGGAGAGTGTGATTTTGTGATAGGAAGTTAATGGAAACTAAAATTGGGGATTTAATGGTTAATAATAGGAATTGGTAAAAAACAACCGTGAGTTCAGTTTTTACCCAATAAATTTTAGAAATGGGTGCGATTTTGGGTATAAATCTTATTAACGGGTGCGATTTTGGGTATAAATCTAATATGAAGTAAGAAGTAACAGGTACATTTCGGTTATCGTTATATTGAAAATTGTACCCGTCCGTACCCGAAATTAATTATATTTATTTAATTAATTTATATATTTAATAAATTAAATTATATATTAAATTATAAATCGAACATTAATTACATATATTTAATAAATTAAATTATATTGTTTTGGGATTTTTTGGGTTTTTTTAATAACCGACATAAATAGTTATCTACGAGTAAAAAATCGTCTTCAAACTATAACAATTTTTGAACGATTTCGGGTACAAATTTTACAATTCAACTTGGAGATAGTTATGTCAAAAACCAAAACCGTCCATACCCGTACCCATCCTTAGTGAATAAGGATGGGTAGCGTTTAGTAGGGAAGCTAAAGTTGGGCGTTAATGGTAAAGGAAGGTGAGTGAAGGTTATTTAGTAAGAGTATTTTTAGGTTGTTAAGGATTTAGTTTAATTTATAATGATATTATAAATCAATTACAAAGTAGAAAAATGTGAGAAGTCTTAAGCTAAAGTTAACAACTCAAGAATGATTTTAAATAACGAAAGTGATTTAGAACTCAATAAACTAATTTACATCCATAACATGTTAATAAAATTGTATAATAGTAACGAGGATAGTCTAATAATCATATATATCTCATAATTTTCATACAATTCACTTTTATTATTTTTTATTATTTTCTTCGAAAACAAATCCAAAACCATCGTTGTGACGTTAATTAACTAACTTATTAATGATCTGATAATTATAAATAAATATTGTTACCAATTTTTATGTAAATGATAACCTTTATTTTTAAATTATAAATTATTTATTATTCGTTCATAGTTATGTATTAAATTGTCTTATTAAACTTTAAATGAATAAGTTTATTTTGTATATATAAGTCATATCGGGAGAATATTACTTGACTTGCTGGAGTCTATTTTCGAAACTTAATATTTATAATATGATTTAAGTTTTTTTTTTCAAAAATTTGATTCATTAATTAAGTATTGGTTGTTGAGTTTTTTGATTAGTTTCTGTTGGAACAAATATGTGAAAAAACTATGTAAGAACAATATTACCGATATACTGAAATATACTACTTGGGTTGAGTCGCGGACTAGGTCGCTCTCTTTAAGACGTTTCGCGACTCTGCCCAAACTTGTGCAAGAAAACACAGCCTCATCGTCCCCAGGATAAAACAGCCCAGAATCTTTTTCTGTCTCGAAACTTCACTGCACTGATGAAGTCCGGAATACTACACCTCTCAAATATTTATGTTGCTCGGAAATCTGAGAAAACAATTCTGAATTTTCTTTTCTTTGATTTTGCTATGAAAACCGTAGAACTGTTTTTTGAGTTGTTAAGTTATATTCTAAACTGAGGGCTATTGCCCCTTTTTATAGTGGAAAAAATATGTGTAACGGTCATATAATTATGAAAATAACGGACACATAATTATTAAAATAACGGTCATAAAAGTAACGGTCACATAATTATGAGAATAACGGTTATAAAATTAACGGCCACATAATTATGAAAATAACGGTCATAAAAGTAACGGTCACATAATTATAAGAATAACGGTCATAAAATTAATGGCCACATAATTATGAAAATAACGGTCATAAAAGTAACGGTCACATAATTATGAAAATAACGGTCATAAAAATAATGACCATATAATTATGAAAATGACAGTTACATAATTTATGAAATAATGGTCATAAAATAATAAAAAATATTTTTTTATTTAAATTCATTTCCAACAGTTTCAGATTTTAGGATTTGAATGTTTTATTTCAGACAGGTTTACCAATTTTTGTATTTCTATTATGGCATTCTCAAATGTTCTTGCTTAACACATGTTTATTCTATTTTATTTCTACGTATCAATTATGTTAGTGCAAGCGTTTTATTTTATTTTATCAGTTACAACATAATCTTTTTGTTTATTTTAATGTAATTTTGGTGCTATATATGACCAGTTTCCTCGTATAGTTGTCGTTCATCATATGCAATAGCTATAGAGTTTGATTACTCTTTAATTAATATTATTGAAAAATTAGATAAATGTTCTATAAACCAGATCTGTGATAAAGTAAAATAGACAAAATAATACACAAATTTAATAACGAAATTCGTTCAATCTTGCTTACATCTCCGGACCTACTGCAGATCTTTTTACTGTAATGAAAGAAATTATACAAGGTGTTTACAACACTCATAACTCAATTACACCCAAGAAAATTACTCTCAATTTTCTCTCACAAAAGCTTTTCTCTCAATTGGAATGAACACTTGGATTTAAGCATTGATCTACTCCTTAAATTAAGGAGGGTCACTCCTTGATTTGCTCATTAATTTTCTCCTTGTTTTGTTCCTTATTTTTCTCATTAAATTAAGGAGCTTTATAACAATCTTCCACTTAAAGATCGATTTCAATCTATCTTCACACCTCAATCAATAAAACAACTTTTCTAGTCTTGTTACTCTAGCAGACCAATTGAAGTTGAACACAACTTCAATTTCATGGCAAGCTCCCACTTGTTGGCATCTCTAGTCTGACAAGTTTCATCATAGCATTCAAGCTCTCCTTCATCAGTCATCAACATATAGTTCATGTATCTCCTGTTAGGCACATGAGGTCGAGAAGACCTTCTCCAACTTTTCCAGTCTTGTTACTCTAGCAGACCAACTGAAGTTGAACACAACTTCAATTTCATGGCAAGCTCCCACTTGTTGGCATCTCTAGTCTGACAAGCTTCATCATAGAATTCAAGCTCTCCTTCATCAGTTAGTAACATATAGTTCATGTATCTCCTGTTAGGCACATGAGGTCGAGAAGACCTTCTTAATATAGGAGCTATAATAAGAGGCTGTGGTGTGTCGGACTATTGTGCACTACTTTGTCCAATAAGTTCCTTTGGCTGAGGGCTTGCTACAATTGGTTCCTTCACAGAACTATCTGGAACATCATTTGCATCTGCAAATACTGACTCATTCTGCTTTGAGTCATTGGTGTCTTTTTTATGCATGTCCTTATACATCACTCTTTCATGGACAATCACATATCTGCTACGAATCACTTTCTTGTTTTCGTTATCCCAAATGTGGTAGCCAAAATCATCCTCACCATAGCCGATGAAGGTGAATTTCTTAGATTTGGGATCAAGCTTATTCCTGCCTTGATCACTGATATGCACAAATTCTACACAGTTGAAAACTTTTAGATGTGATAGTTTTACCTCTTTTCTGCTCCATACCTCCTCTGGTATTCTATACTCTAATGGAACATATGCACCTCAGTTGATCAAGTAAGTTGTCATGTTGACTACTTCTGCCAAAAACTACTTTGGTAGACCTAACTATATACGAATGCTTCTGGCTCTTTCTGTCAACGTTCGGTTTATACGCTCAGGTACACCATTGTGTTGAGGCATGCTTACCACATTTCTTTCCATTCTGATCCCGTGCTTATAGTAGAAATTTTGGAATCTAGCGTCTTCATATTCACCACCATTGTCGGTTCTGAGCTTTTTGATTTTCAAACTTGTCTTATTTTCAACCATAGCTTTCCATCTTCTGAAAGCCTCAAATACTTCAGACTTATGCTTTAAAAAGTAAACACATACCTTTCGAGAGTGATCATCAATGAAAGTCATGAAATAGTGTTTCCTACCAATGGATGAGACAGACGTTGGTCCCCAAACATCAGAGTGGATAAGCTCTAACCTTTTCTTCTTTGGGGTTCCTCCACTTGTCTGAAAGCTGACTCTCTTTTGTTTTCCAAGTATGCAATCTTCACATATGTCTATCTCCGCTAACTCTAGACTTGGAAGTTTTCCCTTTGAATGCATAATCTTCATCCCCTTCTTACTCATGTGGTCTAGTCTCTGGTGCCACAGATTTGGTGTTTCATTGCCTGCTGCAACTACGATTGAACAATGTGCCTCTCTTGTCATGTAAAGAGTGTCACTCTTCTTGCCTCGAGCAACTATCATTGCACCCTTTGAAATCTTCCAATCAACACCATGGAAGATTCACTACTACAAAAATAGGAATTAAAGTCGGTTCATCATGTGAACCGACTTTACCCGTACATTTTATGATTTTTTTTTATTTTTATTCTCATTTTTTCGTATTATTCAATATATCTATATATAGCATAAAAAAATTAAATATAAATAATAATACAAATAATTAAAAATTTAAATATATTTAATTACTTGATAATTAAATTTATTATAAAAAAAATAATGTATATACAATACATATAATTAACTTAAATTACAAAGAAAATAATGTCATCAAAGTGTAATTGGATGTGAGTAAGCTTGGTTGGCTTAGAATCTTGATTGGCCTACACAAGCATTATGACAAAAAAACTAGACAAAAAACAATTGATCCATATAACAATTCATATTCTCCTACATACATGAGCACGTAAACATCCATCAAACAAGCAATCTAAACTTCAGAGACATACGAATGAAGAAATTAAATCATTATAAATATTACCATCAAAAAGAGATTACCACGTACAACGACCTCCGAGTGATATAACCCTTTGACGAACTCATATTAGTACTTTATTAATCATTTGTCTATAAATATGAAGTTATATGAAATCTATGCTAGTATTTTTTAATGCTATAACGAACTCTAAATATGAAATCAAGTGTAACTCCGATTTCTTACTTGGCTTGTGTGAGTTTTAGTGCCCTTAAACATATGGAACACGTTCATGGGCACCAAAACTCATACAAAACAAGAAAAAAATCAGAGTTACGTACACTTGATTTCATATTTAGAGCTCATTATAGCATTAAAAATACTAGCAGAGATTCCAAATAACTTCATATTTATAAACAAATGAAAGTGCTAATATGAGTTCGTAAGGAAAGTAGGAAAGAGATGAGATGTAGTTTGGGCCAAAATAGGTCCATAAAATAATGCATTCCCCTAAATACATGAGCATATAATCATTTATCAAACAAGTGACTTCAGACACAGGAATAGATAGAGAAATTACATCATTAAAAAATTTATTGTTATGTTGTCATATGCTATTCAAGATCATTAGAATCTTTTCCTGATTCTTCTTGTGATGATATAATTTGAACCATGTGTTCTACCCATTCCTCTCATAAATCATCAAAAACTTTCTGGTCGTAGCCCGTCTTGTTCCAACCAAAGAACTACATGTATTTAAAATCAAAATAAGAATGTAATTTCATTTATTTACAAAAACAAACTCAAATATGAAAAACTTTTATGTATATGGATAAAAGATATTACCACATCATCAATTGGAATTTTGATATTTGTGATGATTTCGCTCATAAACTTCATGACATAATAACCACACATGACTCCATTATTTTGTTGTGGAACCTACAAAAAACAAGTGTACATGAATTTTCATATTCAAACATCTTTATTATTCAATTGTAAAATTAATAAAATTATTAATATTGGTTTATACATACCATAACTTTTGTCCATATAAGCTTATGAGATTTTTTAAGGGCAATTCCCTTAAACTTGTTCCACAACTTCCATGCCCTATCAAGGTTTAAAACGGTTAGTTTTTATTAAATATTACAAAAAATATAGAAGAAACTAATATGTAGCTATAACTCTTACATTTCAACAACTGCTTTTGTATCTTTACTCAGTTCTATGGAAGTTGAGTCATAGTACCAAGCATGATTATTGAATAGATCAATGATTATCAACATCCAATGATCTTGGCCTTGTTCAAACCTTAATGGCCAAGGGATTATCAACTTTTGATTTCTGTTAAGCATTAATGCCCTATCACATAATTGTTTAGCTCTGATGCTAACATCCTTCTCTTGATATTGATTGACATATGAAGAATCATAGAACATTGCTAATTGTGATGAGTGATTATTTTGAAGTCAATAATAACACGCCCTATATAAAAGATATATATATAATTAGATAATATAAATATAATTATATATGTTCTACATAAATGAAAGAAAAATAAATAGATTGAGGACTCACCTTGTCCACACTTGAATTATACTTAAATCGATCATTTGATATTCAAATAGTTGTAATAAGCACTCGATCGATATATAAGTTTGGCCGAGGTCTACACCAAAACTTTCTATAGGAAGTGGCATAGTCCATGCATCATTTATGTTAGATGCCCTCCTAACAATAGTCATCAAAGTGCCAAGATTTCTGCTGAAGTTTAACGCATAATTATGACTATACTTTTTCCAAGGCTTCTTCTTGAATGACTTGGTGCGCGATGATTGGCCACTAGACATAGATTTAGCAAGAGATACTTGCTTCGTATCTCTTAAATGTGTCGCATTTAAGAGTTCTTGTATAATAGACTAAAAAACAAGTATTATATATATATATTTTAGTAACAATATAAGATATAATAAAATAATAGTAGTAAACAAGTGTTATCTTTTAAGTTAAAAAATAGTACCACGTCAAAATTTAGAACAACTTGAATCGACGGCCAAGCCACATACTGTCCAACCGCCTTTTGAACTATGGTAGCATGAGAAGGCACAAGTAGTGGGCAATCATGAAACAATGATTGATCAATTACTATTTGCCAATGATTAGGCAAATATTGATTATGAATCATCTGATCACCGTTCAATTGTTGTACCGTTCCAATAGCAACAAAGTCCATTGACGAAGGATGTTTCAACAAACATTTCATATTCTGTAAAAAATTGAAGTGTTATATATAAAAAATAAAACATATAAAAAGAATTTAAAAATAATAGATTATATACACCAGAAATTAAAATGTTACCATATATGATTCATCAAATAGAAGAGGACTCCCATGTGGGGTAGCTATTGGATGTACATTCTCACCAAAACGTTTGTCGTGGTTTGATTGATGGTAAGAATGTGCAGATTGCATTGGAGAAAATGAACCACTACTTGATTGCATATGCATTCCTGGCATATAGTGAGGACCAATAGGATGGCTATATCCCATACTGGATGTAGTTTGAGTGCAATGAGATTGCATGAGTGGCATGCTTGGCATGGATGGTGTCCTCCTTGTTATGTATGGTGGCATGCTTGGCATGGATTGTGGCATGCCTGGAATGGATGGTGGTATGCCTGGCATGGATGGTTACATGCTTGGCCAATATGGCATGCCCTAGTTGTAGCATGATGCCATGGCTGACATTTGTTGTGATTGATGTTCTTTTAGAGTGACAATCTCACTTAACACTAAGGCCTTAAAGAAGTTGAATTCTTCTTCAATTTTAGTGTACTTCTCTTTACTTACCATCTGAGGCTTTTGTTTTGGAATGTTAAAATACTCCATAGAACCATCATATTGGCTACCTCCCCTAACACGATCAGGATGCTCACGTCCGAATGCATTATATAAAGCATCTCTCCCACGTTCTTCGATTATTTCACCCTTGGATATTTTTTCCGGAACAACTCTATACAAATAATAAATCACACAAACATATCATTCATTATTACATCAATTATTAAATATCATTAAGACTTTTTATCAACCGAAATTACTAACCAACTTATTTAATTGTTCTTCTCTTTGCTTAGTAATAGGTCTTGAATTCTTCATTTTGGGAGTCTTTGTTTCTATGTACAATTCAGTTCGGATAACAGGTCTACCCAATTCAGCTTCCTACATAAATTATGAAAATTTTATTAACAATGACATGAAATTAAAGTAGGAAAATAAATATAAAAAAATTTATAAATTAAGACAAATTAATAATACCATTCTATATCTAACTTCAGGATTTGAAGACTTCCCAATATGGTTAGGATGAATGTTATGCATTTATACATTCTGATGATCTTCCCTAATAATTTGAAATTCATCTAAACGTCTATAATCCACAAAGTCTTTCCAAACTTGAGGTGTAATCCAGGGGTGTCCTTCAGGGATTTTGTAGAGCTCATTCTCATCAAGTGATTCCAAATATAGAAACACATAATTTCTTGCCAATCTAGAAGTCTGGTACTCTAATGCATAATTTCGCAAGTGTACGAATCATTCAAGTAATAAAGTGTACAAAAGTACAGATATCAAACCCACAAGGAATGGCATTACTAAGTACCGAAATTGAATAATCCTAATTTTATTTGAAAATTGAATTGTTGAATTTGTTTAAGAAGTAAATTAACTTAAAACTAAACGCAAATAACAAAATTTAATGTTATTCACAAATGATTAAAAACGCTAAGGCATTTGATTTCGCTAAATCAATTCAATCCAATTTCAAGTCATGTTATATGAAAATCAAAGTTAGAAGTGATGGTTGAAAAACCCAAACTTATCTAATACTCTCTCGAGTTATATTAGAATTACTTATCTATGAAAACCAACTATATTTCTATGAAGATTTAATCACAAATAAGCACATTACGATTTATGGAATTTCTAGAATAACCACATACATCATGCATTAGGTGTCAAACTCACATTCAACATACGGTATTTATCACAAGAAGCATTCATTACACATCTCCTCTCGGTCTCAATATAATGCAACAAATCATCTAAATCTTGATATGAAATTTAAAAGCATTAAGCATGGAAATAAATACTCAACTTGAAAACAATGAATTCATATAACGATAACACAAGAAATCAGATTTTCTTGATTTAACTACATCATAGCCTTAGCAAAAATGAATTAGTTCATAACGGAAATAAGAATAAACATTATTTCAATTGAATCCATGAATAACAAATCTAAATAAAATGCAGAAAATAAAAGCTAAGGAGAAGAGATGAAAAACTCTTGAAGATGAAGACTTGGTAGCAACAATGGTGATGATCCTTCAAGCTTCTCCAACCTTTTTGTCCAAAATTTTCTTTTCTCCTCCAAAAATAACTCAGATCTGCTCTCTCTGTCGTGCCTCTTTCTCCATCATATTGTATATATAGATCTAGGGTTTTGGGGGAAATTTTGGAACAAAACAACATAAAAAATATGTTTTCGGACGAAACTCGCCGGCGGCGAGATTTCTGGAAAAGTTATGATTTTGGTTCCGCAAATTCTCACCGGCGGTGAGATTAATGTGGCCAACGGCGAGATCACTTGGCCGGCGGCGAAATTATTTTGCCAAAATCCGTGCTCTCGGGAAGATTTTTGTCGTGAGAATTTCGCTGGCGGCGAGAATATTATGGTCAGCGGCAGGATTTCTAAATTTTGAAACTTTGTTTTATTTTTATTTTCACTCAATCCCGATCATTGTAATTTGTCTAAAACTTCTCCAAAATCATGATTTTACCTGAAATTACACTTTAAACACGAAATACCCATGAAATGACATTTGTGGATTAAATAATCAAATAAACACAATTTTCACACTAATATCAACATTTAAATCATAACAAAAATGCAATAATTTGACTCTTATCAACAACCCCCAACCAGCTTCTTGCTAGTCTCTAGCAAGAAAAGTGATCTATTTAATAAATTCAAAGGAGACATTAAGAGAAAAATTCAAAGAAAATTTATTCTATTTACAAAATTACATTAAGCGTATGCAATAAGCCTTTAAACCCCTAGGCGGCCCTAGTAGGATGAGTTGTAGTCTCGTGAGGGCTTCCAGTGATGATACCCACAAACATCTTACCTATAACTATTCTAACTCAAAACAATAAAATCACACAACAATTGATTTGCACATATGTCTCAAAAATTGTAAATAACACACATCACATAGAATAATTAAATGTCACCTAAGCTTTAAGAAATCTCAAATGCCAATTTCACTTTTGTTATTAAGTCTTAAACATCCATCAAACCACAAACCAATTTCCACAATGCCTGGATAATATTATGCATAACATCCACAAACAAAAAGGTGAAATCTCAAACTCCATAGGCTAACATCCAAATTGTTTCTTCCGATCATAACCCATTTTTCCAAAGATAAACAAAATTCTTCCTCAATCTTTCACCTCAGTACATCCATCACTAACACTCTTTTATTTACTAGTGTGTGAAGGCCCTTTTTTTTCTTTTCTTTCCTTTTTTTTAAACACAACCCCCAACCAATTTCTTCCAATATATGTGGAAGATGTTTTTTTTTTATTCCATCCTTACTCCAATTGCTCTTGAAAAGTTTGTGTTCAAAATTAAGTGCTCTTAACAAATAAGGTAAGAGTTATTTATATATATATATATATATATTGGCTAAATAAAAGGTAGGTTATAGAAGGCAAAAAGAAAGAAAAATAAGGCTAACAATATATTTAAATAGGCTCAAGGAGGTAACTAGTGATCTAAAGATAACAAGGTAGGCTTAAAATGGCACCATCGATCTAAAAATGGCCTACATCATATCCTAAACAGTGCAATTCCAAATTATTTCGCCTCAAGAGGTTTTCTAATGAGTTTGTTGAGATCACAAAAATGTCCATGAAAAATTCGCACATAAGACTTCTCTAAGAATTTAGACTAATCAACCAAATCATACCACATACCAAAAGAGTCACCAACTTGGTAAAATCAACATTTGAAATTACCTTTAAACCGAAGCAAATTAAAACTACTTAAAAGCTACTTGTTATCACAATCACATTATTATCATCAACGTGCAAATTAAAACAAGTAAAATGCAAATGAGAAAAGAAATAATAAAAAAAATTAAAGAATTTTAATCAAAATGCAGAAAAATAAATGGAATATCAAAATTAAACACAAAAAAACACACAAAAAAACTGCTAAAAATGAAGCGAATAAAAGATTTACCGTTTACTGCACCCCCAACCAAAACCTTACATTGTCCTCAATGTAAAAAAGAAAAACTACAAATGGCTATTGTAATCATGAAGAGAAAAAGAGTTAGGTGCACCATCACAGTCACAGTAATTTGTTAAATCATGGGGTTAACAATAAAAGAAAATCAATCATTGTCGCATTTTTTTTACCTACAAGACAAATAAAATAAGCAAATTTAATTAAAAATAAAATTATCATAAAATGAAGTGCAGAATTTAAAATCTAACTAATAATTTACCAAACCTTATAATTTAAGCTAAAATTTAAAATTGTTAAATAAAATGAGATAAAAGATGAGAAAACAAATCTGATGGGTTGCCTCCCATTAAGTGCTTTAAGTTATAGTCATTAGCTAGACTTTCTGTCATTCTTTCTGCTTGCTGAATTCTCCATCAAAATATGGCTTCAATCGTTGTCCATTCACCTTGAAAGTTCCCTTTGTTTCATGACTAATCTCAATTGTTCCATAAGGAAACACCTTGGTAACTAGAAAAGGTCATGACCAACGAGATTTTAGCTTTCTTGGAAAAAGTCTGAGACGGGAATTATAAAGCATAACTTTCTATCCAACCTCAAAGTTTCGCCTCAAAATGTTCTTATCATGCAAATCCTTCGTCTTGTCCTTGTATATTCGTGCATTCTCATAAGCATCATTCCTCATTTCATCCATCTCATTTGTTGCAGATTTCACAAGGCAAGCTTCTAGTGGTAGCAATGGAGTTCTCTCCACAAAAGTTTTCGAAATTAACATGTCAAGAGTGTTAATTTGAAAACAAGAATGTACCTCCCTTGGAAATTTCATTGCTTCAAAAAGATCAAAAGTTACTTGTTCATCTTGCACCCGTAGAATGAGCTTTCCTTGCTGAACATCAATCAATGTTCTTCCAGTTGCAAGGAACGGTCTCCCCAATATCAACGGTACCTCTCTATGTTCCTCCATGTCAAGCACCATGACATCTACAGGGAAAATAAATTTGTCAACTTTAATTAAAACATCCTCAATTACCACTCGAGGATATTTCACCGATCTATCCGCTAATTGTAGGGAGATTGAAGTGGGCTTCACTTCTCCCAGGCCAAGTTTCCTGAAAATAGAAAGTGGCATCAAATTAATGCTTGCTCCTAAATCACATAGGACTTTATCAAAATTGCAACTTCCTATAGTACAAGGTATAGTAAAACTCCCCGGGTCTTTCAATTTCTGTGGCATTTTTCTTTGAAGAATGCATTGCACTCCCCATTTAGCATGACAGTTTCATAATCTCTCAGCTTCCTCTTCTTTGATAGAATTTCTTTCATGAATTTTGCATACTTGGACATTTGTTCCAACATCTCTACAAAAGGAATGTTAATATGCAATTTCTTAAAAATATCCAAAAATTTACCAAATTGATTATCAAGCTTTTTCTTATTCAATCTTTGAGGATATGGGATAGGAGGCTCATATTTCGCATTTGGGGAAGGTTGAACATCTTGGGATGTTGATGGCTTTTCTTTAGATTCTTCCATCTTTTTCTCCGATTTCCCCGGCCATTCAAGTTCTTTACCGCTCCTCAATGTGATAGCCTTTACATGCTCTTTGGGATTTATTGTGTCACTAGGCAATGATCCTTGAGGCCTTTCTGCAATTTGCTTTGAAAGCTGCCCCAGTTGGTTTTGGATGTCCCTGTTGATTGCCTCTTGATTTCTAAAATTTGTTCATGTCTCCTCAATGAAATTTCCCAAAATTCCTTCCAAATCTGTTTGTTTCTTCTCTTAGGGGTGGTAGGAAGATGATGACGGTTTGAATCCCCCTTGGTTATTTCCCCATGACAAATTTGGATGATTTCTCCAACCTCGATTGTAGGTGTTCGAATATGGGTTATGTTGAGGTTTTTGGAAATTTGAAACATAATTTGCTTGCTCAGCATTTGGTGAAGCAAATGGATTTCCAGCTTGGCACTCGATACTAGCATGATTTCCACCACATAAATCATATTGTGCAGTTGGTTTGGATTCGAATTTGGATGACAAAGAATCCATCTTTCTTGAAAGAGCAGCAACTTGAGTTGACAAAGCATTCACTGAATCAATTTCATGCACTATTATTGGTCTTTTTGCAATTACCCGCTCTGAATGCCATTGATTGTTGTTTTCTGCCATAATCTCTAACAACTCATGAGCATCCTTCGTTTTTTTCCATTAAAGACCCTCCAACTGCAGCATCAATCATTGCACGATAGTTTGAAACCAACCCATTATAAAATGTAGAGACTTGCAGCCAAATTGGTATGCCATGATGTGGGCACTTCCTCAACATTTCTTTGAATCTTTCCCAAGCTTCATACAATGATTCTTGGTCATCCTTTGACATTCCCCCAAACTGATTTGATTGAACCATTTGGATAAAGGATGGTTTTATCTCAAAGTTATTGGCTTGAATAGTTGGCCTTCTTATACCCGAATTTGTTCCAGTAACATTAGGCACATCATAATCCCTCAAAGCTCTATGATTTCCACCTCCCTCAACAAATGGTGGATCCATAGCTGATTGTCTATTAGGAGGTGAGGTTGAACGCCTTCTCTCTTGGTTTAGATGCCTATATGTTCTATCAATCTCTGGATCAAATGGAAAATGGTTAAGGCTTCTTGTACATCTCATACAACAATCCTACAACAAGAAAATTAACTAGCACAAAAACAACACAAAGTTACCCTTTTCTTTATGATAAATAAAATAAAAGATCAAAATAAACAAAATTAAAAATGAAACAATGATAAAGCAAATTAACTTCAAATTAAAACTAAGATTAGGTAGTATCGATATTAATAAAATCAAACCATTCCCCGGTAACGGTGCCAAAAACTTGATGTGTAATTTCGCAAGTGTACGAATCGTTCAAGTAATAAAGTGTACAAAAGTATGGATATCGAACGCACAAGGAATGGCATTACTAGGTACCGAAATTGACTAATCTTAATTTTATTTGAAAACCGAATTGTTGAATTTGTTTAAGAATTAAATTAACTTAAAACTAAACACAAATAACAAAATTTAATGTTATTCACAAATGATTAAAAACACTAAGGCATTTGATTTCGCTAAATCAATTCAATCCGATTTCAAGTCATGTTATATGAAAAACAAAGTTAGAAGTGATGGTTGAAAAACCCAAACTTATCTAATACTCTCTCTCGAGTTATATTAGCATTACTTATCTATGAAAACCAATTATATTTCTATGAAGATTTAATCACAAATAAGCACATTACGATTTATGGAATTTCTAGAATAACCACATACATCATGCATTAGGTGTCAAACTCGCATTCAACATACGGTATTTATCACAAGATGCATTCATTACACATCTCCTCTCGGTCTCAATATAATGCAACAAATCATCTAAATCTTGATATGATATTTAAAAGCATTAAGCATGGAAATAAATACTCAACTTGAAAACAATGAATTCATATAACGATAACATAAGAAATCAGATTTTCTTGATTTAACTACATCATAACCTTAGTAAAAATGAATTAATTCATAACGGAAATAATAATAAACATTATTTCAATTGAATCCATGAATAACAAATCTAAATAAAATGCAGAAAATAAAAGCTAAGGAGAAGAGATGAAAAACTCTTGAAGATGAAGACTTGGTAGCAACAATGGTGATGATCCTTCACGCTTCTTCAACCTTTTTTTCTAAAATTTCATTTTCTCCTCCAAAAATAACTCAGATCTGCTATCTCTGTCGTGCCTCTTTCTCCATCATATTGTATATATAGATCTAGGGTTTTGGGGGAAATTTTGGAACAAAATAACATAAAAAATGTGTTTTCGGACGAAACTTGCCGGTGGCGAGATTAATGTGGACGGAGGCGAGATTATGTTGGTTGGCGGCGAGATCACTTGGCCGGCGACGAGATGAATTTGCCAAAATCTGTGCTCTTGGGAAGATTTTTGCCGTGAGATTATGGCCGGTGGCCGGATTTCTAAATTTTGAAACTTTGTTTTCTTTTTATTTTCACTCAATCCCGATCATTGTACTTTGTCCAAAACTTCTCCAAAATCATGATTTTACCTGAAATTGCACTTTAAACATGAAATACCCATGAAATGACATTTGTGGATTAAATAATCAAATAAACACAATTTTCACACTAATATCAACATTTAAATCATAACAAAAATGCAATAATTTGACTCTTATCATATTCCTTCCACGCCTTATTTGCAATCTTATAACACTTGCTCTTCCAATTGTCATCGACTTTGTAACGATTTTGTAAAAACACAGTACAAAAGGTTAGATATATTACACACCTAATATAATATATATATTGATTATAAAAAATAAGAGACTTACACAAATGGTTATCCATATTTTGAACTTTTATGCATCGTCAACCTCAGACCAATCATTTATATTGATTGGTATACTGGACTTCACAAGTCGACCAATAGAGGATTTCAATTGTTGACCATTTTCCCCTATTGGATTACCAGTAGCATCAAATAGAACATGTATTCTATCATATGGGTTAAGTAGAGCATCAGGTATATTCGCCCAACCCCTTTTTTTCAAATACCCCAATGGATCATTTGGATCTACAAGCTTTGTTATCCAAAGATCCATGAAATATCTGCAAACAATGAAGAAATATAAATTAATTGACAATTTTAGGAACATACATATATATAAGAGTTATTACAACAATATAGAACATACGTTATGTTTAATTAGGTTGTTGATTGTATACATATATTCCTTCACAATCACTTCGAGCCCATGACGAAGAATCGTCATCATCAATTAGATCATCACATATTTTAGGCAATTTATTTGAGAAATTACTAATATTGGTTAATGTATCAAGCATAGAGTCATCATCTTCTACAGTATCACAATGGTAAAACTCTTTTTGTGGAGGCGTTAACACAACAGACCATCTTGGATCAATTTGATCGCTCACGTAAAATACTTGTTTTGCATGAAGTACTAACGTGAAAAGATCATCAGTGTGACTTATACTGGATAAATTTACAAGGGTAAATCCAAAATCATCTATTTTATATCCAACATTAATAACATCTTCGACCCAATCACACAAGAAAACTGTTTCATGGAAGACCTCATAATCCAATTCCCAAATCTCTTGTATTATACCATAATATGTTCTATCAGAAAGTACAGGATTAGCATCTTTTGAATTGGAAAATTGCATAGTTTATGCAACCATCTTCACACCACTATTTTGATTTACTCAGACTTTGTCCCTAGCTTGAGTCGTAAACCTCAATCCATTTATTGTGAAACTATAAAATGATTTAACATCGAATTTTGGCCCATGTGCAAGCCATTGTATACAAAAACACAAAATGTTTTTAGAGTAAAGTTTTAAAACATTGAATAGATCTAGGAAGATACATGCATGAATTTTTGTTTGTGACACTTACATGGTTGCGAAACCAATTAATAAGCTCTCACTTATGTTCATCATACAACCATTTTTCTCCTCCTTTTTTTAATAACGAGGATCGATCTTTAATAAGTTTAAATGCATCCTGTAATGTTATTAAATATATATTAAGTTATATATCATCATTAATAGTTAAATAAAAAATGATTTTTGCAATCATGAAACAATGAACATCACTTACTCTATGTATGGTTGTGCCTCATTATTATTTACCAAAATGATTCGGTGTGCTTTTTCCCATCGAGTGCGATCAATAAATAATTTCTTACTTCCACCAAGCATAGGGTTACCTACTTGGATCATGTGACGTTCTAAGAACAACTTGTGTGTAGGATTCCCAATTTTAGTGCAACCACTAAAGTATTTAGAACAAAACTTAATGACCTCTTCAACAATGTAGCATTCCACCATGCATCCTTCAGGTCGATCTAAGAAAGGAATGTATGTGGTTTTTAATTTATTATTCAAACTTTTAAAAACGAAATTAAATCCTAAACATCCTGTCACGATATTTTGGGTTTTTTGTGTTTTAATCTACTTACAGAAAATTAAACATAGATTCAATAAACATTTATGCAAATTTTATCTTTTATAAATAGTGGAGTATTTATGGATATAATAACTAAGTTAATTATGCTTGCTCGTATTATTTAGGTTATTAAAGATATGAATTGATATTTATTGATTCTCCCTTTTTTGTATGAATACCACCTTTGGTGGGGTTAGATATTCTTTGTTAACTAAACAAATCAATTAACACCTATGGGTGGGGTTGATAACTAATTTGGTTAATTAAATTAATTCCTTTTTCTAAGAGATTGAAAATGAACCATTTAAATGCCACCTTTGGTGGGGTTAGACAGTTTAAACTTTATTCAAGGTGTCCAAATTAAACCTAAGAATTTAGTTATCCAAGTACTAACTTTCAAGTTTTAAAATCACTACCGAAAACATGTCGTCAATACATTTTCAGATAATAATTCTTATAAAAACTTTTGAAATAGAGCTTCACTCTAACTACCGGGCGATTGTACCAACAAATAAAATAGCACTACTCTAAATCAAACCGGATAACTAAACCTTAAAATCTAATTTTCAGATTTAAGTTTGTAATGAAAAATAATATATTTCTCTCTAACATTCTTAATATAAAATCTTGAATAAAAATAAAATCAATTCATTTTAGAGATTTTTACCTATTTAATATTTCACAAGCATAACAACGTTATTATTATATAATTTTTACAAACAACTAGCATAGTTAAATTTAATCACAGACAAATTAAATATAACATTTAAGAATAAAGCATAAAAAAAATAACTGCAAAGAAAATAAAATCCTTACAGTACTTCGATGCCATTCCCGTTGCTAGAAAAACTCCAAGCGGAATTTGCACTCCCATTTATTGAATCAAAAAGCTAATAAATTACAAAAACATAACTAGTTCTTCCCAAAAAGGGAAGAACTCTAAAACTAAGAGAAATTAACTAAGAAAAACTAAACACTAGCTAAAACATAAGAAAAACTACAAAAATCCTAAAAATCTAACAAAAGAGAGAGAAAGAATGTATTTGGAGGTGTGTTTTGAGGTGTGATTTGAAGTGAAGAGAAGGGAGGTATTTATAGGTGAGAATGGAGAGAAAAAGTGGGTAAAAAATGTTAAAAAATTAAAAACGTGTAATGGAAATAGTGAGGTCATAAATGACGTCGGCATGACATCACAAGGGCTGCCGCACGTGAAAAATGGGGTGAAAACGCGTTGGCGCGCGGAGGGGCGAGCTGGCAGCGCTGCGCGCGGCTTCAGCATGCGTGAACGGTGCCCGCGCCAGAGGCGTGCGCGGATGGGCATGTCAACGCCTGGCGCGCCGCACGGAAGCGCGGAGCGGCGGAAGCCCGGCTGCGCACGCGATTTCCGTTTTTTTTTGACATTTTTGACCCATTTTGTCCAATTTTTTCATATTTGTTGACTTTTTCTCATTTATTTATTAATATATTTGTGATGTATTGCTTCTAGTATTTCTTTTTGAGTCTTTAAGTTACATTTTTAAGCAAAAATACATAAAAAACAATAAAAATATACGTGATTCTGAAAAAGATAAATTTATATAAATATATGATAAAACATATATATATATATATATATATATATTTTTAATCAATTAATGTGCATAAAATCATGGTAATTTTAGTGCTTTTTGAGCACTCATCACAACCCCCAACCAGCTTCTTGCTAGTTCCTTAGCAAGAGAAGCGATAAAAACTAAAAATTAAATTATCCTAAATCACTTCCGTGGATTGACACGGTTGCATTTAGCCTATGCAACAAGCCTTTAAACCCCTAGGTTGCCCTAGTGGACGAGTTTGAGTCTCGTGAGGGTTTTCAGTAATGATACCCACAAACATTGAACTAAATGTAAAAATCAAAAGAAACAATAAAAACAAACAACTTAAAAATTAAATTTACAACAAAATCACAAATTAACAACATCTCATAAAAATGTCTCATACTTTTTAATCTCCTTTAAGATCATAATTAAAATCTCAAGCATAAGTTATTTTAATCTCTTTAAACAATCATGATTTATTATAATAATTAGTCGAAAATCATTTTCATATTTCATGTCAAAAATGTATCAATTTAATTTCACCCAATTTTGTCATGAATAAGAATTCGCTTCGACTCTCTTCCTCACAAGTCAATACTCTCAAAACACTGAATCCTATGGGTTCAAACACTCATACTAATTTATATGCGAAAGAGTTGATGTATAGAAATGAACTAATATGTTCGCATATGTATAAAGAATAAAGGCTCAAAGTGTTATTTTAACATTGATCTCATGAAAGGAATCAAATGTATAAATTATAAAGATATCATATATAAAAATTATTTTCATGCATAAATCAAAATCATTAAGAAAGAATTTCAAGATATATGCCTTTTACAAATGAAGAGAGTGCAATGACTTTTTAGGGAATTATTTCCTATATCTTTTTTTGTAATTAACTTTTACTCACAACTTTGTAGGCAATGTGGGTTATAGTATGTAGATTATACTATATATTCTTTATCTCTATTTTTTTGTGAAGATATTTCTCAATATATGTATTTTAGAGAGTCAACCCATGTACAGATTGTACATTTTTTTTTGGATTTTGGTGAGTGGTTAATTTTGTGGCTTTTCTGTTTGATCTTTTTTTAGGGAACCCCAGATATGTCTTTTTTTTGTAGTAGTCATGCATGAAGGAGATATAAGAATATACTATCAATTTTTACTCAAATCATTAAATCTAAGCAAAAATAATAAAAAATATATGATACTCTATTAAGATGAGAAAAAAATTCATACATTCAATGCTAATATCTATAGAGATTATCTAAAAATTTGAAGAAATAAGAAATGTGTTTCGAGCAGAAAAAATATATATTTCACTCTGAATAAAAGAAATTAGGCTTAAATTATATCTCACAAAGGTAGTCTCCACTAAAAAAAATTCATAAACACCGATTTTGAGTTTAATATAATTTCTACATCTTATGAAGAAATACAAGTTAGGACAAAAACTAACTAATTATAAAAATAATTACAAAATATTTCACGATATGCTTTTCAAAAATTAATCTAACAAGACAAAGAGACTTAACTATTTACTTAAATTTGATTTAAAGAAATGATAATTTTTGTGAGAATTTTTTTTTTCAAAAATTACTAAATCACACAAAATAGAAATAAAACCAAACACACAAAAAATGAAAAAGTATATTTTTTATTTTTTAAATTTTTTTTATTTTTAAATTGTTAAAACTTTTTTTTTAATTAAGCATGGTAACTTTTCACCACCCCCAACCTAGAACTTACATTGTCCTCAATGTAACAACTGTAAATTAAAGATAAAGAAAAAAGAGAAGAAAGATTACCTATTTCTTGAGAATGTGCTAGTAATGGAAAATGCAGGTGCATCCATCATATTCATCATTAAAGTGTATACAGACAAATCGCTGTGAACTTCTAACATCTCAACAAATATTTTTAGTTTTAACAATTTAAAAATTATTCACATGTAATTAAAATGAAATAATTAAGTAAATAAAAGAAATAAAAGAAAATTACCTAAAATGATGGGTCGCTTGCTCTTCCAAATCGCTTAGTTTAACGTCTTAGCAAGGCGTAACTTGGGGATTGCATTTTTAAGTAAACTCAATGTCCCTCATCATTGAGTCAATCAAACCTTGAGGTAAGACAAAGTTGTCTACCTATACTTTTAACTACGCCCTATTGATTTTCAAATTTCTTTTTGTACTTAAAACTAGAGGCATATTTTGAAGGTTTTTAGATAACCCACATCTAGGTGCAAATCAAATAATTAAGTCATTAAAACACAATTGTACCTAGATCAAACAAAGCAACTAACTCCTTAGGGTTGTAATTAAAACTTTAAAATTTTGGAGATAACTGAGAAATTTTTGTTTCTTTTTTAAAGAAAACATAATCTATTAACCAAGAGTGCTCGCCAGGAAAGAATGGGGGTGCAAAGTGCTCCTTAAAAACCATCCTCCTAGAGGAACAACGCTCCCGTGAAAGACTAGTGGCACAAAGGCTTCCAAGAACTAGTCTCCTAGACAGAACTCACTTAGATCTTTACTTTTCATGTTATTAAGTTAAGTTAAATAAAAATTTAAGTTAATAAAAATCTAAGTTAATTAAGTTTAAAGAAAACGTTAATTAAGTTAAGTGAATTAAAAAAATCTAAGTTAATTAAATTAAGTTAAAAAAATCTAAGTTAATTAAGTTAGTAAAAAAAAAGTTAATTAAGCTAAGTGAAGTAAAAAAAAATCTAAGTTAATTAAGTTAAGTTAAAAAAATCTAAGTTAATTAAATTAGTAAAAAAAAATAGCTAAAGAAAGAAAAATATAAAATAAAATAAAAATAATAAAATAAAATTGAAAAAGGTAAAAGAAAATAAAATAATTTTTTTTTATTTTTTTTTATTTTTTTTTATATTTTTATATTTTTTTATTTTTTTTATTTTTTTTATTTTTATTTTATTTTTATTTTATTTTTATTTTATTTTTATTTTATTTTTTTATTTTTTTTTATTTTTTTATTTTTTTTATTTATTTTATTTTTTTATTTTTTTATATTTTTTATATTTTTTTTATTTTTTTTATTTTTTTTATTTTTTTTTATCTTACGAAATTTCAAATTCCAAAATTATTTTACTATTAACACTATATTTATTAAACAATTTAAAATTAGAATTTTTTTTATTTTTAAAACTTTTTTTTAACTATTTATGAATGGTAACTTTATTTTACTATTTACAATATATTTTTTTTGAATTTTTTTTAACTTAAAATTTTTGAATTTTTTTTACTATTCATGAACGGTAAATTTTTTTTTTAATTCAAATTTCAAATTTCTAAATTATTTTACTATTTATGCTATAATTAATTTTTTTTTATTTTATTTTTTTTTATTATTTCTTATGAAATTTGAAATTTGATTAAATTTTTTTATTTTTTTATTTTTTTATTTTTTTATTTTTTTACAAAAAAAAATCACAATTATTTACAACACAAAAATATTTTTAAAATTTTGATAAATAAATTAAAAACGCTATTCCTTCCCCGGCAACGGATAAGTTTTCCATAGGTAGTAAAATCATTAATTGTCCATAAAAGGACCCCCTTCAAGTTAAAGTGTTCTTCTTTATGTGCATCGTAAACATTTACACCATCATTCCACAACGTTTTTAAATCATCTATCAGAGGCTGCAAATATACATCAATATCAACACAGGGTTGTTTCGGTCCTAAGATCAATAATATTAACATCATGAATTTTATTTTCATACACAACTAGGGAGGAAGGTTGTATGTTACCATAATTACTGGCCAACAACTATATCTACTACTGAGGGAACTATGTGGATTAATTCCATCAATAGCAATGGCAAGACGAAGATTGCGCGGATCAGATGAAAATTAAGGAGATAAATTATCTACTACTTTCCAATTTGGAAAATCACAAAGATGACGTAGCACCCTATCATCATATCGATTATCTGAATGCCAAGTCAACATCTTTGATGTATCTTTACTATTGAACAACCTTTGAAAGCGAGGAATCGGAGGAAAGTACCAAAGAACCTTTACAGGCACGCCTTTCTTATGTGTTGTATTCTCATTTGTACCATGCTTCCATCTCGATTCTTTACACATAGGACAATCATGTAATGTCTCATATTCTTTTCTATAAAGAATGCAATCATTTGGACAAGCGTGAATCTTATGATATTCCATGCCAAATCGACTAAGAGATTTCTTCACTTCATATATTGAAGATGGTAATTCAATACCCTCAGGAAACATATTGACTAGTAGATTTAGTAATTCTATGAATCCCTTGTCAGAAAAACCATGTTTTGCCTTCACATTGTACAAATGAACCAATCCCAACATTTTAGTGTATTTTTTGCATTTTGGATACAACGATTTTTCGGCATCTTCTATAAGTTTATTAAAGGTTTCGGGATCATCCTCGCATAATTCATCTTCAACACCATGAAACATATTTTCTGTCTGTACATTATGATAAGATGTATGTAATCCACTCACATTCTTATTTATCTTTTCCCCATGAGTATTATCAATATTTTTCCATGATAATACCAACATTTATAGCTTAAAAGAATACCATTACGGACATCAAATTCCTGAAATCGCTCATTTTTACATTTAACACATGGGAATCGAATCATACTAGTTCCAGTATTACTATTTCTACAAGCAAATTTCATGAAACTTTCAACTCCAGAAATATAGTTTTGCTCAATTCTACACTTTGACATCCAAGATTTGTCCATTTTCTATTAATGACATTAATTAAACATATTACTTAATTATGTATCCAATGAATATATTTCAAGTATTATTATATATAAATTTCCTAATTATTAGAATATATATCAAAACATACATAATACAAAACACTTATCATTTTAATCATTTTACAAAACCATTTCTATACAAATTAAAAAATAAGCAACATGCCAGCATGAATATATAAAAACCAATCACTTTGGTTGATTCTAATTTCTAAGCATGTTACTATATCATAATTAAAAATTAATATTAATTATATGTATATAACATTCTATATAAGTATATAGGGACTATTATAGTAACATATTTAACATTTTAACACATAAGTAGCATATATAAATAAAAATAATAATACTACTTAGTTTTTAGTTATTATTTGATTTTTATTAATATATATATATATATATATATTATTTAAATTATTGAGTTTATAAATATATATTTATAATTTTTTTAAGAGTCAATAGATAGTTGTTGTGTGTTTTGGAACACACATAAATCGTGCAAGTATACACGGTCACAAGTAATAAAGATTTGTAAGAAAAGTATCGTTCCCACGAGGATTTGTTACTATAGTTTGTTGAGTACTAAAATTGTATCTTTCTGATTTTATCCAAAATAATCTTGATTTAAAATAAAGGTAATAAAAAAATAAGAGAACTCTAGGATTGCAGTTTTTCACCAAATTATTCCACTCCAATCATATTATTTTCTTTGGATTTATATTTTTTAGTACATTTAATTTGTCAACCGAAAACTTCTTTTTTTATTCATACATCTCTTCCGAGCTCCGTACAAACACACCTCGTTAAATTAATTCACTATATCTCTATGAGAATTAAATTTAATAAGATTCATTAAGTTCTAAGTTTTCAAATGACCACACATACAATTAGGGTATATTCCTATCCTTCATCATACATGTCATTCTATTTATGAGCAATATACACAAAAATGCCTTTCTCAAGTTTATTTTTATGCCACAAATCGTTTTGATAAAATTCGTAAATAATCAAAAAGCATTAAGCACAAAATAGAATGAACAAATCGAACGTCTTATAAATCTTTCAAAAATAGTTAAAATCAAAGCTTCATAAATTTAGATCAAATGCAACCCTAGAAAAATTAAATTACTTCATTAAATTAAAATAAAAATTACAACAGATACAGAAAAATAAGATGAACAAGAAGGAAAATTAAAACATCACATACGAAAAAATATTTGGCACATGTAGAACACAATAGAAGCCAAAAATGGCTTCTGCGTGTTCCACCGTCCAGCCCCAAACACTACAGAAATTCTAAACAAAAAAAACCTCTAAAAAAAACTCCTTAACTCTATCATAATATCACCTATTTATAGCTAAAAAAATACATCTAAAATAATACATTTTTTACTTTTCAGAAACGCGTAATAATTTGTATCGAAAAACAAAAATCACGCGTATCGATTTTATTAATTAAATCACGCGTGAACTAGGGGCGCCGATTCTGCATTTTTTAAATTCTTTATGCATGCCACGTGTCAGCGTCTGATTCGCTGCAAGGATTAATGCGGACACGTGGCAGCATTTCATTCGCTTCGGGAAATGGGCGCACGATGGATTGTCGCACGGGAGACAACGGCTACAACACAGGTGTGATCCAGCGCGGCCGAGCTCATTGTAACATGCCACTTGTCAGAATATTATTGGCTTATAGATCAACTAGACATGTGGCTTCTTCGTATTCAGTAAACCTCGAGGGTGCACGCAGCTTGCATGAACTGCGTCGCACACAAATTTTGGTCGAACGGTTCGGTGCGCGACAGCTTGGTTCACGCGCTTCAATCTGGACCGTTCATCTGATCCAACGGTGAGAGATGCACCTCGGGGGAATTTCTGCTCAACCGACATGTGGGTCCACTCTGCACGCCGACCTGCGCGGTAGGTGGGCCCCACGGGCACGCCCAGCCGTGCAAGAATTATACACGCGATTTTGTCTCGTCTGGTTGTACTCGCCAAATCTGGACCGTTGATTTGATGATCGAACGGTAAGTGATGGGCGCGTTTAAATGATGCGAGTAACATTCTTCTCCTGCGCAGAAAATTCAATTTTTATTAATTACATTTTCACCCACAAATATATTTCAAATTAGATTTGAATCTTTCTTAAATTACAATCAAGCCCAATTTTAATTTTAATTGTATTTTTGACTTTTAAAAATTGCAATTAAGCACTCATTTATTTGAAATTATATTTTTGGACAAAAACTTGCAATAAAGTACATTTTCGATACAAATTATTTAATTTTCTAAAAAATGTATTCCATAACCTATAAAAGGTGAATATTAATTTATTTAACTAAAATTAACCAAAAATGTAAAGAACATAGCAATTATAATTGATAAAATAGATGAAAATAACTGTATAAAATACAGTTATCAATAGCACGTATAACTTTTATACCAATATAATTTCTTACAAATTTAAAAAAACATATTATTTTTCCTCTATTCATTACTTAATAAAATATAATTATTTATTTATAAATAAATTTATCCACGCACAGTAAACCCACAACATTTCAGATATTATTTCCACATAAAATAAGTCAAACATAATAACAAGCAAAATAAAAAACATACCTAAATCAAAAATTTATACAAAAAATAAAACAAATTGAATAATAAGCTGCAAAATTCTACTTAATAAAATATAATTATTTATAATATATAAATAAATTTATCCACACACATTAAATATATATAATCCATCAAACCCACAATATTTGAGATATTATTTTCACATAAAATAAGTCAAACATGATAACAAGAAAAATAAAAAACATACCTAAATCAAAAATTTATACAAAAAATGGGTATAAATGTTTTTTAGTATTTCGCTAAAAAAAATAGTAGATTTGAAAGATAATGAGAAGAGAAATATAACTCACAAAACGACGTTTCAAATGGTGGTCGGAGGTGGCCAGAAATTTAGAAAGAAGGTGGTAGTGTAGCTCGATTTTGGGAGAAAATGGAGAAGAGAAATAAAGAAATTAAGGTACTGCGAAAAAAATGAGCCGAATTTGAATATATTAGGTGGATAGCGTCGGTTCGCCACGTCAACCGACGCTATCCACGCAATTAAAATTTTTTTTATCAATTATTATTTTATTTAGACTATCCATATACGTACTATAGAAATAGAAAAAATAATTACTTTAGAATAATATTTAATTAAAACATATACACAAAATTAAATAAATATATATTGTAGGTACATATATAAATTTAAATATCCAATCAAATAAACAAAATTATATAATTTTTAAAACTAATTATCTAAAAAAAAGGAAAAATTATACTATTTTTATCCAACTTAAATTCTAAAGAGTCAAATAAAATAATAATTAATTTTAATTTTATTTACTTCACCTATTTTTTTAATTTAAAAAATAGAACGTAACGTCGGTTGACGTGGAGAACTGACGCTACCCACATGGATAGCGTCAGTTCACATGGCAAACCGACGCTATCCACATGGGTAGTGTTGGTTCTCCACGTCAATCGACGCTACGTCCAACGTGGATAGCGTCTCTTCTACACCGAATTGACTTTAAATTCATTATAAGTCGATTTTTTCCAAAAAACGACTTTACACAGAGATTTAAATACCCCTTTTTTGTAATAGTGATTGTAGTGTAGCCTTTACTGGCCAATTGCCCTACTGAGATTAAGTTCCTTCTTAGGTCGGGAATATGCTTGGCATCCTTTAGCTCTGATGAGTGCTCAAAAAGCACTAAAATAACCATGATTTTATGCAAATTAATTGATTAAAAATATATATATTTATATGTTTTATCATATATTTATATAAATTTGTCTTTTTCGGAATCACGGGTATTTTTATTGTTTTTCAGGTATTTTGGCTTAAAAATGCAACTTAAAGACTCAAAAGGAATATCTTTGGAAGCAATACATCACAAATATATTAATAAATAAATGCGTAAAGGTCGAAGCAAATATGAAAAAATTGGACAAAATGGGTCCGAAAAGGTCAAAAAGGAGAAAAACGCGTATTCTTGTTCACGCGCGATAACGGCGTGTGTGTATCGGCATATAGCCCTCAGCGCGCCAGCGTTTTCACCCCATTTTTCCACGTGCGCAGCCTGTGACGTCATCTTGGCGTCATTGATGACCTCGAGTTCCATTACACGTTTTTAATTTTTTAATATTTGTTTTAACATTTTTTACTCATTTTTCTCTCCATCCTCACTATAAATACCTTCACATACCCTTCAATACTTCCAAATACATTCTTTTCTCTCTTTCTTTCTCTCTTTTCTTAGATTTTTAGTTTTTCTTATGTTTTCTTAGTTTTTAGTTTTTCTTAGTTAATTTCTCTTAGATTTAGAGTTCTTCCCTTTTTGGGAAGAACTAGTTATGTTTTTGTAATTTATTAGCTTTTTGATTCAATAAATGGGAGTGTGATGAGTGCTCAAAAAGCACTAAAATAACCATGATTTTATGCAAATTTCTTGATTAAAATATATATATTTATATGTTTTATCATATATTTATATAAATTTGTCTTTTTCGGAATCACGGGGATTTTTATTGTTTTTCGGAGTATTTTGGCTTAAAAATGCAACTTAAAGACTCAAAGGAATCTGGAAGCAATACATCACAAATATATTAACAAATAAATGCGTAAAGGTCGACAAATATGAAAAAATTGGACAAAATGGGTCAAAAATGTCAAAAAGGAGAAAAGCAGCCTTCGCCTATCGGCCCATTGCGCCCGAGCTGGCAGCTACTTGTTCATGCTGTAGCGGCAACGCACGCGTCTTGTGAGGTTCTGATTCATGCAGCGCCAGCATTCTGCGGAGTTCTGTTCATGCAGCGCGGCCAACGGCCCCAGCGCTTATTGTATTTCGCGCGGCATCCCAACCAGCCCCTCCAGCGCTGTAGCGTTTTCACCCCATTTTTCACGTCTGGCTGACCCTGTGGCGTCATCTTGGCGTCATTGATGACCTCAGCGAGTTCCATTACGTTTTTTAATTTTTTAATATTTTTTAACATTTTTTTACTCATTTGTTTCTCTCATCCTCACTTTATAAATACCCTTCCTACGCCTTCAAAACACCTTCAAAACTCACTTCTCTTCTTCTTTCTTTCTCTCCGTTTCTTAGTTTTTAGTTTTTTAGTTTTTCTTATGTTTTAGCTAGTTTTTCTTATGTTTTAGTTAATTTTCTTAGATTTAGAGTTCTTACTTTTTTGGGAAGAACTAGTTATGTTTTTGTAATATTTTAGCTCTTTGATTCAATAAATGAGAGTGCAAATTCCGCTTGGAGGTTTTTTTCACAACGGGGAATAGCGTCAATCTTGTAAGGATTTTATTTTCTTTGCAGTTATTTTTTATGCTTTATTCTTACATGTTATATTTAATTTATGTGATTAAATTTAAGCGTACTTATGCTATTTGTTTGTAAACATGATATAATAATAACGTTGTTATGCTTGCGAAATATTAAAAAGGTAAAAATCTCTAAAATGAATTGATTTTATTTTTATTCCAGATTTTATATTAAGAATGTTAGAGAGAAATATATTATTTTTCATTACAAACTTAAATCTGAAAAATTAGATTTTAAGGTTTAGTTATCGATCGATTTAGAGTAGTGCTTTCTTTTATTTGTTGGTACAATCATAGGTAGTTAGAGTGAAGCTCTATTTCAAAAGTTTTTATAAGAATTATTATGTGAAAATGTATTGACAACATGTTTTCGGTAGTGGTTTAAAACGTGAAAGCTAGTACTCGGATAACTAAATTCTTAGGTTTAATTTGGACACCTTGAATAAAGTTTAAACACATCTAACCGCCCAAAGGTGGCATTTAAATAGTTCATTTTCAATCTCTTAGAAAAAGTAATTAATTTAATTAACCAAATTAGTTATCAATCCCACTTGTAGGGTGTTAATTGATTTGTTTAGTTAACAAAGAATATCTAACCCATGAAAGGTGGTATTCATCTACAAAAATGGGAGAATCAATAAATATCAATTCATATATTTAATAACCTAAATAATACGAGCAAGCATAATTAACTTAGTTATTATATCCATAAATACTCCACTATTTATAAAAGATAAAATTTGCATGAATGTTTATTGAATCTATTTTTAATTTTCTTTACGTAGATTAAAAACACAAAAAACCCCAAAATATCGTGACAGGATGTTTAGGATTTAATTTCGTTTTTAAAAGTTTGAATAATAAATTAAAAACCACATACATTCCTTCCTTAGATCGACCTTGGGAGTATACTTATCATTTTCTACGAAATGATTCGTGCACTTGCGAGAGTTTTATAAATATTAAAACCAAAGTATTGGCAGGATTGGCGATGCCGGTTTATGTTCATCAAGTTTTCGTTCATCAAAGTATTTGGTGATCACGATTCTGCTCATCAAGCTCCCAAACATACCTGTTCAACTTAATCTTCACTACACCTTTGCCAATAATAGCACATAGTTGGTCATCACTAAGATATACCTTTCTAAGGTTTTTGGGGACATATTCTCAAAGATTTCTTTCTGTGAAGTAGCATGGAACGATGCTTTAGAGTCTAATATCCAAGATTCTTCCTTGCTCTCCAAAAATCATATCAATGCATTATCTCCTCCTGAGGTGGAAGTAACATTTGCCTCTACCTTCACGTGTTTGTCCTTCGGTGCACTCTTGCACTGATTTTTGTAGTACCCGGTTCTCCCACAATTCCAATACTCAATATTCTTCGAGCTATTGGAATTATTAGAATTCCTGGATTTGGACCTCCTATCCTTTGATCTACCTCGGTAGTCTATTCTACCACATCTATTCCCTCTGGTTGAATTTCTTCCTCTTGACTCTGTATGCAAAACTAAAGAAGTTGACGATTCACCTGACTCTCTACGTCGGATCTCTTCACTGAGAACCAGATCACGAACATCGTCAAATTTCAACTTATTGCTCCCTGACAAGCTACTCACAGTCGTGACAGTAGCATTCCAGCTTTTTGGTAAATAAGACAAAAGTATCAATGCTCGTACTTCTTCATCGAATTCAATTTCCATTGAACTCAACTGGGTTGTGATTGTGTTGAGTTCATTGAGATGTTGAGCTACCGATGCGCCTTCTGTCATCAGTAAATTTAACAAACACCTCATCAAGTGCACTTTGTTTGAGGTTGATGGCTTCTCATACATATTAGAGATATATGCCATAAGACCCACCGTGGTCTTTTCCTTTGCTATGTTGAAAGCAACATTACAGGATAACGTCAATCGAATAACTCTGAAGGCTTGTCTGTTTAGAAGATTCCAATCGTCTTCCTTCATAGCCTCTGGCTTTTTCCCTGAGAGAGATTCATACAGATTTCTTTGATACAAATAATCCTCTATCTGCATTTTCTGAGACCCAAAATCTATGCCATCGAATTTCTCGAGTTTCGCCTTTCCTTCATCTACGGCCATTGCTCCCACTCAAATCTGACTTCCTCCAAATTGTTTCTAACTATTTTTGCAAACCACTGTGTATTAGAACACCTCCGTCAACGAAAAAATATCATCAACAAAATTTCACTATTCACATAATTCACATGAATAGTATCCTTGCAAGAAAATGACAGAAATCACCACCACAAGCTCTAATACCAATTGTTGAGAAATTACGCAAATTCTCAATAAGCTAGATTTATGAGAAAACAAAATAGACAAAATAACACACAAATTTGATAACAGAGTTCGATCAATCTTGTTTACGTCTTCGAACCTGCTGTAGAACTTTTTATTGAAAGATGAGAAATTATACAAGGTGTTTACAACACTCACAACTCAATTATACCCAAAAAAATTATTCTTAATTTTCTTTTACAAAAACTTTTCTCTCAATTGAAATGAATACTTGGATTTAATCATTAATTTACTTTCTTGAATTAAGGAGGGTCACTCCTTGATTTTCTTCTTAATTTACTCATTGTTTTGCTCCTAGTTATGCATGATGATCTCTTAGGAAGATTTTAATGCATGATTAAAATTATGGTTCTATATATTATATTATTATTGCATATTAAAAAATCATTTAGTTATTTGCACAATAGCATTTTAATTGCAATTTATATTGATTAATATTTATTGCTACGTATCGTTACTTTTGTTAATTTTAATTTAAGAAGTCATCACTTAACAGAGGCATTAGATAATGATCTATATGATTTTGAGCTATTAATTTTCTTTGGTTGTGAGGAAGTACTACTCTTTTTACCACTAAAATTGATTTTGATTGGTTATTAATCTTTATAATCATTGTTGTTTTCTACGATTACAAATTGATTTATGGTATCATAACGTGTGGTTATTATGATTTAAAGTTATGTAATAGTCATTTGCAGATTAAAATTATGGATCCAAACTAACCAATTTTGGTACTGAGATATCGAAAATTTTAGAAATTTTTTCTAAAAGAATTTACAATTTACGAGTTTCAAAATAACTATATTTATTTATTAATATTGTTGATAAATGATTTGTATTATTTTTTTTATCATTTTAATAATACTCGTAGTTGATGGATTAAATGAATAAGGTTGTTACAAAGTTGCCAATCTAGTTAGAATATCTTTGTGCATTTCTAAGGTCTACCAGCTGCATTTTTTTCATTTATAAAAATTGAGTATTTAATATCTACGAAATAGTAAATTTTTATTTATTAGTTCTATAGTTTACAAAATAAGTAAATTTTACAATTTTAAGAAGAATTGATTTTTAAAATTAGAAAAAGAGTGAATTATGTATTCACAAAGTGGTGAATTTAGTTTTCATATAAATGAAAATTTTATATTACGAAACAAAGAATATTGAATTCACTAATTTCGAATTACTTAATTTTGTAATACGTGGATTACTAAAATTTCATATTTGTTGAATATGAATTGGAACTTTGTTTGAGAAAAATTAATTTTTCAATACTGGAAAAACTAATTTGAAATATTATATTATTAATTTTTACAATTTTGAATTTGTTTCCTAATTCTAAATTAATTTTGGTTATTTTCTAAAATTATTTTGTTTAACAAATCATAATTTGTTTACTAGAGAGCATCAATTTTGATAATAAGTGTAGTTCAGAATAGAGATCTAAGTATGACACTAATAATTGTCATTATTGTGTCAAATACGAAGAATGTCGACAAAATATATGGTCTGATACAGTCAACTACGATTCATGAATCATAACAAAAAACTTGAGAATTGATTTTCAAGAGGTGTCATCAAAAGATGTTTTTTCTATCCACTTGAATCTTGCGAGATTCTAGATAAATATTGGTCATGTTATCTTATGTTTCTACATTAATGACATTCACATTGTAGGAAATAATTATCAAATTTATCGATGGAATGTTGAATTTAAATATCAAAGATATGAGAACAATTGATGTAATATTCAAAATAAAGATATCTAAGGATATATAATGGTCTTATTCTAAGTATGTTTCATTACTTTGACAAATTATTTGAGAAATTCAAAAATGGATATTCTGAAATTATCATAACATAAATAAAGGCTATAGTGTGTCTCAACTACAATATTCAAGAGTGATAGATTGCATTATACAAAATATTCAATTGTAATAGAAGGATATAAGGATGTAAATTGAATACCTAATATGAAGGGGTTATGTAGAAATTTTTCAATTTTTTTTTGTTCGCTCTGATTTTTCATAAGAAAATTTTTTGATATGTTCTTATATTTTAAAACATTGTTTAAAATTTCTTTTTTAACACTTTAATTATTTATAATTAATTTTTTGAGTTTTATTACACATATGAGGTGCGTAAATTTTCGGATGTCCTGCCCAAAAATCTGGAACTGCAATTGCATGCCCGCACATCTTGCAGACACGAATGTCTTCCAATTTCAACGAGCCTTGTGCGGTCTTGGTTTTGCTCCACAAAAGCTTTCCTCGTTCTCAGACTAAAAAATGACTCTTGAACTCCTTTTATGGCTGTTGAAGATAGGAGTTAAAATAATAGTTTCATCGTTACTTCAATAGCAGTTTGAGCAGCAGTTTTGAACATCCAACAATCCCATTTTGAATGCTATATAATTGGTTCTACAGTTGAAAGAAACCTAGAAAATACAGCAACCATCCTAATCCATTTTTTTCCTTAACAAAGACTCTTTCTCTCCAGAAAATTATTTTAGAGCTAGGCTTTATTGTAATAGAGTATAAGTAAAAATTCAGTTCGTCGAAGCAACATTTTTGGTATTCAAATTTTTTTTTATAATCATTTTATCTTAGATTGTATTTTTTCCTTTAATCTCAAACACCCATTTGAGGAGAAAATTTATCTTAAAAAGAAGTATTATGCAATACTCATATTCCTTTTAACTTTTTTATTTTCATTATAAATTTACGATTCATATTATTATTATTATTATATTTTTACTAATTTTAATTTTTATTTAAAATAAAATTTTGTTTGACTGTTACATTATTTCCTACGTATAACAGCATAAATACTTTTCCATTATCCATTCTATCAATTAGGCTCCATACTTTAAAGAAAAACATGTTTAAAAGATTTCTTAAAAAATTATACAATATTTTCTTTATTTTATTTTTGAAAAATTATATTACATTTTATTTTGAACATATGTATCGACCTGCAGCCCTATCTATTTAACAGTTCAACTCAATTAACAGCCCGAATTTTCTGGTGAGATCATCTTAGAAGAACTTACTTGTGTCGACGCTATAACGATACCAATAGTATAGACCTGCCTACACATAAGAGTCTTGGTGTTGGAAGACCGACCTCTAGAACGAACCATAGTGTGATTTACCTTATGCTTTAAATGTATTCTTTTTTTTTATTTTTATACCATTTTAACACGCTCTGACATGTATCAATACACATACATACAATGCTTTATATATACATGATTCTCTAAGAGATCTACACATTTTACAAAACTTTTTAACTTCTCTCTAATTTCTAACCAATCTCAAGACATTTATTTAAAACAATGCCTAGATATTAAATGCTAGTTTCATATCCCGTTAAATTTAGTAATCTTGCAAGAAAATAATTCAAAATAAACTATTTTTCAAGTAAAATCTGTTTCTATTTTAATAAAATAAAAATTGAATTTTAACTTGTAAATTGACAAAAGAAAAAAATAAAAATAAATAAAAAAAATATTTATATAATTATCTTATATATTTTTATTATTAAAAATTTTTAAATTTTATTTTATTTAAATATCACGTGATTATTTAAACCTTCCATCTTAATGATTTAAGCGCTTTTTTTTCCTCCATAATTTCCCAAAAAAGCTTTAGTAATTGGGTATCTTTGTTTTAAAACAGAGTAGTAGCTACTACTACATTTCCTTAACCTGGTTGGCTCCCTTCGAATCCACTCCCAAAGCCGATATATGCCAACAGTCACACCCTATAAAAAATAACTAATCTCCCCCCACAAACCAAATCAAGCGAAACCAAGAAGGTTCGAGATCGTCAAGGTCGTCTTAGTGATTTGAACCAAATCTTGCTTTCTTTCTTCTCCTTTTTCCTTCTTCAGCAGAAGCACAGCACAAGCAACCAGCACAGTGCTCTCTTTTTTTCTCGTCAAAAGGAATAGTGGTCGTTTTTACAGTCACAAACAATCTTGTCCGCGAAGAGAGCTCTGTTCTTATATTAGTTGTACTTTTCGAAATCCTACTACTTGGTTTCTAAATCGAGCACGACTTGGTGGTAGAGTTGTGAGAGTCGAAGAAGAAAATGGAGAGGATTGCTACGGTGAGGAAGCCCCACACATCCACCGCAGATCTGCTGACGTGGCCCGAAACTCCTCTAGCTGACTTTACCGCCGTTGGTTCCTCTGCTTCACGCTCAGCCGCACGTTCTCACCAGGTAACATTTTGTGAATGTGAGTAAATGTTTTAATTTATTTTCTTTCATTATATGGGGAATTAATTGGATTTCGTTTACATTTTTTGGGGAATATTGTTAGCCGTCTGATGGGATTAGTAAGGTGGTATTTGGAGGACAGGTGACTAATGAGGAGGTCGAGAGCTTAAACAAACCGTGAGATCTGCTACTGCTTCTCTTTGTTTCTTCTTTAATTTTAATTTTTAGCTCAATCAAATTGAACAATTTTGCAGTTGTTTTTTTAAATTAATGTATGGGTTCACAAGCATATGTATGTGCATTTTCTTTTTTGCCTTATAAATTTCTGGGTCAATACATTCCGAATTGGTGATCTGTGTTTGATCCATGGATGAAAGGAGGCCACCGTTCATTTTTGAAAAAAGGGTTTCTTAACTATGTTTATTTAATAGTATATATAGAACACTGTTGCTTATGTATTGAGATAAATAGAAAAAGAAGTGAGAAAAGTTTACAAAATAGAAATGAAATTGAAGATAATATGTATATAAAGAAATAACTAAAATGATATACCTTAAACACGAAAATTGTGTTAAATAAGAAGGGTCAAAAATAACTTAATATGTGAATAAGGGTCATATAGGATACTTAACCATGAAAGTATCCTGATATTTCACGATATTTCCATTGAAATTTTGTAAAGTGATACAATTCGAAAACTTCCCTATGTTTTCAAGATATTTATAAAAAATATTGTGACTAATATGCCATTTGCTTCTGTGAATGAGTTTAACGTGTGACATTGTGTCTTACATCAAGACAACATAAAAAGTTGCAAGGACTCCCATGTAACCCACGTTTTCATTTAGATGTTTCATCATCCGTGGGTGTAATAAATAAGGGAAAACCTTCTTTTAACTATTAGTGTTACGTGAAAATTTTTAATTTACTATTTTTTAATGTTTTTTTGTTTTAATTAACTACTTTCATTATTGAAATGATTTTCAATCAACTATTTTGGCTAAAAATTGACCAATTTGATCGAACTATTTAAATCGCCTCCATGGCACATAAAAAAGTTATAAAGGTATGTTGTGAATAAAATAATAAAGTTATAACTTCACCTATCATGCACACAACTTAAATTTTCAGATTAAATTTGTCAAATTTTGGTCAAAATAGTCGATTAAAAAATATTTTAATAATAGAAGTAGTCAATTGAAACTAAAAATATCAAGAGTCATAAATGGAAAATCTTCACGTAACATTAATAGGTAGGAATGTTTGCCCAATACATAATGAGTCCAAGAAACAAAGTTCTATGATGACTTTGATCTTATTATTTGATTAACAAATTAAATGTTGACACTGGGTTGCTACCTTCATTTCTTTTACTGCATGGAGGAGCTCAGGCCTTTAACATTTGTAACCTCATACTTCCTTACCACCACCTTTAGTAGTCAAGGCAGTGTGCTAAGACATATTATTCACTTTAAAAGGTTGTAGTATGTGCCGATTTTGTGATTGAAATAGATTTCAGATCCAGTAGCTTATAGAGCATGGACTACATTTTTTTCCCCTTGTTTTTCTGGACAGTAGACATCACTTTTTACTTAGCTCACATCCCAGGTGGCCTTCTTAAGGAATGTCAGGCACTTGTATTTCTATATTAGCAATTGGTAAAATTGTTTGCCAGAAATTGTTTGGGCCATATGACTTTATGATTTAACGTTAATGGACCATGGAATGCAGTATTTTACTATACTACTTAGTACTCTATAAATTTGTATAGTATATATAAGCCATCCAATTCAAAAGGTTAATTACAAAGGATAGCAATGTTTATGCTTACTTATAAACCCCTAAGCAATGCTTATGCAGTACTCTATAAATTTATATAAAGTATATAAGTAACATGAGTCACCAAATCCCAAAAAGTTAACTTCTAAAGATAGCAATACTTATAAACCACTAAGCAATGTGGGACACTTTTTTTTACTCTTTACATACTCACTCAACAGTAGGAAATATTTTAAATAAAAAAAAATAAGGAAATATAGATCTATGAGAAACTTAGGAATAATAGTGAATATTAATACTATTTGTGGATTCTGATACTTGGTCATTTTGCTTATCAGGAAACCTTGTTCAGAAAATAAAAAGAAAGAAATAACTGGTAGTGGCATTTTCATGTTCAATGGAGAAGATGCATCTGAATCTGGCAGTGCTAACCCTGCTTCCAATAACAAAACAGGAATTCGTATGTACCAGGTATTAATTATTATATTACAAATTTAAAATGTGTTGAAATCGTTAGGGGAATGCAAATTCTAATCATGCTATTGATACTAAGCCTGATCCTCCCTGTGTTATGATGGTTGGATTATCAGCAAGCGCTTGCTGGGATCAGTCATATCTCTTTTGGTGATGAAGAGAGTATTTCTCCAAAGAAGCCTACTACCCTGCCTGAAGTGGCAAAGCAACGCGAATTGAGCGGGACCCTTGAAAGTGAATCAGAGAAAAAGTTGAAGAAGCAAATTTCTAATGCTAAATGCAAGGAGCTTAGTGGAAATGACATCTTTGCTCCCCCTCCTGAAATTTTTCCCAGACCCACTACTGAAAGGACTTTGGCTTTGAAAGGAAGCATAGAAATTGGAGAGACTTCTCCACGCAATGTAAGCAAATACATTTGTCCCTCAACTCATTATCTTCTGTATAAAGTATTCAACAGTTAGAATGGTCAGAGCTGCAAAAGCTCTCATAAATATTTTTCTTAAAGCATATGTTTTTTGATACTTTATAGGATTAACTGCGACTTAGTCAAGTCAGTGACTTGCACTGCTAATGAATATACAAGTATGGAATAGACTGCAGATGAATAGGGAGTAATATGGCTGATGGCACATATTAGCACTGTTTTATACCACACCGTCGCTCTAGTCGTGGTGGTTAGTGGTATTTGGATTAACTTCTGAATCTAGAGTTAGAATCTTGTTCACACATCTTTGTATGTTGGCTTTAAAACCCTTTGTTCTGCACGGTAGGAGGAGACTAGGCGTATGTTTGATCTGAAAAATAAAATATAAAATAGAGCACTGTATTTTCTATTATGTTATATATACCTTTTTTTGATGGAAGTAAATTATCTAACTGGTTAGCCCGATGGAGGCCAGAGCACTGAGGAAACCATGCTGAAAACAGCAAAAAAGATATATGACAAGAAATTTGCTGAGTTGTCAGGAAATATTTTCAAGGATGATGCGAATCCAACGTCGGCTGAGAAACATCTAAGTACAGCCAAACTGCGAGAAATTAGTGGAAATAACATCTTTGCAGACGGGAAGGTGGAGTCTCGAGACTACCTAGGTGGGGTACGCAAACCACCAGGCGGTGAAAGTAGCATTACCTTGGTTTAACTTGTTTGTCTGACTTGGTCAATTCATAATTGGAGTCGGTCTGTTTCTTCTTTATTTGAAGATGTGGTATTAATATTATTTGACCTTGCATTGTGGGTTTTGGGAATTATGTTCAAGGCTTTAGAGTGTCCATCATTAGCCATGGACTATTTTGTAATTGGGTTGTACGTCCATAATCGTGTTATTTACTGTAATTTGTCTTAATTAATGAAGTGCTTGGCTGTTCACAAGTGTTCTCTCTCCACTTGCTTTTGCACACTGGAGGAGATTTTGAAAAAGTCATTTTATATTCTTCTTCTGCTCATCATATAACTTTTTTTTGCTCATTTTTTTTTAGATTACACAGTTCCGTGTACATTATGTGGTTTTGTGAGTGGCCTGTTGTGAATGTGCCAAGGAAATATCCGTCACAAAAGGTACAGGTGGCATTGCTTTTGCTTTCCGTCATGAAGAAAAAAGACTGACAATTAAAATTAAGGATATGAGGGCACTTTTACGAATGTGTATTGGAATTTGAAAGGATTCAGAAAAGAATGAATAGAAAATTGAGGAGATTAAGAAAAAATAGGAATTAAATTGTTTTTGATTGTATTTATTTGTATTATTTTAGAATTAGAATAAAAATTGATGTTTTATCAAATGTGTTAAATGTACTTCGAGAGATATGATGGAGATAATATGGAGTATGTATTCTCTGTTTTTTCTTCTCTTTACAACACTATAATACAATACTATATATAGAAATAAAAAAGTGTCTACTAATTCTAGGAATAGAACAACTGGTAATAATAATAAAAATATAGCTTGATTTATATTAACTCTACAGTCTGTACAACACTAATAATATTCTCTAAAAATCTACACTCTTTCTCAAGTTGGGTAATAGATATTAATCATTCTTAACTTGCAACTCAATTCTTCGAAGATTGTTCGAGGTAATGCTTTGGTAAGAATATCTGCAATTTGATGTTTAGTAGATGTATATAGTAGGTCCACAATTTTTCCATCTATCTTTTCTTTAATGAAATGACGATCAATTTCTACATGTTTGGTTCGATCATGATGAACTGGATTTTTCGCAATTCTTATTGCAGCTTGATTGTCACAATGCATGTTGATAGGTTCAAGAGTTGTGAAGTCCAATTCATTGAGTAGTCTTCTTAACCACATTCCTTCACAAATCCCATGAGCCATGGCTCTAAATTCAGTTTCTGCACTGCTTCGAGCGACTACTGACTGTTTTTTACTTCGCCAAGTTACAAGGTTTCCCCATACGAATGTACAATATCCAGTGGTAGATCTGTGATCCACTATAAAGCCTGCCCAGTCAACATCTGCAAAGACTTAAATTTTTCTAGTGAGATTCTTACTGAAATATAATCCTTTTCCTGGTGTCATCTTGAGATACCTGAGTATACGATAGACTGCTTCCATGTGTTCTTCAGTGGGACTGTTCATAAATTGACTTACAACACTTACTAAAAAACCAATATCTGGTCTAGTGTGAGATAGGTAAATGAGTTTTCCCACTAATCTTTGATAACGACCTTTGTCCACAAGTGTACTATTTTCTTTGATTCCGAGTTTTATTGTAGAATCCATCGGAGTTTCTGCTGGTTTACACCCCATCATTCCAGTTTCCTTGAGAAGATCAAGTACATACTTCATTTGAGATATAGATATGTCCCTTTTTGTTCGTGCTACTTCCATCCCTAGAAAATATTTGAGATTGCCTAGATCTTTGATCTCAAATTCCTTGGCAAGGAATTCTTTGAGTTTATTCATCTCAATTGTAGAATTACCTGTTAGAACAATATCATCTACGTACACAATTAGGATAACTATTCTGTCATTGGAGAAGTGTTTGACGAATAGTGTGTGATCTGATTGGCATTGATTGTAACCATATCTCTTCAAAACTTTAGAGAACTTATCAAACCAGGCACGTGGAGACTGTTTCAATTCATATAAGGATTTCTTAAGTTTGCAGAACTCTCATGGTGAGCTCCTCTTTCTGAACATCAATCAAGGTCTTACCTGTTGCTAAAAATGGCCTCTCGAGAATAATAGGGATCTCTTTATCTTCCTCCATATTGAGAATTATGAAATTCGTAGGAAAGATAAACTTGTCTACCTTCACAAGCACATCCTCTATAATGCCTCTTAGGTGCTTTAAAGACCTATTTACAAGCTGAAGAGTGACAGTGGTTAGGTGTGCTTCTCCTAATCTATGTCTCTGATAGATGGAAAATGGCATTAAATTAATGCTGGCACCTATATCATAGAGAGCTCTGCCAAAGAATTTCTCACCAATAGTACATGGAATGGTGAAACTTCCTCGATCTTTAAGCTTACGTGGTAGCTTTTTGTGAAGGATGACGATACACTCCTCTATAAGAGCAACTGTCTTGAAATCACCTAACTTCCTCTTCTTAGACAAGATATCCTTCATAAATTTGACATAGCTATCAATTTTCTCCAAAGCATTAGCAAAAGGAATGTTAATATGAAGCTTTTTAAATACCTCAAGAAACTTCAAGAACTACTTATCAAGCTTTTGCTTATGGAAGCATTAAGGAAATGGAATTGGTGGGGTGTAAGCTTGGGTATATCGAAACTAGGCTTTATCACTGGCTTTTCTGTTACTTCATTCTCTTCATCTTTCTCTTCCCTATGATCTTGTTTTTATAGACCAATAGCTTCAACAATAGGAGTTTGAGGACAAACAGGCTTTTGCATTTCTTTCAAATCTTTTTTCACTTCTATGTGTGACTACCTTACAATGTTCTTTTCCTTCCCTCTTTTGATTGGTTTTAGTATCACTAGGAAAATCTCCTTGAGGGCAGTTGTTGAAAATAGTAGCAAGTTGACCCAATTGAACTTCAATATTTCTAAGAGATCTCGCTTGATTCTGAAGAATAGTCTCATTCTTAGCCATGTATTGAGCAAACATATATTCCAATGATGGATTCTTCTTTTATGGTGGATCTTTATTTGAACTTGGAGGATATGTAGGCTTCATAAAAGATGACGGGCCTTGATTGTTACTCCAAGAAAATTAGGATGATTCTTCTAACCTAGATTGTAAGTGTTGGCAAAAGGGCTGTTTTGATGCCTATTGTAGTTGGCAACAAAATTGACAAATTCAAATTTGTGAGGAAATCTCTCATTGGCATGGTTTCCATTACAAATTTCATATGCACCAAAATGACTCTGAATAGAATGGACCTAGAGTCTCAAATTTCACATAGCATCAATCTCATGAATTCCAACCGCTCTCTTAGGACCATCCTCTTTGATGTCCACTGGTAGCTATTGGAAGCCATTTCCTCTAATAAGTCATAGGCTTCATTAATAGATTTTCCCATAATAGCACAACCTGTTGCACCATCAATCATGTTTCTATTTAGACCCATCAAAATATTATAAGAAGTATAAACTTGAAGCCACTTTGGTAGACAATGGTGAGGGCATCTTCTAAGTAGATCCTTATACCTCTCTTAAGCCTCGTACAATGGTTTTGAGTCAAACTGCACAAAGGTAGTGATATAATTCCTCATCTTTGTAGTCTTTATTGGTGGAAAAAATTTGGCTAATAATTTTTGAGCCAAATCATCCCAAGTAGTGATAAAACCAGATGGCAATGAACTCAACCAACTCTTTGATTTATCTTGGAGTGAAAAAGGAAAAAGTCTCACCTTCATAGCATCATTGGTGACTTCATTATGCTTGAAAGTGTCACAAATATTTAAAAAATTGGCTATATGAGAGTTTGGGTCATTGATAACTGTATTTTATACAGTCATTTTCATCAATTTTAGTAATGATAATTGCTATGTTCGTTTAATATTTATTAATTTTTGTTAAATAAATTAATATTTTCGTTTTATTTGCTAAAAATACATTTTTAATAAAATTAAATAATTTGTATCGAAAATGTACTTAATTTCATATTTTTGTCCACAAATATAATTTATGATAATATAGTTTCTTAATTACAATTTATATAAATCAAAAATATAATTTAAATTAAATTTGGGCTTAATTATAATTATTAAAAGTTAAAAATTTAATTTAAAATTAGAAAAGGGCTAAAAGTGTAATTTAAGAAAGTACAAAAATGTAATTTGGATTAATTTTTGTGGGTCAAAAATATAATTAATAAAAGTTTGAGTTTTAACGGGGGAGATGAAGTCCACGCGCGACATCGCACTTCATGACGTGGATCGTCGTCAAAGGATCGGCTCGGTCGCGGCGTGTCCCATCAAGGCGCCAAGGAGATTGGGGACGAGAGATATTCGTTTTGCGCGCAGGCTCGCGTGACGGTGGGCCCCGCGTGTCGCCGCGGGCGTAACGTCGAGTGGGACCACGTATGTCGGCTGCGCGAGATTCCCCGAAGGCGATCTCGGCCGTTGGATCAGATCGACGGTGCGATTGAGCCAGCGTCCATCAGGTACGCCATGTGTCGGCGTATGTAACAATCACTGTGTGGCGTGGTCCATTATAAGCGGCGTCGTCTTGATTTACGAATAAAAATGCGCCACGTGTCTCACGAATATTTAAGCTAATCGAAAGTCCGGAAACACGTGGCTATTTACAATGCTACGGCATTACAGCGGCCAGATCACGCCCGTTTCTAGGCGTTGCCTCGATTTTGGTAGCGCCAATCGTGTCGCCGTTCCTACGTGCAACGGTTTGTGCGCAATGATGTCTTTGCCACGTGTCCATGTAGGAATCTTTATTGAATCGAAAGCGACACGTGGCGGCGTGGGAGAAAATAAAAAAAAAAGCGGCTTGCGCTGCTACGGCGTGATAATAATTTATATTTTTTGATACAAAAATCAATCGTGTGATTGTTGTTTTTCGATAAAAAATTGTTACGCGTTTTCGATAAAAAAATAAAATAAAAATGTAATATTTTAGATGTATTTTTTTGCTATAAATAGGAGATAGTTTTTAGTTGTACGAGAGTTTTGGAGTTTTTTTTAGTTTGGAGTTTTTTTTGGAGTTTTGAGTTTTTGATTGGAGATGTTTTTTAGTTTTTGTTGTGTTCGGTTTTGGGCTCCAGAACACGAGAAGTAATTTTTGGCTTTTGTTGTGTTACTGCGTGTGCCAAATATTTCGTTTCTTGATGTTTTAATTTTCCTTCTTCTTCTAATTTTTCTGCATATGTTGTAATTTTTATTTTGATTTTATGAATTAATTTAATTTTTCTAGGGTTGCATTTGATCTAAATTTATGAAGCTTTTATTGTATGAAGTTTTTGATAGATTTATAAGACGTTCTATTTGTTCATTTTATCTTGCGCTTAATGCTTTTTGATTATTTACGAATTTTATCAAAACGATTTGTGGCATAAAAATAAACTTGAGAAAGGCATTTTTGTGTATATTGCTCGTAGATAAAATGACATGTATGATGAAGGATAGGAATATACCCTAATTGTATGTGTGGCCTATTGAAAACTTAGAACTTAATGAATCTTATTGAATTTAATTCTCATAGAGATATAGTGAATTAATTTAACGAGGTGTGTTTGTAGGAAGCTCGGAAGAGATGTATGAATAAAAAAGAAGTTTTCGGTTGACAAATTAAATGTACCAAAAAATATAAATCCAAAGAAAATAATATGATTGGAGTGGATTAGTTTGGTGAAAAAATTGCAATCCTAGAGTTCTTTTATTTTCTTATTACCTTTTTCTTAAATCAACGATTATTTTGGATAAAATCAGAGAGAAATAATTTTAGTACTCAACAAACTATAGTAACAAATCTCCGTGGGATCAATACTCTACTTATAAATGTTATTACTTGCGACCGTGTATACTTGCACGAGTTCGTGTGTTGAAAAACATGCAACAGTCATCATGGGGTAAGCCTCCAAACTGAACTAAAGTTTAAATCATTTGAATGTTCGTAGGCTTAATCTCAAAATTGTTGGCTACAATTGCAAGTCTTCTAATGCTTGAATGAATCCCACCAACAAGAGGCACTACATAGTCTCTTAGACATCTTGGTTCTTCCACTTTAAGAATCTCCTCATCCATGATATGATGTTGCAAAGCTTCTTGCTTGTCTTTCTTTAATTTCAAAAGAGTTCTTTCAATTTCTGGATCAAATGGAGCAATGTTAAGACTTCTTATGTGTCACATACAAAGTCCTAATTTACATGGAAATAAAAAAAATCTAATAAAGTAAAAATAAAAATAAACAAATAAATGAAAGGTTTGAACTAAAATTAGATTGATTGGTATTAATATCAACAAAATAGTAAATCAATCCCCGACAACGACGCCAAAAACTTGTAGTATTTTAAAAGAAAATCAGCATACAAGTATACACGGTCACAAGTAGTAAGTGATAAATATGATATTGTTTCCATGGAGATTTGTTAATAATCTTTGTTAATTACTAAAATTATCTCAACCTAATTTTATCCAAACAATCGATAGTTGGATAGAGTTAAACTAAACTAATTCTAAATAACAATATATTGGATTAACACTTGAAGAAAACTCTAGGATTGCAATTTCACCCAATTAATCCACTTGAATCATATTATTTTCTCATGATTTATGTTCTCACATTTAATTTGTCAATAAAGGTATATTCATATCCCATATATATATGTTATTCTATCCAAGAGCAAAACACAAAAATTCCTTTTACAAGTTGATTAGAGTTCACAAATCAATTGATTAATCTTCCAACAATCAAAAGCATTAAGCACGAATAGAATAAACAAATTAAAAACAACATCCCACAAATCATTCAAAAATAATTAATTCAAGCTTCATAATGTAAGCTACATTGCAATCCTAGAACAAATAATTTAGTTCATAGCAAATATTGAAATCGTAATCCAAGAATATTTAGACATTTAAGAAAAACTAAATGTAAAGACAAAACGATTAGAAGAAACTCTTTGATGATTTCTCAATCTCCAAGAAATATTCCCCAATATTCAAAATTTGCTAGCTAACTCAATATTCAATTACAAACAAAAGAATACATTTGCTCCATCTTCATTTTTGCTCTTTGTGTGATTTTTCTCTTCTTTTCAGTAACTAAAAAACAACAACAAAATATATGGCCTCTACTCACTATTTCTTTTCTCTCCTTTTGTTCCAAAAAAAAATATATACATACACAAAACATCAAAATAACGTTTTAAAAGAAGCAAAAAGAGGAGATGAGTTGAGGGAGAAATTTCTTGAAATTCTTTCACACTACGCATGACATGTGGCGAGCTTTGATTCGCTAGTAGAAGAATCAGACACATGGCACATGTGGTCTGGGCAAGATACGAGGGCACATGGAACTTAGGTGGATCACATTGTAGGGAATTCATGCGCTGGGCTATGTAGATGGCTAGAGCTCACTCTATGTGCTGATGTTGTAGATAAGTGGACCCCACTCTACGCACTAATGTTGCAGGCAGGTAGACCTCACTCTATGCACTGATGTTACAGGCTGGGCCCACCTAAGCGCACTTGCTGTGTAGATAGGCTAGGCCCTACTCCATGACTCTCTCTTATGGAGAATGGAGAAGACGCACGATTTGGGTTGTTCATCATTTGATCTACCAATGGGTGATGTGCTTAGTTGCATCCGAGTGTGAGACTCATTTTCTGCGCAAAAAAAATTAAATTTCAACTTTTGTTATTCGCATTTAAATCATTTTTTTAATTCAAATTAAATTTTTGACTTTTGTTATTTGCATTTAAGTCTATTTTTAATTCAAATTGTTTCCTTTTCTCTAAAAATATAATCTCTTACAAAACTAACACCAAATAATAATTTAGAAACTTAAAATTAACTAAAAACCTTAAGAACATAGCAATTATAATTAATAAATTGGACAAAATAACTCTTAAACACAAAGTTATCGTTATGTTTTATTTATCATAAGTCTTTGAGCCTTTTATTCTTTAGGAATGGATTAGGCCTAATCCAAAACTAAATAATCCCATTAGGGTTGAATTTGCACCTAGGGTTTTCTTTAGGTGTGAATTTGTGCCTAGGATTTTTCTTTTGGCTAGAATTTTGTCTAGGGATTTTATGAGGCATCTAGGGTTTTCAAGAGATGCTTAGGGTTTTTATGAGGGTTTCTAGCTTACAAAAAAGAAGCCACTATGTAATTTGATGATAGACTGTATTTGATTAATAAAAGTTTGTTTTAGAAAGCTTCTGGCTTTGCCTTCTTGTGTTCTTGATTGAATACTTGAATTCAACTTATCAAAGAGAGTGATCAACCTTTCTAGCGTCTCAAGGTTGGGGTTTTAAGGATTTTTCCTTAGATTTCTAATATGATCATCTTTAACACATTCTTAGCAAATCAACCTTTGAGTTCGTGGGTTCCTAGGGTTATTCGCCTAGAGGGTATGTGATAAATGTATATTATACAATTATTTTGTCCATTTTAATAATTATAATTGCTATGTTCTTGATATTTTTAGTTAATTTTAATGTAATAAATTAATATTTACTCTTAGTTTTTTAAGGAATATATTTTTAAAGAAAATTAAAGAATTTGAATTAAAAAAGGACTTAATTGCAAATAATAAAAGCTAAAAATATAATTTAAATTAAAAGAGGGATTAATTGCAAATATCAAAAGTTTAAAAGTTAATTTAAATTAAATTGGAAGGCTAAAAAGCAATTAAATGAAACTTTGTTTTTCTGCGTAAGAAAGAAGACCACGTGCGCCATGCACCGTCAGATCAGAAATCAACAGTGACAATCAGGCGAGTGCAATACAGGTACTACCCCAGGCGAGTGGACACGCTTTCCAAGTGGCACGCTGCTCAGTGCACCGTGTGGCCCCCACCTGACCACGCAAGTCAGCGTGCAGGGTGGGATCCACTTGTCTATGCCAGCAATGCTCCCATGCGACGTGGTCTAGAGAAACTTCATGCGCCCTCCCATTCCAATGAATAAGAAGATGCCACATGTCTTGATTATTTTTTTAGCAAATCAAATCTGGACACGTGGCATGAGTTGGTTAAAACAAAAACACAGAATCGATGCATGCTTTTTCAATTGGTTTTGTGGGACCCACGTGTCTCGCTTGCAATATTCCCATAAGACGCGGTCCACGTGCATCTTGTCCTCCCCAAAAATTAAAAGCTACCACGTGTCTTGATTATTTCTTTTAGCGAATTATATGACAACACGTGGCATGTGTTTTCAAAAAAATGAAAACATAGAACCGGTGCACTTTCCAACTAGTTTTGTATTTCTCCCACACGTGTCTTAAAATAATATTTTCGATGTCCTCCACTATTTCACACGTGATTGTAAAAAAAATATATTTTCTGATGTATTTTTTTAGAGGTTTGGAGGTATAAATAGGGGGTCTTTGCGATAAATTAAGGGGGTTGGAGAGTTGGACTGTGATACACGCAGAAGCCATTTTTGGCTTCTGTTGTGTTTCCGCGTGGGCCAAAAATTTAGAGAGCAGAAACAGATTCTAATTTTCTTTTGTTGTTCTTCAGCTAATATTCCTTAAATGCTTTAATATTTATGTATTGTAATTTTAATTTTTGTTATGAAGTAATTTAATTTTTCTAGGGTTGCTGTGTAGTTAAATTTATGAAGCTTGGATTTAATTATTTTTGAATGATTTATGAGATTTTTAATTTGTTTATTCTATTTGTGCTTAATGCTTTTGATTAATTGGAAGATTAATCAATTCATTTGTGACACATAAATAAACCTAAGAAAGGCATTTTTGTGACACTTAAATAAACTTGAAAAAGGAATTTTCATGTAATTGCTCATGGATAGAATAACATATATATATGAAGGATAGGAATATACCTTTATTGTACGTGTGGCCATTTGAGAACTTTGAACGTAATGAATCTTGATGAATTTAATTCTCATAGGAATATAGTGAATTATTTTAACGAGATGTGTCTATATAGAAGTCGGAAGAGATGTATGGATAAAATTATGAGTTCTTGGTTGACAAATTAAATTAAGAGAAAATAATATGATTCGAGTGAATTAATTTGGTGAAATTACAATCCTAGAATTTTCTTATTTATTGTTATTAAAATCTTAATTTTTTAAACTCCAATCAATTTTTGTTTGTTTGGATAAAATCAAAGTGAAACAATTTTAGTACTTGACAAATTTTAGTGACAAATCTCCGTGGGAATGATAATTTTACTTATCAATTTTATTACTTGTGACCGTATATACTTGCACGTTTTTATGTTCTCCAAAAGAGACAACAGTCTGCATCATTTGGTATTAGAGATTTGTTTATTGAAAATAGGTTATCTATCTACATTCATCTTCATTTGGAATTCTTGATTTTGAAAAAAAATTGATCCTTGTTTTTGTGTCTTTTCAAGAAAAAAAGGGAAACAAAAAAGGAATTCATCCTTTTTTCTGCGTTTGATTGTTTTCTAATTTCAAATTCACAAAAAGAAATATGTCTTGATTCAAATTGGATTGTTTTCTTTCCTTATCATTGTGGAACAAAAATATTATTGTTTTGGGAATTTTATTTTGTGGTATTCTTGTTTGGTTTCCTTATTTTCTTTTAATTTCATGTCATTCTCTTCATCCTTAGATGTTATTTAGTAGTTCTCTTTGAAGTCTTTATATATTTTTGTGTTCTTTATTTCTGTGTTCAAGCTATCTTTGTTCTTCAAAAGAAGAGAAAAAAAGAGATAAGAGGGTTACATTGTTTATAGTTTCAAAAAAACATAAATTGATAAATCGGAGTTGTAACTTTGAACGACCATAACTTTTGACTCATGTAACAAATGACTATTACAATATATCAAATAGAAGCTCGTTTCAATTCCTACAAGCCTAACTAAGCTTTGGCTCTGTTCCCACACTTTCAATCCCAAATTCCATCGTTTACATCACTTACCGAGGGGTTAAAGTTGTGTTACACCTTTTGGCGTTGTTTACGGTTCTTGTTCATTAGGGTTGCAAATTTTTTTGTGAATTTTCTATTCACATTAGCCGCACAAATAGTCAAATTAAAGAAAGAAAAAATAGAAAAAAGAGAACAAGGTAGCATATTGTTCAATATTTCAATTCTTGTTTCTTTTTTTGCTAAGTTTTCTTGTTCTTGTGGAAATTAGTTTTCCTTTTTTTTGTCAAACAATATTTTCAAGATCTTGAAAAGATTCTTTCTTAGTTCTTTAGGGTCTTCTTTGGGCTTTCCTTTTAACTTTTTAAAAATCTAATTTTTGAGATTGTCACTAACAAATCAGTCGCTTCTTTAGACCAGTTGAATTTCTTGATTTTGTTAAGAACACAAAAGTAGGTTGGCTTAAGCTTTGAGTGGTAGAAGGAGAGGGTGATAAAAAAATTAAGAGTGATAACAATATGATTTGAGAGAAAATACGTGAGGGAATGTGTGAGGAACACTAGCTTTTTATTTCATTTTATTTTATAGATTGAAAACATAAGTAAGGAAGGAGAAGAATCATAATAGGTTGACTTTAAATTTTTCATCAAAGCTATTAATGACCAATTCAAGAGGCTATAATGCAAGGTTGGATGGTTTAGAATCCACTTCTATTTTGAATCACATAGAAGACACGGGTTTGATGAAGAAGAAGGTGATTCTAATATGGAGGAGAGAGCAAGTTATAAACATGATAAAAATGTTGACTCCAAAGGAGATAGTAATATAGGTAGTATAAAGATGACAATTCTTCCTTTTCAATTAAAGAATGATCCTGAGTTATACTTGGAGTGGGAAAGAAAGGTTGAGCATGTATTTGATTGTCATAATTACTCCAAGGTGAAGAAAGTAAAGCTAGTAGCTTTAGAATTTATAGATTATGCTAGTATATGGTGGGATCAATTGGTGGTCAATAGGAGAAGGAATGGTGAGAGACCTATTTGGTCATGGGAAGAGATGAAATTGGTGATACATAAGAGGTTTATACCTATCCATTACAATAGGGTATATATAGAAAGTTACAAGGACTGGTTCAAGGTCCTATGCATGTAGAAGATTATTATAAGGAGATGGAAATCACCATGATTAGGGAAAACATAGAGGAAGATAGACAAGCAACAATGGCTAGATTCATTGCCGGATTGAAAAGAAAATTGTTGATGTGGTTGGATTGAAAAATTACATAGAGATGGAAGAACTATTGCACAAATCCATTAAAGTGGAGAAGAAAATCAAGTCTAAAAGGTTCAGATCTGGTGCATCATTTAGTTCTTCGTGCAAATTAAATTTAAAGGACAATAAAGTTGCCTTTGTAACAAAAGGTGAAGCAAAGTCAAACGATTCAGTTTCTATTCCTAATGGTAAACCTGAAACTAAAAATTTTACAATGTCACATAATATTTAGTGTTTTAGGTTCCAAGGACTCAGACATATTGCTTTTGAATTCCTAAACAAAAGGGTTATGGTAGTATGGGATAATGGAAAAATCGAAAGTCTTAGTGCAAATGACAATAAAATTCCACCATTAGAGGATTGTTCTGATGTAGAAGTGGAGGAACCTGTGCATAGGGAATTATCACAAGGAGAGCCCTGAATATATAGCCCAAGAATGAAGGAGATGAGGAGTAATATGAGCATATTTTTCACATAAGATTCCATGTAAAGGATAAGGTATGTATGATTATTATTGATAATAGGAGATGCACTAATGTTGTTAGTATTTTATTGGTAGAAAATTTGAATTTTTCATGGCAAAGGCATCCCAAACCGTATAAGCTACAATGGTTAAATGATTGTGGAGAAGTGAATGTCAACAAAAAAGTTTGGGTTCCTTTTTTAATTGGAAGGTTTGAGGATGTGATTCTTTGTGATGTAGCACCAATGTATGTTGCTTATATTTGTTTTGGACGACCGTGGTAGTTTGATAAGAGGGTGACGCATTATGGGTATAAAAATTGGTATTCTTTTGAAATGAACAATAAAAAAGTTATATTGGCCCCTCTTAAACCTTTGCAAGCTTATGAGGACTAGATTAGGATAGCAAGAGAGTGAAAGTTGAGATAAAAACAAATGTGTGAGCAAGAGGAAAATCAAAACGGAGATAAAAGTGAGAACAAAAGAGCACAAAAGAGCACAAAAGAGATAAAAGTGAGCACAAAAGAGAGAAAATTGAGCACAAAAGAGATAAAAGTGAGTACAAAAGAGAGAAAAGTGAACACAAATGAGAGAAAAGTGAGCTAAAAAGAAGGGAAAGTGAGCAAAAATGAAAGAAAAGTGAGCAAACAAGAGAGAAAAATAAAAGAATGAGCAATATGCCAAGCAAGCCAATAAGGGGCGATTGAAGGTTGTTTTTCAACCTAGAGATTGGGTTTGGGTACACATGCATAAAGAGAGGTATCCTACACAATGCAAATGAAAATTGCAACCTCAAGGAGATGGACCTTTTCAAGTCTTGGGATGGATCAATGATAACGCCTACAAGCTAGATTTACCAAGTGACTATGGTAATATTAGTGTCACTTTTAATGTTGTAAATTTATCTTTGTTTGATATAGATGATTCGAGGATGAATCTTTTCGAAGAAGAGGGATATAGTAGATATCCAAGTGCTGACCAAGTTATTTTTCCCAAATATTCTCAAGATCCTTTGCAAGGAATTGGCGGTCCAATGACTAGGGAAAAGACAAAGAGGATGAAGGAAGCTTTGTAAGGCTTGATCACGGAAGTGTAATACAAAGAGGCTATGCTAGAAGATTCTAAGACTAAATTTGATGATTCCAAAGCTACACCAAGGATGGTCTATTACCTTTTTATACAAGGGATATATTTGGAAGATCAAGTTAGGAGCAAGGATTGATTTAGGAAGTAATTTTTTATTTTATTTAATTACGGGACTTTTATGTTTAGCAATTTTTGTTTTAGTGAATTATGGGATTTTTTTTATGTTTTATTTATCATAAGTATTTTAGTCTTTTATTCTTTAAGGATGGATTAGGCCTAATCTATAATTAAATAAGTGAATTAGGGTTGAATTTTTGCCTAGGGTTTTCTTTAAGTGTGAATTTTCAACTAGGTTTTTTCTTTTGGCTAAAATTGTCTAGGGATTTCATGAAGCGTCTAGGTTTTTCAAGAGATGTCCAAGGTTTTCATGAGGGTTTCTTGCTTATAAAAAAGAATCCATTGTGTCATTTGGGGGCATACTATATTTGATTAATAAAAGTTTATTTCAGAAAGCTTTTTGCTTTCCCTTCTTGTGTTCTTGATTGGATACTTAAATTTGACTTATCAAAGGGAGTGATCATCTTCTGTGGCATCTCAGGGTTGGTGTTTTAAGGACTTTGTTTCCTTAGGGTTCTAATCTAATCATCTTTAACACGTTCTTAGCAAATCAATCGTTTCTATTCCTTTGAGTTCATTGGTTCCTAGGATTGTTCGCCTAGAAGGTCCACATCACCATACTCCATAAGAAAACATACAGGCATACTCCCCACAAATGAAACATTTTTGTGATGCATCAAGAAAAGGCTCAAATGACAAATGTGTAATGTTTCGTATAAAAATTCAATACGTACTCTATTTAATTTTTCCAAGTATGCATATTTAAAAATGATAGTAATGAGTATTTCATTTGAACAACATTTATAACATTTATTACAAAAATTATAGCATCATATTTTCCTTTTTATTCATAACATATAATGTATGATAATTTTATAAAAGCAATGTATGAATTTTAAAAATTTTGATTCAAAAGCACCTACCTTAAAACTTGACTCAAACACTTGGATATTTATCCTCAAAGACACTCTAAAATGTATCAAAAAACTCAAAAACTTTAGATAAAGAAAAGAGGGAAAACTAGGGTGAAGTTTGGCCATATTTATAAACCCAAACTAGTGCTCGCAGACCACCCTTGTTGAGGGTCCAACAAATGTCCATCGAGCCCATAAAAGGCCTAGAAAGGGTCCATCAAGGATTGTTAAGGGTCCAATAATGCTCAATCGAGGTTTGTTGAGAGTTCAATGATGGTCTAGCAAGGATCTGTTGAGACATGTAGAAAGTTTTCAAATTTTTCCACGTTTGATTCAATTTTTCACATGAAAAATTCCCTATACATCCTAACAATTGAAAATATTGATTTAAATTCCTTTTAGGACACTTTAATAAATTATAACAAAGCTTTGGAGTTTTACACCCTCATTTTCATATAATACTTTTAAAAAACAATTTAATTCTCTACCTTATTTTATTTTGTTTTAAATTTTGTTAAGTTTTAACGTTGTAATTTTTTTTTTCAATTAGTAAAATAAATATTATGAATTGATTAATGGATATTCTATATGATCTAAATTATTTTATTAAGTTTTCTCCCATATTTTATAAATTTTGAGAAATTCAGTGATAAAAATTACCAAAATGCCCTTCCTTTAATAGTTTAAAAAACTTTCAAGGGAAGGAAATTTTTGTAATTTTACATATTTTATTCCCATTGTTCTTGCACAAAATTCTTGTAAGTTTTCTAAGCCCATATGAATTTTTTTTCCTTTTTTGTTTTGTTTTAAATCTCGAGCTTCATGAGAGGTAGATCGAGAGAGAGAGACAAAAAAGAGAAGAATGGTCATTTTGGAAGTGTTTTATGGCCAAGATTGTGATAACCACCAAAATTTTGGTGGTAGATTTTAGCTAAGGGAGAAGGAGCTTAAAGGAGCTCAAATCTTTTCCTTAAATTGATTTTAAGGTAAAAATTCCATCTTTTTCTTCAAGTCTTTTCCTTAAGTCATTTTAAAGCTACATTTTTAGGAATGATTCATGTGGGAGAATAATCCTTTGAAGGATGAATTGTTAATGAACTTATTCTTGAAGTTTTGAAAGATTTGTTTTTAAGAAAGTGGTACTCTTTTGGCCAAAATTCTAATGTTTAAAAAACTATGTTGTTACACTTCTAAAACTACTTTTAGAAAGTTATATGGAAATTGATAATTTTTCTAGAAAATTTATACTTCGAGTGATACCATTTTTAAAATATTTTGATGTATAGTTTAATATGAATTTTACATTCACCATTGGGAGTTTTGCACGTAAAGGTATACTAGTTTTACCAAAGCATGTTCTCTACAAATCAAAACTGAAAACACTATTTCAACCTGACCTGTATTTTGTGATTTTGAAATGATTTTACATATTGGATTTAAGTGGGTTATATATTGTTTTAAATATTGACATTTAGAGTTTTTTTTATAAAAAGTTATACTTGTTTTACCAAAGTATGTTATGTGAAAATCGAGTTAAAATTACTATGATGGTTGGATTTGTATTTCTTTTATGTTTTGAAATTGTTTTAGCCATGAGATTTGGGTATGCTATATCATATTTTAAACATTATGTTGTCTAGTTTTTGATTATTTTTACAAAAATATATTTGGATAATCTATTGAAAGCTATAGTTGTTTAAAAGAGGGTATGTGATGAGTGCTCAAAAAGCACTAAAATTACCATGATTTTATGCACGTTAATTGATTAAATATATATATATATATATATATATATTTATAAGATTTTATCATATATTTATATAAATCTATCTTTTTGGAATCACAGGTATTTTTATTTTTTTTCAGGTATTTTCGCTTAAAAAAGTAACTTAAAGACTCAAAGAAAAAAAATACTAGAGTCAATACATTACAAATATATTCATAAAATAAATGAGGAAAGGTAAACAAATATGGAAAAATTGGATAAAATGAATCAAAAGGGTCAAAAATGTCAAAAAGGGTGAAATCGCTGTAGCGACAATAACGCCGGCAGCAACGCGCCTACGTACTGTTGCAAGCCGGTGCCAATCTTCCTATTCCGCGTGCCCATCTGCGCCCGATCCGACGCGCGCTGCACCCATCTACCAATCCGTGACACGCGCGCACCCACATCTACCCTCATCCACGCACGCCGCTGCACCCATCTACCCCATCCGTGCACGCCGCTGCACCCATCTGCCCCATTCCACGTGCACCGCCGTGCCCTACCTACCATGACGTCAATGATGATGTCATCATCACCTACTACGTGTTTCCTCCATTTTAATCATTTTTTCTTCCTCTTCTCACCTATAAATAACCTCATTCTCTCCACCTCAAAAACATCTTCTTTTCTCTTTCTTTCTCTCCATTTCTTAGTTTTTAGTTTTTCTTTGTTAGCTTTTCTTAATTTTAGATTTTTTCTCTTTTTGAGAAGAACTAATTATGTTTTTGTAATTTAATTTCTTTTTGATTCAATAAATGGAAATGCAAATTTCGTTTAGAGGTTTTCCAGCAACAGGAATAACATCAAAGTATTGTAAGAATTTTATTTTCTTTACAATTATTTTTTATGTTTTATTCTTATATGTTATATTTAATTTGTCTGTGATTAAATTTAACTTTGCTGGCTGTTTGTAAACATAATATAATAATAATGTTGTTATGCTTGCGAAATATTAAATAGGTAAAAATCTCTAAAATGAATTGATTTTATTTTTTTCAAGATTTTATATTAAGAATGTTAGAGAGAAATCTATTATTTTTCATTACAAACTTAAATCTGAAAATTAGATTTTCAGGTTTAGTTATCAGGTCTGCTTTAGAGTAGTGCTCTTTTATTTGTTAGTACAATCGCCCGGTAGTTAGAATGAAGCTTTATTTCAAAAGTTTTTATAAAAATTATTATCTGAAAATGTATTGAAAACATGTTTTCAGTAGTGGTTTTAAAACTTGAAAGTTAGTACTCAGATAATTAAATTCTTAGGTTTAATTTGGACACCTTGAATAAAGTTTAAACTATCTAACCCCACCAAATGTGACATTTAAATTGTTCCTTTTCAATCTCTTAGAAAAAAAGGAATTAATTTAATTAACCAAATTAATTATCAACCCCACCCATAGGTGTTAATTGATTTGTTTAGTTAACAAAGAATATCTAACCCCACCAAAGGTCGTATTCATATAAAAAAGAGAGAATCAATAAATATCAATTTATATCTTTAATAATCTAAATAATATGAGTAAGCATAATTAACTTAGTTATTATATCCATAAATACTCCACTATTATAAATAATAAAATTTGCATAAATATTTATTGAATCTGTATCTATGTTTATTTTTATGTTATTAGATTAGAATCACAAAAACCCCAAATATTGTGACAAGATGTTTAAGATTTAATTTCGTTTTTAAAAGTTTGAATAATAAATTAAATATCACATATATTTCTTCCTTAGATCGACCTTGGGAGTATACTTATCATTTTCTATGAAATGATTCGTGTACTTGCGAGAGTTTTATAAATATAAAATTAAAGTATTGGCAAGATCGGTGATGCCAGTTCTACTCATCAATATGTCCAATAGAAATTATGCTGGAAATCATACTTTGAAATAAATTGTAATTTTAGTCTATGGAAGAGATTTACTAGTCTTATAATGGTATGTTATATCTTGTTTTAAAGCTTGGAATTATTAGTTTTTGTATACTTTTACAGAATTATATTTGGATATTTCTATGAAAAGTTATATCTCATTATGTAATAATATGTCGGCAGTGTTCTAAAACTGCTTATCATGAGATGACACAAATTGAAATTTTATTTATTGAAATAGATTTGTTAATCCCTAAAATTTTATTTACTAAAAGTTATGTTTGTTTGATTAAAGGCAGTGTATGATGAATTTGGAAACGGTTTTCATTGAAGTTCATGGTGAAGGGGTTGAGTTCTATCTTTGTATTTCAATGATATTATTTAAATATATTTCAATCTATTTACTTAAAATTTGAATTGACTGAGGACTATACCTTTTGATTTGAGACTAGGAGCATAAGAATACCTATGCTATAAGTAACCTTTGATTTTTTACTCAATTACTAAAGAGAAAACTATGTTATATGTTAATAGCCCATATTTTAGAACCTTTAGATTATATTTTAGTTTTAAATTAACCAAAATAACTATGGTGTTATTCTTGTTTCTGATACAAGTATAGGTCTTATAGGAAGGGATGATCGAATAGATCCTACACGATAACTAAAACAACAATGGTGATACAGTACTAAGTGAACACATCTTACTCAAACCTCATAAGTACTTGTTTATTATTAACTTAAATATGTTCATAATATTTAACTTCATTTTTAAGTTCCCATAAATTTTGTACTTTTTTATTAGAAAATTAGTATTTTATGTTTAGAAAGTAAATAATTGATTCTTACATGAGTTCAAAAGTTTTCACTCAGATTGATGATATAAATACAAACTTTGATTAAAACAAAGAAGTTATATTTAACTTTTAGAAGAATATTTCAAAATATTATGTATATTATTATATCAATTCAAAAGTTTTTATTCAATTTTATATCCAGATTTAAGTAGTATTTTTTAGAATATTATGCTTATTAGTAGATATTATTATTTTCAAACCATCAAACAAGCAACATCTATCAGATTTAGCAATAATATAAGAAATAAATAACTAATTAATGGGTCACTTTGTGTGCGCGTAAGGCATCCAACACAAATATAATTAAGATTTTTCCCATCTGTGTATACATAGATCTCTGTATACGTATGACTAGCTTTCCCATGTATGAGTTTGGTGACGTTTCCTACTTCTTATAATTTATTTCATGTAATCTATTTAGAGTTATTTTTATTTACAAAATTTTGTTTACATCTATTTGTAATTCTCCAAATTAATAATATAGGTGGTGAATGTCATCATGATATGACTTATATTAATTTTATAATTAAATATCTAAAGTTAAATAGATATATTTAATAATTTTTTTCTTTCAAAATTTGTTCACTTAATGAGTATTTCTCTTTTAAATTTCACCTATCAGATATGACTTGTTTTAGATAGAGAATTTGTATATTATCTTTGATTCGAAGGAGGTTAGACCAATTTATTAATATTGCACCATATGAATTTTAGTTCTTTGGGTAGTAACAAGAACTTATTACATTTTCTTGGTGATGTCAATACCTTAGAAACTATTTGATGACCTTTTGTAACTGTGGATTGTGTAATAGGTTGATACCATTAATAGTTAATATTATTTTTCTTTATACTTGGTTATATACCGTATGAAATTTGAATTCTATAAACGCAAAGATGATATATTTATATTATTACGGGATGTCTTATGATAGAAAAATAAGGGAGATTAGGTTGAATTGTTGATAGATTTTAAATTATATCAAAACTTTCATAAATACAAAAGAACATGGGGCGAGTCTTGATAGTTTTTGTTAGAATGGGGGTATTGAATTTATTTTATTTTTACCAGTGGTGCCCCAACAACTCATAGCAAAGCTAGTCTAGTAAAATTCTTATTATGCTTTATGGTTGCAGTATAGATGATTTGCCACATTAGAAAAGATTTTATTAGGTCTAGGTTGTATTTATTTGCAGAAAAAGAAATACAATAAAAAAAAATGTTAAGCGATTTCATTCAACAGAAAGTCTATAAGGCATTGTTGGGGAAAGAAAAGAAGACAAAAATCGTCATTGAGGAACAATGGAGGAGATAGATGATATTGCAGCCAATACAATCTATCAAATCTCTCAAACAATATCTTGCAAAATATTGAATAAAAAATTGCAAGACTGCAAAATAAATATGAGAGACTCTAGAGAACATGTACATGTCAAAGAACCTTGCAAATAAATTTTATTTGTGGAAGGATCTATATCAAATGAAGAAGGAAGATAATGTGAGCATGATGTAGCATGTTAGCGATTTCAATAGCAAGCTTTCTCACTTAGTAAGATTCAATGTGAGTTTTAGCGATGAAGAGAAAGATGTGATGTTGCTGGCATCACTACCCTCATCATATAATCATCTCACAACAACTCTGACTTATGCGAAAGACAAGATGGAGTCTGAAGTTTTTGTAAAAGCCCTGTTGTAATATGAGAAAGAGAATAGGAAGAGAGATTCAGAAGCATAAGCCTTTTCCACATAGTCTAGAGGAGGGAGAGAGTACAAAGAACAGAAACCCAGAGGCAAGAATAGAGGCAAATCAAACAAATATGCAAATGTTGAATGTCATCAATATAAGAGGAAAGGTCACATCAAGAAATTTTTTTGGATGTTCAAGAAGGAACGGGAAATGAACAAAGGCAAAGTAGTGAAGAAAGACGAAAACATTGATAGTGGTGCTATAATTCACGCTGCATCGCGTAAAGAATTTTTTTCATGATATACACTTGGAATTTTTGGTGTTGTTAGAATAGGAAATGAAATCTTGTCAAAGGTTGTTGGCAGAGGAGATGTTTTCTTTGAAATAGAGAATGAAACTAGACTATTTATAAAGGATGTTAAGCATATTCTAGATATGACCCTGAATTTGATTTCTATATGAAAACTTGCAAATATAGGATATTGAAGCTCCTTCATTTATGAAAAATGGAAACTTAAAAAAGGCTCCTTAGTAGTGGCTAGAGGTGAGAAGCATACAACTCTGTATATAATGAAAGCAAAGCTCTCTACCAACATAGTAAATTTCGTGGAGAAAGACAATGCAACTAAATTATGGCATAGAAGACTCAAACATATGGGTGAAAAAGGTATGACAAGTCTAGTGAGGAAGAAGATACTACTCGAAATGGATGAAGTACATTTGGATAAATGATGCGGACCCTCTAGGCTAATAACCCTAGGAACCCACAAACTCAAAGGAAAATGAATGATTGAATTGCTAAGAACGTGTTAAAGATGATCAAATTAGAACCCAAAGGAAACCAAGTCCTTAAAACCCTAATCTTGAGACGCCATACAAGATGATCACTTCCTTTCATATGTCGAATTCAAGCATTCAATCAAGAACTCAAGAAGGAAAAGCAAAAGCTTTATGAAATATACTTTTCATTAATGATATGTATTCTTCACCTCCAAATTACATAGCTCTTCTTCTTTATAAGCAAGAAACCCTAAAATAAAAAACCCTAGATGCAATGGGCCTGATCCAACCTTAAAAATAAATGACTAAAAGACTTAAAATAAAAAGCCCACAATTCACTAAAATAAAAATTACAAAACATAAAAGGCCCCTAATTAATTAAAAAAATATTGCTTCCAAAATTAATCCTTGCATCCTATTTAATATTCCAAATCTATCCCTTAGGTAGGATCTTGAGAATATTTTTAGGATCTTGATAATCTTTAGAATATTTGTTATCATAAACTTAGTTGGAACCTCAATATCCATAAAGAAACGTGTTGATTTTCTAGCAGGAAAGCAAAACAGAGTTACTTTCAAGAGTTCCACTCCTTCCAAAATGAATAATATTTTAGTTCTAATTCATTTAGATTTGTGTGGACCAATGCCAAAGTCACTTGGTGGTGCTCAATACTTTGTGACTTTCATTAATGATCATTCAAGGAAGACGTGAGTATATCTTTTGAAGATAAAGAATCAGGTGCTAGATGTCTTCAAAGAATTTTATGCCTCAAATGAGAGACAGATTGGGAAAAAGCTGAAGTGCATTCACACAGACAATGGTGAAGAATGCATAAGAATTTTTCATGCTTAATGCAAAAAGCATGGTATTCGGCATTAGATGACACCTCCAAAGACACCATAGTTGGATGGCTTAGCTAAGAGGATGAACAAAACTTTGATGGAGAGAGACATATGTCTACTATCACATGCAAAGTTTCCTAAAAGTTTTTGTTGTGAAGGTATACTCACAGTTGCACATGTGTTGAATCTTTCACCTTGTACTCCTCTCTAGATGGATGTTCTAGATAAAGTGTGGTCAGGAAATGATGTTTCCTATGATCATCTATGGGTGTTTGGATGCAAATAATTTGCTCATATACCCAAAGATGAGAGATCCAAACTTGATGCCAAGACAAGACAATTTATTTTTATTGGCAATGGTCAAGATCAATTTGGCTATAGATTTTATGATCTTGTTGCAAAAAGACTTGTGAGGAGCTATGATGCTGTATTTGTTGAATATGAAACCATTGTAGATATTGTCAAAATGAGGAGGATGTTCCTAATTTCAATGGTGACTCATCAGATTTGGAATTAATTCTTCCAACATCAGTTCGAAGACAAGTTAGAGATGAAGACTAGGTTTATCCACCTAATAAAGATGATGCTCCCATAGAATTTGGTTCTGAAGACGAGGGAGATGATGATGTTCATTATTCAGCACCAACACATGTGGCTTCTCTTGTTCCACTAAGAAAAAGTGATATATTGAGATTACCCTTTACCACATATCCTCCATATGAGTATGTAACTTTCACTGATGGGAGAGAACCTGAGAGTTATAAAGAAGCCATGGATGATGAATCCAAACAAAAATGGATTGAATCCATGCAAGATGAGATGAAGTCCTTGCACGAGAACAAAAATTTTAAGGTGATGAAGCTTACCAAAGGGAAGAAGGCTTTAAAAAATAAATGGGTGTTCAGTGTGAAGCATGAAGAACACAGTTCTAGTCAATGATATAAAGCTAGACTAGTTACTATGGAATTTTGTTAAAGAAAAAGAGTTGGATTTGATGATATTTTTTCACAAGGTTTGAAAATGACATCCATTCATATTGTGTTGGGGTTGGCAACAAGTCTTGACCTAGAGGTTAGCAAATTGATGTCAAAACTGCCTTTCTACATGGTGACTTGGAAGAAGAGATATACATGGAGCAACCAGAGGGTTCCAAGCAAAAGGGGAAAAAGGATTATGTTTACAAATTGAAGAAAAGCCTCTACAGCTTAAAATAGGCACCAAGAAAATAGTACAAGAAGTTTGAGTTTGTTATGGGGGAGTAAGGATATAAAAAGAATAATTCAGACTATTGTGTTTTTGTGCAGAAATTCTCTTATGATGATTTCATTACCATTTTGCTCTATTTGGATGATATGTTGATTGTTGGCCAGAATATTTCCAAAATCAACAACTTGAAAAAGTAGTTGAGTAAGTCTTTTGCCATGAAAGATTTGGGGCCAATAGAGTAGATTCTTAGCACGAGTATTATTAGAGATAGATGTGCTAAGAAGTTATAGTTGTCATAGGAGAAGTAAATTGAGAAAGTAACTCAAAGATTTCATATGAACAAGGCTAAAGAGATTGGTTGTCATCTTATTAATCACTTTAAGCTAAGTTCTAAGTAGAGCCCTTTTATAGACAAAGAAAAGGAAGAGATGGAAAATGCTTCATATGTTTTACCAGTTGGAGGTTTAATGTATGTCATGGTTTGTACATGGCCAGATATCATTCATGTAGTTGGAGTTGTAAGTAGATTCCTTTCAAATCCTAGAAAGAAACATTGGGCTATAGTGAAATGGATTTTTAGGTATTTTCGAGGTTCGTCCAAAATATGCCTATGTTTTGAAAATGACAAACCTGCGTTAGTTGGATACATAGATGCAGATATGGTTGGCTATTTGGATTCTAGAAAATCCACTTTAGGTTACCTGATTATATTTGCAGGGGAAGTTGTGTCATGACAGTCAAAGTTATAAAAATGTATTGCATTGTCCACTACAGAAGCAGAGTTTATAGTAGCTACAGAAGCATATAAAGAATTGCTATAGATGAAAAAGTTCTTGAAAGAACTTGGGTTGCAGCAAGATAATTACCAGTTATTTTGTGATAGTCAAAATGTTATCCATCTTGGAAAGAATGCCTTATTTCATTTGAGATCAAAACATATTGATGTGAGATATTACTTGATTAGGGATGTAACGGACAAGAAACTACTACAACTTGAGAAGATCCATACAGAGGAAAATGGATTAGACATGTTGATGAAAATTCTTCTAAAATAGAATTTTGAATATTGTTGTGCTAGATTGGCAGAGCCCTCCAAACAGTCAGGAGGGAGAGATTTATAGATCCCGCCCACATTGAAGGGGAAGAAAATAAAAATATTAGGTGCAACCACATTTAACAAATGCATAAATATATATTGTGGCTAAAATATGGCCACATAAGGGATAGTCAATGTTTTTGTCTTAGAAAGACACAAAAAAAGTGAAGAAAAACCAAAGGAACAATATCCTTTGATGAAAAATAATGTTGTGTGCGTGAGAGAGTAAGAGAGAATATTTTAGAAAAATATTTGGGATATTTTTCTAAAAGGGGAGTGACAAAATAGTGAGTTTGGGAAACACTTGTGTGTTATTATTTTAGGTTTATTTAAATTTGTTGTATTACCTCTCACTTTGTACCTATTAATTTTATTAGTAGAAAAAATATTTTTCGAAGTTTGTCCTCTAGACGTAACCCAAATTAAAGGGTAAACCACATTAAATTACCGATATTATTATTTTACTCTGTTTAATTTGTTTTATTTTTAGCGGCTGCGACCAACCCCAAAACCTTTTATTTATGCTAATACACAACAATTTTTCATACTAGAAAGAACAAAGATAACTATAGTACAACTTCCTCAATCGAGCGAGCTGTACTATAAGTATAACGTGTCTTGTACTAAATGTCAAGAACTTGACAATCAACTAACTCAGCTGGCCTGAAATCCCTTGTTGTAATGACCTTCCAAACAAAGGCATCCGAATCCACATTCTCAAGCAGGATAACCTCCAATACTGCAATTTGATGATTTACAACTTTGTGCTTTTCCCCAATGCAGGCCACCTGTCTCTCATACCGACCAGGCTTTCATTCCATGAATTTGTTTCAGGCCACACATACAACTTTGAGATGCACATAACCTTCCCATGTATGAAGCCAACCCTGTTACAATAGGTTTTAGAATGTCTGATTGAAAGGTAGTTTTATCTTTGGAGTTCGGTATACTTGGTATTTCGGACCATGCATGTAACTGTAAAGGGATCGAGAATTCCAGTAGACTGAAGAATAATTGATCCACCCTGGCCTAGACTGAAGCCTCCAACAACATAGAGCTTATTATTAAAAATGCCTGTCCTACAACAAACCCAACCTGTAGACATAGCACTCACATCACTCCAGGCATTTTGAATTGGATCATATCTCCACTTACATTTCGTGGAAGAAGTTCGACAAAGTCTACCTATCACATAAAGGCATCCATCATTAGCAACAATTGCACAACCACGAAATGGCTGATGATCAAACGAGTTCTTATGTCCAAGCCAACTTCTAATAATGTCAGCAATTCTTCCATTTTCCCTCAACATGTTCCACATCCAAAACTTACACGAACCTCCATGAATATATTCTTCTTCATATACAACGTTTGGCATCCTTGGTTATCTCTGCCACATTTTTGATAAGGGATCAAAGCCATGACATATTTGTTTATCCTTTCCTACCTTGGTCAACAAATGTAGCCATTCTTCGGTGGTTCCAAGTTCTAGCTTTTCTTACCTTAAAGATTACAGAGCTCATAATAGTTACTTTCCGCTTCTTTGACACCAAGCTGATGTTAAAATAGCAAATTCTTGGAAGTCTGGCGATAATTTGAATTGACAGATCATCAGGAAGACTGGGAATTAGTCATTGGCCATCCTCGCAGATACTATATAACATATTTTGCACTTGAAGGTTTCATGGAAATAGATGCAAGAAGAAATATATGAGAATGTGTGATGCAAAATAACTTCACAAGAATGAGATTGAAAATGAGTTTTTACTTAAAATTATAGTGAATAAGAATCAAGACATTAATGTATTCAGATGTCACCATTTTTCGCGAAGGACAAAAAGAAATGGGAATGACTTACTTTCCCTTAGAAAAATATTAAAGGTTACTTTTTGATGCATTACAGTCTTCTTGTTACCAACTTAATTCCCTCCCAAAATTTTCTCAATCACAATTGACAATATATTTTGCAAACTAATTTTACCCAGTACTGCAATAAACTCAAATGCATAAAAAGCATAAAAATACACACATTGATGTGAGCAGCTCTTATAAAATCATTTTGTAGAGGAACTTGCAATATTTTCACTAAACAAATAAGATCATCAGACTCTTATTCCAAACATACGAAAACAGTGGAAGTGAAGAAAAGCAATTTCAGTCCAAAATATGCAATTCCAGGATCAGATCCTGAATTCGAAATTAAAAATATTGGGGTTGAAATTGCTTGTTGCTACCTGTAGAGAGTGAGTGATATTGAAACACTAATTTGGAAGAGAAAATATATCACTGTAATATCGATTGATTAAGTTGATAGATTCTCAGCAAAGAAAAAAGAAAAAAAAAGATTGATCTGCTAGTTGATAATAGTATGGGTTTGGTTTGTTGTATTAGTATCTGAAATCGGATTGGTCCATTAGCTTTATGAATATTGCTTTTCAAGTTGAGATGGAATGGGCAGAGTGAGTAATGGGAATATATAAGTTTTTCTTTTAGATAATGTGACGTATTTTTTTGTTTTTGATATATTTCAAATAATTGGTTAGATTTATAAAATTGCATCAAATGTCATTGTGATCAATTAATTATATTTGTGATAGCATATAATTACATCAAACTTTTTTAGGGTTAAGGACCTTGATTATCCGCCTCCAACCTGTGCTTTATTATTCCTTTTTAATTACATTCCATTTTTAACAAACTATAAATTTCAATTTATACTTGATTATAGAATTTTACAACTAATATAAGTCATTATTACAATCTTATCTTAACAGGCAATTAATAAATTTTGAAGAAATTATCCAAATTCACACATAATACACAAAAGGGAATATGCAAGAGTAATAATAAGTCCATTTTATCATAAACTTTAAAAGGCTGGTTGACTTGGTATAGACTATGAAAATATTCATATACTTTCTCAATACATTACAAGTCGATAATGTGTGATTTATTTTTACAATTATTAACATTATTTTTGTTGTGATTAATTAAAAATAATATTGGGTTTGTTAGTCAAAATAGGAGGTGCCTAATTTAGAAGAAAATTCATGGAATGTGGCTTCCCATATTGTCAAAGATGGAGGTGCCTAACCTTGTTTGAATAAAGAATGGAAAAATTAGGTAGTATAATTTTGGTGAATGAAGAAATGTTTGGCATATGAAATGAGAACTTGAAGGCTATAAATATAGCTTCATTTCTTCATTGTTAATCATCCCAAAAATAGATAAAAACTTATATGAGAAGTTTTTGAGTGATAGAATTTTGTGGGAAAATTCTCTTGGGCTTGTAATTGCTATTGTCTTTTGGATGTGTGAGAAAATTACTGAGAGTATGGCTATAACAATTTTCCATATAGTGAATTTTTCTCTGGTTGTCTTTTGACAACGAAGTTGTTTTTATCCAATTTGGAGTTTCAACTATAGTTCTTGTGTTATATATTTTCTATTTCTCTATTCTTTGATATTCTACTAAGGAGGATCTTGGGAGGGGGAATTTGTGATTATATCATTTGATCTAAATTTCCTAAGAACTGGTATCAAGGCCAATTTTAAAGCAAGAAGCAGAAATATCAGGAGTCAAGATTGACATTGAGAAATTTGATTGGAGAATAAATTTTGGCTTGTGGCAAGTACAATTCAAAGATTTGTTTATCCAATACGGGTTACACAAGATGTTAAAGTGGAAACCAGCCCCTGTTATCGGTACTGAGTCTAGTAAAACTGGCATAAGTGATAGAGATTGGGAAGATCTTGATCGAAGAGCTACAAGTGCAATTCAACTTTGTTTGGCCAAAATATTCTTGCAAATATGTAAGGAATATCTATGGCCAAAGAACTCTGGGAAAAGCTTGAAGAATTGTATCAGACAAAAGGCATCTCAAATCGGGTGTAGCTGAAGGAGTAATTCCATACTTTGCGTATGAATGAAGGAACTATTATGTCTGACCATCTCAACGTTCTCAATGGTATTGTCTCTAAACTGGAAACCATTGGAGTTAAACTTGATGATGAAGATATAGCTTTAAGGCTTATCTGGTCTCTTTTATCTTCTTATGAACACATGAAACTTATCTTGATTCATGGAAAGGAGAAAATAATTTTTTCAGAAGTTACCAGCAAGCTATTTTTTGAAGAAAAATGGTTGAGTGGTGGAAATAATGTTTCATCTGAAAACTCAACATTGGTAGCTAACAACCGAAAGAAAAAGAATTTCATGAAAAAAAGATAGTGTGTTGGGGGTGTGGACAATCTGGGCACAAAAAAGAAATTGTCAAAATAGGAGGTGCCTAATTTAGAAGAAAACTCATAGAATATGAATTCTCATATTGTCAAAGATTGAGGTGCCTAATTTAGAAGAAAACTCATAGAATATGACTTCCCATATTGTCAAAGATGGAGGTACCTAACCTTGTTTGAATGAAGAATGGGAAATTTAGGTAGCCTAATTTTGGTGAATGAAAAAATGTTTGGCATATGAAATGAGAACTTGAAGGCTATAAATATGGCTTTATTTCTTCATTGTTAATCATATCAAAAATAGAGAAAAACTTGTATGAGAAGTTTTGAGTGATATAATTTGGTGGGAAATTCTCTTGGGCTTGTAATTGCTTTTGTCTTTTGGGTATGTGAGAAATTACAGAGAGTGTGGTTGTAACAATTTTCCATATAGTGAATTTTTCTCTGGTTGTCTTTTGACAATGATAATAGTTTTTCTCTAATTTGGAATTTCAACTATAGTTCTTGTGTTATGTATTTTCTATTTCTCTATTCTTTGATATTCTACTAAGAAGGAGGGAGGGAGGATTTGTGATTGTACCATTTGATCCAAATTTCCTAACACTTTTTTAATAAAATAAAACACAAAACACATAAAAGAACGGAGGCGAGGTATAGACAAATTAATTCCACCATACACTCCAAAAACATTATGGCTAAAGAATACGCCATTGGGTTCCATATGCATGTTGAACAATTATATGTATTTTTAAAATTATAATTCGCATAACATACAACCTCAATTCAAATTTATTGTTATTAACATACTCTTAACTTTTCTATTAATGAATGAGCGGAATTTGCTCTTTGTATTCTATCTCAAAATCAGTTTGATTTCATCTTGAGTCACATTATTGGGGATTGTATGGTCGGTGCTTTTGAGTGCCTCAATGCAATGTAGCTTTCTAGTCAAGGGAGTAATGTAGCCATCAAAATGGATATTGGTAAAGCTTTTGACACCATGCATTAGACTTTATCTTAAGGGTGATGTAGTCTTTGATTTTGACAATTTAAGGTTTATAAATGTTGGCAATATTTATGAATAAATCATCTAAATGTAATTTTAGTTTTTAGGTGAGTTTTCAAGCTGAAGAAACTATCGAGCTCCAAATGAACACATCACAAGTATATCTCTGTTCTTATGCACATTGGACTTCATATTAGTCACATGGAAACATTTTTCACTTAGGTTACTTGATTGATCAAGACATGTTTGGATTGATCAAGATGACCAAATCGATCATGATGACCAGATCGATTGAGATGACCAGATCGATCAAGATGACCAAATTGATCGAGAATCAGTCCACCTTGATTGAAAAGTCCCCTGATTTAATTTTCAATTAAGTTTTATCGATTGAGGTTTAATGTTCGATCGACTGAACACTAGATTAATCTAGAAATAGGTAAAACATTCTACCTTTCTAGGGATTATTTAATACCTTAGATTGATCGAGGATTGGTTAGATTAATCAACCTTTTTGGCTTGATCCGTCGAGCTCAACTTTGATCGATCAAGCATTTAGGGTTTAAACTTTGAAAGTTTTTTTATGGATCGAATTAGCGTGATGGGGCTAATAGATAATAAACAAAAATCTGATAAATTAAAATTTTAATAGATGACCAAGCATAAAATCATGTGTAAATAAAATAATGTTGAAATATAGAGATGACACATGATATTTTTAGGTGAAAACAACCTAGGTCACACCAATGACTTAAGAGGAAAACCCTCGGTTCATTATACCACTTAACTATCCATTATGAAAAATAAGATCCAATTACAAGGCTAGATCTTATAGTACCTACTAAGATAAAGCCCCTACGTAATCTACTTATAAGTCGACGCTCTTATCATAGCCTTTACGAGAAAGATGTTCAGATCCATACCAACATTCTTACAACTTGAGTCACACAAGAAATCAAACATGTTCAACCAATACTTGAAATATTAGCACAATAACACAAGTACAAATGTATATCCTAGAGTATATTCAATAATGAATAATCCTAGTTATATGATTTAATACACATACCAGATAAATCGAAATCAACTAGAAATCCTAGAATAATCAGTTTAAAACACAATATTACAAATATTGTAGGCTTATTAATTCATTAAACACAACCATAAATGTTTGATAAATTAACTCAATAAAAAATCCTACTTAAATATTTTTTTCCAAAACAAGAGAGAGAGAGAGAGAGAGAGAGAAAGAGAAAGGGAGATTAAAATGAAAAGAAGAATGCTCTTGTGTGGTTGATTAAAGTATATACTTAGATTTGTATATACAGCATATTATGAAGCATTAGGTCAAAGTAAAATTACTATAGTGTGGATAAAAATCAATCAAAAGAGTTTTAAAGAAAAAAGACAATATAGTAAAAATCCAATTCAATTCTATGTATAAATATGTTTTAGAAAAACATATGCTTGATTGATCGAGTACATAGTTTGATCGATCTAGCGTAATAAATAATCAATTCATGACTTTTTAAATTGAGTAGATTGATTTTAGATCGATCTAAACATGTCTCAATCAATCGAGTAGTTTAATCTCAAAATATTCCTAGGTGTCTAACATGAAATCTAATATGCATAAAAATAGAGATATGCTTAAATTGTGATCATTGGAGCTTGGTACTTTGGCTTGAAAATATTCTAGAAGGACACACAAAAACAAAAAGTACATTTGTATGTTTTGTTCACGAATATCACCAACACTAACACAGACCTTGCGATCTCTCCCTTTGACATATTTGTATGGAAAAACCTCTCTCTCACTACATAATGCTCATAGGAAAAATAAATTTTTACATAGTGGTACTATCCTATGATCCAATAAAACCATCTTCACTTGAATCTTGAAACCTCATGTTTATATTGAAAGTAAAAAAACATAAATACCCAAACAAATTGTCTCGAAAGATTCATTACTCATTAGTCTAGTTTATATAACAATATAAAAATCAAAAAATATTTATAAGAGTGAGTAATCATAAAATATAAAATAGAAGGCATTGCTCTTTCAATGTGTAATATTTCAAAAAAAAAAAAATTCAAAGTCGATTCTACCCCTAAATTTAAAATTTCAATTTTCTCTCCCTTTTTGTCGTATGAGTAAATATTATAACATTGAAGCATAAATCCAATATGAGGAAGAAGAATATGTATGCTACGAATGAACTCCCCCAAAGTTCTATAACTCCTTATAATAGAGTACAAAGGACAAAAACTTATAAAATCTAATGAATATTTTTTTTAATTGAGGGTACTAATATGACTACAATAATACACACAAATGATGAAATTAATTTTGTTCAAAATATGACTATCCGTTGATAACATAAATATATGTAGACAAGTCACACAAACATACGAACATATATAGTAACATATCAACAATCACCAAAAGTGAGATATTTATCAAAACTATAATATTATGTCAATTAGTCCATTTATGCTTAGTTATGAAGGATTTAAAGGAACAAGTATCATCTATCATAAAAAAGTTACAATTCGATTCATACTCGTACAAAATAAAATTTACTTATAAAGAGAGAACTTTAATCTATGATTTTTTTTGTATTCTCCTCTTGTATTATATTTTTTGTGTGAGGGATTGGTTATTCTTTTTTATTTTTATGTAATAATTTGTGGCTCTTTTTTGTGCATGAAAAATCTTTTGTATTTTTTTCATCCTTTAAAATTATTATTATATTACTATTATTTAAGGAAATATGCATAGGTAAAAACCTAGTATAATGACTTTCATGCTAGGTATGAGATAGCCCTCTTTGCTCACTGCGTTAGCTTCACACATTATAGTAAGTAGCTATCTCAAAACAAGGTGTTTCTCTATAGTATCATTTTAGAAAGTGAAAGAGATCTCAAAAACAAACTTGCAATCAAGGTTAGCTCATTCCCTAGAATCTCATAAAATCAATCATAAACTTCAAGCATGGCATACATATGTGTTTAGTGATTGTATGAGTAGGTTCATATCAACATCAATCACCATATATGAAAATATGTAAATATACATGTCAAAATATCCATTTGAATAATGCATAGCCAATAAAAATAAATATGAATGGAGTATGTAATGATCATGTTAATGTAAAGTATGTCTACTTCCCTTGTTTTTTCATTTTTCATTTTTCATTTTTTAGAAACTAAGGAAACAACAATAAAAAAAACTAACTAAATATGCTCACCTAGGGTCAATTAAGCACTCAAACAAAATTATCTAGGTGAATAATAAATGACGATTAGGCGATCAGAAAAGACAATTTTTCCTAACCTAAACTTTCTTGAATTTTGGTTTATTTATATCTTTGGGATGAAAATCAACTACCTTAGTTGTCATTGGCATATTCTTGAACTTACCTTTATATTTTACATTCATACTAAATGAATATGCAGTTTGATGATAGGTGATGGAATTACAAGTGCGAATTTTATATGCTTCTTTAAACCAACAACTTCATGCTTTCTAGTAGAATTTTTTAACATATTATAATTTTCATTCATCCCAAAATATGATGCAACATGCATAGATGGATGATGGTTATGAGTCCTATTAAGTGAAGTGTGAAAACTATTATTAAATTTTGGAGCATTCATCAATCAATCTATACTTGGGCCTAATATGACATTTCTTACTACAATGATGATAAACAAGCATAGACTTAACATAATTTTGAAATAGATGCAACAGTTCTTTGTGTATAATGAGTAACATTAGAAGTAGGGTCAGAAGGTCTTACAAATGTGGTTTTTTTATGTGGAATCTGTATGTGTAGCCTATGAAGAGGAAGGGTTAAAGGATTTTACAAACTCAATTGATCTTTTATACAATGGTGTAGAATTCTCATCTACATAGCCTAGTCTTATCTTGTCTCTAACAAGTTTTTCATATTCATGAATATTTTTTTAGCTTTTTTGCTCCATTGGTTAGCCCTTTTACAACTTCTTTGTATTGTTCAAGTTCAAGTTCAAGTTCCTGTACCAGTTTCTTGTTTTCTTGTTTAAGATCCGTGATGCGTATTTTCACAAGTGTATGAATCGTTCAAGTAATAAAGTGTACAAAAGTATGGATATCGAACCCACAAGGAATGGTGTTACTAAGTACCAAAATTGACTAATCCTAATTTTATTTGAAAACCAAATTGTTGAAATTGTTTAAGAAGCAAATTAACTTAAAACTAAATGCAAATAACACAATTGAATGTTGTTCACAAATGATTAAAAACGCTAAGGCATTTAATTTCGCTAAATCAATTCAATACGATTTCAAGTCATGTTATATGAGAATCAAAGCTAAAAGTGATGGTTGAAAAACCCAAATTTACCTAATACTCTCTCTCGAGTTATATTAGAATTAATTATCTATGAAAACCAACTATATTTCTATGAAGATTTAATCACAAACAAGCACATTACGATTTATGGAATTTCTAGAATAACCACATACATCATGCATTAGGTCTCACACTCGCATTCAACATACGGTATTTATCACAAGAAGCATTCATTACACATCTCCTCTCGGTCTCAATATAATGCAGCAAATCATCTAAATCTTGGTCAGAAATTTAAAAGCATTAAGCATGGAAAGAAATACTCAAGTTGAAAACAATGAACTCATATAACAATAACAAAAGAAATCAGATTTTCTTGATTCAACTACATCATAGCCTTAGCAAAAACGAATTAGTTCATAATATATATAAGAACAAACATATTCTCAATTGAATCCATGAATAACAAATCTGAATAAAATGCAAAAAATAAAAGCTAAGGAGAAGAGATGAAAAACTCTTGAAGATGAAGACTTGGTATAATAATGGTGATGATCCTTCAAGCTTCTCCAAACTTTCTCTCCAAAATTTCCTTTTCTCCTCCAAAAATGTCTTAGACCTCCTCTCTCTGATGTGGCCTCTTTCTCTATCATATTTATATATAGATCTAGGGTTTTGGGGGAAATTTTGGAACAAAACAACATAAAAAATGTGTTTTCGGACGAAACTCGCCGGCAGCGACATTATTCTCGCCGCGGCGAGATTTCTGGAAAATTAAAATTTTGGTTCCTCTGATTCTCACCGACGGCTAGATAATTTGGCCAGCGGCTAAAGGTGTCTCGCCGGCGGCGAGATTTGCATATGCCAAAATCCATGCTTTTGGGAAGATTTTCGCTGTGCTCACCTTAAGATTTTCGCCTTGCTCTCTTTAAGATTTTCGCCGGTGGCGAGAATCATTTCGCCGGCGGCGGGATTTCCAAATTTTGAAACTCAATCCCTATCATTGAAATTTGTCCCAAACTTCTCCAAAATCATGATTTTACCTGAAATTTCACTTTAAACATGTAATACTCGTGAAATGATATTTGTGGATTAAATAATCAAATAAACACAATTTCTCACACAAATATCAACATTTAAATCATAACAAAATGCAATAATTGGACTCTTATCAACAACCCCCAACAAGCTTCTTGCTAGTCTCTAGCAAGAAAATCGATCTATTTAAATAAATTCAAAGGAAACATTAAAAGAAAAATTCAAAGAAATTTATTCTATTTACAAAATTACATTAAGCGTATGCAATAAGCCTTTAAACCTCTAGGAGGCCCTAGTAGGATGAGTTGTAGTCTCGTGAGGGCTTCCAGTGATGATACCCACAAACATCTTACCTATAAGTATCCTAACTAAAAACAATAAAATCACACAACAATTAATTTGCACAAATGTCTCAAAAATTGTAAATAACACACAACACATAGAATAATTACATGTCACCTAAGTGATAACTGTATTTTATATAGTTATTTTCATCAATTTTAGTAATGATAATTGCTATGTTCTATTAATATTTAGTTAATTTTTGTTAAATAAATTAATATTTTCCTTTTATGTGCTAAAAATACATTTTTAATAAAATTAAATAATTTGTATCGAAAATGTACTTAATTTCATATTTTACGTCACAAATATAATTTATGATAATATAGTTTCTTAATTACAATTTATAAAAATCAAAAATATAATTTAAATTAAATTTGGGCTTAATTATAATTATTAAAAGTTTAAAAATTTAATTTAAAATTAGCAAAGCGGCTTAAGCAATTTAAGAAAGTGCAAAATGTAATTTGGATTAAATTTGTGGGTCAAAATATAATTAATAAAAGTTTGAATTTTCTTGAGGAAAAGAATCACACTCGCACAAATCTCGGCGTTAATCACGCACCGTTCGATCATCGATTCAACGGTCCAGGATTTGGCGAGTACAACTGAACGAGGCAAATTGCGTGTAGAATCTTCGCTAGCGGCCGGCGTGCCGGTGGGCCGCGTGTCGCGCGAGCCGGGCCGAAAGTGGCTCACATGTCTGCGGATTTCCCCAGGCGCATCGTTGGCCAGTTGGATCTCTTGAACGGTCTAGATTGAAGCGCGTGGATCCAAGCTGTCGCGCACTGAACCGTTCATGTAGAAAATCGTGTGTGACGCGGGGTATGGTAGCAGCATGCATCCCCAGTTTGTACCGAAGAAGCATCTGCCACGTGTCCCACTTGTATTTAAGCAAATCGTATTCCGACACGTGGTATCTTCACAATGCGCGCACGACCGTCTTCGGATCACGCCCGTTTCCGGCCGTTGCCTGGGTTCGGCGCCGATCCCGTGCGCCGTTCGCGTCGCAACGGTTTGTTCACCGAATGATGTGCTGCCAAGTGGCCATAGGGAATCTTGCAGCGAATCAGATTTTGACACGTGGCACGGACAATGAATTAAAAAAAATGCAGAATCGGTGCCCCTGTCTCACGCGTGAATTAAATAATATTTTCGATACAAAAATCGATACACGAGATTTTTGTTTTTCGATAAAAATTATTACGTTTTTTTGATAAAAAAATAAAATAAAAATGTAATATTTTAGATGTATTTTTTTAGCTATAAATAGGTGATGTTATGATAGAGTTTTAAAGTTTTTTTTAGTTTAGAATTTTTGTGGTGTTCGGTTTTGGACTGCAGAACACGCAGAAGCCATTTTTTGGCTTTTGTTGTGTTCTGCGTGTGCCAAATATTTTCGTTTCTTGATGTTTTAATTTTCCTTATTCTTCATCTTATTTTTCTGAATCTATTGTAATTTTAATTTTAATTTTATGAAGTAATTTAATTTTTCTAAGGTTGCATTTGATCTAAATTTATGAAGCTTTAATTTTAATTATTATTTTTTTTTAGATTTATAAGACGTTCGATTTGTTCGTTCTATTTTGTGCTTAATGCTTTTTGATTATTTACGAATTTTATCAAAACGTTTGTGGCATAAAAATAAACTTGAGAAAGGCATTTTGTGTATATTTCTCGTAAATAGAATGACATGTATGATGAAGGATAGGAATATACCCTAATTGTATGTGTGGCCATTTGAAAACTTAGAACTTAATGAATCTTGGTGAATTTAATTCTCATAGAGATATAGTGAATTAATTTAACGAGGTGTGTTTGTACAGAGCTCGAAAGAGATGTATGAATAAAAAAAAAGAGGTTTTCGATTGACAAATTAAATGTACTGAAAAATATAAATCCAAAGAAAATAATATGATTGGAGTGGATTAGTTTGGTGAAAAATTGCAATCCTAGAATTCTTTTATTTTATTTTTAAGACTTTTCTTAATTAACGATTGTTTTGGATAAAATCAGAGAGATATAATTTTAGTACTCAACAAACTATAGTAACAAATCCTCGTGGGAACGATACTCTACTTACAAATCTTTATTACTTGTGACCGTGTATATTTGCACGTTTTTCTGTGTGTTGCAAAACAAACAACAAGTTTTTAGCGCCGTTGCCGGGGATTTGTTTTACTATTTTCATTGTTGAAATTAATACCAATCAATTTGAATTTAATTCAAAAAAAAAATTATTGTTATTTGTTTAATTTATTTTTCAATTTTCTCGTGGGTTGAGATTTTGTTTGACACACAAATCTTACCTCACAAATAGAAAAATAAATCTTTTTTTTATTTATTGTTCGTGTTTAATTTATTTTTCAATTTTCTCGTGGGTTGAGATTTTGTTTGACAGACAAATCTTATCTCACATAAAGAAAAATAAATTTGTTTTTTTTATTGTTTTGTTGTTTTTTTTTTATTTTGTAATTTTCTTGTGGGTTGAGATTTTGTTTGACACACAAATCTTAATTCACAAAAGAAAATAAAAAATTATGGTTATTGTTTCTTAATTTATTTTTCAATTTTCTCGTAAGTTAAGATTTTGTTTGACACACAAATCTTAACTTACACACAGAAAAAACAAATTGAGAAGTCAAGCTGAAGACTATAAAACAAGCGCTTCTTGGGAGGCAACCCATGTGTTTTATTTTTTTTATTTATCGCATGTATTAGTTGTTGTATTTTGTTATGTAATTTTTTTTTGTTTCGTAGGTGCAAATTGGAGGTAATGAAGCTATTTTTGCTTAATCAATCAAACAAACCAGGAAGTCTCTTTAAACCCATCTCAAATGTTCTTTAATTTTCACACATTGAGGACAATGTGTATATTAAGTTTGGGGGTGGTGTATATACTGAACCAAGTTGAAATACTTTCTGGATGTTATTGCTTGTGAAATGTTTTTTTTGTTTGTTTGGTTGATTGAAGATAATTTGCTATGAATAGTGATATATTTTTGTTTCTTCAATTTAAATTATGCATATCTCCTTGGGTGTGTGAAGTCTTTTCAAATTTCATCACATGCAATCCGGATCAATTCAAATTTTTCAAGGAGATAGGCAACGGCTGGAAAAGGGGCGTGATCCAGCGCGGTCGCGCGCATTGTAAGATACCACGTGTCGGAACATGATTTGCTTAAATATTAGTGGGACACGTGGCAGATTCTTGTGCAGTAAAGCGAGGATACGCTGCTACCATAACCCGCGTCACACACGATTTCTACACGAACCGGTTCGGTTCGCGACGGCTTGGATCCGCGTGCTTAACGGGACCGTTCGCAGATCCAACCGTCGGCGATGCGCCTCGGGGGAAATCTGCGCGGTGACGTATGGGGCCCAGCTCTAACGCCGACTGCGCGACACGTGGGGCCCGGACGCCCGAGCCGCGAAGATTCTACACGCGATTTTGCCTCGCTGGTTGTACTGTACTCGCCAGACGATTGAATTGATGATCGAACGGTGCGTGATTAACGTCGAGATTTGTGCGAGTGTGATTCTTTTCCTGCGTAGAAAATTCAAACTTTTATTAATTATATTTTGACCCATAAATTTAATCCAAATTACATTTTGCACTTTCTTAAATTACAGTTAAGCCCTTTGCTAATTTTAAATTAAATTTTTAAACTTTTAATAATTATAATTAAGCCCAAATTTAATTTAAATTATATTTTTGATTTTTATAAATTGTAATTAAGAAACTATATTATCATAAATTATATTTGTGGACAGAAATATGAAATTAAGTACATTTTCGATACAAATTATTTAATTTTATTAAAAATGTATTTTTAGCACATAAAAGGAAAATATTAATTTATTTAACAAAAATTAACTAAATATTAATAGAACATAGCAATTATCATTACTAAAATTGATGAAAATAACTATATAAAATACAGTTATCACTAAGCTTTAAGAAGTTTCAAATGCCAATTTCACTTTTGTTATTGACTCTTAAACATCCATCAAACCACAACCAATAGCCATAATGCCCAGATAATATTATGCATAACATCCACAAACAAAAAGGTGAAATCTCAAACACCATAGGTTCACTTTTCAAAACTCTCTCCACTAATGAAGGAAAATACACCACTTTGGATCAATAGGAATTTATGAGGCTTGTAATGTTAGGCTTAGGTATTTGGTTAAGAAAAAACGAGAAGTGTCAAAATACAAATAATAGCACTTATTAGATTAAACACAACCAATTAAGTAAAAGAGTAATACCATTTAATCCAAATTGTTTCTTCCGATCATAACCCATTTTTCCAAAGATAAACAAAATTCTTCCTCAATCTTTCATCTCAGTACATCCATCACTAACACTCTTTTATTTACTAGAGTGTGAAGGCCCTTTTTTTGGTTTTTTTTTGAGACATAACCCCCAACCAATTTCTTCCAATATATTTGGAAGAATGTTTTTTATTCCATCCTTACTCCAATTGCTCTTGAAAAGTTTGTGTTCAAAATTAAGTGTTCTTAACAAATAAGGTAGGAATTATATATATATATATATATATATATATATATATATATTTTGGCTAAATAAAAGGTAGGTTATAGTAGGCAAAAGAAACAAAAATAAGGCTAACAATATATTTAAATAGGCTCAAGGAGGTAACTAGTGATATAAAGATAACAAGGTAGACTTAAAATGGCACAATCGATCCAAAAATGGCCTACATCATATCCTAAACAATGCAATTCCAAATTATTTCGCCTCAAGAGGTTTTCAAATGAGTTCTAGAGTTTGTTGAGATCACAAAAATGTCCATGAAAAATTCACACATAAGACTTCTCTAAGCATTTAGACTAATCAACCAAATCATACCATATACCAAAAGAGTCGCCAACTAGATAAACTCAACATTTGAAATTATCTTTAAACCGAAACAAAATTTAATGTCTTTAAAAAGCTACTTGTTATCACAATCACATTATTATCATCAATGTGCAAATTAAAACAAGTAAAATACAAATGAGAAAAAATAAAATAAAAATAAAAATAAGACAATAAACAAATAAAAGAAATTAAAACAAAATGTAGAAAAATAAATGGAAAATGAAAATTAAACAAAAATAAACACACAAACAAAACTACTAAAAATGAAGGGAAGAAAAGATTTGCCGTTTACCACACCCCCAACCAAAACCTTACATTGTCCTCAATGTAAGAAAGAAAAACTGCAAATTGATATCGTCATCACAAAGAGAAAAAGAGTTAGGTGTACCATCACAGTCATAGTAATTTGTTAAATCAAGGGGTTAACAATAAAAGAAAATCAATCATAAATAAATCAATCACAATCACATTTTTTTTACCTGCAAGATAAATAAAATAAGCAAATTTAATTAAAAATAAAATTATCATAAAATGAAGTGGAGAATTTAAAATCTAACTAATAATTCACCAAAACTTAAAATTTAAGCTAAAATTTAAAATTTAAAATTGCTAAAATAAAATGAGATAAAAGATGAGAAAACAAATCTGATGGATTGCCTCCCATTAAGCGCTTTAAGTTATAGTCATTAGCTAGACTCTATGTCATTCTTTACTGTGGTTGTTGTAACTCTAGAGAATCTTTCTGCTTGCTAAATTCTCCATCAAAATATGGCTTCAACTGTTGTCCATTCACCTTGAAAGTTCCATTTGTTTCATGACTGATCTCAACTGCTCCATAAGGAAAAACCTTGGTTACTAGAAAAGGTTCTGACCAACGAGATGTTAGCTTTCCCGGAAAAAGTCTGAGACGGAAATTATAAAGCAACACTTTCTGTCCCACCTCAAAGTTTCGCCTCAAAATGTGCTTATCATGCCAAAAATTCATCTTGTCCTTGTATATTCGAGCATTCTCATAAACATCATTCCTTATTTCATCCATTTCATTCAATTGCAACACCCTCTTATCACCTGCTGCCTTAAGATCGAAATTCAGAATTTTAATTGCCCAATATGCCCGATGTTCCAATTCAAGTGGAAGGTGACAAGAGTTTCCATACACCAATCGGTATGGAGACATGCTGATATGTGTCTTGAAAATTGTCCTATAGGCCCAAAGTGTATCATCTAGTTTCCTTGACCAATCCTTGCATGAGTTATTTACGGTCTTTTCAAGGATCCTCTTCAACTCTCGGTTTGACACTTCAACTTTTCCACTAGTTTGAGGATGGTAAGGTGTTGCTATTCGGTGTGTTACTCCATATTTTTGCAACAAAGCCTCAAATTGGTTATTGCAAAAGTGCTTACCTCCATCACTTATAATTGCTCTAGGTGTGCCAAATCTGGAAAATATGTTCTTCTTGAGAAAATTGATCACAACCCTAGCATCATTGGTAGGAAAGGAAACTACTTCCACCCATTTAGAGACATAATCTACACCAACAAGAATGTATTTATTAGAATGAGATGAAGGAAAAGGCCCCATAAAATCAATACCCCAAACATCAAATAAATCAATTATCAAAATATTATTTAAGGGCATTTCATGTCTCCGTGAAATATTTCCTCTCTTTTGGAAATCATCACACATTGAAACAAACTTGAAAGCATCTTTAAACAATGAAGGCCAATAGAATCCGGATTGCAAAATTTTTGCTGCTGTTTTTGTTCCACCAAAATGCCCTCCAACTTCTTCCAATGGCAATGACGAAGAATGCTTTCCATTTCTTCCTCCGGCACACATCTTCTAATAATTTGATCGGCACAATGTTTATACAAGTAAGGTTCATCCCAAAAATATTGTTTCAAATCAGAAAAGAATTTCCTTCTTTGTTGATAAGACATGACAGGGGGTAAAATTTTATTGACCAAATAATTTGCATAATCAGCAAACCATGGAGCAATTCGGATAGCAAGCAATTGCTCATCAAGAAACGTTTCATCAATTTGTCCTTCAAACTCAAGGTAATCTTCCTCCAACCTGGACAAATAGTCAGCAACCAAATTTTCGGTCCCGTTCTTGTCCCGGATTTCTAAGTCAAATTCTTGCAAGAGAAGAATCCATTTTAGTAATCGCGGCTTGGCATCTTTCTTGGCTAGAAAATACTTAAGAGTAGAATGATCAGTATAAACAATGATTTTAGACCCAATTAAATACGATCTAAACTTATCAAATGCAAACACTACTACTAAAAGCTCTTTCTCAGTTGTTGCATAATTAAGTTGTGCATCTGTCAATGTCCTGCTTCCATAATAAATCACATGCAGCAACTTATTCTTCCTTTGGCCCAAAACAGAACCTATAGCATAGTCACTGGAATCACACATTACCTCAAATGGAAGACTCCAATCCGGTGCACAAATTATAGGGGTCGAAGTGAGCTTTTCCTTCAAAAGGTTAAAAGCCTGCAAACAATCAGAAGAAAAATCAAACTATGCATTTTTAACTAACAAACTGCAAAGAGGTTTTGTTATTTTTGAAAAATCCTTAATAAATCTTCTATAAAACATAGCATGTCCCAAGAAAATTCTAACGCCCTTTACAGTTGTTGGAGGTGGTAATTTTTCGATCACTTCCACCTTTGCACGGTCCACTTCTATTCCCTTTGCTGAAATCCAATGGCCAAGAACAATTCCTTCTTGAACCATGAAGTAACATTTCTCCCAATTTAGCACTAAATTTGTGTCTTTACAACGCTGCAAGACTAAAGAGAGATTATGCAAGAAATTATCAAAAGAATGGCCAAAAACAGAAAAATCATCCATAAAAACCTCAATAAACTTTTCGACCATATCAGAGAAAATCGCTATCATGCATCTTTGGAAAGTTGCAGGTGCATTACATAAACCGAATGGAATCCTTCTGTATGCAAAAGTACCATAAGGGCATGTAAATGTTGTCTTATCTTGATCCTCTGGTGCAATTGCAATTTGGTTGTACCCCGAATATCCATCAAGGAAACAATAATAAGCATGTCCAGCCAATCTTTCCAACATCTGATCAATAAATGGCAAAGGAAAATGATCTTTTTGGGTGGCATCATTCAACTTTCGATAATCAATACACACTCTCCACCTTGTCACTGTCCTTGTTGGAATAAGCTCATTGTTTTCATTTTCTACAACTGTGATTCCTCCTTTCTTTGGTACACAATGAATTGGGCTTACCTAAGCACTATCTGATATCAGATAAATTACCACAGCAATGGTGCAAAAAACGATGCGTATTTTCGCAAGTGTATGAATCGTTCAAGTAATAAAGTGTACAAAAGTACGGATATCGAACCCACAAGGAATGGTGTTACTAAGTACCAAAATTAACTAATCCTAATTTTATTTGAAAGCCGAATTGTTGAAATTGTTTAAGAAGCAAATTAACTTAAAACTAAATGCAAATAACACAATTGAATGTTGTTCACAAATGATTAAAAACGCTAAGGCATTTGATTTGGCTAAATCAATTCAATCCGATTTCAAGTTATGTTATATGAGAATTAAAGCTAAAAGTGATGGTTGAAAAACCCAAATTTACCTAATACTCTCTCTCGAGTTATATTAGAATTAATTATCTATGAAAACCAACTATATTTCTATGAAGATTTAATCACAAACAAGCACATTACGATTTATGGAATTTCTAGGATAACCACCTACATCATGCATTAGGTCTGACAATCGCATTCAACATACGGTATTTATCACAAGAAGCATTCATTACACATCTCCTCTCGGTCTCAATATAATGCAGCAAATCATCTAAATATTGGTCAGAAATTTAAAAACATTAATCATGAAAATAAATGCTCAACTTGAAAAAAATGAACTCATATAACATTAACAAAAGAAATCAGATTTTCTTGATTCAACTACATCATAGCCTTAGCAAAAAAGAATTAGGTCATAATATAAATAAGAACAAACATATTTTCAATTGAATCCATTAATAACAAATCTGAATAAAATGCAAAAAATAAAAGCTAAGGAGAAGAGATGAAAAACTCTTGAAGATGAAGACTTGGTAGCAACAATGGTGATGATCCTTCAAGCTTCTCCAAACATTCTCTCCAAAATTGCCTTTTCTCCTCCAAAAATGTCTTAGACCTCCTCTCTCTACCGTGGCCTCTTTCTCCATCATATTTTATATATAGATCTAGGGTTTTGGGGGCAATTTTGGAACAAAACAACATAAAAAATGTGTTTTTGGATTAAACTCGCCGGCGGCGACATTATTCTCGCCGTGGCAAGATTTCTGGAAAATTAAAAATTTGGTTCCTCTGATTCTCGCTGGCGGATAAAGGTGTCTCCCGGCAGCGAGATTATTTGGCCGACATGGAGATTTGCATTTGCCAAAATTCGTGCTATCGGGAAGATTTTCGCCGTGCTCTTTTTAAGATTTTCGCCTGCGGTGAGAATCATCACACCGGCAGCGGGATTTCCAAATTTTGAAACTTTGTTTTCTTTTTATTTTTACTCAATCCTGATCATTGAAATTTGTTACGAACTTCTCGAAAATCATGATTTCACCTGAAATTGCACTTTATACACGAAATACCCGTGAAATGACATTTGTGAATTAAATAATCAAATAAACACAATTTCTCACACAAATATCAACATTTAAATCATAACAAAAATGCAATAATTTGAATCTTATCAATCCGTAAGACTTGAATTCAAACCATCAATATGTTCAGACTTGAAGTACTTCCACTAGTGACATCAAATGTTTTAAGAATTCAATGTCACTTTCCTCATTGTTTGAATCAATGTCAGACTCATTCGAGTTTCCACCAATAGTTGAAGTAAACACCTGGTATGTGGTGCCATAATTTTTTGAGTCATTAAGGGTATCATGGAAAGCTCTCCTATTTATTTTATTTTTGTTAGCACACTCATCTGCAATATGACCATAACCCATACATTCAAAACATTGAGGTCCAGTAGGTTTAGATTTTTTTCTTTCAAAACTCATAGATTTGAGTTCTCTTTGATTCTAATCCCTTGAATGACTTGGTAGCCAGTTAATCTATGAATTGTTCTCATTAAATATTTTCTTGAGTCATTTGGCTAAGAGTATGAATTCTTCATCATCCTTATCATTCTAACTATCACCATCATCAATCATAGAAATTTTGAAAGTGATACCTTTCTTCTTTGGAGGTATTTGAAAGCTAATCTCAAAGCTTTGAAGTGAGCCATCGAGTTGCTCCATTTTGATAGTGTCCACAATCAAACTGAATTGTTTACAATGAATACGTAGGTATATGTTTTGTAACAAATAATATAATAATAAAGAAAGATCATTTCCACGGAGATTATGTTATTAGAAACTAATTTTAAAAACTAAAAAGAAAAAAATCAATCTTTTTTATGTCTTAAGAAAGCAAAATTAAAAGAACTATATATAAATAATAGTAATTAATTAACTCAGAATTGATAGCTAGGATAATATATCAGAATATATCTAGGAATACTTAATCTCTTAATTTTCTAAACATGTGAGTCACTAAAATCTCCAAATATAATTACCATTCAATTACCTGATCAATTGAATCTAGCTTAGCATGTATTCCTCTCCCAAGTAAACTACACACCATATAGTAATTAACCTAATCACACTTTCATGTCAATTAAATTTCATACTACTCATTACCATCAATTATATATCATATACATAAGAATCATACATCTCTACCAAGTAACTATGTATGTTATTTAATCAAGACAAATAATTAAATAATTCTCTTAAATCCATTTAATTGTCTCTATAGATCAATTGTTGGCCAAACAATTAATATCATAAAAATTAGACTAAATAATATAATTAAATTAAAATCATAATTGGGATAAAATTTTAGGTCATCACATGTTGAAAATTGGGTTCATAAGACCCCTAGACTAATAAATTATCTAGAAATAATTTTGTTTATAAAGCTCATATTTTTCATAAAGAAAGACATAAAAATTGATAAAGAAAGGAGAAAAAGATTAAATACAATCAATTTCTTGAATTGTAGCACCAATCGTCTCTTGAATCTCCACCAAAATTGCATCTCCTTTTAAAATATTTTTTATTTTTCTCTCTTCTTGGCACCAAAAATTCATAAAAAATATGTAACTTTTAGCTCCTTAGGTTTTATTGCGTAATTAAGGGGTTAAATTAACTTTAGGTGAAATCTGGATCATCTTATCAACTTTAGATTAAAGGCTAAGATGAAAGAAAGGAAAATTACTAGCACTGTCCAATAAGAATGTGATATATAGGACAAAATATTCATTGGGCAAATCAACATGCGATGAATGGCATGGGTGGACCAATCTTGGTCAAAACACACTGAGTTAGCACCATGTGGCATGATATGATTTGCGAATACAGATTGTGTGGTGCCTTTGTGGTATGAATGGATGAATCATGTAACTACACGTGGTATGACCTACGTCACCGATACATGTGACCTGTTTCAATGGGGCCTCTTTGCTTGGTTGATGTCCACGTGGTGACATTTGGTCAGCTCCTCTACTTATGTGACATCCACGTGGCATATTTTGATTTTTCTTGCATTAAAATATTTATAAAAAATACAAAACATTTCCAAAAAATTCTCAAAAAATATATTTTCACCCCTTTTCACACGAAAATTTACATTTTAATATTTTTAAGCCTAAAAGTACTACTTATTGAATAACATGAGTAAATATTAACTATAAAAGTACATTGACGACTCTACTTTCATTAAGTCATTAGTTCATATCCTTTCTTTCATCAATGGTAGTGACTTAGCATATAAGTGATTTGGTAATGTGCAAAGAATCTTTTGAACTATCCTGAAATCATCAATTTTCTCTCCAAGATTGAAAGAGGTGTTAGTAATATCAATAACTTAACATTGAATTTAAAAAATGGTCTCACCTTCTTTCATCATAAGGTTTTCAATTTGAGTACCAAGCATGTGAAGTTTATCTCATTTAAATTATGTGGTGCCATCACTGGTAACCTCTAAAAATACCCCAAACCTTCTTAATAGTATCAACTTTACAAATAAGGACAAAACTCATCAGCATACATAGCACTAAAAATAGTATAACACCTTTTGGATTCTAGTTACTAGTAGTTTTATCTTGAGTGGTTCATTCATTCCTATATTTAAGTGTGAGAAATTTATCTTTCGTAACAATAGGTGGTTCCCAACCATAAATAATAGATTTCTAGAGACTCTTATCTATAGAATGTAGAAAGACTCTCACATGAGAATTTTATATGAAAACAACCTAGGTCGTACCAATAACTTAAGAGGAAAACCACCAATCTATCAGACATATAACTATCCACTATGAAAAAGAAGGTCTAATTACAAGGCCATATCTTATACTACCTACCATGATAAAGCCCTCAGGTACAAGCTATTGCTTTCATTATAGCCTCTACATGAAAGGTGTTCTGATCTAGACCAATGTTTAGACATCTTGAGTCTCATAAGCAATCAAACCCATTCAACTAATACTTGAAATGTTAGCACAATAACACAAGTAAAATATATGTGTCCTAGAGTAGATTCAATAATGAATAACTCTAGCTAGAAGATTTAATAAATATCTCAAATAAATCAAAATCAACTAGCAACCCTAGCACAATGAGTTTAAAGCACAATATCAAAAATAGTGTAGGCTTGCTAATTCATCAAACATAACCACAAATGCATGCTTAGGTTTGTATATACAAATTTTTTGAAGCACTAGATCAAATTAAAATAACTATGTTGTCCATAAAAATGGGTTTTAGAATCCAAGCCCTAGCTACTTGATCAATTGAGTACATAGTTTGATCGATCCAGCTAATTCTCAATCAATCCAGTGTAAAAAATAATTGAAAATCTGCTTATTTAGCTATAGATCGAACTATCTAATTGGTAGAATATCAATGAAAGTGTGACAAATTAAAAATTCTTAGAAAAAAGCATGCAATCGGGTGTAAATAAAATAATATAGAAAATAAAGATCAACACATGAGATTTTTAGGTGAAAAGAATCTAGGCCACACCAATGACACAATAGAAAAACCATCAGTCCACCAGACTACCTAACTATACACTATGAAAAATAAGTATCTAGTTAAAAGGCTAAGACTCAAATTATCCACCCAGGTAATGCCCCTAAGTAGCCTACTAATAAGCTATTACTTTCATCATAATCTAGACAAGAAAGGCATTCAAATCTGGGCCCACGTTCTGAAAAAATTGAATCCCATGAGTTAATCGAACCCGCACCACTGTCACCTAAATATTTAGCATATAAACACAAGTACAAGTGTGTGTCCTAGAGTAGATTCAATAAGGAACAATCCTAACTAGTTAAAAGCATAATAGCATAATTATTATTGTTGGCTTATTAATTCATCAAACACAACAATAAAAGTTTGATAAGTTAACTTTAAAAAAGGCTACTTGAAATTTTTTAGCAAAACAAGAAAGGGAATAAAATATGAAGAGAATAAGCACAATTAAGCTCTTGTGTGGTTAGTTTTCATTGTGTGCTTATATTTATATTTATAGAATTTGAAGCACTTTAGGTCAAAGTAAAATTACCATCTTATCCATAAAATTAATTAAATGATTTTTAAGGAAAAAAGAAAATATTGTAAAAATCCATTCGAATTCATATTAGAAATAGGTTTTATAATCAAAGCCTTAGCCACCCGATCGATCTAAGCTAGATCAATCGAGTATATAGTTTGATCAATCGAATGTCCTCTCAATCAATCAAATGCATCAATTAATTAGTTCTCAAATAGATGGATTGATCTAGCCATTAATTTCGATCGATCTAAGATTGATTGATTGAGTATTAGTCCCTCTATTAATCTAGTCATATAAATAATTAATTGAACAAGTAATACAGCTCCATCGATCGAGTAGCCTATTTTCATATTGTTCCTATGTGTCTAATATGTAATATTATGTGCACAGGAACATAGACATAACTAAGGGGTGATCATTGAGGCTCGATAGTTTCTTTGACTTGAAATTATTTTTCTAAGATACACCTGGAAACTAAAATTACAGTAGTGTGTTTTGTTCACGAAAATCTCCAACACTCACATAAACCTCACAATCTCCTCATTTGGCATATTCATGACCAAATCTCTCTCTCACTCCATAACAGTCATAGAAAAAAATCTACATAGTGGAACTATCCTATGATATAGTAAATCATCTTTGCTTGTATCTTATTATCTAGTCACTATCAAATCTCTCTCACACTGCATAATACCAAAAAACAAGCAACTTGTCCCGAATGACTCATTGTTCATAATAGTTTAATGTATCTAATAATATAAAAACGAAAAAATGATCAATTAATGATCCCCTATGTGTAGTATCTCCAAAAAATCATTTTCAAAGTAATTCTCCCCTATGTTAGCTTTCCACTTTTTGTAGATTTTCAATTAATGATCCAATTTTTCTCCCCTTCTTGTCATAAGAATAAACAATATAATCACGAAGTAATGACAATAGGTTGAGCTAGCAAGCAGTGTATTTAAATACTGGAAAAAGTAACTACACATTCTTAAAAGCTTAGAGCAATCATAACAAAGGGCCATGAACAATATTTTCCAAAAATTAAATAAACTCCACCTAAGTTCTACAACTCCCTTAAATAAATTAGAATAAAAAAAATTATAAAAATTGATATATATATATATATATATATATATATATATATATATATATATATTTTGAATTGGGGTAATAGACTTAGCTTAACATGACTACAACAGTACACACAAATGATTAAATTAATTTTTTTTCAAAGTGTGACTATTCATTAAAAACATAAACATATGTAGATAATCCACACAAACATGATCACATGTATAGTGTTATATCCATAGTCATCATAATTGAGTTGAGTTTTGGAATAACACTAGTATGTCAATTAGTCTATTCATGATTAGTTACAAAAAATTTAAAGAAAAAGTATCACCAATCACGAAAGAATTGCAGTTGAATTCAAACTTACATAAAATAAAATTTGATTAACTAAGATAGTGCTTAGTATAATTATTTATTTATATTTTCTTGAATTCCCTCTCATTAATATTATATATATTGTATGAGGGATTGGTTATTTAGTTTTTGCATAGCCAATGGTAGCTCTTTCTTTTTGTGCATGTAATTTCTTTTGTGTTATTTAGTATTATGACTTCACACTAGTTGTGAGGTATCTCTTTCCGTTCATTAGGGTAGCTTCATATATCATAGTAGGTAGCCATCTCAAAACTAGGTTTATTTCTATAGCATCATTTTACAAAGTGTAAGAGAGAGCTCCAATACAATTATAGCAATTAAGTTGACATGGGTCATTAGATGCATAAGATATGTAAGAGCATAAGTCATGGTATCCATTGTATAATTTATAGCCAATCAAAATAAATATGATTGGAGTATGTTGCGATCATGTCAATGTTAAAGCATATCTACTTCCCTTCTTTTTCAATTATTTTTTATTTTATTGAAACTAAAGAAACATCAATAAAAATAAAAATAAAAACAAACTAAAAATGTTCTCTTAGGTTCAATTAAGCACTCTAACAAAAGTATATGGTTAAGCAATAAATAATTATTGTCTAATGATCGGAAAGGTACAATATTTTCTAACACATACATTCTTGAATTTTGGTTTCTTTATATCTTTGGGTTAGAAATAAACTGTGTTAGTTGTCATTGGCATATTGTTGGACTAACCTTTAGATTTTCCCTTCATCCTAAATGAAGATACAACATGCATGGTAGGATAATGATAATTATTCCTAGATTTAAATGCATTGAATTTCACTTGCCTATTTCAATCAACAACTTCATACTTTCTACTAGGATTTTTAAACATGTGACCATAATTACCATTCATCCTAGAATATGATGCAATATGCATTGATGGATTATTTTTATGAGTCCTATTATGTGAAGCATCGAAAGTATCATTAAATTTAGAAGAATTCATCAAAAATCTACACTGGGACCTAATATTACCTTTCCTACTACAATGATTATAGAAAGGCACAAACTTAACATATTTTTCAATCACAGGTGCAACTATTTTTTGTGTATAATGAGTAACATTAGGAATAGGATTAGAAGGCCTTATAGATGTCGTTTTTATGTTGAAGGAGTAGAGCTCTCATCCTTATAACCAATTTCATATGTATCAAGTGAGGAGATTATGTTTGAAGGTTTGACAAATTCAATCAATTTTAACAAACATAGCATAGGGTGCTCATCTACATATCCTAGCTCTCTCTTATCTCCAATTGGTTTTCCATAATCCAGAACCATGTTTAATCTTTCAGCTCCAATTGTTAACCTCCTTAGTACTTCCTTTGATTGTTCAAGTTTCTACACAAGATTATTGCTTTCTTGTTTAACATTTGTAAGACTTGAATTCAAAACATTTACACATTCAAATAGTTTAATTGTTTCTTTTTTTTCTATAATTGAGAAATTCATTTCAATTGGTTAAATTTTTTCATTTAATTTAGCTACTTTCCTTTTTCATCTTACATAATCTATAAACACTTCATCAATACTAAGGACATTCAATTTAGTGAGTAGAAATTTAGCATCACTTTCCTCATCATTTGAATCAATGTCAGACTTATTGGATTGTCCACTAGCAGTTGTAATAAATGGCAAGTTGTTGGTGCCATATTTAACTAGCACAATCAACTATGAAGTGACCAAAACCTATGTACTCAAAACAATGAAGTCCAATGGATTTAGATTTCTTACCATCAAAGCTAAAAAATTTGAGTTCTCTAAGATTATGATCCTTTTGACAATTTGATCGTCCTTTGTTTTGAGGATTGTTTTTGTTGAGAATTTTATTTAATCTTCGGATTAAGAGGACCATTTCTTCATCATCATTGCCACTATCTTCAATCATAGTAGTTTTGAAAGTGATACCTTTGTTCTTTGGAGGTTTTTGAAAGATCATCTCAAAGTTTTAAAGTGAGTCAATGAGTTACTCTATTTGATGGTGTCCATAACCCTAATTTCATCATTGCTAGTGACCTTTTCATGGAAGTGATTTGATAATGAGCAGAGAATTGTTCGAACTATCCCAAAATTATCACTTTTCTCTCCAAGATTGGGAGAAGTGCTAGTAATATCACATAATCTAATATAAAATTCAAAGAAAGTTTCATCTTTTTTCAACCTAAGATTTTCAAATTGACTACCACACATGCAAATTTTACTTCATCTAACTTATGTGGTTCCTTCATGGGAAACTTTGAAAATATCCCAAGAATCTTAGTAGCTTTAACAAAGTACTAAAAATAGAATCAATACCTTTTTGATTCCAATTACTACCAATTTATCTTGATTGGTCGATTAATTCCTAAGCTTAGAAGTAACTATATTATCTTTGGTAACCATAGGTGGTTCCCAACCATAACGCATAGAATTCTAGACGCTTTCATCTATAAACCAAAGAAAGGCTACTAAACAAGCCTTCCATGATGGGTAATCAGACCCATCAGAGTAAGGTGCATATGTTGTACACAAAACCTCTCTTAAGTGATCCATAACAAGGTCTTAGGAACACTAAGTGTATCTAGTGATCGACTCTGATACCAAATGAAAGTTTATTTATTTAGTTATGGATCTAATTATCTAATTAGAAAATATATGAAAAATAAAAAATTCGTAGAATGGCCAATCATGAAATCACGTTTAAATAAAATAATACAGAAAATAAATATCAACACATGAGATTATTAGGTGGAAACAACCTAGGCCACACCAATGACCAAGGATGAAAGCCATTAATCAACCGTACTACTTAACTATCCACTATAAAAATAAGTATCCAGTTACAAGGCTAGGACTCAAAGTACCTATCTAGTTAATGCCCCCAAATAACCTATTTACAAGTCGTTGATTTCAATTTGAATCCAAACCAGCATTTTGACATACTCGAGTCCCACAAGTTAATCAAGCCAGCATCATGGTCACTAGAAAAGTTAGCACATAAACATAAGTGCAAGTGTGTATACTTGATCATATTCAATAATAAACAACCTTAACTAGTTGATTTAAAAATATATCAAATAAATTGGAAACAATTAATTAAAAGCACAATTACACAACTATTATTTTAGGCTTGGTAATTACCAAACACAACCACAAATGTTTGATAAATTAACTTTGAAAAATCCTATTTGATAACTTTTTGCAAAACAAAAGAGAGAATAAAAAATGAAGACAATAAGCACGATTAAGCTCTTATGTGGTTAGTTTCAGCCGTGTGCATAGGTTCATATTTATAGAGCATTTTGAAGCACTTTAGGTCAAATTAAAATTGCAATTTTCCATAAAATTAGTTAAATGACTTTTAAGGAATAAGAACAATATAGTAAAAAAAACCAATCAAATTCATATCTAATCAAGTTCTCAATCGATCGAGTACATAGTTTGATTGATCGAATGTTCTTGACCGATCAAGTGTATCAATTTATTAATTCTCAAAAAATGGATCAATCTAGTCATTAATATCGATAGATATAATGATATAAATAATTAATACAATAGGTAATATATCCAATCTAGTCAATACTTGATCAATCGAGTACTTTATTTTCATATTGTTCCTATGTGTCTAATATGAAATCTAACATGAACGGGGAGAGAGATATACCTAAGATGTGAAAATTGACGCTTGATAGTTTCTTCAATTTGAAAATATTCTTCTAAGAAACACATATAACCTAAAATTATAATTATATATTTTGTTCATGAATATCACCAACACGAACATAAAACTTACAATAATTAATTTAGGACTTTCTAAATTAAGTAGATCGATTAATAATAGATATATAAAGTTTGATCGATCTACTCATATCTCGATCGGTCGAGTAGCCTAGTCTCAAAAATTTTATACATGTCTAACATGAAATCTAACCTACACAAGAACAACTAAAATTACATTTGTATATTTTATTCATAAATATTTCCAATGCTCATATAGACCTTACAAACGTTAATGTAATTTTTTAGTCAAGCCAAGCATTCTAATTACTATTTTGTCTCCATTATTTACTGCTCCATGAATTTTTTAATGGATACAATTGTAATTAGACTTTAACCTAGCATTAAGGCTTTAATCTTCCATATATAAAGAACCTAATGCTCCATATTTTATCAAACCATACTAATCACCACACAAACTGTGTGTACAATGAATACGCAAGTATATGTATCATAACAAGTAATATAATGATAAGTAAAGATCATTCCCACAGAGATTATTTTATTAGAAACTAATTTTTAAAACTAAAAATAATAAAAATAATTTTTTTTGGTGTTTTTATATTTTAATAAAGAAAAAATAAAATAACTAAAATTAAAGAGCAACAATTAATTAAATCAAATTTGGTAACTAAAAATTTGTATGAGAAAATATCTAGGAATACTTGATCTCCCAATTTTCTAAACATACGAATCGCTAAAATCCCCCCAAAATAATTATTAATTAATTAAATGATCAATTGAGTCTAACCTAGCATGTATTACTCTCTCAAGTAAACTACACACCATATAGTAATTAATTTAATCACACTCTCTCATGCCAATTAAATTGCATACTACTCATTAAGTTCATCAATTATGGATCACATACATGAGAATCATACATCTCTGTCTACAAACTATGCATGTTATTTAATCAAGATAAACAATTAAACAATTCTCTCAAATCTATTTAATTTCCTCTATAGATAAATTATTGGCCAAACAATTAATAGCATACAAATAAGATTAAATAATATAATTAAATTATAAGTATAATTGGGGTAAAATATTAGATTATCACATGGTGAAAATTGGGTTCATAAGATCCCTAGATTAATAAATTAATTACACATAATTGTGTTCACAAAACTCATATTTTTTATAAAAAAAAGACATAAAATTGATAAAAAAAAGAGAGTAAAAAAATAAATACAATCAATCTCTTTAATTGTAGTATTAATTTTCTCTTGAATCTCCCCCAAAATTATGTCTTCTTTTGAATTTTTTGATATTTTTCTCTCTTTTTAGCTCCAAAAAATGTCAAAATTATGCTAATGGAGGCAAATTAGGGTTTATGGAGTGATTAGGGGCTTAAATAAAGCTCAGGTGTGATCTAGACCTTTCGATTAGCTTCAGATCAAGGGCTACGATCAAAACAAGCAAAACTGGTAGTTTCAACCAATCACTATGCGGCACATGGCATTAGAAATTCATTGAGCGAATTAGGGAGCGACGCATGGGAAGGGAGATGGGTCAGATTCAATGCTTATTGAGTCAGCAACACGTGGCACGACATGATTCGCAAAAATGGATGGTGTGGCGCACATGTGGAATGCACAGAGAAATGGAATAGCGACAAGTGGCATGGCATGTTGACCGATTTCCAAACTCGGATTGAATGCCATGCTAACACGTGTCGCATGTTTAATCCTCCTCACAATGGCGCGATGTGATTTGCACTCCGTGCTTACATGGAATCTACGTGGCTTGCCCAGTCAGCTCCTATGCCTGCTTGGTATGCCATGTAGTAGCTCCTGATTGGTCTTGTATTAAAAATTCATAAAAAATTCCAAAAATTCTATTTTCACCCTTTTCATTAAAAAGTTTATTTTTAAATATTTTTGACCCAAAAAAATACTAACCTTTTTAGTCTCATAGTCCTCCTTATCTTTTTGAGTCTCATCTTCCTACTCTAAAGTTTTACTACTCCTCAAGGCTAATGATTTACAATGGTCATCGCCTTCACTTCTTGGGTTTACAATTGTGCTACTTTGACGGTTATTTTAAGGCATTTGGCTTATAACCTGAGCAAGTTGTCTCATTTGATTCTCTAAATTTCGAATTGAAGCCTCTTGAGTTGACACTTTTGTATTAAATGATTGGATGAAGTCTTTCATCATCCCTATTAAGGCATTTGTATTGTCCTCAGTAGGTGGCTTCTTCTCTTTGGCTTTTAATTGTTGTAGTTGTTTGAAACTAGGAGGTGAAAATGATTGATAGTTCAATTGATTACCACTCTGATTGTTGTTATTTCAAGAGAAATTTGGATGTTGTCTCCATCCTGAGTTATATGTGTTTGAGTATGGATTATTGTTTTGGTTCACATTACCAACATAGAAGACCGATTCAGGATTATATGGACAATTATCAAACAAATGGGCTCCAACACAAAACACATACGACACCCTTGAATCTTGGACCTAGTTTATGCTGGCGAGTTTTGAACCATCAAAATATTTACCAAAGATGACACTTCAGTTGTAAATGTCATGATATCATTTAACTCATGCATTCCATCCACTCTTCTTGTGGATATCATTCCATTCATTGACCATTAGTAATTATTGCAAGCCATTTTCCACTCTATGTTTCTAGTAGCACTAAAGGATGTGTCTAAATTAAAAATAAATAAAAATAAAAAAATAAAAAATAAACAACTAAATAAATAAACTAAAGTTAAATTAATTAATTAATTAAAGAAATTAACTAAAATAAATAAATAAGTCACTAAAATAAAATAAGTAAATTAAAATTAAAATTAAAGAAAACAAAAAAATTTTAAAAAAATGAATAAAATAAAAAATAATTGTTTTTATTAATTTCTAATATTTATAATCCACGGTAACGGCGCCAAAAACTTGATCGCCAAACAAACTGTGTGTGCAATAAATACCCAAGTATACGTATCATAATAAGAAATATAATGATATGTAAAGAGCTTTCCTACGGAGATTATTTTATTAGAAACTAATTTTTAAAACTAAAAATAATAAAAATCAATTTTTTTTGGTGTTTTTATGTTTTAATAAAGAAAAATTAAAACAACTAAAATTAAATTGCAACAATTAAATCAAATTAGGTAACTAAAAATATATATTTAAAAATATATATTAAAAAATATCTAGAAATACTTAATCCCCCAATTTTCTAAACATGCGAATCGCTAAAATCCCCCCAAAATAATTATTAATTAATTAAATGATCAATTGAGTCTAACCTAATGTATTCCTCTCTCAAGTAAACTACACACCATATAATAATTAATTTAATCACATACTCATGCCAATTAAATTGCCTACTACTCATTAAGTTCATCAATTATGGATTACATACATGAGAATCGTACATCTCTGTCTAGAAACTATGCATGTTATTTAATCAAGATAAACAATTAAACAATTCTCTCAAATCTATTTAATTTCCTCTATAGACAAATTGTTGGCCAAATAATTAATAGCATACAAATAAGATTAAATAATATAATTAAATTAAAATTATAATCGAGGTAAAATATTAGATCATCACATGGTGAAAATTGGGTTCATAAGATCCCTAGATTAATAAATTAATTACACATAATTGTGTTCATAAAGCTCATATTTTTCATAAAGAAAGACATAAAATTGATAAAAAAAAGAGAGTAGATTAGGGTTTATGCGGTGATTAGGGGCCTAAATAAAGCTCAGGTGCGATTTGGATATTCCAATTAGCTTCAGATCAAGGGCTATGATCAAAACAAGCAAAATTGAGAGTTTCAACCAATCATGGGGTGACACATGGCATCAGAAATTCATTGGGTGAATCAAGGGGCGACGCGTGGGTAAGGAGATGGGTCAGAGTCAACGCTTACTAAATCAGCAACACGTGGCATGACATGATTCACCAAAATAGATGGCATGGCGCACGTGTGGAATACGCAGAGCAATGGCATAGTGACAAGTGGCATGACATGTTGACCGATTTCCAAACTCGGATTGAATGCCATGCTAACACGTGTCGTGTGTTTCGTCCTCCTATGCCTGCGCAGCATGCCACATGGTAGACACCATAAAAATTGAGGAACTCATTAGCTCACTTCAAACCTTTGAGATGAGTTTACGAGCACCTCCAAAGAATAAAGTGTAGTTTTCAAAACCATCATGACTGATGATGAGGACAATGAAGAATTACACTCTTAGCCAAAAGACTCAAGCAAGTCTTCAAATAGAACAATTCACAAAGTAACTAGCAACCAAGTCGTTCAAGGGATTAAAATCCAAGAGAACTCAAACCTATGAGCTCTAAAGGTAAGAAATCTAAACTCGCTAGACCTTAGCATTTTAAATGTATAGGTTATGTTCATATTGTAGTTGACTGTGCTAACAAAAAGAAAAGAGCTAGAAGAGCTTTCAATGCTACCCTTAGTGACTTAGAAAGTGATAATGATAATCCTAATGACTCAAAAACTTATGGTACCAACAACCAAGAGTTTGCTTCAACTATTGGTGCACACTCCAATGACTTAGAAATTGGCTCAGATAGTGAGGAAAGTGATTATGAATTCCTACTAACTAAATTTAATGCTAAAACTATCGATATATTTATTAGGTTGTAAGGAAGAAAATGATATGGTATTAGTAAAAGTATCCAAATTGAATGATAAATTCAAATCCTATCAAGTAAATTCCTATATGTTAGAAAAATAAAGAATTGAGTTGTCTGAAAGTATTAGTGGTTTGAATTCAATTCTTATAGATCTCAAATAGGAAAATAAGAATCTTGTGCAGGAGTTGGGACAATCAAAGGAAGTTGTGAAGAGGTTGACTATTAGAGCTTAAAGGCTAAACAAAGTCCTTGATTATGGAAAACAATTTGGAGATAAGAAAGGGATAGGCTATATAAATGAGCATTATATGCCATAATCTTCAAATACAAATGAGTTTTCTCGAACCCTTCTTCACATGCTACACATTCACCTTCAACATCAAAGACCACACTTGTAAGGGATTCTAACTCTACTCCTACTATTATTAATTATGCACAAAGAACTATGATTCCTATAATAGAAAAAATTGTTAAGCTTGTGCCTATCTACCTTCATTATGATAGGAAAGGTCATATATGACAAAAGTGTAGATTTTTTATAAATGCTCATAAATTTAATAATTATTTCCATGCTTCTATTTATAGGACTCATAATTATCATCCATATATGAATATTATGTCCGATAGTTATACTTGAACGCTTGAAGTTTTTGGTTCAAAAAGGCAAGTAAAATTTAAGACATTCAATTATTGGACTAATTTTATCCTTCTACTATGCATGTTGCATTTCATTTAGGAAGAATGTAAAATCCAAACGTAAATCCAAGAAAATTCCTATGACAACAACGGAAGTTAATTTCCAATCCAGCTATCCCTTAATGTTCACCTAGGTAATTTTACTCGAGTTCCTGTTTAACCTATTGGTAAGCATCTTTAGTTTGTTTATTTTTTCTACTTTTATTTTTATTGATGTTTCTTTACTTTTTTTTCCAAAAAAGGGGGGGAAATAGGGAGTAGACTTGCTTTAACATTGACGTGAACATTACATAGGATTTTCATACTACGTCACTTACTTTGATTAACTTTACATTATTTAATTGAGTATTTTGACTTGTGAATCTACATAATTTTCACATCTAGTGATCATTGTTGACATAAACCTACTCATACACTCACTGGATACATATGTCAAGCTTGAAGTTTATAATTGATTAAGTGAGATTTTAGGGTTTGAGATAACCTTGCTACCTATTATGAGGTGTGAGGCGAACGTAGTGAGTGGAAAGAGCTGCTTCACAACTAGTAAAAGCTATCATACAAGGTATTTTTGCTTGTGCATATTTCCTTAAAAAATAATATTAAATAAAAAATAAAAAAATTTGCATGTACAAAATGAAAGAGCTACAAATGGTTATACCAAAAGAAAACTAATCTCTCACAAAAAAAAAATACAAGAAGGGAATACATAAAAATAAGTTAATTAAGTTCTCTCTTGATAAGTAAAATTTTATTATGTGAAAGTATGAATTCGATAGTTATTTTTTGAAGATAGGTGATGCCTTTTTCTTTGAATCTTTCATAACTAATCATAAATGAACAAATTGACATTCTATTATAGTTCCAATACATATTATACTTCTGGTGTTAGTAGATATATCACCATAAGCATTAGTATGTTTGGGTGTCCTACCTACATATATTTATGTTATCAATGGATAGTCACACTTTCAACAAAATTAATTTCATATTTTGTGTGTATTATTCTAGTTATGTTTGACTAAGTATACTACCCACAATTCAATATATATATATATATCAATTTTTATAAAGTTTTGTTTTATTTTAATTTATTTAGGGGATTTGTATAACATAGGGAGAGTTTATTCAGTTTTAGAAAATATAATATTTTTAGCTCTCTGTTTTGATTGTTATTAAGCTTTTCAAAATGTGTACTACACTTTTAATTCATTAAATACACTACTTTCTTGCTTAACCTATTAATCATTGCTTCATGATTATATTATTTATTCATAAGACAAAAAGAGGGAGAGAATTATTGAGTGTTACTTGAAAATATATAAAGGGGGAGAGTTAATTGAGGGGGAGAGTTGTTGATTGAAAATTTTCTTTGAGAGAGATTACACATAGGAAAGCCATGTTTAAAATTTATATTTGTTGATTACTCGCTCTTATGAATGTTCTTTGCTTTTTTATTGTTATATACACTGAACTAATGAAAAATGAGCCTTTTGGGATAAGTTGTTTTTTGTTTATGTTTTTGTCTTTCAATAGACATATAAGCTATTAAGATCCAAGCAAAATGGTTTCACTGAATCATAGAATAATTTCACTATGTAAACTTTATTGTCCTATAAGTGTGATACAGTGAGGGAGAGGTTTTTTACATGAATATGCCAAAGGGAGAGATTGTATGGTTTATGAGTGTAGGCATTTTCATGAACAAAATATCTAAATGTAATTTTAGTTTCTAAGTGAGTCTTTCAAGAACACTTTTCAACCTGAAGAAAGTATCAAGTACTAAACAAACACATCTCAAGTATATCTTTGTTCTTATGCATGTTATATTTTATATTAGACACAAAGGAACATTTTTTACTTAGGTTAGTCAATTGAGAGACATCTTTGGATCGATTGAGGTGAGTAGATCGATTGAGAATCAATCTACCTTAGATCAATGGAGGATTAGTTAGATCGATTGACCTTTTTACCTCGATCGATCGAGTTCGACTTAGATCGATTGAACAACGAGGGTTTGAACTGTAACATAATTGTTTATTCATGCCAAACATTCATTTTAATATTTTATCCCTATTATTTACTACTCCATGAATTTTTAATGGATAAAATTTTAATTGGATTTTAACCTAGATTAGGGCTTCAATCTTTCTTATATAAAGAACCTAATGCTCCATATTTTAACTTATCACACTTGAATCAACTTTTTCATTCTAATCTTTCTCTCTAAATATTTTTGTAAAACTATTTCTGTTAGGTTTTTTCATTAGTTAATTTATCAAACATTTTGTAGTTATGTTTGATTCATTAACAAGCCTAGAATATTTGAGTTATTGTGCCTAAACATCTATTCTAGTGTTGCTAGTGATTTTTATTTATGTATTATTCTATTAAATCATGTAGCTAGGATTGTTCATTGTTTAATACATACTAGGAAACACTTTCCACTTATGTTATTATGCTAAAGTTTCAGGTGCTAGTTGAACATGTTTGATAACTCGTGTGACTCAAATTTATCTCCATGTTGGTCCTGAGAACACCTTACTTGTGAAGACTATGAAAGAAAGTACGAGGCTTGTAAGTAGATTACTTAGGACATTACCTTGGTAGGTAGTTTGAGTCTTAGCCTTATAATCAAACATATTTTGATAATGGATAGTTAGTTGGTGTGGTGGACCAATGGTTTTCCTCTTAGGTCATTATTGTGGCTAAGGTTTTTATTTTATTTTTTGCATTATTTTATTTACACAAGATTTCATGTCTGACTGTCTATAAAAAATTTAATTTTTCATATTTTTCTAATTATCTATTCACATATTCTAGATAATTAGATCTATAACTAAAAAATTTTAGACATTCTTCTAGATTAGATTAGAGTTCTCCTCACCTCTGTAAGAATCTCAATCCTAGTTAATGGTTCAAGCAGAGGATAATTTTCTTGCTTTCCTTATTGTCAATTCCGTGAAGCTTATGACTTTAGTTTTTCCATGTGAACCCCATAGTTGATTGTTTTCAGTTGCATGAAATTGTTCCTAAGTATTCCATTCATTAGAATCCTAGCACCACATTTAAGCCATTTAATGGTAAGGCATATAGTGTAAGGATTAATGAAATACCTTGGATCAAGATTGGAATATTGTCAAATCTCCCCGTGCATGTCAATGAGCATTCATTTTCTATATTTACATTAAAAAGTTGTGTAGGTTGCACTAGAAGTGGAGGGATGTTAGTTGTTCTTTCACTGATAAAATTGTGGATGGAACCACTATCAATGAGGACAATCAATTCATGGTTACCGATCACTACCTTTACTCTCATAGTTTGATTGGAAAACCATCCTTCAAGAGTATGAAGGGATATCTTGGGCTCATCATTTTCAGAATCATCACTATATACTTCTAACATCAGTAATCGTAGACTTCTACATTTATGACCTAGTGTAAAATTTTGATCACAATTAAAGTAAAGCCCTTGAGCTCTATTTTCTTTCATTTTATCCCATGATAACCACTTTACAAGTGTGGTTCGTTTAAAGGTTGTTATGTGTGCAGGTTCAGTTGAGGCTCAAGCATGATGTTTACTAAATTTGTGTTTACGGCTTAGTTAATCATCTTGCATTTGAGCTAAGCTATTGGCTTCTTTCAATGTTCTGGATTTAAAAATGTAAATTTCATCTGGTATTTCTACTTTAAGTCCTCCCATGAACATTCCTACTAATTCCTTTTGTGTCCAACCATGCACTTGATTTCCTAATCTTTTGAACTCCTTTTGATAGTTCCTTAAGGAGGCAACTTGTATGATCTTTGATAGAGCTACATCATAGTTTTCCTTCTACAAATAGTTCCTATGTAACCATCATGCTTTTTTTTTGTAAGCAAGACGCATCCACTACCACCATTTGTTTGCCTCACCTTTAAGATGAAAGTAAGCTAGTGAAACCTTTTGTACTTCTAATGTGCTCTGATATTCAAAGAATTTCTCTACTCTAGTAAGCCATTTGGTTGGATCATTTCTTCACCCAACGTGAGTTTAAAATTTACTCTGGCTTGTTGATTAGCTACCCAATTTTCAAATTTTGGTTCCAAGTTAGAGGTGGAAGCTTGATCTTCATCGATGTATTTCTTGAGTATGGACACATGGAAAACTGGATGTATACGAGAGTTGGAGGGTAATTTTAGTTTGTAAGCAACATAACCAATTTGTTCCTCAATTTCATAGGGTCTATAATAATGGCTTGCAAGTTTTTGGTAGGGTCTTTTAAAAACTAAATGTTGACGGTAAGGATGTAATTTGAGAAAGAAAAATCACCAATGCTGAATTCAGTTTCCCTTTGTCTTGTGTCTACCTATTTCTTCATACGGTTGTTTATAGTAGACAAATTTTCCTTAAGTTGATTAAGTGAAACATCTTTAGAAACCAATTGTTGATCTACCTCATTAATCGCATATGTATCTTTGTTATAGTGTGGAATTATAGGAGGAAGTCGTCCATAAAGAGTCAAAAAAGGTGTCATTTTAATGGAAGCATGGTAAGTAGTGTTATACCATAATTCAACCCATGGAAAAAGTGGGAGTATTTATGAGGTTGTTGATGGATAAAGCAACAAAGGTATTGTTCCACACATCTATTCACAACTTCTGATTGGCCCTCTATTTGAGGGTGATATGCTGAGCTCATTTTGATTTAGTTCCAAAAAGCTTGAAGAAATCCTGCCAAAAGTGGCTAATAAAAATTAGGTCATGTTCATTGATAATAGACCATGGCATGTTGTGAAGTTTCCCAACTCCTTCAACAAACCTTTTAGCAATCATCATGGCTCTACATGGGTGAGATAATGCTATGAAAGAAGAATATTTACTAAGTCTTTCCATGACAAATAAGAAAGCATTTTTCCATTGGACGAAAGGGAGCATGTCAATAAAATCCATTGTTGTATCATCCCAAATCTGATATGGAATAGGCAATGGTTGAAAAAGTCCTACAGGTGATAAAGTTTATGTTTTGACTCTTTGGCATTCTTGACAGGAAGTTATATGATTCTTTATAGTATTATAAATTGAAGGCCAATAGAATTGTTGAGCCATACATTTATAAGTTCTAATCACACTCGAGTGTCCTCCTAATTTAGAATTGTGAAACTCCTGAAATAATTGATGAATGAATTGTGATTTACGAGCAAGTGTTACTCTATCATTGTAGAAGATTATGGCATTTTTCCATAAGTAGGGAGCTCCTGGTTTGTCATGGGCTTGTTTTCCAATTATTTTCATGTAAGGATCATAATTTCTTCAAACTAAATAGTGTCCCATATATGAGCTTACGTAGTGAACATTGTGTCTAGAATAGGACTATCTGTAAGGAGAGATAGAGAATTAGTTTTGTTATTTTGTTTGCCCAATTTGTATGGCATTTCATAGTCATAAACTAATAGCTTAGAGATCCAGTTTTGTTGTTCTGGTGTTGTGATACGCTATTCTAGCAAGTATATGAGACTTCTTTTTTCAGGTTGAATATAGAACTTATGACCTACCAAATATGGTTGTCAAGCTTGGATGGCATGTACAATGGCCACCATCTCCTAAGCATAGGTAGACCATGATTGCTTTGAAGGGCCTAATGTGTTTAAATATTTTGAATTAAATTGCTAAACGTTTATGCCTTAAATCAGAAACAGAAAATTCATTTCTGAATTAAATTTCCTCTTTCTTCTGTTATACTCTACTTCCATTTCTGAATTGACCCTACTACAAAAAAAGGGTATTTAAGTCGATATGTAAAGTCGGTTCGGTGTAGAACCGACACTATCCACATAGGATATAGCGTCGGTTGACGTAGAACAGACGCTACACACGTGGATAAATTTTTTTCTTTCCTTTCTTCCCTAGACAGAAACTATTCAAGGCGCTTCATAACTCTCAAAAACCCAAAACCTCCTCCACTTCTCCTCCGCTCTTTCTCATTTTCCGGGCACCTACGACTACCAATTCCAATGCCGGTTAGTGGGTTTTCTTTCTCTCTAACTAATCTTTTAGATCCCCTATTTTTTTCAGCAAAATACTCAAATTTTTATACCCATTTCTCACTTACAAAACACCATTTTTTCTTCATTTCCTTCATTTTTCACTTCATTTACTCTTGTAAGTATTTCTATTAATTCTACGCACTTATTATTCACATTTTTTCTATTATTATGTGTAGAAATTTTTGTATTATATATGTATGTTTGTATTATAACATCAGGAGAAGAATATGATGATCTTGAATAACATAGAACAACACCATGGTAATTTTTCTACTATTAATTAATATTTTATTTTGCAATTATTTATATTATTTAAACTATTTGTTAAAATGATTTTTTTCCTACTATTATTTAGTGATCGAATACATGTTTTAATTTGAGTATAATAGAAAATGAGTAAATTTCGTAAAAAAAAAAAATTAAAGTCGATTCACACGGTGAAATGACTTTAAACGTAAAGTCGGTTCATTGCGTGAACTGACTTTAAATTTTAAGTCATTTCATTTAAAGTTTGTTTTTAATCAACTTTAATACCCGCTTTTGTAGTAGTGTGATTATTTTTCCGTTGCTCTTCCTCTTCTCCGGACGTTTCTATTCTTCCATAAATAGAGAAGAAATCAAAGAAGAAAAGACACAAAAAAAGAAGAAACAAGATCTGAGAAAGAAAAGGAAAAAAGAAAAACAGAGAAAAGATGGAGAAGCTACGAGGAGAAGAAGAAGAAGAAGAAGAAGAAAAAGGACGAAGAAAGAGAAAAAAGAAATGAAAAGAAAAAGAAAGAAAGAAAGAAAAAAGGAAGAAGTAGAGAAGTACGGTAAGGTATATATATTATTTTGGTTGTATATTTTCTATCTAGAGTTAGGTTATTTCGATAGAGTTCAAACACTTTAAAGTTCGTAGAATAATAAACTATGTTTTTAAGTTTATTATTATTTAATCATTGTATCCTCATAGATAAATTATTTTCATCTTTCTCAAACACCCATGGTGAGCGGAAATATTATCTTAAGGACACTGTGTCATACACAAGTCTTGATTATTATTTTATTTATATATTATTTAAATTTTTTATTTATATATTTATATATATTTCTAATTTTTTTAATAAAATAATTTCATTCTTAAATTGTCTGTCCGATTATTATTTCTAACAATCTTAAGATAATTTCTCGCTTACTTTTAAACAAAAAAATACAAAAAGTTTTTTAATAAATATTTTGAGACAAACAGATTGTTTATAATTTGTTATATTTATCTATTATGTCATATATATGTTATGCTATATATATTCATCATATATATTTAATATTAATTTTACTCTTATATTAAATTACTTGCACTTTATTTATTTGTGTTCATCGCTTTCTGTATTGTTGTTATTATTAATTATTTTATATAATTGTAATTTTTTTACTTATATTTTATATTAAGTATTTTTTTCTTTATTTATTTTGTGTTATTAATCTTAATATTCTTTAGTTTATATTTGTATTTTATTTTTACTATATCTATATATTGCTTTAAATATATATATATTACAATTTTATAATTAAATAAATTATTTTATTTTAAAATTATTTAATTAATGAAATTACAAATATATATGTAAATTAACATATTTCTATCATCTATTTATTATATATATATTTTTCTTAAACTGCTTTTTATGTATGGAACAGAAAATATAAAAAAAGATTATGCGATCTAAAATGACTGTGAATATTGTTGACTCTAATGTTGATGGTTCTACTGTGAACCAAATGAGGAGGCCTTCTATGGCTTATGGGGTAACCCCAATGTTATCAGTTTCTATTCCAATGAACCATGTTGTGGTAGAGAGCCCAAAGAAGTTTAATGCTTTGAACTTCAAGAGATGGAAGAGTAAGATGCTTTCTATCTCACTACCTTGAATTTAGAAAGGTTCTTGACTGAAGAAGCTCCCGATCAGTCTGCTAGTGCTATTGAAGCATGGAAGCATTCTGATTATTTATGTCAGAACTATGTTCTGAATAGTCTAACCGATTAGTTGTATAATGAGTACAATAAGGAAAAGAAAACCAAAGACTTGTGGAAATCATTGGACAAGAAGTATGAAACTGAAAATGTCGGTGCCAAGAAATTTTTACTTTGTCGCTTTCTTGATTATAAGATGGTGGACTCTATATCAGTATGCAGTCAAGCATGTGAAATCCAAGATATCATAATATAGATATATGATGAAGGGATGGTACGCAGTAAAACCTTCCAAGTTGCAACTATTATTGAAAAGTTGCCCCTTCATGGATAGAGTTCAAGGCCTACCTTAAGCACAAGCGAATGGAAGTGTCTTTTGAAAGACTTACTGATAAGATTCAAAGTGGAAGAAGACAACAAGGCTTCTTCTAAAAGAGGTTATATCCCATTAGCACCCAAGGCTAATGTGATGGAACATGGTCAAAGTTCCAAACACAATAAGAATAAGGGCAAGGGCAAGCTGGGTAAAGGGTCTAAATTGGGACCTAGAGAAGAAAATTTTAAGAAGTCAAGCTTCAAAGGGATTTGCTTGAATTGTCAAAGGACAGGGCATAAAGCCCCAGACTGCATGTTTCCAAAAAGAAACATAAATTGTGAGACAAACATGGTTGATGACATCACTCATGATATTTCTGACATTGATTTGTGTGCAATCATTTATGAGGTAAACTTGGTGGAATCAAACCCAAAGGAGTGGTGGATTGACACTGGTGCAACAAGGAATGTATGTTGAGATAAAGGGTTATTCACTACTTTTGAAGTAGTGAAAGATGGAGAGAAGCTCTTCATGGGAAATTCTGCCACATCAACCATTCAAGGGAAAGGCCAGGTCAAATTGAAGATGACCTCTGGAAAGGAGCTTACATTAAACAATGTACTCTATGTGCCTAACATCTATAAGAATCTTGTTTTTGGCTCATTGCTAAACAAAATGGCTTTCGAATGGTGTTTGAATCTGATAAGGTCGTTGTGACAAAAAATGGAAAGTGTGTGGGGAAAAGATATGTATTTGATGGGCTATTTAAGCTCAATGTAATGACTATAAAAGCTAAGAATATTAATAAGATTAATTCTTCTGCTTATATGCTTGAGTCTTCCAACTTGTGCCATGGTAGACTAGGTCATATTAATTACGATACATTACAGATACTAATTAACATGGAACACATACCCTCATTCCAAATAGATTCAAATCATAAGTGTGAGACTTGTGTTGAGGCAAAAATGACTAGGTCATTGTTTCATTCGATTGAAAGGAACACTAAACCCCTTGACTTAATCCATAGTGATCTATGTGATTTGAAATTTCTTCAAACAAGAGGTGGCAATAAGTATTTTATTACTTTTGTTTATGATAATACGAAATATTGCTATGTGTATTTGCTTAAAAGAAAAAATGAAGCTTTAGAGAAATTTATTTTTTATAAAAGAGAAGTTGAAAATCAACTCAACAAAAAAATCAAGGAACTACATAGTGATCGTGGTGGAGAATATGAGGCACTGTTTGGTGAATTATGTGCACAACACTGAGTTATTCATGAAACCACAACACCTTATTCACCTCAGCAAAATGGATTTGTTGAACGTAAGAATCGTACCTTAAAAGAAATGATGAATGCAATGCTATTAAGCTCTGGGTTGCCACAAAACTTGTTGGGAGAAGCTATTTTGTCATCTAACTACCTTTTAAATAAGATACCCAGGAAAAAGACACATAAGACACCGTATGAATTATTTAAAGGAAGGGTACCTTCCTATTAATATTTACGAATGTGGGGGTGTCTTGCAAAAGCGGTTGTACCTATACCTAAGAAGGTGAAAATAGGTCCAAAAACAATAGATTACATCTTCATTGGATATGCACATAATAGTAGTGCTTATCGATTTCTTGTCAATGAGTCAAAGATCCCAAATACACACAAGAACACAATAATGGAATCAAGGAATACATCATTCTTTGAAAATGTATTTCAATGTAAATCTCAAGGAGAATAAATTTTGTCTAAACGAACATATGAGACTATGAATGAAGGTAGTCAAAACAAAGAACCTGAACAAGAGATTGAGGATGTGGTTGAGGTTGAACTCAGACGTAGTAAGAGGGTTAGGACATAAATGTCCAATGGTCCACACCTTTTAACCTATTTGCTAGAAAGTGAACCTCAAACCTATAAAGAGGTTGTGAATTCTTCTGAAGGTCATCAATGGCAAGAAGTCATTAATAGTGAAATTGAGTCCATTTTTGAATATCACACTTGAGAACTAGTTGATTTACCTCAAAGTAGTAAAACACTAGGGTTTAAGTGGATTTTCACAAGAAAACATAAATAAGATGGATCAATTGATAAGTACAAGGCTAGGCTTGTAATTAAGGGATACAAACAATGACATAGCCTTGATACATTTATTTTGCTCTCTCCAACTCTCAAACGCGAACCTGATCACTTAAGACCTTAATAAGAAACGAGTTGGTATCATCTGGATTAGTTTTTTATAAGTCTATTTATAAGCTCAATTCACCTCAAAAAGGTTTAAATAAAAAAAAAACAGATAAACCAGGCAAGTAGTGTTATAGTAAAAACAACGTTAAAAAAAATCAGAAAATAAAAATAAAAATAATAGAAATAATTCAAACAAGATGAATTAGGGCTTGAAAATTCAAAACAATGACATGATATGAAAAGCAATATATCCGTTGAAAAACAAATACAATAACTAAAGCATAAAAACAAAAAGAATTCAAAGAAAAACAGAGATGAAAAAGGAATGCTTCGAATAATAACTAAGGAAAATATTGAAACAATAGAGCTCAAAAAAACAATAAATGTAAGCAACAAAATATAAATAAGAACATAAAAATAAAAAATTAAACAACAAAGTAAAGCAAACCACGATTGAAGCTTAAGAAATGGAAAATGAAGCTAGAGAAAATGGAGAACATGGAAGAAATTGTGCCGCACGAACGAGAGAGAAATGAAGCATTTAATGACAAATTCCTATTTAACATGTACCCAAAATAGGATCGTTTGCTAGTTAAGTAAAACTGACACTAAGAATGTATACAGGCTGCGTCGGGTAATTTTTGGTAATACTAATACAGTATAAATTTGTACATAAATTTATATTTATATAAAGTGATATATAATTAAATAACTTATGAAAATAAAAACAATTACTTACTTTTCATCAAGATTTAGACATATGTCACACCATAATTATTGGTGTGAATCCAAATATGGGTGCAAATTTATGTTATTTATATATAATTATCATTCTTTTAATATTAAGTTTAATTATTTCTTATTTTTAAAAATAAATTTTAAACAAGAATTTCATTAAATTAAAATCAAATAAATATTCTATGATCTATTATCTATTATATAGTACCACTGTAAAAAGGAAATTTCTCTTTTGAATACAAATATATCATATTTACCTCACTTTTTGATATTTGAAATTAAATTCTATTCCTTTAAATTTAGGTTTAATTATTTATTATTATTTTAAAATCTAAATTTAATAGAAACTTTATCAAATTAAATTACATCTTATATTCTTTCAAGGTTCAAGCAATCCCCTTAAATTCTAAAATGGAAATTGTCCTTGATGATGTTATTAGGGTGGTGTTATTTCTAGGCCTAAAAAGGCTGGAGCCATTCTAATTTAAAATATTGTCATTCTTCCAACTTTACCCCAGTAATTCATTTAGAATGAAGTATACTAGTCATCTTCACAACATCACTTCGTTTTTAGAAACTTCATTTTTATGTATCCCATCCCAACATTTTCTTTTATTATAAAAGTCTTTTCTATTCTCTCTCTTTCTTTCTTTTTTATGCCATAATTTTTTACCAGAGTACAAAGCTCTTTCTACTCCTCTGGAAATGATTTGATATATTTTTTTTTTTAAAAACACACATTATCTCTTCCCTTCTTTGACTCTAATCTTGGGTATCAAAGTTGAATATAATAGATGAAAGTGTTGAGGCCTGAGAATTTAATCTTGGATATCTTTTTGCAATTTTTTTTTAGAAAACAATATTTATTACGCTTTTAAAATTTATAATTATAAAATTACTATCTCTTGATACCAACACTATATTTGGATGATTTAATTAGTTTAAGACACCATTAAAAAGTAAAACTGTTTACAATTAACTTCTTTACAATAACTTCTTGAATTCAATATAAAATATATATTAATGATTTACCTCCGCTTTTAAGTCTAATAATTAATATATTCAAGAATTTATATTAATTAATAAATTATTTACTAATTCTATAAATATGTTTAATTCACCTCAAAAAGGTAAAAATAAGAAAATAGATAAACTAGGCAAGTAGTGTAGTAGTGAAAATAACAGTAAAAAAAAATAAATCAAAAAATAAAAATAAAAATAGTAGAAATAACTCGAACACGATGAATTATTGCTTGAAAATTTAAAACAGGAACAACATATGTGTTGATTCACCTGGGCCTAACTCTACCCTTGAAAACGCGCTTGCAAGGGTGAGGACTGCCCAGGCTTATAAACCAGCTCTTATGCTGGTCCTTGGTCGATGTGGGACTCCTCAACACTCCCCCTCACATCGACTGTGTCGACGGACGGTGGTGGTCTTATGGTTGTCACGGGTGTAAGTGTAGGATAGCTCTCCTCCACCGCCAAGGGTCCTGCTCTGATATCATGTTGATTCACCTGGGCCTAACTTTACCCCTGAAAACGCGCTTTCAAGGGTGAGGACTGCCCAGGCTTATAAATCAGCTCTTATGCTGGTCCTTGGTTGATGTGGGACTCCTCAACACTCTCCCTCACATCGACTGTGTCGACGGACGGTGGTGGTCTTATGGTTGCCACGAGTGTAAGTGTAGGGTAGTTCTCCTCCACCGCCAAGAGTCCTGCTTTGATACCATGTTGATTCACCTGGGCCTAACTCTATCCTTGAAAACACGCTTGCAAGGGTGAGGACTGCCCAGGCTTATAAAACAATATATGAATTAAAAAAACAAATACAATAAAAAAAAGAATTCAAAGAAAAACAGAGATGAAAATGAATGCTTCGAATAAAAACTTATGAAAATAGTGAAACAATAGAGCTCATAAATGTAAGCATCAAAATATAAATAAGAACACGAAAATAAAATATTAAACAACAAAGTAAAGCAAACAACGATTGAAGCTTAAGAAAATGGAAAATGAAGCTAGAGAAAATGGAGAACATGAAAGAAATTGTGACATACGAACGAGAGGGAAATGAGTTGAAAGTGATCAATAGAGAGACTCATGCACAATCAGAGTGAAAGAAAATTAGCAAGAAAAATGAACGAATTCAAGCATTTAAGGACAAATTCCTAATAACATGTACCCAAATTAAGGTCGTTTGCTACTTAATTAAAAAAGAAAAGAAAAAGAAACTAAAGAATGTATATATTGTGCATCGGGTAATTTTTGGTAATAAAAAATCAAAAAAGTTACTTAACCTTATATAAAACAATTATTGGTGTGAATTCAAATATGGGTGTAAATTTATGTTATATATATATATATATATATATATATATATATATATATATATATATATATTTAAGTTTAGGTTTAATTATTCCTATTATCTATTATATATTACCACCATGAGAGGGAGTTACCCTTTTGAATACAAATATATCATATTTTCCTCATTTTGTCATATTTTACACTAAATGTTATTCCTTTAAATTTAGGTTTAATTATTTATTATTATTCTTAAATCTAAATTTAATAGAAACTTTATCAAATTAAATAGCTTATATTCTTTCAATGTTCAAGCAATCCCCTTAAATTCTAAAATGAAAATTGTCTTGGATGATATTATTAAGGTGGTGTTATTTCTACGCCTAAAAAAATTAGATCCATTCTAATTTAAAATATTGTCATTCTTCCAACTTTACCCCCAGTGATTCATATTGTATGCAGTATATTAGTCATCTTCACAACACTTCGTTTTGAGAAACTTCATTTTTATGTATCCCATGCCAACATTTTCTGAGCCATTTTCTTTTTATTATAAATGCCTTTTCTATTCTTTTTTTCTTTCTATGTTATCATTTTTTACTATATAAGGAAACTCTTTCTCCTCTGTTAGATGATTTGATATTTAAAAAAAAAAAACACACACACATTATCTCTTCCCTTCTTTGACTCTAATCTTGGGTATCAAAGTTGAATCTAATAGATGAAAGTGTTGAGGCCTGAGAATTTAAGCCAAAGTCAAGGCTTGAAATTTCCTTGACCTCTTTTGGCTCTTTCCTCCAGCTTCCAAAAGCTAAAAGTTTATATAGTTCTATTTGTGTCCAAAATTAGTGTAGGACTTTAGAATCCAATTCTCAACTTTCAAACACAATTTTTTTCCTAGATCCATAATCAATTTTTTTTCCCAAGTCTCAAACCAACTTTAAAGAAACTAGCTAGATGATTTACTTCATAATATTTTATTAATTTAAACCTTTTGTTTTAATTAGATCTATCAATCTAGGTTATTATATGTTAGCTCAAATTTGTTTAAAATAGATATGATGAAGAGAATCAAATGTTAAGATTACGAAGATGTCAAATTACTCATGTCATACTCTAATAAAACTCTTTAAGCAAGTAATATCAAGTACGTGCTTATAGATGAATGAAAGTGCATTTGACTTCAAGGAGATATTTTCTACTATATTGGAACAACCATATAACTACTCACAAGATTAGAATATCATAGTATTTGTTTATACTAATTTGTTTTTAGAAACATAATAGATCCATGTATGTATGTATATATGTATGTATGTAACTGTAAAATTCAAGCATGAAATGATGTTGGGCACACACTTTCAATTCCTACTCAAATCATTCAATCAAGGTAATGAAAACAAATAAATGAGATGTCATTTAATTGTTTAAACTACTAACATCTAATGCAAAACCTATAGAGATCATCTAACAATTTAGAATCACATGAAAACTGTTTAAAAGAGTAGAAGAACTATTATCTGTCACAAAGAATAGCTATAAGCTCAAAATTAATCTCACAAGATAGTCTCCAATATTTGATTCCTAGACACAAAATTTGGATTCATCTCAATTTCAGCATTCTAACTATGAAACATAAGCTATGAATAAAATTAACTTTTACAACAAACCTTGAACATGTTTAAGAAATAAAATAAAATGTATAAAGACTAAATTAATCCACAAAAATTAACCAAAAGCATGACAATTTTGTATCAAAAAGTTTTTTATTGTACCTAATTCCATCCCTAAACCAAAACTAAACATTATCCTCAACATATGTTCAGAAAAGCACTAAAATAGGCAAAATATAAAATGACCTAATAACAAATAAATGAAAGCAACTAAATTAAAAATGTAAGGAAATAATACTATCTGATATGGTGGGTTGCCTCCCATCAAACACTTTCTTGAATGTCTTAGGAAGACATTGCTTGTTCATTTCAAGGAGGTTTCAATGTATCCGCATGTTTCCTCCTTCATCCCATCTTTCCTCAAAATAAGGCTTTATTGTTCCTAGAAAAGATTTACAAGTACTTAACACAAGGAGTTTATTTTCAGGATAAGATGACTTGCAACTCAGGCTTTTGTCATGGGAATGCATAATGCATTTGATGTAGCATCATCCTTGAGTTGAGGTTTTTAATGTTTCCTACTCCCACTATGGATATCAATAATAGTCTTGGTTGAGGTCATCAATGACCTAGAAAGAAGAATATTTTGTTCCTTGTATATAGATGGGTTTTCCTACATATATAACATAACCAAATCCACAATTATAGTTATCTTATCTACCGGTACAAGAAAATTATCAACCATGCCCTTTGGATAATTAATGGATATCAACTAATTGAACAGATGTAATTAATAATTATATGTAAATCCAACAGAGACTTCAACACTTTTATGCCCCCAAAATAATGTTAATATTAAAAATACCAATGTTTTTCAAATGAAATAGGCAGTCGGTATGGCTCAGGTTCATTGTACAACATATGAGGGTTAGATGACACTCCTTGATTCCCCTCAAAAGGCTCCATATTTTATCTATTATGTTCATACCTTCTTTGGAAGTTGTTTGCACTTCACTTGTGTTTCCTACATCATTAGTAAAATCATTAGAAATTTCAAGAAAATTAGTATTCAGCACCTTACCACTTTGAAAGACTATAGTATCCATTGCTTATTCTCACATCTTCCCTTTCTTCTCTTTTTGCAAGTGCTCAACTAGTTTTCCTACTTGCACTTCAACCATTTTCATAGATGCTTCCAAAGAACCCAACATTTGATCAATTTGCATTTGATTATTTCTACTCACTTAAATGAACACATTCAAGTCATCCTCTAATTTGGGTTATTAGGTGGATTGTGTGGCATATGGTTTTGGGCATTGGTAGGGTTGTTGTTTCCCTTCTAAGAGAAGTTGAGATGATTCCTCCAACCTAGGTTATATGTGTTTGCATATGGATCATTCCTAGGTGTAGGTTGGTACCCCTCAATTGAGTTCACTTGTTTATAATTAGAACATGCATAAGAATCACAAACAAAAGAACAAGTATTATCACCATGCCCATAAGTAGTAGAAACCCCAAATACCTCATCATTTATTGCATTTTTGTTGGTAAGGAGTGCGACTTACTTAGTCAATTAAGCAAGTTTCCTAGACATTTCATTCCTGGAGCCTATCTCATTTACTCTGGTTCTTTTCACTCTAGCACTCTTTTGTTAGAAATTAGCACCCAACATGTCATACAACTCATATGTTTCATAAGCTATCTTTTCTCTTATAGATCCACCTACAGCATTGTAAACTACAAACTAACATGATTAATCATCATATAAAAATTAGCTTAGTAGTTATAGTGGGAATTTCTAGTGTAGGCATTGAATGAGAAATAGCTTGAACCTATCCCAAATCTCATGGAATTATTCTCCCTCCATTTGAGAAAATGTAGCTATCTTAGTCCTAAAGTCATAAGTCTTTTGATGGGAATAGAATTGTCTTATGAATTTGTTGTAGACTCCCTCTTAAATAGTTAGATAGCCTAGTGGAAGATTCATAAGCCAGGACTTTGCTCTATCTTGAGCATGTATGGAAAACATCTCAATCTGAGTTGATCCTCATTGAGCCCTTAAAAAGGAAATATATGTACTATTGCATAGAAATCCCTAATGAAATTCAAAGGATATTTACTAGGAATACCATACAAAGAGGGCAACATTGAATAATGAATATTTTTCAACTCATAAATCCTAGCTACCTCCTTTTTCTATATGCAAGAAGTAGGAATGTCAATGATTGACCTTGCATACTCCTTTATTTCCATCCTCTTTTAGTAAAGCATCTCTCATGTTTGTTGGCTCTTGTTGTAGCTCTTGTTGTGAATCTTGGATTTTAGTATCTTGCCTACTTGAGTGATCTTTTTATCTATTGATGTTGTCTAAAAACTGTACTAATTGATTTCCAAGGGATCTCCTACCTTGCATAAACTAAAAAAAACAACAAAAAAAATCCAATTACTAGAGAATCAAACAACTAAAATCAAATAACAAAAGGAATGAAAATAAAAGATAAACAAGTATAATTAAAATAACTAAAAAAAACATCAAAATTGATAAAATCACAAGAACAAAGAAAATCACAAAAACAAAAAAATTACAAAAACAAACTAAAAGAAAACAAATAAAACATTTGAAATGAAAACTTTTAGACAACAATGCCAAAAGTTTAATGCAAGAATTTTAATTTCTTGCAATTACACAAATCACTAGTAGATTAATGATAAGTTCAACCGAAGGGAATTGGAAAATATTTTAAAAAGTCAAATTACTTTTTTAATTAACTAAAAAAATAATCCTAAATATTCTAATAGTGTCGGTTGAAAAAGAGATTGTTAATTCTAAATTATTTAACAAAAAATAAATAAACCAAGTAAATTATAACTAAATAAATATGAAAGTACTAATATGGAAAATTAGCTAGCTATCCATTCATGAAAACAATAAATTAAATAATTTTCATAAAGGTTAGTGATAAGGGCTTGAAAGCATGCTTTCCTTGTGATTTACCAGAATTAATTCTTAATATTGTATTCTTACTTAATTATATTACAAAATATGTTTTTAGAATCCTTGGATATGTTTTGATGTATTTCAGGTATTTGGTTGTTAAAAGACAAAAATGACAATTAGAGGACTTAATTGATAAATATTTACACAAAATAAATCAAGGAGGGGATAAAGTGTAACACTGAATAATTAAGAGTGCATTAGGGCACAAAAATATTGTATATGACATACTCTTCTCGGGTTCACTGGAATTATGGAGAAACATGTGCATCGCATCATGAGCATAGGATCATCACAGCTTGCTTTCTTGGATTGGCATATAATTTCATGATTTCGAACAACCTTATCCTACTTGCTTCAGATTTGCTAGCCAAGAATTCTACTTGTTTTAGGCTTCTACAACCCTAATCCTAATTACATCATGTGTAACTCTTATATTATAAATATGAAACTAGGGTTAACCACAAAAACATATAGATTTAGATACAAAATTTACATAAACTCAACTGGAGGCTAAAATTAAGAAAAAGATTCAAGAAGCAATTACAAGAGTTGAAAATCATATTCAAGAATATTAGTTCTAATATTTTTTCTACTTTCTTTTATTGTTATCATAAATAATATTTTGATGTTATATTTTTCCAAGATTAGTTAATTTTATAATTGATTGAGGGTTATTTCAAAGCCCTAAACATGGATTATAATATTTAATAAGATTTCTAATATTCTGTTCAACTATTCTTTTTCATTATTTGTTAATTCTCCGTTTTAATCTTTGTATGAATTTGCTTAATTATTTAAGAGTACAATTGAATAATTAGATTAATTCAGCATTAATCAATTTAGCATATTAAATACGTAATCGCTTGATCAATTTAAATAACTAGTGATAAATTGCTTGCAAGGAGAGTTAATAATCAACATAATTAAATCAAGTTTGTGTGTTTAATCTTAATTCAATATGCTTCTTGAAATCGAATGCTTATGATAGATTAATTATAGAGATCTTATTTTAAATTGTCTATTAGAAATAGTTTGACTTAAGAGCTTTTTTAATTCAAAAAATTTGTAAGAAGAGGTAAAGACTTTCTAGCATTTGAATTTCTGTAAGTTGATATAGTCAAAGAATAGGAGATGGTCATATCATTCCATGCACGTAGAAATGTTTGCGAATATTCATAATAAAACTCTTAATGAGATTGTCGTACCAACTTTTGATCAATAACCACTTTGTTTTCAATACAATGACAATGGTGGTACTCGTGCATTGAAGTCTAGCATGATTCATCTCTTACAAACTTTTTGAGGTCTAGCTAGTGAGGATCCAAACAAGCATCCAAAAATTTCTTGTGGTTTTTTGTATCATGAAATCTAATGGCACTACAATGGAATGAGTAAAAATTAGAGCATTCCAATTCTCTTTAGTAGATAGCACTAAAGAGTTGTTGTACTACTTACCATCTGGAACTATAAATAGTTGAAATGAGATGAAATAACTCTTGGAGAAATATCTAGTTGATTAGAAATGAAATTTGTGGTGTTCATAAGTACAATGGGAAAAATCTATATGAGCATTTTATTCTAGTTGCCCATGATTGGTGCAGCAAGTAGTGGTGCATTAGTTAAAAGGACTCTTGAAAATGTAAGGAATTTGATTGCCACTATGGCTGCAAATGCTTAACAACTTGGCACCCGTTATAACCCACCACAAAAGGTCAACAAAGTGGGAGTTCTTATGAGTGCTTGAAAAGTACTAAATACAACATGATTTTATGCATTTTTAATGTCCAAATAGATTGATTTTTTTGCATAATTCTATCATCATTTTAGCAGATCTATCTTTTCAAAATTATAAGTATCTTTTGTTTTTTTAGATATTTATAGCTTCAAATTGATTCAACAAACAACACTTGAATAATTGTATGTGAAAGCACTCAATTACAACCTAAAATAATAAAAGGATAAAATATTTGAATCTTATACATGTACTAATCAAGCTTCTAAGGGAGTGAAACAAAAAGAAGTTGAAAACATGCCATGGCATGTCCAGATTTAATGCATCCATATTTGCATCCAGATTTAATGTGTCCAAATTCATTGCATCTAGATTCATCGCATCGTAATTGAAACATGTCTAGATTCAACACATGCCACGACAGTGGAAAAAGTGTGCCATAGCGTGTGATCTCATGATATACTTTTATCTCCCTTTTTGCAGATATATAAAAGGGAGCCATTACTTCTAAAAAGTGTCCCTCATACCTCAACACCTCAATTTTTTTAGTTCTAAATTTTCGTTTCATTTCCTTTAGTTGTACAAGTAGTTTTAGGTTAGTCGTTTCACCTTGTAAAAATATAAGGAGAAAACCCTCTAATTGTAAAGATGATCCAAAGATATAATAAAGGTAGTGATAGCCCATTAAAAGATTTAGAATCGTTTTTATCAAGAATGAGTAATTTTAATGTTATATATTTTATTTCTTTTTGTAATCTGTACGTAGGATTTTAGTTTCCACTTTCGATGATTTACGATTTATTTCTTATTCACAATTATCAAATCTTTAATTATAAATTAATGATGAGCCAAGTCTTGATTTATGATTAAAGAAATATTTTAGAATTAAGCATTAGACGCATAATCTGTGTAAAATGAATAAGAGTCCATTTTAATTTCATTGATTTGTATTAATTTATATTGTTAAAAAATAACTTTAATTATAAATTAAAGATAGGCCTAATTTTTATTTATAATTAAAGAATATATCTACCTTAGTCATAAATTTTTAATCTCAAGTCCAATCAAGAGAAGTTATCACTCAATTGAAAATTTTGGTATAAATAAATTTCTTAAAGTTTACAAAGTAATCAATTTCAACCTCGGTCAAGAAAAAATTGGTTAATTGATAATCATTGCAAACTCACCATAATTATAGGGATTTTTATTTAAAAAGAATTTAAATCAGTAAATCTAGCTTATATTTAAATTATTTAATCTGTTCTGTCCATAAATAGTTATGCTCGCCAAAATCCCATATACTAGGTTATGCTACAATTTGTTTTGTTGATTTTATTTATCACTTTCATTCATATTCTTTTATTCATTTGTTTTAATTTATTTGCTACCTCAAATGTTAATGTAATTTAGGACTTACAATTATGCACCCACGTAACAACTTGTTAAAATGTTTAAGCATATTGGGTATTAAAACAATTGAACATGTCCATGGATGCAACTGGTCATAAAATGATGCAACAAATAAATTAACTAGATGAGCTACGGTGGAATGTTTATGAGAATGCCAAGCTTTATAGTGAGAAGACAAAAAGATGGCATGATAAGAAAATTGTCCACTATATATTTGAACCATGACCAAAAGTATTACTGTATAACTCAAGACTCAAATAAGTTTTGGGTAAACTCAAAAGTATATGGTTAGGTCCATTCACCATTACTAAAGTAACCAAACATGGAGAAATTGAATTGGAGAATAAAAAAAGAATGGTTCATTGTTAATGGGCATAGAGTAAAACACTATCATGGAGATCCACTACTAAATGAAGTTATGATGACCTTGGTAGATGCACCTTAGGAGCTTATATGAGTGTTTAGCCAAGGATGTTAAACATGATGCTTTTTGGGAGGCAACCTAACGTTATTTTACTTATGTGTTTTCTATTTTGTAAGTGAATGAATGTGTAATGCAATGGCATAACAAAGATTGAGCATCTTCAATGACAAATGTGGTATGCCAAGGCTAAAATATTTTTTTGTCCTTTCACTCTTTTTCATATTCATATGTGCACATTGGGGACAATGTAAAATTTAAGTATAAGGGAGAGAAGTTTATTATGTATTTTCATTGTTTTAGGATATTTTTAATTTTTAGGATGTTTTTGATCATGGTTTGGGTAGAAATTGATGAATACATGGAAACCAATTGTATGCATATTTGATATGAAACATATGAACCCAATGATAGAATTAGTTGTCATAACTAGGATAAGGAACATAACGTGCTCGTTAAAATACTTACATTAATCATGTGATATTCTTGCTAGTTTTTATTGAATTGATTCAATTTTTTACGCACATGTTCATGATTGATTTTCATGCTCTTATTCGGAGAAATTTTTTACTTATTAAACCTTAAAATCTAATTTTCAAATTTAAGTTTGTAATGAAAAATAATATATTTCTCTCTAACATCCTTAATATAAAATCTTGAATAAAAACAAAATTAATTTATTTTATAGAAATGTTTTACCTATTTAATATTTCGCAAGCATAACAACATTATTATTATATCATATTTATAATGAGTCAGCCATGTTAAATTCAATCACGGACAAATTAAACATAACATATAAGAATAAAACATAAAAAATAACTCTAAAGAATTCATTTTGAATTATGCCTCAAAATAATCCTAACAAAACTTTGATGCTAATTCTGTTGCTGAAAAACCTCCAAACGGATTTACATTTTCATTTATTGAATCAAAAACTAAAAATCTATAAAAGCATAGCTAGTTCTTCTCAAAAAGAGAAGAAATTTAAAACTAAAAACTAAAAAAACTAAGAAAACTTTCTAGAGAGAGAAAGAGTTGAGAAAAATGTGTGTTTTTTTACAATGGGAGAAAAGGTACTTTCAAAAATTGATCTTGGACTCATTTGGACAAGCTGGCACGTGTGTGAGATGGGAGAATTTGGCAGATAGATATTTGGCATATGTGAGACATGGCATAGGCGTGTGCTGGAATGTGGAGGATACGGTGAGAGTGTGTGTTGGTATACGTGGAAATCAGCGTGATATGCTAGGTGAATGTTGGCTGCTTGCTGGCGTGTTCTGGGTATGTACCGACTGCGTGCAGGCGTGTGCTGGGTATGTGTCGACTATGTGCGGACATGTGCTAGGTGTGCGCATGCACTAGTGCACCGGAGAGTCGGTACGGATATGTGCTAGCACGCGAGGGTCTTTGGTGTAAATGTGCGGATGTGCGAATGTGCGCAGAATTTTGGCATTTTTGACATTTTTGACCATTTTGACCAATTTTTTCAATTTTTCCATATTTTGACTTTTCTTTATTTCTTTTCTCAACATATTTGTGATATATTGCCTCCAGTATTTTTCTTAAAGGCTTTAAGTTATTTTTGAATGAAAATACCTAAAAAACAATAAAAAAACCTGTGCTTCCAAAAAGACAAATTTATATAAAAATATGACAAAATCATACAAATATAAATCTATTTAATCAATTAAAGTACATTAAATCATGGTAATTTTAGTGCTTTTTAAGCATTAATCAAGCCCCTTGCGTGGTCAGTTAGGCAAGCTGTATTTAAAATTTGGTACCATGGTCTATTTCATTAATTCATGCTCTCCTTACTCTGAAGTTCTTCTATTGGGAATTAGCAGCTAACATCTCAAAGAGATTGTAAGCCTCAAAGGTAGTCTTTTCTCCCATTGCTCCTCTAGTAACATTATAAATGATGAACTAACATTTTTGTGTCAATCCATCAAAGAAAAATGGTTATAGCTATAGAGGATTACTGTGATAGGGGCATTGAATGAGAAAGAGTTTGAACCTATTCCATACTTTATAGAAACTTTATCCATCCATCTGAGATAATATAGTTTTTGGATATCCAGAATGGTCCGATGCTCGACCTATACAAGCCGCTCAAGAAAAGTCACCAACCCAAGATGGAAGGTGAAGCACCTCAGATGTCCTACCTATAGGTAAGCTTAAACCCAATGATTAACCTAAGCTCAAAGATCAGCCCAAGGTTAGTTATCAGCTCGAGGTTAGTGATCAGCCTCAGCTTAATAAATAAGTCGAGCTTAGTGATAAGCCTGAGCTCAGTGATCAGCTCGAGCTGAATGATCAACCTAAGCTCAATGATTAGCCTGAGTTAAGGTCGACCTCTACCCATGATATGTTGTACTTTATACCAATTATACCCCTTTGACATGTAAATATGTGTACGCATTATATGATTAATGTATGTCATACTCTATAAATAGATGGGCCTCTTATAAGATCCACACATTCAACCAATTGTCTTAACTTATTTCTAAGTTCTTTCTCTAAAATCAGGTTGAATCTTAACATTTTGCCACCCACTGTGGGGCTCAAATTCTAAGGTCGAGCATAATTTTTTTACCCCATATCCTTTGAGATTCACCCCGCTCCTTAAGAGAAACTTGGAAAATCAATAGTGTTCAACCCATGAATTATAAATACCATGGTAGGAACTTGCACTGGAAGACTATAGAAGTTGACTAACTGTGAAGTAATGGAAACTTAAAGAAATACCTCACCAGCCCTCAATAAAACTAGGGAAAAAGATATCGATCACTACTTGTCATGAAAAATCTTTGAGTTGAGAAAAGACCTTGAGGAAGCCAAGAGAGAAAATAGGTCGCTATGCTCCCAGACAAGGGGAAGGACCTCAAAAGATCAAACGGCTAAGTCGACCAATGGGAACATAGCTTGGCATAGCCAGCTTAAGCCCCAACAAGCTGAACATGAAGACGAGGGAAATCCCCACTCTAGCTCAGTAATGCCTAGTGATGAACAATGGATTCAAGAAAGGAAAGGCTAGGAAGCATGATTTCAGGCGATAGAAGATACCAATAAGAGGCAAGACCAGACCTTGAAGGCAGCAAATGAGAGGCTTGAGAAGGGAAAAACCCCTTATAATGTGGATAGAGATTGTGAGCAACTATACATCTCTCCCATTTCTGATGCAATAGAAAATGATGAACCATCAACCAAGTTCAATGCCTTTAAATGCCTTGATTATTTTGGGACAAAACACCCAATAACACATGTTCAACACTTTAAAATAGCCATGGCTCCTATAAGTCTCACCCAGGGAAAGAAAGATGCCATGATGTGCAAGTTGTTTGCTACCACCCTCTATAAAGGCATGCAGAAATGGTTCAACAACTTGGCCCCCAGATCAATAACCCTCTTCCCAAAGTTTCTTAGGTTATTCATCATAAACTATGCCTACAACAAACCTTTAAGGAAGGAGTCTTACTATATTTTCTCAATTATCTAGGGGAGAAGGGAATCCACTGAAGAATACATGAAATGATTTAGAGAAGAGAAATTAGAGATCTTTGACTACCCTAGTTCTATTTCTATAGAGGCTTTTAGATGTGGCCTATTGAAGAACTCTAACCTTTTCATGTAGCTAACTAAGATAGTACCACATACCTTAGAGGTAATTCTAAATAAAGAAAAGAGGAGGATGAGTCCAGATAGAGCATATCAAAATAAAGAAATCAAAAGTTTCGCACCAAGTAACAGGTAGTTCGGACAATGGCTGAGAAATAGAAAACCTTGGGGAAGGTCACTCTTGCCTTTTAAGTGTCTTCCCTTGAGAGTTGAGCTAGCTTAAGCTATAAAGAGAAATCCCCCCTTTAGATACACGTCTAAGTGGTGTGCCTTCCATAAGGATGTGGGCCACGAAACAAAAGACTCTGGACACTTGAAAAAGGAGATAGCAGAGTTGATGGTTAAGGGGTATCTAAAGGACCTCATTGTAGAAAATATGGACAGAAGGAACCACCAAGGCGGAAAAAGAGTGCCAAAACCAACAAACCCATTAGGTGATAGTAGAGAGTCGTGTGATGAGATCAATATTAGGACTATACATACCATACATAGAGGACCTAGGGTCAATGGGATCTCTAATAATTCACACAAAATATTCATAAGAGAGATACGCAATATCCCCAATATCCCCTATGTATATGCCTTGGATAAGACGAGACCTTCTACAAAAATCATTTTCAGTGAGAAGAGTGAGACATCATCCCATCATGAGGACCCTTTAGTAATAACCTTAAGGATCAAATCTTATGATGTCTGTCGGATAATGATTGACCATTAGAGTTGAGTAGATCTCCTTTTCTTACTATTACTAGAGCCTTAAGAGTAAAGGATTTTGACATCATTAACATAGAGCTCCCTCTTGTAAGATTCCATAGTAGTACCATCTATGCAAAAGGGAGGTGGTCATGCCTGTCATGGCAAAAGGAGTAATAAGAATGACCAATTTTGTGATCATTAATGTCCCTGCACATAACAACACCATCTTGGGAATGCCATGAATACATAAAATGAGGGTAGTCCCATCCACCTTTCACCAGGTGATCAAATTCACCATGGACGAAGGTCCTAAATAGGTAAGAGGAGATCATGAGAAGGCCATAAGTTGTTATAATGCCACTATGAAAGGGACCACCCCCAAATAGCAATCACTGAGGGATCTCCCTCAAAAGAGACGAAGTAGTAAAGGCCTAGAAAGGTCAATTTACCTTAATAGAGTAAAGGACCTCTTGATGGGTGTTGAAGGCAAGAACCAACCCTTGAAAATGGGTAAGGACTTGATGACAAAGCTTAAGGAGGAACTCTCACAGTTCCTCAAAGATAATGCAAATGTCTTCGTATGGTATCCAATAAAGATATTTGGAATTGATTCAAAAGTCATAATGCACCAACTGAAACATTGACCCATAAGCTAGACCCATCCAGAAATGAAAAAGAAGATTCCCCAAGGAGAAGAATGAGGTGATCAAGCACCATGTGGCTACCCTAAAAAAGGTTGGAGTCATCAGGGAGGTCAATTATCCTTCATGGCTTTCAAATGTGGTACTACTAAAGAAAGTATGTGGGTCATCACGTATGTGCGTAGCTTTCATAAACCTAAATGAGACATGTCTAAAGGCTTACTTCCTCTTTCCAAGCATAGATCAACTAGTAGACGCCTCTTTTGGGTTTGGGTTGATGAGTTTTATGGATGTATACTATAGATACCACTAAATCAAAATACACCCCTGAGGATGAGGAGAAAACTTTTTTCATCATGGAGGAAGGGACATTCTACAAAATGTTTGAAAACACACACTAGCCTCAAGGGAATACAACAAGGGTCTACAAGAAATATTCAAGGTAATCAGAAGGTATGGCATGAGACTTAACCCAAAAATATGTATCTTTGGTGTTGTTGTAGAAAAATTTCTAAGGTATCTCATGTCAGCAAAAGGATTTAAGGTCAATCCAAACAAGATACAAGCATTGGTAAACATGAAAACACGCACTAACCTTAAGGGAATACAACAACTGAATGGAAGAATAGTGGCACTAAACAAGTTCATTTCCAAATGCATTGATAAGTGTATGCCCTTAAAAATGCAATGCCTTGCACTTAGCTAAAAGGGACAAAATTCAGCACCTCATCTATTGTGTTAGCCAAATCCTAACAGAGGCCTAAAGTAGATATTCTACCATTGATAAACTCGCCTTTGCTCTCAAGATTATTGCACAAAAGCTCAAGCATTACTTTGGCTCACACATAATTTGTAGTACTCTCCTCACACTCTCTTAAAAGTGTCCTAACAAGACCAGATATTATAGGGAGATTGGCCTAGATATACATAGAGTTGGGAGAGTATGATATTAAATATATGGCTATAATAGCCATTAAAATGCCGACGGTGGTTGAGTTTATGGCTGAATTCAGTGATAAGCCTACATTCGTCACCAAGATAGAGCAAGAAGAGGTGTGTAGGATAGACCAAAGAGAACCCCAATTGTGGATGGAGTGCACAACTTCAACATCGCAAGGGTGGTCATAGTTGATCACAAGAACAACTACTTTGAATTTATAGTCATACTTGATTTCCAAGTAATTAATATTATTACAAAATATGAGACTGCAATATTTAGGGCCAAGACTGCAAAAGATAGGGGCAGACAAAATCACCTTACATAGTGATTCTAAGCTAGTGGTAAATCATTTTTAGGGATGTTTGAAGCAAGAGATGGAAAAATGAAGGGGTACATGGACATATTAAAGCAAGAATGCTAAAACTCTCTATGTTTGAAATCAAGAAAATAACTCAAAACAAGAATGCTCACACCAACGACCTAGCAACCTTGGCATCAATAAGGGAGACTAAGCACAATAGAGTAATATCAGTAATGATTCTAGAAAAGGCATCTTTAGTGAAGGCCAAAAGAAAGGTTGGATGTGTGGATGCTCCCTCTATCACATGGTTTGTCCCAATCTATAATTTCCTAGAAAAGGTAACCTACTAGAGGATCATAAGGCCATGAAAGTAGTCGAGGCCAAGGCAGGTCGATACATGATTGAAGTAGGGAAATAATAGCAAAAAACACCACTCAACCATGTCCTCTTATGTATAGCCAAGAAAGGATCTAAAAGGTTGATGTTTGAAGTAAACAAAGAAGATTGTGGTTCGCATTTTGGAGGTAAAAGATTATAACAATGGATTATGAGACATGGTTATTATTGGCCCACCACGCTCATAGACTGTGCCAAATATACTCATAAATGCCAAAGGTTTGCCCCACTATCACACACACCTCTGAATACCATGGTGGGGGTGGTAAGTCTTTGGCCCTTCTACAAATGAGGAGTTGACATAATAGGACTCCTACCCTTAGGTATGGGCCAAAATAATTTTCTCCTTATGGCTACCGATTATTTTTCAAAATGGATTGAAGTAAAGCCCCTGGGTCGAATACAAGAGGAAGAAGTGATTTGATTCATATAAAAGTCCATATTTTATCGTTTCAACCTTCCGAGGGAGTTTGTCATAGATAAGGGGAGATAATTCACTAGCCTTAACATCAAAGCATCTGCCTTCAAATATAATATTAAGATGTGCCATTCAATGCCATACTATCCCCAAGCTAATGGTCAAGCAGAATCTTCCAATAAGATAATCATCAACCTACTTAAGAAAAGGTTAGAAAACAAAAAAAGGAAGATGGTGGAGGAGCTGCTAGGTACATTATGGGTTGTTAGGGCAAGCCCCCGAGAGAGCACTAACAAGACCCATGTTTCCCTAGTCTGTGGAAACAAGGTAGTTATATCGACCGAGCTCACAATTCCCACTTCCCGATCAGTTCTTACAGAGGAATAGAGCTAGGTGAAAAGAGAAACCTAATTACACTAGTAGATGAGAAAAGCGATGAAGCTTTAAGGAGGATGGTCGAGGAAAAAAGGAAAGTATCAGATTACTACAACAAAACCATGCACTTGAAAAAAATTTCCAAATGTGATTGGGTTCTCAAGAGGGTCTTCCCAAAAAAAAGGAATGGATGGTAGAAAAAATGGGTGCCAATTGGGAGGGACCTTATCAAATAATTGAAATGACACCATAAGTGATGGAGATTGAGGTGCTAACCAAGTTGATGTTTACCAATATTATAAATATTCTCAAGATTCTACACAAAAAATAGATTTGGAATATTAAACTAGATGCAAAGATTACTTTAGGAAGCAATTTTTGTTTTAGTTAATTGTGAGCTCTTTATGATTAGTAATTTTAATTTTAGTTAATTGTCGGATTTTTATTTTATGCCTTAGTCTTTTATTTAATTGTGGGCCTTTATGTATAGTAATTTCTATTTTATTAAATTCTGGGCTTTTTTATTTTAAGTCTTTTAGTCTTTTATTTTTTAAGGTTGGATTAGGCCCATTAAGCCCATTCCATCTAGAGATTTTTTCTTTTAGGGTTTCTTTCTTAGTAATAAGAAGAGATATTTAATTGAGGGAAGATGAATATTCATTAATGAAAAAAAGATTTGAAAAAAAGCTTATCGTTTTGCCTTCTAGTGTTCTTGAGTGAATACTTGAATCCAACTTATCAAAGGGAGTGATCATCCTTTGTGGAGTCTCAAGATTTAGGTTTTAAGGATTTTGTTTTCATAGGGTTCTAATCTAATCATCTTCAACACGTTCTTAGCAAATCAATTGTTTATATTCCTTTAAGGTGGCATTTGGTTCGTGGAATGGAATCAGAATCAGAATCGGAATCGGAATGAAATTGGAATCGGAATTGGAATCAGAATGGAATGGAATGGAAAGGAAACAATGATGTTTGGTTTGACCACTGGAATCAAGCTCGGAATCAGGATTACAATGTTTGGTTTGCCACTGGAATAGAATGAAAAAAGCTATAAATAACCTTAATACCCCTACATGCTGTAAAGTTCAAATAATGTCATTTAATTACTATTTGTTTTTCAAACAAAATACATTATTGAAATCATTATTTTTTAAATAATTACTACTTAATTAAAAAGAAATATATTATTAAAATTATTATTTTTCTAAATAGGGTTTAGGGTTTTGAGGTTTGGGATGTGGGATTTAGGATTTTGGGCTATATTTTTGGGTTAAGGTTTAGGGTTAAAATTATTATTTTTCTAAAAAGGATTTAGGGTTTTAGAATTTTGAATTTAGGGTTTAGGGTTTTAGGATTTGGAATTTTCGGTTTAGGGTTTAGGATTTTAGGGTTTAGGGTTTAGGGTTTAGGGATTTTGGGTTTAGGGATTTGGGGTTTAGAGTTTAGTGATTAGGGATTTAGGGTTAAGGGTTTAAGGATATGGGGCTTAGGTTTTAGGGTTTTAGGATTTGGATTTAGGGTTTAGGGTTTTGGAATTTTGGATTTAGGGTTTAGGGTTTTAGGATTTGGAATTTTAGGTTTAGGGTTTAGGGTTTTGGGATTTATGTTTTAGGGTTTTAGGTTTTGGGATTTGGGATTTGGGGTTTAGAGTTTTAGGGTTTAGGGATTTGGGATTTGGGGTTTAGGGTTTTAGGGTTTAGGGATTTGGGATTTAGGTTTTAGGATTTGGGGTTTAGGTTTTAGTGTTTTGAAATTTTGGGTTTGAGAATTTGGGATTTGAGTTTAAGGTTATATTTTAGGTGAGGGTAAAATTGGAAAAAAAAAGTTTAGATGGGAATGGAATTATGATTACGAAGGGGAGGAGAAGAAATTGTGATTCCTTCTCTTTTAGTAATCGATTCCATTCCGTCCGTCTATTCCGTCCAACCAAACACACAAAATGGAAGGAATTAATTTTGATTCCATTCCATTCCCTCCAACCAAACATGGGGTAAGTTCGCGGGTTCCTAGGTTGTTAGCCTATGGGTCATATGTATTGAAAAACATTGAAGGCATTGAGGAAGGTGTGAGCTAGAATTCTTGACACTTACAGAAATACCACTTTTAAATGTACACTAATTTTCCACTTTTTGTAACATCTATACATATCTATATATGAAACAAACCCCTTCAATAGATGGTCCCTTCCCAAAGCTCTCTTACCAGATAGAGCGTCTTGGCACATGTATAAGGTCATGAGTTATCCACCTCAATCAGGAACTATATCGACGCTTTGAATTTGAGAAGAGATGTACACCTTTGTTAGGAACCAGGTAAGGCTCTCTCTCCCTCCAATCTATGCTACAAGTTGATCACTCATTAAGTTTATCAATCATGATCACATACATAAGAATCATACATCTCTACCTAGAAACTATGTATGTTATCTAATCAAGACAAACAATTAAATAATTCTCTCAAATCTATTTAATTGCCTCTATAGATAAATTGTTGGCCAAACAATTAATAGCATACAAATTAGATTAAATAATTATAATTGGGGTAAAATATTAGATAATCATATGGTGAAAATTGGATTCATAAGATCCCTAGATTAATAAATTAATTACACATAATTGTGTTCATAAAGCTCATATTTTTCATTAGTATTATCAATATCAAAGGGTTCAAATTCTTTAAAAACTTTAAATATTACTTGTTCATCTTGCACTCTCATGTAAGTTCACCTTTTTGTACATCAATGAGTGCCCTTCCGGTTGCTAAGAACGGATGACCAAGTATGATAGGAATGTCACGGTCCTCTTCCATGCCTAGCACAATGAAGTCCGGCGAAAAGATGAATTTGTCTACTTTTACTAGCAAATCTTCTACCACACCCTAAGGTCTCTTAATTGATCTATCTGCCATTTGTGATGTTATTGAAGTGGGTTTTGATTTACTAACCCCCAATCTCTTAAAGACCAATAATAGCATGAGGTTAATGCTAGAACCCAAGTCACATAGTGCCTTGCCAAAATGGATGTTCCCAATAGTGCAAGGGATGTCAAAACTACATGGATCTTTAAGTTTTTTTGATAGTTTTCTATTAAGGATGGCACTAGAACCTTCATTCAATGTTATTGTTTCATGATCTCCAAGCCTCCTTTTCTTTAATAGTATATCCTTCATGAATTTGTCATAAGACGACATTTGTTCAAAGGCCTCTACAAATGTTATGTTTATGTGTAGCTTCTTAAAGACTTCCAAAAATTTTGAAAACTGCATATCTGACTTTGGCTTTTGCGGTCTTTGAGGGAAAGGAATAGTGGATTTGTAAAGGTTTCCCTTTTTTGGTTGAATTATTTCTTTTTCAGTGCTATCTTTAGCAACTAGTTCCTCTTCATACTTGTTAATTTCATGTTTCTCACCATCTGTTTCTATCTTAAATTCTTGTTTTAAAGTTTCACCACTCCTTAAGGCTATGGCATTGCATCGGTCCTTACCTTCTCTTCTTAGGTTTACAATTGTGCCACTTGGAAGGTTATCTTGAGGCCTTTGACATATAGCCTGAGCGAGTTGCCCCATTTGGTTGTCTAAATTTTGAATTGAAGCCTCTTAAGTGGACACTTTTGTATTTATTGATTAGATGAAGTCTTTCCTTATCCCCATTAAAGCATTTGTATTATCCTCAATAGATGGCTTTTTCTCTTAGGCTTGTGATTGCTGTGGTTGTTGAAAACTAGGTGGTGAAAATGATTGATGGTTGAATTGATTACCACCTTGATTGTTGTTATTGCTCCAAGAGAAATTTGGATGTTGTCTCCATCCTGGGTTATATATGTTTGAGTATGGATTATTTTTATGATTCACATTACCCATATAGTATATGGATGGATTCAGAATTATTTGGACAATTATCAAACAAATAAGCTCTTCCACAAAACACACATGACACTCCTGAATCTTGGACCTGGTTTAGACTCACTGGAGAGTTTTGAGCCTTCAAAAGATTAACCAAAGATGAAACTTGAGCTGTAAGTGTTGTGATATCATTTACCTCATGCACTCCGGCTACTCTTCTTATGGTTTTCATTCTCTCCATTAGCCATTGATAATTATTGCTAACCATTTTCTCAAGTAAATCATAAGATTGATTGTAAGATATGATTAGCAAAGCTCCATTAGCATATGCATCAATAAAAAGTTATTTTGTGAGAATTGAGACCATTATAAAAAGTCTCCATTTGAATCCAAGAAGGAAGACCATGATGAGAACACTTCCTTAGAAATTCCTTGAATCTTTCCCATGCTTCATATAGATATTCTCCTTCGTGTTGTTCGTAGGAAGTAATTTCATTTCTAAGCTTACCATTCTTTTTTTGTGGGAAGTATTTCATCAAGAATTTCTCGAGCACGATCTCGTAAAGAGTAAGGGAATAATCTAAGGCCTAAATGCCTTCTTTGTCACACCATTGAACTTAAATGAATCTACAACTTCAATAAACAATCTGAGATGAAGATGAGGATCCTCTTTAGTAATCCGTTGAATTGTCCAACTGTTTGTAGCATTTGAAACATCACTGCCTTTAATTCAAACTGATTAACTTGCATGTTTGGCCTTGTAATACTTGAATTAAGCCCTTCCAATGTAAGTATTACATATTCATTCATAGCTCTATCTCTCAGATCTATCAAAAGCATTTGATTATTCAACTTTAGTTCATTATTGTTTATTTCTAATAGATTAGTTATTTCTTCCTCTTGGATGACTTGTTATTTTCTAATTGATCTCAAAGTATGCTCAATTTCAAGTTCAAAAGGTAAGAAGATTTCTCCCTCATAAACTCTGCTAATATAATAAACTACCATGTTTCTACAATACTAAAAGAGATATCTAAAAAAAATAAAAAATATTAACAATTAAATAAATTAATTAAAGTAAAGAAAACAAATAAAATAAATTAACTAAAATAAATAAATAAATAAGTCACTAAAAGAAAATAAGTAAATTAAAATTAAAATTAATGTAAAGAAAATCAAATAATAAAAAAAATAATTAATTTCTAATATTTATAATATCCGATAATGGCACCAAAGACTTATCATCATACACGAATTCTATGCAATAAATACGTAAGTATACATATCGCAAAAAGTAATATAATAATAAGAAAATATCATTCCCATAAAGATTATTTAATTAGAAACTAATTTTTAAAACTAAAAAAATAAAAATCAATTTTTATGTATTTTTATATTTTAAGGAAGCATAATTAAAATAAATAAAAGTAAATTGCAAAAATTAATTAAATCAAATTTGGTGACTAAAAAGATATATGAGAAAATATCTAGGAATACTTAACCTCCAATTTTCTAAACATGCAAATCGCAAAAATCTCCCAATATAGTTATCAATTAAATTACATGATCAATTGAATATATCCTAGCAGTTATTTCTCTTTCAAGTAAACTATACACCATATAATAATTAATTTAATCACACTCTCATGCCAATTAAATTACATATTACTCATTAATTTCATCAATTATGGATCACATTCATAAAAATCATACATCTCCACCTAGAAACTATGCATGTTATCTAATCAAAACAAATAATTAAATAATTCTCTCAAATCTATTTAATTACTTCTATAGATAAATTGTTGGCTAAACAATTAATAGCATACAAATCAAATTAAATAATATAATTAAATTATAATTATAATTGGGGTAAAATATTAGATCATCATATGGTAAAAATTGGGCCTATAAGATCCCTAGATTAATAAATTAATTACATATAATTGTGTTCATAAAACTCATATTTTTCATTAAGAAAGACATCAAAAATTGATAAAGAAAAGAGTAGAAGAAGAAATACACTAAATCTCTTGAATTGTAGAATTAATCTTCTCTTGAATCTCCACCAAAATTGTCTTCTCTTGAATTTTTCTCTATTTTTCTCCCTTTTTAGCTCCAAAAATTGACCAAAATTATGCTAATGGAGACCACTTAGGGTTTATAGAGTGATTAGGGGCTTAAATAATGCCCAGGTACGATCTAGACCATTAGATCTGCTTCAGATCAAGGGCTACAATCAAAACAAGTAAAATTGACAAATCTAGCCAATCACAGCACAACACGTGACATCAGAAATTCAAGGGGCGAATTAGGGAGCGACGTATGGTATAGGAGACCGGTTATAGTCAATGCTTCCTAAGTCTGCAACACATGGCGCAACGTGATTCATGGAAATGGATGGCATGTTGCACAGGTGGAATGCACTGAGGAAAGGCATGGTGACAGATGGCAACAAGGGTTGACCAATTTCTGAACTTGGATTGGACGCAGTGTTGACACGTGGTGCATATTTCATCCTCCTCACAAGCGGCGTAACATGATTCGTTGTCCTTGCTTGCATGGCATCTACGTGGCTTACCCAGTCAGCTCCTCTACTTACGTGGCATGACACATGGTAGCTCTTGATTGGTCATGCATTAAAAATTCCATAAAATCCCAAAAAATTTCAAAAATTATATTTTCACCCCTTTTCACTAAAGAGTTCATATTTTAATATTTTTTTCCATAAAAGTACTAATTATTGAATAAAACAAGTATATATTAAGTACAAAAAAGTGCATTAATGACTCTACTTTCGTAGAGTCATCAGTCGACACTCTGACTTTGAGAAGAGATGTACACCTTTGTTAGGAACCAGGTAAGGCTCTTTCTCCCACCAAATCTATTCCACAAGTTGATCACCTCGGTTATGAACCAAGTAGAGTTCCTTGGCACTTCCATAAGGTCACAAGTTGTTGATGAGTGCTCAAAAAGCAATAAAATTACCATGATTTTATGCTCAATTGACTAAAAATATATATATTTATATGTTTTATCATATATTATTATATAAATTTGTCTTTTTCGGAATAACGGGTATTTTTATTGTTTTTCAGGTATTTTGGCTTAAAAACGCAATTTAAAGACTCAAAGAGGAATACTTGAAGCAATACATCACAAATATATTAATAGATAAGTGGGAAAAGGTCAACAAACATGGAAAAATTGGACAAAATGGGACGAAAAGGTCAAAAATGTCAAAAAGATGGAAATCACGCCCCGTTGCCCAGCCCAGCGCTGACCCGGCCACGACCCGCGCGGCCTGGCCGCGCCATGCCGCGAGTGCCCGCGCACGCCCCAGCGCAGTTGGCATTGTTCATGCGCGCCGAGCTGCGCGCAGCGACAGCCAGCCACGCGCGCGCGCAGCGCCCCATCAGCGCCCTCCGCGCACCCAACGCGTTTTCGCCCCATTTTTCACGTGCAGCTGCCCCCATGATGTCATGCTGACGTCATTGATGACCTCACCATGTCCATTACGCGTTTTTACATTTTTTAACATTTGTTTACTCATTTTTTCTCTCCATCCTCACCTATAAATACCCCCTTCCCTTCACTTCAAAAACACACCTCAAAACACACTTCTCTCTTCTTTCTTTCTCTCCATTTCTTAGTTTTTAGTTTTTTTTTAGTTTTTCTTATGTTTTAGCTAGTTTTTCTTATGTTTTAGCTAGTTTCTCTTAGTTTTAGAGTTCTTCCCTCTTTGGGAAGAACTAGTTATGTTTTTGTAATTTATTAGCTTTTTCATTCAATAAATGGGAGTGCAAATTCCGTTTGGAGGTTTTCTAGCAACGGGAATGGCATCGAAGTACTGTAAGGATTTTATTTTCTTTGCAGTTATTTTTTATGCTTTATTCTTACATGTTATATTTAATTTTTCTATGATTAAATTTAACTGTGCTAGCTGTTTGTAAAAATGATATAATAATAACATTGTTATGCTTGCGAAATATTAAATAGGTAAAAATCTCTAAAATGAAATGATTTTATTTTTATTCAAGATTTTATATTAAGAATGTTAGAGAGAAATATATTATTTTTCATTACAAACTTAAATCTGAAAATTAGATTTTAAGGTTTAGTTATCCGGTCTGATTTAGAATAGTGCTCTTTTATTTGTTGGTACAATCGCCCGGTAGTTAGAGTGAAGCTCTATTTCAAAGTTTTTATAAGAATTATTATCTGAAAATGTATTGACAACATGTTTTCAGTAGTAGTTTTAAAACTTGAAAGTTAGTACTCGGATAATTAAATTCTTAGGTTTAATTTGGACACCTTGAATAAAGTTTAAGTCATTTAACCCGCCCAAAGGTGGCATTTAAATGGTTCATTTTCAATCTCTTAGAAAAAGGAATTAATTTAATTAACCAAATTAGTTATCAACCCCACCCATAGGTGTTAATTGATTTGTTTAGTTAACAAAGAATATCTAACCCCACCAAAGGTGGTATTCATACAAAAAAGGGAGAATCAATAAATATCAATTCATATATTTAATAACCTAAATAATACGAGCAAGCATAATTAACTTAGTTATTATATCCATAAATACTCCACTATTTATAAAAGATAACATTTGCATGAATTTTTATTGAATCTATGTTTATTTTTGTGTAAGTAGATTAAAAACACAAAACCCCAAAATATCGTGACAGGATGTTTAGGATTTAATTTCGTTTTTAAAAGTTTGAATAATAAATTAAAAACCACATACATTCATTCCTTAGATCGACCTTGGGAGTATACTTATCATTTTCTACGAAATGATTCGTGCACTTGCGAGAGTTTTATAAATATAAAACCAAAGTATTGGCAGGATCGGCGATGCCGGTTTTCGTTCATCAAAGTATTTGGCGATCCCGATTCTGCTCATCGGTTGTCCACCTTGGTCAGGAATAAGGTCTATGCTCTGACTTTGAGATGAGATGTACACCTTGATGAGGAACCAGGTAAGGCTCTCTTTCCTACCAATCTAAGCCATAGGTTGATCATCTCGATTTGGAACTAGGTAGAGCTTCTTGGAACTTGGATAAGATCACGATTTGTACAACTTGATCTAGAACTAGGTCAGTGCTCTGACTTTGAGATAAGATATACACCTTAGTTATGAACCAAATAAGGCTCTCTCTCATACAAATGTAAGCCACTGGTTGATCACCACGGTTAGGAACCAGGTAGAATTTTGTGGCACTCGCAGCAAGTCACTAGTTGCCTTCCTCAATCGAGAACCAGGTTAGCCCTCTAAATTGCATAAGGTTACAAGTCGACCACTTAGGTGAGCAACGAGATCATGCCATATAAAAAAAAGAGAGAAAAAATATTTGTATATTTATTAATACAAGTATGCACACAATGTCAGGGCATCACAAGTATATGCCATCCAAAATGTTTTCATTATTTAAATATTACAAATCTTGGATAATTATTAATACAAAGCTCGGCCTTCTTAGAAGGTTAAAAGCTCTTTAAGCTCTTGGACGCGCGACAAATGTCTGGATCATCAGTTTCTTCAACTAAGGGCAATAACCTAGCCTATATCATCAACATGAGCATCCCTCGCTACAATTCTTCAGTAACCACTATCACCTTAAGGAAGACTCTTTCAGATTGCTACATATATAAGTTCCCCCAAAATGATTATATATCTATTACCGTGGCCATACTGGCCAAGGTCTTCATCTCTCAAGATTGAGTTTGGATTAACTTCTCTTTACAAGAAGCGAACTCACACTTGGTCTCTTTTAAATTACACTCAAGTTTAACCACCTCAGCTTTAAGCACCCTAACATCTTCCTCAAACCTACCATTTTCAACACGTAAAGCTCGAACTAAGCGTCTACTGGTTCGATCAAAATCCATAAAATATGACCAAAAAGTTGGAGGAAATCACAAAAATCTCTAAATGTATGGATTAAACAAGTGTTCTCACCCCCTTTTTATAAGAGAGAAAGGTTGATAAAAAATTAAAATAAAATAAAAAAGGAAAAACTAATGACCCACGTTCCCAAAAAACAAGTGGGTAGGCAACATCATAAATGCACAATAAAATAGGCAAACTAATTTTCCATTAATAACTAAAGTTGATTTTTTTCTTTTGATCTTCTAACTTCACATTCTTACAAGTAAGAGCTCGCAACAACACAAATAAGAGTGGTATCGAGCTCAAAAAAATAGGATTGAGTCATTAAAATTCAATGATCCTCAACCCCTACCCCTGTGACTATAGGGCAATCCTCACCATCAGAAGAGCCCTGACCTTCTCCATCTTCCTCCTCCATAGAAGGAACCAGGAGTGACTAGGAAATCTAGAATATGATAATAATACTCTCCTAGATCCTTCTACTTGGCCTCCATCTTAAAGGTTTCTATGCTCAACTCGTATGCTCTCTTTACGCTCGACTCAAGATTCTGAGCCATGGCATCCATATCGGCCTTCACCTTATGATGGACCTTCTCAATATAAGTCTCAAATATTTTCTAGGATTCCTAAACCCCCTCCTCAGATCGCCTTTGAGCCTCCTCGAGCTTAGTAATGCATTGGGCATACTCATTCAGCTTGAAGGTAGATTTTTTTAACTTCTCCTCCTTATCAATTGCCTCACATTCCCACTTAGTTGCTCTTACTAGCAATGTGGTATATTTTGAACGTGTAGATGTGTTTCTCTACTTCTCCTGCACTAGCTTAGCTTTCAAACAACCGATTTTGCGAGCCTTATCAAAGTCACAAAATAACATCAATTGAAACAAACAAAGATCAAAGAAATAAGTCTCGAGCTCACACTTTATATACATTAACTATAGAAAAACAAAACGTGAGATAGCCTACGTGACACATCTGGCAATGGATGACCTCACTAGAGTCTACACCCTCATAAATAGTCTTGAGTTTCTTCTTATATGAGTCAGCATAAATATGGCTCATACAATGATTGAGGTGCTCAAGTGCCACGCATCGATTTAAGACTATTCCATCTGTATCAATAGTGAGGTTATTAAGGATGGGCTTCTCCTTCCTTGAATCCCATAAAGGATCCCTAGATTCTTTAGAACCCGAGTAACAAGTTGGAGTCATGTACTACTCTGACAAGGGTGATAAGGGTGGGTAAAAATTCAATTGCTCGGGGATGAGGGCAAGCTCATCGACCACCACCTTCTTCTTCTTTAGCAAAGAAGGGTGATCTTTATGAGAGGATTTGTCTCTCTTCTTTCCTATAGAAAAACCCTCCCTAGGAATTGGAAGTGTACCCACTGGAAAGCTCACCCCTATAGGTGCAACCATATTCTTCATACAGGCAAAGAGTTTGGTAGTGGTAAAATCCTTGGGATCTAAAATATAAGAGTGAGATGATGTCACATTAATCACGTTGCGTTTAATAACAAAAAAAGGGGGAAGGCAAATCATAGGACTAGTTCACTATCATCTGCCACCACCTCAAATCGGACATCGAAATCCATAGGAGGGGTTCTATGTTTAGAAGGACCTTGGGTTTGGGAGGAGCTCGGGGTTTACGGTTGATCCTAAAGGGATGTTCCATGGCACCATGCCTTAACAACCCACATGCGACAAAGCATGAGGTGCTCAACAAGTTCCTCCAGTTAGTCTTTTCAAGAAGATAGTTTTGGATATCAGCTAACCTTTAATTTGCATCAAGGCTCAAGTTCATGATTAAGAAATTCATATTCCTTATCATGATCTTAGTGTCATTATAGATGCTCATTATCAATCTAGTGTCACAAGTAGGAGACTCCCACCGATCTGAAACATAGAAAAAGTATTGTTTCTAGTTTTTCTTGTTCTAAAAACGTGATATGTTCATCCCCATATCCTTCTTCACTGACATATATACCCTCCTACAATCCATAGGGTTCTGCTTCAGGACGTAGGCCTCATTAAACTTGACCATCTCTAAGTCCACCCCGAGTTCTTAATAGATCAGTGTCATACAGAGTAGATACCTCCACCCGTTAAGCATCAACTACCTTAGCATGAGTTGCATCCTAACCAAGAATCTCCTATTGAGAGGGTATAAGGTAAACCTTAACCCCAACCATATGGCCTTTACATGAAAGACAGTCCAATCAGATGGATGTTGATCATTATCATAGGCTTGGAGGAATCATTATATGAACCAAGGAAGGGATGTTGTAGGTTTTTCTTAATCTTTCTTCATCCTAGGACACCAACCCAAAAATCTTAGACATAACCGACCAACCCCTTGTATGACCTATTGGTTCACCAGATCCTATGTTCCTTGTTTTCTTCCTCTATGTCCTGGCCACTAAGATTTGAGTCTAGGGCACGCTCAATCTAACAGTAGAAGTGGTCTGAGGATGAGGAGTAGAGGTAGAGGGCTAAGGTAGAGATTGACTCGCCTTACTAGAAGAGCTTGATCCTGAAGACCCCGAGTTGCCACTACCACTAGAATATTAGGGGCTCTTCTTTGTGTAATCTATAAAAAGCTACAAAAACATAAAAATAAAAAATTGATGGGTTAGGTATGAGAAGAAGAAGTTACCTAGGGTCAAGTTTGAAAATAAAAGAAAATTGTCCTTTAAAAACCAACCTAAAAAAAGTAGAAAATCATTCGGTTCTAAAAGCTTGAACTCTAAAAACTCAAAAAGAAAAAACTATAGTCCAAGTTGAATTCTTACCACCAAACTGAAAATATTTTACAAACTCAAGATGATACGACAGAGTGCTTTTCTTCACTATTTCTCAAATTTTGCAAGTAATGATGATAAGTCTCCCAGCATAAGCATCCCTTTATATAGAGGCACTTGGTTTCTCTCTCCAATGAACTAATATGTATTTATTAGAAGAGCTAAACATTTTGTATTCTATACCCAATAATTACTCTTCCACCTCAAACTAGAGCCCGAGTGGAAAGAGTAAGGGGACTAGATGTATCTATACGGATCCGGTGCCTGACCCACACAAGTTCAAGCAAAGTCACCAACCCGAGATGGAAGGAAAAATACCCCAGATGTCTTACCTATAAATCAGCTCAAACCCAATGATCAGCTCAAGCTCAATGATCAACCTAAGTTGGGGTCGACCTCAACCCATGATATATTGTACTTTATACCTATTATACTCCTCTAACATGTAATTATGTGTACTCATTATGTGATGAACACCTGTGTATGTAATATTCTATAAATAGATGGGCCTCTTATATTATCAACACATTCAACTAATTGTCTTAACTTCTCTCTAACTTCTCTCTCTGAAATCAAGTCTAATCTTAACAATAGCAATGTTATCTTTCAACTCTATTATTTTTAGTAGGAATAGAATCTTCCCATAAACTTATTATAAACATCTCATAAGTCATTAAGGAACCTGGGAGAAGTAATGTTAGCCATGCCTTGGCCTTACTTTTAAGGATATAAGGGAAATACATCATTCAAAGTTGATCATCGGTGAGTACATCAAGGGGAAATGTTTGGACTGTTGACTAAAAATACGTAATGAAAGACCGTGAATCTTCATTAGGTAGTCAATTGTAGGAAGGTAGCGTGGAAAAATGAATGTTCCTCAATTCATAGTTCTTGTTAGCCTCACCTAGTTGGATTTAGGTTGTAGCATTACCAATTACTAGTCTTGCATACTCCTTCATTGTGGTTTCCCTTAATGGTGAGTTCTCCAATATATTTAAAGGTTCATGTAAAGGGTCAAGATCTTGTTCACAAATTTGTTCAACAAAAAGCTGTGGGACCTCAAAGTTGACCCTTCTTGATAATTTATTGGGTTTATGTATATTATTTTTATACAATGTGAGAGGATATCCTAAGGACATCTTACATAGCTTAAACTTTTTAAATAAAAATTAAAAAACACCGGCCATGTAGAAAAATAAATAGATAAAAAAAATATATAAGTATATAACATATTACATATTTGAACACAAAAATGCAATACACATAGAAGTCAAAAGAATATATTCATACAATGATACACATGCTAGTAAAAGAAAATAAATTATACAAAAAATAATTTATTACAAAAACATACTAAACCTAAAATAAAAGAAATAGAATAATGAAAAGAAAATAAAAAGAACATATAAATTTAAAAACAAAGAAAAGGAACTATTTTAAAAAAATTAAATTAAGTTAAAAATAAAATCTTAAATTTTTCCAAAGCTTTAAGATTTTAAAATTTTATTATTATTATTAAGTAAAATATTTAAAAATAATAATAAAGGAAAGTTTAAAAATAAAAGAAAATGAAGTTTAAAAATAATATTTTTTTTAAAATAATATAGAGGAATTTAAAATTTATAATATCCAAAATTAATAATAACTTAGATATTTTAAAATTTTAAATAAAAATTACAATATTTACAACAACAAAAATTTTATGATTTTGATAATAAAAATTTTAAAATGTCATTATTCTCTGATATATCAAAATTAGGCGTACAAATTTTGTATGATTTACAAAATAGCTTACAAGTGCACAAATTACTTATAGAAAATGACATATAATTCCAAGGTTAGTCTAAAAAGAAATCATTTGGTTTTTAAATAATTCAAACAATTTTGAAAAATGAAAATAAACCTAACACATTCTCACACAAAGTCATGGGTTTTTGAAATACCTAAGCTAATGACATAAAAATAAAGATAGATTCAACAAACATTAGGCAAATGACATTTATACTCAATGAAAAATTATGGGATATATTAGCTAGTTAATTATGCTAGTTTTATATTGATTAGATTATTTAAATATATGAATTAAGATTATTGATTCTCTTGTATATACAAATAGTGACTTCGATCAGGTCTACTATTTGTTATTAATTAAAATCACTTATCGCATTCGGTCGGGTCTAGTAGTTAATTTTAATTAAATTATGCTTCTTTTCTAAGAGATTAATAAATCATTTAATTGCCGCATTCGGTCGAGACTAACAATTTAAACTTCAATAAAAATGTCAAAGTTGGATTTAAGAATTTAAATATCTAGAAACTAAATTTTAGATTTTAAAATTGCTACAAAAGAACATGTTGCTAATATATATTTTTTAATAAGAATTCTTATAAAAACCTTTGAAATAGAGATTACACTCTAAGTATACATATGAACCAAATCAAAGATAAAAGAAAAATACTCTAAATTAGATCTAGATAATCAAATCTTAAATCTAACTTTCATATTTTAAGTTTATTATGAAAAATCTAACCTCACTATATTTTCTATAATAAACTTTTTAGAATTATTTAATAGAATGCAATTTTGTAAAAAAGTTTACCTATTTTAATATTTTACAAGCATAACAATATTACTAAAATCACATAGTAATTTCAGCCAGACATGCTTAATTTAACAATATAGCCAATATTTTAATCATAACATTCATAATAACACATTACTTAGTCTAAAAATAGAATAATACATTTAAATTATACCTTAAGTGTATCCTTCCATATTTAGAGTTTCAATATTGTTTATGTAAGTGGAAAATCTCCAAACATAATTTTCAACTACTCTTTATTGATTTTAGACTAAACTATTAAATAAAACTAGAACTATGTTAAATTCTCGATTGAGAGAACTTTAAACTAAGAAAAGAAAAACTAAACAGCTTAGAGAAAAGTTGATAAGGATGAGAGAAATGGATGAAAGGGATATGAAATACAATTGAAGATTCCCATAGAAAGGAACAATTACACGAAGCCAATTTTTCTTCAACCTCAAATAGGTAATTGGGATGTAGATGAGGGGTGGAAATGTTAATCCATGAAATCTTTTTACAAGCTCTATATCAATTCAACCAGGCAAACCCCATAACGTGAATTAAAAAATTAACTCAATGGAAGTACAAAAAAACTTACTCAATTCAACACACAATAAAAACAATTAGTAGATACAAATACAACAATCATTAGAATACACACTAGTGACAGTGTACCTCATAGGATCCTATATAGACTAGCAATATGCATACATGGAAAACAATACACCGCTTGTGATACAAGTATACATACTAAAAAGCTAAAAGGATTTCAAATCATTTCAAGCCTTAAGTGTGGGAACATATTATGTAAATGATGATTGTAATTGCACAACATGGAATCAAACAAACATAGAAAATCCTAATAAAGAGTCTGCGACCTAGTACACCTTCAGGGTAAAGAGATATAGAATCCCTAGAGACCTACACCAAACTCACTTGCAGATGAAAGATAAATTATATTAATACACAATCTAAACATGCATGACTATAAAAAAGGAATCCAAGATCTGATACACAATAGGGTTAAGGAGATATTGTCTTCTTAAGGACTCCAACCAAACAAGGAAATAATATAGAGATAAACTCTTGATAAAAAATCACAGATAGACAGTATAAACTTAAGCAATATTCAAGAATCAAAAGTTGGCAATAAATAATAAAAGCTTTCTAATCAGATTTTAAACTTTAGTATGTAGAAACATACACCATTTAAACTCTTATTGTAATAACCACATATTAGAGTATGTATAACACCAGATTTAATGAGGTAAACCCACATAGAGACCCTATTTATATGGTAATATTCTCAGATTACTTAAGGTAACCATTCAGCAACAAAGAATCCACTAATCAATATTACAGTTACAACTCTAAAAGAAATAAAACCAATATTACCTCTATTAGTTGAGACCTCTTACCTAACTACATATTGCTGCTTTTGCTTACTGCTTCTGCAACAACCTAGTTTGAATTATGAATGTAGTTCTCCTCTAAAGCACATACCATCATATGTAGTGTGATCAGTAACCATAAACCAATAACTAAAAGTGTAACAACTCACACTCTTATGGACCATCTTTAAACTCAAACACCTTATCTCTTATTGCATACAACAAGAGATACGAGAAATCAAAGCATTTAACTTAGCTCCCTCTCACAAAGAAGTTTTCACAACATTAAAAATAGTCTTAAGCACTCCCAACTTAAGAATGTTATTTTACAACAACTAGCAAGCACCATCTCGAGTACTAAAAATTCACAAGTATGGTTTTTCTCACAAATTCAAAAATCACTAATACCGAACAATACTCAAGGTATTAGTGATTCAGAAATATAAAAAACAAGATGTCAACTTGACAAAACTATGCTACATTTTTATGGATACCAAATAAGAAGAAATGAAGGATATTTATATAACTCAAATTTTTCACCTCACAAACCACCTCACCAAGAGTAATTATATGGGTAGTGGCAAGCTTAGTGGCAAGCTATTCAAAAGTTACATTTTCTTTGTTCCAAAAATTTCTGGGAATTTTCCATAAATACCTATATTTAAAACGAACCAAAAACACAAGTGACAACATTAGCTTGCTCGCACGCTCACTCGTCAAAAACCAACACTCCACTTAGCATGCACACTATAAAAACTAACCATATAGTGTGTGTAAACACTACTACAAAACATACATATGGCCTCAATTTTTAACTGTGACCGTAAGTCTATGGCCACGGTTATAAGAACCGAGGCCTAAGTGAGAGAGACCATAGGTCGTTACCTATGGCCTCAGTTTTCTAATAACAGTGGCCATAAGTACACACTATGACCTCGGTTTTCTAATAACCGAGGCCATAGACTTGTAATCAAAATTATATCTATCAACCATTACTTCTCAATTAACCTCATTTTTAAATATAAATTAAAATAAATTGAGAAAATTAAGAATATTAAGAGTCATTATATTAAACTTAAGAGAGATATTACATTAATTAAGAGTTTAATAGATACATTAAACATAATAAAACCTTAATATAACTAGCTAATTAAAAAATATACATGAAAAAAATTTACAAATATAACTAATCAAATTGTCTACAATCGGTACTAAGATGCTGTCAGATATATATCAGAATTTCAAGTACATATATCAAGGAAATCAAATAAACAAGTAGAGGAGCTGATGACACCAACGAGACTATAAACTGAGTTGGGAAATTGGTACTTCTACTTGAGCCAATGGTAGCATCTGCAACACCATTTTTCTCATACTTCCCTACACCAGGATCTTGTGAAACCAATTTCCTAATCGATGATGCATAATCTTTACCACATCTAGATGGAATGGAAAAGCTGGACTTGAACAAAAGCAATGATTCCTTGTCAAAAGAACGATAAGGATTCCCTTCTTGCTCGAAACCATGAAAGAAGACCTAAAAAGGATCAGGAATATATGAAAATTTTAGTACTGGATCTGTCAAGTTCAAAGAAGGATATGAGTACTAAAAACACAAAAATCCTACATAAATGAAGATAATGTTCAGTTCAGTTGGTATCAACCAAAAATGTGTTGTGAAATACACCTCAACTCATTGTGATATGAGACACTATTTTCAACAATCTTTCCATCAAAACAATGTTTAACAATGTTGCTATCAAATTCATGCATCAAAATAATCATAAAGAAAAATATAACTAAGCATAGACTATCAAATTGTGTTTGCCCGTTATCCTAAAAGCTTAGATCAAATTGGTCTCAAACATATTGAACTGGCACTTAACAAACTATAATTCCACCTCTCATCTAAAGTTACAGAAATGCATCTTTCTCAAGCAACTTTAGTACCTCAGTTTGATTGTTAAGCTTTGCTACATCAATCGGAGTCTTACCGTCCATATTCTGAAGGGTGCTGCAATCATAATACCAAAAAAAAGGTACCCCAATCATGTCAATGAAGGACTAATAAATTCACATAAACTCCAAAATACATAAGAGATGATTGATGATCACGTGATCAACCAATAAATCAACTTACACAATAGCTCCATTCTCTAGTAGGAGGGCTACACACTTCTTCCTATACATGCTGATTTCAAAGGATAAGATTATACGAGTGCCTAAAGTCATTATACCTCCTAATATCCACATGCAAAGTGCAACGCAATTCGTCTTTCTGAATCTTCCTCATCTTTATTGGCACTAGAGGCAATAGCTTCTTTCAATCCCTAAAATGAAACAAACTTGATAAATTACAATTACATATCTCATCAGAGAACAGTTAACAAATGTTCAGCTTACCATCAACAAAACTAAAGGGTTTGTTCATAAATATCATGTTTTTTGTTCACCTTACACATCCATGTAATATTAACAAATGTTCACCTTACCATCACTTAACCTGTTTTTTGTTCCTAATACTCAATGCTTTAAAAGTAGAATTTTTTTTCAAAATTCAGAAATCAACTAAAGGGTTTAGTATCAGAACCAATACAAAAGCTAAAAGGGACAAGTTTGCAAAATTCAGTACAAACTTATAGACAATGGGATTAATGGTTGCCCAAAACAATGGGATTCCCTTCTCTGGATCCTTATCAACCAACTAAACAGAACCGAGAAAGAAAACACATAATCAAACAAAATAAGAAAGTGAAAAAAAGAGCCCAAATCATGCCCATCATTACAGAGCATCAAAATTAGAAACATCAACCACCAAACCCAACAATTACTCTCTTAACTCTTCCTTTAAGTATTTCCAATTTTTTAAGCATAATCTTGCATTAGTAAGCATAAAAAACAGATCTTCCCATCTTTAGCAATCTTATAGTATATTCTTAACATACAAACAAAGACAATGAAGACAAGTAGAAGGAAAAACTTATAGATGTTAGCATATTCTCGATATCTCTGAACGTACTGAGGTTTAACAGAAAAACCATATGCGACCCTACACCCAGCATAAATGTACATCAGTTTCTCAAGTTACACAAAATTTATTTATTCATTGACACTTAAAGCACGTTCACAATCATGTTCAACAGTATAAGCAACCCAAATATGGGCTCGCTCAAATGATCTAATTCAAAAATTAGATTTCAACAAATCTCAAGAACATGACAACTCGACTAGTAGTACCTTCAGTCGGCCTCCAGAAATTGATACCTCAGGCTTAAAAACAACATAAATATAATGAGCCAAAACAAAGAGTAATGCTATAATACCCCAAAAGTTGTGACATTCCCTCCAACTCAAATGACAAATGATCATTGGTCCCATTCATATCACAAGAAAACATAGCAGTCATAAATAATAGTTTCAACAACAATAGTGTTTTTGTAAGCCATATCTTTATTCATTACATTTTCAATATACCTTCTAAATAGAGATTCCACAATCCCAGTAATATGGTTTAAAAAATTTGATAGTCGTCAAATGACAATGGGAAAATATTTTACAGAGAATTAAACTTTTGTTTACATCTAACATACCTGTGCAGAATCCCAAAAATAAGTAGCGGAATAAGGTTGCTTTTACAAAGTCCCAAAAATAGAAACAATGAGACTCATCTTACTTCTTAAAGAGTCTTTTACCCCTTGTTAAACCTAACGAAATTAGGATGTTGCCATTTTTGTGTATAGCAATGTAGAATCATGAGTCTCGAGAATACGTGTTTTGCAACAAAATTGTAATATTACAAGTAAGTGATGTAGCTTATTGATTCATTCTTGAGCAGCTTGGGTAATTTTCACATTTCTAACATTTTGTTCACCAACCTCCTTAAGGTTTCTTCATTCACCAATCTCTTTAAAACCTATGTTCCATTAATCAAATCAAAGTCATCCCAAAAATTATAAACAAGAATTTTCATTAATGGGTTCAACAAATAAGGAATAATGAAGAAGATAATGTATTTTGTTCCACTAGGCACCAGTACCAGCGCCAATATCCTTTGCACCCATAGAAGCCTTTGTGAGCTTTTGAATTTTAGTACTAAAGCTTTTTTTCAATTGGTTGAATCTATTAGAATGAAAATATTATGGGTGACTTTGTAGTTTCTTGATAAACAAGTAGAAACATAAATTATACTTGATGAAAAAGTAGAAACATAGATTAAACACTAACATTCTCTAGAAATAACCTTATCCCTACAAGGCTTTGAACCACTGGATGCCCCTTTGTAGAGAATCCTTGAGCCTTGCGAAGTAGGTAATAAACAAGTGACTAGAAATAGCTTAGAAGCAGCACGTGTTTGGTTTCAAGATAACTGATTCCTTCTATTATGGGAAACTAATTTTCATTAACCTAACACATTGAATAAATGAATAAAAAAGAGAGGATATTTTAGTAACGAAAATAGAAATTAAGAAAAAAACAGAAAGAGGAAGAGAAATTACACAACAAACAGCAAACAATGTTCAAAAGAAAATCCAAAAAAAAACTTACACATGCTTATGGTAAAAACAAAAGCAAAAGAAGAGTAAGAAAGAGAAAAGAATCCCAGCTACAATAAATTGCACCTAATACGAGCGATTTACAACAAGAAAAAAGGATTCTGCATTATCTAATAAAGTAGTGTAGAATAAGGTTCATATACTAGTAACAAGACTCACATGAAAACACGCGAAAACTCAAAATAGTACACCAAACAAAATAAGACTCAAAAAACACCTAAAATAAAATACACATTAACCATAGAAGCATCTCTGTAGCAACCATGGATAGAAACATCAATTAATACCTTTGAAACTCAATCAATGCCACTTGAAGAAATATTCACTAGTCTAGCTCGATCACTTGTAGTAGACAAAGCATCATTAACCATTGAGCTTGGCTCAACCTTAAGATCAAGGCCATCTTTCTTCATCTAGTTTTTTTAAGGAACACAAATCATATCATCCACATACACTAGTTGCTGCATCATAATCCTAGCAGCAATTGCGAGTTTAGGACATCCTTTCTCCTATACAAACAAATCCCTATAATTAATGGTTAGGATAAGATGATTTACTTGGCATATAATTAGTAAAACCAGATGGATTAGAGGGAAAAAAATGTGTTGCACAAGGTTAGCTAGATTAACTTGAGTTACCAAAAAAATGTTGGATAGACAAAAAGATGAGACCACCTGTTTTAAATCTAAAATGAGCAATGACAGTAGCTTTACAACTAAATTTTACAAAAGGATTTCTCACCTTAGCTAACACTAAACCTTAACAAGTAAAATTTATAAAAGGAAAAATAATGGGATTTTTGTAAAAAAATTAAGACGTCAAATGATGAATGAAGCTATAGGATGATTCCCTAATAAACAAAATTTGAATATATGTTCCTCAGCTAGAGTGAATTCGAAGAGATCATCATCTACTTCTATTAAACCTAACTCATACATGTTAGAATCAGATTATTGAGTTCAGAGAGGGTGCGCGAGAGGGTAAAGAAGGAACAGTAGATCAGTCATGCGATAAAATAAATACATCTCTAGCATGCAAGGGGGAAAAGAAACAAGGAAACGAGAACAGTGAGACAAGACACAACGGTAGCTAGAGAGGGTCAATTGATCCCATATCTAAAAAGAATTTATATATATATGCTATGCACGAAAACCCTAGGATATCAAAGCCAAAAATGGAAAAAAAGGAAATAAAAAAAAGAAGAAAAAAAGATACAAAAAAAGGAAAAAAGGAAAAAAACAAGGGAAAAGGGGAAACATAAAAAAATTGGAAAAAGTTTTTGGTGTTAATTTGGTGTAAAGAGGAAAAAAAGGAAGAAAAAGATAGAAGAAAAAAGGGAAAAAAGGAAACATAAAAAAATTGATAAAACATTTTGGTGTTAATTTGGTGTAAAAGAGAGAAAATTAATAAGGTATGTATATGGCCTCGGTTTTTAAATAACCTAGGCCATAGGGTATATCTATGGCCTCAGTTTTTAAATAACTGAGGCCAAAAGGTATGTCTATAGGCTTGTTTTTTAAATAACCAAGGCCAAAACCCTATGGCCTCATTTTTAAAAAAAACCGAGACTAAATATCTGAGACTATATGTATGTATTGTAGTAATGTTAAATATGCTTGCATACAAAGTGTTCCTGATGAGTGCTCAAAAAGCACTAAAATTACCATGATTTTATGCACATTAATTGATTAAAAATATATATATTTATATGTTTTATCATATATTTATATAAATTTTTCTTTTTCGGAATCACGGGTATTTTTATTGTTTTTCAGGTATTTTGGCTTAAAAACGCAATTTAAAGACTCAAAGAGGAATACTTGAAGCAATACATCACAAATATATTAATAAATAAGTGGGAAAAGGTCAAAAAATATGGAAAAAATGGACAAAATGGGTCGAAAAGGTCAAAAATGTTAAAAAGGAGAAAATCGTGCCCGGAGCAGCCCATCACGCGCGCGCCAGCGCCCTGCCGCACCGAGCTGCGCGCGCGGCTACTGTTCATCCGCGCAAAGCTGCGTGCGGCTACTGTTCATCCGCGCAAAGCTGCGTGCGGCTACTGTTCATCCGCGCAAAGCTGCGCGCGGCTACTGTTCATCCGCGCACAATCACAAGACGCTGTGATCTTGTTCATCCGCTGCTAGCCGTAGCGCCCACAGCCCTCTCTTCCGCACGCCCGACGCGTTTTTGCCCCATTTTTCACTTACAGCCACCCCCATGACGTCATGCTGACGTCATTGATGACCTCACCATGTCCATTACGCGTTTTTGCATTTTTTAACATTTTTTTACTCATTTTTTCTCTCCATCCTCACCTATAAATACCCCCTTTCCCTTCACTTCAAAAACACACCTCAAAACACACTTCTATCTTCTTTCTTTCTCTCCATTTCTTAGTTTTTAGGTTTTTTTAGTTTTTCTTATGTTTTAGCTAGTTTCTCTTAGTTTTAGAGTTCTTCCCTTTTTGGGAAGAACTAGTTATGTTTTTGTAATTTATTAGCTTTTTCATTCAATAAATGGGAGTGCAAATTCCGTTTGGAGGTTTTCTAGCAACAGAATGGCATCAATCTTGTAAGGATTTTATTTTCTTTGCAGTTATTTTTTATGCTTTATTCTTACATGTTATATTTAATTTTTCTGTGATTAAATTTAAGGTATGCTAGCTGCTTGTAAAAATGATATAATAATAACGTTGTTATGCCATGTAAATATTAAATAGGTAAAAATCTCTAAAATGAATTGATTTTATTTTTTATTTAAGAATTTATATTAAGAATGTTAGAGAGAAATATATTATTTTTCATTATAAACTTAAATCCGAAAATTAGATTTTAAGGTTTGGTTATCCTGGCCTGATTTAGTAGTAGTGCTCTTTTATTTGTTGGTACAATCGCCCGTAGGTTAGAGCTAAGCTCTATTTCAAAAGTTTTTATAAGAATTATTATCCTAAATGTATTGACAACATGTTTTCAGTAGTAGTTTTAAAACTTGAAAGTTAGTATTCGGATAATTAAATTCTTAGGTTTAATTTGGACACCTTGAATAAAGTTTAGAATCGGTTCTTAACCCCACCAAAGGTGGCATTTAAATGGTTCATTTTCAATCTCTTAGAAAAAGGAATTAATTTAATTAACCAAATTAGTTATCAACCCCACCCATAGGTGTTAATTGATTTGTTTAGTTAACAAAAAATATCTAACCCCGCCAAAGGTGGTATTCATACAAAAAAGGGAGAATCAATAAATATCAATTCATATATTTAATAACCTAAATAATACGAGCAAGCACAATTAACTTAGTTATTATATCCATAAATACTCCACTATTTATAAAAGATAAAATTTGCATGAATGTTTATTGAATCTATGTTTATTTTTGTGTAAGTAGATTAAAAACACAAAACCCCAAAATATCGTGACAGGATGTTTAGGATTTAATTTCGTTTTTAAAAGTTTGAATAATAAATTAAAAACCACATACATTCATTCCTTAGATCGACCTTGGGAGTATACTTATCATTTTCTACGAAATGATTCGTGCACTTGCGAGAGTTTTATAAATATAAAACCAAAGTATTGGCAGGATCGGCGATGCTAGTTTTTGCTCATCAAGTTTTTGGCACCGTTGTCGGGGATGACTCCGTTGCGGGGATGGCATCAAAGTTTTTGGCAATCCCGATTCTGCTCATCAGTTCCTAACTATGTACGTGTGTATATTACTAATCTATAGTAACCAACCTTACACAGAGGAGGACAAATACACTAAGTAAGAATAAAACAAACACTATATTTTGCACATTAGAATCCAACACATAGATACAAGAACAACGAGACTTACAACAACAAAAATAGGGCCCTAATTTTAGGTAAAAATCATTGAAAATGTTGGATTAAGAGACAGTCACCATTGTATAATTATTTCCATGCCGTAGCATGATACGAGTTGTAATTCATTGGAACACAATCCATTACACATGCATTATGGTACACAAAAATTCCATGCCACGACCCAAATCAATTCTAGGACTTATGATATTCAGTCCATTATCCTCACATTGTAGTGCATAAAACTTTCACGCTATAGTCCATATTGTTCTAATCAACTTTAAACCCATATTTTATTGTATATCCTTTTTGGAATATATGTAATCCTTAACATATGTTATATTTTAAGCTTTTAAAGTTGTAATGGAGTGCTTTCTGATATATTTTCAAGTGTTGATTAATTTTATCTTTTTGAAGCTAAAATACCTAAAAACAATAAAGCATATCAATGATTCTAAAAAGATAGATTTGTATAAAATGATAGTAAAATTAAACAAATACAAATCGACTTAGTCATTTAATATGCATAAAATGAAAATATGTTATGTGATTTTAAGAACTTATCAGTGTCGCGTGACACTACTATCTATGCCAAAACCCCTATATATTCTGGTACATATGAAATTACGATTCGAAAAGGTCACTCCATGTCATACATTTTCCACCACTACGGCCCATGTTAAAATGGACTTCTCTAATTTTTTTTTGTTTCACCACTTACATTTGGTTGGATTTACATGTAAGGCTTACATGTATATTCATTTTTTCTCCTACATTGCAATCGAGTGCTTTCAGGTACAATTCTTCAAGTGTTTATCATTTGAATCACTTTAAAGCCAAAAATACTTGAAAAATAACAAAACATAGTTGTGATTCTAAAAACATAGATTTGATAAAATAATGATATAATTATACAAATATAAACCTATTTTTGACATTATAGTGCAAATAAATCTCTTATATCAGTGTTGTTTAAGCACTCATTATAACCTCTAACCAATTTTTTGTTAGTCTTTAGAAAGGAAAGCGATAAAAGCTAAAAACAACAATAGCCAATCTCTTCAGCATCTTAATAGCTATAAATAAAAAATTATCTATGTATACTCTACTGAGCTGGGAAATAATAGTAAGACTCAAGCTCTCCAATCTAGAATGATCACATCACCTTAAAAATAAGATGCTCTATCATCCTCCCAAGCTCCTTGAGAAACTGTCAAGTATAGGGAATTTCGTAAAGGGTAAAAATCACCAGCATCCTACCACATCATTTAAGGTCCTAAAAGTACTCAAGATCCTCATAAAGAAGCTTAATATATATTAAAAGCTACCAAGAGACTCCTAGATACAGATAGAGGCTCATTATATCTATATAGAGCTACTATATAGCTCTTAACAATGAGAAAGATTCTCCAAGTGGTCCAATCATCACCTAGGATGAGCCTTGATAGACTTAAACCCTGATAGATGCTGAAAAAAAGTTCTTAGTAGCTTTATAGGACCTTTATAGGTGTATAAAGTAATTTCCAAAGGATCTAAGGAATAAGCTCCTAAAGCCAATCTCAATCTCCATGACACTATTCATTTAAACAATGTAGCATCTAAATTATCTCCAAAAAGAAGCTTATCAGCTCCTAGTATCTAATACAACATCCTTTCTAGAATTTTATCGTTAAAAGAAATCTTCCTCATGCCCAATTGGATAACTCTATGGGATTCCCACTCCTTATTTAATCCTAATCCAAATATCTAGTGCTCCTATGTGAAAAAGGATTAGGATTATCTCAAAACTCCTCCAAAGTCACTCAAATGTTTCTCATACAAGGCTCTATAAAAGAACAATGCAATATCTAACTAAAGGTACCTTGAATCTCCTAGGAAGCTCTAGAAATAACATTAATTTCATACACAATCACAAGCTCAAAATCCTAGTATGGTCGGAGTCTAATTGGAAGTCCCAGCCCCCTTTAGGTTCTAATGTTTGTTACAACTTTTGAGGTACTAAAGAAAATGAGTAGAAACCTATATTAATAGAAGTCATATATGATTGCTTAAAAAAGAGTCATCAGCATCTAAGATCGTGTAACTATATATCATATTTAGAGAGTTATTTAGAGATTGTTTTAAATTAAATGTGAAATAGTTAGAGGATTTTGAAATCCAAAGTTTTTCTCATTAATTAAATTGTACATCTGAAATGGCATTAATTTAGTAGTAATATTTAGTTATTAATAGAATTTCCCTTATTTTTATCCTAAATAGTATTATGTTGACTTAGTATTGGTATTCTACTATGAAAGACTCCACTTCTCAAGGATTTATACTTATACTTTAGCACTATATTATTTTCAAAATCCGTATACTTGTGGACAATGTGTTGAAATTCTCAAGCCAACCTCTTTTTGATACTTCATATATGCAATGTCAAACCTTGCTAACAGTTGTGAAGGGTTTCCTCTTGCTATGAAGCCTAGCACCTAAAAAACCATCCTAGAAACTGGGAAGCTCCATAAGCAGCTTATACAGGCTCTTTAATAAAAGAGAATTAGACAATAGGCTTCATAGAAGATGACTTCTTGGCTATAGTAGCCTTCGTCTTAGCTTGTTTGATGGAAGTCCTATGTTTAATTGGAGCCATCTTAGAAGAAGTATTAGTGGAAGAATCATGCTCTACCTATAATGAATTGGAGTTAGCTCTACCTAGCAAGGGAACTACAAAGACAACATCCAAAAAAGATGTCAGAATAATATAAAATAATAAAATATATGGAAAAGAAGCTAAATGAATTCTAAGACTCCCTACCAGCCTTGGCATAAATGTGTGGCCAAAGGCTACTCACCTTAAGACTAGCATCTTGAATCAAAATGGGGAAATAAATGCATGGAAACTAATGAAGTGATTTCAAAGAATCGTCGCTAAGATCACCAAAAATCTAAATAAACAAGAGATGAGTCTCTAGAAAAGAAGAAGATTAAAGGGTAAGGAACTTAAATAAAAGGAGAAAAACACATACAAGAAAATGGAAATGAGGTTTCAAAAATAGCACCCTAAATAGTGCATACTCAAGGAATGTTGTCCCCAACTTCTTTGAAGATTTCCCAAGCAACTACTATGAAAAAGGACTTCAACTTCTAATACTTGTCCTCTCTTGGAAAATTCTTAACAAACTTCTATCCATGGAATGTTTCTAGATAGTAGAGCCATATTTTAGAGCAACTTTGTCCTGGACTAGTAGCTCTAGACCATCAAAGCTTAAAACGTGACCAATCATCACCATCTACCCAATTGGGGTTTAGTAGCCACTACTTATGAGTTATGTTGGAACAAACTTGAATTTTTATAAGGCACTCTTGATTGTATATGTAATGGAAAACAAAGCCTAAACTCTATATTAATTTTGTAGAAATGATACAACCCAAGGTTATGAGTGCATGCCCTTTCATCAAGATTTACAACGTTAAGAATCATAGAGTCAAGGCCTATGTATTTCTCCCTAATAGCAGGAAGATCTTCTTCCCTAATGGCAAAGTCAATTTTAGAAACCTTAGGGTAGAGGACCCTTCTACTTTGAGAAATAGAGGAAAACCTAGAAGGAAGATTCTATAAGGGTTCAATGTTAATGGGCTCACAAGATGTGCCCTCACTAGAATCAAAGAAAAGCTCATGAAGAGGAAGAGGAGTTTGCTCATAAGACATTTTTAAAAATTAAAGTGAAAAGGTATCAAGAAACTAACATTAAGATGGTAGTGCAATAAAGAACAATTAAAATCTTGAAGCACAAGAACAAGGAATTTAGGTTAGGATTCCAAAAGCTCTAGATAGTAAAGTAAGCCTAGAAGACTCCCAAAACCCTTATTTATAAGTCACATTCTCTCTATTGAAGATAATCGTTGCTAAATATGAGCTTCGTATGCCTAAAAGGTAGCTAACGACTTCATAAATGTAGCCTAACTATAATGAAACTCCTCTCCTATGTTGACATATGGAAATTAAAAAACTTAGTGCAAGGTTTGCATGCCTAAAAGGGATCTAACGGCTCCACATATGTAGCCTAACTATTTACCTACCTAACAGCTATTACAATGTCTAATTAATGATACTCTTAAACCATAAGGAGGAAATTTATTTCTCCTCTAACCCACATTCCTTGAGAAGGTTTGGAGTATGAGGCAAACTATAAAGTGTAAAATAACCAATGTCTTACCACATCATAACAATCTCTTTATAATGAAAATGAACTTGAGAGCATCCAATACCCTTACGTGGAAGTAAAGCATCATTGATGAGCTTTACAATAGCTCCAAGAAACTAATAGAAGCTATAGTATCTCTAGATAATCATCAAATAGCTCTCATTGATTAGACAAAGACTTCTATAACTTGATTATCATTGAGAGAAGATCTCTCGCTATCAACAATCGTGATGGATTCTAAGAGGAAGCTTATATAGTTTCCTAAGACAATATCTTATTCAAGGGTAGCTTCAATACACCACAAGGACCTCTTAGGATTTATTTGCTACCAAATAGTTGCCAAAAGCCTGAGCATGTTACCATATAAATAGGGATTCTATGTGAATTTACCTCGTTATATGATTTTGTTTGGATGATCTGTTTTGTTATGGATACATTTTGAGTCTTGTTATTATATACTACCGCATGTAGGCTTAAGACTCCGAATGGAAAGGTACTTATTTTTTGTTTAGTATGCTTTATTTCTTATTTGTGTAGCCTGTGATTAGTTTACCTGACTATTAAAATAAATTACCTATATGAGGTTATTGTACTACTATAGCAGCTTTCTGATATTCAACTACTTGTGGGGGCAAGTCATTTAGGATTCTATATCTCCTTACCCTAGTTACGTACCAAGTCTTAAAATCTTCTACTGTATTAAATTAACATGTATGCTTATGAGTTTGGTGATAGTCATTAAGGATTCAGTATCTCTTTACTCCATTGTGTACCAAATGTCAAACTATTTCTTTTGGTACGCTATATTTTGTTTGACTACATACTGTGAGAGTACAATCATTATTTATCGAATATGTTCCCATATATGAGATCTTAAAGTGATTGAAAATCCTTTATAGATTTTTCAGTGTGTATGACTAATTCGTATACTGTGTGATATTTCTATGTTTATATTTATTACTAGCCTAGATAAGAGCCTATTAGGCACATCCCCACTAGTATGTTCATGGCAGTTTGTTCTTTCTTGCTGATGCTTGTTATGGTTGTGTATTGAATTGAGTATGTTATTTTGTACTTCTATTGTGTTATTTTCTTAATTCATATTTGTGAAGCCTGCTTGGTCGAGTTGGAATAAAGCTCGTGAAAAGATTCTATGGATTGGCCTTTCCAACCCTTATCTAGGTCTTAGTTTGACATTTGTGCAATTATTCCTATGTATGGAATTCTTAAATTCTATCAAAGACAACTAATAATCATAGTTGAGATAGGATTAGGATAAATGCAAAGCTTCTACAAATTCGTTCATACAAGTCACTATGAATAAGTAATTCGGTCACCTTTATAGGTATTCTAAGTATTATGAGTATTTCAGATACCCTAAGCTCTAAAGGACTACTTAAACTATCTATTTTTTTCTCTCCATTGATCACCTATATGACTTGAGTGTCAAGTCCAATTGGAAAAATCACCTTGTGGTCTTCCATTGGTTTCTAACATTTGTTCAATTTTGCCAACTTTATCTTAACTATTGTGAATATGCGAATAAAGTCTCACATTACCTAGACATGGGATGATTCATAGGTTTATAAGGACTTGGGATACTCCACCTAAAGGGTTGATCTTTTGGAATGGAACCCCAAGTTCCTTACAAGTAGTATCAAAGCCAACACCAAAATTTGGCATTATAGGCATTTATATGACTCTTCCAACTACATAGGCTCCATTTGCGTGAACCTGAGGCTCATTATCGACTCCATCTACTTAAACCTAAGCTTCACTATAGGCTCCATCATGTGTGAACTCGAGGCTTACTGTGGGCTTGGGAGGAGTTAAACTACAATGTACAGTGTGAATATAAGGGTTTATTCGACTTAGGGGGAGCTGGATGTAAGGTTTATGAGTGTTGGTAATATTCGTGAATAAAATATTTAAATGAAATTTAGTTTCTAAGCTCGTTCTTCAATCTCACTATTCAAGCTAAAGGAACTATCGAGCTTTAAAAGAACATATTTCAAGTATACTTATATCCTTATGCCAGTTAAATTTCATATTAGACACATGGAAATATTTAGTATATAGGTTACTCAATCAATCAAGTAATGTCTTGATCGATCAAAGATGTAGATAGGTCGAGCATCGATCTACTAGAATCTAAGTCCTCTTAGATTAGGTTCGATTGATTGAGATATGATCGAATTTGATCTACCTAATCTTGGGTTTTATTAATCGTTGCCTAGATTGACCAAAAATGATTTTGATCGATCAACCTATTTGGTTTGATCGATCAAGCTTAGTGTTGATCAATCGAGCAGCGAAAGCTTCAACTAACCTAATTGTTTATTGGAGCCAAACTTATTAATTATAATATTTTCCTTGTTATTTACTACTTTATGAATTATTAAATGGATAGATTTATAATTGGACCTTAACCAACATTAGGGCTTAAATATCTACTAACCACAATCACATTAATTGTTGCAACTTAAGCTCTCTTCCTAAATCTATTTTGCAAAATCATATTCGATTAGGCTTCTTCCTTTAGTAATCTATCAAATATTTTATGGTTATGTTTGATAAATTAACAAGCCTATATTATTTATGATCACATGCTTAATCATCTATTGTAAGGTTTATTAGTAATTTTGATTTAACTGATTTTATATTAAATTATCTAATTAAGATTATTCATTGTTTGATCTGATCTAAGATACACCTTTCACTTGTGTTTTTGTGCTAACTTTTCAAGTGCTAGCTGAACGAGTTTGATAACTCATATGACTCAAGTTTATCAAAACGTTGGTTCGGATTCAAACACCTTACTTATAGAGACTATGAAAGAAAGTGGAGGCTTGTAAGTAGGGTTTACTTGGGGCATTATTTGTGACAGGTAGTTTGAGTCCTAGCCATGTAATCAAACATATTTTCATAATGGATAGTTAATTGGTCCGATAAATCGATGGTTTTTTTCTTAAGTCATTGATGTGGTTTAGGTTGTTTCCACCTAAAATATCGTATGTTAATCTTTATTTATTTTTACATTGTTTTATTTACATATGATTGCATGTCTGACCACTTGTGAAATTTTAATTTGACATAATTCAATCAATTAACTATTCACCATCTTTAGTTTAATTAAATCAGTAATTAAAAAACTTTCTCTAAAAACAAGTGTGAAGATAAGGGTTTCTTTTACTAATAGAGAGTTCTACAAAGTATAAAGTGTGAACAAGATGTGTATCTTCAATTAAGGAGGAGATTAGCCTTGTGGTAATTCATTTGAGCGAGAGATTATTGGAAATATGTAAACAATGTCCCAAATTTCCTAGGCATGGAGTAATTCATAGATTTATAAAGACTTAGCCTACGTTAACTTTTTGATATGGAATCCCAAGTTCCTTACATTGATTGTGTAGAAACAGCATCAACAACCATCTTGTGGACACTACCCTTTTTATTGTATATACATAGGATTAATATGGTACATTTGTCATTAGATCATAGGTTACACATATGATTATCAAGAAATCAAAAAGTACATCTTTACCCTTGCACTTGTTGGTGTGTGGTGTTGTGGCAGACACCAATAACTCAGTGGAGTAAAACATGGAGCATAAAATAATGGTAGTGGATCCATAAAACATGGATATGCAGGAATTATGGTTATTGTTTAATTTTCGTTTTATACATATATCTCAACTATTGTACAGAAATTATAACAGAAATATAATGAAATATACTGATAATTATCAGAGAAATACCATATTTTGACATGGTATCAGAGCAGGATATTGCTAATGAACTACCAGTTTTTTGATTGCTGATTTGCAAATTTGCAGATTTGCTGATTTGTTGATTTGTTGATCTCACGATTCGATTTACTCGATTTACGGTTTCTCGATTTCTAAATTCGATTTCGATTTACGGGTGTGGCTACTAATTGTCGCTGCAGTTTTTCGGTTTTTTGAGTTCTGATTTCTAGTTTATATTCAGCTCTTGTAGCCGTTTCAAACACCAAACATGTGCAGCTCAGAAATGAAAGCAAGATAGTTATTTCACGATTATTTGTTCAGAAATTCAATAGAAGATTACGGGTTACATTTAAAAAAATATATATATATATCAAAGATACAACTTACAGGAGTCATGATTGCAATCGCCAATTTGCTTCTGTGATTTCTAATTTGGTGATTTACATTTCTGTTGATTTACGTTTTCGATTTTTTGATTGGTTTACACTTACCTACGAATCTGATTGCAAGGTGGCAGGTTGGTTTACTGATTTCTCAACACTTTTCGTTCGATCTATGTGGTTGTTGACTTTACTCGTTGAAACCGTGCAGTCTAATTGGTTGGGCTCAATTTGGTTGCCTCACGAGTTGCCGGTTTCACCATCGGTTTGTCTTGTACGCAAAAAAGAAATGAACATGATAACGTGATTGCTCGTTGGTGTGGAATTATCGCAGTTTCTCTACGCAGCAACATATATTTTGTGGTTTATCTACATGTGTGGAACGAGAAGGAACTGCACAAAAGTTGCGTGAAGCCACAGTAGAAGAAACTGCATTGAGAAACGCAGTAGAAGGAGCTGCGCTGAGGAAGGAAGAATCTGTGCTGAGGAAGAAGGAGGAAGAAGGAGCTACGAAAAAATTGAAAAAAAAAAGGAAATTTTAGGGTTAGCAGCTGCGCGGATGTGAAAAGGGACGTTTAGGGTTACAAATTTTTCTTTATATAGTGTTGTAAGAATTGTAAAAAAAAATGCCATTGCGGAATCTAGAGATTTAACTACCAATTTCATGTTGGAAGATTTGACGGCGAAAATGACGGAAGTTTTCACTAGAGCTCAGATCAGCTCACAACCTCTCAATCGTTGGCGTCGGCCCCATAGTTAGTATCGAAGTTGGGAGGATCCAACTATGCCTTGTGGTCCAGGGTGGTGGAGATGTATATCTCGCAAAGACAAGCGGGATATATTAATGGGGATTTTCCTCGGCTGTTGAAACCGACCCTCGTTCGGAGATGGCGCACTTGAAAATGCCAATGTTACAGGATGGTTGAGCAATTCAATGGACCCCTCCTTGATTGCAAATTTTATTCGATACCCAACTGCGAATAAATTTTGGGATTACTGCTTGCTACCACCTTGTGATGGGACGAGACACGTCTCGAAGTGTATGATCTTCGTCCGAGTTACTCGTATGAAACGAGCGGGTGGATCCATTGAAAAATACTACGATGACCTTCGAGGGTTGTGGCGAGAAATTGATTTCCGTCGTCCTAATCCAATGGAGTGTGCAAATGACATACAAAAATACAACTCCATCGTGCGGGAAGATCGAGTGTATACCTTCGCCGGTGGACTACGTGACTCGACAAAACTCGAAGTGATGTCTTCAAATCAAACCATTCCCTACGGTGGAACAGCGCATGGATTCGTCCCGTCGGGAAGAGGTCGTGCGAGCCGTGATGATCACGGTGTAGATACGACATCGAGGCAGGATTATGACTTTTAAAGGGTCGAGGACACCATAATCGGATGCCACCAAAAACGGGAACCTCTTTGGGTAGCAAGAAATCCTCGGGAAATCCACCATCTCTTGACATGAAATGTGGCCATTGCGGAAACTCCAAACACACCCGTGAAAACCGCTTCAAACTCCACGTAGGGTATCAGGCCGGTGGAATGATCTTCAAGCACGGAAGAAACGGGACACCACCGGACGAGCGGTTGTGGCTACCAATAATGCCTCACTATCCGCACTTCCCAGTGAATCTTCCCGTGATCGAGGTATTTCAAGTAAAGCATTTCACATCTCTACTGCGTAGTGATAAAGAGGATTGGATTACGGACTCTGCAGCCTACAGGATCACATGACATTTGACCCAAACGATCTCTCCAATACAACCCGGCCAAGACGGAGCGTGTTGCCAATGCAAATGGGGTCACTTATCCAGATTACGAGGCTGGAACGGTGACCTTATCTCCTCGTTATCATGATCTAATACTTTGCATGTACCATCTACATCAAACCGACTAATGTCGCCGTCGTAAGTGGGTCACTTCGCAGGACATAGCGTGTAGTATTGATGTATTCTACTTTTTGCCTTCTACAGATATTCTCACGAGGAGATCGGGCGTAGTACTGTAGGAAGGAGAGGTATATTATGTGGATGACCTCGGTTAAGGAAGAGCCAATCACATGCAACATATTGTTGGTAACAAGGGCAGTGATTTGGCTATGTCATCGTAGATTTGGGCATCCATCATTCGGGTATTTAAGGCACCTACTCCTTAGTTTATTTTCAAATATCACACATTCGGATTTCAAATGTGATACTTGTATCCTAGCAAAAAGTCATGGGGCGTCTTATCACATGAGAGCATGAATAAAAGTATGACTCCTTTTGCTTTGGTACATTCGATGTTTGGGGACCTTCCCAGGTTATTACGATCATGGGTCATCGTTGGTTTGTTATTTTTGTTGATGATTGTACACGAATGACATGGCTTTACCTTCTCAAACATAAAGATGAAGTATTTGCTATATTTCACTGTTTCACTATGATTCAGAACCAATTTTCGAAAAAATTAAGATACTTAGGTACGATAATGGAGGAGTATGTTAATCAACAATTAGGACATACTTGGACAACCGTGGTATTCTCCATGAAACCTCGTGTTCCTGAAACCACGACGAATGGAGATGCGGAGAGGAAGAATCGGCATATTTTAGAAACGGCTCGGGCCTTACTAATCGGTGCGGAATATGCCTAATAACATCTTTGGGTTGATCTTTATACTTCTGTGTGTATCTACCGAATCGAATGCCCACTAAAGACCTTACAATTTCGAGACTCCATTAAGGTGTTATCCGAGGTCATCTTCCCTTACCTACTTATTTTAATGCTTCCTTGAATTTTTGGATGTTGCTTTTGTCCACCTCCATTAAAATCAACTTGAACTAAGTTGGATCCATGTCTTTGTCCGATGTGTATTCTTGGGGTATGGTGTACAAAAAAGGGGTACCGATGTTATGATCCAATTACTAAAAGAAACTATACTACCACGTGGATGTCACTTTCCTTGAATCAGAATGTTTTTTCCCATCTGCAGGTATCCAATTACACTCTTTAGGAGGAGAGTTATGGTGAAGAAACGAAATTGGCTTGATGTTGAAATATTAGACACTAGTCCAACATACTCGGATCGTGCAAATAATATGGAGGATGTATCTGAGCGAGCAACTTCAAGAACCGAAACCGAAGTAGTAATTGAATCTCCGAGAAGATGAAGTGGTTGATGTACCCCTCCATTCTCTAGTACCCCGATGATCTCACTGCTTGAGAACACTGCGAGGTAAGCTATCCTATCACACCTTTACAAACTAATGCTATAGATACACTGTTGGTTATGTTTTACCTTTCGAGACACAATCGAGGTAAACCTCCAAATCGATACTCCCTGAAAGAAAGAACGACAACCCAGTATCCAATAGCAAATTATGTATCTACTCAAAGACATCGAACCTATCGGGGCATTCGCACGAAACACTCTCATCGTGTCCAAATTCCGAGTAGCATTGAAGAAGCCTTATCTGATCCAAAATGGGCTCAAGCTATAAAGAGGAATTTGAGGCATTGCAGAAGAATAACACATGGGTTTTAAGCGAGTTGCCTCAAGGGAGAAAGATGGTAGGATGCAAGTGGATTTTCTCCATTAAGTATAAAGCAGATGGGTTAGTTGATCGTTACAAGGCGAGGCTTGTAGCAAAAGGATATACAGAACGTGGATAGATTATCAAGAAACCTTCTCACCCGTGGCTAAACTAAAAACTATGAGAGTTTTGTTATCTCTTAAGAAATTTAGGTGGCCATTGCCCCAACTTGACGTGAAGAATGCCTTCCTTCATGGTGACACGGAAGAAGAGATTTACATGGATATCCCACTGAGGATATCCGTTACATCGAGGAAATGAAACCATGTCGATTACAACGACGTTGTATGGACTAAAACAATCACCTCGAGCGTGGTTTGGTAGGTTGAGTTGACAAAGAATGAAGAAATATGGGTTCCAACAAAGCAACTCGATCATACTCTTTTTCCTAAAACATCGATTAGGGAAGATAATGACCACTTATAGTCTATGTAGAGACGACATGATCATTGAGGGGATGATAAAGAAGAAATCTCTAAGCTTCAAGAACAACTGTCAAATGAGTTTGAAATGAAGAACTTGGGAGGCTCAAATACTTCTTAGGTATTGAGGTAACAAGATCAAAACAAGGCATGTGTCTTTCCCAGAAGGAAATATACTACGGACCTCTTACAGAGGCGGAGGACTACTAGATTGTAAACCACAGTCGATATTCCAATGGTTCAAAATCATAAACTTCGGAGAATATGTGGACCAAGTACGTGGATAAACGGAGATATATCAACGACGATTAGTAGGTAAACTCATATATTTATCTCATACTCGACTGATGTGCGTATCTTTGTGAGTGTCGTGGAGTCAATTCATGCCTGCCCAGTGAAGACCATATGGATGCGGTCATGCAAATACTTCGTTACTTAAAATCCTCCACGGGAAAAGGACTTATGTTTTCAAAGAATGGTCGATTGGAAGTCCTTGGATATCTGATCTCGGGGCGGGGAATATGAAGGATAGAAATCTCACTTTGCTGGTACTTTTACTTTCAAGCGGGCAATCTTGTTACACGGAGAAGCGAAGCAAAATGTAGTTGCCTTTTCGGTCTTTGGTTGAATTTGAGGAATGGTCAAGAGGAATATGTGAGCTACGGCTTTGGTTGAAAAACCTTGCTAACCGAGATTGGGGTTGCTTCACAACTCGAAATGAACTTATTTTGTGATAACAAAGCAACCATTGCTATTTCGTCACAATCCAGTTCAACATGATCGCAAGCACGTTGAAGTGGATCTAACTTCATCAAACAGAATCTTGAAGAAAAGATTATTAAGCTTCCATTTGTTAAATCAGAAGATCAATTGGCTGATATACTCACAAAATCTGTGTCTACAAGGAACTTCTACAACTCACTTGACAAGTTGGGCATAAGAGACATATATGCACCAACTTGAGGAGGAGTGTTGGTGTGTGGTGTTGTGGCAGACACCAATAACTCAGTGAAGTAAAACATGGAGCATAAAATAATGGTAGTGGATCCATAAAACATGGATATGCAGGAATTATGGTTATTGTTTAATTTTCGTTTTATACATATATCTCAACTATTGTACAGAAATTATAACAGAAATATAATGAAATATACTGATAATTATCAGAGAAATACCATATTTTGACAGCACTTGCATACATGTGGCTATTTGACACCGAAATGGATTTGGTCCTAGTGCATACAGTACTATAATAGTAGGTATCGGACTAATGTCCAAACAAAAAATAAAAACTTTTATGAATGTGTTCAAAAGTAGCAAATGGTTAAAATGAAAGCACTTCTTAAAGAGAGCATCTCATACAATGTCTTAAAAATTTCACCTTCTACAACTCTATTAACCCATTGATTAAACTAGTTTATGCGTGTAATGCAATGCCATATATTCCAAGTGTGCATGTCGAGGATATTAGTTTGAATCCCACCTAATATGAATGGATGGAGGAGTGTGTAACATGCTATTTCAAAATATATATATATATATATATAAGAAAAGAAAGTTGTAAAACATTTTACATATATTATGATTTTTAATTTAATATTTTATTAAGCATATTTTAATACTAATGGATATATTTTATAAGATAGGAAAGTTTGAAAATATTCTCCAGTTATAATAATTATTTCCCTATTTATTATATATTAGTGAAACAATTTCTAAATACGGAGTATAATTCATAATTTGAATTATATTTCTACGAGGATAATTATCATTTAAAATATGTTGAGATGTAACAACTATATCTCGAGCATATACAAATCACATCAACTTATTTTATAGGTAACATATCTCACCTTTTAAAGTAGGCACAAATTCTTGTATTGAAATTTTGCTAATTTTTTGTCACTTATAGAAAATTGATTTAGTCATTGGAATGAATTTAACACAAACTAGTGTCAATGCATGTTCTTTGTTTTACACGATCAAAACACCATCAAAGTGGACATAATAGTGTACATAGAACTTCTGATGAAAATTAAAAAAAGACTAGAAGAAAATAAACCCATCAAGCAGTTGAATATAAGATTGTCCAAAATTTTCACTTTTTTTTTCCCCTTCTTCGCTTCATGTTGCGCTGCCAATCTTTAATTGAGCCTCAGCAAATCTTTGGAGATCTTTCTTGTTGCTCCTCTCACTTGCCATTCAGCTACCTATTCACCTGAAAATAAAAATGAACAACCTAGCACTTAATCTAATTTTTATTTTATTTTTTGAATTCTTCATATAAAAAAAATAAAATGGAATAATTAAGACATACATACCCACAAAAGTAATGAAGTAGTAATTTGATTCAATTGGTTAGTACGGTTGTTGAAAATGAAATCAATGTTCTGTTGGACGCTCATATTATCAAATTCACTAGTAAAAAGGTTATAGTAATGAACATCAATGACTACTCTGGTCATGCATGTCATTGGCCATAGGGAAGAGCTCCCTAGCTTCATGATCACCAAGCCTGTCTGATAATATCACATAAGCTTTGGAGGTATGTTTTCGAACTGCTTAATTTATAACCAGCTTGATAATACTTTTTCACACTCTCTAATGATCGATGCTCTTGGTGCTTGTGGCTTGTTTATCAGTTGAACCCCATATAGGCTTGGGCTCTTGGCATACCTATTACAATTTAATTGTATATTTATTTTTATTTTTACAATTAAAAATAAGAAATGACCTCCCCATAAGAAATGATGATAACATGGCGTAATTGTTATTTTTCGATCGGATTTTTTTTTTTTTGGTTCAAAAGAATTTAAAGTGAGGTATTTGTAATTGATCCTAAAAAATATATAATATTATTTAAGAAAAAAATGTTACTATAGCATAAATATTAACTTTTGATTATATATTTATAAAACAATAAAAAAAAATTCTATCAAAATAAAACTCTCTCTATGGCTCTAATTCGGTTGTGTTTTATTATTATTATTATTATTATTATTATTATTATTATTATTATTATTATTATTATTATTATTATTATTATTATTATTATTATTATTATTATTACGACATTGCTGTAGTAATTACTTTTTAAAAAACATATTTTGTTAAATGAATTTCTAAACTATTTTAATGAGCCAGGTGAGAGTTTGATTATTTTAACTCATTGAATCACTTTTAGTACTAGTTAAGTTAAACAACTCATTTCACAAATTTTAAAGTTATATTTACCTGGCAGCGAGGAAGTCAACGACAGAAACAGTTTTCTGTATGTTATCATCAGTTAGGCCTCATTCTTGAGAACCATCTCTAGTTGAGCTGTGCTCCCATGGGTTTTGAGAACCAGGTACAGCACGTAGATCAATTATTACCTTTAACCCATATTTCTTACAAGTTCAGGATTAATTAGATGGATAAAAAAAATTCTATAAAATAGACTAATTACCTCGTAGTGTAAATAGTAGTATATATTTGTTTTATACTGTAAGGATTATAAGTGTTTATTATTTTCGTGTATAAAATATTTACTTATAAATTTGTTTTTAGATCTGCTATCAAGTCTATCAAGAAAAATTGAATAAATATTCAAGTTTCAGATAATTGCACTCGAGGTATATTTTTTATAAATATGACACATAGGATTACATTTATACATTTAATAGCACATGTTCATAAATTTAAAATTATTTTTAGTGCTTGAATATTTTTTTATGTGTTTTAATATTTTTAAGATATTATTTAAATATATATTTTTAATTAAAATTTTGAATAGATTTTGAATAATGAAACATAAAATATTCAAATCCTAATGCTAATAGGTTATGTTTATCACTTTTATATATATACATAGGTTAGGGTTAAAAGTGGTCATGAAGTGAGCCGAACTGTTGAGAAAAAAAAACTGACAGCCGAATATTGTTACGAAAATATGTATTGATTGTACGAGAGATTAAAGAAAAAGTGGGTGGCTATTAAGGTTTAAAGCTTGTAATTATACAGCAAGTCAAAGTTTGAATCAAGGAGGTATGGGGGGATTCATTTGAGTAATTAGTTAAAGGGATAATGAAAAAGGGTAAAATTTGATAAGATGGCATTTCAATAAGGGATATTAATCATTACGTGATCCATTGAGATTTTACAAACCAATAGTACAGATCAAGGTTATTCAATAGGGTACTTATTTTGGATGCAATTCGTCGGGAACATATATTTTCTTGGTATGAAATTAAATAAAGGTAATGTTTTGATTTGATTTGAATTTTATTTTTATATTTATTAATCTAATTATTCATATTCATATAGCTTATTTTATGATTAAAATTTTGGATATTTAAATTTAATAATTATATGAATAATTATGATTATTTGATTTAATTATTAAATTTTGAAGAAGCAATTTTCATTGAATTTGTGCTTAATATTTTTACTCTTGGATTTACTAGTTGATTTGATTTAAGTGATATATCTTTTGAATCATCTAGTTAAGATTATTCATTGTTAAATATATCCTAGAATACACACATATACTTGTTTTTTTTTGTGTTAATCTTGTTGCAGTTGATTTGTGAATGATCTCATTGGGGGGAGTTTATTGGAACTGAAACCGTTTATGCTAATTTTAGAAACTGAGAAAATAGAGCAGAGGCTCATAATTGAAGTACATTGAGACAGTATCTTAGGTAGGGTCACATAAAACCGAGTTTGTACTTGAATATTTGATTTTTATAGTGAAAAGTTAGGTGGTCTAGTGGACCGGTGGTTTTTCTCTTAGATCATGATTATGGCCTAAATTGTTTCTATCTAAAAATATCGTGTATTACTCTTTTATTTTCACACTTATTTTTACACAGGATTGCATACCTAACCACTTTATTTAGATTAATAAATTATAAATTAGTAAAACTTAAAAATAATCTATTAGAATCTAAGTTAATTAGTTCCGAATTTTATAAACTTTCTTAGAGAATAACACACCATAGTTAGTTCGGAAGCAAATGGATTTGTAGACTTCAAAAAATGCTATTTAAAAAGAAAAGGGTATATATAAAAGTGGAAATTAAAGCAATTAAGGTTTAAAAGTTAAGGAAAAACTTATTACATAGCGATCACTTAAATGCATTGTAAGTGCTAGCAAGGAACCACCAACGTATGGCTTTGGGGAACAGGGTCGCTTGCAATCCACTAACCAAATGGTATTCTGATCACATCTAATCCATTTTTTTATACAAATTTGAAGTCTTCTTCCACTATATACTTCCTCCAATGCTCCTTAGATACAATATTGCATTCAACTATTTGTATCATAATGAGATGGGTGGGATTCAAATTGGCTCTCTTTATTTTTAGAAAGATAAACTAAATCAACTTAACTAGCATGATTCTCAAGTTGATATATTATTGCCAAAAAAAAATCATTTTATTTTAATATATATTAAAAAATATGTATTATAATCTTATAAATATTAAGTTGTATTGATTACATCCTACCATTTAACGAAAATGTTAAAATTAATATAACTTATTGAAACTAGGCTTCCTATATAAAGAAAAATGTATTACTTAAATAAATATTTAACTAATAATTAATAATTAACTTAATAACTTTAAATTAAATAAATAAAAAATTAAAAAAAATTAAATATAATATATTAAACGTTATTTAATTAAATAATGTTTAATATTATTGGATATTATTTTTATTATTATAAGTTTTAAAAATGTTATCTTTTATAAATTTTCAAGGAATTTTGTTAAAATTTGCTATGGAGTTTAAGTTAGAATTATTCTATAATGAATATTTTTTTGAGGGTTTTGTCCAAAATGACCATATCTCATATAATACTTTAAAAAAAGGAGTATTGGTGTTATAGTTTAAAAAGAGACAAAATTTGACTTGTAACTTGAGAATTAATTTTTGTGTGGGTTTTTTAACTTTCAATATTTTTAATTTATTTACCAACTTGAATAATATAATTTCATATCTATATAAATTGATAAAATAATTTAAAAATTAAACAATATAAATCAATAAATACATAAAAAATAAATTATAACAATATTAAGTATATAGTATGTATAATAATGAATATTTATATATTTATGCATGGTATAATAAATAATAAATAAATTACATAAAAGATAAAAACTATAATTTTTTTAATAAACTATAACTTAAATAACTATTTTGTAAAATTTTATAAACATTAATTTTTTATCTTATTATAATAAAAACAACCTAAAATTTTATATTTAAAATGTTATATCATCATATAACAATGTTTACAAAAAGACGACAAGTAAAAAAAATAAGAATATCTTGCATATATCTCAATAATGTTTAAGGGTGAAAAGATAGAGAGGGTTCTACAATCATCTCAAGGAACTGACTACAGTCCCTTGTGTTATGACCACCCCTTCCACACCTCTTTGAATAATATGACCTTTCTTAATTATCTCCCCACGTGAGCATTATGCGTCGACACGTGGTCTTCCACACTTCCTCTTAGTATTAGGAAGAAGTTCAACTAGGTCAATTATCTCTGGTGGAATGGTCCATTCACCATTATCAGTTGCCGAAAAAATAGACTCACCATATGTTGTAATATAACAATTTACAGTGTACTTATTATCAACAAAAGAATGCACACCAACATCTTGAAACCGGGCAGCTGCAATGGCATGACAACATGGGATCTTGTGAACATCAAACTCTCTACAACTACAAATTTTATTAAGTAGATCCACATCATCACTGTTGTCACTATGTATAACCTATGAGGGTTCAAAGTGTCAACATTAGTACATAATATATTTTATAAAAAGAAGATTGTACGGATATTTAACAAAAACGATGCAAATAGATAAACATGACAATAGGATAAGAGCTGGTGAATGAATCATTTACCTGGAAAACATGTGCATTAATTCTGAAAACCCTGTACCTCAACGACTTAAAGTGATTTGCACGCATGATTGATTGAACTTCATCCGTAAGGAATCGATTTCACCATCTCATTCCAACCTCCCTACGTTCCACAAACCATTGTTGTATTTTGCTGCGGTAATACTCAACAAGCATAGTTATGGGTAATTCACGTGCCGATTTCATTACATTATTAAATGATTGAGAACCGTTGGTGGTCATTATCCGTACCTATTTCCCGGGAAATGATATCTTGACCATTTCTCTTTTACCTTCCAATAAGTATTTCTCTATCAAAGGATCAATCTCTCTCAAATCTCCCATGTACTTGTCAAATTCACCCTTTGTATAAGCTCTTGAGCAGCATCTGAACAAAGGTACAATGTCACGGTTCTTAAATTTGTGATTTAAATTCATCTCCATGTGAAATGCACAATAACCATGCATTGCATTAGGAAATGCTTTCGGAATAGCTTGAATAATACTTTGATGTCTATCCGAAATAATAACAAGGTCGTCAATGTGCCCAACTATAGATGATAGTTTTAACAAAAACCATTCCCAAGCATCATTATTCTCTGAATCTCCAACCCCAATGGAGATTGGATATATATTGTTATTTCCATCAGAACCATTTGCTACAAATAATGTCCCAGCATACCTACCAGTAAGAAATGCACCATCAATTGTAATCACATGTCTGTATGTAGGATAAGAATCCTCTAATACAATGGACCTAGTGCAATGAAAAATACTTAAATCTTCCCGACCGGTCAACTTCACATATGTGCGACGCCTGTGGATTTCTTTCCTTTAGAACATGACGACAAGAGGAAGGAGTTTGAGGAAAGATTCCTCTTGATGCCACGTAAATAATCGAGAGATTTTTCTTTAGACTGTATGATGTGGTGTAACTAATATCAATCCCAAACTCATTCGACAATCATCAATAATATCTTTTGGCTTATAAACTCTTCCAGTGTCGCTTGACCGCTTTCATCTTAATAGCATTTGCTATCACTCTCGAGGTCGCGGTCCTATTTTTTGCTCCGTACTTATTAGGATCACAAGTATGTCTTGATTCAAAGCTGTTTTATCTGAATCGATCGATCAGTGATCTTATTACATCTAATCATCCAAGTACAATTAGCTTGAATGTATTTTATCACTACACGGTCTTTCTCGCTTGTTAGTGTCCTCATCTCAAAACTATTTCTTATGGCGTACGAAGCACATGACATGTGTAGTGAAATGTATCTTATTGTCAAATACTTGATCAACCTTCAAATTAAGCTCTACACGTGGCAATGAAGAACCAACATCACCATTTGAAAAAAATATCTGTGGTGTACACGTGGTCGATTAGACAATACTTTATTACTTGCACGAACTAAAGTTGTTCCTTGAGATTGAGATAAACCATTTAATCAACTCCTCGGTGAGCCCAGAAGTTGATCGATGAAATAACATTGTTATGGGGTTGCACTAATGTAGTTGTACAATCCTCGTTTACATCACTCTTGTTCCTAAAAGCATTACCTATAAATTCATTAGGATTTGAAGAATGGTCAACACTTTGTGCATCACCCATACTCTCAAAAATATTGTCGCAACTTACATGACCATTTCCAAAATTAACAAGTTCTTCACAACAAATAGAATGATGTGTATCTACAGATCTTATCTCATTTTTTGTAACATATACAACAGCCTTGCTTTGATTATCTTGAACATGAAGGTTAAAAAACTCATTGAGATCATCGTCATCGCTTATTAAAATAGTAGGTAATGTCAGATCATTCCTATAGAAGTATTTCATTGAAATTTCATACTTGTACTTATCGATCTTCAACTTTTGAAACAATTTATCTTTGAGATCATTATACATAAATTCCTTTTTTATCCTTATCACCGAACCTTCACCTCCTCGATATATTACTTTGTCATCTTTCTTCGACCACTTACCACCGTGAATTATTAGAATACTAAGACCATCCATTCTCTAAAAGTTATAAGAAAAATTATCAAATAATAATACATCAATACTTAAAATTAAATTAGTTTATTAATTAACACTTTATAAAATATTAAGGCCTAATTTATGGAGAAAAATTTTATAATAATATTTTTATTGTTAAATTTATAAACTGTCTAATTTTGATAATTTAATAATAAGATATACAAATGCAAAAATGTGTATAATCTACACTACATGGAATGAACGAAATAAACAAATGACTATTAACTCTTTTTTCTCACAAGTCACAACTAGTATATTCCTCAATTTTTCCCTTTGAATCCAAAACGCAGAATCTAGTACTCTACTATTATCATATTAATCTTTAAGTCCTTATCTAAAACATGTTCATAGATAATACAATTAATTATATTTTCGATTAATTAGGATAATAGATAATATAATTTTTTCACTTAAAAATCTCATTAAATAACCCTAAAACAGTTTCGGAGAAAAAAAACATCCAAATAGTTGAAAAAAATTCAAAAATTCTCAACCTAATAGCTCCCCAAAGGGTTATAAATCTAGGAAAAAAATCAATATTTACATGCTAATAAAACTAATAATAATTTACACAACTCATATAATTAATATCACTAACCTTATTTTAAAAATATTCCACTTTAAATGAAGAAATGGACAAAAAATTAGAGAACATAAATGGAAAGAGTATAGAGAAAGAATAAGAAGAAAATGGAAAAATAGAAGAGAAAGATGGATTTTTGAGTGTGGAGAAGAAGAAGGAAGAAGAAAATGAAAAAAAAGAGAGAAAAAGAAAGGAGAGAGGTGAAAAGAGAGAGAGAGAGAGAAAAGAAGAATAAGAAAATAAAAAAAAAGATTAGAAATGGGAAAGAATTTTTACGTGTGAGGGGAGGAAAGAGAATGAAAATGTAAAAAAATAAAAAAAAAAGATTAAAAGTGCGTGCAGGAGAGAGACAAATAAACAAAAATTTTGGATACAGGTTATATCAGTTTTCTTTTGCCTTTTTTTAAATTAAAATTTAAATACGCCCCTTTCTAAACTATTATATTAAATACGGCCATTTTAGACAAAAACCCTATTTTTTCTATTGATGTATGTACGGTGATTAGACGGCGTATAATTTTATTTAAAAATCTTTAGACGGAGTATAATTTTATTTAAAAATCTCCATTAACTTAACTATACCGTACATATATGACTTTTTCAATGGTCTAAGAGCCACATACTTTATGAGATTAAAAAAGGGTAAATTTTAACCCATTCAGTTAAAACTTGTAAGTCAATTGAGATTAAGCTGTAAATATCTTAATTTAATATAATTATATAGTAACTTCCGGATAACTCAGTAAAGAGTGGGATTAGAAATTAGTGTACTCTGCTTTTTCGAATCAATTTTTTTCTACTTATGATGTCTTCTAAGATCAGTATATATCTAAAGATTTTTTATTTTTATTTTTTTACTTGTTAGAAATACTTAATGATTTTATTTTATTCTATGTTTAAAGGAATATACATGGTATCTTTGTATAGGAGTTATAAGTAAATTAGATATAACTAAAATAATTAGATATAGATATATTTAAAGTAAATAGATATACATTCGTAGATATATACATTAATTTGTTATTAGATATACATCAATAGTCCTCTTCAAACTCAAGGTGTATGTGAGACCAGCTTGAAGTTGTCAACCAAATTACGAGTGTATCTTTCAGGAAATGTCTTAGTGAAGATATCTGTAAGTTGATCGTTGGAGGAGACGAGGAAAAGCTTGAGAGCACCATGGACAATATGAGAGTGAATAAAGTGACAATCAATCTCGATGTGTTTAGTCCGTTCATAGAAGACATTGTTATGAACAATATGAATGACACTCTGATTGTCACAATAAAAAAGAGTAGCAGAGGATGTGGATACACCCAAATCCTTAAAAAGCCATCGTAACCAAAGGAGCTCAGATATGGTATCAGCAAGAGTATGATACTCTGTTTCAGTACTGGAGTGGGCCACGAAAGTTTGTTTCTTACTTCGTCAAGAAATCAAAGAAGAACCAAGGAGAAAGCAATAACCTGTAATGGACCTGCAATCAGTGGGATCTATTGCCCAATCAACATCAGAGAATGCACAAAGTACAAGAGAAGACTAAGCTAAGTAGAATAGGTCATGGAAGATAGTGCCTTTCAAGTATTGTAGAATATGCAGAACAGCAGTATAGTGAGTTGATCGTAGAGCAGAAAGATACTGGCTCACCTGATGAACAACATAAGAAATGTTTGGACAAGTAATTGTAAGATGAACCAGGCTGCCAACTAATCGTCTGTAAAGAGAGGGAGGGAATGGAAGTATTCCGAATCTATGTGAGGATCATATGGTTGTGACTATCCCATTCAATCATGCGACCAAGGAAGGTAGCATCTTCTTCACTTGCTTCTTTGACAAGAATGATAATTGCACAAGTACAATAATATCAGAGCATGCGACCCTTAAGAAAATTGCACATAGCTTGAGACCATGATAAGTAATTCTTGGTCCCCTCCAATATAGTATTGATGGGGCAAGGGAGAAAAACATCATTTTTATTCATTTGGAAACACAATATATAAAAACGGACTGTAAAAATGAGGACTACGTGAAAAACTGGATAGGGAGGACCAGAATTGCAATGTCAATGGTAAAAGTCAACGATCAGTAGTTAAGGTCAACATTCAATCGGTAAAGTCAACGTGCAATGGCGGTTAACGCACGGTCACTGTGACGTCAACTGAAGGCGCTGATGATGTCAACCCTAGGGATGTGTCACTAATGATGTCACTGGATTAGAGTGCGGCATGTGAGGCGCGTTAATCTGACGCGTTGTTTCTGTTGGCGACGCGTGCAGAGTCCGATGATTGCGATACTTCCACGGTTGTATAGATCTAGTCGAGCCGATCATAGTGGTATCTGCAGAAAGGTTGTTGGAGCAAGATGCATGGCGGTGTTTGGTTTCAATGGCGGCTCTTGAAATGACGTGCAGTTCCTTTGAGCGGCGCGTGAGGAAGCATGCAGACTCTGATGGTTGCGAGACTTCCATGGTTGTGTAGATCTGGTCGAGTCGAGCATAGTAGTATCTACAGAGAGGTTGTCGGAGTAAGATACATGGCGACAACGGTAATTGCAGTGGTATATTTCATACACGACTCCTTAACAACGGCGACTGTAGGCCCGAAACTTAAGGACAACAGCTAAAAGACGTCGAAGGTTCAACGGTGAGTGGTTACAGTGACTGTTGTGACAACGGAAGTTATAAGGTTGGAGTAACACCAGCAAAAACAAGATTGCTAGAAAGATAAGAGTAATGGCTCTGATACCATGTTAAAAATATTTAATGATTGTATTGTATTTCTTGTGTATAAAAGAATATACATGGTGTCTTTATATAAAAGTTACATGTAAATTAAATATGCCTAAAGTAAATAGATATACATTAACAAATATGTAAATTAATCTATCTATTCCATCGAATAAAGACCAACTTATAAATTATGAGACAATATAATAATGTAGCATTATATATTTTAAGAAACTGAAAAAAGTATAATATATAGTATAGTAATTATATAATAAGCTTAAGTTATTCATTTTTAATCTTATTATTATTATGATAAATAATACTCTAGTGTAAAAATTTATCCTTTTTAATGGATGAAAGGTAGTAGTTGAGAAATTAAGAGTAGTAAATTTTCATAATTAAGAGTAATAAAAAGTATCGAACCCAAAATAAAATACTTTTAAAATATATGGGACATTTTGGGCTCTCACCCATTTAGAAACTGATGAAGTATGTGAGAAAGTGATTCTTACTCTCATAATCTGAGGTGCTTTTAAGGGTCCATATCCATTTGTTAATTGAACCTCTCCCTGCAGCCTTCCAAACATGTTCATTATGAAAACAGATGGATCATTTTCTCCCCAATCACTTTTTCCTTCATAATCTGCTGTCACCAGGCCCTCTGCTTTTACCTGCACTTTTTTATCCAAAAAAATAAATAAATAAATAAACTCTCTTTGTTTTTATATTAAATAAAGAAAATACTATAAAGGTGAACACAAACCGATCCCAATAAACACGATGTTAATAAATGAAAACATAGGCGCACATAATTTACTCTTAAAAAACTTGAATTAGCCCACGTATTTCGATTTTTGCTTGGAGAAAAAGTGTTATAACAAACCTGCAAGAAAAAACCATTGGGTGCTTTAATTTGAACACGGTTCGAGCCATCTGATTGCCTTATGATCTCGAAAGTCAGAACTACCAGGGGAACTAGTATCAGCTACTACATCAATTCCGTTCCCATTCACATCAACCCCTATAAATTGATTGTTAAACACCTTTAAATTAAAAGCAGACCCTCCACAACTGCACATAAAGTCATCATACAAACAGCATATTTATCAATAATGTTGCTGAACTAAAATATATATATATATATTAAAACACTTTCAGTTCAATCATCTTGTGGCCTCACTTGTTAGATATAGGTGTGTTAGAGAATGATGTATAGATATTTTAAATTTTTCCAATACATAGGAATGGAAATATAAAACAAAAGTCATTTTTACTTTTAAATGTTTCCCAGCCAGAAGGTGCTGATCTGTTAGCAACAATGATGCTTCCACCTCCTAGCTCGGCACATAGATACTTCTGAATAGTTACTGATTTAAACTGAAGCTGAGTTCCATCCTACATACAAAAAAGAGTACTACTAAACTTCTAATACCATTTAAAGAGCAAGTCATCGTGAAAACAAAAACGACATGAAATTTATTTAAACATGTCAAAGATCTTTGACTTAAGTCCCAATTATGAGGGAATAGATTTTCATGCATCTTATAACTTTCGATCGATTGAATTTATTTACGCCTTGAAAAAAAGTAGATAATTTATAATGCACCTTTCAACATATTAGTGACTAAAATGCACTTTTTAGAAAGCTAAGAACCGATAAAGCTCTTTTTTAATTGATTTGATAAATATAAATTGTTAAAAACCAACAAGTCTTTGTTGGAAATTCCATCAAACAGAGAAGGTTTAATCCAGCCTTCTGTAACCAACCAACCTCCTAGATTAACTGCTTTGATCGGAGGGTTGGGATTAGTCCTCCCATATATAAGAAAGGGATATTAGACAAAACACAAAGCCTATTCTTAACTGCCATTTATTTGAGTGAAACGCCATTTAATTTCGATCTATATATCCTTGTTTCGGAGTTGCGTATTTATATTGATATGAGGAGAATATATGCCATAGTTAACTGATACGTGTAATTTTCAGAGATCGGAAGGAAGAAAAAGAACAACAGAAAAAGAGAAATAAAGTGTATATCTATATATCGTTTCCTAGTTCCTAGTTCCTCGACTATATATATATAGCCTTACAGAGCGAGAGAATAATAAGAAGCAATTGTAGAATCGTAACAGAAAGAAATTTAAGGAAAATAACTAAATCTACAGCAAGAATTACGTGTGTCAGAGGGGGTATTGAGAGAGCATCTTTTCTAACGGTTTGGAATCCCTTCTGCACCTCGCGCACCCATGAGCTGCGCCAAGCAGCCCAAGCACACTTTTACTTGTAACATTCCATTCCCTTTTTAGAATCCTTGTCCTCAAGGATAAAGAACACTTATAGAATGGATTTTGACATCTTTACAGTTCAGGTTGTTACAATTTCCATCTGGAAGTGTGTTCCAGTTATAGGAGTATGACAAGTCTAATTTGAAGACATCAATACAAGCTTTGGCAACTATTGAGTCCAAGAGGTTGCTATAGTTGTGTGGATGGCTCGGGTGGGTGAACCCATTGCTTGTAAGTTTAGACTAATAGCTACAACTAAGCTCCATCCCACCTTAAGTATTAGAACCTAGTTCAAATTGACTCCATGTATTACCTGGTCAACACCCAAATAGTTGGAACCTGTCAAGCCTATAAGTAAACCCATGGAAGTGTATCCATTTGGCCGTTTATCTCTTCTTTGCAACTCGATGAACATTCTTAATACTCTGTCCCAAATCCCACAATTTCCAAAACCAGAAATCATAGAATTTCCTATAACCAAATCAGGTTCAGATATCTCCTTAAACAAATAGCTGACTTTAGCAACAATACCCATTCTAGGAAAGGATAGGACCTAACACAATATCCCCTGAACACTTCTAGGGTCCTGACAGTAACATGCATTGCAAACCTTATTCCCCTTCCCCTTCTCATCATTATGAGCTTGAGTACTCTTGAAGGAATCTTTCAATTTGTCATTCAAAATCCCTTTAGAAACCATGGCTAAAACTCCTAATTCATTAGGAAGTGCCTCTATAAACTTCAAGACCAAAATCTCATCATCTTCAAAAGTTTCTTGATTGAGATATGGAGGATTCAACTTAGCCAAAGGATTCAGAACCCAAGAATTAGGTGGATGGCTATGTTGAGTAACCTCAAAGGAAGCTTTCAAATTCTATCTGAAAGCTCTCATAACATTTTAGGATGTGTAGCTTACTAGAAATCAGATGGATCTGCCCATCACCCCTTTGGATGGTCAATGGTTGTTGATGCTTCTTAGCTTTTTGTTTCTGATCAAACAGAAGGCCCTTTGACTTTAACCTTTGGAATAGGGTATGGATAGAAAAGGGTGCTTCTGTCTTTGAGAGTTGAAACCCTAGCCAACTTATTAACATGATCGTAGAACAGATCAAGGGAAAAACTAGAGTTATAACTGATGTGCGACTATATCATTTATGAGTAATATTACCTTTATGGTACCATCGATGCCAGAGGTACAACTCATACAATATCATCAGGTTAATGGACTCATGAATATAATACAACTCAGACACAACTCTTACATTACTGGTATGAATTCGATTATCTAATCTCGGGCTTCGTAGATTCATCATTGTTTTTAGAGTAATTGAGGGAACCTCTTTCAGGAGAATACCCATCTGATTGTTAGAAATTGGTAAAGGAGTGCGTTCGTAGAGCTGATTAGCCCGATAAAGCTTCCTCATATGACTGTCTCGGGGTTCTCTGATTGAAACTTCATCAGCGTAAAGAGGCTTGGGTCTTGCGCAGAGATGGCCTACAACAACTCTCTCACTACCATAAGGACATAATCTTTCTCGTCCTCGCTCGCGAGTCTCTCGAGTGTTTGATTGATCCATTGCTCGGATTATTTTCAAAGAGTTTCCAAACGAAGAGATGTAGATGAGATGTAGATGAGATGGATCTGATCTCTTTCGTGGGCAGGGGTTATAAGGCCAGGTGATAGGCCAAATCCAAGCCCATTACGAGGCAGTTTAGTTGATGGAAAAAGGCTACTTATACGAGGTAGGCTGGCTCATGGGCCACTTCTGGAAGCCCAGACGTTGGCGATCCACATAGCTTAAGCTCGGTGTCCTTCATTGCTTCTCTGTAAAACCCAAGAAGCAATGGGTTCTCTACAGTTTGGGGATTTCTCAGAGCTTTCTTCGAAAAGGTATTAGAGGTGAAGGAATCTGTGGATAGAGCTTCCAATTTTTTGAAGGTTTCCGATGATCTACTCCCTTAATTTCCAAGAGAGGTTGCCGGTGGTGAAGGTGATGATTGATGTTCGAACGTTTCTGAAGACGCAGTGAACATTGTGTTTTTGAAGTTAGAAATATCAGCTTGAACAATTGTGGTTGGGTATGAATTTGATTCAGATTTGGTTGTGAGTTTTGGGTTCAGAGGTGTGCTGTGGGAGATGCGAAGAGATCACAGCTTGATCAACATCACCTATATATCAGCGATTACTCGCTTGAATCTGGGTTCGTTTTGTGCCAAAATCTCATATATTTCGTTGAAGAACTCGGCGTCAGAGCGATTATCCGTGGCCGGAACAGGCTTTGATACCTGTTGTCTCTTTTGGAGAACATGAAATCATGCAAGTATACACGGTCACAAATAATAATATGATAAGTAAAATATCGTTCCCACAGAGATTTTTTACTAATATTCATTAATTATTAAAATTATTTCAACCTAATTTTATCCAAACAGTCGATAATTTGATGTAGTTTGACTAACTAACTTTTATAACAGATTGCAAGAAAATTCTAGGATTGTAGTTTCACCAAATTAATCCACTTGAATCATTATATTTTATCTTGATTTATGTTCTCGTATTTTAAGTTGTTAACCAAGAACTCCTAATTTATTCATATATCTCTTCCGAGCTCCATACAGACACATCTAGTTAAAATGATTCACTATATTCCTATGCGAATTAAATTCAACCATATTTATTAAGTTCTGAGTTCTCAAACAGTTACGCATACAATAAAAGTATATTTCTATCCCTTATGTATATATGTTATTTCATCACGAGCAACACACAAAAATACCTTTATCAAGTTCATTTAAGTGTCATATATCGGTTAATTAATCTTCTGATAATTAAAAGCTTTAAACACAGATAAAATAAACAACTTAAAACAATTCCATAAATCATTCAAAAAGACTTAATTCAAATTTCATAATTTACGCTACACTACAATCCTAGAACAAATAAATTAGTTCATAGCAGAAATTAAAATTACAACACCACAAAAATAAAACATTGCAGAGAAACAAAAATTAAAAGAAAATAGATTAGGAGAAACTCTTTCACGATTCCTCGATGAAAAATAAATTCTTCCCTTTCTTTCTTCTTACTTGTCTTCTTTCTCTGTAATTTCCCTAAGAAAATACAACACAAAATGTCAAATAAACGTTCTGCGTGTTTTGTGTAACACGCAGAGAGGAAAAAATGAAAATGGTAAAGAGAGAAAAAATAAGAAGAACTGCGAGCAACCAAAATGAAAGAAAACCAAAAAACTACCAAACCAATTCCTCGCGTACAAAATATATCCCCCCTGTCAATTATTCTTTTTTTATTTTTATTTTAAGTGGGGACAAAAATGTATGGGGAATTAAAATAACAACACGCGTGAAAACCATTCTACTCGTTTTTGAATTTTTTCTTTTCATGAATGACACGTGTCTCCATGTGATTGGCTGAGAGAAATAGGGAGACATGTGGCATCTTTTCATTAGGTGGGAAGACCGGACGCATGGAGAACAGCTGGACCGCGTCGCACAAGATTTGTAGACGAGCGGCTCGGTGCGTGACAGCTTGGTTCCACGTGCTTCAATCTAGATCATCCAATAGATCCAATGGATAGAGATTGCCTCGGGAGAAAATCTGCGCAGCCGACATGTGGGCCCCACGTGTGCTGAGCTGCGCGCTTTCTGGAATTCCGGCGTAATCGCTCCTGTTGCGTCTGGAAGTCACGTGCCTAATCTTGACCGTTGATGGATTGATCGAGCGGTGTGTGTTATTGTGGTGTTTTGCAATACACAAAAATCGTGCAAGTATACACGGTCACAAGTAATAAAGATTTGTAAGTAGAGTATCGTTCCCACGAGGATTTGTTACTATAGTTTGTTGAGTACTAAAATTGTATCTCTCTGATTTTATCCAAAACAATAGTTGATTTAACAAAAAGGTTTAAAAATAAAATAAGAGAACTCTAGGATTGCAATTTTTCACCAAACTAATCACTCGATCATATTATTTTCTTTGGATTTATATTTTTAGTACATTTAATTTGTCAACCAAAACTTCTTTTTTTTATTCATACATCTCTTCTGAGCTCCGTACAAACACACCTCGTTAAATTAATTCACTATATCTCTATGAGAATTAAATTCACCAAGATTCATTAAGTTAAGTTTTCAAATGGCCACGCATACAATTAGGGTATATTCCTATCCTTCATCATACATGTCATTTTATTTACGAGCAATATACACAAAAATGCCTTTCTCAAGTTTATTTTTATGCCACAAATCGTTTTGATAAAATTCGTAAATAATCAATACGCATTAAGCACAAAATAGAATGAACAAATTGAACGTCTTATAAATCTTTCAAAAATAGTTAAAATAAAAGCTTCATAAATTTAGATCAAATGCAACCCTAGAAAAATTAAATTACTTCATTAAATTAAAATAAATATTACAACTTATGCAGAAAAATTAGAAGAAGAAGAAAGAAAAATTAAAACATCACATACGAAAATATTTGGCAGCGATGCAACAAAAGCCAAAAAATGAAGCCTGCGGTATTCTGTGATCCAAGCAGAACACCCTGCAAAAATTCTAAACTAAAAAAAACTCTTGACACTATCGTAACATCACCTATTTATAGCTAAAAAATACATCAAAAATATTAAAATAACATAAACGCGTTAAAATTTGTATCGAAAATAAAACCTAGACATTCCCCTTAAAATCCGGCGGTCCATAAAATCAAAAACATATTTTAATTCACATGAGACAAGAGCGTTTCTGCATTTTTTTATTCATTGTGCGTGCCACGTGTCAAAAATTTGATTATTTGAAGAAAGATTCCACAAGGCCACGTGGCAGCATATCATTGGATGAACAAGCCGTGCACGTAGGAAACGGCGCACGGGATTAGGCGCCGAAAAAAAAAAGTGAGGCCAACGTGGAAAGCAGGGGCATGATCCGGCGCGGTCGCATGCATTGTAAAATACCACGTGTCATAATATTGTTCACTTCAAAATAAAGGAGACAACGTGGCTACTTCTTATTCGAAGACCTTGATGGTGCACGTAGCTTGGATGAGCCGCGTCGCGCACGATTTTTAGACAAATGGTTCGATGCGCGACGACTTGGTTCCACGCGAACTGTCTGGACCGTTTAAGAGATCCAGCGGTCGGCGATGCGCCTCGGGAAATCTGCTGTAGCGGTCGACATGTGGGTCCATTTCTGGCAGGCACACTCGACGGTGGGGCCCAGCGCAGCCAGAGCCACGCGAAGGAAGATCTACGAGCCAGCTCTCGGCTTGGTCGGAGAAACGGTGAACCGCAGCGAATCGATCCGTTGATCCTTTGATCGGACGGTCCACGTTTCGCGTTTGGAATAAGTGCGTGGCGCTACTTCTTCTCTCTGTAGCGCATAATTTAAACTTTTATTAATTATATTTTGACCCACAAATATATTTCAATTTACATTGTCAACTTTGTTTAATTGCAATGCAACCCTTTTGGTAATTTAAATTAAATTTTAAACTTTTAATAATTGAAAATAAGCCCGATTTTAATTTAAATTATATTTTCAACTTTTTTAAATTGCAATTAATAACTCTTTTATTTGACATTATATTTGTGGACAGAAATATGAAATTAAGTACATTTTCGATACAAATTATTTAATTTTATTAAAAATGTATTTTTAGCACATAAAAGGAAAATATTAATTTATTTAACAAAAATTAACTAAATATGAAAAGAACATAGCAATTATCATTACTAAAATTGATGAAAATAACTATATAAAATACAGTTATCACGCGCTTTCTGGAATTATGGCGTAATCGCTCCTGATGCGTCTGGAAGTCACGCGCCTAATCTTGATCGTTGATGGATTGATCGAGCGGTGTGTGTTGAGCGTTGTGAATGTCGCGAGTGACTCTTCTCCTACAGGGAAATTCAACTTTTTATTAATTGCATTTTGACCCACAAATTTAATTTAAATTAATTTATAATCTTTTGATATTTTCAATTTAACCCATTTTTAATTTCAAATTAAATTGTGATCTTTTTATAATTACAATTAAGCCCTTTTTTTATTAAAATTTATTTATTAAAAACTAATACTAAATATTAATTTAATTAATTAAAAATTAACTAAAAATGTAAATAACTAGCAATTATAATTAATAAAATAGACGTAAATCACTGTATAAAATACAGTTATCACACACCCAAACTTAAGTTCTTACTAGTCCTCGAGCAAAAGAAAAGAAATAAAACAAAGATAATTGCATTTAAAATAGGGATTTTCAAAATATTTATTTTTGCTCATTCCAAATAACATAACTCAAAGAAATAAAAGAATTTTCTCTAAGTATTAAAATCAATTTAAAAATATATTACATTTTCACCAAGAATTAAGGTGTGTGTGTGAAGTCTTTTCATATTTTATCACATGCAATTCGGATCAGTTTATGCAAATATAAAATCAAACTGATTTTCATGAAATCACAAATCTCATAAGTTTATTTTTCATTTCTCTCTCCACTAATGTAGACAAACACAAAACACCAAATCAATAGGACTTTATTAAGCTTGTAATGTATGGCTTAGGTAAAGGTAGGATAAAGGATAATATTTAGCTCAAAACTTTTCCCAAACATAACATTTTAGGATTGAAAAAGATAACTTCTATCATCATAATAAATAATTCCCAATTTGAAATTTATCATCACATACAATAATCCTCATTTGTTTTCTTCTTCTTCTTCTTTTTTATTTCTTCTTTTTTTTCTTTTTTTTTCTTTTTTTCTTTCAGTATCCTCTTTTTTTTATAATATATCTTTAAATATTTACTAACAATTGTCATATGTTAGTGAGATAGGAAACATATATATATCTACACATATATATTTTCTTATCAAGTAGGATTTGGAAATGAGATAAAAATATATATAAAAACTTTGAAGATCAAAAGGGGTATATGGATAATGCATGTGAAGGTAGATAGAAAGGCTCAAACGATCCAAAGATGGCCTAAATCATTTTCTTAGTTAAATGTTATCTATAATTTCGCCTCAAGAGAAAATCAAACAAATTCTAAGAATTATGACACCACAAATATCAATCGAATTCATTACTCACATAAACCTTCTCTAAATTATCATAGCAACTCAAAAATCAAGACTAGTGCTTATAAATATTTATTCTTGTAAAAATGAAACATACGTAAAAATTATTCATAACTTAGACAATATTCAAATGTTTCAAGGAGATATGCATCATTTAAATCGAAGAAATAAAAATAAATCACTATTCATAGCAAAATATCTTCAATTAACCAAACAAAAAAAAATTTACAAGCAAGAACACCCAGAAAATATTTCAATTAAGTTCAATATATCTCCCACCCCCAAACTTAATATACACATTGTCCTCAGTGTGTTAACATTAAAGAACATATGAGATGGGTTTAAAGAAACTTCCTAGTTGGTGAGTTGGCTTGTGAGATTGAAATCCAAAATCGTTTAACTCCTCCGATTTGCACCTATAAAAAAATAACAGAATGAAGAAATATGCAACTAATACATGTTCTAAAATACAATAAATAAAAACTAAAACACATGGGTTGCCTCCCAAGAAGCGCTTGATTTAGAGTCATCAGCTTGACTTCCTTTTTCCTTGTTTCAGGTTGGGTCATATAACTAAATGGTTGGCTTTTGATAATCGACGTCACCTCCCCAACAAGGTTTGAGTTTTTGCCTATTCACTTGGAGATTCCTCTGTGATTTTTCATCTTTAATCTTAATAGTACCATGTGAATGCATTTTGGAAATAGTGAAAGGACTTGACCACCTTGATTTTAGTTTCCCTAGGAAGAATTTTAACCGAGACTTGGAGAGCAAAACCTTTTGTCCTTGTTCAGAATGTCGATGCAAGAGCTTATTGTCATGCCATCTCTTTGTCTTCTCTTTATAGAGCTTAACATTTTTATGTACTTGTAGACGGAACTGGTCCATCACATTGATTGGCAAACAACGCTTTTCCCAAGCGGCTCTTAAGTCATTATTCAGATTCATAGGAGAAATTGTAGAAGTATCAATAGTAGAGTTTTTTGTAGACCTGCTATTAACTAACTCATTTACTCTATAACAAGCATCAGAATCACCTGGAAATTTCATAGCTTTAAACACTTTGAAAGTTACCTCTTGGTCTTGAACTCTCATAGTGAGTTCCCCTTTTTGAACATCAAAGTCCTACCAGTTGCTAAATATGGTCTACCTAGAATAATAGGGATCTCTTTATCTTCCTCCATATCAAGAATTATGAAATCTGTAGAAAAGATAAACTTGTCTACCTTTACAAGCACATCCTCTATAATGCCTCTTGGGTGTTTCAAAGACCTATCTGCAAGTTGAAGAGTTACAGTGGTCGGTTGTGCTTCTCCTAATCCAAGTCTTTGATAGATGGAAAGTGGCATCAAATTAATGCTTGCACCCAGATCGCACAGAGCTCTACCAAAGAATTTCTCACCAATAGTACAAGGAATTGTAAAACTTCCTGGATCTTTAAGCTTAGGTGGTAGCTTCTTCTGAAGGATGGCACTACACTCCTCTGTGAGAGCAACGGTCTCAAAATCACCTAACCTTCTCTTTTTAGACAAGATTTCCTTCATAAATTTCACATAACTAGGCATTTGCTCCAAGGCATCAGCAAAAGGAATGTTAATATGAAGCTTTTTAAAAACTTCAAGAAATTTGGAGAATTTCTTATCAAGCTTTTGCTTATGGAAGCGTTGAGGAAACGGAATTGGTGGAGTGTAAGGCTTGAGACCTTCTAAAACTGGTTTCATCATGGGTTTTGTTGATGCTTTATTTTTTTCAGCTCTTTCTTCTCCACAATTTTGTTTTTCTAGGCCAATAACTTCAACATTAGGGGTTGGCAAAGAAATGGGCTTAGGTATTTCTTTTAACTCTTTTCCACTTCTGAGTGTAATTTCCTTACATTGCTCTTTTCCTCCCCTATTAGGATTAGTTTCAATATCACTCGGGAAAGCTCCCTGAAAGCGGTTGTTGATGGCATTAGCAAGTTGCCCCAATTGAACTTCAAGATTTCTGATGGAAGCTGCTTGATTCCGAAGAATAGTCTCATTATTGGCCATATATCGAGCAAACATATCTTCCAATGATTGCTTCTTTTCTTGTGGTGGAACTTGGTTATGAAAGGCCTGAGGATATGTGGGCTTTATAGAAGATGATGGTCCCTCATTGTTACTCCAAGATAAATTAGGATGATTCTTCCACCTTGGATTGTAAGTGTTAGCATAGGGATTGTTTTGATTCCTATTATAGTTGGAAACAAAATTAACAGATTCAGAGATGTTAGGACATCTCTCATTGGCATGCTTTCCATTGCAAATTTCACATGCGACAAAAGGACTCTGAATAGAATGGACACCCAAAGTATCCATCTTCTTCACCAAAGTGGATACTTGTGCAGTTAAAGCAGTCATAGCATCAATCTCGTGAATTCCAGCCGCTCTCTTAGGCATCATCCTCTCTAATGGCCACTCATAGCTATTTGAAACCATTTCCTCTAATAAGTTGTAGGCTTCATCAATTTATTTTCCCATTAGAACACCACCTACTGCAGCGTCAATCATGTTTCTAGTTTGACCCATCAAACTATTATAAAATGTTTGAACTTGAAGCCACTTCGGTAAACCGTGGTAAGGACATCTTCGAAGTAGCTTTTTGTACCTCTCCAAAGCTTCATATAATGACTCTGAGTCGAACTGCATAAAAGTGGCAATTTCATTCCTCATCCTTGCAGTCTTTGCAGGTGGAAAATATTTGGCTAAAACTTTTTGAACCAGATCCTCCCAAGTAGTGATAGAACCACATGGCAATGAATTCAACCAACTCTTTGCCATATCCCTAAGTTAAAAAGGAAAAATAAATATATAACACTTCATTAAGATTTAAAAATCCAAATATTTAATGCTAAATTCTATAAAGATAATCTAATAATTTTGAAAAAATAAAAAGTGTTTAGAGTAGAAAAAATAATATTTGTCACTCAGAATAAAGAATAATGGGCTCAAATTATATCTCACAAAGGTAGTCTCCACTATTTGATTCCTAAACACCAATTTTAAATTTAATATAATTTCCGCACCTTATCAAGAAGTATTAGTTATGACAAAAACTAACTAATTATCGAATACTCCATGATATGTTTTCAAAAATTAATTTAACAATGCAAAAGACTTAACTATTTATTTAAATTTGATTTTAAGAAATGATAAATTTTTGTGAGAAATATTTTTTATATATATAAAAAAAACTAATCCTAAAATTCTAAAAATTACTAAACCACATAAATAAAATTAAACACAATAAAAATGAAAATGTGAACATAAAAATTTTAAAATTGTTAAAATTATTGCAATTAAGCATGGTAACTTTTCACCACCCCCAACCTAAAACTTACATTGTCTTCAATATAACAATTGTAAATTAAAGATAAAGAAAAAAGAGAAGAAACGTTACTTATTTCCTAAAAATGTGCAAGTAGTGATGGAGAAATGCAGGTGCATCCATCATGTTTATCATTAATGTTCACACAAGCAGATCGTTGTGAACTTCTAATATCTCAACAAATATTTTTAGTTTTAACAATTATAAAATTATCCATATGTAATTAAATAAAATAAATAAAAGAAAATTACTTAAAATGATGGGTTGTCTCTCATCCAACACTTAGTTTAACGTCTTAGCAAGATGTAACTTGAGAGATTTCATTTTAAGTAAACTCAATATCCTCACATCATTGAGTCAATCAACCCTATAGGTAGGACAAGATTGTCTACCTATATTTTTTCAGTCATACTCTATGGATTTTCAAAATTTTCTTTACTTAAAACTAGGGACATGATTATGGGTTTTAGATAACCAACGTCTAGATACAAGTCAAATAGCTAAGACATCAAAACACAATTGTACCTAGATCTAACAAAGAAACTACCCCATTTTATCAAAGATTATGATTATATACTTTGAAATTTTGGAGATAGCTTCAATAGGTTTTTTATTTATTTATTTTTTAATCTCTAAGTGAAATAACATAATCAATATTAACCAAAAGGGCTCCTAGGAAAGAATGGTGTGGGACAAAGGCTCCTCAAAAACCATCTTCTTAGACAGAGCAACGTTCCTAGTAAAAACTAGTGGCGCAAAGGCTTCCAAGAACTAATCTTCTAGACAAAACTCTCTTAGATATTTACTTTTCATGCTATTAAAATCTAAGTTAATTAAGTTAAGAAATATAGTTTAGTTAAAATCAAAGTTAATTAACTTAAGTTAAAATCTAAGTTAATTAAGTTAAGTTAAAATATAAGTTAATTGGTTTCTTTTAATATTTATTTATTTTTTACAGCTCATTATTGAAATAAAAAATTATTATTATTTAAAAAAAATTAAGTGTTTTTTTAATTTTAAATTATTTTTTTACTATTCAAGATGAGTAATAGTTAGGGGTGTCCAAAACCGGATTGGACCGGACCAAACCGTAAAACCGGACCGGACCGGACCAAACCGAACAGTTTTACTAATCAAACGGTCCGGTCCGGTTTGTATTAATTTTAAACCGTTCAAACCGGACCGGACCGGTTTAATAATATATTAAAAATTTCACATTATTCTTCATTAAATTATAAAAAAATCGAACCAAACTGGGAACTAAACCGGACCGAACGGTTTTATAAGTCAAACGGTCCGGTCCGGTTTTTATTTTTTAAAACCGTTTCAAACGATCCGGTCCGGTCCGGTTCTAATAATATGAACGGTTTGGTCCGGTTAGATTTTTTTTAGGAAAAACCGGACCGGACCGGACCATGGACACCCCTAGTAATAGTTTTTATTTTTTAAATTTTAAATTTTAAATTTATATTTTTTTTTGTTTTACTATTCAAGAATTTTAATTTTAAATCTTAAATTTAATTTTTTTTAAAATTGTACCGTTCAAGAACAGTAATAGTTTATATTTTATTTTTTTAATTATAAATATTAAATATTAAATTTTAATTTTAAATTTAATTTTTTTTAATTTTTAATTTTAAATTTAATTTTTTTAGAAAAAACTTGGTACTGTTTGTTTGTGAACAGTTTTTTTAATTTTAATTTTAATTTAAAATTTAAAAAATTTTACTATTCAAGAACAGTTAATTTTTTTTGAATTTTAAATTTTAAAATGGAATTTTTTTAACATAAAATAAATAAAAAAAATCACAATTATTTACAGCATAAAAAGTTTTTAAAAATTTAATAAATAATTTAAAAACGTTATTTCTTTCCCGTTAATGGCATTAAAAACTTGATAAATACAACACCAAGTCTCCGACAAAGCCGCCAAAAATCTGATAAGTCACAAGACCAGCATTACAAATATCAATCATGCAAAATACCCTTTGATTTTTTAATTTATAAAACTCTCGCAAGTACACGAATCATTTTATAGAAAATGACAAGTGTACTCCCAAGGTTAATCTAAGGAAGGAATATATGTTGTTTTTAATTTATCATTCAAACTTTTCAAAAAAAATTAAATCCTAAACATTCTATCATGATATTTTGGTTTTGTGTGTTTCCTAATCTAATAACATAAAAAATAAATATAAATATTTATTCAATAAACATTTAGGAAAGTTTTTTATCATTTAAAACAATGGAGTATTTATATATGTAATAACTAAGTTAATTATGATTGTTAATATTATTTAGGTTATTAAAGATATGAACTTATATTTATTGATCCTCTCTTTTTTATATGAATACCAATTTTGGTGGGATTAGATATTTTTTATTAATTAAACAAATCAATTAACACGTATGAGTAGGATCGATAACTAATTTTGTTAATTAAATTAATTTTTTTTCTTCTAAGAGATTTAAAATGAACCATTTAAATTCCACTTTTGGAGGGGTTAGACATTTTAAACTTTATTCAAGGTGTCTAAATTAAACCTAAGAATTTAATTATCTCAGTATTAACTTTCAAGTTTTAAAACCATTACTGAAAATATGTTGTCAATACATTTTTAAATATTAGTTCTTATAAAAATTTTGAAATTGAGCTTTACTTTAACTACCGGGAGATTGTACCAATAAATAAAAGAGCACTACTCTAAATCAGACCGGATAATTAAATCTTATAATCTAATTTTCATATTTAAGTTTGTAATAAAAAATAATATAGTTATCTCTAACATCCTTAATATAAAATCTTGAATAAAAATAAAATCAATTTATTTTATAAAAATGTTTTACTTATTTAATATTTCATAAGCATAACAAAGTTATTATTATATCATATTTATAAACAGCAAGTCATGTTAAATTTAGTCATAGAAAAATTAAATATAATATACAAGAATAAAACATAAAAAGATAACTGTAAATAATTCATTAAAATTATACCTTAATAGAATCTTTATAATAGTTTGATGCTAATTCTTTTGCTAGAAAACCACCAAACATATTTGCATCTCTACTTAATTAATCAAAAATTAAAAATTTATAAAATCATAGTTAGTTCTTCTTAAAAAGAGAATAACTTAAAAAATAAAAACTAAAAAAATGAAAACTTTCTAGAGAGAGAAAGTACCCTGAAAATTGTGTGTTTTATAATATGGGAAGAGAGCCTTTTATAAGTGAAGAAAAGGCCAAAAAATGGGGGAAATATTTCAAAATTAGAATTTGGACACGTTTGGAAAGGTTGGCACGCATATGGGGCGTAAAAATCTCGTAAGAGTGGCCGTTGGCATGCATGGGACACGATAAGGAGTGTGCTGGAGCGTGCGGCATGGCGCGGGCGTGTGCTGAAGCACGAGACTTAGTGTAAATTGACTACTACACATGGGATTCAGTGCGAATGGGTTGGTGCACACGAGACTCTCCAAGAATGGGTGGCTATGGCACTGATGCATGTGGGACTTAGCGTAGATAGGCTGCTACAAGCGGGATTTCAGCCATTTTGAAAATTTTGACCATTTTTTCCATCTTTTTTACTTTTCCTCATTTCTTTTCTCAGTATATTTATGATGTATTGCCTCTAGTATTTTTCTTTGTATCTTTAAGTTATTTTTGAACGATAATACCTGAAAATGATAAAAATACCCGTGATTCTGAAAAGACAAATTTATATAAAAATATGATAAAATTGTACAAATATAAATTTATTTAATCAATTAAAGTAAATTAAATCATGATAATTTTAATGCTTTTTAAGCACTTATCATACACTCCAACAATTATAGGTTTACAAATTTCATTTACAAAGGAGTCATCTATTACATCAAAATCATAGTTGAGTCCTAAAGATAGAAGCCTATCAATATCTGAGTTACTAATGGTGATATCATAAAAGAAAAAAGCTAAATTAAAAGAGGTTTATAAGAACAAGAAAGACATATGGGGTGGCTTCCTCAATCTGGCCTTCAATTTGGCCTTCCTACATTGCTTCTTCATCACAGAACGAAGGAAGTAGAGTGTTAGCTGAAGGTATTTTTCTCCTATTACTCTAAAAAGATTACATTAGTGTGAAGTATGGAATAGTCAAGTCCAACTTCTTAGCCTAGGTCTTCAAGCTGCTTACCACAAAGTTCACCCTACTTTTGTAAGCCTTGGTGCACTTCACTTTAAGAGTCTCCACTAACTTAGACAAAAAGCATATCTACTCCTTCATCAAAGTCATTTGTTCTCTTAGGGAGCTTGTTGTAGCTTTAACCTCATTGGTTGGCTACTCAAAATAGCTTCCTCTCTGTTCCTCTTCGAAGCAATAACTATGCACTTTTCTCAGCTTCTCAGACTTTTCAAGTAGGTCACCTTCAAGCCTTAGGATTTTGGCATTATTTTCGAGAAGGAGATCATCTTTGTCCTTAATAACCTTTTAGTGTTTTGCTATTTGCAAGAGACTAGCTTTCACTTCATGCTTATATTCCCCGAGTGATAGCTTTCCCTCCTTGGACAATGATAAAACATGAAAAAGCACAATTTTTAAAATTTCCTAAGCATTACAACAATATAAAATGGAGTGTAAATCACAAAAGTGCATTACTTACTTCTATCAGACGATTAGTCATCATTTTCCCTTTGGAAGCTCCCTCACTCTTATGAGCTTCTCTGACCCTAGCTCGTTAAGCATCACTCTCAAAATGGTTAAAGATATTCTTCTTTATGTCAGGCCATCCAAACACACTCTCTTCAAAGTAGGTTACTTGAGTGTTTATGACAACTGTGTCCTTCAGAATGACTTCCTCAAACTCAAAGTCATCTATGTCCATCGATTGCATTTGAGGAGTTGAAGTCTTACCCATTTTCCTTTTCTTTAAGATCTCAACACAGGAAGCTAGAGAGGAAGCTAGAAAGGATGAGCTAGGCAAGCTCAACACCTTTGTAAAGGGAATAGGCACCTCGATTGGTTTGTCATCCAATTGAGCAGAGTCTTCAATTGGAAATGGCAAGGTTTGGATAGACCTCAAGTATGTAGGTACTAGATCATAGACACCAAAGGTGTCAATTATGTCCTCTTGACCTATATTGGAATAATGCATACCTTTAAGGATGAGTGAACAATTAGTTAAGTATGTCAAATTATCAAAGAATTTATTATAACATTACAAATAAATGACCTATGTATTCATCAGCATAGTTCCACCATACCCCAAACCTTTTTAGATGGGCTATAGTTAGGATGTCCCTGTAGCTCTCTTTTTCAATATTTTTAAGTTCAATCCTCTTTATTTTCTCTTTACCATTAGGACCCAACTTGTTAATTAACTTGATTACATGAGGTTGGTTCCAGATGAAATGGTGATTTCAGGTACTATGAACTGAAAAATCGACCCCATAACCCCAAAACTCTCCAGTGATGTAGAAATATTTATCTTTTCACCCCGTTGATCTATCATGGATTTTCAAGTGTAGCCTGTGTGTAATGAGACACAATATGTATGCCTTACCTTTTATCAAGATTGTTCCTTTTTAGGCAGTACATGGATCTCATTTCATCACTTGTCAAATCCAACACGTTCTCACCTATGACAACTGATAAGTATAGTAGAGTTTGCCATCCATTAATGTTGACTTGGTCGAGATTAATGTTAAATGTGTTATAGACACTGTTTGGATATCCAGACTAGTCCAGTGTCCGACCCACGTAAGTCGCTCAAGCCAAGTCACCAACCTAAAATGGAGGGCGAAGCACCCCAAATGTCATATCCGTAGGTTAGCCCGAGCCTAGTGATCAGCCTAAGCTTAGCGATTAGCCCGAGCTCAACGATTAGTTGATAGGTGCAAAGCTGCAAGTGCATAGTATTATAGTTTTATAATAAAGTGATAAATAGTGTATCATCCTCATGAATTGGTAACTTACTTTTGACAAATACCAAAATTATGTTAATTTCAATTTTATCTAAAAAATTCACTCAGGTTGTAATTAAAATTTAAAATAAAATTAATTTAAAGAAAGATGCACAAAAGAAAATAAAGATATTATTCAAAGATCAAATTAATTGAAAAACAACTTCTAGGAAATCGATTTTACCTAATCCCTCCATATGATTTACTCATCTAGTTAATTGAATTTAATTCTCTCTGTTTGTTAATAATCTCCAAAAATATCCAAAAGCCTCTTTCAATAGTCAATTGGAAATAATATTTCATTAATTTATACAAGAATATGCAATTTAATAAAGCAAGAAATCATTAAGACCAATGATTTTTAAAATTATATAGGTTCATACAAGTCTTTTGATCTCTATATTTATCTATGTCGAAATATTCTAGATCTATCCTATAATTTCCTCTTTCGATAGTAAATCATAAGACTAAAATCATTTAATTAATGGCCAATCAATTAAAAGCATTAAATTTAGAATAAATCAGAAAAACATGAAGATAAATAATTCAAATTAACATATAAAATCAAGTATAATTTGGAATTAAATTACATATTTTTCTTAGAATAAAGATATATTAATTTATGCTAAAAATTAAATTAAACATAAATGAATTCATCTTAATTTTCTGAGAAGAATCGGAAAAAACTGACTCGTAAAAAAATTTGATTTCGTATCATCTCCCGTGTTTTTCTTTCTCTTTCTCAGTTTCAACGCTGAATTTTTTATTTATTTTTTTCCTTTCACAGTTGTTCCTGCGTTCATGCTGTTGAGCTCATCGACTAGCCTGAGCCCAATGATTAGCACGCGCTCGTGATCAACCCGAGCTGGAGTCGACCTCAACCCCTAATACATTATATTTTATGCAAATTATGTCCCTCTAACATGTAAATATGTGTACTAATTATGTAATTGACACTTGTATAGGTAATGTTCTATAAATAGATGTACCTCCTATAAGATCCACACATTCAGCCAATTTTATCAACCTCTCTCTAAGTTCTCTCTTTGAAATCAGGTTGAATCTTAACAGACACAAGACACCATTCTTGGAAATGAACACTTGAGTCCTATTTTAAAAGTTCCTAAGTAGATCACCCATGACCCCTTTAGAGGGTCATCAGCATCACAAAGGTGATGAGGTACCATTATCATTCTCACATGGGGTGGAATTTTTACTTATGTCGTATTTTCATCAAGTCACTGACATCCAATTTTCTTTGACATTTTTTCAATTTGATGCTTTTTCTTGGTTCGATGGGTGGGTTTACCCTTGTTATCATGTTTCTTTTTGGAACAAGATACCATCACTGCTATGGTTGTAGGAATTCTAACAATGGGCACAAGCTCTTGTGAAGATGACGAGGAAGTTGGACATGACCAAAATGAAACGGGAATAGCTACGTTCTCATTAGTTAGAGCACCATTTGTTTTAGTAGGTCATTTGTAATGATTTGTGGGGGCTTCAACAAGTCATTTGGCTTGTTCTGAACTTGGTTGCACATAGATTGAGTCCCGAGATCCTTCTCAAGGTATTCCTATCAATAGAGGAACACTTTTTGTATGGCATGGGATTACATTTTTAGAAGATGTCGAGCCGGTTATACTTTTTCTTTTATCGAAATACATTTAGAAAAAAGGTGAAGAAATTACCTAACTGGTGAATTAGTTTATAGATCAATTAGTGAGCGACCAAAAAGTGTCAAGTGAGCTGACTTTGCTAATAAGTCATAACCAAAACGGAATAAATTCCAAACAATGTATGAATTCAGTGGATGGACTATGCAAAATTGCAATCTAGAGAGTTATATTTCGCTAAGATTCTCTAAAGGAAATTTGGTTAAGTATGAAGCAAAAGGTGGCAAATGGTAAAAAAACCGTTTATTATTTATGGAGAAATTCACAATTATGTCAAGGAAAGGGAATGGTTTTAGGAGTTTTAGTTTTGGAATATTCCTTTAACTTCTCAAAGTTTAAGGAATAAAGGAGTTAATGTTTGTATTCTACGTGTAACAAGTGTGCTACCCTGTCGACATGGTTTACCTCCCTTATATAGAAGATATTATATTAAGTAGCTCGTATATGATGACCTTGTATGATTAAGTAATAGATCATTCCAATTATTTGACTTTTGATATACCTTGCACCTAACACTCTATACAAACATGACCTCATGTTTAAACTAGCAACACTTACTCAAGTGTAGTCACTGGGATCAAACGAATCGATGGTGGTCCATGTTTCTAGTCTACAAGGGGTATCCTATGCAACCTGGAATAGCAAATTTGATTATAATGACCCGATTCTAATTGTAAAATTATTATGTTTAGATTAGTTTTGACATCTTGAACAGAATGACTATCAATGTAACATTAACATCTACCTCTTGTGTACTTATATATACCACACTAATGAGATGAACGAAGGATATGCATTTTAGCTTCTCACTAATATCTCATTAAAATCTCTAATACACAAACAATTCTCCAAACAGTTATTAATGTTATGTGAAATTTTTTTAATTTAGCATTGTTAATACTTTTATTGCAAATGACTATTTGTATTATTAAATTATATTTCTATCAATTATTTTGATCAAAAATTGATAAATTGGATAAAAAATTTAAGTTCCGTGCATGATATGTTAAATTATATTTTTATTATCTTATTCACGACATATACTTAAAACTTCATGTATTGTATATATGACTTAAATATTTTTATCAAAATTATTATTTTTAATAAAAAATACTTGATTAAAATAAATTTTAATAATAAAAATAATCTATTAAAATAAAAAAAATATTAAAATAATAAAATAGGTTTTTTAAGATTACATTATTAATAAAGGAATGTTTATCCCTGGTTAACAATGTAATAATTAAAGAGTAAAGTGCTGTCACAATTTACATTCTTTTGTAATTGATCACTTTAATATTTTTTTAAATGATTTAAGTTATTTTTCAAAGAATAATAAATTCAAATTGACATTATTAAAAATTAACAATTTTTTTACTTTTTATAAATTTTTTAAAATAATATTATTTTTAACGTAATATTTCCATGCTTACAAATATCCTATATTATAAGAAGTTTTTAACAAAAATAAATTACATAAAATTACATAAAAATATTTAAAAACCTGAATTAGTTGATTTTAATAATATTTCTTATTATTTTCATATTTTTTTAATTTAAATATAATAATATAAATTAATATAACTTTTTTATTTTTACAATACTATAACTAAAGTAATATATGTGTACTACAATTCATCCATACTTAAAAATTCAATTACTAAATATCTCACCGGCCGAAACAACCAACCTTCCGTTCACCACCCTTTTTTTTAATGTAATTGACGACGTAATCGATGACAACAGCAAAACCAAATTACATATTCTCACAACAAACCTTTCCATTCACCCCCTTTTATAATATAATTGATGACGTCAACTATGACAGCAGCAAAACCAAATTACATATTCTCCTTCGCTTTCTGTGTGCGCTGCTGGCAATGCTGGTACTGTTACAGCCGCAGTTTATTAAAGCAACTGGATACGAATTACAAATATAATACATAAAACTTTTAGAAAATTCTAAAAAAGTTAACGATAAGATGTTAGTTTTTTAAAAATTTCTATACACTCAACTAGTTTTACAACAGTTTTCTATTATAATAACATAAAAGAAACACACAATTAACAATAATAAATAATTCAATAAATCATATAAAAATTACATCTAATCTAATTTTATTTCATATCATAAATATGTAATTACATACATAATTAAATTAAAAATATCATTGACTCTATACCAATTTTTGATTTTTCTGGACAAATCTTTAAAATTTTAAAACAAAATTAGAAAGTTTGTGGTATTTTTCCAAAATGATTCTAATGAAATTTATTATTTAATTACAAATTTTAACAATATTAAATTATTGTGAACAATTTTTTAAGCTTTCGCATTTTTAAATCTTATCTCTCAATAAAAACAAATGAGATGTATGAGAATTTTTCCGATCTCCTTGATCAAAGATTTATTTAAGTTCTTAAACTTGAACCCGTGTAGGTGAATAGTGATGTTCTTCAAGGTCAAAATTTTTTCATTAAGTGTAATTTTTTCTCTCAAAAAGCTTCTATTTTGATATGGATTAGGACTCATATATTATCTTTGTAAAGATTATAAGTATTGATTATTTTCGTAGATAAAATATTTACATGTAAACTTATTTTTAGACTTATTATCCAATTCATCAAGAAAAACTGAACAAATATTCGAGTTTCAAATAATCATATTTGAGGTATTATATTATAACTATCATACATAATTATGATTGCACTCATTTACTCATTAAAAATATGTTCATAACATTTGGAATTATTTTAGTTACTAAAATATTTATTTAAACTCGAATCAATTTATGAAATTATCAATTAACTTTTTCTTAAATGTTAAAAAAAGACTTATTATCCTTAATTTTTAATGGATTTCGAGTAACTTGTTAGGGTTATTTTGCAAAAGAGAACGAGAGAGACAAGAGAGAAAAGAGAGTTGGAAAACCAGGGAGTAATTGGGTTAATTTGTTCTTAACTTTATTCCAATCATTAGGGCTATATATAGCCTTACATTTGCGTGATTAAACGGAAGAAAAAACGCCAAGGAAATGGCTCCAAAAATGCTAACCAACTCTGACACCTAACGGTTTTTTCAGTGGTTCACTTGCACCCGTTCTGCGCCTTCCTATGCTCAGTTGCGCCTACCGTGTGCTACATGTGTGCTAGCTACTATGCGCGAGTTGGTCTGATTCGGTTCTTCACGTAACATTTCTCCCTCTTTTTTAGAATCCTTGTCCACAAGGATGAAGTCAGGGTAGGACTTGAAAAAATGCCATTCATTCTCCCAAGTAGCTGTCTCGGTTGGAGCTCCCACCTATTTGACCAGAATTTTAGGTTTTGGTCAATATCTACCCTTTTGAATCACATGATGCTCTAGGATAGCTTCATGCTGTGGCATGATTGTGGAGTGTTTTGAGATGGGAGGCAGTTAGGAAATGGTAGGGTTACGGGTTCCAACGTGCTTCTTTAATATGCTGACGTGAAACACATTGTGTGTTTGAGAGTTTAAAGGTAGAACAACTCTGTAGGCTATTGGGCCAATTTTCTCAATAACTTCATAGGGTCCAAAGAAGCATGGATCAAGCTTTATGGAAGAGCAAAAAGCTATAGAGGTTTGCCGATAGGGTTGTAGTTTCATGTAGACGTAATCCTCTACCAAGAAGGAAAGCTCTTTTCTATGCTGATGGGCTTGACACCTCATGTAGTTTTGAGCTTGTAGAAGGTTGTGACGCAGCTCTCGTATGATGGTATTTTGATCACGCAGATACTCTTCTACAGTGGGAACCTTGGAGGTACTTGGTATGTAAGCCATCAACTGAGGGGGAGGAATCCCATAAACTACTTCAAATGGTGTACATTTGGTGAAGGAGTGTAGAGAAGTGTTATAGCTAAACTTAGCCCACGATAGCCACTCAACCTATTACTTTGGTTGATCACCAGTAAAGTAACGCAGATACTGTTCCAAGGTCTTATTAATCGCCTCAGTTTGACCATCTGTTTATGGATGGTAACTAGAGCTCATGCTCAATTGAGTGCCCTATAGTTTAAACAATGCTTGCGAGAATGAGCTAATAAAAACCTTATCCCGATCACTGACTATCGAAGTTGGCATGCCATGCAACCTTACCACATTAGCCACAAATACCTTGGCTACCATAGGTGCAATAAATGGATGTTTCATAGCTACAAAGTGAGCATACTTTGTCAACCTGTCGACCACTACCAAAATGATTGTGTTTCCTTTGGAGGGTGGTAACCCTTCTATGAAATCCATTGAGATCTCAATCCATATTCGGGTAGGAATAGGCAGGATTTGTAACAACCCGGCTGGCTTCATGCAATCCACCTTACACCTTTGGCATACTTCACACTCACTCAGGAACTCTTTTATCTTTTGGTGCATGCCGGGCCAATAAAAATTCTGCTTAATTCTAGATAGGGTTTTGTGGAAACCAAAATGTCTTCCAATGGGCGATGAATGAAAATCCCTCAATATTTTAGGTGTTAAGGATGATGTAGAGCTTAGGTATATTGTGTTCCCCTTGAACCAAACTTCATCCCATTGGCATATTTTGAGGACCTTCTACAGATGAGCCCTTGCCTCTCAATCTCTAATAAAAAGCATCTTGTGGGACTTCTTGTTGGAGGATGGGCCACCATTCTTACTGGGATTGGGAGATAACTAAGAATTGGAATTCTGTTACTCTGGATAAAGAATCAGCCCCTTGGTTCTCAATTCCCTTTTTGTATTCAATCTCATAGTCATAGCCTATGAGTTTAGGCAACCAACGTGCCTGTGCTAGGGTGGTGATTCTTTGCTCTAATAAATATTTGAGGCTTTTTTGATCAGTACGTACTGTGAAATGCCTTCCCAAAAAATAGGGATGTCATATATGGATAGCCTTTACCATAGCCAACACTTCCTTCTCATAAATGGATAGTGCTAGAGCTGATCTTTTGAGGGCAGCACTAAACGAAGCTACTAGCCTATTTTCTTGGTTGAGAATGGCCCCCAGTCCAATGCCACTAGCATCACACTCAACCACAAATCGTTGTGAGAAATTAGGCAACCGTAGGATAGAAGGTGAGGTAAGGGCTCTCTTTAACTGCTGGAAGGCTTTTGCAGCTACTTCATTCCAATGGAACCCATCTTTATCCAATAGTTGAGTTAGGCGTGCAACCATCCCTCCAAAATGTTGAATGAACTTTCTATAGTAACCTACTAACCCCAGATAACCTCTCAGTCCTTTTGCTGAGGTTGGTGTGTGCCATTCAATGAAAGCTCAAATCTTGGATGGATCCACTAAGACCCTTTGTTCTGAAATAAGGTGGCCTAAGTATTCCACATGTGCTACACCCAACTGACATTTAGACTCTTTAGAAAATAAGATGTGAGTAGTTAACAACTGTAAGACAGATTGTAGATGTGAGATGTGATCCTTCCACGAGTTAGAATACACCAGTATGTCATCAAAGAAAACTAAGACAAACTTCCTTAGGAATGGTCAAAATATCTCATTCATGAGACTTTGGAAAGTGGTTGGGGCATTAGTTAGTCCAAAAGGCATTACCAAAAACTCATAGTGGCCTTCATGAATTCTGAATGCTGTTTTATGGGTGTCATCTTCATGAACCTTGATCTGATGATAACCTGGTCTTAGGTCTAGCTTAGAGTAAACCTTGGCGCCATGAAGTTCATCTAACAGTTCATCAATGATAGGTATAGGATACTTATCTTTGATAGTCATGCTGTTCAACATTCGGTAGTTGACACAAAACCTCCAAGTTCCATCAGCCTTCTTAACAAGCAATACCGGCGAAGAGAAAGTAATGTTACTTGGCTTTATTAGTTGGGACTTTAAGAGTTCTTATACCATCTTTTCTATCTCATTTTTTTGATAATATGGGTAGCGGTATGGTCTTACATTCACTGGTCCCAAGTTAGGTTGCAAGGGAATTCTGTGATCCTGTAGCCTTGCAAGAGGTAAGCAAGTGGATGGGTCAAATATCTTATGGAATTCATCCAATAGTTTCCTTATTTCAGGATGATAGATCTGAGGAGAATTCTTGTGGTTGTTAGTGGGTCTTATTTAGAGGAGCAGCCCTGTCCCCTGTAGACTATTGCATTCCTTGTGCGTTAGGGCAGGCATATTGGATTTTCCCAACCCTTGGAGAGTATAGGAGTTTCCTTCTGTGTGGAAGCTCAAGGTAAGCTTCTTGTAATCCATCTGGATAGGCCCTAGGGTCTCCAACCACTGAACCCTTAACACCAATTGACAAGCTGCCACTGGTAGCACATAGTAGTCAGTCACCATTGTACAACCCTGAATATTGAGAGTGAGATTGTAGTATTTCCCCACACATTGTATTTTCTCATTGTTGGCTACCATTACTTCCAATTTCTTACTTTTTTCTATAGGCAGGTTGTAGTGAGAGACTATGTCTTGATCTATGAAGTTATAGGTACTACCTCTATCTATTAGTATTAATATACTTTTATTTTTCAGTTTTCCCATAACACGTATAGTTTGAGGATGTTCAATACCTGATATAGCATGGAATGAGATTTCATATAATAGTTCATGGTGGTCTTCCTCTGGTGTGAGCTTTTCACATTTAGTCATATCCTCTTGGTTCCAATCTTCCATCATAAATAGTTGTGGTCGAGTGCAGCGATGGCCAACCATAATTTTTTCTTCATAGTAGTAGCATAATCCCTTTTCTCGTCTTTCTCATGCCTCTTGGCTAGTTAGCTTTCAGAAGGTTACTTGTTGAGCTGTATTAACACGCTTAGCAGGTGTTGGTCCTAGTGCCCTGCTGTAGTGTTGACTACTTATTTAGGTTGAACTGTTTGAAATGGGTAACGAGTATTCATTGTAGATTTCTTCTGTAAGATGTTCATTTCCTCAATCAATCTAGCTACTCCAATGGCATCAACTAGTGTTTTTGGCTGTTTTATTCTGATGTTGATCCAAATGTCATCCATTAGTACGGCGATGAAAAATCCGATGAGAAATTCCTATGGTAATCCATCCACTCGATAAGATAGATTTTCAAAGGATTCTTGGTAAGTAGCCACGCTTATGGTGTGCTTAAGACGCGATAAGGCCTCTGAAGGATCCTCATAGTCAGTGGGTCCAAATCTTAGTTGAGCAGCCTTAGTGAACTCCTCCAAAGTGAGTGGTCCAAGGAATTTTGTGAGCCACCATTGCAACGTAATGCCCTCCAAATGGAAGAAGGCTAGCTAAATTTGTTCATCTTGAGAAATGTTCATAAATTCAGAGTACTGCTCAGCCTTATAAATCCACCCAGTAGGATTTTCTTCGAAAAACCTTGGAAATGATAATTTCAGATTGGGTAGCGGGTTTTCATTAGTTGATTAAGAGGTGTGGGGGTGTGAATGTATAGTTTCATCTTGTGTAAAAGTATTGTCTTCAGGTGGGTTTCGAGTAGAACGTAGGGCTTGCACCTCCATAAGCAGTGTTTGCATGGTGCTTCTGAATCGACTGAATTCAATTTCATAGCATCCTAGAGTCTCCAAGACATCGTTATAGAACTCGACATTCAATTTACCCCGAGTATCCATTCCGATCATCAGCTCTAATACCACTGTTAGGGTTATTTTGTAGAATTTTTCAAAAGAGAATGAGAGAGACAAGAGAAAAAAGAGAGCTAGAAAACCAGGGAGTAATTGGGTTAATTTCTTCCTAACTTTATTCCAATCATTAGGGCTATATATAGCCTTACATTTGCATGATTAAACGGAAGAAAAAATGCTAACCAACTATGACCCCTAACGGTTTTCTCAATGGTTCCCTTATGCATGTTCTGTGCCTTCCTATGCTCAATTGTGCCCACCGTGTGCTTCATGTGCGCTAGCTGCTACATACAAGTTCACCTTATTTGGTTCTTAACATAACATAACTAAATCCAAAAAACACTAATATATTTATATATATACTCGAATAATTTAGTACTAATATATTTATATATATATATATTAGTACTAAATTATTCGAGTGGTGGATGCAAAAAACTACCAAAAAATAAACAAAAAGAAAAAAATATATATAATGTATGCGAAGACTTTTAGCAAACATTATTTATGGTAGGTCTTGAGAGCTTATACTAAGATTTGGGTAACTATCACCAAGGTAATTTGTTAGGTCCTAATTAGAAAAGAACAATAGAGTTAAGAATGATGTTATTTTGGTTATAATTCTCTAGCCTCTCTTTTCATTTATCTTGTTTTTTTAAATACATCCAAAATGAAGCTTAAGTAGTATACACATGTATGACAACATAGAAAACACATAGACACAAAACAATTTTACACTTGTCATGACATACATGATACAAAAGATGGATGTTATTACACTTGGAAAACACATAAGCAAGAAAAAACATAAGCAGTAGCTGATAGTGGCAAGAAACATAGGCAGTTGACATATACAACTTGTAGTTGGTGGTTGCATAGTGGCTACATAGTGGTTGGTGGCTGCTGCATGCATCCTTATACGTCTTAGTGTACAATTACCCTCATCTTTAGAATGAACCTTATCCTCAAGGTTTAAGAACCGTTCCTTTATTTTTTGAGAATCCTCCCAAGTGGTTTCTTCTTTGGGCAAGGTTTTCCATTTAACAAGGTTTTCTTTTGTGAACTTAGATCCTTACTTTATCCACCGTGAGTCTAAAATTTCCTCTAGCTTGATGATTAGCTCTCCATCATTAGAAATCGGTGGTAAGCCAGAGTTGGAAGCTTGATCTTCACCAATATATTTCTTTAGCATGGACACATGGAAAAACTGGATGTATGTGAGAGATGGAGGGTAATTTTAGTTTGTAAGCGACATGACCAATTCGTTCCTCAACTTCATAAGGTCCATTATAATGGCGTGTAATTTTTTGGTGTGGTCTTTTAAAAACTGAATGTTGACAGTAAGGATGTAATTTGAGAAAGACAAGATCACCAGTGTTGAATTCAATTTACCTTCGTCTCGTGTCTACCTGTTACTTCATTCGGTTATTTGCAATAGACAAATTTTCCTTAAGTTGTTTAAGTAATGCATCTCTATAAACCAATTGTTGATCTACCTTATTAATAGAACAAGTACCTTCATTAGTGTGTGGAATTGTAGGAGGAAGTCATCCATAGAGAGCCTTAAAAGGTGTCATTTTAATGGAAGCATGGTTTGTGGTGTTATACTATAATTCAGCCCATGGAAGAAAGTAGGACCATTTACAAGGTTGTTAATAGACAAAGCAACTAAGGTATTGTTCCACACATCTATTCACAACTTCTGATTGGCTATATGTTTGTGGCTAATAAAAATTGGGTCACGATCGTTGATAATAGATCATGGTATGCCATGAAGTTTCACTATTCCTTCAACAAACCTTTTAGAAATCGTCTTGTCTATGTATGGGTGTAACAATGCTATGAAATGAACATATTTACTAAGTTTTTCCACTATAACTAAGATAGAACTTTTTCCATTGGAATAAGGGAGATTGCCAATAAAATTCATTGTTATATATTCCTAAATATGAAATGGAATAGGCATTGGTTGAAGAAGTCATGTAGGTGATAAAGTTTCTATTTTGACTTGTTGGAAAAAGATACATAATTCTTTATAGTATTATACATTGAAGGACAATAGAATTATTGAGAAATTCATTTATAAGTTCTAAGCATTCTCGAGTGTCTTCCAAATTTAGAATTATGAAACTCCAACAACAATTGATGAATGACTGGTGATTTAGGGGAAAGTGCTACTTTATCTTTGTAAAGTTCATGTCATTTTTCCATAAGTAAGAAACTCTTGGTTTGTCATGGGCTTGTTTTCCTATTCTTTGCATGTAAGGATTAAACTTTGCTTCAGACTTAATGGTGTTCCATATGTGAGCCTGCATAGTGGACAATGTGTCAAGACTTGGACTATCTGTAAGCCGAGATAGAGCATAAACTACATTATTTTGTTTGCCCAGTTTGTATGTGATTTCAAAGTGATACCCTAATAGTTTAGAGACCCATTTATGTTGCTATGGTGTGGTGATGCGCTATTCTAGCAAGTATTTGAGGCTTATTTGGTTGGTTTGAATATAGAACTTGTGACTTACCAAATATGGTTGCCAAGTTTGGATGGCCTGTACAATGGCCAGCATCTCCTTAGCATAGGTGGAACATGATTGTTTTAAGGAGCTTGAAGACCTACTCATGAATGCAATGGGCCTTCCTTTTTAGGAAATAACTATCGCTATACCAACTCTTGAAGTATCAATTTCAATGACAAATGATTCTTTAAAATTTGGCATGGAAAGCAATGGTGTAGTAGTCATGGCCTGTTTAAGTTTCTGAAAGGCATCGTTGGCTTCATTTGACCATCCAAATTTCCCCTTTTTGAGGAAATTGGTTAGAGGGTGAGCTATAATGCCATAACCATGAAAAAACTTCTTGTAATATCCTATAAAAACTAAAAACCCATGTAACATAGAATTGTTAGTAGGCTTAGGTCAGTCAAGCATCGCTCTAACTCTTCCTTAACCCACTCATACACCCTGTGGTATGATAATATGACCAAGATATTATAATTATTGTTGCTCAAATATGCATTTGCTCAATTTGAGAAAAAAATTATGAAGCCTTAATATTTCAAAGGCTGTTTTGACATGATCAAGATGTGTTTTCCAATCAGGGCTATACACCAATATGTCATCGAAGAAAACTAAGAAAATATTTTTGAAGATATGAATGAAATATGGAATTCATAATAGCTTGAAATGTAGAGGGGGCATTGTAGAGGCCAAATGGCATAACCAAATATTCATAATAGCCATTATAGGTACGAAATGCATTTTTATGAACATGTGAAGGGTGTACTTGTACTTGGTGGAAACCTGTTTTTAAATCGAGTTTTGTGAAATAGAAAGCTCCATGAAGTTCATCAAGCATCTCATAAAAAATTGGAATGGGAAATCTATCCTTGATGGTTACTTTATTGAGTGCCTTACAATCAGTACAAAATCACCATGTGCCATCTTTTTTAAAACCAACAATACGGGAGAAGAAAAAGGACTAGTTCTTGGTTGTATAAAACATGATTTCAGCATTTCATGAACTTGTTTTTCAACCTCATATTTTTGAAAATAAGCATACCTGTATGGTCTAATATTAACGAGCTCAATTCCTTCTTTCAAGTTGATGTGATGGTCTACCTCTCGGATAGGAGGTAAATACCTAGGTTCTTGGAATATGTCTCCATAGTCTTGTAGTAATTGTTGAATGTTGTGTTGGTACTATTGTCAAGATGAGTTTGTGAAGGATTGAAAGCATATAACAAAGGCTGCATCTCCATGTCTTATGTCTTTAGAAACTGATTTTACTGATGCATATCCTATTGCCTTATTGCCAATTCCCTGAAGCTTATTACTTTGATTTTTCCATTTGAACTCCATATTTGATTGTTTCCAGTTTCATGAAATTGTTCCTAACCATTCCAACCATTGGACTCCTAACACCACATCTATGCCAATTAATGGTAATACATATAGTGTGATGATAAATGTAATACCTTGGATTAAGATCAAAATATTTTCAAATCTCCCCGTGCATGTCAATGAGCCTCCATTTGCTATTTTTATGTTAAAAGGTTATGTAGGTTGTATTGGAAGTGGAAGAATGTTAGCTACTCTTTCACTAATAAAATTATGGATGGAACTACTATCAATGAGGATAGTTAATTCATGGTTACCGATCACTTCCTTAACTCTTATGGTTTGATTGGAAGACCATCCCATAGGAGCATGAAGGGGTATCTCTAGCTCATCATTTTTAGAATTATCATTACATCCTTCTAACATTAGTAGTTGAGAACTTCTACATTTATAATCTAGTGTAAATTTTGATCACAATTGAAGTAAAGCCATTGAGCCCTTTTTTGTTGCATTTCAACCCATGATAATCGTTTTATCAGTGTGGTTAGTTTAAAGGTTGCTACTAGTGTAGGTTTAGTTAAGATTCGAGCATAAGGTTTACTGAATTTACATTGACGGCTTAGCTGATCATCTCGCATTCGAGCTAAGCTAATAGCTTCTTTCAATGTTTTGGATTTAAACATGTGAATTTCATATGATATGTCTACTTTAAGTCCTCCCATGAACAATCCTACTAATCAATTTTGTGTCCAATCCTACACTTGATTGCCTAATCTTTTAAACTCCTTTTGGCAGTTCTTTAAATAGGAAACTTGTCTGATCATTGATAGAGCTTTACAGAGTTTTCACAGTCTATAGGCCCAAAGCGTGCTCATAGTTCTTCTACAAACAATTCCCATGTAACCTCCCTGCTTTCTTTTTTGTAAGCATGGTGCAGTCACTACCACTATCGGTTTGCCTTACATTCAAGATGAAAGGAAGCTAGTGAAACCTTTTATACTTCTAATATGCCCTGATATTCAAATAATTTCTTTACTCTAGTAAGCCATTCGGTAGGATTGTTTCTTGAGTAACAAAGAAACTCCATTTTGGCTAACTTAGAGATAAATGGTGGCCTTCCCCCTTCATAGTTTCCTCGAGTGTCATTGATGAGTGCTCAAAAAGCACTAAAATAACCATGATTTTATGCACATTAATTGATTAAAAATATATATATTTATATGTTTTATCATATATTTATATAAATTTGTCTTTTTCGGAATCACGGGTATTTTTATTGTTTTTCAGGTATTTTGGCTTAAAAACGCAATTTAAAGACTCAAAGAAGAATACTTGAAGCAATACATCACAAATAAATTAATAAATAAGTGGGAAAAGGTCAACAAACATGGAAAAATTGGACAAAATGGATCGAAAAGGTCAAAAATGTCAAAAGACGGAAAATCATACACAGAATTTCTGACAAATACCATGTCAATTTAATCACAGACGCCCGATACGCTTGCAAGGCGCCAGCGTTGTCTCCCATTCCGCATACAGCTGCGGCACTGCTCACATCGCGCCGCTGCTACAGCCGCTACCAACGCCCAACGCGTTTTCACCCCATTTTTCACGTGCAGCCGCGTGACGTCATTGATGACCTCAAAGCATGTCCACTACACGTTTTTTAATTTTTTAATATTTTTTTAACATTTTTTACTCATTTTTTCTCTCCATCCTCACCTATAAATACCCCCTTCCATTCACTTCAAAGCACACCTAAAAACCACACTTGTCTCTTCTTTCTTTCTCTCATTTCTTAGTTTTTGAGTTTTTCTTAGTTTCTTTCTTAGTTTCTAAGCTTTTCTTAGTTTTTCTCTTAGTTTTTAGTTCAATTCTCTTAGGTTTAGAGTTCTTCTCTTTTTGAGAGGAACTTGTAATGTTTTTGTAATAATTTAGATTTTTGATTCAATAAATGGAAGTGCAAATTCCGCTTGGAGGTTTTCTAGCAACGGAATAGCGTCGAAGTTCTCGTAAGGATTTTATTTTCTTTACGCTATTTTTATGCTTTATTCTTACATGTTATATTTAATTTGTCCGTGATTAAATTTAACTGCTAGTCATTTATAATCATGATATAATAATAACGTTGTTATGCTTGCGAAATATTAAATAGGTGAAAATTTCTAAAATGAATTGATTTTATTTTTATTCAAGATTTTATATTAAGGATGTTAGAGAGAAATATATTATTTTTCATTACAAACTTAAATCAAGATTAGACTTTAAGGTTTAGTTATCCTGGTCTAATTTAGAGTAGTGCTCTTTTATTTGTTGGTACAATCGCCTAGGTAGTTAGAGTGAAACTCTATTTCAAAAGTTTTTATAAGAATTATTATGTGAAAATGTATTGACAACATGTTTTCAATAGTGGTTTTAAAACTTGAAAGTTAGTACTCGGATAACTAAATTCTTAGGTTTAATTTGGACACCGTGAATAAAGTTTAAACTGTCTAACCCCACCAAAGGTGGCATTTAAATGGTTCATTTTCAATCTCTTAGAAAAAGGAATTAATTTAATTAACCAAATTAGTTATCAACCCCACCCATAGGTGTTAATTGATTTTTTCCTCAAGCCGATGTAGTTTATCATTGATCCCTATTTCCAATTGTGTGAAACTATCTTGCAGGCCTCTAAGACCAGTTTTCAGATTGTTGATTCTCTCTTGGTTTGTCACCATTTATTCCAGCTTTGATACCAAGTTGTTAGGTCCCAATCAGAGAAGAAAAATGAAGTTAAGAAGGATACTATTTTGTTTATAATTCTCTAGCCTCTCTTTTCATTCATCTTGTTTTTTATATACATTCAAAAGGCAGCTTAAGCAACAAACACATGTATGATAACTTAGAAAACACATGAACACAAAAAAAATTTACAGTTGTCATTACATAAATGATACAAAAGACAGTTGTTATTACACTTGGAAAACACATAAGCAAGCAAAAACATAAGCAGTAGCTGATAGTGGTAAGAAACATAGGCAATGGACATATGCAGCTTGTAGTTGGTGGTTGCATAGTGGTTACATGGTGGTTGGTTGTTGTTGCATGCATGCTTATGCTATATAGAAGTACTTAGGATTCTTTTTATTATCCTTAAAGTATACCTTAGTGTATCATAATCATTATCCTCGAACTGATCTAAGTTCTAGATCGTATCCAAAATTAACAGCCTGTTGATTAATACAACAAGGAAGATCCAATATCATATTTGTCAAAGCCACCTTCAAATTGAATTGACTTCGTCTGCAAATTAATATTGATAATTGTCCATCGCCATAGGTTGATTAATACCAAATCAATATCATACTAGAGGTCTTTAGTAGAAAACAAAATTGGAATTTTTATCTTTGTATAACTTATTATTGATAAGATTATTACATGTTTAGATCAAATAAATTTATGTGTGATCATAATTATTTGATTTTATTATTAAATTTCAAAGAAGCTATTTTTATTGAACTTATGCTTAATCTTTTTGCTCTAGGATTTGCTAGTATATTTTATTTAAGTAACAAATGTTTTGAATCATCTAATTGGAATTATTCATTATTAAATCCATTTTATAACACACACAGACACTTGTGTTTTTGTGCAAACCCTTTTGCATTTGATTTGTGAATGTATCTGATTGGAAAGAAGCTTATTGTAATGTTGGTCTGGATACCATTCACACTAATATTAGAAACTGTGAAAATAGAACAGGGGATTGTAAGTAAGGTTCATTGGGGTAGTATCCTAGAAAGGATAGCATAAGACTGAGTTAGTACTTGAGCATTTTGTTTTCTTGTTGGAAAGTCAGGTGGTCCAGTAGACCAATGGTTTTCTTCTTAGGTCATGGTTATGGCCTAGGTCGTTTCCACCTAAAAATATCATGTGCTATTATTTCATTTTCACATTTTATTTTTACACGCGATTATATGCCTAATTGCTTTGTTTAGATTATTAAATTATAAATTGATAAAAATTGAAAATAACCTATTCACCCCTCTAGGTTAATAAGGTCCATATTTTATAAACTTTCAATTGGTATCAGAGAAAACACTAGATACACTTAGTGAGTTTGATCCTTAGGGACACACACTTCTACTTATGAGCCAAATGGAAGAAGGTGGGTCATCTGTTAGACCTACGCTCTTTGATATGTATAATTACTCTTATTGGAATGCTCACATGCATACCTTTCTCAAACAAGATGAAAAATTCTAGGATGCTATTCTTGATAGTTGGGAACCTCCTTCGGTAATGAAAGATCATGTAGCAACCATAAATCCAAGAAAAGACCGGACCGCTAAAGAATGCACCCTTAGTAGGGTAAACCAAAAAGGTCTAAGCTCAATCTTTGTTGTAGTGTCGATAGATGAGTTCCATCCCATCTTTGACTGTGATATTGCTAAAGATGCAAGGAATGCACTTTCTCTTACTAGAAACTTTCCAAGCGAACAAACAAAGTTGAGATTGCTAAAGATGCATGGAATGCACTTTCTCTTACTGGAAACTTCCCAAGTGAACAAACAAAGTTAAGATTTCTAATATCTTAGTTTGATTCCATTAAAATGATCAATGTTGAAACTTTTGGTCAATTCTATGCTAGGTTTTGTGATATCAATAATGTGTGTTCTAATTGATAAGAGCTAAATTATTGCATTTTGTTATGATTTAAATGTTGATATTTGTGTGAAAATTGTGTTTATTTGATTATTTAATCCACAAATATCATTTCATGGATATTTCGTGTTTAAAGTGCAATTTCAGGTAAAATCATGATTTTGGAGAAGTTAGGGACAAAGTACAATGATCGGGATTGAATGAAAATAAAAAGAGAACAAAATTTCAAAATTTAGAATTTCGCCATCGGTGAGAGTATTCTCGCTGCCGGCAAAAACCTTACGGAGAAAATGTTGAAAATCATGCAGGGAGCACGGATTTTGGCCAAGTGAATCTCGCCGCCGGCCAAAGCATTCTCACCACCGGCCAAAGTATCTCGCCGCCAACCACATTAATTTGGCCACCGGCCAAAATCAGAAAAACTAAAATTTAATTTTCCAGAAATCTCGCCGCGGTGAGAATAATGTCGCCGCCGACAAGTTTCGTCCAAAAATACATTTTTATGTTGTTTTGTTCCAAAATTTCCCCCCAAACCCTAGATCTATATATACATTATGATGGAAAAAGAGAGGGATGGCAGAGAGAGCAGAATTGAGTTATTGTTGGAGGAGAAAAGACAATTTCAGAGAGAAAGGTTGGAGAAGCTTGAAGGATCATCACCATTGTTGCTACCAAGTCTTCATCTTCAAGAGTTTTTCCTCTCTTCTCCTTAGCTTTTATTTTCTGCATTTTATTCAGATTTTTTGTTCATGGATTCAATTGAGAATATCTTTGTTCTTATTTTCGTTATGAACTAATTCGTTTTTGCTAAGGCTATGATGTAGTTGAATCAAGAAAATCTGATTTCTTGTGTTATCGTTATATGAATTCATTGTTTTCAAGTTGAGTATTTATTTCCATGCTTAATGCTTTTAAATTTCTGATCAAGATTTAAATGATTTGTTGCATTATATTGAGACCGAGAGGAGATGTGTAATAAACACTTCTTGTGATAAATACCGTATGTTGAATGCGAGTGTGAGAACTAATGCATGATGTATGTGGTTATTCTAGAAATTCCATAAATTGTAATGTGCTTGTTTGTGATAAAATCTTCATAGAAATATAATCGATTTTCATAGATAAGTAATTCTAATATAATTCGAGATAGAGTATTAGGTAAATTTGGGTTTTTCAACCATCACTTTTAACTTTGATTCTCATATAACATGACTTGAAATCGGATTGAATTGATTTAGCAAAATCAAATTCCTTAGCGTTTTTAATCATTTGTGAACAATATTAAATTTTGTTATTTGCGTTTAGTTTTAAGTTAATTTACTTTTTTAAACAAATTCAAAAAAATTCGGTTTTCAAATAAAATTAGGATTAGTCAATTTCGGTACTTAGTAACGCCATTCCTTGTGGGTTCGATATCCGTACTTTTGTACACTTTATTACTTGAACGATTCGTAACTAATCTTGGTGAGAAAATTCCACAACCTATTCAAATATACAAACTCCTAAGCTCCTTAACAGTTGACTACAAGATGAAAGTTACAGAAACAGAGGAAAGCAAGTATGTGGATGCACTAAACATTGATAAAATTGTTTGGTTAATCCAAACCTATGAGCTTACTCTTCATTCACCCAAGAAAAACAAGGATGTGGCATTCAAAAACCCTAAAAAGGACATCTCTCATAGTGATGAGGATATGGATGGTGAGTCACTTGTCATGTTAGCATAAAAAATTAAGAAGTTCCTAAAAAAGAAGGGTCAACAGAATAATCAATCTAACAAGGGCAAATCCAGTCATTCGAGGGATCAAAAGTCAAGGAAAATCAAACCTCCTAGCTCTAATGGTAAGTAAACTAATCCCACTTGTCCTCAATGTCTTACTTGTGGAGGTTTTCTTCATATTTCTATAGAATGTGTGAACAATAAAAAGAAAGTTGGAAATTTCTTTAATGCTACAATCAGTGACACATAAAGTGAGCAGAATAGTGCTAGTAACTTAGAGGATGATGACACTAACTATAGTTCCTTCATTGTAACTACCAAAGCACACTATAATGACTTAAATCTAACTCGGATGAAGAAAATGAGGGAGTAAACTCTTTTTTCTTACTATTTAAGTTGATTGCATCAAATTAAGATGAACTATTCATGGATTGATTAGGATCTAGGAAAGAGAGAGATAAATAACTAATTAAAGTAGCTAAACTTAATGGTATCATCAATGTTCACAAAACAAAATTTTCTAGCCTACAGAAAGATAAAAAGGAGTTTTTTAAACATATTATTGCCCTAAATCTAGGTCTTGTAGAAACCAATCAAGAAAACAAAAAGTTTAGGAAATAATTTAGTATTGCTAAAGAGTCAATGAGGAATTTGACCATAGGTGCTAAACATTTTACTAGCGTCCTAGACTATGGAAAGCCACATATAGATAAGAGAGATCTTGAATACATAGATGAATAGTCAACACCTTCATCATCCAAAACTCAATTTGTAAAACCCATCGTTGCTCTGGCAAGGAAGGTAATTTCTGCACCTTATCACTCTAAGCAAATTCAAATTGTTCCTATCTGTCATCATTGTGGTAGGAAAAGACACATTAGACCTAAGTGTAGATTTTTTTATACCTATTATTCTATTATGTATACAAATGTTTATAGGACATCTCAAAAAAATTTCAAAAATAATTTTTTTATTGTAAGAACTACACTAAAAGAGGAACCTAAGAAACTAATAGCTCAAACTTCCAAAATTAAAATAGGATGGGTTAAGAAGTTTGAGTTGCACTACTTTATAGCCCACATAGTGTTTAAAGCTAAATCAATATAGCTTAGTATTTTGACAGTGGATGCTCGAGACACATAGCTGGGAACCTTTCTTTATTTAAAACCTTTGAAGAATACAATGAAGAGAAAATTACCTTTGGTGGTGGTAAACATCTAAAATTGTTGGGAAAGGCTACATTCAAATAGAGGGTATCCCTAAACTAGATGAATTTTATATGTGGAAGAACTCCAAGAAAATTGATTAGCATAATTCAACTATGTGACAATGATTTCAATGTGCAATTTACGAACAATCACTGCATTGTAACAGATCGAACATTGTAACAGATCGAAAGGGTGAATGTATGATTAAGGGAATTATATCACATAAAAATTGTTATTACATTGACACATCACCCACAGTAACATGTAACATAGCTAGTAATGATTCAACTACCTTATGGCACAAAAAGCTAAGTCATATGAATTTTAAAGATCTTGTTAGATTAAGTAAAAGTAAGATTGCGTGGTCTACCTATTCTCCAAAAAATTGAAACGCCTATATGTGGATCATATCAATTAAGTAAACAAACTAGGAGAGCTCATAAGAAGATCAAGAGTATCAATATAAATAGAGTATTGGAATTGATACATATTGACCTTATGGGTCCTATGAGAACTGAAAGTATTAGAGGTAAGAAATATATCATAGTTATAATAGATGAATTTTCTCGCTACACTCGAGTAGACTTTCTTAAAGATAAGTAAAATACTTTTGAATTTTTCATCTTATAGTGTACAAGAGTACAGGTTTGAAAATACCAAGTATGTTGACTTTTGCAAAGAACATGGTATATTTCATGAATTCTCTACTCCTATCACACCTTAACAAAATGGAGTAGTTGAAAGGAAAATAGGTTACTATAGGAGATGGCTAGAGTAATGCCGCAAGCTAAGGGAGTCTCCAATATATTTTGGGCTGAAACTATAAACACTCCATGTCATATTATAAATTGTATATATCTTTACCCAGGTACAAACCAAACTCCTTATGAGATATGGAAAGGTAAAAAAACCCAATCTAAAATCCATGCATGTTTTCAGAAGTAAATGCTACATACTCAGGGATCAAGAACAGCTTGATAAGTTTGATTCAAGAAGTAATGAAGGTATATTTCTTGGTTATTCCCTAAACAATAGATCCTACAGAGTCTTCAACTATAGAACTAATGTTATTATGGAAGCCATAAATGTTGTTATAGATGATGCAGGTAAGCAGATTACAAGTGAAGACATTGATAATGAAATAAATTTTACAAAACCTCAATTAACAGTAACCAGTGACAAAAAGAAGAGAAGCTTGAGGAAATAGAAGAAAATAAAGAATAAGCATCAACCTCATCAATAATAAATCCAAGCCGCACTTCAATAAATTATCTTATTAAGAATATAATTGAAAATCCTAATGTAAGCATGGTAACAAGAAGAAGACAAATAAGTAAGGTAACCCATTTATGTTATATTTCTTAGGTTGAACCAAAAAATGTCAATGAACCTCTTAGGGATGAATTTTGGATAAACCCCATGCAGGATGAGTGATGGGAAAAATCGGGATTGCTAAAAACTTTGATGCCATCCCCGACAACAGCGCCAAAAACTTGATGACATCCCTGGCAACGGTGCCAAAAACTTGATGAGCAGAGTCGGCATCGCCGATTCTTGCCAATACTTGGGTTTTATATTTATAAAACTCTCGCAATTGCATGAATCATTTCGTAAAAAATGATAAGTATACTCCCAAGGTCGATCTAAGGAAGGAATGTATGTGGTTTTTAGTTTATTATTCAAACTTTAAACACGAAATTAAATCCTAAACATCATGTCACGATATTTTGGGGTTTTGTGTTTTTTTAATCTACTGACATAAAAATAAACATAGATATGGATTCAATAAACATTTATGCAAATTTTATCTTTTATAAATAGTGGAGTATTTATGGATATAATAACTAAGTTAATTATGCTTTCTCGTATTATTTAGGTTATTAAAGATATGAATTGATATTTATTGATTCTCCCTTTTTTGTATGAATACCACCTTTGGTGGAGTTAGATATTCTTTGTTAACTAAACAAATCAATTAACACCTATGGGTGGGGTTGATAACTAATTTGGTTAATTAAATTAATTTCTTTTTCTAAGAGATTGAAAATGAACCATTTAAATGCCACCTTTGGTGGGGTTAGACAGTTTAAACTTTATTCAAGGTGTCCAAATTAAACCTAAGAATTTAATTATCCGAGTACTAACTTTTAAGTTTTAAAAATACTACTGAAAACATGTTGTCAATACATTTTCAGATAATAATTATTATAAAAACTTTTGAAATAGAGCTTCACTCTAACTACCAGGCGATTGTACCAACAAATAAAAGAGCACTACTCTAAATTAGACCGGATAACTAAACCTTAAAATCTAATTTTCAGATTTAAGTTTGTAATGAAAAATAATATATTTCTCTCTAACATCCTTAATATAAAATCTTGAATAAAAATAAAATCAATTCATTTTAGAGATTTTTACCTATTTAATATTTCACAAGTATAACAACGTTATTATTATATCATGTTTACAAACAGCCAGCACAATTAAATCTAATCACAGACAAATTAAATATAACATGTAAGAATAAAGCATAAAAAATAACTACAAAGAAAATAAAATCCTTACAGTACTTCGATGCTATTCCCGTTGCTAGAAAATCTCCAAACGAAATTTGCACTCCCATTTATTGAATCAAAAGCAAATAAATGACAAAAACATAACTAGTTCTTCCCAAAAAAGGAAGAACTCTAAAACTAAGAGAAATTAACTAAAAACTAAGAAAAAACTAAAAAAAAACTAAAAACTAAGAAATGGAGAGAAAGAAAGAAGAGAGAAGTGTGTTTTGAGGTGTCGTATGAAGTGAAGAGAAGGGGGGTATTTATAGGTGAGAATGGGTATAAAAAGTGAGTGAAAAAAGGTTAAAAATTTGTGAAAACGCGTAGTGCAATTGCTGAGGTCATTGATGATGTCAGCATGACATCATGGGGGCGGCTGCATGTGAAAATGGGGCAAAATGGTAGCGGCGCGCGCGGAGGGTAGCTGGGGCACGCACAGGCGCAAGGCGCGGGGGAACAGTAATAGCGCGCTAGGGCGCGCACGGACGTCGGGTTTGCTGCGCGCTGGCGCATGCGCGTCGCGGCGGTGCAATTTTCTCCTTTTTGACCTTTTTGTCCAATTTTTCCATATTTGTTGACCTTTCCCCATTTATTTATTAATATATTTGTGATGTATTGCTTCCAGTATTCCTCTTTGAGTCTTTAAGTTACGTTTTTAAGCGAAAATACATGAAAAACAATAGAAATACTCGTGATTCTGAAAAAGATAAATTTATACAAATATATGATAAAATCATATAAATATATATATTTTTAATCAATTAATGTGCATAAAATCATGGTAATTTTAGTGCTTTTTGAGCACTCATCAATGAGTTAGCTCAATTTGAAAGAAATCATGTGTGGATATTAGTACCTAAGCCTAAAACAAATATTATTGAACCTAAATGGGTGTTCAAAAAAAATCTGATAAGCACGATATTGTTGTTAGAAATAAGGCTAAGTTGGTATCTCAAGGCTACACACAAGAAGAAAGATTTGACTTTGATGAAACATTTACACCTATAGGATTATGATAGGTAGTTTACTATACCTCACCACAAGTAGGCCATATATATGTTTTAGTGTTGGTATGTTTGCCCATTATCAAGCTGACCCTAAGGAATCACACTTAGAAAATGTAAAAAGAATTATTAGGTATATTTCAGGAGCAAGTAATAATGGTATATATTTTACTACTGACACTACTTGTGAAGTAAATGGTTAGATAGATGTCGACTGGGAAAGAAACCAAGATGATAGGAAGAGTACATTAGGTGGTTGCTTCTACATTAGGAACAACTTAGTATCCTAGCACTCTCTATAGCTAAGGCATAATTCATTTTTGTCGAAAGCTCTTGCACACAAATGCTTTTTATGAAAAACATGCTTAAAGATTATGATCAACCACAAGGTATAATACCCTTATATTGTGACAACTCTAGTGCTATATGTATTTCTAAGAACCCAGTTCAACATTCTAGAACTAAGGACATTAACACTAGGCATCACTTTATTCGAGAATTAGTTGAAGAGAAAGTAGTGACACTTAAGTTTGTACCAATTAAGAGACAACTAGCTGATATATTCACCAAAGCTATGGACATTCAAAGATATGAGTATCTTAAGAGTTCCTTAAGAACCTCTCTCTCAAATTGAATTCCAAATTTTATTTTGAAAGAGAGAGAGAGAGAGATAGAAGTAGATTCCTTATCTGGCTAGTATAGTATTGGACTCATTTAAAACTTACATATATATAACCTTTGTGTTAGTGATTTAACTCATTTTGATATTTATTGTATAAATGATTCTATGATTTTGACTTATGCACACACATATTCTTGTACATGTGATGATCGATGTTGACATAAACTTATTCATACATTCACGAACACACATACATACTAGGAGCTAGCTCTTGTACACTTGAAGTATCAATAAGGTCCCCCAGATCGACTTGTGAATAATCCATCTCTATAACATACAATACATTAGTATATGTTAGTCAAATTATCAACTATACACACATAAACAAAATATATACTAAAATAACGACCTTGATATTCATTTGTATAACCTCGCCACACCCCAGACTTCTTTAAGCGAGCTATAGACAGGATATCACGATAACCTTCATTCGAGGTATTTTGTAGCTCAATCCGCCTTATTTTTTCTTTTCCACTAATATCCAGTTAATCATAAACTCGCTAGCCCAAGGCTATGAAGTATTAAAATTAGGGTTCCAGGTATGTCGAATTGGAAAATTCACCCCGTCATCCCAAATATCTCTAGTAATATAAAAATATTTATCTTTCTACCCCGAGGTGCTATCAGGCAATTTGAGATGCAACCCATGACCTATAACACAAGATATATACGCCCTCCCTCTATCTAACCCGTTCCTTTTTTAAAAATATAAATATCTTAATTCATCGTTTTCCTGGTCTATGCCATGTTCCCCCACTACTACAGAAAGACATAAAAAAGTTTGCCACCCGTTAGGATTTATCTGTGCAAAATTAATATCAAATGTGCTCAAAGCACGGGCCACTAATTTAGGAAAGGGGTAATGTAACCCTATCTTAAAGGCCGCTAAATGTATCACCCACCACCCCGGTGGTGGATCATCAGCATCACATAAGTGCGGAGGTATTGGCATTAACCCTACCCGTTCCGATATGTCGTATGTTTGTCTAATTTTTCCAAATCTTTAACTGATAAAACACTAGGCATCTTTTCAATTTGATGTTTTTCTTTGGTTCTATTTGTAGGCTCACCCTTATTTTCCCTTTTCTTTTTTGGGCGAGGTACCTTGGTAGATATAGACACTGGAATCCTGATTACAGGAACTGAACCCCGGGAGGATGATGTGGACACCGCTTTAGACCCCGAGGAAGCAGGAAGAGCAAGAACCCCTTCCTTAACAATTCGCGGGGAAGCCCTATCACCACCACTCTCTGTCATTTCAGGTCGTTTGGTTGATAACGACCTCGTGGGAATATGACGGGATGTAATGTTTTTTGAAATATTTTCATAAAGATCTCCCTTTGAAGATATCATTTTTCCCCTTATGCGACATTTAAGAAAAAGGATGAATAAATACCTAGAAATAGGAATCAAGGAGTTAATGATGTAACAACAACTTGAATCCCTGCAGATGACGTTAAATACACGAACTAAAAAAAAAGGAGTTTTCTGAGCGGCCTTCTAAAAGTGTGAAACGACCTAAACAATCGACGACCTAAAATCCTCTGAGAGATAAACTTAGTTAAAAATAGGTAAAAAAGTATATATATTTCCCTACTATTTATAAAGGGAAGATAAGAAGCTGAAAGGTCTCATTAAAATAATAATAATAATAATAATAATAGCAACATCGTAAGATTGTAATTTTTTGCATAACGGTCGTTATTTATACGAGGAATATGTGACCATCTATTCTCTTGATTTCTCAATTAAAGAGAATGGGGGAGTTAATGTTTGGTATTAAATATATAGTGGACATGTAACATGATGAGTATAGGTACCCCGCTAGGATAAAGCGGAGATACAAAAGATAGATCCACAAACCTGTGCCCAACAAACTCAGAAAAGCACATCAACCGGATCTACAAAGTATCTCGCCCTCAAGCAGTGAGGTTTGGGATGACAAGACTCGATAAAGTTATGATGTCCCAGATGTCGAGGTCGTCATCAAATAGCGACCTGTATATGAACCTTTATTTGTATATACTTGTAACGAACGATCTCAATCCTATAAACTAGTTAATAGTAACCAGGTCGCTAATGCGGACCTCGCTGTGTACATAAATGTGTTTATATATATACCCCTCAGATGAGAAGAAAATGGGATGATTCAGAAAAAGACAATTTCTTATCTCACTAAAAATCACTAAAATTAGATATTTAAATTCTCTCCAAATAATATCTAATACATATTATAATATTGAAGTCACAATTCAACCAGATGATATTATTAATAAGTTATTATTTTTTTTTAAATAAAAATTTACCTTCTAATTTAATAAACTATCTATTTCTATCCATTTTGCTTAATTTTGTAGATAATAATTATATAAGTACAATCAAAGATGTTTGTACCCAGCTTTATGTTATTAAACCAACCCACACATGTACTGAGCCCATCTTCATATATTTTGCAAATTTAAAGTGAGCTAACTTAAATAAAATGTGGACTAATTTAGCAACCAAATAAAATTAAAGTTAGGCGATCACGTTTGGAAAATGACCCACTAGCCGACATCCATTGGACATTTATTTTTTCAAATATTAAATATTTTCAATTTTAGGAAAATGTTTTTTAATAAAAATCGTAGGTGATAGACTTTAATAAATATATCAAAAATATTCTAATTAAATTTATACCTCTTTATTAATTTTATCGCTTAATATTTTAATTATAAATATTATTAAATATATAAAAAATATACAAAAAAACAATTCTTAATGTAAAATATAATTATATTTACTAATAACATTTGAATAAATAAAAAACTTAAATCATTAGGTAACATTCTAGGATTATGTTATTGTATAAATATGAGGGGTTCAAAAAATTATACTATTAATTATGATATTACAATAAAAATTCATGCAACTAACTTTATCTAAATAGTACATCAAGATAAAGTTTTTAGTTATATATGATAATATGGTATTCTAAATTAATAAATATAAGAATAATTAAAAAATTTCAAAAATTACAAGTGTCTAATATTAATGAATTATAAGAACAATTAATTTGATTGGTATGATGTATATTTCAAGAATAATAAATAATTCATTACATAGTAACTATAGATATAACTATTAAAATGACTAGTGTTTTCCATTAGTACTAACATATAAGATTATAATTGATTAAAGCAAGCAGAATTAAGATCCTTTGTTCATTTTTTCTCTATTTGTTTATGTTTATTTTTGAATCTTAACCATTTATTTTTATATCCGATGGTTGTGATGAATTTAAAATTATTAATAGAAAATAATTTTTAATTTTTAAAATAATATTAATAATAGATGGTTCAGATTTAACAAATAAATTTAAGAAAAATAGATATCTTATTCCAAGTATCTATATATATAAAGAATTAAAAGTAATATAAATTTTAACAATAATAAGAGTTTTCTTATATTAAAAGATTTGTATTATTTAGTTAATTACACTTGGAAAAAAGTAACAAAGAATGATAAATTTTACTATTAATTTAATATTATTTAACTATTTATTCAATATATTAATAATTTTTATGTTAAAATATCGTAGCAAAATCATTTCTTCATTTACAAATAAAATAAGTATTAAAAAATATTATTATTTTATTTAAAATATTAATAAAATATAATTTTTTATTGTTTAATTTTTTTTACATAAATAAAAAATTAAATGATATTTTTTTAAAAAATTAAATAACTCCTAACATAATATAAAAGTTATTTAAAAATTTAGGATATTTTCTTCCTGTCAAATGACTATTTATGATGGTACATTCATTATTCTATAAAATAATATTATATATTAATTTTGACCTAGCATGCATCTTTACGTAGGATTACATTATAGGTCAAACTTGATAGTTATAGATCTAATTAATTAGAGGGATGAATTGGTAATTAATAAAATTATAGTTAATTAAAATTTTACAAACGATTAAACATGCAATCATGTATAAATAAAACAATGCAAAAATAAATAAAGATTTGACATACTATATTTCAAGGTGTAAACAACCTATATTAGAATAATGATCTAAGAGTAAAACCATAAGTCTATTAGATCACTTAATTATCTACTGTTAAAATAAGATTCAATTACAAGATTATGACTTAAACTATCCTCCAAGACATCGTCGACAAATAATCTACATACATGTTATTGCTTTCCTTCATAGTCTCCATAAGAAAGGTATTCAGATCTAAACTAACGTTATGATAAACTCGAGTAATACGAGTTATCGAATCTGTTCAACTGACACCTAAAAAATTAACATAATAACATAAGTGTAAGGTGTGTCCTAGAGCATACTCTATCAATCTATTCATTACCTAATTAATCAAGAAACAAATATACTAAATATTTCTATATGTCTAACATGAAAGCTAAGATGGTTAAGAACAATTATATACTTGAAATATATGGGTTTGAATCTATATAATTCTTCGGCTTGAGTAGTGATATTAAGAACATGCCTAAAAATTAAATTACATTTAAATTTATTGTTCTCGAATATTACCAATATTTATAAACCTTACAAAATATATTAGAGTATTAATATGATATATTTTAATAATATGAGACATAAAAATCATTATCACTAATTATTCTATATTAAAAAATTAACAAAATAATATAAAAAATTTAAATTAAATATTTATTATATTTTTAGAGTGATAATATTATCATAATTTAAAATATTAATGTCTCAAATTTTTTTCATTTATCCTAACTTTGTTTTACAATAATAATATTAAATTATAATTAATTATAAGTTTAAAAAATTTAATTCATATATTTTTGTTAGGTTGATTATTAATATGGCCTACATTATTCATTAAAAATTCTACGTATAACAAAGTATGGAGTGAGAACGTTAATATTTTATTTGAGCGAAAAATTTATAGCCATAATTGTTTTATTATTATTATTTTCTTACATTTTGATAAATATCTTTATTTAATTTATATCAATTTTAATTAAAATTAAAAAAATATTATTTAAAATAATTAAAATAATATTAATATTTAAATTAATGTATTAAAATAAAATATGTTAATAATAAAAGATACAAAATTATATATTAATTAAAATAATTCTAAATAACAATCCCACAAAATTTCACCATTCTTTCCTCGATAAACATTCATCCCTTTAAGAGAATATAGCATGCAAAATTTTCAATTATAATTTTATTTTTATTATGTATAAAAAAATAAAATTTATGAATGTTATTTAAAAAACATGATAGAACTGAAAATGAGGATACTTTTCAAGCATTATGTGAGCACCGACACGCCAACTGTACAAATACTACGCGCTTTTCAATAATACCTAGTGAACGGTGTTTTCTTCTTCCCTTTTTAGGATGAAGTGATGCAGTATTCCATTTGTTTTTTTTGAAATATCACATAAATTAACTTATTTAAAAATAATGTATCGAAAATTACATACCTTTTTAAAATAATATAACTTACTTTTAAGAAATATTCACATAATATTTTAAAGTAAATAATTTAATTTTTTGTTTTTAAATAGAGTATATAAAATTATTATATTATTTTAGAAATAAATAAAATATTTTTTTCAATTTTTTTAAATAATTTATAATTTTCTATTTTAAAAATTAAATAGTTATACCTATAAAAATTAAAAATAAGTGAAATAAAGTATTCTTTTATTGAGTTAAAAATTTTGAGTTAACCTACAATTATATATTTAACTATAAAATAAAATTATAATATATAAAATAAAATTAGGTATGTAAATATTTAATATGAATTGTAGATGTAGACTTAAATCATACCGAATACTTTACATAATTTTTTTTAAATTTTATTTATAAAATTGTGTCTTTATTTTTAAAGATTCTTATATGTAGAGATAATAATACGAAAGTCAATTATTCTTTCAACTCAAACAGGTACTTAGGACCTAGATGAATAATGGAAACATCCACCTATGTAATCTTTTTGTAAGTTCAATATCAATTTAACCAAGTAAGCCTCACAACATGAATTAAATAATTAACACAGCAAAAATATAAAATAATATGCTCCATTCAACGCACAATAAAAACAACTAGTAGTAAAAAAGAACTAATTGCGATAAACATATTAGTCACGGTGTGCCTCATAAGTTCTTATCCAACTAGCAACAAACATATGCTCGTCAAACAACTAACAACAAGTGAGATAAGAATGCATGCTACATAATAAAAGATTTAAACATAGCAAACCAAGTAAAAAGTCAACACCTAAAACACAACTAAGGTAAAGAGATGCAGATACCTTAAAGACTCACACCAAACTCAAATGTACATGACTATTAAAATAGAAACATTAGCGTATTTTTTTACTTAATATTTACTTGTTTTATTCAATGAATTTATGATGACATGTGTCGCGCTATGATTGGCTAAAACTGTCAGTTTTGCTTGTTTTGATTGTAGCCCTTGATCTGAAGCTTATTTAATTGTCTAGATCGCACCTTATTTTTATTTAAGCCCCTAATCACTCCATAAACCCTAATTTGCCTCCATTAGCATAATTTTGGTCATTTTTTGGAGCTAAAAAGAGAGAAAAATATAGAAAATTTTAAGAGAAGACACAATTTTGGTGAAGATTCAAGAGGAAATTAATACTACAATTCAAGAGATTGATTGTATTTCTTTTTCTACTCTTTTTTTTATCGATTTTATGTCTTCCTTTATGAAAAATCTAAGTTTTATAAACACAATTATGTTTAATTAATTTATTAATTTAGAGATCTTATGAACCCAATTTTCACCATGTGATGATCTAAAATTTTACCCCAATTATAATTATAATTATAATTTAATTATATTATTTAATCTGATTTTTATGCTATTAATTATTTGGACAACAATTTATCTATAGAGGCAATTAAATAGTGCAATTAAATAGATTTTAGAGAATTATTTAATTGTTTGTCTTGATTAAATAACATGCATAGTATTTATACAGAGATGTATGATTTTTATGTATGTGGTCCATAATTAATGAACTTAATTAGTAGTATATAATTTAATTGGCATGAGAGCGTGATTAAATTAATTAGTATATGGTGTGTAACTAACTTAAGAGAGGAATATATGCTAAGTTAAATTCAATTGATCATGTAATTAATTGATAATTATATTGGGGGATTTTAACGATTCACATGTTTAGAAAATTGGAAGATTAAGTATTTCCAGATATTTTCTCATATATCTTTTTAGTTACCAAATTTGATTTAATTAATTATTTCTATTTAATTTTAGTTATTTTAATTTTGCTTCTTTAAAATATAAAAACACCAAAAAAAATTAATTTTTTTTTTAGTTTTAAAAATTAGTTTTTAATAAAATAATCTTCGTGGGACGATATACGTATACTTGCATATTCATTGCATACACAGTTGGTATGGCAATCAAGTTTTTGGTACCGTTGTCGGGGATTATAAATATTATAAATTAATAATTTTTTTTATTATTAATTTTTTTTAATTTTTTTCTTTAGTTTAATTTTAATCTTAAACATGTAGATTAATTTACTACAACATAAGTAATGATTAGAAATATATAGGCATGCTACATAGAAAGGAAAGAAATAATGTAAAAACATATAATGAATACACTTTCTCATCAGAGTGTACATCTAGTATGTTGGTTCATATAAGATAGACACTCAGATTAAACTAACATGTAATTTGAACATGCATAAAATCCAAAAAATAGACACATAAATGATAATCATATCAACAATATATATAACTAGTAAATAGAAATCATGTAATAAACGATACAAGCTTTCTAATTAGATTATAAAATTCAATATCTAGAAACGTAACCCATTTAAACTTTGATTGTACTAGCCAAATATTCGACCATGTATAAAATAGATACAATGAAGTAAACCCACATAAAAATCCTATCTATATTGTAATATCCTCAGGTTATTTAAGGCAACCACTTAACAATGAACAATCTACTAAAAAAAATAAACATATACAACTTGATAGAAAAAGTATAAATCCAAATACCTCTATCACTCGAGATCCCTACCCTAACTACTTATTGTTGCTTTTGCTTACTGCCCTCACAACAACCTGGTTTGATACATGAATTTGACTCTCCTCCAAAGCCCACACCATTCAAAGTGATGTGATTAGTAACCAAAGATTAGTAATGTATAAAGTGAATAAGGGAACGTTGCACGAATACAACCATCAGTCAATACATTGAGACAGTATCCTAGGGAGGGTACATTAAGACCAAGTTTGTACTTGAACATTTGATTTTCATAGTGGAAAGTTAGGTGGTCCAGTGGACCGATGGTTTTCATCTTAGGTCATGGTTATGGCCTAGGTTGTTTCCACCTAAAAATATTGCATGTTATTATTTTATTTCTACACTTTATTCTTACACGCGATTGCATGCTTGGCCGCTTTGTTTAGGTTATTAAGTTATAAATTGGTAAAAAATAAAAATAACCTATCCATCCCCTTTCTAAGTTAATTAGGTCCATATCTGATGAGTGCTCAAAAAGCACTAAAATAACCATGATTTTATGTACATTAATTGATTAAAAATATATATATTTATATGTTTTATCATATATTTATATGTTTTATCATATATTTATATAAATTTGTCTTTTTCGGAATCACGGGTATTTTTATTGTTTTTCAGGTATTTTGGCTTAAAAACGCAATTTAAAGACTCAAAGAGGAATACTTGAAGCAATACATCACAAATATATTAATAAATAAGTGGGAAAAGGTCAACAAATATGGAAAAATTGGACAAAATGGGTCAAAAATGTCAAAAAGGAGAAAATCGCGCCCGGAGCAGCCCATCCCGCGCGCGCCAGCGCCCAGCCGCGCCGAGCTGCGCGCGCGGCTACTGTTCATCCGTGCAGAGCTGCGTGCGTGGGTACTGTTCATCCGTGCGCAGCGCAGCGCCCCAACAGCCCCCTCCGCGCGCCCAACGCGTTTTCGCTCCCATGACGTCATGATGACGTCATTGATGACCTCAGCATTTCCATTACACGTTTTTTCATTTTTTTAACATTTTTTTTAACATTTTTTTACTCAAGGTGTCCAAATTAAACCTAACAATTTAGTTATCCGAGTACTAACTTTCAAGTTTTAAAACCACTACTGAAAACATGTTGTCAATACATTTTCAGATAATAATTCTTATAAAAACTTTTGAAATAGAGCTTCACTCTAACTACCGGTCGATTGTACCAACAAATAAAAGAGCACTACTCTAAATCAGACCGGATAACTAAACCTTAAAATCTAATTTTAGATTTAAGTTTGTAATGAAAAATAATACATTTCTCTCTAACATTCTTAATATAAAATCTTGAATAAAAATAAAATCAATTCATTTTAGAGATTTTTACCTATTTAATATTTCGCAAGCATAACAACGTTATTATTATATAATGTTTACAAACAGCTATACGATTAAATTTAATCACGGACAAATTAAATATAACATGTAAGAATAAAGCATAAAAAATAACTGCAAAGAAAATAAAATCCTTACAAGACTTGATGCCATTCCTGTTGCTAGAAAACCTCCAAATGGAATATGCACTCCCATTTATTGAATAAAAAAGCTAATAAATTACAAAAACATAACTAGTTCTTCCCAAAGAGGGAAGAACTCTAAAACTAATAGAAACTAGCTAAAACATAAGAAAAACTAGCTAAAACATAAGAAAAACTAAAAAAACCTAAAAACTAAGAAAGAAGAGAGAAAGAAAGAAGAGAGAAAGAAAGAAGAGAGAAGTGTGTTTTGAGGTGTGTTTTTGAAGTGAAGGGAAGGGGGGTATTTATAGGTGAGGATGGAGAGAAAAAATGAGTAAAAAAATGTTAAAAAAATGAAAAAATGTGTAATGGAAATGCTGAGGTCATCAATGACGTTAGCATGACGTCATGGGGGCGGCTGCACGTGGAAAATGGGGCGAAAATGCGTTGGGCGTGCGGAGGGGGCTGCTGGGGCGCTACGTTGCGCGCGGATGAACAGTAGCCGCGCATTGTCAGGCGTCTGATTAACGCCGCGTGCGCAGCTACTGGCGTAAGGCCGAGCTGGCGCGCGGGATGGGCTGCTCCGGGCGCGATTTTCTCCTTTTTGACCTCTTCGACCCATTTTGTCCAATTTTTCCATATTTGTTGACCTTTTCCCACTTATTTATTAATATATTTGTGATGTATTGCTTCAAGTATTCCTCTTTGAGTCTTTAAATTGCGTTTTTAAGCCAAAATACCTAAAAAACAATAAAAATACCCGTGATTCCGAAAAAGACAAATTTATATAAATATATGATAAAACATAGAAATATATATATTTTTAATCAATTAATGTACATAAAATCATGGTTATTTTAGTGCTTTTTGAGCACTCATCAATATCTTATAAACTTTCATAATGAACTATTCATGGATTGCATAGGTGCTTGGAAAGAAAGCGATAAACTATTTTTTGAAGTAACTAAACTTTATGATATCATCAATGTTCACAAAATAAATTTCTATGGCCTAGAGAAAGATAAAATGGAATCATTTGAACATATAAATGACCTAAATTTTAGTCTTGTAGAAACCAATCAAGAAAAAATCCTAGGTAATAACTTAGTATTACTGAAGAGATGGTGAGAAATTTGACCATAAGTGCTAATATATTTCCTAAAGTACAAGACTATGGAAAGCCACATAGAGATAAGAGAGGTCTTGGATACATAGATGAACAATAAACACCTTCATCATCCAAAACTTAATTTGTAAAACCTTTTTGTTGCTCTGGCAGGGAAGGTAAGTTTTGCACCTTATCACTCTGAGCAAATTCAGATAGTTCCCATATGTCATCATTGTGGTAAGCAAAAACACATTAGACCTAACTTTAGATTTATTTATACCTATGATTCTATCATAAATACAAATGTTTCTAGGGCACCTCAAAAATTTTCCAAACATAAATTTTTACTGCAAGAACTATAAAAGAAGAGAAACTTAAGAAACCAGTAGCTCAAACATCCAAAATTAAAAGAGGATGGATTAATAAGTTTGAGTTGCACTTCTTTGTGGCCCACACAGTGTTTAAAGTTAAATCAAATACCACCTAGTATTTTGACAATGGATGCTCTAGACACATGATTGGAAACTGTTATTTGTTTAAAACCTTTAACGAATACAATGAAGGGACAAATACCTTTGGTGATGGTAAAACATCTATAATTGTTGGGAAATGCTCCATTCAAATAGATGGAATCTAAACTGAATGAAGTTTTATATACAGAAGGACTCAAGGAAAGGGTGAATGTATAATTACGGGAATTAGATCACATGATAGTTGTTATTACATTAACACATCACCCATAGTGCAGGTTGAAGCATATGACAAAAATAGTAACCATCAGGAGACTGTGAACAGACCATGGAAAAGAGTTTGAAAATACAAAGTATGTTGACTTTTGAAAAGAACATGGTATCTTTCATGAATTCTCTACTCCTATCACACTTCAACAAAACTGAGTAGTTGAAAGAAAAAATAGGATACTTCAAGAGATGGTTAGAGTAATGTTGCATGCTAAGGTTGCCTCCAAAAGGTTTTTGGGCCAAAGCTATAAACACCGCATGCCATATTATAAATCATGTATATCTTCATCAAGGTTCAAACTAAACTCCCTATAAGATATGGAGAGGTAAAAAAAATCAATATGAAATTCATGCATGCTTTTAGAAGTAAATTATACATACTTAAGGATGGAGAATAGTTGGGTACGTTTTATTCAAGAAGTTATGAAGGTATATTTCTTAGTTATTCCCAAAATAGTAGAGCCTACAGAGTCTTCAATTGTAGGACTAATGTTGTTATGGAATCCATAAATATTGTTATAGATGATGTAGGTAAGAAAATTACAAGTGAAGAAGTTGATAATGAAATGAATTTCATAGCACCTCAATTAACAATAACCAGTGACACAATTGGAACAAAAGAAGCTTGAGGAAAGAGAAGAAAAGAAGGAATAAATATCAACTTCATCAATGATAAATCCAACCCATACTTCAAAAAATCATCCTATTAAGAATGTAATTGGAGATCCTAATGTAAGCATGGTAACAAGAAGAAGAAAAATAAGTGAGGTAACCAATTTATTCTATATTTCTCAGGTTGAACCAGAAAATGTGAATGAATCTCTTAAGGATAAATTTTGGATAAACACTATGCAGGATGAGTTATCTCAAGTTGAAGGAAATCATGTGTGGATATTAGTACCTAAGCTTAAAAATAAAAATATTATTGGAACTAAATGGGTGTTCAAAAATAAATCTGATAAGTATGATATTGTTGTTAGAAATAAGGCTAGGTTGGTAGGTCAAGTCTACACACAAGTAGAAGAGTTGAATTTGATGAAGCATTTGCACCTGTAGCTAGGTTAGAGTCAATTAGGATTTTACTTGCCATTTCTTGTCATATAAAATTCAAATTATATCAAATGGATGTTTATTCTACCTTTTTAAATGGATTTCTAGATGAGAAGGCTTACGTGGAACAACCAAAATGATTTGTTGATCCAGAATTTCCAAATCATGTTTACAAAAACAAAAAAGCTCTTTATGGTTTGTAACAAGCTCCTCAAGCATGGAATGAGAGACTTACCAACAATATCTTGAATAAGGGATTTATATGAAGGGGAGTTGATAAGACTCTGTTAATCAAAAGGAGTAGTGGTGAGATCTTCATTGCTTAAGTTTATATGGATTACATAATTTTTGGATCCACGTCTAGTACACTAGTGGAGGAATTTATGCATGTTATTACAAATGAAGTTGAAATGTCCATGTTAGGTGAAATGACTTTCTTTCTTAGTTTGCAAACAATACAATATCATGATAATATATTTATTTCTCAAGCAAAGTACGTATGCAATCTTGTTAAAAGGTTTGTCTTGAAACTAGTAGGACATTAAGGACTCCTTTAGGTACTACCACAAAAATTACAAGGACACTCAAGGTCAAAGTGTTGATCATGCCCATTATAGAAGTATGATAGGTAGTTTACTTTACTTAACTACAAGTAAGCATGACATATGTTTTAGCATTGATGTGTGTGCCTATTATCAAGCTGATCCAAAGAAATCACACATAGAAAATGTAAAGAGAATCATCAGGTATATTTCAAGAATAAGTAATTATGGTCTATATTTTACTACTAACATTACTTGTGAAGTAAGTGGTTATACAAACACCGACTAAGCAAGCAACCAGAATGATAGGAAGAGCACATCAGATGGTTACTTGTACATTGGAAACAACTTAGTATCCTAGAACAATAAAAAATAGAACTCTATCTCATTCTCTATAGTTGAGGCATAATACATTATCGCAGGAAGCTCTTGCACAAAAATGCTTTGGATGAAAAACTTACTCAAGGACTATGGTTAACTATAAGGTATGATACTCTTATGTTGTGATAACTCTAGTGCTATAGGTATTTCTAGGAACCCAGTTCAACATTCTAGAACTAAGAATATTGACATTAGGCATGACTTTATTTGAGAATTAGTTGAAGAAAAAATAGTGGCACTTAGGTTTGTACCTACTAAAAGACAACTAGCTGACATATTCACCAAAGCTATGAACACTCAAAGATTTGAGTATCTTAGAAATGACTTGGGAATCTCTCCCTCAAATTGAATTCAAAATTTTATTTTGAAATAAGAGAGAGAAAAAGAAGTAGAATCCTTATTTGACTAGCATGGTATTGGTTTTAGTGACTTAACTCATTTTGATATTTATAGTATAAATTATTCTACAATTTTGACTTATGTCCACACATATTATTTTATATGTGATGATTGATGTTGAAATGAACTTATTCACATACTCACGAACACACATATATGATATGCTTGAAGTTTATGAATTCTCTCAAAAGACTATAAATCTTTAACTAATCTTGACTGTAAAATTATGTTGAGTTTTATTTTTTGGTTTCTAAAATTTTATCGTATGAAGGCACCTAGTAGTGAGAGGGCTACCTACTATGATGTGTGAAGATACCTTAGTGAACGGAGGGGACTATCTCACAACTAGTGTGAAAGTCATTATGCTAGGTTTATGGCTCGTGTAGGAAAAAAAAGATGGTGCAAACAACAACTACTTATAAAACTTATACTTGGAATGCACACAAAAAAGGGCCAATAGAGGTTAAAAAAATCATGTGCCTCATTTATAAAATAAAGATAAAATTTTAAGTCTTCATTTGGTAGATATATTTTATTTTGTGAGATTGAAGACTCAATTATAATTTTACATGATATGTGATATTTTTTTTTCTTTTCAGTCTTTCTTGATTGATCATAAATGACTTAATTGGCATATTTATGGAGTTTAAATACATATACTACTTTTAAGAAAATGCCAATATGTCATTATATGTGTGAAGTGTGCTTGTGTGCATCTTCTACTGTTCTTGCTTATTTATACAATGGATAATTTTGAGTTGAAAAAGTATGTTTTCTCAATTGGTTATGTGCTTGTTTGTGATTAAATGAGTTTAATACATTATGTGGCTACTTATGAAATTTTTTTTATTCATTTACATTATCTTCTTAGGAGGATTTTAAACCACATTGCATTGTTACATTAATCTATTTTTACATTGTTCTTTTATCTTTAGGGGGAGTTTAACTTCATTGCTTGTTCCAATACCTTGTCCTTCTCGTATGTCAAAAAGGGGGAGAGATGTTTGTTTCACTTTCATGTTTTACTTTGTTATGCATATATGGGGAGAACAGATTTAGGGTGAATGATTTCTATCATTTTGTCTCATGTTAACCTTGATTGGTATGAATGCATCCACTACATGATTATTACTTACACTTTACTTATTTCTATGTAAACTGAACTAATGTACAATGAGGCTTTTAAGCCAAAATTTTTATGTTTTTTCTGTCATTTTAGTTACTTACAAGCTTGTAAAGTTGTAGTGAAGATGGATTCACCGAACCATAGGATTATTCCACTATGGAGTCTAGGACATGATTGTATTTTTATCTTAATTCTATAAGTGTCATGTAGTGAGAGAGATTTTTTACCACATGAAAATGACAAAGGGGGAGTTTGGAAGGATTATAAATATTGGATATTTTCAAGGATAAAATATTTGTATGTAAACTTTTTTTAAGCTCCCTATCAAGTATATCAAGAAAAGTCGAAGAAAAGTCATAATTTCAAATAGTCATACTTCAGGTATATCTTTTATAACTATGACACATATGACTACACTTATGCATTTAATAACATATGTTCATAAAACTGAAATTATTTTTGCTACTAAAATATTTATTTAAACTTGTATCAATTTATGAAATTATAAATTAGTCATTTCTTAAATGTGTTTCAATATTTTTAGGATGTCTTAAAAAATGACTTTTTAAAATATCAAGGAATTTAATAGGCTTTGAAAAATTAAACCCAAACAATATTTAACCCTAAGTTGAATAGTGGTAAGCTACTAGATATGTCAAACTACTGCAATCTATCAAGGTGTTGCAAAAACTATAAAAAAAAAGGAATTAGAGTAACAGTAGAAAAGTGACAAAAGAGAATGGCAAAAATTGAAGGTTAATTTAGTTAATATGTGACAGGAACGGCATCAAAGTTACAAATTTAGTAACCAATATATATACACACACATTACAATATGCTTTGAATAATTGGAGCACAAGGGATTAAATAGATTGGTTAATATCAAATTGATATCGTACTCGAGTTATTTATAGGTAAATTTGTTTGGTGTTTTTATCTTTATATAGTTTCTTCTTGATTAGATTTCTACATATTTAGATTAAATAATTTTATGTATGATAATAATTATTTTATTTGATTATTAAATTTCAAAAAAAGTTATTTTTATTCAACTTATGCTTAATCTTTTTGCTCCAAGATTTGTAGTTGATTTAATTTAAGTGACATGTTTTGAATCATCTAGTTAGAATTATTCATTATTAAATTATTTATAAAACACACACAAAGACTTTTATTTTTGTGCTAACCCTTTTGTAGTTGATTCATGAACATATCTAATTGGCAGAAAGCTTATTGGAACGTTGGCCTGGATACTGCTCATGTTAATATTAGAAATTGTGAAAATAGAGTAAGGGCTCGTAAGTAAGGTACATTGGAAAAGTATCCTAGGGATGGTAACATAAGACCAAGTTTGTACTTGAACATTTGGTTTTCATAGTGAAAAGTTAGGTGATCTAATGGTCTGGTGGACCGGTGGTTTTCCTCTTAGGCCATGGATGTGGCTAGGTTCTTTCCACCTAAAAATATCATGTATTATTCTTTCATTTACACACTTTATTTGTACACATGATTGCATGCCTAATTGCTTCTGTATTTCATAAGCTTTCAATTCTGAAAAGATAAATTTTCTTTAAAAGATAATAGAACTATGCAAGTACAAATGTATTTTTATCATTTAAAGTGCATACAATCATGATATTAGTGCTTTTAAGCACTCATCATTCATCAATTAATTTAAAACTTTCTTGGCTGAACTTGAAATTAATTAATTGGTAAATCTAAAGTAAATATATTATTTAATTATAAATCAAGATTTGGCTCATCATTAATTTATAATTAAATATATATTTTAACCATCTAATTTAATAAAAATTAATAAAATTAGATTAGACTCTTATTTATTATGCCCAACTATGCACATATGACATGTCTAATGCTTAGTTCTAAAATGTTTTCTTTAATTATAAATCAAGACTTAGCCTACCATGAATTTATAATTAAAGATTTCAAGATTATGAACAAGAAATAAATCTTAAGTTTTTATTTATTTAAACCACAAAATTGGTCTTTCAATCATTGTAGGCAGAAATTAAAATCTCATATTAAAAACACAAATAGTTAAATTAACAAAAGTCGATTTAACAAAAGGCATTATAATGAAAGCTACTAACCTAAAACTATAACATTCTATTTATAAGAAAAGTAATGTATAAGGTTCAAAGTTGGAATTTCACTTGGCATGCGGTGGCATAAATCTAAACAACACTCACACAAGATAACTCGAGAGGACCATGCCATGGCATGAATTTTTAATGTCCCTAATAAAGAATCCCAAGAGGTGTCCACCGTGGAAAATTATTTCCTTCTGAGAACATGGTATGATATGAATATATTATGAAATTAAAATATTATAATACAATTGAATGGTAAAAAAAGTGTAAGGAATTTTAGGTAGAAAGAAAAAAATGATTCATCATATATTAATTGAGAGTGAAAGTATAGGTGTAAATTGAGATAAGAATGTGGTACAGTCCATTAATTTTCAAAATTCATCATATCTTGTCTAAATACTTTTTAATGAAATGAGATAGTAATAAAATGGTACTAATTGAGATATATCATTTGTCTCTAATGGCCTAAATGAGACAAGTAAGGATACAAAAACAATAGAAAATATGATATAGACTGTAAGTTTAATAAGAAAAATGATACAACAAATGTTTAAGGTTATGCCCATTAGGGCTATAATCTAAATGAGATAAAATAAGATGAGATTATATTTAAATCAAATGAGATATTATTACACCATGAGATCATTAAAGACAATAAATGAGATAGAGATGCGATAAGATTTCCTATGTTACATTTCTAAACCAAGGTAAGGATTGAGAGTGAAAGTGATTAAAAGGATTTGTGAAATAGGAAATAAGAGAAAGTTGGGAGAGTGGATTCTCTAAAATTCTATTTTGTTTTTCTTTTCTACTAATTTATCTTCTTTTTTTAAATTTTTTGTAAGTTAGGGTTATTAAAATTTAATATTAGGAGATAAAAAAATATAAAACCCTTTAGTTATCTCACACTTTAAAATCATGGAATATGAGTGTTTTTCAAGCACTTGTCACAACCCTAATAAGTGCTTGAAAACACTAATATTATGTGATTTATTTGCACTTAAACGTTATAAATAAATTTGAATATGCATAATTTTCTCATTATTTAAAGAAAATCTATTTTTTAAAATCACTGGTGTGTTATGTTGTTTTTCAGATGTTTTTAAGCTCCAATTTGCTTAAATTGATCAACACATGAAGAATTTTACCTTAAGTACTCATTTTCAACTTAGAAGATTAAAATAAAAAAAATGTAAAGCTTACATGTAATCCAACCAGTTCGTAAGGGTCAAAACGATAAAGTGAAACAATGCAAGCTGTGACATGAAATAAACTGAGCCAAATCACACTCCTTACTATTTTATAACAATTTCATGCAGTTTGTGTTGTGCTACTATGTAGATTAGTTCTATATTTCGTTTATACACAATTTAGATTAGGTTATCCCAAATATGAGGCAGTAAAAGGGAGATTTTTCAAATCAAGTGCTACGAAATCGTTACTATAATCTAGAGAATATTATCTCATTGTTGAGAGACACATTCGTCTTTATATCTTTTAGGTATAAACATTATCTATATTCTTATTTCTTTTGAGTAAACAATATTGTTTTATAAATAATTTACTGACATCTATTAATTTTAATATGTCTGGTTGATTGTGATAATAAGATTTAGTTATATTGATATGTTTGGTGGATTATTTATTCAAATATTTTTCAATATTTTTAAAATATAAATGTTTATTAAAATAATATTTAGAGTAAACTCTATTGAGCTATGGTTAGCTCATCCCTACTCTCCCCTCACTTCCCATCTACGTCGTTCGAGATAATTATGGTGAAGATAAGATGATCATGAACTGGGGATTTCAACATTACAAGGTTTGACTTAAAAACTTATTTATTTTATTGGTTATTGTAATTTATGATTAGGTAGGCTAAGACTACTCTGATGAATTTTTTAGTTGATGTTATAAATGTCTTGGATTTAGATAATGACTATAAATGAATTTTTCCTTTTGAATGGAAAATCTCTGAAAGGTAACCTAAGTGTTTATAAAATTGATTTTTAAATTGAATTTTTCATGATTACTAAAGAAACTTCCTTTAAACATATTTTAAATAAAATTTACTCCTTTTCTATCTCATATAATCATTTTTTGAGGCTTGTTATTATGGCTCAAACGGGACTAGTACATCTCATACTTCAATGACATTATCAACAATGTCAGAAACATTAGCATAGAATTTCTGAACAATTGATTCTATGGTAGAATCTAGTTCTTTAACAAAAATTTCCCATCCTAATACTGCTATAACATCATAAATTCCCTCGAATTAGACATTTTGACCCAAATCAAAATCCATTCCCCTTTAAACTATAAAACTTTTGTTTACTTCTATGAATTTTTCAAATCGTAACTTGGCCTCATAACTAGAGAATTTGGCCCTATCTTAACCTCAAAAGTTGATATCCCTTTTTTTTTATCATTTATACTCCTTTTGGTAACATTTTAAAAAATTCAATAATATCTAATACCTTTGTTCTCAGATAATGTAGATAAAAACAACATAAAATAAATTATTCCAAAATATGTTCCTTATCGCCACTTAGTCTAAATTAGGGTTTGGAACTCTTAAATATCCATAAATATTTAACAGAATTCAAAGAATTTAATTTTAGACTTAGATTCTAAAAATATAATTACTTGTGTTGTTAAAGATGAAGAAATTGAAGAACATCCTTTGAAGAAGATGAAGATTTTTTGATTTTCTTAATGGTTTTCAAAATTAAAAAAATAACAGAATGGGTAGGGATGGGAAAGGGATTTTTGTGAAAATACTTGAAAGATAATGGAAGAAAGGTGTGATTTTTGGTGTTTGATGGGGAAAGAATTGTAGAGTTTGTGAAGAAGATAAGAGAAAATAAGTGAAAATGCATTAGGTTTGGAAAATATATGAAAAAATATTTATCATGCATCTCAACATGGTAAAAATGTGCCATGGCATGAAACTTTTTCCACTCCTCATTTTTTAACCGTAATAAACGTATCGTGGTGTGGGATTATTGTGCGCCGTGGCATGCATAAGTTTTCTTCACTTTACAAGATCCCTTTTTTAAAAATTTATTTTTTTATAAAAGAAAAGAATTGTTTAATTTTTTATTTTTTATAAAATTTAAAATTTAAAATATCTAAAGTTAATTATTAACCTAGATATTTTAAGATTTTAAATAAAAATTACAATATTTACTATACAAAAAGTTTTTAAGATTTTGATAATAAAATTTAAAAATGCTATTCCTCTCCAATAATAGCACCAAAAGCTTGATGCTCTAGTTTTGTATTTATAAAATAGCCCGCAAGTGCACGAATCATATTGTTAGAAATGATAAGTATACTTCCAAGGTTAGTTTAAAGAGAAATCATATAATTTTTAAATAATTCTATAAATTATTAAAAATAAAAATTACACCTAAATATTCTTTCACAAATGGGTTTTTAGAAAGATCTATATATTCAACAAACATCAAGAAAATAAATAGTCAAACTCAATGGAGAATTTATGAGATAGATTAGTTAGTTAATTATGTTTGTTTAATATAAATTAGGTTATTAAATATATAAATTAAGATTATTGATTATCCCTTTTTTTTTGTAAAAAAACATATCCCAAGGCAGGAATCCATTTAGTTGTTAATCAATAACAATTAAAGTCCTTTGGTAGGGATCAGTAATTGATAGTTGATTAAATTATACAATATTCCAAAAGATTTAATAAACTATTTAATTAATGCTTTTGGCGAGGCTATTAATTTAAACTCTCATTAAGGTGTCAAAGTTAGATTAATGATTTAAGTATCTGAAAACTAACTTTCAGATTTTTCAAAACTACTACAAAAATATATATTTCATCAACATATATTCCAATAATAATTCTTATACAAATATTTGAAATAGAGTTTTGTAAAATCCAAATAATCAAATCCAAGATCAAAGAGTTGTCTCTAAATTTGATTTAGATAATTAAAACCTAAATCTAGCTCTCATGTTTATTATGAAAAATTCTACATCGATATACTTTTCTCTAATAAACTTCGTTTAAATGTTGATTAAGAAATAAAACTTAATTTATTTTATAAAAATATTTACCTACTTTTATATTTCACAAGCATAAAAATAATACTAATATACCATAATATTTCCAGCCATACATGCTTGATTTAATAAATAATTCAATAAATTAAACATAGCATTTAGACCAACACATAAAATTAAACAATAAATTAAACATAGTATTTAGAAAAATACATTAAATTAATCTAAAAATAAAAGAATAAATTTAAATTATATCTTAAGTGTATCCTTTAAAGTATAGAACTCCAATCTTGTTTCTATTTTTGGAAAACCTCCAAACAGAATTTTCCAATTTTCCAATTACTATATGAACTAAACTATGTTCAACTCTTAAATTGAGAGAACTTTAATATGAAAAGAAAAAATAGAGAGAAAACTAAGAAGTCAGCTATGGAATGTGCTGATGGGGATGATTTGTAATGGGGTGAAGGTTCCCTTTTATAGGTAAGGAAAAGGGGAGAGAAGTGGACCCTTAAGTCGGGCACTGTGGCATACATCTATTATGTGATGTGGCATGAGCCAATCTATATGTATTTCAATGGTCAATCAACTATTCTAGCCTCACAGCATAAAAAATCCTTCATTGAGGCTTGCATGTCTTTGAAATTCTAGAAGCCTCTTTTCTTTTACACCCATTTCATTAGTTTGGAACATATGTTTAGATAATTTTATTCAAGTGTTGATCATTTGAATCATTTTGAAGCTAAAAATACCTAAAATATAACAAAATATACTTGTGATTTTGAAAAGATAGATTTGCTAAAAAATAAGACAAAACTATGTAAATATAAATATATTTTAACATTTAAAAGGCATAAAATCACATTATACTTAGTGCTTTTAAGCACTCATCCCATAAAGCTAATAGAATAGTGAATTCCTTGACTCATAAGTTAGGCATTCTTGTAAAAATGATATCAAACACCTGGAAAAACACTTGGATAGTGGAAGGTTATGAGCCAAATTTATATAATGATGGGAGACAAGCGTTCTTGTACAACCTCATATCCAGTTCTAGATTGTTAGAGAATGTCAAAGTGGCCCAGTCTAATGATCCTAAAATCCATGAAGTGTGGTGTAGAATGTTAGAAAAAGGGATGGTGGAAGGATAGACTTGTGGAAGGATAAATATATGTTAACATTTAAAATGCATAAAATCCATGGAAAGATAGTGATACCTGTTGATGACAATTTAAGGCAAGAGATCATAGGAGAAGGGTATAGGTCAAAATCTTTTATATGTCTTGGAAGAACATAAATGTATTATGATTTGAAAAGGACCCATTAGTGGATAAGAATGAAGAAAGTTGTAGTACATTTTGTAGTTAATTGTATGATATTTTAAAAAGTCAAGGTATAGCATAAGAAAGCTACAGGACTATTTCAATCACTCCCAATACCATAATGGAAATGGGAAAATATAACCACATATTTTGTATAAGGATTTCCTTGTACTTCTCACGGTCATGATTGTATTTGTGTAATTTTTGACCATGTAACAAAGTCTACTTATTCCAGTCCAGTTAAAACTTGATACTTAGTGAATGCTTTGAGTAAGTTGTACATTCAAGAAATCGTATGATTGCATGGAAAACAAAATTTCAATGTGTCAGATTGACATCCAAAATTTACCTCATGTTTGTGGAAGTATGTACAAGAAGCTTTGTGTGTAGAGTTGTTGCATAACATGACTTATCATCCAAAAGTGGATGGATATTCTGAAAGGGTTATTCATATTTTATAAGACATTATATGAGCCTGTGTTATGGAATTCAAAGGCAAATGGACCAAACATTACCATTGGTTAATTTTTCCTCCAATAATAGTTACCATGCCAGTATTGGGATTACTCTTTATGATACTGATGAGTGCTCAAAAAGCACTAAAATTACCATGATTTTATGCACATTAATTGATTAAAAATATATATATTTATATGTTTTATCATATATTTATATAAATTTGTCTTTTTCGGAATCACGGGTATTTTTATTGTTTTTCAGGTATTTTGGCTTAAAAACGCAACTTAAAAAAAGAGGAATACTAGAAGCAATACATCACAAATATATTAATAAATAAATGGGGAAAGGTCAACAAATAAGGAAAAATTGGACAAAATGGGTCAAAAAGGACAAAAATGTCAGAAAGGAGAAAATCGCATACGCATTGGCCGGCCTGGCGCCTTGACTAACTCCGCCGCGCAGAACACTGTTCATCCGCGCGTACTGTTCATCTGTGGTACTGTTCATACGCGGCACTGTTCATCTGCGACATTGTTCATCCGCGCATACTGTTCATCCGCGGTACTGTTCATCCCCGGTACTGTGCAACCGCCCCCTGTCATGCTGACGTCAGCAATCACTAATTCGCGTTTTTACATTTTTTCTCTATTTTTTCTCTCCATCCTCACCTATAAATACCCCCCTTCCCTTCACCTAAAAACACACCTTCAAAACCTTCAAATACATTCTTTTCTCTCTTTCTTTCTCTCTTTTCTTAGATTTTTAGTTTTTTTTTATGTTTTCTTAGTTTTTAGCTTTTCTTAGTTAATTTCTCTTAGTTTTAGAGTTCTTCCCTTTTTAGGGAAGAACTAGTTATGTTTTTGTAATATTTTAGCTTTTTGATTCAATAAATGGGAGTGCAAATTCCGCTTGGAGTTTTTCCAGCAACGGGAATAGCGTCGAAGTTCTGTAAGGATTTTATTTTCTTTATAGTTATTTTTATGCTTTATTCTTACATGATATATTTAATCTGTATGTGGTTAAATTTAAGCTGTCTTTGTTTTAGTAAACATGATGTAATAATGACGTTTGTTATGCTTGTGAAATATTAAATAGGTAAAAATCTCTAAAATGAATTGATTTCATTTTTATTCATGATTTTATATTAAGAATGTTAGAGAGAAATATATTATTTTTCATTACAAACTTAAACCTGAAAATTAGATTTTAAGGTTTAGTTATCGATCGATTTAGAGTAGTGCTCTTTTATTTGATGGTACAATCTCCCGGTAGTTAGAGTGAAGCTCTATTTCAAAAGTTTTTATAAGAATTATTATCTGAAAACGTATTGACGACATGTTTTCGGTAGTGATTTTAAAACTTGAAAGTTAGTACTCGGATAACTAAATTCTTAGGTTTAATTTGGACACCTTGAATAAAGTTTAAACTGTCTAACCCCACCAAAGGTGGAATTTAAATGGTTCATTTTCAATCTCTTAGAAAAAGGAATTAATTTAATTAACCAAATTAGTTATCAACCCCACCCATAGGTGTTAATTGATTTGTTTAGTTAACAAAGAATATCTAACCCCACCAAAGGTGGTATTCATACAAAAAAGGGAGAATCAATAAATATCAATTCATATCTTTAATAACCTAAATAATACGAGCAAGCATAATTAACTTAGTTATTATATCCATAAATACTCCACCATTATAAAAGATAAAATTTGCATGAATGTTTATTGAATCTATGTTTAATTTTCTGTTATTAGATTAAAAACACAAAACCCAAAAATATCGTGACAGGATGTTTAGGATTTAATTTCGTTTTTAAAAGTTTGAATAATAAATTAAAAACCACATACATTCCTTCCTTAGATCGACCTTGGGAGTATACTTATCATTTTCTATGAAATGATTCGTGCACTTGCGAGAGTTTTATAAATATAAAACCAAAGTATTGGCAGGATCGGCGATGCCGGTTTTCGCTCATCAGATACCTTATATGGATGACTATGTACATATTTGATGTGCTCGCTGGAATGCTAAAATTTTAGTATGATGAAAATAAATCTTATAGAAGAAACAACTAAAAAATATTGGCATCGCAAAAGAAAAACTTTGTGCAACTCAAAGTTGATACATGAGTTATAATGATCATGTGCATCAACCATTGAACTTTGAAATGGATGATTACATTTTTCTCAAAATTCAACTCAGGAAGGGTGTAACATATTTTGGAATAAAAGAAAAGTTAGCACCATGCTACATCAAATCATTCTAAATTGTAAGAAGAATTAGTGATATAACATATCAATTGGAGTTACCTCAGAAATTGTCAAAGTTCATAATGATTTTCTTATGTCTACTCTAGAAAAATGTCAACGAAATTGGAATAGTATTTTGGATTGGAAAAAAATTCCATTACGGAAAGACTCATCATATGAAGAAGAATTGATAGCAAAAATTGATTTCCATGTCTGGAATTTGTAGCTTACCCTATTTCCTTATCTCTATCCAGATTAAGCTTCGGTAAAGACAATTTGTATTTCAACGTCAAAGAAGAAGTAGAATATATGTTTTACTTTTACCTTGTTCATTTCATTTTGTATTCTATATTTTTGAGATATTTCTAAGACATGAATTATCTTTCAATATCTTTCTTGCTATGTTTCCATGCTTTTTGGAATTTAATTAGTTTTTTCATAAATTTATGTTTGAATAGGGATATCATGAAATAAATAGAATTTTTATTAAAAAGTAATTTAAATTTTTTAAAAATATATAATTTGAAAATACCTATCCTTTCTATAGCGCATACCCAATTTTTGAAGAGTGACATATGTTGTGCATAAGACCTTATACCACCATGATTTATATGTGCCAAACATAATTCCTAGAGTTCACCCACAACATGTGCATACCAATGCCTTCTAGCCACATAAATATGCCACTATCTAGTGTCTATGCACACACTATTAGTCACTTTGCATTATATGCCTGATGCATAATTTCGCAAGTGTACGAATTGTTCAAGTAATAAAATGTACAAAAGTACGGATATCGAACCCATAAGGAATGGCGTTACTAAGTACCAAAATTGACTAATCCTAATTTTATTTGAAAACCGAATTTTCGAATTTGTTTAAGATGTAAATTAACTTAAAACTAAACTCAAATAACAAAATTTAATGTTGTTCACAAATGATTAAAAATGCTAAGTCATTTGATTTTGCTAAATCAATTCAATCCGATTTCAAGTCATGTTATATTAAAATCAAAGTTAGAAGTGATAGTTGAAAAACCAAAAATTATCTAATACTCTCTCTCGAGTTATATTAGAATTACTTATCTATGAAAACCAACTATATTTCTATGAAGATTTAATCATAAATAAGCACATTACAATTTATGGAATTTCTAGAATAACCACATACATCATGCATTAGGTGTCAAACTCGCATTCAACATACGGTATTTATCACAAGAAGCATTCATTACACATCTCCTCTCGGTCTCAATATAATGCAACAAATAATCTAAATCTTGATCAGAAATTTAAAAGCATTAAGCATGGAAATAAATACTCAACTTGAAAACAATGAATTCATATAACGATAACACAAGAAATCAAATTTTCTTGATTTAACTACATCATAGCCTTAGCAAAAACAAATTAGTTCATAATAGAAATAAGAACAAACATATTCTCAATTGAATCCATGAGTAAAAAACCTAAATAAAATGCAGAAAATAAAAGCTAAGGAGAAGAGATTAAAAACTCTTGAAGATGAAGACTTTGTAGCAACAATGGTGATGATCCTTCAAGCTTCTCCAACCTTTCTCTCCAAAATTTCCTTTTCTCCTCCAAAAATAACTCAAATCTACTCTCTCTGCCATCCCCCTATTTCTCCATCATAACGTATATATAGATCTAGGGTTTGGGAGGCAATTTTGGAACAAAACAATATAAAAAATGTGTTTTCGGACGAAACTCGCCGGCGGCAACATTATTCTCGCCACGGTGAGATTTCTGGAAAATAAATTTTTTGTTTTTCTGATTTTGGCTGGCGGCCAAATTAATGTGGCCGACGGTAAGATACTTTGGCCGGTGGCGAGAATACTTTGGCCGGCAGCGAGATTCACTTGGCCAAAATCCGTGCTCTCAGGAAGAATTTCGTCGTGCTCTGAATAAGATTTTCGCCGGCGGCGAGAATATTCTCGCCGACGGTAGGATTTCTAAATTTTGAAATTTTTTTTCTTTTTAATATCATTCAATCCCGATCATTGTACTTTGTCCCTAACTTCTTCAAAATCATGATTTTACTTGAAATTGCACTTTAAACACGAAATACCCATGAAATGACGTTTGTGGATTAAATAATCAAATAAACACAATTTTCACACAAATATCAACATTTAAATCATCACAAAAATGCAATAATTTAGCTCTTATTAATGCCAATGCACTAGCCATGCCAATACCCAGGCATGTTATGCTTGCACACATGCCATGTTACCACCAATGTCGATACCCCTAATTCATGTCGTGCCTCCACACATGTCACTTGCAAGTTGTACCAAGTGAACTAGAACTCTTGGTTTTCTTTTTTGACCCTGCTTCACACTATTAGGAATCCCAATCAATGCTTCAATTTTAATGGTTTGACACTAGAACCTATGAACTATGTAAAACTATTATTGCAATAATAGCTAACTAAGTAAAACTTATGCCGCCTTGGTTTTCTCGTTAGGAGCAAGATGAGATCCATTTAGAAATGATCGATAATGGGTATGCCCACTCTCTATTAAACCTATGACTATTGTTGGATATAAGTTTCAAAGTTATTTATTACCTTGATTGGATAATTATGAACTTATATTAGATGTTATAATATCAACAAAATCAAGATCCATACTACATTTTTTGAGTATTGATATGCTCCCATATTAGTATGATAACTCCATTATAGTATGTATTTCATACTACATTTTCTTAGCCACATATGGAGATGAACAAATGAATTTATACTTCATCACCATGTGAGTCCTATATATCATTTTAAGTCATTATTGTGCCTTTTTCTATATTTGACTATTTCATGAATTAAGGAATTTGTATTAAATTACTTTAGCATGTTATCTATGATCATGTTTGATTCTATATTATGGAACTTCACTAGGAAAGGTTCCAATTCTAAAAAAAATTACATAAGGGAAATGGTCGCACATGTAGGTGTTTTCAACTATTGTACAATCCACTAGCTTGTATGAATTGTTTTGTAAGTGTGGTAGATATGAGAAGAAATAACATTACAACATGAACACCTTGCACAAGTGGGAGAGGTTTGATTTTGGACTTGGTTCAAATGGGCCACATTGGTGTACCCGATCGAGCTTGTTTTAATCTTATCCAAAAAGATTTCTTTTAAAAAGGATAATAATTTCTAATTATATTAGTGGCTATTTTTGTCTTTAAAAGGAGGTAAATCACATCTTATATTTTAACCCTTATATTTATAAAAATTAATCTCCTCAATTGAATTATATTTAGAGTAAATTTATAAATATACCATCGAACTAATGCAGTTATATTGTCTATACCATTGAACTAGTTTTTGTTCCATTTATACCATCCAACTATGAAAATTGTTCTTTCATACTATTCCATCTATTTCCATTGTATAGTGTGAAGCTTTTCTTAATTATCCATCAAGCTTGGTGAACTTATTGTTAATGAGTTAGTTGGTGACCTATAAGTCTTCAAACTTCATCACTTAATGCTAAAGAAAAGGGAAAGAGATTGCTCTCAAGACCACCAAGGAAGGTGGTATGAATACTGATACAATTTCCACTTCTGTTAATTGTGAATATAATCCTAATGAGGAAGAGATGGTGTTACTTCCATAGAGATTCATAAGATTCTTTAGAAAGGAGAAACCCTTCTCTGGGAGTATTGGACATGATAGTTTGAGCTCTAAAAGTTCAAAATATGTAAAAGTTGATGATGATTCAGATGATGAAACTGAGAAACCTAACAAAGGTCACTTAAACAAGATTAGATGCTTTAAGTTTGGGAAGCCTGGTCATATTGCTAAGAAACGCTTCTCTGGGAGTATTGGACAAAATAGTTCAAGGTCTTAAGGCTTGAAATCTATAAAAGTTGATGATGATTTAGATGATGAATCTGAGAAACCTAACAAAAGGCACTTGAACAAGATCGTGCAAAAAATCATGCTATGAAAGCTAAGGTTTCTATTTCAAACAATATCAGTAGTGATGATGAGGATGATACTAATTTTATGGCCTTCATTTATTTTAGTAGTTTCATTGATTCTTTAACTACTGCCTCATAGTTCAAGTGGTGATAACTGATGATGATGAAGATGAACATAAATAAGATGAGTTGCTTGATTACTACAATGCTCTATTGTTAGAGCATATTAAGTTAGAAAAACATAAGAAAAAGGTTGAGGAGAGCCTTGATGAAAATGAATGCGAGAGATAATTTGCTACTATCGACTCAAGAGATAATTTTGTTGTGTGGTCTCAGCCACATAAGGCTAGCACTTCACTTCACTCTAGTAGTGGTTGATTTCCTTTACCTATTGTCATTCCCACTTGTCACCACTGTGGTGAACTTGGGCATTTGGGACCACACTATGATAAACTGACTTCTTATCCTTGTGTGAAAATGAATGTGAGTGCTTCCTCTTCTTCGCGTATTACTCCTCGAAGTTATAGACCCCATTTCTCTAGCTACATTGTTGATACTTGTTGTCTTTGTGGTACTGTTGGCCACAATGCTAGGCAATGCCCTATATTGGTAAAGAATACATATCGAAGTCCTCCACTTCACTCCCCCTATCTTCTTTGACTGATATAGCTATTATAGCTCATTTTAGCATATTCAAGTAGGATGCATTATGCACCTGAGGATAGTGAGGAAAGAAATAAATCTACCTCAAAAATTCTACCTCACCTAGTTTATATAGTTGACTCATTTGGATTTTCCAAAAATTATAAACAAAACAAACATTGAATCTTATATACTTCTCATGGTCATATGAGTTAAAGACTATCTCCTAGCTCTATTTCCCCTCATAAATTCTTTAAATGAAGGATGGTATTTGATCACTATTTTAGGGTGATTTATTGGGGTTGAGTTGTCTATTTCCTTCCTCTCTTTGGTGGTCACTCTTTTGTAAGTGATGTTATTTTATTTGTGTTTGTCCGTTTGTCACTTCATTTTATTTCATTTCAATGCTTTCTTGTCTTGCACAATATGTTAATTTTCATATTTGTTGTTTTGCCTAATTATTTGATATTGTACTATTATTCTCCCCTACTAGTTATTTTCACATGTTGTTATTGTATGTTTGCCTTAGTTACTACTTGCTTCTTCTATTGTAGCTATTTGTATGAGCTTCATGTCATATGTTTAACATATAGAGTCCAAGTATTAGAATTATGTTTTCTACAGTCTTGTCATTCATATTCCATGTCATATAGGTTATTTACTTATCTTTAAGACTTTTGACATACTTGTAATGATTTTATCTAAACTTGCATATTTTGTTGGAACTCCTAGTGTTTGGGAAGTTGACTTTGTATAAACATGTCTCTTGTTTCTTTGTTTGAAACCTGTGTCTTTCTCACATGCTTAGTGGTTTTAGTAGCATCCCTTGCCTCTTCCTTCTCTTAGGGATGTTGCTTGTGTTGATTACTAGTTAGTTAGTATCTTTCTTTCTACTAAAAGCAATGATGTGAGTGTTACTATTGATCTCATTTGTGGCACTTTCCACTTTTTTTGGGTTTTGATCATCCTTGAGGTCATCCCTATTCACTTGTTAGATTTTGCTACTGCGTTTTATAAGCTTGATAGTTTTACTCTTTTCAACTTATTGCATGCATTTGTCTTAAATTAAAATTTGGATGTTTTGACATATGCATTCTTCAAGCTTATGTATGAGTAAATTTTTCTTGTTCACTTTATCTAAAATGCACCTTTTCTTTTGTACATGTCATAACTTTGTCAATTTGTATGGTTATTGTGAGAAGCTTGGGTGGATCTAATGCTTCGATGATTTGTATATCTCTAAAAATCTCTAGAATCCTCTTTAGTAACTCTTGAGGAAAAACTCTAGTTGCCATTTGGATAGAAAAAGGATTTACGCCTTCTTTGGATCATTTGAACTTTTCAAGCCTCCTTTGTTTACTTGTCCTTTTTTACCCCTTTGAACCTTAAGGTTGTCCCTTCATTTCTTTGAACCTAAATACTGGCTTAACCCAAATGATCATTCCCACTTACCTTGTATACCATTTGTAGAGCATGTATGTCCAAAGATTGTTTGTTTTACCCTCTTGGTTTCAATAAAAAAAAGGAGAAGGTTAAAATTTGAATGAAGAATATATAAAAAAATGAGGGAAGATGGAAAAAAAGAAAAAGAAAATCAAGTTTTTGGGATTTGTTTGTTACAAAAACAAAAGGAAAAAGGAAAGAAAAGAAAAGAAAAGTGAAATAATGATAAGTATGAAAAGGAAGGGGGTGCATAAAGTACTGAATTTTATGTACTATTCTCTCAACTTCTTTTTTTGAGTTTTGAGAAGTAAAGAGAAAAAAACCATTTTTGAGGGTATATATGTCATGGACACGAACTTATTTATGTGTTTGGATCAACAAAGATGTGTTTGAGCCAAAACATCATTTCTTCCTTACTCATACCTCAGCCTATCAATACAAATTTTGAAAGACATAATGATTTCTTCTACGTTGGCACTTTCATTAGTGGAGAGAGAGACTAAATGTAGACTTATGAAGTTTGGTTCTACTTGAGTCTATATTTCTATTTGCTTGGTTCGCATAAGCATATCATGATAGCATATAGAGTAAACAAGTTTAGCATATCACACACAGAGCATATCATCAAAAAATTAGTCATACCCTTACATGAATGCATCATGGATTGATGGATATATGGATATTTGAGTTGAATGTATTGTTTAATCTATAAGGACCCTCTAATTCTTTGAACATGTTTAGTTTGGCTCCCTCCTTCTATAATACTTGTTTTCTACTTTGTATAGATGCTTCTACTTTTAGGAAGTTATGAGAATATAATGCATAAAATGTTTATTGTCTCTCATGCATACTTTTGGGGAGAGTCATGTGTCTCAATTGTATATTGTCAGGAGAAGGATTATGTTTGTTTACATCCTGTTATTTGTCATGTTTATGAGTTTGTGTTATCCTGTTATGATCATATAGTGCTCCCTTCTCTTTGATATGACCTTTTTCGAACCATGCATAAATAGGACTATTAGTATGACAATCTATTATTTCACAAGTCTATTTATGAGTTTTACTACTTCCTTATTTTACTGAGTTAATGCATGTTTCTCGTGTGTAGTTGATAGCCTAGTATTTTCTATTAGAATGCATGACACATTTTATTTGCTAGACCGGGATGTCTTTTCTATATGTGTATCCATAGTATGAGGTGAGGTTGCAGAATTGAATATACTCAAGTGTTGTTAGGGGAAGATAGTTGAATCACTAAGAGTATGTCAACTTGGAAAATAGTAGCACGTATAGACCTAGGGCTCTATGCTATGTATTGCATTAGAGATATGTTTGTACTTCTCTTGAATTTTCTTCGTATTAAGTTCGTTGATTATTGCATGCTTTTACCTTGCAATTGTCTCAATATTATTCTGTCTTTTTGGCTTAACTTTTTATGGTACTCTTATTATGTTTGCTTTAACCTTTTCTGTAGTGTTGCATTAGTGTTAGGATTATAGTATATTTGTATAACTTCTCTCCTTCATATAAGAGTGTTTCTTTGAATTTTAGTGTCAAAAAGGGGAGAAGTTTCTATGCATAATTACGCATTTTACCTTTGCTATGTGTTGTATGGGCCATGAATGTAGGATTGCATTACATATTGTTGCGTGACCTGCATGCATTTAGGGGGAGTGTTGCATGAAGTCCAAAGGAGTCATCAATTTATGTTTGTATTTGTACCTATCATTGTATATCTGTGTAGTGGTAACATGATAGTATATGGATAGACTACACTATATTTCTACATGATACTTTCACAGGGTGTGTTTGTTTCTTGTGTGGAGGTTATGGGTCTAGATTGAAGTCTTCAAGCTTCAAATATGCAATATGCTGAGACCCATATGTTTCAGAGTGATAGAGTAAATGAGTTGTTACATAAAGATGGATGGAGCGCACAAGATGGATGCACTTGATTTAGGTGTCTTTTGGGTTTGGGTATGTGTCAATATTTTATTGTTGAAATAAACATCCTTAGTTCATTTTTATGATCATCTAATTGTAGATGTGAGTATGTATTTAGTTGTATAGTGTTTTGACACGGAAAGCCAAAAGGAGATAATGTAAGTCCCATTGTACTATGTATCTATGTGTTGGCTTCCCATATGCAAAATGTGGTGTCTATTTACTTTACTTAGTTCATCTATCTTTCTCTATATAAGATTGGTTACTGCAGATTAATAATACATACATGCACATAGTTAGGTACACTTTGCATGCAAGCATGTTTACACATACCATGGGGGTTGGTTGTCGTAATGTGCATGCTAGGTTGATTTGTTTTGGGTATGGGTATTTGTGGAATTTACTCAAAAATTTTGAAATTGAAAAAATATCTCTTTTTGGCACCTCCAAACAAGCTGGTCACCATCCTCGCTGCCACCTTTGATGAGTGATTGACAAGGTAGCTGGTGAGGTGGCCATCCAAGATTCTACAAATACACCCACCACTCTTTAAAAGGGGTATTTAAGTCGATATGTAAAGTCGATTTTTGGAAAAAACTAAATTTTAATGAATTTAAAGTCGGTTTGGTGTATAACTGACGCTATCCACGTAGGATATAGCGTCGGTTGGCATGTTGAACCGATGCTACGTGTAGCGTTGATTTGACACATCAACCGATGCTATACACGTAGATAAATTCTTTTCTCTTCTTTCTTCCCCATACAGAAACTATTCTAAGTGTTGTATAACTCTCAAAAACCCAAAACCTCTTCCACTTCTCCTCCACTCTTTCTCATTTTTCGGCCACCTACGACCACCAATTCCAGCGTCGGTTAGTGGGTTTTCTTCCTCTCTAACTAATCTTTTAGATCCCCTATTTTTTTGAGAAAAATACTCAATTTTTTTATACTCATTTCTCACTTACAAAACACAATTTTTTCTTCATTTCCTTCATTTTGTCACTTCATTTACTCTTGTAAGTATTTCTACTAATCCTACGCACTTATTATTCATATTTGTTTTTGTTATTATGTGTTATTATTTATATGTATATTTTATTGTATTTCTGTTATTATGTGTAATTATTTATGTGTATAGATTTTTGTATTATATATGTAGGTTTGTATTATAACATCAGGAGAAGAATATGATAATCTTGAATAACATAGAACAACACCATGGTAATTTTTTTGCTATTAATTAATATTTTATTTTTCAGTTATTTGTATTATTTAAACTATTTGTTAAATTGATTTTATATTTTTTTTGCTATTATTTAGTGATCGAATATAGGTTTTAATTTAAGTATAATAAAAATTGAGTAAATTTTGTAAAACAAAAAAAAATTAAAGTCGGTTCATGTGTTGAACCGACTTTAAATTTTAAGTCATTTCATTTAAAGTTGGTTCAGCGAACCGACTTTAATACCCCTTTTTGTAGTAGTGCCATTTGTTTTAGTATCAAAACTCTAGCAAATTTTGCAATGAGATTTATATTAATTTTTTAAATTATCTTGGAAAGATACATTAGAGTATAGGCCATTTTGAGTTTAGTTATCAAATCATTTACTATATGGATATGTAGTTTGATTGTGTGTCTCCCATACATGATTTGAGTTCTATGGGGCCTATGTGTCCCTCAATTTTGTTTGTGGTTACAATTCTTATTACTGATTTGGGTTTATCAATCACACTGTATTGGTTGGTATTGGCTATAGAGGATAGTTGAGTTTGTGTGTTAAACCAAGTAGTTGTGTAAGTAGCAAGTAAGAGCAATAGTAGGCAATGAGAACAAAGCTCGTGACTAATAGAGAAAATAGTAGTTTTATTGTCTATCAGAGTTGTAACTATTTTATTGTTTAGTGAATTATTTGCTGCTGAGTGGCTGCCTTAAGAAATCGAGAATGTTGCCACATAAATAAGATCTATATGTAGGTTTGCCTCGTTATATTACGTTTTATACACGATCATTTGTTGAGCTAGTGTAATCTAAGTTTGATGTGTGTATGTTTCAACATATTGAAGCATAAACTTTGAATAAAAAGCATTTATTGTGTACTTGCTTTTAGTTTGATATATAACAAATGTTGTTCTAAGTCATCTACTTTTCGATATTATATTATTTGTGCTTCTACTATGTGAACTACATAAGCATTTACTTTCCTCTTTGAGCAAGTTAGGACTGAGTCCTTAACGAGTCTACATCTCCTTACCCTTGTAGTATACAGGGTCGTGTACAATTTCAAGATCAATACAACAATATAAGTAAACCACATTAGTTAAGTCTCTATAACTTAACTAAAAAATCTACTTAAGAACATATCAAAATATAAAATTTTACACCACAGAGAAGAAATTTCGTACAAGAAGTAAATTTAATATTCTTTAAGCAGGTGATCCAATTTTTGTTTATAAATATTTTTGCATGTTTATTTGAGAATGTATATTCAAGAGTTAATTTAAATGAATTGAATTATTTTTTTGAAAATTTCAAGAAGCCTATTGTAAGTCACATATTACTCGTTTCTATGTGTTGGCTTCCCTTATGCAAATCATCGTGTCTATTTTATTTTACTCGATGTTCTTTCATCCTCTATGTAAGGTTAGTTATTGCAAATCAGTAATACACATATGCATATAGTTAGTAACACTTTGTATGTAAGCATGTTTACACACAACAATGGGTTGGTTTTTGTAATATGCATGCTAAGTGAGGTGTTGGTTTTTGGCAAGCAAGTGTGCATGCAAGCTGACGTTATAACTTTTTAGTACCTCAACACCAAGCTTGTCACCACCCTTGCCACTACCCTTGGCGAGGTGTCTGGCACGGTGGAAAATTCAAGTTCTATAAATATCCCTCATTTCTTTTTTATTTGTATCTAGAAAAGAGGAAGCGAAGCACTATCAAATTGACATCTCGTCTTTTTATTCATGGATCACTAATACCTTGTGCATTACTTGATATTAGTGATTTGTGACTATGTAATAAAATAGTGCATGTCAGTGTTGAGTACTCAATACGGTGTTTTTGATGGGCTGTGTGTGAGCCTTGTGTTAGGTGGTAGCTACCCTTATCCAACTTTTTCTTAAATTAGGAGCCTGTATGGCCATGAATTTTGTGTCGAATGGTGCTTGCATTCGTTCAAATTTTTCTTATTCACTTTATACATTAATGGTCTTTGGTTACTTATCACACCACTTTGGGTGGTGTGGTCTTTGGAAGAGAGTTAGGTTCGAGTGTCGAACCAGGTTGTTACGCAAGCAGCAAGCGAGAACAACAATAGGCAATTTGGGCAAGTGTCTCGACTAGTAAAGGTTATGTTTATACTTTTTGTCATGTTCTATTTTGGTCTCTGAGTGGTTACTACGTAAACTAAGGATATTACCATATAAATTGGGTTTCTATGTGGGTTTACCTTGTTATATATAGTGATATGCATGCTCGAATGTGTGGCTAGTATAATTAAATTTTAAATGATGTATGTACCTATATACTGAAGTTTAAACTCCGATTAGAAAGCTTATGTTATTCATCACTTGTTTTCCATTTACTGAATTCTCTATCTACTTCTTTAATACTTCCAGTCTTTTGAGTATTATGTAACTTATCTACTACTTGTGTCTGGCTATTTGTGATTCTACATTAATAACTTTTTGTTAAGTGACAAGTTCTTAAGAAGTCAGTATCTCTTTAACCTAATTGTGTATCACATTTTGAACTCCTTCAATGTTGCTATGCATGTTTAGATTGTTGCATTAGTATAATTTAAGTTACTATCATGTATGTGCTAACATACAAGAGGTAGACTCTCATTAGAAAGTGTATTTTTTGTATGTTGTTGCATGTAATATTTCCTTTCTATGCAGTATGCCTATAGCTTTCTTATCAATGCTTATGCTGGATAAATTAATTTTCCTACTTCTTCATTAATTTATACTGCTTCTGTATATTATGTGCATGCAAGCTTAGTGTGAGTCTCTAAGGAGTATGTATTTCCTTACCTTGATAGTAGATTAGATGTTGGACTCTTATAATGTGCTACATTTTATTTAATTGCATTATGTGAGAGTATTATCATCATTCAACGAATATGTTCCCACATATGAAGTCTTGAATTAATTTGAAATCTTTTATGGTTATTGTATGCTTTATCGCTTCATAGGATGTTAGTTGTTTACCATGCTTATATTTGTTTCTAGTGTAGACAATAGCTTTTGAGACACCATCTTTAGTGTGTTTACCACTATTTTTTGCTTCTAATCGTTGATTGTTTTTATTGTTGGTTATATTGAGCATGTTGTTTTTTACTTCCTTTGTGTTATTTGCTTAATTTATGTTTGTGAGGCCTGCTCGACCGAGTTGGTATAGAACTCACAAAAATATTCCCTAGTTTGGTATTTCCACCCCTCATCTAGGATCCAATTACCTATTTGAGTCTATGGAAGAATTAGCTTTCATATAATTATTCCTACATATGTGAATCTTCAATTGTTATCAGAGCAGGTCACCCTTATTTTTGGCTTAACTTCTTGTGTACTCTATCCTAAAGCTATATCTACACATACAGACCTTATATGTCTGTGCCTTGTGCCACTAGTGGTGTGGCCTGTTGTTGTTCTGTGTGGTTTTTTTGTTTCCAAGAGCTTTTGTTGTCAACATGTTTTTTGTTTACTTGTTCATGCATATCTTTTTCTCTCTTTTTGCTTATTTGTTTTGTATAATATGTTAATTTCTTTACTTGCTGATATGTCAGACGGTTTGATCCTTTACTAATATTATCTCCTACTAGTTGCATTTACATGCTTTCTTTGTGTGTTTGTCTTCCTTACTGCTTACTTCTTCTGTGGTTGTTTGCATAAGCATCATATCACCTATTTTTTAGCATGTAGTGTCAAAGTAATAGTATCTTTCTTCTTATTGTGTTGTCATTTATATGCCATGTCATGCAGAATGCACCTCCTCTCTTTTACTAGGTTCTTCTTTCTTGTACCTAGTATGTTGGGTCTTAGTTCTTTGTTTGTCTCCTACTAATTATTGTTCATCTTTTTCCTTCACTTCTTTCTCTTGTGCTTTAGATGTTTGTTTGGAGAATTCTAAAGTGTACTAAAAGTTCAAGTACATTAGTGTTTATCTGTACTATGCATGTTTGGGTTTGCCATATGCATTTGTATGTCTTATAGATTACTTACTAGTCTTTAGGACTCTTAACTTACATGTATTATTATGACTAGACTTGTGCGTTTTTGGGGTGTTGACCATATCTAAGCATGCCCCTTGTTTCTTTATTGGAACTTGAGCCTTTCTCAAATTCTTAAATGTTTTTGTAGCTTCCTTTATTTCTTCCCTCTCTTAGGGGTGTTACTTGTGTTTCTTATTAGTTAGTTAGCTTCTTTTCTTCTCTTGACTAGAGATAATGTGAGTGTTATCGATGATCTCTTTCGAGGTAACTATGTTAACTTTTCTCTCTCTAAAGATGACTGTACGATTTGTGTTGATAACCTTTCTTAACTCACATCCTTGTCTTTTTGACCTATCATCTTCTTTTAGGCCTGTTGTCTCTTTAGGAGAACATAAAAATGTGCAAGTATACACGGTCACAAGTAATAAAATTGATAAGTAAAATATCATTCCCACGGAGATTTGTCACTATAGTTTGTCAAGTACTAAAATTGTTTCACCCTGATTTTATCCAAACAAGCGAAAGTTAATGGAGTATTAACTAAGATTAAAATTTTTATAACAATAAATAAGAAAATTCTAGGATTGTAGTTTCACCAAATTAATCCACTAGAATCATACTATTTTCTCTTGATTTATATTTTTGAATTTAATTTGTCAACCAAGAACTACTAATTTTATCCATACATCTCTTCCGAGCTCCATATAGACACATCTCGCTAAAATAATTCACTATATTCCTATGAGAATTAAATTTACCAAGATTCATTACGTTCAAAGTTCTCAAATAGTCACACGTAAAATAAAGGTATATTCCTATCCTTTATATATATATATGTTATTCTATCAACGAGCAATTACACGAAAAGGCCTTTTTCAAGTTTATTTAAGTGTAACAAAAATGACTTTCTCAAGTTTATTTATATGTCACAAATCAATTGATTAATCTTCCAATCAATCAAAAGCATTAAGCACAAATAGAATAGACAAATTAAAAATCTCATAAATCTTTCAAAAATAATTTATTCAAGCTTCATAAATTTAGCTATAACGCAACCCTAGAAAAATTAAATTACTTCATAATAAAAATTAAAATTACAAAACGAAAATCCTAAAACATTTAAGGAATATTAGATGAAGAACAACAAAAAGAAAATTAAAAACATTTCATCTAAGTAGAACCCAACAGAAGCCAAAAATGGTTTCTACGTAGCTCTATCCAACCCCCTTAATTTTTCGCAATAATCCCTTATTTATAGCTCCAACACTAAAACAAATTACATTATAAAATATATTTTTTAGACACGCTGGAGACAAATATTACATCGAAAATAATAATGAATACACACGTGTGAGACAAAACATTATAGCAAAAATATTATTTAAATACTCTTGGGAGACAAGTATGCGATGTTTCTGCGTTTTTCTTTCAATTCACACATACCACGTGTTAACATCTGGTTGGTTGAAAGAAATAATGAGACACGTGGTATCTTTTCATACGCTGTGATGAGAGGGTGCAAGTGGACCGTGACGCACGAGATAATTGCTTTCACAAACACGTGGTTGACGCAAAAGCTACTATAAAAGACGCATCATTTCTGTGTTTTTATTTTACAAAACTCATTCCACCTATCAGTATCTGATTTGATGGAGGAATAATCAAGATACATGTCATCTTTATATTCGGTGTAATGGGAGGACACATACAATTTATATGTACCTCATTGCAATGTTTTACGCAATGTGGGTCACATCCAGAACATCGGTGGAAATTTCTGTCAAACACGAAAAAGTATTTGGTAGTTTCTCACTTCTTTCCACATCAACTATTAATCTGCTTCTTTCCTTGCTTTTTTAATTTCTCGTGTTTCTTATAAGTTTCTGTTTTTGGGTTTTGCATCAAGAATCTGGATCTGTTTCTCAGAGAGCTAATTTTTCAGGAAAAGTTAAAAGATATTCAACACTTGACTATGAAGACGTACGCTTGCTTTTGGGTGTCTATAATGAATTTTAGTTATCTTTCTTAGTAGATTTGATGTGGGTTGATTCGTTTTCTTCTCTTGAGTTAGAATTTCTCTGATTCTTTATACTGTTACGCGAATTTGAGGTAGCTTTTTGCTGGGAAGTTCATCGATCAATGGCTGGTCAAGATTTGATTGAATTGAAATTCAGACTCTCTGACGGCACTGATATTGGACCTACCAATAGCCCATCTACCACTATGGCCTCTCTCAAGGAAATAATACTCGCTCAATGGCATGAAGGTAGATTTTCATCCCCTACCCATTTCACTTCTGTGAATCCTTATCTTACACCTTTGCTCTCTTCTGAAAAAAGTTTAGAATCCCGTGAATTATGTTTTTTTTAGGGCTTTTTCTAGTTCTTTTCCAATTCTAGATATCTTGTTATGATTCCTTTCTTTGTTTTCTATTACGATTGAGTGTTCTTTCTCGTAATGACAAATTTCCTAAAACTGGTCTGAATATTGCTCTTTTGTATTGTGAACGCTTCTCCTTTTTGGGAGTCCGGGCCTTCAACAACATGTACATTTTAGTATATAATCAAATTGATTCAAAAATAGCATATAAGTTATATATTATACACCCTAGATTCACTTAGAGAGTATACATAAATTAGATAAATACAACTCAGTATATTATTTTGAGACTAATTTAATTACTTACATCCTATTATAAATATTTCTATAGCTATGTAACAATTTGTTTTCTAGAATTATGTTCTTGAGTTATATATACTCTAAAACTTAAGATTAGCTTTGACACATTTATCTCCTAATAGAATTATGGATTATTTGCGGAAAGTTCACTTTAATATCATTTTTATGACTACAATTTCAATTGTACGGTTATGTAGTTTCAATTCTGTGCTGGCTTTATAATTAAGATGAAGATATTGTGCATTTGAAATAGAAATTGACTAGCAATTAACTTATAGAATGCTATCTTTTTTTGGTAGACAAAGAAAATGGTCCAAGGACAGCAAATGATTTGAAACTTATAAATGCTGGAAAAATTCTTGAAAATAATAAGGTTCTAACTGAGTCTACACTTCCCACTGAACTTCCAGGAGGTGTCACCACTATGCATGTTATTGTACGGCCTCCTCTTTCAGACAAAAGTAATGGTAAATTCCTTTATTCATAATGTGTCTCAGTTTCATTCAAAAACATACAGTATTACGGTGCATTGTTTGCTTTTCAAGGGCTATATAGCTCAAGTGTTAGCTATGTTACATCGACTCTTTCTTTTTTACAAAGTACTCATATCTAAGCGACACGACACAATATGGATATGGATGTGAGCACTCGACATTCAAAATTGGTGAAAATTTTAAAAAATTGAGAAATATTGGTGTGTCCAACACCGGTTACATATCCAAAAATTTAAGACATCTAGTGTCCCAAAAGAGCCTGTGCAGTATAGAGTGTTGGTAGTATTTTCATTCTTGTGAAGTTATTCTAAACTACTATTTCAACACCAAAATAATCAGTAGACAAAGGGATAGTTTGTTTTGTTAGGTAAACAGATTATCAGATAATCTAATCTAAATATCTAAAGAAAAAGAAGCTAATGTATTTTCCAAAACTTTTTGACATGTTCATTCATTAAAATTTTGTTTCTCATTCTTCACCGGAACTGATTTTTGGACTCTTATTTTTAATCTGTTTTTGTGGATGTCGGGAATATTACATGAGAATATGAGATACCCCTTCATAAAGGAATATTGCACGTGTTCAGTTTTTTGTATAAACTGACTAGGAGGTCAAAATACAAAGCAATGGTCAGGACTCGGGGAGGTTAAAAGGGAAAATTGGTCTTTTGCGTGAGTGAGCGATTCTTCTAAAATGATTGCTTTTCTAGAACTTTGAGAGGGTAGTTCTATTTTTTATGCTTTTTAAGAATATTATCAAAAAAGATTTCTTAATAGGTTCTGCAATTTCACACGATAAAAATGTTTCTGTATCTGTATGATACTCATAAGGGGAACATAGATCTTTTTTGTTATACAATGGAAGCATTTTGGTCCCAAAACAAAAGAATTTGCATTTGCATTTTCAACAAAAAAATTGCAAAAGGATTCATTGAACACATCCCGGTGTTCATGCCCAATATTGTAGCCTCGGGTAAAGAGGAGAGAGAAAGAGAGAGAGCTTGTTCAGTTGGTCATGGCATCACCTTCAATTGTTTCCATTAGTGGATGAGATGTAACATCAGACACCCAGTTTCCTATCAGAAGTTGCCGAAAACAGAAGATAAGAGAGTCCATCAATTGGACTTTTGCTGCTTTGAATCTTGTGGTTGCCTCAAAAAGGATATATTTTTTGTTGTTTGTAAAAGAAACGAGACTAGGTGCATAAATGGTTTGGAAATTTTAATTGATTAAAAGAGTGGTATTAGAACTATTAGGGAAAATGAAGTACTAGAATAAAAGATTTACAGAAACATGAGATATTTGGTTTGATTTGGGGGTGTATTGTAATTGAAACTTGCATTTTAATGGTACAACGTCATTAATTTTCTACTTTTCTTCAGATGACTAGTATACTATGATTTTTTTTTTCTTAACTTACCAAATGGGGTTGAATTGTACAGATATTCACAATCTAAATTGAGTTAATCTTATTTTCTAATATGTTTTGGGACTTTTAATGTTACTCTTCTAGATTTTTTCTTTGATCTTCATTTTTATACAAATGGCACATAGTATGAAAGCTTACTCTTGTATCTATTATAAGTCCGTGTGATTCACATACCCATACAACTTGTGTTATATTCCCTTTGTAGATAACTATGTGAAAATTCTTATTCACTTCTACATTGTGAAATTCTTTTAATTCAAATGCCTTTGGAATGGGCTCAGCCTGCACTCAACTCTAGTTGCCTCACCATAATAGTTTTGCCAGAAAAAGACAGCAGTAAAATGGCCGATGTTGCAGCTCTACCTTCCCCTACTTCTATTTTATTTTGTTTCATTTTCTTTAATTACTATTATTAATTTTTTACTCTGACAGCTCCATTTGAGAAAACTGCGTACAACCACTAGAAACGGAAAACACTTTATTACAATAAATTTTACGTCCTTATACAGCTTTTATTTCCTCTAAAAGAGATTCTCTTTTCTGAATGTATAGAACTCTGTATGAAAGAGGAATTCATCTTTCATTATTATTTATTCCAAATGCATAAAGACGTAAAAAAAATGCAATTCTGTACAGGAAAGAATTATATTACACTAAGAAATAAGAATACTAAACCCCAACCCTCTATTATGAAGAAAGTGAGGTTAATACCTTACATAGCACCAAATTTATGGCACTATTAAGAAGTGCACAAATCCAGCAGATGATTTTTCTTTATACACAATACAGCCAATTTTGATATCTGCAACAAGCTTTTCTTGCCATAAAGAATAGGGAATTCATTAGCTCAACCCATTTGCTATTGTGGAGACAAAAAAAAGCATCCATACGGGGATGGAAAAAAAAGGCTGTGACAAATTGTCCCCAAAAGTGGCAGTCGAGGAAGGGTTTAAGGGCAGTACTTTCTTGATCCCCGGACATTTTTTAAAGTCATCACGAGCTTTTGTCTCTCTCCTTCCACTTCTGCAAATTGAAGACTCAACTGGGAGTACCTGTCATGCATCTCTTTTAATTCAGCATCCACAGTTGCATATTTCCCTTTGAATTCCAGCATGTCTTTAATTATTTCATTGATATCCCTAAAGCTTTGAAACACTGCTGCCTCATCATTATGCTGTTCTAAGAAAGAACTGGAATATATAGGAAGCTAAGTTAGGCTTCCTGAATTAAAAAAAAAGAGCTCAAGAGGTCTAAGATTCTAGGCGTTTAAAATTTTACTATAAATTTTTGTTACAACATAGATTGTGCACTGGGGAGAAGTATGGACCTAGGAATCAAGACAACTTCAGCTAGCACTCTTTTCGCAGTCAATGGAAGACAATGAGAAGACAGGCCTTAAGAGTAGAGGTGTCAAATGAGTTGTTCAACTCAACTCACTTTATTTAAAGTTTAAAGTTAATGCAATGAGTCGATGAGTTTAAAGACCCAACTTATCTAACTTATAAGCTAAAATGAGTTAGTTCTTAAAAGTAATATGAGTTGAGCTCAATTTACATTAAATTTAGATAAGTTGAGATGAATTACAACCCAATTGAAGTCAAATATAATATTTGCCCTTAATATCAACATGCAATAAAATTAAAAGAAATCATTCATTTTATAAAGTCAATCCATAAAATCATTAGGGTTGTTATTACCATTGAATTCAAGTGCATCCATTCTCACCCTACTATGAAGGTCAAGATTTATTGAACAATTGTGTATTGTGTAATAGTGGTCAGGTTGCGATCATTCTGGTACCCAGTTTGAATGGAAGCCTTTTGGTTGACTTCATTCCAGTGAACATTAAATTGAGGAGGTAGTTGCCTAATTTCAACAACTCAAAACGGCTCACCAACATAGGTTTGGTTTCCGAGGAGTGGAAAAGCAAGTACAGGAAAGAGACCGAAATTGGAATCCTTTGGCTTAGATTGAGGAGTTTGCACAAGATTTTGAGCAACACATGATTCATCATTGTACTCCGTTCTCTCTTTTTGCGTAACGCAACAATCTATTGAGTTAATGCTTCCATGACATATTTAATGTCAGTTATACCTTCAACCATCCTATCCACTCTACCTTTAAGGGAAATATGCGCTTGTTCAAGTTCCTATAATTTCATTATTAATAAAACTAAAACACTCAGGAGGAATGTCAAGCTGGACATAAACAAGGCTATGTTAGCTAGACTCATCTTTTTGCCCCCCACATCTATGTTGACACGATACGACTCAAGTGAGTGTGAGAGATATGTGTCAGATCCAGTGAATTGTTTTTGAACAAGATGGTCAATGTTGTAGCCATGGCATTCGAAGAAAGAAAATTTGAAGAAGAGCAAAAACAGATGAAGAATGCCTACTGGAATAAACATATTAGATAGGAGCATATGTTTTATTTTAATCTATAATTGTATTGGGCCTTAACACTGTAGACTTTCTGAGAATATTAAGTTGTATTAGTATTGTACATGCTGTTAATTAGTGTAGAACAAGCTGGATTTAGTTGTTGATACCAGCTGTATTATTCCTAAATTAGTAGCCATTTGTTACCTTTTAGTCTTATTTATAATGTTATATATACATTTAAATTAATAGAGAAAAAGATATAGAATAATACTGAAAGATTTTTTCCACCATCTCTCTCAATATTTTTTTCATGGTATTAGAACATTTCTAAAATCCAATTTTTTTTTCATCAACTCTATCCGAGGAAGATTTTCTAAAATCCAATTCTTCAAGCATTGTTCTCCTACCTCTCGTCTCAAACGGTGGTATCAAACTAAACCATTTCAAGCGTTGTTCTCTGGCGTCAATCCTAGTGGTTTTCTGTTTCAGCCGAAGTTGTCGTTCGTCAAAGAAACGGCCGACTATCGTGCATCGTCGTTCATCTCTACTCAGACCAGTCATCAGTTTCCCATCGCGAGCCATTTCCCATTGCTCTCGTAACTACCAAATTCTTCATCGTCGTCGACCACTCAAAATCACGAGACATGAGTCATCAAATCTCGTGAAACTCGGACACTAGCAACACTCTGGTTCATCATCATCGCTGATTATCTGGTTCATCGTCATCACCATCTGGTTCAGTAAGTCCAGCATTTGCATTCTGTTTCAGCATCAAGTTACAATAGACTTAGTAAGCACCGCATGTGCATATCTCAACCCAACCTAACCCAACTCAACCCAACACAATAACCAAATTTTGCCAAAATCAACCCACATATAAGCCCAAAATTGAAATAACACCAATGACCATAGGAAAACCTATCATGATTGGTCCACAGGAAAACCTATCATGACTGGTTCCACAGAAAACAATATTCTACCCATCACCAGTCACAAATTAAATGGGCACAATTACCTTCAGTGGCCCCAATCCGTCATGATGTTTATATGCAGAAAGATGAAAGATGATTACCTCACTAGAGATGCAATAACCCCGAACAAAGACGATCCGCAAAACAGAAAATGAAAATCTGAGAACAATATGGTGATGTCTTGGTTGATAAATTCCATGACAAACGAGATTAGAGAGAACTTTCTTCTCTACAAAACTACAAAGGAATATGGGATACCGCCAGAGATACTTATTCAAGTTCTGATAATATGTCCGAACTATTTGAGACCGAAAGCATCCTCCATGATTTTCGTCAAGGAGAGTCATCAGTTACTCAATAATTTAACTCTCTCACTCGAAGTTGACAACAGTTAGACCTCTTTGAGGTTCATGAGAGGTTCACAAATGGACATGTCCAGCAGACGACATCTTGTACAAATAGATTGTTGACTAGAAGCGAGTTTTCAAATTTTTGATAGGGCTCAATAAAGATCTTGATGATGTATGAGGTAGAATTCTAGGAACAAAACCCTTACCAAGTATTCGTGAAGCCTTCACCGAAGTTCGTCAAGAGAATAATCGAAAAAAGGTGATGATGTGTCCTCAATCTGTCATTTCAGTGACTAGAGAAGGGTTTGCGCTTGCTATTCAATGATACCAGCAATCTCAGAATGCAGACAACCGTCCCCAAAGAGGAAGACCTTGTTGTGACCATTGCCGTAGACTTGGTCACACTAAGGAAACCTGCTGGAAATTCATGGAAAGCCAGCTAATTGGAAACCACCCTCCGTACGGCACATCAATTAAGAAAGTTGTGGAAAAACTCTCCAATCCCATGGAACTGCGTCACCTGAATCTACTTTGTTTAGTAAAGAACAAAATGATCTCCTCCAAAAAATATTAGGACAGTCCTTACCCACATAATCTGCCACTATAGCTCAATCAAATAACATCTTCAACGCTCTTAATGTGAAACAGGTTATGAGACCATGGATTATTGATTCAGGTACTTCAAACCACATGACGAGTGATGTTTCTTTTCTCATGAATCTTAAAACCTACTAAGACGGACACACTGTCAAAATTACCGATAGTTCAGTATCTAAAGTAACAGGAATTGGTTCAGCCAAAATTTTAAACTCCTTTATTCTAGATTCTATCCTTCTTGTTCCCACACTTGATTGTAATATTGTATCAATTACTAAAATCACCCGTGATAAAAATTGTATGGCTAAATTTGTTCATAATCTATGTGAATTTCAAGACTTGGATTCGGGAAGGATGATTGGTAGTGCTAAAGAGTGCTCGAGACTTTATCTCCTCAAAAGTGAAGACCCTCCAGCAAGATAAGACTTCTAAGCTGTATCGGAGGTTTCTTATCAGAATAAAGCTTAGTTAAATCTTAAGTCCAATAAGGATGGTGAAATTATGTTGAATCACTATCGCTTAGGTCATCCTAATTTCCTGTATTTAAAAAACTTTTCCCTGCATCCTTTAGAAATAAAAATTCAAAAGATTTTAATGTGAAGTTTGTCAATTTTCAAAACATGTTAAAAATTCATATCCTCATATTCCATATAAAAAATCACATCTTTTCTCATTAATTCACACTGATATTTGGGGACCTTCTCGAATCAAAAACATCACAGGGACATGTTAGTTCATTTCATTTGTAGATGATCATACTCAAATACTTTGGTTATTTCTAATGAAAGAAAAATCTAAAGCAATCAAATTTTTAAAAATTTCAATACCATAATTCAAACCCAATTTCAATCAAAAAGCTAATATTGAAATCTGACAATGCTAAAGAATACTTAGCTTCCACCATTAGTGATTATCTGTTAAGTCAAGGGATTGTTCATCTAAGCTTTTGTGTTGACACTTAAACAAAATGTAGTGGCTAAAAGGAAGAATATGCATCTTCTCGAGATATAGCTAGATCCCTATGTTCACAACTCATGTCCCTCAACATTTCTTGGAGGAAACTGTCCTTATAGCTACCTATCTTATTAGTAGGATGCACTCTCGTATTCTCACTTTCAAAACACCTATCAACACTCTGCTTAAGTCATACCCACACACTAAAATCGTGTCCCACATTCCCTTTAAAATTTTTGGATATTCTACTTATGTCCATGTACATCATAGAGGTAAACTTGATCCCCGAGCCATCAAATGCATATTCCTAAGGTATTCATCGTACCAAAAAGGATACAAGTGCTTCTCTCCTATCACAAAATGGATTTATAATACAACAGATGTCACATTCTTTGAACAATATCCGGTCTATTCCAAACCTATCATTCAGAGGGAGAACATACGCAATGAATACCATCTTTGGAATAGCATAAGCACTCAGTCTCCCACAAATTCTGTCTCAAATCCTATCCCACAAATTCCAGAGAATGAATCAGTGTCTCAAATAAATAGTCCTAATAATCCCAATGAACCCTCAACTTCTCTATCAACAGATCCGAATTGCCCTATCCCAAACAATGATCTTCTTGTCTACTCTAGGAGGAAAACTAAAGAGCGGAGAATCGAGCATATCTTGAGCCAGTCCAAGAATCCAACCTGAGTACGGGCTACTTTGACAATTCACAAGGTAACATCATTGAACCTCCTATTATTGAGCTGCCACCTAATGATTTGAATTTGCCAATTATTGTAAGGAAAAGTGTAAGATCTTGCACAAACCATCTCATCTACAACTTTGTTTCCTATAAAAGTCTCTCACTAGGTTATAAGGCATTTATCAACAACCTTGATCAGATACAGGTTCCAAGTTCCGTTCATGAAGCCTTTCAGGTACCTGAATGGAAGACAACTATTCTTGAAGAACTCAGTGTCTTAGAGAAAAAACAAGACTTGGGAGATCACAAAACTACCACCAAGAAAACAAGTTGTTGGGTGTAAATGGATCTTAATAATCAAACACAAAGCAGACGGCAGTGTAGAAAGATTCAAAACTCACCTTGTGGCTAGGGGATTCACTCAGACATATGTGATTGACTATCAGGAAACTTTTGCACCTGTAGCAAAGCTCAACACTATTCGCGTTCTTCTCTCCCTAGCATCTAACTTGGATTGACCCCTCTACCAATTAAATGTCAAGAATACATTCCTCAATGATGACCTCGAAGAAGTCTACATGGACATTCCTATTACAATTGAATCTCCTGTTCCAACAAATAGAGTCTACAAACTTAAGAAATCCTTATATGGATTGAAACAATCTCCACGTCCCTAGTTCGATAGGTTCTCTAAAGTTCTGAAGAGATATGGGTACAATAAATGCCAATCAGATCACACACTATTCGTCAAACACTTCTCCAATGATAGAATAGTTATCCTAATTGTGTACATAGATGATATTGTTCTAACAGGTAATTCTACAATTGATATGAATAAACTCAAAGAATTCCTAGCCAAGGAATTTGAGTTTATTCATCTTAAATATTTCCTACGAATGAAAGTAGCACAAACAAAAAAGGGCATATCTATATCTCAAAGAAAACATGTACTTGATCTTCTCAAGAAAACTGGAATAATAGGGTGTAAACCGGCAGAAACCCCGATAGACTCTGCAGTAAAACTTGGAATCAAAGAAAATAGTACACCCGTGGACCAAGGCCGTTATCAAAGATTAGTGTAAAAAACTCAATTTACCTATCCCACATTAGACTATATTGGTTTTTCAATGAGTATTGTAAGTCAATTTATGACAGTCCCACTGAAGAACACGTGGAGGCGATCTATCGTATATTCAGATATCTCAAGATGACATCAGGAAAAGGATTATTATACTTCAATAAGAATCCCACCAAAAAAATTGAAGTCTTTGTAGATGTTGACTGGGCAAGCTTTATAATGGATCACAGATATACCATTGCGTATTGTACATTCGTATGGGGAAATCTTATAACTTGGTGAAGAAAGAAACAACCAATAGTCGCTCGAAGCAGTACAGAAGCTGAATTTAGAGCTATGGCCCATGAGATTTGTGAAGGAATATGGTTAAGAAGACTACTTAATAAACTGGACTTCATAACTCCTGAACCTATCATCATCATGTATTGTGACAATCGAGCTACAATAAGAATTGCAAAAAACCCAGTTCATCATGATCGAACCAAACATGTAAAAATTGATCGTTATTTCATTAAAGAAAAGTTAGATGGAAAAATCATGGATCTATATACATCTACTCATCATCAAATTGTAGATTTCCTTACCAAAACGTTACCTCGAACAATCTTCAAAGAACTGAGTTGCAAGTTGGAAATGATTAATATCTATTACCCAACTTGAGAGGGAGTGTAGACTTTCTGAGAATATTAGGTTGTATTAGTGTTGTACAGGCTATGAATTAGTGTAGAACAAGTTGGAATTTAGTTGTTGACCAACTGTATTATTCCTAGATTAGTGGCCATTTGTCTACCTTATAACCTATTTATAATACTGTATATACATTTGAATTAACAGAAAAAATGATGTAGAATAATACTTCAGGTTTTCTCCACCTTCTCTCCCAATATTTTCTTCAAATCTCTTTTAAGTTGCACTCTTGAAACTTCGTTCTTGGCCTTGAATATAAACAATAATTATACTGTAATTTAAATCCAATATAAACACAATTAAAAGAATTACATATTCTTCCAAAAAAAAATTCCAAAATTTTATAATCATTAAATGATTATAAACTAATAATAATCTAATATTCATGTAAAAAATTCTTCTATGAACAAGATAACAATGAAAAAAATTATTGAAAATTAAGAAAATAAATATAGATAAATAAAAAATATTCATATTTATTTGAATAAAAATATAAAATAACTATTATTTTACGCATCTATATATCATATAATAGACAGATATTCAATAATTTGTATAATTTATAGTCCCTATGCACGTGCCCAAAATCTGAACACTTATTATCCATGTCCTCGTATCTTAAAATTAATAAATTGGTGAATCCAACTCTAGGCACGTATCCGTGTCAGACTCTTTTTCACGAGTCCATGTAACATAGAAATGAGATGGACTTGATTTGACCAAAAGTTGATTGCATGGGTCGACAGTGATGTATTCGATGGTGGAGGTTAGGATGTCACCAAAAAGATCTCGTTGTTACGAGTTTCAAGATGGGCCAAGCAACAGCTAGAAACTTCGGACGACGATGCATTGGCAATGGTGATCATTCCCTGATTTGGACAAGCAGCTATCGGCGTTTCTAAGGCTTGAAACTTCTTGAAATTGGTTAGTCGGTGGTAATTAATGGTGTACCCGTCGATTACATGGCTGTAGATGGAGGGATCGAGGACGACATTAACTCGTTTTGCATCTTCTTGCTTGGTTGCAATATAGCTTTGGGGTTTTCAACCCTCACCTTCTTTGATGGGAAAGGTAGGATGCGAAGGAAATGGTCTTGATCTCAACGGTATGGGTGGTTGTCGTCATCAATGGAAAAAATTGATGGAAAGCTTGATGGGGGTGGTGGCTATGGCTTTCACAAGGCTTTATTGTTGTCAATTGTTTTTCCCAAACCTCTCTTTTCAAATGAATATTTTTAAAGGGATAAAAAGGATGGATAATTTGTTTACGAAAAAGAAATTTTGTTTGCTTTAATGCCAATTATAGCCCAGATGGTACTAGGTTACTCCCTAATAAGATCTTAAGAGTCAAGACTGGGGTTTGAAATCAGGAAAAAGCGAAAGAAAAACGTGTCCTAAGTTAGTCAGGAACCATCAATGCCTAGGGTCTCCACGTGGGTATCCTGAGATCTTGAGCACTGTGAATTTCAACCAGGTTCAAAGATCAAAAGGCGTCCTTTTGAAAGGATATCTCCGCAGACCCTTAGCTTGTATTAGCACCTACTCAGGTCTTGACTGGTGGGCTAAGTGGACGGATTCCTTTTGCCTTCCCTAGCTCTCGAACCTAGGACCTAACCTTTAAGTAAACCTTGGAAAGCAAGTTTCTTAAGGATCAAAACAGGAGTTCGAAACTTGGGGAGCGTGAAAAAAACACGTATCAAATTATGGCCGCCTCACTATGAACATAAATTGATGCGAATCATCAACGCCAGAACCCTGAGCACTACGTGGATATCTCAAAATGTGCAAACCTAGGTTCAAACACTGAAATACAATACTAACACACTTTTTTGTAATTGTTTATTCAAGATAAATATTTAAACCTAATTATTAGCAATCAAAATTCAAACAAAAACAAACGCAATCCTTGGGAAATAAAATACGAACTAGATAAATATTAATAATTTAAATATTGTTCTCTATTTTCCCATATGACAATCTCGTGATTTATTTGTCTAAATAATAAACCAATACCAACTATAATATCTAATTGATATAGAAATGAATACATAAAGTACCAAATTAATCGGAAAAAAACTTAATAAATTGTGAGAAAATCCAAATTTTTAATAAAAAATACGTTTTTTCTTTTCTTTTCAACATATCATATATTTTTATTAAAAAAATGAGTAATGATGCCTTACTACTTTTCTACTTTTGTTAATCACACAACAAAAGCTTATAAATTGTTTATTTTATCATTATAATTAATTACACTTTATTACCACAATTGTTTTATAAAGTTGTCAAAGAACAGTAATAATAATTTGAGTCGTAAAAATATTAAGAATATTTTTTATTATCAAAAAGAACTAAAAGCTAAAAACTAAAACCAAAAAGCTACAAATGCATAGACAGACAACAGAATATAATAGAGGTGGATCTAGTCTTGTTTTTCAAAAATTTATAAAAACTGGACCGGATTGTTTAATGTTACAAAACTGTACTGGATCGAACTAGTAAAAGCGGAACAGTCCGACCTGTTGCAATTAAATTGTCTAGTATATATATATATATATATATATATAAACTATATATATCTTAATCGTTTAAATATTGTATATGTAGTCTGTGGTTGATTTCATTAGTTGTAACATTTGGGTTCTGGGTTCAATTCTCTGTTGTTGTGTTTTTGCTTTTAAATGTTTTAGTTGAAATTAGTAGAAAAAGCAACGTAATGCGCTGGCTAGGAATTGAACTAGTGATCAAGGAGTTGTAAGTGTACATCACTTTCAATGGGCTACGCTAATGTCTTAGATGAAAAAGGTGATTCTATATATATAATTAATAAAACAGTCCAATCCAGTTTAAACAATTCATAAAACATATAAACTGGATAGGACTGTCTGGTATAATCCAATTTACTAATTTAGTTCGGTTATTCAATTTGTTTGTCCACCCCTATAGTCCAATTAAAAAAAGTTAGCAAAAAAAAAAATGGGAAAGTTACACCACGGATATGTATGTGCTTCGTGTTTGCTACTGTTCTCAGAATAATGGGAACATGTAAAGCTAATCTCAATTTTTTTTTAGAACATATAGTTTTATAAAATAATAACTTAAACACCTTAATTTGTTTTGAAAGTGGTTTTTTGTCTTTAAGTATAGAAAACAATTTTTTAAGCTATGCGTATAAGCTTTCCCCAAGGATCCAACTTTGAGACTCCAACACCAAACTCCACAAAATGAAGGATATGGAGAATTGTTGTGCTAACGAAAAATGCAACAATGTAAATGTTTTGCCTAGGTTTTTCACAAAAGTTTCAAAGGTACCTTTGAAAATGGAAGCTTGATTTTTTCTTTGCCTTCAAAGTTTCAGCCAACTCAACTTCCAAAGCTAGTACCCTTTCTAATGCATTTCCACCGGATGAAAATTCATTGAATATAGGGAATATGCTTCCCAGTTCTTCGTTAACCTTAGCAATTAGAAGGATATGAGTCTACTATATGGAACGTGGATACTGTAAGGTGATGAGAGCCAAAACTAATTTACCTTATGTAACTGCACAACCTCTCTTTGCAAACCATGAAATATTGGGTCGTAATAATGATGCTCTTGAGGAATAAGCAAATTATCTTTTTTCATCTTTTCCAACTGCAAATGAATCATCACAATTTTAACACATCTGTGGTTCTCTGCATATTTAGTCCAGACAAAGAGTCTATATAAAGAAGTGTAAATATATACCTCATTCAATAAGTGGTCTATGCTGGATTTTAAACTTTGAGCCTTGAAATTTTCCACCACAAGCGCTACAGATTTTGTATCATTATGAAGAATATCCTCTTGACTTGAACTTTGATTAACATTTCTACGTACACGAGCATCCTAACAAACGTTCATGAAGAAAAATGACGAAATACCATAGAAGCCAATAAAGTTCTACAATATAATAACAAAAAGGTGTTTCATTGGTTTTAGTTCTAGTTGTTGGGAAAAACTTATACTAACATTGATGTTAACTCGGTTGAGTTATTAGCTTAATAATATTATTCCAACAAAAGTGACAATCAATCTCTAGAATCTCGTAACGAATTGATTTTCAAGTAACAAATGCGCTCCTAATAATCCCAATGACTCTTAACTCCTCTACCAACAGATCCAAACTTCCATGTCCTAAACAGTGATCTTCTTGTCTACTCCAAGAAGAGAAGAATTCAAAAGAGAAAGGAGAACCAAGCATATCTTGAGCCAATCCAAGAGTCCACCTGAATACGGGCTACTCTGACAATTCACAAGGTAACATCACTGAACCTCCTATTATTAAGCTGCCTCTTAATAATTTGAATTTGTCAATTATTGTAAGGAAAGGTGTAAGATCTTGTACAAACCACCCCATCAACAACTTTGTTTCCTATAAAAGTCTCTCACCAAGTTATAAGGCATTTATCAGCAACCTTGATCAGATACAAGTTCCAAATTTCGTTCATGAAATTTTCAGGTACTTGAATGGAAGACAATCATTCTTGAAGAATTCAGTACCTTAGAGAAAAACAAGACTTGGGAGATCACAGAACTACCACCGAAAAAACGAGTTGTTGGGTGTAAGTAGATCTTTACAGTCAAACACAAAGCAGACGACAATGTAGAAAGATTCAATGCTCGCCTTGTGGCTAAGGGATTCACTCAAGCATATGAGATTGACTATCAGGAAACTTTTGCATCTGTTGTAAAGCTCAACGTTGTTCGTGTTCTTCTCTCCCTAGCATCTAACTTAGATTGGTCTCTCTACCAATTAGATGTCAAGAATGCATTCCTCAATGGTGATCTTGAAGAAGAAGTTTACATGAAGATTCCTCCTGGAATTGAAGCTCCTGCTCCAACCAATAAAGTCTGCAAACTTAAGAAATTCTTACATGGATTGAAGCAGTCTCCACGTTCCCAGTTCGATAGGTTTTCTAAAGTTTTGAAGAGATATGAGTACAATCAATGTCAATCAAATCACAACACTCTTTGTCAAGCATTTCTCCAATGATAGAATAGTTATCTTAATTGTGTACGTAGATAATATTGTTTTGATAATTATACAATTGAGATGAATAAACTCAAGAAGTTCCTAGTCAAGGAATTTGAGATCAAAGATCTAAACAATCTCAAATATTTCCTAGGAATAAAAGTATCCCGAACAAAGAAAGACATATCTATATCTCAAAGGAAATATGTACTTGATCTTCTCAAGGAAACTGGAATGATGGGATGTAAATCGACAGAAACTTCGATGGACCCTACAGTAAAACTCGGAATCAAAGAAAACAATGGGTATTGTAAGTCATTTACAAAGGTCGTTATCAAAGATTAGTGAAAAAACTCATTTACCTATCCCACACTAGACCAGATATTGGTTTTTTAGCTAGTATTGTAAGTCAATTTATGAACAATCCCACTGAAGAACACATGGAAAGATCTATCGTATACTCAGGTATCTCAAGATGACACCAGGAAAATGATTGTACTTCAGTAAGAATCTCACTAGAAAAATTGAAATCTTTGCGGATGCTAACTGGGCAGGCTCTATAGTGGATCGCAGATATACCAATGGGTACTGTACATTCATGTGGGGGAATGTTGTAACTTGACGAAGTAAGAAACAGTCAGTAGTCGCTCAAAGTAGTACAGAAGCTGAATTCAAAGCTATGACTTAAGGAATTTGTGAAGGAATGTGGTTAAGAAGACTACTCCATGAACTGGACTTCACAACTACTGAACCTATCAACATGCATTGTGACAATCAAGCTGTAATAAAAATTGCAAGAAATTTTGTTCATCATGACCAAACCAAACATGTAGAAATTGATCGTAATTTCATTGGAGAGAAGTTAGATGGAAAAATTGTGGACCTCCTACGTATATATACTCGTCATCAAATTGCAGATATCCTTATCAAAGCATTACCTTGAACCATCTTTGAAAAACAGAGTTGCAAGTTGAGAATGATTAATATCTATCACCCAACTTGAGGAGTATAAAATTGTAGAATTTCAAATAATAGTAGTTATGTACATGTTGTAATAGTAGTTGTGTACATGTTGTAATAGTGGTGTACAGGCTATAATAGTGATGTATTAGTCTAACTCTTAGTCCTATTTATATTACTGTAATTACATTTGAAAAAATATAGAGAAATAAATAAATAATATTTCAGATTTTCTCACCATTTCTCTCAATATTTTCATCTTTCAAGTTTAGATCTGACTTAGCCCCAAAACCATTGTAATTATCAACAACTTAAGGAGATTTAAGAGCCAACTAAAGAAAATTTATCCTGAAAAGATAACAGACAAAATCTATTAATTACCTGTATGCCTCTATTTGAATCATCAGGTTTGTTGGCTTTATTGAAGGCTGTACTATCAACTTCTTGGAAATGTTTTGAAATATCTTGGTCTAAGGATGCACTTAATGGATCGTCAATAAAACACTCCCTAGAAAGCATGCTTTTATCAATTCTTCCATAGCTTGGACTGTCAGAAATTGGTTTTCCTGGATGACTCATACTGCTGACCAACTCATCGTGTTTGCAATCTGCTGCATGCAATCTACCATTACATCCCATCAGATTATTGACTGCAGATGTAGAGCTCTCAAGAAAATCTTTCACAGAGGTGAGTTCTGCAGCAATTTTAGATTTCTCCTCATTGCAATTTTGCAAAGAGGCTTCAAGCTCTTGTTTTTCTTCCTTACAGCATTGAAGGTTTTTTAGCAAGCATTCCTTTTTAGCCTTCATCAGATCACATGCCCTCAAAATTTCATGATTTTCAGATAGTGCTGAATGCAATTGAGACTCGAGTTCCAAGATTCTCATACCTAGCTCTTCATTTATTTTCAAATTAGTAGCTTCAGATTTCTTCCTGTTATCAACTTCATTTATCACATCTTGTAATTTTAACAGCATTTCTTCCCTATGCCTATTGGAGATAGAGAGCTGGCGTTTCAGTTCTTGCATTTTTGTTTCATACTTTTCTTTTATGAATGCAATCCTCAAGGAATCTTTCCTAGCAAGGAGAGGTCCTTCTGGTTCTCTTTTCTCACGAGCCTTATGACACTCAGCGTCAGCCTTGTCTTTAAGCTCCCTCAAATGGAAGGACAAATTCTTAAACTCATCAGTCTTCAAAACCTGCTCAGAAAACCTATGGGTAAGTTCGCTGTATTTGTTTTGCAACTCAATCAATTCACACTTGTTTCCCTCAAGTAAGGCTATCTGTGGTTGTAGCTCGTCCAATTTGGCTTTGAACACTAAACATTGGACTTCTAGTTCTTCCTTTGATAAACTCATAACATTAATTACTTCCTTAGATTTTGTCAACATATTTTCCAGCTTTTCAACCTCAAGAGCACATTTTTTATACGCGTAAAAAGAACTTTCCAAGCTTTTAACTTTCTCCTTGTATTCTTCAAGTTGAGTCTTCATGACACTATTTGTATCCATAAGTGCTTTATTCTCAGCAACAGAAGCATCTAAGTCAGACCTAAGAGAGTTTAGACTTTCCATCAATGTAGCATTCTCTTCAACACAACATGCATCACTAGCAAGACAATAATCAAGCTTGTTCTGTGCATCAAGAAACCTCTTCTGAAGTTCAGCCAGGCACATATCCAAGGAGAAAAGTTGTTGATTACGATCCTGAATCACAGTCTCATATTGTGTTTTTGTGAAGGTAATTATAACATCCATAGCTATTGAAACCTCATACATTTCAGATAATTTACTATTCAGAGATGAAATGGAAGAACACTTTTCACGAGCAGTTCTCGTACACTCTTCAGAGTTCAACAAGCTGCATTTGATTCTTGAATTCTCCATTTCTAGATTCGATATTAATTGCTTAAGAGAAACCAACTCGGGTTGCTGCTGATTAAAATGGAACTTCTCACAATGCTTCTCATTCAATCGAGCAGTTAGATCTTGAACTGTACCCTCTAACCTACCTCTAGAGCTTCTTTTATCGTGAAACTCATCATGCAATGATTGGAAACTTGATTTCAACTCACTAAGGTCCCCAACAAGCTTGGCAGATTCCTCAGTTTTCTCATTTAAGGCCATCATCAGAGTTTCCTTTTCCATTGAAATTGCAGCAATCACAAGCTTACACCTTCCAAGTTCTTCATTTATCTTCTCTATTGCCATTATTTCTAGAGCAAGGCCCTTGTTTTTAAAAGTAAGTTGATTCAGTTCATCTTCCAAATGATCAAAATCAGATAAAAATTCCTTGTGCTTCTGTGCATAATCATCTTCTACTTCCGAGCTAATTTTGCATCTTTTAGCCATAGCCTCAACTTCTGATTGAAGCCTTTGCACTAGAACACTTGACATGTCCAGTTTATGCAGAAAATTTTGCAATTCAAGCTCAAATTTCTCTTTCATTAGAATATTGTCTGATTCGGATGCTTGTAGGGACACTCGAGCAATATTTCTCTCTTGCACTAGAACTTGCTTCTCTTCAAAGAGCTGTAAAAGCTTCTCGTATGAACTGTGCTGAAGCTGTTCTAATTTTAACCACATACCAACTAAATCTCTGGATTCAATACCCTCAAGGATAGATTGACTCCAGATGGATGATCCCTTATTCTGTTTGTCATAAGACGTCAATAGACTCCACACCTTATCATGCACAAAATTTTTAGTCTTCTGCAAATTCTCTTTTACAGAAGCTAGCTCATTCAGTTCAGTTTGGATGGATTTCATCTCCTTTTGCAGGGAGCAAGTATTATTTTGAAGATAATCATTTTCTAGCCTTTCCTTCTGCAACAATATTTCCAACTCTAACTTTTCCTCCATGCAGGCTTCAAATTTGCGTGGGTAGCTTTCTAACTCTGCCATTAATGTTTCACACTCAGTAATCTTCTGGGAAAGAAGACAATTTTCACTTGTAACATTTTTGAAGTTATCTTCTAAAAATTGGTTTTGGAAAGCCATATCATTTAATTTAGCATCGCAAGCATCCCTGTATTCCTTCAGGCACTGAACCTCATCCACAGCTGTTTGCAGCTTAAGTCTCAGTAACTCCTTGGACTCATTCGAAAGCTGCAGCTGCTGGTTTAGTTCATCAACCAGATCTTTCATTAATCTGTAGTCGGAAGTTGCTTCAAGCAAGGTTTCTTGCAGAGCCTTGGAGAATACATCCAAGTATATATTCACCAGATGCACTTCAAAGATTTCTTCTTCAACCTTCTGGCAGATCCCCTTCTGCAAAAGGATAGATCTTTTATGGTCCTCTGCGAAAATATGTCCATTTACATGTCGTTTCTTTGACCCATCTTTCTGATTTGAATGTTGTAATAGTTCCAAAGCCTGAAATTCATTTGCCTTAAATTTCCAGTTCTGCATCTTTTCTTCACACCCAAGAAAATATGATGGTGAAGAATCAGAAAACGCTTGCTGGATGAGGTTCTCATTTGTTTCATACATGGACACAACCTGAGTAGAAAGCAATCCAAGGTCCTTCTGTAACTGGTTCACAGAAATGGAGTAATTTGAGCTCACCCTCTTCAAAGCTGCTTCGGCAGTAACAACCCTTCTCTCAAGATCCTCATTAAATGATTCCATATTGCACTTTTCTTCATAAAATTGTATCATTTTCTTACTCATGTCTTGGCTTATTTTATCCATCTCAGATTTGGTAGCTGAAAATGTATAGAGGCAAGTAAAATGCTCATTTTTGAGGTTCTGCAACTCCCCATTCATCTGCTTCTCACTTTCCTCTAGCTCCTGAACAAGAGCTTCATAGTAGCATTCCATCTCACCCATTTTCCTTGCAACGCCTTCTTGTTCTGTTTTCAACTCATCCAACTCCCTTTGAGGTTCAAAGATTATGCTTTTCATTGCACTATGTTGATCTGTTGAATCATACTGTTGAGACACCAGAGCAGGTACTTTCAGGCTTTGAAGTATGCATTCTGGTTGACAAAAATCTGCTTCCAGCCTGGTTCCTAGTAACACCTGATCCTCTTTTAATTTTGTTGCTTCGTTATCTTTGCTACTTGTCAGGTTCATAGCTGGAATTGCCTGTATGGATTCTCTTTTGAGATCTTGCAGAACACTAACTAATGTCTCTAAGTCAGAATTAAACGACTTCAAGTCCCTTCCATGGCTGTAACATACTTTGTTTTGAAGTTGCTTTATCTTATCCTCCATTTCAAGAAGCCCCTTGAGCCACATGGGTTGTAATTCTTCAAAACATTTATCCTGTCTGTTCTCTATAGTTTCACAGATGATTTTGGAATTTCTTAGCTCCACAAGATCATTTTTAAGCTCTAAACAGTCTGATCTTAGTGCATAAACTTCTTTTGCCAATCGCTCTCCAGAAGCAATTTCAGTGGCAAGTAACTGCGAAATATTTTGTGCTTCAATGCCTATCTCATTAGCATTACTTTGTAAATTGCCCAACTCCAGCTTAAGTTCAATCATATATGACTCAGCTACTTCCAAGCTTCCTCTATGTCTACTATTCTCCTCATATGCATTGATCAGCTTGTTATCTGCAGAAAAGTTAGAACCCAAGCCATGCGACCAGTCATTGCTTCGCTGCGGCAATAAATGAGTATTGTAGAGGTCTCCTTTTTCTGGCATAGGACTATGCCTAAGAGAAAGCCTAGCTAAATCGCCAGAGAGTGTACTCTTAAGGCTGTCAATTTCATGGGTACTGGAAGTATCATGTTTCTCAGCATATAGACTTACAGAGGTGTTGGAAGAACCATCTAAGCCAACAGCTGACTCAGCACACTCTTCTCCAAGAGAAGACCATTCTTCTTTGAATCTAACTCTTGAATTTGCCTATTAAAACCAATGAAAAGAACATATCAATGGTAAATCAAAAGATCATTGCTCCTTTTAATCACACAAGAATTTTAAAAAACTTCTAAAATACTGTGTAAAATTCAGAATTCACTCGATGTATTTTCCATTCAAAGATGCTACATATTTATATAAAAAACTAGGGACACTATTAGGTGATAAACACCTAATACACAACTAATATATTCAACTAGTGATAGACACCTAATACAGAACAAATATATCTAACACTCTCCCTCAAGTTGGAGCATAGATATTAATCATGCCCAACTTGTTACAAAGATAATCAACCCAAACCCCACTTAAAGCTTTCGTGAAGATATCTCCTAGTTGTTCTCTAGTCTTCACATATCTTGTAGAAATCAAACCTTCCTGAATTTTCTCGCAAACAAAATGACAATCAATTTCAATGTGTTTAGTTCGCTCATAAAACACAGGATTAGAAGCAATATGAAGAGCAAATTGGTTATCACACCATAATTTCGCGGGTACTGAAGTTTTAAGACCTACTTCATCCAAGAGATGATATATCCACAATATCTCGGATGTAGATTGTGTCATAACCCTATATTTTGACTATGCACTCGATCATGACACAAACCAAATTTCCTCCAATGAAAATACAATAGCCTAATGTGAATCTTCTATCCATTTTGGAATCTGCCCAATCTGCATCTGAAAAACATTCAATATGAGTGTGTCCATGATTTGCATACAAGATACCACGTCCAGGTACTCCTTTCAAGTAACACAAAATTTGCTCTAACGATACCAAATGATGAACTGTTGGGGATGACATAAATTGGCTAACAATACTGACCGAATATGCAATATCTGGACGAGTAACGGTAAAGTAATTCAGCTTTCCAACCATCATTCGATATCTCTTATAATCTTTAAAGAGTTCCCCATATCCTGTAAGGTGGATGTTCGGAGTCATTGGAGCACTACAAGGCTTTGCTCGTAATTTTCCTGTCTCAGTTAATAAGTCTAAGATATATATTCTCTGAGATAGAAAGATACATTTTTTACTCCTTTTGACTTCAACACCCAATAAATACTTTAGCATCTCCAAATCTTTTGTGTGAAACTGAGTATGTAGGAAAAACTTAAGAGATGAAATTCTCGTAGTATCACTTCCAGTAATAATAATGTCATATACATACACCACTGAAAAAATGATACCAGCTTCTGATTGTTTGTAGAACACAAAATGATCAGACTTGCTTTTCATCATTCCAAACGTTTATATAACTTGACTAAATTTTCCAAACCAAGCACGAGGGCTCTGTTTCAAACCATACAAAGATTTGCGGAGACGATAAACTTGCCTAGACTCTCCATGAGCAACAAAACTAGGAGGTTGCTCTATAAACACCTCCTCTTGAAGATCACCATGAAGAAAAGCATTATTGATATCTAATTGATGCAAAGGCTAATGGTGAGTAACTGCCATAAAAATAAACAACCGAACAGAGATCAATTTAGCAACAGGAGAGAAAGTGTCAGAATAGTTCACACCATAGGTTTGAGCATATCCCTTAGCAACAAGACGGGCCTTTAATCGAGCAATTGACTCATTCGGATTAACCTTAACTGTGAACACCCATTTGCATCCGATAGCCCGTTTCCCCGAAGGTAAATCAACTAAGTCCCAAGTACCATTGTCATCCAAAGCAAGCCATTTCCTCTATCATTGCATGATGCCAACCAGGATGAGATATGGCTTGAACAGCTTTAGGGATAGAAATAGAATCAAGAGAGGCAATAAAAGAACAAGAGAGGAAGGCGACAATAGGTTATAAGAAACAAAAGAAGAAATAAGATAAGTAATGGGACGTTTTACCTGCGAATGCAATAGGAAGATTATCGTTCCTGGATCTGGATGATGGAGCAGTGCGTGTACATGAATCGAAGCGTGCATCGTCTGAGACTTGTGCACAGTGAGGCCTGGCCGAGGTAAACCGGATCGCAGATTCAAATAATGTGATAGAATAGACTAACAAATCATCATCCTCTCTCTGACGTGTAGGAGGAGAAGACAAAATAGGGTGTGTCTTCCATGAAGGTAACATCAATTGAGACAAGATATTTGTTAAGACTAGGACAATAACATCTATAACCTTTCTAGAGACGAGAATAACCAAAGAAGATACACTTCAAAGACTTGGGATCTAATTTAGTAACATGCGGATGAACATCCCGAACAAAACAAGTGCTACCAAATATCCTAGGATCAACCGAAAATAGTGACTTATTAGGAAACAAGATTTTGTAAGGAATTGCACCATGAAGAACAGATGAGGGCATGCGATTAATAAGAAAACATGCTATTGAAACTACATCGGTCCAAAAAGATTTAGAAACATTTATTTGAAATAATAAGGCACGTGCAGTTTCGAGAAGATGTCTGTTCTTACGTTCTACCACTCCATTTTGAGATGGAGTATCAACACAAGAAGTTTCATGAAGCATGTCATTTTGAACCATATAAGATTGAAACAAAGCTGATGTATATTCTTTAGCATTATCACTTCGCAAAGTACAAATTGAAACATTAAATTGAGTTTTAATCTCAACACAAAATGCGCAAAAAATAGAAAATAATTCAGAACGACTCTTCATTAAATATAACCAAGTTACACGAGAATAATCATCCACAAAAGTAACAAAATAATTAAATCCAGGTTTAGACAAAATAGGGCAAGGACCCCAAACATCAAAATGAACTAATTCAAAAGGAACACTAGCACGTTTATTAACTCTTGGATTAGAACTAAGACGATGATGTTTTGCAAATTAACAAGACTCACAATCTAATGAAGACACCTTACTAAACTGAGGACAAAGTTTCTGAAGTAAAGGAAGAGATGGATGACCCAGTCTACAATGTGCCTCGAAGGGAGAGGTTACACCATAGCAAGCAACAGATTTCAGTATTAGTATGTCAAGAATATAGAGGTCTCCAGACTCATGTCTTTTACCAATAGTCTTCTTCGTCATAAGATCCTGAAATAAGCAACGATCAGGAAAAAATGAGATGCAACAGTTAAGATTGTGAGTAAGCTGACTTACAAAGATCAAATTAAAGGATAATCTAGGTAAATGTAAGACAGACGACAAAGGAAACAAAAGAATGGGAGTAATTGTGCCAGATCCAAGAACACGAGATGGTAATCCATCAGCTAAGGTAACAGTAGAGGTGAAAATGTGTGACTGAAGAATAGAAAAGAGACTAGAATTACCTATCATATGATTTGTGGCACCAAAATCAATAACCCATTTGGAAGATGAGGAAAGAAGACACGCATTTGATTTACCTGAATCAGCAATAGCAATGACATAAGGTGATGAAGACCTTAGTGATTCTTAATACTGTGAGAACTTAGTAAATTCATCTGCAAAGATAAGAACCGATTTTTCAAAAGTATCATAAGTGAATGCAATATGGGCCGAGTGACCTTTCTTATGTCGATCTTGAAGCTTTCTACATGGTTCGTATGTATGTCCTGGTTTGTGACAATAGTGACACACGATACCTCCTAGGTCCTGTGGTCGAGTTTCAAACCCTTGCGAACCGCCTCCTTTGTTCTATTCATATAAGTTGACCGTCCAAGCTCAGAATTATTATTTCGACTAACCAAAGCACCATTTAATTGAGCAGATGGAGGTGGAGTGCCTTCTGTACGAAGTACTCGACTAAACACCTCAGAAAGAGGAGATCTCGTAACCGAGAAAGAACACGGGACTTAGTAGTCTCAAAGCAAAGTGGAAGACCTAAGTAAGAAAACTTCACGACCGTCATTTGTTCCCGTTGGCTTTGCTAAACCTTCACATCGGATACAAAGGCATCAAACTATCGTAGCCCTCATAAGTCCTTTTAAATTCCATAAAATAATTCGTGAGGGATTGATCTTGTTTCTTCACCGCATGGTAAAATGTTTTGCATACCTCGTCATGCGAGAAAGATTTCCTTTACCTTAATATAAGAAATCCAAATAATCCATCTATTCCTTAATCTAATTCACAATGATTGATTAAGTCAATTACATTGCTTCCTCATAGAATTCCCAAATCCGAGAAATAAGCTGGACATCTTCTAAGCCACGCCTCGCTTTGAATCATCTTTAGGAGGATCATTAATCAAATGAATATCTTTGTCAATACTTCTCGAAATAAATTCAATGGTCTTGCTTCCAAGCCAAATAATTGTTTATCGAGCTTATGGTCCGGATTTTAGACATCACAGTGCACCATATGTCATTCAACATTAGATTTCTTTTCGGCCATAACTCCCACAAAAACGACAAGGCAAATGAACAAAACAAACAAATCCAACAAGTAGGCAACACCAAACACGCAGTAACAAGAACACAAATTGGAAGAACCCAAACTTGAACAATCACAAAGCGATGAGGGTCAAACCAATTACGCCAGATGACGCAGTGGAACGGAGAGCGAACACGAGGACGTAAAAAAGACTATGCAGTGGCATTTACCGTCACGCTCCGACGCACGGGAAGACGTGGCGTAAAGTCATGCGGGCACACGTGCCCACTCACAGCTCGTCTAATGATCAGACTTCGGGGTTTGGCTGGTCAACGGATGGGCTTTCTCCCTATGTCGGTGGTGAGAATAAATTTGCACTCTAAAAGGGTGTTTCGAGTTAGAACCCAAAAATGCACTAAATCTTAATTTGTGTTTATCCAAAATCAGACCCTAATTTGAATGGGAAAAAAAATTCTCAATTTTGTAACCCAAATGCTCTGATACAATGTAAAACTCAGAATTCACTCTACTTATTTTCTATTCAAAGATGCTACATATTTATATACAAAACTAGGGACACTATTAGGTAATAGACACCTAATACACAACTAATATATCTAACACTATTGTAAAAGCAGAATTCTCTCTTATTACTATCATTCAAAGACACTACCTATTTATATACAAAGATAGAAACAATCTTAGGTGACATACACCTAATACACCCTACCAAGACATCAATACACAACTCACACCACTAAGACACCTAGTGTTGGGATACACCTAATACACACACTCATAAATCATCTTTAACACTCGCTCAAGTTGTAGCATAGATATTAATCATGCCCAACTTATTACAAAGATAATCAACCCGAACCCCACTTAAAGCTTTCGTGAAGATATCTCACCAATTGTTCTCGATCTTCATATATCCCGTAGAATCAACCCTTCGAATTTTCTCGCGAACAAAATGACAATCAATTTTAACGTGTTTAGTTCGCTTCATGAAACATGTGGTTAGAAGCAATATAAAGAAAGCACTAGTTATCACACCACAATTGTCAGATCTTGAAGTTTTAAGACCTACTTCATCCAAGAGTCGATATATCCATATTATCTCAGGCCTTGATCGTGCCATAGCCCTATATTCTGACTCTACACTCGATCGTGACCCAACATTCTGCTTCTTACTTTTCCATGAGACCAAAATTCCTCCAATGAAAATACAATAGCCTAATGAGGATCTTCTATCCACTTTGGAACCCGCCTGCACCGCATCTCAAAAACATTCAATATGAGTATGTCCATGATTTTTATACAAGATGCCACGTCCAGTGCTTCCTTTTAAGTAACACAAAAATTTGCTCTAACGCCGCCCAATGATGAACCGTCGGGGATGACATAAATTGGCTAACAACACGACCGAATGCACAATATCCGGGACGAGTCACTGTAAGGTAATTCAAACTTTCCAACCACTCTTCGATATCTCTCATAATCTTGTGGTTCTCCATCTCCCGTAGCGTGGATGTTCAGTCATCGAGCACTACAAGGTTTTGCTCCTAATTTTCCTGTCTCCTAAGTCCATGACATATTTTCTTTGAGATAGAAATATACCTTTTTTACTCCTTGTGACTTCAACACCCAAGAAATACTTTAGCATCCCCAAATCCTTCGTGTGAAACTGAGTATGTAGGAAAGACTTAAGAGATGAAATTCCCGTAGTATCACTTCCAGTAATAACAATGTCATCTACATACACAACTAAAAGAATGATACCAGCTTCTGATTATTTGTAGAACACAGAATGGTCAAACTTGCTTTTCATCATACCAAACGTTTCTATAGCTTGACTAAATTTTCCAAACCAAGCACGAGGACTCTGTTTCAAACCATACAAAGATTTGCGGAGACGACAAACGTGCCTAGACTCCCCCTGAGCAACAAAACCAGGAGGTTGCTCCATAAACACCTCCTCTTGAAGATCACCATGAAGAAAAGCATTCTTGATATCCAGTTGATGCAAAGGCCAATGGTGAGTAGCTGCCATAGAAATAAACAACCGAACAGATGTCAATTTAGCAACAGGAGAGAAAGTGTCAGAATAGTTCACACCATAGGTTTGAGCATATCCCTTAGCAACAAGACGGGCCTTTAATCGAGCAACTGACCCATCTGGATTGACCTTAACTGTGAACACCCATTTGCATCCGATAGCCCGTTTCCCCGAAGGTAAATCAACCAAGTCCCAAGTACCATTGTCATCCAAAGCAGTCATTTCCTCTATCATTGCATGATGCCAACCAGGATGAGATATGGCTTCGTGAACAGTTTTAGGGATAGAAATAGAATCAAGAGAGGCAATAAAAGAACAAGAGGAAGACGACAAGCAGTTATAAGAAACAAAAGAAGAAATAAGATAAGTACATTGACGTTTACCTTTGCGTAATGCAATAGGAAGATCATCGTTCAGGACTGGATCTGATGATGGAGCAGGTACAGGACATGAATCAGAAGGTCTATGTCTGGAGTAGACTTGAGTAATAGGAGGCCTGACAGAAACTGGATCAGAAGTGGATGCAATATGAGCCGAGTGACCTTTCTGATATTTGTACTGAAGCTTTCTACATTCATGTTTCGTATGTCCTAGTTTGTGACAATAGTGACATACAATACCTCCGAGGTCCTGGGGTCGAGTTTCAAACCCGTGTGAGCTGCCTCTTTTATTTCTGTTCATACCAGAAAGGATACAAATGTTTTTCTCCTATCACAAAACGATTCTATAATACAATGGATGTCACATTCTTTGAACAATATCCGTACTATTCCAAACCTGTCATTCAGGGGGAGAACATAGGCAATGAATACCAGTTTTCGAATATCATAAGCACTCAGTCTCCCACAAATCCTATCCCGCAACTTCCAGAGAGTGAATCAATATCTCAAATAAATACTCTTACTAATCACAATGAAGCCTCAACTTCTCTACCAACAGATCCAAACTTCCTAGATCCAAACTTCCTTGTCCCAAACAATGATCTCCTTGTCTACTCTAGAAGGAAAACAACTCAAGAAAGAGCAGAGAACCGAGCATATCTTGAGCCATTCAGGAATCCAACCCGAATACAGGCCACTCCGACAATTCACAAGGTAACACCACTGAACCTCATATTATTGAATTACCTCCTAATGATTTGAATTTGCCAATTGCTATAAGGAAAGGTGTAAGATCATGCACAAACCACCCCATCTACAACTTTATTTCCTTTAAAAATCTCTCACTAGGGTATAAGGCATTTATCAGCAACCTCGATCAAATAGAGGTTCCAAATTCTATTCATGAAGCATTTCAGATACCTGAATGGAAGATAGCTATTCGTGAAGAACTCAGTGCCCTAGAGAAAAACAAGACTTGGGAGATCACAGAACTACCATCAGAAAAACAAACTGTTGGGTGTAAATGAATCTTTATAATCAAACACAAAGCAGACGGCAGTGTAGAAAGACTCAAAGCTCGCCTTATGGCTAAAGGATTTACTTAGACATATAGGCTTGATTATCAGGAGACTTTTGCACCTGTAGCAAAACTTAACACTATTCGTGTTCTTCTCTCCTTAGCATCTAACTTGGATTGGCTTCTTTACCAATTAGATGTCAAGAATGCATTCCTTACTGGTGATCTCGAAGAAGTCTACATGGACATCCCTCTGGACATTCCTTAATGTGTAACTGACAACTCTCCTTGACGAAGATCATGGAGGATGCTCTCGATCTCAAATAGTTCGGACATATTATCATAACTGGAATAAGTGTCTTTGACTGCATCCCATATTCCTTTGGCAGTTTTTTAGAGAAGAAAATTCTCTCCAATTTCGTTTGTCATGGAATTGATCAACCAAGACATCACCATATTGTTTTCAGATTTCCATGTTCTGTATTGTAGATCGTCTTTTTTTGGAGCTGCGGCATCGCCAGTAAGGTAATCATCTTTCATCTTGCCGCATATAAACATCATGACGGAGTGGGACCATCGAAGATAATTGTGCCCATTTAATTTGTGACTGGTGATGGGCATAAGACTGTTGTCCGTGGAACCAGTAATTATAGGTTTTCCCGTGGCCATTTATTTCAATTGTAGATTATACGTGGACTGAAATTTGTGTGATTTTTTTTTTTTTTAGATAATCTGCTGGACCGGGTCGGGTGGGTATGGTTTTACCGGGTCGGGTAGGGTTTTTACCGGGTCGATTAGAGTTTACCAGGTCGGGTTGAGATATATTACAAAATCAGCTTACGGGTATTGGAAACAAAAAAAAAAGCAAAATGCAACTGTGAGACTTACTGGCTTGCGGGACTGAAGCAGACGACAATGATGATTGACGACGATGATGATGATGACGATGACTGAGATGGCTCACCGCACCACTGAGATGAAGACGGAAATGATGGTGAGACTTACTAGCTTGCGGGACTGAAGCAGACGACAATGATGATCGGCGACGACGATGACTGGCGATGATGACGATGACTGAGATGGCTCACCGCACCACTGAGATGAAGACAGAAATGATGGCTGGTTTGAGATGGCCACTGACGATGATGACGATGATGACTGGTCTGATGGTGGTTGGTGGTGGCTGATGGTGGCGATGATGACAGAAGTATTCAACAATGGGAAGAAAAAAAATAATCAGTGTCTCCTAAGAACTATTTATTTCAGGGAGAAAAAAATTCTTCCTCGGACAGAATTGGTATAACACAAAATTGGATTTCAGAAATGCTCTGATACCATATAAAATTTATTACGAGAGATATGATGGAGATAATATGGAGTATGTATTCTTACTTCATTCTCTGATTTTCTTTAATGTATATACAACACTATAAATAGGAATGAAAAATAACAGATTAGTGGCCACTAAGCTAGGAATATAACAGATAGTATCAACAATAATTACAACTTATTTTACACTGAATAATACAGCATGTTCATCACTGAGAAAATAGATTCTCAGAAAAGTCTACAACTCCAGTTCAACATGACAGAACAAATGGATAGACATTTCATTAAAGAGAAAATTGAAGATGGGACTATCTGCATGCCTTGTATTCTCATAGAAAAACAAACAGCAGATATGTTCACTAAATGACTTCCCAAGCCAAATTTAAATTATTTCATCTGCAAGTTAGATATGATCAACATTTATGATCCAACTTAAGGAAAAGTTTTGAAATCCTTGACTATTATGATCCCTAATTGTTAGCACCGGGAATAATGAGGAAATATTACGATTGAGTAAGATAGGATCAAATTTGATTAGGAAATTATTAGAAAATATTATATAATAAATTGGCTTCCTTTTTTCTATTTTTTTTATTATAAATTAGGGTTTCAATGTTTGTACAGAAACACAATGAAATATAAAATATAATTATATTTCAACCCCTCTCTTTTCCTAGAATAATTGTAGATTTTCAGAGAATATTATTAGTATTGTACAGGCTGTAAAGTTAGTGTAAATCAAGCTGTATTTTCATTATTGTTACTAGCTGTTCTATTCCTAGAATTAGTGGACACTTTGTATTTCTATATATAGATTGTATTATAGTGTTGTGAAAAAAAAGAAAAAACAGAGAATACATTTAACATGGTATTAGAGCATTTCTGAAATCCAGAAATCCAATTTTGTGTTATATCAATTCTATCCAAGGAACACTGATTTTTGTCCTCATCATTTCTGAAATCCAGAAATCCAGAAATCCAGAAATCCATTTCCTACAGCTTGCATTCCAGAGGCAAAGCAGAAATCCATTTTCTGCAGTAGCTTGCATTCCAGAGGCAAAGCAGAAATCCATTTTCTGCAGCTTGCTTTCCATCTCAGTCATCGTCGCCGACCATCTCCTCATCGTTGGCGCCGATCATCTCCTCATCGTCTGCAGCATCGCCGTCTTGGTATCATCTCCTCATCGTCTGCAGCATCGCCGTCTTGGTATCATCTCCTCATCGTCTGCTTCAATCAGTAAGTCTCACAGTCTCGTAGTCACATTCTGCTTTGTTTTTTTTTCTTTTTTGTTTCCCGTACCAGTAAGCTGTTTTAATATATCCCAGTCCGACCCGGTCAAACACTACCCTACCTGACCCGATCCAGCAGATTATTCAAAAAAAAAAAAAAACAACCCACAAATTTCAGTCCACATATAATCTACAATTGCAACAAATGGCCACGGGAAAACCTATAATTCTTGGTTCTACAGACAATAGTCTTATGCCCATCACCAGTCACAAATTAAATGGGCACAATTATCTTCAGTGGTCCCAATCCGTCATGATGTTTATATGTGGAAAAATGAAAGATGATTACCTTACTGGCGATGCCGCAGCTCCAAACAAAGACGATCTACAATACAGAACATAGAAATCTGAAAACAATATGGTGATGTCTTGGTTGATCAATTCCATGACAAACGAAATTGGAGAAAATTTTCTTCTCTACAAAACCGCCAAAGGAATATGGGATGCAACCAAAGACACTTATTTCAGTTCTGATAATATGTCCGAACCGAACTATTTGAGATCGAGAGCATCCTCCATGATCTTCGCCAAGGAGAGTTGTCAGTTACACAATACTTTAACTCTCTCACTCGATGTTGGCAACAATTAGATCTCTTTGAGGTTCACGAATGGACCTGTCTAGCAGACAGCATCTTGTACAAATAAATTATTGACAAGAAACGGGTTTTCAAATTTTTACCGGGACTCCATAAAGATCTTGATGATGTGCGCGACAGAATTCTTGGCACAAAACCTTTGCCCAGTATTCGTGAAGCCTTCTCTGAAGTCCGTCAAGAGGAGAGTCGAAAGAAAGTAATGATGGGTCCTCAATCTACCATTTTCGTGACTGGAGAAGGATATGCACTTGCCATTCGAGGCCATCAGCACTCTTATAATACAGACAACCGTCCTCATCGTGGAAGACCTTGGTGTGATCATTGTCGTAAACCTGGTCATACTAAGGAAACCTGCTAGAAAATTCATGGTAAGCCCACTGATTAGAAACCACCGTTCACGCAGCACATCCAAAGAAAGTCATGGAAAAATTGCCTCTAAATCTCAAGGAATTGAGTCACCTGAATCTGCTCTGTTTAGCAAGGAACAGATTGATCTCCTCCAGAAATTATTTGGACAATCCTTGACCACATCATCTGCCACTATAGCTCAATCAGGTAACACCCTCAATGCTCTTAATGTGAAACAAGTTATGAGACCATGGATTGTTGATTCCGATGCTTCAGACTACATGACGGGTGATGCTTCTCTTCTCATGAATCTTAAATTCTACCAGAATAGACACACCGTCCGAATTGCCGACGGTTCAGTATCCAAAGTAACAGGAATTGGTTCAGCCAAAATTTCAAACTCATTTATTCTAGATTCTGTCCTTCTTGTTCCTACACTTGATTATAATCTTGTATCAATTACTAAACTCACCCGTGATAAAAATTGTATGGATAAATTTGTTCATAACCTATGTGAATTTCAGGAACTACATTCGGGGAAGATGATTGGCAGTGCTAAGGAATGCTCGGGACACTATCTCCTCAGCAATGAAGAACCTTCAACAAGACAAGCCCACCAAGTTGTATCCGAAGTTTCTAATCAGAATAAAGCTTTGTTAAACCTTAAGTCCAATAAAGATGGTGAAATCATGTTGAATCACTATCGTTTAGGTCATCCTAATTTCAAGTATTTACAGAAACTTTTTCCTTCATCATTTAGAAATAAAAATTCAGAAGTTTTTCAGTGTGAAGTACATGTTAGAACTTCATATCCTCATCTTCCACATAAAAAATCACATTCTTTCTCATTAATTCACACTGATATATGGGAACCTTCTCGAATCAAAAACATCACAGGGACACGTTGGTTCATTTCATTTGTGGATGATCATACTCGAACCACTTGGTTATTCCTAATGAAAGAAAAATCTGAAGCATGTCAAATTTTTAAAAATTTTAATACCATTATTCAAACCCAATTTCAAACAAAAATCCAGGTATGGAAATCCGACAATGCTAAAGAATACTTCACTTCCACCCTTACTGATTATCTGTTAAGTCAAGGGATTGTCCATCTAAGCTCATGTGTTGACACACCTCAACAAAATGGGGTAGCTGAAAGAAAGAATAGGCATCTTCTCGAGGTAGCTAGATCCCTCATGTTCACAACTTATGTCCCTCAACATTTTTGGGGGATGCTGTTCTTACAGCTACCTATCTTATCATAGGATGCCATCTCGTGTCCTCTTGTTTAAAACACCTATCAATACTCTACTTGAGTCATACCCACACACCAAAATCGTGTCCCATGTTCCCTTTAAAATTTCCGGATGTTCTGCTTATGTCTATGTACATCATAGTGGCAAACTTGATCCTCGAGCCATCAAATGCATATTCCTAGGGTATTCATCATACCTTTAAGGATACAAATATTTTTCTCCTATCACAAAACGATTCTATAATACAATGGATGTCACATTTTTTGAACAATATCCGTACTATTCCAAATCTGTCATTCAGGGGGAGAACATAGGCAATGAATACCAGCTTTCGAATATCATAAGTACTCAGTCTCCCACAAATCCTATTCCGCAACCTCTAGAAAGTGAATCAATATCTCAAATAAATACTCTTACTACTCCCAATGAACCCTCAACTTCTCTACCAACAGATCCAAACTTTATTGTCCCAAACAATGATCTCCTTGTCTACTCTAGAAGGAAAACAACTCAAGAAAGAGCAGAGAACCGAGCATATCTTGAGCCATTCCAGGAATCCAACCCGAATACAGGCCACTCCGACAATTCACAAGGTAACACCACTGAACCTCATATTATTGAATTACCTCCTAATGATTTGAATTTGCCAATTGCTATAAGGAAAGGTGTAAGATCATGCACAAACCACCCCATCTACAACTTTATTACCTATAAAAATCTCTCACCAGGGTATAAGGCATTTATCAGTAACCTCGATCAAAAAGAGGTTTCAAATTCTGTTCATGAAGCATTTCAGATACCTGAATGGAAGACAGCTATTCGTGAAGAACTCAGTGCCCTAGAGAAAAACAAGACTTGGCAGATCACAAAACTACCATCGGGAAAACAAACTGTTGGATATAAATGGATCTTTACAATCAAACACAAAGCAGACGGTAGTGTAGAAAGACTCAAAGCTCGCCTTGTGGCTAAAGGATTTACTTAGACATATGGGCTTGATTATCAGGAGACTTTTGCACCTGTAGCAAAACTCAACACTATTTGTGTTCTTCTCTCCATAGCATCTAACTTGAATTGGCCTCTCTACCAATTAGATGTCAAGAATGCTTTCCTTAATGGTGATCTCGAATAAGAAGTCTACATGGACATTCCTACTGGAATTGAATCTCCTGTTCCAACCAATAGAGTCTGCAAACTTAAGAAATCCTTATATGGATTGAAACAGTCTCCACGTGCCTGGTTTGATAAGTTCTCTAAAGTTCTGAAGAGATATGAGTACAATCAATGCCAATCAGATCACACACTATTCATCACACACTATTCGTCAAACACTTCTCCAATGACAGAATAGTTATCCTAATTGTGTACGTAGATGATATTGTTCTAACAGGTAATTCTACAATTGAGATGGATAAACTCAAAGAATTCCTTGCCAAGGAATTTGAGATCAAAGATCTAAGCAATCTCAAATATTTTCTAGGGATGGAAGTAGCACGAATAAAAAGGGACATATCTATATCTCAAAAGAAATATGTACTTGATCTTTTCAAGGAAACTGGAATGATGGGGTGTAAACCAGCAGAAACTCCGATGGATTCTACAATAAAACTTGGAATCAAAGAAAATAGTACACCTGTGGACAAAGGTCGTTATCAAAGATTAGTAGGAAAACTCATTTACCTATCTCACACTAGACCAGATATTGGTTTTTCAGTAAGTGTTGTAAGTCAATTTATGAACAATCCTACTGAAGAACACATGGAAGCAGTCTATCGTATACTCAGGTATCTCAAGATGACACCAGGAAAAGGATTATATTTCAGTAAGAATCTCACTAGAAAAATTTAAGTCTTTGCAGATGCTGACTGGGCATGCTCTATAGTGGATCGCAGATCTACCACTGGATATTGTACATTCGTATGGGGAAACCTTGTAACTTGGCGAAGTAAAAACGGTCGATGGTCGTCAAGCCATGCAGGTGAATTTAGAGCCATGACTCATGGGATTTGTGAAGGAATGTGGTTAAGAAGGCTACTCAATGAAATGGACTTCACAACTCTCGAACCTATCAGCATGCATTGTGACAATCAAGCTGCAATAAGAATTGCGAAAAATCCAGTTCATCGTGATCGAAGAAAACATGTAGAAGCTGATCGTCATTTCATTAAAGAAAAGATAGATAGAAAAATTGTGGACCTACTATATACATCTACTAAACATTGAGAACATGCTATCTAAATTAGAAAGAGGATCATTGAATAGTAAGATTTTATTTGGAAGATTTCTAGTTATCTTACTAGAGCTTACTTCTCCACAAAATGTCTCGAAAGTCACTATCAAACATGTTTCTTAAAAGCTAGTACAATTAGATATCCATCAATAATTTATCATGTCATAACTCTAAGGGGAAAAATGAAGAGAATCAGACCTTGTCCAACTGATCATTGATAGTATCTTGAGCAACAGATGCATCTGATGTTGCCTGCAGACCTCTTTCTCTAAGCTCCCTTTGTTGCTCAAATTCTCTGAAAGGAATCATGAGAAGAAATGAAAAGAATGAAATCAGATAAAAGAAAATTTAGATGTTCTAATGCTGTACCTGAAACCAGTTTTTGCCGTTAACAGCTGTACAGTGATCTGACATCAAACAGCACAAATATGTTAAGGCACGCTCATGTTACTCTAGGCAGCAAGCCTAACAAAAACAGACAATTAATCTTTGACATATATCAAGGTCATTGTAATACATGAACTATTGAAAAAAAAAAGCACAAGTTCACAAAGGCAGAAAAGATTTGAAAAGGTATAGAATTCAGAAATCCTCACATGTAAGATACTCCCGAAGTCACATCCCTGAATAGGCAGTGCAACAGCAGAAGGTTTTAATGCATCAGCATAATGAGCAAGATTGATGGTAACCTCGCCAAGAACACTTGATCTTGAAGAAACCTGATGACAAGTTTAGGACAGAATGCCAATCATTATATACATAATCCACAAGACAAACTGTCATTAAGTATAAGAAATGTAAAGGAAAACTACCGTTGCCACCACAAGTTTATAAAGCTTCTCTTCATATTGTTTTGTTTTAGTGTCTTGGAGAAGTCTAGTGGTTTCATAGATGGGATCAGCCCATTTACAGGTTCCATTCCTCACATTTGCTTTGGATGTCTTGGCCGTTGCCTTTCCAGAGTTGGCAGGCATGCAAGTGATAAATAATTTATCCCATCCAGCATGTGGAATCTGAACGACAAAAAAGTTAAATTGTATGTTCAGTTATCGCAAGCTTTTCAACGATGTAGAGAATACTTCTTCAGCGAAAGCCATTTACATGACATTAACTTAGGTCACACTGCCAGCTTTCTCTGCTGTTTGTAATCAAAGTTAAATGTTCATAAAATAGCCCAACATTGATACTATTTGTACTCTATGTGACTGCACAGCCAATACATGGTTACTAAGCATGACTGGAGCCATGTTAAGGCCAATAGGCATGGCAACCCAGTCTTTTGACAATTTCCTTTTTACTCGTTGTTATTCATAAAGTTATTTTAGTTTTAAGGGCATAATTTAATACTGCCTCTCCCAACATATTATACACATGGGATTTTTGATATTATTAAAAGTTAAAAGTGAAGTTTGTATTATTAGGAAATAAAATGTATCACATTATTGAACTTCAAAAGCTATTACAAAAAATAGTTACAAAACTTAAGACAATATGTAGTAGATTCATAACATGAATATTTATATCCCTTACAAGAGATAGTGACGGATCAATGTTATGAAAAATTAGAAAGTAATGATATTACCACAATTATTTTTTTTTGGGATTCACAACTACTTTTGTTAATGTCACAACAAAAATAGTTGTCGCGAATGGAAAAAAATATCGTGGCAATATCATCAGCCAAATTATATCATAAGCAAATAAAATAATTACATCTGTTTTTATGTTATTTAAAAAACGTTATTCAAATATTTCTTAATTGTAAAAGAAGTTATCTCTAGTCAAATCTTGCCTAAATCTAAATGAAGTTTTATCTCTTCAGATCTTGCCTAATTGTGAGAAAATACTTATATCTTCAAATCTTGCATAAAAGTCTCTCTTTAATATTTTAAATGGCAAAAGGGCAAAAATTCCACTTGAAGATTTTAGTGATTTGGGTGGTTGTATGTTAGAGTAGCGTGTGTATTTTATATGCCATAACTATTATACTCTTAAACATATTTTTCACAAGAGACCCTCCACAGTCCACAACTATGATTTCTAACTCCGCCCCAGCTACTAAGCTTACAAGACCACCACTAATAAGCAACCTTTTCCTTGACCAGCCCTAATATCTACTCATTCATACTTCTTTCAGAGATTAAATATAGGTCAGTTTCCATCCTAATCATCCTACCTTAGGAGTAAGATCATGGTCAAAGCGAAAGAAGGCGGTATAAATAGATGTTAAGCATGAATGGAAGAAATTTAAAATAAAGAAATATTACTTTATGGCACATTGCCATCTTTCATGTAAAGAAAATCTATACAAACAATGTGTCATAAATCTGCAAGTAATAAAGAAATAAAAAGGCACCTACATGCGTCACATGGAATTGTAGTCGGAAGACCACTTTCATTTTTGTTTTCTCAAGCTTCCCCTTAGTGATCCTCGACATTACTAGATAATCTATTTGAAGTTAAACGTATATGATCAGCATCAGGGCTCCATTTGCACACACCTGTCCCATTCGTTCAAAATTAGCAGAAAATGAGCTATTATTTCTAATTAAAATGAAAGATGGTTGAAAGTGACGGAACTAGAATTACTATACTTGAATGAACTTGTGAAAATAACATATGGACTCATATTCAACCTTCTTCAGTGGTTATTAAATCACAGTAATTTCTGCAGAAATAGAATAACTGCCAAAATCGTGCTTTATAAACCCCAAAAGAAACTTCTAGATGTTTCAAATTCCAAAAAACAACTACTTCAAACACTTGAGCAAACAGACATTTCATTAGCCATAAGTACAAGATCTAAAATCTATATAGCTGCGTTCTGTAGAAACTTTATCACGCCACCATTCTTGACCAAACAATATTGAATAACTGATTGCCCCCATTTCCTTCTTCTGTACCTTTCCCGTGCCACCTATTTAAGCTTCCTCTCATTCCTCAAATCATATCAAACAAAGAAAAACTAAAGAACAAGCACCAGTAAAGAAGAGCACTAAATATCATAATGAATTCAAGAGATTGAATATCAAATAAATTTGCAGTTTTGTTTGGAGCCTAAGAATCAGCTAGAACAACGAAAGTAGACACTAACCCAATCATTTTGGTCAGTTGAATCCTGAAACCTTTTTCACCAATATAGAGCAGTTAAATCTTCCAACAAAAAGTCTATCTTGTTATATCCATTTAATTAATTGAGCATACTCCTCATCTTTAACAACAATAAGACTTTAATGGAGTCATATCTTTTGAGAATCTAATTAGCCTTTAGCAATGCTAGATAACTTGCAGATCAAATCAATGGAAAGAACCAAAAAAAATAAGAAAGATGAGTAAAAATCTGAGTAGGCATATCACATAATTTGTAAAGAACTGATGTAGATTCCCAACAAAAAAACAACATTAGCTTGAGAACTATAGAAAAGAAACGTAAGATTCGCAACCTACTATCCCCAGAACTAGATGGAGAACGGATTCAGTAAACTCAATTGAATTGAATTTCAAAGACGTTAGATGATAGATCCAAGACTTGCTCTAGCAGTTTCCTCTAGTTTCCCAGCGACAAGAAAGTTAGAAGAGGGGATAGTTTTGAACTATGAACCCATTTGAATTTTAATTAGCAAAAAAATAAATAAATAAATTTCAGAGGAATCAGCTTTTTGAAAGAAAAATTCCCGGATCCAAGATTAAAAAAAAAAAGACCCAGAAGAACAAACCTCAAAACAATTAAAGCCAAGTTACACAGAACCTAAAAAACTGACAAAAACAGAAAAAAAGGAACTTCCCATACAAAAATGAGAGTAGCCAAATTAGGAAAAGAATAACAAAATACCCAAAACGAGATATAATCTGCAAGCATGCAAGTAACTGTGTTCATTTAAAGACAACGAAATAAAAACCCAATTGCAAGACAAAAACATACCAGATTTGATCCAAGAAAATAACTCACCCAGATGTCATTACAAGATTTCCAAATAAATTATTATAAACGCAAAAAATGGAACATTCATAAATATCCCAAAAAATGCTATAAAGGGGTACAAGTGACACAAGCAGTGAAAGTTGACGCTCTAAAATAATACTTGAATGAAAATAATAAAAATAAGTAGCAATTAAATTTCAATTAATTTAATTTAATTATGCATTAAAGTTAAATTAATATATGTGCGGTGTAACTGTGAGAGTAGGTACTAGGTACCTAGTTGCGGATCTGCTGGTGCTTAAGGTGGAAGTAACAACAGGGAATCTTTCCTGGGAAGGTTCTAAATAAATTATGGAGGGATACTGATAGAGAGAGACCGACAGAATTTGAACAATGTAATGTATAATGGAGGGATTTAGAGGAAGGAGATGGCGTAAATAAGCATTAAATAAAGGAGTTAACTTTAACACCATTGATAAGGTGAAATGGAGCTTAGAGGTTTAGCTCATACATCAACTTCAAAAACCCAAGTCACTTATTTGACCGTCTTATTTATATATTATTTAAAAAATATAAAATGAAAAAAATACTGCTCTCTTATTACTCTACAAAAGCCAGACATCCATATCTACTCCTCTCCTCATCGTGATTTGTCCGCCACAACCACCACAAACTAGCCAATCACCGCAAACCAGGCACCCATCATGCGAGCGCCACCACGAAAGCCTCAAAGCCACCACATTTTCAAACCAGCTAATCATCATTTTAGGTAGGGATTGTTTGAATCATTTGTTACTCGTGGTTTAATATTCAGGGCTAAGTGATGTACACTAAGTGATGTAATAAAATTTGATGATGTTACAAAATTTTCATTATTTGTGAGATGTGTATTGTTAATATGTATTACGGTTATAGAATAGATAGTATAGATTTAAAAGTTTTAGATAGTAAAAATTAGGATAAAAAAAGGAGATAAGGTTGTTTACGTTCAATAGGGATATCGAACATTCTAATTATATTCATTTGGGGTATCGAACATATTTGAATGGTTCAAATGATCCTATCGAATATATTTTTTTTTTTGGCTTTGGTGACGAGTATCGAACATAGTTGTTAGGTTTAGTTATGGGTACCCAACCTCATGTGTAATCTCCTTAAGAATTATTTTTTAATATCAATTGATAGTTATAATTAAGAGGTAAATTATAATATTTTGATTTGTATACTATGATTTAATGACAATTAGTTTTGTTATTAAAATATAGTATTGTACAATTCAAATGAAGACATTCAACGAAATTTTTTTTTTCTTACCATGCATATATGTTTGTAATCTTAGATTTATTATTTAAAATATCTATTTAATTAAGTTGTTCTAACTTTAGATATGAGTAAACACTACAAATTGTTTCTTATATAAGAAGAAATGAAGAAATATATCAAGCTCAATGACTTGTTTATAGAAAGTAGCCTTCAAATGTGTCTATAAAAATGTCAAGTGCTCATTCTAATATTAATGTGGAGATGGAACATGAAGATAAGGCTTGATCTCATGAAGAAGAGATACGACCTGATGTTGGTGTGGACGCAAGAACAAAAGAGTTGTCCTTATTTTCTATTGTTCCACTAAATTTATCTGTGCTAAGCAGACAGATTCAAAACTCACATAGTAGAGAAGATTTGGTTAAAGGATGTAAGAATGATTAAATTTTTTAAGATTAATTGTTAATTGTTTAATAATTTTGATATCATATTTAATTGTTACTATTTAATTATTAGGATTATCGAGAGTTGTTAAGACCTATAGCTCTTTTTGGAAAGCAAAATGGGTTGGACCTCAATCAATCTTAAATTCAATAGTTTGTTCACCACAAACATGAGTCTAAGCTTACACCATTGTGCAACACCACTTATATACATGCATATAAGGTTTGGTGTTAGTATTTATATAGAGTTGGCATCTTGAAATTAACACATTTCATATGTCTTTTGGTGAGATTAAAATTGTCTTGCATAATGTTCACGAATTGTCAAGACTTCAGATTATTGTGAATGCTTACACTAGAGTTGTAGCAAGTAGAAGTGTTGTTATTTTACTTCTAGCGAATAGCTTGTGTGTTAGTATGCAAATAGAAAAAACACCAACCTCGTGTAGAAGGCTTGTATGTGAAATTAAGCTAGCTTGTACATGAGTGATTTTTAGACTAAATGGATTGGTATTGCACTATTTCTCATGTGATAGTATGAAACCCCCAACACATGTTAACTTAGGCTAGGACTTAGAATCCACATATTGCACCCCCAACATTGACGATAAGATGATCCGGTATGAAATCATAATCATTTTAGTATGTTGTAATTTAATTATTATTTTTGAACAAATCTTAATGAAATATTTAATTTGACAACGTGTGTTAAAAGGATGGGAAAATCTTAAAAAGGGATTGAAATGGGGAAAGGAGAAACCTTTGAGAAAATTGTATAAGACAATGAAGAAGGTGAAACGAATACTATAAGGATGTGTCAGTGCTGATACAAGAAGTACATCTCAACTATCATTAAGCTATATAAATAATTATATGATCTTATTAAAATGTTATTGATTTAACACATAATTATTTCTAGATTTTAAGACTTGTACTATTAAGATTTATCAGTTTCCTTTTATTTTGCAACATTCAATTTTATTAAAATATTTCAGACTTATATCAGTTTCTTTTTGTTGTTGATTAAATTCACGATTTGCATGTGTAATGTTGAGGTATTAGTCATGTCTAATGCAAAGGAACATGAATTACCTCAAAAGATCATTGAACTACACAATTAACATAAAATAACAATGTACATCTGGCTATTCTATCTTAAACGGAATTAATTAACACAATCAAAATCAAATACAATTATTGGATATGTCACTGTATTGCTTGGAGATGTTTTCAATGAATTGTAAACTTTAATTTGATTTGCATAAGATATACTCCGACTAGTCGCACATGATTTATGAAATGCATGACAAGTTGAGTGTATGGATGACATTGGAGCTCGTGACTACAAATGTACTTGCATTGTCTTACCTATATAAAATGATTTCTATTGACAAAAGAAAGAGCACATATCTTATGCATAGTAGGTGCCTCAAACGCTGTGTATACTAGATGTGGCAACCACTATGATGTATTTAGAAGCAATGATATGTTTCATGTCCAATAATGTCATATATTTGTTAGGACCATTACTACCATCAAAAGGAGACAGTTTATGAACAAGTTTCATTGTCACTTCAAGAATATCATATAAAAAAGTATAATCTTCATGATAATTTTGTAACTTACTAAGTATGTCAGCCCTAATTTGAGGCCATGCTTCCTTCCCTAATCCAAGTCCAACAACCACATTTTTAAACCCACAATTACTATCACCCAATACATCATTAAAATGTCTTCCATATGGTTGAATCAAATAGGCATTTAACTTAAATATATTGAAAATTCTACTAATAGTTTTGGTTGAGCTCTTTTCACTCCTAACTTTTATTTTCTTGAGAATTGTGCCCTTTTTGAAGAAACAATTAGTTCATAATCAGGCATAGACGTAGCAAGGGCCTTCTTAGCTAATGCATACTCAAAACCAGAAGAATCTTGCTGTGTTGAAGATTCAACCTTAAAAAGGACAACCTTGATTTCTTTGTTTCACAAGTGACTCATCCAAATAAGTTATACTTGGATATGCACGATATTTAATGCCCTATACATCTCGATTTTCACATGCCTATACCTATTGTGAAAGCATTTCATAAACTTCTTAACCAACTAGGTGCAATCCAATTCTAGATCATTATCTTGTAATGTGGGTGCAAAACTGAGTTTCTTGCAATAAGCATGAAGTGAAGACAACTTAGTAGGATGACTCAATAGTTTGAATTGATCAATGGCATGTGCACATGGTAGTCCATAAGTTCGAACCTTTGCATATCCATAATTGGTAAAGTCAAATGATAATTGATTTGCTCTCTCAAATTCTTTCAAAATAAGCTCTAGTGTAGTTGGTGAAATAAATCCTCTCAACTCTTTAAATATCCACTCTGACTTAAAATGAAATTAGATTTTAGTCAAACTCATCTCAAATGAAGCTTTAATTTGTGTGTATTGGAGCTTCAATAACTATTGAATGCTATCCCAATTTGACACTAAGTTGCTTTATGATGTCCTCAATTTTCATTTCAACACCAAATGTGCATTTTTAGTCGTATTTGTTGTTGTATTCCTAAATGCATATGTAAATCTGTCCGAGCTAAAATAAATTTTTCTTTGCATGGATTTAACCATACATTTTTCACATAATCAATTGCTTCTTGACATTCAAAGAAGTTGCTCTTAAGATAATCTATGTTTAAATTATATTCATCATTAGACTTCGATGATACAACATTACGCCACACACTATTGAAATTTTCCCATCTTTACTTATCTTTGAATAATTTTTTCATATTTACTAGTACATTTTTGGAAATATGTCATCTACAATGATGGTGAGTATATGTGGAAAATACTTCTATGATTGCATTCATAAGAGCTTTCTCTCTATCAATTATGATGACCCTAGGAGTATAATTTTCATTCATAAAAGATTTCAATTTCTCCAATACCCAATGATAATTATCCTCCCTTTTAAATTGTATATATACACACACAAGAAAAAATGTCATGTTTGTAGATGTAAACCCAACAATCTCAAGAAGTGGTCATTTGTACTAGTTAGTTTTGTAAGTGTAATCCATGATAATCATATGAGAAAAGCTCTCAACAAATCAGTGGATATTGGATAAGCAAAAATAAAGTCTATAATAACCTTATCAATAGCATTTCTCTTATGTTAGTCTATATAATTTTGAAGAACCAACAAATGCATCAATTGTTGGAAAATTGACCTTCCATCTTGTTCTTTGAGTCTATGCTTTTGACAAGCATTGTAGATATGTTTCATTGTACTACAATTTTGCTTATTATGTTGCTTCATAATAAACAAAATGTGTTTCGACCTTGCGTTACACTTTTTCATATCAATTAGCAAGTTTATCTCTTCATTAGTGAGTTTTCCTACGTATAGATAACCTTCAAGATATCATGCTAATCAGTGATGATGTATACCACAACTAATAGTCAACTTCCAATTAGAACTATTTTCTATTGTTCTTCCTTTAAAAGAAAAAGGACAATTACATTTTCTTGTTTCGATTTGCTTCTCCTTCTCATCCTCCGGTTTATCCTTTGGGTCTTTTGGTTTTTCTTTAGAACGATAAACACCACTTCTTTCACATACAAAACTAATCATAGGTCTCCTACCACCTGAACCCATGTTAGAGTACTTTTTCATCACAATAACCATTCCATTATTTGTCCAATGAGACTTTGCTTATGCTATCAAATCTTCTTTTGAAATAAAACATCTATATTAAAAATGCATAAATTAATATATTCCACTAAAGTAATAAGTACTATTTATTATAAACATATAAGAGATCTCACACTATTTGTCTTGAATAAATTACTACAATAGATACTTTATCCATCCTATAACTCTTATACTTCATCATCCTATAAAACAAAGAAATAAAAAATTTCAAAAAAACATAGGTTCGATAAGGGTGTACCGAATAAATTTTATTATTGAATATTTCATAAATGTTAAGTAGAGGACGTACCAAACAAATTTTGAATTTTTTTTATTTGGTTCAGTAGGGTGTACTGAACACTCATGATATGTTTGGAAATAGAAACCAAACATTTCAATAGTGTTTGATACACCCGTATCGAACCACTACACAATTTGCAGAAAAAATTAAACATATACCTATTCAAAATGATTGGTGGCTCAATTTTCTTCGAGTTTTTCTTCATTTTTCACATCTTTGATATATATCTCTTCCATTTTTTATATTTTAAGTATTAAAATGTTAGAGTTAGTGTGTGATTGGTGTTAAAAATGAAGATATAGATGAAGAAGAAGGATTGGAATATAGAATGTAGAATGTAGAATGTAGAAGAAGAAGTGGGATGTAGAATGGTATAAGAAAGAGTTAATGGGATGTAAGGAATGTGGGATATTTTAATTTTTGAAGTCTTTAAAGGTAAATTTGTCTTTTCAATATAAAAAATTTATTTTTATTTATTTTATAGTTAATGGGATGTCTCATAGTAAAAATCGGAATGTCTAAAGAATTTCTCCTCAAAACAATTATGAACATGTTAAATGTCTTTTAATAAAAAAAATATTAAAAAAATGGAAACTACAAAAATTAAAGATCTAAAATTTATAATAACAAAAATAACATCTTAATAATATTAGAATGTATCTAATTGGAGAATATTTAACATTGAATGGATGAAAATGATAATATTTCTATTTGAGTAACGTCAAGTTAGAATACATTCAACATAAAATTATGTACTAGATTTTTTGTAAATAGTAAAAATATATGAATTGAACATAAATTATATTATTTTTATAGGCACAAATTCTAACAGTTTTGCATTTGTTGTTTAAAGGAAAAATAATAATAACATCTTTCAAATTTATAGCTACAAAAATAACATACTTACATCTAAGTCATATATTTTAATTATTAAAAAAACATAATACATCATTTTATATTGAACATAATCCAATTAAATGTCGTTCAATTTTAATTACGATCATTTAGTTTAGTTTAATATTAAACACTGTTTAATTTAATATCGTTCAACTTTATTGAGTATTATTTTTATTGTTATAAATGTTTTTTTTATTTCAAAAAGGGAAAATTCTAATAACATCCCATATGCATCTCCTTATTCATATATTTTCTTTTATTTTCTTAACGTATGGCTTACAAGTTTTTTATTAAACTTTGTAAAGCTTACAAAAATCATGATAATTTTTTAGTACTATTTTGTTTATTTTTTATTTCTTATGATGTAAATGACTTTAATATCAAATCGTGGGCTAATTATTTTGCAACGCTAGATGTTACTTTTCACCTATTATTATTTAAAGACAAACTTTTAAGTTAATTATCAAGCCATTAATTTAACTTTATAATTTTTGTATTTTTATTTCTATACAAACCTGAGCCTAGTTTATTTATTTTCATTTTCTTATATATTAGTTCTATGAATATTATAAATAAATATTTAGTCATTCAAGATTTTTAATTAATTAGAATTATAATTATTATATTTGAATTTAATGGGTCCATCACAGTTTTTTGTTATGTTGTTCGTCTTCTTTTGTTTCACCTAGTATGCCTTGGTTTATTCTAGCCTTAATACCCTCATGGTAATGTCGAATGAAAGAATTTGAAACTTAGTTTACAACCAAGGTAAAAAGATACTAACTTCTCAAGGGCTCATCCATAACTCGTAAATAGCAGACTAATAAACACTTAAGGAGAACACAACAATAGCAAAAAAATAATCTTAAGTAGGAAAATGACTTTAAACAACATATATATTTATTAATCAGAAAGAAGGTAAAGAATATAAAATCTTTGTACTCAGACTTTAAGTTTAGTATGTTGTAGCTTACACACCTTAAACTCAGATTATATTAGTACAATAATAGAGCATGCATAATAAATGATATAACAAGGTAAACTCACATAAAACTCATATCTACATGGTAACATCCTTAGGTTGCTTTTGACAACCTTTCAGTAGGAAACAACTCACTAAGAATTAAAATAATTACAAATCTGATAGAAATAAAACCACAAATGCCTCTATCAATCGAGACCTCTATTTGAATTTTCTATTGTTGTCCTCACTTGTTGCTTCCACAATAACCTGATCTATTACACAAACTCACTTCACTTTCCTCTAATGCCAACACCACTTAATATGGTGTGATTAGAAACCGTAGATCACTAAAGTGAAGAGTGAAGTACTATATACCTTGAGGACCACCCTCAATCACAAATAGGAATGGGTGTGGGGATGGTAGGGGGGATGGTTATGCTAATAACCATTGAAAAAAGTGTTGAGAAAATTCTCTATATTGGTATTGAAAAAAGTATTGAGAAAATTCTCTATATTTCTCATATATTCATCTTGAGAGGCAAATACAATATATATACAAGTAAAAAATCATTTTGCTTTAAGTGACCTCAAATAAAGAAGGAAACAAATTAACTAAATTCCTACAATCAAGGATTTACCCTAAAGAGCATCATATTATCAATTAGCAAGATTTGACAAGAATCAAATCTTAACACTCCCCTTTGATGAGTGCCCAAAAAGCACTAAAATTACCATGATTTTATGCACATTAATTGATTAAATATATATATATATATATATATGATTTTATCATATATTTATATAAATCTGTCTTTTCGGAATCACGGGTATTTTATTATTTTCAGGTATTTTTGTTAAAAACGTAACTTAAAGACTCAAAGAGGAATATTGGAGGTAATACATCACAAATATATTCATAATTAAATGAGGAAAGGTCAACAAATATGGAAAAATTGGACAAAATGGGTCATAAAGGTAAAAAATGTCAAAAATTAGTAAATCGTGCACAGAGCCGCCTAGTCGCGCCGAGCAATGCGTGCGCCACTCCAGCACAACGCCCAGTCTGCGCACACCTGCTCTCCATTCCGCACGCACTCCTGCTCTATTCCGTGCGTGCTAGCATCCATCTACGCCCAGTCCGCGTGCGCCGCTGTGTCCATCTGCCCCAATCCACGTGCGCCGCTGTCCCACGTCAACATGACATCATCATTCACTACTCCGTGTTTTCACAATTTTTTATCATTTTTTCACCCACTTTTTCTTCCTCTCCTCACCTATAAATACCTCCCATTCTCTTCACTTCATACCACACCTAAAATCACATCTTCTTCTCTCTTTCTTTCTCTCATTTCTAAGTTTTTCTTAGTTTTTAGCTTTTCTTAATTAGTTTTCTTAGTTTTAGAGTTCTTTTCTTTTTGAGAAGAACTAATTATGTTTTTGTAATTTATTTGCTTTTTGATTCAATAAATGGGAGTGTAAATTCCATTTGGAGGTTTTCCAACAACAGGAATAGCATTAAAGTACTGTAATGAATTTATTTTATTTATAATTATTTTTTATGTTTTATTCTTACATGTTATATTTAATTTGTCTGTGATTAAATTTAACTTTGTTGGCTATTTGTAAACATGATATAATAATAACGTTATTATGCTTGTGAAATATTAAATAGGTAAAAATCTCTAAAAGTAATTGATTTTATTTTTATTCAAGATTTTATATTAAGAATGTTAGAGAGAAATATATTATTTTTCATTACAAACTTAAATCTAAAAATTAGATTTTAAGGTTTAGTTATCCGGTTTGATTTAGAGTAGTGCTATTTTATTTGTTGGTACAATCGTCCGGTAATTAGAGTGAAGCTCTATTTCAAAAGTTTTTATAAGAATTATTATCTCAAAATGTATTGACAACATGTTTTGAGTAGTGGTTTTAAAACTTGAAAGTTAGTACTTGGATAACTAAATTTTTAGGTTTAATTTGGACACCTTGAATAAAGTTTAACCTGTTTAATCCTACCAAAGGTGGCATTTAAATGGTTCATTTTCAATCTCTTAAGAAAAAGGAATTAATTTAATTAACCAAATTAGTTATCAACCCCACCCATAGGTGTTAATTGATTTGTTTAGTTAACAAAGAATATCTAACCCCACCAAAGGTGGTATTCATATAAAAAAGAGAGAATCAATAAATATCTTTAATAACCTAAATAATATGAGCAAACATAATTAACTTAGTTATTATATCCATAAATACTCCACTATTATAAAAGATAAAATTTGCATAAATATTATTGAATCTGTATCTATGTTTATTTTTATGTGCTTAGATTAAAAACACACAAAAACCCAAATATCGTGACAGGATGTTTGGGATTTAATTTCATTTTTAAAAGTTCGAATAATAAATTAAAAACCACATATATTCCTTCCTTAGATCGACCTTGGGAGTATACTTATCATTTTCTATGAAATGATTTGTGCACTTGCGAGAGTTTTATAAATATAAAACCAAAGTATTGGTAGTATCAGCGATGCCGGTTCTACTCATCAAGTTTTTGGCGTCATTGCCGGAGAAGGAATAACGTTTTTAAATTATTTATCAAAATTTTAAAAACTTTTTATGCTGTAAATAGTTGTGATTTTTTTTATTTTGGGTTAAAAAAAATTCAAATTTCAAATTTCATAAGAAATTAAAAATTTTAAAATTAAAAAAATAAAAATAATAATTATATCCTCAATAGTAAAATAAATTTGAAACTTATCGTTCATGAATAATAAAATAATAATAATAACAAAAAAAATAATAGAAATAATAAACCTAACGTTCGTAAATAAAAAAAAACTTTATTAAATATTAAATAAAAATAAATAAAAAAATAAAAAAAATAAAAAGAATAAAATAAATTTTTTTATTTAATTAGTTTCTTTAAAAAAACATAAAAAAAACTTAAAAACAAAATATATAAATAAATAAATAAAATAATAAAAATTTTGAAAAAAATATTAATAATAAATAAATAAATAAAATTTTAAATTTATTTAATTATTTTCTTTAAAAAATTTTAAAATTAAAATAAAATAACTTAAGGTTTAACTAGTTTTGTTTAGTGTGTTGTATTAAATACTATGTAAATTTCCTCTAAATATTTGTCTGGTTGTTTTATTATTTTTCTTAACAAGAGTTTTAAATTTACATTTTCAATAGTCTATGCGTGGTAGGAGATCCTTAAGAAACCCTCTTACATCATATGTAAATAATATTCATAAATTTAAACAACTGTCAACAAGATTGGATTCTAACCATCAACCTATTCTTGAGCTAAACATAGAACCAAACCTTAAGCATTTACTGGAACCGAAAGAAATGGAAGAAAACCAACATGTTAGGGAAACCATCATGAAGGAGTTTGCAAGACCAGTGATTGGCATGGAAACTGTCGCTATCCAGTGGGGTGAGGTTGCTCGGAATTATGAACTGAAAAATATTCATTTTTCTATGCTTCCTTCCTTTTATGGGCTGCCTAATGAAGATTCTCTTTCCTTAATTAGAGACTTCTATGCTACAATCCAAACCTTCCCCCTCGGTATTCTAAATGAGGATCAACTTAGAATGAGATGTTTTCCCTACACCTTAAAGGATAAGGCCAAAGCTTGGTTGATGTCACTTCCCCTAGGCTCTCTGATGACATGGGAGAACATTTATAATAAATTCATGGGAAAATTCTATTCCCACCAAAAAACATCAGAGTTGAGGGGAAAGAATGCTACTTTCTCTCAGATGGAAGGAGAACCATTCCATGAAGCTTGGTATAGGTTCAAAATGTTTCTCGCTCATGTCCCACATCAGCGGCTTTCCACTTTGCGGTTGCGGCCAGAACCAATTCTTTTACGATGGACTTCTGTGACAATGTCGGTTCGTTGTCGATAACGTTGTAGGAGGAGCAATGGGAGAAAATATTGCCTCGAGGCATCTGAACCTCTTTGAGAGATGTTGGGTCTTCTAATTCCAGAGAAAAGCTCGCAGTGAGAAAAATTTGGAGTTCATGAAATCAATTCCAACAATGAAGTTCAACATGGGAGCATATCAATAGAGACCAAGGTTCGACCCCAATTCAAATACCTACAATCCTGGGTGGAGAAATCATCCAAACTTCTCCTGGAGGCAAAACAACCCTCCTTCGCTTTCGAAAGCTCAAATCAATGACTGATTCCACGCGTATTCCAAGAAGCATTCCCGATAAATCAACCCTAGAGGACAACTTGAATTCTTTTATTCAAGTTTGTAGAATAACCAATCAACGATTGGATTACGTAGGCTTACATCAAAAGGTGGAAGTTCAAGTAAAACAGTTAGTTGAACATTTGCAAAAACAAAGCAAAGACTAATTGAATGGTCAAATGGGGTAAAATAAATTCAATGAATAGGAGACATTGAGTTTGTCATTCTGCAATCTCCAAGCATCGTTTTACTAGAAGACGATAAATTTTAGTCCTATGTGGGATGTCACTCATTATTGTATTTTCCTTTATTTTAGTTTTATTTTGTGTGTAATAAAATTCAAATGAAATAAATTCGTTTGTTTCAAAAAATTGTGTCCATTTTTTAAATTTAGCATTAAAAAAATTAGATTTTCTCTTTACTTAATTTTTTATTCTAAAAAACAATAAAATAATAAATATGTAATATAAAAAAAATTAGGTTCCCTATACCTTTTTGCTTTAAGCCTATACATTTTGTCAAGTGATAAATCTTTCTTAGATATCTACTATTTTTTAAGAGCTAAATATTGATACACAATAGGAGGAGGATCATTTTCAACTACAAATAACCATGGGAGATGCTGAAGATAGGCGGAAAATGATGGAAGACTATACAAAGCCAATCATTGGCAATGTAACTTCTGGCATACAATTACAAGAGGCTGCAAGGAATTATGAATTTAAAAAGATTCATTATTCTTTGTTGCCTTCCTTTTACGGTTTCCCTAATGAAGACCCTTTGCATTTCATTCGAGAATTCTATGCTATTGTCCAAACCTTTCCACTACATGAAATTAATGAAGATCAACTTAGGATGAGGTGTTTTCCTTACAACCTCAAGGATAAAGCTTGGTCATGGTTCATTACTCTACAGTCGGGTTCTCTAAAAACTTGGGAGGTAGTATATGCAATGTTTATGGGTAGGTTCTATTCCCATCAAAATACTGTTGATCTAAGGACGAAGATAGCAACATTTTCTCAATTCTTTTATGATGGATTGACACTATAGAGTCAATACATGTTTGATAATGCTGCTGGAGGTGCTGTGGGAGAAAAAACCGTAGAGGAAACCTATAATCTTTATGAAATATGTGGGTTACAATTCCCAACAAAGTCTTTAGAAGGAGAGCAAGAGTCAATTAAGTTGGCTTCGATAATGAGATAACCTTGCAACTTGCTGAATTGACTAAGCAAGTGAAACTTCTCACTACCCACCAAATGCTAAATCAAGAGGTGTGTGAAGTGTGTTTTTCAATTGGGCATGGTACTCATAATTGTTCAAATACTTGTGATTCTAGTGTCGATGCCAGGAAGGAAGTCAAATCCTTTCAAAGGTATCATCCAAACACCTATAATCACCCTAACCATCCTTGGAAACAAAACAATTACCCAGCCTATACCCAATGTCCAACACTAAGGTCGAATAAAAACCACCCTTACCCACCAAGCCAATATTTTAAGCCAATCTTTTAAGCCAACCTTAGAGGATAACTTGAATGCTTTTATTCAAGTTAGTCGTGACAACCAATTGATGAATAATCAAATGTTGAACACCATGGAGGCTTCGGTTAAAATGATAGAATCTAAAGTTGGGAAATTGGTTGAACAAATGCAAAAGAAAGAACCAAGAAAGTTGCCCAGTCAACCAGAACAAGCAAAGGATGTAAGAACCCTTCGAAGTGGTAAGGTAGTCAATACCAGTTTACCTAAAATTTCTAACGATCTACCTTGTAGTTCAGGTAACAAAGAAGGTGATATTCTAGTCTCACAAAAAGGAGAAATAAGTGTTAAACTTAACAAGCCTTCTGAAAAACTCATTTGGGGGTCATCGACATCCACTAAAATTCAAAGACAACGAGAACCATACCATTTGCAATACACTTTTCCACACGGTTAAAAAGAATCCAAACAAGATAAACAATTCTATGATCTTTTTAATATGCTCTAAAGTAAATATCAATTTACCATTATTATAAGTGATCATGAATTGCCCTCATATCTAAGTTTTTCAAAGAGTTGAACACTAAAAAAGGAGGTATGAGCTGAATGAGCAGTAGTAGTATCATAAATTTCTAGCTATACTTGGCCAAACTACCACCAAGTTGAAAGACCACGAAAGTTTTATTATAAACATAACTATAGGGGATAGGAAGGGTTTTAAAGCAAAGCTTGATTTAGGTGCTAGTATAAATTCGATGCCCTACTCTACATATTCTTTATTTCGATTTAGGAGATTTAAAGCCAACTATGTCCATGACTTGCAAATAGATCTATTAAGTATCCAAAGGGAATAGTTGAGGATGTGTTGGTACAAGTAGACAAACTGATAATACCTGTTGACTTTGTGGTTCTAGATATGCAAGAAAATCCAATATTGAATGACGAGCTTCTGATACTACTTGGTAGTAGTTTATGGCAACTCTTTAAAACTATTATTGATGTCCAAGATGGAAATTTGACAATGATAGTCTTAGGAGAGACTCTTCATTTTAAAGTTTTTGATTCTTCACCTTTTCCTTCTATTTTTGCCATCGATGAAATATTCGATGTTGACCCTTTGGATAACTTGTCCAAAGCACCTTTCTCCGAACCAGAATAGAAGACAAGCTTGAAACTGTTCTTACACTTGAAGAGATCGAAGAAGATTTAGATGAGGAAATTAAGGGGTACCTTGAACAACTAGACAATGATGAAGTAATGAAAAAATCTAGTACACTTTTAAATCTACCAAGTTCTTCATCTAGTAAAGAGGCCAATCCACTTGAACTTGAACTCAAAGACTTACCTAAGCACTTAAAATATGTGTTTTTGGGAGAAGGAGAAACTTATCCACTGATAATTTCTTCAACCTTGACCAAAACCCAAGAAGAGGAACTTATCAAAATGCTTAAATAGTTTAAGAAAGCTATAGGTTAGAGTATCGGGGATATAAGAGGCATTAGTCCCACAATGTGTATGCACAAGATCAACTTGGAGGATGGTGCTAAACTTGTACGAGAGGCCCAAAGAAGACTAAACCCAAATATGCAAGAGGTAGTTAAGAAAGAAATTCTTAAATTGTTAGAAGAAGGAATTATCTATCCTATTGTAGATAGTAAGTGGGTTAGTCGGTCGTGTGGTACTTTAAGAAATGCGGGATAATAGTTGTTAAAAATGACAAAATTGAATTAGTGCCGGCTAGAATAATCACTGAATGGAGAGTGTGTATAGATTTTAGGAAACTAAATTTATATACTAAAAAGGATCACTTTCCTCTTCCATTCATTGATCAAATGTTGGAAAGATTAGCTAGGCATGAATTTTACTGTTTTCTAGATGGATTGTTTGGATATTATCAAGTACCCATAGCACTAGAAGATCAGGAAAATACCACATTTACATGTCCCTTTGGGACATTTTCTTTTCGAAGAATGTCATTTGGGTTATGCAATGCCCCTGCCACTTTCTAGAGATGCATGATATCTATTTTCTCAGACATGGTGGAAAAATTCATTGAGATTTTCATGGACGATTTCTCTGTCTTTGGGAACTCATTTGATGATTGCTTACATAAATTGACTTTGGTTTTAAAAAGATGCATTGAATGCAATCTCACCCTTAGTTGGGAGAAAAGTAATTTTATGGTTTAACAATGGATAGTTTTAGGAAATATAATTTCAAAGAAGGGTATTGAAGTTGATAAGGCAAAAGTTGAATTGATTTCCAAACTACCTCCCCTTACATCTATGAAGGGGATAAGAAGCTTCTTAGGACATGCAGGATTTTACAGATGATTTATTAAAGATTTCTCTAAATTAAGTCGTCCCTTATGTAACTTGCTATCAAAAGATGTTTATTTTAATTTCAACAATAACTGCCTTATTGCCTTTAATACCTTGAAAGAGAAACTAACATCTACCCCTGTTATTATGGCACCAAACTGGTCTTTACCTTTTGAAATAATGTGTGATGCTTCTAATTATGCTATCGGAGCAGTCTTGGGACAAAGAGTGGATAAGTGTTTGTATGTTATCTACTATGCTAGCAAAACACTCAATGATTCCCAAATGAATTATACCACCACTGAAAAGGAATTCTTGGCTATAGTGTTTTCTTTAGAAAAATTTAGATCCTATTTAGTAGGATCTAAAGTGATTATGCATTCTGATCATGCTACTTTAAGATACCTATTAAGTAAACCAAATGCCAAGCCAAGATTAATCAGGTGGGTCTTACTCTTACAAGAATTTTACCTAGAAATCAAGGATAAGAAAGGCAATGAAAACTTAGTAGCTGACCATTTGTCTAGGTTGATTTCTGACTTCAATTCTCTTAAAATGAGAGTAATGAAGATATAGTTGAAACCTTTCCTGATGAATAGTTATTTTCAATAGGTCTGAACCCATGGTATGCTAATATTGTAAACTATCTTGCCACTGGTGTTTTGTGACCTAACACTTCATATGAGGACAAGACAAGTTTTTTTAAAACTATTAAGAACTATTTTTGGGATGACCCTTATTTATGCAATATTGGTCAAGATCAAGTCATCCGGAGATGTGTACATGAAGAAGAACATAAGAGCATTCTAACTTTTTTTCATGAACTTCAATATTGGGGCCATTTTGGTGGTGAAAAGACAGCCCGTAAGGTATTATAGTCTCGATTCTTTTGGCCCACTCTTTTTAAAGATGCTCATATGTTTTGTGCACAATGTGATAGATGTCAAATAACAGGAAACATAAGCAAAAGAGATGAAATGCCTTTAACATCTAATTTAGTTGTTGAACTCTTCAATGTATGGGGGATTGACTTTATGGGTCCTTTTCCCCTATCCAATGGTTTTCAATATATTTTGGTTGCTGTGGATTATGTATCTAAGTGCGTAGAAGCTATCCCCACTAAAACCAATGATGCTAATGTTGTTGTTAAATTCTTGAAGGATTTAATATTGATGAGTTGAACGCCTAGGTATAATAAGTGATGGAGGTAGCCATTTTTGTAACAAGATCTTTGATGGAGTACTAAACAAGTACAACATCAAATACGTAAATAGCTCTCATATCATCCTCAAACTTCTAGTTTAGTGGAAGTAAGTAATATGAAAATTAAGGGAATATTGGAGCCTTTATGTTATCGTCTTTCAAGGAAGGATTGGTCATTTAAGCTAAATGATGCCTTATAGGCATCTGTGCGCTTTACAAAACACCTATTGGGATGAGCCACTACTTGGTTAATCTTTGGGAAAGCATGCCACCTTCCAGGTTGAACTCGAAACACAAGGCTTCTTAGGCCCGATTAAAGAGTTAAACATGGATTTAGATAAAGTAGGAGAAAAATGGTTACTCCATCTTAATGAGTTGGAAGAAATTAGGAACGAAGCCTAAGAGAATGCCAAATTATACAAAGAGTGTACTAAGTGCTATCATGACAAGAGGCTAGTTCCTCAGACTCTTCACCCTGGAATGAAAGTTCTTTTATTTAACTCTTGTTTGAGATTGTTTCCAGGAAAGCTGAGATCAAGATGGGATGGACCATTCAAAATAGTTCAGGTATTTGAACATAGAGTAGTAGAACTATTGGATTCCAAGACACAAAAAACATTCAAAGTTAATGGGTATCGTGTGAAACCTTATTTAGAAGAACCAAACAACATTGCTGAAATGGATTGCATTTGGCTGAGTAACCCTTAGCACCATAAAGTTATGTCTTGCTAAGACATTAAACTAAGCGCTGGATGAGAGGCAACCCATTATTTTAGGTAATTTTTTTTATTTAATTTCTATTATTTATTTTAGTTTAATTACATGTGAATAATTTTAAAATTGTTAAAACTAAAAATATTTGTTGAGATGTTAGAAGTTCACAGCGATCTGTTTGTGTGAACTTTAATGATGAATATGATGAATGCACCTGCATTTCTCCATTACTACTTGCACATTCTCAAGAAATAAATCTTTCTTCTCTTTTCTCTTTATCTTTAATTTACAGTTGTTACATTGAGGACAATGTAAGTTCTAGATTAGGGGTGGTGAAAAGTTACCATGCTTAATTTAAAAAAAAAGATTTAACAATTTAAAAATAAATAAATAAATTAATTAAAAAATAAAAAATAAAAAATAATAATAATAATTTTTTTTCTTTTTTATGTTCACATTTTCATTTTTTGTGTTTGGTTTTATTTTTGTTTTGTGTGATTTAGTAATTTTTGGAATTAAAAAAAAATCTCACAAAAATTTATCATTTCTTTAAATCAAATTTAAGTAAATAGTTAAGTCTTTTGTACTGTTAGATTCATTTTTGAAAACATATCATGAAATATTTTGTTATTATTTTTGGTAATTAGTTAGTTTTTTTTATCATAACTAGTATTTCTTGATAAAGAATATATAATATAATCTACATACTATGACCCATATTGCCTACAAAGTTGTGAGTAAAGGTTAATTACAAAAGAAAGATATAGGAAGAAATTCCCTAAAAATTCATTGCACTTTCTTCATTTGTAAAAGGCATATATCTTGAAATTATTTCTTAATGAGTTTGATTTATGCATGAAAATAATTTTTATATATGATATCTTTATAATTTATACATTCGATTCCTTTCATGAGATCAACATCAAAATAACACTTTGAGCATTTATTCTTTATACATATGTGAACATATTAGTTCATTTCTATACATCAACTCTTTAGCATATAAATTAGTATGAGTATTTGAACCTATGAGATTCAGTGTTTTGAGAGTATTGACTAGTGAGGAATAGAGTCGAAGCAAATTCAGATTCTAGACACTGAAATTGGGTGAAATTAAATTGATACATTTTTTATATGAAATATGAAAATGATTTTCGACTAATTATTATAATAAATCATTATTGTTTAAAGAGATTAAAATAACTTATGCTTGATATTTTAATTATGATCTTAAAGGAAATTAAAGAGTATGAGACATTTTTGTGATATATTGTTTTCTATTATTCTTAAAAGTTAATTTTTGATTTTGTTGTAATTTTAGTTTTTAAGTTGATTGTTTTTATTATTTCTTTTAGTTTTTACATTTAGTTCAATGTTTGTGGGTATCATTACTAAAAACCCTCACGAGACTCAAACTCGTCCACTAGGGTAACCTAGGGGTTTAAAGGCTTGTTGCATAGGCTAAATGCAACCTTATCAATCCACGAAAGTGATTTAGGATAGTTTAATTTTTAGTTTTTATCGCTTCTCTTGCTAAAGGACTAGCAAGAAGCTGGTTGGGGGTTGTGATGAGTGCTCAAAAAGCACTAAAATTACCATGATTTTATGCACATTAATTGATTAAAAATATATATATTTATATGATTTTATCATATATTTATATAAATATGTCTTTTCGGAATCACGAGTATTTTTATTATTTTTCAAGTATTTTTGCTTAAAAACGTAACTTAAAGACTCAAAGAGGAATACTGGAGGCAATACATCATAAATATATTCATAATTAAAGGAGGAAAGGTAAACAAATATGGAAAAATTAGACAAAATGGGTCAAAAAGGTCAAAAATGTCAAAAAGTAGGAAATCGCGCATGGAGCCGCCTAACCGCGCATGCCTACTCTCCATTCCGTGCGCACCCTCTATTCGCACTGCGCCGGCATCATCTGCCCCTAATCCGTGCCTTGCGCCAGCCAGCGTCGGCGTGATGTCATAAATGATATCATCATTCACTACTCCACGTTTCCACCATTTTTTATCATTTTTTCACCCACTTTTTCTTCCTCTCCTCACCTATAAATACCCTCCATTCTCTTCACTTCATACCACCCCTAAAAACACATCTTCTGCTCTCTTTATTTCTCTCATTTCTAAGTTTGTTTTTATGTTTTTAGCTTTTCTTAGTTAGTTTTCTTAGTTTTAGAGTTCTTCTCTTTTTGAGAAGAACTAATTATGTTTTTGTAATTTATTTGCTTTTTGATTCAATAAATGGGAGTGCAAATTGCGTTTGGTGGTTTTCCAGCAACATGAATAGCATCAAAGTACTGTAAGGGATATATTTTCTTTACAGTTATTTTTTATGTTTTATTCTTAAATATTATATTTAATTTGTCTGTGATTAAATTTAACTTTGCTGGCTATTTGTAAACATGATATAATAATAACAATGTTATGCTTGCGAAATATTAAATAGGTAAAAATCTATAAAATGAATTGATTTTATTTTTATTCAAGATTTTATATTAAGAATGTTAGAGAGAAATATATTATTTTTCATTACACACTTAAATCTGAAAATTAGATTTTAAGGTTTAGTTATCCGGTTTGATTTAGAGTAGTTCTCTTTTATTTGTTGGTGCATTTGCCCGGTAGTTAGAGTGAAGCTCTATTTAAAAAGTTTTTATAGGATTTATTATCTGAAAATGTATTGACAACATGTTTTCAGTAGTGGTTTTAAAACTTGAAAGTTAGTACTCGGATAACTAAATTCTTAGGTTTAATTTGGACACCTTGAATAAAGTTTAAACTGTCTAATCCCACCAAAGGTGGCATTTAAATGGTTCATTTTCAATCTCTTAGAAAAAAGGAATTAATTTAATTAACCAAATTAATTATTAACCCCACCCATAGGTGTTAATTGATTTGTTTAATTAACAAAGAATATCTAACCCCACCAAAGGTGGTATTTATATAAAAAAGAGAGAATCAATAAATATCAATTTATATCTTTAATAACCTAAATAATATGAGCAAGCATAATTAACTTAGTTATTATATCCATAAATAATCCACTATTATAAAAGATAAAATTTGCATAAATATTTATTGAATATGTATCTATGTTTATTTTTATGTTCTTAGATTAAAAAAACACAAAAAGCCAAATATCGTGACAGGATGTTTAGGATTTAATTTCATTTTTAAAAGTTAGAATAATAAATTAAAAACCACATATATTCCCTCCTTTAGTTCGACCTTGGGAGTATACTTATCTTTTTCTATGAAATGATTCGTGCACTTGTGAGAGTTTTATAAATATAAAACCAAAGTATTGGCAGGATTAGCGATGCCGGTTCTGCTCATCACCCCTCAAGTTAGAGCATGTATATCAAGCATGTTCAACTTGCATGTTAGCTTTTTAAACACATTTGCTCCTAAGGCCTTGGTGATCACATCAACAATCTGCAAATGTGATGGGAGATATTTGGTGATAATTTGACCATCTTGAATCTTTTCTCTTATGACATGACAATCAAGCTCAATGTGTTTTGTACGCTCATGATACACTATATTTGCAGCAATATAGAGAGCAACCTTGTTGTCACAGAAGAGTTATGCTGGCCCTATTGAGACTTGCAAGTCATTGAGCAAGAACCTAAGCCATGTAAGTTCACAAGTTGTAGCTGCCATTGACCTGTACTCTGCTTCAGAAAATGATCGAGAAACAGTTTTCTGTTTCTTTGCCTTCCATGAGATTAAAAAGTCTCCCAAAAATACACAATAACCTATAGTTGATCTTCTTGTCATAGGATAATTTCCCTAATTAGCATCGCAATAAGATTTTAAAGTAAGACAATTGTTGGAAGAGAAGAATAATCCAAGACCTAGACTTCCTTTTATGTACTTAATAACGCAAAGAGCAACATCCCAATGAGGCTTTCTTGGAGCATGCATAAACTGGCTTAGAATATTCACTAAGTAGGTAATGTCGGGTCTTGTAAGTGTGAGATAGATCAACTATCTTACTAGTCTTTTATAGCAAGATGGGTTTAGTAAGAGATCACCATCTGAGTTTGTGAGCTTCAAATTATACTCTATAAGGAAGTCAATTGGCTGAGCACCTAGAAGGCCAACATCATCAAGAATTTCTAAGCTATACTTTCATTGAGATATAACAATGACACTTTTTGATCTTGCAACTTCTAAACCAAGAAAATATTTGAGTTGACTGAGGTCTTTGATTTGAAATTGTTGATGAAAGAGCTGTTTTAGATTGTGATGCCTTTGCATAATTTCCAGTAATCACCATATCATTTACATAGATAATAACTATTATTATGGATGTTCCTTTTCAATTGATAAACAATGAATAATCAGATTGAGATTAAATGAATCCAGCCCTCTTTATGGCTTTGGAAAACTTCGAGAACCAATTTTGAGGTGCTTGCTTCAGCCCATAAAGAGACTTGTGTAGTCAACACACAAGTTTCTCCCCCTGTTGACAAAGGACTGGTGGTGGAGTCATGTAAACCTCTTCAGCTAAATCGCCATGAAGAAAGGCATTCATGACCTTCATTTGAAATAAAGGCCAGTTTCGAGCAGCGGCAATGGCGAGAATGCATCGAACAATTGTCAACTTGGAAATATGGGCAAAGGTCTAATTGTAATCGAGTCCTTCTTGTTGAGAGAAACCTTTGGTGACAAGCTGAGCCTTGTATCAATCCATTGTGCCATCAGATTTGTATTTGATATGAAAAACCCATTTTCTCCCAATAGGATGATGGCCAATAGGTAGGGAAACTAGGGACCATGTTTGTTGATTAGAGAGAGTTGTAAGTTCAAGTTGCATAGCTTCACGTCATTTTGTATCTAAAATAGCCTAAGCATAAGATTGGGGTTTAAAGACACTTGAAATATTGTTAACAAATTAGGTTTGAAAAGGTGAAAGAGAATCATAAGAAAGGAAATTACCTAATGGATATCGAGTACCTAACTTTAAGGAAGATGATGAACTTGGAGCTGCAGCTGATGGCATTGTACTAACTTTTCCACAATGAAAATCACGTAAAAGAAGTTAAGGTTGTTAAGCACGAGTACTATGATGAAGAACATGTGAATTTGGTGACAGAGTAGTGTTGAATGGTGAATTTGATTCATTTGGTATGGGAAAAGGATCAGGTTGTAGAGGTAAAGGTAAGATGGTGTCATTATCATATGTGGAGATAGTGGGTGGTGAGGAATGTTTTGGAGATGTTTCAGAAGTGTGGAAAGGAAAGGTTGTTTCATGGAAAATTACATTATGACTTGAAAAAAATTGATGAGTGTGTAGATCATAAACTCAATAAGCTTTTTTGGCCAGATGGATATCTTACAAAAATGCATTTACGAGCACGTGGTGCAAATATGGTCATTGGTTAGAGATTGGTTGCATAACAAAGGCAACCAAACACTCGTAAATGTGACTAATTTGGTGGTTTGTTATAAAGTAGTTCATATGGGGACTTTTGTTTTAGTAGTAGGGTAGGAAGCCGGTTAATAAGGTAAGCTATGGTGAGCAGACTTTCTCCCCAAAATGTTAAAGGAAGGTTTGCATCAAATCTTAAAGCTCTACCAACATTTAAAAGATGTATGTGTTTTCGCTCAACTACACCATTTTGTTAAGGTGTCAAGGGGCATGAACTTTGAAAGAGGATGCTAAGGCTCGTGAAATAAGGTTTCATTGAGATAAATTCTGGTCCCTTGTCACTTTTGATACATTTTATTTGGCAATCAAATTGGCTGTTAACAAATGCAATGAATGTTTTTAGTAGACTTCGTGTTCAGATTTGAACTTCATTAAAAATATCCATGTGAAACGTGTGTAATCATCTACAATAGTCAAAAAATAATGTGCATCATGATGTGTTGTTGCTTTATGAGGCCTCCATATATCACAATGAATAAGATCAAAAGAGTGTAACATTTGAATTGAACTTGAATAAAATGGTAATCGAGTTTGTTTTTCCAAAGGACAAATTTCGCATGAATGTTGAGAATCAAATATAAAATATGGAATTATTGTGCTCTAAAATTTGGAGGGAGCTTTGGATGGGTGTCCGAGTCTCTTATGCCAAGTGACAATGGTCGGAGAGGTGACTTGATGAATGGAAGGCTGAACTGGTGCTGGTAATAGTGAGTGTGGTGTGAGATAGTACAGACCATTAAGCTGCTTCCCCATTCCAATCATCTTCTTTGAAGCTAGGTCCTATAATATACAAAAGTTGGGATAAAAGTGAATGGAGCAATTTAATGCAGAGGTAAGTTGGTTTACAGAAAGTAAATTGACATGAAATGATGGAGCACATAATATATTTTTAACATGCAGATTATTTGAGAGATGTGTTGAAGCAATTCCAATGATTTTTGAGTATGGGCCATTTGGTAAAGACATTTTAGAAGGCAAGAGATTATCATAGGTTATTGAATGGGCAATATGATTTGTGGCACCGCTATTGATAATCCAAATTTTTATAGTGGACTGAGTTGAATTAAGAGATGAGCAAAAAGGTTTTGATATACCTATGTAATTTGCATGAATATGGATGTTACCATCGCTAAAAAAGGCTTTGATTTAAGATAGCTCCTAAGGAGTGAACTGAATTAACTGCTCTGGGTTTTTTGTTTGTGCATCTTGTGATATCTCTGTATTGTTGTGATTTGTAGTGGGCTTTCTGGTTCGGTTTGGAGGTTGGACATCTTTACCATGCAGTTTGTGGCCAGTTAGGAACCCTATCAAGTAAAAGCCTTTTCCACTATATGTGTATTGCCATTACAGTAGGTACACATCAACATCATTTTAGGACTTTATGGTTTTGAATGAGAAGATTCCCACTATTTGGATGAACGTTGAGTTTTGACATTCATAGCATAAACTCGATCATTTCCCTTATTTTCTATCAATCCTTTTTGTTTCTCCTCCTCACATAAGAGTGCATATGCTTTCTTGATAGTTGGTAGGGGCTGCATTAACATGATTTGACCTCTCATAGCAGAATAAGACTTATTGAGTCCTATAATAAATTGTCCTAAATCGTCTCTTTCTTTTTTATCATTTACTTCATTTAAACCACTACATGTACAGGTTATTGACAAACTACAGATTTTGAGTTCTTCCCATAATGTTTTTATTTTAGTGTAATAGGTAAAAATAGAGTCTTGGTTTTGTTTTAACTCAACGATAGACCTTTGTATTTGATAGTGATGGGAGAAGTCACCTTGTGAAAAACGTTCCTGTAGATCGATCCAGATTTTGGAAGGCATCTTAACGTAGAGAACACTGTTGACAAGATCCTCATTTAGAGAGTTGAAAACCATGAAAAAACCATGTCATTACATCGCTTCCAAGCTTCATATTTGGGATTTGTTTTACCTGGCATGGAAATGGTGCCCTTGATGAATCCGAGCTTGTTTTTAGCAATGAAACTCACCAGCATCGAATGTCTCTATATGGCGTAGTTGGTGCCATCAAGAACCTTGGAAACAAGTACCATCACTGGATGATCAGAGGCATGGAGAAATAGTGGATCAGAAGGATCAATTGTTGTGGTAGACATATTAAAAAAAACTCTTGGTGTGTATTGGATTGTCACTGATAGGAGAATTGAGATCTTAAAAAAAAAATATTTCACAAAGACAACGAAAAAAGTGCTGAGAATTGGTATCAACGTTTTGATACCATGAAAAAAGTGTTGAGAAAATTCTCTATATTTCTCATATATTCATCTTGAGAGCAAATACAATATATATATATATATATATAAGTAAATAATCATTTGCTTTAAATGAACTTAAACAAATAAGGAAAATATTAACTAAATTCCTACACTCAAAGATTGTCAATCCTAAAGAGAATCATATTATCAATTAGCAAGATTTGACAAGAATCAAATCTTAACAACCATAGCTATAACCACTACACATCAGTTTCGAGTACATTCGGGTGATAACCATCGGTTATGAGTCAGTAGTAGTTTCCCCATGGTTTAACCATGTATCTTATTTTTTTAACATTTATTCAAAAATATATTTAGTTTTAAATAATTAAATCTTAACATAATTCTTACTCTACTATATTATTTAAAATATTGACATTTATTTTTATTTTTTAATTATTTAACACACATTTCTAAGTAAAATAAAAGATATAAGAGTAAGAATATATAAAATTCAATTTAATTATTTCAAATATTATGTGTTTTTTTATTAAAAGTGTATTTTTCATGTAATTATATGGATATAAAAAATAATATTAATATTCAGTTTTGGTTAACCACAGTTTTGGTATTACAATAACTATCTCTGCCCTCTGCCTTATCCATTATGGTTAATTTTGGTTAAAAGCCATTAGGTTTTTATAGTTAATCATAATTTTAGTTATCTACAATTAAAAATTAAAATACCCGTTCCTAATCACAAACCACCAATAATCACGAGTGATACATGATGAGTGCTCAAAAAGCACTAAAATTACCATGATTTTATGCACATTAATTGATTAAAAATATATATATTTATATGTTTTATCATATATTTATATAAATTTGTTTTTTTCGAAATCACGAGTATTTTTATTGTTTTTCAGGTATTTTCGCTTAAAACGTCACTTAAAGACTCAAATAGGAATACTGGAAGCAATACATCACAAATATATTAATAAATAAATGAGGAAAGGTCAACAAATATGGAAAAATTGGACAAGATGAGTCAAAAAGGTCAAAAATGTCAAAAAGGAGAAGATCGCACCGCCCAGTCGCCGCGCCCCAGCTCTGCTCATCAAGTTTTTGGCGCCGTTGCCGGGGATGGCATCAAAGTTTTTGGCAATCCCGATTCTGTTCATCAATACACAATCCACCACAAACCACAAATCGTCTCTGTGAGACACAGTTAATCTATGTATGCACACAGCTAATGATTTGATATCTCAACATAATAACTAGCCCAATATCTCAACGTTATGTCTCACACAAAAGTGAAATAGTCTTGAGCTAAATACTAATTCACTCTATTTTATCCACAATACTATAATAAAAATATGTAAGCTTTCCTAAAGAAATTTATGAATCAAATGTAGTTTTTAGTTCATTTTCCAAAGTTTTGGCATAATAAGAATAGGTGAAAAGAGAGAAATAAGAAAGGCTATTTATAGAAGAACACTAACGGTTAGACCACCTCGTCACGGCCTTATCGAGGGTCCGTCGAGAGGTGTAACGAGGCCCTTATCGAGGACTTCATTAGGGTCCTAAAAATCACATTTTCGATCTAAAATTCATCGAGTGATTTCCATAAATACCCGTACTAGAATTGGTCCAAAATCCACCACTCATGGCCTAACATGCATACTAAACAACCAATCCCATGATTGTGAAAAAACATGCTTTCAATCATAGTCTTCCAAACTAAGTACATGTGTGCATTACTTATCTATATTAACCAACCTTACATGGAGGAAGAAAAAGTACTGAGTAAAATAAAAAAAAACTTCATATTTTGCACACGAGAAGCTATTGAAGAGACACAAGGTACAATAGGACTTACAATCTCCCTTTGGCTTTCTGTTTTAAAACATTGCACAACAAAGTACAGACCCACATTAATCATAAGATGAACATGAAGATGACCTAAATATATTTTTTCATATGAATAAAACATCGATGCACACCCAAATCCGAAAAACACACCTAAATCAAGTGCATCTATCTTGTGCACTCCATCCATCTTTTTTGATCAACTTACCAACACTTTGGTCCATTTTCATTGATCAAACTGAGACCCTTGACATTGTATGAAAAGTAATAGTTATTCTATTCCTTTTGGCAATGAACATCCAATTGCATCTCCCAGTCATATACCTCCCTTTAACTCTTGGAAAATTGTTCCTCATATACTTAATTTTTCTATCATGCCTAATTCTATAATATTTCACTACCCTCCTTAAAACATCCACACTGTAATAAACATGTCCAATTTTCTACTCTACATTATTAACACTTATGTCACTTGCAAATAGTACTTTTTTTTCATGTTCATCAAATTCAATGTCATCAAGTGCCCCTCCCTTAAAAATAACACCTTCAAAACCATCAACATTATTACCACCAATTCCATTCTCTATTGTCTCTTTTGGTTCATCATTTGAATCACTATAACCACCATTACCTTACTCACCATCATTTGAACCACCATCTCTTAGCACATCATCATTTGAACCACCGCCACCTTGAATAACATCATTTAAGCCACCATTTCTTATTTCATCATAGTGTGGTTTAAATCATATCCATATTCTTCAAATTCATTGTGTTCATATTATAGCCTTTAATCTTCTATTTCATCTTGCACCACATATTTATTGTCATCTTCATCTTCATTTGATATAATAATCACTCTCACTAATCTCGTTATTGCTACAGGAAAAATCTCTCATATTTTCTTAGCATCATCATTAGTTACTATTTCATATATTCCTCTGTAATCTCTCGTATTAGGTACTCTCAAATAGAATTTATTGGATCAAAAATCATTCCCTAAATCCAAACATAATCCTTCTAATCCACTTAAATCACATTTTATCTTCAAACGATAATCTACTTATTCAAACCTTTCCTCGTATTTGTATGAACTGTTCCCCTTTTCAACTACAAATTTACCACTAATATATATTTCATTTATAAAATAGTAACTTAAAGGATATGTCAAAATTAATATTAAAATAAAATATTCAAGTTTACACAAAATTTGAGGTTACATTTTACATTCAACAAAACCTAACACAATCAACTTGAAAAATTAGAGAACCCAATCAAAAATAAAGCCTTAAACAAAGCACAAAAGCAACAACAAATGACACAATAAATTTAAAAATTACCCGATAAAAAGTACTATATAGTATAATCTACATACTATAACCCACATTGCCTACAAAGTTGTGAGTAAAGGCTAATTACAAAAGAAGGATATAGGAAATAATTCCCTAAAAAGTCATTGCACTCTCTTCATTTGTAAAAGGCATATATCTTGAAATTCTTTCTTAATGAGTTTGATTTATGCATGAAAATAATTTTTATATATGATATCTTTATAATTTATATATTTGATTCCTTTCATGAGATCAATGTTAAAATAACACTTTGAGCCTTTATTCTTTATACATATGCGAACATATTAGTTCATTTCTATACATCAACTCTTTCGCATATAAATTAGTATGATTGTTTGAACCCATAGGATTCACTGTTTTTAGAGAATTGACTTGTGATGAATAGAGTCGGCGAATTCTGATTCATGACACTGAAATTGGGTGAAATTAAATTGATACATTTTTGATATGAAATATGAAAATGATTTTCGACTAATTATTATAATAAATCATGATTGTTTAAAGAGATTAAAATAACTTATGCTTGAGATTTCAATTATGATCTTAAAGGAGATTAAATAGTATGAGACATTTTTGTGAGATGTTGTTAATTTGTGATTTTGTTGTAAATTTAATTTTTAAGTTGTTTGTTTTTATTGTTTCTTTTGTTTTTACATTTAGTTCAATGTTTGTGGGTATCATTACCGAAAAACCACGCGACACTCAAAGTCGTCCACTGGGGCAACCTAGTGGGTTTAAAAGGCTTGTTGCATAGGCTAAATGCAACCGTGTCAATCCACGGAAGTGATTTAGGATAGTTTAATTTTTAGTTTTTATCGCTTCTCTTGCTAAGGGACTAGCAAGAAGCTGGTTGGGGGTTGTGATGAGTGCTCAAAAAGCACTAAAATAACCATGATTTTATGCACATTAATTGATTAAAGACTCAAAGAAGAATACTTGAAGCAATACATCACAAATAAATTAATAAATAAGTGGGAAAAGGTCAACAAACATGGAAAAATTGGACAAAATGGGTCGAAAAGGTCAAAAATGTCAAAAAGACGGAAAATCGCGCGCCCTGGGCCGCCGCCCAAGGCGTTAGCCGCCCTGCCAGTCGCCCTCCGCGCGCCCAACGTTGCCACCCCATTTTTCACGTGCAAGAGTCTCGGTGGACATCATGCCGACGCTATTGATGACCTCAACATTTCCATTACACGTTTTTTAATTTTTTAATATTTTTTTTTAACATTTTTTTACTCATTTTTCTCTCCATCCTCACCTATAAATACCCCCTTCCCTTCACTTCAAATCACACCTTCAAAAACTCACTTCTCTCTTCTTTCTTTCTCTCATTTCTTAGTTTTTGAGTTTTCTTAGTTTCTTTCTTAGTTTCTAAGCTTTTCTTAGTTTTTAGTTCAATTCTCTTAGGTTTAGAGTTCTTCTCTTTTTGAGAAGAACTTGTAATGTTTTTGTAATAATTTAGATTTTTGATTCAATAAATGGAAGTGCAAATTCCGCTCGGAGGTTTTCTAGCAACGAGAATAGCCGAAGTTCGTAGAGGATTTTATTTTCTTTACAGCTTATTTTTATGCTTTATTCTTACATGTTATATTTAATTTCATACGTGATTAAATTTAACTGTGCTAGCTGTTTATAATCATGATATAATAATAACGTTGTTATGCTTGCAAAATATTAAATAGGTGAAAATTACTAAAATGAATTGATTTTATTTTTATTCAAGATTTTATATTAAGGATGTTAGAGAGAAATATATTATTTTTCATTACAAACTTAAATCTGAAAATTAGATTTTAAGGTTTAGTTATCCGGTTTAATTTAGAGTAGTGCTCTTTTATTTGTTGGTACAATCGCCCGGTAGTTAGAGTAAAATCTATTTCAAAAGTTTTTATAAGAATTATTATGTGAAAATGTATTGACAACATGTTTTCAATAGTGGTTTTAAAACTTGAAAGTTAGTACTCGGATAACTAAATTCTTAGGTTTAATTTGGACACCTTGAATAAAGTTTAAACTGTCTAACCCCACCAAAGGTGGCATTTAAATGGTTCATTTTCAATCTCTTAGAAAAAGGAATTAATTTAATTAACTAAATTAGTTATCAACCCCACCCATAGGTGTTAATTGATTTGTTTAGTTAACAAAGAATATCTAACCCCATCAAAGGTGGTATTCATACAAAAAAGAGAGAATCAATAAAATATCAATTTATATCTTTAATAACCTTGATAATATGAGCAAGCATAATTAATTTAGTTATTATATCCATAAATACTCCACTAATATAAATGATAAAATTTGCATGAATATTTATTGAATATGTTTTTTTATATTTATTTTTAGATAAATATTTATTGAATTTGTATCTATGTTTATTTTTATGTTTTTAGATTATATTTAATTAATCTGTATATATGTTTATTTTATGCTATTAGATTAGGAACACAAAAACCAAACTATCGTGACAGGATGTTTAGGTTTAATTTCGTTTTTAAAAGTTTGAATAATAAATTAAAAACCACATACATTCCTTCCTTAGATCGACCTTGGGAGTATACTTATCATTTTCTACGAAAAGATTCGTGCACTTGCGAGAGTTTTACAAATATTAAAACCAAAGTATTTGCGAATCAAAGAATGCCGATTTTGCTCATCAAGTTTTTGGCATTGCACTGGAAGGAATAGCGTTTTTAATTTATTTATCAAAATTTTAAAAATATTTTTGTGCTGTAAATAATTGCATCTCCCAGTCATATACCTCCCTTTAACTCTTGGAAAATTGTTCCTCATATACTTAATTTTTCTATCATGCCTAATTCTATAATATTTCACTACCCTCCTTAAAACATCCACACTGTAATAAACATGTCCAATTTTCTACTCTACATTATTAACACTTATGTCACTTGCAAATAGTACTTTTTTTTCATGTTCATCAAATTCAATATCATCAAGTGCCCCTCCCTTAAAAATAACACCTTCAAAACCATCAACATTATTACCACCAATTCCATTCTCTATTGTCTCTTTTGGTTCATCATTTGAATCACTATAACCACCATTAGCTTACTCACCATCATTTGAATCACTATAACCACCATTACCTTACTCACCATCATTTGAACCATCTCTTAGCACATCATCATTTGAACCACCGCCACCTTGAATAACATCATTTAAGCCACCATTTCTTATTTCATCATAGTGTGGTTTAAATCATATCCATATTCTTCAAATTCATTGTGTTCATATTATAGCCTTTAATCTTCTATTTCATCTTGCACCACATATTTATTGTCATCTTCATCTTCATTTGATATAATAATCACTCTCACTAATCTCGTTATTGCTACAGGAAAAATCTCTCATATTTTCTTAGCATCATCATTAGTTACTATTTCATATATTCCTCTGTAATCTCTCGTATTAGGTACTCTCCAATAGAATTTATTGGATCAAAAATCATTCCCTAAATCCAAACATAATCCTTCTAATCCACTTAAATCACATTTTATCTTCAAACGATAATCTACTTATTCAACCCTTTCCTCGTATTTGTATGAACTGTTCCCCTTTTCAACTACAAATTTACCACTAATATATATTTCATTTATAAAATAGTAACTTAAAGGATATGTCAAAATTAATATTAAAATAAAATATTCAAGTTTACACAAAATTTGAGGTTACATTTTACATTCAACAAAACCTAACACAATCAACTTGAAAAATTAGAGAACCCAATAAAAAATTACCCGATAAAAAAAAGGCATAAAGAACTTAACAAAGCACATAAGCATATATGAATTAGATGTTGAACCACTTCACTTTTTCACTTTAAATAGCGATTCCCTTCCATTTTCATCTTTTAACTCTTCTCACACTTTCCTTCCCACCCATGACCAAAAGAAACCTTAACACGACAAATATATATTTCCCTCCTCAAAAATGACAAAATCAAATTATTTATCCCATAAATGTATAAAAGAAATTAACTTTCAACACCAATAAACATTAAAATGTTTCAAAATTTGTCATTTATTTATGGGAATATTACCGTCTCAAGGCTCAAGATCATTGCCTCTCACCCAAACCTTACTTATCTCTTACGATTATATTTGGTCTTCGTCAATCTTGCCTTTTTCCACCATATTCAGACTTGATTCTATGCTTAAATTTGATCTTTCATAATCAAAAATCTCACTCATCTCATTGTTAAGGCAAAAATGTTTTCAAATATGATTTTTTGTTTAAGTGTCGAAGAGGTGCTTAGGTTAGGTCTTGTTTTCTCTTTTATTTATTTCCAAAATACCAATTTTTTCCTCCCATCAAAAGCATTGTGAACTTTACGCATTCACTTCATTCTATTTTATTCAATTTTATTAAGGTTACTACAAGTAAAGTGATTTATATGTCTTAGTTTAAAATATTAAGTGATTTATGTGTGCCTTGTGTATAGTATATGACCTAAACATCCAAATGACATAAACAAAGTAACTTTTAAGATATTTTATCCTTTATTCAATAAGACAATGAGTTTATATTGTTCATTAGGTTAGAGCATTTGAGTAGTTTTGTCATATATCTTAGGAATAATGTATGTTGCATTTAATAAAATGGTTGAAGAATTTTTTAATTAATAAATCATATGATTTGTATATAATTTCGTTAACATGAACTATAATTTTCATTTTAATGACTCTTCCTACCATTCAAAAAATTCTATAAATATGACGTCAGTTTTTGCTCCATCTCTTATTCATTTTTTAAATTTTAATTATTATTTTAACATCGTCCAAATAATAATATTTTAATCAAATATGTCAAATAATACTATTTTAATATAGGTATGAATGGATTATGACATTTTATCATTCTATGACCCTTTTGCAATTACATTATGATAGAAAAAATTAGTTTCTATTTAAAGGAGTAATGCACATTTTACCCCTAACTTACAGGACTAAGATAATTATTTTATTAAAAAAAACAATGCTTTTGATAGAAGTAAGAAATCATACTTATTGAAAAAACACTTCTATGTCTTAAATGTAGCTCCAAAACATATTAAAACATATTTTTATTTTCTTAACAAACACATAAAAAGGCTATTGTGTTTATAAAAGTAATTTTTAATGATGTATCCAAACACTTTATAATTGACAACATTAAAAATATTTGGTCTTTAATAGTTATCATGTCACTTTGGTTACTTAATTTTTTTTTATCAATTGGGCATATTAGTTACTTTTTAAAAATTTGTGTACTTAATCATCTTGTTGTTTCATATTTGGAAACTTTAGTCATTTCTGACTAGTTTTTATTTTTTGGTTTATTTTTTTGTTAGAAAAAATTAAGTTGGATTGACTTGAATCTTAATAGCATGGAATTGGTAGATATTTGAAGAGACAAATGTCTCAAAAAGTTGTAAAAAATGAAAAATAAAATGATTAAAATCATCAAATTTGGTCTAAAATATTAAAGTGTCTAAAAATTTAATAGTAAGGTGATTAAAATATAATAGTTTAAAGTAACGTAATCAATGTATGCAAATTATATAGGTATAGTGATCATAGATATACTTTTTCAATATTTTAATTAGGTATTGAAATTTTAATTTTTAGTTTTTTATAGATAGGTATCCTAACATTTAACACTTGAGTAATAATTTGATAAAATTGAATACCTTTATTTAGAAAGTGATTTAATATATAAGCCAAAAAATTTTAAAAATATTGTTACCAGCTTTCAACCATAACCGATGTGTTATAGCTCTTCAGAAATGTATGTACCACTAAATGATCCATTAAATACAAATATATTAAAATTTAAAATTCAAGAATAGAAACAAATTGGTTACATTCTCCCACTTGGTCCAAACATTCAACTTAATCTCATCTATTATCTTTCATAAAAAATAAACACATGAATCATGGTAATAGGTCATCTAAGAGTGAGTATTATCTTCCATGTATTACAATGTATTTAGTTTCTCAAGTATTACAATTTATGTGGTAACAAAACTTAATAAATAATTCTTATATTTATTTTAGTCCAATACAAATATATTTTCTCAAATAAATTAAGGTGCACATGAATATCACAAAATATCAAAATATATAAGAGTTTTAGTAATAAACAGTATATATACCTTTAGAAATGGAACCAAGTTCCAATTTCTCTACATAATCCTTAAATTTCAGTGGTGGCATTCCCTTAGTTATTAAAGGATTAACAATCATTAACTCAGTGCTAATGTGCTCAATGACCACTTTCATTTCCTTAACACGTTAATTTATGGCCAAGTATTTGATATTGATGTGCTTATTACGACTACCACTCTTATTGTTATTAGCCATAAACACAGTAGCTGAGTTGTCAAAGTACAATCTTAATGGCCTAAAAATATAGTCAACTACTCTAAGCTCGAAAATGAAACTCTTCAACTATACACCATGTGATATAGTCTCAAAGCATGACACAAACTCGGCCTCCATAGTGGAAGTAGTAGTCAAGGACTACTTCGCACTCGTCTAAGACATGGATCCATTGGTAAGCATGAAAATGTAACCAGATGTTGATTTGTGTGAATCAACACAACCAACAAAGTCTGCCTCCGAGTACCCAATTAATTTCAAATCATCGATTCATCTATACATGAGTATATATTCCTTGGTTCCTTAAAGGTACCTTATTACTTTTGTTGCAACTCTCTAGTGGTCCAAATGTGGATTACTCTAATATCATCCCAATATTCCAATAGAAAATTCAATGTCAGACCTTGTGAAAACTTGAGCATACATCAGGCTTCCAATAGTAAGATCACATGGAATTTTCTTCATTTGTTCTCTTTTAAAATTATTCTTTGGGCATTGGTCCAAATTGAACTTATTGCCCTTCACAATGAGAGCAACACTTGGTGAATAATCTTTCATTCAAAATCTCTCTAAATATTTATTAATATAGGTTTCCTGAGACAAACCTAAGATGTCTCGAAGTCTGTCCTTATGGATCTTAATGCCAATGACATAAGGTGCGTCACCAATATCTTTCATATCAAAATTTTTAGAGAGGAATTGTTTTACCTCGTGTAGGAAACCCTTATCGTCAGTTTCAAGAAAAAATATCATCCACTTATAAAATCAGAAAACATATCTTACTCCCACTAACCTTCTAGTATATACATTGATCCATGGGGTTTTCAACAAATCTGAATGAAGAAATTACGCCATGGAATTTAAAATACCATTGGCTGGATGCTTGTTTTAGTCCGTATATGGACTTATTAAGCTTACAAACAAAATGCTCACCATCACTAGAGATAAAATCTTTAGGTTGTTTCATATAAACTTCTTCTTTTATATCTCCATTAAAAAAATGTTGTTTTCACATCCATTTGTTGCATCTCTAGGTCAAAATAGGCTATTAATGACAATATAATGTGTAAGGAATCTTTCTTATATACAACGGAGAAAGTCTTTGTATAATTAATTCCTTATTTTTGAGTAAATTCCTTAGTAGCTAATTTGGCCTTGCATCTCTCAATGTTGCTCAATGAGTCTTTCTTTATCTTAAAGACCCATTTACATCCAATGAGTTTTGCACAATTAGGAATTTCAACAAGGTTCTAGACTCCATTACTCTTCATGGAACACATCTCATTATTTATAGCATTGTACCACAATTTAGACTCTTTGCAACTTATCGCTTGTGAAAAGGATTTGGGAATCATTCTCAACTCTAATGTTATAGTCAGATTCTTGTAGATATACACTATAATCACTAGAAATTGTCAATCTTTTAATTCTAATAGATCTTTTTAATGTCACACCATCATCATCTTAGGAAGTATGAGATTCAACTTATTGATCAGAAGTTTTAGAAATCTCCAGAATAGTCTGATCTATTGGAATGTTATCAACAAGTTAATGAATTTTAATGATTGGTTGTTCAACACCAGATTGTACTTGAGAGGTGTTATGAACAACAATCAATCTATCTCCTGAAGTGAATGGTTGAGACTCTAAATGATCAGTATCAGAAACTATGTTCCTAATTTAATCGCTCCTACTAATAGGTCATACTCAAGAAACTTTTCATTTCTTGATTCCATAAACTTAGTGTTGTGAAAAGGACAAGAAAATCTATAGCCCTTAGATCGTTTGACATATCCAATGAATTACCCATTAATGGTCCTTAGGTCTAGCTTCTTCTCTTGTGGATTATAAATCCTCACTTTAGATGGGCATCCCCAAACACCTATATGTCGCAAACTCGGTTTCCAACCTTTCCATAATTCAAATGGAGTCTTTGAGATTACCTTGGTTGGAACTCAGTTTAATATATACACAATCGCCTTTAAAGCTTAAGGCCACAAGGTTTTAGGAAGATTATAGTAGCTAAGCATACGCCATACCATATCCAATAATGGTCAGTTTCTCCTTTTTGCTACACCATTTTGTTTTGGTGAACCAAGCATAGTATATTGAGCAATTATCCCATGCTTTTGAAGAAACTTAGCAACAAATCTGATACTTTTTCATTCTCATTTTATCTACCATACTATGTGCCACCTCTATCTGATCTCACAAGCTTTATTTTCTTTTTGGATTGTTTCTTTACTTCATCTTTAAAAATCTTGAAGACATCTAAGCTTTGCTCTTATTATGAAGCATATAGAGATATTTTGAGAAAAATCATCAATAAAGGTGATAAAATATTTTTGATCTTGTATGTCGATATCTGGATAACATATATTAGTATTTATGATTTCTAATATGCCTAAATTCCTATTAGTACCTTTCTTTGACTTGTTAGTCTTCTTTCCTTTAATGCAGTAAACACATGTCTCAAAATCAATAAAATCTAGAGTACTAAGTACCCTATCTTTAACTAATCTTTTAATTCTTTCTATGGAGATATACCCTAATATCCTATGCCATAATGTAGAAGTGTCCTTGTTAATGTGCACCTTTTAGTGACAGTTTGAACATGCATAGAATTATGAGTGACATTATTTCGTAAATTAATGTAGTAAAGACTATCACACAAAATACCATTCCTAACACAATCAAATTTATTAAATAAGCTAAATAATGTTTTCTAAAAAGGGAAAGGAATAACCAGAAGGTACAAGTCTTGAAATCGAAATCAAGTTTCAAGTGAAACTTGGAACATAAAAAGTATTTTCTAATTCTAAAGCAAAACTACTTTTTAAAACCAAACTGCATATCCTTATAGCCTCCACCTATGAGCCCATCTTGTTGCCGGATAATATGTATTACACACTTCCCACCAACTTCCTTAGGTTTTGCATACCCTATAAAGAGTTTGCAACATGGATTGTAGATCCAAAATCAATCCACTAGGTTTTATTATTAACATTAACCATATGAGATTCGAGATTCATAACAAACAAATAAGGTTGGATCGCCTTTTTCCTTAAGCCATTTCTTGAATTTGATACATTCTTTCTTAATGTGTCCCTTTTTTTATAGAAGAAACACTTGACTTCTTTCTTAATATCAGATTGAGGTGGAACTATCCCTTTCCCTTTCTGTTTATTTTGAGATTTTCCTTTCCTGCGAATTGTAGCCAACATTACACTTTCATCCATCTCCATAACAAGCTGCCCATCCTCTTGAACACACATGGTCATTAGTTCATTAATTGACCATTTATCTGTATGTGTGTTGTACGAGATTTTAAATGGCCCGTACTATTGTGAGAGAGTATTCATGATATATTGCACTAGGAAAGATTATGACATCTCAACCTCAAGATTCTTAAGTTAAGTCGTAATGTCTCATATTTGCATAATGTGCTCGTACACATCTTTTGTACTGATGAGTCTTAAGGAAGAGAACTTCATAATAAGGGTGCTTGCAAAAGCCTTATCTGAAGTGATGAACTAATCATCAATGGCTTTTACAGGTCTCAAACATTGTTATGTTGATCAATAGAACCATGAATACCAATAGAGATCTTAGTCTCAATGAACATCATGCTAAGGCGATTAGATTGCTCCCATTGTTCATAAAGTGTGATATTCATTGGAGTGTTATTTTTAGTAATTTTAGGTGGTTCATTTTTCCTTATAGTATAGTCAATATCCATCTACCCTAGATGAAGGAGAATTACTTCCTTCTATACTTTATAATTATCTCCTTTCAATTCAAGGATGTCACAACGGATATCAGAGAAATTTATAGGTTGTGAAGCTACAATTAAATATTATATGCTTATTAAAATTTGAGATCTAAATTAAATTCATTCTTTACCAATGTAAATCATGAAAAAAATATGAATCTAATCACATAAAACTTGCTTATGGGCTAAAGATATCAATTAGATTCATCTTAATTTTACGATAAAACTATCAAATTATGTCTATTTTCCTAATCCAAATGGGTAAATTATAAAATATAATTTGATATTCTATCCTAATTAATCATACAAAAATATAATAAAAATTCCTGTGGAATAAGATTTATTATATTACATATGACTAATCACAATTAATGTTTATTTTCTAAATATGATCATAAATAAACCTTATTATATAGTTTTCATTAATTAAAAATGTTGTGGCTACTCCATAATTAATTGAATTACATGGATCACTTTAAATATTAACTAAATCTTTAGGCTCAATTGTTGCATAAAATCAAAAAACAATATTAATTTAATTCCAAATATACAAATATTATCTAATTTAAGATTGCATGTATAAAGAAATGACAATAAATTATACTAGCAAAAAAAAATATATAAGTACAAATTAAATTTATAAAGAGCCATTAACAATTAATTCAATTATGCATAAATTATTTAACCAAATTTCATATGTATAATTAATTACAAAATTTATATATACAAATACCAAAACAAATAATTTAAGCATAATATATTTAAACATAAATAAATTTTAATATACCAAAAATTATTAAAACAAATATCACATGTATAATAAATATTCTACATACGACAAATCTAAGTTAAATAAATTAATCACATTAAAATTATATTTTTAATTCAGTATCAAAACTAGCCAAAAATAAAAATCAAATTCTGAATATATATAAGAAGCCTTTAGTATATCAAAATAACACAAATATGTTGTAGTCTAGTGGTCAAGATGTTTACCTTTCACTTAAGAGACCTGGGTTCAAGTCTCGACAACGGCAAAATTTTGTTTCTTAAAAAATGAGTCATTTTTCTTCATCTTCAACCTCCAACCGAGTCACGCGACCCAATTGCCACCCAAATGGAGGCCCAGTGTTTTCTCACAATTTCGACAACAAAAACAGCATTCTTTTTATCAAAATTCTTAGAATTTTATTCTCAATTGATTCATGGTCTCCGTTTGAATAAAAAAATGTCATTATAAAAAAAAGTTAATTACATCATTCCAATGAATGCGAACGAAAAATTGGATTAATGTTCTTCATGGTCCTTCACATTTTAATTCATAGAATCAATGGAATATCAATACTGAAATAATTTACAATTGTCATATGCATCAAAAACGAGCCAAATAAAAAACCCAATTTTCTTGTTCTATGGTGAAATAGAGGTAATATGATGCTCTGATACCAAATGTAAGAAAAATATAACGACCTAAATGTGGAATAAACAAACTGAAAGGATAAAAAACTTGTAAAGTCAATGATATTACCTCAAGACATTGAAATTGTTCTTTAAGTTGCTGAACAAACAAAACTGTTTTGCTCACTATGTTTGGATCTTTTAAGCTCTCAACAACACTCAAATTAGATGTTGTATTGTACTAAAAATTGTGTGTTGAGCTTAGGGATCATAACATCCTTTTTATAGTTGTACTTTCCATCAAAGCATCAACACCGTTACCAGCTTTCAACCATTACCGATGAGTTATGGCTTTTTAGAAACGTATGGACCACTAAATGATCTCTTAAAGAAAAATGGATTAAAATTTAAAATTTGAGAAAAGAAACAGATAGATTACATTGCCACCTATGAAAAGATTTACACTTGTAAATTAAATAGATAATTATTTTTATTTAATTATATTAAAAAAATAATATGGAATTTATTTTTATTAGTGATATTTTACTACTCTAATGAATATTTGAATTTCATTTTTTGGTGTGACATAAAAGTAATATTATAAAAAGTTAAAATAATAGACAAATAAAATAATTTTTTTATCAATGTTTTATAAATAGACATATACAAAGAAAATTAAGAAGAGAATTTCTATAACATTCATGAATATAAAGATTCAATAAATTCAACTATTTTATGGTAAATTTTATTAGATATTTATTAAGTATATTGTGAAAAGTAATTGAAAATCTAACAATATTAATTTGATAATTTTATTGTTTTTCATAGCATTAAAAGTTATACATTAAAAAAAATAATACAATAAAACATATCGATCTCAATATGCGTATGTTTCTTTTTGACATATTCTTGTATATTTAAATCATCAAATAATCTCACAACAAATTTGAAAAAAAATTATATAATAATCGGTGTTGGGTTTGGAGCAAACAAGATGCAAAATACATATATACAATATGTAATTATTTTAATTTATAATAAATGAAAGTTACAAAATGGTTATTAAATAATCTAAACTCAAGTATTTTAGAATTCTATTTTTAAATTCTTAACTAAGGCATTATATTTGTTATTTATTATTAACCAAATAAATTTATTTTAATTATTAATATTAAAGTTAATTTATACAAATTACGATGAAAATAACAATATAATCTATAACTGTTTTATTTTTTATGAAAAGAAACTTAAGAAAGGGTTTTAGATAATCTAATCTAGATTCTTTGAAATTTCTAGTTTTCAATATTTTTAATTTAGTTGTTATGTATGTTTTTTTTATTTTTCAATAAATAATTTATTTTAATTAAGTGTATTAAAGTTTAGAAGATGTGTGATTAAAATAATCATATAAAATCTATAACTACTTTAATTTTATATAAAAAAGTTACGAAATGTTAGTTAAAGAAATATTTTAAACTAATTTTTAATTTTTAACTAATTTATTATGTTTGTAATTTATTATTTTATAAATAATTAAATATAATTAAAACATTAAAGTTTAGAATAAATACGACTAAAATTGATATATGCATTATAGAACAATTTTAATTTTATAAAAAAATAAAATAATAAAAGAGTAGTTAAATAATTAAAACTGAAATCTTTTAAAATTCTAGCTTTTAATTTATAAATAAGTGGTCATTTTTTTTATTTAATTTAAAAAGAATTAATTTTAATTAAAACATTTAAGTTTGGAAGCAATATGACCAAAATAATTATAACAATCGGTAAATTTTTAATTTAATAAAAAATAAAGTTGTAAAAGATGATTAAATAATCATAATTGAAACGATTTGAAATTGTAATTTTTAATTTCTAATTAAATTATTATATTTTGTTATTAATTGTTTGGATAGTAGTTTCGTACCTATTATCATAGGTAGGTATGTAACAAATGTCCAGCTTGGTGATAAGAAAACCACGTGTGTACAAGTGCTAGAGTCAAATATATAACTTTACTTTTCATTAATCTTACTTGTATCTAATGATGTAATAGCAAGTGTATTATGATGACAATATATATATATATATATGAAGTTATTGTTTATAAGAAACTCGTTATTTATCTCACATTAATTGCATCTCTTTATCTTAGTTATGCAAAATAATATTTGGTTTCTACAATGGGGTACATAATTTTAGTTTGGTAATTACTAGCTTGGATCAATTGAGTAAAGGGATCTTACACACATTTGTTTCTTAGCGATTACATAAGGTAATAAGTAATATGTTAACAAAGCAACGTTAGGATAGAATGCAATGGTTGTTATTCGATAAGAGAAGGTTGTTGAATGCTCAGAATTGACACCTTCTGGTATGGAGTAAGTTCTACTTGTAGTAGCGCACACCTATCCAAAGTGACTAAGAAACTAGAAGAGATGGGTAGAATAATTAAAAGGATAGGATGAGAAACAAGTGGTTACGTAGAGGGCTTTAGGGAATCAATGAACCCTTAAGGAATAACAAGGGAAGGTTGTCTGTGGTTAGCTAAATGCATAGAAGACTAAAGTTTGAGGATGAGCTTAGAACCTCATGGGAAGAGAGCACGATGGAATTAAAAAAGGATGCATAGAAGCTAATTTATGGTTCAAGAGGTTGGATTAAGGGTTAACTCGTTTCATTCGATGAAAGAGATAGGGTGATATTATCCATATCAAACTTCTTAACCAGATCATTGGCATATTGCGCTTGTGAGAGGAAGATCACATCCATCATTTTCTTGATTTGAGAACCAAGAACGAATTTTAGTTCACCAAAAAAACACATCTTAAACTCAATTTTCATGGTGGCAACAAACTTTTAAACTACATCATCTTTAGTGGAACCAAAAATGATGTCATCAACATAAACTTGAACAATAATAACCTCTCCTTGAATTCTTGAGACAAATAAGGTTTTGTCACCATCTCATCTTAGAAAATCATTATTGAGAGGAAATGTCATGAGATGTTCATACCAAGCACAAGGAGCTTGCTCCAATCCATAAAGAACTTTCTTTAGTCTAATGACATTATTTGGAAAGTGATGGATCATCAAAACCTTTTGGTTGTTCCACAAAAACTTCTTTAATGATTTAACTCAGAAAGGAACTTTTGATGTCCATTTGATATAACTTAAACCTAAAAAGGTAACCTATACCAAGAAGTAGTCTAATAGACTTAAGACAAGCAACAAGAGTTAAACGTTTCATCAAAGTCTATCCCTTCAATCTGGGTATACCCTTGTGCAATAAGAAGAGATTAATTTCTAGCGACGACTCCACTTTCATCTTCTTTATTCTTGTATAACTAGTGAGTACCAATAACATTTTTGTCCAATGGTTTGGGGAGAAGATACCAAAAATCATTTCTCTTAAATTGGTTAAGTTCTTCCTGTGTAGAGTTGACCCAATGTATGACCTGTAGGGATCATTTTATATTTTTAGGAGGATAGTTGAAGTGAAGCACATGTAATTTAAAGTTTCTTGTACCTGATGTCTAGTCTTAACACATTCTTCCATATTACCAATGATTTTGTATTAGAATAAGCTTTCTTTGCCCACTTAGGGAGTGAAAAATCTTATTGATCACCATCTCGTTCATTTTCTCAACTTCTGGGAGGATCAATAAGAGTTATTGTTGGATGAGTCTCAATATTAACGGTAAAATTGTCTAAAAACCTCCAATCACTAAAAATATCATTGTCATTCAATTTAACAAGTATAGCAACACTAGAATAATCGATCAGAACATTGATTGACTACATAATGGAAGATGTTCTTAAATTATTGACTTAGTATGCATAATTGTTGTTGGAGTATCCTTTGAATATTCGAAGATCACTCTTAGCTTCAAACTTGTTTAGATTCACTTTGTTTTTTAGAATATAGCAAATGCTACCAAAAACACCAAGGTGTTTAACATTTGTTCTCTTTCCATGCATGAAATCATACGAATGATTGACAAGCATCAAGTCTCATGAAGCAGCAATTCAACATATAGCATGTAGTGTTACCTACCTCTGACCAAAAGTGCTTTGCTAGATTCTTACTAGCCAACATCACCTTGGCCATCTCTTGAGTTACCCTATTTTTTCTTTCAAAAATCCCATTTTATTAGAGGGCCATGAGAGTGGAGAAATCATGTTGAATACCCATTTCATCATAGAAAGCACTGAACTTAGAATTCTCAAATTCTCTACCATGCTCACTTCTAATTTTTATGATTATACTGATGAATTCAAATTTCTCATTTTGTAACTTGATACATAAGGTCTTGAAATGATTAAAGGCTTCAAATTTTTCTCTGAGAAAAAGCACCTAAGTATATCTAGAAAAATCATCAATAATAACCAATATATACTTTCTCCCTCTCATATTGGGAGTTTGAACAAGACCCATTAGATCCATATGAAGAAGTTGAAGAGGTCTAGTGGTAGATAAGTGTTGATTCTTCTTGTGTTGACTCTTGCTTTGTTTACCCATCTAACATGAACCAAAAATGTGTTCAAGTGTAGAGGTGATAGAAGGGAGACCCCAAACAGCTTTGAGATTTGAGTTTTCTTCAACAATTTATAATTAACATGCCCAAGACATTGATTCCATAATTCTTTAGTGGTCAAACTTAGATTGTTACAAACAACTTCAAAAGGATTTTCTACATAGTAACAATTATCATCAGATCTAACACCTTTGACTAAAGTTCCACCAAACTCATCATACACAATATAGTCAATTTGAGTAAACTTAATAGTGTATTTTTTGTCACAAATTTATCTAATGCTAATAAGGTTAACCTTGAGTCCTTGTATATATAGTACATCTTTGAGTTCATGGAAGCCAAGGGTGCTTATATATCCTCTACCACATATCAATGCCTTATTACCATCATAAAATGTAACTGATCCATCATTAGTGAGAGTTAAATTGGTGAAGAAAACCTTATTATCAGTCATGTGTCTCAAGCAACCACTATCAAAATACCAATACCTAGAAGTATGAGCCTTCAAGGAAGTGTGAGCCATATTAACACTTTATATCTTAATCATAAGTACAAATTCTGAGAGAAGATTTACACTCATTCAAGATCAACGTAGCATCATTCTATAGAGTTGAGGCTTTAATAGTCAAAATAATATAAAGTTTTAGAAGTTCTTCTAGATGACTTAAAATATCTCCATTATAAGTAGGAGACTTCTTTAGAGAGAAGACAGATGCGAGATAACCTGAGTTACAAGAAATAGGGGAGAGAGACAGGCTCTGAGCATTCATAAAATCATTAGTGGAGTCATCATCAAAAATCCCAATGATAAAAAGAAAGTTCTTAAACAGTAGCCAAAGTAGAGGAGGAAGGATGAACGTATTTAAGTTTTAATAACTTCCCAAAATATGTATCTCCAAGGGAAAACTTATTTCCTATTTCAATAGCTTCTTTAATTTTTCTATCAAAGTCATACTATTGAAGATGAAGAATTTTAGCCATTTCATATTTTACTAGAAGGCTGGATTCAAGAAGAATAACTTTATTAGTGTCAGTTTCAAAATGAGCATAAAGTTTGGTAAGCTTAGCATCACAATCTTCCAAAAAAGATTTCAAGATAGCCTTTTCTTCTACCATGATGCAAGTTTTTTTCTTAAGTTGCATGAAACTTTTGAATTACAAGAAGACGCATGTGTGCATTAATCTCTGATAACCTTAGACTCTCTATCCTAATTTTCCTTCTCAAGTTCACTTATCTAGGTATGGCACTTTTCATTATCCCATAAAAGAATTTGATGAGACGTAATATGATTGTATGGACTTAGGTTTAAATTGTTCACAAGTTTATCACTATTCAAAGTGAGATTGACCAATCGATCAGAAAAATTCCAAAGTTCCTTATCCTTTTGAGAAGCATCATCATTATGAATCTTTTTCATAACATTTTTTATCTTTAGATTGTCATACACAAGTAGGAATCTTGTAAAGAGAATTGATCATTATCATCAATTTCAATCCAATAAGAAGAGCTAGATGGAGCATTCTTGGAATAAGAAGCCATAAGAGTAAGTGCATTTAGGAGTAACAGTCTCTATCATTTCTAAAATGGACACACTATCTGGGAAGTATATCCATCATAATTGTTTTCTAGGAATTCCCAAGCTTCCTTGACATTAGTAAACTTGTTCATAATAGCAGAATCCTCTGAGGTGCAATCCTTGGTGGTTTGAGTTGGTGAGATAAAGTTCCTCCTTAGTCTAGACATTAACAAGTTTGAATTTGACAACATCAATCTTAGAGATATGCATAGGACATGTCCAACCATTCTCACTCAAGGACCAAACAATGGCATTGTTAGATCTCAAGTAGAAGCACATTTAAGACTTCTAGTAAAAATAACAAATGCCATTGAACTTAGGTGGTCCACTAACCAACCCTTGTATATCATCCATTATAAAAGCTTTAAAATAATTAAACATATAGATAAAGGGAAAATGATTAGCACTGGAGCCGTTAAGCCCAAACATGATGTACTTGCTCTAATACTAAATGAAAAAGTCCACAACATGATACACACATAGGTAAGGAGATACAAACTCCTAACGGACTCATCCCCACAAGAACCAAACAAAATAACATGATGAAAGTAATACACTAAAGTGAAGCAATACACTTGTTATATCAAAATAACAGACTATAGTTAGAGTAAGATATTATAAGTAAATTAAAAGTCAGATAAAATGTTAAAAATGTTCTCATTAGAGTTTAAATAATCTTATATTTTAACATATATAATTTAAACTCATATTAGACTAGCATTGATCGCCACACACGAAGTATGTGTAATAAATACGCAAGTATACGTATCACAACAAGTAATATAATGATAAGAAAAGATCATTCTCATAAAGATTATTTTATTATAAACTGATTTCTAAAACTAAAAAAATAAAAATCAATTTTTTTGTATTTTTATATTTTTTAGGAAACAAATTTAAAATAACTAAAAGTAAATAGCAACAATTAATTAAATCAGATTTGGTAACTAAAAAGATATATGAGAAAATATCTAGGAATATTTAATCCCCCAATTTTCTAAACATACAAATTGCTAAAATCCCCTCAATATAATTATCAATTAATTACTTGATCAATTGAATCTAACCTAGCATGTATTCCTCTCTCAAGTAAACTACACACCACATAGTAATTAATTTAATCACACTCTCATGCCAATTAAATTTCATACTACTCATTATGTTCATCAATTATGGATCACATACATAAGAATCATACATCTCTGCCTAAAAACTATGTATGTTATTTAATCAAGACAAACAATTAAATAATTATCTCAAATCTATTTAATTGCCTCTATAGATAAATTATTGGCCAAACAATTAATAGTATAAAAATTAGATTAAATAATATAATCAAATTGAAATTATAATTGGGGTAAAATATTATATCATCACATGGTGAAAATTGGGTTTGTAAGATCCCCAGATTAACAAATTAACTACACATAATTGTGTTCATATTTTTCATAAAGAAAGACATAAAAATTGATAAAGAAAAAAGTAGAAGAAGAAATACAATCATTCTATTGAATTGTGGTGTTAATCACCTATTCAATCTCCACCAAAATTGTATCCTCCCATGAATTTTTCTATATTTTCTCTCTTTTTAGCTCCAAAAATTGACCAAAATTATGCTAATGATGGCCCCTTAGGTTTTATTGGGTGATTAGGGGCTTAAATATTGCTCAGGTGTGATCTGGACTATCAAATCAGCTTTAGATCAAGGGCTGCAATCAAAACAAGCAAAATTGATAACACCAACCAATCATAGAGTGACATATGTCACATAAAATTCACTGGGTGAATCATAGCACGATGTGTGGCAGAGGAGACTAGTCCAAGTCAATGCATGCTGAGTCAATGCCACGTGGCTAAACATGATTCATGGGAACAAATGGCATGGTACCTAGGTGGAATGCTGGGAGAAATGGCGTGATGACACATGGCATAGCAGTTTGACCAATCTCTAAACTCAGATTGAACGTTGTGCTGACACGTTCCATGGGATTCTTTCTCCTCATATGTGACATAATGTGATTCGCTATCCTTGCTTTTGTGGTGTCTACGAGGTTTGCCCGTTCAGCTCTTATGATTGCATGGCATGCCATGTGGTAGCTCTTGATTGGTCCTGCGTCAAAAATTCATAAAAAATTAATAAAATTTCCAAAAAAAATTTCAAAAAATATATTTTCACCATTTTTCACTAAAAAGTTTATATTTTAATATTTTATCCATAAAAATACTATTTATTGAATAAAACAGGTAAATATTAAGTAAAAAAGTGCGTTAATCACTCTACTTTCATAGAGTCATCAAGCACCACAACTGAGCAAGCATAACATAAGGTATAAAGAGGTAAACCCATATAGAGTTGGTATTTATATGGTAACATTCTTAGGTTACTTAAGGCAACTACTTAGCAGTAAACAATTCACTAATTAATATAACAGTTATAACTCTAAAAGAAATAAAACCAATATTACCTCTATCAATTGGGACCTCCATCCTAACTACTTATGCTTATTTCTTGCACAATGACTTGGTTCAAATCATGAACCAGACTCTCCTTCACAACTAACACCACTTGATATGATATGCTTAGATACAATAGAAAAATAATATGCAGAATAAACTAACACAACTTTTGAATACTATGCACACAAAAATGTATTCACTCACCATGTCAAAATAGCAACTCACGCTATTCTATGATCACACGAACTTATCATAATTATAGATATAATTAGTGAATATATAATTCAAATCAATGGAAATTTTGTAGAGTTTTGATAGGTTTTTTTAATTTAATTGTAATTAAATATGGGGGTATTTATAATTAACACCTAGCCACCTCATAGGACACCTTGCCAACCAACCCTACCAAGGATGGTGGAAAGAGTGGTGGTGAGGTGCCAAAAAGTTAAATTATTCATTTCCAAAAATACTCAGCACTATCCATAAATAGCCACACTTGAAACATGCCAAAAACTACAAATAAATACGTCAGCTCCCTTGCACACTCGCTCATCGAAAAGCAACACTCTACTTACTATGCACATTATGAAAACCAACCCTGTGGTATGTGTAAACATGCTTGCATTCAAATTGTACCTAATTATGTATGTATGTGAATTACTGATCCATAATAACTAATCTTACATAGAGGAAGAAAAATGTACTAAGTAAAATAAAACAAATACCGTGTTTTGTACACAAGAAGCCAACACAGAGGCATGAGTACAACAAGACTTACAATTTTCTATGTATTGGGCATTTATTTAATTATAGTACAATGGACACTCTTAAATATTATTCTAGAATTTTCATAGAATCTATTCCCTTTTTATGCAATTCCACCTCTTCTTCAACTATAAGGCATGGCTAATATGTTTTGTTCAAAGGCTAAAGAGTAGGTACAAACAAGGCTCAAATTGGTTTACTAAAAGAGTTGTCCTTTAAAGGACAACAAAATTAAGGGTAGAAAAATTTAACCAAAGAGTTTAATCCTATTACCTTAATCATTTTTTCATAAATACATTTAGCATTCACCTTGATAAACCTAAAGAAAAGCTCTAGCAACCTATTCTTATTCATTAAAATGATAGTAAAATTCTAAGTAATTCACAACATTTTTCATAGGTTCAAGTACATAAATTTTTCTATCACTAACTTACTCATTATGCATGCAAGTTTTGAGCAAAGTTACATAAAGTCATATTCACTTAGGAACAAGGTCAAGACTCTACCAACATTCATTATCCTTTTTGACCTAATATCATTTAGCTAATTTTATCACAGATATCAAAAAAGAAAGAGAGAACATGTGATTGTTTCAAAGCCCATCTATCAATCATAACTATCTTAAGGAATGTGATAAATAAATACTAAAATGAAAATTTTTTATTCCATCTAAAGCAAACTAATCCTAAAACAAATATCGTAAAACATGCTAAATCTAATAAAGTATAAAAAAGTAAATATAGTGACATGTTGATACTCCCCATACATAATTCTTACATTGTCTTCAATATAAGAACATACACATATGTAATGTAAACAATAAGTAAAAAGGGAGTAGAAAAAAAATCTTGGTGGGTTGTCTCCCATAAAGTGCTTAGTTTAACGTCTTCATCCAGACTCTACCACTTCTTTTCATTTACCATTAGCAAAGATCTTGAAGTATAGAATGTGGAACTATCAAGTAAGTAGTCCATTATTTATATCCTTGCACCTTCGTGGTAATTTATTTTGAAGCATACTAGACTCAATTTCCCCCACATGTATCACTTTGTTATCCTAAAGCTTGCTCTTGGTTAGAAAGAGTTCCTTAAGATACTTTTCATACCAAGATTCTTCCTTAATATCTTTCATCAAGGTTATGTATATTTCCTCCTTGGTGAATGTCTCCAAATTTTTCTTCATATGATTCTACATTGTAAAATTGTAGAACCTATTGGAAAAAGATAAAGCCAAGTCATGAGTAAAAAAGGAAGGTTTGAATGCTACCTTTCGTGCCACATTGAATTCTTGGGGGTGATGGTCTTTTCTTCCTCAATAGTCCCTTCTTTAAATATATCATTTGTATAGATTCTTTGAGGCTCCTCTAGTTTCTACTCTTCATAATAATGGCATTGACCTTCTCCCTAGAATTAACATCTATTTCAGAGGAGAGCTTAATAACTATCTGTACTTCTAGTATTTTAACAACTATATGGGATACCAAAGACAAGATCATGATGAGATGGATTTATAGTTCAATTACTCATAATTATCTTTAATACTTGATTGGGAAGGATAAACATTCATCACTTTCATATTGGAAGGTAATGGAGAAGGTTTTCTCTGATAATTCTGCAACTGAGTTGATGCAACTTAGATAGGTTTTGTAATCTTTACAAAAAGAAACTATGACGATAGAGTCTTATATCAGTATAATCAAGGGTCTCATTGATCATATTGAAGATATAAGAGATGGAATTTCAAATAGGGCAAGTTCTTTATGTTCTTGTTGGATTGGGAAATGACCATGCATTTATAATAGTTGTGATTACTCAAAAGAAATTGTTCCATCTTTGGATGAAGTGTTCATTTATTTAAGAATTAAGGAAAAATAGATTGAACATATGAACAATGTAAGTACACAATTGGTTCAAGCCAATATTGCCAGATCAATCTCAAGCTATCAAAATTCTCAATCAAGATTTCCACCAAACAACTTTGCTCAAACCAATAGTACTAATAAATTTCAATGGTAGTCTTTAATCAATCAAAAGTAGAATAATGGAAATGAAAATCTAGCTCAAAATATAAAGGCAACCACCAAATTTGCAAGAAACATGGTAAGAGTGCCTTAAGGTTCTTTTTTCATTACTCACAGACCAATAATAATTGTAGTAACTTAAGAAATCGAAAAGTGAATCTTTATCTGGTTCAAGAAAGTGAACAATTTGGTAAATGTCAAGAACATTCCAACTCGTCTGATCAATAATCTCATTGTGATTTGGAAATCTTGATTCAAATAATGACTTCCTAATAATTTCTTTCTTTCTTCAAGAATCATCATTTGGTACATCTTACTCATTAGTTTTTAACCAGTCTTAGTAGATGGACACAAGTGTTGGTCATTATTTGACAAGCATTCCTAATGTACTTCTCAATTGCACTCCATATATTGGTTCTAAAGCTGTTATGCCTGGCAATTAAAGTATTGTGTCAATTGCAAGTCATGTAGAAAGTAACTTGGTTACCAATTCTAAGCACTCTAGGTTATGTATTATGCTTCATATTCCTCAACTTCCCAAGAATATGATATCAGTTCAAAGATGTTGTGTGGATAACAAAGTAGTTTTGGAAGTAGGAAGAGTGTATGGAAGCACTCATATTGTCTTTCATGAGTCATCCTTTCCTTTTCTCATAATCAATTAGGCTCAACCTTGTACCCCTTTAATGCAAAATTTAACCTCTCTCCTTCTCACTTTGTTACTCTTCCTACTTCCAAAACTATTTATAATATGTTTCATCTAACAACTATTTACATTAATTCTTCACCTATTGGTCAGTCACCAGTCATCAGTTCACCCATAGTTCATTCACCAATCAACAATTCACCTATAATTCATTCACCAGCCACTAGTTCATTCATTTGTTATTTCCTGTTTTGTTATTTCCTCAACTTATATTTCCCATACCCTTACATCATATAACTTTTCTCACTCTAGCTTGACTTGATCTCATGCTCAACCTTTTATAGCCTTTGATTCTAATGGTCTGAACTTATTAATTCAACTTTCACCTATTGATTTCACTTTTTCTTTTGTGCCTTTTTTACCTTAAATGTCAATAAGCATAATATGAATTTTAGATCAAAGAATGACATTATTAAGCCTAAAGGGCTCATTGTTTAGGTCACACTTCCTGAGCCTAGAATTATTGCATAGGCTTTACAAATATCAAAAAGGTATAAGTCTATGAAGAAGGAGTTTCATGCACTTGTTGCCATGGTACATGAGAGTTACTACATCCACCTACAGGTGCTAAAATCATTGGAAATAAATGGGTTTTTAGGTCAAAATCAAAGCAATTAAAAGCTCGGAGATATACAAGAGTGGAGTGATGGTAAAAAGGTATGAACAAATTCTTCGTATTGATTACATAGAGATTTTTGGTCCTATGCTCAAGCCATCGACAATAAGATTTGTTTTGACATTTTCTTTGTCTAATGGTTGGGTAGTGAGGCAATTGGATTTTATCAATGTCTTTCTCAATGGTGTTTTGGAGAAAGATGTCTTTATGACTCAAGTTGAGTATTTTATAAACCACAGAGTGTGTGTAATCTAAAAAAGGCTCCCTATAGGCTTAAATAGGTACCATGAATCAGATTTAAGAGACTTAGTAGCTATCTAATCAAGTGTGGTTTCAAATTTTCTTGCTCTAACTCATATATGTTGATATATACAAGCCCTAAAGATCTTATCATTTCTTTGGTTTATTTAGATGACATAGTCATCACAGGAAGCAATTATGTGCTTATTCAGTCTATGGTTGATAAGTTGATTAGAGGTTTTGTTCCCAAAGATCTAGGTGCTTTAAATTTTTTCTTAGGCATATAAGTTACAAGAACTTTGGAAGGTTTTCATTTGAATCCACAGAGGTATATTCTTCAACTCTTAGAAAGAGCTCAACTTATTGATGTTAAAGTTGTAACTACCCCTTTTGAAGCTAGAAAAACCTTGCCCAAAACCTTAGGGGAACCTTTGGCTAATCCTTGTCAATATAGGAAAATTTTAGGTGCCTTGCAATATTGCACACTAAAAAAAACCTAAGATGGCATACTCAGTGAACAAATTGTCCCACTTTCTTCATTGTCCCACAAAGATGCATTGGGCTTTAACCAAATGAGTTCTAAGGTGTCTTGGAGGTACTTTTAGCTATTCAATAAGTCTTTATGTCTATTGTGATGCTGAATAGGAATCTTTTCTAGATGATAAAAGAAGCATAAGAGGTTTCTACCTCTTCTTAGGTGAGTTACTTATCTTTTAAGCATCAAGAAAACAAAAGGTAGTGTCTCGGTGTTCTACTGAGGTTGAGTTCAGATCTTTGGCACATAATTTAGTATAAATTTCTTGGCTAATGAAGCAACTTAAGGAATTGAATGTGTAGTTAACACAAATTCCATCCATTTTATGTGATAACATGAGTACATGTAGTTTGGTTCGAAATCTAGTTTTGCATTCTCGTATCAAACATGCAGAAATTTCTTCTATTTTATGAGTGAGAAAGTTTAGTAAGGACAACTAGTTGTTGAGCACATCTCCAGTCAATAACATGTCGTAGATGTAATGACCAAAGCTCTTAACAATCTTTAGTTCCAAGCACTTAAAAACTCAAGCTAATTATTTTGGAAGAACTTTGAGCTTAAGGGATAGTGTTAAGATGTGTGGTGACACTTTGAATAAGTTTGTTAACAATTGATGTGGCTATATAGTTGTAACATACTTTTACTCATCATTTGTTGTATTAAGAAGTATACAAATTTCAACTTCTAGCATTCTTATTCCTTATCCTTTCACAAGTTTCTCTATTCTTTTACATTCACTAAATTTAATTCATTCATTGCATTAAGACCTAAAGGTGATAACTAAATTAAACAAGATTAGAATAGTTATTTAACCTTTAGCAATGATATTCTACCATACTTGTCACAGCAGCCATAAGGTACCACTTTGAATAAGAATATTAACGATTACCTACTAATATCTTAGACTGGATATAAATATATTCATGTAATAAACAACTTAATTACTCTAATTTATACATGCATAGCTTTGACATTCAAACATAAAATTGAACACATTAAAAATCAAGAAAAACTAAAATTATCTTGATATTAAATTAATTAAATCAAAATCTAAGGCTTGAAATTATCCACAATCACATTATTAAACTAGCTAGATTCCTTAAGAGCAACACTATTATCATGGAAAACTAAAGAGAAGAGGATTAAAAAACGCTTTTGAAGATCTCTAAAATCTCCTCCAAAATTTTCCCTATATGAGATCTTTGATCTCTCTTGCTCTTTAAAAAAAATTTATATTGATTTTGTTAATTTTATGCTCTCTTTATTTTGTTAGATGTTGTTTTATATTTATAAGAGAGAAAAATTGAATGAAGATATAAATATAATTGTTTATATTATGGTGGAGATAAAACTAGTGCACATCACATGTTAAAAGGAGAGATAAGTTGCGATAGTCAATAGGAGGGATTATCTACGATGGGAATAAGTTATATTGGTCTGTTAAATACATACACTCTCATTCTAAGTTAATCCACTATTAAATAAAAGTCATAAAAAATCTAAAAAACTAATATTTTTTTAATAAATATAAAATAAATATTTTAGTTTTTTATAATATATATATATATATATATATACACGCGCGTGCCTGTGTAAATGAATTGAAATATTAAAATGTGTATAAAATAACTTATATCAAATACCACATAAGTGTGGGTCATATATGGATTTATCGTGTTATATTACCTTATTTGTATGATCGCGTATTGTGGTACTACGAGCATGATTAAATCTAAATATGTTCTTACTACAAGGATCTAATTGATATCGGAAAGTTTCTCTTTTTCTTTTACTGCTGGTTGTTGATTATATATTTGTTTGTTGTTGTGATATAAACTGGTTGTTTGTTTCCTTCTTTTTATTTGCCTGTTTATTTAAGTGTGTTGTTTTTTCCCTGCATGCAAGAGTTAGGTAAATCCAAGGTTTCTGTATCACCTCGCCTTAGTTATGCATTAGGTTTGAACTCTTTTAAATTATATTCAAATTATTGAAATAGGTGGATAATAGAAGTACAAAATCATTTTCAAATAACAGTTAAATAGTTTAAAATATAGAAAATTACATGAGAGGGTGGGGGAGAAAGATAAATGAAAAGAATTATAATTCGTAAAACATAACAAATTATCACAAGTTGAATTTCATGTATTATACTTTAGAATTTTTGTTAATGTAAAATTGTATCATAGTTTAATGAATTGTAATTAAATCTTTACTATTAAAGTAAATGTGAAATTTTAGGAAAGTTAAAGAGGATTATTTTAAACAAATATTAACCTATACAGAATACAAATAATAAATTATGCATGTGAGAAAACCCTGGTCACCGTATCTTTTCTTTCTCTCTACATTTTCTCGCTTGATTTTTTGCTTTCTAATTGTGATGATTTGGGAGAGAGCACTATCTATTAGAAGCTTGCTCTCTCTTCCGATAAGTTTCTTTTACTTTATTTTCTTTTCTGTTAGATTTAATAAATCATCATAAATTATAAATTATGATGTATTTCTACCTAAATCTTAATTTAGGTCAATTTAATTTCACAAATACTTATTTTAGTACAATTTTTGATAGGTTTTTGATTAATTTTTAACATATTTTTCAATTTAAATCTAGATATAAATTTAATAGTTTAATTTCTTATAGAAGTTATTGTTACTTTAAAGTTTAAATATATAAAATCAAGTATATTAAATGAAGATATGAAAGCACTACTAGAATCAATCTTGGCAAACAAGTGGGAGTTTATGAAATAGAAAATTATTTCTAGTGATATAAATAAAATGAGTAAGAATGATGATTGTGTATTAATATATATGTGTTAATTTATATTTATTTTTGTCCCGGAATTGGATTCTCTAATATTGCACAAAAATTTCAGTTATATAATGTAAGTTTCTCTTTCCTAAAAAAAGTTATGTATGCGTATCTTTAAATTGGTAAATTTATCAAAACAAAATAATTAATATTTTACAATGCACTCATATCTATATTTCTAAAATTTTGATTGAATTTTTATAAAATTACAAAACAACTTATAAAAAATATCAAGAAATTTTAACATTTCTCTAGAAATATTAAGAAATTTACAAATATTGTGAAAGATATTTTGAAAAACAAAAAATTTCCATTTTAACCATCACATTGTGATCATTTTGACATAAATATTGAGATATTTTTATCTATAATTATAGGCAACACACTCTCACTGCACCCACTACTTTATTTTCAACTAAAAATAACCTTACTATGGTGCACAACTATTTAATATATTATAATAAAAATACTTTTTCATTAAACTTTGCTCGTTTCTTTGCTTCAAAAATAAAAGGAAATATTTTCAAAAAACATTAATTGTGTTTTATGTTCATTATGTATAGAACAATTTGAAAAAAATATCCAAAACGTTTACTTAGTTATAATTATGCACAAAATATGGGCAACAATAAAAATATATTAACAACATGTATTTTTAAAGGTACAATTATGCTTACAATGTATTAAAAAAATGATACAATTATATCTAAATTTGGGAATGTTTTTATCGTTATCTATATATTATGGACAAAATTACAACAAAGTAAATGTTTTGGATATTTTTATAAATTATTCTATACGTTGTGGACAGAAAGCACAATTAACCCTTTTAAAAAATATATAAAGAAAAACACAATTATAACTATAGTTTAAATAACATTATAAAATTACACATTCAATCAAACCCTAACGTTGATTTTGATGCCTTACAAGGGAGAAAATCCTATATACAATATGTTATATGTTTATATTAGTAATAGTCATTTATTTAGGTGGCGTTTGGTTCACAGAATGGAATTAGAATCGAAATTGAAATCGGAATCGAAATTAGAATAGAATAGAATGGAAACAATTTTGTTTGGTTTGACTATTAGAATCAAAGAAGGAATCAGTATTACAGTGTTTGATTTACAATTGGAATATAATGAAAAACACTGTATATTACCTTAATACCCTTATATTCAGTAAAATTTAAATAATATCATTTAATTATTATTTTTTGTCAGAAAAAATATATTATTGAAATAATTATTTTTCTAAATAATTATTACTTAAAAAGAAAATATATTATTATTTTTCTAAATAGGGTTTAGGGTTATATTTGTGGGTTAAGGTTTAGGGTTATATTTATGGGTTATGGTTTAGGGTTAAAATTATTATTTTCTAAATAGGGTTTATGGTTTTAAGATTTGAGATTTGGGATTTGGGGTTATATTTATGGGTTAAGGTTTATGATTAAAATTATTATTTTTCTAAATATAGTTTAAGGTTTTGGGTTATATTTGTGGCTTAAGATTTAGGGTTAAAATTATTATTTTTCTAAATAGGGTTTTGGGATTTGGGATTTGAGATTTAGAGTTTAAGGTTTAGAGATTTGAGGTTTAAGGTTTTGAGATTTAAAGTTTAGGGTTTAGGGTTTTGAGATTTGAGATTTGGGTTTAGGATTTTGAGATTTGAGATTTGAGATTTGGATTTAGGGTTATATTTGAGATTAGGGTAAAATTGAAAAAAAAAATTGAGATGGGAAGAGAATCGCAATTTCTTAAGGGGAGAGAAAGAAGAAATTTTAATTTTTTTTTTTAAGAATCGATTCGATTTCATTCCCATTTTTCAACCAACAAACACAAAAATAAATGGAATCAATTCTGATTTTATTTTATTACATTCGATCAAACGTAACATTTAGTCTCTATCTTATACTTTTTTTTTCTTTACAAAAATAAAGGGTTTAGATTAATATGATATATCCGATGTTTGCATGAAACAATATCTCCTTACAAGGCTATTGTGGTACCTGCGTTGTTATAGCAAAATGACATCAAAGCTTTCCTGTGAGGCGCACAAATTCAAAGTTAGTAGTATAATTTATTAAAAAACTAGTATAACATCTAGTTTTGCTTTCCATAAACAGAGAATAGTATTTTACTTAATAATCTAGACTCACTTTTTTATTACAAGTCAAAGTTATGTTACAAAAAATCTGTTTAATCTAAACACATTTTGATGGCTTCATAAAAGAAATATTTTTTTAAAAAATGGCCTCTTCCTGTTATATATCTCAAAATTTAAATAAAGCGGGAGGAAATAGAGGACAGAGGATTCGGGAAAAAAAATGGAAGGACAAGAGATAGGAAGCAAAAACAAAGCTCTGAAATCACAAGTCGCGATTCGTTGCGCCAAAGCCACACTTCTACTTTTTTCGCTTGGATCTTCACCAAATCGTTGCAAATATATCGTATTCGATAACATTCAAGAGGTATTTGGTGTTTTTGGTGACCATAGCAAATTATGTTGTTGAATCTGAAAATCTAGCTAGCTAGCTCGGTGTTTGCTGACTTGTTGAAATTTAATTGGAAAGTCTTTTCAGAAAAAGGGAGAGGAAATTCTGAAGATGAAGAAAGAGGTAGATGATCTGAAGTTACGATTGATGAGAGAGCGGCACAAGAATAAGCGGATCAAACTTTTCTTCCTTTTGGAGATTTTTCTGTTTACGGTGCTGATATGTTTTTCCACTTTCATTTGCTTGATTGCCTTCTGATCTCTCTTGATTTGAACTTTTGTTTTTATAATCTTTTAAAGAGTGATCAATAACTCTGATTTTGTTTCCAATTTCTTAAAAAATTTGAGTCGTAATTAGAGTAATTGGCTTTCACAAGATCTTTATCTTTTAAAACTGAGAGAGATAAGAATCGATGTTTGTATGATTTCATTTTCCCCCCTTTTTATTGATCCTGTAAGGCTGTATAGTAATCTTTACTTGTTTACATGATTTTCTTACATCTACTTGTTTTTCTCTGACCCAAAAAAAAAAGTTTACTTGTTTTTAATTCCTTCAATTTCATCCTTGGAATTGTTTATTTGTATTGACAACAACATTGAATAATATGAAAGATCTATTTGACATGTTTTCTTAACAATATGTGAATAATATGGAAGTTCTGAAGAAGATAAAGAGGATAACAGAGAAAAAGAACGTGCCAAATTTGTATAAAATGTCACCTTTGCATCCATCTTATTAACCTGGACAAAATTGAAGTGCTTAATATTCCAAGAATACCAGGACTTTCATTTTTACCTTTCCAATGATTTTGGTTGGAATTGCATATTTGTACACATGATCAGATTTCATTTTGAGTGAGACCTATTTAGTACAAGTGTGTGGTCCTAATTGGGTTGTGTTTTCTTTTACTAATGTTTTGAAATCATATATTAGCATGTTCAAAATGATATTAAGGTAAATAAGAATTAGGTCTCAAAGTGCACTCGTTGAAAATGAAAAATGTGACTGCATTTTGTTTGTTGCACGTCTAAAATTGAACAACACATGTAAGGCTATTTATAACTTTTGGCTTCGAAGTGTGGTAAGCTAACGTAGAAAGAATACTACCTTTACATGCACGTGTATTGAGGCGTGCAAATCCTAAAATGATAAGAATTTTCAGCTCTGACATTCACATTTGAATGATCTTATAAGTGGTTTTATGATGGAGGGAAGATAGGGAAAACATTAGCAGCCACTAGTCCCACGTTTTCTTGTAATATAGAATAGATACAAAATAGTTTGTTGGAGTAAAATTTGTTCGTGTTCATCCACTGCAAGTAGTTAATTTTATCCTTAGGTGTATTTTTTTTTTCTCTGTACTCAAACACTCGTGCAAGGGGATAAATTTTATCTTAAGAAAATTGTTTTACACAAGATTTCACCTTTCTTTAATTCTCTCTTTCTCCATCTTTCATTGTAAACTTATAATTTTAAAAAAATTGATAAAGGAGCAAAAAGAACATATTCAAACAATAAATTAATTTGCACCACAGTAGGAGCCCTACTTATCTTAGAGAATGCATGTGTTGTTTTTATAATTGTATCTCTTTATCTTAAAATTGTATAATAATTATAATAAATGAGTATTTTGCATGCTTTTTGTAAAAGACAATTTTAAACATTTTAAGAAATCGATTCGTAAATTGTTCCCAACTCTCTATCTCTTTTTTACATTATATATTTTTCATTTTATATAAATACTAACTAATGTCATTAAGCTCATGCAAACATTTTACATTTGTAAATCATGAATGGACAGCTATCATCTATATCAGTCCTCAATAATATATGTATTATAACTATATATATAAATTAACTTAAGACAATTAGAGTTATTCAAACGTTTAAAATTCTTCAATCATGAATCAATAACTAATTTCATCATCTCTTTCTTGTTAATATATTTTCATAATTGTATATAGATATTAATTCAAGACCTTTAGAATTGTACACACTTTTGGTTTTCTTTTAATCAAAAAATCCATCCCACTACCGATAACTATGTATCATTTCTATCAATTTTATAGCTATTAAATTGTGTTTCAATAGCCCAATTGATGCTTCAGTTTTGAGCTCTAACATTTACATTTAATCTAACATATAATTGGCTTTCTAGTTAAGGAATTACAATAAAAATTACCAGCCACTAGTACCATGTTTTTGACACACTTTCTCTATCAAAAGTGTTAACTTTGTAATAGAATACTAATACAAAATAGTTTGCTAGAGTAGTATTTTTTTGTGTTTGTTGTATAGCTCCTGGTAAGAAAATTGAAAAAGTTTCACATTAGTTAGGAATGAAGGTGGGTGTTGTATTTTGGGCTATAAATAAAGTCTCTTCCTCCATTTCTAATGCATTCTAAAATTTGTAAATCTTCCTCTCTTTCGTAAAGGTAATTGATTAACTCAGTTTTGCCAAATTAGTTGTAATTTTGGAGTTCATCCATTTAGAGATAGTGGGAGTGATCAACGACGTCGGAAGACATAGGTAATAGTTTCTACCTAGGTATTTGTTTGTATTTCGTTTTGTTTTCTATTGGAATATAGTTGCTAGTTGTTGTAATATGAAGAAATGGCGGAAGAAAAGTTTTCCTCAAACAAAGGCCAACCATCCATGTCAGGCAGAACAATGGTTATGAATGCAAGGTTTGAGGTGGAGAAGTTTGATGGAATTGATCATTTCAGCATATGGCAAGGCGAAGTTCTAGATGCTCTGTTTCAACAAGATCTAGACATTGCCATTGAAGAAGAGAAACTAGATGAAGCAGATGAAGTCAAGTGGATAAATATCAACCGGTTGGCATGTGGTACAATTCGTTCATGTCTCTCAAGAGAAAAAAGCACACGTTCATGAAGGAGACATCTACAAGTAATTTGTGGAAGGCGTTGGAGAACAATTTCATGAAGAAATTGTTCTATTTTGAATACCTTCCAGGTACCACAATAAACAATCACATTACTATTTTTAATCGATTAGTAGCAGATTTGTTAAATATGGATGAAACTTTTAAAGATAAAGATTTAGTCTTGATGTTGTTAGCTTCCCTTCCTAATGAGTTTGATCACCTTATTACGAGCTTACTCATTGGGAAGGATACAGTATATTTTGAAGAAGTTTGCACTATTTTGTATAGTTATAAAATTATAAAAAAAGATTAAAAAAAAGCAAGAATGAAGCAACAGAAGCACTATCTATAAAAGAGCGTCTACAAACTCAACAGAAAGGAAGGAGTGGCAGATCTCATTCAAAAGGAAGGCTTGGTAAAGATGAATGTGCCTTTTGTCATGAAAAAGACCATTGGAATAAAAACTGTCTGAAGCTATAGAAGAAAGGAAAATTTGTGCCGTCTAATGCATGTATATCTAAAAGCAATTCAAATTCAAATTTTGCATTGGTTGGTTCGTCAACAGCATCCCATCATTGTGCTTGGATTTTTCATTTAGCTTGTACCTTCCATATATCTCCTAATAAGGAGTGGTTCTTTAACTTTGAAGAACTAGATGGTGGAGTTGTTTTCAAGGAAAATGATTATCTATGCAAAGTTTTGGGGATCAGTACAATTCGTTTGAAGAATCAAGATGGTTCAACCAGAGTCTTGACGAATGTTCATTATGTTTCAGATATGAAGAAGTATCTCATTATTGTGGGAATCTTAGAATCAAAAGGTTTCACTGTGACCATACAAAACGGGGCATTGAAAGTTAATTATGGAGCACTTGTGGCAATGAAAGGTGTTTGGAAGAATAACTTGTACTACTACCTTGGTAGTATGGTTATTGGGACAACATTAACAACTGTTTCAGAGTAGGAAAAAGATTCAAAAACTACCAAGTTATGGCATATGCATTTGGGACATGCTAGTGAAAAAGCTTTACAGATTCTTATAAAGCAAGGCTTGTTAAAGAGCGTGAGAACTAGCAAGTTGGAATTCTATGAGCATTGTGTATTAGGGAAGCAGAAAAGAGTAAGCTTTGGCGCTATACTCCATAATACAAAAGGCATTTTTGATTACATCCATAATGATGTATGGGGGTCAACAAGAACTCCATCCATGAGTGGCAAAAATTATTATGTCACTTTCGTTGATGACTTCTCCAAAAGAGTTTGGGTGTACCTCATGAAGAAGAATGATGAAGTGTTGGGAATTTTTCTCAAATTGAAGAAGATGATCGAGACTAAGACTGGTAGAAAGATCAAGCATTTGAGGTCTGATAATGCCACTGAGTACATAAACGATCCATTTATGAATGTTTGTGAAGAATAAGGGATAATGCGACACTTCAATATTTGAAAAACACCACAATAGAATGGAGTTGTAGAATGTATGAACAAGATTTTACTGGAGAAGGTTTAGTGTCTATTGTCAAATGTTGGGTTAGGCAAGTAGTATTGGGCTGAGGCTGAGGTTGTGACGTATGCATGTCATCTTATCAATCATCTACCATTGTGAAGGAAAAATGTCTATAGAGGTATGGATTGAAAAACCTACTAGAGATTACGATTTCTTACATATGTTTGGTTCTATTACATACTACTATGTAATCGAATCAAAGTTGGATCCAAGAGCTAAGAAAGCTATTTTTTGGGGATCCCTTCTGGTTTTAAGGGATATCGATTATGGTGCCTTGAAATGAAAAAGATACTCTTTAGCAGAGATGTTACCTTTGATGAATATGCCTTGCTGAGAAAGGTAACTGAGAAGATTGATGGCACTTTGCAGTAGGTGGAGCAAACTCTAAAGCAAGTGGAGTTTGAAAGTAAAATTATTAATCCAATTGGTAGAGATAAGACAACAATTGATCTTCTATTGACATAAGAGGAATCAGATGAAGAGGTTTTAACCTAAGAATCTCCATAACAACAAGAAGAAACTATAGTTGATAGGCCACGAAGGATAAAATGTCAAGGTACCTACTCGATACAAAGATATGGAAGATCTACATGCTTAGTTTAAGAATACAGTGGCTTGTGCACTTTTAGCTGTGCATGATGATGTTCCTTCCATATATAAAGAAGCAATTAGAAGCCCTGATGTTGAAAGATGGAAGGAAGCCATGGACGAAGAACTTATGTCCTTTCAGAAGAATAAGACATGGAAGTTGACACAATTACTTAAGGGAAAGAAGGAAATTGGTTGCAAATGGATATATGCAAAGAAAGAAGGATTTCCTAACAAAGATGGTGTTTGATACAAGGCAAGGTTGGTGGCTAAGGGCTATGCTCAGAAGGAGGGAATCAATTATAATGAGGTATTTTCTCCAATTGTAAAACATTCCTCCATTAGAATTTTGTTGGCCTTGGTAGCACATTTGGATTTGGAACTAGTTCAACTTGATGTGAAAATCATGTTTCTACATAGTGACTTGGAAGAGGAAATCTATATGTCTTAGCCAAAAGGGTTCAATGTTGTTAGTAAAGAGAATTGGGTTTACGAACTGAACAAATCGTTGTATGGATTGAAGCAATCTTCGAGATAGTGGTACAAATGATTTGATCAGTTTATGTTGCAACAGAAGTATACTAGAAGTACACATGATCATTGTGTGTATTTTTGCAAGCTACAAGAAGAGCCTTTCATCTATCTCCTATTGTATGTTGATGATATGTTGATTGCATCAAAGAGCCAAGTAGAAATTGAGAAGTTGAAGGCTTAACTAAGTAAGGAGTTTGAGATGAAAGATCTAGGAGGAGCCAAGAAGATTCTTGGCATGGAGATAAGCAGAGACATGAAGAAGGGGAAGCTTAGCTTGACCCAGAGTCAATATTTGAAGAAGGTACTACAACGTTTTGGTATGAATGAAAAGAAAAAACCTGTAAGTAGTCTACTATTTCTTCATTTCAAGCTTAGTATGCAATTATCTCCTAAGAATGATGTAGAACGAGAATACATGGCAAAGGTACGGTATACAAATGCGGTTGGTAGCTTGATGTATGCAATGGTGTGTACAAGACTTGACATTTCACATGCGGTTGATACTGTAAGAAGGTACATGTATGATCCTAGTAAAGGATATTGGTTGGCTGTGAAATGGATTCTATAGTATATTTTAAATATTGTAGATGTTGGTTTAGTATTTCAGCAGGATAATATTGTTGGTCAATGTACAGTTGAATATTGTGATTTCGACTATATAGGAGATTTAGATAAGAATCGATCAAGTACTAGTTATGTGTTTACTCTTGCTAGAGCACCAGTTAGTTGGAAGTCTACCTTACAGTCCATAATTGCTTTGTCTACTATAGAGGCAGAGTATATGGCAATTACAGAGGTTATGAAGGAAGAAGCTGATTGGGGCTTGTGATAAGTGCTTAAAAATACTTAATATATCATAATGTGGTTATCCAATTTAACTTCAAGCTTTTCACATCATTTTAACCATCCAAGGTGAAATTGAGCAGTTGACCAGAGAGGTCTAAATGCTCCTTATATTTTTCTACAAAGTTGTTATGGATCTTGGACATAGCTTTCTTCAACTTGATGTTATCATACATAAGCTGGTTATAGGATTCTTGAAGGAAAAACTTATCATTAGTACAACATCAATCCAATAAGAGGAATTAGAAGGGACAACTTTTGAATGGGAAGCCATACGAGCAAAGTATTCATGAATGGTAATCATTGCCTTTTTTGAAAATAAAACACTCATATGAAGAGTGCATCTATCATATTTCTTGTTTAGGGAGTCCTATGCTTCCTTGGCAATCATAAACTTAGCAATTAGAAAAGAATCCTTTGTAGTAATTAAGGTGATGGAAAGGTGTAACACTTGACAATTTAGACTGTAGTAATTAAGCTTCCTTGGAAGGTTAGATACATATGTAGGCATATTCAACCATCCTCAGTTATGGACCAAACATCATTGTTTGTACATCTTAAGAAGGAACACATATGAGATCTCAAGAAAAAATATCACAATCCATTGAATTGAGATGGTCGAATGACCAAATCTTCCATATAATCCATTATAAAGATTTAATAGAACTAAACACATAGAGAAAAGGGAAAGCATCAAGATCAGAGTAGTTAAGTCCAAATAGAGTGTAATCACTCTAATACTAATTGAAAGAGTCAGCAATCAGATACTCAAATAGGGTAAGGAGATATAGACTCTTAAAAGACTCATCTCCATAAGTAGAAAACAAATATAATAGTAGTAAATAAATAACACAAGCAATCAACACACTTTAATCAACAAATATATAATTTAGTAGCAGAAGCATGTGAAGATTATTAAAGCATTCTAATGATAGTTCAAACTTTAATATGTGGTAACATACATAATTCAAACTTAGATTATACTAAAAAAATTACATATGATACATAAGACATGATATAACGAGGTAAACCCATATAGAAATCCTATCTATGCTTAGTGTGATCAGAAACTAAAGATCAGTAATATGTTATGTGAAAAATCAACAGAACCACCCTCAAACACGAACATCCAATAATTATTGTGGAACCACTTTCCACCACAAATCACAAATAACAAATGGCTTGTGTGGGACACACAGTTAATCCAAGTAATGCATGTAGCTAACGATTTGATAAAACCATGCAACCATTTATTGCATGTAACCACAATTGTACTCACAACCAATCTCATATTGCACACAGCCACAGATATGAGAACTCAAATAACTTAGATAAGTTCACTCTCCTAATAAGGTTCTCAAAAATATTATGAAATAGTATACCACACTATTTTATACTCACACAAACTTATCATTATTATAAAAAAATAATCAACACAGTGAATGAAAACAAAATTTAATATTTCATTTAAAAAATTACCAAGTTATTTACAAAAATACCCTCATCAAAAATGAACCAAAATCCAGCACTTATGACCTAGTATGCATAGTAAACAACCAACCTCATGTGTGTAAAAAAATGCTTTCAATCACAGTGTTCCTAACTATATGTGTGTGCATTCCTGATCTATAGTAACTAACCTTACATAAAGGAAAACAAAACACTGGGTAAGATAGACAAACACATTGTTTTGTGCACGGGAAGCCAACATGCAAACACAAGGTACAAATAGACTAACAATTATTATTTTAAGTTTAAGTCCATCGCATAACCCCTTAATTAAGTGCAGTTTCATTTTAAATCCCCTCTATTCGGGGCATATATGTTTTTCTTGTAACATAAAAACATATATTTTACATTTATTTAAAAATACGATGCAAATACATATTTATAACATAAAAATATGTATTTTCTTAAGATAAGTGATGAATAAAATTGGGTATCGATTTTATAAATACTTATTCATTTTAAATTTTATTAATTATTGGAAGTGCACAAATCATTTATAGAAATGATAAGTATACTCCCAAGATCGATTCAAGAAAGTAATATTGTGTGGTTTCTAAATATTATTCAAATTTAAAAAAAAATTAAACCTAAACATTATGTCACAATAATTTGTTTTTGAAAAAACTAATCTAATGTATAAAGATAAAGATAGACATGGATTCAACAAATACTTGTGCAATTTAATAAATTCATAAACAATGGTGAATAATGGATATATTAATTTAGCAATTATGTTTGCTCATATTATTTAGGTTACTAAATATATAAATTGATATTTATTAATTTTCTCTTTTTGCTATAAAAGTGTCTTTAGGTGGGGCCCAAATTCTTTTGTTTAATATTAATTAATTAATATCTTTAGACTTGGCTTATTATTAATTGAGTATTAAATTTCATCTTTATTTTTAAGAAAATAGCAAAGCATCTAATCACAGATTTAGGATGATTGAGTTAATTAGATTTTATCGAAGGTGTCCAAACTAAACTTAAGAATAATTTTTAGGTTTTACAACTATTTAGGAAAATATGTTGTCAATACATTTTCAAATAATAATTTTTTTGTAAAAAAAGCTTTGAAATAGAGCTTTGCTTTAAATATCCAAATAATTAAATCTAAAACAAAAGAGAATTACTATAAACTAAGTCTAGGTATTTAAATCTTAATTTTAACTCTCATATTAGTTTTTTTATTAAGAGTAATGTACTCCTTCAAATAACATTCTTTATAAAAATCTTGAATGAAAATAAAATCAATTTATTTTAAGAATTTTTTTATCTATTCAATATTTTGTAAGCATAACAACATAATTATTGTATCATATTCACTATCAGGCAGACATGTTATAAATGATTACAGACAAATTAAGAATGACAGAGAAGAAGCAACACAGATGTATGGATTGCAAAAGGAATATAATTACTACCTTAACAATATCTTTACATAACTTTAAAGAGTTGATTCCAAGATTGGAAAAACTCTCATAGTAATTGCATCCTATAATTTGTTGAATCAAAAAATAGAAACTACAAAAACATAAACCAATTCTTCCTCAAAATTGAGGGAAAAACTAAATAAATTCTAAAAGCTAAAAATATAAAAATCTTCAGAAAAAGAGGAGAGAAAATTGTTGAAAATGAAACTTGAAAGCCTCTTTTCTTTATATACAAGGGGGTCCTATTTATAGGGAAAAATGTTAGAAAAACTTGTGTTTTTGCCGCAGCACAATCAGATCACAACCAAATTTTTGACCAGTTCAAACCTCCTTGTGCAGCATGCTACATACAATTATTTCTCTTTATTTTACATTATATTTTTTCTTCACTTTGGATAATATCAAATAAATGATATTCATTTAATCTCTAAAAATTGTGATAAACATGCTTTAAATATTTTTCTTTATTTTAATATGTACTTATTAAAATACCTGCAAAACACTACATTATACTCATTAATTTGAACAAATAGATTTGTCTAAAATATAATAGAGTAAATCCAATACAAATCCATTTTATTAAATAAATGACATTAAAACATGGTATATTTAGTGATTTTTAAGCACTCATCACAACCCTCAACCAGCTTCTTACTAGTCTCTTAGCAAGAGAAGCGATTAAAACTAAAAAAACTAAAAATTAAACTAACCTAAATCCCTTTTTTGGATTGATATGGTTGCATTTAGCATATGTAAGAAGCCATTAAACCTCTAGGTTTCCCTAATGGATTAGTTTGAGTCTCGTAAGGGTTTTCAGTAATAATACCCATAAACATTAATCAAAAATAAAAAAAATAAGAAGTTAACTAAAATTTAAAATAAGGTAAAAAGACTAAAATAAAATAAAGAAATGAAATAAAATATATATTATGCTTATAATCTCTTTTAAATTTCATAATTAAAATCTTAAGTATAGATTATTTCAACTTCCAAAACATTCATGATTTATTATAATAATTAGTTGAAAATCATATTCATTTTTGTATCAAAAATATATCAATTTAATTTCACCCAAACTCAGTGTTAGGTATTCAAATTCGCTTCGACTCTATTTCTCATAGGTCAATACTCTCAAAAACATTGAATCCTATGGGTTCAAATCCTCATACTAATTTATATGCGAAATAGTTGATGTATAGAAATGAACTAATATGTTCGCATATGTATGAAAAAGAAAGGCTCAAAGTGTTATTTTAATGTTGATCTCATGAAATGAATCAAATGTAAGGATTTATAAAATATTATACATTATTTTCATGCATCAATCTAATTCATCAAATAAAAATATAAAGTAATATGACGTTTAGAAAATATAAGAAACTTCAATGACTTTTTAGCAAAATTACTTCCTATATTTTCTTTTGAATTAAACTATTCCTCATAACTGTGTAGGCTTTTGGGTCATAGTATATAGATTATACTATTCATTTTTCTCTCTTTCTTTCTATTTCTTCTTTCTCTTATATATTTTTTATAATAGAATCCATTTTTTTAAAAGGGACCCATATATGGATTATACATTTTTTATATTGTAAGGTGAGTGGTTAATACTTGGCTTTTCTGTTTGTATTTCTTTAGGTAACCCTAAATATATCTTTTTTAATATAAATCATGCATGAATGAAAAAATACATATACTATAAACTTCTACTTAAATCATGTAATCTAAGCAAATGAAAAATAAATATATAATACTTCATTAAGATGTAAAAATCTAGATATTCAATGCTAAGTCCTATAGAGATAGGAAAGGTAATATGTATCACTCAGAGTAAAGGATAATGGGCTCAAAAATATTTCTCATAAGGGTAGTCTCTACCATTTGATTCCTAAACACTAATTTAGGGTTTAATATAATTTTCATACCTTAACAAGTAATACTAGTCATGATAAAAACTAACTAATAATCACATTACTTCATGATATGTTTTTGAAAATTAATCTAATAATGTAAAAAGACTTAATCATTGTTTAAATTTAATTATAAGACATGATAATTTTTGTTGAAACTTTTAAAATTACTCTTAAAAACTAAAAATTACTAAACAAATAAATTCAAACAAATAAAATTATGTGAAAATTGTTTAAATTATCTAAGAATAAAAAAGGTGTAAAATGTGTAACTTTTATATACCCACCCCTAACCTAGAATCTACATTGTACTCAATGTTTAAGAAATGTAAATTGTAAGAATAGAGATAGAAAAAGTTACTGATACGTTTGATGTGTAAATGATTTGATGCGGAAAACAAGGTGTAACCAACATCAACTTGAAATAATTATGCTCACAAGCAGAATAAGTGATAGGTTGCCTCCCATCTAGTGCTTGGTTTAACCTCTCAACAAGATGCATCTTTATGGTGCTGAGGATCAATTTATTAATATGGATTCAATGTCAGCCATGTTGTATTCTCCTTCTAAATAAGGCTTTACACAGTTCCCATTGACTTTGAAAGTTATTTGTGTCTTTGGATTCAATAACTCTACTATTCCATGTGAAATAAATTGGACAATTGTCTATCCCATCTTGATCTCAATTTTCTTGGAAATAATCTCAAATGTGAGTTACATAAAAGAACTTTCATTCCAAGAAGAAAATACTTAGGAACTAGCCTCTTGTCATGATAGCATTTAATACGCTATTTAATTAATTTTTCATTTTCATAGAGCTCGTCCTTAATCTCTTCCAACTCATAAAGATGGAGAAACCATTTTTCTCATGCTTTATCTAAATCCATGTTTAGCTCTTTAATTGCCTAGTAAGCCTTATGTTCGAGTTCCATGTAAAGGTGGCATGCTTTCCCAAAGTTTAACTGGTAAGGGTCCATCCAAATGGGTGTTTTGTAAATTTGGCAGTATGCCCATAAGGCCTTATTCAACTTAAATGCCCAGTCCTTTCTTCAAGGAAGCATAGTGCATTCCAATATTCCCTTGATTTTCCTATTACTTACTTCCATTAAATAAGAAGTTTGAGGATGATATGGAGTAGCTACTCTATGTGTGATGTTGTACTTTTTTTATTACTCCATCAAAGATTTCTTACAAAAATGGCTACCTCTATCTCTTATTATAGCTCTAGGCATTTCAAACCTGCTAAATATTGAATCCTTCAAGAATTTTGTAACAATATTAGCATAATTGGTTTTAGTGGGGTAGTTTCCACCCACTTGGATACATAATCCACAATAACCAAAATATATTGAAGACCAATGGATAGAGGAAAAAGACCTATAAAGTCAATCATACATACATCAAAGAGTTCAACAACTAAATTAGATGTTAAAAGCATTCCATCTCTTTTGCTTATATTTCCTGTTCTTTGACAGCTATCACATTATGCACAAAAATATGAGCATCCTTAAAAAGAGTGGGCCAAAAGAATCCAGACTGTAATAACTTACAGGTTGTCTTTTTGCCACAAAAATAGCCCCTACAATGAAGTTCATGACAAAAAGTCTGAATGCTCTTATGTTTTTATGCATATAAAATAGTATGAGTGTTTGAACCCATAGGATTCAATGTTTCGAGAGTATTGACTTGTGAGGAATAGAGTCGAAGCGAATTCTGATTCATGACACTGAAATTGGGTGAAATTAAATTGATACATTTTTGACATGAAATATGAAAATGATTTTCGACTAATTATTATAATAAATCATGATTGTTTGAAGAGATTAAAATAACTTATGCTTGAGATTTTAATTATGATCTTAAAGGAGATTAAAAAGTATGAGACATTTTTGTGATATGTTGTTTTCTCTTATTCAAAAAAAAAAAATTAATTTTTGATTTTGTTGTAATTTTAGTTTTTGATTTCATTGTTTTTATTGTTTTTTTTTATTTTTACATTTAGTTCAATGTTTGTGGGTATCATTACTGAAAACCCTCACGAGACTCAAACTCGTCCACTACGCCAACCTAGGGGTTTAAGGCTTGTTGCATAGGCTAAATGCAACCGTTTCAATCCACGAAAGTGATTTAGGATAGTTTAATTTTTAGTTTTTATCAACCTCTTGCTAAGGGACTAGCAAGAAGCTAAGTTAGGGTTGTGATGAGTGCTCAAAAAGCACTAAAATAACCATGATTTTATGCAAATTAATTGATTAAAAATATATATATTTATATGTTTTATCATATATTTATATAAATTTGTCTTTTTCGGAATCACGGGTATTTTTATTGTTTTTCAGGTATTTTGGCTTAAAAATGCAACTTAAAGACTCAAATAGGAATACTGGAAGCAATACATCACAAATATATTAATAAATAAATGCGTAAAGGTTGACAGATATGGAAAAATTAGACAAAATGGGTTAAAAGGGTCAAAAATGTCAAAAAGGAGAAAAACGCGCCGCCCTTCCAAGGCGCCCGCCTCTCCCAAGAAGCGTGATTACTTATTCATGCTGGCCCTGCGCGCAGCGAGTGTTACTGTTCATTCGCGCATCACTTCGCGGCGGGAAGATTCCGCGCGTCGGCAGCCTTATGGCGCCTAACAATGACCGCCCTCAGCGGCGCCCAGCGTTTTCACCCGATTTTTCACGTGCGGCAGCCTTGTGACATCATCTTGGCGTCATTGATGACCTCGACATTTCCATTACACATTTTTTAATTTTTTAATATTTTTTTTAACATTTTTTACTCATTTTTTCTCTCCATCCTCACTATAAATACCCCTTCCCTTCACTTCAAAATACACCTTGAAAACCTCCAAATACATTCTTTTCTCTCTTTCTTTCTCTCTTTTCTTTGATTTTTAGTTTTTCTTATGTTTTCTTAGTTTTTTAGTTTTTCTTAGTTAATTTCTCTTAGTTTTAGAGTTCTTCCCTTTTTAGGGAAGAACTAGTTATGTTTTTGTAATATTTTTGCTTTTTGATTCAATAAATGGGAGTGCAAAATCCGCTTGGGGTTTTTTCTAGCAACGGGAAATGGCATCAATCTTTGTAAGGATTTTATTTTTCTTTGTAGTTATTTTTTATGCTTTATTCTTACATGTTATATTTAATTTGTCCGTGGTTAAATTTAACCGTTGTCTTTGGCTGCTTAGTAAACATGATGTAATAAGGCCGCTGTTATGCTTGCGAAATATTAAATAGGTAAAAATCTCTAAAATGAATTGATTTTATTCTTATTCATGATTTTATATTAAGAATGTTAGAGAGAAATATATTATTTTTCATTACAAACTTAAACCTGAAAATTAAATTTTAAGGTTTAGTTATCGATCGATTTAGAGTAGTGTTTTCTTTTATTTGATGGTACAATCCGCCATACGTAGTTAGAGTGAAGCTCTATTTCAAAAGTTTTTATAAGAATTATTATCTGAAAATGTATTGACGACATGTTTTCGGTAGTGAGTTTAAAACATGAAAGTTAGTACTCGGATAACTAAATTCTTAGGTTTATTTTGGACACCTTGAATAAAGTTTAAACTGTCTAACCCCACCAAAGGTGGCATTTAAATGGTTCATTTTCAATATCTTAGAAAAAGAAATTAATTTAATTAACCAAATTAGTTATCAACCCTACCCATAGGTGTTAATTGATTTGTTTAGTTAACAAAGAATATCTAACCCCACCAAAGGTGGTATTCATACAAAAAAGGGAGAATCAATAAATATCAATTCATATATTTAATAACCTAAATAATACGAGCAAGCATAATTAACTTAGTTATTATATCCATAAATACTCCACTATTTATAAAAGATAAAATTTACATGAATGTTTATTGAATCTATGTTTAATTTTCTGTAAGTAGATTAAAACACAAAAAACCCAAAATATCGTGACAGAATGTTTAGGATTTAATTTCGTTTTTAAAAGTTTGAATAATAAATTAAAAAACACATACATTCCTTCCTTTGATCGACCTTGGGAGTATACTTATCATTTTCTACGAAATGATTCGTGCACTTGCGAGAGTTTTATAAATATAAAACCAAAGTATTGGCAGGATCGGCGATGCCGGTTTTCGTTTTATCAAGTTTTCGTTCATCAAAGTATTTGGCGATCACGATTTTGCTCATCAAGTACACATATCTTGGTGACTTGATCTTGACCAATCTTGTATAAATAATGGTCATCCCAAAAATAGTCCTTAAGTGTTTTAAAAAACTTTTTCTTGTCCTGATATGAAGTGTTAGCTCATAAAACACCAGTGGCAAGATAGTTTACAATATCAACATACCAAAGGTTTGGGCCTATTGAAAATAATTGTTCATCAAGAAAGGTTTCAACTATATCTTCATTACTCTCACCTTTAAGAGAATTGAAGTCTAAAATAAAACTAGAAAAATGGTCAGCTACTAAGTTTTCACTACCCTTCTTATCCTTGATTTTTAGGTCAAATTCTTGTAAGAGTAAGACGCACATGATTAATCTTGGCTTGGCATTTGGTTTACTTAATAGGTATCTGAAACCAACATGATCAGAATGCATAATTGCTTTAAATCCTACTAAATAAGAATTGAATTTGTCTAAAGAAACACTATAGCCGAAAATTCCTTTTCAGTAGTGGTATAATTCATTTGGGCATCATTAAGTGTTTTACTAGCATAATAGATGACATGAAAACGATTATCCACTCTCTATCCCAAAATTGCTCTGATAGGATAATCGAAAGCGTCACACATTATTTCAAAGGGTAAAGTCCAGTTTGATGCCATAATAACAGGGGAAGATGTTAGTTTCTCTTTCAAGGTATTAAAGGAAATAAGGTAGTCATTACTGAAATGAAAATAAACATCTTTTAATAATAGGTTACATAAGGGCTCACTTATTTTAAATAAATCTTTAATAAATCATCTATAAAATCATGCATGTCCTAAGAAGCTTCTAATTAGTTCAAACCACTTGGATACATAATCTACAACAACCAAGATATATTTGAAACCATTGGATGGGGGAAAAGGACCCATAAATTCAATCCCCTATACATCAAAGAGTTCAACAACTAAATTAGTTTTCAAAGGCATTTCAACACTTTTTCTTATGTTGCATGTTCTTTGACATCTATCACATTGTGCATAGCTGCACATAGCAATTATAATTAATAAAATAGGTGAAAATAAGTATATAAAATACAGTTATCAACACCCCCAAACTTACGTTTTTGCTAGTCCTCGAGCAAAAGGAAGGAAATAAAACAAAGATAACTGCATTTAAAATAGTGATTTACAAAATATTTTTTTTAGTATTTCAGAATTACATAACTCAAAGAAATAAGAAATTTTTATCAAAGTATCAAAATCAATTTAAAAGTATATTACATTTTCACAATGAATGTTAGTGTGTGTGTGTGAAGTCTTTTCATATTTCATCACATACAATCCGGATAAGTTTATACAAAGATAAAATCAAACAAATTTTCATGAAATCACAAATCTCATAAGTTTATTTTTCATTTCTCTCTCCACTAATGTAGACAAACACAAAACACCAAATCAATAGGACTTTATTAAGGTTGTAATGTATGGCTTAGGTAAAGGTAGGATAAAAAGATATTATTTAGCTCAAAAACTTTTCCCAAGCATAACATTTTAGGATTGAAAAAGATAACTTCTATCATCACAATAATTACTTCCCAATTTGGGATTTATCATCACATACCATCCTCTTTTTTTTATTTCTGCTTTTTTTTTAGAATATGTTTTTTTTAGTTTCTTCTTTTTTTGCTTTTTTTTCTTAACACCCTCTTTTTTTCGGATATATCTTTAAATATTTACTAACAATTTTCACATGTTAGTGAGATAAGAAAAATAGACATATCTACACAAATATATATATTGGTAGGCTTTTGAAATGAGAAATATATATATATATATATATAAACTTTGAAGCTCAAAAGGGATATACTATGGATTAGGGGTGTCCATGGTCCGGTCCGGTCCGGTTTTTTCTAAAAAAAATCTAACCGGACCGAACCGTTCATATTACTAGAACCGGACCGGACCGGACCGTTTGAAACGGTTTTAAAAAATAAAAACCGGACCGGACCGTTTGCCTTATAAAACCGTTCGGTCCGGTTTATTTTCCGGTTTGGTTCGATTTTTTTATAATTTAATGAAGTAAAATATGAAATTTTTAATATATTATTAAACCGGTCCGGTCCGGTTTGAACGGTTTAAAATTAATACAAACCGGACCGGACCGTTTGATTAGTAAAACCGGTCGGTTTGGTCCGGTCCAGTCCGGTTTTACGGTTTGGTCCGGTCCAATCCGGTTTTTGGACACCCCTACTATGGATAATGCATGTAAAGGTAGATAGAAAGGCTCAAACGATCCAAAGATGGCCTAAATCATTTTCTTAGTTAAATTTTATCTATAATTTTGCCTTGAGAGAAAATCAAACAAATTCTAAGAATTGTGACACCACAAATATCAATCGAATTCCATACTCACATAAACATTCTCTAAATTAGCATAGCAATTCAAAAGTCAAGACTAGTGCTCATGAATATTTATTCTTGTAAAAATGAAATATACGTAAAAATCATTCATCACTTAGACAACATTCAAATTTTTCAAAGAGACATGCACCGTTTAAACAGATGAAATAAAAATTAAATCACTATTCATAGTAAAATATCTTCAATTAACCAAACAAAAAAAAATTTCACGAGCAGGAACATCCAGAAAGTATTTCAATTAAGTTCAATATATTTAACACCCCCAAACTTAATATACACATTGTCCTCAATGTGTGAAAGTTAAAGAACATATGAGATGGGTTTAAAGAAACTTCCTGGTTTGTTTGATTGGTTAAGCCAAAATTGCTTCATTACATCCACTTTGCACCTACGAAGGAAAAAAAATAACATAACAAAATATAAAATTTAATACATGCAAAAAAATAAAAAAAAAATAAAACACATGGGTTGCCTCCTAAGAAGCGCTTGTTTTATAGTCTTCAGCTTGACTTCTCAATTTTTTTTTTCTGTTTGTAAGTTAAGATTTGTGTGTCAAACAAAATCTCAACTTACGAGAAAATTGAAAAATAAATTAAGAAACAATAACCATAACTTTTTTTTTTATTTTTTTATTTTTTTTTATTTTCTTTTGTGAATTAAGATTTGCGTGTCAAACAAAATCTCAATACACGAGAAAATTGAAAATTAAAATAAACACAAACAATAAGCAAAAAAAAGATTTATTTTTCTTTTTGTGAGGTAAGATTTGTGTGTCAAACAAAATCTCAACCCACGAGAAAATTGAAAAATAAATTAAACACGCAAAAATAATTTTTTTTTTTGAATTAAAATCTGATTGATTGTTATTAATATCAACAATGAAAATAGTAAAACAAATCCCTGGCAACGGCGCCAAAAACTTGTTGTTTGTTTTACAACACAAAGAAATCGTGCAAGTATACACGGTCACAAGTAATAAAGATTTGTAAGTAAAGTATCGTTCCCACGGAGATTTGTTACTATAGTTTGTTGATTACTAAAATTGTATCGCTCTGATTTTATCCAAAACAATTTGTGGCATAAAAATAAACTTGAGAGAGGCATTTTTGTGTATATTGCTCGTAGATAGAATGACATGTATGATGAAGGATAGGAATATACCCTAATTGTATGTGTGGCCTTTTGAAAACTTAGAACGTAATGAATCTTGGTGAATTTATATCTCATAGAGATATGGTGAATTAATTTAACGAGGTGTGTCTATACGGAGCTCGGAAGAGATGTATGGATAAAAATAGAAGTTTTCGGTTGACAAATTAAATGTACTAAAAAAATATAAATCAAAAGAAAATAATATGATTGGAGTGAATTAATTTGGTGAAAAGTTGCAATCCTAGAGTTCTTTTATTTTCTTGCTACATTTTTCTTAATCAACGATTGTTTTGGATAAAATCAGAGAGATACAATTTTAGTAATCAACAAACTATAGTAATAAATCTCCGTGGGAACGATACTTTACTTACAAATCTTTATTACTTGTGACTGTGTATGCTTGCACGATTTTATGTGTTGTAAAACACACAACAAGTTTTTAAAATGACATGTATGATGAAGGATAGGAATATACCCTAATTGTATGTGTGGCCATTGGAAAGCTTAGAACTTAATGAAACTTATTAAATTTAATTCTCATAGATATATAGTGAATTAATTTAACTAGGTGTGTTTATACGGAGCTCGGAAGAGATGTATGAATAAAAAAGAAGTTTTCGGTTGACAAATTAAATGTACTAAAAAATATAAATCAAAAGAAAATAACATGATTTGAGTGGAATAATTTGGTGAAAAATTGCAATCCTAGAGTTCTCTTATTTTCTTTTTACCTTTTTCTCAATCAACGATTGTTTTGGATAAAATCAGAGAGATACAATTTTAGTACTCAACAAACTATAGTAACAAATCCTCGTGGGAACGATACTTTACTTACAAATCTTTATTACTTGTGACCGTGTATACTTGCACGATTTATGTGTGTTCCAAAACACACAACAAGTTTTTGGTGCCATTGCCGGGGAATTTCTGCACAGCCGACATATGGGTCCCACTCTGCACGCTGGCCTGCGCGACAGGTGGGCCCTACGGGCACGCCGATCCGTGCAAGAAATATACTGTGCATGTGATTTTGCCTCGTCTAGAATGCACTCGCCAAATCTGGACCGTTGATTTGATGATCGAACGGTGGGTGATGGGCACGTTGTGTGATGCGAGTGACATTCTTCTCCTGCGCAGAAAATTCAATTTTTATTAATTTCATTTTCACCCACAAATATATTTCAAATTACATTTTCAACTTTGTTTAATTGCAATATAGCCCTTTTGGTAATTTAAATTAAATTTTAAACTTTTAATAATTAAAATTAAGCCCGAATTTAATTTAAATTATATTTTCAACATTTATAAATTGCAATTAAGCACTCATTTATTTGAAATTAGATTTTTGGACGAAAACTTGCAATTAAGTACGTTTTCGATACAAATTATTTACTTTTCATAAAAAATATAAAAAACAGTAAATACTAATTTATTCATCGAAAATTAACTAAAAACATTAAGAACATAGCAATTATAATTAATAAAATAGGTGAAAATAAGTATATAAAATACAGTTATCACATAACCCTAATGGAATTCTTATAAAAAAAAATGTCCCAAAAGGACACTTAAAGGTAGTCTTTTCCTGATCTTCAGGTGCTATGGGTACTTGATAGTATCTAGAAAGTCCATCTAGAAAATAGTAAAATTCTTACCCAACTAATCTTTCAAGCATTTGATCACTGAATGGAAGAGGAAAATGATCATTTTTAATGTACAAATTTAGTTTCTTGAAGTCTATAAACATCCTCCATCCAGTGATTACCCTTGTGGGTACTAGTTCACTTTTTTCATTCTTAATGACTATTATTCTAGACTTCTTTGGTATCACATGCACTGAACTAACCCATTTACTATCAACGATAAGGTAAATGATTCTTACTTTCAAGAGTTTAAAAATTTCTTTCTTAACCACCTCTTATATGATATGGTTTAGTCTTCTTTGGGCCTCTCTTACAAGTTTAACACCATTCTCCAAATTGATCTTATGCATACACATGGTAAGACTAATGCCTTTTATATCCCCGATACTCCAACCTATGGATTTTTAACTTCTTAAGCACATTAATGTGTTCTTTTCTTGGGTTTTAGTCAAAGTTGAAGAAATTATCACTGGATAAGTTTCTCCTTCTCCCAAGAACACATATTTTAAATACTTAGGTAATGGATTGACCTTTTTCCTAGATGAGAAACTAGGTAGATCTAAGGATGTACTAAGATTTTTTATTGGTTCAACACTATCTAAAATTTCAAGGTACTCTTTAGTTTTCTCCTCTAGATCTTCTTCTACCTTTTCAAGTATAAGAGTTGTTTTTAGTTTTTTATATATTCTATCCTGCAAAAAGGTACTTTGGACAAGATTATCCAAAGTATCAACATTGATAATTTCATCCATCATAGAAAAAGAAGGAAAAGGTAAAGAGTCAAAGACTTTGAAAGGAATAGTCTCTCCTAAGACTTTCATTGTCAAATTTCCATCTTGGACATCAAGAATAGTCTTAGTGGTTACCATAAATGGTCTACCAAGAAGTATTATGTGTTCTTTGTCCAAGGGTGGATTTTCTTGCATATCAAGAACCACAAAATCAACAAGTATGATTAGTTTGTCTACCTGTACCAATACATCCTCAACTATTCCCTTTGGATATTTAAGAGATCTATCTGTAAGTTGAAGGGGCATAATTTTTTATTTTAGGTATACTAGACCTAATTGTAAGAATATAGAGTAGGGCATTAGATTTATGATAAAACTTCCAAGGTCTTTCAACCACAGTTATGTTTATGATAAAACTTCCATGCTTCTAAATCAAGCATTGCTCTGGCCACCTTCTTATCCACCACAGTTATGTTTATGATAAAACTTCCAAGGACTTTCAACTTTGGGGGAATTTGATGCTGAAGCACAGCACTAGAAATTTCTGATACTAATACTCATTCATTAAATTCATACCTTCTTTTCTTACTGTTCAATTCCTTGAAAACATAGCATAGTATGGAACATTCATGATCACTTCTAACAAAGGTAATTAATATTTACGTTAGAAAGCATTTTAAAATGATCATAGAATTGCTTATCTTGTTTGGATTTGCTCAGTCGGTGTGGGAACGGTACTTGTAGTTGGTGTGGTTATGTTATCTTTTGAATTTTGGGAACGCCGGGTGACTTCGCAATAAATAATATTTTTATGGACAAAAATATTAAAATATAAATTTTTTAGTGAAAAAGGGGTAAAAATATAATTTTTGGAATATTTTTGGGACTTTCTTGAATTTTTATGTATTTTTTTATGAATTTTTAATAAGACCAATTAGGAGTTGCCATATGGCTTGCCACAAAGTAAGGGTCCTAACTAGGCAAGCCACGCAGACGCCACACAAGAACGGAGAGCGAATCACGTTACGTCGCGTGTGATAAGGACAAAATGCATGCCACGTGTCAACACGGCGTTCAATCTAAGCTCGAGCTTGGTCAAACTACGTTGTCACGTGTTGCTATGCCATTGCTCCGTGCGTTCCACCCTTATGCCATGCCATCCGTTTCCGTGAATCATGTCGTGCCACATGGCGATAACTCAATGAGCGTTGACTCTGACCTATTTCCCTTGCCACACATTGCTCCCTGATTCGCCCAATGAATTCCTGATGCCACATGTCGGACTGTGATTGGTTGGCATTGTCTGTTTTGCTTGTTTTGATCGTAGCTCTTGATCTGAAGCTGATCGGACGGTCTAGATCACACCTGAGCAATATTTAAGCCCTTAATTACTCCATAAACCCTAAGTGGCCTCCATTAGCATAATTTTGGTCAATATTTGGAGCTAAAAATAGAGAAAAATAGAAATAATTCAAGAGACGACACAATTTTGGTAGAGATTCAAGAAGAGATTAATTCCATAATTCAAGAGCTAAATAACATGCATAGTTTCTATGCAGAGATGTATGATTCTTATGTATGTGATCCATAATTGATGAACTTAATGAGTACTAGGCAATTTCTTATGTATGTGATCCATAATTGATAAACTTAATGGATAGTATGCAATTTAATTTGCATGAAAGTGTGATTAAATTAATTACTAAATGGTGTGTAGTTTACTTGAGAGAGGAATACATATTAGGTTAGATTCAATTGATCATGTAATTAATTGATAATTATATTGGGGGATTTTAGTGATTCGAATGTTTAGAAAATTGGGGGATAAATTATTCCTAGATATTTTCTTGTATATTTTTTTAGTTACCAAATTTTATTGAATTAATTGTTGCTATTTTCTCATAGGTTAGTTTCTAATAAAATAATCTCTATAAAAACGATCTTTTTCTTATCATTATATTGCTTGTTACGATACGTATACTTGCATATTTATTACACACACTTTGTGTGTAGCGATCAATTTTCCCCATTTTATTATTATAGTGGATATTTTTCCTCCACTCAAACATTAATATTTCATAGATTTCACATCTTTAAAAGTTCTTATCTAATTTTTATAGCATGTAATTAATAATACTATAATCATACATCTGAGCACATATTAGTATATGTAATCATATACAAGTGATAAATACTTTTAAGAATAATGATTGTCGTACTCACGAGGATTGAACTATTAAATATTTGAGTACCATACTATGGTTACAATAACACTATTCAAGCTAATGAAAAATTGATAGATAAAATAAAAATAATAGTATCTACATTAATATGATCTAAGACTACCACACTAGCTATGTTGGTATGAAACATTCCTAGGAATCCAATTTTAATTTTTCACACACACACATCAATTTACCATCCCAAGCAATTATTGATATGATCCTTGATTAGATGCCTACATTAGCATGCAATTCCGCTCTCTAGTAAACTATATCCCATATAATGAGTAAATTAATCACACTTTCAAGCCAATTTATTTGTACATTATTTATTAAGCTCGCATTTATAGAATACATTCATACGAATGGTACATCTTTATCTAAAAACTATGTATATTAATTATTTATGAATAATAACCAAATTGGATCTCTTGAGCATCATCAAATTATCTGATTATGTTGAAAGTAGTAAAAATTTATTAATTATAATATCAAATATTAAGAACCAGAAAGATGAAAACAAAAATTAATTCATTATATAAAGAAATTGTGCTCAAGAGGTTCGTAGCAACAAGTTTAGCCAATCTAAATCATATTAAATTAAATCTTAAAACAATAAGATAATACAAGTAAGAAATAAAATAAGAGCTAGAGATGAGATAACTTAATCTCTTAACAAATATCGATCCCAAAACCTTCATCTTTGATCATTTTCTTATTTTCTCTCTCTAAAGTTGGTGGCTCTTTCTTTAATAATATTTGTTAGGTGCAGAAAAGTGTTGAATGGGGTTGTAAATTAGATTAAATAAGCTATTTTTTGTGTATAACCCTAGAATAAATGTGGAACATTGATAAAATTATGATATGGTGGGTAAAAATTGAATGTCATACATGTAAGGTGAATAAGGGGGTTAGACATCCAAAATGATGCTATTTTGAAATGAAAATGGCTTAGTTAGATGCGAAACGATGTTATTTTTAGGACAAAGTGCATGCAAAAAATAATGGAAAATGATATCATTTTTTACCATTTCTCCTCTCTTTAGACATCGACATATGTTCTAAGTGCATCTGGTTGGGTTAATTTTTGATTCTTTTGGCTTGTTTCTCCTAATGCAGCTCCCTGATTTCTAGATACAACCTTCGATTTATCGATACTATTTTAGATCGATTGAGACTTCCAAAAATGCTTCTAAAATTTGATCTGGGAGCCTTAGATCAATTACAACCAAACCTAAATCGACCAAGACTACTAAAAACACTATAGATCATGCTTTGTACATCCACGTGCACAAGAAAAATCCTAAAAAACACAAAAAAAATTCCAAAAAAATCTATTTTATTTGTATAATCTAAATAAATAAAATTTAATATCTTTAAACACACTTTTTACCTTTTATTGACTAAAACAAAATGAATAGTAAGCTTAAAAGTCATAAGTAACTCTATTTTTATAGAATTATCACACTCCCAAACTTTGCTTTCCCTCAAGAGAAACTAAAACTAAAATAAATAACCTATCAAGACATGAGTGAATAATAAATGAACATAAAGAAATCATGTACAAAAATTGGACAAATAGTTTAGTCCCTAAAATGTCGAATACGTCATACAACAATAAAATTCACATCTCTATTGATCAACATAGCATATAGTGTGCAAACTAAGTTTTTAATGAAATATTTCGTGTGTGTATTTTAATTTCATGTAATCTCACCATGTCATTAGAATGCACAAACAAAAAAGTAAGGAATTTAATGTTGAAGTACAAGTAACAAGCTTCGTAAGTCTATTTTTGACACCTTTCTCTACTAATGTAAACAATTTCTAATCTTAAGATCTATTGGTCTTTATTAAGCTTGTAATGTAAGCCAAGAGTATGGGTGATAAATTTTAAATATTTGGGCTCAAATTCATACTTTAGCTTATACTTTGAAACAAATGAACTATTAAATCTCTTATGTTCATCTAATGCACCCTTAAACTCGATTATTTCTTTCTTTATTTCTCCACTTTATTAATTTTATTATTATTATATTTTTTTCTTTTTTTCTTTTTCTATGGGTGTAGCACTCTATCTTTTTATTTTGTGCTTTTCTTCTTTTTTGTTTTTTTATACACCACACTTTCATATCAAAACATACTAAAGTTTGACATTGAAGCACTTATGCTAACAGTGTGAAGGGTAAGTGGATCATTCATTTTGGTTAAGCTAAACACGTGGAAGTATTTGGGAGTCTTCAACAATAATTCCTTGCCTAAAGTCACAATCAAAGGAATTATTGAATCTCCCTTTTATGAACTTGCATTCATCATGCTCATTCACCAAGGCTAAACAATAGTCTTCACAGACATCTTTAGAAAGGTCCTTGACTTCAAATATCTTGAATGTTACCCTTTCCTTTTTTAAATCCTAATGTGGTATCATTATTTTGCATATCAAAGTAAGTGTGGCTCCCTTCATTCTATCCATAGGTATGCAATGGAATTTATATGGATTGAGTAGCTATTTAAGATGAGAATGCTCTTGTATAGGAAGATACCTTATAGTACTAGTTCATTCAAGGTAAGCTATGAGGTTAGTTGCATCCTCAAATGTCATCATTACATACCTAAGCTTTTGATACTCAATAGGATCCATTACCACTCTACAAAAAAAATTAAAAAGAAACATGAATGCAACAATAATTAAAAATTAAAAATTAAATATAAATAAATAAAACCAAAAAAATTTAAAAAATTAAATAGAAAAATAAGTTAGTAAGAAAAAAATCAATAAAAAGGAATTATAGAAACAAAACTAATAAAATAATTAGAAAAGATATAGAAAATAAAAATATAAAAAATATTTTTGCATTTTTGTAGATTTTTAAATACCTAAATTAGTATTGGCAACACCTAGTAATGATATCAATCACAAAATAATTCTAATACTTGGCAACGTTGTTAAAAACTTGATAAGCTTGTGCACCACAAATATACATTATCATTTACAAATGATAAGTAATTTAAAAAATATGGATCGTTGTACCTATGAAGATTGAGTTATTAAGTGTTTGAATGTCGAACTATGCTTCATTGCATTAATACTATTTAAATTAACAAAAAATATGATAAAATAACTAAAACTAACAAAAATATAATATCTAAATACTTGGTATGAAAGAGTCTAAGGAATAAAATGTCTCCCAATTTCCCACACATGAATGAATTTACCATCCTAAGCAATTGTTGATATGATACTTGATCAAAAGCCTTACAGTAGCATGGAATTCCTCTCCCTAGCAAACTACATACCAATTAATGATTAAATTAATCACACTCTTATACCAATTTATTTGCACCCTATTTATTAAGCTCCCATTTATAGATCATATACATATCAATTGTACATCTCTTCCTAGAAACTATGCATATCAATTAATCATAACTAGTAATCAAATTGTCTTTCTTGAGCATCATCTAATTATCTCTTTATGTTGAAAGTAGAAAAAATATACTAATTAAAATAACAAATATCAAGAATCACAATGAAAGGATAAACAAATTAATTCATTATGTAAAAGAATTGAGTTTAAGAAGATCCTAAGAACAAATTTAGCGAATCCAAATCAAATTAAATTAAATCACAAAACAATGAGATAAAATGAGAAAATAATAAAATAAGAGGTAGATAAGAAACACATCTAATCTCTTGATAAATATTGACTATAAAATCTTCAAAATGTGGTTGTTAATTATGTTAAATTGGTTAATTTTTGTGTATAACCCTATAAAATATCTAGAACATTACTAAAATCTAATCTGGTGGCTAAAATTGGCTAAAATTTTAGTGCCATGCATGTAGAAAAAAAAGGGGGTTAAACAACCAAAATGATGCCAAAACACAATGTCGTTTGGGCTAGAATAGTAGCATAACTGGAAGCAAAACAATGCCATTTATAAGAAAAATGGCTCACATAAAATGATAGAAAAGGATGTCATTTTTCGTAAGACAATGCACCTCTTTTTAGATATCCATATGTGTTTTAAGTGCACCCATAGAGGCTAATTTGTTTACTCTTTTAGCACATTTTCATTAAATGTAGCCACCCTGATTTCCCGATATAGCCTTCGGTCTATCAAGGAACTTTTAGATTGATCAAGACCTCTAGAAATTGATACAAAAGGCTTAGATTGATCTTCATAGAATCTAAACTGAATGAGATTTCTAACTACACCCTTAGATCATGTTTTGTATATCAACTTATACTAGAAAATCCCAAAATATTACCAAAATTTCTAGAAAAATTTTATTTTCTTTCTATAACCTAAATAAATCAAAATTAATATTTTTAAACTTAATTTTTATCTTTTACTAACTAAAATAAAAAAATATCAAGTTTAAAAAAATAGATAACTCTATTTTCATAGAGATATCATGTAACAAAATTAATATACTTATAACTATTAGTATATCATTCATCTATGTATCAACTTCTTATTCTAATAGTAGCCATCATCCAAACCTTGAAGTAGGACATTACTAAAATTTAAAACCATTTAAACGCTATGTTGATTTAAGGGTGAAACAATAGAAGATTATTTTGGGTTTTGTTTCCTTTGGCTTACTCCACTACAAAGACAAAGAAGATCAAATTAATCCTCCTTTAGATTTCAATAACAAAAATCATCAATTTAATGGAATAGACTTTAAGAAGCCAATCAAGTACCGTTCCCTTTTATCTTTTCAAGGATCAAAGTCAAATTGACTTCAAGACCTTGAGAAAGTGATAGAATTGGGGACATGGAAGATGAACAATTTTACTAGTACTTTCTTTCCTTTCCTTTTATTTCCTAACCTGGATTTTATGATGAGGGTTTTGTCTCTTAATTATGGAAAACCCTAACCATACCTTAAGTAATTACCCAAGACATGTAGAGATGTTTAAGTCCCTTTATTTTGTGTGTGTTCCAACACAGCATCCAGAAATATATGCTCACGCTATTGGTGACACATCTTCAATCTTGCTTATTGAATCTTGTGAAATGCTTCAACAAAAGAGTAGAGATATTTCTTATGTCACCCCATACCCACAAGTCTACCAATCTTGATTGGATTTATGTAAATTTTCTCTTATTGGTTGACTAATCCTATCTAAAAAGGACAAATCTTGGAGTCAAAGCAAGCTAAAAATCCAACTGACTTCAGTTTGGAATTTTCCCTTTACTTGGAAAATTATTTCCCTCAGTCATGATTCATACCAGATTTTATTGAACTCCTCTGAGGATTGTACCAAAGTTTAGGCTAATGGTGTCATTAGTGTTTAGCTCTCATAATCAAAAATCCACTAATACTCAAGTATGGGTCCATTTCTACAACTTTGCTTGTGAGTTTTGGGATAAAAAGATCCTTTCACAAATTGCATAAGCCATTGGTGTTCCACTAAAAATTTAGAATACCACCATAAATGGTGAGCTAGGATAGTATGTTACTCTTGATTGATATAGATATTGCACGTAAACTTGATTAGAAGGTTATGGTGGAAATAGGCTCACTTAAGATCTTTATTGACTTACACTATCAAAAAATGTGTCTGACTTTGGTAGTCTCTACTCCTTTGTAGTCCATTCCACTTATAAGTGTAGAAACAATGATATTTCCACAACTTAAAAGCCTAAGGATACTTAACCAATTACGCCTCAGGTGCAAGCCCGCCCACAACAAGTTTAGAGGCCTAAGGTTCCTAGGTCAACAATAACTAGGGTCAATAATCAATAAGGTCATCCTTGCACCCCATTTTCACCACTTATCGTCCAAGATAAATATCTTTGAAACAAGAGATTTGAATGCTACATTCATTGATATCCCTACTAATGTAAACCTCTAAGACTTCTCTTATCTCAAAAACTATTGCCCTAGCTAAATATGGCTTTATTGCTTCTACCCTTACCACTTCTCATACCTTTAACACTAGGCCTTTAAATCCTCTTGTCACCTCAAGGCTCACTTTGTCTACTCTTACTATCCCACTCCTATTCACTCGATGGTTGCACTTAGTGGACATATATATAAACTAAGAGATGACTGATGAGCGAAAATCAGTATCGCCGATTCTGCCAATATTTTGGTTTTATATTTATAAAACTCTCGCAAGTGCACAAGTATTTTCGTAGAAAATGATAAGTATACTCCCAAGGTCGATCTAAGAAAGGAATATATGTGGTTTTTAATTTATTATTCAAACTTTTAAAAACAAAATTAAATCCTAAACATCTTGTCACTATAGTTTGGTTTTTGTGTTTCTAATCTAATAACGTAAAAATAAACATAGATACAGATTCAATAAATATTTATGCAAATTTTAACATTTATAATAGTGGAGTATTTATGGATATAATAACTAAGTTAATTATGCTTGCTCATATTATCTAGGTTATTAAAGATATAAATTGATATTTTATTGATTCTCTCTTTTTTCTATGAATAACACCTTTGGTGGGGTTAGATATTCTTTGTTAACTAAACAAATCAATTAACACCTATGGGTGGGGTTGATAACTAATTTGGTTAATTAAATTAATTCCTTTTTCTAAGAGATTGAAAATGAACCATTTAAATGCCACCTTTGATAGGGTTAGACAGTTTAAACTTTATTCAAGGTGTCCAAATTAAACCTAAGAATTTAATTATCCGAGTACTAACTTTCAATTTTTAAAACCACTATTGAAAACATGTTGTCAATACATTTTCACATAATAATTCTTATAAAATTTTTTGAAATAGAGCTTCAATCTAACTATCGGGCGAATGTACCAACAAATAAAAGAGCACTACTCTAAATTAGACCGGATAACTAAACCTTAAAATCTAATTTTTAGATTTAAGTTTGTAATGAAAAATAATATATTTCACTCTAACATTCTTAATATAAAATCTTGAATAAAAATAAAATCAATTCATTTTAGAGATTTTTACCTATTTAATATTTTGCAAGCATAACAACGTTATTATTATATCATGTTTACAAATAGCCAGCCCAGTTAAATTTAATCACAGACAAATTAAATATAACATGTAAGAATAAAGCATAAAAAATAACTGCAAAGAAAATAAAATCCTTATAGAACTTTGATGCTATTCCCGTTGCTGGAAAACCTACAAACGGAATTTGCACTCTCATTTATTGAATCGAAAAGCAAATAAATTACAAAAACATAACTAGTTCTTCTAAAAAAGAGAAGAACTCTAAAACTAAGAAAAAATAACTAAGGAAACACTAAAAACTAAGAAAAACTAAAAAAACTAAGAAAAGAGAGAAAGAAAGAGAGAAGAGAATATGTTTTGAGGTGTGGTTAAAACTGAAGAGAAGGATGGTATTTATAGGTGAGGATGGGGAGAAAAAGTGGGTGAAAATATGTTACAAAATGGTGGAAAAGCGTTGTGGTGGTTGCTGACGTCATTGTTGATGTCAACATGACGTGGGGGGCTACGCGTGAAAATGAGGCGAGATGGTAGTGTCGCGGCGGCGCGGTTTCCTCCTTTTTGACATTTTTGACCCATTTTGTCCAATTTTTCCATATTTGTTAACCTTTTCTCATTTATTTATTAATATATTTGTGATGTATTGCCTCCAGTATTCCTCTTTGAGTCTTTAAGTTACGTTTTTAAGCGAAAATACCTGAAAAATAATAAAAATACCTGTGATTCCGAAAAATACAAATTTATACAAATATATGATAAAATCATATATATATATATATATATATATATATATATATATATATATATATATTTTTAATCAATTAATGTGCATAAAATCATGGTAATTTTAGTGCTTTTTGAGCACTCATCAATGACCAATTGAAAAATGTCAAGAATTAAGGCTTGACATTAATAACCAAAAAAGTTGATAGACTAAGTCTGTCTTGATGCGTAATTTCGCAAGTGTACGAATCGTTCATGTAATAAAGTGTAAAAAAGTACGGATATCGAACCCACAAGGAATGGCGTTACTAAGTACCGAAATTGACTAATCCTAATTTTATTTGAAAACCGAATTTTTGAATTTGTTTAAGAAGTAAATTAACTTAAAACTAACGCAAATAACAAAATTTAATATTGTTCACAAATGATTAAAAACCCTAAGGCATTTGATTTTGCTAAATCAATTCAATCCGATTTCAAGTCATGTTATATGAAAATCAAAGTTAAAAGTGATGGTTGAAAAACCCAAACTTATCTAATACTCTCTCTCGAGTTATATTAGAATTACTTATCTATGAAAACCAACTATATTTCTATGAAGATTTAATCACAAATAAGCATATTACGATTTATGGAATTTCTAGAATAACCACATACATCATGCATTAGGTGTCAAACTCGCATTCAACATACGGTATTTATCATAAGAAGCATTCATTACACATCTCCTCTCGGTCTCAATATAATGCAACAAATCATCTAAATCTTGATTAAAAATTTAAAAGCATTAAGCATGGAAATAAATACTCAAGTCGAAAACAATTAATTCATATAACGATAACACAAGAAATCAGATTTTCTTGATTTAACTACATCATAGCCTTAGCAAAAACGAATTAGTTCATAACGGAAATAAGAACAAACATATTATCAATTGAATCCATGAATAAAAAATCTGAATAAAATGCAGAAAATAAAAGCTAAGGAGAAGAGATGAAAAACTCTTGAGGAGGAAGACTTGGTAGCAACAATGGTGATGATCCTTCAAGCTTCTCCAACCTTTCTCTCCAAAATTTCTTTTTCTCCTCCAAAAATAACTTAGATCTGCTCTCTCTGCCATTCCCATCTTTTTTCATCAAAATGTATATATAGATCTAGGGTTTGGGGGAAATTTTGGAACAAAACAACATAAAAAATGTGTTTTCGGACGAAATTCGCCGGCGGCGACATTATTCTCGCCGCGGCGAGATTTTTGGAAAATTAAATTTTGGTTTTTCGGATTTTGGCCGGCGGCGAGATACTTTGGCTGGCAGCGAGAATTATTTGGCCGGTGGCGAGATGAGTTTACCAAAATTTGTGCTCTCGGGAAGATTTTCGTCGTGATTTCTGTAGGATTTTCGCCAGCGGCGAGATTCACTTGGCCAAAATCCGTGCTCCCTGCATGATTTTCAACATTTTCTCTGTAAGGTTTTCGCCAGCGGAGAAATGCAAATTTTGAAATTTTGTTCTCTTTTTATTTTCATTCAATCCCGATCATTGTACTTTGTCCCAAACTTCTCCAAAATCATGATTTTACCTGAAATTGCACTTTAAACACGAAATACCCGTGAAATGGCATTTGTGGATTTTAATAATCAAATAAACACAATTTTCACACAAATATCAACATTTAAATCATAACAAAAATGCAATAATTTAGCTCTTATCAACAACCCCCAACCATCTTCTTGCTAGTCTCTAGAAAGAAAAGCGATATATTTAATAAATTCAAAGGAGACATTAAGAGAAACTTCAAAGAAAATTTTATTCTATTTACAAAATTATATTAAGCGTATGCAATAAGCCTTTAAACCCCTAGGCAGCCCTAGTAGGACGAGTTGTAGTCTCGTGAGGGCTTCCAGTGATGATACCCACAAACATCTTACCTATAACTATCCTAACTTAAAACAATAAAATCACAAAACAAATAATTTGCCCAAATGTCTCAAAAATTGTAAATAACACACAACACATAGAATAATTAAATGTCACCTAAGCTTTAAGAAATCTCAAATGCCAATTTCACTTTTGTTATTGACTCTTAAACATCCATCAAACCACAAACCAATAGCCATAATGCCCGGATAATATTATGCCGAACATCCACAAACAAAAAAGGTGAAATCTCAAACTCCATAGGCTCACTTTTCAAAACTCTCTCCACTAATGAAGGAAAATACACCGCTTCGGATCAATAGGACTTTATGAGGCTTGTAATGTTAGGCTTAGGTATTTGGTTAAGAAAGAACGGGAAGTATCAAAATACAAATAATAGCACTTATTAGATTAAACACAACCAATTAAGTAAAAGAGTAACACCATTTAACCCAAATTGTTTCTTCTGATCATAACCCATTTTTCCAAAGATAAACAAAATTCTTCCTCAATCTTTCACCATAGTACATCCATCACTAACACTCTTTTATTTTACTAGAGTGTGAAGGCCCTTTTTTTCTTTTCTTTTTCTTTTTTTAAACATAACCCCCAACCAATTTCTTCCAATATATGTAGAAGATGTCTTTTTATTTATTTATTTATTATTATTCCATCCTTACTCCAATTGCTGTTGAAAAGTTTGTGTTCAAAATTAAGTGCTCTTAACAAATAAGGTAGGAATTATATATATATATATATATATATATATATATATATATATATATATATATATATATATATATATATTGGCTAAATAAAAGGTAGGTTACAAAAGGCAAAAAGAAAGAAAAATAAGGCTAACAATATATTTAAATAGGCTCAAGGAGGTAACTAGTGATATAAAGATAACAAGGTAGGCTTAAAATGGCACAATCGATCCAAAAATGGCCTACATCATCTCCTAAACAGTGCAATCCCAAATTATTTCGCCCCAAGAGGTTTTCAAATGAGTTCTAGAGTTTGTTGAGATCACAAAAATGTCCATGAAAAATTTGCACATAAGACTTCTCTATGCATTTAGACTAATCAACCAAATCATACCACATATCAAAAGAGTCGCCAACTAGGTAAAATCAACATTTGAAATTATCTTTAAACCAAAGCAAAATTTAATGTCTTCTAAAAGCTACTTGTTATCAAAATCACATTATTATCATCAACGTGCAAATTAAAATAAGTAAAATGCCAATAAAATAAAAAATAAAAATAAAAATAAGACAATAAACAAATAAAAGAAATTAAATCAAAATGTAGAAAAATAAATGGAAAATCAAAATTAAACACAAATAAACACACAAACAAAACTAATAAAAATGAAGGGAAGAAAAGATTTACCATTTACCGCACCCCAACCAAAACCTTACATTGTCCTCAATGTAAGAAAGAAAAACTGCAAATGGCTTTTTTTTTACCTGCAAGACAAATAAAATACGCAAATTTTATTAAAAATAAAATTATCATAAAATGAAGTGCAGAATTTAAAATTTCTAAAATAAAATGAGATAAAAGATGAGAAAAAAAATCTGATGGGTTGCCTCCTATTAAGTGCTTTAAGTTATAGTCATTAGCTAGACTATTTGTCATTCTTTACTATGATTGTTGTAACTCTAGAGAATCTTTCTGCTTGTTGAATTCTCCGTCAAAATATGGCTTCAACCGTTGTCCATTCACCTTGAAAGTTCCCTTTGTTTCATGACTGATCTCAACTGCTCCATAAGGAAACACCTTGGTTACTAGAAAAGGTCCTGACCAATGAGATTTAAGCTTTCCTGGAAAAAGTCTGAGACGGGAATTATAAAACAAGACTTTCTGTCCCACTTCAAAGTTTCACCTCAAAATGTGCTTATCATGCCAAACCTTCGTCTTGTCTTTGTATATTCGGGCATTCTCATACGAATCATTCCTCATTTCATCCATCTCATTCAATTGCAACACCCTCTTTGCACCTGCCGCCTTAAGATCAAAATTCAGAATTTTAATTGCCCAATATGCTCGATGTTCCAATTCAACTGGAAGGTGACAAGATTTTCCATACACCAATCGGTATGGAGACATGCCGATAGGTGTCTTGAATGTTATCCTATAGGCCCAAAGTGCATCATCTTGTTTCCTTGACCAATCCTTGCGTGAGTTATTTACGGTCTTTTCAAGGATCCTCTTCAACTCTCGGTTTGACACTTCAACTTGTCCACTTGTTTGAGGATGGTAAGGTGTTGCTATCCGATGTGTTACTCCATATTTCTGCAACAAAGCCTCAAATTGGTTATTGCAAAAATGCTTACCTCCATCACTTATAATTTCTCTAGGTGTGCCAAATCTGGAAAATATGTTCTTCTTGAGAAAATTGATCACAACCCTAGCATCATTGGTAGGAAAGGCAACTGCTTCCACCCATTTAGAGACATAATCTACACCAACAAGAATGTATTTATTAGAATGAGATGAAGGAAAAGGCCCCATAAAATCAATACCCCAAATATCAAATAAATCAATTATTAAAATATTATTTAAGGGCATTTCATGTCTCTATGAAATATTTCCGCTCCTTTTCCAATCATCACACATTGAAACAAACTTGAAAGCATCTTTAAACAATGAAGGCCAATAGAATCCAGATTGCAAAATTTTTGCTGCAGTTTTTGTTCCACCAAAATTTCCTCCAACTTCCTTCGAATGGCAATGACAAAGAATGCTTTCCATTTCTTCCTCCGGTACACATCTTATAATAATTTGATTTGCACAATGTTTATACAAGTAAGGTTCATCCCAAAAATATTGTTTCAAATCAGAAAAGAATTTCCTTCTTTGTTGATAAGACATGTCAGGAGGTAAAATTTTCTTAACCAAATAATTTGCATAATTAGCAAACCATGGAGCCTTTCGGATAGCAAGCAATTGCTCATCAGGAAATGTTTCATTAATTTGGTCTTCAACCTCAAGGTAATCTTCTTCCAACCTGGAAAAATGGTCAGCAACAAAATTTTTGGTCCCCTTTTTGTCCCGGATTTCTAAGTCAAATTCTTGCAAGAGAAGAATCCATCTTAGTAATCACGGTTTGGCATCTTTCTTGGCTAGCAAATATTTAAGAGTAGAATGATCAGTATAAACAATGATTTTAGACCCAATTAAATAAGATCTAAACTTATCAAATGCAAACACTACTGCCAAAAGCTCTTTCTCAGTTGTTGCATAGTTAAGTTGTGCATCTGCCAGTGTCCTACTTGCATAATAAATCACATGCAGCAACTTATTCTTCCTTTGGCCTAAAACATCAACTATAGCATAGTCACTAGCATCACACATTACCTCAAATGGGAGACTCCAATTCGGTGCACAAATTATAAGGGCCGAAGTGAGCTTTTCCTTCAAAAGGTTAAAAGCCTTTAAACAGTCAGGAGAAAAATCAAACTGTGTATTTTTAACTAACAAACTGCAAAGAGGTTTTGTTATTTTGGAAAAATCCTTAATAAATCTTCTATAAAACCCATCTTGTCCCAAGAAACTTCTAATTCCCTTTACAGTTGTTGGAGGTGGTAATTTTTCGATCACCTCTACCTTTGCACGATCCACTTCCATCCCCTTTGACGAAATTAGATGGCCAAGAACAATTCCTTCTTGAACCATGAAGTGACATTTCTCCCAATTTAGCACTAAATTAGTGTCTTTACAACACTACAAGACTAAAGAGAGATTATGAAAGCAATTATCAAAAGAATGGCCAAAAATAGAAAAATCATCCATAAAAACCTCAATAAACTTTTCGACCATATAAGGGAAAATTGCTATCATGCATCTTTGGAAAGTTGCAGGTGCATTACATAAACCGAAAGGCATCCTTCTGTATGCAAAAGTACCATAAGGGCATGTAAATGTTGTCTTATCTTGATCCTCTAGTGCAATTGCAATTTGGTTGTACCCTGAATATCCATCAAGGAAACAATAATAAGCATGTCCATCAAATCTTTCCAACATCAGATCAATAAATGGAAAAGGAAAATGATCTTTTCGGGTGGCATCGTTCAACTTTCGATAATCAATACATACTCTCCACCTAGTCACTGTCCTTTTTGGAATAAGCTCATTGTTTTCATTTTCTACAACTGTGATTCCTCCTTTCTTTGGTACACAATGAATTGGGCTTACCCAAGCACTATCTGAAATCGGATAAATTACCCCGGCATCCAAAAGCTTAATCACCTCATCCTTGACCACTTTTTGCATTGTTGGGTTTAAGCGCCTTTGTGGCTGAATTATGGGCTTGTAATCCTCATTCCTCAAGATTTTATGCATGCAAATAGAGTTTCTAATCCCTTTGATGTCCGCCATCGTCCATCCAATGGCCATTTTGTGAGTCCGAAGAACTCCTAATAGCTTGTTTTCCTCTTCAGCATTCAAAGAATTGTTAATAATAACAGGAAAGGATTCTGAGTCTCCAAGATAGGCATACCTTTGATAGGACGGTAGTTGCTTTAGCTCAATCTTATTGGCTTCCTTCTTTACCACTGAGGTTGGAGTTTCATTTGTTCCCAACTCCTTGAATGTTTCATCACTGAACAAATATTCATCAAGTGCTGCCAGTAATTCGGAACATTGTCTCACTCCCTCATCTTCCTCCTCAATTGTTGCAGATTTTACAAGGCAAGCTTCTAGTGGTAGCAATGGAGTTCTCTCTTCAAAAGTTTCCAAGATTATCCTATCAAGAGTGTTAATTTGAAAACAAGAATGTACCTCACATGGAAATTTCATTGCTTCAAAAACATCAAAAGTCACTTGTTCATCTTGCACCTGTAGAATGAGATTTCCTTGCTGAACATCAATCAATGTTCTTCCAGTTGCAAGGAATGGTCTCCCTAATATCAAGGGTACCTCTCTATCTTACTCCATGTCAAGAAACACAAAATCTACAGGGAAAATAAATTTTTCAACTTTAATTAAAACATCCTCAATTACCCCTTGAGGATATTTCACCGATCGATCTGCTAATTGTAGAGAGATTGAAGTGGGCTTTACTTCTCCCAGGCCTAGTTTCTTGAAAATAGAAAGTGGCATCAAATTAATGCTTGCTCCTAAATCACATAGGACTTTATCAAAATTGCAACTTCCTATAGTATAAGGTATAGTAAAACTCCCTGGGTCTTTCAATTTCTGTGGCAGTTTTCTTTGAAGAACTGCACTGCATTCCTCATTTAGCATGACAGTTTCATAATCTCCCTGCCTCCTCTTCTTTGATAGAATTTCTTTCATGAATTTTGCATACTTTGGCATTTGTTCCAACATCTTTGCAAAAGGAATGTTAATATGAAATTTTGTTAAAAATTTCCAAAAATTTATCAAATTGATTATCAAGCTTTTTCTTATTCAATCTTTGAGGATATGGGATAGGAGGCTCATATTTCGCATTTGGGGAAGGTTGAACATCTTGGGATGTTGATGGCTTATCTTTATATTCTTCCATCTTTTTCTCCGATTTCCCTTGGATTTCAAGTTCTTTACCGCTTCTCAATGTGATAGCCTTTACATGCTCTTTGGGATTTATTGTGTCATTGGGCAACGATCCTTTAGACCTTTCTGCAATCTGCTTTGAAAGCTGCCCCAGTTGGTTTTGGATGTCCCTGTTGATTGCCTCTTGATTTCTGAAATTTGTTCTTGACTCCTCAATGAACTTTCCCAAAATTCCTTCCAAATCTCTTTGTTTCTTCTCTTGGGGTTGGTAGGAAGATGATGATAGTTTGAATCCCCCTTGGTTATTTCCCCATGACAAATTTGGATGATTTTTCCAACTTGGATTGTAGGTCTTCGAATATGAGTTATGTTGAGGTTTTTGCAAATTTGAAACATAATTTGTTTGCTCAGCATTTGATGAAGCAAATGGATTTCCAGCTTGGCACTCGATACTAGCATGATTTTCACCACATAAATCACATTGTGTATTTGGTTTGGATTCGAATTTGGATGAAAAAGAATCCATCTTTCTTGAAAGAACAACAACTTGAGCCGACAAAGCATTCACTGAATCAATTTCATGCACTACTGCTGGTATTTTTGCAATTACTCGCTCTGAATGCCACTAATTGTTGTTTTCTGCCATAATCTCTAACAACTCATGAGCATCCTCTGGTGTTTTTCCCATTAAAGACCCTCCAGCTACAGCATCAATCATTGCACGATAGTTTGAAACCAACCCATTATAAAATGTAGAGACTTGCAGCCAAATTGGTTTACCATGATGTGGGCACTTCCTCAACATTTCTTTGAATATTTCCCAAGCTTCATACAATGATTCTTGGTCATATTGTGTAAAAGATGTGATTTCATTCCTCAATTTTTCTGTCTTAGCAGGAGGAAAGAACTTGGACAAGAATTTCTAAACCAATTCATTCCATGTTGTAATTTATCCCGGTGGTAATGAGTTTAGCCACTCCTTGGCTTCATCCCGAAGTGAAAAAGGAAAAACCCTCAATCTTATAGCATCTTTAGACACACCATTTATCTTGTAAAGATCACTCACCTCCAGAAAGTAAGAAATATGTGCATTTGGATCATCCTTTGACATTCCTCCAAACTGATTTGATTGAACCATTTGGATAAAGGATGGTTTTATCTCAAAGTTATTTGCTTGAACAGTTGACCTCCTTATACCCGAAGTAGTTCCAGCAACATTAGGCACATCATAATCCCTCAAAGCTCTATGATTTCCACCTCCCTCAACAAATGGTGGATCCATAGTTGATTGTCTATTAGAAGGTGAGGTTGAACATCTTCTCTCTCGGTTTAGACGCCTAAATGTTCTATCAATCTCTGGATCAAATGGAAATTGGTTAAAACTTCTTGTACGTCTCATACAACAATCTTACAACCAAAAAATTAACTAGCACAAAAACAACACAAAGTTACCTTTTTTTATGATAAATGAAATAAGAGAGCAAAATAAACAAAATTAAAAATGAAACAATGATAAAGCAAATTAACTTCAAATTAAAACTAAGATTAGGTAGTATCGATATTAATAAAATCAAACCATTCCCCGACAATGGTGCCAAAAACTTGATGCATAATTTCACAAGTGTACGAATCGTTCAAGTAATAAAGTGTACAAAAGTACGGATATCGAACCCACAAGGAATGGCGTTACTAAGTACCGAAATTGACTAATCCTAATTTTATTTGAAAACCAAATTTTTGAATTTGTTTAAGAAGTAAATTAACTTAAAAGTAACGCAAATAACAAAATTTAATGTTGTTCACAAATGATTAAAAATGCTAAGGCATTTGATTTTGCTAAATCAATTCAATCCGATTTTAAGTCACGTTATATGAGAATCAAAGTTAAAAGTGATGGTTGAAAAACCCAAACTTATCTAATACTCTCTCTCGAGTTATATTAGAATTACTTATCTATGAAAACCAACTATATTTCTATGAAGATTTAATCATAAATAAGCACATTACGATTTATGGAATTTCTAGAATAACCACATACATCATGCATTAGGTGTCAAACTCGCATTCAACATACGGTATTTATCACAAGAAGCATTCATTACACATCTTCTCTCGGTCTCAATATAATGCAACAAATCATCTAAATCTTGATTAGAAATGTAAAAGCATTAATCATGGAAATAAATACTCAAATTGAAAACAATGAATTCATATAACGATAACACAAGAAATCAGATTTTCTTGATTTAACTACATCATAGCCTTAGCAAAAACGAATTAGTTCATAACGGAAATAAGAACAAACATATTCTCAATTGAATCCATGAATAAAAAATCTGAATAAAATGCAGAAAATAAAAGCTAAGGAGAAGAGATGAAAAACTCTTGAAGAGGAAGACTTGGTAGCAACAATGGTGATGATCCTTCAAGCTTCTCCAACCTTTCTCTCCAAAATTTCCTTTTGTCCTCCAAAAATAACTTAGATCTGCTCTCTATGCCGTCCCCCTCTTTTTTCATCATAATGTATATATAGATCTAGGGTTTGGGGGGAAATTTTGGAACAAAACAACATAAAAAATGTGTTTTCGGACGAAACTCGCCGAAGACGACATTATTCTCGCCGCGGCGAGATTTCTAGAAAATTAAATTTTGGTTTTTCGAATTTTGGCCGGTGGCCAACTTATTGTGGCCGGCGGCGAGATGCTTTGGCCGGGGCGAGAATTATTTGGCCGGCGGCGAGATGAGTTTACCAAAATTTGTGCTCTCGGGAAGATTTTCGCCAGCGGCGAGATGAATATGGCCGGCGGTGATGAGTGCTCAAAAAGCACTAAAATTACCATGATTTTATGCACATTAATTGACTAAAAAATATATATATTTATATGTTTTATCATATATTTATATAAATTTATCTTTTTCGGAATCACCGGTATTTTTATTGTTTTTCAGGTATTTTCGCTTAAAAACGTAACTTGAAGACTTAAAGAAGAATACTGGAAGCAATACATCACAAATATATCAATGAATAAATGGGGAAAGGTCAACAAATATGGAAAAATTGGACCAAATGGGTCGAAAAGGTCAAAAATGTCAAAAAGGAGAAAATCGCGCCCGAGCAGCCCATCCCGCGCGCGCCAGCGCCGAGCCGCGCACGCAACACGGCCCACGTCCGCAAGCATCTGCGCGCGCCGCAGCGCGCTATCACTATTCACGCGCGCGCCGACGCCATTTCGTCCCATTTTTCACGTGCAGCCGCCCCATGACATCATGCTGACGTCATCAATGACCTCACCATGTGCACTACGCGTTTTCATCATTTTTAACATTTTTTCACCCACTTTTTCTCTCCATTCTCACCTATAAATACCCCCCTTCTCTTCACTTCATACCACACCTTAAAAAACACACTTCTCTCTTCTTTCTTTCTCTCCATTTCTTAGTTTTTAGGTTTTTTTTAGTTTTTCTTATGTTTTAGCTAGTTTTTCTTAATTTTAGAGTTCTTCCCTCTTTGGGAAGAACTAGTTATGTTTTTATAATTTATTAGCTTTTTGATTCAATAAATGGGAGTGCAAATTCCGTTTGGAGGTTTTCTAGCAACGGGAATGGCATCGAAGTACTGTAAGGATTTTATTTTCTTTGCAGTTATTTTTTATGCTTTATTCTTACATGTTATATTTAATTTGTGTGTGATTAAATTTAACTGTGCTAGCTGTTTGTAAAAATGATATAATAATAACGTTGTTATGCTTACGAAATATTAAATAGGTAAAAATCTCTAAAATGAATTGATTTTATTTTTATTCAAGATTTTATATTAAGAATGTTAGAGAGAAATATATTATTTTTCATTACAAACTTAAATCTAAAAATTAGATTTTAAGGTTTAGTTATCCGGTCTAATTTAGAGTAGTGCTCTTTTATTTGTTGGTACATTCGCCCGGTAGTTAGATTGAATCTCTATTTCAAATTTTTTTATAAGAATTATTATGTGAAAATGTATTGACAACATGTTTTCAGTAGTGGTTTTAAAAATTGAAAGTTAGTACTCGGATAATTAAATTCTTAGGTTTAATTTGGACACCTTGAATAAAGTTTAAACTGTCTAACCCCACCAAAGGTGGCATTTAAATTGTTCATTTTCAATCTCTTAGAAAAAGGAATTAATTTAATTAACCAAATTAGTTATCAACCCCACCCATAGGTGTTAATTGATTTGTTTAGTTAACAAAGAATATCTAACCCCACCAAAGGTGGTATTTATACAAAAAAGGGAGAATCAATAAATATCAATTCATATCTTTAATAACCTAAATAATACGAGCAAGCATAATTAACTTAGTTATTATATCCATAAATACTCCACTATTATAAAAGATAAAATTTGCATAAATGTTTATTGAACATGTAACTATGTTTATTTTTATGTTATTAGAATAGAAACACAAAAAAAAAACAAATATCATGACAGGATGTTTAGGATTTAATTTTGTTTTTTAAAAGTTTGAATAATAAATTAAAAACCACATATATTCCTTCGTTAGATCGACCTTGGGAGTATACTTATCATTTTCTATGAAATGATTCGTGCAGTTGCGAGAGTTTTATAAATATAAAACTAAAGTATTGGCAGGATCGACGCTGCCGGTTTTGCTCATCAATTATATGATGGGTGCTTCTGAATGCTTCAATGTGATGCAACTTCCTAGTCGTGGTGCAATTTTTCTCTCAAAATTGATATCTGTAAGGCTTTTAATACCATGATTAAGAATTTTATTTTAAAAGTGAAGTGTCTTATCTTTGATGATACCTTTCTTGGTTGGATCCAAGGCCAGTTTGTTTCTACAAGAATTTCAATCCTTGTTAATGGTTTGACCAGAGGATATTTATCTTGCTCTAAAGGTGTTCAATAAGGGGATTTGTCCCTATTATTATTTTACATTGGCGAAGATTTTCTCAGTTGATACCTTGGATAATTTGTGATATCAAATGCTTCCTTCCAATTTCTTTACCTAGAGGCAACCTTGTGTAAATATAATTTTTATATGTAAATGACCTTCTTATCTGCATAAGCCTATAGGTCTTGAATTAGTATCTATATAGAATTATGAGTTATATTAGGAAAAAGAGATAAATATAATAGTCATTGAATCACATGCAATTGAAAAATATTAAAAGTTTGCATAAAAAGATATGGATGATAGTTATTTACCCATGATTAAAGAATACTAAATTTTTGCATAGCCTAAATGTCTTTAGTATCTATATTAAATGAGAATATATATTATGCAAAAAGAAATAGCCAGTTAGGAACACTTTATCAATCATTTTTTAACATATAATTTGTTAAGGTTAAAATTAACTTTTACAAAAAATCATTTTTTAACATATAATTTGTTAAGGTTAAAATTAACTTTTACAAAAAAATATCTAAATTCATTCATTTATAATATCTTCAAAATTATAAAATAAAGAGAAATGTTTGTATATAAAACACAAAAAAAAATTATCTAAAGGTTTAGTGAGCACTTGTGCCCTCTGGGCTAGGTGTGGCTCCAAGCCAACCTCATGTTATGCAAATTAATTACAAGCCTGAGAAAGTTCTTATTATTCATTGATAATTTTTTTCAAAATTATAAATTTAAAACGAAAGATAAAGAAATAAAAAACCAAAGAAAGATCGAGTCTCATGTTACATAATTTTCTTGGGACAATTCTGTCCCTCCTCCCTCGTACTAGTGTTTGAGAACATAACAAAAAAGGCCTTCTAGGATAAAATTATCAACTACCATTAGATGAACACCAAAAAAAATACTACTATGGCGAACTATTTGTATTAATATTCTATGAGACTGAACTTTGCTCTTTCAAGACAGAGAAAGTTTGTCAAGAGAGAAAAACTTGGGAGTAGTGGCTAATAATTTTTTTGTCTTTTCTTAACTGCAAAGGAAAATTATATGACCATTTGTGAATGTTAGAGCACAAAACTAATGCATCAATTGGGTTATTGAAACACGATTTAATAGCCATAAAACTGATACAAATGATATATAGTTATTGACAGTGGGATCAAGTTTTAGATTAAAAGAAAACCAAAAGTTTGTAAAGTCTAAAGGGCTTTAATTAATATCTATATACAATTATGAAAATATATTAATAACAAAGAAATGGAGATAATAGTTATTGTTTCATAATAGAAGAATATTAATAGCTTGAATAAGACTATATGTCTTAATTTAATTCCTATATATAATTATCAAAGATATATAGATGATATATAGTATCTATATAAAATAAAATAAAAATATAATGTAGATTAACATACTCCTCCCCAAGTATGTTCGAAATTGTTGATTAACATACTCCTCCCCGTTATCAGACCGAAGGATATTAATTTTTTTAAAAAATTGTGTCTGAATCATGGTATGAAACAAGTGAAATGTAGAAAATACTTCATCTTTATGTTTTAGAAGGTAAAAGCCATATCATTCGTGTACAATCATAAAAAAAATTACAAACCAACGATGACCCGACGATGTAGTTACTAGGGAAGGTCCCCAAACATCAAAATGTACTAAAGCAAAAGAAATCATTCTTTTATGCATGCTCATAGGATAAGATGCCCTATGACTTTTTGCTAAGATACAGGTATCACATTTGAAATCTGAGTGTCTAACATTTGAAAATAAACTAGGTAGTAAATGCTTTAAATACCCAAATGATGGATGCCCAAATCGACGATGACATAACCAAATCTGACGTTCCTGGTTACTAACCGTGTGTTGCATGTGATTGAATCTTCTTGAAATGAGGTCATCCAAATAATATAAACCTCCTCTCTTAGTACCACGCCCAATGATCTCCTTGGTGAGAATATCATGTATAAGACAAAAGGTAGAATACATCAATACTACACAGTTAAGATCTGAAGTGACTTGACTTACAGACATTAGCCTGTTTGAAAGAGAGGGTACAAGTAATGTATTAGATAATGATAATGAAGGAGATAAATTCACTGTTCCATCTCATGTAACTGGATAAGTGACCTCATTGGCATTGGCAACATGGCTCTGTCTCGGCTAGGTTGTATTGGAGAGATCTTTTGGGTCAAATTTCATATGATCTATAGCACCAGAGTCTAGAATCCAATCCTCATTATCACTACAAGTAGAGATGTGAAATGCTTTACTTGAAATACCTAGATCTTGGGAAGATTTGGCCTAAGGAATAAGGGATAATGATGCATTATTGGTAGCCACAGCGGCTCGCCTAGTGGTGTCCCATTTCTTCCGTGCTTGAAGATCATTCAACCATTCTAGATACCCATGTAGTTTGAAGCAGTTTTCACGGGTGTGTTTGGAGTTTCCACAATGGCCACATTTCGTGTCAATAGACGGTGGATTTCCCATGGATTTCTTGCTACCCAAAAAAGTTCTTGGTATGGGTGGCAATGGATTATGGTGTCCCTTGATTCCTTTGAAAGCCATAACTACTCCGGGTGTCGTATTTGTACCTGCGATAATCACGGTCTTTCGGACCTCTTCCCTACGGATGAATCCATAGGCTTGTTCCATCATAGGCAATGGTTTGATTTGAAGCACATCACTTCGAGTTTTATCTAGTCTGTCACCAAGTCCATTGAGGAAGGTATACACTCGTTCTTCCTGTACGATGGAGTTGTATTTTTGTATGTCAGGCACACACTCCATTGGATTAGGATGACGAAAATCAATTTCTCGCCACAACCCTTGAAGGTCATTGTAGTATTTTTCAATGGATCCACCTGCTTGCTTCATACGAGTAACTCGACGGCGAAGATGATACACTTGAGACATGTCTGTCCCATCATAGTAGGTGGTAGCAGCAGAATCCCAAACCTGTTTCGTAGTTGGGAATCGAATAAAATTTGCAATCATGAAGGGGTCCATTGAATTGATCAACCATCCTTTGACAATGGCATTTTCAGTGCTCTATCTCCTGAATGAGGGGTCGGTTTTAGCAAGTTGAGGAAAATCCCTATTAATATAACCCAGTTTGTCTTTTCCAGAGATATACATCTCCACCACCTGGGACCATAAGGCATAGTTGGATCATCCCAACTTGATGCTAATGGGAGTAGTCAACGCTTCAGTTAGCGAAGGTTGTGAGGTGATCTAAGCTCTAGTTAGAACTTCCGTCATTTTGTCGTCAAATCTTCTAATATGAAATTGGTGGTTAAATCTCTAGATTCTGCTATGAAATCTAAATTTTTTTTTACAGCCAATATATAAATAGAAAACTTAAAACTATAACCCTAATTTTCTTTCTCTAACTGCACAACAGCTTCGTTCTTACAAACTGCCTCTGTTACTGTTTTTTTTCACTATTTCTCTACTAGAAATATCAGCTTCAAGAATACAGCACCAGCACCTTTGTCGTTGGTATCGCCACCTTCTCTATGTAATATCCTGGACTGATCAGGATGGTAACGTTCACTCGATTATTCTCAGGAACTGCATCAACAGTTGCTTGTACAGACTTGAAATCATCGGACCCCTTACTGTCGACTATGAGTACTCGGTTTCCAAAGGGTCTGACCCACTTTCTATGGTTCTTGGCTGAGTTGGTGGAGCGAATCACTGAGTTAATAATGTCAAATAACTATCTTGCTTTCATTCTCGCACGCACTTGATCTGGGATTCTATTCTGAGCTACACAAATAGAACTGAAGACAAATAGGCCGAGTTAAACGGCTACAAGAGTTGACTAACTGAAGATGAACTCAAACCACTGCTCGGTGTTTGAGGGTAAAATAGTGGAGGTTCGACAAGCTGCTAGAGGTTCGACATGTTGATGGAGGTTCGACGAGCTACTAAAGGTTCGACATGCTGCTGGAGGTTCGACGAGCTACTTAGGGACACCAACACACAAAAGCACCATTGCCGAGGAGACGAACGGAGTAAAGTCAACCAGATTGGCCAAAAAACAAAACAAAAAACACCACCCGTGATCCTAGATCAGAAACTGATTTGTCAAACCAGATTGGCCAAAAAAACCAATATCATGAGAACAGAAAATACGTCATAACAGGTAGCAACGTAGCTATTTTATTTCTTTAAGTAATTTGCTATGATAACATGTCAAATTATTATGATTGTATTTCTGTATTTCTGTATTTCTCTGTTCTGAGATTTCTTGTATAAATATCTCTTATGTATACTAAGAAAAACAAATATAAAACCCTAACTCTAACAGCTGCTGCACATCTATAATTTATACTTCACTAAACATTATTATATGTCATTTTTCTACTTCACTAACATTTTTATCTACCACTTTTAGCAAAAAAAGGTTTAAATAAGAACTAAAAATGGCACGAGAACTAAAAAGCAAACATCAAAATCAACACGAAAGAAGCAGTAGTGATACAATATGAATTAACAAGAAGTATACTTTAAAACAACTCGAGCTAGAGAAGTAAAATATTAGAAACGAACAAGTGATAAGTAAAAGTACTAATTAAAAATAGTATTTGATGAACATGTAAATATCAGTTACTCATGCATTAACAAGTAAAATGATAAAAAAAAAACGCATTTTAGGTAAGCACTAATAATATTAGAACGAAACAAATAGTCGGCAGCAGAGAAATAAATGAGCACATAAGTTAATTAACGGCAAAAGCACTTCAAGTCCTCTCGTTATATGATAATATGCACATTAATGTCACAATTTCTGGGACTGGCATTACAGGTTTCATAATTTAATGAAGTTATTCTCATTAGTCTAATTAAGTGCATAATTCAAATTTTCTCATAATTTATGCCATAATTATTCCAATTCAACAAAAAAAAAAGCACGGAAAACAAGAAAAAAAGTACTCTTGAAATCAAGTTTTACTTTAATCATGTTTTAACAAAGTAAATCAAATTTGTACTAAGCTAATTAACTTTTTTTAAGGAATTAATGTTACTGTTTTAAAAATTTTGAGATTAAATTATTAATTTTTAAAAATAATAGTAATATTAATGTTCCACCCTAAATAATTATATGAAATAATTATACGAAAGAAGGTATAAACAGTAGAATGTTTGGATAGAAAAGTGTTTGTATCCGATTAAACCCAATGAGTAAAGAAGCAAAATTAAAGGAATACTAAAAAAATTGATGTTAGATAAAATAATAAATAAAAAAAATAAATGAAACAAAAATTTAAGTGATTAAATTTTTTAATAATATAAATACAAATATTCACGAGCCACCCAAACCAAATTCCCAATTACACTCACAAATATTCTAAAACCAAAAGCAAGAATAATTAACAAATCTTGCACTATTCAATGAGTTCCAGCATATAGATCATATTCCAATGAGTTTTAGAAAGTCCGATGTGATTTATGTAAGCATGTAAAAAAAGGAGAAATGCATCAATGAATAAAATACAATTGTATGGGAATAAAGAAATTAAAAAAACCTTTTTTCCAGTTCAAACTGAAAGATCAGGCGACGGAAAATGGAGTATGATTTAGAATTATTACAGTACGGTGAAAATAATCCAAAATAGTAATTTTTTTTGCTCACAACAGGCGTAATATTTCAAGTGTTCAAATGGTGAATTTGTTTATACAAATATTCTATTTAGTATATTTGTTTAGAAAAAAAATACTTTTAAATCTTTTTATTTATAAAAAAATGTGTTATTTAAATTACATAATTTTTTATCATATTTTTTATTAAATATAACAAAATATTATATATGTCATATCTATATTTATATTTTTTATAAATATATACATAAAAAATTACTCATTATTTTAAAGAAAATTTTCTTTAAAAATTAAACAAAACTTTTCAATAAATTTTAAATAAAAATTATATTATCTAATATCTAAAATCACTCATTATATAAAAAAATTTAACTTAAGATTCGTTAAATAATTTAAGTAATTTTTGAATTAAAAATTATTTCATTATATATATTGAAAAATATAAATATACATAAGTCACATATAATATTATTATGATATATTTAATAAAAATCATTACATAACGTTGTTTCATAAATAAAAAAACTTTAAAGTATATTTCTTTATATATAAAAAGTCTAAGTTTTGTCGTTCTCCCTTCTTCTTTTTCCTTCTTCTCCTGAATGTTTTATTTTGTTATTTTTTAAGCTTAATTTTATCCTTTTCTTCCTCTCGTTTCACTAATTTTTTTACACACATACATATGAAATATTCCTAAAATAAATAAATTTTTATTTATATATATAAATAAATATCAACATTTCTCAAAAATAAATATATTTTTTTATTTATACACATAAGTAAATACCAAAATGTCCCTAAAATAAATACATTTTTTATAATTATCTATTACTATTATAAAAAAGCAAGAATAACTAATTAACAGTACATTCTTATTCTCTCACTCTATTGTTTCAATACTTTTATTTAACACCAAAATACTCTTAAAATAAATAAATTGTCTATAATTATCTATTGCTTGATGCACAAAAATTTAATAGTTAAATTTTGTATAATATAAAAAGCCCGTAAACATACAAATAACTTATAATAAGTGATAAATATACTCTCAATGTTGGTTTAAAAAGGAGACTATATGGTTTTAAATAATTCATTAATGTTTTTAAAAACACATATGAAAATAAAACCTAAATATTTTGCACAATATTTGGTTTTAAAAATTCTAATATAATAACATATAATTAAAAATAATAAAAGATAAAAATATGCTTGATACAAATAATCAAGGGAGATATGTAGTTATTAACCAATGAAGAATTTATGGGAATAATTATCTAGTAAATCATGCTTGTTTAGAATTAATTAAGTTATTAAATATATAAATTTAGGTTCTTGATTTTGCCTTTTATGTATGAAAATTTCCTTAGGCAAGGATCAGATCTTTGTTAATCAAATCAATTAATATCCTTAGCCATGAATTATCAAATGATAGATTAAATTATGTTTTATTTTTAAGAAAATATAAAACCATTTAAATGACTATTTTAGGCAGAACATATAATTTAAATTTTTATTCAAGGTGTTAAAATTAGACCTAGATTCCATTTCTAAAACTTAACTTTCATATTTTTACTAGTAAAATAAAAAATATTTAAATCCGGGTTTAAAGTTAATTATAAGAAAAAATCGAATTATAATAAAATTTAAGTAAGTATTCTTATAACGGGCTTAAAATTTAAAGTCGACTTTAGTAAAAAAAATTAAATGGATTTAAAACTAAAAAATATTAAAAAAATTAATAGGTGGTGTCAGTTGACGTGTACAACAAACACTAAATGTGGCACATAGTGTCTATTGTAAAAATCAATCGATGTGAATCCATATTTAACGTCAGTTGTGCATTTTAACTAATGGGTAATATAGTATTAATTCTATGTGTCAACCGACACTACATGTAGATTTGTGTCAATTGATGTGTCAAATCGATGCTAACTAGAGTTTTTTCCCTTTTCTTTTTCCCCTTCTCCCAATAGTTCACCAGTTGCTCCTTATTTCTCTCTCTCCCTTGCATGACACCATCCCTTATTGTCTATTTTCGGTTGTTTCCAACCACCATTTCCCGCATCATCACCCCCTTGAATTACTAACCTAGATCCACCCATTTTTAGATATTATCACTCACTATTTTTTTTACCCATTTTCCTACAATTTCTCATTTATCAAACACTTTTTTCTTTCATTTTTAAGTTTTTTTTAATTCTTGTAAGTATTTCTATGCACTATTTTACATTCATTATTCACATTTTTATATTTTTATTTTATTTTCACGAATTTAAAGTTCATTTTTTTATAATTTTTCTTAATATATAATGTGTTATTGGTTATTTATATTTTTTTATCTATTTACTTTAACTAATTATTTATATATATATATATATATGTATGTATGTATGTATTCCAAATTTAAAATATATTTTCATGAACTTATTTTTACATGTATTAAATAATACATTTTTTAATAAGGTTGCTATATTTATTTATTAGGTTTTTATAATTTATATTATTAGGTTCGTATATTAATACTATTATTATTATTATTAGGTTGTTATAATTTATATTATTTGATTGTTTATGTTTGAAAAGAATATTATATATTACTGAAGTTATAATGAATTTATTAATTATTTAGAATTTTTGTATTTATTTTTATATTATATTTTGATTGATATTATAATAGTTCATAAACTTGATATAATTAATTTTGAAATGTATTGGTGATAATACATGCATATTTATTAGGTACATATTCAATGTCTTTAATGTCGTAAATAGAAAATAAAAAAATCTTTAATATCAAAGTGTAGAATTGAGTACGATTATACTTCTGGAGTAGAAACTTTCTTGGAATTCTCTTGTACAAATAGTAATAGTAAATTTAATATGGTTTGATGCCCATATGTTTAATGTAAAAATGATAAATTTCATGATATTGACGAGGCTAAGTATTATCTTATCCATAGTGTTATTCTTTTGAGTTAGAAATGTCGATATTACTATAAAGAAAAGATTGATAATACTCATGGGGAAGAAATAAATAAGGATGTGAGTAGATTAGACACATCCTATAAGGATAGGCACTCTAGACATAACTATAGACAAAAAATATGTTTCATACTAAGGAAGATGAACTACATAAGAATGATCCTAAATCTTTTAAAAAGCTTTTGGAAGATGCCGAAAACCATTGTATCTAGAATGTAAAAATATACTAAAATGTTGGATTGATTCATTTGTACAATGTGAAGGTAAAAAATAGTTTTTTGGATAAGAGATTCACATAATTGTTAAATGTACTAATATATATGTTTCATGAGGATAATGAGTTGCCCTCTTCAATTTATGAAGTGAAGAATCTCTTAGTCGATTTAGCATGAAATATCATAAGATTTATGCTTGTCCAAATGACTGCATTCTTTATATGAAATAATATGCAACACTATATGATTGTTCGATATGCAAAGAATCAAGACAAAAACATGTTGCAAATGAGACAACACCTAAGTAAGGCATGCCTACAAAGGTTCTTTGATACTTTCCTTGAATTCCTCACTTTTTAGAGATTGTTGGAAAATAAAGAGAAATCAAAGATGTTGATTTGGCATTCAGAGAATCAATCTGATGATGGAATGCTATGTCATCCTTCGGGTTCTCCAAATTAGAAAGTAGTAGACAATTTATTCACTAAATTTGCATCTGATTCTCGCAATCTTTGTCTTTGTTATATCTACTACTAGAATTAATCTACATAGTTTCCTTATTAGTAGATATAGTTGTTAGCCGGTAATTATGGTAACATACATCCTTCCATAGCATTGAATAAAGACATAAAAACAATTGTTGAAATGTAAGATTTATAACTATCTATTTTTTTTTTCTATTGCTCCGTGAAATATTGACTAAACATGAAAATACTAACTCTTTTAAACTTTAAGAGATGAAAAATGTGGAATAAGAGTAAAGGCATTGTCCTTAAAACATCACAAAATCTTATGTAGTATAATGTTATGTTATGTGCAAGTGAATATTAATAATGAATTTTATTAATTTAGTGAATTGTACAATTGAAAAATAAAGATGTTCGAATTAATAAACCATGTATATTTGGTTTTTGTAGGTTCGACGACAAGAAGGTGGAGTTATGTGTGGTTACTTTGTTATGAAATTGATAAGCGAGATTGTTATGAAATTTATAAGCGAGATCATCTCAAATATCAACATATCAATTAAAGATGTAGTGATATCTTTAACTAATATATTCTTTCAACATAAGTTTTTTTTTTGAATTCATGATATTAACATATAAGTTATTTTTTAAGGAATCATGATAATTGTTAGGTGATATTTGATATGCTCACTTGTTTCATTATCATATTTTGAACTTGTGAGTCTCAAAAATCTTAGATTTAATATTTTACATAGCAAGCTATGTCGCCATGAAATCAAAGAGGTACATGCTGCGTGTATACTTTTCAAATAATTAATATACTAATCGTTTGATATATAAGTTATTTTTAATGAATTCATAATGTTAAATTATTATTTTTAATTTAAATACATGTAGTTCTTGGTTGGAGTAAAAGAGGCTTTGATAGGAAATTTTTGAAGATTTATGAGAATAATGAGTAAAATACATGCTCCAAATTATAAGGTCGTAAGAAGAATAGGATGATATGGAATAACTTAGGTATCTTATAATTAGATGCTTATCTTGTAAATAATAAGACATATAGAAATGTATATATGCAATTTCATATTTAATATACCATGCACGTATATATTTGGATATAATGTTTAGTGATATTGTAAATTGTTAAATTTGTATATATGTGTTGTATGTAAGTCATTTTTTGTTATAAGTTGATTCTTAAGTAATTAATATATAGTTTTTAAATGAATAAAAGGTTTTAGAAACCCTTTTAAACATATTCTAGTTATTTTTCTACTACTATGTGGTGATTTAAATGTGCAAGATGCTAGTAGAAAATAACCAAAAATATGTTTAGGGTTATAAAATTTTAAGTCATTTCTAGGGTACAATTATAGAACTGACTTAAAAGTTTAAGTCGATTGACACGTAGAACTGACTTAAATTTTAAGTTGGTTAACACCTAGGACCAACTTAAAATTTAAAGTTGGTTGACATGTAACACCTGATGAGCGAAAACCGGCATCGCCAATTCTCGCAAATACTTTGGTTTTAATATTTGTAAAACTCTCGCAAGTGCACGAATCATTTCGTAGAAAATGATAAGTATACTCCCAAGGTCGATCTAAGGAAGGAATGTATGTGGTTCTTAATTTATTATTCAAACTTTTAAAAACGAAATTAAATCCTAAACATCCTGTCACGATAGTTTGGTTTTTGTGTTTCTAATCTAATAACATAAAATAAACATATATACAGATTAATTAAATATAATAAAAAAAATAAACATAGATACAAATTCAATAAATACATATAAATACAGATTCAATAAATATTCATGCAAATTTTATCATTTATATTAGTGGAGTATTTATGGATATAATAACTAAATTAATTATGCTTGCTCATATTATCTAGGTTATTAAAGATATAAATTGATATTTTATTGATTCTCTCTTTTTTGTATGAATACCACCTTTGGTGGGGTTAGATATTCTTTGTTAACTAAACAAATCAATTAACACCTATGGGTGGGGTTGATAACTAATTTGGTTAATTAAATTAATTCATTTTTCTAAGAGATTGAAAATGAACCATTTAAATGCCACCTTTGGTGGGGTTAGACAGTTTAAACTTTATTCAAGGTGTCCAAATTAAACCCAAGAATTTAGTTATCCGAGTACTAACTTTCAAGTTTTAAAACCACTACTGAAAACATGTTGTCAATACATTTTCACATAATAATTCTTATAAAAACTTTTGAAATAGAGCTTCACTCTAACTACCGGGCGATTGTACCAACAAATAAAAGAGCACTACTCTAAATTAGACCAGGATAACTAAACCTTAAAGTCTAATCTTGATTTAAGTTTGTAATGAAAAATAATATATTTCTCTCTAACATCCTTAATATAAAATCTTGAATAAAAATAAAATCAATTCATTTTAGAAATTTTCACCTATTTAATATTTCGAAGCATAACAACGTTATTATTATATCATGATTATGAACTTTAGCACGCTTAAATTTAATCACGAAAAAATTAAATATAACATGTAAGAATAAAGCATAAAAATAGCGTAAAGAAAATAAAATCCTTACAGAACTTCGACGCTATTCCGTTGGTAGAAAACCTCCAAGCGTAATTTGCACTTCCATTTATTGAATCAAAAATCTAAATTATTACAAAAACATTACAAGTTCCTCTCAAAAAGAGAAGAACTCTAAACCTAAGAGAATTGAACTAAAAACTAAGAGAAAAACTAAGAAAAGCTTAGAAACTAAGAAAGAAACTAAGAAAAACTCAAAAACTAAGAAATGAGAGAAAGAAAGAAGAGAGAAGTGTGGTTTTGAGGTGTGCTTTGAAGTGAATGGAAGAGGGGTATTTATAGGTGAGGATGGAGAGAAAAAATGAGTAAACAAATGTTAAAAAAAATATAAAAAAATAAAAAACGAGTAGTGGACATCTTTGAGGTCATCAATGACGTCAACATGACGTCGTAGAGGCTTTGCACGTGAAAAATGGGTCAAAAACGCGTTGGGCGCGCGGTGGCTTTGGGCGCTGCGCGCAGCTCGGCCAGCGTGAACGATGCCCAGCGTGAAGGAAGAGTGAGCACGCGGTGTATGAGAAATGGCCTTGAGGCGGCGCGATTTTCCGTCTTTTGACATTTTTGACCTTTTCGACCCATTTTGTCCAATTTTTCCATGTTTTTTGACCTTTTTCCACTTATTTATTAATTTATTTGTGATGTATTGCTTCAAGTATTCTTCTTTGAGTCTTTACATTGCGTTTTTAGGCCAAAATACCCATGATTACGAAAAAGACAAATTTATATAAATATATATATTTTTAATCAGTTAATGTGCATAAAATCATGGTAATTTTAGTGCTTTTTGAGCACTCATCAGTCACCCCCAAACAGCTTCTTGCTAGTCCCTTAGCAAGAGAAGCGATAAAAACTAAAAATTAAATTATCCTAAATCACTTCCGTGGATTGACACGGTTGCATTTAGCGTATGCAACAAGCCTTTAAACCCCTAGGTTGCCCTAGTGGACGAGTTTGAGTCTCGTGAGGGTTTCAGTAATGATACCCACAAACATTGAACTAAATGTAAAAATCAAAAGAAACAATAAAAACAAACAAATTAAAAATTAAATTTACAACAAAATCGCAAATTAACAACATCTCACAAAAATGTCTCATACTTTTTAATCTCCTTTAAGATCATAATTAAAATCTCAAGCATAAGTTATTTTAATCTCTTAAAACAATCATGATTTATTATAATAATTAGTGGAAAATCATTTTCATATTTCATATCAAAAATGTATCAATTTAATTTCATCCAATTTCAGTGTCATGAATCAGAATTCGCTTCGACTCTATTCCTCACAAGTCAATACTCTTAAAACACTGAATCCTATGGGTTCAAACACTCATACTAATTTATATGCGAAAGAGTTGATGTATAGAAATGAACTAATATGTTCGCATATGTATAAAGAATAAAGGCTCAAAGTGTTATTTTAACATTGATCTCATGAAAGGAATCAAATGTATAAATTATAAAGATATCATATATAAAAATTATTTTCATGCATAAATCAAACTCATTAAGAAAGAATTTCAAGATATATGCCTTTTACAAATGAAGAGAGTGCAATGACTTTTTAGGGAATTATTTCCTATATCCTTCTTTTGTAATTAGCCTTTACTCACAACTTTGTAGGCAATGTGGGTTATAGTATGTAGATTATACTATATATTCTTTATCTCTATATTTTACGAAGATATTTCTCAATATATGTATTTTAGAGAGTCAACCCATGCATGATTGTACATTTTTTTGGATTTTGGTGAGTGGTTAATTTTGTGGCTTTTCTGTTTGATCTTGGTTTAGGTAACCCCAGATATGTCTTTTTGTTTTTGTAGTAGTCATGCATAAATGAGATATAAGCATATACTATCAACTTCTACTCAAATCATTTAATCTAAGCAAAAATAATAATAAAAAATATATGATACTCTATTAAAATGAGAAAAAAATTCATACATTCAATGCTAATACCTATAGAGATCATCTAAAAATTTGAAGAAATAAGAAATGTATTTGGAGTAGAAAAAATATATATTTCACTCTGAATAAAGGAAATTAGGCTCAAATTATATCTCAGAAAGGTAGTCTCCACTAAAAAAAACTCATAAACACCGATTTTGGGTTTAATATAATTTCTACATCTTATCAAGAAATACTAATTATGAAAAAACTAACTAATTATCAAAAATAATTACAAAATATTTCATGATATGTTTTCAAAAAATTAATCTAACAGTACAAAAGACTTAACTATTTACTTAAATTTGATTTAAAGAAAAGATAAATTTTTGTGATTTTTTTTTTCAAAAATTACTAAATCACACAAAATAGAAATAAAACCAAACACACAAAAAATGAAAAAAGTATATTTTTATTTTTTTTTAAATTTTTTTATTTTTTTATTTTTATTTTTTATTTTTTATTTTTTATTTTTTTTTAAATTGTTAAAACTTTTTTTTTTTAATTAAGCATGGTAACTTTTCACCACCCCCAACCTAGAACTTACATTGTCCTCAATGTAACAACTGTAAATTAAAGATAAAGAGAAAAGAGAAGAAAGATTACCTATTTCTTGAGAAAGTGCAAGTAGTAATGGAAAATGCAGGTGCATCCATCATATTTATCATTAAAGTGTATACAGACAAATTACTGTTAACTTCTAACATCTCAACAAATATTTTTAGTTTTAACAATTTAAAAATTATTCACATGTAATTAAAAAAATTAAATAAATGAAACAAATAAAAGAAAATTACCTAAAATGATGGGTTGCCTCCCATCCAGCGCTTAGTTTAACGTCTTAGCAAGACGTAACTTGGGGATTGCATTTTAAGTAAACTCAATGTCCCCTCATCATTGAGTCAATCAAACCTGCAGTAAGACAAGGTTGTCATTTATACTTTTTCAAATACGCCCTATTGATTTTGATTTCTTTACGTACTTAAAACTAGAGGCATATTTTGAGTTTTAGATAACCCACATCTAGGTACAAATCAAATAATTAAGGCATAAAAACACAATTGTACCTAGATTAAACAAAGAAACTAGCTCCTTAGATTGTAATCAAAACTTTAAAATTTTGGAGATAGTTAAATTTTTTTTTTGTTTTTTGTTTTTTGTTTTTTGTTTTTTGTTTTTTGTTTTGTTTTTAAAAAAATAACATAATCAGTATTAACCAAGAGTGCTCCCAGGAAAGAATGGTGGTGCAAAGGCTCCTTAAAAACCATCCTCCTAGACAGAACAACGTTCCTAGGAAAGACTAGTGGCACAAAGGCTTCCAAGAACTAGTCTCCTAGACAGAACTCCCTTAGATATTTACTTTTCATGTTATTAAGTTATGTTAAATAAAACTTTAAGTTAATGAAAATCTAAGTTAATTAAGTTTAAAGAAAAGGTTAATTAAGTTAAGTGAATTAAAAAAAATCTAAGTTAATTAAGTTAAGTTAAAAAAAATCTAAGTTAATTAAGTTAGTAAAAAGTTAATTAAGCTAAGTGAAGTAAAAAAAATCTAAGTTAATTAAGTTAAGTGAAGTAAAATAAAAAAAAACTAAGTTAATTAAGTTAATGAAAATTTAAGTAAAAACCTAAGTTCATGTTAAAAAAAATCTAAGTTAATTAAGTTAGTAAAAGAAAAATTAAGTTAAGTAAGTTAAATAAAAATCAAGAAGAAAAAAAAAATAGCTAAAGAAAGAAAAATAAAAAAAATAATAAAATAAAATAAAATTGAAAAAGGTAAAAGAAAATAAAATAATTTAAAAAAAAAGAAAAATTAAAATTATGATAAAAAATTAAAATTTTGGTTTTTTTTTATTTTTTTATTTTTTTATTTTTTTATTTTTTTATTTTTTTATTTTTTTATTTTTTTATTTTTTTATTTTTATTTATTTTTATTTATTTTTATTTATTTTTATTTATTTTTATTTATTTTTATTTTATTTATTATTTATTTATTTATTTATTTATTTATTTATTTATTTTTTATTTATTTTTATTTTAAATTTATTAAAAACAATTATTTTTTTATTATTTCTTATGAAATTTAAAATTTGAAATTTGATTAAATTTTTTATTTTTTATTTTTTTACAAAAAAAAAATCACAATTATTTACAGCACAAAAATATTTTTAAAATTTTGATAAATAAATTAAAAACGATATTCCTTCACTTCAAGAGCCAAAAACTTGATGAGCGAAAACCGACATCGCCATTCTCGCCAATACTTTGGTTTTAATATTTGTAAAACTCTCGTAAGTGCGAATCATTTCGTAGAAAATGATAAGTATACTCACGAGTCGATTTAAGGAAGGAATGTATGAGGTTCTTAATTTATTATTCAAACTTTTAAAAAACGAAATTAAATCCTAAACATCCTGTCACGATAGTTTGGTTTTTGTGTTTCTAATCTAATAACATAAAATAAACATATATACAGATTAATTAAATATAATAAAAAAATAAACATAGATACAAATTCAATAAATACATATAAATACAGATTCAATAAATATTCATGCAAATTTTATCATTTATATTAGTGGAGTATTTATGGATATAATAACTAAATTAATTATGCTTGCTCATATTATCTAGGTTATTAAAGATATAAATTGATATTTTATTGATTCTCTCTTTTGTATGAATACCACCTTTGGTGAGGTTAGATATTCTTTGTTAACTAAACAAATCAATTAACACCTATGGGTGGGGTTGATAACTAATTTGGTGAATTAAATTAATTCATTTTTCTAAAAGATTGAAGATGAACCATTTTAATGCCACCTTTGGTGGGTTGTTAAACGATTTAAACTTTATTCAAGGTGTCCAAATTAAACCCAAGAATTTAGTTATCCGAGTACTAACTTTCAAGTTTTAAAACCACTACTGAAAACATGTTGTCAATACATTTTCACATAATAATTCTTATAAAAACTTTTGAAATAGAGCTTCACTCTAACTACCGGGCGATTGTACCAACAAATAAAAGAGCACTACTCTAAATTAGTCCGGTTAACTAATCCTTAAAGTCTAATCTTCAGATTTAAGCTTGTAATGAAAAAAAATCAATTTCTCTATCATCCTTAATATAAAATCTTGAATAAAAATAAAATCAATTCATTTTAGAAATTTTCACCTATTTAATATTTCGCAAGCATAACAACGTTATTATTATATCATGATTATGAAACGACTTAGCATTAAATTTAATCACAGACAAATTAAATATAACATGTAAGAATAAAGCATAAAAATAACTCAGAAGAAAATAAAATCCTTACGAACTCGACGCTATTCCCGTTGCTAGAAAACCTCCAACCGAATTTGCATTTCCATTTATTGAATCAAAAATCTAAATTATTACAAAAACATTACAAGTTCCTCTCAAAAAGAGAAGAACTCTAAACCTAAGAGAATTGAACTAAAAACTAAGAGAAAAACTAAGAAAAGCTTAGAAACTAAGAAAGAAACTAAGAAAAACTCAAAAACTAAGAAATGAGAGAAAGAAAGAAGAGAGAAGTGTGGTTTTGAGGTGTGCTTTGAAGTGAATGGAAGAGGGGTATTTATAGGTGAGGATGGAGAGAAAAAATGAGTAAACAAATGTTAAAAAAATATAAAGAAAATAAAAACGTGTAGTGGACATCTTGAGGTCATCAATGACGTCAACATGACGTCATAAAGCTGTTGCACGTGAAAAATGGGTCAAAAACGCGTTGCGCTGGCGGCATGGGCGCTGCGCAGCTCGGCGCGCGTGAACGATGCCGCGAAAATGGCGCCTTGTATGTGGGGGCTGGTTGGGCGCGCGGTGCCCGATTTTCCGTCTTTTGACATTTTTGACCTTTTCGACCCATTTTGTCCAATTTTTCCATGTTTGTTGACCTTTTCCCACTTATTTATTAATTTATTTGTGATGTATTGCTTCAAGTATTCTTCTTTGAGTCTTTACATTGCGTTTTTAGGCCAAAATTCCTGAAAAACAATAAAAATACCCGTGATTCCGAAAAAGACAAATTTATATAAATATATGATAAAACATATAAATATATATATTTTTAATCAATTAATGTGCATAAAATCATGGTTATTTTAGTGCTTTTTGAGCACTCATCAACACCGACCTAAAATTTTAAGTTGGTTCACACCTAGAACCAATTAAGTTACCTCATTTTAAGTCAGTTCACTGAGCCAACTTAAATATTTTTATGTCGAACAAAAACCAACCTTAAACTTTTTGTTGTAGTAGTGTTTGAATGTATTATGAAAAATATGACATCAATATATTAATCAATAACAAATTTTTTAAAAATATTAAATAAAAAATAACCTTAATTTATTTTATAAAAATGTTTACCTAAATTAATATTCTCAAACATAACAATAAAACTAAATTCCCATAGTAATAATCAGCCAAACATGTTCAAATTTAACAAATGATTGGTAAATTAAAAATAGCATTCAAAAAATAAATAAAGATTTATCTATATAGTATTAATATATACAAATAAGATCTACAATACCAATTGAAGATAGCCTGGTGTGTCCTACTATTGATCATAATCCTCAATGTATTCTTGACTATTCAGATATCTTTTGTATTTTTTGTGATATGAAAAACCTCCAAAAACTTTGCCTCTTATGACAGCTCTAAGAAACTAATCTATAAACTATTTATGATATATAAAATTGACTCTGATTACTAATCTAGATAAGAAAAGGACATATATATAGATTGAGAATGGCATAAAAGGGCTTTGACCAATTTAATGAATGCATACCGTGGCTTAGTATTTCCACCACTGTAGCTTGAGACACGTAAAGCTTTTCCAATGCCATCCTGAATAGGTCACATTGTGGCATACTAGTTCCATGTTAATAATAACGTTGTTATGCTTGCCAAATATTAAATAGGTAAAAATATAAAATGAATTAATTTTGTTTTTATTCAAGATTTCATATTAAGAATGTTAGAGAGAAATATATTATTTTTATTACAAACCTAAATCTAAAAATTAGATTTTAAGGTTTAGTTACAGTCTGATTTAGAGTAGTACTCTTTTATTTGTTGGTACATTCTCCTGGTAGTTAGAATGAAGCTCTATTTCAAAAGATTTTAGAAGAATTATTATTTGAAAATGTATTGACAACATATTTTTAGTAATAGTTTTAAAGCTTGAAAGTTAGTACTCAGATAATTAGATTCTTAAGTTTAATTTGGACACCTTGAATAAATTTTAAATTGTCTAACCCCACCAAATGTGGCTTTTAAATTGTTCATTTTCAATCTCTTAGAAAAAATGAATTAATTTAATTAACCGAATTGATTATCAACTCCACCCATAGGTGTTAATTTATTTGTTTAATTAACCAAGAATATCTAACCCCACCAAAGGTAGTATTCATATAAAAAAGATAGAATCAATGAATATCAATTTATATATTTAATAACCTAAATAATATGGACAAGCATAATTAACTTAGTTATTATATCCATAAATACTCCACTATTATCAAAGATAAAATTTGCATAAATATTTAATAAATCCATATCTATGCTTATTTTTATGTTATTAGATTAGGAAAACACAAAACCCAAAATCTTGTGACATAATGTTTAGAAGTTAATTTCGTTTTTAAAAGTTTGAATAATAAATTAAAAATCACATGTATCCCTTCCTTACATCGACCTTGAGAGTATACTTGTCATTTTCTATGAAATGATTCGTGCACTTGTGAGAATTTTACAAATATTAAACCAAAGTATTGGCAGGATCGATGATACCGATTTTGCTCATCATCCCCCCTACCAACTCTCATTCTTTGCACTTCATTTAATTGAGATAAAAAAATTTGATTTTTTTTAACTCAAATCTTTCGTGAACAAGTTGTCAATTTGATCATCCATCTTGATTTATCACATCTCAATCCCTTCTTGTTAAACCTTTCTCAACATGCTTAATTTTTGCATGAAAAACTAGATTCTCTACCAAATGATTTGATGATAAGTTATCAAAGTACAATGTAATTGCACAATCTGTATATTGATGAAGATCATTAATTGGTTGCATCAACCTTATAATTTCCTGAGTTCACACTGCGGTTGTTATATACTCTGCTTTTATAGTTGATAAAGATATAGTTGGTTATCTCTTACTACACCAAGAAATCATTCTTGAGCCAAGCTTAAACATGTACATAATCTATAGTTGATCAATGAGTACCATGATCTCCAGCATCACAATAACGTACTTGTAATCTTTAACTTTTCTTATAAAAAGAGTCATAGTCAATTGTACCCCTCATATATCTTAATATTTTCTCAAGTATCTCCAAATGAGACTTCTTTGGATTTTGCATATAATGACTAATTATGCTAATTACATATGCACCCATCTTGACATTTTATTCCACTAGTGTTGCAATCAACTTGTAGACCAATAAAGTGCTTGAGTTGTTCAAGCTCTGTCACTTGAAAGTAAACTAATAAATTGTCATTTGTTTGAAGAAATTTTACCACATCATCACAAGTTATGAATAAATCACCCATGTACACCAACAAAATAACAAACTTTTTTCCATTAACTTTTACAAACAAACTAGAATTTATAGGTGTTAACCCCTTTGAGCTGTGAAGACCACGTCAAAGATGCTTCATCGAATACCACATTTTGCAATGTGTAGCATTTTCCAATAATAGGATCACAACATTTCCACTCTTTTCCCTAGTTATCATATTCCATAAGGATACATCTAACTTCCTTCTTGTCAACTTGCTAGGTAAATGACTTGAAACAAATACATAGCACACATAACAAAAATCTCAAAAATAACTCACTTTATGTTTCATATCCTATAATTTTTCAAAAGGTGACACAAACTCCAATCTTGGTTGGGGAGGTTTGTTGATCAAATGGCCTACATTTCTCATGGCTTCAACATAAAATATTCTTAGTAAATTCTTTACATGTGACATGATTCGATAGATCTCAAACAGGTGTTGGTTCTTTCTTTTTACCATACCATTTTGTTCTAGAATATTAGCACAATTGAAATGAGTACATATTTGAAACTATAGTAGATACCTTGAAAATTCATTCAAGGTATACTCTTCTCCATTATTTGTTAATAAACAAACAATTAATGATTGACATATACCTGGGAAAGTCATCAATAAATATTACCATATATTGCATTCCACCAACTAATGATAGTTTCACAAACCTAAAAACATCAAAGTGTATCAACTATAATTTTTTCTTTGCTCTAAACTTTGATTCCACATATGGTAGTTGATGAGCTTTAACATACTAGCACATTTCATGGACCATGTCTGTTCTCACATCTAGCTTAGGAAGACCATTAATGATTGACTTATTTAACATCACATTTAGCTTATGATAGCTAATATTAAATAATCTCATATGCCAAAGATTTGATGTTTCATTCCTTCTTATTTTATCCACATATGCAGCTTCTATAGACATTGCATATATTGACTTTAATCTGTGTCCTTCTATTATAAGTATTCTTGAGACCTTGAGATCTCGATAAACCTTCACATTTAGTGCACCAAGAAAAATATAATGACTTGATGATGTTAACTAAAGCAACTATTACTTAATTGATAACTACTATTTTATTGATATGAGTTATCAATACACTTGAGTTGTCGACTGTTACTGCCACATGATTTCCATTGTACTCAGATAGGTTCTATAACTTTTTTTTGTCACCTATCATATGATTTGAGCATACTAAGTCAATAATCTAGTTATTTTCATAGTTTATTAGTTTAGGTGTAGTTATTATGAGAGCTAACTCTTCTTCCTCCATTGCAATTGATACTTCAATGTCCCATTCATATTCAATTTTATCTTTTAAGCTGAAAATATTTGTATTACTCTCAACATGTTTTTCGTTGCATCAAAAATATTTTTTTCATATGACCCTTCTTTCTACAATTATAACATTTTCTCTCAAACCTTTTATTTTGCCAAAATTGATTATTACCTCCCCCTAGATGAGAGGTACCTTCTCCTTGGTAACCTTTTGCTTTGTCACCATCTCTTTACATCCATTACCATCATATTGTTTACGATTTCCTTTACTTATATTGGTGTAGAGAAATTCCCCTTGACCCTTCAATGAGACCCCTCCAATTTTGTTAATCCAAGCTTCTTGATCAGCAAGCAAATTTTCAAATTCTACAAGTAATGATTGAGTTGGTCATACTTGTATAGTGAAACAAAGCCTCCATAATCAAATCTCAAAACATGGATAATTATTCCTTTTATCTTGGTCTCAACAATATTACCATGATGCACAAAAACTTGATAGTTGAATTTTGTATATTTTTAAAAAAGCTTGAAAATGCACGAATCAGTTTGTAAAAAGCAACAAGTATACTTCAAAGGTCAATCTAAAAAGAAATTGCATGATTTTAAATAATTCAATAAATCTCTTAAAACCAAACACAAAAATAAAACATAAACATTCTATCACGATATTTAGGTTTTGAAAATTTTAAATTAATAACACAAAATTAAAGATAGAGAGAGGATTGATTCAATAAATATTAGGGAGATAAACACTTAACACTCAATAGAAAATTTATGGTATGTATTACATAGTTAATCATGCTTGCTTAAAATTAATTAGGTTATTAAAGATATAAATTAAGGTTATTGATTTTTCCTTTTTTGTATGAAAAAGTCTTTTGATGGGGATTAGTTTATTTGTTAATAAAATAAATTAAAGTCTTTTGGTGGGGATTAATTTCTTTGTTAATAAAATCAATTAAATTCTTTTGGTGGGATTAGTAATTAATGCTTTCTTCCTAATGAAATAGTGAACCCTCAAAATCGATTCTTTTGGCAAGGTTATCAATTTAAACTCATATTCTACCTATCAAAATTAGATTTTAGATTCAAGTATCTAAAACTAATTTTCATATTTTAAATCTAATACAAAAAATATGAAATTAATATATTTTTCAAAAATAAATCTTTTAAAAATCTTGAAATAGAAAATAATTGTAAATTAGATCTAAATTGATATATTTGAAACCTAATTTTCATATTTTAAACCTAGTATGAAAAATATATTGTCAATATATTTTTCAATAATATTTGTAAAAATCTTGAAATAGAAAATAATCCAAATTTATTTTATAAAATGATTCACTTAATTTAATATTTTCCAATCATGATAACATAATTAATATCACATAGTAATATTCAACCATATATGTTCAAATTTAATGAATGATCTGTAAATTAAAAATAGTATTCAAAATGATACATAAAATTAAATCTATAAATCATAAAATACAATTAAAATTAATACCTCAAATGTATTTTTAAAAATAACTTCTGTAGTGACCTATTATCTGGAAAAATCTCTAAAAAGATTTACCTTATTAAATCAAAACTACTATATAAAACTAAAGAAAATAAAACTAAAAAATTATATCAAAATCTTAGAGAGAAATTATTTTTTATATACAATATTATTATCTAATTCAAGTCTTTTTAAAGAAGAGGAAAAGGGTCATATTTATAACTGAAAATAGGTGAGTGATGAGTACTTAAAAAACACTAAAATTATAATGATATAATGTACTTTAATTAATTAAATAGATTTATATTTGTATAATTGTATCAAACATTTTATATAAATTTTTTTTTCGGAATCACGGGTATTTTTATTATTTTTCAGGTATTTTCATTCAAAAATAATTTAAAGACACAAAGAAAAATACTAGATGCAATACATTACTAATATGTTGAAACAAAATGAGAAAAAGTCAAATAAATGGAGGAAATGACAAAACTGCCCAATCCCGCGTGCGCATTCCATGTCAAGGTTTATTCCGCTGGCATGCCATGTTAGTGCCTACCTATGCTGCACAAATACTGTGTCAGCACTTGTCCCTGCTCGCGTCCATGCAGTGTTAGTGATTGTCCTTGCGTGCGCCCATGCCACGCCTGCACCTTCACACGCCAGCCATTTTTTCCAAATATGTCTCAGACCAATTTTTGAGATATTTTCCCATTTTATTTAGCCTTTTCCTCCCTATAAAAGGACTCTCTCCCACATTGTAAAAAAACACAAAAAAATCAACTCTTTTCTCTCCCTATAAAACTTTCTTAGTTTTTTTAGTTTTAAAATTCTCCTCTTTTTGAGAAGAACTAGTTATATTTTTTTGTAAATTTCTTGCTCTTGATTCAATAAATAGAAATAAAAATCCATTTGAAAAATATTATTTTTTATAAAATACAAATTGTTTGGAGGTTTTCAAGAAACGGAATTAACGTCAAAATTATATACGGATTCTTTTGAGGTATAATTTTAAAATGAATTATTTACAGTTATGTTTATGTTTTATTCTTATATATTATATTTAACATGACTAGCTTTTTGTAAACATGATATAATAATAACTTTGTTATCAAGAATAGATAAAATATTATCGATATGGAAAAACTTAGTTAAATATTTTGCTTCAAAACGTCCAGGTTTCCACTTGCAATTTCCCACTCAATTCCCTCTATAGCAAGAGTTTCTATTACACCAGTATATTCTATATTTTTCAAATAGTTTTCATGCTCACCCTAGCCCACATCCATCAAATCATAATGATATTTTATGTCAAATGGGCAAAATGGGACTAGTATACCTCATACTTTTACCCAGTTATCGACAATGTTAAAAATATTGGTATAAAATTACTGAATAATAGATTCTATAGTTGCTTCTGGTTCCTTAGTGAATCGTCTCCATCCTAAAGTTACCATGAAATTTTTCATCCCTCAAAAATACTGTCTTGTCTTATTTCAAAATCCAAACCCCATTCTACAACATTTTTTTTATTAATCTCAACGGTCTTATCAAAACTGAGTTTGGCCTTTACACTAGTAATTTAGCCATATTTTACTCTATTGGGGTTTCTACACTTTTTTTCTTTCTCAATCCTACTACTGTTACGTGCCATTAGAAATCAAGTAAACCTAAAAAAAATCCAATGGTTCAAAGATATTATAGATATTTCAAACAACACAATACTATGAATAATCCAAAATATTTCCTCACCCTCATTTTTTCAAATTTGGGTTGGGTACTCTTTTATCCAATTTTTTTTTACAATTAATCAACAAAAATCACAAAAAATAATTCAAGACTAGTTCTAAAATTTATGATCACTTACTTGTGTTGTTAGAAGAAGATAAACTTTCCAAACATCCCTTTGAAGAAGATGAATAGTTGAAGATTTCTTGATGGAGATTTTCCAAAATTTTCTCAATGGAATGGTAAGAAAATATATGGGAATAGGATTTATTTTAATGAAATTTGTAAGACTTGAAGAAGAAATATGGGATTTTTCAAGGTTTAAATGTGTTTGGGGAGAGAAAATCTTCGTGAAGAAAATGAGAGACAATGAGGTTAGAACACGTAGGGCTAGGTATTTTTGTGCAAAAATTTGAACACAGGTTGTGGCGTAGGTTTATTCATGCTGTGGTGCAAGCTTTTGAAATTCCATCCAAAAACATGCATAACCACTTGGGCTGTGTTGTAGTTAATTTCATGTCACGATGTGTGATGAGTGCTCAAAAAACACTAAAATTACCATGATTTTATGCACATTAATTGATTAAAAATATATATAATTATATGTTTTATCATATATTTATATAAATTTGTCTTTTTCGAAATCACGGATATTTTTATTGTTTTCAGGTATTTTCGTTTAAAAAGATAACTTACTCAAAGAGGAATACTGGAAGCAATACATCACAAATATATTAATAAATAAATGGGTAAAGGTCAACAAATATGGAAAAATTGGACAAAATGGGTCAAAAAGATCAAAAATTTCAAAAAAGAGAAATTTGCGCCACCGCGCCGAGTCGCGCGAGCGCCAGCACGCAGCACGCCCCATGTCCACGCGTGCCTTGCTCCATATCCGCGTATGCCGCAGCGCGTCGTTATCGTGCCCCAGCGCACGCCGCGCTCGCTCTTCCGCGTAAGACGCCTAACCGGCCTCCCACAGCCGCGCCGCCGCCATTTTGCCCCATTTTCGCGCGTAGCCCGCCCACATGACGTCATCAATGACCTCAATTGCACTGCTTTTTCCCAATTTTTTCACTCACTTTTTCTCCCATCCTCACCTATAAATACCCTATTCTCTTCACTTCATACCACACCTCAAAACACACTTCCCTCTTCTTTCTTTCTCTCCATTTTCTTAGGTTTTTAGTTTTTTTTAGTTTTTTCTTAATTTTTAGTTAATTTCTCTTAGTTTTAGAGTTCTTCCCTTCTTGGGAAGAACTAGTTATGTTTTTTATAATTTATTCGCTTTTGATTCAATAAACGGGAGTGCAAATTCCGCTTGGAGGTTTTCCAGCTACGGGAATAGCATCCAAGTTCTGTAAGGATTTTATTTTCTTTGCAGTTATTTTTTATGCTTTATTCTTACATGTTATATTTAATTTTTTTGTGATTAAATTTAACTGTGCTGGCCGTTTGTAAACATGATATAATAATAACGTTGTTATTCTTGCGAAATATTATATAGGTAAAAATCTATAAAATGAATTGATTTTACTTTTATTCAAGATTTTATATTAAGAATGTTAGAGAGAAATATATTATTTTTCATTACAAACTTAAATCTGAAAATTAGATTTTAAGGTTTAGTTATCCTGCGATTTATAGTAGTTTTTTATTTGTTGGTACAATCGCCCGGTAGTTAGAGTGAAGCTCTATTTCAAAAGTTTTTATAAGAATTATTATGTGAAAATGTATTGACAACATGTTTTCAGTAGTGGTTTTAAAACTTGAAAGTTAGTACTCGGATAACTAAATTCTTGGGTTTAATTTGGACACCTTGAATAAAGTTTAAACTGTCTAACCCCACCAAAGTTGGCATTTAAATGATTCATTTTCAATCTCTTAGAAAAAGGAATTAATTTAATTAACCAAATTAGTTATCAACCCCACCCATAGATGTTAATTGATTTGTTTAGTTAACAAAGAATATCTAACCCCACCAAAGGTGGTATTCATACAAAAAAGGGAGAATCAATAAATATCAATTCATATCTTTAATAACCTAAATAATACGAGCAAGCATAATTAACTTAGTTATTATATCCATAAATACTCCACTATTTATAAAAGATAAAATTTGCATAAATGTTTATTGAATCCATGTTTATTTTTATGTTCTTAGATTAAAAGAATACAAAAAAAACAAAATATCGTGACAGGATGTTTAGGATTTAATTTCGTTTTTAAAAGTTTGAATAATAAATTAAAAACCACATACATTCCTTCCTTAGATCGACCTTGGGAGTATACTTATCATTTTATACGAAATGATTCGTGCACTTGCGAGAGTTTTATAAATATAAAACCAAAAGTATTGGCAAGGATCGACGTTGCCGGTTTTCATGGTATCAAGTTTTTGGCGCCGTTGCCGGGGATGGCATCAAAGTTTTTGGCAATCTCGATTCTGCCCATCAAGTTTTTGGCACCGTTGCCGGGGATGAAATCAAAGTTTTTGGTAATCCCGATTCTGCTCATCAAGTTTTTGTCGCCTTTGCCGGGGTAGGAATAGCGTTTTGTGGTGTAAATAATTGTGATTTTTATTTTTGTAAAAAAATAAAAAAATAAAAAATTTAATCAAATTTCAAATTTTAAATTTAATAAGAAATAATAAAAAAAATATAATAAAATAATAAAATAATAATAATAAAATAATAATTTAGAAATTTGAAATTTGATGTAAAAACATTTATTGTTCATGAATTGTAAAAAAAAACTTACCATTCATTAATAGTAAAAAATAATAAAAATAAATATTTAAAAAAATAAAAAAAATAAAAAATTATAGCGTTAATAGTAAAATAATTTTGAAATTTAAAATTTAAAAAAAAATTAAATAAATTTTAAATAAAAAAATAATAATAAATTATTATTTTTTAAAAAAATGAAAAATAAATTTTTTTCAAATTTCTTAATAAATAAATAAATAAATTTAATTTAAAAAAAATAAATTAAAGAAAAAAAATAAAAAAAATAAAAAAAATAAAAAAAATAAAAAAAATAAAAAAATAAAAACTTAATTTTTAATTTTCATTTAATTTTAAGGTTTTTTTATTTTATTTGTTAGAATCTTAATTTTAATTTTTTTTAAATAAAAAAAATGTTATTTGATTTTCTTTTACCTTTTTTAATTTTATTTTATTTTACTTTTTTTTCAATTTTATTTTATTTTTATTCTATTCTATTTTATTTTATTATTTTAATTTCAATTTTTTTTCTCTATTTAACTTTTTTTTCTATCTTAATTTTCATTTAAATTAATTAACATAGGTTTTTACTAAGTTAATTAATTTATATTTTTAATTAACTTAAATTAACTTAATTAACTTAAGTTTTTAATTATTTATATTTTCATTAACTTAATTAACTTAATTTTTTTAATTCACTTAACTTAATTAACTTAGCTTTTTAATTAACTTAGATTTTCATTAACTTAATTAACTTAGATTTATACTTAAAATAACTTAATTAAATTAGCTTTTTAATTAACTTAAATTTTCATTAACTTAATTAACTTAGATTTTTACTTCACTTAACTTAATTAACTTAATTAGATTTTCATTAACTTAATTTTTTTACTTAACTTAACATAATTAACTTAATTTTAAAAGCATGAAAAGTAAAGATATAAGGGAGTTAAATACAGGAGCACTAGTTTTTGAAAGCCTTTCAGCCACTAGTCTTTCCTGGGAACGTTGTTCGTCCTAGGAGAATGGTTTTTAAGAGCCTTTGCACCACCATTCTTTCCTAGGAGCACTCGGTTAATACCGATTATGTTATTTTATCTTTAAAAAACAAAGCAAAAAAAAAATTCTCAAACTATCTCCCAAATTTTAAAGTTTTAATTACAATCTAAGGAGTTAGTTGCTTTGTTTGATCTAGGTGCAATTGTGTTTTGATACCTTAATTATTTGATTTGCACCTAGATGTGGGTTATCTAAAACCTCAAGTACCCCTAGTTTTAAGTAGAGAAAGAAATTTGAAAATCCATAGGGCATGACTTAAAAATTAATGGTAGAAAAACTTGTCCTACCTATAGGTTTGATTGACTTAATGAAGAGGGGATATTGAGTTTACTTAAAATGAAATCCCCCCAAGTTACGTCTTGTTAAACCATTAAACTAAGCGTTGGATGGGAGGCAACCCATCATATTAGGTAATTTTCTTTTATTTGTTTTATTTACTTAATTTTATTGTTTTATTTCATTTTAATTACATGTGAATAATTTTTAAATTTTTAAAACTAAAAATATTAGTTGAGATGTTAGAAGTTCACAGCGATCTGTCTGTATACACTTTAATGATGAATATGATGGATGCACCTGCATTTTCCATTACTACTTGCACATTCTCAAGAAATAGGTAATGTTTCTTCTCTTTTCTCTATATCTTTAATTTACAGTTGTTACATTGATGACAATATAAGTTCTAGGTTGGGGGTGGTGAAAAGTTATCATGCTTAATTAAAATTGTTTTTTGACAATTTAAAAATAAAAAAATAAGAAAATAAGAAATAAAAATATATATAATAATTTTTTATTTTATTTTTATGTTCACATTTTCATTTTTTTGTGTGTTTGGTTTTATTTCTATTTTGTGTGATTTAGTAATTTTTGGAATTAAAAAAAACTTTTCGCACAAAAATTTATTATTTCTTTAAATCAAATTTAAGTAAATAGTTAAGTCTTTTGTACTGTTAGATTAATTTTTGAAAACATATCATGAAATATTTTGTAATTAGTTTTTGATAATTAGTTAGTTTTTGTCAAAACTAGTATTTCTTGATAAGATGTAGAAATTATATTAAACCCAAAATCGGTGTTTATGAATTTTTTTTTAGTGGAGACTACCTTTGTGAGATATAATTTGAGCCTAATTTCCTTTATTCAGAGTGAAATATATATTTTTTCTACTCCAAACACATTTCTTATTTTTTCAAATTTTTAGATGATCTCTATAGGTATTAGCATTGAATGTATGAATTTTTCTCTCATCTTAATAGAGTATCGTATATTTATTATTATTATTTTTGCTTAGATTAAATGATTTGAGTAGAAATTGATAGTATATGCTTATATCTCATTCATGCATGACTGCTATAAAAAAAGAAGAAGACGTATCTGGGGTTACCTAAACCAAGATCAAACAGAAAAGCCACAAAAATTAACCACCCAGCAAAATCCAAAAAAAAAAAATATACAATCTGTATATGGGTTGACTCTCTAAAATATATATATTGAGAAATATCTTCATAAAAAATAGAGAGATAAAGAATATATAGTATAATCTACATACTATAACCCACATTGCCTACAAAGTTGTGAGTAAAGGCTAATTACAAAAGAAGGATATAGGAAATAATTCCCTAAAAAGTCATTGCACTCTCTTCATTTGTAAAAGGCATATATCTTGAAATTCTTTCTTAATGAGTTTGATTTATGCTTAAAAATAATTTTTATATATGATATCTTTATAATTTATGCATTTGATTCCTTTCATGAGATCAATGTTAAAATAACACTTTGAGCCTTTATTCTTTATACATATGCAAACATATTAGTTCATTTCTATACATAAACTCTTTCGCATATAAATTAGTATGAGTGTTTGAACCCATAGGATTCAGTGTTTTGAGAGTATTGACTTATGAGGAATAGAGTCGAAGCGAATTCTAATTCATGACACTGAAATTGGGTGAAATTAAATTGATACATTTTTGACATGAAAAATGAAAATGATTTTTGACTAATTATTATAATAAATCATGATTGTTTAAAGAGATTAAAATAACTTATGCTTGAGATTTTAATTATGATCTTAAAGGAGATTAAAAAGTATGAGACATTTTTGTGATAAGTTGTTTTATTTTATTCTTAAAAATTAATTTTTGATTTTGTTGTAATTTTAGTTTTTGAGTGGATTGATTTTATTATTTCTTTTATTTTTTACATTTAGTTCAATGTTTGTGGGTATCACTACTGAAAAACCCTCACGAGACTCAAACTCGTCCACTAGGGTAACCTAGGGGTTTAAAGGCTTGTTGCATAGGCTAAATGCAACCGTGTCAATCCACGGAAGTGATTTAGGATAGTTTAATTTTTAGTTTTTATTGCTTCTCTTGCTAAGGGACTAGCAAGGCAGTTGGGAGGTTGTGATGAGTGCTCAAAAAGCACTAAAATAACCATGATTTTATGCACATTAATTGATTAAAAATATATATATTTATATAAATTTGTCTTTTTCGGAATCACGGGTATTTTTATTATTTTTCAGGTATTTTCGCTTAAAAATATAACTTAAAGACTCAAAGAGGAATACTAGAAGCAATACAACACAAATACATTAACAAATAAATGGGGAAAGGTCAACAAATATGGAAAAATTGGAGAAAATTGGTCAAAAATGTCAAAAAGGAGAAAATTGCACTGTCACGCCGCCCAGCCGTGCCGAGTCGCGCGCGCACCAGCGCGCAGCACGCCCCACGTCCGTGAGCATCAGCGCGCGCCTTGCTCCAGATCCCCGCGCACCGCAGCGTGCTGTTACTGTTCCCGCACGCGCTGCGCCTGCCTTCCGCGTGCAGCCGCCCCATGACGTCATGCTCACGTCATCAATGACCTCAGCAATTGCACTCCGGGTTTTCACAATTTTTTAACATTTTTTCGCTCACTTTTTCTCCCCATCCTCGCCTATAAATACCCTTATTCTCTTTACTTCATACCACACCTCAAAACACACTTCTCTCTTCTTTCTTTCCCTCCATTTCTTAGTTTTTAGTTTTTTCTTAGTTTTTAGTTAATTTCTCTTAGTTTTAGAGTTCTTCCCTTCTTGGGAAGAACTAGTTATGTTTTTTGTAATTTATTAGCTTTTGATTTAATAAATGGGAGTGCAAATTCTGCTTGGAGGTTTTCCAGCTACGGGAATAGCATCGAAGTTCTGTAAGGATTTTATTTTCTTTGCAGTTATTTTTTATGCTTTATTCTTACATGTTATATTTAATTTGTCTACGATTAAATTTAACTATGCTGGCCGTTTGTAAACATGATATAATAATAACGTTGTTATGCTTGCGAAATATTAAATAGGTGAAAATCTCTAAAATGAATTGATTTTATTTTTATTCAAGATTTTATATTAAGAATGTTAGAGAGAAATATATTATTTTTCATTACAAACTTAAATATGAAAATTAGATTTTAAGGTTTAGTTATCCGGTCTGATTTATAGTAGTGTTATTTTATTTGTTGCTACAATCGCCCGGTAGTTAGAGTGAAGCTCTATTTCAAAAGTTTTTATAAGAATTATTATCTAAAAATGTATTGACAACATGTTTTCAGTAGTGGTTTTAAAACTTGAAAGTTAGTACTCGGATAATTAAATTCTTAGGTTTAATTTGGATACCTTGAATAAAGTTTAAACTGTCTAACCCCACCAAAGTTGGCATTTAAATGGTTCATTTTCAATCTCTTTGAAAAAGGAATTAATTTAATTAACCAAAATTAGTTATAAACCCCACCCATGGTGTTAATTGATTTGTTTAGTTAACAAGAATATCTAACCCCACCAAAGGTGGTATTCATACAAAAAAGGGAGAATCAATAAATATCAATTCATATATTTAATAACCTAAATAATACGAGCAAGCATAATTAACTTAGTTATTATATCCATAAATACTCCACTATTTATAAAAGATAAAATTTGCATAAATGTTTATTGAATCCATGTTTATTTTTATGTTCTTAGATTAAAAAAATACAAAAAAAAACCAAAATATCGTGACAGGATGTTTAGGATTTAATTTCGTTTTTAAAAGTTTGAATAATAAATTAAAAACCACATACATTCCTTCCTTAGATCGACCTTGGGAGTATACTTATCATTTTCTACGAAATGATTCGTGCACTTGCGAGAGTTTTATAAATATAAAACCAAAGTATTGGAAAGGATCGGCGTTGCCGGTTTTCGCGGCATCAAGTTTTTGGCGCCGTTGCTGGGGATGGCATCAAAGTTTTTGGCAATCTCGATTCTGCCCATCAATTTGAAGTTAAATCTTTACACCCAATTTTCAATCCAAGAGAACCATATTGTGGCCATAAAAAAGACATACTATGGCATGAAATATATTTGTTTAATTATTCTAATACTAATTAATAAATTAAAAATAAAAATAAAAATAGTAAAAATAATTATAACTATATATATTTTATTAATAAGCATTAAATATTAAATAATTATAACTAAAAAATAAATTAAAGCAAAACAAGAAGAATGATGGGTTATCTTCCACCCAGAACTATGTTTATCGTCTTACCAAGATGTTGCTTTGGAAGACTTCCTTTATTAATAAAATCAATATTCCTACATCATTCAATTCAATTGTTGCTCTGACTAGGCAACTGCTCTTTCCCTTACTTCTACAAGTGTTCAGCAAGTTGCTCTACCTGTATTTCAACCCATTTCACAGATGCTTCCAAGGAGTCAAACCTTTAATTGATCTTGGATTGGTTGTTCTTGCTAACTTGAATGAAAACATTCAATTTATCCTCCAGGGATGCTTTGTTAATTAGATTTCATGGCACTTGTTGGTGGTACTTATGGGCCTATTGATCAGAGTTATGGGCAAATGGAGATTATTTTGCCTCTATGAAAAATTAGGATGATTTCTCCACCATGGATTACAGGTGTTTGCATTAAGGGTCATACTTGGGTCTTGGTTGGTACCTCTCCATTATATTAACCTATTTAGGTTTTACAATAGTTTCTCTTTAGTAGGGGATAGGTATCAACACTATGTCCTAGTGCACTACACATTCCACATTGTTCTTTATTTGGAGTGGATTGTGTAGTAAGAAGTGCAACTTGCTTGGTCAGCTATGCAAGATGAATCAATACTTCTTTACTAGAGTCTACTTCATAGACTCTAGCGTTTCTCACTCGTGATTTGTTTTGTTGGGAATTAACATCCAACATCTCAAATAGATTGTAAGTCTCTATGGTAGTTTTCTCACTCATAGCTCCTTCCTCAACTTTGCCGATGACGTACTAACATTGTTGTGTCAATCCATCAAAGAAAAATTGTTTTTTCAATTGCATTGGGTAGCTTTTATGTGGGCATTGAGTGAGGAATAGCTTGAACTTAGATCTGTTAACATTGTCTATGTAAGGTGTGAGAGGATATCCTAAGGACCTCATACATCGCATAAACTACGAAAACAATAAATTAAAATCACTTGTTAAATAGAAAATAAAAATAAAAATAAAAATTAAATACAACATACAATACATATAATACAAATAATTTATTGTACAATAACATATGTTAAATAAATAATTACAACATACAATATATGATACAAAAAAATCATTATAAAATAATACAATTTAAATAAACAAGTTAGTAAAGTATATTATGCAAGAAATAAGTTAGTACATAGAAGTATTAAACAAAATAATTTACAAAAAGAAATAAAAATAATTTAATAAAATAAAATAATTGAGTTACTAAATAAATATATAAATAAATAAAGAAAGAAAAGAAAATTAATTAAGTGAAAATTAGTATATAAAAGAATAATAAGAAAATACAAAAAAACCTTAAGTTAATAAATAAATTAAATCAATAAATAAAGTCAATCAAAGAAAAGAAAGTTAAAATAAAATTAAACTAAAACTTTTTTATGTTTTGACTTTTTTTTTTAGATTTTGTTTACATCTTAAATTTTTCAAATTTGTTTTTGAATTTTTTTTAAGAACTCGTTAGATTTTTTTTTAATCTTAAAATTTTCAATTTTTTTTAATTTTTTTAATTTTAATTTTCTATATTTTAGATTTTTTAGAATAAAAACAAATCATTGACAAAACAAATTTTTTTGAGATATTGATATAAAAAAATTAAAATGTTAGCCTTTCCCGATAATGACACTCACAAATATTGACAAAACAATTTTTTTTGAGATATTGATATAAAAAAATTAAAATGTTAGCCTTTCCCGATAATGACACCAAATACTTGATACATAAAATCTTGATAGTTAAATTTTATATATTTATAAAAAACATTGTAAGTGTACGAATCACTTTGTAAAATGTGACAAGTATACATTGAAAGTCGATCTAAAGAAGTATTACATGGTTTTAAATAATTCAACAAATATTTTAAAAACAAACACGAAAATAAAACCTAAAAATTCGATCATGATATTTGGTTTTTGAAAAGTCTAAGCTAATAACATAAAATTGAAGATAGAGATATGATTGATTCAACAAATATCATACAAATAAACATTTAATACTCCATGAAATATTTATGGGATATATTAGATAATTAACCATGCTTTTTTAAAATGAATTAAGTTTTTAAATATATAGATTAAGGTTATTGATTTTTCCTTTTTTCTATAAAAACTTCTTTCGATGGGGATCAGTTTCTTTGTAAATCAATCAATTAAAGTATTTTGGCGATAATGATTTTTTATAAGAAAATAGCAAACAATTTAAATCGATGCTTTTGGTAAGGCTATCAATTTAAACTCTTATTCAAGCTATCTAAATTATATTTTAGATTCATGTATCTAAAACAAACATTTATATTTTAAATCTATTACGAAAAATATGTTGTCAATATATTTTTTAATAATAAATCTTGTAAAAATCTTGAAATAAAAAATAATTCTAAATTAGATCTAGATTGGTATATTTGAAACCTAATTTTCATATTTTAAATCTATTACGAAAAATATATCGTCAATATATTTTTCAATAATATTTGTAAAATTCTTGAAATAAAAAATACACTTAATTTATTTTATAAAAATATTCACTTAAATTAATCTTTCACAATCATGATAACATATCTATTATCTTATAGTGATATTTAGGCAAAATGCTTAGTTTTAATGAATGATTAGTAAATTAAAAAGAGCATACAAAAAGATACATAAAAATAAATATGTAAATAATAGAATACAATTTAAATTAATACATCAAAAGTATTCTAATAGATAACCAATCAGACTTGCCTTATTGAATCAAAACTACTACATGAAACAAAAGAAAATGAAACTAAAAACACTATAGCAAAATCCCATTGAGAAATTGTTTCTAATATTAGATTTTTGTTATCTAATTCAGGTCTTTTTAAACAAAAGAAAAAGTGTCCTATTTATAGTTTAAAAATAGGCAAAAAAAAGAGAGATCTTGATGGAGAATTTAGTGCATGCACTAGCCCACATTTTTCCATCGTCTTAGCCCTCATCACTTTTGGGTCGTACTAAATCAGATCCCTAGAAGGTCATGTAACTATTTCTTTATTGCGGCCTGATTCAAGCTAATGTTCTCCTCTTTCTTATTATTTCACCCCTTACAAACTGATTGGAACACATGTAAGGTTTACATGTGTTATTCTTTTATTCTTCTAAGTTGAAAATGAGTGTTTTCGGGTACGATTCTTCAATTATTTATCATTTGAATCAATTTGAAGCTGGAAAATATCTAGAAAATAATAAAACATACTTGTGATTCCAAAGAAATGGATTTGCTTTAAATAATGATAAAATTATGCAAATTCAAATCTATTTTTAATATTTAAGTGTAAATAAATCACATAATATTAATGTTTATCAAGCACTCATCACAAAATAGAATCTAATTCAAATATTTCGCGAGATATTGTTTTCACCTTATGAAAATACTAAGAAATTGTTTTGTCATGTTGTACAACTGATAGGAACTCATTGTTGAGAAGTTGTAATCTCATATCATTCTTCCTCGAAAAGAGTACAAGAAAGGTGTCCCATGCTTATATTTTGATGTTAGTAGCTTTTCATATATACTCCACCATATCTTCTTCAACCATAATCTTTAAGGCAAACATGACTTTACCTACTTTGATCTTCGATTTTCACAAAACTTCATTTATGTCATTTTATAGTTTCTTGACATCATTAACACCAATGACCTTCCAAAGATCTTGACCTTCTAGGTAAAACTTCATGTATATTGTCCATGTGTTGTATAGTTTTGATTGTTGAGCTTCTTTATTCCTCTGACTACTTGAGGGTCTCTCACCATGCCGATAATATTTTGACAATATCAAACTAATTAAGTTTGACTTACAAATTAGTAGAGTACTAAACTACTCACGACTTAACATAACTCAACAAAAAAAATCATTCAACTCTGATAGCAATTATTTATAAGATTAGAATACACAACTCTAACATTATATTGTTGGAGAGGAATATAAATCACACACCAAAAATCGATAATTATAAAGCTTAAAAGCTTATTGCATTTTTTGTTTTTCTTGAATGAATACAAAGCCTTTTCATATGTCTATTTATACCAAAGGATAATGAAATAACACACAAATATAGATGTAAAACAATTAAAACCTTACATATTATTAGCACAATTTCATACCTATTAAAATATAAATATACTAAAAATAGTTAAAGGTTGACATTGATTCTTATTAAATAGTAGCAATATTATCACAACAATAGTTAATTAACGATAACATTTCAATAATAGTGGCTTAAATGTGTAATTAATGATAAGAATAAAATGAACATTTGCCACATTTTTTGTGAAAATACCAAAATTAGTTAAGGAATATCTTTAACATATTGGCCCATCTCGTTGCTTCCACTTTGCATATCTTCGATTAGCGTTTCAATTTCTTTGAATTTGTTTTCTTAAGATTTCCATCTCACTAATTGTTTTATGATTTCCTTGAATCCTAGTTTTTTTAATTCCTAATATTTATTTGGGGACATAATCAAATTGATATTGGAGACATGATTTAGCGTGAAAAGGTTGGTTCTGAACTTGCAATTACTACTTCCATCTTTTACAGCAGCTAGCAATGATTCTATTTGAATCATGAGAATGGCAATCCTGTTGACATGGAAAAAGACTATAGGGGAGTCATATGCTTGAACTGTGACTTGGTTGTATCACACTTTGATTATGGAATGCTGGTAGCTTGGCTTGGTTGGATAGGGATGTTTAATTATGTCCTTATTTTGCAATATTGCTGTTTTCGCTACTGGATATTTTTACGTTGTTTATGTTTCTACTTTGTTTCGATGTGTAAGATTTCATAAACTCTATTTTGGTGTCATGGTTTGACTATTGTTAAAACCGGTTTGTGTCTTAATGCTTGTTTCTTTGATAGTTGATGTGATTGTTGCTTAAAGTTTATAAAATATGGACCTGATTAATCTAGAGGGATGAATAAGTTATTTTTAATTTTTATCAATTTATAATTTAATAAATTAAACAAAACGGTCAGACATGTAATCGTGTGTAAGAGTAAAATACAGAAATAAAATAATAACACACGATATTTTTAGGTGGAAACAACCTAGGCCACAACCATGATCTAAGAGGAAACCACCGGTCCACCGGTCCACCAGATCACCTAACTTTCCACTATGAAAATCAAATGTTTAAATACAAACTCGGTCTTATGCTACCCTCCTTAGGATACTATCCCAATGTACTTTACTTACGAGCCCCTACTCTTTTTTCACAGTTTTTAATGTTAGTGTGAGCGGTTTCCAGACTAACGTTCCAATAAGCTTCCTACTAATCAGATCGTTCACAAATCAACTGCAAAATATTAGCACAAAAACATAAGTGCCTGTATATGTTCTAGAACAGATTTAACAATGAACAATCCTAACTAGATGATTCCAAATATATGTCATTTAAATCAAATCAACTATTAAATTTTAGAGAAAAAAGATTAAGCACAAGTTCCATAAAAATAACTTCTTAATAATCAAATCAAATAACTATGATATGATAAAAACAATTATTTGATCTAACAATTTAAGAACAAAATTAAAGAAAAAATCATAAAAATATATTATCAAAATATCAAACTCTTTTATGAACATCTTATAAATTAATATATATTATTTACTTACTATTATTACTTTTATATATATATATTAATTATCTGAAAGTTACCCCAACTGTCTCCAAGTTATCAATCTCCTACATATATATATATATATATATATATTAATTATGTTACTCTCAACTTCAATTATATATAAATTCTTGTTGCCCTTCCTTCTCATGTTCACCTTTCTTGATATTTTCTTTTCCTTTCGGTAGTCAAAAGCAATTGGTAGGCAGCTTTAATAATCTTTTGTTTGTGACAGCTTTTTTCTATTATCCCAGACACCTTAACCATAATGTATATATATATATATAGATAATAATAATTACATAGTAGTATTAAGGTTTAATATATTTTTGGGTTTAATTTTTTAAATTCCATTAAAAACCTTAATATTATAAAAAATTATTATTTATTATTTTTTATTACACATCTTAAAAATATTAAGACACATCTAAAACATATTTAAATATATCTATCTAAGAGATAACTAATTGATAATTTCTTAAATTGATTCAAGTTTAAATAAATATTTTAGTACCAAATATAATTTTAAATTTATGAACCTGTACTATTAAATGCATGAGTGCAATCCTATGTGTCGTAGTTATAAAATATATACCTGGAATACGACTATCTTGAACTCGAGTATTTGTTCAGTTTTTCTTGATAGACTTGATAATAGGCCTAAAAACAAATTTATAGATAAATATTTTGTCCACGAAAATAGCCAACACTCATAGTCCTTACAGTTGTAATCTTAGAAGTGTTTCTTCTTTGCTTTTTGCCATTCCGGATACCGTTGGCGAATCCTAGTTTTCTTCTTGTGATTTCTACCTCCCTAATTGATTTTGATTTCCTTTAACCCTAGTTTTTTCAATTTTTAATTTCTATTTGAAGACCTTTTCAAATTGATCTCATAATTAATAGGGGAGACCTAATTGTGCGTGAAAAGGCTAATTTGGAACTAAAACTTACTGCATGCACCATTTCGTAGAAGCTAATGATGATTATGTTTGAATCACCTCAGCCAGCAATGGAGGTCCTTGAAGATTTTATTGACATGTAAAAGACTATTGGGGAGTTAGTTGCTTAAGGTTTGGCTTGCTGGTGTCATACTTTAGTTAGGGAATGTTGGTAATTTGGCTTGGTTGGATAGAGATGTTTTGTCCTTGTTATGTAACCATACTGCTTTTGCTACAATTTTTTTTTGTTTACATTATCTATGTTTCTTGTTTGTTTTTGTTTACGGTTATATAAATTTGTTTGTGTCAAAGTTATTTGTGTCTTCTTGCTTGTTTCTTTGATAGTTGGTGAGATTTTTGTGCTCTTAAAAGTGTTTCCTACATGGAAAATATGTCAAGGAAGGCACCGATTGTTGAAAATATTTGGAGAAAATTTAATGCTAGCTATATTGCTCATGCTTTACAAGCCATCTTGTTGCTCTATAAATAGAGCAAGCATATGATAATTGCAATCCATCCCAGCAACATCCTTTCAAGAGTTGCAATTGAGAAAGAAAGAGCAACATTAGAAAGCTTATTTTAGTAGCTTCAAAGTAATGAAGATAGCACATTTGGTAAACTCTCTTGTTTAGACCCATTTTGTAATCATCATTTAAAATAATGAACTATTCTCTTCTCCTTGCCCATGGATTAGGCCTTATGCTAAACCACTTAAAATTTGTGTGTCAACTTTATTATTTATTTTTCTCAACCATTTAGTTACCATAGTTAATTTGTTACTCAATTGGGTAGTTATTATTTAAGAAAGTTCTATCTACTGAAATTTAAGTGGTACTAATGTGTCACTCTAGCCTTCTTCAGAGGTTTCTTACATTAGTGTTATTCAAGTGGGTCACGAACAACAAGTAATATCAGAGATGATTTGATCCATATTCGAAAAATTATGTTGTTGTAGAATTAATTTGTGAGTAAAAAGAAGTGTGTTCGTTTCTTTAGATATTGTGGCAAAAACACTGGTGCCATCTTCTCTTTGTCAGCACCGATTAAAAATATAGTGGAAAATCATTTTGGTATATGGTAGTGTGAAGTAATAGATGTATTATGACAACAAGAGCTAGATCATGCTCTTGAGGAAAAACCTAAAGACATGGATTAGAAAGATTGGACAAAGCTCAATCATTAGGTTAAGTACCATTCAATTGTGTCCTATCTATGACCAAAAATATTTTGTCATGAAGGAGACATTAGAAAAAAAGTTGTTAAAGACGTTGGAGATTAAATATATGTCAAAAAGACCTTTTAATCATCATTTCTTGAAGAAGAAACTGTACAATTCCATATACAAATCTGATACCTCACTTATTCGATCATGTTAATTCATTCAATAAGTTGTTGGCTGATTTTTTCAATTTAGATAAGCGATTTGCTGATGAAAATAAGGCCTTCATATTGTTGAATTCATTCCCTAATGATTATGACCAACTCAACATCATGTTATTGCATAGGAAGGATAAAGTTTCTGAAGATTCCCATACATAGGAACAATTACACAAAGGTTAATTATTCTTCCAACTCAAATAGGTAATCGGGAGATAGATGAGAGGTGGAAATACCAACCCATGGAATTTTCTCACGAGCTCTATATCAATTTGGTCAAGCAAGCCTCCCAAAGTGAATTGAGCAATTAATATAGCGAAAGTACAAAACAATATTTTCAATTCAACACATAACAAACATAACTTGTAGTAAGAAAGAATAAACTACAAAAAAACACACTAGTGACGGTTGCCTCACAGGCTCTTGTCCAGGCTAGCAGCATGCATAAACATAACAAATATCATACAATGATAACTGTATTTTATATAGTTATTTTCATCTATTTTATTAATTAAAATTGTTATGTTCTTAACATTTTTAGTTAATTTTAATGAAATAAATTAAAATTTACTGTTTATTTTTTAAGGAATATATTTTTAAGAAAATTAAATAATTTGAATCGAAAAAGGACTTAATTGTAGATAATAAATGCCTAAAAATATAATTTAAATTAAAATAGTGTTTAATTGTAATTAACAAAAGTTTAAAAGTTAATTTGAATTAAATTGGAGGGCTAAAATGCAATTAAGGAAATTTATTTTCTACGTGGGAAAAGAAGGCCACTTGCGCCATCACCAACGCGCGACACCCACCGTTCGATCAGGAAATCAACGGCTAGAATAAGGCACATGGATCCAGATGTGACAATCTTGAGGGGACGCGGGGTTTCAGGTGCACGTTGTTCGGCGTTGAGTGGGGCCCACCTGCCACGTAGGTCGGCGTGTAGGGTGGGACCCACGTGTTTGCCCAAACAAATTGTCTCGTGCTACGCAGTCCAGATGGATATCGTGCACCCAGATATGACAACTAATCAGGAATTATTTCAGCAAATCAAGATCTGACACGTGGCATGTGTTGATTAAAATAAAAACACAGAAATGATGTACATTTCCAGCCGCACCTGCGTCCGCCATGTGTCTTCAAAGCATTTCTGCCCTGTGCTGTGTTCCTTGTGTGCCCGTTCCTCACAGCGTATGAATGGCTACCACGTGTCTTTATTGTTCTTTCAGCCAATCAGATGTTAACACGTGGCATGCGTAAATTGAAATAAAAAATCCAGAAATGGCGCACTGTACACGGTTATTTATACAATGTTTCTTATTTTTTTACACGCGTCTGTGAAGAATATTTCTTGTCCCCCATGTGGATTTATTTATTATTTTTGACATACGGTTTTGTCTCCCGCATGTAGAAAATTATATGTTATGACGTATTGTTTTTAGAGATTTGATGTTATAAATAGGGAATTAATGTGATAAATTAGGGGGGTTTCGGTTGGAGACTTAGACTGTGGAACACACAGAAGCCATTTTTGGCTTCTGTTGTGTAATGTGTGTGCTAGAAAGTTAGAGAGCGTAGATGATGTTTTAATTTTCTTTGTATTCTGTAACTAATATTCCTTAATGTTGTAATTTTAATTTTTGTTATGAAATAATTTAATTTTTCTAAGGTTGCATTTTATCTAAATTTATGAAGCTAGAATTTAATTATTTTTGAAAGATTTATGAGTCTTTTAATTTGTTTATTCTATTTGTGCTTAATGCTTTTGATTATTGGAAAATTTATCAATTGATCTGTGACACTTAAATAAACTTGGAAGAGGTATTTTTGTGTATATTGCTCATGGATAGAATAACATATATATATATGAAGGATAGGAATATACCTTTATCGTATGTGTGACCATTTGAGAACTTAGAACGTAATGAATCTTGGTGAATTTAATTCTCATAGGAATATAGTGAATTAATTTAGCGAGATGTGTCTATAACGAGCTCGGAAGAGATGTATGGTAATTAGAAGTTCTTGCTTGACAAATTAAATTTACAAAAAAGTAAATCAAGATGGAATAATATGATTCAAGTATAATAATTTAGTGAGAACTGCAATCCTAGAATTTTCTTTTATTTTGTTATAAAACTCTTAGTTAACTTATTCCAACTTTTCGATCATTTGGATAAAATCAGAGTGAAACAATTTTAGTACTTAACAAACTATAGTGACAAATCTCCGTGGGAACGATAACTCACTTATCAAATTTTATTACTTGTGACCGTGTATACTTGCACGTTTTTATGTTCTCTTAAAGGAGACAACACACAACAACATGCATTATTTTCATACATATTGAAAAGCTATAAGGGATTTCCAATCTCTTCAAGACCTCATATATGTAAACATATTCGATAAATGATGATTGTACTTTCACATCATGTAATCATACTTGATCACCACACACGAAGTGTTTGCAATGAATACACAAGTATACATATCACAACAAGTAATATAATGATAATAAAAAAAGATCATTTTCACATAGATTATTTTATTAGAAACTAATTTTTTAAAACTAAAAAGAATAAAAATCAATTTTTTTTATGTTTTTATACTTTAAGGAAGCAAAATTAAAATAACTAAAAGTAAATAGAAATAATTAATTAAATCAAATTTGGTAACTAAAAAGATATATGAGAAAATATTTAGGAATACTTAATCCCTTAATTTTCTAAACATATGAATCGCTAAAATTTCTCCAAAATAATAACAATTAATTAAATGATCAATTGAGTCTAATCTAACATGTATGTTGTTGTTTCTTTAAGAGAACATGAAAACGTGCAAATATACACGGTCACAAGTAATAAAATTGATAAGTAAAATTATCGTTCCCACGGAGATTTGTTACTACAGTTTTTTAAGTACTAAAATTATTTTACTCTGATTTTATCCAAACAAATGAATTTTGGAAGGTGTTTAACTAAACTGATTTTTTTATCAATAAATAATAAAATTCTAGGATTGTTGTTTCACCAAATTGATCCACTCCAATAATATTATTTTCTCTTGATTTGTATTTTTTTTTAATTTAATTTGTCAACCAAGATTCACTATATTCCTATGAGAATTAAATTCACCAAGATTCATTACGTTTAAAGTTCTCAAATAGCCACACATACAATAAAGGTATATTCCTATCCCTTATATATACATGTTATTCTATCCATGAGCAACACACAAAAATGCTTATTCTAAATTTATTTAAGTGCCACAGATCAATTGATAAATTTTCCAATAATCAAAAGCATTAAGCACAAATAAAATAAACAAATTAAGAATCTCATAAATCTTTCAAAAATATTTCATTTTAGCTTCATAAATTTAGTTACAACACAACCCTAGAAAAATTAAATTACTTCAAGAAAAATTAAAATTACAAAACAAAAATACTAAAATATTTAAGGAATATAAGATGAATAAAAACAAAAAGAAAATTAAAAGTGTTTCTGTTCTCTAATTTCTCCTACACAGAAACACAATAGAATCCAAAAATGGCTTTCTGTGTGTTCCGCAGTCCTTTGTCCAACCTCGTTAATTTTATCGCAAAAATCCCTATTTATAGCTCCAGGAAAATATAAAAAATATTACACGTGAGAGACAAAATGGGAGACAAATTATTCTTCAAACACGCGTGCAAAAAGTTGGGACATATCGTGCAAATCCCGTGGATAGCATGCGCCGTTTCTGCATTTTTATTTCAAATCATGCATGCCATGTGTCAGAATCTGATTTGCTGGAAGAATAATCAAGACACATGGCATCTTCGCATTCTATGGAATGGAAGGGCGCACAAAGATCAGATGGACCGCGTCGCAAGGGAACATTACGTGTTGAACAGTGTGCGACAACTGGAATCCACACGGGTGGAGCATGTGCCTCATGTATGATCTGAGCCATCCAATTTGTGATCTAACAGTTTGTAATGAAGATATATGTGGGGGAAGTTTTGTGCAGCAAACACGTGGGTCCTACCCTGTATGCCACCTTGTGTGGATAGGTAGGCCCCACTCTGCGTACCAAGCAGTGTGCCACCTAGGAAACGTGTCCAATGGCCTATGTGGGCGTGCATCTCACTTTCCTGATCATCAACGTTGATTTATAATCTAATGGTGCGTGTGGCCCGTGGACAATACGTGAGCGTGGTCTTCTTTCCTGCACAGAAAAACAAAGTTTATTTAATTGCATTTTAGCCCTCCAATTTAATTTAAATTAACTTTTAAACTTTTGATATTTGCATTTAAGCCCTCTTTTAATTTAAATTAGATTTTTAGATTTTATTATTTGAAATTAAGTCCTTTTTCAATACAAATTCTTTATTTTTCTTTAAAAATATATTCCTTAAAAAATAACAGTAAATATTAATTTAAGAACATAGCAATTATAATTAATAAATGGAACAAAAATAACTCTAAAATATAGAGTTATCATATGTCTCTCTCAAGTAAACTACACACAATATATTAATTAATTTAATCACACTCTCATACCAATTAAATTGTATACTACTCATTAAGTTCATCAATTAGGGATCACATACATAAGAATCTTATATCTCTGCCTAGAAACTATGCATGTTATTTAATCAAGACAAACAATTAAATAATTCTCTCAAATATATTGCCTCTATAGATAAATTGTTGGCCAAACAATTAATAGCATAAAAATTAGATTAAATAATATAATTAAATTATAATTATAATTGTGGTAAAATATTAGATCATCACATGGTGAAAATTGGGTTCATAAGATCCCTAGATTAATAAATTAATTACACATAATTGTGTTCATAAAACTCATATTTTTCATAAAGAAATACATAAAATTGATAAAGAAAAGAGTAGAAAAAGAAATACAATCAATCTCTTGAATTGTATTATTAATCTCCACCAAAATTGTGTCGTCTATTGAATTTTTCTGTATTTTTCTCTCTCTTTAGCTCAAAAAAATGACAAAAATTATACTAATGGAGGCAAATTAGGGTTTATGAAGTGATTAGAGGCTTAAATAATGCTCAAGTGCGATCTGGACCGTCAGATTAACTTCAAATCAAGGGTTACGATCAAAACAAGCAAAACTGACAGTTTTAGCCAATCACAGCATGACACATGGCATCAGAAATTCATTTGGTGAATCAGGGAGCTACGCGTGGCAGGGGATACCTGTCAGCATCCACACTCGTTGAGTCAGCAACACTTGGCATGACGTGAATCGTGGAAATGGATAGAGTGGTGCACGGGTGGAAGGCGCAAAGCAATGGCATAATGACACGTGGCATGGTACGTTGACCAATTTCCAAACTCGGATTGAATGCCGTGTTGACACGTGGGGTGTGTTTTGTACTCCTCACATGCAGCGCAACGTGATTCGCTCTCTGTGCTTATGTGGTGTCTACGTGGCTTACCCAGTCAGCTCCTCTACTTGCGTGGCATGCCACATGATAGCTTTTGATTAGTCGTGCGTTAAAAATTCATAAACATTCTAAAAAAATATCAAAAATCTCAAAAAATTCAAAAAATTATATTTTCACCTCTTTTCATTAAAAATTTTATATTTTAATATTTTTGACCCAAAAAATACCATTTATTAAATAAAACAAGTAAATATTAAGTAAAAAGGTGCGCTAATGACTGTACGTTCATAGAGTCATCAATACATTACATAACAAACCATAATAAAGAGTCCAATACATGGTACATTACTAGGATAAGGAGAAATAGACTCCTTATAGACTCATACCAAAAATGCATGGTCAAAAAGTAGAAGTAATAATTAGAAAGATATAGGCATGCAACTATGCAAAACAAATAAGCTTTCTAATCATAGTCAAAATCTAGTATGATGAAACATACACAATAGAAACTCAAATTATACTAACACAATAGCAGATCATGCATAACAATAAATATAACAAGGTAAACACACATAGAAGCCCTATCTATGTGGTAATATCCTTGGGTTTCTTAAGGTAACCACTCAACAACAAATAATCCACTGAACAAAAAATTAGTTACAATTTTGAAAGAAAAAAACCACTATACACAAGGTATAAGTGATCCATAAATAGAAACAACGATATGTCAATTTGATAGATCTATATTACATTTTTTGGGATACCAAATAAGAAGAAATGAGGAGTATTTATAAAAATCGAATTTGCTACCTCATTGGCCACCTTACCAACCACCTCACCAAGGGTGGTGGCACGGGTGGTGGTAAGCTAAAAAATATATTCTTTTATTTCCAAAAATATTCGCTTGTTGAAAACCAATATTCCACCTTGCATGCACACTATGAAAACCAACCATATGGTGTGTGTAAATAGACTTGTATACAAAGTGTCCCTAACTATATATATGTGTATATTACTGATCTGTAGTAACCAACCTTACATAAAAGATGACAGAATATTGAGTAAAATATAATAGACAATATATTTTGTACACGAAAAGCCAATACATAGACACAAGTACAACTGGACTTACAACTTCTTTTGATGTAATTATATAGCTTTGCATAGCTATGAAATCATGAAAAATGACAAAGTTGTTTATAGAAATGCAACAAAAAGTATTAACATCTAGAGGTTTCTTTTTGAGTTGTAAACTTGAAAAAGGAAGCAAATCATAATCAAAAGCAAGAATTGTCAAAGATGAATGTGTTTTTTGTCGAGAGAAAGGGCATTAGAAAAATAATTTACCTTGGTTCAAAAGAAAAAAATAAGGGAAAGGTAGTTTCCAATGCTTATGCAATTGAACTAGGAGATAATGAGTAAGATTATTCTTTGGTTGGTATGCATTTGATATGTCACATTAATGAGTGGATATTGGATTCTGGTTGCACATACCATATATGTCCCAACAAGAAGTGGTTTTCAAGTTTCAAAGAGCTTGATCTGAAGTTGTTTATGGTTAATGATAACACTTGTAAAAAATAGGATAGGTACCATTTGAAAACTCGTGATGGATCAATTAGAGTATTGACAAATGTTCAGTATGTATCACATTTGAAAAAGAATCTCATACCATTATGAGCCTTATAATCGAAAGGTATCACATTGACTATGAGAATGGAGTCTTAAAGGTTGCATTAAATACACTTGTGATTATTAAAGGCACAATAAGAAGCAATTTGTACTATCTACAAGGAATTACACTTATTGGAGTAGTAATTACTCTTTCTATAGAAGGTGAAGATTCAAAAGCAACAAGTTATGGCATATGTGTCTAGGGCATACTGGTGAGAAAGCTTTACATACTTTGATAAAGCAAGCCTTGTTGAAGAGAGAAAAAGCAAGAAAATTTTGCTTTTGCAAACATTGTGTTTTGGAAAAACAAAATAGGGTGAAATTTGATTCAACAATTGATGAGTGCTCAAAAAGCACTAAAATAACCATGATTTTATGCACATTAATTGATTAAAAATATATATATTTATATGTTTTATCATATATTTATATAAATTTGTCTTTTTCGGAATCACGGGTATTTTTATTGTTTTTCAGGAATTTTGGCCTAAAAACGCAATGTAAAGACTCAAAGAAGAATACTTGAAGCAATACATCACAAATAAATTAATAAATAAGTGGAAAAAGGTCAACAAACATGGAAAAATTGGACAAAATGGGTCGAAAAGGTCAAAAATGTCAAAAATGTCAAAAGACGGAAAATCGCACCGCGGCCTTGACCCGGCAGGCGCCAGCGCGCGCCAACGCCAGAGTCGCGCGCGCGCGTTGATCCCTCGCGCCGCGCGCCGCGGCAGCCTTATTCCACGCGCGCCAGCAAGGCTACAGCGGCCAGCGGCATGTGGCCAATGGGCCAGTAGCGCCAACGCGGTTTTGACCCATTTTTCACGTGCAGCAGCCCCTATGACGTCAGGCTGACGTCATTGATGACCTCAGCATGTCCACTACACGCTTTTTATTTTTTTTATATTTTTTTTAACATTTTTTTACTCATTTTTTCTCTCCATCCTCACCTATAAATACCCCTCTTCCATTCACTTCAAAGCACACCTCAAAAACTCATTTCTCTCTTCTTTCTTTCTCTCATTTCTTAGTTTTTAAGTTTTTCTTAGTTTCTTTCTTAGTTTCTAAGCTTTTCTTAGTTTTTCTCTTAGTTTTTAGTTCAATTGTCTTAGGTTTAGAGTTCTTCTCTTTTTGAGAGGAACTTGTAATGTTTTTGTAATAATTTAGATTTTTTGATTCAATAAATGGAAGTGCAAATTCCGCTTGGAGGTTTTCTAGCAACGGGAATAGCGTCGAAGTACTGTAAGGATTTTATTTTCTTCTGATTATTTTTATGCTTTATTCTTACATGTTATATTTAATTTGTCCGTGATTAAATTTAACTGTATAGCTGTTTATAATCATGATATAATAATAACGTTGTTATGCTTGCGAAATATTAAATAGGTGAAAATTTCTAAAATGAATTGAGTTTATTTTTATTCAAGATTTTATATTAAGGATGTTAGAGAGAAATATATTATTTTTCATTACAAACTTAAATCTGAAAGTTAGACTTTAAGGTTTAGTTATCCGGTCTAATTTAGAGTAGTGCTCTTTTATTTGTTGGTACAATCGCCTTAGTAGTTAGAGTGAAGCTCTATTTCAAAAGTTTTTATAAGAATTATTATGTGGAAATGTATTGACAACATGTTTTCAATAGTGGTTTTAAAACTTGAAAGTTAGTACTCGGATAACTAAATTCTTAAGTTTAATTTGGACACCTTGAATAAAGTTTAAACTGTCTAACCCCACCAAAGGTGGCATTTAAATGGTTCATTTTCAATCTCTTAGAAAAAGGAATTAATTTAATTAACCAAATTAGTTATCAACCCCACCCATAGGTGTTAATTGATTTGTTTAGTTAACAAAGAGTATCTAACCCCACCAAAGGTGGTATTCATACAAAAAGAGAGAATCAATAAAATATCAATTTATATCTTTAATAACCTAGATAATATGAGCAAGCATAATTAACTTAGTTATTATATCCATAAATACTCCACTAATATAAATGATAAAATTTGCATGAATATTTATTGAATCTGTATTTATATTTATTTATTGAATTTGTATCTATGTTTATTCTTTTTAGATTATATTTAATTAATCTGTATATATGTTTATTTTATGTTATTAGATTAGGAACACAAAAACCAAAACTATCGTGACAGGATGTTTAGGATTTAATTTCGTTTTTAAAAGTATTGAATAATAAATTAAAAACCACATACATTCCTTCCTTAGATCGACCTTGGGAGTATACTTATCATTTTCTACGAAATGATTCGTGCACTTGCGAGAGTTTTACAAATATTAAAACCAAAGTATTTGCGAGAATTGGCGATGCCGGTTTTCGTTCATCAACAATCCACCATACTAAAGGGATTCTAGATTATGTTCACATAGATGTTTAAGGCCCTACCAAAACCACTTCATTTGGAGGAATGCACTATTTTGCATTCTCTATTGATGATTTCTTTAGAAGAGTCTAGACATATGTAATAAAAGAAAAAAGGTGAAGTCCTAAATGTTTTCTTGAAATGGAAAAAGGAAAATTGAAACTCAAACTAGCAAGAAGATCAAACAACTTAGATCAAATAATGGTGGTGAATGCAAAAGTAATTCATTCTTAAATGTTTGTCAAGATGAGGGAATTATTCAAAACTTTAAATTCAAAAATACTCTACAATAAAATGGAGTGATAGAACACATAAACTGAACAATACTAGAGAAAGTTTGGTGAATGTTGTCCAATGTTGGGCCAGGCAAGAGACAGAAAAAAAAATTGTCTAGTGTTTTGTATTAAATGCCATGGAAATTTTCTCTAATTTCTTTATTTTTGTTGACAGGAGTTTTAAATTTACGTTTTAAAATAGTCTATGCGTGGTAGGAGATCCTTAGGAAACCCCCTAACACCATATGTAAATAATATTCATAAATTTAAACAAGTGTCAACAACACTGGATCCTACCCATCAACCTGATTTTGAGCCAAACATAGAAATGGAGGAAAACCAACATGTTAGGGAAACCACGATGAAGGAGTTTGCAAGACCGGTGATTGGCACTAAGAATCGCCGCTATCCGGTTGGGAGAAGGCTGCTCGGAATTATGACCTTAAAAATATTCATTTTTCTATGCTTCCTTCCTTCTATGGGCTACCTAATGAAGATTCTCTTTCCTTTATGAGAGATTTCTATGCTACGGTCCAAACATTCCCTCGGTATTCTAAACGAGGATCGACTTAGAATGAGATGTTTTCCGTACACCTTAAAGGATAAGGCTAAAGCTTGGTTGATGTCACTTCCCCAGTGTTCTCTCGATGACATGGGGTCAAATTTACAATAAATTCATGGGAAAATTCTATTCCCATCAAAAACATCGAAATGAGAGGAAAGATTGCTACTTTCTCTCATATGGAAGGAGAACCATTCCATGAAGCTTGGGATAGGTTCAAAATGTTTCTCACTCAATGTCCCCATCATAGCTTTCCCCTACAGTTGCAGAACCAATTCTTTTACGATGGACTTACACAACAATGTCAATTCATTGTCGACAACGCTGCAGGAGGAGCAATAGGAGAAAAGACTGCATCAGAAACGTATAACCTCTTTGAGATGTTGGGTGCTAATTCCCAACAGAAAAGCTCCAGAGTGAGAAAAGCTGGTGTTCATGAGATTGACTCCAGTAATGAAGTTCAACAACAACTTGTTCAACTGACTAAGCAAGTTGCCCTTCTCACTACACAAACCAACACAAATAATGAACAATATGGTTTGTACAAAGAACATGGGACAAGGTGCAAGCCTCGTCCATATCAAGGAGATACAACTGGACACGAAGGTGTTAATGTGTTGGGAGCATATCAACAGAGACCAAGGTTTGATCCCAATTCAAATACTTATAATCCTGGGTGGAGAAGTCATCCAAATTTCTCTTGGAGGCAAAACAACCCTCCTTTCCCTCAAAGCTCAAATCAGCAAAGCCAAAGAATTCCACCCACCTATTCCACGAAGCATTCCAAATAAACCAACCTGGAGGACAACTTGAATTCTTTTATTCAAGTTTGTAGGGACAATCAATCTAAAACCAATCAACGGTTGGACTCTGTGGAAGCTTCTATCAAAAAGGTGGAAGTTCAAGTTGAACAGTTAGTTGAACATTTGCAAAAAGGCAAAGACTAAAACTTAAATGAATTCAATGAAGAGGAGACATTGAGTTTTTCATTCTGCAATCTCCAAGCAACGTCTTACTAGAAGACGATAAATTTTAGTCCTACATGGGAGGTCACCCATTATTGTATTTTCCTTTGTTTTAGTTTGCGTGTAATAAAAAAAAAATATTTCAAATAAAATAAATTCGTTTGTTTCAAAAATTGTGTCCCTTCGTTTAAATTAAAATTTAAAAAAAAAAAAATCTAGGTTCCTTGCATTTTTTTAGAGATATCTACTATTGTTTTTAAAGAGCAAAATGTTGATTCACAATAGGAGGAAGATCATTTTCAACTACAAATAAACATGGGAGATGCTGAAGATAGGCGGAAAAAGATGAAAGACTATACAATGCCAATCATTGGCAATGTAACTTCCGGCATCCAATTGCAAGAGGCTGCAAGGAATTATGAATTGAAAAAGATCCATTATTCTTTGTTGCCTTCCTTTTACGGTATCCCTAATGAAGATCCTTTGCATTTCATTCGAGAATTCTATGCTATTGTCCAAACCTTTCCACTAAACGCAATTAGTGAAGATCAACTTAGGATGAGGTGTTTTCCTTACACTCTCAAAGATAAAGCTTGGTCATGGTTCATTACTCTACAGTCAGGTTCTCTTAAAACTTGGGAGGCAGTCTATGAAATTTTTATGGGTAGGTTCTATTCCCATCAAAAGACTGTTGATCTAAGAACAAAGATAGCAACATTTTCTCAAATGAATGAAGAGCCCTTTCATGAAGCTTGGGAACGATTCAAACTCCTTTTCATTCAATGTCAAAATCATAGCTTTCCACTACAGCTACAAAACCAATTCTTTTACGATGGATTGACACTACAGAGTCAATACATGGTTGATAATGCTGCTGGAGGTGCTGTAGGAGAAAAGACAGCAGAGGAAGCCTATAATCTCTATGAGCTATTGGGTTCTAATTCCCAACAAAGAGGTGGTAGAAGGAAAGCAAAGGTCAATGAAGTCGGCTTTGATAATGAGATAACCTTGCAAATTGCTGAATTGACTAAACAAGTGAAATTCCTCACGTCTCACCAAATTTCAAATCAAGAGGTATGTGGAGTGTGTTGTTCAATTGGGCATGGTACTCATAATTATTCAAATACTTGTGATTCTAGTGTCGATGCCATAGAGGAAGTCCAATATTTTCAAAAGTATCATCCAAACACCTATGATCATCCAACCTACAACCACCCTTACCCACCAAGCCAATCTTTTAAACCAACCTTAGAAGATAGCTTGAATGCTTTTATTCAAGTTAGTCGTGACAACCAACTGATGAATAATCAAAGGTTGAACACCATGGAGGCTTCGGTTAAAAGAATTGAATCTAAAGTTGGGCAAGTGGGTGAACAAATGCAAAAGAAAGAAGCAGGAAAGTTGCCTACCAACCGTAACAAGCAAAAGATGTTACAACTCTTCGAAGTGGTTAGGTTGTCAATACCAGTGTACCTGAAATCTCTAAACTACCTTGTAGTTCATTTAACAAAGAAAGCGACATTCTATCCTCGCAAAAAGGAGAAACAAGTGTTAACCTTCACAAGCTTTCTGAAAAACTCATTGGGGTCATCCGACACTCCCAAAATTCAAAAACAACAGAACCACACCAGGATGCAAGTACCTTTTCCCCACCTAGGTTGAAAGAATCCAAACAAGATAAGCAATTCAATGATCTTTTTAATATGCTCTCTAAAGTAAATATCAATTTACCATTATTAGAAGTGATCATGAATGTGCCTCATATGCCAAGTTTTTCAAAGAGTTGAACACTAAGAAAAGGAGGTATGAATCGAATGAACGAGTAGTAGTATCGAAATTTCTAGCCAGATTTCAAAGACAAACTACCCCTAAGTTGAAAGACCCTGGAAGTTTTATTATAAACATAACTATGGGGGATAGGAAGGTTGCTAAAGCAATGCTTGATTTAGGTGCTAGTATAAATTTGATGCCCTACTCTATATTCTCACACTCAATCTAGGGATTTAAAACCCACAACTATGTCCCCGCACTTACTATAGATAGATCTCTTAAATATCCAGGAGGAATAGTTGAGGATGTTTTGGTACGGTGTAGACAAACCGATAATACCCGTTGACTTTGTGGTTACGGATATGCAAGAAAATCCGGCATTGGACGGAGAGCATACAATATTGCTTGGTAGACCATTTATGGAAACTACTAAAACTATTATTGATGTCCAAGATGGAAATTTGACAATGACAGGTCTTAGGAGAGACTGTTCATTTCAAAGTTTTTGATTCTTCACCTTTCCCTTCTATTTACGCCATCGATGAAATATTCGAAGTTGATCCTTTGGATAATCTTGTCCAAAACACCTTTTTCCAAACCAGAATAGAAGACAAGCTTGAAACTTGTTCTTACACTTGAAAAGGTTGAAGAAGATTTAGATGAAGAAATTAAGGGGTACCTTGAACAACTAGACAATAATGAAGTGATGACAAAATCTAGTGCACTTTTAAATCTACCCAGTTCTTCATCCGTTAAAGAGGCCAATCCACCTGAACTTGAACTCAAAGACTTGCCTGAGCACTTAAAATATGTGTTTTTGGGAGAAGGAGAAACATATCCAGTGATAATTTCTTCAACCTTGACCAAATCACAAGAAAAAGAACTCATCAAAGTGCTTAAACAGTTTAAGAAATCTATAGGTTGGAGTATAGGAGATATAAGAGGCATTAGTCCAACAATGTGTATGCACAAGATCAACTTGGAGGATGGTGCTAAACCTGTACGAGAGGCCCAAAGAAGACTAAACCCAAACATGCAAGAGGTAGTTAAAAAGGAAATCCTTAAATTGTTAGGAGAAGGGATTATCTATCCTATTGCGGATAGTAAGTGGGTTAGACCAATGCATGTGGTACCAAAGAAATGCGGGATAACAGTTGTTAAGAATGATAAAAGTGAATTAGTGCCCACTAGAATAATCATTGGATGGAGAATGTGTATAGATTTTAGGAAACTAAATTTATATACGAAAAAGGATCACTTTCCTCTTCCATTCATTGATCAAATGTTGGAAAGATTAGTCAAGTACCTAATTTTCTTGTTTTTGGATGGACTGTCTGGATATTATCAAGTACCCATAGCACCGTAAGATCGAGAAAAGACCACATTTACATGTCCTTTTGGGACATTTGCTTTTCATGAGAATGCCATTTGGGTTATGCAATGCTCCTGCCACTTTCCAGAGATGCATGATATCCATTTTCTCGGACATGGTGGAGAAGTTCATTGAAATTTTCATGGACGACTTCTCTGTCTTTGGGAACTCATTTGATGATTGCTTACATAAATTGACTTTGGTTTTAGAAAGATGCATTGAATGCAATCTAACCCTTAGTTGGGAGAAAAGTCATTTTATGGTTCAACAAGGGATAGTTTTGGGACATATAATTTCAAACAAGGGTATTGAAGTTGATAAGGCAAAAGTTGAATTGATATCCAAACTACCTCCCCCTACATCTGTGAAGGGGATAAGAAGCTTCTTGGGACATGCAGGATTTTACAGACGCTTTATTAAAGATTTCTCTAAAATAAGTCGTCCTTTATGTAACTTATTATCCAAAGATGCTGAATTTGACTTCAACAATGACTGCCTTATTTCCTTTAATACCTTGAAAGAGAAACTAACATCTACCCCTATTATAATGGCACCAAACTGGTCTTTACCTTTTGAGATAATGTGTGATGCTTCTGATTATGCAATAGGAGCAGTCTTGGGACAAAGAGTGGATAAGCGTTTACATGTCATCTACTATGCTAGCAAAACACTCAATGATGCCCAAATGAATTACACCACCACTGAAAAGGAATTCTTGGCTATAGTATTCTCTTTAGACAAATTTCGGTCTTATTTAGTAGGATCTAAAGTGATTGTACATTCTGATCATGCTGCTTTAAGATACCTATTAAGTAAACCAAATGCCAAGCCAAGATTAATCAAAGGGTCTTACTCTTACAAGAATTTGACCTAGAGATCAAGGATAAGAAAGGCAGTGAAAACTTAGTAGCTGACCATTTGTCTAGGTTGATTTCTGACTTCAATTCTCTTAAAGATGAGAGTAATGATGATATAGTTGAAACCTTTCCTGATGAACAGTTATTTTTCATAGGTCCGAACCCATGGTATCTTTGATATTGTAAACTATCTTGCCACTTTGGTGTTTTGCGACCTAACACTTCATATCGAGGACAAGAAAAGGTTTTTAAAACTATTAAGGACTATTTCTGGGATGACCCTTATTTATACAAGATTGGTCAAGATCAAGTCATCCTGAGATGTGTACCGGAAAGAAGAACATAAGAGCATTCGACTTTTTGTCATGAACTTCATTGTGGGGGTCATTTTGGAGGTGAAAAGACAGCCGGTAGGATATTACGATCTGGATTCTTTTGGCCCACTCTTTTTAAAGATGCTCATATGTTTTGTGCACAATGTGATAGATGTCAAAGAACTGGAAACATAAGGAAAAGAGATGAAATGCCTTTGACATCTAATTTAGTTGTTGAACTCTTTGATGTATGGGATTGACTTCATGGGTCCTTTTCCCCCATCTAATGGTTTTCAATACATTTTGGTTCTTTGTGGATTATGTGTCCAAGTGGGTAGAAGCTATCCCCACCAAAACCAATGATGCTAATGTTGTTGTGAAATTCTTGAAAGATTTCATATTCAAGAGGTTCTAACGCCTAGAGCTATAATAAGTGATGGAGGTAGCCATTTTTGTAACAAACTCTTTGATGGAGTACTAAACAAGTACAACATCACACATAAAGTAGCTACTCCATATCATCCTCAAACTTCCGGTTTAGTGGAAGTGAGCAATAGGCAAATTAAGGGAATACTGGAACGCACTGTGCGTCCGTCAAGGAAGGATTGGGCATTTAAGCTAAATGATGCCTTATGGGCATACCGCACCGCTTACAAAACACCTATTGGGATGAGTCCTTACCGGTTAATCTTTGGGAAAGCGTGCCACCTTCCAGTTGAACTTGAACACAAAGCTTATTGGGCAATTAAAGAGTTAAACATGGATTTAGATAAAGCAGGTGAAAAACGATTACTCCAACTTCATGAGTTGGAAGAAATTAGGAATGAAGCCTATGAGAATGCCAAATTATACAAGGAGCGTACTAAGCGCTATCATGACAAGAGGCTAGTTCCTAAGACTCTTCACCCTGGAATGAAAGTTCTTTTATTTAACTCTCGTTTGAGATTGTTTCCAGGAAAGCTGAGATCAAGATGGGATGGACCATTCAAAATAGTTCAAGTATTTGAACATGGAGTAGTGGAACTATTGGACTCCAAGACACAAAAAACGTTCAAAGTCAATGGCCATCGTGTCAAGGCTTATTTAGAAGAACCAAACAACATTGCTGAAATGGATTGCATTTGGCTGAGTAACCCTTAGCACCAAAAAGATACGTCTTGCTAAGACGTTAAACTAAGCGCTGGATGGGAGGCAACCCATCATTTTAGGTAAAAAAATAATAAAAAAAAACAATAAAAAAAAAGTAAAAAATAAAAAAAATAATAAAAATAATAAAAAAATTTTTGTTTGTTATTTGTTTTATTTACTTAATTTTATTGTTTATTTCATTTTAATTACATGTGAATAATTTTTAAATTGTTAAAACTAAAAATATTTGTTGAGATGTTAGAAGTTTACAATGATCCGTCTACGTATACACTTTAATGATGAATATGATGGATGCACCTGCATTTTCCATTACTACTTGCACATTCTCAGGAAATAGGTAATCTTTCTTCTCTTCTCTCTTTATCTTTAATTTACAGTTGTTACATTGAGGACAATGTAAGTTCTAGGTTGGGGGTGGTGAAAAGTTACCATACTTAATTAAAAAAAAATAATAATAATAAAAAAATTTTCTCACAAAAATTTATCATTTCTTTAAATCAAATTTAAGTAAATAGTTAAGTCTTTTGTACTGTTAGATTAATTTTTGAAAACATATCATGAAATATTTTGTAACTATTTTTGATAATTAGTTAGTTTTTGTCATAATTAGTATTTCTTGATAAGATGTAGAAATTATATTAAACCCAAAATCGGTGTTTATGAGTTTTTTTTAGTGGAGACTACCTTTGTGAGATATAATTTGAGCCTAATTTCCTTTATTCAGAGTGAAATATATATTTTTTTCTACTCCAAACACATTTCTTATTTCTTCAAATTTTTAGATGATCTCTATAGGTATTAGCATTGAATGTATGAATTTTTTTTCATCTTAATAGAGTATCATATATTTTTGATTATTATTTTTCCTTAGATTAAATGATTTGAGTAGAAGTTGATAGTATATGCTTATATCTCATTTATGCATGACTACTACAAAAACAAAAAGACATATCTGGGGTTACCTAAACCAAGATCAAACAGAAAAATCACAAAATTAACCACTCACCAAAAATCCAAAAAAAATGTACAATCTGTACATGGGTTGACTCTCTAAAAAATACACATATTGAAAAATATCTAAAAAAAAAAGAGAGAGATAAAAATAGTATCATCTACATACTATAACCCACATTGCCTACAAAGTTGTGAGTAAAGGCTAATTACAAAAGAAAGATATAAGAAGTAATTCCCCAAAAAGTCATTGCAATTTCTTCATTTGTAAAAGGCATATATCTTGAAATTCTTTCTTAATGAGTTTGATTTATGCATGAAAATAATTTTTATATATGATATCTTTATAATTTATACATTTGATTCCTTTCATGAGATCAATGTTAAAATAACACTTTGAGCCTTTATTCTTTATACATATGCGAACATATTAGTTCATTTCTATACATCAACTCTTTCGCATATAAATTAGTATGAGTGTTTGAACCCATAGGATTCAGTGTTTTGAGAGTATCGACTTGTGAGGAATAGAGTCAAAGCGAATTCTGATTCATGACACTGAAATTGGGTGAAATTAAATTGATACATTTTTGATATGAAATATGAAAATGATTTTCGACTAATTATTATAATAAATCATGATTGTTTAAAGAGATTAAGATAACTTATGCTTGAGATTTTAATTATGATCTTAAAGGAGATTAAAAAGTATGAGACATTTTTGTGAAATGTTGTTAATTTGTGATTTTGTTGTAAATTTAATTTTTAAGTTGTTTGTTTTTATTGTTTCTTTTGTTTTTACATTTAGTACAATGTTTGTGGGTATCATTACTGAAAACCCTCACGAGACTCAAACTCGTCCACTAGGGCAACCTAGGGGTTTAAAGGCTTGTTGCATAGGCTAAATGCAACCGTGTCAATCCACGGAAGTGATTTAGGATAGTTTAATTTTTAGTTTTTATCGCTTCTCTTGCTAAGGGACTAGCAAGAAGCTGGTTGGGGATTGTGATGAGTGCTCAAAAAGCACTAAAATAACCATGATTTTATGCACATTAATTGATTAAAAATATATATATTTATATGTTTTATCATATATTTATATAAATTTGTCTTTTTCGGAATCACGGGTATTTTTATTGTTTTTTAGGAATTTTGGCCTAAAAACGCAATGTAAAGACTCAAAGAAGAATACTTGAAGCAATACATCACAAATAAATTAATAAATAAGTGGAAAAAGGTCAACAAACATGGAAAAATTGGACAAAATGGGTCGAAAAGGTCAAAAATGTCAAAAGACGGAAAATCGCGCGCCGCAGTATTTCAGCCGCCCAGCGCTAACGCCAGAGCCGCGCGCCCGCGCGCTGATCCTCCGCGCGCGGGCACTGTTTCACGCGCGCCGCAGAATACGCGGCCCACCCGGCCGGCAAGGCCCGCCCACCGCGTTTTTGACCCATTTTTCACGTGCAGCAGCCCCTATGACGTCATGCTGACGTCATTGATGACCTCAGCATGTCCACTACACGTTTTTTATTTTTTTTATATTTTTTTTAACATTTTTTACTCATTTTTTCTCTCCATCCTCACCTATAAATACCCCTCTTCCATTCACTTCAAAGCACACCTCAAAACCTCACTTCTCTCTTCTTTCTTTCTCTCATTTCTTAGTTTTTAAGTTTTTCTTAGTTTCTTTCTTAGTTTCTAAGCTTTTCTTAGTTTTTCTCTTAGTTTTTAGTTCAATTGTCTTAGGTTTAGAGTTCTTCTCTTTTTGAGAGGAACTTGTAATGTTTTTGTAATAATTTAGATTTTTTGATTCAATAAATGGAAGTGCAAATTCCGCTTGGAGGTTTTCTAGCAACGGGAATAGCGTCGAAGTACTGTAAGGATTTTATTTTCTTTACAGTTATTTTTATGCTTTATTCTTACATGTTATATTTAATTTGTCTGTGATTAAATTTAACTGTGCTAGCTGTTTATAATCATGATATAATAATAACGTTGTTATGCTTGCGAAATATTAAATAGGTGAAAATTTCTAAAATGAATTGAGTTTATTTTTATTCAAGATTTTATATTAAGGATGTTAGAGAGAAATATATTATTTTTCATTACAAACTTAAATCAGAAAGTTAGACTTTAAGGTTTAGTTATCCGGTCTAATTTAGAGTAGTTAGAGTGAAGCTCTATTTCAAAAGTTTTTATAAGAATTATTATGTGGAAATGTATTGACAACATGTTTTCAATAGTGGTTTTAAAACTTGAAAGTTAGTACTCGGATAACTAAATTCTTAAGTTTAATTTGGACACCTTGAATAAAGTTTAAACTGTCTAACCCCACCAAAGGTGGCATTTAAATGGTTCATTTTCAATCTCTTAGAAAAAGGAATTAATTTAATTAACCAAATTAGTTATCAACCCCACCCATAGGTGTTAATTGATTTGTTTAGTTAACAAAGAGTATCTAACCCCACCAAAGGTGGTATTCATACAAAAAAGAGAGAATCAATAAAATATCAATTTATATCGTTCATAACCTAGATAATTTGAGCAAGCGTAATTAACTTAGTTAATATATCCATAAATACTCCTGTAATATAAATGGTAAAATTTGCATGAATATTTATTGGTACTGTATTTATATTTATTTATTGAATTTGTATCTATGTTTATTCTTTTTAGATTATATTTAATTAATCTGTATATATGTTTATTTTATGTTATTAGATTAGGAACACAAAAACCAAAACTATCGTGACAGGATGTTTAGGATTTAATTTCGTTTTTAAAAGTATTGAATAATAAATTAAAAACCACATACATTCCTTCCTTAGATCGACCTTGGGAGTATACTTATCATTTTCTACGAAATGATTCGTGCACTAAGTAGAGTTTTACAAATATTAAAACCAAAGTATTTGCGAGAATTGGCGATGCCGGTTTTCGTTCATCAACAATCCACCATACTAAAGGGATTCTAGATTATGTTCACATAGATGTTTGAGGCCCTACCAAAACCACTTCATTTGGAGGAATGCACTATTTTGCATTCTCTATTGATGATTTCTTTAGAAGAGTCTAGACATATGTAATAAAAGAAAAAAGGTGAAGTCCTAAATGTTTTCTTGAAATGGAAAAAGGAAAATTGAAACTCAAACTAGCAAGAAGATCAAACAACTTAGATCAAATAATGGTGGTGAATGCAAAAGTAATTCATTCCTAAATGTTTGTCAAGATGAGGGAATTATTCAAAACTTTAAATTCAAAAATACTCTACAATAAAATGGAGTGATAGAACACATAAACTGAACAATACTAGAGAAAGTTTGGTGAATGTTGTCCAATGTTGGGCCAGGCAAGATCTTTTGTGCTGAGGCAATGATCTATGCATGTCATTCCGTTAATCGTTTACCACCGAATGCACTCGATAACAAAACACCTATGGATATATGGTCTGGAAGGTCTGCTATAGATTATAACTCCTTAACATATCTTTGGTTTCATTATTTATTATCATGTAAGGGAGTCAAAGTTAGACCTAAAAGCTAAAAAAATCTTTGTCCACAAGAATAACATCTAGAGTGAAGGGATATCATCTCTAGTTTCTAGAATCAAAGAAGATAATGTTTAGCAAGAATGAAAATTTTTATGAATCACCTATGTTCTTACATAAAGAGAAAAAAGAGTTTCAAAAGGAAAATTTGATCAATGGTACTCCACAATAGGTGGAATTAAACAAAGGGTGAGTTGAACTACTTAAAACACTGGAGGAATATAATGATACTCCAATGGAAAAATATGATCATGAGGTTCTCACTTAGAATCTATATATTAAGAAAATCCAACTACAACTAGAATGGCAAAAAGATAGACTAGCCTACCTGCTTGACTCACTGACTATGAATTGGGAGCATATTGTCACGACCTTAATTTCTCAAGTAGCGATCGTGCGGCACTTAGCTCGGTCCGTTGCACTAAGCCTGCCTTTGAATCCGAAATGTAACTCCAAAGAGAATAGAAAGAGTTTGCAAAGAATGCTTTGTATTGCTCTAGAGAGAGTTTATGATACAATTGCTAAGAATTCCCAAGGATTTCCAAGGATGATTACAAATGAAGACCAAGTGGTCTATTTATAGTGTGGCAACAAGCCTAGGAGTATGCCACATTTCTCTAGATCCTTCTAGCTCTAGAATATACAAGAGAGTTCTATGTACAATCTGCCACAAGGTTCTAGGACCTTCTATCCAACTCTAGAGTCTTCTAGGTTTGTCTAGCTCCTTCATGCACCTTCCGGGATGTTCCGCAAGCTTCCAGCAGCTTCTACAACCTTCCCGAACCATCCGGCGCATTCTAGAATATTCCAGCCCATTCTAGCACCCTCTAGTGTGCTCTAGAACATTCTAGGGTCTTCAAGCTTGAGTTGAGTCCGTCCAACTCCAGCCCTTTCTAGACTTCTCTAGGCAACTCTAGAACTTTCCATGTGTCTAGATCCTTTAGGCAGCCATCATTTGGATTTTTAGGGGCAGTTTGGGGCGGGACGTGACACCCTCCCCCACTCAAGTTCGCGACGCCCTCGTCGCGCCTTCAAGTTGAAACCTCTCTATAGCATCTCTGAATTGCCACAAGGAATCCTCAGGTTCCCAACTTGTCTCTTCTTCTGGGGCGTTTTTCCATTTGACCAAGTATTCCTTATAACTTGGTACGCCCCTTCGTCGGATCAAGCGGTCCGCCAAAATTGAGTCCACTTCCCTGTCAAAGGAGGTTACCACTGCGGTAGGCGCCCTCTTGGATTCTCCCCGACTCATGTCTTCCTTGTCTCCATGAAAGGGTTTCAGCATACTTACATGAAAGACCGGATAGATTTTAAGCTTTGGAGGGAGTTGTAGTTTGTACGACACCTTACCAACTTTCTTGAGGACGGGAAATGGTCCTTCGTACTTCCGCACTAACCCCTTATGAACCTTCCGCAAGGACTTGAATTGTTGGGGCAATAGTTTTACCAGGACCAAATCACCTTCCTGAAACTCTACCATCCTCCTCTTCTTGTCAGCCCATTTCTTCATCTTCTTAGACGCCTTATGCAAATAGGCTCGGGCCAACTCTGCTTGTTCATGCCAAGCCTTGGCAAACTTGAAAGCAGCTGGGCTCTTTCCTTCATAACTCGTGGCCAAGGCATGAGGGGTCATGGGCTGCTGCCCCATGACAATTTCGAAGGGACTCTTAGCGGTAGACTCACTTCTTTGCAGATTATATGAGAATTGGGCTACATCCAACAGCTTCTCCCAATCCCGTTGATTGGCACTAACAAAGTGCCTAAGATACAGTTCCAGCAACGCGTTGGCGCGCTCCGTTTTTCCGTCACTTTGTGGATGAAAGCTTGTGGAGAAATTCAAGTCTGATCCTAACAGCTTGAATAGTTCCATCCAAAATTTCCCTGTGAATCGTGGGTCTTGGTCACTCACGATATTGGAAGGAATTCCCCAAATCTTCACAACATTCTTTAGGAACAACCGCGCCATCTCATCTGCCGTGCAGTCCGTTGAGGCAGGTATGAATGTCGCGTATTTGCTGAAACGGTCAATGATGACAATAATGCTGCCAAATCCCTCAGATTTTGGCAAGCAAGTGATGAAGTCCATAGAGACACTCTCCCACGGTCTCTCTGGAATGGGCAACGGCTCTAACAACCCTCCGGGTGCATGTTGCTCAATCTTGTCCTGTTGGCATACAAGACAAGTCTTCACATAAGCTTCGACATCGTCCCGAAGTTGAGGCCAATAGTAGATGGATTTGATCAAAGCAAGGGTGCGCCTCATTCCTGGGTGTCCAGCCCATAAGGAATCATGGCATTCCTTGATAAGCTCCTTCCTTAAGTTCCCCCATTTTGGCACAAAGATACGACTCTGCTTGGCATAGAGTAGTCCGTCACTCAGCCAAAATCGTCTCGTCTTCCCTTCCTTGATGAGGGCAAGGAGATTTTGAGCAAGGGCATCATGCTCTAACCCTTCTTTGATCCTTTCTAACAAAAGACTACTTGGCCTGCTTAAAGATGCTAGTTCCGTCTTTCTGCTCAACGCATCAACCACCACATTAGCTTTGCCAAGCTTGTACTCCAACCTGTAGTCAAACTCTGCCAAGAAATCCTACCATCGAGCTTGCTTAGGACTCAGCTTCTTTTGAGTCTGGAAGTAGCTTGTTGCAACATTGTCCACCATGATAACGAAATGAGAGCCCAATAAGTAGTGTCGCCACACCCTTAGACAATGAATGACAGTGGTCATTTCCTTCTCTTGTACGGTGTAGCGGCGTTCGGTGTCGTTGAGCTTGCGGCTCTCATAGGCTATCGGACGTCCTTCCTGCATCAATACTCCACCAATGGCAAAATCTGATGCATCCGTATGCAGCTCGTAGCTCTTGGAAGGGTCTGGTAGGCAAAGCACCGGTTCTTCACTAACGGCCTTCTTCAAGTCTTCAAACGAGGCTTGGCATTCACTTGTCCATTCCCAAGCCTTGTTCTTTTTGAGCAAGTTAGTGAGTGAGGCTGCTCTCGCTGAGTAGGACTTGATGAACCTTCTATAGTAGTTCACAAGTCCGAGAAAAGATCTTAACTCGGGAACTTTGGTAAGAGGTTCCCATTCTTGGATGGCTTTCACCTTTGCTCCATCCATCATCAATTTCCCATCCTTTATCCTATGCCCTAGGAACATCACCTCATCTTGGGCAAAGGAACACTTCTCCTTCTTGACATATAGATCATTTTCCCTTAGGACCTCGAACACCTTCTTCAAATGCTCTAGATGTTCTTCCATAGTCCGGCTATAGATCACAATGTCATCAAGATATACTACCACGAACCGGTCGAGGTAGGGATGGAAAATCTTGTTCATCAACGTGCAGAAGGTGGCTGGTGCATTTGTGAGGCCGAATGGCATAACAAGAAACTCATAGGCACCATACCTGGTTACACAAGTAGTCTTGGGCTCATCTCCCTTGGCTATGCGTACCTGGTAGTATCCCGATCGTAGGTCCAATTTTGTGAAGTATCTTGCACTCCCCAATTGATCAAACAAATCAGCAATAAGAGGGATAGGATACTTGTTCTTGACCGTGATCTTATTTAGAGCTCTATAGTCGATGCACATTCGTAGCGAGCCATCCTTCTTCTTTTGAAATAGCACCGGGGCACCAAATGGGGCTTTAGAGGGCCTTATGAAGCCAGCATCCAACAATTCATCGAGTTGCTTCCGTAATTCTGCCAACTCTGAGTTTGCCATCCGATATGGGCTCATTGCTGGTGGCCTGGTGCCGGGTTCCAGCTCTATTTCATGGTCTACCTCCCTCCTTGGAGGTAACCGTTTGGGTAATGCTTCCGGCATTACATCTTGGAACTTATCTAAGACAACTTGCACTTCCGTTGGCAAGCTTGGCTTTGATGACGTCTCCTCATCGTCGTATTCTTTTAGAATGGCCAAGTAACTCTCTTCGTCCCTCTTCAATCCCTTCTTGAATTGAAGTGCTGAGAGAGCTTGGATAGTAGGTTTGCTGGTCCTTTCCGTCGGCACCACACACGCCTTCGTACCATCCATGATACACATAGAGTTTGAGCATGGCACCAAGAAAGCTCTTACCTGGTCCAAGAACTCCATGCCGAATACAACTGTGAAGTCATCCATAGGCGCCACTGATAAGTCCACTTGGCCAGTCCATGCACCAAGACTGACCTTAACTCCTCGAGCGACTCCATGTAATGGTAGTGCTGCTGAGTTAACTGCTTTGAGAGAACCCCCTCCATTGACAACCTTTAGGCCAAGTCTCTTTGCTTCTTCCACCGAAACAAAGTTGTGAGATGCTCCTGTGTCGACCAATGCTTTGGCGACCTTCCCGTTGATGGTGGCATCCACGTACATTAAGCCTTTAGGGGTCTTTGGGGCACTCTGCATTGCACCAAGTAGGCGCAAAGAACCCATCTTCGCACCTTCGTCCGATTCACCTCCATCTTGATCATGTGTGGAGGCAACTAAGGCACTCAAGGCCTTCCTCTTCGGACATTCACGTGCCCAATGCGGTCCGTCGCAAATGAAGCACGTAACACGGGGCTTTGAGGCATTCCGATCCTCCTTCTCCTTCCCCTTATCCCGTGGCTTGAATGAGGAGTTGCCTTTATGATTTTTGGATCCCTGACTTTTGGCATGGCCTCCATTACTCTTCTCTCCACCAAACTTTTTATCTGAGGCCTTTGGACTCTCCTTGTTTGTGGAGTAATCGATAAAGCTTTCCGCAGTTGCGATGGCCGAAGATAAGTCTTGGACACCACGTCGCTTGAGCTCAAGGTTAGCCCACGATTGGAGACCGTCCATGAACAAGAATAGGGCATCCTTGTCAGTTGTGTCGGGGACTTCAAGCAGCAAGGTTGTGAACTCCTTCACATAATCCCTTATGCTACCCGCCTGCTTTAGCCGTCGCAGTCGGCCCCTTGCCTCCTCCTCAGCATTTACGGGGAAGAACTGCATCTTGAACTCCCTTTTGAAGGCTTCAAAGGTGTCAATTGTGCAAACCCCTCGTTGCACATCTCCATGTCTCCGCCTCCACCACAGCATAGCAGTGTCGGAAAAATACATAGCAGTAGTTCGGATTTTGCTGGCATGGTCCGTTATGCCAGTAGCCTTGAAGTATTGTTCTAGCCCCCATAGGAAGTTCTCCACTTCCCTAGCGTTCCTAACACCATTGAAGGTCTTAGGCTTGGGAACATCCACCCTCTTAGCCTCAATTAGAGTGGTTGTGCTAGTTCCCGCGGCCATAGCCCGCTTACAAAGAGCTAGATCACCACCCATATCCTCAACTCTAAGCAAGACATTTGTGAGTTCTCTTTGGACGAGATCTCTTACCTTGGCAAGTTCAGCTTTCAACCCATCAATCTCTTGCCTTAACCCACCATCTAGCTCGTTGAGTGACATCTTTACCGCTGCATGGATCTCCACATCCTCGGCCTCCAAGCCATTGCAACGCTCCTCTAAGTTGTCTACTCGGTCAAACAGCTCCCCTAAGCTGTCCTGCGCACTCCCAACACGTGCTTCTAAGCTAGAAAGTATGTCTTTTGACTTGGCTCGGGCTTCTTTTGATGGTTTCCGGGTTTCCTCACGTCCACGTTCCATAGGTGGAACATCAACGCTTGGAGTAGATGGACCAACGTTCTTCATTATGCCAAGAGTAAGATTGCTTCAACCTAATGCTCTGATACCAACTGTCACGACCTTAATTTCTCAAGTAGCGATCGTGCGGCACTTAGCTCGGTCCGTTGCACTAAGCCTGCCTTTGAATCCGAAATGTAACTCCAAAGAGAATAGAAAGAGTTTGCAAAGAATGCTTTGTATTGCTCTAGAGAGAGTTTATGATACAATTGCTAAGAATTCCCAAGGATTTCCAAGGATGATTACAAATGAAGACCAAGTGGTCTATTTATAGTGTGGCAACAAGCCTAGGAGTATGCCACATTTCTCTAGATCCTTCTAGCTCTAGAATATACAAGAGAGTTCTATGTACAATCTGCCACAAGGTTCTAGGACCTTCTATCCAACTCTAGAGCCTTCTAGGTTTGTCTAGCTCCTTCATGCACCTTCCGGGATGTTCCGCAAGCTTCCAGCAGCTTCTACAACCTTCCCGAACCATCCGGCGCGTTCTAGAATATTCCAGCCCATTCTAGCACCCTCCAGTGTGCTCTAGAACATTCTAGGGTCTTCAAGCTTGAGTTGAGTCCGTCCAACTCCAGCCCTTTCTAGACTTCTCTAGGCAACTCTAGAACTTTCCATGTGTCTAGATCCTTTAGGCAGCCATCATTTGGATTTTTAGGGACAGTTTGGGGCGGGACGTGACAATATGGACTTTCAATAAGGAATGATGGTGTTTTAGCCACTTACAAAGAAGTCATCGTCCATATTGAACATCAACAATAAAAACATGCAATGGAGAGAGATATGAAATCTCTTCAAAAGAATGAAACTTGGAAGTTAGCTCAACTTTCCAAAGGCAAAAAGAAAATTGGATGCAAATGGGTATATGCAAAAATATAAGGATTTCCTAACAATAATGAGGTGCACTTCGAGGTAAGATTGGAAACAAAGTTTTATGCTTAGAAAAAAGGCATTAACTACAATGAGATATTTTCTTCAGTTGTGAGGCATACTACTACTCATATTTTGTTGGCCTTGGTTGCAAAATATGATTTAGAACTAGTCCAACTTTATATTAAAACTTCATATTTACATAGTAATTTGGAAGAGGAATTCTTTATGGCTCATCCAAATGGGTTCAAAGTTAACGGAAAGGAAAATTGGGTATGTAAGCTAAACAAATCCCTATACGGTTTGAAGCAATTGTCCAGACATTGGCACAAGTGATTTGATCAATTAATAGCAGAGCACTAGTACACAAAAAGTAAATTTCATCATTATGCATACTTTTGCAAGTTGGATTTTGGATATTTCATTTATTTGCTTTTATATGTTGATGACGTGCTGATAGCATCTACGAATAAAGATGAGATTAGATTGTTAAAGCTACAACTGAATGAAAAATTTGAAATGAAAGATCTTTGTGACGCTAACAAGATTTTGGATATGAAGATTCATAGAGATAGAAGAAGAGGCATAATTTTTTTATGTCAAAAAATATATTTGAAAAAGGTACTACACCATTTTGGTTTGAATGAACACTTAAAACTTGTTAGTACACCATTTTCCTTTCCTTTCATTATTATTTCTTTGTCTCCAACCATAGATGAGAAACAAAAATATATGTTACAAGTTTCTTATTCAAATGCAATTGGTAGCTTGATGTATGCTATGGTGTGTACAAGACCAAATATTTCAATGACATTAGTATTGTGAGCATATATGCACAATCCTAAAAAAGGACATCGATAGGCTATGAAATGGATTCTTTAGTACATTCTAGGTACTGTAGATATTGGTTTGGTGTTTGAGTACGATAAAAAATTGGTGGTCAATTATGTCAATTCTGACTATGATGGTGATTTGGATAAGTTTTGGTCAACTACTATTTATGTGTTTACTTTTAGTGGAGGATCATAAGTTGGAAATCTACATTACCACCCACAGTGGCTATATCACCTACAAATCCAAAGGATATAGAAGTTGCTAAGGCTATTAAATAAGAACATAGAGTTGCATAGTAACATTACAATGTTTATTATGATAATCAAAACGCTATTCATTTTGTAAAGGGACAAAACACATAAACGTTTGCATCCATTTTGTTGAGAATTTATCAACAATGGGAAGATACTACTTCCAAAGATAGGTACATCTTATAACCATGTAGATATGTTGACTAAGATAGTAAAATTGGTCAATTTCAAAACAACATTTGAACTTGATAAATATGCTATATAAGTTTGAACACCTATAGGTGCGTGGCAAAGATTGAAAGAATAATCACTTGAAGAAAATCTTGGCTCCATTTGATCAAAGATGGAGATCATTAGAAATGAGATATCACTCATATTGAGCCAAATTTCCTATATGTCAAAGAGAGACGGATTGGTGTTGACTAAATTTGGAGAAAATCTAATGTTAGCTATATTGCTCATGCTTTACAAGCCAACTTGAGAACATTTGCTAATTGTTATCCATCTCAACAACTTCATTTCAAGAGTTACAATTTAGAGACAAAGAGAGAGTAGAATTAGGAAGCTCATTTTGGTAGCTTTAAAGTGTTGAAGATAACACATTTTATACTCTATCTTGTTTGTTAGAGAGAAATCTCTAAATTAGATGTATTGGAATATTAGGATATTTGAGAGTTTATATCCACTTTGTAAATACCATATGAAATAGTGAATTATTATCTTGTCTTTGCCTTTGGAATAGGCCTTAGTTGAATCACTTAAAATTTGTGTCCACTTTATTATTTATTTTTTTCTATCATTTGGTTACTGTTAATAATTCCTTAATGGTATATTAGTTGTATGCCATACAACTAATATACTTTATCAGCTGTATATTAGTTGTATGCAACCAATATACTTTTCCTAAAAAGCACTTTTCCAAAAAGCAGATTCTTATTTCCTGTATTTAAACATGTATTAGTTCATTGTATTTTAAGATTGTAAATACATTTCCAATATATTCAATTTGGTATCAGAGTAGAGAAAAAAACAATTTACCGGCTTCTGAGCAAACAGCGCCACCTAGCGCCGCCGCCAGTTTTTATGTAGTGTCGTTAATCTTCTCGCACTGTTCAGTTCGCATCGCAGTTGTAGATACGCCATCCAGTTCGCGAGTCCGGCCCGTCTTTGTCTAATTCGCGAGTCGATCTGTTGTCGATTCGTGAGGTCGGCTCGTGCGTCTTGCCTGCGCATGATAGCCACTTATTTGTCTTGCCTGCGCCGGCTCGCGCCCACTGCGCGTCGTCCAGCTCGCGCACCCTGTTCCGTTCAGCTCAAGCACCCCTGTGCGCCGTCCAACTTCTCCCTGCATTTTCTGTGAGTCCGCACACTGAGCTGCTCAGTTTTTTGGAAATTTTGTTTCCATTTTTTCAGTTTTAAGTTCTGCCCTAATTAGCCCTAAAACAGCCTTGGCCCATCAGTTTTAAGTTTAGCCCATTAGCCCATCAATGACGGCTCATCGGTTTATGTTACGCCGTGACCCAAGCCCATCGGTTTTAAGTTACGCCCATTGACCCGTGACCCAAGCCCATCAATTCAAGCCCAACATCCCATCAGCCCAAGTGCAAGTCCATCAGCCCACTTTTTAGCCCATTATTCAGCGCCTCCCAGCCAAAAAAAAAATTCCCGTTGCACAATATATATATATATATATATATATATATATATATATATTATTTCAATGGAAGATTCAAGACATCATCAAGTTTCCAGATTTCATGAGGTTCCAAATTTTGAAGTTTCTGTTAAGAGTTCAGAAATTGGTTCTTTTGGGGGTACTAAACTTAATGGTACAAATTTTCGAACATGGAAAAAAGTTATGTCTGTTTATCTTCGTCAGATGCATAAGATGGGACATGTATCTGGATCAATTCGGGCTCCTAGTCAAGATGATATAGAAGCATATACTAGGTGGGAAGATGATGATGGCTTTGTCATGTCAATTCTATTTCGAGCCATCACTGATGATATATTACAAATGGTGGAGGAATGTGAAACTGCTGAGGCCATATGGAATACCTTAAGCGATCTCTATACAAATGAGTCTGACTTTATTCAAGTTCATGAACTCATGTGCAAAGCTGCCGGCATGCATCAAAATGGGCAACCAATATCTCTTTTTTTTTACCAAGCTGAAAAATGCATGGGCTGAAATTGACCAGAAACGCTCGTGTAAAATTAAAAATTCAGAAGACCTTCTGTGGTACCAGAAGGAGAAGGAACTTGAACGCGTACATGCCTTTTTAAGAGGTCTTGATACAAAACATAATAGTGCTAAAGGCGAATTGCTTCGAATGTCAGACCCTCCGAGCTTGACTACTGCCTTTACATACATCCGTAAAGACGAATCTCAGAAAGAGAGTCTTCATCAGGCACATATTGAGATATTAAGCCTAGCCATTCAAGCCAAATCAAAGGCACCCTTCCTCCAGCAGCAAAATTCAATTCCACTTCATCAACAGGGACCTCCACCGGGTTTTACCTATCGCCCTCATTCTCCCTGCTCTTATTGCAATGAACAGGGGCATCTTCATGAGAATTGTTGGAAACTATATCCACACTTGAAACCAAAAGCAGACTACTATGCGGCAAAACGTCCAAATGGGTATTGTTCTAAAGCAAAAACAACTGCCGTGCAAATTGTCCAAGAACCAGACTACTATGGACAGAATCATCCTTTGGAATGTGGAGGTATCCCTACAGCTTCAATAGCTGGTCGTGGTAAGATTGGTATGACCTTAAATGTTTCTCACTCTGTTGGGTCTAATACTTGGATTATTGATTCTGGCGCATCTGATCATATGACTTATGATAAATCTTATTTTAATGAGTTATCTCCCCCACCAGTGTCTTATGTTACAAATGCTAATGGTGAGGCCTTTCCTGTCTTAGGACAGGGGTCAGTTCATATCACTCCATCTTTACAGCTCCATAATGTTTTATATGTACCTTACTTATCTCATCACTTAATATCTGTCCCACAGTTGAATATTGAGTCTAAATGCTTTGTAACCTTTTATCCTATGTATGCGATTTTTTAGGATCTTCTTACCAGGGAAATAATTGGTCGAGGGTATCTGAGGGGAAGATTGTTCCGCTTGGATTAGAACTACGGAGGGGAGAAACCAGGAGCACAGGCAAGCACTGTATTGACTTCTAGTTCCGATAAGCTAAGTGAAATTTGGTTGTGACATCGCCGCTTAGGGCATCTGTCTTTTAGTCTTATGAAAAAAACAATGCCTACTTTATTTATTGGTGTTAGTGAGACTGTGTTGCATTGTGAGACTTTTGTTTTGGCCAAGAGCCATCGTGTTACTTATTCTCCTAGTATTTCTAATAAAAGTACTATTACTTTTGAATTAATTCATTTTGATGTTTGGGGACCATCTAAAGAGCCCACTATATTGGGTATGAGATATTTTGTTTCATTTATCGATGACTGTACAAGGTTATCATGGATTTCTCTTCTTAGAACAAAAGATGAAGTTTTTTCAGTTTTTAAAAATTTTCATACCTTTGTTCAAACACAATATAATGGCATCATTCGGATCCTCCGTTCTGACAATGGGGGGAATATGTTAATCATGTTTTTCAAAAAAATTTCAAAACACATGGGATTATTCACCAAACTACTTGTCCGCAAACATCGGAACAAAATGGAGTGTCTGAAAGAAAAAATCTTCATTTACTTGATATGGCTCATGCACTCTTATTTAGTGCTGATATGCCAAAATACCTTTGGGGTGATGCTGTATAAGCTTCCGCCCATCTCATCAATCGTCTCCCATCTAGTGTCCTTAACGGAAAAATCCCATTCCAAATTCTCGCATCTTATGTCTCCTTATCATCCTTTCATAATCTTCCTACCCGTGTATTTGGTTGTGTTGCTTTTGTGCATGTTCCTAAAAATCAAAGATCTAAATTAGATGCCCGGGCAATTAAATGTGTGTTTGTTGGTTATGGAAGTTATCAGAAAGGGTAGAAGTGCTTCCATCCACCAACCAGAAAGTATTATGTTACTATGGATGTTACCTTCTTTGAGGACATGAGTTATTTTTCCTCACCTGATACTGCTCGTCAGGGGGAGAATACATATTTCGAAGAACTGTATCATGGTGAGGGGGATGCATTAGGTGAGTCACCAACTATGTTTCAATGAGACTAGATGAGACTTCTAATTCATTGAATCTAGTCATTGCAGAAACAGATGCTTCAAGTATTCAAGCACCAAATTCAATTACAACAAATGACATTGAAGACAGAAATGTACCCTCAGGCATTACTCCTACCCTTGATCAACAATTCCCTGGTACTGAAGGTCACTCATCTGAGGTATGTACACCTACTGATACTAATAACATCGAGTCTAATGTTGGACAGTATGTGTTACCAAATAGGTCTACTCGAGGTCAACCAGCCAAAAGGTATGAACCAAATATTCATGCAAAATCAAAATACCCAGTAGCCAATTTCATGTCCACTAAAAGATTATCTAAGTCATACAAATCATTTGTGAATCAAATATCTAGTGTATCAGTACCTAACAAAGTGCAGGATGCGTTGGGAGATCCAATATGGAGGAAGGCAATGGATGAAGAGATGGATGCATTAAAGAAGAACGATACTTGGCAACTTGTGTCACCACCACAAGGAAAAAAGGCAGTTGGTTGTCGATGGGTATTTACTATAAAACATAATGGTGATGGATCCGTAAATCGGTATAAAGCTCGTCTTGTAGCAAAAGGGTTTACTCAAACGTATGGTGTAGACTAGGATGAGACTTTTGCTCCTGTTGCCAAAATGAACACGATTTGGGTTCTGCTCTCACTTGCTGCTAACCTAAACTGTCCACTTCGGCAATTTGATGTCAAGAATGCGTTTCTTCATGGAGAATTAGCCGAGGAGGTGTACATGAGTCTTCCACCTAGGTATGTAGTTGATTCTCCTGGTAATTTTGTATGCAAATTGAGGAAGTCTTTGTATGGCCTCAAGCAATCCCCTCGAGCCTGGTTTGGAAGGTTTTCACAGTTCATGCAAAAGGTTGGTTAGAGTAATTCAGACCACACTCTATTTCTCAAACATCAACAAGGGAAGGTAACAGCCCTAATCATTTATGTTGATGATATGATAATCACTGGTGATGATACTATTGAGATGGATAAATTACAAAGACAACTAGCCTCTGAATTCGAGATGAAGGACTTAGGTGAACTAAAATACTTCTTAGGAATTGAGGTAGCCAGGGGTAGAGAAGGAATATATCTGTGTCAAAGGAAGTACATTATTGATCTGCTAACAGAGACAGGTATGTTGGATTGCAAACCTATTGACACTCCTATTGAGCAAAACCATTGTTTAGCAGAGTATCCAGATAAGATACCAACTGATCGAGCTCGCTATCAGAGATTGGTTGGACGTTTGATTTACTTAGCTCATACTAGATCAGATGTTGCATATGCAGTAAGTGTGGTGAGTCAGTTCATGCATAATCCAAGTGAGAACCATATGAATGCTGTTTTGAGAATTTTAAGGTATTTGAAATCGGCTCCAGGAAGGGGAGTAATGTTCTCTAAACACAAAAATCCTCTTAAAGTTTGTGGATTCACAGATGCAGATTGGGCAGGAAGTATTACAGATAGAAAGTCAACATCGGATTATTTCACCTTTGTGGGAGGAAATTTGGTTACATGGAAAAGTAAGAAGCAGAAAGTGGTGGCACGATCTAGTCTTTGAGTAGGAAGTATAGAGGTATGGCTCATGGGGTTTGCGAATTGCTGTGGATAAGAACTTTGTTATTGGATTTGGGTTTCGAACTCAAAAATACTATGCAGATGTATTGTGACAATCGGGCAGCCATTGATATATCACAAAATCCAGTACAACATGATCGCACTAAGCATGTAGAGGTTGATCGTCACTTTATAAAAGAAAAGTTAGATGACAAACTTATTAGTTTTCCTTTTGTTCCCACAGAAGAGTAGCTTGCAGATATACTTACTAAAGGAGTTTCCAAGAATACATTATACGGTTCACTAAGCAAGTTGGGCATGATCGATATCTACGCGCCAACTTGAGGGGGAGTGTTAATAATTCCTTAATGGTATATTAGTTGTATGCAACTAATATACTTTATCAGCTGTATATTAGTTGTATGCAACTAATATACTTTTCCTAAAAAGCACTTTTCCAAAAAATAGATTCTTATTTCTTGTATTTAAACATGTATTAGTTCATTGTATTTTAAGATTGTAAATACATTTCCAATATATTCAATTGTTACCGCTATTAATTTATTATTCAATTACGTACTTACTATTTAGGAAAGTTTTGTCTAAGAGACCGAAATTTAAGTGATACTGCTTTGTCCCTTGGAGCTTTTTAAAATAAGTGGCATTCAAGTGATCTCCGCACCACATAATAACACTAGTGGGCATTTAGAGTGCTTCTTTGAACTTTGTCTAAACTGGCCCTATGAGCTGCTACAGTTAGATAATGGTTCCTTGGATAGCTTGTATGATATTGAAGATTGAATCATTAGTTGTCTCGTTGGTTTTCAGTTTCTTCTGGTTTTGTAGCTTGGAGTTTCTGATTTTTAGTTTGCAGGCCATAGGTTTGCATTGCTGATCTTAGCTTAAATGAACTTCTCTGTTTTCTTAATTTTTGTTTTAAAAAAAAAACCAAGCACATAACCCTCTCAGAGTCTCACCGTTTCATTAGAGCAATCTTGCTTAAAAAATGGTAGGAAAAAAAAATTCTACGATTAGCTGGTTGAGGTTTTTTTATTATATATACGATGGAAGCAAGGCACCTTTGTTAATGACATAAGACAGAACAAAATCGTTTTAAGGAAAAGCAACATGCAGTGACATTTTCCATTTTGCAGTGTTCATGTAGAATAAAGTCTTAAGTTGATGTACTATACGATATCTCTAATATGTACAATCATACTAGTCATTTATGACATATAGAAAAGAAAAGGAACATGTATCCTCCTAATCTTCCATTTTGGTCCGGGAAAACGGATGCCCGTCTGGGGTAGTTAAACCGTTCCGTAGACGAAAACCACCTAGATTTCTTTCCAGATCTGAAAGAAAAAAAGAAGTTTTCTGGCTTCAATTCAGTGTATGTCGCATTCTCCTCCTTCATAGGTGTCAAAAGGCTTTTGCATGGAACACAAAGGCCTGCAACTGAAAATGAAAGTAAAATGAGAAAATTATTAAGTTAAGGTTCTCTCTAAGTCTCTAAGATCATACGCACGACATGTATGAAATTCAATCAGATTTCACAAATAATAAAGGCATATGCTTGTTGACTGCCATCCAAAACCTTGTTAGGCATAAATTTCTCCAGCAAGTTGGTTTATTAATACCAGTTATATTGTCAATCTCCTTGCACTTTGATTATAAGCTAAACTACAATGGAAGGAGAGCTTATGAGATGAGACTAACAAAGAAAATCAAACACGACTACCACTTTAAAGGACTACAAAAGAAGACTGGATCTTGAAACTTAAAGAATGTTAGCATAAATATTCTAGGTTCAGCTAGCTGACTTCTTTCTTAATGCATATGTTCAACACTTTAATCCACCTTATATATATTCACAACAAATATCTTGTTAAACAAAAATAAACGGTATATATAAAACATCAAATAGTGGTGCATAAGTACAAAAAGGCCCTGCTTTTGATAGGGGAAACTATTGAATTAGTGGAGATTTGGAACACTTGATGCAGTAATTATTGAGTAGATGAGAGTTAGTTTAATGAAACCGTAAACTAGAAAGTGTGATAACCATTCCAAACTGAAGTCCACCCTATTGACGGTCTTATCTATTTGAAACCATCACAACCGCGTTTCAAAATATTTTTCAAATATGTAAATGCAGCTATCTATCTGTAAGGCAGAGAATGACAGGCAAAACAGTAACAGTTCTCCGTATGCCTAATGTTAGAAGCAAATAGAATAGTGCTGCCAATTATCTAGTAGCCAAGCAGGAGAAAAATCAGAGAGTATAAGCTCTACTTCTAGGTTGAAATTCAAATTTCTTATCTACTTCAAAAATTATTGCTTAATCCAACGCCAAAAAGGGCTCCTGTTTTCAACAATGAAAATAAATCATTATAAAAACGAACAAGGTCATACTCAGAATTATTAATAGCAAATACCTCTAGTCAAATGCATATGGATCTTCTGTGTATGGATTCAGGGACCCTTCTCGAAACAGTTCACCTATGTTTGAAGGGTTTGGATGAACTCCCCCCTTAACTCCCTGCAAAAGCAATAAGGGAGTCCTTAATGCAGAAAACGGGCAAAGTGAAAGGAAGCATGCGATAAAAGATTTTTTTTTCTTTCTCTATAAGCTTGTTCATATCTTTCCTGACCAAGATCAAGCAACGCAACAAATTCAATGCCCATAGTTTAATGTCCTTTAGATAGTTTGTAAAACATCACCCTACGTACTATTATTATACCCTAGTTTTTTTCCCAATTTCTATTCACCTTCATAAAAGTAATAAGCATTATCTGGGGTAACTTGGTGCATGATAATTGATCGAGACAAAAAACAGTACGCAGGGATTTTGATATTTTCAAGGACATGAGAATTTTTAAATGCTGTTAGAAGCAATACCATTCCAATTGATAAATATTAAATAATGTAGTTCTGTAAATTACTATTCCAGGCATGCCTTATTCAAATGTTTAACATGAGGAAAATTAGCCAATACTACTTCAACAAAAGTCATTTTTTCAAGGTTCGAAGAAGAAAAAGATGGAAACTTGTATGTATGCTAAAATATCAGTAATAAAATTATTGGTCATCACCACTATTCTATGAAATTACAAAAATCAATCTCTCTAGCAGTCATGCCTTTTCAAGAAAACTTCCACAACTTTAAGAAATGAGGAAGTACAAATCGGTTATCAGAGAAAAGAAATGGGAAAAAAGGAAGAAGATGAAGCTTGTATTCAGATACCTTTACAACACTCCTTGGAGTATTGGTTTTAGGTGTACTCGTCCTTTTATTTTTTCTTGGGTCCTGATAAAAATATAAAAGGAGCCTCAACTTCAGTAAAATAAACACATGACTGTACTCGTCCTACCAATGCCAGCACAAGTTTGACAATATAAGCAAGAGCACACACCTCAAACATGACTGTACTTTTTGTTTTCCTTCGTTTTGTAATTGTCTTCCCATTAGAAGTTTCAACTTCATATTCATGACGAGTTACCTGCTTAACAAGCAAAGGGGATGATTAATAAGGTTGATCAAACCTAATTTTAAGCTCATAACCAAATTCTTTGAATAGATAATGACAAAGAATATTCCAATTCTATTATTGGTGGATATCTATTGAAAAATATATTCTCCATCATAACCAAATTCTTTGAATAGATAATGACAAAGAATATTCCAATTCTATTATTGGTGGATATCTATTGAAAAATGATATTCTCCATCAAAATTCGTGTGTTCACACTCTACAACAAAATAGAGTGTTCGGAAGAAAAATTGTCATTTCTTAAAGGTAGTTTGTGCCCTTATGTTTGCTAGGAACGTTCCAAAATACTTATGGGGAGACGTTGTCTTAACCATAACATATCTCATAATGCTTACTAAATCACATCATCAACTTTAAAATCCCTAGTCCTTACCAAAAGATATCCATACTTATATACTTATACTGCTCTTCCCTTAACAATTTTTGGATGTACTGCATTCCTTCACATTCATGTGCATAATAGGAATAAACTTGATCCTCAAGCTCTCAAAACCATTTCATTGATTACGCTCCAATGCAAAAAAGTTATAGATGCTATAATCCTCAAAATAAGAAAACCTGTCTCTTATGATGTCACATTCTTTGAACGTACTCTTTATTTCTTTGTAATTCAATTTAGGTAGAGAATAGAGATCAAGAAGCTTCATGGGACACTCTTGACTTGCCATTACTCGGAGTTGATACTACCTACCACCTATAGTTTGCCTATAACCTCTAGTGTGCCTAATCTTTCAAATCCAACTCCTGTTTTATCTAATCCAAAGTCAAATCACCTGACAATATACTAGTGCTAAAAATAAGGGAGAATAAACTATGCCTAATAAACAAGAGTTACGCATCTTCTCTAGAAGAAAAATCTCCCAAGAAAATAAAAAAATCATGAATCCTACTCATAGTCAAGAAGCCAAACCGATATTGCCAATTGTGTTTGGTAATTCAAGTCCCAATCTTGATCTAGATGTTCCTAGAGCAATTAAAAAGGGTATTAGGTCTTTTGTATTCATCATCCTATTTGCAAGTTCATCTTCTATTCTAATCTGTCATATTCATTTTGTATTTGAAGAGCTATTGTATTTGAAGAGTTGCATGCTCTTAAACAGAACAATACTTGAAGCTTGGTGGAATTTCTACAAGGAAAAAAATATTATAGGACGTAAATGGGTGTTCATAGTAAAATATAAGGCTAATGGTATGATTCAAAGATACAAGGCACGGTTAGTAACAAGAGGTTTCTCATAAATTAATGGGATTGACTATATTTAAGCTTTTTCTCTTGGTGCAAAACTCAATACCATCTGAATTCTACTTTCACTAGCAGCAAATTCTGATTGGCCACTACATTAACTTGATGTAAAGAATGCACTGGCGAGCTTGAGGAGGAGGTCTACATGATACCACTTGGTTTTGAAGAAAAATTGGAGAGTCAAACCATTAGTAAGCTCAATCAGTTCTTATACAGTTTAAAACAATCCCTATATGCTTGGTTTGATCATTTTTCAAAGGTTATCAAAAAGCATGGCTATATTCAAGGACAAACTGATCATACAATGTTTGCAAACACTTCAAAGGTGAGAAGATAACCATTCTAATTGTATATGTATATCATAGTTAAATGAAATAATATTGAGGAGATAGAGAAAATTATAAAGATGATGGCAAAATAATTTGAAGTCAAAGGCGTTGAAGTTTTAAGATATTTCCTAGGAATGGAGTTCGTAAGGAGTAAGAAAAGTATTTCTGTTTCTTAAAGGAAATACACTTTAAATCTGATAGTAAAAACTACCACATTGGGATGTAAATCGAGCAAAATTCCTATTGAACTTGATAATAAGGCAAAAATGTTCGAAGGAGATCCTGTTGACAAAGAAAGTTATCAATGTCACCTAACATAACTTTTTCTGTGAGTTTAGTAAGTTAATATACGCATGTCAAGGTCATCTTAATGCAATGTATAGAATCTTGAGATATTTGAAACGAACACATGGAAAAAGATTCTTATTTTCAAAAATTGACGATCGAAAGGTTAGAGCATTTATTGATATAGATTGAGTCGATTCCACCGATGATAGAAGGTCAAAATTTGGATATTGTACCTTATTATGGGGAAATTTGGTCACCTGGCATAGTAAAAAACAGATTGTTGTTGCAAGAAGCAATGCTAAAGTCGAGTATAAAGCCTTGCATTATGGAGTTTTTGAGCTTATTTGGATAAAAAGAGTGATATGAAAGGATTGAAGATCAAATAGGAAGAACCTAGACATCTCTACTACAACCATAAGTACCCTATAATCTTGTCCATCATGATAGAACCAAACATGTGGAGGTAGATCGACATTTTATCAAGAAGAAGCTTGACCACCAGCGTTTCACGCGCCAGGTAGGAGGAGGTAGTGTATTATCAGCATTGAATATGTGCAAACTTCTTAACAACTAGCTAATGTACTCATGTAAGGAATAACATAACAAACTTGGTCTCATATACATCTACAACCATGCTTGAGGAAGAGTACGGACAAAATCAAATCAAATTTTATTATGATTTAGTCAATTGTATTTAAATCCATTTTTATTGTATTATTGGCTATTACGATTTATTGTATTATTAACTATTAGGATCTTCTTTATGAGTCATATTTTATGGTGTAAATATTCTTTTATTTTAGAAGTTTGTTTAGAATCTTTTTCCTATAAAACTGTATGTCCCTTCATAGATCAAAATATAAGAAAATATTTTTTCGATCTTAATTTATTATGTATCTATGTCAAATCTACACTCAAAAAATCTATTTATATAATTTTCTTATTAACCACTAATTTTTTATTTTATGTGCAAATACATGAGAGGGGGAATAGTTTGATTAAAGTACTTTCCTTCTTGTGATGCTTGGGGATATTCAATACACTTCCAGTGTTTACGTTCTCTACTTTTGTCAACAACCGTGATACTGGTGTTTGTGTTGTTCTGAGGAAAGATGATTCCTGAGGGGGGAGAGAGAGGAAAAAAAACCCAAGTTGAATTCATAATTCAATATAGTTAGATTGAAAGTGACAAAAAGAAAATTGATGTATTGATTATTGGCCTTTGCTTTTTACCTTTTCATCATTCCTTGGTCTTATTATAGTATGCTGACTTCTTATCCCACCATCATTATTTCGCTTATGAATAGAGGAAGTGGAGTAATCCTGAAAAATATCAGAAGAATTATTATTGATAGGTCAAATGTTAAAGAACATATACTTTGTACACGAATCATATGAAATCACTTAATAGGTGGAATGTCATAACTCAATCATTGAAAACTGAAGTCATGATTTAAGACAATGCAAACATGTTTAAAAAGATATTATTTAGGTCCACACTAAAGATACAATAGGACAAACCGAGCAAAATCTCCTTGTGCCAGGATAATCAAGCCCTAAAACCACGTTGATAAATGGTTTACCAAGCTAGAGTTGTTATCTTTATGTTTAAACTCGCTTTTTTTGGATTTGATGATTTAGTGCCACATTCAAGGAGATGCAATATGAGTTAAAGATATAATCTTGGTTCACGTTATGCTAAATCACCTCTGGGGCTGTATGATGTATATTAAGCATGAAACACTATGGATAAAAATGTCATGGATGAGAACCCCAACTTAGTGCTTGTTATAAGTTCAAATATTCCGGTACTATACCTTACTAATGAAATGAAAACTTGTTGACATTTTTACATAATAACTCCAATCAATAAGACGAAGTAAAAAAAATGAATTCACTACTAAAAGGATGTAGTGGCTCAGTAGATGTATACCAATTGTAGTTTCAAACAAAAATGTGAGAAGTTTATTAGTTATTAACTGAAACTATAAGTGCACAAAGATACGCTACAACTAAACTAAAATTGGGATGCATCTACACAATCACTACATGCGATAGTATTAGAGTCACAGTTAAAAGTAAGAAAATAAACACTACAATATTAGATAAAATCAAACTCCTAAGACTAATATAAAGAAATAAATATGATTCCAAAGTGCAAGGTAGTCAAAAATGAACATAAGCATTTAGTTTATGTCCAAAACAGAGAGGATAAAAGTCAAAAACACAAGCAATTGGAAAACGAGTTCAAAAGAGGGAGGGAGGGAGATAGAGAGAGAGCTGAAGCCAAAACCCTTTTGGAATTCACTTCTTGGTCCTGTTGTGAATTATCACCCATCACTTTCCACTGCAACTCCAATAGAGCCCTCTGCCTCTCTTCCTATCATTATAAACAAAAGAAAAATAATATAATTATATTATGAAAATTGAACTTATTTAGTACTCCAACAGGGAAACGTACTTTTGACTTTTGATAATCCAACTCTTCTTGAAGCTTGTTACAAGTGTCTTCAAGCTGACATCTCAAAGCCCTCATCTCGGTTTCATGTTCATCCCTTAGCAATGCTATTTTCTATGTATATATTTATCATAAGTACTCATTAAAACAAAATTTTGCTATTTGAAATCTCCAGCAAAATATAAGATAGATAGTTATACCTCTTTTAGTTTATTCTCAGATTGACATTGTGCCCGCTTTAGCTCTTCACTATGGTCCACTTTAAGACTTAATTCTTTCTTATCATGCTCCTGCTGAAGACGACTTACCTATACAATGTGACAGAAAATAATGTTTTTGAAACATATGCTAGAGATATGTTAAATGCTTCATAATGAATGATAAATATTATTGCAGAAGCAAGTAATGAATGCTTTAGAAAATAAGAAATTTCTTGCAATATGATGGAACTGAATGATGGCAATTGAAAAGATAAATGCAAAAAGAAGGAACTCGTTTATTATTATCTAACATATTTAAAAAAAGTCCATGAGCAAAAAGTAGAGAGAGGAAGAGAAAATTGCACAATTAAAAGAAAAGGATCATCAGTCAAAACACGTCATCGAAAACTCAAATATTTGTGCTACAAGAAAGTACCATAAGCAAATAGTATCTCACCCAAAAGCTATCCTTACAAAAGAGAAGCATAAAATTATTTCAAGGACATATTCTGCTTTGAAATTCACACTATATTTATAGCTATTGTACTACTTTCCGAGACATACCAGTGCTGCATGTTCTTCCTGGATATGCATCAAGTGCAGTCTTGAATCTTTTTGGCACTCCATAACTGTTTTATCAGAACTTGCCACCATTTCTCTTATAACCTTTTCTGTCTAAATGATCAAAAGGATGATGAAGATTATTTCCAGTAATGATTTTGAAAGAAATGATAAATTGAACCAACCTTTTCCTTTTCCATGTTAACTATTTCGAGCTTCTCCACCTCATATTTCTTTTGGATGTCATTAATTGCCTAAAAATCCTCCTAGAGTCAATAATAAGGTACATTCATACAAATAAAGGATTCATCTGAGAAAACTAGGACAAAATAACACCTGATCATTCCTCTGAGATAAATCTTTCAAATGCCTTGATAGTTCCAATTGTTTGCTTTCTAGCATGAGATCATATTGTTTTTTAGCTTCTGTGAGTCTGCTTTCAGCAGCAGTCAGGAATGTATGATTCTGCAATACCATACAAAAAATTAGAGATGGTAAAACTATAGGAAGACATGCATGTACATGCTAAAGTGATCCCACAACCTCTGTTATTTGTTCTTCCAGACACTTCTCTCGTTCCTTATATTGCTGAATTTTCTGTTCCTTTTCCTCTAAGGTGTTTTGAAGCTGGTCAACTTGCTTCCCTAGCGAGTCTATGTGCTGCTCATGTTTCTCACTTTCCTTATGCAAAGCATCTATTTCATCCATCTTTGTCTGCATTTCTGCTTGCAGTTTTTCTGTGTTATCTTTATTTTCAGTCTCTAGTGACGAAATCTTCAGCAACAGTTCTTGCTGCAAGATATTAAGAAGCAACCATAATATATAAATAATAAAGATTAAAATCCGTAAAATAAGGTGTTAAAAATTGCTAACCAGTTTGTTCTCAGATGATTTAAGACTTTCTGACAGTTTATCAATTTGCATATCTAAATTGGAAACCAACTTCTCTGTTTCGGTCTTCTTTGTGACCAGAATTTCTGCTTCAGACTCCAGATTTTGTATCCTCTCTCTAGCTGAATGGAGTTCAATTGAAAGCTTTGCGTTGACAGTCTCCTGAACTTTCTGACGTTCCATGATCTTATTGTTTAAATCCTGATTTACCATCTGCATGGCTTCCTTCTCTGAAGTTATGTACAAGAATTTATTATGAAGTTGATCATACTGTTCCTGAGCATGCTTAGCAGCAAGGTCTTTCTCCTGCTGGCACAACTTGAAGCAGGTGTCATACAAAGAGTTAAGCTGGTCAAACTTATCCAAAAAAGTCAAATTTTGCTTGTCCAACTGAACTAACTGTGAAGCCAACATTTGAATGAGAGCCTCCAAATGTTTTATCTCATGGAGGAAATTATCCAACTTTTTAGCAAGATCATCATTAAGAAATTGAGAATTGCTCTTCTCTTTCTCTAGGTTTTCCTGAATGTTTTGCAAATGTTTGACTTCATCTTCTTTGGACTTCAATTCAAGCTTTACTTCACTCATTCTTTGCTTCAAACATTCTAGAGCAGATCTATTTGCTGTGACAGCTTCCTCAAAGTTTCTTATGGTGGCATCTGCAAGCAATGAAAAGATACAGAGGTGAAATGCAAAGATGCAGAGTAATATCACTAAATGAAAAATGTTATCAGTCATTTGCAGCAACCAAAATCATGCTTCCCTCAAAGGTCTTCTTCAACAATTATAAGTATAAGTAATTGCTCTCGTTTCTCAATGAAATGCAAGGATGTGTAGTACCACCTAAATATTTCCTCTTCAAATATAAGAAAAACCTTCAAAACTAAATATAAACAAGAAAGATAATGGGAAAATTACCCTAAAGGTCACTAAAAATATATTATTTGGACACTTCGGTGATGTAACTTTTACAAGGGACATATAAGTCACTCACTTGTTAAAATTGGGACACTTTAGTCACATAACTTCATAGTAATTATGTGACCAAAGTGTCTCAATTTTAAAAATCGAGTGATTTATACGTCCCTTGCAAAAGCTACAAGACCAAAGTATCCCAATAACACAAACAAAGTGACTTGAAGAATTAGTCACGCAAGATAAATTATTTAAATTGAATATCATCTTGTTTACCAAAAGATAAAATGAGAAAGACAAACATCCCCTAAAGGAAGAAAACAATGATACAGTTCTCCAAATAAAAAATCAGAGGAATGTTGATAGCAGCCTATATTTTCTCTTAAGTCTGATACTTGTACTGCCTAAAAAGAAGCTATTTACACCAGCAACAATAAACCATGTGTAGTGCAAAAGGTCCATAAAAAGTTAATATTAAATCATTCTATGCCAACAAAAATTTAATATTTCTGTCTTTAGTTAGCATGTAAGATGATAGCTACTACCGTGAAGCAATCGAATTAGAATAAAGGAGCTGGATATCAGTAAAAGCAATGAATCAATCACAAAAGTAAAAGCAATTCTCAAAATGATGCTTCAGAAGAACTCAAACCCTTTATTTTAGTCTGTGAATTTTAAAGTGTGATAATCTAGAATAATATTAAGAATAACATCTAAAATAGTAAGTCTAAATAAACAAACAGATTTGGAAAAATAGCAACTGGGGCAAAAATAATAATGATGACAACGAAGTGAAAGCTCAAAGCATATGCAACTGAGAGCAATGCGTTCCATTTTTCAAATAAATGTACACTCACACACACTTACATTGATGAGGCTTGAATCCACGCTGTTGAAGTGTGCATGTAGAGCATAGGTCATTGCACTACAAGTCATATGGCAATACTTTCCAGTTCTAACTTTCAACTACATGACAATAGCTTTTATTTTTGGCTTGGACATGACGAGATGTTTACTTTAGTAATTTATGCAAAATGATTCCTCTAAACTTAACCAAAGATTAACAAAAGTAATTATAAAAGCATGCACTTGAATTATACAAAGGATTCCTCTAAGTACTAGCCATGTGCTACACGTATACAATCTATTCCCGTGGATATTATTTGTTTTATTTAAATTTCACCCATTTTGAACACTAACAAAACAAACATGGTCCTATCAGCACACAAAAATGCACCCAAAGCTGTTTAATCGAAATGTTGTGTTCTCGTTGCCTTCAAAATTAATTATAAAAAGCAGATAGTTGCAAGTTGGATAAGTACTTCGATAAAGGAACACGTTTACCTTTTTCCTCTATGATATTGCCAATTCTGCACAGTTCATCTCTGTAAAACTTATCACTCTCTTCTTTCTCATGTCTGAGCTCCACCAGCTCTTTTCCGCCTATTATTAGAATCCAAAAAATTCAAAAATTAGTAATCATATACTAGCGTTATTTGTGAATTAAAAACAAAGATAATGATTATCTTTAAGTTCGTAGTAATTGCGAAACTTCAACAGTATATATTCTGAATCTATAGCTTTTAGAAATTTAACAGCTTTCAAGATAGAAAGAAAGGGTGAGAGAAGAGCTCAAGATGCTCACGATTTTTCATAGTTTCTTCTGCAGACTCTAACTTCAGTGACAGAGTATTCATCTTTTGATTCAAATCATCGACAGCTACTGCATTTGCAGATAGTTTTCCTTCGAAGTACTCCTTATCTCTTTCAGCTGTTACAGTAGTCAAAATTCACTCACCGCTCCTTTTCGATTTTAAGATTAGTAGTACCTTAAAAGTTGAAATTCCTTATTTGAAATTCTAAAAAAGCCCCAGAGGATAGGCGCGTACCATTATGAACCTGACTGGTTAGGTGACTTAAGGTTTCAGTGAGCTGATCGCACAGGAACTTGGTTGAAGAAAACTTGGATTGTAATCTATTCCACAGCTTCTCGTCTTCTTTCTGCTTCACCTTCAGCTTTACATTTTCGTTGAAGGCGTTTTGCAACTTTGCCTCTAATGCATGAATATGCGCCATTGATCTTTTCAGTTTATTGCTCTGCATTTTACTTAGTTAATAGATTGATGAAAATACCATTCAATTCCGAGAAATCATTGAATCTCGTTGGGTAATGGAATGTGAACTATAATGAACACGAATTGGTACAGAAAACAAGGAAGACATAGACATAGAGAAAAAGGAGAGATACCGCCATTTCGAGATCAGCCTTCACGGAAGCTTGTTCTTTCACTAATTTCTCTATAATCGAAGATTATATGAAAAATTATCGTCAAGAAAATTAAAGTTTCCGAGAAAATTAACCAGTGTATCGAAACTTTGGAAATAAAAACCTGCAGTGAGCTTCAAATTGGCGAAACTTCCAGATGATATAGAAGCCGGAGGAGAATGCGAAGAGAAGGAATAGCTCTTCGCAGTTCCAGAAACCGATTTCGAGAGCGACTTTAATTGATCCATGTTCTTCAAGTTCGAAAACCCTAGCTTTTGCATTTTTCGAAGTCGGGTTTAGAAAACGAAGAAAAAACGTGAAATTTGTACGGAAGTTTCCTGGCTTCAAGCAAGCCGTAGAGTCTGAGTTCTATATTATAGTGATGTGCATGAAGTGTTGGGCGCCAAAATGTGCTATTTATAATATGTGGCCGTTGGACGTTACTCGAAACAGTAAGCGAGTATAATACGTCTTTAAGTCGCAACATTTTATGAGAAAATTGCGATATGTCCTTTTTCGCTCGAAATTTGGATAAATTTACAGGACAACTATTTATACAGGTGGAAATTAATTTAGTTTGAAATATCGAAAATATTAATAAATATCAGTAAAATATTAAAATATTAATTTTAGTAATTTTGCTAGTTATTTTTTTGAAATATTGTAAAATTTTTTGATAATATTGATAAAAGTATTGATAAAATATAGGTAAATATTGGTTAAAATGTAAATTAAAAAAAAAAAGGTTTCCGTCAATCCATGTAAATTATCGGGATTATTTTTTGTTTGTTTTTAATTAAAATATTTATTTTTCGTATGAACCTAATTATGAAAAATCTAAGTATGAGCATTATTATTAGTAATTGTGATGATCTAAAAATACAATTTATACATTATTTACTTTGAGTATAAAACTATACATGATGACTTTTAACATGATTAACATCAACATTCATTTGGAAATCAATATATTTGGTATTGATGCGTATTTTCGTAAGTGTACGAATCGTTCAAGTAATAAAGTGTATAAAAGTACGGATATCGAACTCACAAGGAATGGCGTTACTAAGTACCGAAATTGATTAATCTTAATTTTATTTGAAAACTGAATTGTTGAAATTGTTTAAGAAGTAAATTAACTTAAAAATAAACGCAAATAACAAAATTAAATGTTGTTCACAAATGATTAAAAACGCTAAGGCATTTGATTTCGATAAATCAATTGAATCCGATTTCAAGTCATGTTATATGAGAATCAAAGTTAAAAGTTATGGTTGAAAAACCCAAACTTATCTAATACTCTCTCTCGAGTTATATTGGAATTACTTATCTATGAAAACCAACTATATTTCTATGAAGATTTAATCACAAATAAGCACATTACGATTTATGGAATTTCTAGAATAACCACATACATCATGCATTAAGTGTCAAACTCGCATTCAACATACGGTATTTATCACAAGAAACATTCATTACACATTTTCTCTCGATCTCAATATAATACAACAAATCATCTAAATCTTGATCAGAAATTTAAAAGCATTAAGCATGGAAATAAATACTCAACTTGAAAACAATGAATTCATATAACGATAACACAAGAAATCAGATTTTCTTGATTTAACTACTTCATAGCCTTAGCAAAAACGAATTAGTTCATTATAGAAATAAGAATAAATATTATTTCAATTGAATCTATGAATAAAAAATATAAATAAAATGCATAAAATAAAAGCTAATGAGAAGAGATGAAAAACTCTTGAAGATGAAGACTTGGTAGCAACAATGGTGATGATCCTTCAAGCTTCTCCAACCTTTCTCTCCAAAATTTCCTTTTCTCCCCAAAAAATAACTCAGATCTACTCTCTCTATCGTGCCTCTTTCTCCATCATATTGTATATATAGATCTAGGGTTTTGGGGGCAATTTTGGAACAAAACAACAAAAACATTGTGTTTTCGGACGAAACTCACCGGCGACGACATTATTCTCGCCGCTGCGAGATTTCTGGAAAAGTTACGGTTTTGGTTCCGCTAATTCTCGCCGGCGGCGAGATTAATGTGGCCAGCGGCGAGATGACTTGGCCGGCGGCGAGATTATGTTGGCCGGCGGCGAGATGACTTGGCCGGCAGTGAGATTATTTTGGCCGGCGGTGGGATTTCTAAATTTTGAAACTTTGTTTTCTTTTTATTTTCACTCAATCTCGATCATTGTACTTTGTCCAAAACTTCTCCAAAATCATGATTTTACCTGAAATTGCACTTTAAACACGAAATACCCGTGAAATGACATTTATGGATTAAATAATCAAATAAACACAATTTTCACACTAATATCAACATTTAAATCATAACAAAAATGCAATAATTTGGCTCTTATCAACAACCCCCAACCAACTTCTTGCTAGTCCCTAGCAAAAAAAGCGATCTATTTAATAAATTCAAAGGAGACATGAAGAGAAAAATTCAAAGAACATTTATTCTATTTACAAAATTACATTAAGCGTATGAAATAAGCCTTTAAACCCCTAGGTGGTCCTAATAGGACGAGTTGTAGTCTCGTGAGGTCTTCTAGTGATGATACCCACAAACATCTTACCTATAACTATTCTAACTCAAAACAACAAAATCACACAACAATTAATTTGCACATATGTCTCAAAAATTGTAAATAACACACAACACATAGAATAATTAAATGTCACCTAAGCTTTAAGAAATCTCAAATGCCAATTTCACTTTTGTTATTAACTTTTAAACATCCATCAAACAACAAACCAATTGCCATAATGCCCAGATAATATTATGCATAACATCCACAAACAAAAAGGTGAAATCTCAAACTCCATAGGCTCACTCTTCAAAACTCTCTCCACTAATGAAGGAAAATACACCACTTCGGATCAATAGGACTTTATGAGGCTTGTAATGTTAGGCTTAGGTATTTGGTTAAGAAAGAACGAGAAGTGTCAAAATACAAATAATAACACTTATTAGATTAAACACAACCAATTAAGTGAAAGAGTAACACCATTTAACCCAAATTGTTTCTTCCGATCATAACCCATTTTTCCAAAGATAAACAAAATTCTTCCTCAATCTTTCACCTCAATACATCCATCACTAACACTCTTTTATTTACTAGAGTGTGAAGGCCCTTTTTTTCTTTTCTTTTCTTTTTTTTTCCATCCTTACTCCAATTGCTCTTGAAAAGTTTGTGTTCAAAATTAAGTGCTCTTAACAAATAAGGTATGAATTATATATATATTGGCTAAACAAAGGGTAGGTTATAGAAGGCAAAAAGAAAGAAAAATAAGGCTAACAATATATTTAAATAGGCTCAAAGAGGTAACTAGTGATATAAAGATAACAAGGTAGGCTTAAAATGGCACAATCGATCCAAAAATGGCCTACATCATATCCTAAACAGTGCAATTCCAAATTATTTCGCCTCAAGAGGTTTTCAAATGAGTTCTAAAGTTTGTTGAGATCACAAAAATGTCCATGAAAAATTCGCACATAAGACTTCTCTAAGCATTTAGACTACTCAACCAAATCATACCACATACCAAAAGAGTCGCCAACTAGATAAACTCAACATTTGAAATTATCTTTAAACCGAAACAAAATTTAATGTCTTTAAAAAGCTACTTGTTATCACAATCACATTATTATCATCAACGTGCAAATTAAAACAAGTAAAATGCAAATGAGAAAAAATAAAAAATAAAAAATAAAAATAAGACAATAAAGAAATAAAAGAAATTTAATCAAGATGCAGAAAAATAAATGGAAAATCAAAATTAAACACAAATAAACACACAAACAAAACTACTAAAACAATTAAGGGAAGAAAATATTTACCGTTTACCGCACCCCCAAGCAAAACCTTACATTGTCCTCAATGTAAGAAAGAAAAACTGCAAATGGCTATCGTCATCACGAAGAGAAAAAGAATTAGGTGCACCATCACAGTCATAGTAATTTGTTAAATCAAGGTGTTAACAATAAAATAAAATCAATCATAGTCGCATTTTTTTATTACCTGCAAGACAAAAATAAGCAAATTTAATTAAAAATAAAATTATCATAAAATGAAGTGCAGAATTTAAAATCTAACTAATAATTTACCAAAACATAAAATTTAAGCTAAAATTTAAAATTTAAAATTGCTAAAATAAAATGAGATAAAAGATGAGAAAACAAATCTGATGGGTTGCCTCCCATTAAGCGCTTTAAGTTATAGTCATTAGCTAGACTTTCTGTCAATTTGTTTTTACTACGGTTGTTGTAACTCTAGAGAATCCTTCTGCTTGCTGAAATCTCCGTCAAAATATGGCTTCAACTGTTGTCCATTCACCTTGAAAGTTCCTTTTGTTTCATGACTGATCTCAATTGTTCCATAAGGAAACACCTTGGTTACTAGAAAAGGTCCTGACCAACGAGATTTAAGCTTTCCCGAAAAAAGTCTAAGATGGGAATTATAAACCAGCACTTTCTATCCCACCTCAAAGCTTCGCCTCAAAATGTGCTTATCATCCCAAACCTTCATCTTGTCCTTGTATATTCGGAAATTATCATAAGCATCATTCCTCATTTCATCCATCTCATTCAATTGCAACACCCTCTTTTCACCTGCTGCCTTAAGATCAAAATTCAGAATTTTAATTGCCCAATATGCCCAATATTCCAATTCAACTGGAAGGTGACAAGCTTTTCCATACAACAATCGGTATGGAGACATGATGATAGGTGTCTTGAAAGCTGTCCTATAGGCCCAAAGTGCATCATCTAGTTTCCTTGACCAATCCTTGCATGAGTTATTTACGGTCTTTTCAAGGATCCTCTTCAACTCTCGGTTTGACACTTCAACTTGTCCACTAGTTTGAGGATGGTAAGGTGTTTCTATCCGGTGTGTTACTCCATATTTCTGCAATAAAGCCTCAAATTGGTTATTGCAAAAATGCTTACCTCCATCACTTATAACTGCTCTAGGTGTGCCAAATCTGGAAAATATGTTCTTCTTGAGAAAATTGATCACAACCCTAGCATCATTGGTAGGCAAGGCAACTGCTTCCACCCATTTAGAGACATAATCTACAACAACAAGAATGTATTTATTAGAATGAGTTGAAGGAAAAGGCCCCATAAAATCAAAACCCCAAACATCAAATAAATCAATTATTAAAATATTATTTAAGGGAATTTCATGTCTCCGTGAAATATTTCTGCTCCTTTGGCAATCATCACACATTGAAACATACTTGAAAGCATCTTTAAACAATGAAGGCCAATAGAATCCAGATTGCAAAATTTTTGCTGCAGTTTTTGTTCCACCAAAATGTCCTCCAACTTCCTTCGAATGGCAATGACAAAGAATGCTTTCCATTTCTTCCTCCGGTACACATCTTCTAATAATTTGATCTGCACAATGTTTATACAAGTAAGGTTCATCCCAAAAATATTGTTTCAAATCAGAAAAGAATTTCCTTCTTTATTGATAAGACATGTCAGGAGGTAAACTTTTCTTAACCAAATAATTTGCATAATCAGCAAACCATGGAGCCATTCGGATAGCAAGAAATTGCTCATCAAGAAATGTTTCATTAATTTGTCCTTCAACCTCAAAGTAATCTTCCTCCAACCTGGAAAAATGGTTAGCAACCAAATTTTCGGTCCCCTTTTTGTCACGGATTTCTAAGTCGAATTCTTGCAAGAGAAGAATCCATCTTAGTAATCGCGATTTGGCATCTTTCTTGGCTAGCAAATACTTAAGAGCAGAATGATCATTATAAACAATGATTTTAGCCCTAATTAAATAAGATCTAAACTTATCAAATGCAAACACTACTACCAAAAGCTCTTTCTCAGTTGTGGCATAATTAAGTTGTGCATCTGTCATGCTTGCATAATAAATCACATACAACAAATTATTCTTCCTTTGGCCCAAAACAGCACCTATAGCATAGTCACTAGCATCACACATTACCTCAAATGGAAGACTCCAATCTGGTGCACAAATTATAGGGGCCGAAGTGAGCTTTTCCTTCAAAAGGTTAAAAGCCTTCAAACAGTCAGGAGAAAAATCAAATTGTGCATTTTTAACTAACAAACTGCAAAGAGGTTTTGTTATTTTTGAAAAATCCTTAATAAATCTTCTATAAAACCCAGTATGTCCCAAGAAAATTCTAATGCCCTTTACAGTTGTTGGAGGTGGTAATTTTTCGATCATCTCCACCTTTGCACGGTCCACTTCCATTCCCTTTGCTGAAATCCGATGGCCAAGAACAATTCCTTCTTGAACCATGAAGTGACACTTCTCCCAATTTAGCACTAAATTTGTGTCTTTACAACGCTGCAAGACTAAAGAGAGATTATGCAAGCAATTATCAAAAGAATGTCCAAAAACAGAAAAATCATCCATAAAAACCTCAATAAACTTTTCTACCATATTAGAGAAAATCGCTATCATACATCTTTGGAAAGTTGCAGGTGCATTACATAAACCGAAAGGCATCCTTTTGTATGCAAAAGTACCATAAGGGCATGTAAATGTTGTCTTATCTTGATCCTTTGGTGCAATTGAAATTTGGTTGTACCCCGAATATCCATCAAGGAAACAATAATAAGCATGTCCAGCCAATCTTTCCAACATCTGATCAATAAATGGCAAAGGAAAATGATCTTTTCGGGTGGCTTCGTTCAACTTTCGATAATCAATACATACTCTCCACCCAGTTACTGTCCTTGTTGAAATAAGCTCATTGTTTTCATTTTATACAACTGTGATTCCTCCTTTCTTTGGTACACAATGAATTGGGCTTACCCAAGCACTATTTGAAATCGGATAAATTACCCCGGCATCCAAAAGCTTAATCACCTCATCCTTGACCACTTTTTGCATTGTTGGGTTTAAGCGCCTTTGTGGATGAATTGTGGGCTTGTAATCCTCATTCATCAAGATTTATGCATGCAAACAGAGTTGCTAATCCCTTTGATGTCCGCCATTGTCCATCCAATTGCCATTTTGTGAGTCCGAAGAACTCCTAATAGCTTGTTTTCCTCTTCATCATTCAATGAATTGTTAATAATAACAGGAAATGATTCTGAGTCTCCAAGATAGGCATACCTTAGATGGGACGGCAGTGGCTTTAGCTCAATCTTATTGGCTTCCTTCTTTACCACTGAGGTTGGAGTTTCATTTGTTCCCAACTCCTTGAATGTTTCATCACTGAACAAATATTCATCAAGTGCTGCAAGTAATTCGGAACATTGTCTCACTCCCTCATCTTCCTCCTCAATTGTTGCAGATTTAACAAGGCAAGCTTCTAGTGGTAGCAATGGAGTTCTCTCTTCAAAAGTTTCTGAGATTATCCTGTCAAGAGTGTTAATTTGAAAACAAGAATGTACCTCACTTGGAAATTTCATTGCTTCAAAAACATCAAAAGTCACTTGTTCATATTGCACCTGTAGAATGAGCTTTCCTTGCTGAACATCAATCAATGTTCTTCCAGTAGCAAGGAACGGTCTCCCCAATATCAACGGTACCTCTCTATCTTCCTCCATGTCAAGCACCACGAAATCTACAGGGAAAATAAATTTATCAACTTTAATTAAAACATCCTCAATTAACCCTTGAGGATATTTCACCAATCGATCCGCTAATTATAGAGAGATTGAAGTGGGCTTCACTTCTCCCAGGCCTAGTTTCCTGAAAACATAAAGTGGCATCAAATTAATGCTTGCTCCTAAATCACATAGGACTTTATCAAAATTGAAACTTCCTATAGTACAAAGTATAGTAAAACTCCCTGGGTCTTTCAATTTTTGTGGCAGTTTTCTTTGAAGAACTACACTACACTCCTCAGTTAGCATTATAGTTTCATAATCTCCTAGCTTCCTCCTCTTTGATAGAATTTCCTTAATGAATTTTTCATACTTGGGCATTTGTTCCAACATCTCTGTAAAAGGAATGTTAATATGTAATTTCTTAAAAATTTCTAGAAATTTATCAAATTGATTATCAAGCTTTTTCTTATTCAATCTTTGAGGATATGTGATAGGAGGCTCATATTTTGCATTTGGGGAAGGTTGACCATCTTGGGATGTTGATGGCTTATCTTTAGATTCTTCCATCTTTTTCTCCGATTTCCCCTGCCATTCAAGTTCTTTACTGCTTCTCAATGTGATAGCCTTTACATACTCTTTGGGATTTATTGTGTCACTGGGCAACGATCCTTGAGACCTTTATGCAATCTGCTTTGAAAGCTGCCCCAGTTGGTTTTGGATATCCCTGTTGATTGCCTCTTGATTTCTGAAATTTGTTCTTGACTACTCAATGAAATTTCCAAAAATTCCTTCCAAATCTGTTTGTTTCTTCTCTTGGGGTTGGTAGGAAGATGATGACGGTTTGAATCCCCCTTGGTTATTTCCCCATGACAAATTTGGATGATTTCTCCAACCTGGATTGTAGGTGTTCGAATATGGGTTATGTTGAGGTTTTTGGAAATTTGAAACATAATTTTCTTGCTCAGCATTTGGTAAAGCAAATGGATTTCCAGCTTGGCACTCGATACTAGCATGATTTCCACCACATAAATCACATTGGTAGTTGGTTTGGATTCGAATTTGGATGACAAAGAATCCATCTTTCTTGAAAGAGTAGCAACTTGAGCTGACAAAGCATTCACTGAATCAATTTCATGCACTGCTGCTAGTCTTTTTGCAATTACCTGCTCTGAATGCCACTAATTGTTGTTTTCTGCCATAATCTCTAACAACTCAGGAGCATCCTCCAATGTTTTTCCCATTAAAGACCCTCTAGCTGCAGCATCAATCATTGCCCGATAGTTTGAAACCAACCCATTATAAAATGTAGAGACTTGCAGCCAAATCGGTATACCATGATGTGGGCACTTCCTCAACATTTCTTTGAATCTTCCCAAGTTTCATACAATGATTCTTGGTCATACTATGTAAAAGATGTGATTTCATTCCTCGATTTTTCCGTCTTAGCAGGAGGAAAGAACTTGGACAAGAATTTTTGAACCAACTCATTGCATGTTGTAATTGATCCCGGTGGTAATGAGTTTAGCCACTTCTTGGCTTTATCCCGAATTGAAAAAGGAAAAACCCTCAATATTATAGCATCTTCAGACACACCATTTATCTTGTAAAGATCACACACCTCCAGAATGTAAGCAATATGTGCATTTAGATCATCCTTTGACATTCCCCCAAATTGATTTGATTGAACCATTTGGATAAAGGATGGTTTTATCTCAAAGTTATTGGCTTGAACAGTTGGCCTCCTTATACCCGAAGTAGTTCCAGCAACATTAGGCGTAGCATAATCCCTCAAAGCTCTACGATTTCCACCTCCCCCAACAAATGGTGGATCCATAGCTGATTGTCTATTAGGAGGTGAGGTTGAACGCCTTCTCTCTCGATTTAGACGCCTATATGTTCTATCAATCTCCGGATCAAATGGAAAATGGTTAAGGCTTCTTGTACGTCTCATACAACAATCCTACAACCAGAAAATTAACTAGCACAAAAACAACACAAAGTTACCTTTTTTTATGATAAATAAAATAAAAGATCAAAATAACAAAATTAAAAATGAAACAATGATAAAGTAAATTAACTTCAAATTAAAACTAAGATTAGGTAGTATCGATATTAATAAAATCAAACCACTCCCCAGCAACGGCGCCAAAAACTTTATGCATATTTTTGCAAGTCTACGAATCATTCAAGTAATAAAGTGTACAAAAGTAAGGATATCAAACCCACAAGGAATTGACTAATCCAAATTTTATTTGAAAACCGAATTGTTGAAATTGTTTTAGAAGTAAATTAACTTAAAAATAAACGCAAATAACAAAATTAAATGTTGTTCACAAATGATTAAAAACACTAAGGCATTTGATTTCGCTAAATCAATTGAATCCGATTTCAAGTCATGTTATATGAGAATCAAAGTTAAAAGTTATGGTTGAAAAACCCAAACTTATCTAATACTCTCTCTCGAGTTATATTAGAATTACTTATCTATGAAAACCAACTATATTTCTATGAAGATTTAATCACAAACAAGCACCTTACGATTTATGGAATTTCTAGAATAACCATATACATCATGCATTAGGTGTCAAACTCGCATTCAACATACGGTATTTATCACAAGAAGCATTCATTACACATCTCCTCTCGATCGCAATATAATGCAACAAATCATCTAAATCTTGATCAGAAATTTAAAAGCATTAAGCATGGAAATAAATACTCAACTTGAAAACAATGAATTCATATAACGATAACACAAGAATCAGATTTTCTTGATTTAACTACTTCATAGCCTTAGCAAAAACGAATTAGTTCATAATAGAAATAAGAATAAACATTATTTCAATTGAATCTATGAATAAAAAATCTAAATAAAATGCATAAAATAAAAGCTAAGGAGAAGAGATGAAAAACTCTTGAAGATGAAGACTTGGTAGCAACAATGGTGATGATCCTTCAAGCTTCTCCAACCTTTCTCTCCAAAATTTCCTTTTCTCCTCCAAAAATAACTCAGATCTTCTCTCTCTGTCGTGCCTCTTTCTCCATCATATTGTATATATAGATCTAGGGTTTTGGGGGCAATTTTGGAACAAAACAACAAAAAAATGTGTTTTCGGACGAAACTCGCCGGCGACGACATTATTCTCGCCGCGGCGAGATTTCTGGAAAAGTTACGCTTTTGGTTTTGCTAATTCTCATCGGTGGTGAGATTAATGTGGCCAGCGGCGAGATGACTTGGCCGGCGGCAAGATTATGTTGGCCGGAGGTGAGATTATTTTGGCCGGCGGCGGGATTTCTAAATTTTGAAACTTTGTTTTCTTTTTATTTTCACTCAATCCCAATCATTGTACTTTGTCCAAAACTTCTCCAAAATCATGATTTTACCTGAAATTGTACTTTAAACACGATATACCCTTGAAATGACATTTTTGGTTTAAATAATCAAATAAACACAATTTTCACACTAATATCAACATTTAAATCATAATAAAAATGCAATAATTTGGCTCTTATCAGGTATTATCGGAATTGAGGTAATGTAAAATTTCATTTATATGAAGATATGTTGAGAGAGATGATGTAATATATACATGACACATAATAATTATAAGTAAATTATTACTACTTAATATCATGGTATGATTATTGTGTCTTTATTTATGTAGATATTTTTAGAGCTTCAGTATTTGAGCAAGCCATACAAAGTTATTTTAATTAAACGTTTATGTGTTCTTGTATTGCATATAACTCAATCCATTCTCTTCTGTTCGGATTAAACCTATGGAGCATAATCGAGTGGTTCATATGCCATATTTAAGTGTATGTTTGGTTGATTGAAATGGAATGAAATCAAAATTAATCCCTTCCAAATTTATGTTTGGTTGGACTCAAAAATGAGAATAGAATGAAATCGATTCTTAAAAGAGAAGGAATCATAATTCCTTCTTCCCTTCAAGGAATCATTATTCCTTCTTCCATTCAAGGAATCATGATTCCATTCTCATCTCAAATTTTTCACAATTTTATCCCAACTCCAAATATAACCCTAAATCCTAAATCCCAAAACCCTAAATCCTATTTAGAAAAATAATAATTTTAACCCAAAATCTTAACCCGCAAATATAACCCTAAACCAAAAACCTTAAAACATAAATATAACTTTAAATCGCAAAACCCAAAACCCTAAATCCTAAATCTTATTTTAAAAAATAATAATTTTAACCCTAAACTTTAACCCACAAATATAACCCTAAACTCCAAATCTCAAATCTCAAAACCCTAAACCCTATTTAGAAAAATAATAATTTTAACCTTAATCCTTAACCCACAAATATAACCATAAACTCTAAACCCCAAATCCAAAATCCAAAAACCCTAAATCCTTAAATCCCAAACCTCAAAACCCTAAACCCTATTTAAAAAAATAATTTTAATAATATATTTTATTTTTAAGTAATAATTATTTAGAAAAATAATGATTTTAATAATATATTTTGTCTGATGAAAAAATAATAATTAAATGATATTATTTAAACTGATTCCTTCTTTGATTAAGTGGTCAAACCAAATAGAACTGTTTTCTTTCCATTTCATTTCATTCTCATTCCCATTCCCATTTTGATTTCATTTTGTGAACCAAATGCCACTTAAATGAAATGGATGTGTTTTAATAAAAAAAGATTATATTATACTTATGATTCACTTTCATTATATGTATATTATGTGTGTTATATATGCCATAATTATTTTATTTAAATGAAAAATTAGTTAAACTTATTTATTGTTTTTTTTAATATTTTTGAAATTTTATTCAATATTTTAAAAAATTTACAACAATTTTCATAAATTTTCTTAAAATATCCATAAATATTCATAATATCTTCAATATTTTTTCCATGGTTTTAAGTCCAACCAATGTACTCGAAAATGGGTGAGTAATAATTTAACCATTTAGAGAAAAAGTTTCTTATTTAGTTACAGAGAGGGTTGTCAAAAAATAATCAACGGAAGTATAACAAATTAAAAATTCACATAATGGCCAAACAAGTAATCACGTGTAAATAAAGTTATGCAAAAAATATAAAGATTGAAATACGAGATTTTTAGGTGAAAAAAACCTAAGCTATACCAATGACCTAAGAGAAAAACCACCGGTCCACCAGACCATCTAACTATCCATTATGAAAACAAAGGTCTAATTACAAGGATAGAACGCAAACTACCCACCAAGGTAATTGTTGTGATGTTTTGCAACACACAAAAATCGTGCAAGTATACAAGGTCACAAGTAATAAAGATTTGTAAGTAGAGTATCGTTCCCACGAGGATTTGTTACTATAGTTTGTTGAGTACTAAAATTGTATCTCTCTGATTTTATCCAAAAGAATCGTTAATTAAGAAAATGTTTAAAAATAAAATAAAAGAAATCTAAGATTGCAATTTTTCACCAATCGAACATTTAATTTGTCAACCAAAAAATTCTTTTTTATTCATACATCTCTTCCGAGCTCCGTACAAACACACCTCGTTAAATTAATTCACTATATCTCTATGAGAATTAAATTCACCAAGATTCATTAAGTTCTAAGTTTTCAAATGGCCACACATACAATTAGGGTATATTCCTATCCTTCATCATACATGTCATTCTATTTACGAGCAATATACACAAAAATGCCTTTCTCAAGTTTATTTTTATGCCACAAATCGTTTTGATAAAATTCGTAAATAATCAAAAAGCATTAAGCACAAAATAGAATGAACAAATCGAACGTCTTATAAATCTTTCAAAAAATAGTTAAAATCAAAGCTTCATAAATTTAGATCAAATGCAACCCTAGAAAAATTAAATTACTTCATTAATTAAAAATTAAAATTACAACAGATGCAGAAAAATTAGAAGAACAAGAAGAAAAATTAAAACATCAAGTAACGAAAATATTTGGCACACGCAGAACACAACAAAAGCCAAAAAATGGCTTCTGCGTGTTCTGCAGTCCAAAACCGAACACCACAAAAATTCTAAACCAAAAAAACTCTTTAACTCTATCATAATATCACCTATTTATAGCTAAAAAAATACATCTAAAATATTACATTTTTATTTTATTTTTTTATAAAAAACGCGTAATAATTTTTATCGAAAAACAAAAATCACGCGTATCGATTTTCGTATCGAAAAATGTTATTTAATTCACGCGTGAGACAGGGGCACCGATTCTGCATTTTTTTAATTCTTTATGCATGCCACGTGTCAGCGTCTGATTCGCTGAAACAAATAGTGGGACACGTGGCCGCATCTCATTCGTTGAAAGGAACGGGCGCACGTAGAAACTGAAGCACGGGATTGGGGCACCGAGAAAGTGAGGCAACGGCTGGAACGAGGGCGAGATTCTGTGCATTCGCATTCATTGTAAATAGCCACGTGTCGGAACATGATTTGCTTAAATATTAGTGGGACACGTGGCAGATTCTTATTCTGTAAAAACTGAGGATGCACGCTGCTTCCATAACCCGCGTCACACACGATTGTTACACGAACGGTTCAGTGCGCGACAGCTTGGTTCCACGCGCTTCAATCTGGACCGTTCAAGAGATCCAACGGTCAGCGATGTGCCTCGAGGAAATCTGTGCAGCCGACCTGTGGGTCCCACTCTGACGCCGGCCTGCGCGACAGGTGGGGCCCACTGGCACGCCGAGCCGCGCGAACGAGGATCTGTACCCACTCTCCTTGGTCGGGCTTGATGAACACGCGCTAATCTGAGCCGTTGATTCTTTGATCGGACGGTCCACGTTGGGCGAGTGTGATCTTGCGCGTGGACTTCATCTCTCCTGCGCGAAAATTAAACTTTTATTAATTATATTTTCACCCACAAATATATTTCAAATTACATTTTAAACTTTCTTAAATTACAGTTAAGCCCTTTACTAATTTTAAATTAAATTTTTAAACTTTTAATAATTATAATTAAGCCCAAATTTAATTTAAATTATATTTTCAATTTTTATAAATTGTAATTAAGAACTATATTATTTGAAATTATATTTGTGGACAAAAAATATGAAATTAAGTACATTTTCGATACAAATTATTTAATTTTATTAAAAATGTATTTTTAATGCATAAAAGGAAAATATTAATTTATTTAACAAAAATTAACTAAATATGAAAAGAACATAGCAATTATCATTACTAAAATTGATGAAAATAACTATATAAAATACAGTTATCAGTAATGCTCCAAGTAATCTACTTACAAGCTATTGCTTCATCATAGTCTCTATGAGAAAGGTGTTTGAATCCAGACCAACGTTCTGATAACTTGAGTCACAAAAGCAATCAAGCCCGTTCATCTAGTACCTTAAATATTAGCACAATAACATAAGTACAAGTTTGTTTCCTAGAATAGTTTCAATAATGAATGACCCTAACTAGATCATTTAACATATCTGTAGATAAAACAAAAGTAACTAGTTACACTAGTATAATTAGTTTAAACCCAAGTTAAGCAAAGATAACTTCTTTATTGATTAATAATCAAACCAAATAATTATGATATGACACACAATTTTTTGATCAAGAACGAAAGTAAATAAAAATCTTTAAGAACATATGACAAAAACATCATAAACCAATTAGTCTTATTAATCAATCAAATACAACCACTAATGTTTGATAGATTAACTACATAAAGAAGCCTAAAAAATTATGATCTTATATTTGTAGAACAAGATAGAGATATTAAGATGAAGAGTATGTTCTTATATAGTTAACAAAATTGTGAGCTAGTGGTATGATTAAATAGCATGAGTCGAAATCCTGGGTCAAATTAAGGTTAATTACAAAGTTTTCATTAAAGTATTCAGAAGAGCCTAAAAACATAAGGATAATATAGTAAAAATACTAATTGGCTTGAGGAAAAATTAGATTAAATTTGAAAACCTAACCTCTCTATCAATCTAGACTTGGCTCAATCGATTGAGTGTGGCTGCTCGATCGATCTAGTCAAGCTTGATTATTCGACTATGAATAGTTCAATCAATCGAGTTAAATCTTGATCAATCTAGTAACACAAATTTATTAATTTAGAAATAAATGGATCGATCTAGTTAATAATCTTGATTGATCTAGTGCTCAATCGACCGAGTTAATGGTTCGATCAATCTAGTCATATTAAAAATTAATTCAGTCATTTTTAATTAAGCTCGATCAATCTAGTTACCACTTAATCAATCGAGTGACCTATTTAAAAAATTCTCCTATATGTCTAATATGAAATCTAATGTGCACGGGAATAGAGATATACATGAGATGTGATCGTTAAGGCTTGATAGTTTCTTTGGTTTGAAAATATTCTTAAAAGACACACCTAGAAACTAATATTACATACAAATTTTTTGTTCATGAATATTTCCAACATTCACAAATCTTACATAGAGTACTCTTATCATCTCTTCACTAGGGTTTTCAATTTTTGTCTGTGTAAATGATATTACAAAAAACAAACGATGAAACATTTGGGTGGTGATGAGTAAGAAGTTTAATAGGCTATATGATTACTTAGCCAAATGTTTAGCACTTTTGAGTACATGAAGTTGAGGCCTTTTGAGTACATGAAATTGAGGCCTTTTTGAGTACATGAAGTTGAGGCCTTTTTGAGTACATGAAGTTGAGGCCTATTATTAACTAGCCAAGAAAACATGCATTGCACATGAAGAGATTTTATTTAAAATATTACAATTAATTATAATATAATACAATTAGTTCAAATGATGTTGGGATTATATCTCGAAATAAATATTAAAAATAAGAAAAAAAAACAATTTTTGGAAGTTAAAGAGTAAAATTCATATTGATTAATGGTGATTTATGATATCTTTTAAAGGAAGACGAAAAGAAAATATCATTGTATAAGTGACATTATATGATCATATGGAGTAGTAAACACACAAGTTATGTGATGGTTTGTAGCACGACTAAATCTAAAAACAAAGAACATTATGGATGTTTTTGGGTTCTTTGTTTTGAGTTTGTGTGAGTATGAATTTTTGGGTATAATAGGGCTTTGAGTTTGAGTGTGATTTATGTTCCTAGTATTATTATTGGGATTCAAGGTGTATTGGGTATTAGTTAGAGACTCTTGTAATAAGAAGTGATATTAGTGAATTTATTTGGAACTATAGGTGTGGATTAGGCTAATTCACTGAACCATGTAAATTTCTTTTTGTGCTCTTTTTTTTTGCACTTTCGTTTTGCCCAAAAAGTGGTATCAAGGCTAATGGATGGGAGATATTGATTTATGGAAGATAAGGTAACAAGAAAGTTTGAGACTCAAAATGGAAACATTAAAGGTACATAGGTGCAAAAAATGCTTCTTAAGGTGCACTTGAAGAAGCAATTATATACCTTGAAGATGGAAGAAGAAGATAATGTTAAAGGTGATAAGAGCTAAATTATTGCATTTTTGTTGTGATTTAAATGTTGATATTTGTGTGAAAATTGTGTTTATTTGATTATTTAATCCACAAATGTCATTTCACGGGTATTTCGTGTTTAAAGTGCAATTTCAGGTAAAATCATGATTTTGGAGAAGTTAGGGACAAAGTACAATGATCAGGATTGAATCAAAGAAAAAGAAAACAAAATTTCAAAATTTGGAATTTCGCCGCCGGCGAAAACCTTATGGAGAAAATGTTGAAAATCTTCCCGAGAGCACGGATTTTGGCAAAGCAATCTCGCCGCCGGCGAGATTTAGCGGAACCGAAATCGTAAGTTTTCCATAAATCTTGCCGCGGCGAGAATAACTTCGCCGCCGGCGAGTTTCGTTCGAAAACATTTTTTTATGCTGTTTTGTTCCAAAATTGCCCTCCAAAACCCTAGACCTATATATACATTATGATGGAGAAGGAGGCCACGGCAGAGAGAGTAGAATTTAGTTATTTTTGCAGGAGAAAAGGAAATTTTGGAGAGAAAGGTTGGAGAAGCTTGAAGGATCATCACCATTGTGCTACCAAGTCTTCCTCTTCAAGAGTTTTTCATCTCTTCTCCTTAACTTTTATTTTCTGCATTTTATTCAGATTGTTTGTTCATGGATTAAATTGAGAATATGTTTGTTCTTATTTTCGTTATGAACTAATTCGTTTTTGCTAAGGCTATGATGTAGTTAGATCATGAAAATCTGATTTCTTGTGTTATCGTTATATGAATTCATTGTTTTCAAGTTGAGTATTTATTTCCATGCTTAATGCTTTTAAATTTCTGATCAAGATTTAAATGATTTGTTGCATTATATTGAGACCGAGAGGAGATGTGTAATGAACGCTTCTTGTGATAAATACTGTATGTTGAATACGGGTTTGACACCTAATGCATGATGTATGTGGTTATTCCAGAAATTCCATAAATCGTAATGTGCTTATTTGTGATTAAATCTTCATAGAAATATAGTCGGTTTTCATAGATAAGTAATTCTAATATAACTTGAGAAAGAGTATTAGATAAGTTTGGGTTTTTGAACCATCACTTTTAACTTTGATTCTCATATAACATAACTTGAAATCGGATTGAATTGATTTAGCGAAATCAAATGCCTTAGCGTTTTTAATCATTTGTGTACAACATTAAATTTTGTTATTTGCGTTTAGTTTTATGTTAATTTGCTTTTAAAACAATTTCAACAATTCGGTTTTCAAATAAAATTAGGGTTAGTCAATTTCGGTACTTAGTAACGCCATTCCTTGTGGGTTCGATATCCGTACTTTTGTACACTTTATTACTTGAATGATTCGTACACTTGCGAAAATACGCATCAAGTTTTTGGCGCCGTTGCCGGGGAATGGTTTGATTTTATTAATATCGATACTACCTAATCTTAGTTTTAATTTGAAGTTAATTTGCTTTATCGTTCTTTCATTTTTTTTAATTTTGTTTATTTTGCTGTTTTATGTTATTTATCATAAAAAAAGTAACCTTGTGTTGTTTGTGTGTTAGTTGATTTTCTGGTTGTAGGATTTTTGTATGAGACGTACAAGAAGCCTTAACCTTCTTCCATTTGATCCGGAGATTGATAGAACATATAGGCGTCTAAACCGAGAGAGAAGACGTTCAACTTCAGCTCCTAATAGACAATTAGCCATGGATCCACCATTTGTTGAGGGAGGTGGAAATCGTAGAGCTTTGAGGGATTATGCTGTGCCTAATGTTGCTGGAACTTTTTCGGGTATAAGGAGGCCAGCTATTCAAGCCAATAACTTTGAGATAAAACCATCCTTTATCCAAATGGTTCAATCAAATCAGTTTAGGGGAATGTCAAAGGATGATCCAAATGCACATATTTCTTACTTTCTGGAGGTGTGTTATCTCTACAAGATAAATGGTGTGTCCGAAGATGCTGTAAGATTGAGGGTTTTTCCTCATTACCACCGGGATCAATTACAACATGAAATGAATTGGTTCATAAATTCTTGTCCAAGTTCTTTCCTCCTGCTAAGACGGCAAAATTGAGGAATGAAATCACATCTTTTACACAATATGACCAAGAATCATTGTATGAAGCTTGGGAAAGATTCAAAGAAATGTTGAGGAAGTGCCCACATCATGGTATACCAATTTGGCTGCAAGTCTCTACATTTTATAATGGGTTGGTTTCAAACTATCATGCAATGATTGATGTCAGAAATTTTGAGGGTCTTTAATGGGAAAAACACCGGAGGATGCTCATGAGTTATTAGAGATTATGGTGAAAACAACAACTGTGGCATTCAGAAATGGGTAATTGCAAAAAGACCAAAGAATAGTACATGAAATTGATTCATGAATGCTTTGTCGGCTCAAGTTGCTGCTCTTTCAAGAAAGATGGATTCTTTGTCATCCAAATTCGAATCCAAACCAACTGCACAATGTGATTTATGTGGTGGAACTCATGCTAGTATCGAGTGCCAAGCTGGAAATCCATTTGCTTCACCAAATGCTAAGCAAGCAAATTATGTTTCAAATTTCCAAAAACCTCAACATAACCCATACTCGAACACCTACAATCCAGGTTGGAGAAATCATCCAAATTTTTCATGGGGAAATAACCAAGGGGGATTCAAACCATCATCATCTTCCTACCAATCCCAAGAGAAAAAACAAACAAATTTGGAAGAAATTTTAGGAAAGTTCATTGAGGAGTCTAGAACAAATTTCAGAAATCAAGAGGCAATTAACAAGGATATCCAAAAACAACTGGGGCAACTTTCAAAGCAGATTGTAGAAAGGTCTCAAGGATCATTGCCTAGTGACACAATAAATCCCAAAGAGCATATAAAGGCTATCGCATTGAGAAGCGGTAGAGAACTTGAGAATCAGAAGAATTTGGAGAAAAAGATGGAAGAATCTAAAGAAAATCCATCAACATCCCAAGATGTTCAACCTACCCCAAATGCGAAATATGAGCCTCCTATCCCATATCCTCAACGATTGAATAAGAAAAAGCTTGATAATCAATTTGATAAATTTCTGGATATTTTTAAGAAATTGCATATTAACATTCCTTTTGCAGAGATGTTGGAACAAATGCCCAAATATGCAAAATTCATGAAGGAAATTCTATAAAAGAAGAGGAGGTTGGGAGATTATGAAACTGTCATGCTAAATGAGGAGTGCAGTGCAGTTCTTCAAAAACAAATTGCCACAAAAATTGAAAGACCCAGGGAGTTTTACTATACCTTGCACTATAGGAAGTTGCAAATTTGATAAAGTCCTATGTGATTTAGGAGCAAGCATTAATTTGATGCCACTTTATGTTTTCAAGAAACTAGGCCTGGGAGAAGTGAAGCCCACTTCAATCTCTCTACAATTAGCGGATCGATCGATGAAATATCCTCGAGGGGTAATTGAGGATGTTTTAATAAAAGTTGAAAAATTTATTTTCCTTGTAGATTTCGTGGTGCTTGACATGGAGGAAGATAGAGAGGTACCGTTGATATTGGGGAGACCATTCCTTGCGACTGGAAGAACATTGATCGATGTTCAGCAAGGAAAGCTCATTCTACGGGTGCAAGATGAACAAGTAACCTTTGATGTTTTTGAAGCAATGAAATTTCCAAGTGAAGTACATTCGTGTTTTCAAATTAACACTCTTGATAGGTTACTCTCAGAAACTTTTGAGGAGAGAACTACATTGCTACCACTAGAAGCTTGCCTTGTGAAATCTACAACAATTGAGGAGGATGATGAGGGAGTGAGACAATGTTCCGAATTACTGGCAGCACTTGATGAATATTTTTCCAGTGATGGAACATTCAAGGAGTTGGGAACAAATGAAACTCCAACCTCAATGGTAAAGAAGGAATCCAACAAGATTGAGCTAAAGCCATTGTCATCCCATCTAAGGTATGCCTATCTTGAAGACTCTGAATTGTTTCCTGTTATTATTAACAATTTCTTGAATGATGAAGAGGAAAACAAGCTATTAGGAGTTCTTCGGACTCACAAAACGGCAGTTGGATAGACAATGGCGGACATCAAATGGATTAGCAACTCTGTGTGCATGCATAAAATCTTGATGAATGAGGATTACAAGCCCACAATTCAGCCACAAAGGCGCTTAAACCCAACAATGCAAGAAGTGGTCAAGGCTGAGGTGATCAAGCTTTTGGATGCCGGGATAATTTATCCGATTTCAGACAGTGCTTGGGTAAGTCCAATTCATTGTGTACCAAAGAAAGGAGGAATCACAGTTGTAGAAAATGAAAACAATGAGCTTATTCCAAAAAGGACAGTGACTGGGTGGAGAGTGTGTATTGATTATCGAAAGTTGAACGACGCTACCCGAAAAGATCATTTTCCTTTACCATTTATTGATCAGATGTTGGAAAGATTGGCTGGACATGCTTATTATTGTTTTCTTGATGGATATTCGGGGTACAACCAAATTGCAATTGCACCAGAGGATCAAGAGAAGACAACATTTACATGCCCTTATGGTACTTTTGCATACAGAAGGATGCCATTCGGTTTATGTAATGCACCTGCAACTTTCCAAAGATGCATGAAAGTAATTTTCTCTGATATGGTCGAAAAGTTTATTGAGGTTTTTATGGATGATTTTTCTGTTTTTTTCCATTCTTTTGATAATTGCTTGCATAATCTCTCATTAGTCTTGCAGCATTGTAAAGACACAAATTTAGTTCTAAATTAGGAGAAATGTCACTTCATGGTTCAAGAAGGAATTGTTCTTGGCCATCGGATTTCAACAAAGGGAATAGAAGTGGACCGTGCAAAGGTTAAAGTGATCGAAAAATTACCACCTCCAACAACTGTAAAGGGTGTTAGAAGTTTCTTAGGACATGCTGGGTTTTATAGAAGATTTATTAAAGATTTTTCAAAAATAACAAAACCTCTTTGCAGTTTGTTAGTTAAAAATGCACAATTTGATTTTTCTCCTGATTGTTTGCAAGCTTTTAACCTTTTGAAGGAAAAGCTCACTTCAAATTTCTATAATTTGTGCACTAGATTGGAGTCTTCCATTTGAGGTAATGTGTGATGCCAGTGACTATGCTATAGGTGCTGTTCTGGGCCAAAGGAAGAATAAGTTGCTGCATGTGATTTATTATGCAAGCAGGACATTGATAGATGCACAACTTAATTATGCAACAACTGAGAAAGAGCTTTTGGCAGTAGTGTTTGCATTTGATAAGTTTAGATCTTATTTAATTGGGTCTAAAATCATTGTTTATACTGATCATTCTGCTCTTAAGTATTTGCTAGCCAAGAAAGATGCCAAACCACGATTACTAAGATGGATTCTTCTCTTGCAATAATTTAACTTAGAAATACGGGACAAAAAGGGGACCGAAAATTTGGTTGCTGACCATTTGTCCAGGTTGGAAGAAGATTACATTGAGGTTGAAGACCAAATTAATGAAACATTTCCGGATGAGCAATTGCTTGCTATCCGAACGGCTCCATGTTTTGCTGATTATGCAAATTATTTGGTCAAGAAAGTTTTACCTCCTGACATGTCTTATCAACAAAAAAAGAAATTCTTTTCTGATTTGAAACATTATTTTTGGGATGAACCTTACTTGTATAAAATTTGTGCAGATCAAATTATTAGAAGATGTGTGCCGGAGGAAGAAATGGGAAGCATTCTTCGTCATTGCCATTCGAAGGAAGTTGTGGGACATTTTGGTGGAACAAAAACTGCAGCAAAAATTTTGCAATCTGTATTTTATTGGCCTTCATTGTTTAAAGATGCTTTCAAGTTTGTTTCAATGTGTGATGATTGCCAAAGGAGCGGAAATATTTCACGGAGACATGAAATGCCCTTAAATAATATTTTAATAATTGATTTATTTGATGTTTGGGGTATTGATTTTATGGGGCCTTTTCCTTCATCTCACTCTAATAAATACATTCTTGTTGGTGTAGATTATGTCTCTAAATGGGTGGAAGCAGTGGCCTTGCCTACCAATGATGCTAGGGTTGTGATCAATTTTCTCAAGAAGAACATATTTACCAGATTTGGCACACCTAGAGCAATTATAAGTGATGGAGGTAAGCATTTTTGCAATAACCAATTTGAGGCTTTGTTGCAGAAATATGGAGTAACACACCGGATAGCAACACCTTACCATCCTCAAACAAGTGGACAAGTTGAAGTGTCAAACCGAGAGTTGAAGAGGATCCTTGAAAAGACCGTAAATAACTCACGCAAGGATTGGTCAAGGAAACTAGATGATGCACTTTGGGCCTATAGATGACTTTCAAGACACCTATCGGCATGTCTCCATACCGATTGGTGTATGGAAAAGCTTGTCACCTTCCAGTTGAATTGGAACATCGAGCATATTGGGCAATTAAAATTCTGAATTTTGATCTTAAGGCAGCAGGTGAAAAGAGGGTGTTGAAATTGAATGAGATGGATGAAATGAGGAATGATGCTTATGAGAATGCCCGAATATACAAAGACAAGATGAAGGTTTGGCATGATAAGCACATTTTGAGGCGAAACTTTGAAGTGGGACAGAAAGTGCTGCTTTATAATTCCCGTCTCAGACTTTTTTCGGGAAAGCTTAAATCTCGTTGGTCAGGACCTTTTCTAGTAACCAAGGTGTTTCCTTATGGAGCCGTTGAGATCAGTCATGAAACAAAGGGAACTTTCAAGGTGAATGGACAACGGTTGAAGCCATATTTTGACGGAGAATTCAACAAGCAGAAAGATTCTCTAGAGTTACAACAACCGCAGTAAAGAATGACAAAAAGTCTAGCTAATGACTATAACTTAAAACGCTTAATGGGAGGCAACCCATCAGATTTGTTTTCTTATCTTTTATCTCATTTTATTTTAGAAATTTTAAATTATGCACTTCATTTTATGATAATTTTATTTTTAATTAAATTTGCTTATTTTATTTGTCTTGCATGTATTTGTAGTTTTTCTTTCTTACATTGAGGACAATGTAAGGTTTTGGTTGGGGGTGCGGTAAACGGTAAATCTTTTCTTCCCTTTTTTATTAGTTTTGTTTGTGTGTTTATTTGTGTTTAATTGTGATTTTCCATTTATTTTTCTGCATTTTGATTTAATTTCTTTTATTTTTATTTTTTATTTTATTTGCATTTTACTTATTTTAATTTGCACGTTGATGATAATAATGTGATTGTGATAACAAGTAGCTTTTAGAAGACATTAAATTTTGCTTCGGTTTAAAGGTAATTTCAAATGTTGATTTTACCTAGTTGGCGACTCTTTTGGTATGTGGTATAATTTGGTTGATTAGTCTACATGCTTAGAGAAGTCTTATGTGCGAATTTTTCATTGACATTTTTGTGATCTCAACAAACTCATTTGAAAACCTCTTGAGGCGAAATAATTTGGAATTGCACTGTTTAGGATATGATGTAGGCCATTTTTGGATCGATGGTGCCATTTTAAGCCTCCCTTGTTATCTTTATATCACTAGTTAACTCCTTGAGCCGATTTAAATATATTATTAGCCTTATTTTTCTTTCTTTTTGCCTTATATAACCTACCTTTTATTTAGCCAATATATATATATATATATATATATATATATATATATATATATGTATATATATAATTCCTACCTTATTTGTTAAGAGCACTTAATTTTGAACACAAAAATTTCAAGAGAAATTGGAGTAAGGATGGAAAAAAAAGACATCTTCCACATATATTGGAAGAAATTGGTTAGAGGTTATGTTTAAAAAAAAACAACGAAAAAAAAGAAAAGAAAAGAAAAAGAGAAAAAAAGGGCATTCACACTCTAATAAATAAAAGAGTGTTAGTAATGGATGTACTGAGGTGAAAGATCAAGGAAGAATTTTGTTTATCTTTGGAAAAATGGGTTATGATCGGAAGAAACAATTTGGGTTAAATGGTGTTACTCTTTTACTTAATTGGTTGTGTTTAATCTAATAAGTGCTATTATTTGTATTTTGACACTTCCCATTCTTTCTTAACCAAATACCTAAGCCTAACATTACAAGCCTCGTAAAGTCCTATTGATACGAAGTGGTGTATTTTCCTTCATTAGTGGAGAGAGTTTTGAAGAGTGAGCCTATGGAGTTTGAGATTTCATATTTTTGTTTGTGGATGTTATGCATAATATTATCTGGGCATTATGGCAATTGGTTTGTTGTTTGATGGATGTTTAAGATTTAATAACAAAAGTGAAATTGGCATTTGAGATTTCTTAAAGCTTAGGTGACATTTAATTATTCTATGTGTTGTGTGTTATTTACAATTTTTGAGACATATGTGCAAATTAATTGTTGTGTGATTTTGTTGTTTTGAGTTAGAATAGTTATAGGTAAGATGTTTGTGGGTATCATCACTAGAAGCCCTCACGAGACTACAACTCGTCCTATTAGGACCACCTAGGGGTTTAAAGGCTTATTGCATACGCTTAATGTAATTTTGTAAATAGAATAAAGGTTCTTTGAATTTTTCTCTTCATGTCTCCTTTGAATTTATTAAATAGATCGCTTTTCTTGCTAGAGACTAGCAAGAAGCTGGTTGGGGGTTGTTGATAAGAGCCAAATTATTGCATTTTTGTTATGATTTAAATGTTGATATTAGTGTGAAAATTGTGTTTATTTGATTATTTAATCCATAAATGTCATTTCACGGGTATTTCGTGTTTAAAGTGCAATTTCAGGTAAAATCATGATTTTGGAAAAGTTAGGGACAAAGTACAATGATCGGGATTGAATCAAAGAAAAAGAAAACAAAATTTCAAAATTTGGAATTTCGCCGCCGGCGAGAATAGTCTCTCTGCCGGTGAAAACCTTACGGAGAAAATGTTGAAAATCTTCCCGAGAGCACGGATTTTGGCGAAGCAATCTCGCCGCCGGCCAAGTGCATCTCGCCGCCGGCCACAATAATCCCACCGCCAGCGAGATTTAGCTGAACCGAAATCGTAAGTTTTCCAGAAATCTCGCCGTGGCGAGAATAACTTCGCCGCCAACGAGTTTCATTCGAAAACATTTTTTTATGCTGTTTTGTTCCAAAATTGCCCTCCAAAAACCCTAGACCTATGTATACATTATGATGGAGAAGGAGGCCACGGCAGAGAGAGTAGAATTTAGTTATTTTTGCAGGAGAAAAGGAAATTTTGGAGAGAAAGGTTGGAGAAGCTTGAAGGATCATCACCATTGTGCTACCAAGTCTTCCTCTTCAAGAGTTTTTCATCTCTTCTCCTTAGCTTTTATTTTCTGCGTTTTATTCAGATTGTTTGTTCATGGATTAAATTGAGAATATGTTTGTTCTTATTTTCGTTATGAACTAATTCGTTTTTGCTAAGGCTATGATGTAGTTAGATCATGAAAATCTGATTTCTTGTGTTATCGTTATATGAATTCATTGTTTTCAAGTTGAGTATTTATTTCCATGCTTAATGCTTTTAAATTTCTGATCAAGATTTAAATGATTTGTTGCATTATATTGAGACCGAGAGGAGATGTGTAATGAACGCTTCTTGTGATAAATACCGTATGTTGAATGCGAGTTTGACACCTAATGCATGATGTATGTGGTTATTCCAGAAATTCCATAAATCGTAATGTGCTTATTTGTGATTAAATCTTCATAGAAATATAGTTGGTTTTCATAGATAAGTAATTCTAATATAACTTGAGAAAGAGTATTAGATAAGTTTGGGTTTTTCAACCATCACTTTTAACTTTGATTCTCATATAACATAACTTGAAATCGGATTGAATTGATTTAGCGAAATCAAATGCCTTAGCGTTTTTAATCATTTGTGAACAACATTAAATTTTGTTATTTGCGTTTAGTTTTATGTTAATTTTATTTTAAAACAATTTCAACAATTCGGTTTTCAAATAAAATTAGGGTTAGTCAATTTCGGTACTTAGTAACGCCATTCCTTGTGGGTTCGATATCCGTACTTTTTTACACTTTATTACTTGAACGATTCGTACACTTGCGAAAATACGCATCAAAAGGTCATGTAAATAAATTAAGAGAATGTGTTTTTGAATTGTTACGTGTTGATGTGAAGATGTAAGATGGAGAACATGCAATGATTTTGTTATCATGTCTAGTTCATATGATGTATTAATGTCTTCACTATTTAAAGGAAATACTACATTGAAGGTGGATGAGGTCTTAACAATTGTCTTGAAAACTAGTAATAAGAAGCAGCTAGCTATTTCCCTGAGTTTTTGAGATTGTCTTACTACATATGGCTATTCAAGAACAAACTGAAATAATGAAAGAAACAACAAGGTGGTTAAGGTAACTAAAACTTGTGATATCAAAAATGATGTAATTTGCTTAACAAGTGCTGATGGTTTTTGGGATGATTAGACTTTGAATTACACTTGCTCATTTCACATGTATCAAAATAAGGAGTTGTTTGATATTACAAGCCTTATGATGCTGGTGATGTTATGATGGATACTTGCTCAAGATGTATAGGTATTGTGAAAATGATGATTGAAAGTTTGTTTGGTGATGGCTCTAAATATCTAGTCAGTGGAAATAAAAAGATCGACACACAATATTTTTAGGTGAAAATAACTTAGGTCACACTAATGACCTAAGAGGAAAACCACAGGTTCATTGGACCACCTAACTATCCACTATGAAAAATAAGTATCAAGTTACAAGGCTAGGACTCAAACTACACATCTAGGTAATGCCTCTAAGTAACCTACTTATAATTCGCTGCTTTGATCACAGTCTCTGCAAGATAGGCATTCAGATATGAACCAATGCTCTAACAAATACGAGTCTCACAAGTTAATCGAATCCATACCGCTGTCACCTGAAGGATTAACATATAAATACAAGTGAAAGTGTATACCCTAGAGAAAATTCAATAATGAAAAACCTTAACTAGTTGATTTAAACAATATATTAGATAAATCAAAATCAACTACTGACTCTAGAACAATTAGTTAAAAGCATAATAACACAATTATTATTGTAGTTTTGTTCATCCATAAAACCCAACAACAAATGTTTGATAAATTAACTTAATGAAAAATCCTACTTGAAAACTTTTAACGAAACAAGAAAGAGAGTGAAAGATGAAGATAATAAGCACAATTAAGCTCTTATATGATTATTTCTAAAAGTGTGTTTAGCTTTGTATTTATAGAATATTTTGAAGCACATAAGGTTAAAGAATTACCATATTATCCAAAAAATTAGTTAAAAAATATTTAGTAATTAAGGGTAGTACAATAAAATGCCAATCCAAATCGTATTAGAAATACATTTTAAAAAAAACTGAAAGCTAGTTGCTTGATGTACGAAAACCGGCATCGCCGATTCTCGCAAATACTTTGGTTTTAATATTTGTAAAACTCTCGCAAGTGCACGAATCATTTCGTAGAAAATGATAAGTATACTCCCAAGGTCGATCTAAGGAAGGAATGTATGTGGTTTTTAATTTATTATTCAAACTTTTAAAAACGAAATTAAATCCTAAACATCCTGTCACGATAGTTTGGTTTTTTTGTGTTCCTAATCTAATAACATAAAATAAACATATATACAGATTAATTAAATATAATCTAAAAATAAACATAGATACAAATTCAATAAATATTTACCTAAAAATATAAATAAATACAGATTCAATAAATATTCATGCAAATTTTATCATTTATATTAGTGGAGTATTTATGGATATAATAACTAAATTAATTATGCTTGCTCATATTATCTAGGTTATTAAAGATATAAATTGATATTTTATTGATTCTCTCTTTTTTGTATGAATACCACCTTTGGTGGGGTTAGATATTCTTTGTTAACTAAACAAATCAATTAACACCTATGGGTGGGGTTGATAACTAATTTGGTTAATTAAATTAAATCCTTTTTCTAAGAGATTGAAAATGAACCATTTAAATGCCACCTTTGGTGGGGTTAGACAGTTTAAACTTTATTCAAGGTGTCCAAATTAAACCCAAGAATTTAGTTATCCGAGTACTAACTTTCAAGTTTTAAAACCACTATTGAAAACATGTTGTCAATACATTTTCACATAATAATTCTTATAAAAACTTTTGAAATAGAGCTTCACTCTAACTACCGGGCGATTGTACCAACAAATAAAAGAGAACTACTCTAAATTAGACCGGATAACTAAACCTTAAAATCTAATTTTCAGATTTAAGTTTGTAATGAAAAATAATATATTTCTCTCTAACATCCTTAATATAAAATCTTGAATAAAAATAAAATCAATTCATTTTAGAAATTTTCACCTATTTAATATTTCGCAAGCATAACAATGTTATTATTATATCATGATTATAAACAGCTAGCATAGTTAAATTTAATCACAGACAAATTAAATATAACATGTAAGAATAAAGCATAAAAATAACTGTAAAGAAAATAAAATCCTTACAGAACTTCAACGCTATTCCCGTTGCTAGAAAACCTCCAAGCGGAATTTGCACTTCCATTTATTGAATCAAAAATCTAAATTATTACAAAAACATTACAAGTTCCTCTCAAAAAGAGAAGAACTCTAAACCTAAGAGAATTGAACTAAAAACTAAGAGAAAAACTAAGGAAAGCTTAGAAACTAAGAAAGAAACTAAGAAAAAACTCAAAAACTAAGAAATGAGAGAAAGAAAGAAGAGAGAAGTGTGGTGTTTAGGTGTTTGAAGGTGTATGGAAGGGGGGTATTTATGGGTGAGGATGGAGAGAAGAAATGAATAAAAAATGTTAAAAAATATTAAAAAATTAAAAACGTGTAATGGACATGCCGAGGTCATCAATGACGTCGGCATGACGTCACGAGGCTGCTGCACGTGAAAGGGGTGAAACGCGTTGGGCGCGCTGGAGGGGCGGCTGGCCCAGCCGCGCTGGGCTGTCCAGCTGCGCGTGAAACGAGAACACGTGCGCAGTCGCGCGCATGAACAATAACCGCACGCGATCTTGCCGCGCGCATGAACAGCACTACCCGCGCAGTTTGGGGCGGAGCTAGGTCTTTGGCGCGGCCAAGCAGCGCGGCGGCGCGTTTTCTCCGTTTGACATTTTTGACCTTTTTGACCCATTTTGTCTAATTTTTCCATATTTTTCGACCTTTACGCATTTATTTATTAATATTTTTGTGATGTATTGCTTCGGTATTCCTCTTTGAGTCTTTAAGTTGCATTTTATAAGCCAAAATACCTGAAAAACAATAAAAATACCCGTGATTCCGAAAAAGACAAATTTATATAAATATATGATAAAACATATAAATATATATATTTTTAATCAATTAATGTTCATAAAATCATGGTTATTTTAGTGCTTTTTGAGCACTCATGACAACCTCAACGAACTTCTTTCTAGTCCCTTAGCAAGAGAAGCGATAAAAACTAAAAATTAAACTATCCTAAATCACTTTCGTGGATTGAAACGGTTGCATTTAGCCTATGCAACAAGCCTTTAAACCCCTAGGTTGCCCTAGTGGACGAGTTTGAGTCTCGTGAGGGTTTTCAGTAATGATACCCACAAACATTGTACTAAATGTAAAAACAAAAGAAACAATAAAAACAAACAACTTTAAAAATTAAATTTACAACAAAATCACAAATTATCAACATCTCACAAAAATGTCTCATACTTTTTAATCTCCTTTAAGATCATAATTAAAATCTCAAGCATAAGTTATTTTAATCTCTTTAAACAATCATGATTTATTATAATAATTAGTCGAAAATCATTTTCATATTTCATATCAAAAATGTATCAATTTAATTTCACCCAATTTCAGTGTCATGAATCAGAATTCGCTTCGACTCTATTCCTCACAAGTCAATACTCTCAAAATACTGAATCCTATGGGTTCAAACACTCATACTAATTTATATGCGAAAGAGTTGATGTATAGAAATGAACTAATATGTTCGCATATGTATAAAGAATAAAGGCTTAAAGTGTTATTTTAACATTGATCTCATGAAAGGAATCAAATGTATAAATTATAAAGATATCATATATAAAAATTATTTTCATGCATAAATCAAACTCATTAAGAAAGAATTTCAAGATATATGCCTTTTACAAATGAAGAGAGTGCAATGACCTTTTTTTTTAGGGAATTATTTCCTATATCCTTCTTTTGTAATTAGCCTTTACTCACAACTTTGTAGGCAATGTGGGTTATAGTATGTAGATTATACTATATATTCTTTATCTCTCTATTTTTTTTTCTGAAGATATTTCTCAATATATGTATTTTAGAGAGTCAACCCATGTACAGATTGTACATATTTTGGATTTTGGTGAGTGGTTAATTTTGTGGCTTTTCTGTTTGATCTTGGTTTAGGTAACCCCAGATATGTCTTTTTGTTTTTGTAGTAGTCATGCATAAATGAGATATAAGCATATACTATCAACTTCTACTCAAATCATTTAATCTAAGCAAAAATAATAATAAAAAATATATGATACTCTATTAAAATGAGAAAAAAAAATTCATACATTCAATGCTAATACCTATAGAGATCATCTAAAAATTTGAAGAAATAAGAAATGTGTTTGGAGTAGAAAAAATATATATTTCACTCTGAATAAAGGAAATTAGGCTCAAATTATATCTCACAAAGGTAGTCTCCACTAAAAAAAACTCATAAACACCGATTTTGGGTTTAATATAATTTCTACATCTTATCAAGAAATACTAATTATGACAAAAACTAACTAATTATCAAAAATAATTACAAAAAATTTCATGATATGTTTTCAAAAAATTAATCTAACAGTACAAAAGACTTAACTATTTACTTAAATTTGATTTAAAGAAAAGATAAATTTTTGTGAAATTTTTTTTTTTTTTTTCAAAAATTACTAAATCACACAAAATAGAAATAAAACCAAACACACAAAAAATGAAAAAGTATATTTTTTATTTTTAAATATATATATTTTTTTATTTTTAAATTGTTAAAACTTTTTTTTTTAAGCATGGTAACTTTTCACCACCCCCAACCTAGAACTTACATTGTCCTCAATGTAACAACTGTAAATTAAAGATAAAGAGAAAAGAGAAGAAAGATTACCTATTTCTTGAGAAAGTGCAAGTAGTAATGGAAAATGCAGGTGCATCCATCATATTCATCATTAAAGTGTATACAGACAGATCGCTGTGAACTTCTAACATCTCAACAAATATTTTTAGTTTTAACAATTTAAAAATTATTCACATGTAAATAAAAGAAATAAAAGAAAATTACCTAAAATGATGGGTTGCCTCCCATCCAGCGCTTAGTTTAACGTCTTAGCAAGACGTAACTTGGGGATTGCATTTTAAGTAAACTCAATGTCCCCTCATCATTGAGTCAATCAAACCTGCAGGTAAGACAAGGTTGTCTTCCTATACTTTTTTCAGTCATGCCCTATTGATTTTCAGATTTCTTTCTGTACTTAAAACTAGAGGCATATTTTGAGTTTTAGATAACCCACATCTAGGTACAAATCAAATAATTAAGGCATAAAAACACAATTGTACCTAGATTAAACAAAGAAACTAGCTCCTTAGATTGTAATCAAAACTTTAAAATTTTGGAGATAGTTAAATTTTTTTTTTTGTTTTTTTTTTGTTTTGTTTTTTTTTTTAAAAAATAACATAATCAGTATTAACCAAGAGTGCTCCCAGGAAAGAATGGTGGTGCAAAGGCTCCTTAAAAACCATCCTCCTAGACAGAACAACGTTCCCAGGAAAGACTAGTGGCACAAAGGCTTCCAAGAACTAGTCTCCTAGACAGAACTCCCTTAGATCTTTACTTTTCATGCTATTAAGTTAATTAAATTAAGTTAAGTAAAAATCTAAGTTAATGAAAATCTAAGTTAAAAAATTAATTAAGTTAAGTGAAGTAAAACAAATCTAAGTTAATTAAGTTAAGTTAAAAAAAAATTTAAGTTAATTAAGTTAAGTTAAAAAAAATCTAAGTTAATTAAGTTAAGTGAAGTAAAACAAATCTAAGTTAATTAAGTTAAGTTAAAAAATCTAAGTTAATTAAGTTAAGTTAAAAAAAAATCTAAGTTAATTAAGTTAAGTGAAGTAAAAAAAAATCTAAGTTAATTAAGTTAACTTAAAAAAAATCTAAGTTAATTAAGTTAAGCGAAGTAAAAAAAAATCTAAGATAATTAAGTTAAGTGAAGTAAAAAAAAAAAACTAAGTTAATTAAGTTAATGAAAATTTAAGTAAAAACCTAAGTTCATGTTAAAAAAAAATCTAAGTTAATTAAGTCAGTAAAAGAAAAACTAAGTTAAGTAAGTTAACTAAAAATCAAGAATAAAAAATAAATAAATAAATAACTAAAGAAAGAAAAATAAAAAATAATATAATAAAAAAAATTGAAAAAGGTAAAAGAAAATAAAAAAAATAAAATTATGATTTAAAATAAATAAAAAAAATAGTAAAAATTAAACTAAAAAAAAATTAAAATTTTGGTTTTTTTATTTTTTTATTTTTTTTTATTTTTTTTTATTTTTTTATTTATTTATTTTCTTGTTTGTTTTATTTTTTAACTTAAAATTTTTGAAATGTTTTTTTTTAATTTTTTTTTTACTATTCATGAACGGTAATTTGTTTTATTCAAATTTTAAATTTCTAAATTATTTTATTATTCACGGTAAAATTTTTATTTAAAAATGTTCTTTTTTTTAATTTTTTTACTATTCATGAACGGTAAAAACTTTTTACTTCAAATTTCAAATTTCTAAATTATTGTACTATTCACGCTACAAATTTTTAAAATTTTTTTTTAATTTTTAATTTATTTTTAATTTATTTTTATGAGTTTTTTTATTTTATTTATTTTTTCAATTTATTATAATAATTCTTTTATTTTCATTTTTTTATATTAATATTTTTTTTATTTTTTTTATTATTTTTATTTTATTATTTTTATTTAAAATTTATTAAAAAAAATTATTTTTTTTATTTTTTATGAAATTTAAAATTTGAAATTTGATTAAATTTTTTTATTTTTTATTTTTTATTTTTTTTACAAAAACAAAAAAAGAAATCACAATTATTTACAGCACAAAAATATTTTTAAAATTTTGATAAATAAATTAAAAACGCTATTCCTTCCCCGGCAAGAATGGCCAAAACTTGATGCCATCCCCAAGACGGAGTCATCCTCAAGAATCCGCCACCTTTAGTGAGGGTTAGGCGATTTAAACTTTATTCAAGTGTCCAAATTAAACCCAAGAATTTAGTTATCAAGTACTAACTTTCAAGTTTTAAAACCACTATTGAAAACATGTTGTCAATACATTTTCACATAATAATTCTTATAAAAACTTTTGAAATAGAGCTTCACTCTAACTACCTAAGGCGATTGTACCAACAAATAAAAGAAGACTACTCTAAATTAGGCCAGGATAACTAAACCTTAAAATCTAATTTTCAGATTTAAGTTTGTAATGAAAAATAATATATTTCTCTCTAACATCCTTAATATAAAATCTTGAATAAAAATAAAATCAATTCATTTTAGAAATTTTCACCTATTTAATATTTCGCAAGCATAACAACGTTATTATTATATCATAATTATAAACAGCTAGCATAGTTAAATTTAATCACAGACAAATTAAATATAACATGTAAGAATAAAGCATAAAAATAACTGTAAAGAAAATAAAATCCTTACAAAACTTCGACGCTATTCCCGTTGCTAGAAAACCTCCAAGCGGAATTTGCACTTCCATTTATTGAATCAAAAATCTAAATTATTACAAAAACATTACAAGTTCCTCTCAAAAAGAGAAGAACTCTAAACCTAAGAGAATTGAACTAAAAACTAAGAGAAAAACTAAGGAAAGCTTAGAAACTAAGAAAGAAACTAAGAAAAAACTCAAAAACTAAGAAATGAGAGAAAGAAAGAAGAGAGAAGTGTGGTTTTTAGGTGTTTGAAGGTGTATGGAAGGGGGGTATTTATAGGTGAGGATGGAGAGAAAAAATGAATAAAAAAATGTTAAAAAAAATATTAAAAAATTAAAAAACGTGTAATGAACATGCTGAGGCCATCAATGACGTCAGCATGGCGTCAATTGCTGCACGTGAAAACCGGGTGAAAATGCGTTGGGCGCGCGGAGGGGCTGGCGCGCGCGCTGGCATTTGTCATTGGCCGCGTGAACGATAACACGCGCGATCTTCGCGCGCATGAACGATAACCTCGCGCGCGATCTTTGGCGCGCGCATGATAACCCGCAGCGATCTGCGCGTATGAACAATACCCCCCGCATGATCTTCGTACGAAACGATACCCCGTGATTGAGTCTTGGCGCTGGCGCGTTTTCTCCGTTTTGACATTTTTTTACCTTTTTGACCCATTTTGTCCAATTTTTCCATATTTTTCGACCTTTACGCATTTATTTATTAATATTTTTGTGATGTATTGCTTCCAGTATTCCTCTTTGAGTCTTTAAGTTGCATTTTTAAGCCAAAATACCTGAAAAACAATAAAAATACCCGTGATTCCGAAAAAGACAAATTTATATAAATATATGATAAAACATATAAATATATATATTTTTAATCAATTAATGTGCATAAAATCATGGTTATTTTAGTGCTTTTTGAGCACTCATCATTGCTCGATCGATCGATCGATCCAATTAATTGTTCCATCGATTGAGTATAGTGGTCAATCGATTGAACTTCCAGTCAATCAATCCAGAATATATTTAACCAATATTTAAAAACAAGTGGATCGATAAAGTAAATCCCTTGATCTATCTAGTCATTTATTAAAATTAGATTAATCAAGTTTATTACTCGATCGATTAAGTAAACACTCGATCAATTGAGTGGCTTAAAGTCATATTTTCCCTATTGTGTCTAATATACAATTTAACATGCATAAGAATATAAATATACTTGATATGTGATCATTGAGGTGCGATAGTTTCTATTTCTTGAAATATTCTTCTAAGGCACATCTACAAACTAAAATTACAATTAAACGTTTTGTTTCACAAATATTTCTAATACTAACATAAACTTAATAATCTCTCCCTTTGACATATTTGTGTAATAAAACATCTCTCTCACTACGTAACGCTCATAGAAAAATTAAATTTTACATAGTGGTACTATTCTACGATCTAGTGGAACCAAAAACATAAATATCCAAACAACTTGTCCTAAAAGACTTATTATTTATTAGTTTAGTGTATGTAACATATAAAACATAAAGAATATTCATAATTTCGTAATCATTAGATAGAAATTAAAATCATTACTCCCTCTATGTGATATATTTCCAAAGTACTCCTCCCTAAATTAGCTCTCCTATTTTTGTAGATTTTCAATTAAAGTTCCAATTTTCTCCTTTTTTTTGTCATACGAATAAACAAACATAAACATGAGGTAAAAACAAACAGATGAAACAAACATGAACTAAAGATGAAAATATTTCGTTTTAGTAGGGGTAGTAGATTAATCCAAATAGGACTCCACCGTTACACACACATTTGAAAAATTAATTTATGTTCATGACTAGTCATTAACACATAAACATATGTAAGCAGTATTCATAAACATGGTCACACATATAGTGACATATCCACAGTCACCATAAGTGAGTTAAGTTTTGGAACAACATTATTATGTCAATTAGTCCATTCATGATTAGTTATGAAAAATTTAAAGAAAAAGTATCACCAATCAAGAAGGAGTTGCAATTGAATTGAAACTTGAACAAAATAAAATTTTACTAAGAGAGAACTTTAATCCATAATTTTTTTCTTTTTTTCTTTTGTATTCCCCTCTTGTATTATTATTTTTTATAAGAGATTGGTTACTGATTTTCTTTTTGTATAACCATTTGTGGTTATTTCTTTAGATCTAGGTACAAAAGTCCAACCATCATTCCTATTGAATTGAGCTAACTTATCCTGCATGACATTTATCCAAAATTAATCTTTTAATGCTTCATTAACATTTTTTGGTTCATTAAAACCAATGATGTTTTTAGTTGGGTATGGTGAGCTCGTCATCCAATGTTGACACTTCATCTACCTCATCATCTACCTTTTTAGTGTCAGGAGTTTCTTTAATCTATTCCTTACTTTACAAGCTTATGCTTAAAGTTTCAACTTTATCATCAGTCATTGGAGTACTAGTATCTATAACAACATTGATGGACTCATCATAGTATTAGTTCTCAAGTTGAAGATTCTAAAGGCATGACTTGTTAATGAGTAACTTAGAAAGATACCTTCATCGCTTCTAAATTCAAGTTTTCCTAGATTCTCACAATCTCTAAGGATGTAACATTTACTTCCAAATACATGTAGATGTTTAAGATTAGGTTTCTTACCTTTCCATAACTCATAGGGGGTTTGGTTTGTACCTAGACTTAGGTAGACACAGTTCATTATGTAGCATGAAGCATCTTTTGCAACACTCAAATCTTTCTTTCTACTATCCCATTTTTTGTAGGGGTAATTGGTGCTGAGAACTCATGAGTTATATCATGTTGTTTGTAGAATTTAGCATATCTTAAATTTTCAAATTCTTTCCCAAGATCCATCTTTAGTCTAATTACATTAGTTATTTTTTTTGTCTGGTTGAATATGCACTTTAAGATAGAATAACTAAAGAAGTTTAAAGAATCAAAATTTTCTTTCAGATATCCAACAAATATATAATGAGAAAAATCATCAACAATAACAATAATATATTTCTTGCTACCTATGAGGTCAATATGAATTAACTCAAGTGTTCTGCTTGTGTTGACTCATTTGATTTTCTTCTAAGAAAAGTAAGTTTGTTTTCCAAGTTGACATTGTTCACAATTTCAGAAAGCATAGGTATACCCAGCACAATTTCCTTTTTTCTCAAGTTTACAAGATCTTTAAAATTGATATGTCCTGTTTTTTGATGGCACAAATGAAATAGAATGATCATTAGCTAAGTTACAAGTAGTAGTAATATGGCCTATATTAATGTAGTAGCAATTATCCTATGACCTAGTTCCTCTAGCCACACATTCACCTTTTGATATGTTATAATACAATGATTATTAGTAAATTTTATACTATAATATTTTGCATAAATTTAACTGATGCTTATTAGGTTGGCTTTAAGTCCATCAACACATAATACATCATCTAAGATAGGCATACCACCCATCTAAATTTTACCTTTACCAATAATCCATGATTTATTTACATCTCCAAAAGTAACCGTTCCTTTATTAGATTTTTCAGAAGTTTTGAAAAGAGCACCATTACTAGTTATATGTCTAGAACAACCACTATCAAAATACCAAGTAGTATAAGATTTAGTTTTAAATGCAATATGGGGTACAGAAGAATTTAAATCATATTTTTGAATCCAAACTTTTCTTGTTTTTTGAATCATGTGCTTATTTTTGAAAATATGACTATTGTTTCTTGAATAGGATATATGCAAATTATCAACAAGAATCTACATCTAGGTCTAATATGTCCCTTTCTACCATAGTCCAATATGTAGGAATCAACTTAGAAGTAGATGCAAGAGATGTGTGTGAATGGAAAGGATTAATTAAAAGGTTTTAGAAACATAGTTAATTTTGAGGAGGTTGGTGTAGTGTGCTCATCTACATATCCTAGCTCTCTCTTGTCTCCAAAAGGCTTTGGATAATCAAGAATCTTGTTTGACCTTTCAACTCCAATTGTTAGCCTTTTTACAGCTTCTATGGATTGTTTTAGCTCAAGCACCAATTTTACTTTATCAACTGTAAACTTGTTATTTTTTCTTTCAAACCTACAAGACTTAAATTCAAGGCATTATTCTGTTCTTGCAAAATATACTTTTCTTCTTTTAAACTAGTGTTCCTTTTTATGGCTCTAGCACCTTTAGAAAACAATTCTCAATTTTTTTAACATTACAATCAGAAAGAAAAGAGGATATTAAATCCTCAATATCCGAGTTATCACCCTCAATAAGATAATCCATAAAAAGGTCCTAGGTTTGCTAAGTGTATCTATTCACCTGATTTGATACCAAATGAAATTTTGTTTAGTTATGGATCTAAATATATACTTAGTGAAAGTATGGTAAATTAAAATTTTGTAAGCAGCCAAACAACCAATCACATTTATGTAAAGTAATATGGAAATAAAAAGATCAACACATGAGATTTTTAAGTCGAAACAACCTAAGCCACATTAATGTCCTAAGAGGAAAACCACTAGTCCATTGAATCACCTAATTATCCATTATGAAAAATAAGTATCCATTTACAAGGCTAGGACTTAAACTACCCACTTAAGTAATGCTCCCAAGTAACCTACTTATAAGTCGTTAATTCGGTCATAGCCTCTACAAAATAGGCATTTAGATTTGGACTATCGTTTTGATAAACTTGAGTCCCACGAGTTAATAAAACTTGCACCACTGTCACCTAAAACATTAGCATATAAACACAAGTGCAAGTGTATGTCCTAAAGCATATTCAAGAATGAATAACCCTAACTAGTTAATTTAAACAATATGTAAAATAAATAAAAAATAATTAGAAACTTTAGAAAAACCAATTGAAAGTATAATAACACAATTATTATTGTAGGCTTGTTAATCCTCAAACACAACCTCAATTTTTTGATAAATTAACTTAATGAAAAATTATACTTGAAAACTTTTAGCAAAATAAGAGAGAGAATAAAAGATGAATGGAATAAGCATAATTAAGCTCTTGTGTGGTTGTTTCTAAAAGTGTGCTCAGCTTCCTTTTATAGAATATTTTAAAGCACATTAGGTTAAAATGTAATTACTATATTGTCCATAAAATAAGTTGAAAAATATTTAAGAAATAAGGGCAATATGGTAAAAATTCAATCCAAATTGTATTAGAAATATGTTTAAAAAAACTAAAAACCAACTGCTCGATCAATCCACTCAATTGCTCGATCGATCGAGAACATTGCTCGATCAATAGAACATCTACTCAATTGATCCATAATACATTTAATTAATATTTCAAAACAAGTGGATTGATCGAGTATATCCCTTGATCGATCTAGTCATATACTAAAATCAAATTAATTAGGTTTATTATTCGATCAATCCAGTATAAAATTGATCGATTGAGTGGCTCAAGTTCATATATTTTCCTATTATGTCTAATATGCAATCTAATGTGCACATGAGTAGAAATATACCTAATATTTGAACGTTGAGTTACTACTTGAAATTTTCTTCTAAGACATATCTAGAAACTAAAATTATAATTAAATGGTTTGTTCACGAATATAGCCAATACTAATGTAAACCTAGCAAAGATGATGGATAGAGTTGCCTAGACATAAGGTGATGTGGGGCATATACCCAGCTTCAGGAAGAATTTGGTATGGCTAAGTAGGTTGGATTTCTTGGGCTATGGTTTTTTTGTAAGGAACAAGTTCATAGATGTTGGTAAATGAACCTTGGTTATTATGAAAGAAAAAGAGATAGATAATTTATACAAGTTGATAGGGGATCCTGTTGGAGATGGAGTTGCAACTACCTCTAAAGATGAGAAAAATGTTGGTGAAAGTTTAATTTTAAATCTTGCAAGAATGATGGTATTATGAAGCATGAAAAATAAGAAAGTTCAACGAAGAGATAAAGGTTTTTAGGGGTAAGAATAAGGTATTAAAGAGTTGCTCTAGATGTGGAGCAAGTCCAAGTACGATTGCCTTTGATTGAAGATAAAGTGGTGGATGCACCCTACCCATAAATGAGGTGCAATAAGGGAAGTAGTATGTGAACATGCCATAATATGGTGCTTTTGATAGCTTTTAAGCTAAGGTGTAGATTGTTAGGATTGGTATCTCAAAAGCAATATTAAAAAGAAGAAAAATGATTTTTCAAAGTTAAAGAGTAAAATTCATATTAATTAATGGTGACTTTTGATATCTTTTGAAGGAAGAGGAAGATAAAAGGTAATTGTTATGAAATGTTATGGCATATTAATTCCTATAGGAATATGTAAGAGTTGGTAAAGTGTAATATTTGGGTTACCTTGAGTTAATGATCAACTCTTATCTATATATGACATTAGATGACCCTGAGGAGTAGTAAACACATGTTATACAAAGGGTTTGTTGCATGGCTGAAACTAAAAACAAAGAACATTATGGATATTTTTGGGTTCTTTGTTTTGAGTTTGTGTGAATATGAGTTTTTGGGTGTAATATAGCTCTGGGTTTGAGTATGAATTTGTGATAATACTATTCTTGGGATAAAGGGTGCATTGGATTTTGATTAGAGACTTGTATCAAGAAATAATATTTGTTAATTTATTTGGAACTTCGGGTGTAAATTAGGCTAATTTGCCAAAACACATAAATTTCTTGTGTGCTTATTTTTCTTGATTATTTTTATGCTTTTGTTAGGCCCAATAAATGACACATACAATTTTAATTTAAAAGTGTGTGGAGTTTAATAAGTAATTTAGCTTTTTGTTGTCTTAGATTTATGAGATTTTACTTATCTCAATTTTTATAACATTATTAACTCAAAATTCCAAAATAGATTAAGAAAAAAATACAAAATCAAAAACATGTATCAGTCCTATAGGCCTTTTTTTCGTTGTTGGCTTCTCATGTGCAAAACACGGTGTTTATTTTATTTTACTTAGTATTTTTGTCTTCCTTTGTGCAAGGTTGATTACTTCGAATCAATAATGGACACATGCACATAGTTAGGTACACATTATAAATGAGCATGTTTACATACACCATGAGGTAGGTTTTTGTAGTATAGATGCTAGTTGTAGTGTTTTCTTTTGTGACCAAGTGTGGAAGCAAGCCAACGTTGTCATTTAAGTTTTTGGTTCATTTTGAGTGTAGCCATTTATGGAATTTACTTGGAAATTTTTGAAAAGAAAAAATGTGACCTTTTAGCACCTTGCTATGGACCTCGTTACCACCTTTACTACGAATCTTGGAGAGGTGACTGGCAAGGTGTTTGGAGAGGTAGGAATCAAAGTTCTATAAATACCCCCTAATTTCTCTTATTTCTTGCCCATTGTTTTAATACCCAAACCTACCAAAATTCATATTAATATTTATATTTGTTACTTTTGAAAGACTACATTTAAGTATGGGTCATTTTTAGATTAGTTATCAAATCATTTTCTATGTGGGTAGGTGATTTGACTGTATGTCTCCCTTACACGATTTGACATTTGTGGTGGATTGTGTGTCTCTCAAAGTTTTTAGCGGTTACAATTCTTGTTAGTGCTATATGTTTATCAATCATACCATATTGGAGAATATCCAAGTATGCATGTGTAACCAAGTAGTTACGAAAGCAACAAGTAAAAGCAACGGTAGGTGGTTTGGACAGAGGTGCCAACTAATAGAGGTAATGACGATTTTATTATCTATCAGAGTTATAACTTGGTTATTATTTAGTAAATTATATACTATCGAGTGTTTTCCCTAAGAAACTCGATGATGTTACTACATAAATAAGGTTTCTATATGGGTTTACCTCATTATATCGTCTCTTATGTTTGATCAATTGTTGAGCCAGTATAATTTATGTTTTAGGTGTGATGCTAAAATGTAAACTCTAATTAGAAAGCATTTTTTGTTACTTGCTTTCTATCTTGATATATAATATCTATTATTATAATTTGTCTACTTTTCTAATACTATATTATTTAAGCTTCTACTATGTGGACTATGTAAGTGTTTACCCTGGTCGTGTACCAAGTCATGGACTCTTTTAATTGGTATTAGAGCAGGTACACCTTTTTTAAGCTTAACCAATCCTACATTGATTATAATAACTTGTGTTTTCATACACACACACACACACACACACACACACTATCTCTGATGGATTCAAGAGAATGAGGTAATGTAGGTAGACCTCCACTTTTCAACGAGCTAAACTATGCCTATTGAAAATCACAAATGATGGCATTTTATGGTCCTAGGGGGACCATGTTTAGTTTCTTGTTGAAAATGGCTGGACTTACCCAAATAAAACCATACCCGACAATATCATGATTCCTAAACCAATGATAGAGTGGATGAAGGAAGAAAGCAAGGAATTTGAATGGAATAGTATGGATTTATATGATATTATCAAGGCTATATCACCTAATGAATACAAAAGAATTAAAAGTTGTATAACAACTCATGAAATAATTTTGTTGTAAAAGGATACAAAATCTTGGAACTAAATAGAGACTTCAAGTTATACATAAAACTTTTGACAATTTTTATGCATGGTTCTCCAATAATATCAGCAACTCTTATAACTTAAGTAGGCTCATCAGTGAAGAAAAAAAAATTGAGATGATTGTCACCGATCTACTCTACTAGTTTTATGCCATGGTGACTATGATCGAATAAATGTATAAACTCAATGAATTACTAAAAATGAGCTAGCCTATGATCTAAATATTTTGAACTTTTTCACCTCTTACCAAGGCAAAAGAAACTTCTTTTCTATAAGGGAGATAATTTTGCACTTAAGACTACTAAGTGAAGAGTACTAATATGATTTCCACTTCTATTAATTGTGAATCTGATCTTGGAAAAGAAGAGATGGAATTGCTTGCACAAATATTCACAAGATTCTTCATAAAGAAGAAACCATCCTATGGAGGTATTAGACAAAATAGTTCAAGCTCTAAAGGTTTGAAATCTGTAGAAGTTGATGATGGCTCAGATGATGAATTTAAGAAACCAAACAAAGGGTACTTGAGCATGATTAGTAACTTTGAGTATGGAAAGCCTGATCACATTAGTATCATGTGATAAAAAAAATCACCCTAAAAATCTTGCTATGAAAGATAAGGTTACTTTTTATACAGTATCAATTGTGATGGTAAGGATAACACTAACTTTATGGTCTTTATTGCTTATAGTAGTGTTGTTGATCCTCCAACTACTACCTAAGATGTTTAAGAGATGACTATTGAAGATGTTGAAGATGAAGATGAGCAAGATGAATTGCTCGATTCCTACAATGCTCTACTACTAAAGCAAATTAAGTATGAAAAGGATAAGAAAAAGGCTAGGAAGGCCTTGTTGAAAAGGAATGTGAGACTTGCATGTTGCCGGGGATTTGTTTTACTATTTTCATTGTTGATATTAATACCAATCAATCTGATTTTAATTCAAAAAAAATTATTTTTGCGTGTTTAATTTATTTTTTAATTTTCTCGTGGGTTGAGATTTTGTTTGACACACAAATCTTACCTCACAAAAAGAAAAATAAATCTTGTTTTTGCTTATTGTTTGTTGTTTTTTTTATTTTGCAATTTTCTCGTGGGTTGAGATTTTGTTTGACTCGCAAATATTAATTCACAAAAGAAAAAAAAAGTTATGGTTATTGTTTCTTAATTTATTTTTCAATTTTCTCGTAAGTTGAGATTTTGTTTGACACACAAATCTCAACTTACACACAGAAAAACAAATTGAGAAGTCAAGCTGAAGACTATAAAAAAGCGCTTCTTGGGAGGCAACCCATGTGTTTTTTTTTTTGCATGTATTAAATTTTATATTTTGTTATGTTAATTTTTTTTTGTAGGTGCAAATTGGAGGTAATGAAGCTATTTTGGCTTAACCAATCAAACAAACCAGGAAGTTTCTTTAAACCCGTCTCATATGTTCTATAACTTGCACACATTGAGGACAATGTGTATATTAAGTTTGGGGTGGTTGATATATTATGTAATTGAAATACTTTCTGGACGTTCTTGCTTGTGAAATTGTTTTTTGTTTGGTTAATTGAAGATATTTTGCTATGAATAGTGATTTATTTTTATTTCTTCTGTTTAAATTGTGGATAGCTCTTTGAAAAATTTGAATATTATCTAAGCGATGAATGATTTTTACATATGTTTCATTTTTACAAGATTTAATATTCTTGAGCACTTGTCTTGATTTTTGATTTGCTATGATAATTTAGAGAAGGTTTATGTGAGTATTGAATTCGATTGATATTTGTGGTGTCATAATTTTTAGAATTTGTTTGATTTTCTCTCGAGGCGAAATTATAGATAACATTTAACTAAGAAAATGATTTAGGCCATATTTGGATCATTTGAGCCTTTCTATCTACCTTCACATACATGTCACAATTGTTAGTAAATATTTGAAGATATATCATAAAAAAAAGAGGGTACAAAAAAAAAGCAGAAAAAAAGAGAAAAACATATTCTGAAAAAAAAGAAAAAGAAAAGAAAAAGAAAATCAGAAAAAAAAATCTGATTATTGTATGTGATGTTAAATCCGAAAGTGGGAAGTGTTTATTTTCATGATAGAAGTTATCTTTTACAATCCTAAAATGTTGTGTTTGGGAAAAGTTGAACTAAATATTATCTTTTATCCTACCTTCACTTAAGCCATGCATTACAAGCTTAATAAAGTCCTATTGATTTGGTGTTTTGTGTTTGTCTACATTAGTGGAGAGAGAAATGAAAAATAAACTATGAGATTTGTGATTTCATGACAATTTGTTTGATTTTATATTTGTATAAACTTATCCGGATTGCATGTGATGAATTATGAAGACTTCACACACACACTTAAAGTTCATTGTAAAAAGGTTATATACTTTTAAATTGATTTTGATGCTTAGATAAAATTCTTTTATTTCTTTGAGTTATGTAATTTCAAAACAAGAAATATTTTGAAAATCACTATTTTAAATGCAGTTATCTTTGTTTTATTTCCTTCCTTTTGCTCGAGAACTAGCAAAAACTTAAGTTTGGGGGTGTTGATAACCGTATTTTATATAGTTATTTTCACCTATTTTATTAATAGTAATTGCTATGTTTTCTTTATTTTTAGTTAATTTTAGTTTAATTAATTAGTATTTTCTGTTTTTTATATATTTTAAGAAAATTAAATAAATTGTATCGAAAACGTTCTTAATTATAAAGTTTTGTCCAAAAATATAATTTCAAATAAAAGAGTGTTTAATTGCAATTTATAAAAGTTGAAAATATAATTTAAATTAAAATCAGGCTTAATTTTAATTATTAAAAGTTTAAAATTTAATTTAAATTAACAAAAGGGCTATACTGCAATTAAACAAAGTTTAAAATATAATTTGAAATATATTTGTGGGTGAAAATGGAATTAACAAAATTTATTTATTTTGCGCAGTAGAGAAGAAGCCACGCAGCAATCTGCACGCGTGGCACGTGGACAGTTTGATCAAATCATAAACGGCTAGGATTGGCGCGTGTTGATCACATCTGACCAAAGCGAGTGGATGCAGAAAATTCTCTTTCACGCGGCTCGGTGCCCAAGTGGGGCCCACCTGCCGCGTAGACCGGCGTGTAGAGTGGGACCCATGTTCTGACGCGTTGCAGCTGCTGTCCCCCACGTCGCGCGCCTCTCATCTCGTGCAACGATCCCTTCGTGCAACCGAATCTTCAACTAATAATATTCTGACATGTGGCATGTTACAATGAGCGCGACCGCGCTGGATAGCACCCCTCGATGCACTCAGTGGCTCCCGTGCGACAAGCAATTGTGCGCTTGTTTTCCCGCAACCAATGAAGATCTGCCACGTGTCCTCACTTATACATGCAGCGAATCAGATGCTGACACGTGGCATGCACTTTGATTTTAAAGAATGTAGAATCGGCGCCCTGTCTCACGCGTGAATTAATTAACATTTTCGATACGAAAATTGATTCGCGTAATTTTTGTTTTTCGATACAAAATTTATATGCGTTTTGATAAAAAATAAAATAAAAAATGTAATATTTGAGATGTATTATTTTAGCTATAAATGGGAGTTTAGATGATAGTTTTAAAAATTTTTTTTTTTTTGAGAGTTTTAGTTTTGGTAGATTATTTTGTGTTGTTTGGTTTTGGACTGCAGAACACGCAGAAGCCATTTTTTGGCTTTTTTTGTGTTCTGCGTTTGCCAAATATTTCATTATGTGATGTTTTAATTTTCTTTCTTCTTCTTCTAATTTTTCTGCATCTGCTGTAATTTTTATTTTAAATTAATGAAGTAATTTAATTTTTCTAGGGTTACATTTGATCTAAATTTATGAAGCTTTAATTTTAATTATTTTTGATTGATTTATAAGACGTTCGATTTGTTCGTTCTATTTTGTGCTTAATGCTTTTTGGTTATTTACGAATCTTATCAAAACGATCTGTGGCACATAAATAAACTTGAGAAAGGCATTTGTGTGTGTATTGCTCGTAAATAGAATAACATGTATGATGAAGGATAGAAATATACCCTAATTGTATGTGTGGACATTTGAGATCTTAGAACTTAATAAATCTTATTAAATTTAATTCTCATAGAGATATAGTGAATTAATTTAATGAGGTGTGTTTATATGGAGCTCGGAAGAGATGTATGAATAAAAATAGAAGTTTTCGGTTGACAAATTAAATGTACTAAAAAATATATATCAAGAGAAAATAATATGATTGGAGTGAATTAATTTGGTGAAAAACTGCAATCCTAGAGTTCTCTTATTTTCTTGTTACATTTTTTTTAATCAACGATTGTTTTGGATAAAATTAGATAGATACAATTTTAGTACTCAACAAACTATAGTAACAAATCCTCGTGGGAACGATACTCTACTTACAAATCTTTATTACTTGTGACCGTGTATACTTGCACGATTTTATGTTCTCCAAATGAGACAACAAGCATTCAAAAAGATACAATGATTTTCGTGAAAGGTTTAATGCAAATCATGAGAATGTAAAGAAGCTTGAGGAATAGTTAAAGGTTCCTACTTTCATTAAAACTACTCAACCTCTTGTCAATCATGTGCCTACCTCTAATAAGAAGAGTGAAGTTGAATAGTTAAAAGGGGAGATAATTGTCCTTGAGAACTCAAAGGAATATTATAGAAAAATGATGTTGAGATTGAACAATTACATAAAAAGTATTCTTAATAATTTGACTTCTTATGTTGAATCCTTTCTTAAGGAAAAAGGAAGACTTAATTGCTACCTTGAAAGAAAAACTCGGCATGCGAGAGAAGGAACTTTTACATTCTATTATTTCTATCTACAAAATGAATACAGGTTCAAAACTGTTAAATGAAATGTTTAGCAATATCATGTTCTCTGGTGATAAGCATTTTATTGGTTAAAAAGAAGAGGTTTCAATATATAAAGTGGGTTTTACTAAGTTAGTCAAAGCTTTCATTCAAGAACTAATGCCAAAGTCTACTATAGACTGATGAACAGAATCGGGATTGCCAATCCTGCCAATAATTTGGTTTTATATTTATAAAACTCTCGCAAGTGCACGAATCATTTGGTAGAAAATGATAAGTATACTCCCAAGGTCGATCTAAGAAAGGAATGTATGTGGTTTTTAATTTATTATTCAAACTTTTAAAAACGAAATTAAATCCTAAACATCCTGTCACGATATTTTGGGGTTTTGTGTTTTTAATCTAATAACAGAAAATTAAACATAGATTCAATAAACATTCATGCAAATTTTATCTTTTATAAATAGTGGAGTATTTATGGATATAATAACTAAGTTAATTATGCTTGCTCGTATTATCTAGGTTATTAAAGATATGAATTGATATTTATTGATTCTCCCTTTTTTGTATGAATACCACCTTTGGTGGGGTTAGATATTCTTTGTAATCAATTAACACCTATGGGTGGGGTTGATAACTAATTTGGTTAATTAAATTAATTCCTTTTTCTAAGAGATTGAAAATGAACCATTTAAATGCCACCTTTGGTGGGGTTAGACAGTTTAAACTTTATTCAAGGTGTCCAAATTAAACCTAAGAATTTAGTTATCCAAGTACTAACTTTCAAGTTTTAAAACTACTACTGAAAACATGTTGTCAATACATTTTCAGATAATAATTCTTATAAAAACTTTTGAAATAGAGCTTCACTCTAACTACCGGGCGATTGTACCAACAAATAAAAGAGCACTACTCTAAATTAGACCGGATAACTAAACCTTAAAATCTAATTTTCAAATTTAAGTTTGTAATGAAAAATAATATATTTCTCTCTAACATTCTTAATATAAAATCTTGAATAAAAATAAAATCAATTCATTTTAGAGATTTGTACCAATTTAATATTTCGCAAGCATAACAACGTTATTATTATATCATGTTTACAAACAACTAGCACAGTTAAATTTAATCACAGACAAATTAAATATAACATGTAAGAATAAAGCATAAAAAATAACTGCAAAGAAAATAAAATCCTTACAGTACTTCGATGCCATTCCCGTTGCTAGAAAAACTCCAAGCGGAATTTGCACTCCCATTTATTGAATCAAAAAGCTAATAAATTACAAAAACATAAATAGTTCTTCCCTAAAAATGTCTCATACTTTTTAATCTCCTTTAAGATCATAATTAAAATCTCAAGCATAAGTTATTTTAATCTCTTTAAACAATCATGATTTATTATAATAATTAGTCAAAAATCATTTTCATATTTCATGTCAAAAATGTATCAATTTAATTTCACCCAATTTCAGTGTCATGAATCAGAATTCGCTTCGACTCTATTCCTCACAAGTCAATACTCTCAAAACACTGAATCCTATGGGTTCAAACACTCATACTAATTTATATGCGAAAGAGTTTATGTATAGAAATGAACTAATATGTTCGCATATGTATAAAGAATAAAGGCTCAAAGTGTTATTTTAACATTGATCTCATGAAAGGAATCAAATGTATAAATTATAAAGATATCATATATAAAAATTATTTTCATGCATAAATCAAAATCATTAAGAAAGAATTTCAAGATATATGCCTTTTACAAATGAAGAGAGTGCAATGACTTTTTAGGGAATTATTTCCTATATCTTTCTTTTGTAATTAACTTTTACTCACAACTTTGTAGGCAATGTGGGTTATAGTATGTAGATTATACTATATATTCTTTATCTCTCTATTTTTTTCTGAAGATATTTCTCAATATATGTATTTTAGAGAGTCAACCCATGTACAGATTGTACATTTTTTTTTTTTGGATTTTGGTGAGTGGTTAATTTTGTGGCTTTTCTGTTTGATCTTGGTTTAGGTAACCCATATATGTCTTTTTTTGTAGCAGTCATGCATGAACGAGATATAAGCATATACTATCAATTTCTACTCAAATCATTTAATCTAAGCAAAAATAATAAAAAATATATATGATACTCTATTAAGATGAGAAAAAAATCCATACATTCAATGCTAATACCTATAGAGATCATCTAAAAATTTGAAGAAATAAGAAATATGTTTGGAGTAGAAAAAAATATATATTTCACTCTGAATAAAGGAAATTAGGCTCAAATTATATCTCACAAAGGTAGTCTCCACTAAAACAATTCATAAACACCGATTTTAGGTTTAATATAATTTCTACATCTTATCAAGAAATACTAGTTATGACAAAAACTAACTAATTATCAAAAAATAATTACAAAATATTTCATGATATGTTTTCAAAAATTAATCTAACAGTACAAGAGACTTAACTATTTACTTAAATTTGATTTAAAGAAATGATAATTTTTGTGAGAATTTTTTTTTTCAAAAATTACTAAATCGCACATAATAGAAATAAAACCAAACACACAAAAAATGAAAAAGTATATTTTTTATTTTTAAATATATATTTTTTTATTTTTAAATTGTTAAAACTTTTTTTTTAATTAAGCATGGTAACTTTTCATGTATAAGATTGGTCAGTTGGAACTTGAATTTGTTTGGCATAATGAAACTTCTAACCCCTTTTAGAGAGAATTGAACTATATTAAAATATATATGTTATAAGTTTTCCTATTATTATTATTGGTATATGATGGGAATATATAGCTACTAGCCTAATATGGATGGATTAAGATGGTAGTGCTTATGAAAATTTCTCATATACTTCATATTCACTCACAATATTTGTTAAAGTTTTGAGGATTTTATTTTTCTTTATTATGAAAATTATTGAGAGTGGTATTCGATTGAAGTTCTATACTGGTCTGGATTTATAATATAGGATTTTATTACTAGTATACTTCCTAGTTATGACAATTGAGAGTGATATTGCTATGGCAAAGTGAATTTACTTATATACCAACTACTACTATCCCTATTTATTGTTTTCTTTTGATGTAGATTTGATAAGTTGTATATTGTTTTCTTATGATGCATATTTGATATGTTTTATATATTTGTAGCTTTCATGAGCAAAGCATTGCCATGATTGTAATAAATGTGTGCTTCAATTTGGTCATTACTGTGTTTGGTTAGGAACATGTTAAAGGTTGATTGTTATCTATACACACATTCTATTCTAGTTTTTTCTTTCTTTTTTATGGTAGACAAGCACTAGGCACAACAGCATCAGGCACACAATCGCACTAGCACACCGGACACTCTAACACACCAAGCACACCAGGTGTACCAGCACACTAGCACACTAACACACTAGTGCACCAAGTGCACTAACACATTATGTGCACCAGCATACCAACGTACCAATGCATCAGGCACACCAGCACACCAACGTACCAACACACCAGTGCACCAGGTTTACCAACACACCCGTCTACTAGCGCACCAACGCACAAGTGCCTATGGTATTTTCCTGTTCTTTACACTTTTGTTAAATTCGTTATGGATTGGATTATGTTTATATAAAGTATACTTATAAATGCTTGTAATAATTAATAGTAAAAATTATTTTGTAATAGTAATCATTGTTTTATGTTTTAGTGTATAATAAACTCTCAAATATAATTATACTTTAATTTTAATATCTTATGATTTTTAATATTGTAATTAATAAATTTATGTTAATTTATATTGATTTTTACTATTGTAATTTATATCTTATGCATACCCTATGACCTCGGTTATTGAAACACTGAGACCATAGGACATATCTATGGCCTCAGTTTTTTAAAAAACAATGGTTATAGATATGTCCTATGGCCTCGGTTAAAACAAATGAGACCATAGGTAACAATCAATGGTCTCTCTTACTTAGGTCTCGCTACTTATAACCGTGGCCATAGGCCTACGGTCACGGTTAAAAATCTAGGCCATATGTACATTTTTGTAGTAGTGAAGAAAATGTAAATTTTTAGCACCTTATGAGGGAGCTCACCACATGCCTCATCACTTTTCTTGGTGAGATGATAAGCGAGGTGGCTAGTTAGGTGGCTAGCGAGTTGGGTATCTATGTTCTATAAATACCTTTTCATTTCTCTTATTTCTTACACTTTTTTTAATATCAAAACTCTACCAAAATTCATATTGAGATTTGTATATGTAATTTTGGAGAGATTGCATTTAAGTTTGGGTCATTTTGAGCCCAGTTATCAAATCATTTTTTTGTGTGGGTATATGATTTGTATGTGTGTGCCTCATACATAATTTCACATTTGTGATGGATTGTGTCTCCTTCAAAGTTGTTAGTGGTTACACTTCTTGTTACTGGTATGTGTTTACCAATCACACTGCATTGGGTAGTGTTGGCTATAGACATTAGCTGGGTTTGTGTGTTGAACCATGTAGTTTGGGAAGCAACAAGTAAGAGTAGTAGTAGGAAGTTCAGACAAAATTCCCAATTCATAGAGGTAATATTGGTTTTATTGTCTATTGGACTTGTAACTTGTTTATTGTTTAGTGAACTATTTACTGCTGAGTGGTTGCCTTAAGTAACCTGAGGATGTTACCACATAGATACGGTCTCTATGTGCATTTATCTCGTAATATCGCTTGTTATGCATGATCAGTTTTTGAGCTAGTATAATCTAAGTTTTATGTGTGTATGTTTCTACATACTAAAACATAAACTTTGATTAGGAAAAAATTGTTGTTTATTTGCCTTCTATTTTGATATATAATATCTCCTCTTATAAGTTTATGCTCTTCTAATTTTATATTATTTGTGATTCTATTGTGTGGACTGTATAAGTGTTTATTGTTCTATTTCTTACGAGTTAGGGCCAAGTCTATAGAAGTTTGTATCTCCTTACGTTGGTTGTGTATTGAGTCGTGGACTCTTTCAATATGTATATTGATTAATCTTATAATATGATATATAGAATCACAAATGACATCAATGACATTCAAGGATTATTATAACTTTAAAATTTATGAATTAAATGAAGCTCTATTTATGATTCAAAAATATTAAATTTTACATCTATCAAAATGACTATTTGCTTGTATGCATAACCATACAATATATTTCAAACTAAAATACAACAGAGATAACTATATCATTTTGCTCATCTGTAATATATGTAACAATATCTCAACACATTACATTTAAAATTAAAAGAATATAAAAAATGTATTAAAATAATCAAAATAACGAATACAATAGAACTTATAGAAGTAAGTAAAAAGAGAGTGCCTCTTTTTATAATTTTTTAATCATATTTTATGTATTGTAATTTTTTTTAGTATGATAATTTTGAACATAATTAGGAGACTATTGATTTTCTTCTTTAATTCTATAATAATAAGTAATTATTATAATCTTTAGATGTCTTTTGATTTTCTTTGTAATTGTCAATTTCATTAATTCTTTCATATAGAATAAAATATTGTAAGAGTCTTTTGGTTCTTCCATTTGATTCTTCCACTCAAAAATTATTATTAATACATAAAATTAATTATGTTTATACTAAATATAATTTAGAAAATAAATTAAAATTTATCACATATTTAAGAGACTTTTGATTTTCTATTTTTATTTCAAATAATAAACAATTATTATTCTTTTGAATTATCATTTTTTAATTTTTACTAAGAGAAAATTTATAAATATTAAATTTATTTACACAAAATCTATTATTGTAGTAGTCTTTTAGTTTTTCTTTTCAATTATCCCAATAAAATATGATTAATATAAATAATTATTTATTTTTATGCTAAATATAATTTTAAAAAAATTATCTAAGATTAAATTATAGTTGGATTATATTATATGGTGAATTACATTAATATTTACTCTAGACAGTTTTAAATGTAATAACTTGACATATATGGAGAATTACACATAAATGTTCATAAGTATTTCATTTTTTTTCTTTTAATTGTTAATTTCACTAATTCTTTCACATAAAATCAAATATTTTAGGAATCTTTTTTATTTTTTCTTTTATTCTTCCATTGAAAGAAAATTATTATTATATATAATCAATTATTTTTTATATTAAATATAATTTAAAAAATAAACTAAAATTGAAACAACCTAACCCACACCAATGACCTAAAAGGAAAACCACTAATCTATCAGACCACTTAACTATCCATTATGAAAAATAAGTATCAAGTAACAAGGCTAGGACTCAAGCTACCGACCCAAATAATGCCCCTAAGTAACCTACTTACAAGTCATTGCTTCAATCATAGTCTTTACAAGATAGGTGTTCAGAGCTGGACTAGCATTATGAAAAACTTGAGTAACATGAGTTAATCGAACCTGCATTGATGTAGCCTGAAATATTAGTACATAAACACAAGCGCAAGTGTGTGTCCTAAAGTAGATTCTATAATGAATACCCCTTACTAGTATATTTAAACAATATTTTAACAAAATAAGAGATATCGAATAAAAGGAGAAGAGAATAAGCATAATCAAGCTCTTATGTGGTTGTTTCTAAAAGTGTGTTGAGCTTTGTTTTTATAGAATATTTTGAAGCACAATAGGTTAAAGAGTAATTACCATATTGTCCATAAAATCAGTTAAAACATGTTTAAGAAATAAGGACAATATAGTAAAAAGTCAATCTAAATCATATTACAAATATGTTTGAAAAAAACTAAAAGGCGACTCCTCGATCGATCCACTAAATTGCTTGATCGATCGAGTACATTGTTCAATCAATCTAACATCCACTTGATTGATCTAGAATACTTTTAATTAATTTTTAAAAACAAGTGAATCAATCAAGTATATACCTCTATTGTTCTAGTCATTTACTAAAATCAGATTAATTAGGTTTATTACTCATGTTTTCCCTATTATGTCTAATATGCAATCTAACATGCACAGAAATAGATGATATATGAATGTTGAGGAATAATAGTTCTACGACATGAAATATTCTTCTAATAAGCATCTAGAAACTAAAATATAATCAAATGTTTTGTTTCACAAATATCTCTAATACTAACGTAAACCTTGGGATATAGTTTTTCTATAAGGAACAAGTTTATGGATGTTAGTAAATGATCCTTGGTTATTATAAATGGAAAAAAGAGAGAAAACTTTTCTAAGTTAATAGGGAATCCTGTTGGAGGTGGAGTTGCGGTTGCCTCTGAAAATAAGAAAAATGTTGGTGAAAGTTGAACTTGAAATTTGCAAGAATGATGATAATCTAAAGCAAAAAAAAGGGTCAAGTTCAGTGAATAGATAACAGTTTTGTGGGTTAAAAATATGATATTAAAGAGTTTCTCTAAAGGTAAAGTGAGTCCAAATATAGTTTTCTTTAAGATAAAGTGGTGGATACACCCTACCTATAAATGAACATGCCATAACATGTTGCTTGTTGATAGATATGGTGGAGATTATTGGGAAGGTGATTGGTGAGGTGGCTAGTGAGGTGGGCATCTGATTGGTAAGGTGTATCAGGTAGTGGACTCTTTCATTTGGTGTTAAAGTGAATACACCTTTTTTGAGCTTAATTTGCTCTAATGTTGATTTTGATAACTCAATTTTTCACACACACTATCTCAGATGGAGTCAGGAGAATGAGTTAATGTAGATAGACCTTTACTTTCACTAGGCTAAACTATGCTTGTTGGAAATCATAAATGATGGCCTTTTATGGTCCCAAGTGTTTGGTTCCTTGTTGAAAATGGATGGACTTATCCACCTAAAACCCTACCCAACAATACCTTTATAATGATAGAGTAGATGAATGAAGAAAGCAAGGAATCTAAATGGAATAGTAAGGGTTTATATATTATTATCAAGGCTATGTCACCTAATGAATATAGAAGAATACAAAGTTGTATTACCTCAGAACAAGCATAGGACATTTTGGAGACAACTCATGAAAAAACTTCTATTGTAAAAGATCCAAAATCCTTTAACTAATTAGTGACTTCAAGCTGTGTATAAAACTTTTGACAAGTATTATGCATAGTTCACTAATATAGTCAACAACTCTTACAATTTAGGTAGGCCCATCAGTAAAGAAAAACAAATTGAGAAGATTTTCTCCAGTCTACCTTACCAATTTCATGCCAAGGTGATTAGGATCAAAACAATGTACAAATATGGTGAACTTACTGTAAATGAGCTAGCCTATGATCTACAAATTTTTGAACTTACTGTAAATTTTCATAGTGTGCAAGTGACTCAAAGTTGTCACTTGTGTTTTTTGTTCATTTTGGGTTCGAGTATTTATGAAAAGTACTCAATACTTTTTGGGATGAAAAAATGTGATTTTTTAATACCTCACCACCCTTGTCACTACCTTTTGGCAAGGTAGTTGGTAAGGTGGAAAATTTGAATTCTACAAATACCCTCCATTTCTTCTTACTTTTTATTCAAAAAATGCAGCAGAGCTCTTTCAAATTGACATCTCATTTTGCTTGTCCTGGATCACTAATACCTTGAGTGTTGTTCGTTATTAGTGATTCGTGATTGTGGGAGCAAAATCATGCTTGTGAGTTATGAGTACTCGAGGTTATTTTATTGATGTTGTGAGAACTTCTTTATGAGAGTGAGCTAAGTTAAAATCTTTGCATTCTCATATCTCTTATTGTGTGCAATAAGAGGTAAGGTGTGTGAGTTAAGGGTGATCCTTAAGACTATGAGTTGATACAATTTTTGGTTGCTGATAGCATGACATTGGGTGTATGGGCTTTAAAGGAGAGCCAAGTTTTTGAGTCAAACTAGGATATTATGAAAGAATCAAGGAAAAGTAGCAATAGACAGTTAGACAAAGGTCCCGAGTGATAGATGTAATAGTGATTTTATTGTCTATTAGAGTTGTAACATTTTTATAAGTGAATTTTTTGCTACTAAGTGGTTGCTTTAAGCAGCCCAAGGATGTTACCACATATATATGGTTTCTATATGAAATTACTTCACTATATTTGTTGTTATGCATACTCAAATATATCGATAGTATAATCAGAATTTAAATAGTATATGTTTCTACATATTGAAGCTTATAATCTAATTAAAATGCATTTATTGTTTATTGCATGCTTTATCTTTACTGATTAATTTGAGTCTTGATATTGTCATGATGTATATTTTATTCATTATGTAAATATATAGTATCTCATATAAAACATAAATTAAAATCTTAATATTATTATCGTATATATTTTATTCATTAGGTAAAAAAATTGTGACGACGATAAAAGATGAGAGTTTATATATATAATATATAATATATAATATATAATAATAGACATATAAATTAATACCTATTATAATACATCATTTTATATATTCAATAATGTAGTGTTACTTCATAAATAAATGTGTCCACTAGGGGTGTCCATGGTCTGGTTCAGTCCGGTTTTGAATAAAAACTATTTAACCAAATTGGACCATTCATATAGTTCAAATTGAACCGGACTGGACCATTTGGCTATCCAAAATATTATAACCGAATGGTTTGGTCCGATTTGGTTAACGGTTTTGAACAATTAATAATACATAAATATGATTCAATTTAATATGATATAGTCTAATAGGATACAATCAAATGTGATGCTCATTAATCATCATACATAAATAGATATTATTGTTAAATACATAAATACATAAATAAATACATAAGATATTATCAAAATCTAAAATAAAAAAAAAAGATTAGACATGAAGAAATGAATTCCAAATATGTCATTTATACAAAATTATTAAACATATACAAACATCCAAACTCACAATCAACAACAATATATCATTAGATTATAATATTTAAAACTTGCCCATTATTAATCATCAATGATCAATGTAGTGTCTTTAATGAACTTTACAATCAAATAAAATCAACATCTTTATAAATCTCTAGGTAATCATTGTATTCTGGTAAGGTGACATAGTCATTATTAATGGAAGAATGGAACCAATTTTGACTACATACTAATGCCTTTACCATTTTTTGGGATTCAAAGAACTCCTAAATGGATCGAGAATGCACCCTCCTATGCTAAAAGCTTATTCTGATGCAATATTTGAAACTTAATTGCTATCACATCACGTGCAATGAGAGAGATGATAGAAAACCTAAAAGAATTTTCCTTCCACCATTTCAATATGTCAAACTTATCCAACATGAAATTTTCACATACGATGTTCAAATATTTCTCAACCTCATTCTTCAACTCCAAACTATTTTTCTCCTCTAAGCATTTAAGAAATTTCAACTGTCTTGCTTCCTCAGATGAAGGAATCCTTCCTATTACATCTTGTGATTGAGTTACATTAGATTGAAAATCCTTTCCATCCACTAACATATAGTAAGCTTTGAACAAATCCATAAAAGTATTTTTGACATTATCTCTAAATTTTTGAAAAATTCCTAAATCATAAATCTCTTCAAATAGGAACTCTAAATACTCTAATTTGTACCTTGGATGAAGTACAAATGAAACATACAACATCTTATTAGTCTTATCTACATTTCCCCAATAATTCTCAAATTTTGTTTTCATGCTAGCAACCATATACTTACATTGGAACCACACCATGCAAGTATTTGAGATTGAATTTTATGAAATTTTGTAAAATATATATTTGATGTGCTACATAAAGATGCATTGAATGCTAAAGTAGAGTCATGAAAAGTCTTCAAAAACTTGACAAAAACACTAGCATTCTTCCAATCATCTAATGTTGGAGGCCCAATATTCGATCGCTCTTCATGAAAATAAGAAATAAAGTTTGTTCCTTCCTCTTCTTCAAGAAAATCAAATGCTTTTTGAATATCTAAAGAAGATTTTAACATTAGATATGTGGAGTTCCATCTTGTAGGCATATCTAACACAACACTTCCTTTGGACTCAATATTTTCCTTAAAAGAACACATTTTAAAATTTTGTAATCTCAAAGGAGAGGATTTAGCATATCTCACAGCACAACGAATACTCATAATAGTATTGTGAAAATCTTTAAGTCCTTTTCTTAGAACCAAATTCAAAATGTGAGCACAACATCGCACACGAAAGAACTCCCCATTCATAACAAGTCCATCATTCCAATTTTTTAGCTTTCTTTTCAAGTATGACATAGCAGTATCATTTGAGGAAGCATTATCAAGTGTTATGGTGAATATCTTACATATACCTCAATCAGGCAAAATCTGTTCTATCACTCTCCCAATCGTGTCACCTTTATGATTCTCAACTTGACAAAAGTTTATAATTCTCTTTTGTAATTTCCAATCTTTGTCGATATAATGAGTGGTTAGAAAAATATAATTAATATTTTGAATTGAAGTCCAATAAAGTAAGACAAACTCTTTGCTTTTCACTTATGAAAAAGTTTCTCAAACTTTTTTTCTCATCTAAATAAAGTTAAAACACATCTCTAGAAATTGTTTGACGAGATGGCACATGAAACTTAGAAAATATTTCAGCTATAAAATCTTTAAATCCCTCACCCTCAACAAACCTAAAAGATAATTCATCAATAATAATCATTTTTGCCAAACCAACTCTAGCACGTTTTGCATCAAATGATACAAGAACTAATTTATGAGTTGCAGTATCACCCTCTTCTTTTTGTGTTTGAAAACTTAACATCTTTTATCCTTTATCTACTTCTTTAGGAATCTTCTTACATACATTTTTGAAGTGATATATCATTGAAGTAGTTACATTCCTAGTGGGATGAGTAGCATAACATTTTTTACAATAATGACATGTAGCTCTAGGATTTTGCATATCATAGGGTAAAATATATGAAAAATGATTTCATATTTCAAACCTGAAATTGTTTGGTTTCTTCATATCATATTTGTTATTGAGGTGAAAATTACTTACTACTATTCCTCTTTTTGAAGATGAGTCATATAAATTATGTGGTGGATTTTCCATTTCATTCAGATGAATTTCAGGTTCAATGTCTTCAGTCATAGACATAGTAAAATCTGGAAATTGACTTGGTCTAATAAACTCATGTAAATCATCACCTATATATAGAATATAGATTAGTATATATTCTTAATATATTAAAATATTACCTTTTGTACTTAATCAAAAATCATTTCAAAACTAAAATAACTAATTAGATTAGGACAAACATATTATGATATAAATAGGACAAAACATTATCCATTTCATTATAAAAAAATCAAATCAAATGTAATTATATGCAATTATGTAGCTTAAGTAACACGTTATATTTTCTGCTAGTAAAGATGATGTATGTTAATACTGGCTGAAATCAGAAATCACATGATATTTTATGCTTGAGTTTTTATTAAAAATCAGGGAAAAAAACATGAAAAGAACAGGTTATTTTTTATAGAGCCTATGTTAATACTTTGAAAATGAAAATGATTTTTCAATATTGAAACATAAAGCATATTTGTTATTTTAATCACGATTGAGGCTTAAAGAATGAATAAAATATTAGTAATGTTGAGAATATGTAATTACATTGAAAGTGAAATGATATTTATTATCATGTTTAATAAAATTATTGACACTAATAATTCAAATTAATATCAGAAACAAACAAACACGATGTAATAATAATTTTGGCTCCCACAGCTAGGGAATGAGAGAAATAGAAATTAGTGGTGTCCAAAAACCTTATCATAAACTCAAAAATAATTCTATCAGCAACTCATTTGAGGAAGCATTTCAGAAACTCAAAAAAACCCTATAAGAAACTAAAAATAACCCTATCAAAAACTCATTTGAGGAAGCATTTCAAAAACTCAAAAAAACCCAACCAATCATCAAACAACCAAGGTCTTCCACTTTCACCACAATCCATTTCATCTTTATTTTTAAAGCAAAAAAGGAAGAGATTAAATGAAATCTTTATGGCTTGTATCCATCACACCTTTTTCTCATGCGAAAAAATAGCACCATTATAGTCCTTTCACAAAAGCTGTTCAGGCATTGGATCCTAATTGAGGAAAAAAAACTCCTACCAGTAGACCACATACCTATTTCATCCATGGATGATAGGACGCGAGGCGATGCAATGAGAGGTGGTTGGCTGGTGGTGGAGGCGACACGAGGATGGTTGGGTGGTTGGGTACTGATAAGAGTCAAATTATTGCATTTTTGTTATGATTTAAATGTTCATATTTGTGTGAAAATTGTGTTTATTTGATTATTTAATCCACAAATGTCATTTCACAGGTATTACATGTTTAAAGTGCAATTTTAGGTAAAATCATAATTTTGGAGAAGTTTGGGACAAATCTCAATGATCGGGATTGAGTAAGAATATAAAAAAAACAAAGTTTCAAAATTTGGAAATCCCGACGCCGGCGAGAAGATTATCGCTGCCAACAAAAATCTTAAAGAGAACAAGGCAAAAATCTTACAGAGAGCGCAGGTTTTGGTAGAGACAATTCTCGCCGCTGGTGAGATTATTTAGCCATCGGCAAGACACCTTTAGCTGACGGCCAAATTCATCTCGCCGCCAGCGAGAATTAGAGGAGCCAAACAAAAATCTTACCGAGAGCACGGGTTTTGGTAGATGTAGATCTCGCCGCCTGCTAGATTACTTCGCCGCCGACGAGACACCTTTCGCCACCAACGAGACACCTTTCGCCACCAACGAGACACCTTTCGCCGCCGACGCGACACCTTTTGCCACCGGCCAAATTCATCTCGCCACCGGCGAGAATCAAAGGAACCAAAATTTTAATTTTTCCAAAAATCTCGCCGCGGCAAGAATAATGTCGCCGCCGGCTAGTTTCGTTCCAAAACACATTTTTATGTTGTTTTGTTCCAAAATTGCACCCCAAACCCTAGATATATATATACCATAAGATAGAAAAAAGAGGGGATGACAGAGAGGAGGAGAGAAGGCAATTTTGGAGACAAAATTTGGAGAAGCTTGAAGGATTATCACCATTGTTGCTACCAAATGTTCATCTTCAAGAGTTTTTCATCTCTTCTCCTTAGCTTTCATTTTCTGCATTTTATTCAGATTTTTTATTCATGGATTCAATTGAGATAATGTTTGTTCTTATTTCCATTATGAACTAATTCATTTTTGCTAAGGCTATGATGTAGTTGAATCAAGAAAATATGATTTCTTTTGTTATTGTTATATGAGTTCATTGTTTTCAAGTTGAGTATTTCCTTCCATGCTTAATGCTTTTAAATTTCTAGCCAAGATTTAGATGATTTGCTGCATTATATTGAGACCAAGAGGAGATGTGTAATGAATGCTTCTTGTGATAAATACCGTATGTTGAATGCTAGTGTAAGACCTAATGTATGATATATGTGGTTATTCTAGAAATTCCATAAATTGTAATGTGCTTTTTTATGATTAAATCTTCATAGAAATATAGTTGGTTTTCATAGATAAGTAATTCTAATATAACTCGAGAGAGAGTATTAGGTAAATTTGGGTTTTTCAACCATCACGTTTAGCTTTGATTCTCATATAACATGACTTGAAATCATATTGAATTGATTTCGCGAAATCATATGCCTTAGCATTTTTAATCATTTGTGAACAACATTCAATTGTGTTATTTGCATTTAATTTTAAGTTAATTTTCTTCTTAAACAATTTCAACAATTTGGTTTTCAAATAAAATTAGGATTAGTCAATTTCGGTACTTAGTAACGCCATTCCTTGTGGGTTCGATATCCGTACTTTTGTACACTTTATTACTTGAACAATTCGTACACTTGCGAAAATACGCATCAAGTTTTTGGTGCCGTTGCTGGGGAATGGTTTGATTTTATTAATATCGATACTACCAAATCTTAGTTTTAATTTGAAGTTAATTTGCTTTATCATTGTTTCATTTTTAATTTTGTTTATTTTGCTCTTTTATCTTATTTATCATAAAAAAAGGTAACTTTGTGTTGTTTTTGTGCTAGTTAATTTTCTGGTTGTAAGATTGTTGTATGAGAAATGCAAGAAGCCTTAACCTTCTTCCATTTGATCTAGAGATTTATAGAGCATATAGGCGTCTAAACCGAGAGAGAAGGCGTTCAACTTTAGCACCTAATAGACAATCAGTCATGGATCCACTATTTGTTGAGGGAGGTAGAAATCGTAGAGCTTTGAGGGATTATGCTATGCCTAATGTTGCTGGAACTACTTCGGGTATAAGGAGGCCAACTGTTCAAGCCAATAAATTTGAGATAAAACCATCCTTAATCCAAATAATTCAATCAAATCAGTTTGGAGGAATGTCAAAGGATGATCCAAATGCACATATTGCTTACTTTCTAGAGGTGTCTGATCTTTACAAGATAAATGGTGTGTCTGAAGATGCTGTAAGATTAAGGGTTTTTCCTTTTTCACTTCGGGATAAAGCCAAGGAATGGCTAAACTCATTACCACCAGGATCAATTACAACATGGAATGAGTTGGTTTAGAAATTCTTGTCCAAGTTCTTTCCTCATGCTAAGACGACAAAATTGAGGAATGAAATCACATCTTTTACACAGTATGACCAAGAATCATTGTATGAAGCTTGGGAAAGATTCAAAGAAATGTTGAGGAAGTGCCCACATCATGGTATACCGATTTGGCTACAAGTCTCTATGTTTTATAATGGGTTGGTTTCAAACTATCGGGCAATGATTGATGCTGCAGTTGGAGGGTCTTTAATGGGAAAAAAATCAGAGAATGCTCATGAGTTGTTAGAGATTATGGAAAAAACAACAATCAGTGGCATTCAGAGTGGGTAATTGCAAAAAGACCAGCAACAGTGGATGAAATTGATTCAGTAAATGCTTTGTTGGCTCAAGTTGCTACTCTTTCAAGAAAGATGGATTCTTTGTCATCTAAGTTCGAATCCAAACCAACTGTAGGATGTGATTTATGTGGTGGAAATCATACTAGTATTGAATGCCAAGTTGGAAATCCATTTGCTTTACCAAATGCTGAGCAAGAAAATTATGTTTCAAATTTCCAAAGACCTCAACCTAACCTATATTCGAACACCTACAATCCAGGTTGGAGAAATCATCCAAATTTGTAATGGAGAAATAACCAAGGGGGATTCAAACCGTCATCATCTTCCTACCAACCCTAAGAGAAGAAAAAATAGATTTGGAATGAATTTTGGGAAAGTTCATTGAGGAGTCAAGAAACAATTTCAGAAATCAAGAGGCAATCAACAGGGACATCCAAAACCAACCGGGGCAGCTTTCAAAGTAGATTGCAGAAAGGTCTCAAGGATCATTGCCTAGTGACACAATAAATCCCAAAGAGCATGCAAAGGCTATCACATTGAGAAGCGATAAAGAACTTGAATGTCAGAGGAAATCGGAGAAAAAGATGGAAGAATCTAAAGAAAAGCCATCAACATCCCAAGATGGTCAACCTTCCCCAAATGCAAAATATGAGCCTCCTATCACATATCCTCAAAGATTGAATAAGAAAAAGCTTGATAATCAATTTGATATATTTCTAGAAATTTTTAAGAAATTACATATTAACATTCCTTTTACAGAGATGTTGGAACAAATGCCCAAGTATGCAAAATTCATTAAGGAAATTTTATCAATGAGGAGGAAGCTGGGAGATTATGAAACTATAATGCTAAATGAGGAGTGTATTGCAGTTCTTCAAAGAAAACTGCCACAAAAATTGAAAGACCCAGGGAGTTTTACTATACTTTGTACTATAGGAAGTTGCAATTTTGATAAAGTCCTATGTGATTTAGGAGCAAGCATTAATTTGATGCCATTTTATGTTTTCAGGAAACTAGGCTTGGGAGAAGTGAAGCCCACTTCAATCTCTCTACAATTAGCAGATCGATCGGTGAAATATCCTCGAGGGGTAATTGAGGATGTTTTAATTAAAGTTGACAAATTTATTTTCCCTACAGATTTCGTGGTGCTTGACATGGAGGAATATAGAGAGGTACCATTGATATTGGGGAGATCATTCCTTGCAACTGGAAGAACATTGATTGATGCTCAGCAAGAAAAACTCATTCTACCGGTGCAAGATGAACAAGTGACTTTTGATGTTTTCGAAGCAATGAAATTTCCAAGTGAGGAACATTCTTGTTTTCAAATTAACACTCTTGAGAGGTTAATCTCGGAAAATTTTGAGGAAAGAACTCCATTACTACCACTAGAAGCTTGCCTTGTGAAATTTGCAACAATTGAGGAGGAAGATGAGGGAGTGAGACAATGTTCCGAATTACTGGCAGCACTTGATGAATATTTGTTCAGTGATAAAACATTCAAGGAGTTGGGAACAAATGAAACTCCAACCTCAGTGGTAAAGAAGGAAGCCAACAAGATTGAGCTAAAGCCACTACCATCCCATCTAAGGTATGCCTATCTTGAAGACTCTGAATCTTTTCCTGTTATTATTAACAATTCTTTGAATGATGAAGATTAAAACAAGCTATTAGGAGTTCTTCAGACTCACAAAGCGACAATTGGATGGACAATGTCGGACACCAAAGGGATTAGCAACTCTATTTGCATGCATAAAATCTTGATGAATGAGGATTACAAACCTACAATTTAGTCACAAAGGCGCTTAAACCTAACAATGCAAGAAGTGGTCAAGGCTGAGGTGATTAAGCTTTTGGATGCCGGGGTAATTTATCTGATTTCAGATAGTGCTTGGGTAAACCCAATTCATTGTGTACCAAAGAAAGGAGGAATCACAGTTGTAGAAAATGAAAACAATGAGCTTATTCCAACAAGGACAGTGACTGGGTGGAGAGTGTGTATTGATTATTGAAAGTTGAACGACGCCACCCGTAAAGATCATTTTCCTTTGCCATTTATTGATAAGATGTTGGAAAGATTGGATGGACATGCTTATTATTTTTTTCTTGATGGATATTCGGGGTACAACCAAATTGCAATTGCACCAAAGGATCAAGATAAGACAACATTTACATGCCCTTATGGTATTTTTGCATGTAGAATGATGCCATTCGATTTATGTAATGCACCTGCAACTTTCCAAAGATGTATGATAGCAATTTTCTCTAATATGGTCAAAAAGTTCATTGAGTTTTTTATGGATGATTTTTCTGTTTTTGGCCATTCTTTTGATAATTGCTTGCATAATCTCTCTTTAGTCTTACTGTGTTGTAAAGACAAAAATTTAGTGCTAAATTGGGAGAAATGTCACTTCATGGTTCAAGAAGGAATTATTCTTAGCCAAAAGATTTCAGCAAAGGGAATAGAAGTGGACCGTGCAAAGGTGGAAGCGATCAAAAAATTACCACCTCCAACAACTGTAAAGGGCGTTAGAAGTTTCTTACGACATGCTACGTTTTATAGAAGATTTATTAAAGATTTTTCAAAAATAACAAAACCTCTTTGCAGTTTGTTAATTAAGAATGCACAATTTGATTTTTCTTTTGATTGTTTGCAGGCTTTTAACCTTTTGAAGGATAAGATAACTTCAACCCCTATAATTTGTGCACCGGATTGGAGTCTTCCATTTGAGGTAATGTGTGATGCTAGTGACTATGCTATAGGTGCTGTTTTGGGCCAAAGGAAGAATAAGTTACTGCATGTGATTTATTATGCAAGCAGGACATTGACAGATGCACAACTTAATTATCCAACAACTGAGAAAGAGCTTTGGGCAGTAGTGTTTGCATTTGATAAGTTTAGATCTTATTTAATTGGGTCTAAAATCATTGTTTATATTGATCATTCTGCTCTTAAGTATTTGCTAGCCAAGAAAGATGTCAAACCGTGATTACTAAGATGGATTCTTCTCTTGCAAGAATTTGACATAAAATCCATGACAAAAAGGGGACCAAAAATTTGGTTGCTGACCATTTTTCTAGGTTGGAGGAAGATTACCTTAAGGTTGAAGGACAAATTAATGAAACATTTCCTTATGAGCAATTGCTTGCCGTCTCCATGGTTTGCTGATTATGCAAATTATTTGGTCAAGAAAATTTTACCTCCTCACATGTCTTATCAACAAAGAAGGAAATTCTTTTCTGATTTGAAACATTATTTTTGGGATGAACCTTACTTGTATAAAATTGTGCAGATCAAATTATTAGAAGATGTGTGCCGGAGGAAGAAATGGGAAGCATTCTTCGTCATTGCCATTCGAAGGAAGTTGGAGGGCATTTTGGTGGAACAAAAACTGCAGCAAAAATTTTGCAATCTGGATTCTATTGGCCTTCATTGTTTAAAGATGCTTTCAAGTTTGTTTCAATGTGTGATGATTGCCAAAGGAGTGGAAATATTTCAAGGAGACATGAAATGCCCTTAAATAATATTTTGATAATTGATTTATTTGATGTTTGGGGTATTTATTTTATGGGGCCTTTTCCTTCATCTCATTCTAATAAATACATTCTTGTTGGTGTAGATTATGTCTCTAAATGGGTGGAAGTAGTTGCCTTGCCTACCAATGATGCTAGGGTTGTGATCAATTTTCTCAAGAAGAACATGTTTTCCAGATTTGGCACACCTAGAGCAATTATAAGTGATAGAGGTAAGCATTTTTACAATAACCAATTTGAGGCTTTGTTGCAGAAATATGGAGTAACACAATGGATAGTAACACCTTACCATCCTCAAACTAGTGGACAAGTTGAAGTGTTAAACCGTGAGTTGAAGAAGATCCTTGAAAAGACCGTAAATAACTCACGCAAGGATTGGTCAAGGAAACTAGATGATGCACTTTGGGTCTATATGACATCTTTCAAGACACCTATCGGCATGTCTCCATACTGATTGGTGTATGGAAAAGCTTGTCACCTTCTAGTTGAATTGGAACATCGGGCATATTGGGCAATTAAAATTCTGAATTTTGATCTTAAGGCAGCAGGTGAAAAGAGGGTGTTGCAATTGAATAAGCATCATTCCTCATTTCATCCATCTCATTCAATTGCAACACCCTCTTTTCACCTGCTGCCTTAAGATCAAAATTCTGAATTTTGATCTTAAGGCAGCAGGTGAAAAGAGGGTGTTGCAATTGAATGAGATGGATGAAATGAGGAATGATGCTTATGAGAATGCCCGAATATACAAGGACAAGATGAAGGTTTGGCATGATAAGCACATTTTGAGGCAAAACTTTGAGGTGGGATAGAAAGTGCTGCTTTATAATTCCCGTCTCAGACTTTTTCGGGAAAGCTAAAATCTCGTTGGTTGGGACCTTTTCTAGTAACCAAGGTGTTTCCTTATGGAGCAGTTGAGATCAATCATGAAACAAAGTGAACTTTCAAGGTGAATGGACAATGGTTGAAGCCATATTTTGAAGGAGAATTTAGCAAGCAAAAAGATTCTCTAGAGTTACAACAACCACAGTAAAGAATGACAGAAAGTATAGCTAATGACTATAACTTAAAGTGCTTAATGGGAGGCAACCCATCAGATTTGTTTTCTCATCTTTTATCTCATTTTATTTTACCAATTTTAAATTTTAAATTTTAAGTTTTAGTGAATTATTAGTTAGATTTTAAATTCTGCACTTCATTTTATGATAATTTTATTTTTAAGTAAATTTGCTTATTTTATTTGTCTTGCAGGTAAAAAAAAATCTCTTACGTTCGCCGCCGACAAGGGCAGTTTCGCTACGGGCGGAAAGGAGATCTCACCGGACATTTGAGATTGAGGACAATGTAAGGTTTTGGTTGGGGTGTGGTAAACGGTAAATCTTTTCCTCGCTTCATTTTTAGTAGTTTTGTTTGTGTGTTTATTTGTGTTTAATTTTGATTTTCTATTTATTTTTCTGCATTTTGATTTAATTTCTTTTATTTCTTTATTGTCTTATTTTTATTTTTTTTTATTTTATTTTTCTCATTTGCATTTTACTTGTTTTAATTTGCACGTTGATGATAATAGTGTGATTGTGATAACAAGTAGCTTTTAGAAGACACTAAATTTTGCTTCGGTTTAAAGATAATTTCAAATGTTGATTCTATCTAGTTGGGGACTCTTTTGGTATGTGGTATGATTTGGTTGATTAGTCTAAATGCTTAGAGAAGTCTTATGTTCGAATTTTTCATGAACATTTTTGTGATCTCAACAAACTCTAGAACTCATTTGAAAACCTCTTGAGGCGAAATAATTTGGAATTACACTGTTTAGGATATGATGTAGGCCATTTTTGGATCGATTGTGCCATTTTAAGCCTACCCTGTTATTCTTATATCACTAGCTACCTCTTTGAGCCTATTTAAATTTATTGTTAGCCTTATTTTTCTTTCTTTTTGCCTTCTATAACCTACCTTTCATTTAGCCAAAATATATGTATATATATAATTCCTACCTTATTTGTTAAGAGAACTTAATTTTGAACACAAACTTTTCAAGAGCAATTGGAGTAAGGATGGAATAAAAAACAAATCTTCCACATATATTGAAAGAAATTGGTTGGGGGTTATGTCTTAAAAAAAAGCCTTCACATTCTAGTAAATAAAAGAGTGTTAGTGATGGATGTACTGAGGTGAAAGATTGAGGAAAATTTTTGTTTATCTTTGGAAAAATGGGATATGATCGGAAGAAACAATTTGGGTTTAATGGTGTTACTCTTTTACTTAATTGGTTGTGTTTAATCTAATAAGTTCTCTTTTTGTATTTTGACACTTCCTGTTCTTTCTTAACCAAATACCTAAGCCTAACATTACAAGCCTCATAAAGTCCTATTGATCTGAAGTGGTGTATTTTCCTTCATTAGTGGAGAGAGGTTTGAAAAGTGAGCATATGGAGTTTGAGATTTCACCTTTTTGTTTGTGGATGTTGTGCATAATATTATCCAGGCATTATGGCTATTGGTTTGTGGTTTGATGGATGTTTAAGAGTCAATAACAAAAGTGAAATTGGCATTTGAGATTTCTTAAAGCTTAGGTGATATTTAATTATTCTATGTGTTGTGTGTTATTTACAATTTTTGAAACATTTGTACAAATTAATTGTTGGGTGATTTTATTGTTTTGAGTTAGGATAGTTATAGCTAAGATGTTTGTGGGTATCATCACTTGAAGCCCTCACGAGAATACAACTCGTCCTACTAGGGCCGCCTAGGGGTTTAAAGGCTTATTGCATACGCTTAATGTAATTTTGTAAATAGAATAAATTTTCTTTAAATTTTTCTTCTAATGTCTCCTTTTAATTTATTCATAGATCGCTTTTCTTGCTAGAGACTAGCAAGAAGCTGGTTGGAGTTTGTTGATAAGAGTCAAATTATTGCATTTTTGTTATGATTTAAATGTTGATATTTGTATGAAAATTGTGTTTATTTGATTATTTAATCCACAAATGTCATTTCAAGGGTATTTCGTGTTTAAACTGCAATTTTAGGTAAAATCATGATTTTGGAGAAGTTTGGAACAAATCTCAATGATCGGGATTGAGTGAGAATATCAAAAAAACAAAGTTTCAAAATTTGGAAATCCCCCCGCCGGTAAGAAGATTATCACCGTTGGCGAAAATCTTAAAGACAACATGGCGAAAATCTTAAAGAGAACACGGCAAAAATCTTACAGAGAGCGCAGGTTTTGGTAGAGACAAATCTCACCATCGGTGAGATTATTTAGCCACCGGCGAGACACCTTTTGCCGCCTACCAAATTCATCTAGCCTTCGGCGAGAATCAGAGGAGCCAAACGAAAATCTTACCGAGAGCACGGGTTTTGGTAGATATAGATCTCGCCGCCGGTCAAATTCATCTCGCTGCCGGCGAGAATCAGAGGAACCAAAATTTTAATTTTTCTAGAAATCTCGCCGTGGCGAGAATAAGGTCACCGTCGGCTAGTTTCGTCCAAAAACACATTTTTATGTTGTTTTGTTCCAAAATTGCCCCAAAACCCTAGATCTATATATACCATAAGATAGAGAAAAGAGGGGACTACAGAGAGGAGGAGATCTAAGACATTTTGGAGGAGAGGAGGCAATTTTGGAGAGAAAGTTTGGAGAAGCTTAAAGGATTATCACCATTGTTGCTACCAAGTGTTCATCTTCAAGAGCTTTTCATCTCTTCTCCTTAGCTTTCATTTTCTGCATTTTATTCAGATTTGTTATTTATTGATTCAATTGAGATAATGTTTGTTCTTATTTCCATTATGAACTAATTCATTTTTGCTAAGGCTATGATGTAGTTGAATCAAGAAAATCTGATTTCTTTTGTTATTGTTATATGAGTTCATTGTTTTCGAGTTGAGTATTTATTTCCATGCTTAATGCTTTTAAATTTCTAGCCAAGATTTAGATGATTTGCTGCATTATATTGAGACCGAGAGGAGATATGTAATGAATTCTTCTTGTGATAAATATCGTATGTTGAATGTGAGTGTGAGACCTAATGCATGATATATGTGATTATTCTAGAAATTCCATAAATCGTAATGTGCTTGTTTGTGATTAAAGCGTCATAGAAATATAGTTGGTTTTCATAGATAAGTAATTCTAATATAACTTAAGAGAGAGTATTAGATAAATTTGGGTTTTTCAACCATCACTTTTAACTTTGATTCTCATATAACATGACTTGAAATCAGATTGAATTGATTTAGCGAAATCAAATGCCTTGGCATTTTTAATCATTTGTGAACAACATTCAATTGTGTTATTTGCATTTAGTTTTAAGTTAATTTGCTTCTTAAACAATTTAAACAATTCGGTTTTCAAATAAAATTAGGATTAGTCAATTTCAATACTTAGTAACGTCATTCTAAGCGTAGGGTTCGATATCCGTCTTTTCTGACTTTATTCTTGAGCGATTAACTTCGTGAAAATACGCATCACAGACAGCGAGAACCCAAACGACAAACACAGAGAAATAGGATGAATGAAAATGAAATAGGGTTAGGGTTAATATGAAAAGAAAATATTTATATATACGGTACGCTGCTTAATTAAAAATAATAATAATTTATTAAAATCGGTCCGATCCGATCGGTTTATAATTTTTATAATCGGACCAAACAGTTTAAAAATCGGTTTTACTTAATACGGATCGAATTGGGAAAATTTAGTTTCTAAAGAATCAATTATATTTAAAGCACATATCAATATTTGATGATTAAAATTTTTAAAGTTATAGAACTTCGGAGTAAAAGAGAGAGACGTCAGAGATGACTTTTAACCGTAGCGCATTGTATGGAATCAAAACTTTATAAGCCCCTTACAAAAGTTGCATAGGCCCATCACGACAAAAAGGACATATCCAAGGAGCCAGCGTCCAGCTTTACTATCTTTGTCGAGAGAGTTCTATTAAAAATATGCTAACGGGAATTTAAAATAAAAATTAGCCACTAAAATTAAAAATAATAAAAACAATATTAAATAAAATTTAATTGAATAATATTTTATATTAAATAAATTTAAATTACTGTAACTTAATTTAGATAGTGATCAATTATTTAATATTTATTATAAAATAACATATTATAATTTTTTAAATAGTAAAAATATATGAGTTAATTATAAAATGTGTTATTTTTATAGATATAAATTTCAAAAACCTTATTTTCTTTTATTTTCTCATAAGTTAATAGTTGATGCATAGAATTATTTTATTTAATAATTGATATATTTGTGTAAGTTTCATTTTATTATAAATAAATAATATTATTATTATACTATCTTTTTTATATTTGTCTTGCACAAATTCTTTCATCATCAATTTATAAATACTCACAAGGGTGATTGATTTTGGATCATAGCTTGGCAACTTATAGAAAGCTTGAATTGTTTCAGTTATTTGTGTGATATAGACATTTATAAATAATTATTGATTTGAGGACTGACAAATGAGTTTAAGTTCTGTATTTGCGACAATTTTGCAATTTATTCAAAAAGTAGGATTCAAGTTCTCTACCATCTACAGATATAAGGCATCCCATGACGTGCTTAACAGATTGTAGAGTTTACATGGAGGGCACCACCTTTGGGATAGATAATAGATAATACAGATTTTGTTATTTTTGGGTCACTATGTAGAGATTACTTGGAGGGCACCACCTTCGGGATGAATCATGGATATAACAGATCTTGCTACTTTTGGATCACTAAGGACATCTAGTTACATGTGTAAAAAGTGGACATAATAACTGACAAACCAACCAACCAGACTTAAATCGAGTCGAATCGAACCTAGTTTTATGTTTTATAAGTCGAAATAGGTTTAATTCAATTTTTTAAATGTAAAAATCAATGTGTGTTTATTCAATTAATGTTTTAAAATTTGTAAATTGACACTTAATAACTACCCACCTTCATATTATTAATACACATATTTATTTTTTTAATTTATACATTTATAGTACATATATCATATACATTTATAATAATCTAATTCTAGTTAAATTTTTATGTCATTTAAGAAGGTGAAACAACTTATATTATTCTTTTCTTATATTCATTTCTAAAAAAGTTTACTATAATTAATAAAAGAAATAAATTACTTTTTGTTCTCAACAATTTACTCATTTTTAAAATTTATTATTTACTTGAAAATTGATGCACAATTATAGTTTAAATTCTAATATACAATTTTTTAATTAAATTGTTGATTAAATAATAAATATTATTTATTAATATAAAATTGACATAAAGTAAAATTATTTAAATTGACTTACTAAAAAAGTAGGTATAAACTGCAAACTAAACCTATCAAACGAACATAAATAAGCTGGTAAAATGTTTTCTAACCAACATTTTATAGTTGGTTTTGGTTTTTGATTTAGTAAACCTATATATATATCATTTTGGTTAGTATTTTTGGTCAAAACCGACCAAAATCAAACCATACCCACCCTCAGAACGTTTGTTTTTTGAACATCAAGATTCTTCATTATGGGATGTTTCTATATCCCATTTAGGGCATCATATGCTTTTGAACTATAACTAGTGGTGGTCATTCATGCTATGATGTACACATCATATTTGGGTTTCAAAAACTTTGGTTGAAGTCGAACTCTGTTTATGTTGTCACTCCTTTACAGACTCAATCACTTGGTGCCATGGAGATGATATACTTCTTGTATTGACTTGTTAAATGAAAGTGCTTTCATGGAGTTTTACTATTCTCATAATTATAAAGAAGGCAATGCATTAGTTTATAGTATATCTCTAGAGCTCCTAGTATTTGTATCTCTACTTGTGGTAGGATGCCTACTATTCGTTAGCCGTTTCATTTATTTTGATGTTAACACGAAGTCTAATTATAAGTTTTATTGAGATTTAGTTTATATTTTTTTCACCATTTAATAATACTCATAGTTAAAAGACTAAATGAAAAGAGTGCTACAAAGGTACCAACCTAATTGAATGTCCCAATATAACTACTGAGATCTATTACCTATAACCTTTTTATTTATAAATAATATTATTGACTTTTAAGAATTTAAATAATATTATGCATTACAATGATACACTCTTTTACATGTGTATGTATATATATTTGCCATGTTTACTATCTACTTCAACATACAATCCTAATTGCTTTTTCTTTTTCTTTTCCTAAATATAAGACCTAAAATATTGTGATAAAATTATACACTAAATCATACCAATGGTCTTTAATTTTTTTTAAATATTTACCGATAAATGTTTAAATTTTTGACATTTTTGAAATTTATGATTTAATCTTTAAATATTTAAAACTTGACATATATATCTCTAAACTTTTAAATCATATGATTAGTTTCTAAAATTTTAAAACTTCACACATAAGTCCTAAAATATTAATTACAAATATAAATCTTATCAATAAAGCTTGGATTTATATATGAAGTTTTAAAAATTTGAAGATAGAACCATACAATTTAAAAGTTTAGGAATATATGTATGAAGTTTTAAAAATTTATGAAAATCCCATACGTTAGAAAAATTATACATATGTGAATTGAACATTTGACCTTTATAGGCATCTGGGATCTAAGAGGAGTGGATACGTCAACCCATGAAACCTTTTCATGAACTCTATTTGAACTCGATAAGCAAGTCTCACAACATGAATTAAGTAGATAATACAACATAAATAAAAACAACATGCTTAATATAATACATCACAAAAAAACAACCAATAGATGAGAAGGAAAATCTGTGCAAAAATACTAGTGACGATGTACCTTATACACTCCTATCCAGGCTAGCAACATGTGTTAACATGGAAAAAAACACACAACATATGAATTAGGAAAAAATACTAAAAAATTTACAAAAGATTTCCAATTACTTCAAGCCTTCCTATGTGCAAACATATTCGATAAATAATTATTTTACTCTCACAAAATATGATAATGCATAACCCATCATGTAACAAAGAAAACCCACATTAAATCCCTCCCTATTTAATAACATCCTTGAGTTTCTTAATGGAACCACTCAACAACAAGTAATTCACTAATAAATAAATCAACAATATACAACTCGATAAAAATATAAACACAAATACATTTACCAATCGAAGCACTTTCCCTAATTGCGCCTACGCTATCGTGGTTCATTGTCTACCTACTACCTAATCCTAATTGATTCAAGCTTATCCTTGAAGCTCCATTACCATGTGATATGATTGACTGCTAATGGAAAAACTACTAACATTCATACATATTGCGACCTTACAACACACAATCAACACATGACACACAAAAACATAGGCTCTACACCTATGCACCACATTGTGACTTTGCAATATTCAATCAACACATGACACACTGTTGCATAGGCTCTTCACTTATAGGAACTATTGCATCCTTACAACTACCATATGACACATAATCCACCACCACATAGGGTCGTCTCCTATGAGAATTGTTTTATCCTTACAGCTACTAGCTTATAGAAGCAACTTAACATTGAGAGATAGTCCTTGAAATGATGTGGCTCTCACTAGCTAACAAGAAATTTAACTCCCAACAAATCCTCACATAATCTCACATTTTTACACTCAACCCATGTTTGAGAAATATGAGATAAACTCCTCTCTAATATCCTACATCACATAGGTGCTATAGTGTTTCCTAAACCCAACACTTAGAAGGAAAATACACCAAGAACATACCGGGGAAGTTTGATGCCTAATGGTCTGAGATTCCCCATAATTTTGGCCAAGAAAACAAAAAGGATGAGAGGGAAATTTATAAAAAAATTTAGCCTCTCTATCCCTTGATGGCTCTTTATCGACTACTTATCACCCACGAAAGTGACCCTTAATGACTAGGATAGTAAGGGTAATATCCATTACATACGTACTTCCTTAGGTGATAAGGAGGTAGCGAGCACCCCGATGAGAACACAATCCATGAGATTGAGAAACATCGAGTTCCCAACAAGACAATACAACCAATAAACAAAATCTCCCATGGTAACTATAACTATAAACAAAGTCTCCAATGAGACAACACATGTTGTTCACTGTCTTCTTCCATTCAAACAAAAAGGATCAATGCCTTTGCATTTTCAGAGGCACGATGAAGGTTGAAGATAAAGCAAAAGATGATAGCCAAAGTTCCTGTAACCCAAGTCAACTACATAGAGGCCTCGAGGTAGTTTCAGAAACCAAAAAAATCAAAACCCTAAAAGATAATAGAGGGCATCGAAGAAATTTGATGAGGGAATCCCATTTCAAACATTAAAGATAGTAATATTCTTTCTTATATGTCATATTATGTTTGAGAAGAATATAATCCTTTGTGGCCATTTTTGTATGAAAAGAAACCACATAAATTGTGTGGTAATTTTTTTATGAAAAGAATACAACATATTGATACTTTTTGTTTACATTTTTTAATTCATTTTTGTTAGTTTCCTATGCTAAAATTAGGATGCAGCTCAAAAAAGGAGTGGGTGAAAATGGTTATTGATGTTGAAATTGGTCCCTATTTTAGGTTGTTATTTTAAAAAATTTGTGTTAAACTTAAGTGGTCAATGTTTTATCAAACTATAAAGATATACATGTTTTACATTGTAATGAATATTTATTTTACTGTAAAATATTTGTTTCAAAATATAAAAACTTAATTGATGTGTAAATATTTGTTTTACTATAAAATATTTTTTATTGTTTTGAGCTATAAAAACTATAAAATATTTGAGGTGATGGGTTGTTCTTCTTTGATTGTATTTAGATACAATAATTAAACAATTATTAGCAGAATAATTGTTTTAACATCTTTTTTAGAACTAAGAATATTAACTTAGAGGTTCATATGGACAAAGAGGTTGAAACTAATATTAATAAAGATATTAACCTATTAATAGGTGTTGGAAATGAGCTTAGAGAGGAGGATGGTGAGAAGGATGAAGATCCTAGGCATGAGGTTCATATTTTTAAGAAGATTGAGCTAAATAAGGATACAAGTCAATTGAGTATTGGGATGGATTTTGAAGATGTGGTGACTATGAGATGTGCCACAAAGCTATATGTATTGAGACATGGTAGAGATATTAAATTTAAGAGGAATGTAAAAGTTAGAATTGAGGTGTTTTGTAACAATGAAAACTGTAAGTGAGAGTTGTTTGTTAGGAAAACATTTGGAACCACATTGTTTATTATTTACAAAAGTTATAGTGATGAGTTTCACACAAGCTAAAGGAATCATGCATTAAAAAATAAGATTTGTAACCGATTTATAGCTGAGAACATGTTAGAATTCTTTGTGAATGAATATAAGGCAAAATATACAAGAGTTCAAAATGTAGTTAGAAAAAATTTAATTTTGAAATCAGTAAATGTAAAATACAAAGACCAATATCCTAAATTGTTTCTATATGGTGAGAAACTTAAGATAACTAACCCTAGAACTGCAATTGTAATGAAAAAGGAAAGGATAAAAAAAAGTGTTTTAAGATTTAAGAGATTTTATGTCTATTTGAGTCCTCTTAAGGAAGGATGGAAAAGAGATTTTTGAAGATTTATAGGATTATACAAATATCATTTAAAAGGATATAATGTAGGCATCCTTGTATGTACTGTGGATGTTGATATAGAAAATAGAATATTCCCTTTGGCCTATGTTGTTGTTAAAGTTGACGTACCATTAATGTCTATTTAATTGCAAGAGGTTGAAGAACAAATGTTGATTCCATCATTCATTGGGAAAAGGAAGAAAAGTAAAGCAAGAAGGATTATGCATGGTGTGAAGAGTGTTATAAGCCCCAATAAGCAAAAAAAAAGGCAATGTAATATGTCACATTATTTGAAGGAAATTGAATTTGGTACTAGAATTCCAAAAAGATGTTATTTTGTAGCTAGAATAGGAATTGAAATAAATAGTATAAATGACATGTTAGTTGACATGCTTAAATTACATGTAAGTTGGCATGTAATGTCATATTTTGGAACTCGAATAGTGTAGAAAAGAAGGTGTAACAAACATGTAAGTTAATATGTAATGACATGTTTTGACAATCAATATTAATGTCAAATGTTTACAATTATTTAGGCTTTGAATGTGTACTTTTATACATGGTTTATGTAAATGAGCTTGGTATTAGTGGTACATGTGTAATGCCATGGTATAACACAGTGTGTGTAAGATTAAATGTAAAAATAGGAATATGAGCAAAACATTAACAATAATTTCATTTCATGGAATTATCATTACAAAACAGATAATGTTTTTCATTCACTACATTAATTTACACAATAGAGGATATCTATCATCTTCACTACATCATCAATTTACAACAATTTCACTACATATAAATCCCCAACCCTAATTCACAATCAAGAAGTCACTACATACAACATTACAATCAAGCACAATGAAAACCAAGTCACAATCTTCAACTTCTTCCCCAATTGTGCAATCTTCACTTCTTGTGCATTTATTTTCTTTCAAAGTTCTAAAATAAGCTCATCATGTCTACAATCAATAAGATGATCAATCCATGAAAAGTAAAGGCAACCACGATTTTCACTTTTGGTACTCTTCCAAATTTTTCGTTGAAAAAGAACCCAATAGAATAGTTTACTATATGATACAATTGATAATGTTGATGACATAGAAAATAAAATAAATTTATCAAGTGGGTGTGTATTGGGTGTGTGCTATAAGTGTGCATTGGGTGTGTGTTGTGGGCTTGTGCATTAGGTGTATGTTGTGAATGTGAATTGGGTATGCATGGTTGTGAGCAAGTATATGCATATATGGGTGTGTGATGTGGATATGCATTGGGTGTGTACAAGTGTGTGCAAGGATATGTATGGGTTGTGTGTTATGGGTGTGTGTTGAGTGTGTTATGGGTGTGTGTTAAGTGTGTTCATGGGTGTGTGCATTGGGTGTGTTCAATTATATGCATTGGGTGTGTTCAATTATATGCATTGGGTGTATGCATGTGTGTTTGTTGAGTATATTAACTAGTGTGTGCAAATGTGTGCGTGGGTGTGTGTATAGATATGCATTGGGTGTGTGTTATAGGTGTATGAATTGGGCGTGTGTTGAGAGTATGCATGGGTGTATATGCTAGGTGTATGCACTGGATGTGTGTAAGTTTGTGAATTGGGTATGTGTTATAGGTGTGTGCATAGGTGTGTATTGAGTGTGTTAACTAGACATGTAGTATCTTTGTTCAAGAAGGCATGGTCCTTACAACATATATCAAAAGAATTGAAGATCATTGTTACATTCTTGAATTTGGTTTAACTTCTTTCATACGGTTCTTACCTAAAACTAACCAAGTTGCATATGGAGCAATGGATTTAAATACTGAATAGCTTATACAAGAGGCTTTCAAAAACATTGATAAAATTTGTAAAGTTGTTTACTTGAGTTCTAACCCTGATATTGTATTAAAATGTGTGATCAAGGATGTTAAAGGAATTTCAATTGATCTTCTCATTCCATGCATGATGGTTAATGCTCTTGTAAAGTAAACTCTAGAAAATGGGGTGATTTTATCATTTCTTGTGTACTTTACAATAATAGACTAACCTAGATTTTTTTATTATAAAAATAGTTTTCCTACTATGAAATGGATGGATAATTATTACCAAAATAAGAAGGTTAATACTCGAATTTTATTCATTGACCCATATACTAGAGTTGTTGGTTTGACCCTAAATTCTCATCTAGTTCATAACTAGACTCCTTCCATGCATGTTAAAATTGGAGACATTAATAATGTTGCAAAAGTAGTCAAGGTTGCATTGGGTGTGTGCTATGGGTTTATGCAATGGTGTGTTGGTGTTAACTAGTGTGTGCAAGCCATAAATCATCAATAATATTCAAAATAGTAAGGAAAGAAGAAAAATTCAAATTGAAACAAGCATGCATATCAAGCAAAAAATTCAAATTGTTTAAAATAATGACCTTTAGCTAAAATTAAAAAAAAAAGCAAAAAATAAGATACATTCTATAATAGCTTCATATATTATGTTAAAAAATTGATTCATATACTTGGAACCTCTACAATATGAAATTACACAAAAATAATAGCTCTCCTCAATATAAAATGAAGAGTTAAAACACTTATATCAACAACATTAAGAAATATAAAATGTCACTCAAGTTAATAACGTCCAATAAGAAAGGCCTAACATGAAGAATTTAAACACTCTCCTCAATATATTTGCTAAAAACAGTTGTATGGAAACATCAAAAGAAAATACAGTAAAAGATAAGTTCATTAATGAACTCACAGTTATAAATAAAATAACATAACCCCCTAAATTAGAAAAATAACAAAACAATGGTGAATACTAATTTAATATAAAAAAACACAAAAATAACAATTAGATTATCATACCAATGAGTAACCATAAAATCTCATCCCAATATTTTGTTTATGTCTAAGATGTTCAGCCTTCAGCCTAATCCTACAATAGCAATAAGGGGTTGTTGAGCCTTCCATTGTTACAATTAGGGAAATGAGTGTGTGTGATTTGGGTTATAGTATGTGCGATTAGTGCTATAGTAATGTACAAAGCTTTTAGGGTTTTGGGCTATGGAGGTTTGCAATGGAAATGGGGTAGTGATGTCATGGAAATGGATTGGGTACATGCTTAATCGTGAAGTGTGAAGGAAAATGGCCGTTTCGTGGGGGGTGGGAATACACAGAGAGTTAGTATGGGGCATTTTGGTAATTTGACCCTAGGAACGATGAAACGAAAACACTTACCCCTAATATATTTTTTATAAATTTAAAATTACAAAAAATCTCTTTTTATAAACTTTTTAAAAATAAAATAGACTAAATGACACATTCTATAAGTTAGGGGACTAAATGACACATTTTCTATAAGTTAGTAACAAATTGGCCTTCCATGCTAGAAAACATGATTTTTAACTTATGTTTGGTATCGTGCATCTTAGGGGTGGTGGTAAGTTGGTTGGTTGGCTTTTGAACCATTTTATAAGTTGACTTTATTTTTGCAATTTTGGAAAACCTAAAACCTTAACCGACCTATTACCCCTCAAAAAACAAACATTCAAGTCAACTTATATGGTCGCTTTGAGGGAGGTTAACTTAAAGGTTTTTGACTTATAATCATAAGATGAAGTCCAATTGAACATGACTCTAATGTAATGCTCAATGTTGAAATCTGCCTTACCTTGCCAAATTCAATATCACGTTGAATATATTCACTAAGTGAAGAACAAAAAGAAGGTAAAAGCTTAGCTTCAATGAAGCCCTTGGATTTTTTGAACATACCATATGAACAAGCACACCCTATACATCCCAGCTATAAGTCTAGAACATTTGAGTAAAAACAACCCTTCTTCCCAAGAGTTAAAGACATAATGAAAGCTTTGCTTCGGGAAAAACATTCCTCTATACATCTTACATTCATTCTATATCTTTTCCCAAACTTTCTCCTCATGAACTTTACATTTTTTCCATAGAAATGGGAAAGCCTAATTATTAGAACCATCCATTTATTCTGCTTTGTGCATATTCTATAACAAGGTCTTTTCCCCTACTTCCCTTTATCAAAATAAAGTAATTTTTAACATTTCTACCACTTAAAGAGCCATTTAGTGGAACCCCAACAAAAGGAAATGTATCTTCATGCTCGTTATCTTCCTTCAAATAGTTCTAACCAATTTTGTTTCATTTGCTTCAAACTACAAGCTACGCTACTCCTAATAAAAACAAATCACATGAACTCAAACTTAGTGCAAAAAAACAAAAACTAACCAAACCTAAATACAAATAACAAATAATATACATATGTAGATGAAAATTCATAAAATGACTTAATTATGATAATTTAATTATCAAATAAGTTTATATAATTAAAATAAAAGACTAAAAAAATCGCCAATAGTGCTACTATGTCACAAAATGGCTTAGCTTAACTATAAAAGCACAATATTACAATTTTCTCAAAAAGTAAGTCCCATGATAAATATTGAATAAACATATCAATTCTTATCATCCGTCATTGTACTTTTTTTTAAAAAAATCCCAATCCTACACTTCAATGGTCGAGAACAAAAAAATTAGCTTAAATTTGTGCCTTTATTACCTAGAAAAACTACATAAAATTGCACTAGTAAAGTAATACCAAAAAGAGTGCAAAAGCAAACCTAACTATCCATATCAAATGCTTTGCACTGATGTTTTTGTTGAAGATGGTGTATGTGTTTTAAAAAGTAACTCTAAAAGAAGAAAAATAAAAAATAATTAGTATTGAAGATAAGAATTGAGACATATTACATACAGTTTTATAAAACACAATATCTGTGTCAATTTCATCATATATTTCTGTATCATCCAAAACATTTACATAATCTTCATCCTCCTCCTTATTGATAATAGTTAATTCATTATCAACTACCTTTAACCAACTCTAACCACATATCAATGTGTCTACCATTTTAAGAACTAATGAACTTCTAAGGCAATCCAATACCCAACCTTCTATGCAAAAAACAAAATTTAGAAGCATCAGTTGTGACTTGAACCACTATGACATCACATGCAATTTGAGAAAGAACCTTATACTTTTCAACATTAAACTTCCACCATTTCAAAAGATCCCAATTAGTTCCTTTTTCTGGTAGTTCACAAGGTTCATTAAAATACTCTTCAACCTCAAATAGAAATGTGTTACCCTTTTTAGCAATCAATTGTTGTCTCCATTATTTAACACTTATGTCTTTATTTTGATCACCAACATTGACAACTTTTTTAGTTTTTTTCTTGATATTAGTAAAGAAGTATGTAGTGGAAACTTTCCCTTTGTCATTATCCTTATAAACATTGTAAATCTTTTTCAAACCATCATTCATTCCAACAAGCAACACATCAGCCACTAATTCTACATATATTTTCTTAAACACAAAAGTTAAAAAGTTTGAGCTTAAATTGTGGATCAAGCACAACTACAATGAATAAAAGTTTATTCATTTTATTCACATCATCCTGATATTTATTAAACTTTGATTTCGTGTGTTTTGACCATAGCATTCATGGTAGGATAATCTAAAATAGTTAACATCACCAACTATGATTGTATGTCATGCAATTTTTAATCATAGTCATTGGAAGTAACACTTAAGGAGATATTGACTTTCAAAGTTGCATAATAAAACCTTCTTAAAAAATTCACAAATTTTTTGGCTTGTGTCCAATTATATTTGAATGGTAGACCATGACTATTTTCTTCATTCTCATCAGTTTTGAAGTATGCAATGTACCCCTCGTCTTAATATTCCATTTAATCAAATGTTTTTTTATACTTTAGTGCAACCTCCAACATTAAATAGATGGAGTTCCATCTCATGAAATCCAAACAAAAAATCCTCTTACCTTCAAGGCCCTCAAATTTTTCACAATATTTAAATCTTTGAAGATGTGCGAGGGATGATCTAACATAATGAATAATATTACGAATGGTTTTGATTGACCAATCCACTTTTTTCATACCATTAGTGACAACCAAATTCTAGATGTGGGCAGTACACCTCACATGAACATATTCACTACCTAACAACATTCCTTTCTTAGACTTGGACTTGGTCTTCAACCAGTTAATGGAAACTCCATTGGAGCAAGCATTATCTATTGTTATTGTAAAAATGCTATCAATCATTCACTCTTTCACATATGAATCTATTACCTTCCCAATTGTCTCATATTTATGGTTACAAACTTAAGCAAAATAAATAAACCACTTTTTTAACTTCCAATTATTATCAATGTAGTGGACAGTGATCACCATGTGATAGTTGTTTTGAATTGATATCTAACAATCTATCGTAAGACACACCCTTTGCATATTTATTTTGAATTACAATTTCAAACTTTTTTTATCATCTAAATAGTATTGCATAACATCTTTTGAATTAGTTCTTCGATAGGGAAGGTTCAATAGTAGGCATATCACATTGATTAATTTCCTAAAATCACTCGCTTTTACAAACTTGAATGGAAGCTCTTCAAGTATGATCATGTCAACCAAAGCTTCTCATGTTGCTTTATTATAAAATTTTCATGCCTATAGACTGCCTCTACCATATGATACTTTCTTAAAATTAAGTAATTTTTTTTCTTCAGGCCAGCCTTATGTGGGTACTTCGAGCACTTTAGCTCCAAATGGGTCCAAAGATTGGAAGTTCCATTTCTTTTAGGATGAGAAGCATATTGCTTTTGGAAAAAGTTATAAGCAATCCTAGGATAATTAGAAGATAAATTAGGAATAAGAGTAAAGAACTTCCAATCATAATTTGTTCTCTTATCTTTAGTTATCGACGTTGCTTTAGTTTTAGTGGTATCAATGGTCATTGCTTGTTCAACAAAAAATATTATAATAAAAAAAGACCATTTTTTTGATAAACCACAAAGTCTAATAAGCACAATTTCAAATATATATATATATATGAGATTCAATATACATGACACATGTTTCTCAAACATAGAATCTATTTGAAGAAAATTACATAACAAACATATAGTATAGTTTTTGCAAACTCATTACCCATAGATAGGAGTAATAACTAATATGGATCAAACTTCAAGGATTATAGAATTAATCTCAATCGTGGTAACTTGGTTATTGAGCAAGGAACAAAAAAATCTTTATATATGAAACAATTCATTACCTATATAACTGCTCTATAATTATATGAACCAAACGCATTACGATTCTCTAAAAACAATCAAACTGATTACCCAAATCTAGCAGTTTGGTGCTTTACCATTTTATCTTTGTATTCTCTCTAAAAAAAAGTAAACTAAAAATGCTTTGTTCAAAAAATAATCCATGTTGGAATAAAACAAGAGAATTATTAAAATCCAAATAAAAATCAATGAAAATGTATAGAAAATCCCCTTTAAACTCAATCAAAAGAACACATAGAAGGAATGAACTTATTCTAGACATGAATTAATACTCAAATAATCATACAAGAATAAAAAAAATAAACATGCAATAGTTGATGGAGGAAAATGTTGGAGGAGAAGATAGCATTGAAGGAGAGGACATCGTTGGAGGAGAAGATAGTGTTAAAGGAGAAGACAACATTGGAGGTGTAGTCAATGCCTCGACGACGATATTTTTGACTGAAGAAGAAATCGATGATGAGACTACTAGCTAGAGGTGCAATCAATGGCGAGACAGTTGGTTAGAGGAGAAGCTAGAGGTATTAATATTGGTATTACTGTTGGAGTGTCAACTATGAGACGTGAGTGAGAATCGAGAGGAATTTGAGAGATGAGAGTGTGACTTAGATTTAGAAAGAAGTTTACATTTTATATATAAAAATAATTAAAAAATGAATTTAAAAAATTAATATGTATTAAAAATAGATACTCAAGTAAGTTTTGTAAGGTTTTTTAATTTTTAAACCTCCAACCGACCTGACAATGTCAATTTTGATATTTTTTAGTCCTATTTGGACCAATGAATTTCCAAAAACAAAATATATAAGTTCAATTTTAAAATTGAATTAGTTAGTAGGTTTTTGAAAAAAATACCTAATGATGCTCAAAAAGTACCAAAATTACATTGATTTTATACAGGTTAATTGATTAAAAATATATATATTTATATGATTTTATCATATATTTATATAAATCTATCTTTTCGGAAACACGGGTATTTTTATTATTTTTTAGGTATTTTTGCTTAAAAAGGTAACTTAAAGACTTAAAGAAAAATACCAGAGGTAATACATCACAAATATATTCATAAATTAAATGAGGAAAAGTCAAAAAAGATGGAAAAATTGGACAAAATGGGTCAAAAATGTCAAAAATGTCAAAATTGTGCACGCAGTCGCCCAGCTGTGCCGAGCACCATGCATGCCGCGCTAGCACAATGCCCAGTCCGCACATGCCTTCTCTCCATTCCACACACCCCACACACACCCCTGCTCCATTCTGCACGCGCCTGGGCCCAATCTATGCCCATCTGCCCCATCTGTGCGTGCCGCCGTGCCCACACCACCATGACGTCAATAGTATGACGTCATCATTCACTACCCCGCGTTTTTTCCATTTTTAATCATTTTTTCACCCACTTTTTCTTCCCCTCCTCACCTATAAATATCCTCATTCTATTCACTTCAAAACACACTCAAAACACATCTTCTTTCTCTTTCTTTCTCTCCATTTCTTAGTTTTTTAGTTTTTACTTTTTCCTTAGTTAGTTTTTCTTAGTTTTAGAGTTCTTCTCTTTTTGAGAAGAACTAATTATGTTTTTGTAATTTATTTGCTTTTTGATACAATAAATGGGAGTGCAAATTTAGTTTTGAAGTTTTCCAGCAACAGGAATAACATCAAAGTACTCTAAGGATTTTATTTTCTTTACAGTTATTTTTTATGCTTTATTCTTACATGTTATATTTAATTTTTCTGTGATTAAATTTAACTTTGCTGGCTGTTTGTAAACATTATATAATAATAATGTTGTTATGCTTGCGAAATATTAAATTGGTAAAAATCTCTAAAATGAATTGATTTTGTTTTTATTCAAGATTTTATATTAAGAATGTTAAAGAAAAATATATTATTTTTCATTACAAACTTAAATCTGAAAATTAGATTTTAAGGTTTAGTTATCCGATTTGATTTAGAGTAGTGCTCTTTTATTTGTTGGTGCAATCGCCTGGTAGTTAGAGTAAAGCTTTATTTCAAAAGTTTTTATAATAATTATTATCTGAAAATGTATTGACAACATGTTTTCAGTAGTGGTTTTAAAACTTGAAAGTTAGTACTTGGATAATTAAATTCTTAGGTTTAATTTGGATACCTTGAATAAAGTTTAAACTGTCTAACCCCACTAAAGGTGGCATTTAAATGGTTCATTTTCAATCTCTTAGAAAAAAAAGAATTAATTTAATTAACCAAATTAGTTATGAACCCTACACATAGGTGTTAATTGATTTGTTTAGTTAACAAAGAATATCTAACCCCACCAAAGGTGGTATTCATATAAAAAAGAGAGAATTAATAAATATCAATTTATATCTTTAATAACCTAAATAATATGAGCAAGCATAATTACTTAGTTATTATATCCATAAATACTCCAATATTATAAATGATAAAATTTGCATCAATATTTATTGAATATGTATCTATGTTTATTTTTATGTTATTAGATTAAAAGCACAAAACCCCAAAATATCGTGACAGAATGTTTAGAAATTAATTTTATTTTTAAAAGTTTAAATAATATATTAAAAACCACATATTCTTTCCTTATATCGACCTTGGGAGATGGAATAGCATTTTGTAAGTTATTTATCAAAATTTTAAAAAAAATTTGTGGTATAAATAATTGTGATTTTGTTTAGTTAAACAAAACAAAAAAAATTCAAATTTCAAATTTCAAATTTCATAATAAAAAAAATTTATTATGTATTATTTTTTTTAATTTTTTAATTTTTTTAAGCATAGTAACTTTTTTATTTTTTTCTTTATTTTTGGTTTATTTTTTTTCCTTTAACTATGTTTTATCTTAATTTTCGTTTAACTTAATTAACTTAGGTTTTTACTAACGTAATTAACTTAGATTTTCATTAACTTAATTAACTTACCTTTTTTATTAACTTAATTAACTTAAATTTTTACTTAACTTAACTTAATTAACTTAATTTTAATAGCATGAAAAGTAAAGATTTAAGGGAGTTTTGTCTAGGAGACTAGTTCTTGGAAGCTTTTGTGCCACTAGTCTTTCTTGGGAACTTTGTTCTGTCTAGAAAGATAGTTTTTAAGGAGCCTTTGCACCACCATTCTTTTCTGTGAGCACTCTTGGTTAATATTGATTATGTTATTTTAACTTAAATATTGTACTTAAAAAAATAAAAAAATCTGAAACTATCTCCAAAATTTTAAAGTTTTAATTACAATCTAAGGAGTTAGTTGCTTTGTTTGATCTAGGTACAATTGTGTTTTAATTCCTTAATTAGTTGATTTGCACCTAGACGTGGGTTAACTAAAACCCTCAAGCATGTCCCTAGTTTTAAGTACAGAAAATTTTGAAAACCAATAGGGCATGACTGAAAAAGTATAGGTAGATAATCTTGTCTTACCTATAGGTTTGATTGACTCAATGATGTAGGGACATTGAGTTTACTTAAAAAGAAATCTCCAAGTTACGTCTTGCTAAGATGTTAAACTAAGCACTGGATGTGAGACAACCCATCATTTTAGGTAATTTTCTTTTATTTGTTTTATTTATTTAATTTCTATTGTTTATTTTAGTTTAATTACATGTGAATAATTTTAAAATTGTTAAAACTAAAAATATTTGTTGAGATGTTAGAAGTTCACAGCGATCTGTCTGTGTCCACTTTAATGAAGATAATGGATGCATCTGCATTTCTCCATCACTACTTGCAACATTCTCAAGAAATAGGTAATATTTCTTCTCTTTTCCCTTTATCTTTAATTTACAGTTGTTACATTGAGGACAATATAAGTTCTAGGTTAGGGGTGGTGAAAAGTTAGGCTTAAAAAAAATTTAACAATTTAAAAAAAAATAAAAAAATAAATTTTTATTTTATTTTTTTATATTCAAATTTTCATTTTTATTGTGTTTGGTTTTTTTTTGTGTGATTTAGTAATTTTTGGAATTTTAGAATTAACTTTAAAAATTCTCACAAAAATTTATCATTTCTTTAAATCAAATTTAATTAAATAATTAAGTCTTTTGTACTGTTAGATTAATTTTTGAAAACATATCATGAAATATTTGTAATTGTTTTTGGTAATTTTTTAGTTTTTATCATAACTAGTATTTCTTGATAAGATGTAGAAATTATATTAAACCCAAAATCGGTGTTTATGAATTTGTTTTAGTGGATACTACCTTTGTGAGATATAATTTAAGCCTAATTTTCTTTATTCAGAGTGAAATATATATTTTTTCTACTCCAAACACATTTCTTATTTCTTCAAATTTTTAGATGATCTCTATAGGTATTAGCATTGAATGTATGAATTTTTTTTCATCTTAATAGAGTGTCGTATATTTTTTATTATTATTTTTGTTTAGATTAAATGATTTAAGTAGAAATTGATAGTATATGTTTTTATCTCATTCGTGCATGACTGTTACAAAAAAAAGACATATATGAGGTGACCTAAACCAAAATCAAACAGAAAAGCCACAAAATTAACCACTCACCAAAATCCTAAAAAAATGTACAATCTGTACATGGGTTGACTCTCTAAAATATATATATTGAAAAATATCTTTAGAAAAAAAATAAAGAGATAAAGAATATATAATATAATCTACATACAATGACTCACATTGGCTACAAAGTTGTGAGTAAAGGCTAATTACAAAAGAAAGATATAGGAAATAATTCCCTAAAAATTCATTGCACTTTCTTTATTTGTAAAAGGCATATATCTTGAAATTATTTCTTAATGAGTTTGATTTATGCATGAAAATAATTTTTATATATTATATCTTTATAATTTATACATTTGATTCCTTTCATGTGATCAACGTCAAAATAACACTTTGAGCCTTTATTCTTTATACATATGCGAACATATTAGTTCATTTCTATACATCCACTCTTTCGCATATAAATTAGTATGAGTGTTTGAATCCATAGGATTCAGTGTTTTGAGAGTATTGACTAGTAAGGAATAGAGTCGAAGCGAATTCGGATTCTAGACACTGAAATTGGGTGAAATTAAATTAATACATTTTTTATATGAAATATGAAAATGATTTTCGATTAATTATTATAATAAATCATGATTGTTTAAGAAGATTAAAATAACCTATGCTTGAGATTTTAATTATGATCTTAAAGGAGATTAAAAAGTATGAGATATTTTTGTGTTATGTTGTTTTCTTTTATTCTTAAAAGTTAATTTTTGATTTTGTTGTAATTTTAGTTTTTAAGTTCTTATTTTTATTATTTCTTTTAATTTTTACATTTAGTTCAATGTTTGTGGGTATCATTACTGAAAACCCTCACGAGACTCAAACTCGTCCACTAGGGCAACCTAGGGGTTTAAAAGCTTGTTCCATAGGCTAAATGCAACCGTGTCAATCTACAGAAGTGATTTAGGATAGTTTAATTTTTAGTTTTTATCGCTTCTCTTGCTAAGGGACTATCAAAAAGCTGGTTGGGGGTTGTGATAGTGCTCAAAAAGTACTAAAATTGCCATGATTTAATGCACGTTAATTGATTAAAAATATATATATTTATATGATTTTATCATATATTTATATAAATCTGTCTTTTCGGAATCAGGGGTATTTTTATTGTTTTTTCAGGTATTTTCACTTCAAAAAGTAACTTAAAGACTAAAAGAAAAATATCGGAGACAATACATCACAAATATATTCATAAATTAAATGAGGAAAAGTCAAAAAAGATGGAAAAATTGGACAAAATTGATCAAAAAGGTCCAAAATGTCAAAAATGTCAAAAAGGAGGAAATCGTGCACACAGCCGTGCTGGCCAACGCGCACAACGCCCAATCCGCGCGCACAACACGCTGACACAAAAAATTATCAATCGAATTGCATACTCACATAAACCTTCTCTAAATTAGCATAACAACTCAAACATCAAGACTAGTGCTCATAAATATATATTCTTGTAAAAATGAAGCATACGCAAAAATTACACATAGCTTAGATAACATTCAAATTTTTCAAAAAGTTATGCATTATTTAAACCGAAGAAATAAAAATAAATCACCATTAACAGCAAAATATCTTCAATCAACCAAACAAATAAAGCTTCACAAGCAACAATACCCATAAAATATTTCAACTAAGTTCAATTTCTCTACCACCCCCAAACTTAATATGCACATTGTCCTCAATGTGTGAAATTAAAGAACATATGAGATGGGTTTAAAGAAACTTACTGGTTTGGTTTGTAAGATTGACATCCAAAAATAGCTTTAATTCCTCCAATTTGTACCTACGAAAAACAATATAACAAAATGAAGAAATATACAGCTAATAAATGTTTCAAATAAAAATAAATAAATAAATAAAAACTAAAACACATAGGTGATGAGTGCTCAAAAAGCACTAAAATTACCATGATTTTATGTACATTAATTGACTAAAAAATATATATATTTATATGTTTTATCATATATTTATATAAATTTATCTTTTTCGGAATCACGGGTATATTTATTATTTTTCAGGTATTTTTGCTTAAAATCGTAACTTGAATACTCAAAGAAGAATACTGGAAGCAATACATCACAATTATATTACTAAATAAATGGGGAAAGGTCAACAAATATGGAAAAAATTGGACAAAATGGGTCGAAAAGGTCAAAAATGTCAAAAAGGAGAAATTGCGTGTCTGAGTTTATCCCGCTGCCAAGGCCAATGTTCACTACCAGAAGCACTGGTATCGTTCATCCGCACGTAGCTACGCTGCGTACCGGTTCATCCGCACGTATGCGGCGCTGGGTATCGTTTTATCCGCGCACAAGTTGTGCAGCGGCTCAATCTCGCTCACGCCCGACGCCATTTTGCCCCATTTTTCACGTGTACCGCTTACGACGTCACGATGACATCATTAATGACCTCAAGCATTCCCATTACGCGTTTTTGCATTTTTTAACATTTTTTTAATATTTGCTTTACTCATTTTTCTCTCCATCCTCACCTATAAATACCCCCATTCCCTTCACTTCAAAACACACTTCTCTTCTTTCTTTCTCTCCATTTCTTAGTTTTTAGGTTTTTTAGTTTTTCTTATGTTTTAGCTAGCTTTCTCTGTTTTTTAGAGTTCTTCCCTTTTTGGGAAGAACTAGTTATGTTTTTTTGTAATTTATTAGCTTTTTGATTCAATAAACGGGAGTGCAAATTCGCTTGGTGGTTTTCTAGCAACTGAATGGCATCAAGTATCTGTAAGGATTTTATTTTCTTTGCAAGTTATTTTTTATGCTTTATTCTTACATGTTATATTTAATTTGTCTGTGATTAAATTTAACTGTATTATTTGTAAAAATGATAAAATAATAACGTTGTTATGTCAAATATTAAATAGGTAAAAATTTCTAAAAGGAATTGATTTTTATTTTTATTCAAGATTTTATATTAAAAATGTTAGAGAGAAATATATTATTTTTCATTACAAACTTAAATCAAAATTAGATTTTAAGGTTTAGTTATCCGGTTTGATTTAGAGTAGTGCTTTTTATTTGTTGTACAATCGCCTAGCAGAGCTGAAGCCTCTATTTCAAAAGTTTTTATAAGAATTATTATCTGAAAATGTATTGACAACAAGTTTTCAAGAAGTAGTTTAAAACTCAAAGTTAAGTACTTGATAACTAAATTCTTAGGTTTAATTTGGACACCTTGAATAAAGTTTAACTGTATTTTATATAATTATTTGTACATATTTTATTAATTATAATTGCTATGTTCTTTGTATTTTTAGTTAATTTTAGTTTAATAAATTAGTTTTTATTGTTTTTAATAAAATTAAGTAAATTTAAAAACGCATTTAATTTCAAATTTGTACCCAAAAATAGAATTTTAAATAAAAGAGTGATTAATTGCAATTTATAAAAGTTGAAAATACAATTTAAATTAAAATCGGGGTGAATTTCTGTTATTAAAATGCTAAAATTTAATTTAAATTATTAAAAGGGTTATATTGCAATTAAACAAAGTTGAAAATGTAATTTAAAATATATTTGTGGGTCAAAATAGAATTAAGTACGTTTCGACGTAATTTACTTAATTTTATTAAAAACAATAAAAACTAATTTATTAAACTAAAATTAACTAAAAATACAGAGAACATAGCAATTATAATTAATAAAATAGGTACAAATAACTATATAAAATACAGTTATCACTATCTCTTATATATATATGTTATTTTATCAAGAGCAACACACAAAAATGTCTTTTCCAAGTTTATTTAAGTATCACAGATTAATTAATTAATCTTCCTATAATTAAAAACATTAAACACACATAAAATAAATAACTTAAAACTGTTCCATAAATCATTCAAAAATAATTAATTCAAGTTTCATAATTTAAGCTACACTGCAACCCTAGAACAAATAAATTAGTTCATAACAGAAATTAAAATTATAATACAACAATAATCAGACATTTCAGAGAAATAAAATTTAAAAGAAAAAGATTAGGAGAAACTCTTTCACGATTCCTCAATAAACAATAAATTTCTTCCCTATTCTTCTTCTTCGCTGTCTTCTTTCTCTCTATTTCCTAAGAAAATAAAAACATCAAAATGTTAAAAAAAAGGTTTCTGCGTGTTGTAGAGAACACGCAGAGAAGAAACTAAAAAATTGAAGTCGAACTAAAAAAATTGAAAAAATGAAAAACTAAAACAAAACTAAAAAAATCCCCCAACGTATTTCCTCACGTCTCTAAATATCCCATCGCTAAACAATTATTTTTTTCTATAAAAATACTTGTAGTGGGGGACATGGGGAATAATAAAAGGAAAACATGCGTATAGAATAACAATTCACCTAAAAGAGTGCACCATTTCCTGTGTTTTGATTTCACAAAATGTATGCCACGTGTCACCATATGATTGGCTAGAAGATTAAGAAAGCATGTGGCAACTTCGTATTTGGTGGAACGCGAGGGCGTACACTAATACAATGAACCGTGTCGCACGGGATATAAGCGTGTTGCTCGGTGCGAGACAGCTTGATTCACTCGCATATGAATCTGGACCGTTCAAAATTGATCCAACAATGAGCGATGAGATGTGCCTCGGGAGAATATTCTGCGCAATCGACACGTGGGTCCCACTTTGCGCACCGTGCAGCGTGCATATAGGAAACCCGCGTCTAATCGCTTTGTCGCGTTTGCATTATACACGCCTTGATCGTGACCATTGATTTCTTGATCGTATGGATAATGGCTATGCATGGTCTTCTTTCTTGCGCAGAAAAAGTATATTTTCTTTAATTACATTTTAGCCCTCCAATTTAATTCAAATTAACTTTTAAACTTTGGTTAATTGCAATTAAGCCATTTTTCTAATTTAAATTAACTTTTATACTTTTTTTAATTACAATTAAACATTCTTTTCATTTAAATTATATTTTTAGACATTTATTATCTACAATTAAGTACTTTTTCTATTCAAATTCTTTAATTTTCTTAAAAATATATTCGTTAAGAAATTAACAGTAAATATTAATTAATTCAATTAAAATTAACTAAAAAATGTAAAGAACATAACAATTATAATTAATAAAATAGATGAAAATAACTGTATAAAATACAGTTATCACATGCCCAGTTCGCGCACGCTTGCTCTCCATTCCGCGCGCCCCGCACGAGCCCTTGCTCCATTCTGCACGCGTTTGTGCCCAGTCTGCACCCATCTGCTCCACCATGACGTCAGTAATATGATGTTAGTATTCGGATAATTAAATTCTTAGGTTTAATTTAGATACCTTTAATAAAGTTTAAACTGTCTAACCCTACCAAATGTGGCATTTAAATGGTTCATTTTCAATCTCTTAGGAAAAAAAATTAATTTAATTAACCAAATTAGTTATCAATCCCACCCATAGACCCATAGATATTAATTGATTTGTTAAGTTAACAAAGAATATCTAACCCCAACAAATGTGGTATTCATATAAAAAAGAGATAATCAATAAATATCAATTTATATCTTTAATAACCTAAATAATATGAGCAAGCATAATTACTTAGTTATTATATCCATAAATACTCAAATATTATAAATGATAAAATTTGCATCAATATTTATTGAATCTGTATCTATGTTTATTTTTATGTTATTAGATTAAAAACACAAAATCCCAAAATATAGCGACAAGATGTTTAGGATTTAATTTCATTTTTAAAAATTTAAATAATAAATTAAAAACCACATATTTCTTTCTTAGATCGACCTTGAGAGTATATTTATCATTTTCTATGAAATGATTCATACACTTATGAAGATTTTATAAATATAAAACCAAAATATTAACAAGATCGATCATGCATATTTTTCCTATCAATACCCAGCCATAATGCTTCTCATTTATATCATGAGGCAGAAAGAAAGAAAAAATAAAGGTCAAAGCTATAACTCCAAACATAACTCTTAAAGCAATATATATTCTGAAACAAATTTTTTTCCCCTGATATGTAATTATATACCACATTAGATTTTCTTTTACGTAAATTGATGTAAATCAAATTTGTTTGTAAAGTCAAAGTATGTACCCAAAAGCACATGCCACATCGAAATTAGTATAAATTGTACACGCAATAAACAGAAAAGAGTTTGACAATACTAATACAAAACGTCCATTTATTATAAATCTGTGATTAATGACATAATAATGTAATATAAACAAGTATTATTATATCCATAAAATTATATCCGCCCACCAAAAATTAGTTAGAATAATTAAATAATCATTTGAATAATCTCAGGATAAATTAGAAGATGAAAAATTCAAGGTTTTATATATATATTTAAACAAGTTTTTTAATTTTAGTTTAATAATTTTAATTATTGATTTATTTTAATTAATATTTTTTCATTGTAACTTTTGATCTTTAATAAAATTCTATTTTTTAAAAAATATGTATTATTTAACAAAATTTATACATTTATAATTTAAATATGTTTTATAATAATTTTGATTTTAATTTTTTTTAAGTTATTCTTAAATCATGTGTTGCATAAAGATTTTAATTTTTAATTTTTTGTTTTTTTAAAAATTATATCACAAAATATGGTATGATTTATAAATCATTAAAAATAAGATCTATAATCTGATTTTTTATTTTTCCCATTTGGTTTTCATTTTTCAAAGAAACCTACAAAATATTATTCATAACTAGTTAAAATAAAACTCTTTAAACCTAAATTTTTAATTTTTTTTATTAACGTTAAATAAAATCTTATGAATTTGATACGAATAAAATATACAAACAGAGCCTAAATTTTCTTTAAATTTACTATTGAGTTATTACAAACTACTCCTCTAATATTTCACAAGAAACAAATGTGATTGTATTCTTGGCAGATTCATTCACAAAAAGAATTAGCCTCAACACTGATAAAGACCTTGCACTATATACATCTATTGTACTGTTCTTTTCACTCTCTAAATAAAATGGATTAAAGAAGGAACTAGAGACACCTTGGTGGGTGAGATTTGTTCTATTCCTAAAGATAAGGAAATAAAATAAAATTGGGAAAATACAAAGTTGTGGTTGCAATTTTCCTAATCCTATTCAATCCCTTCAGCCAATCTCTCTTTCTCAGAGGGCCCTTTCTTCTAGCCACTAGTCTAAGGATTTAAGATTAAACCAAATACACCAAACAGGAATAATATCACTTAAGTTAGTGAGAAAATCTAAGTATTCATTATTTATTATTTTTTTAAATAAGAGTTTACCCGTATCCACTCACGCACTCACGCACGGGAACTCATAAATAATATATTATTATATTATAAATTATTTTTTCATTATTGTCCATTTATCATTCATCAAATTTTTTTTTTTTTTTTTTGTGTTTTAAACCATTTTCATTTCGCTAACACTTTATACTTTTTTCTTCTCAAATTTGTTTTCTTCTATCTCGTGAATACGTTGTATATATTTACAGGTTAAATTATAACCGACATTCAAATTTTTATTAAACTCACAATAGATATATAGACATTCAAATTTTTATTAAACTCACAATAGATATATAGATTTTTAAAATATATGATGTAGTTTAAAAAATTTTAAAATTTCGTACGTAAATATTTAAATTTTTAATTATATAATTTAGTCATTAAAATTTTTTAAACTTGACGTATTGACATCAAAATTTTAAATAATAAATAAGTTTATTTAAAAATATGCATATAAAATTATAAATATTTGAGAGTAAAATAGTATACTTTAAAATATTATGTATATTTAAAGTTACTTAAAATTTGAGACTAGTAAAATAGTTAACTTACATGTAAATGACTTGATTTCTAAGGTAAAAAGATCATCTACTCTAAAATCATGCAAGAGAATGAAAATCACACAAATATTTTTTGAAATTATGGAACAAAGATGAATTCGGGTATTGTCATGAAAATATAAAAAAGTTTTGAATCTTCAAAATTAAACAAATTACAAAAAAAAAATAATGACAATTATTTTCAATTAAAATGCCAAAAAGTGCGACATCTACTCAATGAACAGATAATCAAACAATAAATAATCTGGAAATAAAACTCTAGGAAAATATGAATAAAATAAGAAGATAGAAACATCACTAAGGAGGGAAAAAATATCTAGACATTACAAGATGAAGAAGTAAGGTGGTTACAATCTAGAAAAGAGGTGGGTAATCATATATGCTATCATTCTAATCAACTATTCATATAAGTGAACTCTAATGATTTCTCAATTCCCTATATACTTATATATTCATACCTTCTATCAATGTATTTGAAAATGATGATCTATGCAAAGTACATGATATAGTTAAAATAAAAAAAAGCACTTTGAAGCATTCACAATTTAAAAGCACTCGATCAAGATGGTATGTTAGCAAGTTTCATTAAGAAATATTGGGATGTGGTGAGATTAGGTATAGTAAATTTTATCCTAGAGTTCTTCACAACATGACATATATTACCTAAGATAAATAAAATAATGACTGTCATTTTGCAAAAGAAAAATCATTCAAGCAACATTTCACATTTCAAACTTATCAACTTATCCAATATCACTTATAAAAAATTATCAAAGATTTTGATAAATTGAATTAGACCTTTAAGATAATTTTTCCTTTTCAAGATGCTTCTATGCCTTGGGAGATGAATATGAGAAAATTCAATACTAGCATAAGAAATACTTCACATTATGAAAAGAAAACAAGGAAGAGGTGCTTTATTGGGAATCAAAATTGATATAAGTAAAGTCTGATAAAATAAATAGAATCTAATTCTATAGGTCATGAATAGATTAGGGTTCTCGAACCACTTTTTCCATCTCATACATCAGTGTTTATCATCTGTTGCTTGTTCAATATTGTTAAATGGTTTTAAATATGAAAGGATTACTCCTATAAAAGGTTTAAGAGAAAGGGATTCAATCTCACCTTACCTATTCTTTGCTATAGAGGCATTATCAAGATTAATTGATAAATCAAAGTCATATAATTTAATTCATGGAATCAAGGTTGAAGAATTAGATACATAGGAACAAGTAATTGCACAAAGGTCAATTGTTCTTCTGACCCAAATAAGCAATCGGGGCTAAGATGAAGGGTGAAAATGTTAATCCATGAAATTTTTTTATGAGCTATATTCTAACTCGGTCAAGCAGGCTTCACAATGTGAATTAAGTAGATAACACAACAGACATACAAAACAGCATGTTCAATTTAACACATAACAAAAATAGCCAGTAATAAGAAAGAACAAATTGTGGTAAACAAATTAGTGACAGTATGCCTCAAAGGTTCTTGTCTATACTAATAGCATGCATAAACATAGCAAATATCATACAGTATGCGAATCAATTATATATGCTGAAAAGAAAAGATTTTCAATCACTTTAAGACCTCATATGTGAGAACATATCTGGTAAATAATTATTGTACTTTGATAGTATGCAATCATGTATAACATAATAAACCATAATAAAGATTACGACATCTAGTACATTACCAAGGTAAGAAGATGTTGATTCCTTAGAGACTCACATCAAACTCACATGTAGATAAAACATAGAAGCAATATAAATTAATTAAGAAACAGACAGATTAATTTAATTTAGTAAAAGTAATAAACAAAAAGTTGTAGACATGCTACAATTAAATAAAAGAAATTATACAATAACACAAATAAAATAAGCTTTCTAATCGGAGTCTACATATAGTATGTTGGCACATACATGATAGAAACTTAGATTATACTAATACGCAAACTAATCATGCATAATAACATTGAAAAAGTCCAAGACTAGATATACAGTCAAGTTAAGGACATACTGACTCATTAAGGACTCGTCCCAAACATGTAAACAACTGAAAAGATAAATACTTAATAGATAATTGTTGGAGATTGTTATAAAGCTCCTTAATTTAAGGAGCAAATTAAGGAGCAAAACATGGAGCAAAAAATGGAGTAAAACATGAAGCAAAATAAGGAGCAAAACAGTGAGTAAAACATGAAGCAAAACAAGGAGCAAAACATGGAGCAATTCAAGGAGCAAATCATGGAGCAATTCAAGGAGAAAAACATGGAGCAATTGAAGGAGCAATTTAAGAAACCATTAATTTAAGGAGTAATTCAAGGAGTGAATTTTCCTATAAATAGATATGTAATTATAATGAATTAATCATTCAAAGTTTTCATTCCAATTGAGAGAAAAGCTTAGAGAGAAAAGCTTTTTGTGAGAGAAAATTTAGAGTAATTTTCTTGGGTGTAATTAGGTTGTGAGTGTTGTAAAAACCTTGTGTAATTTCTCCCCTTTCAGTAAAAAAGATCTCCAGCAGGTCCGGAGAAGTAAGCAAGATTGGCCAAACTCCGTTATCAAATTTATGTATTATTTTTCTATTCTTGTTTTATCATAAATCTGGCTTATCGTGAATTTACATAATTTCCCAACAACTGGTATCAGAGCTATTGGTGGTGATTTCTGTCAATTTTCTACAAGGTTACTATTTACGTGAATAGTGAATTACGTGAATAGTGACATTTTGTCGATGATATTTGTTCATTGACGGAGGTGTTCTAATATGGTTTACAGAAATAGTCAGAAATGATCCGGAGGAAGTCAGATTTGAGTGGGAGCAATGGCCGCAGATGAAGGAAGGGTGAAACTCAAGAAATTTGATGGCACAGATTTTGAGTTTTGGAAAATGCAGATAGAGGATTATCTGTATCAAAGAAATCTATATCAACCTCTCTCAGGGGAGAAGCCAGAGGCTATGAAGAAAAAAGATTGGAATCTTCTAGACAGACAAGCCCTCGGAGTTATTCGATTGACGCTATCACGTAATGTTGCTTTCAACATAGCAAAAGAAAAGACCACGGTGGGTCTTATGGCAGCTCTCTCCAATATGTATGAGAAGCCATCAGCCTCAAACAAAGTGCACTTGATGAGGCATTTGTTCAATTTGCGGATGAATGAAGGTGCATCAGTAGCTCAACATCTCAATGAACCCAACACAGTCACAACCCAGTTGAGTTCAGTGGAAATTGAATTCGATGAAGAAGTACGAGCATTGATAATTTTGTCTTCTTTACGAGAAAGTTGGAATGCTACTATCACGGCTGTGAGTAGCTCGTCAGGAAGCAATAAGTTGAAATTTGACGATGTTCGTGATTTGGTTCTCAATGAAGAGATCCGACGTAAAGAGTAAGGTGAATAGTCAACTTCTTCAGTTTTGCATACAGAGTCAAGAGGAAGAAATTCAACCAAAAGAAATGGACGTGGCAGAACAGACTACCGAGGTAGATCAAAGGACAGGAGGTCCAAATCCAGGAATCCTAATAATTCCCATAGCTCAAAGACTATCGAGTGTTGGAATTGTGGAAGAACCGGGAACTACAAAAATCAGTGCAAGAGTGCACCGAAGGACAAACAAGTGAAGGCAGAGGCAAATGTTACTTCCACCTCAGGAGGGGATGATGCATTGATATGCTCTTTGGAGAGTAAGGAAGAATCTTGGGTGTTAGACTCTGGAGCATCATTCCATGCTACTTCACAGAAAGAATTCTTCAAGAAATATGTCCCCAGAAACCTTGGAAAGGTATATCTTGGTGATGATCAACCATGTGCTATTATTGGTAAAGGTGTAGTGAAGATTAAGTTGAACGGGTTTGTTTGGGATCTGAAGGATGTCAAGCATATTCCCGACCTCAAAAGAAACTTAATCTGAGTAGGGAAGTTGGCCAGTGAAGGCTACACTACGATCTTCCATGGTGATGATTGGAAGATTTCAAAGGGTGCAATGACAGTTGCTCGTGGAAAGAAAAGTGGCACTCTTTACATGATATCAGAGGCACACTGTTCAATCACAATTGCAGCAGGCAATGAAACACCAACTATGTGGCACTAGAGACTAGGACACATGGGTGAGAAGGGGATGAAAATTATGCACTCAAAAGGAAAACTTCAAGGTCTACAGTCTGTAGAGATGGACATGTGCAAAGATTGCATACTTGGAAAGCAAAAGAGAGTCAGCTTTTAGACAAGTGGTAGAACCCCAAAGAAGGAAAGGTTAGAGCTTATTCACTCTGATGTTTGGGGACCAACGACCATCTCATCTATTGGTGGGAAACACTACTTCATAACTTTCATCGATGATCACTCTTGGAAGGTATGGGTTTACTTTCTAAAGCATAAGTCAGAAGCATTTGAGGCTTTCAAAAGATGGAAAGCTATGGTGGAAAATGAGACAGGTTTAAAGATCAAAAAGCTTATAACCGATAATGGTGGTGAATATGAAGATACCAGATTCAAAAATTTCTGCTATGAGCACGGAATCAGAATGGAAAGAATTTTGCCAGGAACACCTCAACACAATGGTGTAGTTGAGCGTATGAACCGAACATTGATAGAAAGAGCCAGAAGCATTCGTATACAGTCAGGTCTACCGAAGCAGTTTTGGGCAAAAGCAATCAACATGACAACTTACTTGATCAACCGAGGCCCATCTGTTCCATTGGAGCATAGAATACTGATGAGCGAAAACCGGCATCGCCAATTCTCGCAAATACTTTGGTTTTAATATTTGTAAAACTCTCGCAAGTGCACGAATAATTTCGTAGAAAATGATAAGTATACTCCAAAGGTCGATCTAAGGAAGGAATGTATGTGGTTTTTAATTTATTATTCAAACTTTTAAAAACGAAATTAAATCCTAAACATCCTGTCACGATAGTTTTGGTTTTTGTGTTCCTAATCTAATAAAATAAACATATATACAGATTAATTAAATATAATCTAAAAAGAATAAACATAGATACAAATTTAATAAATAAATATAAATACAGATTCAATAAATATTCATGCAAATTTTATCATTTATATTAGTGGAGTATTTATGGATATAATAACTAAGTTAATTATGCTTGCTCATATTATCTAGGTTATTAAAGATATAAATTGATATTTTATTGATTCTCTCTTTTTTGTATGAATACCACCTTTGGTGGGGTTAGATACTCTTTGTTAACTAAACAAATCAATTAACACCTATGGGTGGGGTTGATAACTAATTTGGTTAATTAAATTAATTCCTTTTTCTAAGAGATTGAAAATGAACCATTTAAATGCCACCTTTGGTGGGGTTAGACAGTTTAAACTTTATTCAAGGTGTCCAAATTAAACCTAAGAATTTAGTTATCCGAGTACTAACTTTCAAGTTTTAAAACCACTATTGAAAACATGTTGTCAATACATTTTCACATAATAATTCTTATAAAAACTTTTGAAATAGAGCTTCACTCTAACTACCGGGCGATTGTACCAACAAATAAAAGAGCACTACTCTAAATTAGACCGGATAACTAAACCTTAAAGTCTAATCTTGATTTAAGTTTGTAATGAAAAATAATATATTTCTCTCTAACATCCTTAATATAAACTCTTGAATAAAAATAAAATCAATTCATTTTAGAAATTTTCACCTATTTAATATTTAAGCATAACAACGTTATTATTATATCATGATTATAAATGACTAGCACGTTAAATTTAATCACGACAAATTAAATATAACATGTAAGAATAAAGCATAAAAAATAACTATAAAGAAAATAAAATCCTTACAAGATTGACGCTATTCCGTTGCTAGAAAACCTCCAATGAATTTGCACTTCCATTTATTGAATCAAAAATCTAAATTATTACAAAAACATTACAAGTTCCTCTCAAAAGAGAAAAACTCTAAAGCAAAGACAATTGAACTAAAAACCAAGAGAAAAACTAAGAAAAGCTTAGAGACTAAGAAAGAAACTAAAGAAAACTCAAAAACTAAGAAATGAGAGAAAGAAAGAAGAGAGAAGTGAGGTTTTGAGGTGTGTTTTGAAGTGAATGGAAGGGGGTATTTATAGGTGAGGATGGAGAGAAAAAATGATTAAAAAATGTTAAAAAAATATTAAAAAATAAAAAACGTGTAATGGACCTCTGAGGTCATCAATGACGTCGATGACGTCACAAGCGGTACGCGTGAAAAATGGGTCAAAAACGCGTTAGGCCTTGGCTGGTCAAAAGCGCGCGATTTTCCGTCTTTTGACATTTTTGACCTTTTCGACCCATTTTGTCCAATTTTTCCATGTTTGTTGACCTTTTTCCACTTATTTATGAATTTATTTGTGATGTATTGCTTCAAGTATTCTTCTTTGAGTCTTTACATTGCGTTTTTAGGCCAAAATTTCTGTAAAACAATAAAAATACCCGTGATTCCGAAAAAGACAAATTTATATAAATATATGATAAAACATATAAATATATATATTTTTAATCAATTAATGTGCATAAAATCATGGTTATTTTAGTGCTTTTTGAGCACTCATCAAATACCAGATGAGGTATGGAGCGGAAAAGAGGTGAAACTATCACATCTAAAAGTTTTTGATTGTGTAGCATTTATGCATATCAGTGATCAAGGTAGGAATAAGCTTGATCCCAAATCCAAGAAATGCACATTCATCGGCTATGGTGAGGATGAGTTTGGCTACCACATTTGGGATAACGAAAAGAAGAAAGTTATCCGTAGCAGAGATGTGATTTTCAACGAAAGGGTGATGTATAAAGACATGCATAAAATAGATGCCAATGAATCAGAGCAGAATGAGTCAATATTTGCATATGCAGATGATGTCCCAGATAGTTTCGCAATAGAACCAATTGTAACAAGTCCTCAGCCAGAGGAACTTGTTGGACAAAGCACTACACAAAATTCCGACACACCACAACCTCTTACTCCAGATCCTGTATTGAGAAGGTCTTCTCGACCTCATGTGCCTAACAGGAAATACATGAACTATATGTTGCTGACTGATGGAGGGGAGCTTGAATGCTATGATGAAGCTTGTCAGACTCGAGATTTCAACAAGTGGGAGCTTGCTATGAAAGAAGAAATGAAATCTCTCATCTCCAACCAAACATGTGAACTATCTGAGTTACCTATGGGAAAGAAGGCACTTCACAAAAAATGGGTGTACCGGGTGAAAGAGGAGCATGATGGCTCCAAGAGATACAAAGGCCGCCTAGTTGTCAAAGGGTTTCAACAGAAGGAAGGAGTTGACTACATTGACATTTTCGCTCCCGTTGTGAAGCTCAATACTATCAGATCAGTATTGAGTATTGTAGCCATTGAAGATCTTTATCTTAAATAGTTGGATGTGAAGACTGCATTCCTTCATGGAGATTTAGATGAAGAGATATACATGTACCGGCCAGAAGGTTTCTCAGAAAGAGGGAAGAAGAACATGGTGCGCAGACTTAAGAAGAGTTTGTATGGCCTAAAAAAAGTCCCGAGACAATGGTACAAAAAGTTTGACAACTTCATGCACAAGGAAGGTTTCTAGAAGTGCAATGCTGACCATTGTTGCTACTTCAAGAGATATAGGTCCAGTTATATCATTTTACTACTTTATGTTGATGATATGTTAGTAGAAGGTTTAGATATGGATGATATTAAAAGGTTGAAGCATCAATTGTCAAAGGAGTTTGACATGAAAGACTTGGGTCCAGCAAAGAAGATTCTTGGAATGCAAATCACAAGAAATAAGAAGAAAGGATCCTTGCAGTTATCTTTGGCAGAGTACATCAATCGTGTTTTGCAAAAATTCAACATGGGCGATGCCAAGCCAGTTAGCACACCCTTGACCAATCATTTTCGCCTATCCAAGGATCAGTTCCCTCAGACAGAGGAAGAGAGAGAATTCATGGCTAAGGTTCCTTATGCCTCAACCATTGGAAGTTTGATGTACGCAATGGTCTGTACGAGATCAGACATTGGCCATGCAATGGGAGTTGTTAGCAGATTTATGTCAAATCCAGGAAAAACTCATTGGGAAGCAGTCAAGTGGATTTTGAGGTATCTGTGAGGCACCACATAAAATTGCTTATACTTTAGTAAAGGAGAGTTAAAATTACAAGGGTACGTATATGCAGACTTTGGAGGTGAAGTTGATCACCGAAGAAGCACCATCGGTTATATATTTACTGTTGGAACTACAGTTGTTAGTTGGATGTCACAAATACAGAAAATTGTCACTCTATCCACTACAGAGGCTGAGTATGTAGTAGTAACTGAAGCTAGTAAAGAGATGATATGGCTTCAAGGTTTGTTAACTAAGCTGGGATTCAAACAGGAGAAGAATGTTCTACATAGTGATAGTCAAAGTGCAATACACTTGGCGAAGAATTCAGCATTTCATTCTAGAACAAAACATATTGGACTTCATTATCATTTCATCAGATCTCTATTGGAAGATGATGTGTTAATACTAGAGAAGATTCAAAGAAGCAAAAATTCAGCAGATATGTTAACAAACGTGGTGACTATTGACAAACTGAAGTTGTGCTCAACTTCAGTTGGTCTGCTAGAGTAACAAAGACTAGAAAAGTTGATGCATTGATCAAGGTGTGAAGACAGATTGAAATCAGTCTTCAAGTGGGAGATTGTTGGAGATTGTTATAAAGCTCCTTAATTTAAGGAGCAAATTAAGGAGCAAAACATGAAGCAAAACAAGGAGCAAAACAAGGAGCAATTTAAGGAACCATTAATTTAAGGAGTAATTCAAGGAGTGAATTTTCCTATAAATAGATGTGTAATTGTAATGAATTAATCATTCAAAGTGTTCATTCCAATAGAGAGAAAAGCTTTTTGTGAGAAAAAAATGAGAGTAATTTTCTTGGGTGTAATTGGGTTGTGAGTTGTGAGTGTTGTAAACACCTTGTGTAATTTCTCCCTTTTCAATAAAAAAGATCTACAGCAGGTCCGGAGACGTAAGCAAGATTGGCCGAACTCCGTTATCAAATTTATGTGTTATTTTTCTATTCTTGCTTTCTCATAAATCTGGCTTATCGGAAATTTGCGTAATTTTCCAACAATAATCACAACAATAGTACAAATAATCATAGATATACAATAATGAAGCAAATATAATATTCATTATTTAGAAAGCAAAAATAAACAAAGAAAGCTTTCTAATCATAGTTTAAACTTTAGTATGTAAAAACATACACAATTTAAATAATTTAGCATGCACAACACTAGATATAATGAAGTAAACTCATATTGAACTCCTTCCAATATGGTAACATTCTTGAGTTATTTATGGAAACCACTCAGTAGTAAACAAATCTAGTAAGCTATAAAATTGATACAACTTTGATAGAAATAAAACCACTAATATCTCTACTAGCTAGAATCTCTGTCCAAACTATTTACTAGTGCCCTAACTTGCTACTTCTATAATAACATGATCCGACACAGGAATCAGACTTTCCTCCAAAGCCAACACTACTCGATGTAGTGTGAGGATGACCCTCAATCATGAACTACAAACTACCAACATAGGAAACACGTTCAACCATGTACCACTAATACTTAGCCAAACGCATGTCTCACCACCACATAGACTCATCTTTTATGAAAATATTGCACCTTAGCAACTACCTGCCAACACATAGCTCACAGCCACGTATGCCTCTTTATATATAAAAAGTTTCACCCTAGCAACTACCAGCTGACACATAGCTCATAGCCATACAGGTTCCTCTAATAAAATCCACTCGTAGACACCGTCTTGAGTACTCAACACTCAAGAGCATGATTTTCTCACATAGTCATAAATCACTAATACTGAATAACATTCAATGTAATAATAATGATCCAAAAATAAAAAATAAGATGCCAATTTGATAGAACTCGATTACGATATTTCTAGATAAGAAATCAGAAGAGATGGAGTATTTATAGAACTTACTCAAGCTTATGGCCAACCTCTCTGTGGCCTTTCGAAGGTCCTTGCCAACCCCTTGCTAGGGATCCAATGAGGGGTCCGATAAAGGCCTTGTCAAGGTGCCAAAAAATTCAATTTTTTGTTTCCAACATTGTCTAGTATTTCTATAAATACCCACATCGAAAATGAAACAAAAATGCAAGCGACAACGATGATGAGCAGGTGTACGCTCAACTTGGCATGCACACTATGAAATCTAACCTCGTAGTATGTATAAACATGCTTGCATACAAAATGTATCTAACTATGTACATGCGTGAATTAATGATCGTTAGTAACCAACCTTACATAAAGAAAGGTAGATACACTAAGTAAGATAAAGATAAACAACCTTTGTGTTTTTCACAAGGAAAGCTAACAATGACACAAAAGAACTACATAACTTACAAAGGTATGAAGACAGACAACTCATATCAGTCACTTATTCTATGTAGATGACACCCTTATATTTTGCAGAGCTAAGTAAGGTGAGGCACTAAACCTAATCCAAATTCTATATAGATATAACTCAATATCATACTCGTCTCTAAACTTATCAAAATCTGGTATTTTCTTCTCTAAAAATCCTTATTAGGAATTAAAGAATATAATGGTAGAAATTATGGGGATTCAAGAATCAGAAAAAAAAACATTACTTAATCGGGAAACCATCTCTTCTTGTAAAAGAGTAAAACTAGCCAATTTAATAAAATTTTGAAAACCTTAACAAAAATAACTTAAGGGTTGAGAATTTTTTTTATCCACGCTACTTTGATGTCATGTTCTCCAATCCACACCAATTTATACTATGGGTGTTTTCAAAGTGCCAAAATCAATTTACAAGAAGGCTAATTCTTTAATGGCTAAAGTTTGGTGGAATTCTAAAACTTATCAAGATCATTATTATGCATTCAAAAGTTGTAAGGCCATTTATTGACCTAAAAATATGGGTAGATTGGATTTTAGAAAATTTTCATAAATGAATCAGACCTTATTGACAAAACTAGATTGGAATATGGAAACAAATTCAAACAGTGCAAATCTTAAACTAAAAATATTGCCAATCTAACAAGTTTTTGAATGTTAGAGTAAAAAATGTTGATTTCTTTTTATGGAAAGGGATGTGTGATACAAGAAACATTGTTAAGAAAAGATTATATATTCAAATAGTAATGGTTAAGGGATAAAGGTAATGCGTGATCCTTGGTAACTAGGGTCCTTTAGTTTCAATATTCCTAGAATTAGAGAGGGGTTATAGGAAGAACTACAAGAAGTGGTGAATTATTTCCAACTAAAAGACATAAGTAACAATTGGCGATAGAATTGAAATTTCATTGATGGTTTATTTGTTGAGATCTCAATCAACCTCATAAGTAGTCTTAGGAATCCTAATGAGTCACTAATAAATAAATTTATCTGGATTCCTAATAAATCAGGTTTGTTCTCTGTGAAATCCAAATACATATTCACAATAAGATGAAGAGAGGATTCTAGAAGCCATGATGTTTGGTGGTTGATCTGGAAATCAAATCTACATGAAAGACATAAAGTGGTCCTGTATCAAATCACTTCTACCTCCTTAGTAGTGAAAACTAATCTTAAGAGATTTAATAAGATTATTGAAGATACATGTCCCTTGTGTTCAGATGCAACAAAAATTGTGGAACATCTATTGATAAGATGTAAATACATGAACGCTCTTTGGATGTTCTAGAAAGGTGGAATCATATTTTAATAATTTGATAGATTGGATATATCTTGTCCTTTTTATAGTTGTGTTTAAAACCATGTAATGCACTAATACCTAGAAGAAGGGACAAAAAGGATTTCGTACTAGTTTGACAATGGCAACCTTATGGCTACTCCTAACTTTAGAAGTAGTATTCTTTTTCTTACTACTACCTTTTCTCAATTCCAATGAAAAGGATAAGTATTTTTCAAGATGTTTTAATGCCACACCAAATTCAAGTTGTTATCTTTTTTGGACTAAACCTCCTTTTGGATACATTAAATTTAATTTTGATGTACATTACAAGCCATCACAAGAGATTGATATGGTAACTCAATATGTATTTGATGTAAGCTACTTGAAGAAGCTAATGTTTGAGTTGATGCACTAGCTATTAGCATGACCAATATTTTGAAAATCAAGTTAGTGATATATAATAGATTTATATTACAAAATGATGATATATTTCATAATATATCTACTAATTTAGATAACTAAGGAGGTTAGATAACTTCTAGAGAAAATAAAAGTGATAGATAATAGTTTCTTGAATTTAGAGGCAACTTGGATACCAAGAACTTGTAATAATATTGACCATAAGATAACTGCTTCATCTTTTAGAGAAAATAAGGAAGAAAGTTTAGATGTTTAATAAAATATGTAATATATGACTTATTAAAAACTAATAATAATATTACATACACAAGAATTGATTCAAAATAACCATCGAGTAATAATTTAGTTGGCATACTAGGTTACATGATAATAACTATTGTGACATTTCAGATAAATGATTTATGATTTAAGTTTTAGGTGGTGCGTAAAGAAAATCTTTCGGTATAAACTGTTAACACGAGTCTTGCGTTAACGTAAGAATAATATAAAAAATTAACTTATGGTTTAGAATTTTATGATTTAAAATATACACGATGACTTTTTCTTAGAAAAATAGAAAAATAGAAAAAAGAAAAAGAGAAAGGAATGGAGTAAAAATGAAATCTCCTGTCTCAAAATATGAATTTGTTTACTTGATCAAAAAGACAAAGGGAAGGTCATGTTTTTAATAAAAAAGTTTGTTTACGGTAAATTTGTATTAAATTATAAATAATATAGTATAATATTATTAATAAATATAATTAAACTAATTTTTTCCTTTCTTGTGACTTCAAATCCTATCCTCACCGGACCAAGAAAAGTATAGGAAAAGGCAAAAAGATAAGATTAATTTCACTCCCAGCTGTGATTCAAGAGAGAAAAAGTGAAGGCTATGATTTATTATTCTTGAGAGAGAAAGCGTGAGAAAAGTATACTTAATAATTTTGCTTGCAATTGACTTGGGGCTGTTGAAATTATGTCAGGTGGAGGCTGTAAGATCGTATGGTTTAGAAGAGATCTAAGGGTAGAAGATAATCCAGCACTAGCAGCTGCTGTTAGAGCAGGTGCTATTATTGCTGTGTTTATATGGGCACCTGAGGAAGAAGGTCATTATTACCCTGGAAGAGTATCAAGATGGTGGCTCAAGAACAGCTTGGCTTATCTTGATTCCTCTTTGAAAAGGCTCGGCACTTCTCTTATCACTAAGAGATCAACCGATAGTGTTTCTTCTCTTATTGAAGTTGTTAAGTTTACTGGCGCTACTCAACTCTTCTTCAACAACTTGTACGGTACGTTTTTTTTTTTTTTTTGGAGTTTGAAACTATCTGTTCTTTTGTTAAAACAGAATATGATTACTCTCAATTTTTTCCTCTGTTTTTTTATCTTATAGATTGTCCTCAAACATGTTTAATTTTAGGATAAATGTTGTCTTTAAGTTACTTTCAATTTCATGACTACCGAGTTTTTTTTCGTATCAATTTGGTACTTTTATGTTTTCATTAGTTTGAGTTGATATTAGCCTTAAATTTGGGATAAGTAGAGATTGAACTGGGGTTAGGAATTTTTTTGTCGAATTTGGCAAACAGGGTTCGCCTTATGTCTTATTTCATCCAAATTTAATGGGAATATAATATATTATTGAATACATATAAAATAGTAAATTGAATGTAAGTCAAAACTTTTAGTAAGAAATGAAATGTTTTACCTTTATTTATTTAGAAGAACTAATTGCTAATAACATAAACAATTTTTTATGTTAAACTTGAATAGTTGACAAGTTGATTGTACAATTAACGTACTTGTATGTCAAAATTTGATCATCATCTTTTGTTGCCTTCGAAACTGATTAGACTTGATTAAGATTTGTTCTTTTGTTTGAACTTTGAATTGGATGTTTGATTTGTTTCTAACTTTTATTGAAGCAGGCTTTCTGTCGTCAGTTCTAAAACTTTTGAATATACCTTTAAGACACCAAAACTCTGTTCTGCATTTTAATGTATAGTGTCTATTCTCCCTATCTCAGATCCCATATCACTGGTTAGAGATCACAGGGCAAAGGAGGTTTTAACTGCTCAAGGCATAACTGTGCGTACCTTTAATGCTGATTTACTCTATGAACCATGGGATGTTACTGATGACTACGGTCGACCATTTACAACCTTTGATTCTTTCTGGGAAAGATGCCTTAGCATGCCTTATGATCCAGAAGCACCTCTTCTACCTCCTAAGAGAATCATTTCAGGTATGCTTTCTGTTAGTTCTACAATTGATGTTTAGATAGTTGTATCAGGCTTTGTTATACTGACTTGTACCCTTGTCCAACGGATATGACACGAGTATGAGTGTGAGTTTAGACACTCAAAATTGGTGAAAATTTACGGCTAATTTCCAAATTACTCATATGAATCCCTAAACAAATCTATGCAACATAAGTATCAAGCACCTTTTTTCCAAAAGAACTTTTTGATTCATAATTTCAGAAGATTTATTTCAGTGCTCCAAATTTTCCAATCCACATGCTAACCCTTCTTGGACTTTTGTCAGGCAATGTATCTAGATGTCCTTGTGATAGGTTAGTGTTTGAAGATGAATCAGAGAAAGCAAGCAATGCACTTCTTGCTAGAGCTTGGTCTCCTGGTTGGAGCAATGCTGATAAGGCCTTAACCACTTTTATTAATGGAGCTCTAATTGAGTACTCGATAAATAGGAGGAAGGCTGATAGTGCTACAACTTCATTGCTCTCTCCCCATTTGCATTTTGGGGAGGTAAGCGTGAGAAAAGTGTTCCATTTAGTCTGTATCAAACAGGTCTTGTGGGCAAATGAAGGAAATAAAGCTGGTGAAGAGAGTGTAAGCTTGTTTCTAAAATCTATTGGACTTAGAGAATATTCAAGATACTTGAGTTTCAACCATCCTTATAGTCATGAAAAACCCCTTCTTGGCCATTTAAAGTTCTTTCCCTGGATTGTGAATGAGAATCATTTTAAGGCTTGGAGACAAGGTAGAACTGGCTATCCTTTGGTGGATGCTGGAATGAGAGAGTTGTGGGCTACTGGTTGGCTTCATGACCGAATACGAGTAGTAGTCTCTAGTTTCTTTGTTAAGGTTCTGCAGCTTCCATGGAGGTGGGGAATGAAGTATTTTTGGGACACACTTCTGGATGCAGATCTTGAGAGTGATGCTCTTGGTTGGCAATATATATCTGGTTCCCTCCCTGATGGCCGTGAACTCGACCGCATAGATAATCCACAGGTTTGAAACTGGGGTTCTGTTTCTGTTTCTTTAACTTGACATTTTCTCTGATGCAGTATCCTTGATGTTGATGATAGATCAAATTCATGTCTTTCAGGAACTTGCATTTTATATTATGTCCTTCCAAGTATAGATAGTTAATTTTACTACTACATTAGTTCTAGCTACCTATACTGCTTTTTGTTGCCTTCAAATAGAAAAAGCTCATCCTTTAAGGTGTTACCATTATATTATCTTGGAAAAGTTTATTTATCACAAGTGATGTGGAGCAGTATTATTGGTAAGTATAACTAAACCCACATAAATGTATCTAATGAGAAACTGTGGTGTCAGTTGTGATTGTGGTATAGTTGTGATATATAGAAGTGCTCTATTATTTTTAACTCTCATTTATGTCTAATTGTTGTCTCCAGTTTGAGGGTTACAAATTTGATCCTAATGGAGAATATGTACGAAGATGGCTTCCGGAGCTTGCAAGATTGCCAACCGAATGGATACACCATCCTTGGGATGCACCAGAACCAGTTCTCCAAGCTGCTGGAATTGAACTAGGGTCAAACTACCCTCTTCCCATTGTTGAAATAGATGCTGCAAAATCCCGGTTGCAAGAAGCATTATCACAAATGTGGGAGCAAGAAGCAGCTTCAAGAGCTTCAATTGAGAATGGAATTGAGGAAGGACTTGGAGAATCGTCCGAATCAACTGTCATTGCCTTCCCACAAGACATACAAATGGAAGAAATTCATGAACCACCTCTGAGGAACAATCCTCCAACTACAACTCACCGTTATGAGGATCAAATGGTCCCTAGTATAACTTCATCATTGGTGAGAGTTGAAGATCAAGGAGAAAGTTCATTAAACCTTCGAAATACAACAGATGATAGCCGAGCTGAAGTACCAACTAATGTTTTTGTGAATCAAGAATCAAGAAGAAGTGAATCAGAAAACCAAGTGGTTCTACAAACAACTCTTAGCAACTCTTTGCCACAATTCAGTATTAGAATAAGAGGGTTGCAAGATGTTGCTGAAGATTCAACTGCTGAGTCTTCTAGTAGTAGTAGGAGAGAGAGGGATGGTGTTGTTGTTCCTGTTTGGTCTCCTTCAACTTCTAGTTACACTGAACATTTTGTGAGTGATGATAATGGAGTTGGAACTAGTACTACATCGTATTTGCAGATTCATCCACAATCTCATCAAGTAATCAATTGGAGGAGGCTTTCTCAAACTGGGTAAGAAACTCTTGAACTAATCGAGAGTTTGTAGTTACAGATCTAATTAACTTAAATGAGGTATGAATAAGTAAATTTTCAAATTATGTCTAATTAAAAAATCACAAACGACATGACATGTAAATGTGTGTAATTAATATAAAGCGGAACTAAATAAGAACTTGTTACATGATATTTTAGGTAGAAACAATATATGCCACGACAATGATTTAATAGAATAACTATCGGTCCATCAGACCACTTAATCATCCATTATGAAAATCAATGTTTAATTACACGGTCAGGACTTAAACTATTATCCACAGATAATATCCTCAAAGTAATCTACTTACAAGCCATCATTTCTTTCAGTCTTCACAAGATAGGTTTACGGATATGGACTAACGTTCTAAAAACTCGAGTCACACTAGCAATCGAATTTGTTCTACAAGCATCTGAAAAGTTAACACAAATGACACAAGTGCAAAGTGTTTTAGAGCATATTCAATAATAAAAAATCCTAGCTAGATGATTTGAGAATAAAATAGTTAAATTAAATTAACTAGTAAAGCCTATAAGAAAAGTCGAAGAACATGATCATAAAATAAATAAACTTATTAATTAATCAAGTACAATCACACAATGTTTGATAGATTAATTTAAGAATCAGTCTAATAAAATATGATTAAGTTTAAAAACTTTTGGAGAGAGAAAACACAAGATGAATAAAATGAATGCAATTAGGTTGTTTAAATAGAAAAAAATGAAACCCTAATGCTAGGTTAAAGATCAATTATCATTTTCTCCATTAAACAATTCATACACCAATAATTAATAGGGGCAATATGATAATTAGACAATTTTTCTCAAGTATACAATTAGGTTTTAAGTTGAAGTCGTAATCGCTCAATCGATCTAGAGTAGGCTCGATTGATTGAACCAATAAGATCGATCGATGGGAACCCTTTTTGATCAATCCGGCAACGAATAATAGTTGATCGATCCAAACTCTTTTCAATCGATTCAGGCAATAATTAATAGAAACCTGAGACCAGTTAAAACGAATACAATTGATTATCGATCGATCTAGCTACACTAATTGGAAATTTACCCTAGAGGACATAAATTGTACTCGATTGATCTAACCCTTCGATCGATCGACCTACCACTTCGAGTCGATCGATCGACCATTATATATACTAAAGTTCCCAAGTATATAATGTGTATTCTAATTTGTTTAAGTACAAATTTATACCTGAAATATATTGACTTGAAACTCGAAAGTTTCTTTGGCTTGAGTAGCCGATAAGAAAACGTGTCTAGAAGATAGTTTACATTTAAAGGTTTTGTTCACGAATGTCTTCAAAACTCATAACCTTATGTTAACTAACATTCTTCAAAAACTAAGACAATGGTGACTATTGGTTCAATAAATAACATAAATTTTGGTCTGTTCTAAATAAAGTGTTTCTACTATTTCATATATTACTTCAACATCCTGGATTTGAATTTCTTTTAATCTCCTCTACCAAGAAAAAACTGCTAGCAGTATCCAAGGCATCGAAATCCTTTTTTTTTAAATGACACTTTAATGCTGCTAATTTTTTGTTAGGCATTTATAGTCTCATTATTATGAAAAATGATTACTTTTAGTCCCGAATTAAAAATGTGTACTTCTAGTCTCTCAATATTAAAAACATTTCTATAACAAAGGACCAATTTTTACTTCGAAACACCCATTTTTCATAATTAATAACGGGACTAAAAGTATTCAATTAAAAAATAACAGTACTAACGTGCTCATTTGTGTATAATAACAAGACTATTAGAATTTTCTTTCCTATTTGAAATTATGCAACTTCTTTCATGTTTTTGTTTGTTTGATAGGTAAATTTCATATGTAATGAAGAGTACTAAAACGCTGAAGGTGGGAAATGTATGTCAACAGATGTTTAGGTCAGTAAGAAGGTGAATGCCCATATGCATATATCTTCTTTAAAGCTTTTAACCAGGAAGGATGACCAGAACAGCAGTTGATCTTTTATTTGTATAGTATGAGTGCATTTCCTTAAGCGGAAGGTAGAGTTAAAATAGAATTTGTAGTCCTGTAATAAACTCAGGCTTTGTGCTTCAACAATAATCATATTGTTAAGTAGCATATATTCTCTTATAATTTTGATTACCCGCATTTTTTATTGTTTCTTTTTAGGTAAAGATGACCATCTTGTCATTTTAAAATTGTTATCCATGTTGGAAAAATGTTTTTTTTTTTCTTTTTTTATAATTGAAAGTCTAAACAAATTAGAAGTTCAATCATCCAAAACTTTAGGTGGGCCAATAATCTTCTAATAACTTATTTTTAAGAGATTCTAATGGAACACACAAAAGGCACCCTTTTCCTTGTTACACCAAATAAATTTAAATATTTTAAACACACTAAGAGGAACTGTGTTCTCTCGTTGCACCTTCATCCACGTAATTTTTCAACCAATTTAAATCACTCGAAAAGTTCCCCCATCCTTTGGGTCTTCAACCTCAATAGCACCGTTTGGGAAAACTATTTTCACCACATGTGGACCAGTTCATCTGGATCTTAGCTTTTCGGGGTGGAGATGCAAATAGGAGTCATAAAGATGTAGCTACTGATTCGGCTCAAAATTCTTTCTCACGATAACCTTGGTGACTCCAGTTTATCATAACTAATCAAATTTTATCTTTTCTTACTATATTTTTCCCCTCTTTTTAGTGTGTTTTGTTGTTTTTTTGTTCTTTTTTTATTCGTCTCTAACCTTGCTTTCATCGATTACTTTTCCTTTCTCTTCTATTTGTACTGCATGTCTTTTAGTGACAATGAGGACATTGTCTGAATTAGGTTGGGGAAATGGCATATTCATGCACATTTGCACACACTTGTACGGAAAAAAACAAAGCTTATTGTTTGTTTGTGGTAATTCTTGTGTAAGCTAGTTTACTTTGCATGTTTGAATTAGTTTAATTTGAAATTTTTTCTTTGTTATATAGTCATGATTTTGAAAATGATTAGTCTAAGTCATTTTTTCGATCTTGATTACTAGAGAATAACTCCAAAACTCTCTTTGTCCACATTACTAAGCCTTTTGGGGGGAAATAGTCGAGGGAAAGTTTTCATGTTTAATTACACATTTTTCTTAATATCACACATCTTTTGGGATTGAGCAAAGGGATTCATAAAATAGCTTACAAATATTCACTGATAATTTGAATTGGTTAACTTGCTATTTTAAATATCATTCATAATTTGTGAGATGTTAGTTTCATGTCAAAGAATGATTTTAGTAAAAAATGAAATATCTATTTGAGCTTTTTATTTTTTGTATTGATGTGTTTCGTTAGTTGAAAAAAGCTCAAACTCACAAAAAATAAAGAGAGAGAAAAGAAAACATAAAAGAGTGACGAAAAAATGAGAAAAAATTAATATAATAAAGTTTTCCATTGTTAAAAAAAAGATAATTTAATATTTTATTTTTTTAAGCTCTATTATTTTATTATAAATTTCAAAATTGATCATTTAAAATCCCCATGGCTCTAACTTTTCATAAATATAATAAAAATAATTAAATTATCTATTTTTTGATTAATGTTAATTTATGACTTTGTCCTTGATATTGAGTATCCATTTGAGTGTTTATTTATTTTCCAATTCCATGAGTAAAAAACAACTCCTCAAACTCAAATTTAAATATTTATCAATTAGGATATAAGTTGAGGCTTTTACATGAATTTTTTTTAAGGTTATATGTATTGTGGTTTGTGGAAAGCTATGACTTTAGTGCACACAAACACAATTTTGGGAGTTACAATTGAAATAGTCTTAATAACATTTGTGTTATTTTACTAGCTTTTTGTTTAAAATGCTTAGATAACTTTATTAAAATTTCATCTCAAACTGATTTTTCATGTTTTGTTTTCTAGTTTAAGCTTGAATTGTTAGGGATTAGTAATAAATTAGTTGGAGGTTATGATTGGATAATACATTTTTCATGTTAATAAGTTCATAACATTTTCATGATATGTGGTTTAATATAATATTTTTATTGAATTATTTTACAAATGTTATTATTAAAATATTGCTTTGTTTTTAGTATATTATTCATGTCTTAAAAGTTAATGTTTTGATCATGATATTTTGTAGGCTCATGTCATGAAGTTAGCTAACTCCAAGTTTAGATCTATTAATCCAAATTTTTTTTGATACAATACCTTATTTTGCCAAGAGTTTAACTCCTCTGACATGTTTATGGAAAGTAACTAATGCCATTTCAAATCTATAATGAAATGATAGAAATCATATTTCCTTGCAATTTGAATCTCACGTCAAATCATTAGATTTTTAATTATAATTTTTAAATCTAAACTTTCACCAAATTACTTCTTACTAAAAATTGTGAAGCATGATTAAGGGATTAGAGGATTTCTGCCATTATAAAAATAGGTATAAGTTACTCTTGTTTACCCACCAATTGAAAAAGAAAATAAAATTATGCAAATTTTCATAGAGAGCTGTATTAATTATTTTTTTTACATTTTCTTTTTGGATCTTACGAAAAGATGAGTAGGTTAAATTAACTTTTAGAGCAAGGTTGACAGTGGGTCTTATTATGCTGTTTTGATGTTTCATTTTCATCTTTGATTCTTTTATGATTTTCAATATCATACTTTCTTTTATTAAACTCTTCATTTTATTTTATTTGTTGAATTCAGTTATTATTATTCTTCAATACCATATAAAGTTAGCTATGCTCTTTTTATGTGATTATTGCTAGAATAAATATTTCAATTATTATTATTATATGAGTTAATCTTTTACCGAATATTGTATGTGTGATATATTATTGAATTTTAGATATCTTACAAAATAAAAACTATTTTAAATCTCATTTTAAAGGGTTTTTTAAAATAAATATTTTTTTATTCTCAATGATTTACAAGAACATATTTTTTAATTATTTGTTTGAAATCATAAACATATAATTGAGTAGTAAAATAGGCTCAAGTTGAAAACATTAAAATAATACAAAAAGTGAAACTCAAAGCCTTGCCATCTTTGAAGTTGGTCATTCCTTTAATCATTGCTTGTTAATTTCCTTTTTTTTAGTTTGTTTTCAAGTAAACACCTATTGATTTTATTTGTGGTTTTAGTTTCATTTATTTATATTTTCAACTTTTACATTATACTTTTACCATTTTAACAAATTTTTCTTGTTAGTTTTTCTTATACGTGGGATCAACACCTCAATCTACACTATGATAATTGTTAGTATATTTTGATGTAACCAATGAGCTTGAAATTAGGTGTTTGAATGTAAATCCTAGTGTGTGGCCATGGTGCTCGTCAACTCATATCATGACGTGACCTTATTTCTAGTTCTGTGAAATTCATCTCAAGAGTACTATGCTATGGCGCATATATACTCATGTTGTGACATGCTTTTAATTTTTTCAATTTAATTTTTTCACCCCTATTTGATGTATATTGTATAAATGTTTGCATTTAGGTCCTCCAATGTATCACAATTATGCCCTTGATTGTGAGAATTTGTTTGGTCCTTTTTCATTTCATCTTTTAAGTCCAAAAATATTTGAAATGCATCAAATTATTCTAAAAACACAATTTATAAAATACTTAGATTAAAATGCAATATTAAAACTTAATTCTCCCGATTAATTTTGATAAATGATAAGATATGCATGCTTTTTAGGCACATATCATTCTGCTTGAGGATAAATCTAAAGCTTGAGCAGTTATAGCAAAAGCTTGACAATACATGATCCAAGGTGAAAATTTGTATAAGAAATCACCTCTAAGGCCCAGGCTCTTTTGTATAGCAAAAGAGTTTCCAACCATAGTTATCACCGAAGCACATGAAGGTGAATGTGGTTTGATAAATTCTATTTTATATACATTTATAGATATTATATATATTTTATTATTATACTTAAAAAGCTCATGGATATACTTAAAAAGGTTGAGTCGAATCAACATTCAAGCAACAAGCACGTGCCACGTGTCGTCTTCCTACTTTGCCACATTAACTTGCACCATCCGCACGTGTAATGCATCATCCATCCAATCTCTCGCCACGTTAGGCAAGTGTTAGTCATACTCTATCTGCCTCCTTGGGTTACACCCTGTGACGTATTCTGACACATTTGACCTACCAATTCTCTCCCCATTATGATTTCATTAGTTATATTTATATCATGATTCAATTTATCTCTCTTATAAATACAAAACAATACCCTATAAAATAAACAATATCAGAATTACACAGAAAAATTAATAGAAAATTAGGAAAACTTTAGATTTGGTGCAATATTTAAAGATCCTTTAAAGAAGATTGAAGAAAAAGTTAAAGATTGATATTTTTGTTTCTTTTAGCTCCAATAATTCATCTAATTCATATTTTTTTGTACACCTTTCTTTTTTATTATGGAATATTTATTATTATGGATTTGATAAATTTATATCTAGCTAAATATTCTATGATTTTAGCAAATTTCAAGCCCTAGGCTATGATTTATTTAATTTGATGTTACGAACAATTTTAATTTCAATTCTTGATTCTAGATATGTTTAATTCTATGTTTAAATGTTATGATTATGTATGTTATGAATTAGAATGATCAACTAATTTATTACATGAATATGTTTATATCTATATTTTTATTTTTATTTTAACTTTAGTTTAATTTAATTTATTAATTTACTAATTTTTATTTCTTTTTTACTAAGTATTTTGATTAACTTTTTATTTAATAAATTTTTATCTAACTAATTTTGTTTATTAATTTTTATTTATATTTATTTTTTCGATTTAATTATCTACTAACTTTATTTGTTGTTGTTTATAGTTTCTTTTTATTTATTTATTTATTTTATTTATTTACTTTAAGTTGTTTATTTTATTTTTGTTTAGTAATTATGTTTTTGTTTAGTACTTAATATTAGATAGGTTATACTATTAATAAAAAAAATTCTTAAACCACCTCCAAATATTTTGAAAATTTTAATATCACTATTGGTGATAAAAAGAAGACAGCCACTATGCTAAATCTAAGTACAATTGTAAATTTAATTTTTTATTCATTATACTTGTAGCTAGGAGTGTGCGAACTAAAACCCATAATCGTGTTCTTAAAAGTAGTGAATAAATTTCTAATATATCCAAAGGGCATGATATAATGATTTAATTATACAGATAGACAACCTTATCATACATGTAAATTTTGTTATTGCTTTTGTGAAAGAAACCTAAAATTGGACATGGAACATGATTTACTTATTGGTAGACATCTACCAAATCATTTATTAGTGTCCATTAAGGGAGGTTTTCAATTACAGGCTTTGATGACAATTTTTGTACAAAGCATGTACATTTTTAAGTACATATTAACACAAACTCAATGACTAAAGGGACATTGAGTATATTAAATACCAAAAATGAAAATCACCCAAGAAGGGTTTTGCTAAGATGTTAAAATGGCGTCGGATGGGAGGCAACCCATCATTTTTAAGTGAATTTATTTTAATAGTTTATTTTATATCATTTATTTTAATTTCCTTGCCATGTGAATATTGTTTAAAACAATTAATTTTATAACTATTTGTTGAAATTTGTAAAAAATATGCAATATTCTATCTGTGTAAATTTAAATGTATGGAATGATGGATATACCCTACAATTCCACATCAATACTTCAGCATATTCAGTAAATGGGTAGCTTTTTTATTCTTTACTCTTTTTCTTTAATTTACAATTATTACATTGAGGACAATGTAAGTTTTAGATTTGGGTGAAAAAGTTATATATTTATAAAATTGAAATAATTTAAAATTTTTAGTTAAACATATGTTCAAATTTTTACATTTTGTTTATTTTAGTGTGCTTTTTTTATTTTTATTGGATGAGGAATTTTTAGGTTAATTTTAAAAAATTTCTTAAAATTATCACGTCTTTTACTTAATTTTAAATAAATGATTAAGTCTTTACATTTTAGATTAATTTTTTGAATATATCATAGAGTAGTGTAATAATTAGTTATTTTTTGTCATAATTAGTATTTCATGATAAAATGTTGAAATTACGATAAATCCAAAATTGATGTTTAGAAATCAAGTAGTGAAGACTACCTTATGAGAATATATTTTGAGCTATTATCTTCTCATTGAGTGATAATATTATTCTACTCTTTTAAACACTTTTCTATAAATTGTAAATTGCTAGATGATCTCTATATATATTTGCATTGAATGATAGGATTTTTACATCTAATAATGTGTCATACATTTATTTTTATTGCTTAGATTGAATTAGTTAAGTAGAAATTGAAAGTATATACCATTCTGTTCATTCATGCGTGATATCTTAATAAGAGACATATATGAAGTTACCTAAATTAATACAAAAGAAAAACCACAAATTAGTCACTCATTATATCATACAAAAATATGTATAACATATACATGGATTCTCTCTAAAAAAAGAATGTCTCTAAAAAAAGAAGGGAAAGAAAAATAAGAAAAAGAGAGAAAAACAAATAGTATAAACTAAATATTATGACCCAAAATATCATACAAAATTGTAAAAAATGGCTAAATACAAAAGAAAAGATAGGAAATAAATCTATAAGAAGTCATTGAATTTTCTTCATCTCTTAATGGCATATAACTTGAAATTTTTATTTGATTATTTTAATTTATGCATGAGAATAATGTGTGATTTCTTTATAAATCATTTCATTCCATTCATTTCATGAGATCAATATTATGCACTATTTTGAGTCTTTTCTTCTTTAAACATATGCAAACTTATTAAATATAAACTCTATTCGTATATACATTTAAATGAGTGCTTGAAGAAATATGATCAATGTTATTTTGAGAGTATGACTTATAAGGTTTAGAGTCAAAGCGAATTTGGATTCCATACATTGAAATTGGGAAAATTTAATACTGACACATTTTTTATTTGAATATGAAAATATTTTTCAACTAATTATAATCGTAAACCATGAATGTTTAGAATATTAAAATAACTTATACTATAGATTTTAGTTGTAAACTTAAAAGAAATAAAAAACATGAGAATTTTTGTTATTCTTTTTATTTTGTTATCTTTTTACTTTGTTTAAATTTCATTGTTTATATGTTATTTGTTTTTTTTTAATTTTTGCAAATTGATGTTTGTAGGTATCATCTCTGAAATCCCTCACAAGATTTAAGCTCGTCCACTAGGACAACTTAGGGGTTTAAAGTCTTGTTGCATATGCTAAATGAAACCGTGTCAATCTAAGGAAATGATTTAGTACAGTAATTTTATTATAGTTTTTTTTTAACTTTTTTCCTTTCTTGTTAAGAGACTAGTAAGAAGCTTGTTGGGTTATGATGAATTCTCAAAACACTTAATAAATCGTGATTTTATGCATATTAAATGATTAAATAGATTTTTATTTGTTTAGTTTTACTATCATTTTAAACAAATCTATCTTTTCAAAGTCACATGTATGTTTTATTACTTTTTAGGTATTTTGGCTTCAAAAAGATATAATTGATTAACATTGAGGAATATATATGAAATCACTCCATTATAACTTTAAAGCTTAAAAGATAAAGATGACATATGTAATTCTCATTACATATGTTTCAAACAAAGAAAAAGGATATACAAGAAAATGTGGGTTCAAAGTTGATCAAATTAACATAGTCCATAGCGTTGAAGTTTATTATGCTGTGGCGAGGGGCTAAAGGAGTGAGAATCACAACTCCAAAAAATTATTATGGGTCGTGGTATGGAAATATTGTGTGCTTTGAAGTGAGTAAAATGGATCGAGTTCCAACTATGTATAGCTTGTATATGTGATGGTGTGAAAGAAATGCATGTTGTGGCGCCAGTCTTCTGATCCATATTTTTCTCCTTTTCAACACCTATAAATTGGATCCTAATTGGATTATAAAATATATCCTTTAGATCTTTATCCTTTCAGTTTCTTAGTTTTCTCTTAAGCTTTTATAGTTTTTCTTTTTTCTAGTTTGAAAGTTCTCTCATTTGAGAGTTGAACAATTCTAGTTTATGTAGTAATTTTAGTTTCAATTCAATAAATAGTTTTGACAATTTTGCTTGGAGAATTTAAAGAATAAAAACAATACTAAGATTCTATAAAGATACAATTGTAGCATATTTAAATGTATTTTTTTTTTCAGATTATCTTTATGTGTTATTTCACATGTTATATGTTTAATTTATTGATCATTTATTAAAATATGTATGTCTTGTTATCAATAATATGTGATAATAGTAATATTATTATGCTTGTAAAATATTAAATTAGGTAAAAATTTTGATAAAATGAAAAATGTTTTATTTATTCGTCAGGATTAAAATAAAGTTTATTAAAGAAAAGTATATTACTTTATATTTTTCGTAATAAACATGAGAGTTAGACTTATGATGTAATTATTTGATTTTGACTTAAAATCAACCCTTAGGTTTTGAATTTAATTATTTAGATTGTTAGAGAACTTTATTTCAAAGATTTTTATCAGAATTATTATTGAAAGATATATTGACGACATATCCTTCATAGTAGTTTTAGAATGTGAAAGTTAGTTTTGAGATACTTAAATCATTAATCTAACTTAGACACTTTGATGAGAGTTTAAAGTGTCGGCCCCATCATAGGTGTCAATTAAATGATTTGTTAGTTTCATAGAAAAGATACATAATTTAATTAAGAATTAACATTTTAGCCCACTCAGTAAAATAAATAAACTCTATGTTTTTGCACATGAGAACAAAACATAGAGACAATAGACAATAGGACTCACAGTCTCATCCTTTGGCTTCCCATGTCAAAACACTACACAACTAAGTACAAACACATGAATAATGAGAGGATCATGAAGATGACCTAAAGATGTTTGTTCCCATGAATGAAACATCGACTCATTCCCAACACACGAAAAACAAACCTACTTTAAGGGCATCTATTTTGTGCACTCCATCTCTTTTCTTAGATCAACGCATCCATACTCTATCAATTTGAAACATGAAGGTCTCAACACAACTGCATATAGAACCTCTAAAGCTCGATGACTTCAATCTATACTGTAACCTCAATTCATGAAATAAACACATACCCTGTGAACGTATCATGTAGAAACGGAGTGTAGTATATCCACTTACTCTCGTGTTACCCTTACACAGGTACACACTAATAAGAAAAACACAAACAATCATTTAGTAAAACACATGGCATGCACACAAGTCCCTCTAACTTCATACAACACTCCCCCTAAATGTATGCAAGTTAGGAAACAAGATGCACTGCAATCCTACATCACCCCCCATGTAACGCACATCATGGCAACAAACATATAGTTGTGCACAAAAACCTCTCCTCTTTTTGACACGGAATGTCAAATTAACACCACTATATATGGGAGAGAAGGTATAAAAATATCCAATAATCCTAATAGCATGAAAGAATAGAAATAAAAAAAGACAAGTAACAAAACAAGAAGTTGCTTGAGCTTACATAAATCTGAAGAACACAAGCAGTAGTCTCTAAAGGAGAGATACAAACACCAATAGCCTTTCTTAGGGATTCAAATTGGAGAAAGTTTTAAGGTTTAGTAAAAATGTCAACAAGTTGGAGGTCTATGTTGATACTTTTTAAAGACAAAGTATTCAATTCTATTGGATTTTTTATGAAATGATGTCGAATATTAATATGTTTGGTCATTGAATGCTAGACCAATTTTTTTGAAATGAAAATAGCACTGGTATTGTTACAAATTAAAATAGATTTATTATCGTGATACCATAGTATGAAAAAAATTTCTTCATCCATAGTCATTGAGAAAAATATAAACTCGTAGTAGTATACTCAACCTTAACCGTTGATAGGGACACAAAGCTTTGCTTTTTACTCTGTCAAGAAATCAAAGAATTATCCAAGTAGAAACACCAACCTGGAGTACTTTTCTATCATCATTTCACCATCCTAGTTGGCATTGTGATACCTAACCAACTTTGTAGTAGTGTCTCAAGGATACCATCTATCAAATTCTGATGTGCCACTAATATATTTGATGATCTGTTTAACGGTAGCTAGATGAAATTCTTTAGGACTAGCCTGAAATATAGCACAAAATCTTACATTGAAAGAGATATATGCATGGCTAGCAGTCAACTAGATAAGACTTCCAATCATACTCTGGTACAAAGTCTGCTCCACTTCCTTACTAGAAGAATCTTGATGAAGTTTAAGAGTGGTGCTCATAGGAGTGCGAGTAGGTTTGGTATTTTTCAACCAAATTCCTCACTAATTCCTTGGCATAATTTACTTGAGAGATAAATATCCCAGATTTCATCTGTTTGACTTGAAATCCTAGGAAAAACTTCAATTCCTCAACAAGGCTAATCTTAAACTCATTTTGCATAGTAGCAGTAAAATTTTGAGCTAGGTCATCCTTTGTAGACCCAAAAATGATGTCATTAATATATACCTATGCCTTTATAATTTCACCCTAATTTCTTAAGACAAATAATGTTTTGTCAGTACCTCATTTCAGAAAACCATTATTGAGGAGAAATGTGGTAAGTTTCCCATAACAAGCACGAGAATCTTGCTTTAAACCATACAGTGCTTTCTTCTATCTCACATGATTAGGAAAATAAGGGTCTTCAAACCCTTTTGGTTGTTTTACATAGACCTCTTATTTGATAACTCCATTAAGGAAAACACTCTTCACATCCATCTGGTATAATTTAAACCAAAAGTAGTAGGTGAAACCAAAGAGAAGTCTTATAGACTCTACATGGGCTGTAGGAGTGAAGGTTTCATCAACATCTATTCTTTCAATATAAGTATATCCTTGTGCAACAAAAAGAGACCTTTTTCGAACAGTTATCCCATTTTCATCTTCCTTGTTTTTGTACAGCCATCATGTACAAATTATATGTTTAACTATAGGTCTGGAAATAAGGTACCAATCATCATTCCTCTAAAACTAATTAAGTTCCTCTTGTATAGAGTTACCAAATGTACATCCTACAAGGATTTCTTAACATTTTTAGGAAAATGAGTAGATGTGAAACACATGTAATTTAATGTCTCCTCTAGATAATGTCTCATCCTAGCACCACCTTCCATATTACCAATAATGTTGTTTATAGAATGAGCATTCTTCACCAACTTTGGAAAATAGGGGTTTCTTCATCATCTTTTTTATCATCCTCAGAATTCCTTAGAGGATAAATAGGAGTTATTGTAGATGGAGTCTCACTATTATCATTGGAATTTTCCAAAGAATCCCAATCACCAAAACCATCAATGTCATCAAACTCAACAATTTTAATGGCACCAGAGTTGTAAATCATAACATTGATTGATTCTATGATTGTAGAAGTTCTTAAATTGTAAACTCGATACACATGGATGTTGTTAGAGTATCTAAGAAAATTCTAAGATCACTATTGGCCTCAAACTTTTCTAGATTCTTTCCATCTTTGAGAATATAGCAAGTACTTCCAAATACAAGAAGGTGCTTAACATTAGGTCTCTTTCCATGCATAAGCTCATATAAAGACTAATAGATACCCAACCTTAAGAAACAATGATTCAACGTATAACAAGTGGTATTATCAACTTCAACCCAAAAATGCTTTGCCAATATTTTGCTGGTTTGTATGACCCTAGCCATCTCCTGGATAACTCTATTCTTTATTTCAACTATACCATTATGTTGAGCGGTCTTGGGAATAAAAAAACTCATGCTAAATACCCATTTCATCACAAAAGGAACTAAACTTTGAATTCTCAAATTCTTGACCATGGTCACTCCTTATTTTGATGATGGTACCAATGGACTCAAATTTCTCATTTTATAGTTTGATGCACAGGGTTCTGATCTTATCAAAAGCTTTGGATTTTTCTCTTAGAAATTTGGAGAAATCATCAATAATAACCAAGATATACTTTCTCCCATAATGCTAGTAGTTTGAATAGAGCTCATTAGGTCCATATGAAGAAGTTGAAGAGGTCTTATATTGATTCTTCTTATGTTGGATTTTACTTTTCTTTCCCAACTGAAAAGGGTCATACATATGTTCAGGAAGAGAGATATAGTTAGAAGACCTCTAACTATTTGAAGGCAAGAAATTTTCTTCAATAGTTTGTAGTTCATATGACTCAATTGTTGATGCCAAAGTTCTTCATTACTTAGACTTGACATATTGCACACCACCTCAGGAGGAGTACTCGCACAATAATAGTTATCTTATAATTTGATTCCTTTGACCTGAGTATTTCCTGAATCATCATAAATAGTGCAATCCTTTTGAGTGAACTTGACTGTGTACTTGTTTTCACATTTTTGGCTAATGTTGATAAGATTAGCCTTGAGACCTTCCACCTAAAGAAAATCCTTGGGTTCAGGAATTATTGGAGCACTAATAGATCCTCTACCATAAATTAATTCCTTATTTCCATCACTAAAAGTAATGATCCATCATTAGTGAGAGTTAGTTTGGTGAAGAAGGATTTGTCTCCAATCATGCTTGAGCCTTCAAGGTAGTATAAACATATTGCAATTGAATTTTGATCATTAAGAGTATTACCTAGGAAGACTTAAACTCTTTGAAAATAAAAATTTCTTCATTCTAAAAAGCCAAGACTTCATTAGTTAAAGTGATAGAAAGATTCAATAATTCTTCTATATGACTCAATATATTCCTATCATTTCTTAGAGAATATTTGTGAGAGTTCGAGGAAGAGAAGAAGCCAAAGTTTTTAGATAGAGGAGAGAGGAATAAGCTCTATGAACTTAGAACATCAACAGTGCACTCATTGTTAAAAATCTCTGCAACGAAAGAAGGTTTTTGAAAAATAGTTATAGTAGAGAAGGAAGAAGCACGAGTATCCTTAAGTTTTAACAACTTGTCGAAACACGATTTCCAATAGACCACATTTGATCAACTTCACAAAGTTATTTAATTTTTCTCTCAAAGTCATACTATTGAAGGTGAAGGGTCTCAACCATCTCAAGTTTTTGTAATAGGCTAGATTCAAGAAACTTGACTTTAATAGTATCAACATAGGTACAAGTTTGAAGCTTTCTTAGTTTAAGGTCATAGTTATCCAATAAAGATTCAAGGATATTCATTTAATTTTCCAAGGCACAAATATCTTTCTTAAGTTTGGAGATAACTTTTGAACAATAGGATAAAGATCCAAAAAATATATTGAGTTTTGAGAGCTTTTGATTCCTTATTTTTAATTGACAACTCAAGTTCATTTACACGAGCATGGCATTTCTTGTTATCTCAAAGATGAATTTGAAGAGGCTTGATATGGTTTTCCAATTTCATCTTGAGGTTGCTCACTTCTTTTCACCTTCCATGGTGAGATAGAGAGGTCCAAATGCTCTTGATCCTTTTCCTTCAAACTATTGTTGATTCTGGTCATAACTTTTTGAGATTTTCACACATAAGAGTACTATACAATTCATGAAGTGAAAATTTCCCATGATCACAGCGTTTGTCAAATAGATGTTCTAAAACATGGTGTACAAAATTTTTATATTTATAAATTATTCGCAAGTACACAAATCACTTATAGAAAATGATAAGTATATTTCTAAAGTTAGTCTAAAGAGGAATAGTATGTTTTTTTAATAATTCAACAAATTCTTAAAAACAAAAATAAACCTAAAACATTATGTCACAAAGTTTTGGGCTTTTGAAAGATCTATGCTAATGACATGAAAACAATAGATTCAACAAACATTAAGAAAATAATATTTATACTCAGTAGAGAATTTATGAAATATATTACCTTGTTAATTATGCTTGATTAATATTAATTAGGTTATTTAAAGATATGAATTAAGATTATTGATTCTCTATTGTATATACAAATAGTGCCTTCAGTTGTGTCTAGTAATTAGTTTTAATTAAATTATGCTTCTTTTCTAAGAGATTAATAAACCTTTTTAATTTTCTCCTTCGGTCGGATCTACAAATATAAACTTCATTCAAGGTGTCAAAGCTAGATTTAAGAATTTGAATATCTAGGAACTAACTTTTAGATTTTAAAACTATTACAAAAAATATGTCGTCAATATAATTTTCAAAATTATTGTCATAAAAATATTTGAAATAGAGTTTACACTCCAAGTATACATATGAACCAAATCAAAGATAAAAGAGTAATACTCTAAATTAGACCCAGATAATTAAATCTTAAATCTAACTTTCATATTTTAAGTTTATAATGAAAATTTGTCATCACTATATTTTCTTTAATAAACTTTGTAGAATTCTTGAATAGAAAATAATACTTAATTTTGTAAAAATGTTTACCTATTTTAATATTTTACAAGCATAACAACTTTACTAATATCTCATAGTAATTTCAACTAAATATGCTTAATTTAACAATATGGATAATATTTTAAACATAGCATTCAGAACAACTAATAAATTAATCTAAAAATAGAAGAATACATTTAAATTATACCTCAAGTATATTCTTTCAGATACAGAATTTTAGTATTGTTTATGTAACTGGAAAACTTCCAAATATAGAGTTTTAGTATTGCATCTGTAATCGGAAAACCTCTAAATAGAATCACCAATTACTGTTTAATGAATTTATACTCAACTATTGCATAAAACTATAATTATGTTCAACTTTAAACTAAGAAGAGAAAAATTAAAAAGCTTAGAGAAAAGATGAGAAGGATGAAAAAAATGGATGAAAGAGATATGGAATACAATGAAAATAGGTTCCTATTTATAAGTAAAAAAAGGAGAAAATGTTGGATTAGAAGACTGGTGTTGCGGCATAATTCTTTCCATGTTGTGGCATGATACAAGCTATAATTTGTTGGAACATGATTCATTACACACGCATTGTAGTGCACAACATTTCTATGCCATGGCCCGTATCTCTAGGATGCATGATATTCAATCCATTAGTCTTGCATTGTGACACATAAAACTTCTACCCATATTTTCTTGTATATCCTTTTTGGAACATATGTAATGCTTTACATATATTATCTTTTAAGCTTTAAAATTTTTAATGGAGTGCTTTCAGATATATTCTTCAAGTGTTGATCAATTTTATCTTTATGAAGCTTAAATCCTAAAAAACAAGAAAACGTACATGTGATTCCAAAAAGCTAGATTTGTTTAAAATGATTGTACAACTAAGCAAACACAAATCTATTTAATCATTTAGTATGCATAAAATCATAATATATTAAGTGCTTTTAAGCACTCATTATGAGGAACTGGAAGGGATAGTCTTTGAGTGGGAAGCCATCAATATAGAACAACTAGGGGCAGTAAACACATCTCTTTCTAGAGTAGACATAACAATTCGAGAATGACACCCATCATATTTCTTTTCCAAGAAATCCCAAGCTTCATATCAAGTAGTAAAATTTGAGATCAAAATCAAGTCTTTAGCACTAGCAGAATTGATGAGAATATGTAACCCTAGATAATTTAGATTGCTAAGACAAAGCTCCTATTTGTGCTATGTAACAACGAGATTTGGTTCAAAAACACTAGTCTTTGTAACGTGTGTAATGCATGTCAAACCATTCATAGTTAAGGAACACACATCATTGCTTGTAGATCTTAAGTAGGAACACATTTGATATCTCCACTAAAAATAACATAAACCATTTAATTGTTGAGGTCCACTAACCAATCCTCCCACATCATCCATTATTAAAGATTAAAAAAATTAAACACAGAGAAAGGGGAAAGGAACAACACTGGAGAAATCAAGCCCAAAATTGGTATACCCACTTTGACACCAATTGAAAGAGTCTGAGACTCAGTTGCAACCAAGGTAAAAAGATACATACCCTTAAAGGAATCATCCCCACAAGCAGCAAAAAAAATATAGCAAGAATAATCTCAGACATGTAGTTTATTATTATAAATATAAAATATATTCACAGGCTACACAAATAGGAAGTAAAACATACTAAATAAAAATAAATAGTTTTCCAATCAGAGTTTGATCAGTGTCCAATAGCACTTAATATACAATGATTTTATGCATGTTTAATGATTATATAGATTTGTATTTGCTTATTTTACTATCATTTTATGTAAATTTATCTTTTCAAAATCATGGGTATATTTTGTTATTTTTCAAGTATTTCATGTATTATAATAAATCAACTTGAAGAATTATACTTGAAGCACTCAATTACAACTTGGAGGATTAGAGGAAACATTTGTAAAACATTACTTATGTTTTAAAAATTGGAAAAATAAATCACATGAAATTTAGGGATTCATTGATGCAGTTTGTTATGTGTGACAACATGGAATTTGTTGTAAGCCACAATATGGGGCTAAAGGGAAGGATTAATACATCCCAGATCTAATGCAGGTCATGTTGTGAAACATTGTGTGCTGCTACGCAAATAGAGTGAATCATTCTTAAAACCGTGTACAATTGTGTATGCTATGGTGTGAATAAAATCTATGTCATGGCGCGAGGCTTAAAAACCCACTTTTTTCTCCTTTTGTTTACCCTATAAATAGGAACCTATTTTTGTTTTTGAAAAAAAAATCCTAGAATCCCATAGTTCTCTTAGTAGCTAATTTATTAGATTTCTTTAGTTTTTTTTCTTTTAGTAATTAAAAGTTCTCTCTAATTTGAAAGTTGAAAAAAATTAGTTAATGTAATATTTTTTAGTTTCAAATCAAGAAATAGAGTATAAATTATGTTTAGAGTTTTTCCAAAAGTAATTCTAAAGATTCTGTTGAGGTATATTTAAAATGTATTGTTTTTAGATTATTTCTAAGTGTTGTTTTCACATGTTATATGTTTAATTTATTGATCATTTATTAAACGATGCATGTCTGACTATAAATGGTATGGTATATTAGTAATATTGTTGAGCTTGTAAAATATTAAAATAGGTAAACATTTTTATAAATGAATTAAGTTTCATTTATTTATCAATATTTAAACTAAGTTTATAAAGGAAAAATATATTAACACAATGTTTTTTATAATAAAAAAATGAGTTAGATTTAAGATTTAATTCTCTAAATCTAATTTAGATTAACTCTTCGATTTTGAATTTAATTATTTGGATCTTTAGAAAACTCTATTTCAAATATATTGACGACATATATTTCATAGTAGTTTTAAAATCTAAAATTTAGTTTTCTGACACTTAAATCATAACCCTAACTTTGATACTTTGATGAGAGTTTAAATTGTCGGTCCGATCGAAGGTGGTAATTAAATTGTTTGTTAATTTCTTAAAAAATGATCATAATATAATTAAAGTTTAAATTATCAGTCCGACTGAATGTAGTAAGTTAAAGTGTAATTAATAAAGAAAATGATGCTTGCCTTAGGATATTTTCTACCTATAAGAAAAAATCAATAATATTAATTTATATCTTTAATATCCTACTAAATATCAAACGAGTATGATTAACTAACTAATATATACCATAAATTATCCATTGTATGATAAATGTTTAATTGTTAAAAGTTTATTGAATATATTTTTATTTTTATGTTATTAGATTAGAAACTCAACCTAAAACAATCGTGACGGGATGTTTAGGTTATTTGATTTTGTTTTTAAGAATTTTTTGAATCATTTAAAAACTACAAGATTGCTCTTTAAACCGACCTTGAAAGTATACTTGTTTTTTTCTATGAGTGATTTGGGTACTTATGAGTTATTTTATAAATTATACAAAAGTTATATTCTTAATTTTGACACATCAAGGTTTTAGTGTAATTGTTAAGTTAACATTTCCAAGCATCCCATTTTTGGTGCTATTGTTGGGAAATAATAGTGTTTTTAAATTGTTATTATTAAAATCTTAAAAGTTTTTGTGTAGCAAATATTATGATTTTTATTTAACATTTTAAAATATTTAGGTTATTAATTAATTTTTGATGTTTAAAAATTTTAAATTTTCTCTTATTTTAAAAAAGAAAAATAATAATATAAAATCTAAAAAATCTACAAATAAATTTTCTTTCCTTTTAAATTTTTTTATTGTTTATTGTTTATTTTTAATTTAATTTATTTTATTAATTCTTTTTTTATTTCTTCTAATTGTTTGCTAACTTATGTATAATAAATTGATTCATGTATTATTTATTCTACTAACATGTGTATAATTTTTATTATTCTAGTATTCTTTGCTAGCGTACAAACATATTTTATCTATTTATTTTTCAACTTGATAAATTAAATTAAATTCTATTTTTATTAGTATATGCGAGGTAGGAGGTCCTTAGGACACCCTCTCACAACTTTAAATAATAATATTCATAGACCTTTTAGACTATCAAGAAGGTTGAATTTTAACATTCCATGGCCTTTTATTGAACAAATTACTAAACCTCACCTTGACCCTTCACCTAAACCATTGAACATAGAAGAAAACCCACAACCTAGAAAGACCATAATGAAGAAGTTTGCAAGGCTAGTAGTTAACATTACAATTACCTCTATCCATTTGGGTGAGGCTGTTAGGAATTATGAATTGTGAAACATTCATATTTTCATGCTTCCTTCTTTTCATGGATTACCTAATGAAGACTCATTGTCCTTTATTAAGGAATTTTCTTCTACAGTTTAGACTTTCCCCCTCGATGTACTCATTGAGGATCAACTTAGAATAAGGTGTTTCCCTTACACCCTTAAAGACACTTCCTTCAGGTATTTTGATGACTTGAGAGGAAGTCCATAAAAGATTTATGGGAAAATTCTATTCCCATTAGAAGACATGAGTTGATAGGTAAGATTGCCACATTCTCTTAGATAGAGGAAGAACCTTCCCATGAATCATGGGATAGGTTCAAACTCTTTCTCACTCAGTGCTCCCATCACAGCTTTAAAACCAATATTTCTATGAGGGATTGACACAACAATGTCAGTCCACCATTGATATTGTTATTGGTGGAGTGATGTGAGACAAGATAGTCTTTAGACTTTCAATCTGTTTGGGATGTTTGGTGTTAATTCCTAAAGCAAGTTACACTTTTTACTACATATGCCATAACAAATAAAAATAAACAATGTGGTATGTATAGTAATTTGGGACATGGTGCTGATACCTAATCCTATCAATCATAAGCTTTAGTTGGACTCGAGTAGGTCATTGAATTGGGGGATACCAACCATGACCTAGGTATGATCCCAATGCAAATACTTATAATCTCGGGTGGAGGAATCATTCTAATTTCTTCTAGAGGAAAAACAATCCTATATTACAAGATCCTTGAAATAAGATTGAATAACAAGTTACAGATTGATATTTTTGGTTCCTTTGGCTCCAATAATTCATATAATTCAATTTTTTTCTACCCATTTCTTCTTTATTATGGAATATTCAAATATTACTCGAGATTTGGTAAATTTTATATCTATCCAAATATTCCATGTGATTATAGGCAATTCTAGATCCTTAGACTATGATTTAAATTAATTTAATTTAATAACCAATTTTAAAATCAATTCTTGATTCCTGATGTGTTCAATTTTATGTTTAAATGTCATAACTATGCATGTTATGAATTAGAATGACCAGGTAGATTGTTGCATGCATTGCTAATATTATGACTATGCATATCTAGTCTAAGACATTAGTATGTAACTGTCAATATTCTTACTTAAAATAGTATACTATGGTTGTTGTCATAGGTAGGATTGAATACATTTACTAAAGATTAAACAATTGTTCTAATATTGCATACTTTTGCTATCACTTGTTTTAAATCCTAATGCAATGAATAAATTAAATACAGTAAGGGTTTTTCTAGTTCAGATTTTATGATGATTTAAGATGGTATTCTGAATCAATTACAAATTAAGAAAAGATGGAAAGTTTTAAGTGGACTTAGACTTCTAATGGTTTCAAATTATAAAAGTAATTTAAAACTTAAAAAATTAATTTACGTTCATGTCATGATTAATTAAATTGTAGGATACTGGCAAGGATAGTCCCATAATAACATATCTAGTATAATTCTTGTGTAACTTATTTATTGTTTTATATTATTTTCTTCAAAAATAATAAAAACCTCCCTCTTACAAATTCTAATTAACTTACTAATGAACTAGTAATTAGGAGTATATTTGTTACTAACGCTCATGGGTATGAAAATCTTTACCCATGGAGATTGTTATTGATAATGAAGAAAATACCATGGGTCATAAGATAAAGGATTTTATCTTAAAACACGACATCAAAATCTACACCAAAAACTTGGATGTGCTAAAATTAGGTATACAAATTTTGTATAATTTATAAAATAGCTTGAAAGTGTAGGAATCAATTATAAAAAATGACAAGTATACTTTCAAAGTCAATATAAAGAGGAATCAAATGGTTTTTAAATCATTCAAAAAATTCTTTAAAAATGAAATTAAATAACCTGAATATCCTATCACGATTGTTTTGGGTTTAGTTTCTAATATAATAGAATAAAAATAAAGAAAAATTCAATAAACATTTACCATGTAGTGGATAATTTATGGGATATATTAGTTAGTTAATCATACTTATTCAATATTAAGTATGATATTAAGGATACAAATTAAGATTATTAATTTTTTCTTATAGGTATGACAATATCCTAAGATGATGATCATTTTCTTTGTTAATTAAACTTTAACTTGCCACCTTTGGTTGGGCCTACAATTTAAATCTTAATTAAATTGCGCTCATTTTTTAAGAAATTACTAAATCATTTAACTTGCAACATTCGGTTGGGCATGCAATTTAAACTTTATCAAGGTGTCTAAGTTATGTTTATGATTAAGTATTTGGAACTAATTTTCAAATTTTAAAACTATTATGAAGGATATGTTGTCAATATGTCTTCAATAATAATTCTTATAAAAATCTTTAAAATAGAGTCCCCTCTAACTATATAGTTGATATGGACCAAAAGATTTAAGAGTGCAACTCTAAATTAGTTTGAGATAATTTAAATCTTAAATATAACTCTTTTATTTATTATGAAAAACACTTCATCAATATATTTTTCATTTACAAACTTTGGTTTAAATCTTGATGATGAAATAAAACTTAATTCATTTTATAAAAATGTTTAATCTACTTTAATATTTCACAAGCATAACAACGTTACTAATATCACACATTATTTATAGCAAGTATGCATAGTATAATGATTAATACATTAATCTATATTTCTCTCCTTTCTTCTACCTATAAATAGGACCATATTTCCATTTTAATCCATATTCCACATCTTCATTCTTAGTCTTTTAAAGCTTTCTTACTTTTTTCCTTTATTTACTTTAACGTTCTTCTCTGATTTGAGAGTTGAACAAATTTTGTTTATGTAATAGTTTAAGTTTCAATTCAATAATGCACTTAGCAATTTTGTTTGGAGGTTTTCCATAACATAAATTATTCTTTTCTGATTATCCCTATGTATTTTTTTACATGTTATATGTTTTGTTTATTGATTATTTCTTAAAATATGCATGTTTGGCTATAAATAAAATGAAATATTAATAATGTAGTTACTCTTGTGAAATATTGAAGTAGACTAAATATTTTTATAAAATGAATTAAGTTTTATTTATTCATTAAGAATAAAACAAAGTTTGTAAATAAAAAAATATATAAGCGAAATATTTTTCATAATAAATAAGAGTTAGATTTAGGATTTAATCATCTAACTCTAATTTAGAGTAATATTCACAGATATTAGATAATTACAATCTAAATCTATTTGAAGCATGCTCTATTTCAATGATTTTTATAAGAATTACTAGAGAGTTATATTGATGACATATTTTTCATAGTAGTTTTAAAATCTAAAAGTTAGTTTTTAGATACTTAAATCATAAACTTAACTTAGACACCTTAATGTGAGCTTCAATTGTTAGACCTAACTGAAGGCGGCAATTGAATGGCTCATTAATCTCTTAGAAAAAAAGCATAATTTAATTAAAATTAATTACTTGATATGATCGAAGGCGGTAAGTGATTTTAATTAATAACAAATGTTAGGCCTAATTAATCTTCTATTTGTACATATAAGAGAGAATTAATTATCTTAATTCATATTCTTAATAACGTACATAATATTGACTAAGCATAATTAACTACTTAATATATTTCATAAATTCTCTACTACATTATAAATATTTTAATTACTTAAATATTTATTAAATCTATTTTTATTTTTATATCATTATCTTAGATTTTTAAACAAAAACTTTATGAAAAAATATTTAGATTTTATTTTCACTTTTAAAAATTTGTTAAATTATTTAAAAACTACATGATTTTTATTTACACGGGCAATAACATTGGAAGTTTCCTTATAATTTTTTTTAAGTAACTTGTGCACTTGCGGGTTATTTTATAAATCATACAAAATTTTGTAAGCAATAATGTTGTATCATAACTCAACGACAATCCTCTCTTTGTTCTCTCACTAAAGGGAAAGCTAGGCCTGAATCCTGCCCACATGTGTAGAACGTCGTTAGGTAAAGTTGAATATGTGGTGCCCAAGTTGGTACACGATCTTTCTAGCTCTTCAACAACATGCATGACCCTAAGAAATATATCATCGCCTCTCTTAAAGCAAAAACTCGCCTAATAAGCTTGTTGTCAACCAATGAGGCCATCTCGTGAATAGTATTCTTTTCATGAGCTCTGGTATGAGCAATTTGGTCCTTACAAAGGGCAGCTTCACATTTGTAGAATTCACAAAGACAATCCCAATTTTTCTCTAAGGCCAGCTCGATTTTTAACTTCTCAAATTATGTGGTTAGCTTGGCATTCTGTTGCTTGAGGGCACGGGCTAAATGTTTTTTTTTGCTTGATTAGGAGCCATGACAATGGATGTGCAACGATGAAGACATAAAAATGTTGGTGCTAAATCCCTCCATCACAGGAAGAGCAATATTTTCTGTGTTTGCAAATGCCTTAAAGATCGCACTGTTACAGGGTTATATGTGCTGGGACACAAGAAAATGACACATGGACTATAAATGGTCAATATCATGATATATATATAAATGTGCGTAGGAACAACATGCCAATGTTTATACTATTTGATATGGATGATTAATTGTTTGGTGCAACATTCAAAGTCCTTTATAATAGCAAAAAATAAAAAATAAAAGAGAGAAGCAAAACAATAAAAATAAAATATATGGTAGGGCCGACGCCAAGATATAAGGGATCCACACGCCACAACGTGCATTAACCACTCTACTAAGGGTTGGGAACGTCATCAGCGTCACCTATGGCGCGAGCTTTATTTTATTCATCTTCAACACTTTCATGCTTCTCCTCCTCAACATCACTACGGGAAAAGCAAGTGGGAGTTGCAGGGATATTCAGGATCTTGTAATAATGTTTGGCTAGCCCTTTTTCCTTAGCCAGATCCTTAAACTTATCCATTGCCATGTTATAGCCAATTTAGGTATTGTTTAATAAGCTCTCACCGACGCTTTCCACTGCATGCATGCTTGCACTTTTTAGCATCGAGCTTGGATTGGTTAAGCTCGAGTTTTGGTTGCTCAAGTCACGTGTAGCTTGATCCAGCTCAATTCTTAATTATTTCTAATAACCTTTTGCATGGTTTAGCCTTGATGATCATTCGAACAGCTGCTTCACAACACGATTAAATTTCTCCCCCATATCTACAACGTCATTCCCTCAATGTGTTGCTTAGGCAACCTTCATAGTCAGTTTTGATCATGTCGTGGAATGTCTCAACTATTCAGTCTCACTCAACTTATGGAATCTAGTCAACAATAGAACCTGCATCTAATAGAGTTGATTATAGTATGTTTATATCAAGTTTTATGCAAATTTATATGTTCAAAATCATGGATATATTTTGTTGTATTTCAAGCATTTTTAGTTTCAAAATGCATAAATTTATCAACATAAAAAAAAACACTTGAAGTACTTAATTTGTATCCTAACAGGCTAAAAAATTAATACATGCAAATCTTATATGAAAAACCAACTAGTTTATAAGGTATATAAGATAAATTTGAAGGAAAAGTGAAGTGTGCCACTGTGAAGAATTATGTGTGCCACGACACACACTATTTGGTATGAATTTACTGGGCACATTGAATCACATGTGTCGTGAAGTGAAATAAATGTTGTTGTGACACAATCCTCTCGGGGAGGAATTGTGCAAACCAAACAACTTCATGCCACAATGGTGATAAGTTCTGTACAGTTGCGCACCTCCATTAAATGAGCCTAAAGCCCTTTATACCCATATTTTCCTATAAATAAAACCTTTTAGCTTTTATCAAAACATACGTAGAATATATATAGAATTTTTCAATAGTTGTAAATTAATTTAGTTTTTAGATCCAACTTTCAAAATTGTTCCACCACTATATATATATATATATATATACACACACACAAAAACAAAATCTCCCAATTATGAAGAAGATCTATGGATTTGGGGAAATCTATGACAACTTGTTCAGAGATTTGGAATCGTTTTCAACAAAAGAGGTATTTTTTATTGTCGTACTTTTTTTTATCTCTTACTATAATACGAAGAATTCTATTCTAAGTTTTAATATTTTTTTTTGTAAATGGTTGTTTTGGCTTTTTCTTTAAGATTTTTCCTAAACTTGTAATTATTGATTATTACTTGAATTTATTTATTTAGTATTTATATTATATCCTATCAATAGGCATTTTACTATTTTTTAGACTCTTAGTTATATTTAAATGAATATCCATATATATATATATATATTTTTTTTCTTTTCACTTATAATTTTTTTCATGTATCATTTTTCGGTCAACAATAAATAGTATTAGTAATTTGTGATTAATTTTTTTTAAGTTTAATTAAGGTTCATGAACGTAATATTTTAATTTATATAGTAATGAATATTGTTGTTACTATTGATAAAGAACAATTTATGAGTGATACTTTTGACGATGAATTTGAAAATTTCCTTAAGTGTGTTTGTAGTTTTTTCTCAAAGAAAGGTTACACAATAGCTATTAAAGACTCAAAGATAGATAAGTTTGTTACTATTTGTTGTGATAGAGGTGGCTAATATAGAAATAGATGAATTTTCAATTGAATATCGACAAAGAAATATAACTTCTTGTCTTATTAATTGTCATTTCAAAATTTAAGAAAAGAAGCATGTTGACAATTTTTGGACTCTCGAGGGTTGTTTCTAGTTTTAAATTGAGAGAATTGGCAAAATGATATAAAATGGTTAAATTTGGAATTATGAATCTATTGTGTAGTGGTCAGTTTACAACAACAATGTGTCTTCTTTGTACTCATAAGATGCTAGAATTAAAAGAAGAGTTAATATCTCTTGATCTTATATACTCATAATGGAGGATTAACATGCATACATTCACTTCATCTAATTGTACTTTGACTAGTTAAATAGATAAGTTTAGAGCAATATTCACTAATCTTCAAGTAAAGTACAAAACATGGCTTTTAGGTCAATAAGAAAATGCTCGAGATATCATTTCTCAACTAGTCAATGAGTCATAACCTTTCTTCTTGGATTTGAATGCTTAACCTCGTAAGGGCAATCCTACAGGATCGAAATAAAAAGGAAAGTAGTAACTTCTACAAGGCATGATCCATCAAAATTTGAGATCGTGGAGAATTCAAAAATTTGTGGTATTGGTAAAGGTATTGGACATAATAGCTACACCTATACGAGAAAAAATCAAATATGTACAAATAATTTTAAAACTACTTCCATAATTACAATTGACTTGAACATTGAATATTGGCTTGAACATTGAATATTAACCGATTGATAACTTATGGAAACAATGAATATAAGCTCTTTCTCTTATTTTTGTTTCAATCTTATATATACACATATATTACTACAATACTTCATTGTTCAGTACTTTATTTTGTGACTTCTCTTTGGTCCAAGATGATGAAAATGTTAATAAAGAGCATGCATTATGTGATGTTTAATTCTACATTTGTTGAATCAACGTTTAGTTTTAGATTTTTTATTAACTTATAGTAGTATTCCTTTCATTATTAATGAGGTTTTTCTAAGCTATTTGAGTAACATTATTTAATTAATTTATTATTATAATGTATGTATTGTTACTTTGTTTAAGATCTATTAATAACAATATGACTCATAAGTTTTTTATTATTTCTTGATATATATATATATAGACATGTATTTTAAAAAATAGATTGAAAATAAACATAAAAAAGGTCTTATATAGCTTAAGAGAGTTTATTTTTTGCTTTAATTTATTATTCTTTATGAGATAGTTGAATAACACGTATTGAAAAAAAATATAAGTTAAAATATTAATAGTTTGTATTTAATATAATAATTATGTGTATTTTTGAATTTTAATATAGTAGTTGGAAATTAAGATGAAAAAATTATTTTAAAAAACATTTATGGATTAATTATATCCACGATATCATGCTTTTGTTTGCAAAGAGAGTTAAAAAAAATCTAGAAAAAAAGTTAGAATAAAAACGGAGCTAATTGCAAAAATTAAAGAAAATGTTAAATGTTAGAAGAAATTTATATTTCAAGAAGTCATATATGTTATTTAAAAAGTGAAGAATTTATATAAAATAATAAGATATTTTTAAATTAGAAAACATTAAGAATCTTCATAGTTGGGAGAGTTGTTATTGCCTTCCTCAACTCCATAAATATAATTAAGGGTAAATTAAACAAGCTCATAAATTGATTTTATATTACGTTTAGATAAAGTTTTTATTTCCTTGACAATACATTTTCTCAAAAAGAAATAAAAATAGAAAGAATATAATAGATGATTTTTCCAATAGATTAAAGTTCATTATATGTGAGGTGGAAGGTATATCTAGCAAAATAAAAACAGAGAAACACTACAAGCTCAACCATCAAGAACCTCACTTTTTATGCTTCATTTTTCTTAATATCTCAATTTATCAATTATTTCTGGATCATATAAGGAAACATCTTCAGCTCCACCTTATATTTATGATCTATTGATCCTACAAACCAAAAACCATGATTTTATCATAAACAATTTAGTAGGGCAACATAATAAAATTGAGCAGCCAAATAACTACTAGTCATTTTCCTTTTGTGTCAAGAAAAGGGGTAGGTGGAACTAGAGATGGGACACTGGAGTACTCATGGTAATTTTAGATACCATGCGAGTTCTAACTGATAACCTGTACTCAGTCCAAAATGGGAGAGAATCTTGAACCCAACATCTCCATTCGGTAGGCACTAGTGTCAACAGTGTACAACCCAACAACTAGAGTCAAGCGGGTACTACTAATCATTTTTTAAAGCATGGTAAAAGCCCAGAAGAGGATTTTAGTCTTTGTTAATGTTGGCTCAAAAAAATATTAGGCACAAATACACATTAAACCCTTTCCCTTCTTTTTTTATATATATATTACCTTGGAGTTTCTTTGTAGGGCAGCCGCCAGAGAGAAAATGAGAAAGGGACTTACTGCAGACTCTTTAAGCCTCCATTCCATTTTTCTTTGATGGTCATGGGCAGAGAAGAAAATGAGGAAATGAGAGGCACTGATAGAATTATTTGTGTCAAAATATAGGAATTCCAGTGGATATATATTTAGAGGCCGTAGAATAGAAGAAATGAGAGGAAATTAGCCCTAAAGACCAACTGTCTATTTCTGCTATCTTAGATGGAGTTTTTCTGATTTGTTTGATAATATTTTATTTAATAACAAGTTTGTTAATTTGTTTTATTGTATATTATTAGTAAATTAGAGAAAGCTATTTTGAGTTATTTTTGGTATATTTTGTGAAGCTCTCTGAGTATTAATGTTTGTATCTCCATTTGATTTTTAGTAAATTTTTCTCGGTATACCGTTATCAGTGGAGTAGACTTTTTAAATTGAAAAGTTGAACACTTAAATCATTGTGTGTCATTTATTTTTTCACTACTTAATATTTTGCTGTTATCCATAATTATATATTTGTACAACCAAATTAGACCCAAACTTCGCTTCCTCTAGTGCTAATTTATAAAAAATTGGTATCAAAGCATTGAGTTATTATGTTATTTATTGGAACTGATCAACTTTGTTCTTTTTGATTTATTTTGAGTTTTTCGTTATCTAATTGGTTTCATATTTATTGGGTTTTTCTTTAGTTTATTTAATATTGGGTTTTCTATCATGGCAGCAAAATATGAAATTGAGAAATTCAATGATAAGAATGATTTCAGTCTATGCCGAATGAAGATGTGGGATGTATTAGTTAAAGAAGTGTTCGTTAAGACATCTGAAGGCAAGGATTAATTGTCAAAAAAATTGACTAATGAAGAAAAAGATGCATTGATGGAAAATGCTCTCAGTTCAATTCATTTATCCTTATTTGATTAGGTATTATGCAAGGTTAGTGATAAGGGATCTCCCATTGGGTTATGGCTTAAATTGGAGAATTTGTATATGACCAAGTCTTTAACAAGTCGGTTATATTTGAAGTAGTATTTGTATACATTGAGAATGTGAGAAGGTATAACTTTACACGATCACCTTGATGAATTTACTAAAATTATTCGTGATCTAAAAAATGGTGGTGTTAAGATTGATGATGAGGATCAGGCCTTAGTTCTATTGTTTTCTTTACCTTATTCATTTGAACATTTTATTGATACCATGTTATATAGGCGAGACACTACTTTTTTGGAGGATGTCAAAGCAGCTTTGAATTCCATAGAGTTGAAGAAAAATGTGTCTATAAGCAACAATGATAATAGCAGTGGTTTATTTGTCAGAGGTAGAAATCAAGAAAAAGACATAAGCAATAATAGAGGCAAGTATAGATCCAAATTTAGAAAAAGAAAAGATAAATGCAACTACTGTCGTTAAGAAGCGTACTGGAAAGTAAATTGTTCGAAACTCAAAGGTAGAGAAAAATCTACCACAATGTATTTTGTTACTAATGATGTTGTTGGTGTTGCAGGAAGTTATAGTTTTGATGGTGAAAATGTTCTATCAGTATTTATGAGTTCTCTTGGTGATGTTTGGATTCTTGATTCTGGTTGCACTTACCATATAGGCCTCAATAGAGACTGGTTTGCTTCTTATCAATCTATTGATGGGGGTGTTGTCTTGATAGCAAAAAATATGTCATGCAAGGTTGTTAGTATTGGTACTGTCCAAATTAAGATGCATGATGGTATTGTTAGGACTTTGAAAGATGTTCGCCATGTTCCAGATTTGAAAAAGAACTTGATATCTTTGGGTACTCTTGGTTCACAAGGCTACAAGTATGTAGCTAAAGGTGGTGTTTTAAGAGTTAGTAAGGGTGCTCTCATTGTTATTAAAGGTTAATTGTCGCATGACCTTTATGTACTTCAGGGTAGCATTGTTATTGACAGTATTTTAGTTTCGTCCTCATTAGATCAAGTTTCGGATACAACTCAATTATGGTATATGTGGCGAGGGTATATGAGTGCGGTAGCGATGTCTATTTTGAGCAAACGTGATTTGCTTGCTGGTAAAAAAATTGGGAAGTTTGATTTATGTGAGCATTGTATCTATGGAAAGCATCGTAGGGTCAAGTTCAGTGCAACCATCCATAAAATGAAAGGTATTGTTGATTATATTCATTTAGATCTTTGGGGTACTTCTCGTGTTGTATCCAAGGGTGGTGTCCAGTATATGTTGACTTTTATTGATGACTTCTCCTATCATGTTTGGGTGTATTTTCTGAAGAATAAGAATGATGTGTTCTCAAAATTTGTAAAATTCAAGGCATGTATAGAAAATCAAACAGTTAAGAAAATCAAGCATTTGAGGACTAACAATGGTTAGGAATTTTGTGAAAGTTAGTTTAATAAGTTCTGTGAAAGAAATGACATAGTGAAATGTTGTCTCTTTTAGAGAACATAAAACGTGCAAGTATACACGGTCACAAGTAATAAGATTTGTAAGTAAAGTATCGTTCCCACGGAGATTTGTTACTACAGTTTGTTGAGTACTAAAATTGTTTCCCTCTAATTTTATCCAAAACCATAGTTGATTGGAACAAATTTAAGAAAAGAGTTTAATAACAAAATAAAAGAAATCTAGGATTGTAGTTTTTCACCAAATTAATCCACTCAAATCATATTATTTTCTCTTGATTTATATTTTTATAGTACATTTAATTTGTCAACCGAAAACTTCTAATTTTATCCATACATCTCTTCCGAGCTCCGTATAGACACACCTCACTAAATTAATTCAATATATTCCTATGAGAATTAAATTCACCAAGATTCATTACGTTCTAAGTTTTCAAATGGCCATACATACAATTAGGGTATATTCCTATCCTTCATCATACATGTCATTCTATCCACGAGCAATATACACAAAAATGCCTCTTCCAAGTTTATTTAAGTGACACGGATCAATTTGATAAAATTCGTAAATAATCAAAAAGCGTTAAGCACAAAATAGAATAAACAAATCGAACGTCTTATAAATCTTTCAAAAATAATTAAAATCAAAGCTTCATAAATTTAGATCAAATGCAACCCTAGAAAAATTCAATTACTTCATTAATTAAAAATTTAAATTACAACACTTAAAGAATATGAGATGAAAGACAAAAGAAAATTAAACCATTTCGGATCGTAAATATTTGGCACATGTAGAACACAACAGAAGCCAAAAATGGCTTCTGCGTGTTCCACGGTCCAGCCCCGAATAATACTAGAAATCCAAAATTCTAAACTCCAAAAAAAACTTTCTTAACTCTATCATAATATATCCTATTTATAGCTAAAACAATACATCAAAAATATTAAAATATCATACACGCGTAAAAATTTGTATCGAAAATAAAACCCTGACATTCTCCTTAAAATACGCGGCCACGCGAAAATCAAATTTCTTTTTTACTTCATGCGTGAGACAGGGCGCCGTTTCTATATTTTCTTAATTCATTGTGCGTGCCACTTGTCAGAGTCTTATTCGTTGCAAGGATTAATACGGACACGTGGCATATTATCATTGGGGGATGGAACGGACTCACGCAGGATTGCCGCACCGGATTGAGGTACGCGAAACGTGGGGGGACAGCGGCTGGACACGTCAGACACGTTGGTCCCACTTGCACGCCGGCTTGCGCGGCATGTGGGCTCCACTCGGCGCATCGAGCCACGTGATAGATAGAATCCTGCATCCACTCGCGCTGGTCGGGTGTGCTTGAAACGCGCGCATATGGACGTTTCTTCTCTGATCTGATGGTCCACGTTCCGCGCGTGTGATTTTACGCGTGGAATTCGTCTCTCTTCTGCGAAAATTAAACTTCAATTAATTGTATTTTGTCCCACAAATTTAATTCAAATTACATTTTAAACTTTCTTTAATTACAGTTAAGCCCTTTGCTAATTTTAAATTAAATTTTTAAAATTTTAATAATTAAAATTAAACCCAAATTTAATTTAAATTATATTTTCAACTTTAATAAATTGTAATTAAGAACTCTATTATTTGAAATTATATTTGTGGACATAAATTTGAAATTAAGTACGATTTCGATTCAAATTATTTAATTTTATTATAAATTTATTTCTTAACACATAAAAGGTAAATATTAATTTATTTCACTAAAATTACACAAAAATGTAAAGAACATAGCAATTATAATTAATAAAATTGATGAAAATTACTATATAAAATACAGTTATCATGAAACACCGCACTATGGGTCATACACCATAAAAAATGGAGTAGCAGAATATATGAGTAAAACTCTCTTAGAAAGAGCTCATTGTATGCTATTTCAAGTTGAATTTGATAAATCCTTTTGGACTGAAGCTTGTAACCATGCCTACTATTTGATTAATCGATCTCCATCAACTGCAATTGAGTTGAAGACTCCGTTTGAGGTATTATTTGGTACTCTTACAAATTATTTTGATTTGAAAGTTTTTGGTTTTCCTACTTATGCTCATGTTAATGATGGTAAACTTGAGCCTAGGGCATTGAAATGCATATTTTTGGGGTATCCTTCTGGGATGAAGGGTTATAGATTATGATGTGTTGAACCCAAGTCACCTAAATTTTTGATTAGTAGAGATGTGAAATTTGATGAATTTTCCATGTTGGAAAAGAAAAAAGAGTCTATTGTTACAGGTAAAGACCATGGTGTTAGTGAGTAGGTGGAGGTTGAGAGTGGAGCTCCTAGTCAAGTGCAAGAGGGCACTTCAGATAAGTCATATATGGATGAGATATTTGATTCTACTTATGATGTAGTAGAAGAGAAACATGAGTAACCATATAGTATTGCTAAGGGTCAAGGAATAAGAGAGATTTGACATCCTTAGAGGTACACCGATGTAGACTTAGTTTCTTTGCATTGTTTGTGGCAGAGTCTATTTAGGTGCATGAACCTTCTATTTATCATGAAGTTGTCACTTGTGATGAGTCTGTTCAATGGCTGGTTTCTATGAATGAAGAGATACAATCACTTCATAAGAATCATACTTGGGAATCAGTGAAACTGCCTAAGGTCCAGAAGATTGTTGGAAACAAATGGATATTCAAGAAAAAGGAAGGTATACTTGAGGTTAAAGTAGCTAGGTTCAAGGCATGTGTTTTTGCAAAGTGTTATTGTGAGAAAAAGGGTATTGACTTCAATGAAATATTTTCACCAGTTTTGAAACATAGCTCTATTCATGTATTGCTTACTATGGTTGCATTTTTTTGACATGGAATTAGAACAACTTGATGTCAAGACAACCTTCTTACATGGTGAGCTTGAGGAATAAAAATATATGCATCAACTAGAGGGATTTGTTGTTCTGGGTAAGGAAGATCATGTTGTTTATTGAAAAAGTCTTTATATGGGTTGAACCAATCCCCTAGATAGTGGTATAAGCGGTTTGATTCTTTTATGATTGATCGTGATTATGATAGTTGTTTATCATAAAAGATTCCATTATGGTTCATCCGTTTATTTGTTGCTTTATGTTGATGACATGCTTATTGCTTCTAAGAATAAGTTTAAGATTCATAAATTAAAGTCTCAACTTAGTGGTGAATTTTAGATGAAAGATTTGGGTGCAGTGAAGAAAATTTTGAGCATGGAAATTTACAGGGATAGACAAGTAGGCAAGCTTTATTTGACTTAGAAAATTTATATTGAAAAAAATTCTTGGACACTTTGGTATGAAAGAGTCTAAACCTGTGAGTACGTCAATAGCTGTAAATTTCAGGCTTTCTTTGGATTTGTCACCATAGTCAGAAGAATAAGAGCAGTACATGTCTCAGGTTCAATATGTTAGTGCCATTGGTAGTTTGATGTACGCTATGGTTTGTACTCGTCCATACATTTCACATGCAATTAGTGTTGTCAGTAGATATATGGGTAATCCTGGTAAGGGTCATTGGTAAGCAGTGAAATGGATACTTCGATATTTGATAGGCATATCTAATTTTGGTTTGTATATGATGGAAGTTCCAATACTAGTTGTAGTGTTATTGGTTATGTGGACTTCGATTATGCTGGTGATTTGGATAGAAGAAGATCTCTAACAGGTTATGTATTCACTCTTTCTCATTATGCCATTAGTTAGAGGGCTACTTTACAGTCTACAATTGCTTTGTTTATGATAGAGGCAGAATATATGGCAATAGTAGAAGCAATGAAAAAATCTATTTGGCTTAGAGGTTTGGTTTGTGATTTGGGTTTACAGTATGATACTTCTGTTGTATTTTGTGATAGTCAAAGTATGATACACTTGACCAAGAATACTATGTATTATGAAAGAACCAAACATATTGATGTCAGATATCACGTCCTTCATGATATTGTCTCTCAGGGTGCTATTGTTGTCAATAAGATAGTCACTATAGAGAATCCAACTGATATGTTAACCAAACTAGTTCCATTTAACAAGTTCAAACATTGCTTGGACTTGATTGGTATTTGTAGAAGATAAACACCCTTCGAGGCCTTTGGACGACGGTTATTTCACAATCCAACGAATGTTATATTTGAAGATTTTTTTTCTATTTTGATCCAAGGTGGAAATTTGTTAATGTTGGCCCAAAACAATATTATGCCCAAAAACACATTAAACCCTTTCCCTTCTTTTCTTCTATATATATATATATATTACCTTCGAGTTTCTTTCTAGGTCAACCGCCAGAGAGAAAATGAGAAAGGGACTTGCTGTAGAGGCTTTAAGCTTCCATTCCAATTTTCTTTGATGGTCACGGGCAGAGAAGAAGATAAGGAAATGAAATTCATTGACAGAGCTATTTGGGTCAGAATATAAGAGTTCATGCCGATATATATTTAGAGGCTACCGAATAAAAGAAAAGAGGGGAAATCAACCCCAAGGACAAGTTGTCTATTTTTGTTGTCATAGGTGGAGTTTTTCTCATTTGTATGGTAATATTTGATTTAATAACAATTTTGTTAATTTATCTTGCTGTATATTACTAGTAAATTAGAGGGAGATATTTTGGGTTATTTTTGGTATATTTTGTTAAGCTTTCTAAATATTGGTGTTTGTATCTCTATTTGATTATTAATGGATTTTTTTTAGTGTATCGTTGTTAAGAGAGTAGATTTTTCACATTGAAAATTTGAACTACTTAAATCATTGTGTACCGTTTAATTTTCTCACTGTTTATTATTTTGCTATTACCTATAATTATATATTTATCTAACCAAATTAGACTCGAATTTTGTTTCCCTTGTAGTTAATTTATTACAGCCTTTTAACCCTCTAAACTCATTATCTTAAGAGTAATATTAAAGGTTTTACGGGGGTAAGAAATATCACTTTTTGATGTCTTCGGATATTGTTTAAGGTCACGATGAATAAGCAATAAGAGAATACTGTTCTTTTTATTCTTCTCCCGGGTGGTTTTATTAGCTTTTATCTCTAATGAATAGTGGTTTGATTAGCTTTTATCTATAATGGATAGTATGAGATTTTAGAAAATATTTAAAAGGTCACGGCCGTCAATGATCTCATGTTATAGTCACTCGATCACTTCACTCTCTTACTTTATATTTTATATTGCTTATTGGCAAAAAAAATAAAATAAAAAAAGACTCAAATTATGCGACTGCCCAGTAGTAAAAATGTCATAAGAAACTTTGTCATAAGATAAAGGTAACATATTAAAGTCTAATTTGTGAATGAAAAGTCCACTTTGCCCAAAAAAAAAAAACTCAAAATTAAGGTGCATTTTAAATTAAAAGTGAATGCCAACATTGAAATCTTTTTACCTCTCATGCGACGACATTCGTTCTTATCAATTGTTTGGCTAATGGTTAATCTATAACTTAAGTGAAGCTGGCCAACTAAAAGTAGGTGTCAACTAAAAGTAGAGGACATTTATGACATATAAAGCCCTTACCCATATTTAATGCTCTTTCTATTGTGGTGGAAGAAGCAACGAGAGAACACGAGGAGCAACCAGAAATAATTGACAAATTTGAGACATTAAGAAAAATGAAGCATAAAAAAGTGGGGCCTTTGATGATTGAGCTTATAGTGTTTCTCTACTTTTATTTTCTAGATATAACTTCCTCCTCGCATTTAATAAACTTTGATTTATTGGAAAAATCAATTATTATGTCCTTTCTATTTATATTTCTCTTAGTGAAAATATATTTTCAAGGAATAAAGGCTTTATTCAAGGATATATATTACAAAATTAATTTATGAGCTTCATTAATTTACCTTTAATAAAAGTCTGACAACTACTAAGATTCTTAATATCTTTTCTAACTTACAAATATCTTAATATTTTACATAAATTCCTCAAATAAAGTATGTGGCTTCTTGAAATATAAATTTTCTCCAACTATATATTTTTTCCTATAATAGTGGGAGTTTTAAGGTGTTGCAAGCACAAAAAATATTGCTCCTCCTATGACAGGGGGATTTAGCACCAGCCTTTAATTTCTTCATTGTTGCACATCGATTGTCATGGCTGCTAATTGAGCAAGAAAGCATTTAGCATTTGCCCTTAAGTAAGAAAATCACTAGCTAACCACATAATTTGAGAAGTTAAAAATCATGCTGGCCTTAGAGAAAAATTGGGCTTGTCCTTATGAGGTCTAGAAAGGTGAAGCTGCCCTTTGTAAGGACCAAATTGCTCATACCAGAGCTTGAGAAAAGAATACTATTCACGAGATGGCCTTGTTAATTGACAACAAGGCTTATTAGGTGATTTTTTATTTGAAGAGAGGCGATGATATGTTTCTTAAGGTAATGCATGTTGCAGAAGAGCTAGAAAGATCATGTACCAACTTGAGTGCCACATCTTTAAGTTTACCTTATGACGTTCGACGCTACGTGAGTAGGATTCCGGCTGAGCTTTTCCCTTTGCTGAGAGAAGAAAAAGAGGATTGTGAATCTGGTTGAGTAGCAAAGCATTTGAAGGGATTTTAAAAGAGGCCCTTCCCATTTTTTTTATAAATAAATTTGTACTTGGTGTACTTTTATTGCTTTAATCCACGTGGGAAAACTTCATCTGTGTACCCTCTTTGGAAATGGACCATTTTTAATTTTATCACTATATGAGCTCATTTTTTAATTTTATTAGGGCTTAAATGTGGGCTTGGAATTAGGCGAACCAACTTCCTAAGGCTAGAGGTTTTTCCCGAGTGTTCTACTTTGGTTTTTGACTGAGATGATCAACTTGTGTTTTAATTTTATCATGGCTTGGCTTTAGGATTGGAGTTGAACGAACCAGCTTTCCAAGGCAAAAGATTTTCCCCGAGCATTCTACCTTGTTTGTGACTGAGATGATCAACTTGTGTTTTAGTTTTATCATGGCCTAGCTTTGGGCTTAGAGATGGACCAACTAGCTTCCCATGGCCAAAGGCTTTGCCCGAGCATTTTACCTGGTTTCTTATTGAGGTGATCAATTCATGTTTTAATTCTTGGAGAGAGATGAACAAGCTTCCCAATGATAAAGGTTTTGTACAAGCATTCTATCTAGCTCTTGACGTAGATTATCAATCGTGTTTTACTTTTATCATTGCCAAGATTTGGGCTTGCAGTTGGATGAACTAGCTTCCCAAAGTTAGAGGTTTTGCCTAAGCATTATTCCTGGTTCTTCATTGAGTTTATCAACTCGTGTTTTAATTTTACCGTTCTTTATTGCTCTATCTTCAAAAGTTATACTTTATATATAGGATGTCATGCTTACATTCCCTAAAACTAGGTGCTCTACTAGAAGTAGTAATTTTTTTATGTGGCGAGCATTTAATCTCACCTTTATCATGCCTTGGACATTTTTTCAAAATATATCCTCCCCTAGGTGTTAATTTATCATTGGATATTGGCCTTCTCAATTTTCTCCCAACTTTCCAACCATCCATTCCTTTTTGTTGGTGAATTTTCTTTTTAAGACCCAACTTCCAATGATAGATGGTTTGAATCATACACCTTTGTTGTAGTATGTTGCCACACTTTTCTTTTAATCTCCTGCTTTTACAAGAGCATGATTTCACCTTTCCTTAGCTAGGACTAGGTTGACATCTCTTTTCAATGCATTTTATTTCTAAACCATATTTGATCTTATGGTGAGGACTATTAACTCTATAAGGACTATAGCCTCTTTCCATAAACCAAAGGAAAAGGTGTTTCATTGGTACCTCCTTGAGGTCTAGTGTGAATTGCCCACAAGACTTTGTGTAGCTCCTCTACCCAACTTCCTCTAGAGGTATCAAGCTTATTTATTAGGAGGTTTACAATTAGTTTCTTTGAGACTCGGCCATGCCATTAGCTTAAGGGTAATATGGAGAGGAGTGGTAGAGTTTGATGCCATGTTTTAAGATAAAATCATTTTATTTTATGATCCGTGGAATTTTTCCATTATTAACAACAATTTCCATGGGAAAGCTAAAATGATATAAAATGTTCTTCCAAATGAACTCTATGATCTCTTCTTCCCTTTTTCTTCCTAGAGGCGCGAGATCAATCCACTTGATGAAGTATTTTGTGGAAACCAACAAATGCATTTCCAACCTGGGGCTTGTGGTAACTTTCCAACTATGTCGAGCCCTCATTTGAAAAAGGCCACTGGCTAATGAATCATGTCATTGTGATTGATGGCATATGTGGGATAGAGCCAAATCTTTGGCATTTGTCACACGCTTAGGTGTATTTGACACAACCTGACAACATTGTAGTAACCATACTTCATGACCAATGTGATAACTTTCCTTCTCCTGAGTGAGAATAATGACAAGATTTAGAACACACAAGAATATGTGCTAATGCACAAGTAATAAGTAATTTTAAAAACAAGGATTATCATACTGTAAGGATTGGTAACAATAGCTACTCCTAATTAATAATTTGTTAGTAAGTTAATTAAAATTAATAAGAGATTTTTTTTTTGTTTTTGAAGAAAATAATATAAAACAATAAATAAGTTACAAAATAATTATAAGAGATATATGATTATGGAAGTATCTTTACCACTATCCTTCCAATTTACTTAATCATGTCATGAATGTACATTAATTTTTTTTTGTTCCAAATATCTTTCGTAATTTAAATCCATTCTTGAATTCTTAACTCTAGCTTTAGAAGTCTAGGCCCACTTAAAAATTTCCAATTTTTCTTACTGAGGACTCTATGAAAGTAAATTCATTACCACATTTTTTACTTAATATTTATTTATTTTATTCAATAAATATTATTTTTGAGTCAAAAATATTAAAATATAAATTTTTTATTGAAAAAGGGTGAAAATATAATTTTTGATTTTTTTTTTTTGGATTTTTCTAAATTTTTTTCTAAATTTTTAACTCGTGGCCTACCATGCAAGTAGAGGACCTGACTAGGCAAGCCACGCTATGCAAGGACAGCGAATAACATTACACCGCTTGTGAGGAGGATGAATAATACACCATATGTCATCACGATGTTCATTCCAAGTTCAGAGATTGGTCAACTAGCCCTACCACGTGTCGCCACGCCATTGCTCCCTACATTCCACCCATGTGCCACACCATCTATTTCCACAAATCATGTTATGTCGCGTGGCACTAACTCAGTGAGCTTTGACTCTGATCGATCTCCTCTACCACACGTCATGCTCTGATTCTCCCAGTGAATTTCGTGTGCCATGTGTCACCCTTTGATTGGATGGCACTATCAATTTTTCTTATTTTGATTGCAGCCCTTGATCTTAAGCAAATTTGACAGTCTAGATTGCACCTGAGTTATATTTAAGCCTCTAATCACTCCATAAACCCTAAGGGGCCATCATTAGCATAATTTTGGTCTCTTTTGGAGCTAAAAAAAGAGAAAAATATAGAAAAATTCAAGAGGGGAAACAATTTTGGTAGAAATTCAAAAGGAGATTAACACTACAATCAAGAGATTGATTCTATTTCTTCTTCTACTCTTTTCTTTATCAATTTTTATGTCTTCTTTTATGAAAAATATGAGGTTTATGAACACAATTATGTGTAGTTAATTTATTAATCTAAGGATCTTATGAACGCAATTTTCATCATGTGATGATCTAATATTTTATCATAATTATATAAATAATAACATGCATAGTTTCTAGGCAGAGATATATGATTCTTATGTATGTGATCCGTAATTGTTGAACTTAATGAGTAGTATACAATTTAATTGGCATGAGAGTGTGATTAAATTAATTACAATATGGTGTGTAGTTTACTTGATAGAGGAATACATGTTAAATTAAATTCAATTAATTATGTAATTAATTGACAATTATATTGGGGAGATTTTAGCTATTTACACGTTTAGAAAATTGGGAGATGAAGAATTCCTATATATTTTCTCATATATATTCTTAGTTACAAAAAATGATTTAATTAAGTATTACTATTTATTTTTAGTTATTTTAATTCTGCTTCCTTAAAATATAAAAACTTAAAAAAATTGATTTTTAGTTTTTTAGGTTTAAAAATTAGTTTATAATAAAATAATATCCATGGGAAATATCTTTTCTTATCATTATATTACTTGTTGTGATATATATACTTGCGTATTCATTGCACACACTTCGTGTATGGCAATCACTTACTTTGTAATTGATTTAGAATACCATCATAAATCAACCTACATTATTAACAACTAGAAGAACCCTTATTAGATTTAATTCATTTATTGCATTAAGATTTTAAGAAGTGATAACTAAACTTGGCAAGATTAGAACAATCGATTGATTATTAGCAAAGGTATTCAATCATACTTGTGATAGTAACCATAGGGTACCACTTTGAATAAGAATATTAACAGTTACATACTAACATCTTAATTAGGTTAGATATAAACATATTCATGCAATAAACTAGTTGATCATTCTAATTCATCACCTACATAGTCATGGTATTTAAATATAGAATTGAACACATCAAGAGTCAAAAATTGAAATTAAAATTGTTCATTGAATTAAATTAACTTAAATCATAGTCTAGGGCTTGTGATTCCCCATAATCACATGGAATATTTAGCTCGATATAAAATATAACAAATCCTAAACAATAGCTAAATATTCCATAATAAAGAAGAATTAATGAGTAGAAAAAGAAGTTGAATTACATGAATTATTGGAGCTAAACAAACCAAAATTATCAATCTTTAGTTTGTCCTTTAACCACGTAGTGTCGGTTGACCTGTTGAACCGATGCAATACGTGGACGTAGCATCGGTCCTCCGTGTCAACCGACGCTACGCCCATGTGTAGCGTTTGTTCAACACGTCAATCAACTCTATACGTAGCATCGGTTCTGCACCGAACTGACTTTAAATTCATTATAAGCCAATTTTTTCCAAAAACAGACTTTACATATCAACTTAAATACCACATTTTGTAGTAGTGTCTAATTTTTCTCCCAATTTTCTATGTAATAAGATATTGTTTATTTTATGGGGTGTTATTTTGTATTTATAAGAAAGATAAATTAAATGATGATGTAAATAGGACTACTAGAGTCATAATGGATAGAGAATTAGCAGGTCAAATGTGTTAAAATGCATTAGAGTGCATAACCCACGCATGCAGTGGAGTGCCTGAAGAGTGACTGGATGGACAATGCATTATAAGCATGAGAGGATGTGGCGAAGTGGAAGGATGACACATAGCATGCACTTTCTACGTGGATGCTGACTTGGCTAGGCCTTTCTAAGTACATCAACGGGCTTTTCTAAGTCAATCCAACTAATCCAAAATTCTAAACAAATAAATAAAAAACTAAAAAAATCCCAAAAATCTAGAAAATTTATTTTTTCACAATATATACAAAATAAATAATTTATCTCATTATAATAATAAAATATGTATAAATATAAAGAAATTTATATCTAAAAATGTGTTTAAATAACGCTTATTAAACCCCCAAACATACTCTTTTTTCTAGTCCTCAAGTAATGTCACCACCCATAATACAGAGAGTAAGCTTTCTAATATTTTATTTCAAGAACTTAGTAGCACTTATGTTCCTATTAGTAGGGGTTTATAACCATTCAATCGCTCTAGCATTCTCCAATTAATATAGTTCAAAGTGAGTATGTATGACAACTTTATTAGTGATAATCAGCCTATGTAATTTAAACTAGTAAGCTCCATATATATATTCCTCTAGAACATCATCATATTTCTAGAGTTTATATCAACCACTATAGGTTTTTCTTAAAGTTAAATCTTCTTTCACCGAATGTATTTTTTGAAATAAAAAGGTCTTTCATTTGATTCTAATGAGGTTAAGCATATTGCTTCAATTAAATTGAAAGGAAAAAAGGAAAAATAAAATTTCATGGGTCCACAAGTAAGAAAAGGAGATCTATAAAACAATTATTCTTAGACTAATCATGTAAACAAAATTAGGTCAAATTTCTTTATTTTGGACCCAAACATCATTATTGGCTTCTTTTGCATTCTTTTTTCCATTTTATTTTTCAGTATGTAGCTCCTTTTGATATTTCTTTTCAATTTATCCCATTATTATTATTATTATTATTATTATTATTATTATTATTATTATTATTATTATTTATAGGATACATATTGTAGAAAGGGTTATTTTTCATATTTTAGGAATTTATCAATTATAGCACAGCTTTCAAACTCTTAAATCTTATTCTAGTGTTTCCATAGTCTATCATATTTTATGCAACTCTATTTTTTCTTGAACTATAGAGTATAGCCACTGTGTTTGATTTAAAGAGTAAGGAATGTGTACAAATAATTGGCTCATGTAGGCTCAAATTGGTTCATTAAGATGGTTGTTCTTATAAGAATCGCAACATTAAGAGTAGGATAGTTTGGCCAAAAAACGTTAATCCTAATACCTTAATAATGTTTTAGAAAATATTCGACCAACATTTGCTTTGATAAATCTAAGAAAACATTCTAGAAACATAATCATTCTAATTGGAATTAAAATAACATTCTAAGAAATTAACACTTAATTTTTAAAAATTCAAATACATAAATCATCATACCACCAAGTTGGATATTTGTGCATGCAAGTTTTGAGCTAGATTATCACAAAGTATGCTTCACTTGAAAACAATATCAAGATTCTATTAACATTCATTATCATTAAAAACTTCACATTTTGAAGTATTTATGATCAATTTTTGTTGTTTCTAAGCCTATCTAGTCATTCTAACTATCCTAAAAATGTAATAAATAATCCTAAAAACTAAACAAATTATGCTACATAGAGCATACTGATCCTAAAAAATGTATCCTAAAACATGCTAAACTAATGAAGCATAAGAGAAAATATAAAGATAGTGCTATGTTAATACTCCCCAACACCTAAATTTTACGTTATCCTCAACATAAGCATATGCCTATTTATAATGTAAAAATAAGAAGAAAAAAAGGTAGAAAAAAATTGGGTGGGCTACCTCACAAAGCCCTTGGCTTAACATCTTTAGCCCACTTATCCAAATCTTATCACCCACTATCAACAAAGGTCTTGAAGTGGGTGATGTCAAACTTCCAAGTTAGCAATCCATTATTTAAATCATTGCATCGTGATGGTAGTCTCATTTGAAGTATACTAGACACATTCTCCCCACACCTATATCTTTGTTATCCTTAAGCTTGTCCTTAGTAAGAAAAAAGGTTCATTCTGATACTTTTCACATCAAGGTCCCTCCTTAATATCACAGTAAAGACAATATGCATTACTTTCTTTGAAAAAAATTGGCCACTAAAGTCCACACTGTAAAATATTGCAGAAGTCTTCTTCATAGAAAAATGTCCACCACAAGCCTCAGAATGACAAAAGTTATTATTTACCTTAGTTTTGGGAATGCATCTTATAATGATTTGGTCATGGCAATATTTATAAAAATAAGGATCATCCCAATATAAATGTTTGACCTTAACCAAAAACTTACGCTTATCTTGTATGCTCTACTCAGATGGAATTTTGTTAGAAACCAGGTAGAAAACCATATGTGCACACCAGGGCACTTAGCTTATGACAAATTGCTCATCGGGTCTCAAATAGATGGCCCATCCAGAGAGATAATAAACTCTAGATGAGACAAATGATCAACCACAATATTTTCAACTCCTTTCTTATCCTTGATTGTAATATCAAACTCCTATAATAAAAGAATCCACCTAATCAAGCAAGCCTTAGTATTCTTGTTGGAAAAAAGGTACTTAAGGGAAGCATGTTCTATAAACACAATAATAGGCAAACCAATAAGACATGAACAAAATTTATCAAATGTAAAAACAATAGCTAGTAAATACTTTTCAATTATAGAGTAATTCATTTAAGCATTGTTGAAAATTATACTAGCATAATAAAAAACAAAGGGCTTCCCTTCCCACCATTTTCCAAGAACGACACACACAACGTAATTATTGGTGAAAGATCCAAGACCTGGTATGAAACCATGGTAAAGAGATATAGACTTCTAAAGTACTCATATCCACAAGAAGCCCAAAAATAGTAAATAACAATAGCAGTAATAATCTCAAACATGTAGTTTATATTTGGGTTTTTGTTGTTTCTAATCTAATAACATAAAAATAAACATAGATACAGATTCAATAAATATTGATGCAAATTTTATCATTTATAATAGTGGAGTATTTATGGATATAATAACTAAGTTAATTATGCTTGCTCATATTATTTAGGTTATTAAAGATATAAATTGATATTTATTGATTCTCTCTTTTTTATATGAATACCACCTTTGGTGGGGTTAGATATTCTTTGTTAACTAAACAAATCAATTAACACTTATGGGTGGGGTTGATAACTAATTTGGTTAATTAAATTAATTTCTTTTTCTAAGAGATTGAAAATGAACCATTTAAATGCCACCTTTGGTGAGGTTAGATAGTTTAAACTTTATTCAAGGTGTCCAAATTAAACCTAAGAATTTAATTATCCGAGTACTAACTTTCAAGTTTTAAAACCACTACTGAACACATGTTGTAAATACATTTTCAAATAATAATTCTTATAAAAACTTTTAAAATAGAGCTTCACACTAACTACCGGGAGATTGTACCAACAAATAAAATAGCACTACTCTAAATCAGACCGGATAACTAAACCTTAAAATCTAATTTTCATATTTAAGTTTGTAATGAAAAATAATATATTTCTCTCTAACATTCTTAATATAAAATCTTGAATAAAAATAAAATCAATTTATTTTAGAGATTTTTACATATTTAATATTTCACAAGCATAACAACGTTATTATTATATCATGTTTACAAACCACCTGCGAAGTTAAATTTAATCATAGACAAATTAAATATAACATATAAGAATAAAGCATAAAAAATAACTGTAAAGAAAATAAAATCCTTACAGTACTTTGATGTTATTCGTGTTGCTGAAAAAACCTCCAAACGGAATTTGCACTTCCATTTATTGAATCAAAAAGCAAATAAATTACAAAAATATAATTATTTCTTCTCAAAAAGAGAAGAACTCTAAAACTAAGAAAAAACTAAAAACTAAGAAATGGAGAGAAAGAAAGAGAGAAGAAGATGTTTTCGAGGTGTGTTTTCATATGAAGAGAATGAGGGTATTTATAGATGAGGAGAGGAAGAAAACATGGGTGGAAAAATGATTAAAAATGGAGGAAATGCGGAGTAGTGAATGATGACGTCATTGATGATGTCATGGTGGTGTGGGGCGTGCGGCGCGCGCGGAATGAAGCAGGGGCATGCGCGGATTGGCGTTGTGCGAGAAATGTGCACAATTGGGCGCGCGACTTCGGCATGGTTTGGATGATGCGCGCAAGTTGTCCAGCACTGCTGGGCGTGTTGTCCGGTGCAGTGGGGCGGCTGTGTATGCAATTTCAACCTTTTTGACATTTTTGACCCTTTTGATCCATTTTACCCAATTTTTCCATATTTGTTGAATTTTTCTCATTTATTTTATGAATATATTTGTGATGTATTGCCTTTAGTATTTCTCTTTCAGTCTTTAAGTTACTTTTTATAAGTGAAAATACCTGAAAAATAATAAAAATACCCGTGATTCCAAAAAGACAGATTTATATAAATATATGATAAAATCATATAAATATATATATTTTTAATCAATTAACGTGCATAAAATCATTATAATTTTAGTAATTTTTGAGCACTCATCACATACCATGTTAGCTCTCTTATTTTAATATTTTTAAATCTAAAAAAACTACTTTTGAATAAAATGAGCAAATATTAAGTAGAAATGTGCATTAAGAGTCATGAGAGCCCCAAACTTAACTATTTGCTTATCCTAAAGTAAAGGCATGTCTAACTAAATAAAATGACATGGTAGTATATATATATATATATATATATATATATATATATATTAATGCATGCATATTTAGGGAAAACTATCTCCTTCAACAGTCATACAATTCTATGGCAAAGGTGTTCATATATTCATCAATTAATGTTCCATCAATACAAGGACATGCAAGGTTTTTGTTGAATTGATTCATGTGTGTATGCTGCATATGATATAATCCAATGCACTCATGAAATCAACTATATATGCATGGTAATCAATTCAATCTTAGAACAAGTCTAATAAGTCTATTTTTCACATCCCTCTCCACTAATATAAATATATACTTAGATAAATATAAATAAGGACTTTAGATTCTTGTAATGTAAGGCTTAGGTGGGAGTTGATAAAAGAAGAAATGTAGCCTCTTTCCACTCTTTAGCTTTTTTTATTCATCATGCACTTTTTAACTACAATTGAGTTTTTACTTGATATTTTAGTGCACCCTATCTTATCATTCTCTTCATATTGTTTTATTCCACATATTTTTTCTTTTAACTACATAACACCCCAAACTTATTTTGAATTTTCTTTTCTTTTCTTTAGAGAGATAATTGTATTGTGAGTTTTTCCTTTTATCTTTCTTTCCTAGGGTGCATTACATTTCACTTTACTCTAGAGTATAACACATGATTGCATTTTATCTTTTCACACAAGCTAAAGGTGCAAGGGTAAAGGTAATGTTTATTGGTTAGGCATAAAATGCAGCTTAAAGATATGAAAGGTTCATTGCTGGGCTCATATGTGTAACTATGGCTATTAACATTGATTAGCTTGAAAGGCTCAATCGATTGAAATAATGCCTAAATCATTTCTCTTGCTAAATAATATTTAGAATTTTGCCTCAAGGGATGATCAAATAGATTCTAAAACATGGTGGATCTCATAAAATTCTACAAATCACTACAAATAATCTCTCAATAAGAACACCAAAATCAATCATGAACATGTGCATAAAATTTGAATCAATCAATCAAAACTAGCAAGCATATCACATGATTAATGTAAGTATCCTATGGAGTATGTTACATTCCTTATCCTAGTTATGTCAACAAATATATCATTGGGTTCATACATTTCATATCAAGTGTGCATATCAATTTTAGCGTAAATCATGATTAAAAACATCCTAAAACAATTCCTAAAAATTGAAAATGCATACTAAATACTAAAGTAGAGAATGAAGTTCCCTTTCACCCCAAAACTTAAATTGCACATTGTACCAAATGTGTGCATATAAATATGAGAAAAGGTAAAAGGAAAGATAACTCCCTTAGTCTTCGCACACCATATCTATCGTTGAAACATCTTGTTGTGCCATTACTATCCACATTTATTCACCCACAAAAAAACAAAAAAAAAATACAAGTAAAATAATGCTACGTTACCTCCCAACCAGCATCACATTTAACGTCCTTAACTAGATGGTTATATCAAGTCCAAAGGTACATCCCTTTGTGTCCATTTACTATTGAGTTTTCCCGAAAATAGTTTAAGTCTTGATTTGTTAAATAATACTTTATGTTCTAGTTTAAAAATGTGGTATTGAATTCTCTTACCATGACATTTTTTTTCTTTTTGTACTTTTTAGCATTCTTATAAGCATTCCATCGTAGTTCATCTTATTTATGTATTTGTAACATCTTTTTCACCTCTCTATTGGACTCATCTACTTCCCCACTTGATTAGGGATGGTAAGGTAAAGGTGCGAGGTCTAACCTTAGTGGGAATTCAATAGATGGTTTGAGCTTATTTCCTATCTCAACACTCTCCATAATAACATTAGGTATACACATGATAGATGTAGTGTCCAAATAGCTCACACAATTAACAATATCAATCATAGATTCCATAGTTTGAAAATTAAAATAGATTTAATTTTTTCTTGGTAAGTTTACTTCATTGTTCATATCATCATTTGTGATAGACTTAATTATGGGTGACTTAACAGATTCTTTTAACTTATCCTTATGATTAATAACATCTATCCTATAACATTCACCAACATTATCAATATCAAGCAGTTTTGATGCTATAAAAACTTTAAATGATACATGTCCATATTGCACTCTCATTGTAAGCTCACCTTTTTGTAAATCGATGAGTGGTCTTCCAGTTGCTAAGAATGGATGACCAAGTATAATTGGAATTTTATGATCCTTTTCCATGTCTAATATAATAAAATCTGCTTGAAAGATGGACTTATCTACTTTTACTAACACATCTTCTACCACATCTTGAAGTTGCTTAATTGATCTATTTTCCATTGTAATGTTACTAAAGTGGGTTTGGCTTTACCACCCCCAATCTCTTGAAGAACGATAATGGCATAAGGTTAATGCTGGAACATAAGTCGCATTATGCTTTTTCAAAGTTCATGTTCCCAATTGTGCAAGGAATTTCAAAACTACATGGATCTTTCAAGTTTTGGTGTCGTTTTCTAGAAAGAATGGCACTACAACCTTCAATCAAAGTTATTGTTTTATTATTTCCAAGTCTCCTTTTCTTAGATAGGATATCCCTCATAAATTTAACATAAGAAGGAATTTTCTCAAGTGTATCTGTAAATGTTATATTTATGTATAGCTTCTTGAAGACATCTAGAAATTTTGAAAACTACATGTCTAACTTTTGCTTTCGCAGTCTTTGAGGAAAAATAATAGTGGATTTGTAGAGGCTTCTTTTCTTTAGCTAGATTATTTTCATTATAGTACTCTTTTTATCCACTTATTCCTCCTTATCCTTTTGAATGTCATGTTCCTCCTCTAAAGTTTTACCACTCCTTAAGCCTATGGCATTGCAATGCTCCTTTTCTTTTCTTATCGGGTTTATAATTATGTCACTTGGAAGGTTATCTTAAAGTCTTTGACTAATAGCCTAGGCAAGTTGTCTCGTTTGAGTCTCTAAATTATGAATTAATGCTTTTTGAGTGGAGAATTTTTTTATTTATTGACTGGATGAAATCTTTCATCATCCCAATTAAACCATTTGTATTGTCCTCAGTAGGTGGCTGTTTCACTTGGGCCTGTGATCATTGTGGTTGTTAAAAACAAGGTGATGGAAATGATTGACAGTTGAATTTATAACCTCCTTGATTTTTGTTATTCCAAGACAAATTTGGATGTGTTTGAGTATGGATTATTGTTTCAGTTTGCATCATCCATATAGCATATTGATTTAGAATTATTTGGAAAATTATCAAATAAATTATCCCCAACACAAAACACATAAGACAACCTTGAATCTCTTACCTATTTATACTCGTTGGCAAGTTTTGAGACTTTAATTGTAAGTGCCATGACATCATCTACCTCATACACTCAAGCTACTCTTCTTGTGGTTATCATTCTATCCATTGTCCATTGATAATTATTGGAACCCATTTTCTCAAGTAAATTATAAGCTTAATTGTAAGATTTGGCTAGTAGAGCTCTATTAGATGTATGAATAATGGTTCATTTTTGAACATTATACCATTGTATAAAGTCTCCATTTGGATCCAATAAGGGATACCATAGTAAGGAAACTTCCTTATCAATTCTTTGAATCATTTCCATGCTTCATATAAAGATTCATCTTCGTAGGTTTGGTAGGAGGTAATGTCATTCCTCAGCTTGACATTCTTTGTTGTTGGGAAATATTTGATTAAGAATTTGTTCGCCAAATCATTCCAAGTTGTAACAGAATCAGGTGGCAAAGAGTTTAACCAAGTTCAAGCATGATCTCGCAAAGAGTAAGGGAAAAATCTAAGCCTAAATGCCTCCTTGATCACACCACTAAATTTGAATGAATCTCCAACATCAATAAACAATGTGAGATGTAAATAAGGATCCTATTTTAGTAATCCGCTAAATTTTAAACTATTTGTAACATTTTAAATGTCACTAGATTTAATTCAAAATGATTAGCTTGAATGTTTGGCCTTATAATACTTGGAGTCCGTCCATCCAACATAGGTAATGCACAAATATTCATAGCTCTATCCCTATCAACCATTGAAGGTATCTAGTTGTTCAAATTTAGTTCATTATTGTTTATTTCTAATGGATTAGCCATTTCTTTCACTTGGGTGACAACTTCTTGTTTTCTTATTGATCTAAGAGTACGCTTGATTTCGGAATCTAAAGGCAAAATTTCTCCTTTATGGACTCTACTCATGCAATAAACTCAAATGTGTTTCAAATGGCAATAAAAGAGATGTCAAAATTAAAATAAATAAATAAATTAAAATTATGAAAAATAAATAAAGAAAAATAACTAGGAAAATAAATAAATAAAAATTAATTTCTAATCTTTATAATCTCCGTCAACTATGCCAAAAACTCGACAGACACGAATTATGTGCAATAAATATGCAAGTATACATATCACAAAAAGTCATATAATGATAAAAAAAAGATCGATCCCATAGAGATTATGTTCTTAGGAAAGTATTTGAAAACTAAAAAGTAAAAATCAATTTTTTTTGTGTTTTTATATTTTTAAGAAAAAAAATAAAAGAACTAAAAATAAATATGAGTAATTAATTAACTCTAACTTGACAGCTAAGAGGACATATGAGAAAATATCTAGGAATACTTAATCCCCAATTTTTTAAAATATGAATCACTAAAATTCCCCCAAATATAATTATCAATCACTTACATGATTAATTGAATCTAACCTAGTATGTATTCCTCTCTCAAGTAAACTATACACCATATAGTAATTAATCTAATTACACTCTCATGTCAATTAAATTGCATGATACTCATTATTTTCATCAATTATGGATCACAAATATAAGAAACTATGCATGTTATTTAATTAGGACAAATAATTAAATAAATCTCTTAGATATATTTAATTGCCTATATAGATCAATTGTAAGCCAAACAATAAATATCACAAAAATAAGATTAAATAATATAATTAAATTGACATCATAATTGAGGTAAAATATTAGATCATCACATGTAAAAAATTGGGTTCATAAGACCCCTAGATTAATAGATTCGCTAGGCATAATATTGTATATAAAACTCATATTTTTCAAAAAGAAAGATAAAAATTGATAAAGGATAGAGAATAAGAATAAATGCTATCATTCTCTTGACTTTTAGCACCATTCTTCTCTTAAATCTCCACCAAAATTGTATCTCTTTTTGAATTTTGTTGTATTTTTCCCTCTTCGTAGCTTAAAACTGATAAAGAAATATGCAATTTTTGGCTCATTAGGGTTTATAGGGAAACTAGGGGGTTAAATTAGGCTTAAGTGAAATCTGGATAGTTAGATCAGCTTCAAATCAAGGTTTGAGATTAAAAACGGAAAATTAAGAGTGTTGGCCAATAGAAATGTGAAATGTGGCACGAGAGATTCATTGTATGAATTAGTGTGTGATGCGTGGTGTGGGTAGACTGGTTGTGGTCAATGTGATAAGTTTAGACTATGTAGTACATAGGGATTCGTGGTTATGACTTACATGATGCATTGGTGCGAAGAATGGATGAATGAAGTGACAACGTATGGTATACCCATTGACTGTATAGTGAACTCAAAACTAACATTATACTGACATATGGCACTACCTGCATCACTCGGTACACGCAACATTTTGAGATTGGCCCTCTTCACTTACCTGGCATCCATGTGGTATGCATGGTCATCTATCATGATTACGTGGCATTCATATGGCTTTTGATTGGTCCTGTATTAAAAAATTCATAAAAATATAAAACTATTCCAAAAAATCCCAAAATATATATTTTCACCTATTTTCACTAGAAATTTCATATATTAGTATTTTTAACCCAAAAAAACATTACTTATTGAATAAAACAAGCAATACATTAAGTAGAAAAGTGTATTGATGACTATACTTTCATAGAGTCATCAAAGACCCAACCAAGTCTGTAGTAGTGTCCTGAGGATACCAAATACTAAATTCTGATGTACCATTACCATATTTGATTATTTGTTTGATAGCAACAACATGTGATTCTTTGAGACTAGCCTAAAATCTTGCACAAACTTCTACACTAAAAAGATGTCTAGATGACTAGTAGTCAAGTAGAGAAGATTTCCAATCATACACTCATCTAAAGTCTGCTTTACTTCATTTCCATAAGAGTCTTGATGAAGTTTAAGAAACATTTTTAATCCACTTTAATATTTTACAAGCATAACAACATTATCAATAATCCATATTATTTTTGGCCAGACATTTATATTTTAATAAATGGTCAATAAATTAAACATATAGTACATAAAACAACACTTAGAGATAATCTGAAAATAATACATTTTAATATACCTCAATAGACTTCTTATAAGTGCTTCTTTTCTACAAAACCTTTAAATAGAATTGCCACGCTGTTTATTGAATTGAAACTATAAACTATTATATAAACTAAATTCATTCAACTCTTAATTAAGAGAACTTTAAACAACTAAAAGAAAAAGCTAAGCAGCTTAAGAGACCATGAAATGAAATGAATAAGAAGGATGATGGATATTTTTACATTATGCTAATGGTCCTATTTATAGGGGAGGAAAAGGAGAAAATTGTGGATCGGTTGACTGGTACAACATGTCCTTCTTTTCTTGGCACCTCCCTTGCATAAGCTATCATGGCACAAAAAATATTCACGTCGCGGTCCATGTCAATTTTGGGACGTGTTAATTCTTCACTTTTTTTTCTTGCACTGTGGTCCACTATGTTCTAAAATACTTGGAATTCTTATTTTTTGTATATCCTTCTTTCAATTTTTGAAACATAAGTAATGCATTACATATGTTATCTTTCTAAGCTCCAAAATTGTAATGAAGTGTTTCAAGTATCTTTCTTCAAGTTAAATAATTTAAATATAAGAAATATTTAAAAAAAAATAAAATATACCAGTGATTTCAAAAGTATAGATTTGTATAAAATGATTATAAGACTAAGAAAATACAAATCTATTTAATCATTAATCATGTATAAAATCACAATATATTGAGGGCTTTTGAGTACTCACCACAACCTTTAACAAACTTCTTTATAGTTTCTTAGCAAGAATGGTGAAAAGTTAAAAAAAAATAGAAATAAGATTAAACTATCATTAATCATTTCCACAGATTGACATGGTTACATTTAATGTATGTAACAAGCCTTTAAATCCCTAGGTTTCCCTAATCTACGAGTTTAAGTCTTGTGATGATTTTCAGGTACGATACCCAAAACCACTAAAAATAATGCAAAAATTATAAATAAATAATAATAAAAATAATAAAATAACACTTAAACAAGTAAAATTTAAAACAAAGTAAAAAGAATAGCAAAAGAATAAGAAAAATAAAACTTCTTATGCTTTTTAATATTTTCTAAGTCTACAATTAAAATCTATTGCATACTTTATTTCCATATTCTAAACATTCAAGATTTACTATAATAATTAGTTGAAAATCACTTTCATATTCAAATAAAAAATGTATCAATATAAAATTTACCCAATTTTAGTGTATGAAATCCAAATTCACTTTGAATCTATCCTTACAAAGCATACTCTCAATAACATTGATCCTATTGGTTTAAGCACTCATTCAAAGATAAATGCAAATAGAGTTTATGTATAGAAATAAACTAATAAGTTTGTATATATACAAAGAATAAAAATCTCAAAGTGTTGCATCATATTGATCTCATGAAATGAATCAAATGAAAGGATTTCATAAATAACTCATATACTACTTTCGTAAATCAATCAAATTCATCAAATAAAAATGTCAAGTAATATGCATTTAGGAGATAAAGAAAATGCAAATGACTACTTGGGAAATTATTTCCTATATTTCTTTTATATTTAGTCAATTTTCACAACTTTGTAGGATAATAGGTCATAATATTTAGTTTATATTATTTATTTTTCTCTCTTTCTATTTTTTTAAAGATATATATTTTTTTTAGAGAAAGAACCCATGTATAGATTATACATATTTTGAATGATAAAGTGAGTTGCTAATTTGTGACTTTTTATTTGTTGTTTACATAATCCATATATGTCTCTTTTTTAAAAGTCATGCATGAATGAAGAAAATGGCATATACTTTCAATTTATACTGAACTTATTTAATTTAAGTAATAAAAATAAATATATAATACTCTATTAGATGTAAAAATCCTAACATTCAATGTAAAGACCTATAGAGATCATCTAGCAATTAGAATTGATGAGAAGAGTGTTTAAAAGTGTAGAAAAAATATCATCACTTAGAATGGTAAGATAATGGGTAATGATATGGGTTCATTACAATTTTAATATTTTATCATGAAATACTAATTATGACAAAAAACTAACTAATTATCCAATTACTCTATGAAATGCTTTTGAAATTAATCTAACAATGTAAAGACTTGATCATTTTCTTAAAATTGTTTTAAAAGACACAATAATTTTGTAAGAAAAAAATTTAAAATAAGCAAAAATTTCTAATTCAAGAAAAATAAATAAAAGCACACAAAATGTAAATAAAAAAAATTAAAAATGTAAACAAAGTAAAACTTTGCACATATAAAAATTTCAATCTAAATATAATTTTATAATATAACTTTTCTTACACCTAACCTACAACTTACATTCCCTTAATGTAACAAGTGTAAAATAAAAATAAGAAGTAATGAAAGAAAAAGTTACCAATTTGTTGAACCTGCTCAAGAGTGCATCCATTAATCCAAACATGATATATTACACAGAAAGAATACTATGTACTTTTCATATATTTCAGCAAATGGTTATAAAATTTAACAATTCTAATAATGTTCACAAAATAGGAAACAAAATAAATTAATTAATATAAAGAAAATAATATTACCTACAATAATGGGTTGCCTCCCATTCAGTGCCTAGTTTAACGTCTCAGTAAGACGCATCATGTTGCTAAGTATTATATATCCATATTTCATCAGTGTCTTATATTTTTTTTTTCTATTTCTAAATAAGGCTTCACCCAATACCTATTAACATTGAACATTCCTTGAGTCTTAGGATTCAACAACTCTACTGTTCCATGTGAAAATAATTGGGAAATTATGAATGGTCCATTCCATCTTGATTTCAATTTTCTTGGAAATAATCTCATACGAGAGTTATATAAAAGAACTTTCATCCTAGGAATAAAAATCTTACGAACTGGCCTTTTATCATGACAGTGCTTTGTACGCTCTTTGTATAACTTTGAATTTTCATAGCCTTCACCCCTAATGTCTTCAAGCTCACTGAGTAGGAGAAACCATTTCTCTTTTTCTTTGTATAAATCAAAGTTTTTCTTATTAATTTCCTAATAAGTCTTGTGTTGAAGTTCTATGAGTAAGTGGCATACTTTCCCAAAGATTAATCATTAAGGGCCCATCTAAATAGGTGTTTTTTGTGCTGTATAGTAAGCCCATAAAGCATCATTCAACTGGGTTTCCCAATCCTTCCTTTAAAGGCACATAATGCATTCCAAAACACTTTGTTTTTTCCTATTAATCACTTCCATTTGATTGGAAGTTTGAGCATGATATAGGGTAGCCACTTTGTATGTAATGTTGCACTTCTTCAGTACCCCATTAAAAATTTTTATTGCACAATTGGCTCCCCCATTACTTATAATTTCTCTAAGCATCCCAAACCTACTAAAAATTGAATAATGCAAGAATTTCACAACAACATTAGCATAGGTTTTAGTGGATATAACTTCTACCCACTTGGACACATAATCCACAACAACCAAAATATATTCATATCTAGAAGATGGGGGAAAGGAACCCTTAAAGTCAATCCCCTATACATCAAAAACTTTAACAACTAAATTAGATGTCAAAAGAATTTCATATCATTTTCCTATATTATCTATCCTCTAACATCTATCACATTATGCATAAAACATATTAGCATCTTCAAAAAGAGTTGGCTATAAAAATACATATTGTAATACCTTAAGGGCCATTTTGTTACCTCTAAAATGACCTCCATAATGAAAATTATGACAAAAGGCCAAGATGCTCTTATGTTCTTCTTCAGGTACACACCTTTGGATGATTTAAACTTGACCAATTTGAATAGATAAGGGTAATCCCAAAAGTATTGCATGCAAGGGTTTAACAACGTTTTTTTCCTGAAAATAAATATTAGGTCTCAAAATACCAATAGCAAGATAATTAACTATATCAGTATACCATGGATTTTGACTTACAAAAAATAACTATTCATCGAGAAAAGTTATAACAATTTGTTCTTTACTATCATCTTCAAGAAAATTTAATTCAAAAATTAACCTAGATAAATGATCAATAATTAAGTTTTCACTGCCTTTTTTATCTTTTGATTTCTAGATCAAATTCTTGTAAGAATAAAACCCAGCGAGTTAATCTTGGCTCAACAATAGGTTTACTTAGTAGGCCCCTTAAATCATCATGATCAAAATGCACAATTACTTTAGAACCTACTAAGTAAGACATAAATTTATCTAAAAATAAACACAACAGTCAAAAATTCTTTCTTAATGGTTGAATAATTTATTTAGGAATTATTGTGTGTTTTGCTAGAGTAACATATAAAATTCAAATTCTTACCTTGTCTCTATCCTAAACTACACTAATTGCATAATTATAAGCATCACACATAATTCCAAATTGAAGAGACCGATCAGATGCCAAAATTATATGAAAAATAATCATAAATTTAAGGAAATTTATTCTTCAACTTATTAAAGGAGACAAGCCATTCATCATTAAAATCAAAATAAACATCTTTTGACAGAAAATTGCATAAACATCTTCTAATCCCCTTAATAGATGTAGGGGAGATAATTTTGCAATCACTTATGCATGGTCTAAGAATCTTCTATCCCTTGTTCTATCATAAAATGAATTTTCTTCAAACTAACTATCAGGTTGCATTCAATACATTGTTTTAAAACTAAAGTCAATTTATGCAAGCAATCATTAAATGCGGTTCCAAAAATAGAAAAATCATCCATAAATACCTCAATGAAATTTTCCACCATGTCTGAAAAGATTAAATTCATGCATCTCTAAAACATGGTGGGGGCATTGCATAACCCAAATGGAATCCTTCTAAAAGAAAATGTCCTAATATGACATGTAAAAGTGGTCCTTTCCTAGTCTTCTAGTACAATGCATACCTAATAATAACCTAAAAGACCATTCAAAAAATAGTAAAATTCATACCCAACTAGACATTCTAGAATTTGATCAATTAATGGAAGAGGAAAGTGATCATTTTTAGTGTATAAATTTAGTTTCCTAAAATTTGTACACATCCTTCATCCAGTGATTGTTCGAGTGGGAACTAGTTCATTCTTATCATTTTCACAACTTTTATTCCAGACTTCTTCGGTACGACATGCACTAGACTTACTTATATACTATTAGTAATTGGGTAAATAACTCTTACTTCTAGGAGTTTAAGGATTTCCTTTTTAACCACTTCTTGCAAGATTGGGTTAAGCCTTCTCTAGGCCTCTAACGAGTTTAACATCCTCCTATAGTTTGATCATATTGATTGATCAAATGGATTCAGTTTATATACTCTTCTTCCCTTTCCCTTGACCCCTATGAACCATAAAATCCCACCTCATGGTCCCCTTATTTCTCCATTAATATTTTCCTCATTTTCTCAACAAACCAACATATATTCTAAGTTTGACTATGCAATTTCTTTCCAAAAAAATTTCATTGACCTTGATTTTACATTTTCCAGAGAAAATTTCATCACTTTGGTTAATTCAATCAAGCGGAATTTTCATCCTTTCGGGATTTGTGCTCGATTTCTAAAATGGTTGGCAGAAGATATGAACTTCCTCCTAGCGCTCCAGCTCCACTATCATGCCAATGGTGGGATGAAAAATATGAATTGAGCTATAGAAATACTTTATCTAAACATCCAACAATGCTTGAACATGAAATACATGGGTAAAATTTCACAAAATTGCAATAACCTAAGCCATTAGGGTTTTTGGCTAGCAATCACTTTTTATGACTTCCAAATTTTCTTGCACAACCCTAGCTTATGAATTTTATACAAATATTGATTAAAAAATTTGTAACCATAGGCCAATGAATAAAAAGGTCTCTATCCAAAATAAAAAAAATTGATATCTTGACTTAGAGAATCAATAATTTTTTATCTGTCAAGAACACCGGGGATGTCGATTTTCACTTGGATGGGTATGTCATTCTCAAAAAGGATTTGTTGATTGAACTTTTTTGTTCACCCAATATTGGTTGTAGTACCAAACAACTATACACTCTAGGTGAATTTACTCCTTTCTATTGGGTTTTAAACAAAATGGTATATGCTAATCTACTGCCATCCAAGCACTTATCTGAGATTGGATACCTACATGCTAAGATTTTGTACTGTACTGGTAAAGAAATAACATTTAAGGTAGTAAGAGTTTATAGGACAAAATAATAAACCAATCTTAGATAGTAAACCTGAGGATTAGTCTTCCCTATGGTTGCCTCATCACATATATGATTCTTGCTATGGGTGTGCCTTCATCAAAGAATTCAGATTCAATTCAACTAATGGGTGACATTGGAAACTCAACCATCTTAAGATCATTTGCCCAGACATCTAAAAGATAGAGATGCACTTATAATGGTACTAGTGATGGAGGAGCCACAAAAGTTGGTACAAGTAGTGAAGGAGTTACATATGACATTTTTAAAGATGGGGATATAAAGAATATACCTACTTCTGAATCTTCTCTTTAGGACTTATTTGAAAATGAAATGTGGACAAGATTGGGAATATTGGAACAAAAGGTGGATGGTATGGAACAAAGATTGAGAACCATGGATGAGCGTCAAGAAGTAATCTTTTCCATGATTAAAGATATTCACTAACATTACAAATTTCTTCCTTCAGGACAATGATTTATAAATTGAAAAATTGAACAATTGAAAAATTGAAAAATCAAGAAAATTATTATTTAAAAATAATAACTTTATTTGAAAATCTATAAAAAAAATGGGATATTTAATTTAGGGGGAGAATTTCTTTGAGATTTAACTTTGAAAAATATTAATTGAAATATTATACATTGGGGGAGTTGTGCTTTTAATATCTATTTCATGATTACTCTCACTTATGATTATTCTTCACTTTACCTATTGTTATAAGCAATGAACTAATGAACAATGACTCTTTCATGAAATTTTTTTTGGTTGTTTACATTTTGTTTTCAGTGTGCATATGAGCTTTCAAAATGCAAGCAAAGATGGTTTCACTGAATCATAGGATAGTTTCACTATTAAACATTGTATTTTTCCTATGGGAATTATGTAGTGAGAGAGAGGTTTTTTCACACAAATATACCAAAATGGGAGATTATAACCCTTATCTATCGATCCAATACTACGATCAAAACATGCTTGATGGATCCACTAAATTATTGATCGTTCTAGTGTAATAAATGATTAATTCTAACTAGGTTAGATTGATCTAGGTAATTAATCAATCAATCTAGTACTCGACCGATTGAACATTAATTACTCCATTGATCTAGTCGATTAAATAATTAATTCAAGACTTTTAAAACTTAATAAATTGATTCTAAGTGTATTTTTCAAGAATATTGCAAGCCAAAGAAACTATTGTGCTCTTACAAACACAAATAAGGTATATCTATGTTCTTATGCACATTATATTTCATATTAAACACATATGAACATTTTTAATTTAGGTAATTCATGTCTAGATCGATTGAGATGTGTAGATAGATCGAGAATCAATCTACTATGTTTAAAAAGTTATGAATTAATTATTTAATTGACTAGATGCATTGAGAAATTAAAGGTCAATTGATCGAGTACTAGATCGATTGATTAATTACCTAGATTGATCTAACCTGGTTAGAATTAATCATTTATTACACTGGATCGATTGATAATTTAGTGGATTGATCAAGAATGTTTTGATCATAGTATTGGATTGATAGATAAGGGTTTCGATCGATGGAACTATGAACTATGTATTCAATCATTCAATGTTTTGGTGATCGACCATATGTTAGATTGATCGAGCAGCCAGAGCTTCAATTTTAAACCTATTTCTAACTTGAATTGAATTGATTTATTATGATATTATCCTCATTCTTTAAACTTCTTTCAAACAATTGTATGGACATAATGGTAATATTCTTAGACCTAGCACTTCAAAATATTCTACTTAAACAAACCTAAACACACAAATTTATTCAACATACAAGAGAAGTCTCTTCATCTTGATATCTTTCTTGTTTTCCAAAAAATTTTCAAGTAGGATTTTTTATTTAATTAATTTAACAAAAATTTTGTTATTGTATTTGATTGATTAACAAGTCTACAATATTTGCGATAATGTATTTAAACATTTGTTCTGGGGTTGCTAGTTGATTTTGACTCATCTGATATATTATTAAATCATCTAGCTAGGGTTATTCATTATTCAATATGTTCTATGACAAACATTTGTACTTATATTATTGGGCTAACATTTTAGGTACTGGTTAAACAAGTTTGATTACTTGTGTGACTTAATTTATCAAAACATTGGTTCATATCCAAACACCTTGCTTGTAGATACTATGAATGAAGGTAGTGTCATGTAAATAGATTACTTGGGGGCTTTACCTTGGTTGGTAGTATAAGACCTATCATTGTAATTGGACCTTACTTGTCATACTGGATAGTTAGGTGGTTCGGTTGGTAGGTGGTTTTTCTATTATGTCATTGGTGTGGTCTATGTTGTTTCCACCTAAAAATCTCATGTGTTGATTTATATCTTCATATTACTTTATTTACATGTGGCTTCATGCTTCGTCATTTGCATAAATATTATTTTTTCTTAATTCTACTGATTATCTATTCATCCCCTCTAGCTAATTAGATTTGTAACTAACTAGAAGTTTTAATATGCATATTCTTATTTTTTTTTTAGGATTTTTTCATTTTTTAGGATGTGTTTAATCATGATTTGAGTAGAAATTGATGAATATATGGAAACAAATGCATGCATATTTGATATGAAACATATGAACCCAATGATAGAAATTGGTTGTCATGACTAGGATAAGGAATGTCACATGCTCGTTAAGATAATTACATTAGTCATGTCATATACTTGATATTTTTGATTGGGTTGATTCATATTTTTATGCACAAGCTCATGATTGATTTTGGTGTTCTTATTGGGAGAAAACTTGGGGTGAGTTATGCTAGTTGACGATGTCTACCATGTTTTAGAATCCATTTGTTCATCCTTTGAGGTGAAATCCTAAATAGTATTTAGCATGAGAAATTATTTAGGCCTTAATTAGATCTATTGAGTCCTTCAAGCTAACCATTATTTATATCCTTAGACATCCATTTAGGCGTAACTAAGAACCAATCATAACTTTAAGCCAACCAATAAGCACGACCTTTGCCCTTACATCTTTAGCTTGCATGAAAAATCCAATCAGGTGTTGTGCTATCAAGTGAGGTGAAATGTAATGCATCATATTTCATCCAAAAACAACTCACAACACAATTACCCCTTTAAACAAAAAGAAACAAATAATAAAACTAAAGATAAGTTTGAGATTGTTGTGAAGTTATATATATTAAAGAAAAAGAGAGACGTGGAATAAAAGAATGCAAAGAATGGAAGGATAGGGTGCACAAGAACACCAAATGAAAGCTCAAATGTAGTTAAATATTGTATGATGAATGAAAAGAAATATAAGGCATGGAAAGGGCCTAAATACATCCATTTATCTACCCCTATCTAATCCTTGCAATACAAGCATGCAAAGCCCTATTAATCTTTAGCTAAATGCATATTTACATTAGTGGAGAGGGGTGTGAAAAATAGACTTATGAAACTTATTCTAACACTTAGTTGATTAGCATGCTCATACAAGTTGATCTCAAGAGTGCATTGGATGACATCATATGCAACACATAAACAAATCAATTTGTCAAAACCCTTGCATATCCTTCTATTAATGGGATATTGATTAATGGATATGTGAACCTCCTTATCATGGGATTGTACAATCTTTGCAGGACTATTACTTCTTAACATGCATGTATTAGTAGATATATGTTTATGAATATTCTACCCATATCATTTTAGCTAGTTAGACTTAACATTGCTTGAAGGCAAGCAAAGAGTTAAGTTTGAGTGTGTCTTAACTATAAGAAAGTAGAGTTATATAACCACTTTTAAACCACTTATATGCCTTATTATGTGCTAAAATATTATGAAAAAGTTTCAATTATGTTTAATTATGTCAATGTAGGTGGAATGATTGCAAATAGAGTAAAAATGAGTCAAAAATGGGAAAAATGAACACCATGCAGTAACAAGAATTTTTCTAAGTCGCAGTGTGCATGGAGAAAAAGTACACAACAAGGGCCATATAGCAACACCTAAGAAACCATATCGTAATGCACATTCATTGTTAGGCATGAATCCTATTTTTTATCAAACAATAACTCTTAGCTTTAATCCTTAATCGTTGGATCATTTTAAGAGATGATCTAATGGTCTACATGAGTTTATTTTTCCTATTCATTAACCCTAGTGAGGCACAAATTAAGAAAGAAAAAGCCTAGCAGCTATCAAGAAGAGAGAAAAGAGAAAAATTTCAAAATAATATCAAAGAAGTCACAATTTTATAAAGATTCAAGAGAAGATTAATGCTACAAATCAAGAGATTGAGTGTATCTCTTCTTCTCCGTTCTTTATTTGTTTTTATATATTTTTTTATAAAAAATATGAGCTTTATAAAATTAATTGTTTTAGCTAATTTATTAATCTAGAAGTCTTATGAATCTAATTTTTCACATGTGATGACCTAATATTTTACCCCAATCGTAATTTCAATTCAATAATATTAATTGTTTGGCCAACAATTAATCTACAGAGACAATTAAATAAATTGGAGATAATTATTTAATTGTTTTCCTTGATTAAATAATGACCATAGTTTCTAGATAGATATGTATAATTCTTATGTATGTGGTCTGTAATGAACTTAATGAGTAGTATGCAATCTAATTGGCATGAGAGTGTGATTAGGTTAATTGCTTTAAGGTGTGTACTTTACTTGAGAGACAAATGCATCTTAGGTTAAATTTAATTGATCATGTAATTTTCTGGTAACTATTTTGGGGGAAATTTTATTGATTCACATACTTGGGCAATTGAGGGATTAAGATTCTTAGATCGTTTTCTCATATATCTTCATAGTTGTTATGTTTTACAATTTAAAATTATTTGTCATTCATTTTCAATTTTTATAACTTTCTATTTTCCAAATAGCATTCATTATAATTATATTGGTACTTATTTATAAGTTATACAACTTTTTTGTGGGATTGATATCCATACTTAGGTATGTTATATTACTCGCATGACCCATATACTTGCAGTTAGTGTGTCAATAGATTACTCAGTTAATCATGCTTGCTAAATATTAATTATGTTTTTAAAAATATGAATTAAGATTATTGATTTTTTTTTCTTTTTAATAAGAAAATATCCTAAGGTAGTGATGAGATTCTTTGTTAATAACAAACAATTAATATCTTGTGGGTAGGCTTATCAATTAATTAATTATTCAATTACAATTTATTTTTAAGGAATTAACAAATAAACTAGTTACTGCTTAAGCTCGGGCATGTAATTAGGCTTTCATTCAAGGTGTCAAAGTTAGGCTTACGATTTAAGTATCTGGAAACTAACTTTCACATTTTAAAAGTACTTTGAAAATATGTCATCAATATATTTTTAAATAATAATTCTTATAAAGTTTTTTGAAATAAAGTTCTCTATAGATCCAAATAATCAAATCCAAAATCAAAGAGTTGAATTTAAATCAAATTTAGATAATTAAATCTTAAATCTAACTCTCTTGTTTATTATGAAAAATATTAAGCTATATAGTTTTCTTTACAAACCTTTTGAATAAATCTTAATGAAGAAATAAAACTTAATTAATTTTATAAAAATTATTTACCTACTTTAATATTTCATAGGCATAACAACATTACAAATATCCCACGGTATTTTCAATGAGACATGCTTAATTTAATCAATGATCACTAAATTAAACACAACATTCAAAACAACATATAAAGTTAATCTGAAAAGAATACACATAAGTTATATCTTAAGTGTATTATTAAAAAACTTTTAGTAACATTTTTGTATTTGAAAAAGATCCAAACAAAATTGCAACCACTATTTATTGAATCAAAATGAAAACTATTGCATAAACTATACTCGTTTAAGTTTTAATTTGAGAGAATTAAAACTATAAAAAAAAACTAAAGAGAAACTAGAAATTATAGCTAGAAGATAGCTGAGAGGACTATTTAGAATTGGGATTTAAGGTCCATTTTATAGGTGAGGAAAAGGAAAGAAAGGCTACAGATCCTAAATCCTTGATCCATTTCACCCGTACCGTGGCACATACTATTTTGATGCTGCAGCACACATTCCTCTGAACTTCTAGAAGCCTTATTTTTAATGCATACTTTATAATGGTTTGGAACATATTTAAGTATTATGTATGTTAATCTTTTATGATCAATGTTGTAATGGAGTGCATTTAGTACTATTCTACAAGTGTTGATCAGTTAAATTATTTTGAAGCTAAAAATATCAGTTAAAAACAATAAAATATACCGGTGATTATGAAAAGATAGATTTATGTAAAAGAATGATAAAACTATGCATTGTAAATCCATTTTATCATTTAAAGTGCATAAAATCATGTTATATTGCATACTAGAAACATGCAATAAAGTATTACAAAGCAAGAAGACTGGAAAACACATAAAATGACATGTGAAAAAGATAATGCTTACTATGCATACAACATGTCATACTAACTATCCTATTTATGCATGGTTCATACAAAGCGATGTCATTCAGAAAAAAAAATAGAAGCATAACAAAAACTCATAAATTGGAAAACCACTAGCAAGCACCAAGGATACAAAAAGAACACAACACACCCGTTGATATCATACTTTTAACCCATACCTCTCCCACTAAATGTAACTATGTCAAGCAATAAAATTCTATTCACATACACTCTTAAAACTTCTGCAAAAACAAAGAATCTACACATAATAGATAAAAGTAATTATAGAAACATAGAAGCATACTAAGTGTAAGTCCCGATGTACTCATGTTTGTGTGTTGGCTTCCCATGCACAAAACATGATGTTTGTTTTATTTTACTCAATGTTCTATCATCCTGTATGTAAGACTGGTTACTACAAATTTGTAATTCACACATGTATATAGTTAGGTAAATTTTGTATGCAAGCATGCTTACACACACCACAGGGTTGGTTTTGGTAGTGTGCATGATATTTAAAGTGTTGGTTGTCAATGAGTTAGCATGGTTGCACACATAAATTTTTACTTGTGCTTTTTGGCATGTTTTAGGTATGGGTATATATCAATACTACTCAACGTTTTTGGAAACCAAAAAATACAACCTCTTAGCACCTCTCCACCACCATTGGAGAGGTGGTTGGCTAGGTGTCTAGCAAGGTGTGTGATTCTTGCAAAGTTTAACTAGTTTTTAGTGTTATTACCAATTTACCTAGAAATTACACTACAAATTTGATGTTCCAAAATTAAACATACAAATTTTATATAATTTATAAAAGAGTTTGCAAATACATAAAGGAGGTAATGTAGGTATACCTCCGCTTTTTAATGGGATAAACTATGACTATTAGAAATCCTAAATCCAAGCCTTCTTATGGTCCCAAAGAGACCATGTGTGGTTCCTTATTAAGAATGGATGAAGAAATCCAACTAAAACTCTACCTAATAAAATTATGATTCCTAAACCTATGATTGAGTGGACTAAAGATTAATGTAAGGAATCAAAATGGAATAGTATTGTCTCTTTAAGAGAACATGAAAACGTGCAAGTATACACGGTCACAAGTAATAAAATTTGATAAGTAAGTTATCGTTCCCACGAAGATTTGTCAGAATAGTTTGTCAAGTACTAAAATTATTTCACTCTGATTTTATCCAAACAATTGAAAGTTGATGTGAGTATTAACTAAACTGATTTTTTTTAAAACAATAAATAAGAAAATTTTAGGATTGCAGTTTTCACCAAATTAAATCCACTCAAATCATGTTATTTTCTCTAGATTTATATTTTTTGAATTTAATTTGTCAACAGAGAACTACTAATTTTATCCATATGTCTCTTTCGATAACAAATAGACACACCTTGCTAAAATAATTCACTATATTCCTTTGAGAATTAAATTGACCAAGATTCATTACGTTGAAATTTCTCAAATAGCTTCACATGCAATAAAGAATGTTCCTCTCCTTTCATCATACATGTTATCCTAAACAGGAGCAATATACACAAAAATGCCTCTTCCAAGTTTATTTAAGTGCCACAGATCAATTGATAAATTTTCCAATAATCAAAAGCATTAAGCGCAAATAGAATAAACAACTTAAAAATCTCATAAATATTTCAAAAATAATTTATTCAAGCTTCATAAATATAGCTAAAACGCAACCCTAGAAAAATTAAATTACTTCATTAGAAAAATTAAAATTACAAAACAAAAATATTAAAGCATTTAAGGAATATTAGATGAAGAAAAAAATAAAATTAAAATATGTTTCTACTCTCTAATTTCTACTACGCAGAACACCACAGAAGCCAAAAATGGCTTCTGTGTGGCTCCGTCCAACCCCCTTAATTTATCACAAAAACCCCCTATTTATAGCTCTAATTCTCTAAAAAAATACATCAGAAAATATTTTTTTTACAATCACGCGTGAAAAAGTGAGGGACAACGAAAATATTATTTTAAGACATGCATGGGAGAAATACAAAACCAGTTGGAAAGTGGGCCGGTTCTACGTTTCATTTTTTTCAAAATGCATGCCATGTGTCAGCATCTGATTGGCTGTAAGAAAAATCAAGACACGTGGCAGCTTTTAATTATTGGTAAGGACAGGTGCACGTGGACAGCGTCGCACAGGAATATTGCAAGTGAGACATGTGTGTCCCACAAAACCAACTGGAAAAGCATGCGTCAATTCTACATTTTTGCTTTAACCAACATGTGCCATGTGTTGACTTCTGATTAGCTGAAAGATTAATCGAGACATGTGGCATCTTCTGATTCATTGGAATAGGAAGACTCACTCAGATTGTATGGAACGCATCACAGGGGAAAGGTTCTTGTGCAGACATATGAATCCCACCCTGCATGCCAGCTTGCGCGGTAGGTGGGACCCACTCAACGCTCTATGTAGTGTGTAATCTAGAAAACTGAGTCCAATCGCCTATGTCACATCTGGCTTACACGTGCCTGATCCCAACCATTGATTGGATGATCCAACGGTGCGTGTTGCACATTGTTAATAGCGCGCGTGGTCTTTTTTTCTGCACAGAAAAACAAAGTTTCATTTAATTGCTTTTTAGCCCTCCAATTTAATTTAAATTAACTTTTAAACTTTTGATATTTTCAATTAAGCCCTCTTTTAATTTAAATTATAATTTTAGCTTTTATTATTTGTAATTAAGTCCTTTTTTTATTCAAATTCTTTAATTTTTCTTAAAAATATATTCCTTATAAACTAATAGTAAATATTATTTTAATACATTAAAATTAACTAAAAATATCAAGAACATAGCAATTATAATTAATAAAATGGACAAAATAACTGTATAATATACAGTTATCAAATAGAAAAGGACTTTATGTAATAATCAGGGCTATTATACCTGGTGAATTTCAAAGAATTCAGAGTTGTACTTCTTCAAAACAAGTATAGGACATTCTAGAGACTACTTATGAGGATAATTCTACTGTAAAGAGATACAAAATTCTAAAACTAAATAGAGATTTTGAAATCTATATCATGCAAGAGGATGGAAATTTTGACAAGTTCTTTTCATGGTTCTTAAATATTATCATGGTTTATACAATTTGGGTAGACCCATAAGTGAAGAAAAATACATTGAAAAGATCATTGCTAGTTTATCCTATCGGTTTCATGCCAAAATTACTATACTTGAATCTATGCATAAGCCTAGTGAGCTTACAATGAATAAGCTACTTGGTGGCCTACAATCTATACTTAAGAAGGTAAATAGATTGGCTCTAAAGAAAACCCATGTAGTGGTCCTAGTATTGATTTGAATGATACCAGTTATGAATGATGATGACTCCAAACCCAATAAAGAAGAATTTGCTTTACTTTCTTAGAAATTCACATTACTACAAGGCATTTTTAGAAACAAAATGAAACAAACAAGCATTGCACGAAACTTTAGGTTACTATTTTGGATAGTACTAACATTGAAGATGAGGATGACATTAACTTTCTTTCTTTCTCTACTTCAACCATTGTCATTGATCTTATGACTACTACCTCAAAAGTTCAATAGGGTTATAGCTAAAATTAATGATGATGAAGATGAGCATAATGAATTTGTTTATTCATATAATGCAATCTTATTGGAGCACATCAAATCATAAAAATCTAAGGAAAAGTATTTCAAGAGCTTGGATGAAAAGGAGCACAAGATAAGTGCTCTAGAGAAAACTCTTGAAGAAAGGAAATCCTCAACTGATGATTAACAACATGATCTCACTAACAAGTGTGAGGTCATTCAAAAGAGACATTTAGATTTGTAAGAAAAGTTTGACACAAATCTTGAGAAGATTAAGATACTTGAGGAACAATTGAAGTTTTCCAAGCTACCCCTTTATATGTCAATCATGATCCCTCAAATGATTAGAAGGATGAATTGAATAATTGAAGAAGTAGATAATTATCCTTGGAAGTGCCAAAGAGTATATGACTTATGCTCTCCCTGAGAAAGAAGTTGAAGTGAAACATATGAATGAGTGAATTAGGATTCTCAACAATTCAACAGTTTACCTAGAATCCTCTCTTAAGGAAAAGGAAGATTTGATTATAACTTTAAAAAATAAACTCTACATGAGTGAAAAAGAACAAGCTTGGTGTTCCTCTACTATCAACAATATGATTGTTGGATCCCATAAATTAAGTGAAATTATTAGTAACACAAATCCATTTGGTGATAAATATATCATTGGGTATAATGAAAGGGTTTATACTTCTAGTTCTATTGCTCCTAAGTTTATCAACTGATGAGCGAAAACCGGCATCGCCAATTCTCGCAAATACTTTGGTTTTAATATTTGTAAAACTCTCGCAAGTGCACGAATCATTTCGTAGAAAATGATAAGTATACTCCCAAGGTCGATCTAAGGAAGGAATGTATGTGGTTTTTAATTTATTATTCAAACTTTTAAAAACGAAATTAAATCCTAAACATCCTGTCACGATAGTTTTGGTTTTTGTGTTCCTAATCTAATAACATAAAATAAACATATATACAGATTAATTAAATATAATCTAAAAAGAATAAACATAGATACAAATTCAATAAATAAATATAAATACAGATTCAATAAATATTCATGCAAATTTTATCATTTATATTAGTGGAGTATTTATGGATATAATAACTAAGTTAATTATGCTTGCTCATATTATCTAGGTTATTAAAGATATAAATTGATATTTTATTGATTCTCTCTTTTTGTATGAATACCACCTTTGGTGGGGTTAGATACTCTTTGTTAACTAAACAAATCAATTAACACCTATGGGTGGGGTTGATAACTAATTTGGTTAATTAAATTAATTCCTTTTTCTAAGAGATTGAAAATGAACCATTTAAATGCCACCTTTGGTGGGGTTAGACAATTTACACTTTATTCAAGGTGTCCAAATTAAACTTAAGAATTTAGTTATCCGAGTACTAACTTTCAAGTTTTAAAACCACTATTGAAAACATGTTGTCAATACATTTCCACATAATAATTCTTATAAAAACTTTTGAAATAGAGCTTCACTCTAACTACCGGGCGATTGTACCAACAAATAAAAGAGCACTACTCTAAATTAGACAGGATAACTAAACCTTAAAGTCTAACTTTCAGATTTAAGTTTGTAATGAAAAATAATATATTTCTCTCTAACATCCTTAATATAAAATCTTGAATAAAAATAAACTCAATTCATTTTAGAAATTTTCACCTATTTAATATTTCGTAAGCATAACAACGTTATTATTATATCATGATTATAAATGACTAGCACAGTTAAATTTAATCACGGACAAAATAAATATAAGATGTAAGAGTAAAGCACAAAAATAAGTGTAAAGAAAATAAAATCGTTTCAGTACTTCGACGCTATTACCGTTGCTAGAAAACCTCCAAGCGGAATTTGCACTTCCATTTATTGAATCAAAAATCTAAATTATTACAAAAACATTACAAGTTCCTCTCAAAAAGAAAAGAACTCTAAACCTAAGACAATTGAACTAAAAACTAAGAGAAAAACTAAGAAAAGCTTAGAAACTAAGAAAGAAACTAAGAAAAACTTAAAAACTAAGAAATGAGAGAAAGAAAGAAGAGAGAAATGTGGTTTTGAGGTGTGCTTTGAAGTGAATGGAAGGGGGGTATTTATAGGTGAGGATGGAGAGAAAAAATGAGTAAAAAAATGTTAAAAAAAATATTAAAAAATTTAAAAACGTGTAATGGACCTACTGAGGTCATCAATGACGTCAGCATGACATCATGGGGGTGGCTGTACGTGAAAAATGGGTCAAAAACGTGGCTCTGGGCGCTGGCGCGCGGCTGGGCGCTGGGGCTGGGCTGCGGCACGCGATTTTCCGTCTTTTGACATTTTTGACCTTTTTGACCCATTTTGTCCAATTTTTCCATGTTTGTTGACCTTTTTCCACTTATTTATTAATTTATTTGTGATGTATTGCTTCAAGTATTCTTCTTTGAGTCTTTACATTGCGTTTTTAGGCCAAAATTCCTGAAAAACAATAAAAATACCCGTGATTCCGAAAAAGACAAATTTATATAAATATATGATAAAACATATAAATATATATATTTTTAATCAATTAATGTGCATAAAATCATGGTTATTTTAGTGCTTTTTGAGCACTCATCACAACCCCAAACTTTCTTGCTAGTCCCTTAGCAAGAGAAGCGATAAAAACTAAAAATTAAACTATCCTAAATCACTTCCGTGGATTGACACGGTTGCATTTAGCCTATGCAACAAGCCTTTAAACCTAGGTTGCCCTAGTGGACGAGATTGAGTCTCGAGAGGGTTTACAGTAATGATACCCACAAACATTGTACTAAATGTAAAAACAAAAGAAACAATAAAAACAAACAACTTAAAAATTAAATTTACAATAAAATCACAAATTAACAACATTTCACAAAAATGTCTCATACTATTTAATCTCCTTTAAGATCATAATTAAAATCTCAAGCATAAGTTATCTTAATCTCTTTAAACAATCATGATTTATTATAATAATTAGTCGAAAATCATTTTCATATTTCATATAAAAAATGTATCAATTTAATTTCACCCAATTTCAGTGTCATGAATCAGAATTCGCTTCGACTCTATTCCTCACAAGTCAATACTCTCAAAACACTGAATCCTATGGGTTAAAACACTCATACTAATTTATATGCAAAAGAGTTGATGTATAAAAATGAACTAATATGTTCGCATATGTATAAAGAATAAAGGCTCAAAGTGTTATTTTAACATTGATCTCATGAAAGGAATCAAATGTATAAATTATAAAGATATCATATATAAAAATTATTTTCATGCATAAATCAAACTCATTAAGAAAGAATTTCAAGATATATGCCTTTTACAAATGAAGAAATTGCAATGACTTTATCTCTCTATTTTTTTTTTGAAGATATTTCTCAATATATGTATTTTTTTAGAGAGTCAACCCATGTACAGATTGTACATTTTTTGGATTTTGGTGAGTGGTTAATTTTGTGGCTTTTCTGTTTGATCTTGGTTTAGGTAACCCCAGATATGTCTTTTTGGGTTTAATATAATTTCTACATCTTATAAAGAAATACTAATTATGACAAAAACTAACTAATTATCAAAAATAGTTACAAAATATTTCATGATATGTTTTCAAAAACTAATCTAACAGTACAAAAGACTTAACTATTTACTTAAATTTGATTTAAAGAAATGATAAATTTTTGTGAAACTTTTTTTTTAGTTTTTTTTTATTCCAAAAATTACTAAATCACACAAAATAGAAATAAAACCAAACACACAAAAAAATGAAAAAGTACATTTTTTTTTATTTTTTTAATTAAGCATGGTAACTTTTCACCACCTCCAACCTAGATCTTACATTGTCCACAATGTTACATCTGTAAATTAAAGATAAAGAGAGAAGAGAAATAAGATTACCTATTTCACGAGAATGTGCAAGTAGTAATGGAAAATGCAGGTGCATCCATCATATTCATCATTAAAGTGTATACTGCAGATCATTTGTAAACTTCTAACATCTCAACAAATATTTTTAGTTTTAACAATTTAACAATTATTCACATGTAATTAAAATGAAATAAACAATAAAATTAAGTAAATAAAACAAATAACAAACAAAAATTTTTTATTTTTTATTATTTTATTTTATTTTTTACTTTTTTTTATTGTTTGTTTTTGTTTTTTACCTAAAATGATGGGTTGCCTCCCATCCAGCGCTTAGTTTAACGTCTTAGCAAGACGTATCTTTTTGGTGCTAAGGGTTACTCAGCCAAATGCAATCCATTTCAGCAATGTTGTTTGGTTCTTCTAAATAAGGCTTGACACGATGGCCATTGACTTTGAACGTTTTTTGTGTCTTGGAGTCCAATAGTTCCACTACTCCATGTTCAAATACTTGAACTATTTTGAATGGTCCATCCCATCTTGATCTCAGCTTTCCTGGAAACAATCTCAAACGAGAGTTAAATAAAAGAACTTTCATTCCAGGGTGAAGAGTCTTAGGAACTAGCCTCTTGTCATGATAGCGCTTAGTACGCTCCTTGTATAATTTGGCATTCTCATAGGCTTCATTCCTAATTTCTTCCAACTCATGAAGAAGTTATCGTTTTTCACCGCTTTATCTAAATCCATGTTTAACTCTTTAATTGCCCAAGAAGCTTTGTGTTCAAGTTCAACTAGAAGGTGGCACGCTTTCCCAAAGATTAATCGGTAGGGCTCATCCCAATAGGTGTTTTGTAAGCGGTGCGGTATGCCCATAAGGCATCATTTAGCTTAAATGCCCAATCCTTCCTTGACGGACGCACGGTGCGTTCCAAGATTCCCTTAATTTGCCTATTGCTCACTTCCACTAAACCGAAGTTTGAGGATGATATGGAGTAGCTACTTTATGTGTGATGTTGTACTTGTTTAGTACTCCATCAAAGAGTTTGTTACAAAAATGGCTACCTCCATCACTTATTATAGCTCTAGGCGTTCCGAACCTACTGAATATGAAATCTTTCAAGAATTTCACAACAACATTAGCATCATTGGTTTTGGTGGGGATAGCTTCTACCCACTTGGACACAAATCCACAGCAACCAAAATGTATTGAAAACCATTAGATGGGGGAAAAGGACCCATGAAGTCAATCCCCCATACATCAAAGAGTTCAACAACTAGATTAGATGTCAAAGGCATTTCATCTCTTTTTCTTATGTTTCCTGTTCTTTGACATCTATCACATTGTGCACAAAACATATGAGCATCTTTAAAAAGAGTGGGCCAAAAGAATCCGGATTGTAATATCTTACGGGCTGTCTTTTCACCTCCAAAATGACCCCCACAATGAAGTTCATGACAAAAAGTCAGAATGCTCTTATGTTCTTCTTCTGGTACACATCTCCGGATGACTTGATCTTGACCAATCTTGTATAAATAAGGGTCATCCCAGAAATAGTCCTTAATAGTTTTAAAAAACCTTTTCTTGTCCTGATATGAAGTGTTAGGTCGCAAAACACCGGTGGCAAGATAGTTTACAATATCAAGATACCATGGGTTCGGACCTATGAAAAATAACTGTTCATCGGGAAAGGTTTCAACTATATCATCATTACTCTCATCTTTAAGAGAATTGAAGTCAAATCAACCTAGACAAATGGTCACTACTAAGTTTTCAACGCCTTTCTTATCCTTGATTTCTAGGTCAAATTCTTGTAAGAGTAAGACCACCGATTAATCTTGGCTTGGCATTTGGTTTACTTAATAGGTATCTTAAAGCATGATCAGAATGTACAATCACTTTAGATCCTACTAAATAAGACCGAAATTTGTCTAAAGAGAATACTATAGCCAAGAATTCCTTTTCGGTGGTGGTGTAATTCATTTGGGCATCATTGAGTGTTTTGCTAGCATAGTAGATGACATGTAAACGCTTATCCACTCTTTGTCCCAGGACTGCTCCTATTGCATAATCGAAGCATCACACATTATCTCAAAAGGTAAAGACAGGTTTGGTGCCATTATAACGAGGGGTAGATGTTAGTTTCTCTTTCAAGGTATTAAAGGAAATAAGGGTCGTTGTTGAAGTCAAATTCAGCATCTTTGGATAATAAGTTACATAAAGGGCGACTTATTTTAGAGAAATCTTTAATAAATCGTCTGTAAAATCCTGCATGTCCCAAGAAGCTTCTTATCCCCTTCACGGATGTAGGGGAGGTAGTTTGGATATCAATTCAACTTTTGCCTTATCAACTTCAATACCCTTGTTTGAAATTATATGTCCTAAAACTATCCCTTGTTGAACCATAAAATGACTTTTCTCCCAACTAAGGGTTAGATTGCATTCAATGCATCTTTCTAAAACCAAAGTCAATTTATGTAAGCAATCATCAAATGAGTTCCCAAAGACAGAGAAGTCGTCCATGAAAATTTCAATGAATTTCTCCACCATGTCCGAGAAAATAGATATCATGCATCTCTCGGAAAGTGGCGGGGCATTGCATAACCCAAATGGCATTCTGCGAAAAGCAAATGTCCCAAAAGGACATGTAAATGTGGTCTTTTCACGATCTTCGGTGCTATGGGTACTTGATAATATCCAGACAGTCCATCCAAAAACAAGAAAATTCGTGCCCACTAATCTTTCCAACATTTGATCAATGAATGGAAGAGGAAAGTGATCCTTTTTCGTATATAAATTTAGTTTCCTAAAATCTATACACATTCTCCATCCATGATTATTCTAGTGGGCACTAATTCACTTTTATCATTTTTAACAACTCATATCCTGCATTTCTTTGGTACCACATGCATCGGACTAACCCACTTACTATCCGCATGATAGGATAGATAATCCCTTCTTCTAATAGTTTAAGGATTTCCTTTTTAACTACCTCTTGCATGTTTGGGTTTAGTCTTCTTTGGGCCTCTCGTACAGGTTTAGCACCATCCTCCAAGTTGATCTTGTGCATACACATTGTTGGACTAATGCCTCTTATATCCCCTATACTCCAACCTACAGCTTTCTTAACCGGTTTAAGCACTTTGATCAGTTCTTTTTCTTGTGGTTTGGTTAAGGTTGAAGAAATTATCACTTGATATGTTTCTCCTTCTCCCAAAAACACATATTTTAAGTGCTCAGGTAAGTCTTTGAGTTCAAGTTCAGGTGGATTGGCCTCTTTAACAGATGAAGAACTGGGTAGATTTAAAAGTGCACTAGATTTTGTCATCACTTCATTATTGTCTAGTTGTTCAAGGTACCCCTTAATTTCTTCATCTAAATCTTCTTCAACCTTTTCAAGTGTAAGAACAGTTTCAAGCTTGTCTTCTATTCTGGTTTGGAAAAAGGTGTTTTGGACAAGATTATCCAAAGGATCAACTTTGAATATTTCATCGATGGCAGAAATAGAAGGGAAAGGTGAAGAATCAAAAACTTTGAAATGAACAGTCTCTCCTAAGACTGTCATTGTCAAATTTCCATCTTGGACATCAATAATAGTTTTAGTAGTTGCCATAAATGGTCTACCAAGCAATATTGTATGCTCTCTGTCCAATGCCGGATTTTCTTGCATATCCAGAACCACAAAGTCAACAGGTATTATCAGTTTGTCTACTGTACCAAAACATCCTCAACTATTCCCTCCGGATATTTAAGAGATCTATCTCGCAAGTTGCGGGGACATCGTTGTGGTTTTTAAATCCCATAGATTGAGTGGTGAGAATATAGAGTAGGGCATCAAATTTATACTATCACCTAAATCAAGCATTGCTTTAGCAACCTTCCTATCCCCCATAGTTATGTTTATAATAAAACTTCCAGGGTCTTTCAACTTAGGGGGTAGTTTGTCTTGAAATCTGCTAGAAATTTACGATACTACTACTCGTTCATTCGATTCATACCTCCTTTTCTTAGTGTTCAACTCTTTGAAAAACTTGGCATATGAGGGCACATTCATGATCACTTCTAATAATGGTAAATTGATATTTACTTTAGAGAGCATATTAAAAAGATCATTGAATTGCTTATCTTGTTTGGATTCTTTCAATCGGTGGGGAAAAGGTACTTGCATCTGGTGTGGTTCTCTTGTCTTTTGAATTTTGGGAGTGTCGGATGACCCGATGAGTTTTTCGAAGGCTTGTTAAGTTTAACACTTGTTTCTCCTTTTGCGAGATTAGAATATCGCCTTTCTTTGTTACATGAACTACAAGGTAGTTTAGAGATTTCAGTACACCGGTATTGACTACCTTACCACTTGAAGGGTTCTAACATCTTTTGCTTGTTACGGTTGGTAGGCAACTTTCCTGGTTCTTTCTTTTGCATTTGTTCACCAGTTGCCCAACTTTAGATTCAATTCTTTTAACCGAAGCCTCCATGGTGTTCAACCTTTGATTAGTCATCAGTTGGTTGTCACGACTAACTTGAATAAAAGCATTCAAGCTATCTTCTAAGGTTGGTTTAAAAGATTGGCTTGGTGGCTAAGGGTGGTTGTAGGTTGGGTGATTATAGGTGTTTGGATGATACTTTTGAAAATATTGGACTTCCTCTATGGCATCGACACTAGAATCACAAGTATTTGAACAATTATGAGTACCATGCCCAATTGAACAACACACTCCACATACCTCTTGATTTGAAATTTGGTGAGACGTGAGGAATTTCACTTGTTTAGTCAATTGACAAGTTGCAAGGTTATCTCATTATCAAAGCCGACTTCATTGACCTTTGCTTTCCTTTTACCACCTCTTTGTTGGGAATTAGAACCCAATAGCTCATAGAGGTTATAGGTTTCCTCTGCGGTCTTTTCTCCTACAAAGACCTCCAAAGACATTATCAACCATGTATTGACTTTGTAGTGTCAATCCATCGTAAAAGAATTGGTTTTGTAGGCTGTAGTGGAAAGCTATGATTTTGACATTGAATGAAAAGGAGTTTGAATCGTTCCCAAGCTTCATGAAAGGGCTCTTCATTCATTTGAGAAAATGTTGCTATCTTTGTTCTTAGATCAACAGGTCTTTTGATGGGAATAGAACCTACCCATAAAAATTTCATAAATGCCTCCCAAGTTTTAAGAGAACATTTGTAGAGTAATGAACCATGACCAAGCTTTATCTTTGAGAGTGTAAGGAAAACACCTCATCCTAAGTTGATCTTCATTAATTGCATGTAGTGGAAAGGTTTGGATAATAGCATAGAATTCTCGAATGAAATGCAAAGGGTCTTCATTAGGGATACCGTAAAAGGAAGGCAACAAAGAATAATGAATCTTTTTCAATTCATAATTCCTTGCAGCTTCTTGCAATTGGATGCCGGAAGTTACATTGCCAATGATTGGCATTGTATAGTCTTTCATCTTTTTCCGCCTATCTTCAGCATCTCCCATGGTTGTTTGTAGTTGAAAATGATCCTCCTCCTATTGTGAATCAGCATTTTGCTCTTAAAAACAATGGTAGATATCTCTAAAAAAATGCAAGGAACCTAAATTATTATTTTTTTTTTAATTTAAACGAAGGGACACAATTTTTGAAACAAACGAATTTATTTTATTTGAAATATTTTTTTTTTATTACACGCAAACTAAAACAAAGGAAAATACAATAATGGGTGACCTCCCATGTAGGACTAAAATTTATCGTCTTCTAGTAAGACGTTGCTTGGAGATTGCAGAATGAAAAACTCAATGTCTCCTCTTCATTGAATTCATTTATGTTTCAATTTAGTCTTTGCCTTTTTGCAAATGTTCAACTAACTGTTCAACTTGAACTTCCACCTTTTTGATAGAAGCTTCCACAGAGTCCAACCGTTGATTGGTTTTAGATTGATTATCCCTACAAACTTGAATAAAAGAATTCAAGTTGTCCTCCAGGGTTGGTTTATTTGGAATGCTTCTTGGAATAGGTGGGTGGAATTCCTGGCCTGCCTGATTTGAGCTTTGAGGGAAAGGAGGGTTGTTTTGCCTCCAAGAGAAATTTGGATGACTTCTCCACCCAGGATTATAGGTATTTGAATTGGGATCAAACCTTGGTCTCTGTTGATATGCTCCCAACACATTAACCTGCTCAGGTCCAGCTGTTGTTTCTCCTTGATATGGACGAGCTTTACCTTGTCCCGTGTTCTTTGTACAAACCATATTGTTCATTATTTGTGTTGGTTTGTGTAGCGAGAAGAACAACTTGCTTAGTCAGTTGAACAAGTTGTTGTTGAACTTCATTCGGAGTCAATCTCATGAACACCGACTTTTCTCACTGGAGCTTTTACGTTGGGAATTAGCACCCAACATCTCAAAGAGGTTATACGTTTCGATGCAGTCTTTTCTCCTATTGCTCCTCGCAGCGTTGTCGACAATGAACCGACATTGTTGTGTAAGTCCATCGTAAAAGAATTGGTTACGCAACCGTAGGGAAAGCTATGATGGGGACATTGAGTGAGAAACATTTTGAACCTATCCCAAGCTTCGTGGAATGGTTCTCCTTCCATCCGAGAGAAAGTAGCAATCTTTCCTCTCACTACGATGTTTTTGATGGGAATAGAACTTTCCCATGAATTTATTGTAAATGTGACCCCATGTCATCGAGAGAACCTGGGAAGTGACATCAACCAAGCTTTGGCCTTATCCTTTAAGGTGTAGGAAAACATCTCATTCTAAGTGATCCTCGTTTAGAATACCGAGGGGAATGTTTGGACCGTAGCATAGAAATCTCTCATAAAGGAAAGAGAATCTTCATTAGGTAGCCCGTAGAAGGAAGGAAGCATAGAAAAATGAATATTTTTAAGGTCATAATTCAGCAGCCTTTCTCCCAATCGGATAGCGCTGCCGTGCCAATCACCGGTCTTGCAAACTCCTTCATCGTGGTTTCCTAACATGTTGGTTTTCCTCCATTTCTTTTGGTTCTAGTAAAGGATTAAGACGTGGTTCTATGTTTGGCTCAAAATCGGGTTGATGGGTAGGATCCGGTGTTGTTGACACTTGTTTAAATTTATGAATATTATTTACATATGGTGTTAGGGGGTTTCCTAAGGATCTCCTACCACGCATGACTATTTTAAAACGTAAATTTAAAACTCCTGTCAACAAAAATAAAGAAATTAGAGAAAATTTCCATGGCATTTAATACAAAACACTAGACAATTTTTTTTTTTTTTTTTTTTTTACTTTTTTTTTTTCTTTTTAAATAACATAATCAAGATAACCAAGAATGTTCCTAGGAAAGAATGGTGGTCGGCTCCTTAAAAACCATTCTCCTAGTAACAACGTTCCTGTGAAAGACTAAAGGCACAAAGGCTTCAAAGAACTAGTCCTGCATTTAACTCCCTTAAATTTTTACTTTTCATGCCTTTTAGTTTTTTTCTTTTTTTTTTCTTTTTTTTTTTTTTACGAACGGTAATTTTATTTTACTATTCACGCTATCTTATTTCTTATTAACTTAAAATTTTTTTTTTTAAACATTTAAATTTTTTTTTTTTTTAATTAATTTTTTTTTTACTATTTATTAACGGTAAAAACTTTTTACTTCAAATTTCAAATTTCTAAATTATTTTACTATTTATGCTATAATTAATTTTTTATTGTTTTATTTTTTTATTTATTTTTTTATTTTTTATTTATTTTTTTTATTTTTATTTCTTATGAAATTTGAAATTTGATTAAATTTTTTTTATTTTATTTTTTATTTTTTAAAAAAAATCACAATTATTTACAACACAAAAATATTTTTAAAATTTTGATAAATAAATTAAAAACGCTATTCCTTAAGAACGGCGCTAAAAACTTGATGAGCTAAAAGCGATTGCCAATTCTCGCAAATACTTTGGTTTTAATATTTGTAAAACTCTCATGAAGTGCGAATCATTTCGTAGAAAATGATAAGTATACTCCAAGTCGATCTAAGGAAGGAATGTATGTGGTTTTTAATTTATTATTCAAACTTTTAAAAAGCGAAATTAAATCCTAAACATCCTGTCACGATAGTTTTGGTTTTTGTGTTCCTAATCTAATAACATAAAATAAACATATATCTGATTAATTAAATATAATCTAAAAAGAATAAACATAGATACAAATTCAATAAATAAATATAAATCTGATTCAATAAATATTCATGCAAATTTTATCATTTATATTAGTGGAGTATTTATGGATATAATAACTAAGTTAATTATGCTTTCATATTATCTAGGTTATTAAAGATATAAATTGATATTTTATTGATTCTCTCTTTTTTGTATGAATCTGGCGCTTTGGTGGGGTTAGATCTTCTTTGTTAACTAAACAAATCAATTAACACCTATGGGTGGGGTTGATAACTAATTTGGTTAATTAAATTAATTCCTTTTTCTAAGAGATTGAAAATGAACCATTTAAATGCCACCTTTGGTGGGGTTAAACGATTTAAACTTTATTCAAGGTGTCTAAATTAAACTTAACAATTTAGTTACCCCAGTACTAACTTTCAAGTTTTACAACCACCATTGAAAACATGTTGTAATTAAATTCCCACAAAATAATACTAATAAAAACTTTTGAAACAGAGCATCACTCTAACTAGAGGCGATTGTACCAACAAATAAAAGACCACTCCTCTAAATTGAGCGGGATTACTAATGCTTAGAGTCTAACTTTCAGATTTAAGTTTGTAATGAAAAATAATATATTTCTCTCTAACATCCTTAATATAAAATCTTGAATAAAAATAAACTCAATTCATTTTAGAAATTTTCACCTATTTAATATTTATAAGCATAACAACGTTATTATTATATCATGATTATAAACAGCTAGCACAGTTAAATTTAATCACAGACAAATTAAATATAACATGTAAGAATAAAGCATAAAAATAACTGTAAAGAAAATAAAATCCTTACAGAACTTCGACGCTATTCCCGTTGCTAGAAAACCTCCAAGCGGAATTTGCACTTCCATTTATTGAATCAAAAATCTAAATTATTACAAAAACATTACAAGTTCCTCTCAAAAAGAAAAGAACTCTAAACCTAAGACAATTGAACTAAAAACTAAGAGAAAAACTAAGAAAAGCTTAGAAACTAAGAAAGAAACTAAGAAAAACTTAAAAACTAAGAAATGAGAGAAAGAAAGAAGAGAGAAATGTGGTTTTGAGGTGTGCTTTGAAGTGAATGGAAGGGGGGTATTTATAGGTGAGGATGGAGAGAAAAAATGAGTAAAAAAATGTTAAAAAAAATATTAAAAAATTAAAAAACGTGTAATGGACCTGCTGAGGTCATCAATGACGTCAGCATGACGTCATGGGGGCGGCTGCGGGTGAAGAATGGGTCAAAAACGCGTTGGGTCTGTATGGCGGATTCTTTGGCCGCATGTATGAAATTAAGCCTTGCGTGGCGTGAAACGGTCAGCTATTCTGTGCTGCGAAGCGAGTATCAGCCTTGTGTAGCGCTGACTCTGGGTTGTAGTGGCTGAAATTCTTGTGTATTATTTTCAGATCTTTTGACATTTTTGACCTTTTCGACCCATTTTGTCCAATTTTTCCATGTTTGTTGACCTTTTTCCACTTATTTATTAATTTATTTGTGATGTATTGCTTCAAGTATTCTTCTTTGAGTCTTTACATTGCGTTTTTAGGCCAAAATTCCTGAAAAACAATAAAAATACCCGTGATTACGAAAAAGACAAATTTATATAAATATATGATAAAACATATAAATATATATATTTTTAATCAATTAATGTGCATAAAATCATGGTTATTTTAGTGCTTTTTGAGCACTCATCATCAACTCTATTGATCAAGAGCCAAATTTGGAGTCTAGTGTTACAAACCCAAAAGGTAAATCTAGTGTTTCGTTTTAGCTTGTTTCATCTAACAAGGTGAACCCTTTATCTAATTCTAATGCTTTTTGTTACTCCAGTAATGGTATACTTCCTTTACCTATTGTCATTCCCACTTATCACCATTATGGTGAGCTTGGGAACTTTAGACCACATTATGGGAAATTGATCTCTCGTCAATGTGTGAAAGTCAATGTAAGCACTTTTTTTCTCCTTCTCTGCATACTACTCCCTAGAGTAAGGGACCCTATTTTCCAAGCTTCATTATTCATACTTATTATTATTATAGCACTTCTAGTCATATTATGGGGAAGTTTCCTAGATTTATGAGAAGTAGATCTTAGAATGCTCCTCGCTTTTCCCCATCTTCTTTGTCTAATGTAGCTACTATGGCTTAACTGGGCATGTTCATGCACGTTGCATAATGCACCAAAGGCATAAAGTAAAAAGAATAAATATACTCAAAAATTATACCTCGCCTAGCTTATATGGATGACTTGAATAAATTTTCTAAACATTATAAACAAAAAAGATCATGAATCCCATATAACCTTATGCTCATATGATTAAGAGAATATCTCTAAGTTCTATTGCCCCTCATAAATTCTTTAAATGCAGGGATGATATTTTATCACTATTTTCAAGTGATCTATTGGGATTGAGTTGTTTACTTTCTTTTCTCTCTATATTTTTCAACTCCCTGTATGTGAATATGTTTTTTTTTGTTTATATTTTTGACACTTCTTCCTATCTATTGCTTACTATTTCCTTACTGTACATTGTATGTTAATTTCCATATTTGTTTTTTTACCTTTTCGGATGATCCTTTACTAGTTTTCTCACATGCTAGTTATGTTGACATGTTCCCTATATAGGTTTTTCTTAGAAACTACCTGGTTATTCCTCTATAGCCTTTTGTATGTGTATCATGTCACATGTTCATCGTGTAAAGTCAAAGTATTAATATTTTACTTCTCGCATTCTTTTTTTCCATATTCCATGTCATATAGATTGCATTTTACCTATCTTACTATGTTCTACTTTCCTGTATCAAATATTTTATCTATTGGTCCTCTATTTGTCTCATGTTGGTACTTGTTCTTATTTTGCCTGATCTTCCTTCTTTTGTGCTCTATGGGTTTCTTTGGAGATTTCATAAGTGTTTTTTCCTACTTGTAACTTAGTGTGTCACTTATTTCATTGCTTACTTTGGCTTACCATGTAAAATTGTATGTCATATAAATTATTTACCTATCTTGACGAGTCATGACATACTTGCTTTGTTCTATCTAAACTTGTGTGTTTTGATAGCACATTTTGTTTTTGAGTTGTTATCCCTTTCTAAGCATGTTTTGTGTTTCTGAGATTTGAATCTTTACTTTTTCCACATACTTAGTGATTTTAGTAGCATCCCTTGTTCCTTCCTTCTCTTAGATATGTTGTTGGTGCTACTTACTAGTTAGTAAGTTTCTTTCTTTCTAATGACTAGCGATGATGTCAGCATTTCTATTGATGTCATTTAAGGCTCTATTCCCTTCTCTTTTCTAATCTATTAAATGTAACATGAGTTTTAGAAGGATTATGTTGATATATGTTTGGTTGCATTTAACTTGAATTTAAGTATGGATGTTTTGACTTGTGTATTCTATGAGAGCATGTGATGAGTGCTCAAAAAGCACTAAAATAACCATGATTTTATGCACATTAATTGATTAAAAATATATATATTTATATGTTTTATCATATATTTATATAAATTTGTCTTTTTCGGAATCACGGGTATTTTTATTGTTTTTCAGGAATTTTGGCCTAAAAACGTAATGTAAAGACTCAAAGAAGAATACTTGAAGCAATACATCACAAATATATTAATAAATAAGTGGGAAAAGGTCAACAATATTGGAAAAATTGGACAAAATGGGTCGAAAAGGTCAAAAATGTCAAAAAGACGGAAATCGCGCGCGGCTGCAATGCGCCGCGCGCGTTGACACCTTTCCGCGCTGCGCGCGGCGGCATCGTTCACGCAGCTGCGCGGCGCGGCGGCCGCGCGCCCAGCCAGCGTTTTCACCCCATTTTTCACGTGCGGCAGCTGTGACGTCATGCGGCGTCATTGATGACCTCAGCATGTCCATTACACGTTTTTTAATTTTTTAATATTTTTTTTACATGTTTTTACTCATTTTTTCTCTCCATCCTCACCTATAAATACCCCCTTCCATTCACTTCAAAGCACACCTCAAAACCACACTTCTCTCTTCTTTCTTTGTCTCATTTCTTAGTTTTTGGGTTTTTCTTAGTTTCTTTCTTAGTTTCTAAGCTTTTCTTAGTTTTTCTCTTAGTTTTTAGTTCAATTCTCTTAGGTTTAGAGTTCTTCTCTTTTTGAGAGGAACTTGTAATGTTTTTGTAATAATTTAGATTTTTGATTCAATAAATGGAAGTGCAAATTCCGCTTGGAGGTTTTCTAGCAACGGGAATAGCGTCGAAGTTCTGTAAGGATTTTATTTTCTTCTGATTATTTTTATGCTTTATTCTTACATGTTATATTTAATTTGTCTGTGGTTAAATTTAAGCGTATTTGTTGTTTAGTAAACATGATGTAATAATGACGTTGTTATGCTTGCGAAATATTAAATAGGTAAAAATCTCTAAAATGAATTGATTTTATTTTTATTCATGATTTTATATTAAGAATGTTAGAGAGAAATATATTATTTTTCATTACAAACTTAAACCTGAAAATTAGATTTTAAGGTTTAGTTATCCGGTCTGATTTAGAGTAGTGCTCTTTTATGTGATGGTACAATCGCCCGATAGTTAGAGTGAAGCTATATTTCAAAAGTTTTTATAAGAATTATTATCTGAAAAATGTATTGACGACATGTTTTTGGTAGTGATTTTAAAACTTGAAAGTTATTACTCGGATAACTAAATTCTTAAGTTTAATTTGAACACCTTGAATAAAGTTTAAACTGTCTAACCACACCAAAGGTGGCATTTAAATGGTTCATTTTCAATCTCTTAGAAAAAGGAATTAATTTAATTAACCAAATTAGTTATCAACCCCACCCATAGGTGTTAATTGATTTGTTTAGTTAACAAAGAATATCTAACTCACCAAAGGTGGTATTCATACAAAAAGAGAGAATCAATAAAATATCAATTTATATCTTTAATAACCTAGATAATATGGCAAGCATAATTAATTTAGTTATTATATCCATAAATACTCCACTAATATAAATGATAAAATTTGCATGAATATTTATTGAATACGTATTTATATTTATTTTTAGATAAATATTTATTGAATTTGTATCTATGTTTATTTTGATTATATTTAATTAATCTGTATATATGTTTATTTTATGTTATTAGATTAGGAACACCAAAACCAAACTATCGTGACACGATGTTTAGAATCTAATTTCTTTTTTAACAGTTCGAACAATAAATTACAAACCACATACATTCCTTCCTTAGATCGACTTAGAGTATACTTATCATTTTCTACGAAATGATTCGTGCACTTGCGAGAGTTTTACAAATATTAAAACCAAAGTATTTGCGAGAATCGGCGATGCCGGTTTTCGCTCATCAAGTTTTTGGCGCCCTTCCCGGGGATGGCATCAAGTTTTTGGCGCCGTTGTCGGGGAAGGAATAGCGTTTTTAATTTATTTATCAAAATTTTAAAAATATTTTTGTGTTGTAAATAATTGTGATTTTTAAAAAAATAAAATAAAATTTTTAATCAAATTTCAAATTTCATAAGAAATAAAAATAAATAAATAAAAAATTAAATAAATAAATAAATAAAAAAAATAAAAAAATAAAAAAATAAAAAAAAATTTAATTATAGCATAAATAGTAAAATAATTTAGAAATTTGAAATTTGAAGTAAAAAGTTTTTACCGTTAATGAATAGTAAAAAAAAATTAAGTTAATAAGAAATAAGATAGCGTGAATAGTAAAATAAAATTACCGTTCGTAAAAAAAAAATTAAAAAAAATTTTAAAAAAAATTTTTAAAAAAAAAATTTTAAAAATTTAAGTTAATAAGAAATAAGATAGCGTGAATAGTAAAATAAAATTACCGTTAGTAAAAAAAAATTTAACTAGTTTTGTCTAGTGTTTTGTATTAAATGCCATGGAAATTTTCTCTAATTTTTTTATTTTTGTTGACAGGAGTTTTAAATTTACGTTTAAAAATAGTCTATGCGTGGTAGGAGATCCTTAGGAAACCCCCTTACACCATATGTAAATAATATTCATAAATTTAAACAAGTGTCAACAATTTGGATTCTACCCATCAACCCGATTTTGAGCCAAACATAGAACCAAGTCTTAATCCTTTACTAGAACCAAAAGAAATGGAGGAAAACCAACATGTTAGTGGAAACCACGATGAAGGAGTTTGCAAGACCGGTGATTGGCACTCAAGAATCGCCGCTATCCAGGGAGAGGTTTGCTCGGAATTATGACCTTAAAAATATTTATTTTTCTATGCTTCCTTCCTTTTATGGGCTACCTAATGAAGATTCTCTTTCCTTTATGAGAGATTTCTATGCTACGGTCCAAACATTCCCCCTCGGTATTCTAAACGAGCATCAACTTAGAATGAGATGTTTTCCCTACACCTTAAAGGATAAGGCCAAAGCTTGGTTGATGTCACTTCGGGTTCTGCGATGACATGGGGTAACATTTACAATAAATTCATGGGAAAATTCTATTCCCATCAAAAAACATCGAGTTGAGAGGAAAGATTGCTACTTTCTCTCGGATGGAAGGAGAACCATTCCATGAAGCTTGGGATAGGTTCAAAATGTTTCTCACTCAATGTCCCCATCATAGCTTTCCCCTGCGGTTGCGAGAACCAATTCTTTTACGATGGACTTACACAACAATGTCGGTTCATTGTCGACAATTGCGGGAGGAGCAATAGGAGAAAAGGCGCCTCGAGAAACGTATAACCTCTTTGAGATGTTGGGTGCTAATTCCCAACGAGAAAATCTCAGTGAGAAAAGGCGGTGTTCATGAAATCGAATCCAAGAATGAAGTTCAACAACAACTTGTTCAACCGACTAAGCAAGTTGCCGCTTCTCGCTACACAAACCAACACCAATAATGAACAATATGGTTTGTACGACAACGTGGGACATGGTACTGAACTGTCCATATCAAGGAGATACAACCTGGACCCGAACAGGTTAATGTGTTGGGAGCGTATCAACGAGAGACCAAGGTTTGATCCCAATTCAAATACCTATAATCCTGGGTGGAAAAGTCATCCAAATTTCTCTTGGAGGAAAAACAACCCTCGCTTTCACTCAAAGCTCAAACCAGGAGCAATTCCACCCACCTATTCCAAGAAGCATTCCCAATAAACCAACCCTGGAGGACAACTTGAATTCTTTTATTCAAGTTTGTAGGGATAATCAATCTAAAACCAATCAACGGTTGGACTCTGTGGAAGCTTCTATCAAAAAGGTGGAAGTTCAAGTTGAACAGTTAGTTGAACATTTGCAAAAAGGCAAAGACTAATTTGAAGCTTAAATGAATTCAATGAAGAGGAGACATTGAGTTTTTCATTCTGCAATCTCCAAGCAACGTCTTACTAGAAGACGATAAATTTTAGTCCTACATGGGAGGTCACCCATTATTGTATTTTCCTTTGTTTTAGTTTGCGTGTAATAAATAAAAAATAAAAAAAAATATTTCAAATGAAATAAATTCGTTTGTTTCAAAAATTGTGTCCCTTCGTTTAAATTAAAATTAAAAAAAAAATTAGGTTCCTTGCATTTTTTTTTAGAGATATCTACTATTGTTTTTAAGAGCAAAATGTTGATTCACAATAGAAGGAGGATCATTTTCAACTACAAACAACCATGGGAGATGCTGAAGATAGGCGGAAAAAGATGAAAGACTATACAATGCTAATCATTGGCGATGTAACTTCCGGTATCCAATTACAAGAGGCTGCAAGGAATTATGAATTGAAAAAGATTCATTATTCTTTGTTACCTTCCTTTTACGGTATCCCTAATGAAGACCCTTTGCATTTCATTCGAGAATTCTATGCTATTGTCCAAACCTTTCCACTACATGCAATTAATGAAGATCAACTTAGGATGAGGTGTTTTCCTTACACTCTCAAAGATAAAGCTTGGTCATGGTTCATTACTCTACAAATGTTCTCTTAAAACTTGGGAGGCGATCTATGAAATTTTTATGGGTAGGTTCTATTCCCATCAAAAGATCATTGATCTAAGAACAAAGATAGCAACATTTTCTCAAATGAATGAAGAACCCTTTCATGAAGCTTGGGAACGATTCAAACTCCTTTTCATTCAATGTCAAAATCATAGCTTTCCATTACGGCTACAAAACCAATTCTTTTACGATGGATTGACACTTCTGAGTCAATACATGGTTGATAATCTTCTTTGGAGGTCTTTGTAGGAGAAAAGACCGCAGAGGAAACCTATAATCTCTATGAGCTATTGGGTTCTAATTCCCAACAAAGAGGTGGTAGAAGGAAAGCAAAGGTCAATGAAGTCGGCTTTGATAATGAGATAACCTTGCAACTTCTTTGAATTGACTAAACAAGTGAAATTCCTCACGTCTCACCAAATTTCAAATCAAGAGGTATGTGTAGTGTGTTGTTCAGTTGGGGATGGGACTCATAATTGTTCACATCCTTGTCATTCTAGTGTCGATGCCATAGAGGAAGTGCAATCTTTTCAAAAGTATCATCCAAACACCTATAATCACCCAACCTACAACCACCCTTACCCACCAAGCCAATCTTTTAAACCAACCTTAGAAGATAGCTTGAATGCTTTTATACAAGTTAGTCGTGACAACCAACCGATGACTAATCAAAGGTTGAACATCATGGAGGCTTCGGTTAAAAGAATTGAATCTAAAGTTGGGCATAACCGTCGAACAAATGCAAAAGAAAGAACCAGGGAAAGTTGCCTAGTCAAAACAAGCAAAAGATGTTAGAACTCTTCGAAGTGGTAAGGTAGTCAATACCGGTTTACTGAAATCTCTAAACTACCTTGTAGCTCATGTAACAAAGAAGGCGATATTCTAATCTCGCAAAAAGGAGAAACAAGTGTTAAACTTAACAAGCCTTCGAAAAACTCATTGGGGGTCATCCGACACTCCCAAAATTCAAAAGACAACAGAACCACACCAGATGCAAGTACCTTTTCCCCTAGGTTGAAAGAATCCAAACAAGATAAGCAATTCAATGATCTTTTAATATGCTCTCTAAAGTAAATATCAATTTACCATTATTAGAAGTGATCATGAATGTGCCCTCATATGCCAAGTTTTTCAAAGAGTTGAACACTAAGAAAAGGAGGTATGAACTGAATGAACGAGTAGGAGTATCAGAAATTTCTAGCGCTGTACTTCACAAACTACCCCTAAGTTGAAAGACCCTGCAAGTTTTATTATAAACATAACTATGGGGGATAGGACGGTCGCTAAAGCAATGCTCGATTTAGGTGCTAGTATAAATTTGATGCCCTACTCTACATTCTTACACCTCAATCTAGGGGACTTATAACCCCCCGCTATGTCCCTGCAACTTGCAGATAGATCTCTTAAATATCCAGAGGGAATAGTTGAGGATGTTTTGGTACAGGTAGACAAACTGATAATACCTGTTGACTTTGTGGTTCTGGATATGCAAGAAAATCCGGCATTGGGCAGAGAGCATACAATATTGCTTGGTAGACCATTTATGGCAACTACTAAAACTATTATTGATGTCCAAGATGGAAATTTGACAATGACAGTCTTAGGAGAGACTGTTCATTTCAAAGTTTTTGATTCTTCACCTTTCCCTTCTATTTCTGCCATCGATGAAATATTCGAAGTTGATCCTTTGGATAATCTTGTCCAAAACACCTTTTTCCAAACCAGAATAGAAGACAAGCTTGAAACCGTTCTTACACTTGAAAAGGTTGAAGAAGATTTAGATGAAGAAATTAAGGGGTACCTTGAACAACTAGACAATAATGAAGTGATGACAAAATCTAGTACACTTTTAAATCTACCCAGTTCTTCATCTGTTAAAGAGGCCAATCCACATGAACTTGAACTCAAAGACTTACCTGAGCACTTAAAATATGTGTTTTTGGGAGAAGGAGAAACATATCCAGTGATAATTTCTTCAACCTTGACCAAACCACAAGAAAAAGAACTCATCAAAGTGCTTAAACAGTATAAGAAATCTATAGGTTGGAGTATAGGGGATATAAGAGGCATTAGTCCAACAATGTGGATGCACAAGATCAACTTGGAGGATGGTGCTAAACACATGCGAGCGACCCAAAGAAGACTAACCCCAAACATGCAAGAGGTAGTTAAAAAGGAAATCCTTAAATTGTTAGAAGAAGGGATTATCTATCCTATTGCGGATAGTAAGTGGGTTAGTCCAGTGCATGTGGTACCAAAGAAATATGGGATAACGGTTGTTAAAAATGATAAAAGTGAATTAGTGCCCACTAGAATAATCACTGAATGGAGAATGTGTATAGATTTTAGGAAACTAAATTTATATACGAAAAAGGATCACTTTCCTCTTCCATTCATTGATCAAATGTTGGAAAGATTAGGTACCTAATTTTACTATTTTTTGGATGAATTTGTCTGGATATTATCAAGTACCCATAGCTAGAAGATCAAGAAAAGACCACATTTACATGTCCTTTTGGGACATTTGCTTTTCGCAGAATGCCATTTGGGTTATGCAATGCCCCTGCCACTTTCCAGAGATGCATGATATCTATTTTCTCGGACATGGTGGAGAAATTCATTGAAATTTTCATGGACGATTTCTCTGTCTTTGGGAACTCATTTGATGATTGCTTATATAAATTGACTTTGGTTTTAGAAAGATGCATTGAATGCAATCTAACCCTTAGTTGGGAGAAAAGTCATTTTATGGTTCAACAAGGGATAGTTTTAGGACATATAATTTCAAACAAGGGTATTGAAGTTGATAAGGCAAAAGTTGAATTGATATCCAAACTACCTCCCCCTACATCTGTGAAGGGGATAAGAAGCTTCTTGGGACATGCAGGATTTTACAGACGATTTATTAAAGATTTCTCTAAAATAAGTCGTCCTTTATGTAACTTACTATCCAAAGATGCTGAATTTGACTTCAACAATGACTGCCTTATTTCCTTTAATACCTTGAAAGAGAAACTAACATCTACCCCTGTTATAATGGCACCAAACTGGTCTTTACCTTTTGAAATAATGTGTGACGCTTCTGATTATGCAATAGGAGCAGTCCTTGGACAAAGAGTGGATAAGCGTTTACATGTCATCTACTATGCTAGCAAAACACTCAATGATGCCCAAATGAATTACACCACCACTGAAAAGGAATTCTTGGCTATAGTATTCTCTTTAGACAAATTTCGGTCTTATTTAGTAGGATCTAAAGTGATTGTACATTCTGATCATCTTTGCTTTAAGATACCTATTAAGTAAACCAAATGCCAAGCCAAGATTAATCGTGGGTCTTCCTCTTACAAGAATTTGACCTAAAAATCAAGGATAAGAAAGGCAGTGAAAACTTAGTAGCTGACCATTTGTCTAGGTTGATTTCTGACTTCAATTCTCTTAAAGATGAGAGTAATGACGATATAGTTGAAACCTTTCCTGATGAACAGTTATTTTTCATAGGTCCGAACCCATGGTATCTTGATATTGTAAACTATCTTGCCACTTTGGTGTTTTGCGACCTAACACTTCATATCGGGACAAGAAAAGGTTTTTAAAACTATTAAGGACTATTTCTGGGATGACCCTTATTTATACAAGATTGGTCAAGATCAAGTCATCAGGAGATCTGTACGAGAAGAAGAACATAAGAGCATTCGACTTTTTGTCATGAACTTCATTGTGGGGTCATTTTGGAGGTGAAAAGACAGCCCGTAAGATATTACTGATCTGGATTCTTTTGGCCTACTCTTTTTAAAGATGCTCATATGTTTTGCGCACAATGTGATAGATGTCAAAGAACAGGAAACATAACCAAAAAAGATGAAATTCCTTTGACATCTAATTTAGTTGTTGAATTATTTGATGTAAAAAAGATTGACTTGATGGGTCCTTTTCCCCAATCTTTTGGTAATGAATACATTCTGGTCATTGTTGATTATATGTCAAAGTGGGTAGAAGCTATACCCACTAAAATTAATGATGCTAATGTTGTTGTGAAATTCTTGAAAGATTTCATATTCAGTAGGTTCGGAACGCCTAGAGCTATAATAAGTGATGGAGGTAGCCATTTTTGTAACAAACTCTTTGATGGAGTACTAAACAAGTACAACATCACACATAAAGTAGCTACTCCATATCATCCTCAAACTTAGGTTTAGTGGAAGTGAGCAATAGGAAAATTAAGGGAATACTGGAACGCACTGTGCGTCCGTCAAGGAAGGATTGGGCATTTAAGCTAAATGATGCCTTATGGGCATACCGCACCGCTTACAAAACACCTATTGGGATGAGCCCTTACCGGTTAATCTTTGGGAAAGCGTGCCACCTTCTAGTTGAACTTGAACACAAAGCTTACTGGGCAATTAAAGAGTTAAACATGGATTTAGATAAAGCAGGTGAAAAACGATTACTCCAGCTTCATGAGTTGGAAGAAATTAGGAATGAAGCCTATGAGAATGCCAAATTATACAAGGAGCGTACTAAGCGCTATCATGACAAGAAGCTATTTCCTAAGACTCTTCACCTTGGAATGAAAGTTCTTTTATTTAACTCTCGTTTAAGATTGTTTCCAGGAAAGTTGAGATCAAGATGGGATGGACCATTCAAAATAGTTCAAGTATTTGAACATGGAGTAGTGGAACTATTGGACTCCAAGACACAAAAAACGTTCAAAGTCAATGGCCATCGTGTCAAGCCTTTTTGTTTGTTATTTGTTTTATTTACTTAATTTTATTGTTTATTTCATTTTAATTACATGTGAATAATTTTTAAATTGTTAAAACTAAAAATATTTGTTGAGATGTTAGAAGTTTACGATACGTACGTATACACTTTAATGATGAATATGATGGATGCACCTGCATTTTCCATTACTACTTGCACATTCTCAGGAAATAGGTAATCTTTCTTCTCTTCTCTCTTTATCTTTAATTTACAGTTGTTACATTGAGGACAATGTAAGTTCTAGGTTGGGGGTGGTGAAAAGTTACCATACTTAATTAAAAAAAAAATTGACAATTTAAAAATAAATAAATAAATAAATAAAAAAAAAACTTTTCTCACAAAAATTTATCATTTCTTTAAATCAAATTTAAGTAAATAGTTAAGTCTTTTGCACTGTTAGATTAATTTTTGAAAACATATCATGAAATATTTTGTAATTATTTTTTGATAATTAGTTAGTTTTTGTCATAACTAGTATTTCTTGATAAGATGTAGAAATTATATTAAACCCAAAATCGGTGTTTATGAATTTTTTTTTTAGTGGAGACTACCTTTGTGAGATATAATTTGAGCCTAATTTCCTTTATTCAAGAGTGAAATATATATTTTTTCTACTCCAAACACATTTCTTATTTCTTCAAATTTTTAGATGATCTCTATAGGTATTAGCATTGAATGTATGAATTTTTTTCTCATTTTAATAGAGTATCATATATTTTTGATTATTATTTTTGCTTAGATTAAATGATTTGAGTAGAAGTTGATAGTATATGCTTATATCTCATTTATGCATGACTACTACAAAAACAAAAAGACATATCTGGGGTTACCTAAACCAAGATCAAACAGAAAAGCCACAAAATTAACCACTCAAACCCACATTGCCTACAAAGTTGTGAGTAAAGGCTAATTACAAAAGAAGGATATAGGAAATAATTCCCTAAAAAGTCATTGCACTCTCTTCATTTGTAAAAGGCATATATCTTGAAATTCTTTCTTAATGAGTTTGATTTATGCATGAAAATAATTTTTATATATGATATCTTTATAATTTATACATTTGATTCCTTTCATGAGATCAATGTTAAAATAACACTTTGAGCCTTTATTCTTTATACATATGCGAACATATTAGTTCATTTCTATACATCAACTCTTTCGCATATAAATTAGTATGAGTGTTTGAACCCATAGGATTCAGTGTTTTGAGAGTATTGACTTGTGAGGAATAGAGTCAAGCGAATTCGATTCATGACCTTTGAAATTGGGTGAAATTAAATTGATACATTTTTGATATGAAATATGAAAATGATTTTCGACTAATTATTATAATAAATCATGATTGTTTAAAGAGATTAAAATAACTTATGCTTGAGATTTTAATTATGATCTTAAAGGAGATTAAATAGTATGAGACATTTTTGTGAGATGTTGTTAATTTGTGATTTTGATGTAAATTTAATTTTTAAGTTGTTTGTTTTTATTGTTTCTTTTGTTTTTGCATTTAGTTCAATGTTTGTGGGTATCATTACTAAAAACCCTCACGAGACTCAAACTCGTCCACTAGGGCAACCTAGGGGTTTAAAGGCTTGTTGCATAGGCTAAATGCAACCGTTTCAATCCACGAAAGTGATTTAGGATAGTTTAATTTTTAGTTTTTATCGCTTCTCTTGCTAAGGGACTAGCAAGAAGCTGGTTGGGGTTGTGATGAGTGCTCAAAAAGCACTAAAATAACCATGATTTTATGCACATTAATTGATTAAAAATATATATATTTATATGTTTTATCATATATTTATATAAATTTGTCTTTTTCGGAATCACGGGTATTTTTATTGTTTTTCAGGAATTTTGGCCTAAAAACGTAATGTAAAGACTCAAAGAAGAATACTTGAAGCAATACATCACAAATATATTAATAAATAAGTGGGAAAAGGTCAACAAACATGGAAAAATTGGACAAAATGGGTCGAAAAGGTCAAAAATGTCAAAAAGACGGAAATCGCTACCGTAGTACCCAGGCGCCTTACCCCCGCGCGTGCCTAGCGCGCGCCGCGTTGACACCTCTCCTTCAGCGCGCCGCAGCCGCATCGTTTCACGCGTTGTCAAGGCTGTATGACGACCCGCTACGCCCAACGCGTTTGCACCCCATTTTTCACGCGCGGCCTGTGACGCCACGCTGACGTCATTGATGACCTCAAAGATGTCCATTACACGTTTTTTAATTTTTTTAATATTTTTTTAACATGTTTTTACTCATTTTTTCTCTCCATCCTCACCTATAAATACCCCTTCCATTCACTTCAAAGCACACCTCAAAACCACACTTCTCTCTTCTTTCTTTGTCTCATTTCTTAGTTTTTGGGTTTTTCTTAGTTTCTTTCTTAGTTTCTAAGCTTTTCTTAGTTTTTCTCTTAGTTTTTAGTTCAATTCTCTTAGGTTTAGAGTTCTTCTCTTTTTGAGAGGAACTTGTAATGTTTTTGTAATAATTTAGATTTTTGATTCAATAAATGGAAGTGCAAATTCCGCTTGGAGGTTTTCTAGCAACAGGAATAGCGTCGAAGTTCTGTAAGGATTTTATTTTCTTTATAGTTATTTTTATGCTTTATTCTTACATGTTATATTTAATTTGTCTGTGGTTAAATTTAACTGTGCTGGCTGTTTAGTAAACATGATGTAATAATGACGTTGTTATGCTTGCGAAATATTAAATAGGTAAAAATCTCTAAAATGAATTGATTTTATTTTTATTCATGATTTTATATTAAGGATGTTAGAGAGAAATATATTATTTTTCATTACAAACTTAAACCTGAAAATTAGATTTTAAGGTTTAGTTATCCGGTCTGATTTAGAGTAGTGCTCTTTTATGTGATGGTACAATCGCCCGGTAGTTAGAGTGAAGCTATATTTCAAAAGTTTTTATAAGAATTATTATCTGAAAAATGTATTGACGACATGTTTTTGGTAGTGATTTTAAAACTTGAAAGTTATTACTTGGATAACTAAATTCTTAAGTTTAATTTGGACACCTTGAATAAAGTTTAAACTGTCTAACCCCACCAAAGGTGGCATTTAAATGGTTCATTTTCAATCTCTTAGAAAAAGGAATTAATTTAATTAACCAAATTAGTTATCAACCCCACCCATAGGTGTTAATTGATTTGTTTAATTAACAAAGAATATCTAACCCCACCAAAGGTGGTATTCATACAAAAAAGAGAGAATCAATAAAATATCAATTTATATCTTTAATAACCTAGATAATATGAGCAAGCATAATTAATTTAGTTATTATATCCATAAATACTCCACTAATATAAATGATAAAATTTGCATGAATATTTATTGAATCTGTATTTATATTTATTTTTAGATAAATATTTATTGAATTTGTATCTATGTTTATTTTGATTATATTTAATTAATCTGTATATATGTTTATTTTATGTTATTCGATTAGGAACACAAAAACCAAACTATCGTGACAGGATGTTTAGGATTTAATTTCGTTTTTAAAAGTTTGAATAATAAATTAAAAACCACATACATTCCTTCCTTAGATCGACCTTGGGAGTATACTTATCATTTTCTACGAAATGATTCGTGCACTTGCGAGAGTTTTACAAATATTAAAACCAAAGTATTTGTGAGAATCGGCGATGCCGGTTTTCGCTCATCAGCATGTATAGCTAAATTTTTTTGTTTGTCTTATCAAAATTTGTATGGTTGTTTTGAGAAACTTGTGTGGATCTATTGGTTTAATGATTCGTATGTCTATAACAAGCTCTAGAATCCACTTTTAATGTGTCTTCGGGAAAAATCCTAGGTGCTACTTGGATAGAAATAGGATTTATTTTTGAATCGTTTAATTCTTCCTTGCCACCAATGTTTTCTTATCCTCATTATCCCCCTTGAGCCTTTATGTTATCCTCTCTTTTCTTTCCACATAAATATGGGCTTAACTAAAATATTTATTTCCACTTACCTTATACACCCTTTTTTGAGCATGTTTGTTTTGGGAATGTTAATTTTACCCCTTGCTTTCTATCAAAAAGGGGGGAAAGATGGAGAAAAGAAAAAGAAAAATGAAGTGTTGAGATTTTTTTTTAAAACAACAAATGGAAGGAGGAAAGAAAAAGAAAAGAAAAGTGAAATGATGTTAAGTATGATAAGGAAGTATTGCTTCGACTTTAGATTTTTGGGTATTGTTCGCATTACTTCATTGGTTAAAGTTCGAGAAGTAAAGAGAAAAGAACTCATATTTGAGGGTACAAGTGTCATGGATATGAACTTATCAGTTTGTTTGGATCAACCAAGATGCATTCAAGGCTAAATGTCTTCTCTCCCCTACCCATTCCTTAGCCTTTCAATACAAACTTTGAAAGACCTATTGATTTCTTCTTGGTTGGAACTTATATTAGTGAAGAGAAAGAGACCAATTGTGGATATATGAAGCTTGTTTCAACTTGAGTCTTTATTTCAATTTGCTTGGTTCGCATAAGCACATCATGATGGCATATAGAGTAAATAAATTTTTCATATCACATACTATGCATTGCTTCAAAAATTTAGTCATACCCTTACATGAATATATCATGGATTGATTGACATATGGATTTTCATGTTGAATGTATTGTTTATCCTCTATGAACCCTCCATGTTACTACTGTGTGTAGATCCCTTTGTATTGGGGGGTTTTCAAGTAGAATGTATAACTTGTTTATTATATCACATGCATGCCTTTAGAGGGAGAAGTGTTTGTCTTATATATATTGTTAAGGGAAGTGATGTGTTTGTTTTACTTCCTTTTTTATCCTATTTATGAGTTTTTGTTATACTCACATTCATATAGTGGCTCGTTCACTGTGAAGTATCACTATATGAACCATGAATAAATATGACTGTTATTATGACATGTTGCATGAATTGTATGCAATCTCTAGTTTCACATGTCAGCCTTTTTGTTTCCCTTCCTCTGCTTCCTTCTTACATGCTTCTTGCTTGTCATTCATTTCCAAGTAATTATTGCTGGATTGCATGACATATGTTTTCTTGGGTAGATTAAGATGCTTTCTATTTTCACTTATCTTTGGTTGCCTGTGTATTTGGATGTGTGTTTTTCTATGTCTTTTTGTCTTGAAGCATATGGTACTTATTATTGTCTTTACTTTTTCTGACCTACTAATTTTCCTTAGTGTTAGGATTATAGCATATTTGTATGCCTTCTCTCCCCCATATAGGAGTGTTCCTTTGAGTTTCTATGTCAAAAAGAGGGAAAAGTTTATGTGTACAATTATATGTTTGTTTCCATGTTGTGTATTGCATGGTCTATAAGTGTAGGATTTCAATACATATTGGTGTCTGACTTGCATGAATCCAAGAGGTGCTACATAAAGTTATGGGGAGTAATTCATGTTTACTTATGTTTATGCATATCGTTGTGTACCTATGTAGGGGTAACACAATTTTTTTTTGTTAGACTATACATTGTGTTTGCATGATAAGTTCATAGGGTGTGTATTTGTTGCATGTGTTTAGGTTGTAGATGTAGAGTGAAGTTATTGTTTTGAAACCCTTATGTTTTATTTTGATAAAGAAAGCATAGGTTCATGAAGATCGAAGGAGCACTCAAGATGGATGCACTTGGAGTAGATGTGTCATTTGGGTTTTGGTATATGTCATTGTGTTGTTCATGGGAACAAACAACTTTAGGATATCTTCATGATCATCTCATGGTTGATGACTTTATGTATTTAGTATGTAGTGTTTTGACATGGAAAGTCAAAGGGGGAGATTGTAAGCCTTGATGTACTCGTGTCTATATGTTGGCTTCCTGTCTATAAAAAACAGTGTCTATTTTATTTTCCTTGTTGTTTTGTCCCCCTTTGTGTAAGGTTGGTTATTGCAAATGAGTAATTCATACATGTACATAGTTAGGTACATTTTTTATGCAAGCATGTTTACATACACCACAGGGTTGGTTTTCATAGTGTGCACTCACTCACTGACATTTTTACTTATTGTTTTGGCGTATTTCAGGTGTAGGTATTTATGGATACTACTCAACATTTTTGGAAATGAAAAAAATAAAAAATTTTAGCACCTTGCCAATGAGCTCGCCAAGGACTATGCCACCACCCTTTCAACCACTCTTGGCAAGGTGGCTGGTAAGGTGTGCATTATGAGCCCTATAAATACCCCACTCACTTCTCTTCTTTTTACCCTTTGTTTACATTGCTAAAACTCTACCAAAATTCATTCCAAGATTTGTATTTATTTTTGAAAGCATTTTGGTGAGCTTATATTTAGGTGTGGGTCATTCAATGAGTTTAGAGATCAAATCTTGGACTATATGAAAACATGGTTTGATAGTGTGTCTCTCATACAAGATTTGATATTTATAGTGGACTGTGTGTCTATTGACAATGTGAATAGTTATAGTTCTTGTTAAAAATTAGTGGTTATCAATCACACCACATTTGGTGGTATTGGCTTTGGATGATAGTAGGGTTCGAGAGTTGAAAAAAATCATTGCGTAAGTAGCAAGTAAAGAGTAGGGGGAAGCAATTATGATGGAGATCCTAATTGATAGGGGTAATAGTGGTTTTATTGTCTATTAGAGTTATCACTGTTTTATTGTTTAGTGAATTATTTGTTGTTTAGTGGTTGCCTTAAGCAACTCGAGGATGTTACCACATAGATATGATCATCATTTGGGTTTACCTCATTATATTTCTTGTTATGTATGATATTTTTTTGTGTTAGAACAATCCGAGTGTAAGGTATGTATGTTACAACATATTAAAGGCTTAAACTCTGATTAGAAAGACTTTATATTCTTGCCTGTTTTCTATTGAATTTATATCATATTTATTGTTTAAAGTTATCTGCTTATCTAATATTGTATTATTTGTGATTTTGTTACGTATACGATGTAAATGTTTTATTTTTTGTTTGTGTAAGTTAGGATTGAGTCCTTAAGGAGTCTGCATCTTCTTACCTAGGTATGTACCAGGTTGTGGAGTCTTTCATTGAGCATATTAATATAAGAGAGTAAAATAGTCAATCTCATGAAAAATATTAACAAACAAACAAGTGAGATGACAAAGATGGCCTTATATGCGATCATAGGCCAAAAAAACATTGTATCCCAAACCTTATAAAAGTTTTCTCGCAACAAGCACTACACAATTGCCTCGAAAGTGATCATTTGCAACAATCATATCATTGCTAGTCAAAAGTACGATATACCCTAACTAACTAGGTAGAAACACAAGTAACAAACCCAAAGAAAGATAAGAAAGAAGGGACCCCACTAAAACATCTAAGCATATGAGGAAAACTCAAGTTCCAACACAAAAAACAAGAGACATGAAACATAACTAAACATACTAGTTTAGCAACTAAAATGCATATAATTTAAGAGTCCTAAAGATAGGAAAACAATCCATATGGAATACAAATGCACAATGCAAACCACAACAAGCATCAAGTACCAACGAAAGAGGAGAAAACAAAAAAACTACTTCTTCTAGCATTCCCTCACACTTGGCACCAATGAGTTCTTTAATTTGAGAGACCAAAGGAGGACTATGCCTTTGTTCTATATGAATATTGAGTAATAATAGCATCGTACTCCGACCAGAATAAAAGATCCCATTGAAGCAGCTAATCCCGTACATATTGTTTGCATATCTAGTTATACAAATTGCATAGTATCATAAATAGCTATTCTGGGTATTGCCCATCCGGGAGAGTTTATAAATAAATACAGATCTTTGGTATAATTTAGTATAGTCACTAAACTATTAAGGGGCTAATAGAACAAATCACACTTTTACCATTAAACTATACTTGCTACAATCCAATTATTGTATATAAATGAACTTTTTGTCAAACAAGAAACTCGGGCATAATCAAAAGATAGAATCAGAAAATAATTATGAAGATGAGAGGCCAGTTTTATTATAGAACCTAATGGAATTGAGTAAAGGTGGCTCATTTAAATAACAAAATAAAAATAATAAGAGTTTTCTTTTGTTGGATATTTTTGATAGATATGTCTTGGCAAAACTACATAAATCATAATATAAAAAGATATTGTGAAAAAATCCAAAATGGAAACCTTCTTGTTTAGTAAAATATCGATTGATAGACTATCAATTAAATAATAAAATAATAAGATAAGAAATTTAGATATAAAAATCCATTTTTTATTACAATTGTTTTATTCTGATTTATTAAAACAAAAGAAGACCAGTTGGGCCTTCCCTTTCCAAGCCGTGGAAACAAAAAAGTCCATTGGGACAAAATCAAAGAGTTATTTTATATCTTTCTATGTTAATATAGAATTTATATTAATACAAAAAGATATAAAAATATATGTATAAATAATATAGAAATTGGATCAAAAATAGAATTTCTATATAATATGGAAATAGATAGAAAATTTAATTTAAAATTGAGATAAAGAATAAGGAAGTTTTAGGCCTTATTTTTTGTAATGTCAAAAAGTAATTATACTTTTTCAAGTGGTCGAGAGATGGCTGAGTGGACTAAAGCATCAGATTACAAATTTTATGTATTGGTTTTTCATAGCAAGGGTTCGAAACCCTCTCTTTTCATATTTGTCAAAACCTTTATATCTTTTTTCTTCTTTCGAATTTAGAACAATTTTTTTTCTTTCTTTTTCAATTTTTTGAAGACGTGGAGAAGAAAAACCTTACTTATTTTCTTTTTTATTCTTTATGTTCAGGATTACGCCCTTTACATTAGATAGGAATCCAAAGATGAATAAAGAAACAAAGAATATTACTATTGTATAAACAAATAGTTTGAGAGTAAACATTACAAATTCTCTGTATAATTTAGGAAAAATGAGAATTTATTCTCCCTCTTTTGTATTGTATACTCTATTATTTTGTATATTTTATTTGTATTTTGACACCAAGAAATAAATAAAATGAATTAAGGAAATAAAATGTTTTTTAAAAATTACACAAATGAATTTTGAATAGTAAATAAGAAGAGGAATAATATTTTACACCACCATTGTTTTTTTTTTCATATCAACAATTAAACATTGTGGAGGACTTCAATAAGGCTTTTCAATAGAAAAGGGTGAGAATGAGAAATATGGTGTAATTCAGATTTATTTTTTTTTTGCTACTTTACAAGAATTTCAATATTGGAATCACAAGTTCATACTATAAGACTTATCTAATCTTATTAATTGTTAGATTTTTTTTTTTGAAAAAGGCATGCATTTGTCTAGGACAATATTAAAGATCTTATTGAAACTTACAGTAGCTTACCAAATAAAAGGCATAACATCTACAAAAGCACATGCCTTAGGTAATTTGGAAACAACAAAAAATAGTAGAATAAAAGGCATAATTAAGACAAATACATATTAAACTGAATATATTAAGCATAATAAACTTTTTTTCTTGAAGCTAATTGTATTTATTTTAATTGAGTTATTGATAGAAGGTAAAATGAGTAAATAAATAAGAACAAAATAAAAAGATAGAACCTTAACTCTTCTTTCATTTGAACTTGCCCAATTAAAAAAATCCTTCCATTCTTAAATCAAAAGAGAATAGAAAAATCATACTTTCTTCCGATATCTTCATTGAATTATATGTAATAATCAATAAATTTAGTTGAAGAAGGGGCTTCATAAATACAAACATACAATACGAAAGCATAAATATATATCAAATAAACAGAGTCTAGAAAAATTTGTGTAACTCATCAAGAAAGAATATTCAAAAAACACATCTTAGTTTTCCCAAAAAGACATCAAATGAAAAATAAAAGAAAGAATATGAAAAATATGAACACTCAAGAGTAAGAGATAAACTGAGAAACAACATAAGACAAACTAGTTAAATGAAAGACAATCTAGTAGGCTAGAAAATATGCAATCTATGTGTAAGTCCCGCTATACTCTTGTCTGTATGTTGACTTCCCATGTAAAAAACATGATGTCTGTTATACTTTACTCAATATTCTATCATTCTCTATGAAAGGTTGATTACTGTGGATGATGACTTGATGAGTGCTCAAAAAGCACTAAAATAACCGTGATTTTATGCACATTAATTGATTAAAAATATATATATTTATATGTTTTATCATATATTTATATAAATTTGTCTTTTTCGGAATCACGGGTATTTTTATTGTTTTTCAGGTATTTTGGCTTAAAAACGCAATTTAAAGACTCAAAGAAGAATACTTGAAGCAATACATCACAAATAAATTAATAAATAAGTGGAAAAACGTCAACAAACATGGAAAAATTGGACAAAATGGGTCGAAAAGGTCAAAAATGTCAAAGACGGAACATACGCGCCGCCGGCCACGGCGCGCGCCTGGCCCAGCCCAGGCGCGCGCCGCGCGTGCGTTCAATCTCCATTCCGCGCGTGCGCAGCGCGGGCCCCTGTTCACGCCGCGCCGAGCTGCGCGCCCTTCGGCGGCCGCCCGGCGCACCCAACGCGTTTTTGACCCATTTTTCACGTCTGGCGGCCCACATGGCCGATAATCTTGGCGTCATTGATGACCTCGCATATCAGCTACACGTTTTTTAATTTTTTTATATTTTTTAACATTTTTTACTCATTTTTTCTCTCATCCTCACCTATAAATACCCATCTTCCATTCATTTCAAAGCACACCTCAAAACCACACTTCTCTCTGCTTTCTTTCTCTCATTTCTTAGTTTTTGAGTTTTTCTTAGTTTCTTTCTTAGTTTCTAAGCTTTTCTTAGTTTTCTCTTAGTTTTTAGTTCAATTCTCTTAGGTTTAGAGTTCTTCTCTTTTGAGAGGAACTTGTAATGTTTTTGTAATAATTTAGATTTTGATTCAATAAATGGAAGTGCAAATTCGCTTGGAGGTTTTCTAGCAGCAGAATAGCGTCAGTTCGTAAGGATTTTATTTTCTTTCTGAGTTATTTTTATGCTTTATTCTTACATGTTTTATTTAATTTATCGTGATTAAATTTAAGCGTACTTATTTATTCATAATCATGATATAATAATAACGTTGTTATGCTTTGCGAAATATTAAATAGGTGAAAATTTCTAAAAATGAATTGATTTTATTTTTATTCAAGATTTTATATTAAGGATGTTAGAGAGAAATATATTATTTTCATTACAAACTTAAATCTGAAGATTAGACTTTAAGGTTTAGTTATAGGTCTAATTTAGAGGTAGTGCTTTCTTTTATTTGTTGGTACATGATAGGTAGTTAGAGTGAAGCTCTATTTCAAAAGTTTTTATAAAATTATTATGTGAAAATGTATTGACAACATGTTTTTGTTAGTGGTTTTAAAACTTGAAAGTTAGTACTGGATAACTAAATTCTTGGGTTTAATTTGGACACCTTGAATAAAGTTTAAGCTGTCTAACCCGCCCAAAGGTGGCATTTTAAATAGTTCGTTTTGATCTCTTAGAAAAAGGAATTAATTTAATTAACCAAATTAGTTATCAACCCGCATTTGTAGGTGTTAATTGATTTGTTTAGTTAACAAAGAATATCTAACCAGCAAAGGTGGTATTAAATCTGAAAAGAGAATCAATAAAATATCAATTTATATCTTTAATAGCATAGATAATATGAGCAAGCATAATTAATTTAGTTATTATATCCATAAATACTCCACTTAATATAAATGATAAAATTTGCATGAATATTTATTGAATACGTATTTATATTTATTTTTAGGTAAATATTTATTGAATTTGTATCTATGTTTATTTTTTTATTATATTTAATTAATCTGTATATATGTTTATTTTTATGTTATTAGATTAGGAACACAAAAACCAAACTAACGTAGCCAAGGATGTTTAGGATTTAATTTCGTTTTTAAAAGTTTGAATAATAAATTAAGGACTATCACATTCCTTCGCTTAGATCGACAGCGGGAGTATACTTATCATTTTCTACGAAATGATTCGTGCACTTGCGAGAGTTTTACAAATATTAAAACCAAAGTATTTGCGAGAATTGGCGATGTCGGTTTTCGTTCATCAAGTTTTTGGCGCCGTTGCCGGGGAAGGAATAAGGTTTTTAATTTATTTATCAAAATTTTAAAAATATTTTTGTCCTGTAAATAATTGTGATTTTTTTTGTTTTTGTAAAAAAATAAAAAATAAATAAAAAAAAATTTAATCAAATTTCAAATTTTAAATTTCATAAGAAATAATAAAAAAATAAAATTTTTTTTAATAAATTTTAAATAAAAATAAAAAATAAATAAAAAATAAATAAAAAATAAATAAAATAAATAAAAATAAAATAAAATAAATAAAAAATAAAATAAAATAAAAAATAAAATAAAAAATAAAATAAAATAAATAAAAAAAAATAAAAAAATAATAAAAAAATAATAAAAATAATAAAAATAATAAAAATAATAAAAAAAATAAAAAAAAACCAAAATTTTAATTTTTTTGAGTTTAATTTTTACTATTTTTTTTATTTATTTTAAATCATAATTTTATTTTTTTATTTTCTTTTACCTTTTTCAATTTTATTTTATTTTATTATTATTTTTTCTTTCTTTAGCTATTTTTTTTTTCTTCTTGATTTTTATTTAACTTTCTTAACTTAGTTTTTTTTTACTAACTTAATTAACTTAAATTTTTTTTTAACATTAACTTAGGTTTTTATTTAGATTTTTATTAACTTAATTAACTTAGATTTTTTTTACTTCACTTAACTTAATTAACTTTTTTTTTCACTTAACTTAATTAACTTAGATTTGTTTTACTTCAATTAACTTAATTAACTTTTTTTTCACTTAACTTAATTAACTTAGATTTTTTTTACTTCACTTAGCTTAATTAACTTTTTACTAACTTAATTAACTTAGATTTTTTTTAACTTAACTTAATTAACTTAGATTTTTTTTAATTCACTTAACTTAATTAACATTTTCTTTAAACTTACTTAACTTAGATTTTCATTAACTTAAAGTTTTATTTAACTTAACTTAATAACATGAAAAGTAAAGATCTAAGGGAGTTTTGTCTAGGAGACTAGTTCTTGGAAGCCTCTGTGCTTGTAGTCTTTCCCCGGGAGCGTTGTCTGTCAGGAGGATGGTTTTTAAGGAGCCTTTGCCACGTTCTTTCTGGGAGCACTCTTGGTTATCTTGATTATGTTATTATTTTTAAAAAAAAAAACAAATTTTTTTTAACTATCTCCAAAATTTTAAAGTTTTAATTACAATCTAAGGAGCTAGTTTCTTTGTTTAATCTAGGTACAATTGTGTTTTTATGCCTTAATTATTTGATTTGTACCTAGATGTGGGTTATCTAAAACTCAAAATATGCCTCTAGTTTTAAGTCTGAGAAAGAAATGCGAAAATTAATAGGGCATGGTAGAAAAAGTATAGGTAGACAACCTTGTCTTATCTATGAGTTTGATTGACTGATGATGAGGGGACATTGAGTTTACTTAAAATGCAATCCCCCAGTTACGTCTTGCTAAGACGTTAAACTACTTATTTGGATGGGAGGCATGACCCATCATTTTAGGTAATTTTCTTTTATTTCTTTTATTTACTTAATTATTTCATTTTAATTACATGTCAATAATTTTTAAATTGTTAAAAGTAAAATTATTTGTTGAGATGTTAGAAGTTCATGGCCCGATCACGTATACACTTTAATGATGAATATGATGTATGCACCTGCATTTTCCATTACAACTTGCACTTTCTCAAGAAATAGGTAGTCTTTCTTCTCTTTTCTCTTTATCTTTAATTTACAATTGTTACATTGAGGACAATGTAAGTTCTAGGTTGGGGGTGGTGAAAAGTTACCATGCTTAAAAAAAAAAGTTTTAACAATTTAAAAATAAAAAAATATATATATTTAAAAATAAAAAAATATACTTTTTCATTTTTTGTGTGTTTGGTTTTATTTCTATTTTGTGTGATTTAGTAATTTTTGGAATAAAAAAAAAATCTCACAAAAATTTATCATTTCTTTAAATCAAATTTAAGTAAATAGTAAGTCTTTTGTACTGTTAGATTAATTTTTGAAAACATATCATGAAATATTTTGTAATTATTTTTGATAATTAGTTAGTTTTTGTCATAACTAGTATTTCTTGATAAGATGTAGAAATTATATTAAACCCAAAATCGGTGTTTATGAATTGTTTTTAGTGGAGACTACCTTTGTTAGATATAATTTGAGCCTAAATTCCTTTATTCAGAGTGAAATATATATTTTTTTCTACTCCAAACACATTTCTTATTTCTTCAAATTTTTAGATGATCTCTATAGGTATTAGCATTGAATGTATGAATTTTTTCTCATCTTAATAGAGTATCGTATATTTTTTATTATTATTTTTTGCTTAGATTAAATGATTTGAGTAGAAATTGATAGTATATGCTTATATCTCGTTCATGCATGACTGCTACAAAAAAAAAGAGACATATCTGGGGTTACCTAAACCAAGATCAAGCAGGAAAAACCACAAAATTAACCACTCACCAAAATCCAAGATAAAAATGTACAATCTGTACATGGGTTGACTCTCTAAAATACATATATTGAAAAATATCTACGAGAAAAAAAAATAGAGATAAAAAATAGTATCATCATATACTATGACCCAGCGTTGCCTACAAAGTTGTGAGTACGGGGTATTTACAAAAGAAAGATATAGGAAGTAATTCCCTAAAAGTCATTGCAATTTCTTCATTTGTAAAAGCATATATCTTGAAATTCTTTCTTAATGAGTTTGATTTATGCATGAAAATAATTTTTATATATGATATCTTTATAATTTATACATTTGATTCCTTTCATGAGATCAATGTTAAAATAACACTTTGAGCCTTTATTCTTTATACATATGCGGAACATATTAGTTTATTTCTATACATCAACTCTTTCGCATATAAATTAGTATGAGTGTTTGAACCCATGGGATTTAGTGTTTTGAGAGTATTGACTTGTGAGGAATAGAGTGGCGAATTACGATTCATGACAACTGAAATTGGGTGAAATTAAATTGATACATTTTTGATATGAAATATGAAAATGATTTTCGACTAATTATTATAATAAATCATGATTGTTTAAAGAGATTAAGATAACTTATGCTTGAGATTTTAATTATGATCTTAAAAGGAGATTAAATAGTATGAGACATTTTTGTGAGATGTTGTTAATTTGTGATTTTGTTGTAAATTTAATTTTTAAGTTGTTTGTTTTTATTGTTTCTTTTTGTTTTTACATTTAGTTCAATGTTTGTGGGTATCATTCTTGAAAACCCTCACGAGACTCAAACTTCGTCCACTAGGGCAACCTAAGGGGTTTAAAGGCTTGTTGCATAGGCTAAATGCAACTAGTTGTGTCAATCCACGGAAGTGATTTAGGATAGTTTAATTTTTAGTTTTTATCGGCTCTTTGCTAAGGGACTAGCGAAGGCGGTTGAGGTTGTGATGAGTGCTTTCAAAAAGCACTAAAATAACCATAATTTTATGCTAGTTAATTGATTAAAAATATATATGTTTATATGTTGTATCATATATTTATATAAATTTGTCTTTTTCGGAATCACGGGTATTTTTATTGTTTTTAAGGTATTTTAGCTTAAAAACGCAAATTTAAAGACTCAAAGAAGAATACTTGAAGCAATACATCACAAATAAATTAATAAATAAGTGGAAAAACGTCAACAAACATGGAAAAATTGGACAAAATGGGTCGAAAAGGTCAAAAATGTCAAAAGACGGAAAATCGCCTTGTAGTAGCCCGGTAGCCATGTGGCCTTGACCGGCAGCGCCCGGCATGCTTACGTTACTTGTAGCCCGCGCCGCGTTCAATCTCCATTCGCTGACGCGCGCGCCATTGCGGGCATGTTCACGCAGCAGCCCGACGCGTTTTGACCCATTTTCCGCGTGGCAAAGCCCGCATGGCGTCATCTTGGCGTCATTGATGACCGGCGTATGTCACTTTACACGTTTTTAATTTTTTTATATTTTTTTAACATTTTTTTACTCATTTTTTCTCTCCATCCTCACCTATAAATACCCCTCTTCCATTCGCGAAAGCACCTCAAAACCACACTTCCTCTGCTTTCTTTCTCTCATTTGTTAGTTTTTGAGTTTTTCTTAGTTTTTTTCTTAGGTTCTAAGCTTTTCTTGGTTTTTCTCTTAGTTTTTAGTTCAATTCTCTTAGGTGTAGAGTTCGTCTCTTTTTGAGAGGAACTTGTAGTGTTTTGTAATAATTTAGATTTTTGATTCAATAAATGGAAGTGCAAATTCCGCTTGGAGGTTTTCTAGCAACGGGAATAGCGTCGAAGTTCAGTAAGGATTTTATTTTCTTCTGATTATTTTTATGCTTTATTCTTACATGTTTTATTTAATTTATGTCTGATTAAATTTAAGCTGTGCTATTTGTTCATAATCATGATATAATAATAACGTTGTTATGCTTGAGAAATATTAAATAGGTGAAAATTTCTAAAATGAATTGATTTTATTTTTATTCAAGATTTATATTAAGGATGTTAGAGAAATATATTATTTTTCATTACAAACTTAAATCTGAAGATTAGACTTTAAGATTTAGTTATCCGGTCTAATTTAGAGTAGTGCTCTTTTATTTGTTGGTACAATCATAGGTAGTTAGAGTGAAGCTCTATTTCAAAAGTTTTTATAAAATTATTATGTGAAAATGTATTGACAACATGTTTTCGGTAGTGGTTTTAAAACTTGAAAGTTAGTACTCGGATAACTAAATTCTTGGGTTTAATTTGGACACCTTGAATAAAGTTTAAGCTAACCAACCCAAAGGTGGCATTTAAATGGTTCATTTTCAATCTCTTAGAAAAAGGAATTAATTTAATTAACCAAATTAGTTATCAACCCCACCCGTAGGTGTTAATTGATTTGTTTAGTTAACAAAGAATATCTAACCCACCAAAGGTGGTATTCATACAAAAAGAGAATCGATAAAATATCAATTTATATCTTTAATAACCTAGATAATATGAGGCATAATTAATTTAGTTATTATATCCATAAATACTCCACTAATATAAATGATAAAATTTGCATGAATATTTATTGAATCTGTATTTATATTTATTTTAGGTAAATATTTATTGAATTTGTATCTATGTTTATTTTTTTATTATATTTAATTAATACTGTATATATGTTTATTTTATGTTATTAGATTAGGATTACAAAAACCAAACTATCGCGACAGGATGGTTAGGATTTAATTTCGTTTTTAAAAGTTTGAATAATAAATTAAGGACCACATACATTCCTTCCTTAGATCGACCTTGGGAGTATACTTATCATTTTCTACGAAATGATTCGTGCACTTGCGAGAGTTTTACAAATATTAAAACCAAAGTATTTGCGAGAATTGGCGATGCCGGTTTTCGTTCATCATGACTCTATGAAAGTAGAGTCATTAGAGCACTTATCTACATAAAATTTCTTGTTTTATCCAGTAAGTAGTATTTTTGGGGTTACAAATATTAAAATATTAACTTTCTAGTGAAAAGGGGTGAAAATATAATTTTTAAAATTTTTTGGATTCTTTATGAATTTTTAACATAGGACCAATTAAAATCTATCATATGGATGGCAAGTAAATAGAGAGAGTGAATCATGCAATGTTGCATGTTCCCATTGACGCAGCGCCCTACCACGTGTCAATACGACATTCATTTTAAGTTGGTCACATAGTCAACGGTCTCACCACATGGCATAAATTGATTCATCCATTCCTTCCACCATTACACCATGCCATCCATAACCACAAATTATGTCATGCCACATAATGATGACTTAGCATGCGTTGACCAAACCAATCCCTCTATGCCACATGTCACACTCTGATTCACCCAACAAAACCTGCTTGCCATATGTCGTGCTCTTATTGGATAGCACTATTAATTTTTTCCTTTTCATCTCAACCCTTGATCTAAAGCTAATTTGACGGTTCATATTCCACCTGAGCTATATTTAAGCCCATAATTTCCCCATAAACCCTAATGAACTGAAATTAACATAATTTTTATCAGGTTTTGGAGCCAAGAGAGAAAAACACAAAAAAATGCAAAACAAAGATACCATTTTGATGGAGATTCAAGTGAAGATCGGTGCTACAATTCAAGAGATTGATTGTATTTCTTCTTCTTCTCTTTTCTTTATCAATTTTTATGTCTTTCTTTATGAAAAATATGAGTTTTATGAACAAAATTATGTCTAGTTAATTTATTAATCTAGGGGTCTTATGAACCCAATTTTCAACATGTGATAATCTAATATTTTACCCCAATTATGATTTTAATTTAATTATATTATTTAATATGATTTTTATGTTACTAATTGTTTGACCAACAATTGATCTAAAGAAACAATTAAATAGATTTGAGATAATTATTTAATTATTTGTCTTGATTAAGTAATATGCATAGTTTCTAGGCAGAGATGTATGACTCTTATGTGTATAATCCATAAATGATAAACTTAATAAGTAGTATGCAATTTAATTGACGTGAGAGTTTGATTAGGTTAATTACTATACAGTGTATAGTTTACTTGAGAGAGAAATACATACTAGGTTAGATTCAACTCATCATGTAATTGATTAATAATTATATTGTGGGGATTTTAGTGATTCCATGTTTAGAAAATTGCAGGATTAAGTATTCCTAGATATTTTCTCATATATCTTCTTAGCTACCAAATCTGATTTAATTAATTATTATTATTTATTTTAAATTTTTTAAATTTTATTTTCCTAAAATATAAAAAACAAAAAATTTATTTTTTTAGTTTTAAAAATAAATTTCTAATAACATAATCTATGTTGGAACGATATCTTCTTATCATTATATTACTTGTTCTAATACGTAGACTTATGTATTTATTAAACACAATCTCTATCCGATTAAGTTTTTGGTATCATTGTCGAGAATTATAAAAATTACAAGTTAATTTTTTATTTTATTTTATTTTATTTTAGCTATTTTTCTTTATTTATTTGTCATAATTTAAATTTATTTAGTTATCTAGTTATTTATTTATTTATTTATTTTTTAATTTTAATTAATTAATTTATTTTTATTTGTTATTTATTTTAAATTTAGACATCTCTTTTAGTGCTATTAGAAACATAGTTGAGTCTATTACATGAGCAGAGTACGTAGGGAGAAATATTTCCTTTAGGTCTCGAAATTAAGCGTACTTTGAGATCAATAAGAAAACAAGAAGTTGTCACCCAAGTGGAAGAAATGGATAATAATCCATTAGAAATAAACGATAATGAGCTAAACTTAATTAACCAAAATCCTTTAATGGATGATAGGGGTATAGCTATGAATGAAGATGCAATACCTACGTTAGAAGGGTTGATTCCAAATATTCCAAATATATCAAATGCTACAAAGAGTTGGATAATTCAACGTATTACCAACAAAGGATCCTCATCTACATATCAAATTATTTAATGAAGTAGGATATTCATCTAAATTAAGTGGTGCGATTGAAAAGGCATTTAGGCTTAGATTGTTCCCTTACTCTTTGTGAGATTGTGCCTGAGCTTGGCTAAAACATTTTGCCACATGATTCCATTACAGCTTGGAATGATTGGGCAAAGAAATTCTTGATGAAATATTTCCCACCAACAAAGAATTCCAAGCTTAGGAATGACATTACCTCCTACCGACAATATGAAAGAGAATCTTTATACGAAGCATGAGAAAGATTCAAATAATTGCTAAGGAAGTGTCCTCACCATGGTATCTCTTATTGGATCCAAATGGAGACTTTCTAAAATGGTCTCAATTCTCAAATAAGAACCATTATTGATGTATCTGCTAGCTAAATCCTTCAATCAAGCTTATGATTTACTTGAGAGAATGGCTAGCAACAATTATCAATGGCCAATGGACAAAATGGAAACTACTAGAAGAGTAGCCAGAATGCATAAGGTAAATGATTTCATAGAACTTACAACTCAAGTGTCATCTTTGTTAAATCTTTTGAAAGCTCAAAACTCACCAACGAGTATAAAACTAGGTCCAAGATGTAAGGTTGTCTTGTGTGTTTTGTGGTAGAGCCCATTTGTTTTATAATTGTCCACATAATCTTGAATCAGAATTCTATGTCAATAATGCAAACCGAAATAATAATCCATACTCAAACACATATAATCCAGGATGGAGACAACATCTAAATTTCTCTTGGAATAACAACAATTAGGGTAGTAATCAATTCAACCGTCAATCATTTCCACCACCTTGTTTTCAATAACCACAACAATCACAATCCTAAGAGAATAAACCACCTCCTAAGGACATAAGTGCTTTAATGGAGATAGTGAAAGACTTCATCAAATTAGTAAATACAAAAGTGTCCACTTTAGAGGCTTCAATTCAAAATTTAGATAACCAAATGGGTCAACTTGCCTAGGCCATGAGTAAAAAGCCTCAAGATAACCTTCCAAGTGAAACAATTATAAATCCAGGAAGAGAAGGTAAAGAGCATTGTATCACCATAGCCTTGAGGAGTGGTAAAAATCTAGAGGAGGAACATGAAACTCAAAAGGATAAGGAGAGACCAGAAACTACCAAGGATGAGGAAGAATTAGTGAATAAAGAGAGCCATGAATTAGTGGATAAAGTGAGTAATGGAAAGGAAATAATTCAACCAAAGATAACTACCTCTACAAACCCACTATTCATTTCCCTCAAAGACTGCAAAAGCAAAAGTCAAATACGTAGTTTTCAAAATTCCTAGAAGTCTTCAAGAAACTATACATAAAAATATTATTTGTAGATGCACTTGAATTGATGCCTTCTTATGTCAAATTTTGGAAGGACGTCTTATCTAAGAAAAGGAGGCTCAGATATAATGAAATAATAACCTTAATTGAAGATTGTAGTGCTATCTTTGCTAGAAAATTACCCCAAGAATTGAAAGATCCAGGTATTTTTGACATACCTTACACTATTGGGGACATCAACTTTGACAAGGCACTATGTGACTTAGGTTCCATCATTAACCTTATGCCATTATCTATTTTCAAAATATTCTGGAGTTGGTAAATCTAAACCCATTTTAGTAACATTACAAATGGTAGATAGATATACTAAGAGACCTTAGGGTGTGGTAGAAGATGTGCTAGTAAAAGTAGGCAAATTAATCTTTCTTGCATATTTCATTATACCAAACCAATCCTCCTATGCCACGCGTCGTACTTTGATTCACCCAGTAAAACCCATGTGCCATGTGTCATGCTCTTACTGGCTGGCGCTATTAATTTTTCTTTTTTTCATCTCGGCCATTGATCTTAACTGATATGATGGTATAGATTCCACTTGAGCTATATTTAACCCCCTAATTGCCCTTATAAATCTTAATAAGCCAAAATTAACATAATATTTATCAGTTTTTGGAGCCAAGAAGAGAGAAAAACATAGAAAAATTCAAAAGGAGATACAATTTTGATGGAGATTCAAGAGATGGATTGTGTTTCTTCTTTTTCTCCTTTCTTTATCAATTTTTGTCTTTCTTTATAAAAATTATTAGCTTTATGAACAAAATTAGGCTTAGTTAATTTATTAATCTATGGGTCTTATGAACCTAATTTTCAACATATGAGAATATAGTATTTTACCTCAATTATGATTTTAATTTAATTATATTATTTAATTTGATTTTTATGTTATTAATTGTTTGGAGAAAAATTGATCTATAGAGGCAATTAAATATATTTAAAAGAATTATTTAATTATTTGTCTTAATTTAATAACATGTATAATTTTTAAGTAGAGATGTATGATTCTTATGTGTGTGATTCATAATTAATGAACTTAATAAGTAGTATGCAATTTAATTGAGATGAGAGTGTGATTTGGTTAATTACTATATAGTGTTTAGTTTACTTGAGAGATGAATACATGCTAGGATAGATTTAATTGATCATGTAATTCATTGATAGTTATATTAGGAAGATTTTAGTGATTCACATGTTTAGAAGATTAGGGGATTAAGTATTTCTAGATATTTTCTCATATATCTTCTTAGCTATCAAATTTGATTTAATTAATTATTGTTATTTATTTTTTGTTCTTTTAATTTTGCTTTCTTAAAATATAAAAACACAAAAACAATTATTTTCTTTTTTTAGTTTTAAAAATTAGTTTCTAATAATATAATCTCTGTATGAACAATATTTCCTTATCATTATATTATTTGTTACAATACATATAATTTGCTTATTCATTGAACACAATTCGTGTCCAATCAATGGATCAATAATACATATATGCACATAGTTAGGAACCCTTTGTACATGAGCATATTTACACACAACATGGAGTTGGTGTTCGTAGTATGCATGCTAGGTGGAGTGTATGTACTTGGAAATTTTTGGTTCATTTCATGTGGGTATTTATGAAAATTACTTGACAATTTTTGGAATGAAAAAATGTAACTTTTTACCACCTTACTACCAAGCTCACCAACACCCTTGCCACCACCCTTGGCAAGGTTGTTAGTGATATGGCTAGGGAGGTAGCTAGCGATGTGCAAATTTGAATTCTATAAATACCCCAATTTCTTCTTATTTGGTATCTAGAAAATATAGGAGAGCTCTATTAAATTAACATCTCATTTTTTGTTTATAGATCACGAATAGCTCGAGTGTTGTTCCTTATTGGTGATTCATGACTGTGTAGGAAAAGCCATACTTGTGAGTGGTGAGTACTCAAGATGGTGTTTATGAGTGGGTTGTATGTGAGTTGTGTGTCGGCTGGTAGTTGCCCTCATGTAATGTTTCTTATGTGAAGAGCTTGTGTGGCTATGAGGTGTGTTTTGGCTAGTGGTTGCATTCATACAATGTTTATTTATTCACTTTTATAAATCTGTGGCTACTAATCACACTACTTTATTTGGTGTGGGCTTTGGAGGAGAGTCGAGTTCATGTGTCAAACCATGTCATTGCAAAAATAGCAAGCAAAAGCAACAATAGGCAGTTAGGACTGGATAAGGGTATTGGTAGTTTTATTTCCTATCAAAGTTATAACTATTTTATTGATTAGTTGATTGTTTGTTATTGAATGGTTTCCTAAAGTAACCCGAGGATGTTACCATATAGATAGGATTTCTATGTGGGTTTACCACATTATATATGTTATGATTCATGATCTTCTATTGTATTAGTATAATTCGAGTTTATATCATGTATATTCCATCATACTAGATTTAGATCCTGATTAAAAAGCTCATTTGTTTTGCGTAGTTGTGTGCTTTATTTCCTTTACTTGTAGCATTCTTATAGCTTTCTAATTATTACTTCTACTTTTTTATCATCCCTTTTTGGCATGAGTCTCTAAGGAGTTTGTGTCTCCTTGCCTTAGTAATGTACCAGGTGTTGGACTCTTTATTATGGTTTGATATGTAATGTATGATTGCATGATGTGAAATAAAATCATCATTTATCGAATGTGTTCCCACATATGAGTTCTTCAAAAGATTGGAAATCCATTATAGCCTTTTACTATATATGATAGTTTTTCATGCTTTGTGATGTTTGCTATATTTATGCATGATGCTAGCTTGGATTGGAGCCTGTGTGGCACACGACCAATAGTGTGTTTACCGTAGTTTCTTATTTCTTTCTGTAGTTTGTTTTTGTTGAATGTTGAATTGAGAATGTTATTTTTTTCATCCGCTATGTTAATTGCTCAACTCATGTTGTGAGGCCTACTTGGTCGAATTAATATAGAGCTCACGAAAAGATTACATATCTTGATGTTTCCACCACTTATCTAGGTTCTGATTACCTATTTGAGTCAAAAGAACAATTGGGCTTCATGTAATTATTCATATTTATGTGAATTTCAATTGGTATTAAAGCAAGTCACCCCTATTTAGGCTTAACAATTTAGGTGCTTGATTCTAGAGCTCTATCTACACATATACACCGCTTGTATGTTTGTGCCCTTCATCCTCATTGGTGTGAGCTATTGTTGTTCTATGAGATTTTTATCTCGAGAACCTTCGTTGTTTGCATGTTTTTTCTTTTCTTGTTCATGCATATCTCTTTCTCTCTCTACTTCTTTATCTTACATAATATGTTATTTTTCCTACTTGCTCTATGCCTAACATTTTTATCCTTTACTAGTATTCTCTCTTACTAGTTACTTTGACATGCTTTTTTATGCATTTTCCATGCTTACAGCCCACTTCTTTTATGGCTATTTACATGAGCATCATGTAGTGTCAAGGTTTTAGGATTTTCTTTCTATAGTCTTATCATTCATATGTCATGTCATATAGAATGCATCCCACCTATTTTACTAGGCTCTTCTTTCTTGTACCTAGTCTGTTGTGTGTTGGTTCTTTAATAATCTTATATTGATAATTGTCATCATTTGCATGTTTTGCCTTCTCTTCTGCTTTAGATGTATATATCGTGCTTGTTTGTGTTTGCATCATGCATTTGTATATCATATAGATTACTTACATGTCTATAGGACTCTTGACTTACATGTATTGCTATGACTAAACTTATGTATTTTTTTTCCATTCCTAGTGCTTAGGGTGTTGACCCTATCTAAGCATATCTCTTGTCATTGTGTTGGAACTTAAGCCTTCCTCATATGCTTAGATGTCTTTGTACCTTCCCTTATTTCTTCTCTCTTAGGGGTGTTACTTATGTTGTTCACCTGTAAGTCAGTTTCTTTTCGTTTCTTGACTCGCGATGATGTAAATGTTGCCAATGATCTCTTCTAAGGCAACTATGTATCATTTGTTGCCTTTTCTCTTTCTAAAGGCAAAACTGTATGATTTGTGCTAATGATATCTCTTGACCCACATCCTTGTATTTTTGACCTATGATCTCCTTTGAGGCCATCTTTATCATCTCACTTGTTTGTTGTTGTATCAGTTGTCTATTTTTTTAAAACTATGTTTTTCTTCTTTTACTACTTTAAAAGAAAGATATATATTGGCATTCTCTTTCTCTCTCTTCCCAAGACTGTTCTACATGTTCCTTTGTCCAGCTTTCTTATTGCACGTATAATGAAGTTAATAGGGACTTTAATGGTTTCTGGTTGGCATGCATTTGACTTGAATTGAAATGTGATTTTTATGACATATGTTTTCATTGAGCATATGTATGGCTAAATTCTTGTGTTGAATTTGAAAAGAACTTTTTTTTATATACACATGCCATGACTTTGTGAATTTGTATGGATATTTTGAGAGGTTTGTTTGGTTTTTTACTTTGATGATTTGTATACTCGAACAATCGTTAGAATACACTTTAGTGTTTCTTGAGACAAAATCCTAGGTCATAATTGGATAGAGAAAGGATTTAGGCCTTCTTTGAACCTTTCATGCTACCATTGTTCTCTTGTCCTTAGCTTCCCCTTCTGAATCATTATGTTATTTCTTCATTTCTCTACATCTATACTAGCACAACATAAATTCTTTATCTCACTTACCTTATACCCCATTTGTTAAGCATGTATGTTTTAAGAATATGTGTTCTACACTCTTGGTTTCATTAAAAAAAATTAAAAAAAAAGTGAAAGAAGAAAGAAGAAAAAGATTGAAAAATGAATGATATATATATATAAAAAAATGATGATAGAAAGAGTTGTATGAATTATTAAATTTAATGTGAAACTCTCACAACAACTATGTTGTTGATTGAATTTTGAAAAGTAAAGAACAAAGATCCTATGTTTTTGGGTATTTTGTCATGGACATTTTAGATTATTTTTAGATGGATAAAGGTGTATTTTAACTTAAATGTCATATCAGTCTTACCCATGCCTTTACAACCTTTGGAAGGCTTATTTCTTCAAAGTTAATACTTACATTAGAGTAAGTAAGTTTATATCACAACATTGCATGTCATCAAAAATGAGTTACACCCTTACATATTATGTTTTTGTTTATTTAATACTAAATCACGTAATCGAATAATATCATATATTATTTCTTTTTTACATCAAATATAGCTTGCATAATGCCAAATTTTGACAAACCTTATTGGATGCTAGCAGCAGCAACCACCCAAAAAAAAAACAACCATCAAACAATAGTTGCAGGTAGGACATAAAAGCCAGATACTCCTTAAGAGGTACTATGCTTTTTATATGCTTTTACCATTGTACCAGATGATAGAGGTGCATGTTTAATTGCAAAGAAAATGCAACTCTTTTTATTTGTGATAATTTTAGCCATTTTATGCCAATAATAAAATAAATAAAATGTGGTCAATTTTGTCTTTGTCCTATGCAAAAACTAAAATGCAGAAAAAGAAAAATAAAAAAGTTGTCTTCTTTTATCTCATATTATAAAGAAAAATATTAACGTCATTATTAATTTATTACAACAAAATTTTTGGGAGATAAAATACAAAGGTACTACAAATCTTGCTCAATTTTTCTGACAGGAGTGTCTCCCCAAGTGCACAAACAAACAAAAATTAAAACCAATACCCACTTATACCAAATCTCTTAGCAACAAGCACACTTAAAGATGTTGTAACATGCACCTAAGCTAAGATGTTTATTCGGATGGAAGAAAAGAAGAAATAAAGAAGACATGAGAAGGCCATATAATATGACTATGTCAGGTAATGCTGCTATATACCCCTTTACCATTGATTTTTCTAGAATGACTCTTCTAACTCTTTTGAATCCCATCCCAAGTTCCCAACAGTTCAGTCTTAGTAATTTCGGAATCCCTCGAGCCCCAAAGTTGCGGTTAGCCAACTACCGACATCATTGGTCTCTTCAGGGACTGTGTAGTGGCCTAGCCTGCAAAGCAAACCAAAGTTCAAAAACATGGTAGATAAGAATAAAATAAAAAGAGTCTTCTATGGATTTTATGTATCTCAACCAATTACCCATTATAGGTTTTAAATGTGAGATTCCGAAATCCTGCTGAACTCAAAAGCTGAGCCGATCTTTCTCCATGATAATATGCAACCACATCATCCCCTGAAATGAGATATCTTTAATACAACTTAGATTTCTGTGGCTAAGAACTTGAATAATATCCCAGCAAAAATAGGAATGCGTTTGTTCATGTACAGATTTGTATCCAGCTACTTGAAGAAATAACAAAGGGTATGTTTGTTTGTGCTTCAATGATCCTATAAAAGCGCTTCTGACAAAAAAAATCCACTTCGGGACAAAATAAGATAAAAATTATCATAAATGTTTTCAAGTATCAGAAAACAATTTTGTACTTACTGACAGAAGCACATTATACATACATATTCTTGAAACCGCTTCTGTGTGAAACCACTTTAATAGAAGAATAAGCAAACGACCCTAAGTAGATTGTTTGTTACTTCATCCATATATATATAACTAACAAACAGCTCCTCTCAATGATAGACCCAGAATTTTAGTTCAGGAGGTACACCATATATAAACAGTAAAAATAATATTATTCATTTTTCGGTTACTACTTGTTCCTTATTGAAAAAAGATATTATGTATATCTTATTTAAGTATAAATATGTTTAAATTATTGATTCTAGAGTGTGGTCCTAAATGATAAATGCTTAAAAATGAAAATCAAGAGGGGACACGGACTTATTTTCTGTATATCATTTGTCTACAATTTTATAAATATTACACCTAAAATTTTCGTTATCAGCAAATGAGAGGGGGCCAAACCATGTAGTTCTGCAAGCGGCGACTCTCAAGCTGCAGAGAAATTTGTAATACCAAATATAAAAGTAATATGCTTACCTAAGCCATGGCAAAGTAACATGGGAATTGAGGCTGCACGCCTTGCAGCCTCATGCAAAGCTACCATCCGGCTCCTCAAGGTTCTGCACAGAGTTGAAATTGAGACAAATCTATTGGTTATGGCAATAAAGAGCATAAAATGGTTATGACCATATGCTATTAATGTCTAAATTTTTGTTTTGGTCCAATTTGACAGATGCTAAACCTTGAACATGGAAGCCAGCCACTTAGACCGACGATTGCAGTTAGGTTAACTGGGTAGAGATTTCCATTCCCATATTGCCTTAAAACATGGCACGTAGCAGAGTAGAGGGCAGTGGCAGCACCCATATTGAAACCCCCAATACCAAGTTTGACTGCTCACAATGAAAACTTACTCAAGTTACAATCAGTTGAAATATTTCCTCAACAAAAGCAGTTGTTGAAAAATAAATATTAATAATAGAATTTTCTTAATAGTTTACAAGTCATATTACTGTTAGGGTTTCAGTGTCACACTGTCCCTTTAAATATTGGTGTACTCTTCTATTTATTTTTTCAGTCATTAGGGTTAGAGTGTTGTAATACTCTATAAATAATTGGATATCAATGTACTCTCTTACTATTATTGATGGAATCGGTATAAATTTCTTCAGCTTTCTCATTCTCCCATCCACTTTTAACAATTTCTCAAAAACAAAAACTAATTTGAATTGCTTGAGAATACATAGTATTGGTACAATAAGTCCTCACACCTCAATGCAAGTACTTGAGAATATCCCATTCTTCAAAAGTCTTGATACCACTCAATTATTACTACTAGATATTAACCGCATATTACAGCTACTTTTTCTAGGTTTCGTTATACATCCAAGTTTACCGTGATATCTATAATTTGTGCTACTCTTGTCAATCTCTAAAGATAAGAACAACAATTATTGTAACAGTAAACACAAGGGACCATATATTACTTAGCAACTTAAACAAAATGAAGCGAAAATAAAAAATGTGAATAAATAGCATTAGAGGAACTGGAGAGACTACAAAAACATAAGTTTTTATTGCTCAGTTTCTATTCTGCTGAGCTTTTTAAGGTTTAAATTATACTTTTTCAACCAAAATTTTGGTATCTATATTATTCCAAGATCATCAAAGCTAAACAATAGCAATGAATATATTATCAGATGAACACACAAAAAATCATTCAAATAGTAGGATTCTAAAGGTCTGTAGGAAAAAACCGTCAAGGTAGAATTTCTAACATATTCAATTTCTAGAAATTACATATAAATTTTTACTTTACTGAAATGTTCTCTAGAATTCCAATATTTTGTTTCCTTTTTCACTATGCTTAAAATTTATCTTATTCCACTTTATTAAATAGGAAAAACTGAGAATAAAAGTTTTAACATACTATCAGCAGGTTCTGTGGATAAAAGATTTGCAATGTGCGCAGCTGAGGCATCAAGTCCTTCCAAATCATCATGGGCTTCTTCTGAAATTTCTCCAACATGAAACCCTATTACAAATCATTCAAATACATCAACATGTATAACAGCATCACGTATGAAATGATTATCTAAATCGGCATTTTGTTTTTGGGGATTAGCTATGCTATCCACTAACTTCTACATCTTGGAAACACGGCCAATAATGGTAGTATTAATTAAACAGGATGAAAGCTCTTACATGCAGAGCAAGGAAATCCACCAAATAATTCTATTGAACGCGTTGGAGCAGTAGGACAGATCCATTTAATCTGCAACATAAAGTTCAACCAAGATGGAATATAAATTCAAATGACCACATAGTGCATGTTTGCTGATTATTCAGTATCAATGTACCATGGCTGCTAGCGATGCATGTTGTGCTAGCACATACACATAAATACTACTATGAAACCTATAAACATCATCCTTACGTTTGGAAGAGGGAGACTTTCCAAGATCTGGGTCCAGCTGCGAAACAAAGCACCCACCAGGTGTCGAAATCCAGGTTAGTCACTATAAACTCTTCAAATAAGCATGAGATAACATATTAGAATGCTAAAACTAATGTAATTGCTAATATCAATATTCTTCGTGGTGAAACCTTTAAAATCTTATTTGATAGAATTCATTAAGTATAAAATTTTTGGGACCACAAGAAAAAGGGAATTGAGGACTTAAGTATCGGTATTATATATATGACTGCTGAATAATATATTTCAATTTATTGGGTTTCTTGGATAACCAAGCAAGTGAAGTAGTGGTCCCCTAGCATATAAAAAAATTACATTCAAGGATTCCTAACATAAGTAGAATCAAATGAAAAGAATGAAGAAAAATGAATTTTTATTCATGCTCAGGGCAAGTTGCTTTTTCCCATCAAGTCAATTGCTCAGAGAATCTTCCAAGAAAGATTGTCGAGTTCGGGAATTCAACTAAAGAACAAAACTCCTTCACTGGAATAAGACAAGTAATTGGAATTCATTACTTCCTCTTCTTTTGTCTTTTTAAGTTGAATAGAAAAGAAGTTTACCACCCTCAGTATGGACATATGCAAATTATCTCCTGGATAAGACTCTCTTCTCATACAGTGTATCATTTGATCTAAAAAAAATCACTTTGCATAGGCTTATCTTCGGAAGGAGGGATATCATATTTCTACGAATCATTACTAAACTAAGTATTTGATCTCAAGACTATACTGATCCATGAAACTCCAAGGAAACAAAGAGTTAACAATAAATTATACTCATATTGCATGCTAACTAAACATCTAAACCATGCATAGGATAAAACCAACAACTAGCTTACGGAAACTAAATTGTACTAACGAAGAAGATCAAAACACAGTTGTTTACTAATTTGCATAATCTTCACAGAAGGGTATTAATACCTTGATCCTTTGTCACCAATGCCGTGCAGCCAAACTATAGTTGCCTGGTGTTTTCCTTTTGGCCTGACCACATGAGTCCTTCCAAAATCAAATGTCCTTCTAGTGGTTCTACTACCTGAGACATTGCAGCAAAAAAGCTTATAAACACATAACTCAGGAAGTCCAAAAGCATGAACAGACTAGCAATGAAGGGGAAATAAAACCCATTCCTCAGAGATAAACAAAAAAATGCTAGGTTATATATACAGGACAACATAAAGACAGACTCAGAAAAATGACTAACCAGAACCCATGTTGGAGTCATCGTAGTTCATTCTTTATAACCCAAGTGGGTACAATATGCAAGCCACTTGTTACAACAATGAAGGTCCTGCAATGATTAGAACAAATATAGGCCATCTCTTATATAGTCATACGGGAAAGTGAAAATTGAATAAAGCCCATATGTCTCAATAAGTTAATCTGCTCTTACAGCAACTATAATTCTATAACACACCGCTTGAAATCTTTTAAAATAATCATCAGAAAGTGAAAGGAACCCCAAAAAAGGAGAAAGGACAACAACAAAAGCAGAGAGTCTTTATGACAAAAGAATCAACAAGTGCACATTAACGGAGTAAAATGAGTTACAATAAGTCTTCGAGTTTACAATGCACACAAATAGAAAAGGAGGGAATCTATGCTTATCAATTTAATGGTGGGCAAGTAAAGAATTTCAACTACACCAACCCATGAATAAAACAAGAAATGATATTATTGGGAAAAGAATTCAGTGCATTGCTGGTTGAATGAGGAAACTGAATTGGGTATGAAATTGCAGGAAAATAAAAGATCTCAAAGGAAATATTATGAATAGAAAGAAGTGATTGAAAAAGAGAAGTAAAGTTCGAAGCTTTATGTACCAACCTGGTGTGGAAGTAACCTATAACCAAAAGAATATAGGCCTTTGTTGCTTTCTATTTTTACCTTTCTTTACTTTCGACAACTTTCTCTCACCCCTTTTATTTTCCTTGTTCATACTTCATATCTGTAAGGAAACCGAACCACGCACTGTTGACAGAACATGGGAGAGGCAGAATGGCAGGGTCAGTTATCACAAAATTTGCAATATCACAAATAGGCGTGATGGGATTGGTTAATGTCTAAAGTACGATTACTAGGTTATGTTTTGAGTAATGAAATTTTTGTTGGACTTGAATTCCAAGTAAAGGATGGCATACAGAATGTGACCTTCCAATCATAATTATATACCAAATATTACTTACTTTGCCACGTCTTATTTAATTTAACATTTCACCGATGAAAAATGATAAAAGAAAATTTGTGCTAACTTAATCAAATATGGAGAGCAGGATGAGTTTAGAACATCATCTAAAACTTCCAATATGAAATCCACCGTTCATTCAAATTTAGGCTGTGTGTTATTAGTCTACTTTCATTATGAGAATCAATTAAGTGTGTCCATATAACATGAATTGGTTCTTATACTACTTGTTAGGTCCGGAATTCCAAATCAAAAAGTTAACTTATAAGATGCATAGTTTATTACACCATGCAGAGTGGAAATGATAGGATTAGAGAGTGGAAAAAAATGGTCTTATAGATCAAGCATGCAAGATCTATAGTCTCATTGTTAAAGATAACATACAAAATGTGATATCAAGAGAGTCATTGAGAAAAAGTAAGAACGAGGGTAGATGAGTTCTGTACATCCAGAAGAGATAATATCATTTGGACATCATCTCTAAAAAAGGTGACCTAATGTCCCTGTGAAAATAAAGTGGTAGAAAAGTAAGTAGTGCAATACCGAATGCTCACAGAATAAAACTCTAGAACATAAGGAGTGTCAAAATAATAAGAAACAAAACATAAAGAGAACCAATAAAAGTAAGCAAATCTTTCTTGGATAATACGTAACTCACCGATCATCGCAAATGTCTCACCAAGGATAGGGGTAAGGTAGTTAGAAAAGGGACACATAGACTTTGATTACTATTATGGATCTTCCTAAGGTGCACTATTATGTCTAAATCTCTTAGGAGCCATTTATACAAGTAGGGTTAGATTGTTTAGAAGAGAGAGAAAAAGTGTTTAAAGGGTAATAAAGTGTTTGAAAAATTCTATGGATTGAAAAGAATAGGGAAATTAGGTTTTTATAAGGATACTGGACCTTGCTAACCTACTCGCTGATCTTCTCACTAAGGTAGATGGCGAGCGTGTAAAAACTCGTACTTTGTGAGCACCTCAACAAGGAGTCGATGATGATCAACAAAAGATAACAAAAAACCTAAGAAGATAGGGAGAAGGAGAGAGAGTGTGCAAAAATATTTTTTAAAAATATTTTAGTAGAAATTTACAAAGTAGTATTTTGGATTTTCTTTAATAAAATACAAGTAAATAAAAAGAACACAGACAAAAAGTATAGACGAGATATAGAAAATAGAAATGCACTCAAAAACATAAACAGAAAACTACATAAAGAGAGAGTAAGAAAGAAAATAACAAATATCATCTTAACCAAATCACAACGAAGAGAGATCAAATGCATCCCTCCATTTTGAAAATAATTTATAAGGGGAAACAGACTCAAAATGTAGTCTCTGGTTCAATTGAGAATATGGTGTATAAGGCACTCGATAACTCTTTTGATTTGAAATTCTAGAAAAACCTACTGAGTGTAGCTTATACATATGGCTAATAGGCTTTTAGATAGAACTTTCTTTCATCACTATGTCGTCGATGCATAATTCACCCAAACTGAATATGCATAGGAGAACCATAGTAACTACATCTTGAGAACATAAATTGAGAAGAGTAAGAATAAGTTCTCCTAGAATGACTCTTAACATATCTAGGACACTATCTGGCAAGATGGTCAATAGTACCACAGAGTTATTAGCGTACTTTTTACTTAATATTTACTTGTTTTATTCAATAAATAGCATTTTTTATGGCCAAAAATATTAAAATATAGGTTTTTAATGAAAAGGGGGGGAAATATAATTTTTGGGATTTTTCTGAAATTTTTATAGATTTTTTATGAATTTTTAACAAAAGACCAATTAGGAGCTACCACGTGGCCTACTACGCAAGTAGGGGAGCTGACTTGGCAAGCCAAATAGATGCCATGCAAGCACGGATAGGGAATCACGTTACGCCACATGTGATAAGGATGAAACATGTGCCACATGTCAGCACAACGTTCAATCAAAGCTCGGGCTTGGTCAAACCGTGTTGCCACATGTCACTACACCATTGCTCTATGCGTTCCACCCGTGTGCCACACCATCCATTTCCATGAATCACGTCCTACCACGTGTCACTAACTCAATGAATGTTGACTCTGATCGATCTCTCCTGCCATGTATCATTCCCTGATTCACCCAGTGAAGTTTTGATTCCACGTGTCGTGCTATGATTGGCTGGAGTTGTCATTTTTGCTTGTTTGATCATAGCCCTTGATCTGAAGCTGATCTAGATCGCACTTGAGTAATATTTAAGCCCCTAATCACCCCATAAACCCTGAGTGGTCTCTATTAGCATAATTTTGGTCCATTTTTGGAGCTAAAAAGAGAGAAAAATACAGAAAAATTCAAGAGAAGACATAATTTTGGTGGAGATTCAAGAGGAGATTAACACTACAATTTAAGAGATTGATTGTATTCCTTCTTCTACTCTTTTCTTTATCAATTCAAGGTCTATTAATTCATAAATCTGTTATTTGTAATGTTACTGAAGTAGATTTGGTTTTACCAACCCCCAATCTCTTTAAGACAGATAATGGCATGAGGTTAATGCTAGAACCCAAGTCACATAGAGCCTTGCCAAAGCGGATGTTCCCAATAGTGCAAGTTATGTCAAAACTACCTGGATCTTCCAATTTTTGTGGTGGTTTTCTATTAAGGATGGCACTACAACCTTCAATCAAGGTTATTGTTTCATGATCTCCAATCCTCATTTTCTTTGATAGTATATCCTTAATGAATTTGACATAATACGACATTTTTTCAAGTGCCTTTACAAATGGTATGTTTATGTGTAGCTTCTTAAAGACTTCCAAAAAATTTTGAAAACTATGTATCTAACTTTGGCTTTTGCAGTCTTTGAGGAAAAGGAATAGTGGGTTTGTAAATGTTGCTCTTTTTTGGTTGAATTATTGCTTTTTCAATATTATCTTTATCCAGTAGTTCCTCTTCATACTTGTCAATTTCATGTTTCTCCTCATCCTTTTCTGTCTTATGTTCCTATTCTAAAGTTTTACCACTCCTCAAGGCTATGGCATTACACTAGGCTTTACTTTCTCTTCTTGGGTTTACAATTGTGTCACTTGGAAGGTTTCCTTGAGGCCTTTGACCTATGGCATCGGTAAGTTGCCCCATTTGGTTCTCCAAATTTTGAATTGAAGCTTTTTGAGTGGTCGCTTTTGTATTTACTAATTGAATGAAGTCTTTCATCATCCCCATTAAAGTATTTGTATTGTCCTCGGTATATGGCTTCTTTTCTTGGGCTTGTGATTGCTATGCTTGTTGAAAACCAGGTGGTGAAAATGATTTATGGTTGAATTGATTACCACCTTGACTATTGTTATTACTCCAAGAGAAATATGGATGTTGTCTCCATCCTGGGTTATATGTGTTTGAGTATGGATTATTGTTTTGATTCACATTACCCACATAGCATATGGATTCAAGATTATTTGGACAATTATCAAATAAATGAGCTCCTCAATAAAACACACATGACACTCTTGAATATTGGACCTGGTTTATACTCGTTGGCGAGTTTTGAGCCTTTAAAAGATTAACCAAAGATGACACTTAAGCTGTAAATCATAAGCTTGATTATAAGATTTGGCTAGCAAAGCTCCATTAGCATATGCATCAACAATAGTTCTTATTTGAGCATTAAGACCATTGTAAAAAGTCTCCATTTGAATCTAAGATGGAATACCATAATGATGACACTTCTTTAGCAATTCCTTGAATCTTTCCCATACTTCATATAAAGATTCTCCTTCGTATTGTTGGTAGGAAGTAATGTCATTCTTAAGCTTGGCATTCTTTGTTGGTGGGAAGTATTTCGTCAAGAATTTATCTACCAAATCATTCCAAGTTGTAATAGAATCCAGTGGCAAAGAGTTTAGCCAAGCTCGAGCACGATCTAGTAAAGAGTAAGGGAATAATCTAAGCCTAAATGCCTCATCGGTAACACCACTGAACTTAAATGAATCTACAACTTCAATAAACAATTTGAGATGAAGATGAGGATCCTCTATTGGTGATCCACTGAATTTTCCAATTGTTTATAACATTTGAAACATCATTGGCTTTAGTTCAAACTGATTAGCTTGAATGTTTAATCTTCTAATACTTGAATTCGGCCCTTCCAACGTAGGTATTACATATTCATTCATAACTTTATCTCTATCATCCATCGAAAGCATTTGATTGTTCAAGTTTAGCTCATTATTGTTTATTTGTAATGGATTAGCCATTTTTTCCTCTTGGGTGACAACTTGTTTTCTAATTGATCTCAAAGTACGCTCAATTTTAAGATTTATCTCCCACGAACTCTATTCATGCAATAGACTTAAATATGTTTTTACAATACTAAAGAATATGTCTAAATAAAAACTAAATAAATAAATAAAAAATAATCAATTTTAAGATTTAAATGTAAGATTTATCTCTCACGAACTCTATTCATGCAATAGACTTAAATATGTTTTTACAATACTAAAGAATATGTCTAAATAAAAACTAAATAAATAAATAAAAAATAAACAACTAAATAAATAAATTAAAGTTAGGAAAATAAATAAAATAAATAAATAAATAAGTCACTAAAAGAAAATAAGTAAAGAAAAATTAAAATTAAAGTAAAGAAAAATAAATTAAGAAGAATAACTAAAAATAAAAATTATTAATTTCTAATATATAATCCCAGCAATGGTACCAAAAATTGGATAGCCACACACAAAGTGTGTGCAATAAATACACAAGTATACGTATTATAACAAATAATATAATGATAAGAAAAAATCGTCCCAAGGAGATTATTTTATTAAAAACTTATTTTTAAAACTAAAAAAATAAAAATCAAATTTTTTTTTTGTATTTTTATATTTTAAGAAAGCAAGATTAAAATAACTAAAAGTGAATAATAATAATTAATTAAATCAGTTTTGGTAACTAAAAATATATATGAGAAAATATCTAGAAATACTTAATCTTCCAATTTTCTAAACATACGAATCGCTAAAATTCTCCAAATATAATTATCAATTAATTACATGATCAATTGAATCTAACATAATATGTATTCCTCTCTCAAGTAAACTAAACATCATATAGTAATTAATTTAATCACACTCTCATACCAATTAAATTGCATACTGCTCATTTAGTTCATCAATTATAGATCACATACATAAGAATCATACATCTCTGCCTAGAAACTATGCATATTATTTAATCAAGACAAATAATTAAATAATTCTTTCAAATCTATTTCATTGTCTATATAGATAAATTGTTGGACAAACAATTAATAGCATAAAAATCAGATTAAATAATATAATTAAATTATGATTATAATTATAATTAGGATAACATATTATATTATCACATGGTGAAAATTAGGTTTATAAGATCCCTAGATTAATAAATTAATTACACATAATTGTGTTCATAAAGCTCATATTTTTTATAAAGAAAGACATAAAAATTGATAAACAAAAGAGTAGAAGAAGGAATACAATCAATCTCTTGAATTGTAGTGTTAATCTCCTCTTTAATCTCCACCAAAGTTGTGTCATCTCTTTAATTTTTTTTGTATTTTTCTCTCTTTTTAACTCCAAAAATTGACCAAAATTATGCTAATGGAGGCCACTTAGGGTTTATGGGGTGATTAGGGGCTCAAATATTACTCAAGTGTGAACTGGACCGTCAGATCAGCTTCATATCAAGGGCTACAATCAAAACAAGCAAAATTGATAGCTCTAGTCAATCATAGCACAACACATGGAATCATAAATTCACTGGGCAAATCAGGGAGCGATGCGTGGTAGGGGAGACTAGTCAGAGTCAACACCCGAACTCAAATTGAACGCTATGTTGACATATGACACACATTTCATCCTCCTCACACGTGGTGTAACATGATTCACTATTTATGCTTGCGTGGCATCTACGTGATTTTCCTAGTCAACTGCCCTGCTTGCATGGCAGGCCACGTGGTAGCTCCTGAATGGTCCTACATTAAAAATTCATAAACAAAATCTAGAAAAATCCCATAAAATTCCTAAAAATATATTTTCACCCATTTTCGCTAAAAATTTTATATTTTAATATTTTTGGCCATAAAAATACTATTTATTGAATAAAACAAGTAAATATTAAGTAAACAAATGCGCTAATGATACTAATTTCATAGAGTTATCACACCCCCAAACTTAACTCTTTGCTTGTCCTTAAGTGAAGCCAAGTGTAACTAAATAAAATAACTTGGGTAGTATATTCATAAATATACTTTAATTAGTACATGCATATTTTACGAAAATTATCTCTCTCAAACGTCACACAATCCTATGATATAGAGATTCACATATTCATCAATTAAAGTTCCATTAATACATAGATATGCAAGGTTTTTGAAAAATTGATTTGTGTGTGTGCTGCATGTGATATCATCCAATGCACTTGTGAAATCAACCAATATGAGCATGCTAATCAATTCAATCTTAGAACAAGTCTCATAAGTCTATTTTTCACATCTCTCTCCACTAATATAAATATGCACTTAGCTAAAAATCAATAAAAACTTTACATGGTTGTAATGTAAGGCTTAGGTGGGGGTCGATAAATGAAAACATTTAGGCTCTTTCCACACCTTAGCTTTTGTTTTCTATCATACACTTTTTAACTGCAATTGATTTTTTACTTGATATTTCAATGCACCCTCTTTTGTTATTTTTTTCATATTATTTTATTCCACATTTCTTTTCTCTTTTTTTATAGTTTTACAATACCTCCAAACTTATTTTCAATTCTATGTTCTTTTTCTTTAGAAGAATAATTGTGTTATGACCTTTTCTTCTTCTTTTTTCTTTTTTTATAGGGTGCATTACATTTCACCTTACTCTATGGCATAACATATAATTGCATTTTTTTTCTTTTCATACAAGCTAAAGGTATTAGGATAAAAGTAATGCTTATTGGTTAGGCATAAAATGTGGCTTAAAGATATGAAAGGTTCTTTGTTAGGCTCAAATGGGTGACTAAAGATATTAACAATGGTTAGCTTCAAATATTCAATCGATTCAAATAATGCCTAAATCATTACTCTTGCTAAATACTATCTAGAATTTTGCCTCAAGGGATGATCAAATAGATTCTAAAACCTAGTAGATCTCATCGACTCACATAACTCACTACAAATTTTCTCTCAATAAGAACACCAAAATCAATCATGAAGATGTGCATAAAAACTTGAATCAATCTAATCAAAACTAGTAAGCATATCACATGATTAATGTAAATATTTTAACAAATATGTTACATTCCTTATCCTAGTCATGACAACCAATTTTTATCATTGAGTTCATATGTTTCATATCAAGCATGCATGCATTTTGTTTCCATATATTTATCAATTTCTACCCAAATCATAATTAAAAACAACCTAAAAATTAAAAAAACAATTCCCTAAAAATTTAAAATGCATATTAAATACTAATGCAGAGACAAAAGTTCCCTCCCCTAAACTTAAATTACATATTATTTCCAATGTGTACATATAAATACGAAAAGGTAAAAGAAAAGAAAACTCATTTAGTCTTGATACACCATGATGCGTATTTTCGCAAGTGTACGAATCGTTCAAGTAATAAAGTGTATAAAAGTACGGATATCGAACCTAGAAGGAATGGCGTTACTAAGTACCGAAATTGACTAATCCTAATTTTATTTGAAAACCAAATTGTTGAAATTGTTTAAGAAGAAAATTAACTTAAAACTAAATGCAAATAACACAATTGAATGTTGTTCACAAATGATTAAAAACGCTAAGGCATTTGATTTCGCTAAATCAATTCAATCCGATTTCAAGTCATGTTATATGAAAATCAAAGTTAAAAGTGATGGTTGAAAAACCCAAATTTATCTAATACTCTCTCTCAAGTTATATTAGAATTACTTATCTATGAAAACCAACTATATTTCTACGAAGATTTAATCACAAACAACACAAACAAGCACATTATGATTTATGGAATTTCTAGAATAACCACATACATCATGCATTAGGTCTCACACTCGCATTCAACATACAATATTTATCACAAGAAGTATTTATCACACATCTCTTCTCGGTCTCAATATAATGCAATAAATTATCTAAATCTTGGCCAGAAATTTAAAAGCATTAAGCATGGAAATAAATAGTCAACTTGAAAACAATGAATTCATATAACGATAACATAAGAAATCATATTTTCTTGATTTAACTACATCATAGCCTTAGCAAAAATAAATTAGTTCATAACGGAAATAAGGACAAACATTATCTCAATTGAATCCACGAATAACAAATCTGAATAAAATGCAGAAAATAATAGCTAAGGAGAAGAGATGAAAACTCTTGAAGATGAACACTTGGTAGCAATAATGGTGATAATCCTTCAAGCTTCTCCAACCTTTCTCTCCAAAATTGCCTTATCTCCTCCAAAATGTCTCATATCTACTCCTTTCTACCGTGGCCTCTTTCTCCATCATATTGTATATATAGATCTAGGGTTTGGGGGAAATTTTGGAACAAAACAACATAAAAAATGTGTTTTCGGACGAAACTCGCCGGCGGTGACATTATTCTCGCCGCAGCGAGATTTCTGGAAAAGTTACGATTTTGGTTCCACTGATTCTCGCCGGTGGCGAGATTAATATGGCCGGCGGTGATATGAACTTGGCCGGCGGCGATATGAACTTTTCCAGCGATGAGATTATGTTGGCCGGCAACTAGATTAATTTGGCTACGGCGAGATGCATTTGCCAAAATTCATGCTCTCGGGAAGAATTTCGCCGTGGTATGGGTAAGATTTTCGCCGGCAGCGATAATATTCTCACCGGCGGCGGGATTTCTAAATTTTGAAACTTTGTTTTTTTTTATTTTCACTCAATCCCGATTATTGTACTTTGTCCCAAACTTCTCCAAAATCATGATTTTACCTTATTTCACTTTAAACACGAAATACTCGTGAAATGACATTTGTGGATTAAATAATCAAATAAACACAATTTTCACGCAAATATCAACATTTAAATCATAACAAAAATGAAATAATTTGGCTCTTATCACACCACATCTGTCGTTGAAATGCTTACTCTTGTTGAACCATTACTCTCCACAATTATTCACCTACAAAACAAAAATAGTGAAAATATAAGTAATATAACGTTGGGTTTCCTCCTAACCAGCGTCACGTTTAATGTCCTTGACTAGACGGTCATATCAAGTCCTAAGGCACATCCCTTTGTGTCCATTTACTTTTGCGTTTGTCTGGAAACAATTTGAGTCTTGATTTGTTCAATAATACTTTATCTTCTAGTTCAAAAATATAGTGCTCAATTCTCTTATCATGTCATATTTTTGTTTTCCTTTTGAACTTTTTGGTATTCTTATAAGCATTACATCGTAACTCATCTATTTATGTATTTATAATAGTTTTTTCACCTCTTCATTGGACTCTTTCAGTTTCATACTTGACTGGGGATATGTGGGTAAAAGTGTGGGGTCTAAACTTAATGGCTCTTCAATTGATGGTTTGAGTTTAGATCTAATCTTAAAATTTTTCATAATTTCCTTTGATATATATATGAGAGGTGCCAAAAACTTGATCGCTACACACGAAGTATGTGTGATGAATACACAAATATACGTATTGCAACAAGTAATATAATGATAAATAACACTAATTAAAAATAACACAAATAAAAGATAATACTAATAAAAGATAAAAGATAACAATAAAAAGATAGCAATTAAAAAAAGGATAGAAAAAAAATTTAATTAAATAATCCTAACTATTAAAGGAATAACAAAATCCTAAAAAAATAAAGATTTTAAAAGACAATGTAAATCTGTCCTGATGTTTTTTCATAGCTTGTGAGCTATTTTTGACATAGTAAACGGGAGAACTGAGAAAATCCTATTTCTATGTAAATTGTCTTTCTTTAAGTAAGCTTTCCAATCCAATTTGAATTGTCTCGATTAGATATTAGACGAGAAAGTTACGACATTAATAATGATAGTTATATTAGATGAGAAAGTTACGACATTAATAATGATAGTTATATTAATGATAGTTGTTTAGGATAACTTTCAAAATTTAAGATTCTTTCAAATAGCTTGTAAGTTACTCCAATCCCAATCAACCAGCACTTGTACCATAGTTAAAACAAGTTGTAAATGAGCCCATTAGGTGACTCATTGAGATATAGTCCCAACTGAAACGTCGATATTTGATGATGTTGCTTGGATCATAGGGGTAGGAATCCATCACAAGTGTAGTTAGAAGAAGCAGTAAGAGGTGATATGTTCACCTTGTTGGAAGAATAGGGAGGAGATGTGAAAATTGACTTACTTTTTGGGACTGTGGCAATCATCTTCATATAAAGATCAATAGTTGCAGGCTTTATGAACTTAGGAGTAACACTAGAGGGATTAGACATACCTTCTTCAAAACCCAAACCCCATTTATCACTAGGGGCTTTATTATTGCTGAGAATTTCTTTAACTTATAAGTGCTCAACATTAACTTCTGCAATGCACTATTAGACAGAGCAAGCTCTTCTTTTAATTTTTGACAACTTCACACCAACAGCTCCTATTAGGTCTTCCTTTTCCTCTAAGGAATCCTTTAAGAATCGAACATAATATCCAAGATTATTTACCTTATCCCATAACATCTCATTCAGAGGGACCATGTGCCAAATAGTCTCTATCTCTTTCTAACACAAGGACCTTCTTACCGAGAATAGTGATTTGTTTAGATTGAACTTTGGTTAGTTCAAAATTGATAACTCTCAGTCACATGGCTTGACTCGAGTTTCCTTAACTCCTCCTCCAGGTGCATCATCCTGAAGTGATTCGCATTACATTCCAATTAAACATCAGAGTATATCTATTGAATACTCTCACACTTTTTAAAAAGATCATCTTAATCATTTCTTATAGAGGAGTTCTTTTCCTTAATAGTGGTCTTTAGTGCGCTCAACTATTTGTCTTTTTCCTTAAGATTATCCAAAGCATTTTTCCTTCTTTTTTCAGACTTAATATGACCCTCAGTAGCTCAATATATGAGTCAAGTAGCTCATCTTATTCATCTTTGAAAACCTTTTGGTCTTTTAATGTTATAGTAGAAGGATCTTCAACATACTTAGATGTCATAAAAGAAATAAATTATAGTCATCCTCATCAGCACTACAATTACTATCTAAAATAATAACCTCAGCCTTCATCACACTTTTCCCTGAGCAATTCTACTTGGAAAAACAGTTGGCAAGGATGTGTTTGGGATTTCCACACTCAAAACACTATATCTCATTCACTTGGCTTTTATTTTGCTGTATCTCAGGTTCATTTTCAAACTAATCATCCTTCTTTCTTGCTATTGAGTCTTTCCAACTCATACTATTCCTTCTAAAACAAAGAGAGTCTAAGACCCGATAACCAAAAAAAAGTAAGGAGATATAAACTCCTTGGGACTTGCTTTGAACTCACAAGCATCAAAAAAACAATGAAGAGAGAGAAGGTACCACATAGATAGATAGTAACATAGAGAAAAGTAGAATGAAATTGAGCAGTCCAATAAATAGGTTAAATAAACACAAGTAAGATATATGACGTTAAGCAGATAAATCAAATGGCGTGGAAAAGCATGAATCTATGATAGTAGAAAAATGAAAGCATGCGATGAACAAAACGAAATGCTTACCAATCATATTCAGATTCTCATATGTTAGAACATACTAGGAAAGAACTCTAATTGTACTAACTCTTACAAATGTAACAATATAACGAGGTAAATTCATCTAGAAATTCTATTTATATGGTAGCATCTTTGGGTTGCTTATGGAAACCATTTGAAAGTAAATAATCCATTAATAAATAAAAGTGATATGCAACATAATAGAAATATAAACCCAAATACCTCTATCAGTTAGGACATCTACCCTAATTGCACCTAAGTTGCCTTCACTAACTACTTCCAAGGTTGTTTTCCAATGCTTAATCTGGCTATCATCTAAAGCCCCACTACTACAAAGTGGTACAATTAGTCACCAATAGTCAATATAAAGTGAAATCTTAAAGGTATGGCTTATCCAAGCATAGGTACCTAACCTACAATCTAAGTTATCGGTGATAATCCATTTTTAATTAATTCACCTCGAAAATAGCTTTTGCAAACATAATCTCGAATCACTAATACCAAAACATCATTCAAAGTATTAGTGACCCTGAACAAGAAAAAAAATTTAAATCTTTGAAAAATGAGTTTCAAAACTCGCAAAATTTCCCCACTTTTTCTAATTACCAAACTAATTGAAGAACAGAGGTATTTATAGAAAGTTTCAACCTACACGGGTACCTTGTCAGCCACTTGCTACCCTCATCATCACCCACGTTAACATGCCTCAATAGCCAAGGTGGTGAGGTAATAGCAATACCTTGACGAGGGTGTCAACCCATTGTGGTATGGGAGTGGTGAGGGGATGGTGAGCCCACAAAAAGTAACTTTTTTGGTTTTCAAAAAATTGTAAAACAATTTTCCATAAATACCCACAAAAATAACTACGAAAAGCAACCTTGCATGCGTACTATAAGAAGAAACTCTCGTGATATGTTTAAACATGCTCACATACAAATGATTCCCATCTAAGTGAGAATGTACAATACTAAACCATAAGTAAATAACCTTATAATAAGGAAGAAAAAATAATGAGTAAAAGAAATTGACTCCATGTTTTGTATACCAAAAATCTAATAAAGATATAAATGAGTTGCAAGACTTACAATCTTTCCCTTTTACTTTCCATGAAAAAAGACTACATAAATAAAACATACTCAATATATATACACGATAAAATCATGCAAGATAGCCTAAAGACATTTGTTCTCATGAAATAGACATCCCTACAAACACACTCCAAATATGGATCTTGTTGTACTCTATCCATCTTCATGAATCAACACATCCATCTAAATGTATACTTCATGTTTCATGTCTAAACTCCAGGACTCTACTTAAGCTTAATGGAGATTGAGATGCTAACCAAGTTTATGTTTACAAATATTTTCAAGATTCTCAAGATCATACAAATGTTCTCAAGATCCTACAAATATTCTCAAGATCCTACACAAAGGGTAGATTTAGAATATTAAATTGGATGCAAGAATTAATTTTGGAAGCAATTTTTTTTGTTTTAGTTAATTATGGACCTTTTATGTTTAGAAATTTTTGTTTTTGTGAACTGTGGATTTTTTATTTAAGTCTTTTAGTCTTTTATTTTTTAAGGTTGGATTTAGCCCAATTCACAAATAAATAGGTCCATTAGACCCATCTCATCTTGGGTTTTTTTATTTTAGGGTTTCTTGCTTGTATAGAAGAATAGTTATGTAATTTGGAGGAAAAGAATGAATATTATGAATGAAAAGTATAATTCATAAAGCTTTTGCTTTGCCTTATTGTGTTCTTGATTGAATACTTGAATTCGACTTATCAAAAGGAGTGATCATCCTTTGTGCCATCTCAAGATTAGGGTTTTAAGGACTTTGTTTCCTTAGGGTTCTAATATGATCATCTTCAATACATTCTTAGCAATTCAATCATTTCTATTCCTTTGAGTTCGTGAGTTCCAAGGGTTATTCGCCTAGAAGGTCCGCATCAAAGCTTCAAGGACTCTCCCTACACTTGTACTCCTCACACGCAAAATAAAGCATACTTTTCAATGCATCATGAAGAGCTACATATAGTCAAACCAAATACTATTTTGTTATTCCCACACATGTACCCACAGATAGGCTAAGTACAATTAACATGCAACAGAGAAGATAGACAAGTCCTACTGACATCATGCTATACTCTTCCTATATGTATGAAGGTCAGAAAGACATGATGTATATCATACACTCATATCCCATATAGCACACAAAAAGTTGGGTAAACAAACTTCTTTCCCTTTTGACACAGAAAGTCAAGGAAATAGCCCTTTATAAGGGAGATAAGGCATACCTATATGAAATAATCACATTATTTATACAGCTAATAGAGAAAACTTAAAGTAGTAAACCAATCAAAATGCAACATTTGCAAACATAATACAATGTAATAAAATTGAAAAATATAGGAATTTCTCTCCATAAAATTAGCACTATCATTCACCCTCTCCATCATTATTAGAAGTTTCTCTACGAAAGGTATCACCAGAGTCCTTGGGCTGAAGGAGGAATAACATCCTAGGTTGGGATAACAAGCTTAAGGAATTTCCAAAAAGAGATAGTAGACTTAAATCGAGGGAGCCAAGGGAGGTAGTGACAGAGAGAACATGTAAGGAACCACTAGGTAATAGTTTGATAGAGAGACAAAAACCTATAGATTGAGGTAAACAATGCTGAGGACCATATTGGTCTGACTTAAGAAATTGTTCACTAAGTTGAACTAGCATCTTGCGATGAAAGCTTTGGGTCTATTGACTAGTTGTATTGTCTCTAATATTCATATCCATGTGTTAAAGGAAAAGGAAAAAATCCTAACAAAGTAGAATGATCTCTACCAATAGATGAGAAGGAAAGAAGAAGCATGGGTAAACCAAGTAGTAGGATACACAACAAACTAAAAGACACTCTAGAGGAAAGAAGACGAAGGTACGAAGCATTAAGAAACTAAAGAACGATCAAAAGCAAAGTTACAAGCTCACACATGTCCTTTGCCTTTAGAAGTGCCAACAATATTGAAAAACAAGAAAGCACCCCATTGGGTGATTAAGGAAGACTAATAATGAGAGGAACATAAGTAGCAAAGTGAAACATAATGGTCTTATTGATTATGCCTGTCAAATCTGTAGTATCAACGTGGGTGATAGCACACAAAAGTGACCATAAGAGAAAGTCACCAAAGAAAAGTAAGAAAGAGGAAGAATAACAACATTCATAATATCGCTAGGTGCCAACCAAAAGCAGAGCACTCAATGGAAGTGCCCCTCCACCATATTGATGACCAGGTCCTACGAATCAATTAGCCATCTCAATAAGATACAAGAGGAAATGTTTAAAAACTCATTAGGAAGTTCAAGAGTGACAAGGTTTTCAAACTTGAAAGGGATGATAGGGAAATATGTGTCATGTACATCTTGAAGGGACAATATCCTAATGACATTGCCTCGAGAGAAAGTGAGCTCACACACTCCTAAGAGAAAAGTGAGGGAAAAACTATAGGAAAGATATAGAGAAATCGCTGAATAAAACTCCCAAATGAAATGACGGTCAAAATGATAAGTAATAGAACATAAGGAGAACCAATAAAAGTATGAAAATCTTTCACGAATGATAGGAAACTCATCTATTCCCAAATTTTCTCCAAAGATTAGGGCCTATCGATGAGAGGGATAAGAAGAATCAGATCGTTGCTCTTAATATTCAAAAGAGTTTTTGGTTCTTAGGGATACTACATGTGCTCGTCAACTTCTTACCATTACCTCATTGGGTTGCTTTGTAAAATAAAAATGAGAGTGTAAAAGTTCATACATAGCAAGATCCACGGTAATCGGATGGAGATGTTCAACAAAACACCCCAAACTACTAGAAAAGAGAAAAAAAGTGAGTGCAAAAAATATTATTTTTGAATTTTTCTTTAGCAAGAATAATTAAAAAAATGACAAACAATGGAAACAAGATAAGAATAGAAATAACATAAATATGAAATAAATAAAAGAAAACAAGTATATAAATACCACAAGGAAAGGGAGAAAATAACAACAAGATCAAACAAAAGAAGATAAGAAGAAAGAGTGATCAAACTACATCCCTCTAGCTAGAAAAGAATTTGTGATGGAAAATAAAGTCAAATTTCAGTCTCTAGTTTACATAAGCATATGGTGTATGCAAAATTTGAGAAATCTTTTGTTTAGAAATTCTTGAAAAACTAGTAAACTGATCGACATACATCCAACCAGGTGAACTCTTAAAATAAAGTTCAGTCATTAATGCAATTTTCATAAGGTTCATATGCACCCATATTTAACATGCTCAAACAAACCATAATAGCTACAACCTAAGAAAGCATAAGGAGATGAATGAGGGGAAGACCTTCTAGTAGTGCTGCTTATGTATCTGGGAGACTATGTAGAAATGTGGCCAATAGTGCCATAAAGATGGCAAGAACATGCAAAATAATGAGAAAACAAAGATCTCTAACTCTAAGGAGTAGTGCCAGGAGGAAAATATGAGGAAGAAGTGCCAATATTAATTCTCATACAAGGAAGGGGAATTAACTTCTCATAGTGAGACCTCAGATGCCCATGTTCAACATATTGCTCACACACAGGAACAAAGGAAGTAGACGAGGGTAAGAGGTCATTAATGACATGAAAAGGAGAGGTAGTAGGAGGTGAATGGTTTACCTTGTTAGAAGAAGATGGTTGGGATGCAAAAATTGACTTACCTTAGTAGCTATTGCAATAGTTTCCATTTTCATATCTATAACAATGGTCTTGATGAATTTAGGCATAATAGTAGCTCAAGTAAACACCTAATCTTCATAAGCTAGACCCCATCTATCCCCTTGGGTTTTATCGTTGGTCAAAATCTCATCCAGCTTCTAGGTTCCCAACATTAATATTTTGATTGATCCTTTTGAATGAGAAATATCCTTCTCAAGTTTGGATAACTTCTCGCTCAAAGTACTAATAAGTCTTCCTTTTCTTGATGGAAGACTCTAGAATCTAGCTGAACCACTGAGAATCTTTACCTTTTTGTGAAGCATCTAAATTTCCACATCCTTCTTAGAAAGAATATGTACTAAATACTCTTTCTTACTTTCAAGGAATACCTTCTTTCCTAGAAGGGTGATTTGATTAAGTGGGTCCTTAGTTAAGTCTGGGATAATAGTTCTTAAAGTCACTTACTTGACTCAATTTTCTTTAGTTCTTATTCCATAAACTTTACTCTAGAATGATTGGCATCAAACTCTTCTTGGAGATCAGATTATCTTTTCTAAATAATCTCACACTTTTCATGAGATCACTCTAATTACACCTGACTGAGGAATTTTTTCCTTAAGAGTGCCTTTCAACATGCTCAACTCTCAATACTTTTCTTTAAGATTCTCCAAATCCTTTTTTCCTTACTCTCTTAGACTTAATATGCTCATGAAAGAGTTTGTTGTAGGAGAAAAATAGCTCATCTTGATCATCTTCATTATATTCTACACTTCTATAACCTTCTGAGATTGTAGTAGAAGGACCTACGGGAAACTTAGAAGCTATGAAGGCTATAATGTTACAATAATCCTTATCAGCACTAGAGATCCAAAATAGTATCCTTGTCCTTCATCACTCTTTTCCCAGAGTAATTTTGTGCAGTGTAATAGTTGGCAATGATGTATCTTGGCTTCCCACACTCAAAAAACTTTATTTGGTTGATGTAGTTTCTTCTCGATTGTCTACTCTAACTTGTCTTAAGATTTTTCTTCTTTCTTCACTATCCTCGAGTCTCTTTTGCTCGAGCTATCTCTTCTAGCTCTACTAGAATGGTTTCTCTTACTTTGAAAGAACCTAGTGGATCTCTTTACAATAAAATCCATCTCTTCTTCATCAATACTTGAGCTCTCATCACTAATGATAGCTTTATGCACATCCTTACTATTATCATTTCCTTTGGTGGGCTTGAGAGCAATGCTTTTTTCCTTTCTCGGTAGCAATCTAACCTTTTCTTGATAGAAAATGGTGAATCTCATAAGCTTGGATATCACCTACTAAATCATTGAAAGTTAGCTCCTTATGTTTAAATAATGTTTCAAGTACAGTAACCTTAGCATGGAAGTGAAGGGAAGGCTAGCAATAATCTTCTTGATTTGTTATTCGTCATCAATTGGTCTTCCAAGATTTTGAGAGGAGTTAACTCTACGGTAAAATGAGCTTAGAATTGTCAAATGTTTTATTCTCCTCCATTTGACACATCTTATAGACTTTATTGAGTCTAATTACATGGGATATTTTAATAGAAAAGGTACTCTAATGTGTTGACTCAAGAATATCCCAAGCTTCCTTGAACATGTTACAACTCTAAATTTTTTGATACTAATTGGAGTAATCGCTCTAATGATAGCATATAACCCATTACCTTTTTCCAAACTCTTTACTTTCTTCCTTGGTCCGTGATGAGCAGAATCGGGATTGCCAATCCTGCCAATACTTTGGTTTTATATTTATAAAACTCTCGCAAGTGCACGAATCATTTCGTAGAAAATGATAAGTATACTCCCAAGGTCGATCTAAGGAAGGAATGTATGTGGTTTTTAATTTATTATTCAAACTTTTAAAAATGAAATTAAATCCTAAACATCATCCACGTATTTTGGGGTTTTTTGTGTTTTTAATCTACTTACGAGAAAAATAAACATAGATTGATAAACATTCGTACAAATTTTATCTTTTATAAATAAGTGGAGTATTTATGGATATAATAACTAAGTTAATTATGCTTGCTCGTATTATTTAGGTTATTAAAGATATGAATTGATATTTATTGATTCTCCCTTTTTTGTATGAATACCACCTTTGGTGATTAGATATTCTTTGTTAACTAAACAAATCAATTAACACCTATGGGTGGGTTGATAACTAATTTGGTTAATTAAATTAATTCCTTTTTCTAAGAGATTGAAAATGAACCATTTAAATGCCACCTTTGGTGGGGTTAGACTGATTTAAACTTTATTCAAGGTGTCCAAATTAAACCTAAGAATTTAGTTATCCGAGTACTAACTTTCAAGTTTTAAAACCACTACAAAACGTGTTGTCAATACATTTTGAGATAATAATTCTTATAAAAACTTTTGAAATAGAGCTTCACTCTAACTCTGCGATTGTAAACAAATAAAAGAGCACTACTCTAAATCATTTGATCGATAACTAAACCTTAAAATCTAATTTTCTGATTTAAGTTTGTAATGAAAAATAATATATTTCTCTCTACAACATTCTTAATATAAAATCTTGAATAAAAATAAATCAATTTATTTTAGAGATTTTTACCTATTTAATATCTCGCAAGCATAACAACGTTATTATTATATCATTTACAAACGGCTAGCAGTTAAATTTAATCACGGACAAATTAAATATAACATGTAAGAATAAAGCATAAAAAAATAACTAAAAGAAAATAAAATCCTTACTAAGATGTACTTGACGCCATTCCAGTTGCTAGAAAACCTCCAAGCAGATTTTGCACTCCCATTTATTGAATCAAAGCGCAAAAATACTACAAAAACATAACTAGTTCTTCCCTAAAAAGGGAAGAACTCTAAATCTAAGAGAAATTAACTAAGAAAAACTAAAAACTAATAAAACATAAGAGAAACTAAGAAAAACTAAGAAAAAACTAAATAATCCTAAAATCTAAGAAAAGAGAGAAAATAATGCATCTCGAGGGGTTGAAGGTGTGTTTTGAAGTGAAGGGAAGGGGTATTTATAGGGGAGGATGGAGAGAAAAAATGAGTAAACAAATGTTAAAAAAATGTAAAAGCAGTAATGGAAATCTTGGCGTCAAAGATGCGTATCGGGCGGGCGACGTGAAAAATGAGTGTCGGCGCGATGATGCGGTAACCCACGCGTAGTCTTCTTGCGCATGAGCGGTAAACTCACGCGATCGCGCGCATGAGCAAATAACCTCGCACGCAGTTTAAGGGAGCTGAGTCTTCAAGGCGGCAATATTTTTCTCCTTTATGACATTTTTGACCTTTTTGACCCATTTTGTCAATTTTTCCATATTTGTCGACCTTTACGCATTTATTTATTAATATATTTGTGATGTATTGCTTCCAGTATTCCTCTTTGAGTCTTTAAGTTGCATTTTTAAGCCAAAATACCTGAAAAACAATAAAAATACCCGTGATTCCGAAAAAGACAAATTTATATAAATATATGATAAAACATATAAATATATATATTTTTAATCAATTAATTTGCATAAAATCATGGTTATTTTAGTGCTTTTTGAGCACTCATCACAACCCCCAACCAGCTTCTTGCTAGTCCCTTAGGAAGAGAAGCGATAAACACTAAAAATTAAACTATCCTAAATCACTTTCTTGGATTGAAACGGTTGCATTTAGCCTATGCAACAAGCCTTTAAACCCCTAGGTTGCCCTAGTGGACGAGTTTGAGTCTCGTGAGGGTTTTCAGTAATGATACCCACAAACATTGAACTAAATGTAAAAAAAAAAACAATAAAAACAATGAAATCAAAAACTAAAATTACAACAAAATCAAAAATTAAATTTTTTTTTTGAATAAGAGAAAACAACATATCACAAAAATGTCTCATACTTTTTAATCTCTTTTAAGATCATAATTAAAATCTCAAGCATAAGTTATTTTAATCTCTTCAAACAATCATGATTTATTATAATAATTAGTCGAAAATCATTTTCATATTTCATGTCAAAAATGTATCAATTTAATTTCACCCAATTTCAGTGTCATGAATCGGAATTAAGCCGACTCTATTCCTCACAAGTCAATACTCTCGAAACACTGAATCCTATGGGTTCAAACACTCATACTATTTTATATGAGAAAGAGTTGATGTATAGAAATGAACTAATATGTTCGCATATGTATAAAGAATAAAGGCTCAAAGTGTTATTTTAACATTGATCTCATGAAAGGAATCGAATGTATAAATTATAAAGATATCATATATAAAAATTATTTTCATGCATAAATCAAACTCATTAAGAAAGAATTTCAAGATATATGCTTTTTACAAATGAAGAAATTGCAATGACTTCTTAGTGAATTACTTCCTATATCTTTCTTTTGTAAATAGCACTGTATCACATGACTTTGTAAACGGCGTGGGTCATAGTATATAGATGATACTATTTTTATCTCTCTATTTTTTTTCTACGTAGATATTTTTCAATATGTGTATTTTTTAGAGAGTCAACCCTTATCTGATTGTACATTTTTGGATTTTGGTGAGTGGTTAATTTTGTGGCTTTTCTGTTTGATCTTGGTTTAGGTAACCCCAAATATGTCTTTTTGTTGTAGTAGTCATGCATAAATGAGATATAAGCATATACTATCAATTTCTACTCAAATCATTTAATCTAAGCAAAAATAATAATAAAAAATATATGATACTCCATTAAGATGAGAAAAAAATTCATACATTCAATGCTAATACCTATAGAGATCATCTAAAAATTTGAATAAATAAGAAATGTGTTTGGAGTAGAAAAAATATATATTTCACTCTGAATAAAAGAAATTAGGCTCAAATTATATCTCACAAAGGTAGTCTCCACTAAAAAAATTTATAAACACCGATTTTGGGTTTAATATAATTTCCACATCTTATCAAGAAATACTAGTTATGACAAAAACTAACTAATTATCAAAAATAATTACAAAATATTTCATGATATGTTTTCAAAAATTAATCTAACAGTACAAAAGACTTAACTATTTACTTAAATTTGATTTAAAGAAAAGATAAATTTTTGTGAATTTTTTTTTAATTCCAAAAATTACTAAATCACACAAAATAGAAATAAAACCAAACATATAAAAAATGAAAAAGTATATATTTTTTTTATTTTTTTTATTTTTAAATTGTTAAAACCTTTTTTTATTAAGCATGGTAACTTTTCACCACCCCCAACCTAGAACTTACATCGTCCTCAATGTAACAACTATAAATTAAAGATAAAGAGAAAAGAGAAGAAAGATTACCTATTTCCTGAGAATGTGCAAGTAGTAATGGAAAATGTAGGTGCATCCATCAAATTCATCATTAAAGTTGTATCTGAGACAAATGTTGTGAACTTCTAACATCTCAAAAAATATTTTTAGTTTTAACAATTTAAAAATTATTCACATGTAATTAAAATGAAATAATTAAGTAAATAAAAGAAATAAAAGAAAATTACCTAAAATGATGGGTTTCCTAAAATCAGTAACTTAGTTTAACGTCTTAGCAAGACGTAACCGGATTGCATTTTTAAGTAAACTCAATGTCCTAAATCATTGAGTCAATCAAACCTTCAGGGTAAGACAAGGTTGTCTACCTATACTTTTCGATCATGCCACTATTGATTTTCAAATTTCTTTTGTACTTAAAACTAGAGGCATACTTTGAGTTTTAGATAACCCCATCTAGGTACAAATCAAATAATTAAGGCATAAAAACACAATTGTACCTAGATTAAAAAAAGCAACTAACTCCTTAGATTATAATTAAAACTTTAAAATTTTGGAGGTAGTTTCAATTTATGTTTTTTTGTTTTTTTGTTTTTAATAAAAAAATAACATAATCGATATTAACCAAGAGTGCTCGGAAAGAATGGTGGTGCAGCCGCCCTTAAAAACCATCCTCCTGAAACGAACACTTCCCAGGAAAGACTAATTAGTGGCCTGGCTTCCAAGAGAACTAGTCTCTAGACAGAACTCACATAGATCTTTACTTTTCATGTTATTAAGTTAAATTAAATAAAAATTTAAGTTAATGAAAATCTAAGTTAATTAAGTTTAAAGAAAAGGTTAATTAAGTTAAGTGAATTAAAAAAAATCTAAGTTAATTAAGTTAAGTTAAAAAAATCTAAGTTAATTAAGTTAAGTGAAGTAAAAAAAAGTTAATTAAGCTAAGTGAAGTAAAAAAAATCTAAGTTAATTAAGTTAAGTAAAAAAAAGTTAATTAAGTTAAGTGAAGTAAAAAATCTAAGTTAATTAAGTTAAGTGAAGTAAAAAAAAGTTAATTAAGTTAATGAAAATTTAAGTAAAAACCTAAGTTAATGTTAAAAACAATCTTAAAAAAAACTAAGTTAAGTAAGTTAAATAAAAATCAAGAAGAAAAAAAATATAGCTAAAGAAAGAAAATTAAAAAAATAATCAAATAAAATAAAATTGAAAAAGGTAAAAGAAAATAAAATAATTTAAAAAAAAGAAAAATTAAAATTATGATAAAAAAATTAAACTTAAAAAATTAAAATTTTGGTTGGGAATGACCATGTTGTCTAAAAGGGTTTTGGTTGGATATGTATAGTCCTTTTCAATGACATACAATATGAGGTCTCTAAGTGACCTCAATAAATTCCACATCTGGTACTTCCAATAGTTATGCTCATTGAGTAAATGAGTTGTACCTACACTTTTTTCCTTCTTTAGAATCCATTTATAGAGAGTGAGGGTGTGATAAAAACCAAGTTAAGAGAATCAACACCAGAGTAGTTAAGCCCAAAAGGGTTTACCAAGTATGTACCAATTGAGAGAGTCCAAGATCCGGTAACCAACTATAGTAAGGAGATACATACTTCTTAGGACTCATTCCCAACTTACAAGTAGTGGAAAAATAATAAACAAGAGAAGGTAAGACATACATGTAAAAGTGACATAAAGAAAAGTAGAGAGAAATTAAGCAATCCTATAAATAAATTAAATTAACATAAGCAAGATATATTAGACTAAGTAAATAAATCCGAGGGCATGGCAAAGCAAGAATCCATGATAGTAGAAAAAGGAAGCATGCAATGAATAGAAATGAATTCTTTCCAATCACAATCAAATCTTCATATGTTGGAACATACTCGGATATAACTCTAATTATACTACCAAAATAGTAGATCATACAAATACAATAATATAATGAGGTAAACTCACATAATAATCCTATCTATGGGATAATATACTTGGGTTGCTTATGAAATATACTTGGTAGTAAATAATCCACTAATAAACAAAATTAGTATACTGCCTTCGCCAACTATTTCCGTAACTACTATAATCTAATGCTGAATCCAACTCTCTTCTGGAGTCCTACCACCTTGAAGGTGAAATCTTAAAGGTATGGCTTATCCATGCATAATACTTAACATGCAATCTAATGAAATCTAAGGTATGAGTAATAATCCAATTTTATTTAAACTATCCCATTTCTTTTTTCAAAAATAATCTCAAATCTCTAATACCATAACAACTCTCAAAGTATTTTTGATTTGGAATATGAAAACAATTTCAAGCTTTGAAAAATAAGTTTCAAATCTTGTAAATTTTTTCCATGTTTTCTAATTACCAAACCAATTAAAAAATGGGTATTTATAGAATATTCCAACATACCTGTGTACCTCACCAACTAGGGTGGAAAGGGTAATAACTATACCACGATAAGAGTAATAGCCATTACATAATCATTGACCAATCTCTACCCTATTTGGTGCCTATGAAAGTGAATCTCGTCGACCAAGGTGGTAAGGATAATATCTATACCCAACACAGGTAATAGCTATTACACACTGACTAAGCAATGGTGGTAAAGGAATGCGAACCCATAAAAATTTATTTTTTGTTTCAAAAAATTATCAAGTAATTTTCCAAAAATACCCACAAAAAATAACAATGAAATAAAACAATAAAATGCAACCTTGCATGCATACTAAAAGAAGCAACCATGTGGTGTGTTTAAAATGCTCACATATAAAGTGTTCCCATCTAAATAAGTATGTAAAGCACTAAACTATCAATAGCTAACCCTACAATGAAAAGAAAAAACATTGAGTAAAACAAGTAGAGATAAAACAAATATATCATTGAGTAACCATAGAGGTACTCTTATGCATTGTCTCAAGAATATCCTAAGCTTATTTAGAGGTCTTCATCAAGAGTGATGACTCCTATTATAGAGTGCAACCCTTTGTTGTTCCACTCATAATTTTTATTTTCATCTTTCATCCATTTAATTATAGGCTTTTGGATTATGGAATTATCAAAAAGGGTCTTGATTGGATACATATAGACATTCTTAGAAGGACACCAGACATAATCTCTAAAAGACCAAAAGAAAGCCTGTATCTAGGACTTTTAATAGGCATAACTTATCCCATTAAGTAGAAGAGGTCTTTCTATATTATCTTCTTATCCACATTCTATCAAGAGAAAAGTGAGTGTGTGAAAAAGTGAGTTAGAAAGAATCAACATCGGAGTGGTTAAGCCTAAGGGAGTGAACCAGCTCTATGACCAATTAAGAGAGTCCATCCTTGGTAACAACCAAGGCAGGAGATACAAACTCCTTTAACCACTTAACTCACATATGACTGAAATAGAAAATAGAAAGAAAGAAATCATGCATATAGCCAATAGCACAACATACATTATGAAGGAATAAGCTAGCTACAAATAGTATATTCTACAATAGGCATGGTAGAAAAAGATAGATATAAAGATATACATGACATAAGAAGATAAATAGTAAGCATGGCATAACATAAGGGATAACATGAAATAGATAAAACTTATATTTATAAGTTGGCCCTTGGGTAGAATCTTTATTTATACCTTTCTACCCATAAGATTGTTAAACTCACGATCCTTCTCCATATCTTCTTAGAAAATACTTCAGTTTGCTAGATTTTTATTGTCAACTTATACTACTAGGGTACTTCGATTGTTTCAACTTAACAATTATAGATTCAAATTCTTGCTATGGTATACTATCATCCTCTCGTGAAGTTGAAAAGCACCATTATTATAGTTTTATTGTTGTATTCTCGATGAAGTCATCTTGATTGAACTTTATAAATCTCAAAGTTGTTAACTCCTTCCAATAGTGCAAAGTAGAAAAAATATTGTATATCTTCATACAAGCGTAGTTCCTATACTCCAATTATCTAAATACTTCATTAAGTATTCCAAGTCATTCATGCTACAAATCTTTTTACTATCTCAAAGCATTAGTCTTTATGCAAACATCCAAATGTGTCTAATTACTTTTACACGATGTTTCAATAAACACCACGTGGAAAGATCCATTAACTGATACTACAAATATTAATGCAATTGATAATCCCACCTTTAACTCTTGTAAAGCTGCCCCATGTTCACATTCTTTTTCCAAAACAAAATTGCTACTTTTTTGAGTCAATTACATTAGTAGGGTATCACGATCTAGGAAAAATTCTTCGTAAAATGACATTGAATCGTCTAGTTGATTTTAAAGAAACTATCTCACTTCTCAAAATAGCATGTCTAGAGTACTTTATCTCCAAAATTCTTTTCTCAAGCTTCATGCAAAATATAGATCTCTAATATTTTTAAAGTAGTTCCCCTCGTGAGTTTTGTATTCTCTGTACCAAAGAGTAGATTGAGTCTCATTAATAAAAAATTATGAGTTGGATCAAGGTTTAACTTTATCTGTAACTCTAAGAAAGCATCATGGTTTATTAATCCAAAATTTATTACAAAACTCGAGAATACTTGCACTATGCTTGAAAAGTAGTTTTGGGTATGTTTCATTCTTAACCCATAGTTGGTGATATATTGACCTTTGGAAACTTCCATCATCAAGTTGATCAAAAAATTCATTGATCCATAGTAAATTAAATTTATTCATATCTATTGTTTCAACGATAATCAATACATAATTTTAAACTTACATCTATTTTCTAAACGAACAAAACATGTGCTTCCTATGGTGCATAACTTATTCAAATAAAACTTATCTTCAATATTTTAACCAATTGTGCCCTTAATTCTCCTTAGATAGCATCATATGATTAGAAGAGATCAAATTGATGTTGTACCACTAACATAATAAAAATTGATTTCCCAAGTTTGGGAAAATTCATGTAATTCTTTTGCTGAAGTTGATAATTCCTACAGTTGATTATTGAGCGCCTTCTTTCCTAGTTGTTTCGATTAGGTTACTTGAGAAAACTATTTGCTTGATGTGACATGATTCATGGAAATTTTAGTAGATGTAAGGACGAAAATGATGATTGCTGAATGAGTTGCTTTTCGAAGATCCACTATGTAGAGCAAGACTTGATGAACAACTTCTTTTTTCTAGGCTTGAATGAGGAACTTAAGATCTTTTCTTGTTCAATCCAATAAAATATTGCTATGATTGCAAGGTAAGTTTGTCTCTATAGATACATCGATTAAGTGTGACTATTATCACTTGCTCCTATAAGGAACCTAAACATTTCTATTTGATGGATCACTCATAAAACATTCTACTTCTCTAGAACTTCAATAAGCAGTTAACTAGTGTTTATACTTTCAAATATAGATATCCTAAAACCTTCCTATAAAATATAAAAATTTGATGTTTTATCAAAATAATGAAAATAAGCCCTTTTCGTGGTAGTGTACTCTACCTTTCTCGTTGGGCTCTTACCGAGTTCAATCTTTACTTAGTGTACTTATTATGCACATATTTCTTACTGGCTATTCTTCTAAGAGTAATTAAGATGAGACAAAAACAACTTTCAAAAAACAATTTATACTCATGAGATTAAAACCATGTTCTAATCAAATTGTCATGCCTTGAAATATAGATAAGTGTATTTTAAGAAGAGAATTATATTTTAAAGAGAAATTATTAAATGAAAGTTATAAGTTATGAATAAATCCACATTAAATCAATTAATTCTTTACAAAAGAAAAAAATTAGGGTATCCTTCAAAGATTTTATTAGTTAAAAATTAAAATCCATTTCTAATTCTAATTTTTTAACAAATATATTTACAAATCCAAAAAAATCATTAAATCAGAGTGTTCTCAGTCTTCCTATATAAGAGCTAGAATAACCAATGATAACTATATTTTATATAGTTATTTTCATCAATTTTAGTAATGATAATTGCTATGTTCTTTTAATATTTAGTTAATTTTTGTTAAATAAATTAATATTTTCCTTTTATGCATTAAAAATACATTTGTAATAAAATTAAATAATTTGTATCGAAAATGTACTTAATTTCATATTTTTTTGTCCACAAATATAATTTCAAATAATATAGTTCTTAATTACAATTTATAAAAATCGAAAATATAATTTAAATTAAATTTGGGCTTAATTATAATAATTTAAAGTTTAAAAATTTAATTTAAAATTAGCAAAGGGCTTAACTATAATTTAAGAAAGTTTAAAATGTAATTTGAAATATATTTGTGGGTGAAAATATAATTAATAAAAGTTATTTTTCTTCGCAGGAGAGAGATTCCACGCGCCGTTATGATCCACGCGTCATTTTGGACCGTCAGATCAACGCATCAACGGTTCGGATGCGCACGTGCTGTTCAAACCCGACCAAGGAGAGTGGGTGCAAGGATTTCCTCCATCGCGCGGCTCAGTGCCCGAGTGGGGCCTACCTGCCGCGCAGGCCGGCGTGCAGTGTGGGACCCACGTGTCTGACGCGTTGCAGCCGCTGTCCCCCACCTTCGCGCGCACCTTTTCCAGTGTGGTTGTTTCACGTGCGCCCGGTTATTCCACGAACCATAATATGCCACGTGTTCCACGTAAGATTTCTTCAAATGATATGCCGAAATGTGGCATGTTACAAAGAGCGCGATCGCACTGAATCAACCCCCGTTTCCAGCCGTTGCCGCATTTTTTCGGCGCCCCAATCCCGTGCTTCTATTCTACGTGCGCCCCTTCCTTTCAACAAATAAGATCCGGCCACGTGTCCCACTATTTGTTTCAGCGAATCAACTCGCGACACGTGGCAACGTGGAAAGCAAAAGAAAACACAGAATCACGCAGCCCTCTCCCACGCATTTCGTAAAATAAGAAATTCGATATTCGTGTGGCGCGGATTTTAAGGGGAATCTCGGGGTGTTATTTTCGATAAAAGAATTATTATTACGGGTTTTATTATTTTTAATATTTCTGATGTATTTTTTTTCTATAAATAGGAGATGTTTTGTTAGAGAAAGAAAGTTTTTTGGAGAGTTTAGTTTTGGATTTTCTGTAGTGTTTGGGGCTGGACGGTGGAACACGCAGAAGCCATTTTTGGCTTCTGTTGTGTTCTACATGTGCCAAATATTTACGATCCGAAATGTTTTAATTTTCTTTCTTCTTCTTCTAATTTTTCTGCATCTACTGTAATTTTTATTTTAAATTAATGAAGTAATTTAATTTTTCTAGGGTTGCATTTGATCTAAATTTATGAAGCTTTGATTTTAACTATTTTTAATAGATTTATAAGACGTTCGATTTGTTCGTTCTATTTTGTGCTTAATGCTTTTTGATTATTTACAAATTTTATCAAAACGATTTGTGGCATAAAAATAAACTTGAGAAAGGCATTTTTGTGTATATTGCTCGTAAATAGAATGACATGTATGATGAAGGATAGGAATATACCCTAATTGTATGTGTGGCCATTGGAAAGCTTAGAACTTAATGAATCTTATTAAATTTAATTCTCATAGAGATATAGTGAATTAATTTAACTAGGTGTGTTTATACGGAGCTTGGAAGAGATGTATGAATAAAAAAGAAGTTTTCGGTTGACAAATTAAATGTACTAAAAAATATAAATCAAAAGAAAATAACATGATTTGAGTGGAATAATTTGGTGAAAAATTGCAATCCTAGAGTTCTCTTATTTTCTTTTTACCTTTTTCTCAATCAACGATTGTTTTGGATAAAATCAGAGAGATACAATTTTATTACCTTTTTCTGTGTTAGTTGACATATGAAAAATTTTACTTTTTTTTGTATTACCTATTTATAATAGTAAGAAATAATAAAAATTTTAAAGGTATGAAAAAACTATTGATCAATTCTTACTATTTTTTTTATTCATATCGTGTCATGTTCGTATTAAGTTATTGTGTCATGTTAGACTTTGCCACCCCAATGCATGATTATGTAATAAAATAAACTATATCAGTCATAAATCCATATGCTATGCAATATTCATATATATTGGTCAACTTCGACATACATGGGCGGTCAACTCCAAGGCACATAGATGGTCTAACATTGAGACCTAATGTTTGGTCAAACTTCAAGATACATGTACAATCATATTCCGAGATACAAATAACATATGTATTGGTCAACTCTAAGACATATTGGTGGTCCAACTTCGAAACAAAATGTGAGGTCATACTCCAAGACCCAATGTATGGACAAACTCCAAGATATATATGTAAATACGTAACTGTGATTCGTGTAAATCTTATCTACTACAACCAGTATCCCAGAGATACCAAACCTTATAAGACTATAACACAGGTAATACTCTATTTTATGATGCCTATATAAATAATAAATATCATATACTTTACTTAAATGTCTATATCTAATACTATATCATAAAATTCATAAATGATTTCATAAAAGTTATTCAAACATGGCATGTTTTTCACAGATTTAAACATGTGAATATGAATTTCATTTTAAATGCAATGCATAAAAAAGTGGACTATTTTTCATACCTAAAGAAAAATTGTAATTAATACATTTCCAATTCTACATATTAATAACATTTTCTTATCAAGCTATTGAGAGTAAAATATAATAATTTTATATCCCAACACTTCATAATTACTAACTCAAATTGCCTAGATATATTATTCTTGATTTGAAGACTTAAAAATGTACAAAAAATGGTAATATTTTAGAGAGATATTATAGAGAGATAAAAGAGAAACAAAAATTTTGGATGAGAAAATATGGGTTGATCGGTGCACAAAATTGCACCCTTATTGGCTATCTTCATCAACTGTGCACTAGGTATGATGATGAGTCATCAATGATGTCCCGACGACTGTTGCTATTTCTTCACCAACCCAATTTCCAAGCCTTGCCAACCCATTGTTGATACTCATTGACCATTCGTCAACCATCCATGTTGGCTATGCGTTGAGCACGTTGACAAGACGCCAACGAGTTGGCTAGAACAGTTCAAAATGTAATGAAAATCTAATTTTTACCTGAATTTTTTTAATAAATTGATATCTTTTAAAATATCACATAAAGTTTGCTTTATAAATTCTTAAAAGTAATTATAAAAACTTTGGGTCTCACAGAAACGGTGATCTTGATATCCATAACTACAATATTGAATTTTTTCTTTATTAAATTCTCATAATGCCCTTGTAATATTTGTCATATAGGTCTTACGCATGTTGCATACTTTGACCAAAATAAATATTGTTCAATTTGTGATGTCAAAATCACTAAAATGTTATGCTACTCATTCATTATGTAGGAAACAATTACATTTTTTTTTGTAATATTTGAATATTAGGAAGTTATTAGAGGCAAATTTATACATAAATAAAGAGGGGCACATGGCCCTAATCAACTATCGAAAAATAAAATTTTAATTGTAATATTTATAAAACTATATGCACAAAATAATTGTATCTCATCTAGATTTTAAATATTATACTTTTAACACTCGATAACTCATCACAAACTTAATAATTTGTACATATTATGGTATACACATAATATTCTTTTACAATTAAAAATAATTAGTAAATTGAGAAGTAACTAATATTATTTTTCAATATATTGTCAAAATATTGTGTTTCTTTGATAATTATCATTGTATTTCATTATTATTTTCTGTTTCTGTTTCTGTACAATAGTTGAGATATATGTATACAAAGAAAGCGAAAATTAAACAATAACCGTAATTCCTGCGTATCCATGTTTTATGGATCACTACCATTATTGTATGCTCCATGTTTTACTCCATTGAATCATTGGTGTACGCCGCGACAACACACACCCCAACACTCCTTGAGTTGGTGCATATATGTCTCTTATGCCCAACTTGTCAAGTGAGTTGTAGAAGTTCATGCGGAACACAGTTTTGTGAGTATATCACCCGAATTGATCTTCGATATAACAAATGGAGCTTAATAATCTTTTCTTCAAGATTACGTTTTGATGAAGTTCCGATCCACTTCAACGTGCTTCGTGCGATCATGTTGGGCGGATTGTGAGCGATGACAATGGCTGCGTTGTGATCACAACATAAGTTCATTTCGAGTTAGGAAGCAATACCGATCTCGGTTAGAAGTTTTTCAACCAAAGGAGCTCACGTATTCCTCGACCATTCCTCGAAATTCGGGCCAAAGACCTTTGGATAAGGCAACTACATTTTGCTTCTTGCTTCTCCATGTAACAAGATTGCCCCCCATGAAAGTAAAGTACCCAGCAGTAGATTTCCTATCCTTCATATTCCCTACCCAGTCTGAATCTGTATATCCAAGGACTTCCAATTGACCATTCTTTGAAAACATAAGTCCTTTCCCAGGGGAGGATTTTAAGTAACGAAGTATTCACATGACCGCATCTATATGGTCTTCACTTGGGCAGTGCATGAACTGAATTACGACACTCACAGCATACACAATATCAGGTCGAGTATGAGATAAATATATGAGTTTAACAATGGCATTTTCAGTGCGCCATCTCCTGAATGAGGGGTCTGTTTCAACAGGTTGAGGAAAATCCCCATTAATATATTCCAGTTTGTCTTTGCCAAAGATATACATCTCCACCACCTGGGACCACAAGGCATAGTTGGATCCTTCCAACTTGATACTAATGAGGGTAGTTGACACTTCAGTTGACGGAGGTTGTGAGCTGATCTGAGCTCTAGTGAAAACTTCCGTCATTTTCGCCGTCAAATCTTCAAACATGAAATTGGTAGTTAAATCTCTAGATTCCGCCATGAAATCTAAAATTTTTTTTCTTCCGTTTTTCCTTTTTTTTTTTTACAAAATAGCCACTATATAAATGAAACAAAAACTTGTAACCCTAACCCTAATTTCTCATTCTCGCAGGCGGCGTCTTCCTCTTCCTGCGCGATTTCAGCAAGATGGTCGCGCAGTTTCCTCTGAGTGCAACGCGGCTTCTTCTGAGTGCAGCGCAGCTTCTTCTGCGCGTTCCAAACCCTAAGAAAAATTCCAAGCTCGTGCAGCCTCTTCTCACCCAACTTTGCGCAACTTCTTCTCAACCAAATTCACGCAGCTTCTTCTGCGTTCCTCAGCCAACTTCTTTTACGTGGCTTCACAACAACTCTTTCTTCACGCAGCCTCTGTGCAGTTCCTTCTCGTTCCAAGCTTGTCCGAGCTTAGAAGAGCTGAAATAGACTTACGGCTCCAACGACCCACACGCGCGAGAGACAAAACACCTGATATGTGTTGTTGCATTTCAAGTTTCACGGAGGTAGGAACCCGGTGCGGTTGCACTGCGACTACGAAGAGAAACCTGCGAACAATCTGTGACTCCACCCGTAGATACAAAGCAAATGCACAGAATGTAAGCTCAACGTCGTTTATCTGTTTTTTCTGTTTCTTTTCCAGAAAAGAAACTATATGGTGGAACCGGTGAGCAAGCAGAACTCAGCAGCCACGATCGACCATCGTGACCCGCAATCAACGAATCAAGAAAAAAGCAATCGTGACCACAATCAACGTTCAAGAAAAGCAATCGGCCGACCCTGATCAACATCCATACCAGAATCAGAATCAGACATTAGCAAAAAACAGAAATCAGTAGGTAATTCCATTAATCAGCAATAACCTGCTCTGATACCATGTCAAAATATTGTGTTTCTTTGATAATTATCATTGTATTTCATTATTATTTTCTGTTTCTGTTTCTGTACAATAGTTGAGATATATGTATACAAAGAAAACGAAATTAAACAATAACCATAATTCCTGCATATCCATGTTTTATGGATCCACTACCATTATAGTATGCTCCATGTTTTACTCCACTGAGTCATTGGTGTCTGCCACATCAACACACACCAACATATATATATAGTGCCCCACTTAGATACAAATCCTAAATTGTGCACCTAAAGTGATTACTCACATTTTATACCAAAACTAATTTTTTAATGCAAAATAATTTGATATAATTTTTATTTTATTGATTTAATTATTTTTGTATCATTCGTTTGAATAAATAAAACTTGAATTTTAAAATTTTAACGTATTCAAATGAATTCCATATGGTTGAGTTATATATAACTCATTATTTTTAATTTATTGATTTTATATTTAATATTTTGTATACTAAAACATTCACATCTAATCCGTATAAAATCATCTGTTGAGATTAAAACAATTACAAAAACAATGAAACAAATACATGGTGATTAATCACTCGTGCCTGATTCTCTCTCTTTTTTTTCCCCAAAAAATTTGAATGTCTCTTTAAGTTGTCAACTCTTAGCAAGCCCCATTTTAAGTTAAAATGGTTTGTTATACATGATAAGTTATCGCATACCAAAGTGATTCATCGTCTTTTGCCTTTTGAATATAATCATAATTCATGTATAGTATTAGGATGGGACTAAAACAGGTTTTACTCCTCTTGTTAGCCCCATTTCTTAACATAATATAAACAAAGATACGGAGATGCCTCTGCTTTTTGCGTTATATATGTAAAATAAAAAAAAATCCAATAATTTATAAAATATTTGTCGAGCATTTCTTGGAATTTTAAATCATTATTGTATTCCACATGTTCTCAGCACGTTACCATGTCCTTGTTTGTCAAGTTACTGAGAGACTGCCGAGTCATTTTATTTAGGGCTCACGAAATCTCAGTACATACAAATTAGACATCGAATTAATAAAGAGGCCAAACTCACAAATTAAGCCTCGTAAATTTCGCAATCGAATCTGAGTTTTATAACAAAATAATAAAGGTAAGGGTTAACTGCATAATTACTCCTTAAATTTCATTAAGATTACATTTAAATTTTTATATTTTTTTCCAATAATTCAATCCCTAAATATTTTTTAATTTTTATATTTAGATCTCAAATTTTTATTTTTATCTCAAATCAATTGAAAACTCAACATTTTTCGTTTAGGAATAAAATTAAAACTTAAGATTTAAGTATAGAAATTAAAATTTAAGATTTAAGTATAAATTTTTTTAATTTCACACATTGAATTGTTGAAAAAAAAAACTTCGGCATCAAAGTATATAAATTAAAAAACTTAGGGACTAAAACTTTGAAAAGAGTTTGGGAATTTAAGTTTGAATAAAGTACAGGGAGTGCATGTGCACTTAAGTCTAAAGAAAAATTACCTCAACTAATAATTCAAAAATTTGTATCTACGAAAAAACATCTTTTTAAATTGAAGAGAGATACTCCTTGGTGTAAAATATATTATTTGTATTGTAATCAATTTTAAAAATATTAGATTTATTATTTTTTTAATAATAAATTGTGCATCAATGAAAATATCGAGATATTTAATAATATTTTTATTAAAATTTTTATAGATTAAAGATATCCATATGAAAATGCTATTTTTAAAATGATTTTACACTATTGAAACTTTATATTTTAATGAAAATATTTAAAAATGTAAAATATTTCGATATTTTTGTACATTAGTTTTATAATATTTTTAAAATTTGATGAAAATTTAAAAATATCAATAATATTAGTGTGCATATAATTCAAATTAAAGATCAACAAATGGGTAAAAGAATGGCATCTTCCTCGATATTTTGGTACTAATATGGATAAAATTAAGTACAGACATTGGTTTAAGTTCGTTCGGTTCAAATTCTTTTATATTTTCTTAAGTATATGGTGAAAATATCGGATATATTTGTAATATTAATTTGAAATTTAGATAAAAAAATATTATTCATTAAAGATGAATACATGGGTAAAAGAATGTCATCTTCCTAGATATTTTCGGTTCATCCTTTGTTATATTTTCTTAAATATATGGTGAGAATATCGGATATATTTGTAATATTAATTTAAAATTTAGACAAAAATTTTATTTATTAAATATATATATATATATATATATAATGTTTGGGCATAAGAAATGACCTATTGCCTCACATTTGTAGAGCTCGAGTCTTGACACGTCACCTTGAGCCATGAGGTGGTCAACTTTAAGTTTTAAACGTATTTTGCTTTATTCTTATATTTCTTTTATATATTATGACATGTACACCTACGTAAGTACATATAAAACTCTATAAATATATGGACATTTTAAGACATATACATATTTCATCAATTGTTCTAACTTTTCTCTAGTTTCTTTTTTTTGTAAATCAGACTAATTTCCAACATTTTGGTACCCACCGTGGGGCTTAGATTCTGAGGTCGGGCTTTAGCTTTTGACCCCATATTTTTAAGGATTCACCCTGAATTCTGAGGGAGATTTAAGAGACTAGACACATGTTCCACTTACTAATTACTCCTAGAATCATGATCATATGTTCCTTATCACCATGGTAGGGATGCATGTTGAAGGTCGACTAAGACTAGAAAACTAGGAAGTAGTAGTATTAATGGAAAACACCTTACCAACCCATGATGAGGCCAGAATGGAGATTAACACCCATTAAGAGCTGGCTCATCAACTTCTTGAGTTACGAAGAGATCTTGAGGAAACCAGGCGAGAAAACATCACCCTCTAATCGTAGTTAGGTCTGATTGCACCTGGGAGTTGAGCCACCAACCTAGTTGGTAGAATCAGACTAGATCATGTTATGTCTGAGCCAACCCAGGGTAAGAACACAATGGAGGACAATCCCCCTCCTATTTTACAGGGCCCAATAAAGAACAGTTGTTACAAGAGTGAGAAAATTGGGAGGTATGATTTCTGGCTTTAGAAGAAGCTAATAGAAAGAAAGGCCAAGCATTGAAAAGGGCCAACGAAAGGCAAGAAAAGGGTAAGGCAACCTTTGATATGGATAGGGACTGCGAGTAACTGTGTCTCCCCCTTTTCTGATGAAATAGAGCACAACGAGCCACCACAAGTTCATTGTTCCCAAGTTCCAAGATTTTGAAGGGACTATAGATCCGGTAAATCACGTGCAATACTTAAAGATGGCTATGGCCCTTATGATCCTCACTCAGGGAAAGAGAGACGCCATGATGTGTAAGCTGTTTGCGACCACCCTATGTAATGATGCATAGAAGTGGTTCAATAACCTGGCACCCCATACCATAACCTCTTTCTCATAGTTTGCCATGTTATTTATCACCAATTATGCCTAAAACAAGCCATTGAGGAAGGACTTGCAACACCTCTTCTCAATCACATAGGGAAGTGGTAAGTCTATTGAAAGGCTAGAGATATCAGATTGCCCTAGCTCTATTACGATAAAGGTCTTCAGAGGAGATCTCTTAAGGGATTTTGATTTGTTTGCAGAACCAACAAAGGTAGTCCCAAAAACTTTGGAGGAAGCTTATGGAGAGGCAAGACAATTTGTCAATGTAGAAAGAAAGCTAGGTTTGGTTAAGAGTAGCAAGATATATGTGGAGGTTATGCTAGAAAAAAGAGAAAAGGATGAGCCTAGATAGGGCAAACCAAGATGACAAGATCAACAAAAATTAGTGCTTCACACCAAATCATAAGGGGAGTAGCCAATGGTCCGAGAACAAGAGGCCTAGTGGGAGGTCACTATATCCCTTCAGGGGTACACCCTTAAGAGTAAGTCTAGCTCAGGCATTGTTGAGAATGGAGGAGGTGCCTAATGTTACATGGCCTCAAAAAATGAGGGCTTCTCTTAGGGACACATCTAAGTTTTATGACTTTCACAAGGATGTAAGCCATGAGACAAACTGCAAGCATCTGAAAAATGAAATAGAGGATCTATTGGCTAGAGGATACTTAAGGGACCTCATTAAAAGCAATAACTGAAGAGGAAGGTGACAACCTTGATGTGAAACTTCAAAGCTACTTGCTCCGTTAGGTAGCGGGATAGATGCCTACAACGAACCCTATAAAAGGACTATCCATACTATACATGGAGGGCTCAAGCTCGATGGAACCTCCAATAACTCGCGTAAAAGGTACGCTAGAGACTTACATAACTCCCTACATGTTTATAATCTGGAAAAAATGAGGTCTTCTGTTGAAATCACCTTCATTGAGATGGATAATACATCATCTTCTCATGAGGACCTCTTAGTAATTACTTTAAGAATAGCTTCCAACAATGTTTGTTGGATCATGATTAACACTAGGAGCTCAATCGACCTTATTTTTCTATTGACAATGAGGGCTCTAGGCATAAGAGAATACGACATTATACAAAGAGAACTACCCCTGGTAGGATTCAATAGTAGTACTGCCTATGAAATTGGAACTGTGGTGCTACCTATCATGGCTAAGGGATCTATAGTGATGACCAATTTCTTGGTAATTGATGTTCCAACTCACTACAATGCCATCCTCAACAGGCTATGTGTATATAAGATGAAGGTAGTTTCGTCCACCTTCCACAAAGTCATCAAATTCCCAATTGAGAAGGGCATAAAGGAGAAAAAACTAGAAGTTGTTATAATGCCACTATGAAAGAGGCCACTGATAACTGTATTTTATATAGTTATTTTCACCTATTTTATTAATAGTAATTGCTATGTTTTCTTTATTTTTAGTTAATTTTAGTTTAATTAATTAGTATTTTCTGTTTTTTATATATTTTAAGAAAATTAAATAAATTGTATCGAAAACGTTCTTAATTGTAAATTTTTGTCCAAAAATATAATTTCAAATAAAAGTGTTTAATTACAATTTATAAAAGTTGAAAATATAATTTAAATTAAAATCGGCCTTAATTTTAATTATTAAAAGTTTAAAATTTAATTTAAATTAACAAAAGGGCTATACTGCAATTAAACAAAGTTTAAAATGTAATTTGAAATATATTTGTGGGTGAAAATGGAATTAACAAAAGTTATTTATTTTGCGCAGCAGGGAAGAAGCCACGCAGCAATATGCACACGTGGCACGTGGACCGTCTGATCAAATCATAAACGGCTAGGATTGGCGCGTGTTGATCACATCCGACCAAAGCGAGTGGATGCAGAAAATTCTCTTTCACGCAGCTCGGTGCCTGAGTGGGGCCCACCTACCGCGCAGGCCGGCGTGCAGAGTGGGACCCACATTCTGACGCGTTGCAGCCGCTGTCCCCTACGTCGCACGCCTCTCATCTCGTGCAACGATCCCTTCGTGCAATCGGATCTTCAACTAATAAATTGTGCCACGTGTTTGCACTAATCCGGTGGGCGAGTCAGATAAGGCCACGTGTCCCACTTACTATTTCAGGAAATAATCTTCTAGAACGTGGCATGTTACAATGAGCGCGACCGCGCTGGATAGCACCCCTCGATGCAGGCGTTGGCTCCCGTGCGACAAGAAATCGTGCGCCCGTTTTCCCGCAACCAATGAAGATCTGCCACGTGTCCGCACTAATACATGCAGCGAATCAGACGCTGACACGTGGCATGCACTTTGATTTTAAAGAATGCAGAATCGGTGCCCTGTCTCACGCGTGAATTAATTAACATTTTCGATACGAAAATTGATTCGCGTAATTTTTGTTTTTCGATACAAAATTTATACGCGTTTTGATAAAAAAATAAAATAAAAAATGTAATATTTGAGATGTATTATTTTAGATATAAATAGGAGTTTAGATGATAGTTTTAAAAAGTTTTTTTTTTAGAGTTTTAGGTTTGGTAGATTATTTTGTGTTGTTCGGTTTTGGACTGCAGAACACGCAGAAGCCATTTTTTGGCTTTTGTTGTGTTCTGCGTTTGCCAAATATTTTCGTTATGTGATGTTTTAATTTTCTTTCTTCTTCTTCTAATTTTTCTGCATCTGCTGTAATTTTTATTTTAAATTAATGAAGTAATTTAATTTTTCTAGGGTTGCATTTGATCTAAATTTATGAAGCTTTTATTTTAATTATTTTTGATTGATTTATAAGACATTCGATTTGCTCGTTCTATTTTGTGCTTAATGCTTTTTTGTTATTTACGAATCTTATCAAAACGATCTGTGGTACATAAATAAACTTGAGAAAGGCATTTGTGTGTGTATTGCTCGTAAATAGAATGACATGTATGATGAAGGATAGAAATATACCCTAATTGTATGTGTGGCCATTTGAGAACTTAGAACTTAATGAATCTTATTAAATTTAATTCTCATAGAGATATAGTGAATTAATTTAACGAGGTGTGTTTATACGGAGCTCGGAAGAGATGTATGAATAAAAATAGAAGTTTTCGGTTGACAAATTAAATGTACTAAAAAATATAAATCAAGAGAAAATAATATGATTGGAGTGAATTAATTTGGTGAAAAACTGCAATCCTAGAGTTCTCTTATTTTCTTGTTACCTTTTTCTTAATCAACGATTGTTTTGGATAAAATTAGAGAGATACAATTTTGGTACTCAACAAACTATAGTAACAAATCCTCGTGGGAACGATACTCTACTTACAAATCTTTATTACTTGTGACCGTGTATACTTGCACGATTTTATGTTCTCCAAATGAGACAACAACCACTCCCAAGTAGTAATCACAACATGGGCTTCTTCAAAAAAGGCCCGAAGGTAGATGTCTAGCATTGGTTGTCATTCAAATGAGATGTGAGATCTACCTATTAAAGACAATGAGGACCTCACACTTTTGATGCACCTTGCTTTACTGTCTTCGTGTACGATCCTTGTATGTGTGTATATATATATATATATATATATATATATATATATATATATACACTAGGTGATTCCTTGTAAGTAATTGCTCTCCCCCAATATTACATGCTCGTCCTCAGAGAATGTAGAATGCTCTCCATAAGAGAGTTGATCACTGATAACTGTATTTTATATAGTTATTTTCGTCAATTTTATTAATGATAATTGCTATGTTCTTGACATTTTTGTTTAATTTTAGTTAAATAAATTAATATTTACCTTTTTGTGTTAAGAAATACATTTTTAATAAAATTAAACAATTTCAATCGAAATCGTACTTATTTTCCAATTAATGTCCACAAATATAATTTCAAATAATAGAGTTCTTAATTACAATTTATAAAAATTGAATATGTCATTTAAATTAAATTTGGGCTTAATCGTGCAAGTATACATGGTCACAAGTAATAAGATTTGTAAGTAAAGATTGTTCCCACGGAGATTTGTTACTATAGTTTGTTGAGTACTAAAATTTTTTTCTTTGATTTTATCCAAAACAATCGTTGATTTATAAAAAAAAAGTTAAAAGAAAAGAGTTAACAAAATAAAAGAAATCTAAGATTGCAATTTTTCACCAAATTATTCCACCCTAATCATATTATTTTCTTTTGATTTATATTTTTTAGTACATTTAATTTGTCAACAGAAAACTTCTATTTTTATTCATACATCTCTTCCGAGCTCCGTATAAACACACCTTGTTAAATTAATTCACTATATCTCTATGAGAATTAAATTTAATAAGATTCATTAAGTTCTAAGTTTTCAATAGGCCACACATACAATTAGGGTATATTCCTATCCTTCATCATACATGTCATTCTATTTACGAGCAATACACACACAAATGCCTTTCTCAAGTTTATTTATGTGCCACGGATCGTTTTGATAAGATTCATAAATAATCAAAAAGCATTAAGCACAAAATAGAACAAACAAATCAAACGTCTTATAAATCTATCAAAAATAATTAAAATTAAAGCTTCATAAATTTAGATCAAATGCAACCCTAAAAAAATTAAATTACTTCATTAATTTAAAAAAATTACAACAGTTCAAGTAAATTAACATGAAGAACACAGAAAATTAAAACATCATTTCAAACAAATATTTGGCACACGCGGAAAACAACAGAAGCCAAAATGGCTTCTGCGTGTTCCATAGTCCAAAACCGAACAACATAAAAATTCTAAATTGTCAAAAACAAACTGCTTAACTCTATCCTAATATCACCTATTTATAGCTAAAAAATACATATAAAATAATACAATATAATACACGCGTAAACGGGGAAATATGGCAAAAATAATAAAATATTACGCGTGGGGAAAAGTGGTATTGAAAACGCGTTCAAAATCTGAGTGGAAGGAGCTGCACGTTTCTAATTTTATTTTCAATCCACACTGCCACGTGTCGAGATATGATTTGTTGAAAACTTAAAGTGGGACATGTGGCAGCGAATCATTGGTTGTCAGGAATGGGCGCACGCAGACTTGTCGCACGGGATAAGAGCATGAAACGTGGGGGACAGCGGCTGGAACGGGTGCGAGATTCTGCACTTTTGCATTCCCCAAAATGTACCATGCGTCCGCTTTTGATTCGTGCAAGGGGAAGTTGACACGTGGCATACTTTAAATGGTTGGAGGGAACGATTGCACGTGGTTTAGCCGCACGAGATCACAACCTTTGGCAGACGCGTAACAGACAGGTGGGTCCCACCCTGCACACCGGCCTGCTCGGCAGGTAGGCCACACTGGTGTCGAGCCGCATGAAAAATAAAGACCTGCACCCACTCGCTTTGGTCGGGTGTGATAAGCACGCACGAATCTCAGCCGTTTCTTCTTGGATCGGATGGTCCACGTTTCACGCGTGCAGATTAGTGCGTGGATTCTTCTCACCTGCGCAGAAAATTAAACTTTAATTAATTGCATTTTGGCCCACAAATTTAATCCAATTACATTTTTAAACTTTCTTTAATTACACTTAAACCCTTTTCAAAATTTAAATTAAATTTTCAAACTTTTAATAATTACAATTAAGCCCAAATTTAATTTAAATTACATATTCAATTTTTATAAATTGTATTTAAAAACTCTATTATTTGAAATTATATTTGTGGACATTAATTGGAAAATAAGTACGATTTTGATTGAAATTGTTTAATTTTATTAAAAATGTATTTCTTAACACAAAAGGGTAAATATTAATTTATTTAACTAAAATTAAACAAAAATGTCAAGAACATAGCAATTATCATTAATAAAATTGACGAAAATAACTATATAAAATACAGTTATCAATCACCTCAAGCTCAGAAAAGTTAGAATACTTTCCCTTAAAAAGAGTTGATCACCTCGTCCTTAAAAAAGGTAGAACGCTCTTTCTAAGACAGTTGATCACCTCAAGCTTAGAAAAGGTAGAGCATTCTCCCTCAAAAAGAGTTAATCACCTTGAGCTCAGACCAAATAGAGCGCTCTCTCTCAAAGAGAGAAGATCACCTCGTCCTCAGAGAAGGAAGAATGCTCTCCCTCAGAGAGTTGATCACCTCAAGCTCAGAAAAGGTAGAGCGCTCTTCCTCAAAGAAAGTTGATCACCTTGAGCTTAGACTAAGTAGAGTGCTCTCCCTCAGAGAGTTGATCACCTTAAGCTTAGAAAAGGTAGAACGCTCTCCCTCAAAGAGAGTTGATCACCTCAAGCTTAGAAAAAGGTATAATACTCTCCCTTAAAAAGAGTTGATCACCCCATCCTTAGAAAAGGTAGAACGCTCTCTCTGAGATAGTTGATAACCTCAAGCTTAGAAAAGATAGAGCACTCTCCCTCAAAGAAAGTTGATCACCTCGAGCTCAGACCAAATAGAGCACTCTCCCTCTAAGAGAGATGATCACCTCGTCCTTAGAGAAGGAAGAACGCTCTCCCTTAGAGAGTTAATCACCTCAAGCTCAGAAATGGTAGAGAGCTCTCCCTCAAAGAACGTTGATCACCTTGAGCTTAGACTAAGTAGAGCGCTCTCCCTCAAAGAGAGTTGATCACCTCATCCTTAAAGAAGGTAGAATGCTCTCCCTCAGAGAGTTGATCACCTCAAGATTAGAAAAGGAAAAGCGCTCTCCCTTAAAGATAGTTGATCACCTTGACCTCAGACTATGTAGAGCGCTCTCCCTTAAAGAGAGTTGATCACCTCAATCTTAGACCGAGTAGGGTGCTCTCCCTCAAAGAGAGTTGATCATCTAGTCCTCAGAAAAGGTAGAATGCTCTTCTTTAGAGAGTTGATCACCTCAAGCTCAAAAGGGTAGGGCTCTACATCGTATGGACCATTATGTCCAGCACCTCTCACATGTGGATGTTGAGAAAGAGACTGACATCATGCATAAGGACATCAATCCTATTCTTGTAGTGATTAGGTTCCTTTTTCAGATTCAATATGTCATTTTCTCTAGCTGGGCCTTTTACTTTTCCACCTTAGTTGAAGAATTGAGTTAAAAGTGTAGGGGGACTGATGTTTGGGCATATGGAATGACCTGTTGCCTAACATTTGTAAAGCTTGAGCCTTAAGACATCTTCTTGAGCCTAAGACATCTGCCCAAGCCTTGAGACATCTGCCCGAGCCTTGATACATTAGCCCGAGCCTTGGTACGTCAGCCCGAGCCATGGAGTGGTTGACCTCAAGCTTTAAATGTATGTTTTTTACTCTTATACCCCTCTGACACGATGTGATATGCACCTTATATAACCAAGAGCTGTATATGTAAAACTTTATATATACATGGACTCTCTAAGAGATCCACACATTCCATTAATGACTCTAACTTCTCTCTAGTTTCTCTCTATGTAAATTGGACCAATCCCCAACACACACACACACACACACACATATATATAATGTATTCAAGTTAATATTTGATAATAACTATGTACTTTTATTTTATAAAAGCTTGTGAAAATCTCTACTAATTTATTTTTGAGAAATTTCATAAAATAATGTCACTAAAATTTATAATCACAAAATAGTCCTACTATAATAATGAAAGGATACGCAAGTATATGTATCACAAGCAAGTAATATAATGATAATAAAATATTGCTCTCACAGAGATTATGTTATTAGAATCTAATTTTAAAACTAAAAAAATAAAGATAAAATTTTACGTGTTTTCAGCAAGAAAAATTAAAAGACCTAAAAATATATAGCAGTAATTCATTAAATAAAAATTAGCAACTAAGAAGATATATGAGAAAATATCTAGTAATACTTAATCCCCTAAGTTTCTAAGCATATGATTCACTAAAATCCCCCAGTATAATTACCAATTAATTACATGATTAATTGAATCCAACGTAGCATATATTCCTTTCTCCCAAATCTATTTAATTGTCTCTATAGATAAGTTGTGGTTAAACAATTAATAACATAAAAATTAGATTAAATAATATAACTAAATTGAAATCATAATTGGGGTAAACTATTAAATCCTCACTTGTAGAAAATTGGGTTCATAAGACCCTAGATTAATAAAATAGCTAGACATAATTAAGTTCATAAATCTTATATTGTTCATAAAGAAAGACATGAAAATTGATAAAAAGGAGAAGAATAATAAATATAATCAAATAAAAAATCATAAAAATCCCAAAAAAATCCCGAAAAATATAAAAATAAATATTTTCTCAATAAATACAAAATAATTAATTATTAGTTCATCCCACCTATACTGATATAATTAAACACAAATTAAGTATTATTTTTGATATTTTAGCACAAATCAAGACAAATAAGTGGTTTAAAAGTGACCAAATAACTCTATAAAAAACTTAACTTTCATAGAGTTATCAATAGTAGACGGCAAGAATTACAAAAAAGTGGGGAGTAAACTAAGCATGTTCAATGAATTAGAGAGTCTTTAATGAATAGTGAATACACATAACATAAATATCTATATGTCCATTAATCCATGATGCATTCATGTAAAGGTATGACTAAAGTTTTGGTGCCATCCACTATATGTGGTATGCAAAATTTGTTTACTCTATATGCCATCAAGATATGCTTATGCGAACCAAGAAAATTAAAATATAGATTCAAGTTAAACCGAGCTTCATATATCCATAAATAATCTCTTTTTCCACTAAAGTAAGTGCTGGCCTTAAAGAAATTAATAGGTCTTTCAAAGTTTGTAATGATAGGCTAAGGTATGGGTAGGGGAGAGAAAATATTTAGGCTTGAACACACCTTTGTTGATACAATCAAACAGATAAGTTCCTAACCATGACACTTATACTATCAAACACAAGTTCTTTTCATTTTACTTTTCAAACTTTAACTAATGAAGTTGAAAGAACAGTACACAAAATTCAAATACTTATGCACTACATCCCTTTTTTTTTCATACTCCACATCATTCCATATATCTTTTCTTCAATTGTCCTCTTTTTTTAGTTGATTGGAAGCAAGAGGGTAAAGCGGACATATCCTAAACATATAAGCTCAGTAGAGGGTGTAAAAGGTAAGTAGGAAAAAATATTTTTGCTGAACTAGTATTTAGGTGCAAAGAAATGAAGGAATAACATAAAGGCTCAAGGAGAGGAGGCTAAGGATATGAGAACATTGGTGGTAAGAAAAGATCAAACCATTCAAGGATGGCCTAAATTCTCTTTCTAATCAAGCAACACTTAGGATTTCGCCTCAAGAGACACTAAACATGGATTCTAAGAGCTTGTTAGAGGCATACAAATCATCAAAGTAGGAGATTCACACAAGCTTCTTAAACTACCATACAAATTCACAAAGATATGACATGTGTAAAAGGAAATTTCATTTCAGATAAGACAAACAAAAATATTTTAGCCATACGTGCTCTCACAAAATATATATGTTAAAATAGCCACACTTCTATTTAGGTTAAATGCATGCTAAACATTTCAACATAATCCCTCTAAAATAAATTTCACATGCAATAGATTAGCAATAAGAAGGGGAAAATGCTTAAAATGAAATCAATAGCAACACTCACATTATCGCTAGTCAACAAAAATAAAGAAACCGAATACCTAGTGAGCAATACAAGAAACATCCCTAAGAGAAGGAAGAAACAAGGGATGCTACTAAAAATACTAAGTATGTTAGAAAAGAAAAGATTCCAACTTAGAGACACAAAATATGCTTAGAAATGGACAACAACTCCAACAATAGAAGTGCTATCAAAACATAGGTTTAGACAAAAATAATGCAAGTATGTCGAGTGTCCTAAAGATAGATAAATAATTTATATGACATACAGTTTCATATGGCAAGCCAGAGTAAGCAAAAAAAAGAGTGACACACAAAGGTTTAAGCAAGCAACAACTCTTCTGAAATCTCCATAGAAATGCATAAAGCACAAAAGAAGGAAGATTGGGAAAAATAAGAACAGACACCAACAAAAAAAATAGAGGACCATCATATAACATACTAGGTATAGGAAAGTAGAATCTAGTAAGACAAGTAAGATGCAATCTATATGACTTGGAATATGGAGAAAAAGAATACAGGAAATAAAATCCTAGTACATTGAATTTACATGATGTGCATGTGACATGATGCATATAGGAAAGGTCATAGAGGAAGAACCAGGCAGTATCCAAGACAAATGCATATAAGGAACATGTCAAAATAACTAGAATGTGAGAAAACTAGTAAAGGATCATCTATAAAGGTAAAACAACCAATATGATAATTAACATACAATGCATGGTAAGGAAACAGTAAGCGATAGACAAGAAGAAGTGTCACGTAGATAAAAACAAAAAAAGACATATATTCACATATAGAAAGACAATAAATATAGAGAGAAAAGAAAGTAAGCAACTTAACCCCAATAGATCACCCAAAAGTAGTGATCAAACTACATCAATCTATTTAAAAATTTGTGAGGGGTAACAGAACATAGAGATAGTCTCTAACTCATATAAGAATGAGGTGTGTATAAGAATCATGATCTATTTTTTTTGCAATTTTTACAAAATTCAGTCGAGTCATCCATATAAGATGGATGAGGAGGAATTTTTGAGGTAGATTTATTTCTTTATACTTTGTGCCTCAAGTATATAATGATACCTATATGAATATGCTTAGATAAGCCACAATAGCTTCATCTAGAGAAAAGAGATGTGGTTGATTGAGAAGGACTTTGAGATATACTCCTCATAAATATAGGACATTGCCTAGCAATGTACCTACCAATTCTACAACAATAACAAATATGAATTATGGAGTTGGGAAAATGGGATCCCTAACTTCAATGAGTAGTACATGGAGAAAAAGAAGAGGAAGCGCTCATATTAACTTTAACAAGAGGATGAGAGGTCAATTTCCTATAGTGTGGTATCAAGTTCCCAAGCTCTCCATAGAGGTGACAAATGGGAATGATAATAGGTATAGGTATTAGACCACTATTGGAGCGATGAAAAGTGTTAACCTTAGGTGAAGGGTTCACCTTGATAGAGGAAACAAGTTGAAATAAAACACCCGACTTACCTTTTAGGTCTGTAGTACCAAACTTCAACTTTGGCTCTTGAATTGTAAACTTAACAAACTCAAAAGCATTAGAAGTCTTATAAACCTCTTTATTATTCCCAATACCACATTTATCACCAAATGGCTTTGCGTTACTAATAATTTCACTTAATTTCTTAGAACCATAAATCATTTTACTAATAGTAGAGGAAGACTGAGTTAGTTCCTTTTCATTCATGTAGAGTTTATTCTTTAAAGTTATAATCAAGTCTTCTTTTTTCTTAAGGAAAAATTCCAGGTAAGCCATTGAATTGTTGAGAATCCTAACTCTCTCATCATATGTTCCACTTCAGTTTCTTTCTCAGTGAGAGCATAAGTCAGATACTCCTTGGCCCTTTTAAGGACAATTATTGCTTCTTCAACTATTCAATTTCTCCTTTTAATCATTTGAGGGATCATGATTAACATAAAACTGAGTAGCTTTATCGGAAATGGAACAATTCAATCTTGAGATTTGCATCAAAATTTTCTTACAATTGTAAATGTCTCTTTTCAATGACTTCACATCTTTTCATCTAGGCTCTCCAAAAACATTTCTTAGCTCTTTCTGGTTTGCTGTGCTCCAAATAATGTGCATTATATGAATCAAGAAATTCATCATACTCATCTTCATCATCACGAGTCTTAACTATAGCCTCTTGAACTTTTGACGTGGCAATTAGAGGATAAAAAATATTGCTTGAATTTGAGAAAGCAAGAAAATCAATGTCATCCTTATCTTCACTGCTAGTACTTTCCAAAATAGTGACCTCAACTTTCATAATATGCTTGTTCATGCGATTTAGTTTCTAAAAATACTTTGCAGCAATGTGGCCTCGCTTCCCCCATTTGAAGCATCTAATTTTATTCAAGTGTCAATTTCTTGGCTTATCAAATTCATTTTATGAGTCTTCATCAACTTTAGTATAATTTGAGGCATTGGAACTCGATGTATATTTTCTAGTAAACCCTGATATTTGTTTCTTTTTTCTAAAGAATCTAGTAAATCTTTGGGTAAGGAAGACCATTTCCTTCTCATTGGGATTAGCATCATCATTACTGCAAACTATGGTACTAACATCTTTTATCTAATCACTACCTTTGGTTATTTTGAGAGCTAAGCTCTTACCTTTCTTAGAGGAAATTTGTTCTTGTATTGTGATAAGTGATGCAGTTCGAAGACTTGCAATTCACCAACTACCTTATTTATGGAGAGCTCACCATGTTTGTACATTGACTCAAGTATAATAACTTTAGCATGAAACCTATACAGTAGATTGGCAATGATTTTTTCTATTATTCTTCTTCGCTTATGGGTCTATCTGAGTTGCAAGAACATCTAACAATGTTAGAGAATCATGCATAAAATTTATCTAATGGATCATCTTCTTGCACATCACAATTCAAAATTCAAAGTCTTTATTCAACTTAATCATTTTGGTCCTCCTAACAACAGAAGTATTTTCAGAAGTTGTCTTAAGGACATTGACGAGTAGAATTGGCATCGCCGATCCTGCCAATACTTTGGTTTTATATTTATAAAACTCTCGCAAGTGCACAAATCATTTCATAGAAAATGATAAGTATACTCCCAAGGTCGATCTAAGGAAGGAATATATGTGGTTTTTAATTTATTATTCAAACTTTTAAAAACGAAATTAAATCCTAAACATCTTGTCACGATATTTTGGGGTTTTGTATTTTTAATCTAATAACATAAAAATAAAGATAGATACAGATTCAATAAATATTTATGCAAATTTTATCTTTTATAATAGTGGAGTATTTGTGGATATAATAACTAAGTTAATTATGCTTGCTCATATTGTTTAAGTTATTAAAGATATAAATTGATATTTATTGATTCTCTCTTTTTTATATGAATACCACCTTTGGTGGGGTTAGATATTGTTTGTTAACTAAACAAATCAATTAATACCTATGGGTGGGGTTGATAACTAATTTGGTTAATTAAATTAATTCCTTTTTCTAAGAGATTGAAAATGAACCATTTAAATGTCGCATTTGGGGTGAGACAGTTTAAACTTTATTCAAGGTGTCCAAATTAAACCTAAGAATTTAATTATTCGAGTACTAACTTTCAAGTTTTAAAACTACTATGGAAAACATATTGTCAATACATTTTCAGATAATAATTCTTATAAAAAATTTTGAAATAGAGCTTCACTATAACTACCGGACGATTGTACCAACAAATAAAAGAGCACTACTCTAAATCAGACCGGATAACTAAACCTTAAAATCTAATTTTTAGATTTAAGTTTGTAATGAAAAATAATATATTTCTCTCTAACATTCTTAATATAAAATCTTGAATAAAAATAAAATCAATTTATTTTAGAGATTTTTACCTATTTAATATTTCGCAAGCATAACAACGTTATTATTATATCATGTTTACAAACAGCCAGCAAAGTTAAATTTAATCACAGACAAATTAAATATAACATATAAGAATAAATCATAAAAAATAACTGTAAAGAAAATAAAATCCTTACGGTACTTTGATGTTATTCTTGTTGCTGGAAAACCTCCAAATGGAATTTGCATTTCCATTTATTGAATCAAAAAGCAAATAAATTACAAAAACATAATTAGTTCTTATCAAAAAGAGAAGAACTCTAAAAATAAGAAAAAGTAACTAAGAAAAGCTAAAAACTAAGAAATGGAGAGAAAGAAAGAGAGAAGAAGATGTGTTTTGATATGAAGAGAATGAAGGTATTTATAGGTGAGGAGAGGAAGAAAAAGGGGGGGGAATGATTAAAAATGGTTGAAACACAGAGTAGTGAATGATGAAATCATTGCTGATGTCATGGTGGCGTGGGGCATAGTGGCGCACGCGGATTAGGACAGATAGGCGCAATGGTGCATGCGGACTAGGCCATGTAGCGCGCGCTTACTGGGCGTTGATGGGCACGGGCGCGCGTAGATTGGGTGATGCGCGCGCGTTGTTCGGCCCAGCTGGGCATGGTTGGGTGGACTGCACGCGTTGGCCGGCACTGCGTGCGTTGGTCGGCGTTGCTTGGCGGCTGCATGCGCGATTTCCTCCTTTTTGACATTTTGGACCCATTTTGTCCAATTTTTCCATCTTTTTTTTTACTTTTCCTCATTTAATTTATCAATATATTTGTGATGTATTACCTCCGGTATTTTTCTTTGAGTCTTTAAGTTACTTTTTTAAATAAAAATACCTAAAAAAAATAAAAATACATTTGATTCCGAAAAGATAGATTTATATAAATATATGATAAAATCGTATAAATATATATATTTTTAATTAATTAAAGTGCATAAAATCATGGTAATTTTAGTACTTTTTCAGCAATCATCAGACATCCCAAGCTTGTTTTGACGTTGTATAACTCTGAATTCTTCTATATTCATTAGGTGAAACAACCCTAATGATAACATATAAACCCATACTATGCCATTAGGACTCTTTAGATTCTTCCTTAGTCCATTCAATTATTAGTCTAGGAATCACAATATTATTGGGTGGAGTTTTAGTGGGATAGGTCCAGTCATTCTCAATAAGAAACCATACATGATCTCCTTAAGACAACAAGAAGGCCCATATTTGTGATTTCCAATAGGCATAGTTCATCCCATTGAAAAGTGGAGGTCTATCTATATTGCCTCATTCTCCCAATTTTATTACAAAGAAAGCGTGTAGGTGAACAAGTAAACAGAATCAACACTAAGTGTTTAAGCCCAAAACGGTTCCTCTAATCTGATACTAATTGAAAGAGTCCATGACCTAGTCAACTACAAGGGTAAGGAGAAATAGACTCCTAAAGGACTCAAACCTAACTCACAAGAAACATAATAGTAGAACACTTAAAATAGTTCACACAACAGAAGCATAAAAAATATAATATCAAAACAAATGACTTTAATAACAAATATTATATATCAAATATAAATAAAGTAAATAAAAAAAAATTTCTAATCAAAGTTTAAGCTTATAGTTTGTTGAAACATACACACCTTAAACTTGGATTGTACTATAACAATATCAAATCATACGCAATAATATATATAATGAGGTAAACCCATATAGAAATTATATCTATATGATAATATCCTTAGGTTGATTAAGGTAACCACTGATCAGTAAATAAGTTATAAGACTAATTGATTGTAAAACCACTATTACCTCTCTTAGCCAGGATTTTCATCAAAACTTCCTACTACACCTCTTCACTTGCTACTTCCACAACTATTTTGTTCAATACTCAAACCCAACTATCCTCTATTGCCGACACCATCTAATATACTGTAATTGGTAACCAATAATAAATAACTAGAAGTGTATCAACTCCTAACCACACGAGATACATAGTTAAGCCACGTACTCATACAAATAATAATTTGATAATTTACCATAAAATGACCCACTCTCAAATGTAAGCTCTCTAAAATAATTTCAAAAACAAATATAAATCTGATTATAAATTTTGGCAGAGTTTCAGCTCTTAAACAATGGGTAAAGAAAAGATGAATGAGTGGGGTATTTATAGTGCTCAGAATGTACACCTTGCCAGCCATATTACCTGAGGTGCTGGCAAGGTGCTAAAGAGTTCCATTTTTCTATTTCTGAAAATTCTGAGTACTATCCATAAATACTCACACCTGAAACATGCCAAAAAATACAAGAAATAACATTGGCTCGCACGACTGCTCACTCATCGAAAACCAATAACTCTTAACCTAGCATGCACAAAATGAAAACCAACCTGATGATGTGTGTAAACATACTTGCATAGAAAGTGTACCTAACTATATGTTTATGTGAATTACTGATCTATAGTAACCAACCTTAAATAGAAGACAACAAATGCACTAAGTAATGTAAAATAGATACTGTATTTTGTACACGGAAATCCAAAACACAAACATAAGTATAATGAGACTTATAATAACAGAATAAAAAGAATAACAAAACTTCTAATGCTATTTAATCTTTTCTAAGATTACAATTGAAAACCATAGTATAAGTTATTTTAATATTCTAAATATTCATAGTTTATTATAGTAACTAGATAAAAATAACTTTCGTACTCAAATAAAGAATGTATCAATATTAAATTTACTCGATCTCATTGTAAGGAATCTGAATTTCTTCGAATCTAATCTCACAATGCATACTCTCAATAATACTGATCATATTAGTTCAAACACTCATTTAAATATATATGCGAATAGAGTTTATGTAAAAAAAATGAACTAATAGTTTTGTATACGTTTAAAAAATAAAAGACTCAAAGTAGTGCATAATATTAATCTCATAAAAGGAATAAAATAATACGATTTATAAAGAAATAAAATATTATTTTTATGCATCAATCAAATTAATCAACTAAAATTTTTAAGTAATATGCATTTAAAAGATGAAGAAATTGAAAATGATTTCTTGGGGATTTATTTTGTATTTTTTTATTTTTCCATTTCTCACAAATTTGAAAGGTATATATGTGGGTTATAGTATTTAGTTTATACTATTGATTTTTCTCTCTTTTTCTTTGTTTTATTTTTCTCTCTCTATTTGTAGATATATTTTTGTTTTTATATATAAAGGATCCATGTATAGATTGTACATTTTTTGTATGATAAAGTGAATGGCTAATTTATGAATTTTCCTTTTATTGGTTTAGGTAAACCCAATATATCTCTTCTTGTAGAAGTCATAATAATGCATGAATCAATAGAAAGACATATGCTTTCAATTTCTACTTAAGTCATTCAATTTAAGCAATAAAAATAAATATAAGATACTTAATTAGATGTACAAATCCTAACATTCATTGCAAAAACCTATAGAGAACATCTAGCAATTCAGAATTTGTAGGAAGAGAGTTTAAAAGAGTTGAAAAAAATATTATCAGTCAGAATCAATTTCAACATTTAATCATGAAATACTAATTATGATAAAAACTAACTAATTATCACTTTACACTATGAAATATTTTAGATATTAATCTAACGATGCAAAGACTTAATAATTTTCTTAAAATTAACTTAAAAGACATGATAATTTTATAAAAATTATAATTTTAAAATTATCCTAAAACAATAAAAAAAAATTAAAGCACACACAAAAATGAAAGTTTCTATGAAAAATAAATAAGAAGGTAAAAACAATATTAAAAAGTGCACATGTGAACATATAAAAATTTCATTTAAGCATAATTTTATAATGTAACTTTTCTTACATAATCTAAAATTCATATTGCCCTTATTATAACAATTGTAAATTAAAGATAAAAAATAGTAGATAGAAAAGTTACCCATTTGCTGATCCAGTTTAATAGTAGATATGGAATTGCAGGGGCATGTATTAATATAATTATTGCATAGATAGAAAACTGTGTAGTTCTCCCATATTTCAAGCAATGGTTATAAAATTTAACAAATCTAAATAATGTTCACAAGAAAGAAAATAAAATCATTAACATAAAATTAAAACAAATATAATATCCAAAACAATAAAAACTAAAGTTCATAACATAAAATAAAATAAAACAAAATAAAAACATAAAATTTTGGATCAAAATTTAGAACTCCTCCATGTCATTTGGATCTTGTTATTTAAGTTGATTGAAAACCTCGTAAATTTGTTATAAGTACTTAAAGTTCCTTAAAATGAATTTTGTACAATATATTAAAGTGTAGGGATATACCAGCTGATTTTTATGTAAAAAATTGGATTGAAAAGAAAAAATTGGGAAATCTCTATGTCTACCTCGCCAACCTCTTGCTACTACCTTTCCAATGCCTCGCCACCACCTTGCCACCATTGTTGGTGAGCTCCTTGGTGAGCTTCTTAGATTTCCTATAAAAAGGGAGTGAGTTCGACCATTTCCCACACGAATTTCTCATCTTCTCTCCCTTTCTCACTATAACATCCTCTCTCTATGATGTTTGATCTTTTTTTTGGCACATTTTGGAGGGAATTTTAGGAACGAAATATCAAGAAATGTTAGGTAGGGGTTCTTACTCTTGCTTTTTTATATTCATGCATTATTTTTATAAATGAAATGTCATGCACCATATATCATAAATAAAAGTAAAACCGGATGCCTTCATTTTATTTTTATTATAATATAATAAATGTTATTAAAAAATGAAATATTCGTTATACATATTTTGTTGTGCATACATTGGAAATTTTTTGTATATTAAACAAGTATCAAAGGTTGATTTAAAATGTGATATGGCATTTGAGACTTTTATTCTTGCATTATGAATGGTTTCATTCATGGGGAGAAAACCTATATTATGTCTTATGGAGTATGGTACCAATGAACTGCTGGTTGTAGCAGACCATTTTTGAAACAATACAGTTATGCATCATATACACATGTATACTTAGAGATTTTCCATCTATGGTGTCTATATATTATTTTGGTTGACATATGTGATCATGGATTTATTGCTCGCACACGGGCCTTAGATCCCTCCAATTGTCATTGGAGCTTACTAACTATTGTGCATTCATTAGATACACATGTACCTCAAAGTTAAACGTCCCATTGTGTTTGGGGTCGACTTAACCATAGAGGAGGAACCATATGATGTGATTTGAAAGATGCATGTGTCTTACATATTGTGATCATACATGGGGTTGTGATAGACCCACATGCATCTTGGAGTTGGACCATGCACCTATGTATTTGGATGACCAATATTTATGAGGATGCATATCATGCATTGGAATTGTACCGTATGACATATTTTGTATTGTATGAGCATGCATTAGGATACGATTGTACACTCCTCCGATTCCCCAAAAGCAAGTAAGTATAGGTATACATGGGTTTATGACTTAAATGTCCCTACACTATGAACCAATGATGATTATTTATATCATGCCCAATGAATATCTATTTATTATGATAAAACTTTAGAGTAGACTTCTATTGAGCTATGTGTAGCTTACCCACACTCTTGCCTCACTTCTCTACTGCGTTATTTGAGATAATTATAGTGAGGACAAGATGATCGTGAATGTAGAATTTCAATGTTACAAGGTTTGACTTAAAACCTTATTTCTGCCATTATAATTTACGATTAGGGATACTCAAACTACTCTCATGAATTTTAATTGAATAGATTTAATTTTATGATTTTATAATGGATTTTTCTTTTTTAATAGAAAACTTCTAAATGGTACCCAAATTGTTTATAACATTGATTTATAAATAATTGATTTTTTAAAATTATTTTATTATTATTAAAGAAATTTCCTTGAAAAATAATTTATAATTTACCCATTTTTTGAGGTGTGATAATTTGGCATTAGAGTATAGTTTTGATCTCATAGGAATAATTTTTTTCTAAAATTTGTTTTTGTATCAGCTACGTACTCCTAGAATCTCCAATAATAAATGTGTGCAAATTAGTTGTACTAAGTAATGATTAAACTCTAGAAGAACCCCAAGACAAAAAGATAGAATATACCACCAATGAAGTGTTGAAAGAACTTGTCTTATTTATTTCAAAAAAATGAAAATTTTCATATCACTATGACATGGTTTTGAAAAAAAAAAGAACGTGTCACATACATTTTACATGGGTTTGCTTTAGCCATAACTTGATTTTCTACAGAAGTTGGACATTTTATGAACGATTCATAGGATTGAACCGACTATGGGAGCAATTGTCAATGTTTGCTTATTGTTGAGGCATAGGAGTCTTCTCAACGAATTATAGCAATAAGTTACGAGATTAAACAAGTTCATGAAAATCTTGACCTAATGATTGGATCTTACGTCATCAGTATTGCCAGAAGATAATTCAAATCATGTTGGACTACAACAAATGGATGAGGAACATACTCTACTATGAAGCATCAAATATTCAAACCAATGCTACAAGGCAAAGTCAACAATATGGTTGTTAGTTGAATGAAAATTTTCAATGACCAAGACAACCTTTTAAGGTACCATTTTTTAGCCTTATCAGTTAATTTTAAAACCTTTATGAAGAATAATCAAATCCCTTGTAAATAGAAAGTCATTTGATAGTATAAGGAAATGATAAGCACATAAGCAACACAACTCTAGGATAAGAATCACAAGAGCAAGTCATTCGATATCTGATAGGAGGAAATAGAAAATCAATAATGATTTGATTTTACTATATAACTCTAAGATAAAAATTATTTCATACAATTGTGATACCAATAGTTTCACTTCTTTAACCTTTTCCTCATAGTTGAAACTTATAAACCCCCTTATTTCAAATTTTCCTCTTTGATTCCTTTATGATATCCTTTAAGTCTATAATAGCACAATTTCTTGATGTAAGGAGTGACTATTTATAATAGTTTCTTTAAGCATCATCTAAAAGGAAGACAAGATCAAAGAGATAAAGTTCCTAAAAAACTCTTTGGATATGTACACTGATGATGGAAAAAGCTTGACACAACTATCAATTATGAATAGATGTTAGAATGCACTTCTAGAAGAATTATCTACATTTCCCTAAAACAAGGCCGATTTTATAATCAAGTCATAACCTAGAACAACATCAATTACTACCTCTCGCTAATGAATGGCATCATTCAAGATGGAAGTTAAGAAAATAGTTGGATGAGTTGTCAACAAAAGGACTCATTCAATCAAGATGTTGCCTTGTGAGTACCTATTTTGAAGGACACAAAACTAAAATTATGCACTACTTATTATCAAACAACAAATATAATTTGATTATTTGGTCAACTCGAGGATGCAAGCTTTCAAAGTCAAGACATCGACACTTACAAGTTAGGAGTATTGAATTAAAACTACTTTTCAAGCTTTGAATAAGCACTCTTAGAGAATGAGGAACTTATAAGTGGTCTACATTGAAATGATTAAATATTGAGAAAATTAAGTGAAAAAGTGAGAAAGGAAAATTTGGAGACTCAGTACCCCTCGTACTGTTGGCTTAGAGAGATGTCAATCTTGTACCAAATAAGGAAACTCAAAAGAAGATGACCTTTATTTAAGTCAAAGGTGGAAATTATCGTATCAACAAATGAAGTATCATATGAAGTGTACTGAAATATCACATGAGTCTTTAGTAGTAACAAAACTAATAAGAAGATGTAGCATTTGACAATTGAGATTTATGAGATATAGCTCCTCTTTATTCCAAATAGAAACATGCTTACATTCAACAACACAAGTATTTGAAATGTGAGTAGGGAATATCCAAGGATTCTCAATCAAGGACAAGACATCATTATTTGTTGATCTTAAATATGAACACATTTGAGATCTCCCAGTAAAAAGAACATAAACCATTAAATTAAGGAGGTCAACTGACCAAACCACTCGCATCATCCTTCATAAAAGATTAATGAAAATAAACAAAGAGAAAAAAGGCAAGGATCAACACAGAAGCAACTAAGCCTAAAAATGGTATACTCGTTTTGATGCCAAATGAAAAATCCAAGACCTGGTACATGCCCTAGGTAAGGAAATACAAACTCTTAAAGGACTCGTCCCTAAAAGTAGTAGATTTAACAAAAAAACAACTACAATAGTACAATAATCCTAGTTAGACAAATTATTTTAACATTTAGATAAATTATTTAGTATCTTTGTAGGCAGGAAGTAAAGCATGTTAAATAGAAAGTAAATAGCTTTTCAATCACACTCTTAAGCTCACAACAAAATAGGTCATCTAGACATAATCATATAACAAGAAAAACCTACATAGAACTCTTGTGTATGTGGTAAATCCTTAGGCTACTTATGGAAAGAACCTAAAAACAAACAAATCCACTATGCAATAAAATAGATACAACTCAATAGGAATATAAACCAAAATATATCTATGAGATGGGACTTTTTCCCTACCTACCTGTTATTGCCTTGATTTTTTCCTCTGTAACAACCATGCCATGCTATTATATAACTTGCTATATATTACAATGTACCTATTTACGTGTGTGTATTACTGATCCATAATAACCAACCTTGCACAAAGGAAGATAGGAACATTAAGTAAAATAAACAAACTCTATATTTAACTCTATATTTTACACACTAAAAGGCAACAAAGACATAAAGGAATGTATTACTTACAAACTCAATCATTTTGTATATACTAGTATACAATGAGTTTAAGCATACATGAATAATAAGGCATTGTATATTTTTATTTAATGAAATAAATGATAATGCAAAGGATTAAATAAATTTTACTTATTATAATTGTAGTAAATAAACCAAAAATCATATTTTCCTTTTTAGGCTCTAATCCTAACAGTCTCCCACTAGCCCTTAAAGTAAATGGGATATATCCTTTAGTCCCTTGCTTCTAGGTGATCCTGAAAGCTCTTAATAGGAAACATCTTCATAAATAGGACAAAAGGTTTTTCTCTGATGCACAATCTTCTAGATTAAATGATACTTGCGTTCTATATGCTTTCTCTATTTATGACTTTTAAGTTCTTATAGTCATTGCGCCACTCTTATCACAGTAAACTATGAATGGTTATCCATGTTTACAAAAACTTCCAAATTATTTAAGAACTCTACTAATTTACAAAAAAGCTATGTATTTTGCTTCTATGGTGGAGACTACTATATATCCTTGTTTTATACTTCTCTACATGATTGTTCCACCACTAATAGTGTAAACTTACCAAGATGTAGATTTTTAAGGATGTTTATCTACTTCAAATTCACTCTATGTATCCTATTGGGATGAAATCACCATTAGAATTGACTAGCATATAGTTCTTCATTATGCAAAGATACTTGGGTACACTTTTGAGAACTACTATCTAATTATCCACTCGATGCCCTCAATTTAGAGCTATTTTCTATAAATGTAATGCTATGAACTCTAGGTTAGGTACATAGAAAATAATTAGTTTTTAGAATTCGTAGCCATCAATCAGTATTTTATTTCTTAGTTTTAGGTTTAGCTTTTATATACAATTTAGACTAGGCGATAACAAATAAGAGGCAGCAAAAATGGTGATTTTCTAGAACAAGTAATACAAAAATGTTACTGTAATCTAAGGAATATTATGAAGATTAAGATTTCAACTATGGAGTGTAATCTAAGGAATATTATGAAGATTAAGATTTCAACTATGGAGTAGGGTATATCTGTATATCCATTTTTGGTTTTTAAAATCCAATATGTATTCTAATTTCTATTCAATAAATTTTGCTATATTTCCTGGATTTGTGGATAGTAATTGATTGTTCATTTATTATTTTGAGCATTTTTCACTAATTGTGATAATGATATTTTTCTTTTGTTCCTATGTTTGTATAGATTATTTAGGAAAATATTTCTAATCATTATTAAATACATATTATTTTCTACCTCAAGATTTTTACAAAATTTATTGTTGAGGAATATATTGATGGCATATTTTTTATAATAAATTTAAAATATGAAAATTAAGTTTTTCCAATATAAATTTGACATCATGAATAAGATATAGTAAATACCGTTGTTGGGGAGAATTAGGTTTTTCCAATACAAAATTCATGTTTTTGGTATCGTTGTTGGGAGAAATATCGTTTTAAATTTTTATTATCAAAATGCTTAAAAGCTTTTTGTAAATATTCATGAGTTGTTTAATTTAAAAATAAAATATAGTAAATAAAAAATAAAAATAGAAATAATTAAAAATTTAAATAAAATGTTTTAGTATATTTTAACTTTAATTTATTAACTTGAGTTTAATTATTAATTTAGGTACTCACATAATTTTATTTTTAATATTTTCTCCTTAGTGTTTTTTGTACTAAATTTTAAATTTTATTTGAACTTTAATTTATTTATTTTTATTTAGTTATTTACTAAATTTAATTCTATTTTATATTTTATTTTATTTTCTTTTCTTTTGTTAGTTATTTTTATTTAGTATTTCTATGTACTAACTTTGTAACTTTTAATTCTTGAATAATACACTTTCTTTTCTTTTATTAACTAGTTTTAGTTGTTTATTTAACACTTATTATCTTCCATTTTCTTGTATCACCTATATCATATTTATATTATTTATTTATTTTTCTTTTTTAATTTGTTATTTTGACAAATGATTTAATTTACTATTTTTGTAGTTTATACAAGGTAGGAGATCTTTAGGAAATCCACTTGAATGTTACATAGACAATGTTAACAGATCAAAAGAACTATTAAGAAAACTGGATACTAAAATCGAGGAACCTTTAGTTGGGCGAAACTTAGAGCCAAATCTAGACCCTTTAATTGAACTAGTAGAAAATGAGGATAATCCATAACCTAGGGAAATAATTATGAAGGAGTATGCAAGGCCAATAATTGGCAATGTTACTACTTCAATATAGTAGGGATAGGTAGCATAGAACTATGAATTGAAAAATATTCATTATTTCATACTTAACCTCTTTCCATAGACTGCCTAATGAAAAACCTTCAGTAGAGACTTTTATTTTATACTCCAAAATTTTCGTCTCTATATACTTATCGAAGTTAAGCTTGGAATTAGGTTTTTTTCGTACACTCTCAATGATGAGGCCAAGGCTTGGCTAATGTCTCTCCCTAGAGGTTCACTAATGACCTAGGAGGAGGTTCACAATAAATTCATAGAAAATTTATATTCCCATTAGAAATTTTTGGACCTTGAGAGCAAATATTACTACCTTCTCTTAGATGGAGGGTGAAGCATTCCATAAAGCTAAGGATAGATTCCAATTGTTACTCACTAAATTCCCTCATCATAGTTACCCATTGTAGTAGCAAAGAAAGTTCATTTAGGATTGATTGACACAATAATGTCAATTCATTGTTAACAATTCTATGGGTGGTGCTATAGGTGAGAAAACTACCTTAAAGGCTTACAATCTCCTTGAAATGATGGGTGCTAATTCCTAACAAAATAGCTCAAGAGTGAAAAAAGTTAGAGTCTATCAAATAGTCTACAGTACCAAAGTATAAATGTAACTTGCACAACTGACCAAGCAAGTTGTTCTTCTTAAAACATATGGAATTCAAAAGGTGGAACAACGTGGAATGTGTAGTACTTTGTGATGCTTATCCTTAATAAGGAGAAAATATTGTAGGACTTGAATAGGTGAATGCATACCAACCAATACCTAGGTATGACCCCAATTCAAATACCTATAACCCATGGTGGAGAATTCATCCTAATTTCTTTGGGAAGCAAAACAATCCTCCATTTGCCTAAAACTCTAACCAATAGGCCCAGTAGTACCACCCTTAACAAGTGCCACGAAATCTACCAAACAAACCAACCCTAGAGGATAACTTAAATGCTTTCATTCGAGTAAGCAAGGATAATTAATCTAAAAATAATCAAAGTTAGACTCATTCGTCAAAACGTTGCAGATATAGGTAGAGCAACTATATGAACACTTGCAGAAGCAAGCAAAAGAGAAATTGTAAGGTCAAAATGGAAAGTAAATTCAATGATGTGGGGGCATTGAGTTTTTCAAAAATGGAAGTTCCCTCAAGCAATGCCTTGCTAAGATGATAAACTAAGTCCTAGATAAGAGTTAACCCATTACTATTTCTTTCTTTGTTAGGTTTTTTGTTTAGTTTTATTTTATTTATTATATTTATTTAATGGTTATAATTGTATATATTTTATTTTATTATAATTATTTAGTATTTAGAGTTTATAATTTATTTATATTTTAATATTAAATTAGTTATAGTATTAGATTAGTCATAGTTATAAAAGTTATTATTTTTGTTTTTATTATTATGTTTACTTTTTCTTGGAAAATATGGATCAACCCGGAGCTTGATGCAACTAATAGCTTGAACCATCAGACGAGTAATCCTAGGAGGACTTGCCTGGCCCTGCACTCATAACGACACCAGTAGTATGGGGCTACATACACATAGGACCCTCGGTGTTGGAAGGTCAACCTCTAGATTGAACTATGGTGTGGTCAACCTTAAGCTTTAAATGTGTTTGCTTTTACATTTGTACCCTTCTGACACGTTGTGATGTGTACTCCCTATGTAATCAAAAATTCTACATGGCATTATATATACATGGACCACATAATAGATCCACACATTCTACAAAATTCTCTAAATTCTCTCTAGTTTCTCTATCTGTAAATTGGAAGAATCCCAAAATTTTGACACCCATTGTGAGGCTCAGATTCAAAAGTTGAGTTTTGCATTTTGACCCCATATTTTGAAGGATTCATGCTAAGTTTTCAAAGAGAGAGACTAAATAAGCGAGTGTAGTTTTCCAAAATCATAGTCATCATGGTGGGAACACTAGTCAAGGAATGATTGAGACTATGAATGAGAAGGCATCATTACCATAGGACTAAAATTTTCCAGCGTAAGCCAATCTCCATCAAGAGTTGGCATGTTACTTCTTGAGTTAAGAAGAGAGCTCGAGGCAGAGGAGAAAATAAAGCACTTTAATCCTAGTTAAGCCTGGCCGTCCCTGAGGGTTGAGCTACTAACCTAGTTGATGGTATATGACTAAATCACATCGTGCCAGAGAACTCATCTGAGGGAAACCCTCTTAGATCGATGAGGCCTATTAAAGAGAAATTTTTTCAAGAGCGAGAAAGTTGAGAGGCATGATTCCAAGCACTAGAGAAAGCTAATAGAAAGTAAGACCAAACCCTAAAAAGGGTTAGTGAAAGGAAAGAAAATGGTAAGGCACCCTTTGATGTGGATAGGGATTGCGAGAACCTATGTGTCTCCCCCTTCTCTAATGAAATAGAGCATGATGAGTCCTTAGTAGAGTTAAGTGCTCCCAAGTGCCCAAACTACAAAGGTACCAAAGATCTGGTAACTCATATGAAACACTTCAAGACGAGTGTGGCCCTTGTGAGCCTTACTCAGGATAAGAGAGATGCCATGATGTGTAAGCTATTTCCTACTACCCTATATGATGGCACATAAATTCTTTCAATGACCTGGTACTTCTTTTTCATAGTTAACCAGGTTTTTCATCACTAACTATGCCTACAATAAGCCTTTAAGGAAAGAGTATCATCACCTCTTCTCAATCAGCAAGGGAATAGGTGAATATACTAAGATGGAAGATTGCCCCAACTCTATTTCTATAGAGACCTTCAGGCGTGGTCTACTAAGGAATTCTAATTTGTTTGTAAAACTAACCAAGATGGTCCCATAAACTTTGGAGGGAACTTACATAAAGGTAAGTAAATTCATCAATCTAGAAATAGTGTTAGGTCTAGATAAGAATAACAATGCACGTGTTTAGACCATGGATACATAAGATGAAAGCAGTTCCATCCAAATTCCACAAAATCATCAAATACCTGACAGAGAAAAGCATAAAGGAAATAAGGGGAGAATATGAACATGCAGAATTTTTTTTAACACCACTATGAAAAGGGCCATTCCTAAGTAGTATCCACAACATGGGTCTTTTCAATAAAAGTCAGTATGTGTATGCCTAGCAAAGTCAATCAACTCAAATTAAGTGCAATATCTACCAATTGGGAATGAGGAAGAGAACCACTCTTTAAAGCTAAGCATGGATTTGATAATATAGGTGAAGGAACAAATATCTCATTTCCTAAGAAAAAATTCTAACATCTTTGTATGGAGGCTGGTAGACATGCCTAGGAGTTACCCTAAATTCATAACCCATAGATTGATTATTAATCCAAAAGCTAGATCTGTCAAGAAAAGGAATAAAAAATTCCCTAGAGAAAAGAATGAGGTGTTTAAAAATCAAGTCACCATCTTCAATGAGATTGAGATTATTGTAGAGGTGAGCTACACCTCTTGGTTGTCAAATGTGGTGCTGGTGAAAAAGGCTTGCGGATTACCCTATATGTGTGTGGCCTTCCTAGACATGCATGATGCATGTCCAAAAGACTATTTCTCCTCCCAAGTATTGACTAGTTGGTTGATGACATCTCCAATTTTGGCTTAATGAGTTTTTTGGATGCATATTATGGTTATCATTATATCATAATGTACCTAGAAGATGAGAAGAAAAAATATTTCATCATTAAGGAAGTGACCTTCTACCATATTAGAATTCCATTCAGGTTGAATGAATGTAAAGGCCACCTATCAATGGCTCATCAATAAGATGTTTGTAAACCAACTGGGAATAAATCTTGAGGTATATGTCGAAAACATAGTGGTAAAGTCAACAAACCTATAAACCATGTCAAGGACTTAGAGGAACTATTCTCTATAATTCGTAGGTATAGGATGAGACTTAACTCTAAGAAATGTGTCTTTGGTCTTGCTTTAGGAAAATTATTGGGGTGCTTTATATCTAAGCGAAGGATAGAGGCCAACTCGGACAAGATACAAGCCCTTGTCAACATAAGGCCTTTTACCAACCTAAATGGGATTTGACAATTGAATGGAAGAATAGTGTCATCGAACAGATTCATTTCTAACTATACTGATAAGTGTTTTCCATTCATCATAATACTAAGGAAGAACACATTAAAAAGTGCTTGAGCAAGCTTCCCATCTTGGTCTGAACATTATATTTTTATTTGGTTGTGGCCCCTAGGACTTGTAATGCTATACTTGTATTAGAAAGAAACATAGTCAAACACCCCATCTACTACATAAGCCAAATCTTGACCGATGCCCAAAGTAGGTACCCAACAATCAATAAGTTGGCCATTGCTTGAAAGTCATTGCACAAAAGCTCAAAATGACTTCCTCTTACACAGTGGTAGTACTTACTACTCGGTAATTTAAGAATGTTTTGAGAAAGTCAGAAGTCGTAGGGAGACTAGTGCAAATTCCCATAGAGCTAGGAAAGTATGATATCAAGTATATGTCTAAAACCTCTATTAAGGGAGAAGTGGTGGTAGAGTTTGTCATTGAGTTCAGTGAATCACTAGAGGTAATGAGTGATGAGGTAAAAGAAGAAATATGTGGTATGGATGAAAGATAGAGGTTGACCTAGTTGGTATTTTTTATGGAACACATAACTTCAATGGTGTTGGGCTAGGGGTTGTCGTAGTTGATCATGATGAAAATTGTTTTGAGTATGATGTTAGGTTAGACTTCTAGGAAATTAATAATGTTATAGAGTTTCAGGCACCTATATTTAGGGCCATGATGATAAAAAATCTTAGATTGGATAACATCACTTTGCATAGTGACTCATGACTAGTGGTCAACCAGTACTTGGCCATAGTTGAGGCTAATGATAGCAAGATGAGGAGATAACTGGAGAGACAAAGAATTGAGTGCTTGAAATTTACCAACTTTGAGATCAAATAGATAGCCATAAATGAGAATGGTCATACTGATGATTTGGCCATACTCCATTTTGTTTGAGAAGCCAATCGCACTCAGGTGGTATCATTAATGATCTTGACTGAAGCTAGTTTAGAGAAGGCCAAAAAATAGTCAAGAGTGTGGATGCTATAACAAGCCCATGGTTCACTTTGATCTTTGACATCCTAGAAAGGGCAAACCTACCCAAGACCAAAAAATCATGAAGTAAATTAAGTCTAAGGTAGGTCAATACATGATTGAAAATGATAAATTATATAGAATGACTACATTTGGACTTGAGCTCTTACGCATAACCAAGGAGGGGTTTGATAGAATTAGGTTTGAAGCCCATGAGGAAGATTGCAACTCTCATTTTGGTGGAAGGAGGCTATCCCAAATGAGGTAGGGGTACTACTGGCCCACTATGCTAGAAAAATTCATAAGATGCACACAAGTATGCAATAAGTGTCAAGGATTCATTTCATTATCACACACATCTCCACCATAGTAGAGGTAGTTAGCCTATGACCCTTCTTCAAGTGGGTACTTGATATAGTAGGACCTTTACCCTAAGCAAGAGACCAAAAGAAATTTTTATTAGTAGCTATGGATTATTTTTCCAAATGGATTGAGACGGAACCTCTAGGGAGGATACTGGAAGAGGAAGTGATTCAGTTCATCTAGAAATGAATAATTTGTTGCTTTAGCCTACCCAAGGAGCTTTTTACTGATAATGGAAGTTAGTTTATAAGTTGTAATGTCAAGTATTTTTCCATCAAGTAAAACATCAAGATATTCCATTCAATGCCATATTATCCATAGGCCAATGATCAAGCAGACTCTTCTAACAAGTTGATAATCACCCTACTAAAGAAAAGGTTATAGGGTGCTAAATAAATATTGATTAAGGAGCTACATAGAGCATTTTGGGCTATCAAGACTAGTCCATGATAGAGCACTAGTAAGACATCTTTCTGGATAGTATGTGTGATTGAGGGTGGATACCAAATGAGATCACAGTGCCCACTATAAGATCATCCCTAACCAAGGACCAAAACACCAAAAGTAGAGTATTTGAACTAACCCTCATAGAAGAAAGGAGTAATGAAGCCTTAAGAAGGATAGTTGAGTAAAAAAGAGAGTAACTTACCATTACAACATGGTTGAGAAATTTGAACCTTTCGTCATAGGTGTTTAGGTTCATAAAAGGGTCTTCCCAATAAGAAAGAATAGGTGGTCGGTAAGTTGGGTTAAAATTATGAGGTCCCATACCAAATAGTTGAGATAACTCTAGGAGGGGCCTACTTATATATATATATATATATATATATATATATATATAAGGTAAATGTTTTCAAGAAATTACTCACTTCCAATATTACATCTCATAAGTTGATCACCTCGGTCAAGAACCAGGTAGAGTGGTCTGACATGAAACAAAGTTGATGACCTTAGTTAGGAATAAGGTAGAGCACTCTGACACTTAAAGATAGAGTTAATCACCTCGGTCAAGAACCAGGCAGAATACTCTAACACTTAACGAGAGAGTTGATTACCATGGTCACAGACCAGGTAGAATTCTATATCATAAAGAAAGAGTTGATCACCTCAATCACAAAGCATGTGGAATGCTCTACCTCAAAGAATGAGTTGATCACCTAGGTCATAAACTAGGTAGAATGCTCTACCTTAATATTACATCTCATGAGTTGATCATCTTAGTCCAGAACCTCGTAGGGCACTCTGACATAGAATAGAGTTGATCACCTCTATGATAGACTAGTTAGAACACTTACCTAAAAAGAAAGAGGCTATCACCTTTATAAAAAACTAGGTTGAATGATCTTCCTCAAAGAAAGAGTTAACCACCTTGGTCATAAACCAAGTAGAAAACTCTCCCTTAAAGAAAGTGTTGATCACTTGGGTCATAGACTAGGTAGACTGCTCTTTTTCAATATTACATATCACTAGTTAATCACCTCATTCAAGAACCTAGTAAGGTGCTCTCATACTTAGAACAGATTGGTCACATCGATCTTAGACTAGATAGAATGCATTGGTTAAGAATTGGGTAGAGCACTTTGACACCTAGAACAAAGTTGAGCACCTCGATCACAAACTAGGAAGAACATTCTCTCTCAATATTACATGTCACATTTTGATCACTTGGTCACAAAACTGGTAGAGGGCATGTACTACCAAAAGTAAAGTACATTATTCAAGTGTCATAAGTTCATCTTATTAGAAATAGAATTTTATTGCTTGAGCTTACAAAGCTTTCAAAATTTATTAAAGGAGAGCTTGACCTTCCAAAAAATTAAAAGTTCTTCAAACATTTGGATGCACAACTAATGCCCATGTTGTCTATCTCTACCACTAAAGGCAACAAGTCAGCCTGAATCTTGAAATCTTTCTTACAAATATTGCCCCTATTTTAGAAGGACATAACTCCAGTTGAGTACAAATTGTTCCAATTCCTCAACAACACCCATTACTTTGAGAAAAACCCACTTAGGTCGCTTCATATAGAAGATTTCCCAATAGGACTCCTTGTTAATAAGAGCCACCATTTTTGTCATGGTCCTTCCTCATCGTGTGTGTAAATTTGTTTGCATACAAAGTTTACCTAATTATATGCATATGTGTATTAATAATCCATTGTAACCAACCATACATAGAGGAAGACAGATATGCTAAGTAAAATAAATAGGCACCATATTTTGTACATGAGAAGCCAACACAAAGACACAAGTACAATTTGGCTTACACTTTTCGAAAGTAATAGTAACATAAAGTTAATGCTAGCACCTAATTCAAGTAGTGCCTTTCCAAAATGTATATTCACAATTGTGCAATGGATGTCAAAGCTACCTAGATATTTCAATTTTTGTGGTATTTTTCTATCGAGGATGACACTATAACCTTTGGTCAAGGTTATTGTCTCATTACACCAAGTCTTCTTTTCTTAGACAGGATGTCCTTTATGAATTTAACATACAAAGGCATCTGTAAATGGTATATGTGTGTATAGCTTCTTGAAAGCATCATGGAATTTTGAAAACTAATTGTCTACTTTTTGCTTCTGGTGTCTTTGAGGGAAGGTAATAATGGGTTTCTAGAGGTTATTCTACTTTGGTTGAATCAGTTCCTTTTTAATATTCTATTTGTCCATTTTTTCCTCCTTATCTTTTTAACTTCCTCTTTTTCTTCTAAATTTTTACCACCTTACAAGGCTATTGCTTTTCAATGCTCCATATCTTCTCTTTTTGGGTTAACTTCTTTGTTTCTTGGGAGCTTGCTTTAAGGCCTTTGACATATGGTTTGGACTAGTTACCCCATGAATGGATTCTAAGAGATCCACTTTTATATTTACTAAATCAATAAATTATTTCATCATTCCCATTAAAGCACATGTGTTGTCATTAATATGTGACTTCTTTTCCTTAGCTTATGGTTGTTGAAAATAATTTGGTGGGAAGGGTTGATGATTGAATTGATTACCACCTTGATTTTTTTTGTTACTCCAAGAGAAATTTGGATGGTTTCTCCATACTGGGTTGTATGTGTTTTAGTATGGGTTTCCTTGGTAGTTTTGATAGTTGACATAGTTTGGCACTTTAGGAAGGTTCCCACATGCTTTGGTAGAGTATGATCCATTGTATTAATCACACACCATGAATAGACTGTACCATATTTTCCCCCACACTTTTATCATCTTCGTTCTTAGTTAAACATATTAGTATAGCATTTTTATATGCTTATAATGCTACTATGGTTTATACATCTACTCCTCCAACCACTCTCAATGGGTTGAACCATTCCACAAGACATTGGAAATTGTTAGATTCCATCTCATCAAGTAATGCAAAAGCTTCCTTTTTAGTTTTAATCTTTAAAGTTCATATATCTATAGCATCAATTGTAGTCCTCGGCTACTTAATGAATCCTTTCTAGAATGTTTACACTTGTAGACAAGTAGAAATACCATCGTGTGGGTATTTTCTTAATAGCTCTTTGTAGCATTCCCAAGATTTGTAAAGTGATTCCATTTTGAATATTTGAAAAGTGGTGATGTTATTTTGGAACTTAGCTATCTTTAAAGGTGGGAAGTATTTTGCCAAGAATTACTAAGCCAATTGATCCCATGTATTGATTGACCCAATAGTTTTTCATTGTAACTAGGCCTTAACTTTGTCTCTCACTAAGAAAGAAAATAAGGGAAGGTGAAAAACATCATCGAATACACCATTCATCTTGATGGTGTCACGTATTCCCAAGAGTGAAGCCGAATGAAGATTCGGGTCATCATTGACAAAGCCTCGACACTAGTTTTCTGGTACCATTTACAACACACTTGGCTTGATTATGAAATTGTTAGTATTAATTTCTGATCTATGGATAGATAGTTAAGCTCCATCTACTTATTGGACTGCCCATAATATCCATTTAATCCCCTTCTTTTTCCATAACCCATGACTGATATTGTGTTAACAATTTCCTTCTTTAAAGAAGTAAAATTCTCCTAATTTTCGGATCAAAAGGAACAACATTTTCACCTGTCAACCAAGGCATACAATAGAAACACTAAAACAAAAATTAAATATTCCAAACTAGTATAATAATAACCATTAATGATGTCTATTGTAAGTAATTAACTCCTTGACAATGGCACCAAAAATGTGACATGCTTATATCTAGTATACAACTTGTGCAAGTAATAAAATGTGCTTAAGTATGGATATCGATCCCACTAGGAGTTGTATAACTTATAACCAAACACCAATGTAATTATTACAAACACTATTTGGACAATATCAAATTATAAAAATAGAAAAATAAATGATAACTAATTCTAAATCACAAAATTTAACAACCACGAAGATATATGAGAAAACAATCTAGGAATCTTTAATTTCCAAATTCCATAGCAAGTGAATCCCTAAAAGTTGTCCCAAAATAATTACCAACCACTTAAATGATCAATGAAATCTAACCCAGTATGTATTTTCCCTTAAGTAAACTACACACCATTTATTAGTTAACCAAATCACATTCTCATGCCAATTAGATTGCATATTGCTCATTGAGTTCATCAATTATAGACCATATACATAAGAATCACATATCTCTACCTAAAAACTATGCATGGTATTTAATTGCCTCAATAGATTAATTATTGGCCAGATAATTAATAGCATAAAATTAGATTAAATAATATAATTGAATTGAAATCACAATTGGGATAAAATATTAGATCATCATATGTAGAAAATTGGGTTTATACAACCCTTAGATTAATAAATTAACTAGACATAATTAAGTTCATGAAGCTCAGATTTTTCATAAAGAAAGACATAAAAATATATAAAGAAAGTAGAAAAATAAGTAATACACTCAATTTCTTGATTTGTAGAACTAATCTTCTCTTGAATCTTTCACAAAGTTATGTCTTCTTTAATCTTCTCTTGAACTTTTTCTCTTTTTTATCTATCTCTCTTCTTAGAAGTTTTTAGGTTTTTTGTTTCTTAATTGTGTGTTTAATTTGTGAGAGAATGATGTTTATTTAAATAAAAAATGACTTAATACAAACTATTAGATCATCTATTAAAAGGATTGAACAGTTGAGGTTTAAAGTTGAGAACCATTATTTAATTAAAAATAAGATTAATGCCAATCTATTAATGCATTGTGTGGAATATTTTCTGGTGCACCATGGCATGATCCTCATTGTGTACTTTTTCTCTATGCATGCCATGGTACGGAAAAAATGCCTACCGTAGCATGGTGCTGATATTTCCCATTTTTGACTTGTTTCCCTTTGTTTGCCATCATTGGACCTAGATTGATATAATTACACATAATTTAAGATATTTGATGATATTTTTTGCATATAACAAGACAAAAGTGGTTTAATAACTCTACTTTCACAAAGCTGTTAGTGCATCACAATGGTACACTCAAATAAAAGGTGTAAATAACGAAGAAAAGTTTGCTCTGGGTGCTCATCTTGAGTCTATAATATTAAATAGTTGGATTGGTCTATTAATTTGGATTTAAGTTGTATCAAATGGAAATGAAGAGTACCCTTATTAATGGTGTAATCAAAGAGGAAATTTAGGTCAAATAGCCCAAAGGTTTTGAAGACCTTTTCCAGATCATGTTATGAAATTAAAGAAAACCTTTTTATGGCTTAAAGTAAGATCCACGAGCTTTCTATTGGAATCTTACTACATTTCTCCTCAATTGATGAAATTGTTTTGGATCCACGAAGGATACCCTTGCCCAAGAGTGAATTTGAAATAAGCTTAGTTAGGGAGTTAAAGTTCTTCCTTGAATTTCTAGTTAAGCTAATGAAAGATGGGATCATTCTCTCTCAAAGAAAGTATGACAAGAAGCTTGTTAATAAGTTTGAATTGGATAATTCTCCACTTACTTGCACACTAATGATTACTATAGTTTATCTTTCTCAGGATCCTTCTAGAAGAGAAGCGGTGAAAACACTGAATAGATGCATGATTGGAATCCTTCTCTACTTGATTGTTAGTCTCCTAGATATATCCTTTAGTATTGTAGCATATTCTATAGTTTGGTATTTAGATGATGACTAGGTAGGGTGCACAACTTGGTGTTTGTTGATATGCAATGTGTTGCATAAAATATGAGTGCAAGATTACACTACATTTTATTCCCTGACATTCATTCACTTAGAGGAAGTGTCGCATCAATTCAAGAGGTTTTTTTTCTTTCCATGACTATCTACTGCATATTTGATTATGCTTAGCATATCAGTGTATACCTATGTAGGGGTAACATGATAGTATCTAGATAGACTACACATTATTTTGGAATGATACATTCAAATTATGCATTTGTTTTATGTGTACAGGTTGCAAGTTTTGATGGAGATTGTCAAGTTTTAGACATGTAGAGTAAGGATGCATTGATCATGATGATCGATAGAATGCACAAGATGGATGCACTTGGAGTATATATGTTATTCGGTATTAGGTATGCGTTGATGTTTTGTTCATAAGAACAAGCATTTTTAAGTCATTTTCATGATTTTCCCATGTTTCATAAGTGCTTATACTTAGTTGTGCTGTGTTTTTTCATATAAAGCCAAAAAGGGTGATATTAAGGCCTGTAAATTATTTGTATTTTTTTGGCATTACCTTGTGTAAAACATGAATTTTCTTTATTTTACTTAGTATACTTGCATATAGTTAGGTACACTTTGTATGTGTGCATGTTTACACACACCATATAGCTGGTTTTCATATCGTGTATGCTAGGTTGAGTGCTATAGCTTTGTTTATTGTGTTCGCAAGAATTTGTGAAATATTACTCAATAATTTTTGAAAACAAAACATCACATTTTTTATGGCTCGATGGCGCCCTCACCTACCTATCGATGACCCCCGTCATTGAGCCCTTTAATGGCTAGTTGACTCATTAAGGTTAGTTGTTTCCCTTGTTGGGGGGTTGACAAGAGGGTTAATGAGGTACCTCATATTGCTAAAAAATTTCTTTATATACCACCACATCTTTAATTGTCACTTCATTTTAAAATCAAATTGAAACTCTCAAAATTTTTTAACAAATCATTGTGAGGATATATCGATGTTTGTGTTACATACTTGGGATAGGAAAATAGCATTCTTAAGTTTTGAGTGCTTAAGACTAGTTTCCTAGTGGGTTGTGATAAATACTATTTTTTTAGGATTGACCTAACTTATATTTGTAAGTTCCAAAGATAGTGATTGATAGTGATTATGGTTGAAATGGTTTCCATATTTATGTATGCATTGCTGATCATTGTTACTAATCACACTTCTATTTATAGTGTTGGCTCTAGAGAAAGGTCATATCTATGTGTCGAATCAAGTTGTTATAAAGGCAGCAAGTGAGGGTAGCAATAGGTAGTTAGGTCAGTGTGGTTAGTGTGGTCTTGATTAATTGAGATATTTGTAGTTATGCTTTTATTGAGTTGTATATGTTTGTTGTTATAAGTGAATTATTTTCTACCTAGTGGTTGACATATATAACACAAGGATTTTACCACATAAGTAAGGTTTTATTTGGGATTACCATGCTACATGACTATGTTTCTTTTATCAACTCCTTTGTTAATGCAATCTGAGTTGCTACTATGTATGTACAAATATAATAGATTTAAATTATGATTAGAAACTTTATTTAATTTATATCATTTCATGCTTTCGTATCTATTTTGTGGTATGCCTACTATTTTTTGATTAAATTGTGTATTTCTTTCCTTGTGTTGTTCCACTACTTGTAAGAGGTGAGTCTTTAAGGAGTCAATATATACTTACCCAAGCAAGGTAATGGGTGTCGAACTCTTTGAACTTCCCTTTGTGGACATCAACAATTGTGTTTGTCATGGCCATGAATCATATTCCAAGTAGAATGGCATGCTCATTGTCCTTAGATGAAGTGTCTTACATACCTATTACTACAAAGTCAATTGGTATAATTATTCTTTTAACTTGTACAAATAAATCCTCAACTATTCCTTTGGGATTTCTAATAAACCTATTAGTAAGTTGAAGGATATAGGTGTAGGTTTACACTCCCCTAAACTAGTTGCAAGTATACAAAGTATGGCATGAGATTGATTCTTGCATCTAAATCTAGCATAGAAATGGAGACTTTCATCTCTCCTAAAGTAATATTGAAGTCAAAACTTCTTGAATTTTTTAATTTGTGTAGAAAATCTTGTTGCTATACCTTATTAGCAAGTTCTTAAACCATTAGTTTCTCATCCTTCTCATATCTCATCTTCTTGGAAATAAGGACCTTACAAAATTTAGGATATGATTGAATACCCCTAATGACATCCAAAAGAACTAAATTATTCTCAACTCTGGAAAGAAAATTAAATATGTCATGAAATGGCTTATCATGTTTGGTCACCATTAATCAATTTGGAAATGGAATTGGCATAAGAGATCGATGTGGCTCAAGTGACATAAGAAGTATAAGAGGGTTAGTTGACTCTCCTCAAATCCCTATAGAAGGCTCCACAATTTTAGCATTTGTTTCCTCACCTTCCTTGAAAGCTACTTGCATTCCCCTATTTTGAAGGATTGTAAAATATTTTGCTTGTTCACATGGACTAGGTAACCTCATTCTCTCTTGCTTCAGCACATGCTCAATCTATTTTCCTATTTGAACTTTCACCCTTTTCATGGATGCCTCCAAAGATTCAAACCTTTGATTGTTTCTCTCTTGGTTGTCTATACTCACGTGGATGAAGGCATTGAAGTTTTTTTAGAAGTTGACTTATTATGTTGATTGTGTCGCATGTATTGATTTAAATGTTGGCATTGCATGTTGTTTTGGGCATAGGTATAGTTGTTTTCCATCCAAGAGAAATTGGGTTAATTTCTCCACCCTAGGTTGTATGTATTAGCGTAGGGGATCATTCCTAGGCCTAGGTGGAAAACCCTTCATTAAATTTGCTTGTTCATGTCTAGAACCTGCATAATAATCACTTTGAAAAGGGAAACTTTTAGTTTCATGCCCACAAACTAGACATATATACCTCTCGATTTGTAGTGCTTTTGGTGGTGTGGAGTGTGACTTTCTTGGTCAATTCCATATATATACATCTCATTTCTAGAACTATGAATTGAAACATATTCAATTTTCCATGTTTCCATCCTTTTATGGAATTCCTAATGAAGATCGATTGACCTTCACTAGAGATTTTTATTCATTTGTATAGATATTCCTTTGCATGGGCTTACTAAGGATCAATTAAAAATGAGGTATTTCCCATACAACCTTAAAGAGAAGGCTAAGATTTGGCTAATGACTCTCCTATTAGGTTCCTTGATAACTTGGGGGGAGTCTACAATACATTTATGGGAAGATGCTATTCTTAATAGAAAACTTCCAATTTCTGAGTGAAATTTGTTGTACTCTCTCAACTATAAGAAGAACCATTTCATGAAACTTGGGATAGGTTTAAATTAATTCTCACTCAATGCACATACCATTGTTTCCCATTGCTGCTACAAAATCAATTTTTCAATGATGGATTGATAGAACATGGTCAATTAATAGTTGATAATGCGCAGGTTGAGCTATAGGAGAAATGATAGTCATAAAAACTTATAATCTCTAGGAGATATTTGTTACAAATTCCCAATAAAATAGTACTTGTGTGAGAAAAGCTAGAGTCAATAAGATAGGTTCTGAGAATAAGGCGACCATGTGACTTGCAAAATTAATGAAGCAAGTTCAAACCCTAAATACCAAGAAATCACCAAACTAAGAGTTATTCGGAGTCTGGTATGAATAGCCATGGTGCTAATGTTTTACTCATTTGTAGGTGATCCTTATGCAAATACCGGTCAAAGAGTTTATTTTATGCAAGGGTACCAACCTAGACCCCGGAGTGATCCTTACACTAATAACTATAATCCTAGGTGTAGAAATCACTCTAATTCCTCATGGAAGCAAACACTAACTCACCATATGCCCAAAAAAAAATCCAAGGCCTAACCCTAAATCAAAACATGCCACCCTACCCACCAAAAGAGCCAACCGTGGAGGAAAATTTAATGCTTTCATTCAAGTAAGTCAAGTTAATGACAACAAAAAATAATCAAAGGATGGACTCTTTAGAGGCATTTATGAAAAGGATGGAAGAAAAAGTTGGGCAAATAAATGATCAAATGCAAAGAGAAGAAAAATGGGAACTTCTTAGTCAATATTAACAAGCTCAGAGTATGAAAAATCTAAGGAGTGGCAAGGTTTTTAATAACAAATTTCTAATGATTCATTTAATAATGCAGGAAACACAATTGGTGTGCAAGTATCAACCCAGGAAGATGTGAATCTAAATGAAACTATTGGAAAGCCTTATGAGGGAAAGAAGACTCATCTGACGAACCTATATTGCACAAAGCAACAAAACTTTTCCGATCGCCTATACCATTCCTACACCATCTTAAGGATGTCAAACATGATAAGTAATTTTCTGACTAATTTAATATGCTTTATTGGGTCAATATTAATTTACCTTTCTTAAATATCATTCGAATGTACTTTCCACCAAAATTGATTGGTATGGGAAATAAAAAGGTGGTTAAAGCTATGCTAGATTTAGGGACAAGTATTATTCTCATATCTTACTCAATATACTTGTAAAAAGGCTTGGGGGAGTTTAAGACCACAACCATGTCTGTTCATTTGGCTAATAGGTTTATGGAATATCTTAAGGGTGTGGTTAAAGGATTTTCTTATACAGTTAGGTAAATTGATAATACCTATTGAATTTTTGATAATGGATATTCATGAAAACTCATCAATAGAGAAGGACCACACTCTTTTTTCTTGGTACATGATCAATATGAATTGTGTGTAATGAATACGCAAGTATATGTATCGTAACAAGTTATATAATGATAAGAAAAAATCTTTTCCATGGAGATTATGTTATTAGAAACTAATTTTAAAATTAAAAAGTAAAAGTCAATCATTTTGTTTTTTTTCTATTTGAAAAAGAAAATTAAAAAACTAAAAATAAATAGCAATAATTAATTAACTCAGAATTGACATCTAAGAAGGTATATGAGAAAATATCTACAAATAATTTATCCCTCAATTTTCTAAGTATATGAATTACTAAAATCCTCCTAATATAATTTATCAATCAATTACATGATCAATTGAATCTAACCTAGCATGTATTCCTCTGTCAAGTAAACTACATACCTTATAAAAATTAACATAATCTCACTATTATGTAAATTAAATTACATGCTACTCCTTAAGTTTATCAACTAGGGATCACATACATAAAAATCATACATCTCTGTTAAGAAACTATATATGTTATTTAATCAAGACAAACAATTAAATAATTCTCTCAAATCTATTTAATTGCCTTTATAGATCAATTGTTGACCAAACAATTAATACCATAAAAATTAGATTAAATAATATAATTAAATTGAAATTATAATTGGGGTAAAAATATTAGATCACATGTAGAAAATTAGGCTTATAAGACCCCTAGATTAATAAATTAGCAATAAATCTCATATTTTTCATAAAGACATAAAAATTGATAAACAAAGGAGAAGAAAAATAAATACAATCAATTTCTTGAATTGTGGTATCAATCTCCTCTTGAATCTACACAAAAATTATATCTATTTTTTAATTTTGCTTTCTTGTTCTCTCTTCTTTTCTCTAAAAAATAATAAAAAAGATTGGTAATTTTTGGCCCCTTGGGGTTTTCGAAGCAATTAGGTGGTTAAATTAGGTTTAGATCAAACCTGGATCATCAGATCAGCTTTAGATTAAGAGCTAAGATTAAAAAATGGAAAACTAATAATGTTGGCCAATAGGAATGGGACATATGGCGTTGGTGAAATCATTGGATGAATCAACGGGTGATGTGTGGCAGGGGCAACTAGGAATGGTCAAAGCATGATGAGTCAGCACCACGTGGGGTGCTATGATTTCCTTATATGGATTCTGTAGCTCCATAGTAGAAAGAATGGACAAATCACGTGATGATACATAGGATGCTCGTTGACCACACGGTGAAACTCGATTCAAATTCCATACCAACCGTAGCAAGGCCATGCCACCATGTATAAACGACACACTCTGATTAGTCATCTTTGCTTGTGTGGCATCCACTTATTTTCCTTCTTTTTTTGCTTACATGTCATGAATAAGCTTAATTTGTGTTTAATATGACCCTCTAGGTGAAAATATGTCCCTCTAGGAGAAAATATCTCAAAAGGATCTAAAATAGGCCAAAATTAAGACAAGTATAGGATCGAAAAGGGAGTAGATCAATCTAGACATTAGTAGATCGATCAAGATTTCATTACTTTGATCAATTGACAAGAGAGTAGATTGATCAAGGGTTTATCTGTGGATCAATTATGTTGAAAGGAGTTTAACACATCAGCCATAAATTGATATCCATCTTTCAATCTCTACCTTTGCATCAAACTAATACGAATCCTAATCTAATGAGGATAAATTTCAACCTATTTAAAGCACCATAGGGAGGTCATAAACAACACACAATTAAGAATTACAAATCCTAGCAACTGCCAAGAAGAGAGAAGAAAAGAAAAAGCTCAATAGGAGATTAAAGAAGACATAACTTTGTGAAGAATTCAAGAAAAGATTAGTGTTATAAATCAATAGTTTGAGTGTGTCTTTTATTCTTCTCCATTATTTATCAATTTTATTGTCTTTATTTATGAATAATTTGAGCCTTAAGAACATAACTATGTCTAGCTAATTTATTAATCTAGTGGTCTTATGAACTCAAATTTCTACAAATAATGATCTAATATTTTACCCTAATTGTTATTACAATTCAATTATACTATTTAATCTTATTTTTATGCTATTAATTATTTGACCAACAATTGATCTATAGAGGCAATTAAATTATATTTCAGATAATTATTTAATTGTTTGTCTTGATTAAATAACATGCATAGTTTCTCTGTAGAGATGTACGATTCTTATGTGTATGATTTATAATTGATAAACTTAATGAGTAGTATGCAATATAACTTATGTGAGAGTGTAATTAGGTTAACTACTACATGGTGTGTAGTGTACTTGAGAGAGGAATATATGCTAGTTTAGATTCAATTGATAAGATAAATAAGTAATGATTATATTGATGGGAATTTTAGTGATTCACATATTAAGAAATTAGGGGACTAAAGATTCCTAGATCATTTTCTCATATATCTTTATAGTTATTGAGACTTGTGATTTAAAATAGTTGTCATTTATTCTTTCAATTTTTATAATTTTCTATTATCCAAATAGTATTCGTATTAATTACATGTGTACCTAGTTATAAGTGACACAACTCCTTATGGGATTTATATCCATACTTAGGTACATTATATTACTTGCATGACTCGTATAATTGCGGATTGTATCGTGTTGATCTAGTTTTTGGCGCAATTATTGGGGAGTTTAGTTCATGTAACATATATCAATAATGGTCATCTTTATACTAGTTTGGACCTTTTAATTTCTATTTTAGTGTTTCTATTTTATGCCTAGGTTGACAGGTGAAAATCCATTCATTTTGATCCAAAAATAAAAAGAACTTTACTTCTCTTAAGATGGTTATGGTTAGCACAAGATCAATCAGTAGTTATAGCAGAGCAAGGTTATAGGCTATTGTGATTCCTGGACCTTTAAGGGATTTTACAATCTCATAAGTAGATGGAGGTCATTCATCTATCAATGCACCGGGCATCAATTATAACAACTTTGAATTTAAGTCGGGAGTTAGTCTAATGGTACAAGAAAATCACTTTGAGGGGTTAGTTAATGATGATCCAAATCTTAACTTGGCTTCATTCATGGAAATATGTGACACTTTCAAGACTAATGGTGTATCAGATTATGCAATTCACCTTTGCTTGTTTCCTTTCTCTTTGGGGGACAAAGCTAAGTCATGGTTACATTCACTACTTGTTAAGTCAATCATTACCTCGGATCAATTGGAACAAAAATTCGTGGCAAAATACTTCCCACTATCAAAGGTAGCTAAGCTTAGAAACAACATCACTTATTTTCAAAAATTTGAAGGGAAATTACTTTATGAAGTTTGGGAATGCTGCAAAGAGTTATTAAGAAGATGCTCATACCATGGTCTTCTTACGTGGTTGCAAGTACAAATGATTTATAATAGATTAATGAGGCAACCAATGACTATAATTGATGTTGCAGTTGGAGGAGCTTTAATTAGTAAAATTGAATATGAACTTTTCGTATTACTTAATAAGATGGAATCAAACAATTTGTAATGGCCTATGGGGAGGCTAAACCTAAGAAGAGGGGTTTGAGCTACAAATATAAACACCATAATAGCATTGGAAGCTCAAACAAATGTTATACTGTTAGGTTTAACTAAGAAGTCAAATGGTAGTTGTATGGGGATAAATATGGTACAAAACCCATTAATGGTGTGTGATTATTGCAATTTACCTCATTCTACCAAGACATGTGGGAACCTTTTTGAAGTAGTAAACTATGTCAATAGTTAAAACTACTAAGGATCCCCATATTCAAACACCTATAACATAGGATAGAGAAACCACAAAAAATTGATCATGAGAGAATAACAATAATCAAGGTGGTAATTAATTCAATCATCAACCCTTCCCACCTAGTAAGGACAACACAAGTGCTTAAATAGGAATAGTGAAAGACTTCATACATTTATTAAATACAAATGTGGATCTCAAAGAGTCCATTCATGGGACTTCTATCCAAAACTTGGAGATTCAAATGGGGCAACTAGCCTAAACCATAAATAAAAGGCCTTATATTAACCTCTAAAAAACATAGAAGTTAGTCCAAAAGGAGAAGGTAAGGAGCCTTTTAAAGTAATAGCATTAAGGAGTGGTAAAACCTTAGAATAGAAGGAAGAAGGTAAATGGGACAAGGAGGAAAAAATGGACAAGGAGAGTATTAAAAAAATAAGTGATTCACCCAAAGAAGAGCAACCTCTACAAACCACTTATTCTTATCCTTGAAAGACTTAAGAAGCAAAAATTAGACAATCAATTTTCAAAATTCCAGGATGTCTTTAGGAAGTTGCACATAAACATACCATTTATAGATGCATTTTAACAGATGCCTTCATATTCTAAATTCACAAAGGACATCATATCTAAGAAAAAAAGGCTTGGACATAATGAGAAAATAACCTTAACTAAATGTTGTAGTGCCATCCTTAAGCAAAAACTACCACAAAAAGCTTAAAGATTCTGGTGGCTTTGACATCCCTAGTACAATTTAGAATATTCATTTTTGCAAGGAATTATTTGACTTAGGTGCAAGCATTAACTTTACACCACTATCAGATTTGAAGAGATTGGGAGTAAAAACTCACTTATGTAACATTGTAAATGGTAGATAGGTTAATCAAGAGATCTTGAGGTATGGTAGATGATGTGTTAGTAAAAGTAGACAAGTTCATATTTGTAGTAGATTTCAATGAACTAGAAATGAAGGAGGACTGTGACATTCCTTTCATACTTGGTTTCCATTCTTAGCAATTGAAATAGCACTCATTGATATAAAAAAAGGCAAGCTTACAATGAAAGTGCAGGATGAACAAGTAACATTTTTTTTTATAGAAATTAAATTTCCTCATACTAATAATGCTAGTGATTGCTTTAAGATAAATGTTACTGATGAACTACCTATTGATTTACTTTATAATATGCACCTTAGTGAAGCTTTAAAATTGTGATTTTTCATTCCATAAACACACATGCTGATGAGCACCATAAATATCACTTGGGCACACATACTCTTCATGATAATTTAACTAAATCTATTCAGCCATCCATACTTGGGTCTTTGACATATAATGCTAAGAATAATGAAAAAATTTCATTAGAAAAAAATTCAACTAGTTTTTGCGATGAAACCATGGAATCTGTTATCTGAGTTGATGTTGTTGATCATGCAAACTATTTAGATACTATGCCTTCAATTTCTTTATGTAATGCAATTGTGGAGTGTCTTGAGATAGGGCCTAAGCTTAAACCATCCATAGAGGAACCACCCACCATAGAGCTCAAACCCTTACCCAAACATTTATGTTATGCATATTTGGATGAGAATGAGACACTTCCAGTCATAATCTTTGATAGTCTAAGTGTGGAGCAAGAAGAGTTACTACTAAGGTGTGTAATGAATTAATTAGAGCTATAGGTTGGTCTCTTACATCCATCGAAGGAGTAACATCATCCATGTGCATGCACAAAATTTTTGTTAAAGAATGGAGCTAAGCTCACCAGGGATGCATTTCATTTAGATCTTATTATGGAAGAGGTGGTAAAGAAAAAAATTGTTAAATGTTTGGACATGGGCATCATTTATCCAATATCTGACAGAGAATGAGTAAGACTATTTCAATGTGCATAAAAAAAAGGAGGAACTACTATTCAAAATAAGTGCATGGGTTATAAAAGAACCCTTTCTCAAACTACCCATAACAAGGTCCTAGGCAACCCTAATTGTATCTAGTGACTCACTTTGGTACCAATTGAAAGTTTATTTAGTAACGAATCTAATTAGCTAGAATGAATACATATTTAGCAAAAATATGACAAATTAATAATTTTGTAGATAGATAGAGAGACGTGTAAATAAAATAACACATGAGATTTTTAGATGGGAATAATATAGGCCACAACAATTCCCTAAAGGGAAAGCCACCAGTTCACCATTGTACTTAACTATCAACTATGAAAATAATGTCCGATCATAAGGCTAGGACCCAAACTAGCTACTAAGACAATTCCCTCATGTAACCTTCTTACAAGCCTTTGGTTTATTTCACTGTTTCCACAAGCAAGGTGCTCACATCGAAACCAACATTTCAATAAAGTCGAGTCACATAACTTATTGAACATGTTTAGGTGTTAGTTAAAACATTAGCACAAAAACACAATTGCAAGGTGTGTCCTAGAATGAATTAAACAATGAAAAGCCCTACCTAGATGATTTAAGAGAATGATAGATAAATTAAAATTACTAGCAACCGTGGAATACATGTTAAAGAACAATATCACAAATATTTTAGGCTTGTTTATCCATAAAAAAACCATAAAATATTTGATAAATTAACTAATGAAAAAACCTAAAAGGATGGCTTTTGTAAAATATATTTTGAGATAAAACTTAGAATGAAAAAGATGATTCAAGTGTGGTTGAATAAAATATGGAACATTAGGTTTTTTACATAGGAAAGATTGAATTCCTAATGCTAGGCGAGGTTCATTGTGCAAATTAGTTTCATATGACAAATCCATACCTTATTACTGAAAGCATATCAACATAATTCCCTCAAATCGAGGGTTAAGAATTTGAATTCATTTTGACTATTTTCCTCATGAGATATACTCTTAATATAGCACAGACCCTAGGGGCTCAAGCACTTAACAAAGTATATTCGAACAAAAATTATGTAAAGAAGAAAACAAATATGTTTGTATATGTTTATAAACAAGATAGGGTTAAATGTGCATAAAATATATCTCATGAAAAGAATCAAATGCTAGTATTATAAGAGCATCATATAGCTCAAATCATACTACAATCAAACTCATTAAGCAAGCAACATCAAATATGTTCCTACAAATGAATGGGAATGCATTTGTCTTCAAGGGGTTATTTTCTACTATCTTGTAATAACCATATCACTATTTTCATGATTTTTGGTTCATAGTATTTTTTTATAGTAATTTTTTATGTAACAAACCCATGTATATGTACATATATTGTGGTGAGTGGCTATTATATCTTCTTCTTCCTTCTTCTTTTTCTAAGGGAATCCAATATGTAAATTGTTTTTATTAGAAATCAAGCATGAAATGAAGATAGGCACATACATTTGATTCCTACTCAAATCATTCAATAAAAGCAATGAAAATAAATAAATGATACTTCCTTTGATTTTTAAAATCCTAACATTCAATACAAAACCTATATAAATCATCTAACAATTTATAATCATAGGGAAAGTTTTTAAAAGAGTAGAACAAATATCATCTCTCAAAATAGCTTCAGTAATCATCTCAAAATGTAGTCTTCTCTATTTGATTCCTAGACACCAAATTTCGATTCATCTAAAATTTCATATTCTAAGCATGAAACATAAACTATGAATAGAACTAACCTTTATAACAAACTTTTAATATGTTTTAGAAATCAAACAAAAAATGCATAAAGACTCAATCTCTTAGAAAAAAAGAATTAATTTAATTAACCAAATTAGTTATCAACCCCACTCATATGTGTTAATTGATTTGTTTAGTTAACAAAGAATATCTAACCCCACCAAATGTGGTATTCATATAAAAAAGAGATAATCAATAAATATCAATTCATATCTTCAATAACCTAAATAACATGAGCAAGCATAATTAACTTAGTTATTATATCCATAAATACTCCACTATTATAAAGGATAAAATTTGCATAAATATTTATTGAATCTATATCTATGTTTATTTTTATGTTCTTAGATTAGAAACACAAAAACCCAAATATCGTGATAGGATGTTTAGGATTTAATGTTTTTTTAAGTTTGAATAATAAATTAAAAATTACATATATTCCTTCCTTAGATCGACATTTAGAGTATACTTATCATTTTCTATGAAATGACGTGCACTTGCGAGAGTTTTATAAATATAAAACCAAAGTATTGGTAAGATCGGCAATGCCGGTTTTGCTCATCAAGTTATTGGCGCCATTACTGGGAAAGGAATAGCGTTTTTAAATTATTTATCAAAATTTTGAAAACTTTTTGTGATGTAAATAATTGTGATTTTTTTGGGTTAAAAAAACAAAAAAAAATTCAAATTCCAAATTTCATAAGAAATAAAAACAAAATATTTTAAAGAAATTAAATTAAAATAATAATAATAATTATTATTATTATTATAAAGTGAATAGTAAATATAATTTTGAAATTTGAAATTACAGTAAAAAAAACTTACCGTTTATGAATAGTAAAACAAATAATAAAAAAAAACAAAACATTAATTGAAATAATTAAAAAAAATACCATTCATGAATAGTAACAAAAATCATTATAATAATAATAAAAAGAATGAAATAAAATTTTTTTATTTAATTATTTTCTTTTTTATAAAAAAAGTAAAAAAATAAATAAAAATTTAAACTTTATTTTATTTAAATAAATAAATAAAGAATTAAAAAATAATAAAATTAAAAAAAATTAAAATTTAATTTTTAAATTTCATTTAATTTTAAGTTTTTTTTTTTATTTATTTTAAATCTTAATTTTAATTTTTTTAAATAAAAAATAAAAATAAAAATAAATATTTTTAATTTTTTTTTTCTTTTTCAATTTTTTATTTTTTTTGTTTAAAATTTTTTTTTCCTTTTATTTTTATTTTTATTTTTATTTTTATTTGTATTTGTATTTGTATTTTTATTTTTAATTTATTTTTTTTTCTTTTACCTTTATCAATTTTATTTTATTTTTTGTTTATTTTTGGTTTAATTTTTAATTTTTTTTCCTTTAACTATGTTTTATCTTAATTTTCGTTTAACTTAATTAACTTAGGTTTTTACTAACTTAATTAACTTAAATTTTCATTAACTTAAATTTTTACTTTAACTTAACTTAATTAACTTAGGTTTTTACTAACTTAATTAACTTAAATTTTCATTAACTTAAATTTTTACTTTAACTTAACTTAATTAACTTAGATTTTTACTGACTTAATTAACTTAGATTTTCATTAACTTAATTAACTTAAATTTTTATTTTAACTTAACTTAATTAACTTAATTTTAATAGCATGAAAAGTAAAGATCTAAGGGAGTTCTGTCTAGGAGACTAGTTCTTGGAAGCCTTTGTGCCACTAGTCTTTCCTGTGAACGTTGTTCTGTCTAGGAGGATGGTTTTTAAGGAGCCTTTGCACTACCATTCTTTCCTGGGAGCACTCTTGGTTAATACTGATTATGTCATTTTAACTTAAAAAATAAGGAATAAAAACAAATTCTGAGACTATCTCCAAAATTTTCAAGTTTAATCTAAGAAGTTAATTGCTTTGTTTGATCTAGGTACAATTGTGTTTTGATGCCTTAATTATTTGATTTGCACCTAGATGTGGGTTATCTAAAACCCTCAAGCATGCCCCTAGTTTTAAGTACAGAAAAAAAAAATTAAAATCAATAGGGCATGATTGAAAAAGTATAGGTAGACAACCTTGTCTTACCTGTAGGTTTGATTGACTCAATGATGTGGGGACATTGAGTTTACTAAAAAAGAAATCTCCAAGTTACGTCTTGCTAAGACGTTAAACTAAGCGCTGGATGGGAGGCAACCTATCATTTTAGGTAATTTTCTTTTATTTGTTTTATTTATTTAATTTCTATTGTTTATTTTAGTTTAATTACATGTGAATAATTTTAAAATTGTTAAAACTAAAAATATTTGTTGAGATGTTAGAAGTTCACAACGATCTATCTGTGTGAACTTTAATGATGAATATGATGGATGCACCTGCATTTCTCCATTACTACTTGCAAATTCTCAGAAAATAGGTAATCTTTCTTCTCTTTTCTCTTTATCTTTAATTTACAGTTGTTACATTGAGGACAATGTAAGTTTTAGGTTGGGAGTGGTGAAAAGTTACCATACTTAATTTAAAAAAAAGATTTAACAATTTAAAAATAAAAATAATAATTTTTTTCTTTTTAATGTTCACATTTTCATTTTTTGTGTTTGGTTTTATTTTTGTTTTGTGTGATTTAGTAATTTTTGGAATTTAAAAAAAAATTCTCACAAAAAATTATCATTTCTTTAAATCAAATTTAAGTAAATAGTTAAGTCTTTTGTACTGTTAGATTAATTTTTGAAAACATATTATGAAATATTTTGTAATTATTTTTGGTAATTAGTTAGTTTTTGTCATAACTAGTATTTCTTGATAAGATGTAGAAATTATATTAAACCCAAAATCGGTGTTTATGATTTTTTTTTAGTAAAAAATACCTTTGTGAGATATAATTTAAGCCTAATTTCCCTTATTCAGAGTGAAATATATATTTTTCTACTCCAAACACATTTCTTATTTCTTCAAATGTTTAGATGATCTCTATAGGTATTAGCATTGAATGTATGAATTTTTTTCTCATCTTAATAGAGTGTCGTATATTTTTTATTATTATTTTTGCTTAGATTAAATGATTTGAGTAGAAATTGATAGTATATGCTTTTATCTCATTCATGCATGACTGCTACAAAAAAAGAAGAAGACATATCTGGGGTTACCTAAACCAAGATCAAACAGAAAGTTGTGAGTAAAGGCTAATTACAAAAGAAAGATATAGGAAATAATTCCCTAAAAAGTCATTGCACTCTCTTCATTTGTAAAAGGCATATATCTTGAAATTCTTTCTTAATGAGTTTGATTTATGCATTAAAATAATTTTTATATATGATATCTTTATAATTTATACATTCGATTCCTTTCATGAGATCAACATCAAAATAACACTTTGAGCCTTTATTCTTTATACATATGCGAACATATTAGTTCATTTCTATACATCAACTCTTTTGCATATAAATTAGTATGAGTGTTTGAACCCATAGGATTCAGTGTTTTGAGATATTGACTAGTGAGGAATAGAGTCGAAGCGAATTTGGATTCCAGACACTAAAATTGGGTAAAATTAAATTGATACATTTTTTATATGAAATATGAAAATGATTTTCGACTAATTATTATAATAAATCATGATTGTTTAAAGAGATTAAAATAACTTATGCTTGAGATTTTAATTATGATCTTAAAGGAGATTAAAAAGTATGAGACATTTTGTGATATGTTCTTTTCTTTTATTCTTAAAAGTTAATTTTTTGATTTTGTTGTAATTTTAGTTTTTAAGTTGTTATTTTTATTGTTTCTTTTAATTTTTACATTTAGTTCAATGTTTGTGGGTAACATTACTGAAAACCCTCACGGGACTCAAACTCGTCCACTAGGACAACCTAGGGGTTTAAAGGCTTGTTGCATAGGCTAAATGCAATCATGTCAATCCACGGAAGTGATTTAGGATAGTTTATTTTTTAGTTTTTATCGCTTCTCTTACTAAGGGATTAGCAAGAAGCTAGTTGGGGGTTGTGATGAGTGCTCAAAAAGCACTAAAATTACCATAATTTTATGCACATTAATTGATTAAAATATATATATTTATATGATTTTATCATATATTTCTATAAATCAAACTTTTCGAAATCACGGGTATTTTTATTGTTTTTCAGGTATTTTTGCTTAAAAACATAACTTTACGACTCAAAGAGGAATACTAGAGGTAATACATCACAAATATATTCATAAATAAATGAGGAAAATTCAATAAATATGGAAAAATTGGACAAAATGGGTCAAAATGGTCAAAAAGGAGGAAATCGTGGACGCAGCTGCCCAACCGCACCGGCCAACGCGCACAGTGCACCGAGCAACGGGCGCTGGCGCCAAAGATACTAATCACACAAGACACCTGGTTGCCAGAGCGGCTCTTCATTCAGCGTGCATCCCTGCTCCATTCCATACGCGCCTACGCCCATCAGCGCCCCATCTGTGCACGCCGCTGCCCAAAAACCCAAATATCGTGACAGGATGTTTAGGATTTAATTTCGTTTTTGAAAGCTTGAATAATAAATTAAAAACCACATATATTCCTTCCTTAGATCGACCTTGGGAGTATACTTATCATTTTCTACGAAATAATTCTTGCACTTGCAAGAGTTTTATAAATATAAAACCAAAGTATTGGCAGGATCGGCAATGCCGGTTTTGCTCATCAGCACGTACGGATTGGGCGTTGTGCGGGTGATGCGTGCACGTTGGCCGGTGCTGCGGGACGTGCTACGCGCGTTGGCCTGTATGGCTGGGCAGCTGTGTGCATGATTTCACCCTTTTTGACATTTTTGACTCTTTTGATCCATTTTATCCAATTTTTCTATATTTGTTGACTTTTCCTCATTTATTTTATGAATATATTTGTGATGTATTACCTTCAGTATTTTTCTTTGAATATTTAAGTTACTTTTTTAAGCGAAAATACTTAAAAAACAATAAAAATACCTGTGATTCTGAAAAGACAGATTTATATAAATATATGATAAAATCATATAAATATATATATTTTTAATCAATTAACGTGCATAAAATCATGATAATTTTAGTACTTTTTGAGAACTCATCAGAAGGCAACAAGCAAGGGTAGCATAAGTAGTTAAGGTAGGAATCCTGATGGATAGAGGTATTTGTGTTTGTACTTGTCTATTGAGTTGTATCATTTTATTATATTTTAGTGAATTCCTTGCTACTAGGTGGTTTGCATAAACAACTTGAGGATTTGGTAACATAGGAAGGGGTTCTATGTAGGTTTACCTTATTATATCATTGTGTTATGCATGATCTACTTGTGTATTAGTACAATCTAAGTCTCTATCATATATGTTCCAACTTATGATATTCAAACATTAATTGGAAAGCTTTGCCTGCTTTCTATCACTTTCTTTTCTTTATTTGTTGCATGCCTATTGCATTTTTATTATTGTACATGTTGTATTAAATTAATCTATAACTTTCCTCATTGATTTAAACTACCTCTCCATTATATCTGCTATATGTTATTTTTTATTGGTTGCAAGTTTGGGTCTCTAAGGAGTTAGTATCTCTTTATCCTAGTTCTTAAAGAGGTGTTAAACTCATTCAAAATGATAAATAATTTAAGAAAAAGGGTTATTGTAGCCACCAGATAGAATTATTAAGTGTTTGGGTGTGAGATTATAGTCACACTAACACTATTTAGGCTAATGAAAATAGATTGATAAAATAAACTAAAAATACCAAAAATATAATATTTACCCTAATGTGATTGTTGAACACCCACAATAACTACTTGGGTGAAAAAGAGTCATAGGAATCCAATTTCTCCCAGTTTTTCACACATATATCAATTTACTATCCCAAATAATTATTGATATGAGCCTTGATCAAATGCCCAACATTAGCATGCATTCCTCTCTCAAATAAAGTACATGTCATAAAGAGATTAAATTAATCTTACTCTCATGCCAATTAATTTGTACACTACTCGTTAAGCTTGCACTTATTTATAACATATATGAATCGTACATCTTCACCTAAAAACTATGTATGATGACTAATCATAACTAAAAATTGAATGGTTCTCCCAAGCATCACCTAATTATCTCAATATAATGAAAGTTATAAGAATAGATTAATTAATATATCAAAAATCACGAAGGATTGAAAAAATAAATTAATTCATCATATAAAGAAATTGAGTTCAAGTGGATCATAACACCAAGTTCAACCTATCCTTATCATATTAAATAAATACCAAAATAATGATATATTACAAGAAAATAATAAAATACAAGGTAGAAAAGAGATACAATCAATCTTTTGACTAATCTTGATTTAAAATTTCAATCTTTGATCCTTCTCTTTCTTTCTCTCCATCAACTTGCTACATCTTTGTCTAATAATATTGGTTATGGGTAGAAAGTGTTGAAAATAAGTTGAATGTGGCTCTTATGTGGTTTAAATAGGAAAGTTTTCATGTATAACCCTAGAAAAAATCTAGAACGTTGATTAATCTAATGTCTAAAAGTGGGTAAAAATTGAGTGTCACATGTGTAGATAGAAAAAGGGTGAAAAACTAGCCAAAACAATGCAATTTTAGTGAATAGTGCACAAGAACCTTCCAAAATGACATTGTTTCTTGGGAGAAATGCATCGTTGATGACATAAAATGACACCATTTTTTGGAAATATAGTATGCCTTTCTTTATACATCCATAAATGTTCTAAGTTGATCCATTAGGGCTGATTTTGTATATTCTCAATGTAGCCCTTCATGCAACCATTTTACATTGATCTAGACATCTTGAAATGATTCCAAAAATTTATCCAAGAACCTTAGATCGATATTGATCAAAGTTAGATTGATAGATCCTTTTAAATACACATCTTGATCATGCTTTGTACATCTATCAGCAATAGAAAAATCACAAAAAAAATCATCAAAAATTAAAAAAAAAACAGATTTCTTCCCAGAACCTAAATAAATCAAATTTAATATTTTTCAAACACAATTTCCACCTTGTATTAACTAAAACAAGAAAATATAAAGCTTAAAAGACATTAATAAATCTATTTGCATAGAGTTATCATAACCTTAAACTTGATATTTTGGTTGCCCTCAAGCAAAATTAAAACTAAGACAAACAATTGAACAAGACTTTGATCAATGGTGTGCCATGAGATGTTCGGATGAATAAAAATGAACATGTAGAAATTATGCACATATACTAAACAAGTATCTCAATCCCTCAAATATTGTATATGTCACACAACAATTAAATTCACATCACCATTGATGAACATGACATTCAATCAAGTGTAAACTAAGCTTTTAATGAAATGTTTCATGTGTGTATATCTCCATTTCTTGTAATCTTATCAAGTCATTAGATAGGATCTTGAAAAAAATAGCGAACATAAAGTTGAAGTACAATTTACAAGCTTCATAAGTCTATTTTCCACACATTTTCCAAAAATGTGGACAACTACTAATCTTAGAACAATAGGAGCTTATTAAGCTTGTAATATAAAGCTCGGGTATAGGAGGTAAATTGGAAATATCTAGGCACAAATTCACAACTTACTCACACTTTATAACTAATGAACTCTTATTTTCATCTAGTGCACCCCAAAACTTGATTCTTTATTTTTTTTATTTCTAAACTTTATTCTCCTTTTCTAGATATTACACCAACAAACCTATTATTATTATTATTATTATTATTATTATTATTATTATTATTGTTATTATTATTTTACTCTTTTTTATCTTACTTTTCTATGGTCATAGTACTCTTTACATTTTGTTTGGGTGTCATACTTTTCACATCAAAACCTAATATGGTTATACATTGAAACATAAGTGGAACTTTTATTTTGGCTATGCAACCATAGGAGTATAAAGTAGCAAAAATTCACATATTAAGGCATAAATAAGGCTATTAGGAGTGCATATATAGATTGGCTTGAATAGACACATGTTGTCTAAAAATAGCCTAAATCATTTCAAAAGCTTAGATACTCTAAGCATTCATCACCATATTGAATAAGCTTTCTCTAATAAACATTTTAAATCATAAAATTATGAAATTTTGTGCATAAGGTTCAAACATCATCATCAAAAACTAAAGCATACAACAAGTTGATTATATGCATCTCATCAATCATGATCCATTCATCATCCTATTCTAGGCAACGAAATTTCATCTATACTATATTCACCATATATATAACATAAATTATCATAATATTATCCATATCTTGAAAAATTAGCATAAAATCACAAGAAGGAGAAAAAGAGAAATGGACTTTCCTTCCACCCACTTGACTTGCATATTGTTCCAGAATTAGAGCTATTTAGTAATTCTAAACTGCCAGTTTTTTTTATTTTGGAGTGAATATTAGTAAAATAACTTATCTTATGTCATCATATAGGTAGAATGACTTAAGTTCGAGCTCAAATGGATGAGATCTATCATTTTTAGGAGAATCATAAAACTAAAACTCACTCAATCATTTGATCGATGATTCTAGAATAGATCTTCTCATTATAGCTTGATCGATCCACAAAGATCTCAATTTATTCAAAAGGTTGTAAATTGATCAAGTTGTGCTCTAACAATAATGGAGTGCTCTTGTGTTGAAACAATATCATGGTTAGATCAATCCGTAAAGGGTCATGATATTGAGAGGGCAAGTAATATTTAGAATAGTGTCATTTTTAAATCTAGTTTTTAATCTCAATCACTGGATTGCATGGACTACATTCAAGGGTCAAGATTAGGTCCTTTTTAACCTTATTATCAGTTATTTGGAACAAAATAATTCACTTTTGGCTTGACTATGGTTTGGAATAAAGAGAACAATAGTTCAGATCCACTAGAAGAAGTTGAATATTGATCAAGTTTGGAGCGAGATTTCCTTGTATAATCATGTAATTATTTCTTCTTTTATTATTCTTTAAATTAATTCATCTATTTCATTGTTACTTATGTTTAGAATGATGAATGGTTAGGTTCGTTATTTTGGATTTTGGTTGAACCTAGCCACATAGCATTTTACCAAAATAAACTTATTTATGTAATTTATATCTTTAATATTTATCTTAATTAATCTTGTATTTAATTCTTTAGTTAATTGGCTATTAATTGCATAATCTTAAGGTTCTATTCTAGATTCAAAAGTTGGAATATGGATTGTTCATAGAATAACTAACATATGTATTGGAATATTGCAAAAGTATGACTAATGTATGTGTAGTATGATTACATGTGATTTTTATTTTCGTAAGTGAAATAACATGAGAATGTGATTATTCTTGAAAAAGAGTCATCAACATCTAAGATCATATGGCTAGATATCATATTTAGGGAAGTCATTTAGATAATATTTTGAATTGCATGTGAAGTGGTCAGGGGATTACGAAATCCACATTTTTTTTCATTATTGAAATCTTATATTCAAAATAGTTTTAGTTTAATAGAAATATTAATTATTGATAGATTTTTATTTATTATTAGCCTAAATATTATTACAATTACTTAGTACCCATTATCTACTATATAAAATCCCACCCCTCGAGGATCAATACTGAGGCTTTAGCACTATATTATTTGCATGACCTATATACTTGTAGATTATATGTCAAGTTTTTGGTGCAATTGTCTAGGATTGGAAACTACTTCTTTAGTAAATGTTAGTAATGATTTTAGTAATACTAGTTCAGGAATTTTCATTTCCTTTTAGTGTTTTTATTGGCTCTGGAGGAACTTACTCCCCATTACCTTGAAATTGAAAGAATGCTATGGAAGTTAAGAAAGGAGAAGAGTGAGATTCAAGAAACAATTACAATGAAGCAATAAGATCTATCAAATCCCAACCCATCTCTTGCACCAATAGTTGTTATTATGCCATACATATTGTAGATGGAATCCATTCAGAAATTAGAAGGCAAGTGGTTCAAGGTAACAACTTTTTTATCAGGCCAACAACTATACAAATGCTTCAATCTCATGCCTAATTTGGGGTTTCCCCTATTAATGACCCAAATGCCGATGTCACATATTTCTTATGCATTTGTGAATACTTTAAATAGAATGGAGTTTCTAACAATGCAATTCACCTTCACTTATTTCCATTCTGTATAAGGAAAAAGGAAAAGGCATGGCTTAACTATTTACTTGCTAACTTCATTAATACTTATGAAGACTTAACACGAGATTCTCTAGCCAAATATTTTGCACCATAAAAAAAACTAAGATGAGAAATGATATCACTTCCTTCATTCAAATGGATGGAGAAACACTTTATGAAGCATAGAAAAGGTTCAAGGAAATACTTAAAAAATGGCCATACTACGGTCTATCCTAGTTGGCTTTAAGTACAAATAGTCTATAATGACTTATTAGGATGGACATAAACTATTATAGATGTATTTGTTCGATGAGATTTAATGGGTATGAATGAAGAAGATGCATTCCAATTTTTGGAAGAAATGGTAGCAAATAACTACCGGTGGTCTACTAAAAGAGTACTGATGCTTGCAAAGGTTATCTCAGTTTTCAGTACTATTACTGGGTTTACCTTGCAATTACACCAAAAACATGATTGTCAAAATTAAGCATACAATTTTTTTATAATTTATAAGATAGCTCTTAAACGCATAAATCACTTATAGAAAATAATAAGTATACTTTCAAAATCAATCTAAAGAGAAATCATATGATTTTTAAATAATTCAAAAAATTCTTAAAAACGAAAATAAAAATATAAGCATCTACTCACAATTGTTTGGTTTGGTAATTTCTAAACTAAAGACATAAAAAAAGGATACATTCAATAAAACGATTGGAAAATAAACATTTACATTTAGTGGAGAATTTATAGGATAGATTAGTTACTTAATCATGCTTGTTCAATATTAATTAGGTTATTAATAGAATGAATTAATATTATTAATTCTCTTTTATAAATACTAATATGAGATTAATTATGTCTATAATTTATAATTAATTAAAATCACTTAATGCCTTAAGTTGGGTCTATTAGTAAATTTTAATTAAATTATGCTTCTTGTATAAAAACATTTAATCTATTTCAATATTTCACAAGGGTAACAACGTTACTAATATCTCATATTATTTATAACCATAATGCATATTTTAATTAATGATCATTAAGTTAACATATAACATATAAAACAATACATAAAGATAATTTAAAAAGAATACATTAAAATATACCTCAACACAGTCATAATATTGTTCTTTTTTTGGGAAAACCTCCAAACTGAATTATTGTATTATTTGTTGAATTAAAACTAAAACTATTATATAAACTTAAAATTTGTTCAACTCTCAAATGAGAGAAGAACTTTAAACTAAATAAACGAAAAGCTAAAAAAGCTTAAAAGATTAAAAGATTAAGAATGAAGTTGGGGGATATTGATTACAATGGAAATAAGGTCCTATTTATAGATGGAGCAATGTAGAGAAAATATGGATTATTTAGACTGGCACTATGACTTCCAATTTTTTCACGCCATGGCATACACAAGTTGTACATAGTTTTTGGGATAGATCCATTACATTCATGCCACAGTATACAAAATTTCCATGCCATAGCCCATATAGAATCTAGGATGCATAATCTCAATCTTTTTGCCTCACGCTGCGGCATACAAAGGTTTCATGCTGCAGCCCACTTCATTCTGAAACACTTGGAACCTTCGTTTCTTGTATGTCCTTTTTTTAAGTTTTGAAACATATGTAATACTTTACATATGTTATCTTTTTTTAATTTTCAAAGTTGTAATGAAGTGCTTTCGGATATATTCTTCAAGTGTTTGATAAATTTAATGCTTTTGAACCTAAGATACCTAAACAACAATGAAACATACATGTGATTCCAAAAAGATAGATTTGTTTAAAATGATAGTAAATTAAGCAAATACAAATCTATTAAACATGCTTAAAATCACTATATATTGAGTGCTTTTTAGCACTCATCAAGTAACTAATAGGAGAGTAGCTTGAGTGAATGAATTTGATGTGGTTTATGCATTAAATACACAGATGTCAACTTTGATGTCTAACCAACAAGCACCATTAGTTTCATTGGCTTAGAATGCTAATTTAGTGGGAGTCATTAATTCAAAACACCATGGTATTATTTGTGAATTTTATAATGGAGGCCATCATAATGAAGTTGGTGTCCACAATCTGGAATCTATTAACTATGTGGGAAACTTTACCAAACAAGGTAATCTCTAATATAGTACCAACAACCTTGGATGGATAAATCATCCAAATTTCTCTAGGGTCAATAACAATTCAATAGGTAATACTAGCACAAGACCTCCATTCAACCCAAGAGGATTTAACCAAAAACAATAACAATTACTAGTCAAATAACCAATGCCAAATAAATTATAAAGGTTAACAGAAACTATGGCCATCTCTATCACCACTTTTAGCCAACATATAAATAGGATCAATGTAAGGAAAGATACTATGTCTTATAAGGTAGAAAGCTTAATGGTAAGGGAAGTAAATCATAATCCTATTGTGAGAAATCTAGAAGCACTAATGGGACAACTAGCCTAAACCTTACTAACTAGACCCCACAGAATGCTACTCAGTGTCATTGAAGCAAGTCCAAAAAAAAGGCATGGAGCATTGTAAAAAAATTATGACAAGGAGTAGCTTTGTAGTAAAACGCAAGTCAAAGAAAATTACTAATATAAAAGAAAGCATAAATGAGAAAATGGAGAGGCATAATAAGGAAGACAAATAAGGGGAAGTCTCTAAAGCAATAGAAGGTAATACTTGCACCCTATCTTTTCCTTCTTCTCAGTGTACATAAGCAAAATTGAATAGGAAATTTTCCAAGTTTCTTGACATCTTTAAGAAGCTTCCCATAAGCATCACCTACATGGATGTTTCATTATTTGTTATCAATATTGTAAATTTATTATATTAAGTAACAAATTATTAATAATGGGATATAATCTTTCATGTAGTCATAATAAATAGTTAATGGTTCCCCTTATATGTAAATTTTATTAAGGCTATATTATCAAAAAAAAAAGGTTTGGTATTTGTGAACTACTACCATTACAAAGGGATGCAATAAAATTAATGATAGGAACCTCCAACCTAAGTGGAATGACCATTTTACTTTTCATAGACCATGCACTATTGCGGAGCTATGTGAAGTTCTATCTTAAGAAAGGAAAACCAACTTCTCCTAATGATTAATCATTTAAGAGACCAAAATGGGAGATTGAAGATGTAATTGTAAAGGTTGACAAGCATATATACCCTACTAATTTTATTATGCTAGACATGGGGGAAAATAAGACATCCTTATCATTATAGGTCACTCTTTTCATCACTAAAAAAGCCTTAATGAATGCTTTCAATGAGGGTTAATGACCAAAAGGTAACTTTCAGTGTCTTTAAATCTATGCAATTTTCCATTTCTAATAATAATGTTAATGAATGTTTTCAAGTTAATGTATGCCATGAAATGATAGATGGCATGTTTAGGAAATTAAATTATAAGGATGCTTTAGAATATGTGATGCAGAATATTTAATTGCTTGCAAGTGTACAAATAACTTTAGCTAGTGATAGGTGGACCTCGAGTCAAACTCTAAAGGATTTTGCATTGGTTTTAAACTTCATTTGTTCTTTTAATGAATTAAATAAACAGTCCAAAACACTCTAACAATTTTTGTTGAAAGAACTCTTGTGAATTTTTAAATGCTTAAGCAAACTAAAATAGAGCGGATAACATTTTGTAGCAAATTAAAATGGTGGAACAAGTATGAGAGATTAGCTAGCTAACTAGTCATGGATAGAACCAATTAAATGATTTTCACAATGGACTTAATAAGTTTAAATTATTGATTTTTTTCTCTATAAATAGAAAAAACCCCAATGATCATGGTGAGTCCCTAAAATATAAATTAATCAATTAATTACTTAATCGGGTTTTAATTAATCAATTAGTCATTCTAAGGAAAATAATTTAGCCAACTAATTTAATAAAAGTAAATTCCATTAAATTAGGCTATTTTTTATAATTGAAACCTTTAAACATAGATGATGTGCCTAATATCTAGTTCTTAATTAGTTCATTTGCTTACAAATTAAGATGTCCAATAATAATTCATAAGCAAAGGTAGGAAAAGCTTTGAAAAAATAATAATTCAACTTTATTAAAATAAAACCATTCAAATGTTCATCCACTCATGAAAGGAAAACTAATATCCCATACAAAAACTTAGCCTACATAATCAAATTAGTCATATCAATTCAATTATACAACCCATAATCAAAATCTAGAGAAAGAGGAAATATAAATATTAAAATACCCCTTTTGATCTCACCAAATCCTTTGAAGTTGGTTGATCACTTTCTTCAAGTTCTTGGAAAACATTCACAAATGGGAGTTCTCTCTCTAATTTTGTGTCTAAAAGTGGTAGAATTTGGCTGTTGGTTTTTAAGAATGCCATATGATGTATTTATATGTAATTTTTTAAGCCTCAACCCAATATAAATTTCAGCACCCCATATAGAAACCCATGGCTATTATGCTAAGGCATACAATTATTAATGCCTCGGTCCAAAAACAATACCTACGCATTGAATTTTCAATGCCTGGGCAAACTTTCTACTTCATGGTGTCTTTATTCTTGTCTGTTTTGACTTATTTGAGTTACCATATTTTGTCCCATTTTTTTTCTTGTTTAGTCTCAAATTCCTCCAAAAGTTCATGAACCTACCAAACACAAAAATCACTTCCAAAGTAACAAATTCCTATAACAAAATATAAAATTAATACTTAAAAAGATAGCAAACTATAGGTCAAAAAAATGTTTATCGAATTTCCCCAAACATAGTTTTTCTTAGTCCTTGAGTAAATCAAAAACTAAAAAAGACAAGTAACAATCCTAAATGAAAAATTAGAAACTTAAATCAACAAAAATTTTCATGGCTAAACTTTGTTTCAGTTCATAATTAAAGCTTTTATATGAGTGATGATATAAAATTTCAATGTTTTTTGATGTTATTACCAGTTCTCTAGCAAAGAGACCAAAAATTTAATGTGCCAAAACTTGGTGTAAAATTTTTGCATATTTTTAAATAGTATACTTTCAAGGATGGTCTAAAGAGCAATCACATGTTTTTAAATAATTCAACAAATTGTTAAAGACAAAAATAAAAAATTAAACATTCTGTCATAATTTTTTGGTTTGGTAATTTTTAAACTAACAACATAAAATGAAGTGTAGATTCAATAAAACAATTGGCAAATAACAATTTACATTTAGTGGAGAATTTATGTGATAGATAATTTAGTTAATTATACTTACTCAATATTAATTAGCTTATTAAAGATACGAATTAAGATTATTGATTCTCTCTTATAAATATAAATATAAGATTAATTAGGTCTATCATTTATTATTAATTAAAACCACTTAATGTTTTGATTAGGTTTATAAATTAATTTTAATTAAATTATACTTATTTCAAATAGATTAATAAACCATTCATTTACTGTCTTTGGTAGAGTCTAATAATTTAAACTCTTACCAAGGTGTCAAAGTTAAGTTTTTGATTTAAGTATCTAGAAACTAACTTTTAGATTTTAAAATTACTATGAAAAAGATGTCGTAAATATATTTTTCAATAATAACTCTTACAAACATCTTTGAAAGAGAGTCTCCAATGATCGAGATAATCAAATCCAAAATTAAAAAGTTGACGTTAAATCAGATTTAAATAATTAAATCATAAATCAAACTCTCATATTTATTATGAAAAATACTTCATTAATATATCTTTCTTTTACGAACTTTGTTTAAATCTTGATGAAGAAATAAAAATTAATTTCTTTTATAAAAAAATTTACTTACTTTAATATTTCACAAGCATAACAAGATTACCAATATCCCATAGCATTTTCACCTAAGCATGCTTAACTTAATAAATGATCAATAAATTAACATCTTTGTAAAATAACATGTAAAGATAATTTGAAAAGAATACAATTAAATTATACCTTAATTGTATCTTTACATAACTTAAGTATTGTTTTTGTTTCTAAAAAACCTCCAAACAGAATTGCTAATATTGTTTATTGAATTAAGTAAAACTACTACATAAAATATGTTCAACTTTAAAATTGAGAGAAGTATTTTAAAACTAAGAAAAGAAAATCTTAAGAGAAACTAAAAAATAATTCCCTAAGAAGTAATTGCATTTTCTTCATCTTCTAAAAGGCACATTACTTGACATTTTTTATTTGATAAATGTTATTGATGTATGAAAATAATATGTGATTCATTTATAAAGATTTTATTTTGATTTCATTCATGAGCTTAATATGATGCATTATTTTTTGAGCCTTTTTTGCTTTAAATATATGCGAACAATTAGTTCATTTTTATCCATAAACTATTTCATATATACCTTTGCATGACTATTTGAACCAATACTATTAGTGCTATTGAGAGTATGCCTTGTGAAGTTAGTGAAGATTCACATCCATTGGAATAATTACTCGAAACTCAATTATTCTTTTGACTCTAATAGGTAACTGGCACCTAGATGAGGGGTGGAAATACCAACCCATATAGTCTTTTCAAAAGCTCTTTATTAATTCGGCCAAGTAGGCCTCACAACATGAATTGAGCAATTACCACAGTAGAAGTACAAAATAACATTCTCAATTCCACACATAATAAACATAGCAAACTTTACACAGCATGTTGGGGTTGTGATAAGTGCTCAAAAGCACTTACTAAGAGACTAACAAGAAGCTAGTTGGGGTTGTGATAAGTGATCAAAAGCACTTAACATGTCGTGATTTTATGCTTATTTACTGATTATATCGATTCATATTTTCTTATTTTACTATCATTTTATGCAGATCTATCTTTTTAGTATCATGGGTATATTTTGCCATCCTTCAATTATTTCTTGTATTAAAATAATTCAACTTGAAGAATTATACTTGAAACACCCATTACAACTTGGAATATTAAAAGAAAACATTTGTAAAACATTACATATGTTTTAAAATTAGAAAAATAAAATACAAGGAATTTAGGGTTCTAAAGTAATGCAGTTTGAAGTGTGCTATAGCGTGAAATTGTTTTGAGCTGTGGCACGATGCCAAAAGAAAGAATCAAACGCTTTCCAGATATGATACAGGTCGTGGTGTGAAAATATTGTGTGTTGTGGCATAAGGATAGTGGATCATGCTAAAACTGTGTACAAGCTACACATATCGCAACATGAAAAAATTATGTATCATAGCACTAGGCTAAAAAATTCACTTTTTCCTCCTTTCCTCTATTTCTTATGTAAAGTATATCCCTTCTCATTCCTTTCAACTTTTCTCTAGTTTCTCTCTAAGCTTTTTGGCCTTTATTTTCTTAGTTTAAAGTTCTCTCAATTGAGAGTTAAATATAGTTTAGTTTATGTAATAGTTTTAGTTCCAATTCAATAAGTAGTTTGGCAATTCTATTTGAAGGTTTTTCATAACATAAAAAATTCTAAGAATCTATTGAGGTATATTTACAATGTATTCTTTTTAGATGATCTTTATATGTTTTTAACATGCTATATGTTTAATTTACTGATAATTTATTAAACTATGCATGTCTCGTTATAAATAATGTTGTTACACTTATGAAATATTAAAGTAGATTAAACATTTTTATAAAATGAATTAAGTTTTATTTCTTCATCAAAATTAAAAAAAATTTGGAATGAAGAATATATTGACAAAGTATTTTTTATAATAAATAAGAGAGTTAAATTTAAGATTTCAATTATCTAAATCTGATATAGAGCAATACTTATTGATATTAGACAATTACAATCTAAATTTGATCTCGAGGCATGTTCTATTTCAAGGATTTTTATAAAAATTATTATTGAAAGATATATTGACAACATATCTTTCATAGTATTTTTAAAATCTGAAAGTTAGTTCCAAATACTTAAATCATAAACCTAACTTAGGCACCTTGATGTGAGTTTAAATTGTTAGACCCAACCGAAGGTGGTAATTGAATGGTTCATTAATCACTTAGAAAAGAATTATAATTTAGTGAAAATTAACTACTAGACCCGACCGAAGACGATAACTGGATTTAATTAATAACAAATGGTAGACTTATTTAAACTTCTATTTGTATATATAAGAGAAAATCAATAATCTTAATTCATAACTTTAATAACCTATTAATATTGAGAAAGTATAACCAACTAACTAATATATCTCTAAATTCTTCACTGCATGAAGAATGTTTAATTGCCTAAATGTTTATGAACCTATCTTTACTTTTATGTCAATAGTTTAGAAACTTAACCAAAAACAATCGTGATAAGATGTCTAGGTTATTTAATTTCATTTTTAATAGCTTGTTGAATTATTTAAAAATCACATGATTCATCTTTAGATCAATTTTAGAAATATACGTATCATTTCCTATAAATGAATGATTCATACATTTGCGAGCTATTTTATAAATCATATTAAATTTACACGCAGCAATATTTTTGCATCAAGTTTTTGACATTGTTGCTAATGAACTGATAACAGTATCAAAAACTCACTAAATTTTTAAATATTAGGATGCATATTCCTGGTTGTCATTACAATTTTCACATAATTATGGGACTAAAGGTGGATCTACGAGGAAGGAAGCCAATTATGGTGGGTATAGAGGTTCACAAAATCTAAACTTACGATTGAATTTGAGAAAACTTGTCCAAAAAATAAAAGTTTCCCCAATTTTAAAACCAGCCTAAAAATTAAAAGTTACACCAATTTTTAAACATGCAAAAAAATACGTTGGTTTTAAATTCCAACAAAATATGGAAACTACCAAATTATAGTATTATTGTAGTAGTAGTGCTTCTCTTGGTTTATCTGCTTGCTTAGATTGTAATGCCACGAGTTTTCCTTAAGGACAAAGTTGAAAGTGTTACCCTTTTTAACTATTTCATTGAATAAATAATTATCTAGTGTAAAATTTCATTCTTTATTTAATAACTTCAAAGGGACAATTGTATCATTTTATCATTAAATAGTTTTGGTCACAAAAACCAAAGCAGCAAAATTTAAAAGTCGAATAATTTATCACTAGGTAAATGGATTTAAAATAATAAGCTTTTAGAAGTCACTTGGTTTGGGAAATCATTTGATAACCACATCACCAATTTTCCCCTCTTTACCTTCCAGGTTTTTATTCATCACCTGAAAAATGGTAAAATCCACGTGGGTGAGCTAACATTCAATAAGTAAATCCATATACAATATGCAACTTGATTAATGTACATGCCAATCATGTAGTTGTTTATTCTTTATAATTATACAAATGTCCTTTTATAGTGTGGTATTTATTAATTTATTGATTCCATTGTTGGCTTTCATTTCCATTTATTTCTATGATAGGGCCTTTATGTGATGCGTATGCTATCGATAACCAATGGGCCATACTTTTTAAAACATGTTTCAATTATCGGATCGTTGGTAGTATCGTACTTGGGACATGCTATCGGTAACGAGTGGATTATACATTTTAAAACATGTTTCAACTATTGGATCGTTGGTAGTATCATACTTGGAACATGACATGAATGTGGACCAACCAAGTCACCACATACACAATAGTGATCCCAAAAGATCATATCCTCTCATGTGGTTACATGGAGAACCTGCCTGCATATGATCATTCATTTACTATGGTGGGCTCACCAATCCCTCCAGCAACCTTTACCCACTCAACTCTCAAGTATTAAGCACCCACAAACTTAAAACATTTGTATTCCATGTATTCAATGTAACTTCTCTTTATTATAATATATGTCTCTTATTTTTGTGTTCTGAAGATGTTTTTAGCATTTCAATGATTATGCATGACATGAATATTTCATAATGTATCATAATCATAATACAAAATTATTTCATAGATTCCCATAGCATAATCATAACTTATATTTAATGCAACAAGATTGGGAATTAACTACCTGGATTTTGTAGCCAAAGAAAAAATGTAACGAAAATACTAAATCTTGAATCGAACTTCCAAGACTCGTAAAAATGTATTATATACTTAGGAGAGAATGCCTTGTAAAAAGGGAGAGTGGAGCCTTGGAATGAGCAAAGAAAATGATTCATATAAGGCCTTTTTATAATTTTTTTACACCTCACCGCCCCTTTAAATCCCATTTGTCTGCGCCTTATTGAGGTGGGCGATGAGTACCTTTTCTAGTCTTTTATGTGTTTTTCTTCCAAAAATGGAGAACATGCTATTCATTTAAAAATTTGTGAAATCGGTTATTTAATTTAATTTAAAAGAAAAAAATACATTTGAGAAAAATTAAACAAATTTTGGGATCCTACGCTAATGATGACAGGGTTGATTGTGGGATGTTAAGAAATTCACTAGTGCCTCTTATCTTTTCTATGGTACGAACTTACTGTCGCTTGTAATTAAACAAAAGGTTGTCTCATGCTTAAGCAAATAATTTGAGTCTCATGCTTTCGCTACTGCAGCTATATATTGATTTAGCATGGATTTGATCTTTACTTGGTGAACTTGGTTTTCCTATGCTCCATCCTCTAGTTTATCTCTGTAATAGTTTGAGTAGAAAACAACTCACACAAAATCTAATTTTTCAAGATCATTTCAAACATAGAGAGATTGATTTACGTTTTATTCATATTCAAGTAGCTAAAGGGGATTTATGTGTTGAATATATTCCTAGTGATTATCATCTTGTTAATCATCTAACTAAATCAGTTCCACCAATTTCTCTTATGTTTTTCATTCACAATAATGAAGTATATATATTACAAAGTATTGTCCAGAGTTGATCTCTTAAAAATATCCTCCTAATACCAATATATATTTACCTAAAATACAAAGACTAAATTAAGAAAAAATATTTCTCAAAAGATATGCATAATAAACTCATATTTTAATCAAAGATTAAATTAAGGGAAAATATTTCTCAAAAATATGCACAATAAACTCCTATTTTAGTCACAATAATATTAATATCGTAATACCCCCCTCAAGTTGGACCGTGAAGATCTCGAACGCCCAACTTGCAAAGTAGAAACTCAATTTTTTTCTTTCCCTAATGCTTTTGTAAAGATGTCTGCCAACTAAATACTAGTGGAAACATATGATAGACAAATCATCCCTTCAGTCACCGCATCTCGAACAAAGTGGTAGTCAGCCTCTATATGCTTTGTTCTTTCGTGAAAAACTAGATTTTGAGCAATATACAACGCCGAATAACTATCACAATACAAGTCCATATCCTTCGGATTTTACACACCTAAATAATTTAAAAGTTGTTTAAGTCACTTTAACTCGCACACTGTTGCCATCATTGATCTATACTCAGCCTCCAAAGATGATCTAGACATTGTTTGTTACTTCTTGGTCTTCCAAGATATAGGAGAACAACCAAGTAACATAAACCATCCTATTAAGGAACGCTGTGTAAGTGGACAACTAGCCCAATCTGAGTCACACCACCCTTCTAGACTTAGGTCACTATCAATACGAAGCAAAATCCCTTGCCCCGGACTCTTCTTCAAATATCTCACGACCTTGAAAGCCGCCTCCCAATTATCCCCATAAGGTTGTTGCATAAATTGGGACAAAATATGAACCGAATATGCTAAATCAAGTCTCATCACAGTCAAGTAAATCAATCTCCCTACAAGTCACTTATACGGCGCCGGATTCGCAAGGAATTTTCCCTTGGAAAGGGCCAAATTATTATTTTGTTCCATAGGAAATACCGTAGGCTTTGCGCCTAATAAACCCATTTCATAAATTATCTCAAGTGTGTATTTTCTTTGGCAAAGAAAAATTCCTTCTAGATTACAGGCTACCTCTAGCCCTAAGAAATATTTCAAAACTCCAAAATTCTTCGTATGAAAGCACTTGCTAAGATAATCTTTAAAAGTTGTCAATGCAACCTTATCATTCCCTACTATAATCAAGTCATCAACATAAACTAACACGTTGATCTGAGTTCTTCCCCTGCATAACCCAAATAACGAATAATTTGAATAGGATTGCACAAATCCATAATTCTTCAACGTTGTTGACAATTTTGCAAACCAACATCAAGAAGCTTGTTTCAAACCATACAACGACTTTTTCAACCTGCAAACCATGTTAGGATTTGTATTCTTGAAACCTAGAGAAACCATCATATAAACCTCCTCACTTAAGTCAACGTGAATGAAAGCATTATGCATATCCATTTAATGTACCTCCCAATTTTTAACAGTAGATATTACAAGAAAAATGCAAATCGTGACCATTTTTGCCATAAGGACAAATTTCTTGTTATAGTCAATTCCTTCCACCTGATGATTGCCATAGATCACAAGTCTTGCTTTGAGTCACTCTATGCTACCATCAGACTTATATTTAATTTTATATATCCACTGGCTTTCTAGTCCTTTCTTTCCGGGTGGAAAAGTCTCCATTACCCAAGTCTTATTGTCTTCAAGGGCTTGCATCTCCTTACACATCACATCTCTCCATCCCGAGTCTTTCATTGCTTCTTTAAAATGCTTTGGCTCATGCCCCACTATCACTACTGCAAGAAAATTCATATATCTCACAGAAAAACATTCACAATTCATAAAATATGTTATAGGATAGGGCATACCTAAGGAAGATGAAGTAGTTGATGAATTCTCAAATGGACTTATTTTCCATATAGTATGAGTAACAAAATCATGATACCGTGTTGAAGGAGTTTTAGTTTGTTTTCCTCAAACTAGCTCACCGTCAACTTGCACATCTTACTCCCCCACCATATTTTCCAACCTCTCATCACGCACATCCTCGTGTGTGGAATACTGCATGGGCTACACCACAACACTAACCCCCCCCCCCCTCGAGGGTGGACGCTGCCTCTAATTCCCCTCAACACACACATCACACTCATTGGCACTCTCATCCTCACTCCATGCCTCATCCTCATTTTTTGCCAGCATAGGAGTCACACATTTCTTGGTTGGTGTATTGCAAAAGGAAATTCTTTCTCAAAGAACTTCACATCTATTTATACAAAGTACTCATGTGTTTCTAAATCATATAATTTCCAACTTTTCTTTCCAAATGGATAACCAAAAAAGATACATTTACGACTCCTACTTGCAAATTTATCACCTTTGTGTCGTTGATTATGAGCATAGAAAAGGCAACAAAATATATGAATAGCATCATAAGAAGGCACTTTCCCAAACAACATTTCATATGGAGATTTAGTCTTAAGTAAAGTAGAGGGTGTTCTATTAATCAAGTGACATGCTGCCAACACACATTCTCCCCAAAATTTGATTGGTAAGTTCCCTTGAAATCTTAATGCTCTAGCCACATTTAAAATGTGTTGGTGTTTTCTCTCAACCCTCCTATTTTTTTGTGGAGTCCCAACACACAAAGTCTCAAAAATAATTCCATTATTTTGAAAATAAGCATGCAAACAATTAAATTCAATCCCATTGTCACTTCTCACATGTTTTATCACTTGTTCAAATTGTCGTTCAACCATAGTAACAAAGTTAAGAAACATAGATTCAACTTCCATTTTATTGCATAGTAAATATACCTAAACTCTTCTTGAAAAATCATCTACTATTGTCAAAAAAAATAGTTAACCCACATGACGAACGAGCCTTGTAAGGCCCCCACAAATACAAATGAACAATTTCAAAAATCCTACCCCCTTTATTCGTACTAATGGGAAAACTAGATCTAGGTTGCTTTGCATGCAAACATACATCACAAGCTTTATTATTGTTTATAAAAGAATGACTCACGGTCGGAATCATCGTCAATATTTTCTCTGACATATGCCTCATTCGTTGATGTCATAACTCGAACGACAAATCACCATCCACTATCAAGACCTTCACTTGAGGAACAACATGGAAAAAATAAAGTCCATCCAATATTTCACCCATTCCAATCACCTTCCTCGTCAGTTGGTCCTGTATAACAAAAATATTATTAGTGAATTGTACAACGCAATTTGATTCATCAATTAATTGAGTCACATAAATTAAATTGCATGTTAATTATGGGACATAAAGTACATTGTCAAGCTTCAATCCTCTTGGAAACACGACACTCCCCTATTAGTTTGCTTCTACCATGTTTCCATCCAGGAATCCCACCAGGCAATGTTTCACCTTTCTTATATTTCTCAAAATAGATAAGTCATAAGTCATATGGTTCGATACTCTTGTATCGATAATCCAACTAAAGTTACTAGTCTTACCATACAGTTGATCTTTTGTTTTGGCTAAGTTCAAAAAATCAATAAGTTGCTGCAGTTATGTTGTTGAAACAATAGCAAGACCCACAACTTCAATTGTACTAGCTAGCCTCTACGAGGTCCCTACCTGCTGCCCAGACAAAGTTCCAGCCCCGCTAGTTTTATTTGTGTGGATAGGCAGTGCACTATACCCTCTGCCACTACCAAAACCTACACACCCACCTTCTCTTCCTGTCAGTCCTTCACCACGACCCGGTCCCCTTCCTCCGTGAGGTCGGTCCCCCCACCATTTGAGGAAACCGTGTAATTGAAAGCAAGAGGATTTTTCGTGGCCTTCTCTATTACAATGATTGCAAAAATTGTCAATATTATCCACAAAAGAGACTTACCATGCATATCAGGTTGAATTGTGAAGGCCATGATACTATCTCGTTCTTCCTTGGATGAGGACAACTCTCCTTCACGTAGTCTTTCCGCTTGAATCACTTGTTGATATGCTCTATCAAGCATCGACAATGGCTCTTGTCCAAGCAGATTTGTTCAAATCGAAGCATATGCTCCATCAAGACCGATAAGAAAGTGATGTAGATAGTCTTTTTCTCTCAATTTTTCTACCTACGTGACTATGTTACACGTGCAACCTCTACACTTACAAACCGACACCTTCAAATATGTGATCAGTTCATCCCAGATTTTTGATAGACAACCAAAATAAATGGCTACAGTCTTGATTTTTCCTTGCTTGCACTCCCTCAAGGACGTTTTTAATTGACATATATGAGTGCCGCTTATCACACAAAACCTATTTTTGAGATTGTTTCCCAAGAGTTGTGCATCATCATATTCTCCAAGTGTCGATCGAACAAATGGCTCAATGGTATTGGTCAACCATGACACCAATATCAAATGCACAACTATCCAATCCTCAAGTTTCTCCTCTGTTGTTTCGGAATGTTCCCTTCCACAAAGTCAAATTTCCTCTTCACCTTTAGCAAGGTTCAAATTTCCCTCGCCCATTCATCGTAGTTCTCACCACGTAATTGAATCGGGGTAATGATGTTTCCCAGAACGTCACTTGATCCAAGATGATACATCATATCCACCTTCTTATCACCATCACCTTTCTTGTCTCCCTCTCTACCAGCCATGATCTCTTATGGAGGCTATAGTACTCTAAAAAAAGTGTTTGTCCTAGGATCTCTCTTAGCTTTGATACCAAGATAATTTCTCCACCAATTTCTCTTATGCTTTTCATTCACAATAATGAAGTATATATATTACAAAATATTGTCGAGAGTTGATTTCCTAAAAATATTCCTCCTAATCACCGATATATATTTACCTAAAATACAAAGACTAAATTAAGGAAAAATATTTTTCAAAAGATATGCACAATAAACTCCTATTATAATCAGAAATTAAATTAAAGAAAAATATTTTTCAAAAGATATGCACAATAAACTCCTATTTTAATCACAATTAAATATGGTAAGAATTCTTAATCATCTAACTAAATCAGTTCCAATCATTAGGTTCTTGTCCTTGCGTACCAAGCTTATGGTTTTGCTTAAACCATTAGCTTGAGGAGGCTAACAAACTGTACGTAGTCATGCCATGTAGATTGGTGTTAGTTAGTTACAATATACTTTTCTATATATGTGTGTTTTCTCTTGTATTCATTAGAGATATCAATAATACTATTTCATTTCATTTATCTCATTTACTAAAATACGAGTATCTTTCAAAAGCCAACAATCCAACTATGGAATTAACAGTGATGGTTGCTGGACTATCGACGTCTCATTTTTTAGTTTCATGAACTAATTATGTAAGTAAATTTGTGGTGTATCACCTAAACTAATCAATTTATGTGTCCAACTAGCCTAACGTAATAATGAGACACACACTCTAAATTAAATAAAAGAAGTTTAATATTGTTAAATTATTTTCATAAAAAAATAATTCTCTTTTTTCAATAATCCACTCATTTAAATGGGTTCAAAAGTGATATCTTACCCCTAGACTAGGGCCCTAGCTACCATATCTCCACTCATTATAAATAACATATATTCAATTAATTATATATTATTAACATAACATATATTCAATTAATTATACATTAAAAACATAACATATGTTCAATTGAATATGTGATAAAAAAAATTCACATTAAAAAATGCATGTTTAAAATAATGAAAAAACCTATTTTCAAAAATACATGTTCAAATAAACATAATTTCGAATTTAAAACTTATTTAAATTCCTTTGATAATTTTAAAGTATACATTTTTATTTGCAACAAACTAAGTGTCATTTTATATATATTAACAGATTTTAATTATATGTATACACTTTTAATAAACAATGTGATTATATCTTTATATTTTTTATAACCTATGATTACATGAGAAGTTGTTTATTATTTCGAAAGTATACTCCTAAAAAATTAAATTAATTGTTTTTATAATCAATTATTGGGTATTTATGTTTTTTTCAAAAAATTATTATATTAATTTTACATTCTATTGATTTGAAATATTATATCATCACATACAAGTAATTTCTCATAAATATAGATAGATTAAATACAAATATTTTAGACTAACTCTTAATAAATATATGATTCTTTAAAAATAAATTTGAATATATATTTATCTTTACTCACACAAAATTTAAAAAAAAATTATCATAAATAAAAATCTAAAAAAAATAAAAAAGAAGTGAATTAAAACTGAAATTAAAAGAGAGAAGGGGTCAAGTGGCGCCAATAAAAATAAATCTCTTAATCCTATAGTAGTTACATGTGCACTTTTTTTTATCTCAAATTAAGTAGATATTTTAATCAATTACGTTATAAAAATATGTTAAATTATTTTAATTAATTAAAATCTAAAAATTATTTTAAATTGAAATAATTTTTTTTTCCTATTAACATAATCTTAACCATTTTATTTATATATATATATATATATATATATATATATATATATATTCCACGTTCCTCAGATTACACGACACCATTTACTTTGATTATTTCGTTCCCGATCGACCAGTTCAATATGAATATGTGACTTTTCCCCGAAATTCTACGCCGCCAGCACAGAAAGTAATCCCAACCCAAAGCCCTCTTTTAAATAAATTGTGTAAGTAATTTCCACACTTAATCGCAACCACCGACTCTGAATTCCAAATAGGCCCCATACAACTTGTGTAAATCTTGTACGTTCATATATTCCTCCCGGACAATTCCAGCTTTTCAAACATCACAACCCGTCAAAAAAGCCATTTTAAAGAAAACTCCAAGAAACTTACAAGGAACTGTCATGGAAGCTCAAAACAAACTCCCCAAAAAAAAAACCCTATTTATATGCAATCACTTACCAAACCAACAAAACTGAGTCCATTATATGAAAAATGGTAAACTTCATCAAGAGATCTTCAAAGCGTGGTAATAATTCTAATAAATCACAATGCAAAAAGCACCAAAAACACAAGCAATCACCAGGTGTATGCTCACTTTGTTTAAGGGAAAAATTGTCCCAAATTTCAGCTTATAGCTCTAGTTCACGTACAAATACTACTTCAACTCCCTCAAATTATTCTTCATCTTCCGATATATCATCTTTGTCATCTTATTACTCTTCTGCTTCTTCAGTTTCTTCTTGCTCGTCTCCTTTGCATGGTTATAATCATAATGTGCTTCAGAAGAGTAGATCTCTGGCTTTTTTACCAACTAGAATAAAGAGAAGTAAAGATAATTATAATTACGAGAAAAAGAGATCTGGGTTTTGGTCTAATTTGTTTTTTGGCTCTACTTCAAGTAATAGAAATATTGAAGATACTCTGATGCGTTCTAGAACTGTTAGAGATCAGAGGGTTCACTAAATGTACAACACACCTTGAATTTGTTCATTTTAGTTCTCTAGTTTGTTCTGCTATAATTAATTATTCTTTTTATTTTTAACTGATCAATCAGGTATATATGTAGCCGTAAAATTTTAGGAAAAAATATATATATGAAATTTATTACGAATGCCGTACTTGAATAGTTACATAAGTTTCGTGCATATTCTGTGGAAAATAAACTCAGAATTTACTAAAAACAGACAGATTTTAAGACAGTATTGAATGAGGAATTAAAGGGGCAATTCTAGATCATTTTGAGCAAATGAAGAGTCTACTTCGTGTGTTTTTAAGTCTAGTTTTTAATGGTTAAGGTTTAAGGTCATTTGGTATTAACTACAATAAGTTATGGAAGTTTTAGCAAGGAAGGGTCAGAATTTACTAAAAACGGACAGATTTTAAGACAGTATTGAATGAGGAATTGAAGGGGGAATTCCAGATCATTTTGAGCAAATGAAGAGTGTAATTCGTGTGTTTTTAAGTCTAGTTTTTAATGGTGAAGGTTTCAGGTCATTTGGTATTACCTACAATAAGTTATGGAAGTTTTAGTAAGGAAGGGTCAGAATTTATTGTTCTGTTTAAAGCTGATTTTTTTTTAATACGAATTTTAAGAGTCTTGTTTAGGTCTATAAATAGAGTTGTATTATGTTGTAAGAAAGTAGAAGAGAGAAATAAAAAGAGTTTTTGATTAGTAAAAAAAATTGTTTTTTTGTCTCTTTTTACTCCACCAAAATAGTTATAAAATATCAACAAATTGGTATCAGAGCCGATGACGAATGTGATGGGACAAATGCCGCTACCACGACTAACGAAGGCAAACTACGAGAACTGGAGCATTCAAATGAAAGCTCTTCTCGGATCAGAAGATGCGTGGGAGGTGGTCGAAGAAGGTTTCAAAGAACCAACAAATACCACGGGATATACGGCGGCTCAAAACAAGGCGTTGAAAGAGGAGCTATCGAAGGATAAGGCGGCACTATACATGTTGTTCGGCCAGTCGGGCTTTGAGAAGATTGCCCGAGGCAACTACTTCAAAAGAAGCGTGGGACATTTTAGAAAAAGTGTTCAAAAGAATGAGCCGACCGAGTAAAGCAAGTAAGACTCAAACTACGCGGTGAATTGGAGAGTATGAAGATGAAGATGTCGAGAAGGTGTATCCGACTACATCTCGCGTGTGCAACGATGGTGAATCAACTAAAACGAAATGGAGAAATTCTAACCGATGCAAGAGTGGTGGAGAAAATTTTTGCGGTCATTAGCAGAATTTTGAGAATGTTGTTTGTGCAATTGAGGGAGTCGAAAATCTGGAGGAGATGACGTGATGATCTGTTGGTTCTCTTGAGGTGCATGAGCAGTGGAAGAAGAAGAGAAAGAAGACCAGTCGCTTGAGGAAACCTTGCAAGCCAAGGTATCTATCAAAGATGAAAAGGTACTACATACTCAAAACTTTCGTGGTAGAGGGCGCGGGTGGAGATTGAAGTAATGGTCGCGGTGGTGGAGGCCACGGTCGAGATACCTGTATGAGGAGAAGGGCGATCAAGCCAACCAAATTGGCGAAATGAAGGGCAGTCAGTCATGGGAGCGGCGGTCGAATCATTCAAATGTTGAGTGCTACAGGCAGCGACATGGGCACTATGCAAAGAATGCAAATCAAATATCAAATGCTATAATTGTAGGCGTGTACGGGCACTATGCAAAGGAGTGCTATACGAGAAAAAGGTAGAAAAACGCGAATCTAGTCGCGGAAGAAGAAAGAAGATGGTGTTGTTCGCGGTGGCTACCAAAAATACCATTCCCGACGCCGACACGGTGTGGTATCTCGACATCTGGCGCTAGTAATCATATGTGCGGCCTGAAACACCTCTTTGTGGAGATGCAAGAGATAGAGGATGGGCACGTGTCATTTGGAGATGCGTCAGATTCAATTGAAAGGTCAAGGTACAATATCATATTTGCAAAAGAATGGTTTAAAGGGATTAATTGAGAATGTTTATTATGTACGATCCCAAGAGCAACATCCCGAGAGCGTGGGACAACTCGTGGAGAAAGGATACTCGGTGTTTATGAAAAATCGAGTATTACAAGCCGAAAAGACAAGAAAGAGCGAGTAATAGCACGAGTTGAGATGGCGAAGAATCGAATGTACAAAATCAACTTTTGTGTTATGCGAGAAAGGTGTTTGTGAATTAATGTAGAAGACAAGGCGTTCTGTGGCATTTCGCGATATGGTCATTTACCTTTATGGTGGTTTACAAAAATTGTCAAAGAAAGGAATGGTACACGGGTTGCGAGATTGACTACATCGAGAAGTTTTGCGAGTGTGTACTCGGGAAGCACTTCGAGACACTCATTTCGGAAGAAGGAATGATCTGGGAACAGATCATCTCACATTAATACATACCGACATTTGTGGGCCAATCAACTCCCTGAGTCATTCGGCGGTAAAAAATATTTCATTACTTTTATCGATGACTATTCGAAAGACTTGGGTTTATTTCTGAAAGAAAAATCAAGCATTCGAAGTGTTTAAAAAGTTCAAAGTAATGGTAGAAGGCAATCGCGGCAAGTTTATTAGGTTTCACGTTCGATCGAGGTGGCGAATACAACTCGGCAAATTGCGAGATCTGCTTGAGAATATGGAATAAGAAGGTTCTGCAAGTACCGTACTCTCTCAACAAAATGGTGTGGCGGAGAGAAAGAATCGGACCATTCTCGACATGGATTCGATCAATGCCGAAAAGTAAGAAGTTGCCAAAATAATTTTGAAGTAGGAAGCGTGCAATCGCGCAATTTATATGCAAAAGCCGATGTCCACGTACGAGTTTAGAAGATAAAACTCCACAAGAAAATTGGAGTGGTAGAAAGTCGAGTCTCACACTTGAATATTGGTAGTGTGGCTTATGCACGCGCACGGATCAGCGAAGAACAAAGCTAGAAGATAAGAGCAAAGAAATTTGTGTTCATTGGTTACATGACGAGAAGACTAAAGGTTTCAAGCTTCAATCCAATAAACAAGAAGGTAATAATAAGCCGAGATGTTAAGGTGAATGAAGAGAGTAGGGCTGGAAAAACTCTTCCGAGGTGATAGTAGAAAGGGGAGAATCATCAACCACATCAACAACAAACCTCGAGATCGAGATAGCAGAAGCCTCAAAATCACGAAGCATGCAAGATTTGTACGACTCAATAGTGAGGTACATTTAATTTGTATTTTGGCGGATGCTTGAAATAATTACATTTGAAGAAGCGGTACGAATGAGAAGTGGCAAGCGACCATGGATGAAGAAATAAAAGCGAATTGGCGAAACCAAACTTGGGAGGTTCGTTGAATTGCCAAAAGGATGTCGGCCACGTATGGGAGTAAAATGGGTATACAAAAAGAAAATGAATGCTCAAGAGATAGAGCGGTACAAGGCAAGGCTAGTTGCAAGGGCTATCGACAAAAGGCGAGGAATGAACTATGATGAAGTCTTTGCCCGATTACAAGAAATGGAGACGATTCGCCTTCTCTCATTGCCAGCGACCCAATTCAAATGGAAAATTTTTTCAAATGGATGTCAAGTCAGCTTTTTGAATGGTGTGCTAGAAGAAGAGGTGTATGTAGAGCAACCACCGGGTACACCAAAAATTGGGGAAGAAAAGAAGGTCTTTGAAATTGAAGTTAAGGCACTTTATGGACTAAAGCAAGCACCTCGAGCTTGGAATACCCGCATCGACACTTACTTCAAGAAGAACGGTTTACTCAATGCCCATATGAACATGCTTTGTACGTGAAGAAAGAAAGAAGGGTAACTTGTTGTTTGTAGCTCTTTATGTTGATGATCTTATATTCATAGTGGAATAATGAGGAGATGATAAAAGATTTTAAAGAGGCTATGACTCGGGAGTTCGAAATAATGATTTGGGTTTGATGAAATATTTCCTTGATGCTGGAGGTTAGACAAGAAAAATACTGGGATTTTTGTATCACAAGAAACATATGCAAAGAAATTCTAAAAAGGAACAAAATGGAGGAGTGCAACCCGATATTGACACCAATGGAACCTGGGGCTAAACTTTCTAAGTTTGACGTGGAGAACGAGTAGATGCGACCAAATACCAAAGTTTGGTGGGAAGTCTGCGTTATCTCACATGCACGAGACGGACATATCTTACGGTGTTGGAGTGGTAAGTTGGTTCATGGAAGAACGGTCTATACACATTGGAAAGCGTTGAAGAGAATTTTGTGATATATCAATCTGCAGAATCACTTTCGGGTTATTTTTCTCGAGAAGTAAGAAGAGTATAAAGCGGTGGGATACTCGATAGTGTGACTGGTGCGGAGACATAGATGATCGAAAGAGTACATCGGGATCACGTATTCTTTATGGGAGACACTGGCGTTCACATGGATGTCGAAAAACAACCCGTCGTGACAACACACTTGGCCCCGAATAATACGTGTCGTAGTGTGTGCAACATACGGTTTGGCTAAGGAAACTTTTAAGCGAGTTGAATCTCGGACAAGAAGAAGCAACCGAGATCAGGAGTTGATAGCAGGTCGGCAATTGAACTTCGCAAAGAATCCGGTACGTCACGAAAGGAGCAAGCATATCGATGTTAAATTTCATTTCATTCGAGAACAAATCAGGAAGGGAATGTGAAGTTGAATCATGTAGCGAGTCATGATCAAGTAGCCGACATGTTCACAAAGCCATTACCCACGGTTTTGCTGGATAAATGCAAGATGGCAGTAGGCATGAAGGATGGAAGAAATTTGAGTTTAAGGGAGGAATTTGTGGAAAATAAACTCAGAATTTACTAAAAACGGACAGATTTTAAGACAGTATTGAATGAGGAATTGAAGGGGAAATTCCAGATCATTTTGAGCAAATGAAGAGTCTAATTCGTGTGTTTTTAAGTCTAGTTTTTAATGGTGAAGGTTTCAGGTCATTTGGTATTACCTACAATAAGTTATGGAAGTTTTAGCAAGGAAGGGTCAGAATTTACTAAAAACGGACAGATTTTAAGACAGTATTGAATGAGGAATTGAAGGGGCAATTCCAGATCATTTTGAGCAAATGAAGAGTCTACTTCGTGTGTTTTTAAGTCTAGTTTTTAATGGTGAAGGTTTCAGGTCATTTGGTATTACCTACAATAAGTTATGGAAGTTTTAGCAAGGAAGGGTCAGAATTTACTGTTCTGTTTAAAGCTGATTTTATTTTAATACGAATTTTAAGAGTCTTGTTTAGGTCTATAAATAGATTTGTATTATGTTGTAAGAAAGTAGAAGAGAGAAATAAAAAGAGTGTTTGATTAGTAAAAAAATTGTTTTTTTGTCTCTTTTCCCTCCACCAAAATAGTTATAAAATATCAACATATTCTCTTTAAATAGATATATTTGTTGTATCTCATGAAGTGTTGTGAATGGGGCGGGGAAAGGTGGGGCAGGTATCTTCAGCCTCACCCAGATGTTTGCGGAAACGCATGGGATTCTCAATTGATGAAGATCAAGTATTACCCACTGTTGAAGCTAATTTACGTTATTTCGTGTTCTCTTGGTACATAGAACTGTAAATCAATAGAAAATAGAAAATCATGTTAGAAGGTAAACACGTTGTATCCACTTTGATGCTTAACTTAGTTTCTAAAAGAAAAACTAAAATCAAAGGAAATTTAAGATGCTTTTGTTATGAGTTTACGTGTAACTTTTCTTTTTTGGTTGTGATGCTTTTCTTTTCTAGTTGTGAGTATCTATTTAAAAGTTTTAACGGATGATATAATTATAATAAATTAATATAGATTAATTAATATTTAAAAAAATGATATTTAAATATTAAATTAATTAAAATATATTTATTTATAATATTAATGAGTACGATGTTATTAACATTAATTTCAAATTTAAATAATAAAAGATATATCTGATTGTGTACTGATTGTATTAATTTGACTTTTCATTTTCATTGTGGACCAATAAAATGGTGCCAACACAAGCCTCATAGGTTGCTTAGGCCGCTTCCGATGGGGAAGATAGTCTAGTTATTTCATTAAGGTATAGTGACTCGGTGATAGTTGGTTCTGTAGCATCTTAGTTGAGTTATGTAGTTGATATGTCACATATATTTATTTCATCATGATCTTAAGGTCACAAGCTTTCTAATGGATGTTATCATGCCATAATCGGAGTCACGGTTAGAAAGTTATGCCAAAGTTTTGGAAAAAATATCAATTGTGGACTCCTAGATTTGACTTCCCAAATATGATATCTTTGTAGCCTAATTTTACCTTATCTTCTCTCAATCTATACCTTTGAGTTGACGTTAATGGGAGGTTGAAATTGGACCAACAGTCTATATAAAAAACCAATTGCTATCAATTTCACTTGCAACTCTCAATCAAAAATGAAGGTCATAGCTTTAAAGAGAAAGATTAGAGAATAGTTTCTTGCTTAAACATAATCTTAGTGAGTGTTTGATTGCTAGGATTTCTAAATGACCAAAATATAATTAGATGACGAAAATCTTTGGATGTAAAACTCATGAGCGGTTGGACTAGAAGACTAGGAAAACAAATTTATTTAAACTTTCCTAGTGTGAGTCACATGGCTGCTTGATTTTGCTTGAGATTTGCATAATATCATGGAGGATCTTGAGCCAAGGAGGCCATTAAAGAGACTCTGAAGAGATCCAGTTTAGTAGCCAAGCTTTAACTTTGTGCTTTAGTAGACCATAAGGTTAAGAGTAGTAACTTAGTATGCTATAGGTGAATATGATGATAGCTCAGATGTTGAAGGGAGTGAGACCCCATATGGAATAGAAATCTAGGCTTCTATTGATGTTGGGAGGGAGGCCTAGACCTAGCCAGTTGCTAGGACATAGAGAGTGGTACCCATTATCATTTTTCTATCAAAAGGAACCAACATGGATGATCACTACATAACTTAGGACTTAGGCTACATAATTTATTCTATATTTTGTTCATTCTTTGATTTTAGCCAAATGATGTGCTTGAATTTTACTTTATAGCTCTATAAGCATTTTAATTTTGAATGAAATGAGGTCTACACTTTACTTTTGATTTTTTGTATAGTACACTTACTTTGCAATTTTTGGTTTGCTTATTGATGCGAAACCAATATATCCCTTGTAATTAACTTTGGAATTTATCAACATTGGGGCCACACTTGATTGATTTTTGTGATCTTGGGAGAACACACTTGATATTGGTGATATGAGGCATGCAACTCTTGGTGGTGTAGGGAATGCAACTCTTAGTGGTATGAGGCACACAACTCTTGGTGGTATGGGGCACATAACTTTTGGTGGTGTGAGGCACACACTTTAGTTGATATGGAGCATGCAACCCATGGAGGTACATAGAACTCAAATCTAGGTGATGTGGAGCATGCAACTTTTGATTGGTGTATGACATACAACTCTTAGTTGATGCAAGCAATGCATCTCTTAGTGGTATGGGGCACACAACTCTTAGTGGTGTGGGGCATGCAACTCTTAGAGATGCAGAGCACATAACTCTTGGTGATGCATGGTATACAACTCATGGTTGGTACATGGTATAAAAATCTTGGTGGTTTGGGGCATGTAACTCATGGTTGGTATGGAGCACGCAACTCTTGGTTGTGCGAGGTACACACGTTAGTTGATGCAGTGCATACAACTCTTGGTAATGTGGGGCACTGATGAGTGCTTAAAAGCACTTAATATAACTTGATTTTATGCATATTAAATGATAAAATATATTTGTATAATTTTATCATCTTTTAAAAAAATCTATTTTTTTTAAATCATAGGTGTGTTTTGTTTTTTTCCATATATTTTAGTTTCAAAATAATTTAATTGATCAACACTTGAAGAATAGAACCTAAAAACCTTCTATTATAACATTGAAACATAAAAGCATGCATATGTTTCAAACCATTGAAAAGAGTGTAAAAGAAAATAAGGTTCTAGAAGTTTAGAGAGGCATATGTCGTTGCATGGTATTTTGTATACAATGACACGGGAGTAGTGGATCGAGAAATTCAACATGTACATGCTATTCATGCCATAGTGCAAAATAAATGTATGCCACGACATCCGACCATCAAATCCATTTTTTTCTCTCTTTTGTAGTTCTTTCTAAAGCTATATAAAGGACCATTCCATCATTAGAAAAATCACCATTTACATTCCTCGACTCTATTCTAACTGATTTCTTAGTTTCTCTTTAGTTTTTCTTTTCTTTTCATAGTCTTAAAGTTTTTCTCCCAATTTGAGAGTTGAACATAGTTTATGTAGCATTTCTACTTTCAATTCAATAAAAAGTGTTGACAATTCTATTTGGAGCTTTTTCAAAAACAGAAGCAATACTCAGATTCTTTAAGGATACTTTTGATATATAATTTAAATATATTCTTTTTAAATTATCTTTATGTGCCGTTTTACATACTATTTTAATTTATTGATTATTTATTAAATTAAGTATGTCCAACTGAAAATATATGAGATATAGTATTGTTATTATGCTTGTGAAATATTAAAGTAAGTAAACATTTTTATAAAAATGAATTAAGTTTTATTTCTTCATCAAAATTTAAACAAAGTTTGTAAAAGAAAAATATATTGATGAATTATATTTCATAAAAAAACAAGAGTTTTAGATTTAGGATTTAATTATCTAAATCTGATTTAATGTCAATTGATGAGTGCTCAAAAAGCACTAAAATTACCATGATTTTATGTACATTAATTGATTAAAAATATATATATTTATATGTTTTATCATATATTTATATAAATTTGTCTTTTTCGGATTCACGGGTATTTTTATTGTTTTTCAGGTATTTTGGCTTAAAAACGCAATTTAAAGACTCAAAGAGGAATACTTGAAGCAATACATCACAAATATATTAATAAATAAGTGGGAAAAGGTCAACAAACATGGAAAAATTGGACAAAATGGGTCGAAAAGGTCAAAAATGTCAAAAAGACGGAAATCACGCCCTCCGTTTGCCACAGCCACCGCTCAGCCTTGACCCCAAGAGCATCTCCGCGCCCCGCGTTTTTGCCCCATTTTTTTCACGTCAGCTTGCCGATGACGTCATCGACGTCATTAATGACCTCAGCATTTCCATTACGCGTTTTTACATTTTTTAACATTTTTTTACTCATTGTTTCTCTCCATCCTCACCTATAAATAACTAACTTTCTTTCACTTCAAAAAACACCTCAAAACACACTTCTCTCTTCTTTCTTTCTCTCCATTTCTAAGTTTTTAGTTTTTTTAGTTATTCTTATGTTTTAGCTAGTTTTTCTTATGTTTTAGCTAGTTTCTCTTAGTTTTAGAGTTCTTCCCTTTTTGGGAAGAACTAGTTATGTTTTTTGTAATTTATTAGCTTTTTGATTCAATAAATGGGAGTGCAAATTCCGTTTGGAGGTTTTCTAGCAACGGGAATGGCATCGAAGTACTATAAGGATTTTATTTTCTTTGGCAGCTTATTTTTTACGTTTTATTCTTACATGTTATATTTAATTTATGCAGTGATTAAATTTAACTGTGCTAGCAAATGCTTGTAAAAATGATATAATAATAACGTTGTTATTTCGCAAAATATTAAATAGGTGAAAATCTCTAAAATGAATTGATTTTATTTTTATTCAAGATTTTATATTAAGAATGTTAGAGAGAAATATATTATTTTTCATTATAAACTTAAATCTAAAAATTAGATTTTAAGGTTTAGTTATCCGGTCTGATTTAGAGAAGTGCTCTTTTATTTGTTGGTACAATCGCCCGGTAGTTAGAGTGAAGCTCTATTTCAAAAGTTTTTATAAGAATTATTATCTGAAAATGTATTGACAACATGTTTTCAGTAGTAGTTTTAAAACTTGAAAGTTAGTACTCGGATAACTAAATTCTTAGGTTTAATTTGGACAACTTGAATAAAGTTTAAACTCTCTAACCCCACCAAATGTGGCATTTAAATGGTTCATTTTCAATCTCTTAGAAAAAGGAATTAATTTAATTAACCAAATTAGTTATCAACCCCACCCATAGGTGTTAATTGATTTGTTTAGTTAACAAAGAATATCTAACCCCACCAAAGGTGGTATTCATATAAGAAAGAGAGAATTAATAAATATGAATTTATATCTTTAATAACTTAAATAATATGAGCAAGTATAATTAACTTAGTTATTATATCCATAAATACTCCACTATTATAAATGATAAAATTTGCATTAATGTTTATTGAATCTATGTTTAATTTTCTGTAATTAGATTAAAAACACAAAAACCCCAAAATATCGTGACAGGATGTTTAGGATTTAATTTCGTTTTTAAAAGTTTGAATAATAAATTAAAAACCACATACATTCCTTCTTAGATCCACCTCGGAAGAATACTTATCACTTTCTACGAAATGATTCGCGCACTATGCGAGATATTTATAAATATAAAACCAAAGTATTAAGGATTGGGCGCGTTTCGCTGCTCATCAAAGTTTTTAGCCGATCCCGATTCTGTTTCATCAAGTTTTGTGGCAATTCTGGGGAAGGAATAACGTTTTTAATATATTTATCAAAATTTTAAAAATATTTTTGTGCCGAAAATAATTGTGACTTTTTTGTTTTTGAAAAATAAAAATAAAAAAATAAAACATTTAATCAAATTTCAAATTTCATAAGAAAAAAATAAAAAATAATAATAAAAAAATACAAAAAAATTAAAAAAATTAAAAAAATTAAAAAAAAATTAAAAAATAAAAATAATAAAAATAAAAATAAAAATTGTAGCGTAAATAGTACAATAATTTAGAAATTTGAAATTTGAAGTAAACAGTTTTTACCGTAAATGAATAGTAAAAATAAAAAATAAAAAAAAAAATTTTGTATCGTGAATAATAAAATAATTTAGAAATTTAAAATTTGAATTAAAAAAAAGAGTTTTACCGTTCATAAATAGTAAAAAAAATTAAAAAAAACATTTCAAAAATTTTAAGTTAAAAAATAAAACAAATAATTAAATAAATAAATAAAGAAAAAATAAAGAAAAATAAAAAAAATAAAAAAAAATAAAAGAAACAAAAATTTTAATTTTTTGAGTTTAGTTTTTACTATTTTTTTATTTATTTTAAATCATAATTTTTTTTTTCTCTTACCTTTTTCAATTTTATTTTATTTTATTATTTTATTATTTTTCTTTCTTTAGCTATTTTTTTTTCTTCTTGATTGTTATTTAACTTACTTAACTTAATTTTTTTTACTAACTTAATTAACTTAGATTGTTTTTAACATTAACTTAAGTTTTTACTTAAATTTTCATTAACTTAATTAACTTTTTTTTTACTTCACTTAACTTAATTAACTTAGATTTTTTACTTCACTTAACTTAATTAACCTTTTTTTCACTTAACTTAATTAACTTAGATTTTTTTTACTTAACTTAACTTAATTAACTTAGATTTTTTATTTCACTTACCTTAATTAACTTAGATTTTGTTTACTTAACTTAACTTAATTAACTTAGATTTTTTTTTACTTCACTTAGCTTAATTAATTTTTTTTTTAAACTTAATTAACTTAGATTTTCATTAACTCAAATTTTTATTTAATTTAACTTAATAACATGAAAAGTAAAGATCTAAGGGAGTTCTGTCTAGGAGACTAGTTCTGGAAGCCTTTGTGCTAATTAGTCTTTCCCGAACGTTGTTCGTCAGGAGGATGGTTTTTACGAGCTCTTTGCACCACCATTCTTTCATGGGAGCACTCTTGTTTAATACTGATTATGTTATTTTTTTTTTCTTAAAACCAAAAAAAAAACAAAAAAAAACATAAATTCTGAAACTACCTCCAAAATTTTAAAGTTCTAATTATAATATAAGGAGTTAGTTGCTTTGTTTAATCTAGGTACAATTGCGTTTTTTATGCCTTAATTATTTGATTTGTACCTAGATGTGGGTTATCTAAAACTCAAAGTATGCCTCTAGTTTTAAGTACAGAAAGAAATCTGAAAATCAATAGGGCATGACTGAAAAGTATAGGTAGACAACCTTGTCTTACTGTAGTTTGATTGACTCAATGATGAGGGGACATTGAGTTTACTTAAAATGCAATCCCCAAGTTACATCTTGCTAAGACGTTAAACTAAGCGCTGGATGGGAGGCAACCCATCATTTTAGGTAATTTTTTTTATTTCTTTTATTTACTTAATTATTTCATTTTAATTACATGTGAATAATTTTTAAATTGTTAAAACTAAAAATATTTGTTGAGAGGTTGGAAGTTCACAACATTTGTCCAGTATACACTTTAATGATGAATATGATGGATGCAATTCGCCGTATTTTCCCTACTACTTGCACATTCTAAGGAAATAGGTAATCTTTCTTCTCTTTTCTCTTTATCTTTAATTTATAGTTGTTACATTGAGGACAATGTAAATTCTAGGTTGGGGGTGGTGAAAAGTTACCATGCTTAATTAAAAAAAAGTTTTAACAATTTAAAAATAAAAAAATAAAAAATATACTTTTTCATTTTTTGTGTGTTTGGTTTTATTTCTATTTTGTGTGATTTAGTAATTTTTGGAATTTAAAAAAAAACTTTTTCACAAAAATTTATCATTTTTTTAAATCAAATTTAAGTAAATAGTTAAGTCTTTTGTACTGTTAGATTAATTTTTGAAAACATATCATGAAATATTTTGTAATTACTTTTTGATAATTAGTTAGTTTTTGTCATAACTAGTATTTCTTGATAAGATGTAGAAATTATATTAAACCCAAAATCGGTGTTTATGAATTTTTTTAGTGAGAACTCACTGTGAGATATAATTTGAGCCTAATTTCCTTCATTCAGAGTGAAATATATATTTTTTCTACTCCAAACACATTTCTTATTTCTTCAAATTTTTAGATGATCTCTATAGGTATTAGCATTGAATGTATGAATTTTTTCTCATCTTAATAGAGTATCGTATATTTTTTTTATTATTATTTTTGCTTAGATTAAATGATTTGAGTAGAAATTGATAGTATATGCTTATATCTCATTCATGCATTACTGTTACAAAAAAAAAGACATATCTGGGGTTACCTAAACCACGATCAAACAGAAAAGCCACAAAATTAAACACTCACCAAAATCCAAAAAAAAATGTACAATCTGTACATGGGTTGACTCCCTAAAATACATATATTGAGAAATATCTAGAGAAAGAAATAGAGATAAAGAATATATAGTATAATCTACATACTATAACCCACATTGCATACAAAATTGTGAGTAAAAGTTAATTACAAAAGAAAGATATAGGAAATAATTCACTAAAAAGTCATTGCACTCTCTTCATTTGTAAAAGGCATATATCTTGAAATTCTTTCTTAATGAGTTTGATTTATGCATGAAAATAATTTTTATATATGATATCTTTATAATTTATACATTTGATTCCTTTCATGAGATCAATGTTAAAATAACACTTTGAGCCTTTATTCTTTATACATATGTGAACATATTAGTTCATTTCTATACATCAACTCTTTTGCATATAAAATAGTATGAGTGTTTGAACCCATAGGATTCGGTGTTTCGAGAGTATTGACTTGTGAGGAATAGAGTCGAAGCGAATTCTAATTCATGACATTGAAATTGGGTGAAATTATATTGATACATTTTTGACATGAAATATGAAAATGATTTTCGACTAATTATTATAATAAATCATGATTGTTTAAAGAGATTAAAATAATTTATGCTTGAGATTTTAATTATGATCTTAAAGGAGATTAAAAAGTATGAGACATTTTTGTGAGATGTTGTTAATTTGTGATTTTGTTGTAAATTTAATTTTTAAGTTATTTTTTTTATTGTTTCTTTTGATTTTTACATTTAGTTTAATGTTTGTGGGTATCATTACTGAAAACCCTCACGAGACTCAAACTCGTCCACTAGGGCTACCTAGGGGTTTAAAAGCTTGCTGCATAGGCTAAATGCAACCGTGTCAATCCACGGAAGTGATTTAGGATAGTTTAATTTTTACTTTTTATCGCTTCTCTTGCTAAGGGACTAGCAAGAAGTCGGGCCGAGGTTGTGATTTAGTGCTCAAAAACACTAAAATTACCATGATTTTATGTACATTAATTGATTAAAAATATATATATTTATATGTTTTATCATATATTTATATAAATTTTTCTTTTTCGGAATCACGGGTATTTTTATTGTTTTTCAGGTATTTTGGCATAAAACGCAATTTAAAGACTCAAAGAGGAATACTTGAAGCAATACATCACAAATATATTAATAAATAAGTGGGAAAAGGTCAACAAACATGGAAAAATTGGACAAAATGGGTAAAAAAAAAATGTCAAAGACAAAATCGCGCCACTACTCGCTACCCCACACATGTCGCTATCGCGCTACTTCCAAATACAATGACTGTTCACGTTGGCTACGAGCTGGCACGCCAGAAGCGACAGCCCACACAAGACACCGAAGCCCACTCCGCGCCCAACGCGTTTTTTGCCCCATTTTTCACGTGCGGCCGCCCACGTGACGTCATGTCGACGTCATCAATGACCTCACCCATGTCCATTACGTGCTGCTTACATTTTTTAACATTTTTTTACTCATTTTTTCTCTCCATCCTCACCTATAAATACCCCCCTTCCTTTCACTTCAAAAACACACCTCAAAACACACTTCTCTCTTCTTTCTTTCTCTCCATTTCTTAGTTTTTAGTTTTTTTTAGTTTTTCTTATGTTTTAGCTAGTTTCTCTTATGTTTTAGCAAGTTTCTCTTAGTTTTAGAGTTCTTCCCTTTTTGGGAATAACTAGTTATGTTTTTTGTAATTTATTAGCTTTTTGATTCAATAAATGGGAGTGCAAATTCCGTTTGGAGGTTTTCTAGCAACGGGAATGGCATCGAAGTACTATAAGGATTTTATTTTCTTTGCAGTTATTTTTTATGCTTTATTCTTACATGTTATATTTAATTTGTCTGTGATTAAATTTAACTCCGTGCTAGAATGCTTGTAAAAATGATATAATAATAACGTTGTTATGCCATTGAAATATTAAATAGGTGAAAATCTCTAAAATGAATTGATTTTATTTTTTATTCAAGATTTTATATTAAGAATGTTAGAGAGAAATATATTATTTTTTCATTACAAACTTAAATCTAAAAATTAGATTTTAAGGTTTAGTTATCCTATTCGATTTAGAGAAGTGTTGCTTTTATTTGTTGGTACAATCGCCAGTAGTTAAATTAAGCTCTATTTCAAAAGTTTTTATAAGAATTATTATCCGAAAATGTATTGACAACATGTTTTCAGAGTAGTTTTAAAACTTGAAAGTTAGTACTCGGATAACTAAATTCTTAGGTTTAATTTGGACACCTTGAATAAAGTTTAAATCGTCTAACCCCACCAAAGGTGGCATTTAAATGGTTCATTTTCAATTAGAAAAGAAATTAATTTAATTAACAAAATTAGTTATCAACCCCACCCATAGGTGTTAATTGATTTGTTTAGTTAACAAAGAATATCTAACCCCACCAAAGGTGGTATTCATACAAAAAAGGGAGAATCAATAAATATCAATTCATATATTTAATAACCTAGATATTACGAGCAAGCATAATTAACTTAGTTATTATATCCATAAATACTCCACTATTATAAATGATAAAATTTGCATGAATGTTTATTGAATCTATGTTTAATTTTCTGTAATTAGATTAAAAACACAAAAACCCCAAAATATCGTGACAGGATGTTTAGGATTTAATTTCTTTTTTAAAAGTTTGAATAATAAATTAAAAACCACATACATTCCTTCCTATGATCGACCTTGGGAGTATACTTATCATTTTCTACCAAATAATTCGTGCACTTGCGAGAGTTTTATAAATATAAAACCAAAGTATTGGCAGGATCGGCGATGCCGGTTTTCGTTCATCAAAGTTTTTGGCGATCCCGATTCTGCTCATCAAGTTTTTGGCAATCCCGATTCTGCTCATCATCAATTCTTCGATTTTAGATTTGATTATTTGGAACATTAGAGAACTATATTTAAAATATTTTTATAAAAGTTAATATTGAAAAATATATTGATGGCATATTTTTTGTCGTAGTTTTAAAATCTGAAAGTTAATTTTCAGATACTTAAATCATAATCCTAACTTTAAAACCTTAATAAGAGTTTAAATTGTTATAATCAACCAAAGGCGAAAATTAAACGGTTTATTAATCTCTTAAAAAGAAACATAATTTAATTAAAATTAACTGAGAGACCTAACCGAAAGCGTTAAATGATTTTAATTAATAATAAATTATACACTAAATTAATTTCCTATTTGTATTTATAAGAAAGAATCAATAATCTTAGTTCATATCTTTAATAACCTAATTAATATTTAAGAAATCATGATTAACTAATTAATCTATTTTATAAATCTCCATTGAATGTAAATATTTATTTGCTAATTTTTTTGTTGAATCTATTTTTCTTTTTATGTCATTAGATTAGATTTCGTAAACCAAAATTGTGTGATGGAATATTTAGGTTCAATTTTTCGTTTTAAAGAGTTTATTGAATTATTTAAAAAACCATATGATTTCTCTTTAGATCGATCTTCGAAGTAACTTATCATTTTCATTAAGTGATTTATATATTTGCAAGCTATTTAAAAATATACAAATTTATTCAACAAGTTTTGGCATCAAGTTTCTGGCTCCATTTTCGGAGAATTGGTAATAGAAACAAAAATTAGGTAAATTTTATATCATTAAGTTTTTGGTGCTATTGTCGGGAAGAAATAGCATTTTTAAATTTTTATTATCAAATTCTTATAAACTTTTTATGTTGTAAATATTATGATTTTTATTTGAAATCTTAAAATATCTAGGTTATTAACTAATCACTTTAGGTATTTTAAATTTCAAATTTTTAAAAAATAAAATATATTATTTTAACCTTATTTTCTTTTGTAAAAAAATAAAAAAAATATTTCATTTAATAATAATAATATTTTAAAATCTTATAACATTTGAAAATTTTAAGATTTTATTTATTTAAAATAATAATAGTAATAATTTTATTTTATTTTTTCATTTATTTTTAAAAAAATTATTTTATTTATTTACTAATTATTTTATTTCTTTTACTTTACGTCTAGTATTTCTATATATTAAATTAATTCCTGTATAATTTATTTTATTTTAATAACTTATGCATAATTTTTCTTTGTTTTTATAAATACTTTTAATAGTACTTATATAATTAGTGGTAAGTTCTTTGTTATCTTAATTTTTATAGTATTAATGTATGAAAAGTAAAGAGGTCTTTAAGAAAGAAACTCAAACTTTTTATTATGAACATTTACATGTTTAAATTATTTTTCAAGAAAGATGAACATTTAGCATGAGGAGGAGGAACAACCCAAGTATAAGTAGACATCGGTGATGTTGGATATAAATAGAAAATGATGGAGTACACATTTTCAATCATTAGCAATACTAGCACTTGCATACAACTAAGAAATGCCGCAAGGAATTATGAATTAAAAAATATTCAATATTCCTTGTCATCTTTGTTTCGCGATATCCCTAACGAAGATCATTAATTTTTATTAGAGAATTTTATGCTACTATGAAGATAATTCCATTGTAGAGACTTGACGAAGACCAACTTAAGATTAGGTGTTTTTCTTAAACACTCAAGGATAGAGCAAAGTCTTGCTTCATAACTCTGCAATTAGGTTCATTAACTATTTGAGAGGCAGTCTATAATAAGTTTATGGGTAGATTCTAATCCTATCAAAAGACTACCAATTTATGGGCAAAAGTAGCAATATTCTTCCAATTGGATGAAGAGCCCTTCCATAAAACTTAGGATAAATTCAAGCTCTTTTTGATCCAATGATCACACCATAGTTTTTAACTACAAGTACATAATCAATTCTTTTATGATGGACTAACATAACAGTGTCAATATATTGTTGATAATGCTACAAGAGGAGTTATAGGAGAAAAGACTATATAGAAAACTTATACTCCTTATGAGATGTTGGTTACTAATTTCCAACATAAAAGTAATAGTGGAAGGAGAAAGTCAATGAAATTAACTCCTGGACCAAAACGGCCTTGTAACTTGTAGAATTAACTAAACAAATGCAACTTTTCACTACCCATTAAGTGTTAAATAAAGAAGTATGTAAATTTTGTGGTTCGATTAAACATAGTGCTTTTAATTTTTCAACTGCAAGTGATTCTAATGTGGATATCTTGAAGGAAGCCAATTTATGTTCTTGGTAATTGTTTGGTTTCCAAGTAAGGTTAGGGTAATTATAAGTGTTGGAATGATCCACAAACTTCTGATTAATTCGAAGTGAGTAATAGGAAAATCAAAGGCACTCTGTAACACATTGTGTGCTCTTTAAAGAAAGATTGGGCAATGAAGTTGAATGATGCCTTATGGGCTTATTGTATAGTATACAAAACACCCATTAGTATGAGCCCTTACCAGTTAATCTTTGACAAATCGTACAATTTATTATTTTTAACTTGAACACAAATCTTATTGGGTAATTAAAGAATTAAATATGGATATGGATAAAGCAAAATAGAAACAATTGCTCAAACTTAATGGGCTTGAAGACATTAGGGACGAAGCCCATGAAAGTGCAAAATTGTACAAAGAACGTACTAAGCACTATCAAGACCATAGGTTAGTTGTAAGACTTTTCTTCTTGGAATGAAAGTTCTTTTATTTAACTCTCATTTGATACTATTTTCAGTAAAATTACAATCAAGGTGAAATAGATAGTTCACAATTACCTTATTTTTTCTACATGGAGTAGTAGAATTGATGGATCCTAAAACTCATAGAACATTCAAATTAAATGAGCATCGTGTGAAACCTTATTTAGAAAGAAGACATTGACTATATATGAATATGTAACCTTAGCACGATGATGATGATGCATCTTGCTAAGACGTAAAATTAGGCATTGGATAACAGACAACCCATCATTTTTAGGTAATATTATTTCTTTAATTTTAATTATTTGTTTTTGTTTTATTTTAATTATTTTTTTATTTTTCTATCATGTGAACTGAAGATTCCCATACGAATGAACAATTAAATTAAGGTTAATTGTTCTTCCAACTCAAATGGGTAACCGGGACCTAGATGAAGGTGGAAAAACCAACCCATGAAGCCTTTTTGCAAGTATGCAAGTGAGACAATAAACAAGTTATGCAACCTACTCTCAAAACTCATGCAACACACATAATAGCAAGAAACACAAAGTTGTGCATGAACACTTCTCCCCTTTTTGATAGAGAAAGTCAAAAGAACACCTTTATATGAGAAAGAGAAATGAAACAAAAATGAGATGTAAAAGGAGAAGTAGATGGAACAAGTTCAAAGAAGAAGAGTGATTGTAGATTAAATAATGCACTTAATGTAAACATTCACAAAGCCATCAATCCATGATGCATCTAAGAAGGAGTATGACTAAAAAAATTATTTCATGCTCATTATGTGTTGTGCTCAACATATTTACTCTATATGTCATCAAGAAATACTCATATGAATCAAGCAGATAAAAATATAGACTCAAATTGAACAAAACTTCATGAGTTCACATTTAGCCTCTCTTTCCACTAATGTAAGTGCAACCTAGAAGAAATCAATAGGTTTTTCAAAATTTGTAATGATAGGCTAAGGTATGGATATGGAGAGATAACATTTAGGCCCAAACACACCTTTGTTAGTCCAAACACACAAGTAAGTTCATGTCCATGACATAAATACCCTCAAACAAGGGTTCTTTTCTCTTGACTTCTCAAAATTCAAACTAAGAAGTTGAGAGAATAGTACATAAAAATAAAAAATTGAAGCACCACTTTCTTTTCATGCTTATCATCATTTTACTTTCCTTTTATTTCCTCATTCCTTATTTTTTTAACACAAACTTCACCACTTCATTATTCTTTTTTCTTTTCTCCATCTTTCCTTTTTTTTATAATTCCATTTTTCAACCTTCTCTCTTTTTATTTCATTAATTGAAAACTAAAGAATAAAATGGACAATCTTAGAGTATACATTCTAAACAAAAGGTGTAAAAAGTACGTGGGAATAAATATTTAGGCTAAACTAATATTTTAGGTGCAAAGAAATGAAGGAATAACATAATAGCTCAAAGATGAGAGACTGAGGATAAGAGACCATTCGTAGCAAGAAAGTATCAAATGATTCAAGGATGGTCTAAATCCTCTTTCTAGCCAAGTAGCACCTAGGATTTTGCCTCGAGAAAAACTAAACATGGATTCTAAAGTTTGTTAAAGGCATATAAATCATTTAAGCAATAAATCCACACAAACATCTCAATAATATCCATATAAATTCAGAACATTAAGACATGTGTAAGAAAAAGTTCATTTCAAATAAAATACAAAAATTTAGCCATACATACATTCAATGAATACACATATCAAGATAGCCATATTTCAATTTGAGTCAAAAGCATGTCGATCACATATCATCAATTGTCTCTCTAAAATTCATTTTACAAGAGAAAGGATAGCAGGACAAAAGAACGTGTAGAACTATCTCAAGAAGGGAGATAAAGAGAGAAAGAAAGTGTCAAAAATTCAAATACAATAAACTAGCAAGATGACAATGATGGCCTCAAAAGAGATCATAGACCAAAAAGACAAAACTGTATGTCAAGACAGATTAACAACACAAACTATACTATGTTGCCTTTAGAGAGAGAAAAGGCAACAAACTGCACATAGTTATCTCAAAATATATCATTAACAATACCCATAACATCGCTTAAGTTCTAACACATAAATAGAGAGCCATGCTTAGATAAGGTCAACATCCCAAACCCCAAGAATGCTAACTAAACACCCAAGTCTATTCACATTAATGCATGTAAGTCAAGAGTCTTAAAGACAAGTAGATAATATATAAGACATATAGATGCAAAGGCAAACCCAATCAAGCACAATATAGAGAAACACTCATGTACTCAAGAAAGTAACACACCTTAGTTTTTCCCAAAAAGATACATCTAAAACACAAAGAAGGAATAGTAGGCAAAAGATGAGTAGAAACTAATAGAAAACTAACAGAGAACCATCACATACACATACTAGGTACAAGAAAGAAGAACCTAGTAAAACGGGTGATATGCATTCTATATGACATGACATATGAATGATAAGACTACAAATAGAAAATCCTAAAATTTTGACACTAGATGATGAGAACATGTGACATGATGCTCAAGCAAATAGCCATAGAAGAAGAAGTAAGTAGTAAGTAAGAAAAACATATAAAAGTGCATGTCAAAGTAACTAGAAAAGGGAATACTAGTAAAGGATCAAAAGGTCAGGCATAGTAGCAAGTAGGATAATTAACATACTATGCAAGACAAATAAGTAGAAAGAGAGAGAAAGATATGCAAGAACAAGAAAATAGGGAACATACAGACAATAATAGTTCATAGAGATACTCAACCTCACAGAACAATAATAGCCCTTAGTCAATTGAACACACAATAAAAAAAATTAGTAGATACAAAAATAACAGTTTACAAAATACACACTAGTGATGAAGTGACTCACAGGCTCCTATCCAAACTAACAACATGCATACATGGAAAATAATACATAGATTGTGATATAGGCATACATAATGAAAAGCTAAAAGGATTTTGAATCACTTCAAGACCTCGTATATGGAAACATGTTCGGTAAATGATGATTGTACTTTCATAGCATGCAATCAAACATACATAGAAAACCCTAATAAAGAGTCCAACACCTAGTACACCTTTAGGATAAGAAGATACAAACTCCTTAGATACTCACACCAAAATCGCATGCAAATAAAAGGTATATTATGCTAACACATAATCTAATAGTGTGTGACTACAAAGAAGAAGTTCAAAACCTGATACACAATCAGGTTAAGGAGATACTAACTCCTTAAGAACTCAATCCAAATAGACAAACAACAGAGAGATAACTCCTAAAAAATAATCATAGTTATAGTAAAAATAATCACACATATATAGTATAAAGTATAAGTAATATTCAAGAGTCAAAAATTTGGTAATAAATAAGAAAAGCTTTCAAATTAGAGTTTAAAATTTAGTATGTAGAAAAATACATAATTTAAACTCTGATTATACTAACAACACATTAGAGTGTGCACAACACCAAATATAACAAGGTAAACCCACATAGAGAAGCCATCTATGTGGTAACATTCTCGAGTCTCTTAAGGTTACCACTCAGTAGTAAATAATCTAGTAATCAATATAACGTTTACAACTCTAAAAGAAATAAAACCAATATTACCTTTATCAATTATACCTCCGCCATTACTACTTATTACAGCTTTTTCTTGCTACTTCTACAACAACTTAGTTTGACTCATGAACCTGGCTCTCCTCCAAAGTCCATACCACCAAATGTGTGATATGATTAGTAACCACATACTAGTATCTAGAATTTTAACAACTCACACTCTTAAGGACCACCCTCAAACTCAAACAACCTATCTATTATTACTCACAGTAAAATATATGAGAACTCAAAACATTTAATTTAGATCACTCTCACAAATAAGTTCTCACAAGATCGATAAAATAGTCTTAAGCATTCACAGCTTAAGAATGCTATTTTACACTAACTGGGAAACATCTTCTCAAGTACTCACAACTCACAAGTATGGTTATACACACACAATCATGAATCACTAATACTAAACAAAACTCAAGGTATTATTGATCCAAAAATAGAAAAATAATACGGAGTTTTTCTAGATACCAAATAAGAAGAAATGAGGGGTATTTATATAACTCACACATGAAATGAACCAACACTCCATTTAGTATGCAAAATATGAAAAACAACCTCATGTTGTATATAAACATGCTTGCATACAAGGTATTCCTAATGATGTACATGTGTGTATTACTGATCTACTATAACCAACCTTACATAGAGGATGATAGAACACTATTTAAAATAAAATACACAACATGTTTTGTACACCAAAATCCAACACATAGACATAAGAACAACGAGACTTACATGAACATTGTTTAGAACTATTAAGTTTTTAACTGTTTGTTGAAATTTGTGAAAATACATAGTGTTCTATGTGTAAATTTAAATGTATGGAATGGTGATGTACATATAATTTCACATCACATCAGTACTTAAGCAACTTCAACATACAAATGCGTAACTTTTCTATTCTTTACACTTTTTCTTTAATTTACAATTGTTACATTGAGGTAAATGTATGTTCTAGATTGGGGATGAAAAAATTTATATATTTATAAAATTAAGCTAATTTAAAATTTTTTATTAAACATGTTTACATTTTATAATATTTTAACATTTTTATTTAATTCTTATGCTTTTATTTATTTTTATTGGTTTTAGGAATTTTAGTTTAATATTAAAAACATTCTTATAAAATTAAGACGTCTTTTATTTAATTTTAGGTAAATGATTAAGTATTTATAATGTTAAGTTAATTTCTTGAATATATCATAGAGTAATGTGATAATTAGTTAGTTTTTGTCATAATTTTATATTTCATGATAAAATGTTAAATTTATGATAGACCCAAAATTGATGTTTTGAAATCAAATAGTGGAGAATAACTCGTGAGAATATTTTGAGCTATTATCTATTCTAAGTGATAATATTCTTTCTAATCTTTTAAACACTTTTTTTATCAATTTTAAATTGTTAGATAATCTCTATATGTTTTGCATTGAATGTTAAGATTTTTAGATCTAATAAAGTGTCATATATTTATTTTTATTGTTTAAATTGAACGACTTAAGTATAAATTGGAAGTATATGCTATTCTCATCATGCATGCATGACTTAAAAAAAAGACATATATGGGGTTACATAAGCTAATATAAAAGAAAGGCCAAAAATTAGTCACTCACTATATCATACAAAAATATGTACAAACTATACATAGGTCATCTTTCTAAAAAATATATTTCTAAGAAAAGAAAAAAACTAAAAAGAAAAGGAAGAGAAACAAATAAATACTATGACCCCAATATCTTACAAAGTTGTGAAAAATGACTAAATACAAAAGAAAGATAGGAAATAAATCCCCCATAAGTCATTTTCATTTTCATCTCTATAAGACATTGATAAGTGCTCAAAAGAACTTAATATATCATGATTTTGAATGTTTATGAATCTATAGATTTGTATTTTCTTGTTTTAAAATCATTTTATGAAAATATATCTTTTCGGAATCACGGATATATTTTGTTGTTTTCAAGTCTTTTTTGTATTAAAACAAATCAACTTGAAGAATTATACTTGAAGCACTCCATTACAACTTGGAAGATTAAAGAAAATATTTGTAAAACATTATTTATGTTTTAAAAATTGGAAAAAGAAATTAAATGGAAAATTAAGCTTTCATTGATGCATTTGGAAGTGTGTCATGGTGTGAAAACTTTGTAAACCATGGCGGGAGGCCAAAAGAAAATATTAATATTTCTAAAAATCAATATGGGCTATGATGTGAAAACTTTGTATGCCACAATGCGAAAGGAGTAGATCGTGCTCAAAATGTGTATGCAGTGGTGTGAATAAAATGTGTGCCAAAGTGCCAAGTGAACCTCACCCTATAAATAGGATCATATTTCTATTGTGAAAAGATATTCTAGAATCCCTCAGCTTTCTTAGAAGTTTATTTCTCAGTTTTTTTTAGTCTTTTTTATTTCTTTTAGTAGTTTAAGGTTCTTCTCTCATTTGAGAGTTGAACAAATTTAGTTAATGTAATAGTTTTAGCGTTGTTGTCGAAGAGGAATGACGTTTTTAAATTATTATTATTAAAATCTTAAAAACTTTTTATATTGTAAATATTATGATTTTTATTTAAAATTTTAAAATATCTAAGTTATTAATTACTTTTTGATATTTAAAAATTTTAAATTTTCTCTTATAAAAAATATAATTATGAAATATGAAAAATATAAAATAAAATAAAATAAATTTAATTTAATTTTTCCTTTTAAACATTCTTTATTCTTTATTGTTTATTTTTAATTTAATTTATTTTATTAATTCTTTTATTCTTTTTCTCCTAAATTTTTATTTAACTTTTGTGTAATAAATTATTTCATGTATTATTTATTTTACTAATATGCATATAATTTTTATTCTTTGTTATGTGTTTAATATATTTGTGTACGAATATGTATTGTTTTATTATTTTGTAAATTTATTTATCTTTTTATTTTTTAACTTTATAGGTGAAATTAAAATCTATTTTTTTAGTATTTGTGAGGTAGAATATCCTTAGGACACCCTCTCATACTTTAAAATAATAATATTTATAGACCCTTTAGACTGTCAAGAAGATAGGACTTTAACGTCCTTCAACCTTTTCTTGAATAAATTTCTAAACCTTTCCTTGACCCTTCACCTGAACTACTAAACATAGGAAAAACCCACCACCTAGAAAGACCACAATGAAGGAGTTTGCAAGGCCAATAATTGGCATTGCAATTGTCACTATCCATTTGGGTGAGGCTGCTAGGAATTATGAATTGAGAAACATTCATTTTTTCATGCTTTATTCTTTTCATAGACTACCTAATGAAGACTCATTGTCCTTCATTATGGACTTTTATTCTATGGTCTAAACTTTCCCTTCAATATAGTCACCGATGATCAACTCAAAATGAGGTGTTTTCCTAAACCCTTAAATATAGGGCCAAGACATGGTTAATGTCACTTCTTCCAAGTTCCTTGATGACTTCTTCCAAGTTCCTAGGTATAACCCCAATGCAAATACTTATAATGTTAGGTGGATGAATCATCCTAATTTCTCTTAGAGGCAAAACAACTCTCCTTTTGCCCAAAGCTCAAATCCATTAGGCTTGTAATTCCACCAAAAAATGCAAATGAATCCTCCCAACAAGCCAAATATGGAGGAAAACTTGAATTTATTTTGTTTAGATTAGAAGAGATAACTAGTCAAGACAAATCAAAGGTTGGATTTTGTTGAAATTTCCATTAAGATGATGGAAATATAGGTGGACCAGTTAACCAAGTACTTACAAAAGTAAGGAAATGAATAAGTTGCAAAAGTTCATAAAACAAATGAACCCAATAATAAGGGGATATTAATTTTACATAAATGATGAGATCCCCCAAAGCAACATCTCACTAAAGATAATAAAAATAGTCCTAGATTGAAGATAACTCATAATTTATTTATTTTCTTAATTAATTTATTTATTTTGATATTTATTTTGTGTGATTTTAATTTAAGTGTACTTAATTTAGATTTTTCATTCCTTTAATATATAAAATAAAAAAGATGAAGAAAAAAATTTTAAACTAGGAACAATGTGAAACAAAAAAGGGCACGTTGTGGCATGAATTAATTATGCACCGCGACATGAGGTTATAAATGTGTAACAATATGTAACAAGCAGAATTAGGAAAGACCGTGTCGTGGCATGAAAGAATTATTTTCCATGGCATGCGTATAAGTTTTTACCTTTAAACCATTTCCCCACGTGAGAAATCCTATTTTTTCTCACATTTTCTCTCACCTTCTCTCAAACTCTAAATTTTCTCTCCCTCCAAATACACTCAATCCCTAAAAAATACTACCTTTCTTCAAATTTATTTCACAAATTCTTCTTAAAAACCAAATTTCTAACCTATTTCCACCATTCCTTCGATAAATTTTCAAGTTTTTCAAGTCCACATAAGATATTAATCTTCAAATGGGTGTTCTTCAATTTTTCTTCAAATCTTCAATAACAAAAAGTAAGTATTTATAAATTTTAGAATTAAATTATTTAGTTTATATTATATGGAATTTTTGAAATATTTATTTATTTATTAAGAGTCCAAAATCCTATTTAGGATAAAGAAAGGGTTAGGAATTTTTTTGGATTAAATTATGGATTTAAATTTTGGTGAAAACCTTTTTAGATTTTTTGGTTGAAATTTAAAAAATGGCACATAAGAGGTCTAGGAAAGGAAAAGAAGTTTCAACTTTCAAAGATTTTAACAGTTCAAAATTTTCAAGTTATGATGCTAAATTCTTATTTGAAAAACAATAGAAGTTAATAAGGGTTTTATTCCAGAAAAAGGATGAAATTTATTGATTAATAGGAAGGAACTACTAATATAATAGTAGTACTAGGCTGGAAAAGGTTTGTAGGAGAACCAAAGGCTGCTATTGAATCTTTAGTTAAAACATTTTACATAAATTTCTTGGACGTTGTTAATGATAAGGTTTTTGTTAGGAATGTGCTATTTCCATATAAACCTAATGACATAAATGCTCGCTTTTATTTAGTACATGTCCAAAAGGTGAGTATGAGTAGTATCTTAGTAATGTAGATTATACTACAGTATTAGAAGTCTTGACTATTCAAGGTGTTGAATGGATTATTGTTGGTGGGAAACATAAAGGTTACAAATTAATGTATTTGGACAAAATTTTAAGAATTTGGTAATAATTTCTATGTTCAAGGATGATGCCCACCAAGCATTATAACACTGTGGATAGAGAGAGCTATTTTGTTGTATACAATTGCATCTAAGATACCAATGGATGTTGGGGTAATAATTCACCAACGAATTAAACTATTTATAAATAGTCAACATATGGTTTTTCCCCAATTAATAACTACTTATGTAAAAAGTAGGGGTACCATATTCAAAAGGTGAGGTTATTATACAACTAAGTGAATTATTGAATATGACTTACTTTGATGCGTTTAGATCTAGTATGAAAATTGTTCCAAGAGAAAGGAGACTCATTCTCCATCAAGAATGTCTATATGAAAGATCAATTTCATAACATTGGTGAGAAATGAGCTACATGGAATAATACTAACAAGCTTATTTTACCTAACGAGCAACATTCCTAAATCAACAACACTATGATCAAGTAAAACATAATCAATTAATGTATGAAATGACCTGATTATAATTAAGTCACCTCGGGGGTGGATAAAATCATTTAATAACGCTTGATTATCCTCATTATGACTTCAATTTTATACAACTAGAAAGATCATGACAACAAGAGCCTGAAGATCAAGGTCCGGATAACATGGAGTAGGAGCTATAAATGATTCGAAATTTTGTCTTATGTATTTTTGTTTGTTTTTTTTATTTTAGTTGTTATTTATTTATTTATTATAATATATTTGTTTTTATTTTCTTTTATAAATATTATTTAGATATGTTAATCTTATAATAGTTTGTTGAATTTGTGAGAAATACGCATCTATATTATTTCAATATATTTAGATTGGTGGATGCACCTATACCTTCATACCAACTATTGAAACAAGTTCAATTGGTAACTTTTATCCCCTTACTCTTTATCTTTAAATTATAATTGTTACATTGAGGGTAATGTAAATTCTAAATTGGGGTAGGATAAGTTACATTAATGAAATTATATGCTAAATTAAATTTTTATGTTCACATGTTTACATTTTTTGTGTACTTTTATTTAATTTTATTGAATTAGAAACTTTTGGTTTATTTTTAAATTTTTCTTAAAAAATTATCACATCTTATAAAGTTTATTTTAAAAATTTGAGTAGTCTTTACATTGTTAGATTAATTTCAAAAATATTTCATGGAATAATGTTATAATTAGTTAGTTTTGTTCATAATTAGCATTTCATGATAAAATTTTGAAATTTTGATAAACCCAAAATTAGTATTTAGAAATTAAATAGTGAAGATTATTCTTGTGATAATATATTTTGAGCCATTATCTTCCCATTTGCAGTGATAATATTTTCTATACTCTTTAAACACTCTTATTATCAGTTCTAATTATCAGATGATTTCTATAAATATTTGCATTGGATCTTAAAAATTTTACATCTAATAAAGTATCATATATTTATTTTTATTGCTTAAATTGAACGAGATAAGTGAAAATTGAGAGTATATTCATTTCTATTCATTCATGCAAGACTTTTAATATATATATACACATATGGGGTCACCTACATCAATAAAATAAAAAGTCACAAATTAGTTACTACTTATCATATAATATATGTACAATCTGTATATGGGTCCTTTCTCTGAAAAATGGAATATCTCTATGAAAAGAGGAAAATGAATAATATAAACTACATATTATGACCCATTATCCTTCAAAATTGTGAGAATTAGCTAAATACAAAAAAAAATATAGAAACTAATTTTTTTAAAAATCATTTGCATTTTCTTCATCTCCTAAAAGGTACTACATGATATTTTTATTTGATGAGTTTAATTGATGTATGAAAATAATATGTGATTTATTTATAAATCCTTTCACTTGATTCCTTTCATAAGATCAATATGACGCACCACTTTGAGCTTTTTATTCTTTATACATATGTGAACTATTAGTTCATTTCTATACAAAAATTCTTTTGCATATACCTTTGAATAAGTGATTGAACCAATAGGATCAATGTTATTAAAAGTTTGCCTTGTCAGCTTAGAGTTGAAATAAATTAGAATTCCTTACACTGAGATTGAGTAAATTTTATATTGATACATTTTTTATTTGAATATGAAAAGTGATTTTAAACTAATTATTGTAATAAATCATGAATGTTTAGAATATTGAGATGACTTGTGCTATAGATTTTATTGTAAACTTAAAATAAATTTTTAAACATGAGAATTTTTGTTTTTCTTATTCTTTATTACTTTGGTATTAAATTCTATTTGTTTATGTGTTATTTTTTGTTTTTATTTTCAATTTTTGTTTTATCTTTGATGTTTGTGGGTATCATATATGAAAATCCTCATGAGAATTAAATTCATCCACTGGGGCAACCTTGAGGTTTAAAGGTTTGTTGCATATACTAAATGCAACAATGTCAATCTTCAAAAATGATTTAGGATAGTTTAAATTCTAGTTTTTGTTTTTACTTGGTTTGCTATTCTTGCTAAGTGACTAGTGATGAGTGCTCAAAAAGCACTAAAATAACCATGATTTTATGCACATTAATTGATTAAAAATATATATATTTATATGTTTTATCATATATTTATATAAATTTGTCTTTTTCGGAATCACGGGTATTTTTATTGTTTTTTAGGTATTTTGGCTTAAAAACGCAATTTAAAGACTCAAAGAAGAATACTTGAAGCAATACATCACAAATAAATTAATAAATAAGTGGGAAAAGGTCAACAAACATGGAAAAATTGGACAAAATGGGTCGAAAAGGTCAAAAATGTCAAAAGATGGAAAATGGCGCTTGGCCGCGCGTGTGCCAGTCACTTGGCCGCGCGTTGATACCCCTACGGCGCGCCCTACAATAAGGCAATGACGGCCAGGCTACAACTTGACAGCGCGCGGTGTCTTGGCCAACCGCCCAACGCTGACGCGTTTGCCCCATTTTCCACGTACGGCCGCCCTTCAGCTGACGTCATGCGGCGTCATTGATTTAATTTCGGCATGTCCATTACACGTTTTTTAATTTTTTAATATTTTTTTAACATTTTTTACTCATTTTTTCTCATCCTCACTTTATAAATACCCCTTCCATTCACTTCCACACCTCAAAACCACACTTCTCTCTTCTTTTCTTTCTCTCATTTCTTAGTTTTTGAGTTTTTCTTAGTTTCTTTCTTAGTTTCTAAGCTTTTCTTAGTTTTTCTCTTAGTTTTTAGTTCAATTCTCTTGAGTTTAAAGTTATTTCTTTTTGAGAGGAACTTGTAATGTTTTGTAATAATTTAGATTTCCGATTCAATAAATGGAAGTGCAAATTCCGCTTGGAGGTTTTCTAGCACGGGAATAGCGTCGAAGTTCGTAAGGCTTTTATTTTCTTCTGAGTTATTTTTATGCTTTATTCTTACATGTTATATTTAATTTGTACGTGATTAAATTTAAGCGTGCTAGTACATTTATAATCATGATATAATAATAACGTTGTTATCTTTGCGAAATATTAAATAGGTGAAAAATTTCTAAAAATGAATTGATTTTATTTTTATTCAAGATTTTATATTAAGGATGTTAGAGAGAAATATATTATTTTTCATTACAAACTTAAATCTGAAAATTAGATTTTAAGGTTTAGTTATCAGGTCTAATTTAGAGTAGTCTTTCTTTTATTTGTTTGCCAAATCGCCTTAGGTAGTTAGAGTGAAGCTACATTTCAAAAGTTTTTATAAGAATTATTATGTGAAAATGTATTGACAACATGTTTTCAATAGTGGTTTTAAAACTTGAAAGTTAGTACTCGGATAACTTAAATTCTTGGGTTTTAATTTGACGGCTTGAATAAAGTTTAAATGTCTAACATGAAATTGTGGCGTTTAAATGATTCATTTTCAATCTCTTAGAAAAAGGAATTAATTTAATTAACCAAATTAGTTATCAACCCCACCCTTTGTAGGTGTTAATTGATTTGTTTAGTTAACAAAGAATATCTATACGCATGCGAAATGTGGTATTCGTACAAAAAGAGAATCAATAAAATATCGATTTATATCTTTAATAGCACAGATAATATGAAAATGACGTAATTAATTTAGTTATTATATCCATAAATACTTTCCTTTAATATAAATGATAAAATTTGCGTGAATATTTATTGAATGTATTTATATTTATTTTTAGGTAAATATTTATTGAATTTGTATCATGTTTATTTTTAGATTATATTTAATTAATGCGTATATATGTTTATTTTATGTTATTAGATTAGGAACACAAAACCAAACTATCGTGACGGATGTTTAGGATTTAATTTCGTTTTTAAAAGTTTGAATAATAAATTAAAACCACATACATTCTTCTAGATCATTCGGAGTATACTTGCTCATTTTCTAAATGATTCGTGTACTTCTTGAGAGTTTTACAAATATTAAAACCAAAGTATTTGCGAGAAATTGGCGATCTTAGGTTTTGCTCATCGTGAGTTTAGCGTAGTTGTGGAAGGAATAGCGTTTTTAATTTATTTATCAAAATTTTAAAAATATTTTTGTGTTGTAAATAATTGTGATTTTTTTTTAAAAAATAAAAAATAAAAAATAAATAAAAAATAAATAAAAAATAAATAAAAAATTTAATCAAATTTCAAATTTCATAAGAAATAATAAAAAAATAAAATATAAAAAAATATAAAAAAATATAAAATAAAAATAAATAAAAATAAATAAAAATAAAAAAATTTTAACTATAGCATAAATAGTAAAATTTAGAAATTTGAAATTTGAAGTAAAAAGTTTTTACCGTTAATGAATAAAAAAAAAAGAAGAAAATTTTTAAATAAAAATTGTACCGTGAATAATAAAATAATTTAGGAATTTAAAATTTGAATAAAAAATTACCGTTCATGAATAGTAAAAAAAAATTAATAAAAAAAAAATTAAAAAATTTTAAGTTAATAAGAAATAAGATAGCGTGAATAGTAAAATAAAATTACCGTTCATGAATAGTAAATTAAAAATAATAATAAAAAAAATTTAGTTAATAAGAAATAAGATAGCGTGAATAGTAAAATAAAATTACCGTTAAAAAAAAATTTAGTTAATAAGAAATAAGATAGCGTGAATAGTAAAATAAAATTACCGTTCATGAATAATAAAAAAAATTAAAAATTAAAAAAAAAATTTAAGTTAATAGGAAATAAGATAGCGTGAATAGTAAAATAAAATTACCGTGCGTAAAAAAAAAAAAAAAAACAAAAAAACTAAAAGGCATGAAAAGTAAAAATCTAGGGAGTTAATACAGGAAGTAGTTCTTCAAGCCTTTTGTGCTGTGCCTAGTCTTTCTGAGACGTTGTTACGGCTTAGGAGAATGGTTTTTGGGAGCTATTGACCACCATTTTTTCTGAGAACACTCTTGCAGTTATCTGATTATGTTATTTAAAAAAAAAAAATTAAAAAATTAACTAGTTTTGTCTAGTGTTTTGTATTAAATGCCATGGAAATTTTCTCTAATTTTTTTATTTTTGTTGACGGGAAGTTTTAAATTTACGTTTAAAAATAGTCTATGCGTGGTAGGAGATCCTTAGGAAACCCCCTAACACCGTATGTAAAATAATATTCATAAATTTAAACAAGTGTCAACAACTGGATCCTACCCACATCAACTTTGATTTTGAGCAGACATAGAACGAGTCTTAATCCTTTACTAGAACCAAAAGAAATGGAGGAAAACCAACGTATTGGGAAACCACGATGAAGGAGTTTGCAAGGCCATAGGTGATTGGCACATCAGCATCCCGTATCCGGTGGGGAGAATTTGCTGGAATTATGACACTTAAAAATATTCATTTTTCTATGCTTCACTTCCTTTTATGGGCTACCTAATGAAGATTTTCTTTCCTTTATGAGAGATTTCTATACTACGGTCCAAACATTCCCCTTAGGTATTCTAAACGAGGATCAACTTAGAATGAGATGTTTTCACTACACCTTAAAGGATAAGGCCAAAGCTTGGTTGATGTCACCTTCACGAGGTTCTGCGATGACATGGGGTAACATTTACAATAAATTCATGGGAAAATTCTATTCCCATCAAAAAACATCGAGTTGAGAGGAAAGATTGCTACTTTCTCTCGGATGGAAGGAGAGAACCATTCCGTGAAGCTTGGGATAGGTTCAAAATGTTTCTCGCTCGATGTCCCATCATAGCTTTCCCTACGGTTGCGGAACCAATTCTTTTACGATGGACTTACACAACAATGTTAGTTCATTGTCGACAATCTTTGCGGGAGGAGCAATAGGAGAAAAGACTGCATCGAAACGTATAACCTCTTTGAGATGTTGGGTGCTAATTCCCAATGAGAAAAGCTCCAGTGAGAAAAGGCGGGTGTTCGTGAAATCGACTCTAGTAATGAAGTTCAACAACAACTTGTTCAACTGATAAGCAAGTTGCCACTTCTCGCTACCACAAACCAACACCAATAATGAACAATATGGTTTGTACTGACAACGTGATCAGGACAGTCGAAGCTTTGTCCATGTATCAAGGAGATACAACTGGACACGAGCGAGGTTAATGTGTTGGGAGGCGTATCAACCAGGAGACCAAGGTTTGATCCCGAATTCAAATACCTATAATCACAGGGTGGAGAAGTCATCAGAATTTCTCTTGGAGGCAAAACAACCCTCGCTTTCCTCAAAGCTCAAACCGAGCGGGCCAATGAATTCCACCACCTATTCGAAGCATTCCAAATAAACCAACACGGAGGACATGACTTGAATTCTTTTATTCAAGTTTGTAGGGATAATCAATCTAAAACCAATCAACGGTTGGACTGCGTGGAAGCACATCGGGTGGAAGTTCAGAGTTGAGCAGTTAGTTGAACATTTGCAAAAAGGCAAAGACTAATTTGAAACTTAAATGAATTCAATGAAGAGGAGACATTGAGTTTTCATTACGCAAATCTCAAGCAACGTCTTACTAGAAGACGATAAATTTTAGTCTAATGCGGAGAGTCACCCATTATTGTATTTTCCTTTGTTTTAGTTTGCGTGTAATAAAAAAAAATATTTCAAGTAAAATAAATTCGTTTGTTTCAAAAATTGTGTCCCTTCGTTTAAAAAAAAAATTTAGGTTCCTTGCACTTTTTTTTTAGAGATATCTACTATTGTTTTTAAGAGCAAAATGTTGATTCATAATAGGAGGAGGATCATTTTCAACTACAAACAACCATGGGAGATGCTGAAGATAGGCAGAAAAAGATGAAAGACTATACAATGCCAATCATTGGCAATGTAACTTCCGGCATCCAATTACAAGAGGCTGCAAGGAATTATGAATTGAAAAAGATTCATTATTCTTTGTTACCTCCTTTACTACGGTATCACACAATGAAGACCTGCATTTCATTCGAGAATTCTATGCTTTATTGTCCAAACCTTTCCACTACATGCAATTAATGAAGATCAACTTAGGATGAGGTGTTTTCCTTACACTCTCAAAGATAAAGCTTGGTCATGGTTCATTACTCTCTGATCCAGGTTCTCTTAAAACTTGGGAGGCGATATGAAATTTTTATGGGTAGGTTCTATTCCCGTCAAAAGACTGTTGATCTAAGAACAAAGATAGCAACATTTTCTCAAATGAATGAAGAGCCCTTTCATGAAGCTTGGGAGCGATTCAAACTCCTTTTCATTCAATGTCAAAATCATAGCTTTCCATTACATTTCTACAAAATCAATTCTTTTACGATGGATTGACACTTCTGAGTCGATACATGGTTGATATCTTTCTTGGAGGTCTTTGTGGGAGAAAAGACATGGAAGGAAACCTATAATCTCTATGAGCTATTGGGTTCTAATTCCCAATAGTGGTAGAAGGAAAGCAAAGGTCAATGAAGTCGGCTTTGATAATGAGATAACCTTGCAGACTTCTTGAATTGACTAAACAAGTGAAATTCCTCACGTCCTCACCAAATTTCAAATCAAGAGGTATGTGGAGTGTGTTGTTCAATTGGGCATGGTACTCATAATTGTTCAAATACTTGTTATTCTAGTGTCGATGGCATAGAGGAAGTCCAATCTTTTCAAAAGTATGATCCAAACACCTATAATCACCCAACCTACTGACCACCCTTACCCGCGATCAATCTTTTAAACCAACCATGAAGATAGCTTGAATGCTTTTATTCAAGTTAGTCGTGATAACCAGCGATGACTAATCAAAGGTTGAACACCATGGAGAGCTTCGGTTAAAAGAATTGAATCTAAAGTCAAGCGGTGAACAAATGCAAAAGAAAGAACCAGGGAAAGTTGCCCGGTCAACGAACAAGCAAAAGATGTTAGAACTCTTCGAAGTGGTAAGGTAGTCAATACCGGTTTACACAGAAATCTCTAAACCACCTTAGTAGTTCATGTGTATCAAAGAAAGGCGATATTCTAATCTCGCAAAAGGAGAAACAAGTGTTAAACTTAACAAGCCTTACGAAAAACTGGTGGGGGTCGTCGACACTCCCAGAAATTCAAAAGACAACAGAACCACACCGGATGCAAGTACCTTTTCCCCACCGATTGAAAGAATCCAAACAAGATAAGCAATTCAATGATCTTTTTAATATCTCTAAAGTAAATATCAATTTACCATTATTAGAAGTGATCATGATAATAACCTCATATGCCAAGTTTTTCAAAGAGTTGAACACTAAGAAAAGGAGGTATGAACTAAATGAGCAGTAGCTAGTATCGAGAATTTCTAATGTTGTGCCTTGACAAACTACCACTAAGTTGAAAGACCCTGGAAGTTTTATTATAAACATAACTATGGGGGATAGGAAGGTTGCTTAAAGCAATGCTTGATTTAGGTGCTAGTATAAATTTGATGCCTACTACATATTCTTACATTTCGATCTGGGATTTAAAACCCATGACTATGTCTATGACTTGCGGATAGATCTCTTAAATATCCGGAGGAATAGTTGAGGATGTTTTGGTACAAGTAGACAAAGTGATAATACTGTTGACTTTGTGGTTACGGATATGCAAGAAAATCCGGCATTGAATGAGAGAGCGTACAATATTGCTTGGTAGACCATTTATGGCAACTACTAAAACTATTATTGATGTCCAAGATGGAAATTTGACAATGACGGTCTTAGGAAGTGTTCATTTCAAAGTTTTTGATTCTTCACCTTTCCCTTCTATTTACTTATCGCCGATGAAATATTCGAAGTTGATCCTTTGGATAATCTTGTCCAAAACACCTTTTTCCAAACCAGGAATATAAGACAAGCTTGAAACCGTTCTTACACTTGAAAAGGTTGAAGAAGATTTAGATGAAGAAATTAAAGAGTACCTTGAACAACTAGACAATAATGAAGTGATGACAAAATCTAGTACACTTTTAAATCTACCAGTTCTTAAATACATTAAGAGAGCCAATCCACATGAACTTGAACTTCAAAGACTTACGAGCACTTAAAATATGTGTTTTTGGGAGAAGGAGAAACATATCCAATGATAATTTCTTCAACCTTGACCAAACCACAAGAAAAAGAACTCGTGAAAGTGCTTAAGCAGAGTTTAAGAAATCTATAGGGTTGGAGTATAGGGGATATAAGAGGCATTAGTCCAACAATGTGTATGACAAGATCCAAGCTTGGAGGATGGTGCTAAACACATGACGAGAGGCCCAAAGAAGACTAAACCCAAACATGCAAGAGGTAGTTAAAAAGGAAATCCTTAAATTATTAGAAGAAGGGATTATACATCCTGTGCGGATAGTAAGTGGGTTAGTCCCGATTGCATGTGGTACCAAAGAAATGCGGGATAACAGTTGTTAAAAATGATAAAAGTGAATTAGTGCCACTAGAATAATCCTGGATGGAGAATGTGTATAGATTTTAGGAAACTAAATTTATATATCGAAAAAGGATCACTTTCTCTTCCATTCATTGATCAAATGTTGGAAAGATTAGACACGAATTTTACTTGTTTTTGGATGGGTATCTGCGTATTATCAAGTACCCATGTAGGAAGATGAGGAAAAGAACCGCATTTACATGTCCTTTTGGGACATTTGCTTTGTGAGAATGCCATTTGGGTTATCTGCAATGCCCCGCCACTTTCAGAGATGCATGATATCTATTTTCTCGGACATGGTGGAGAAATTCATTGAAATTTTCTAGACTGATTTCTCTGTCTTTGGGAACTCGTTTGATGATTGCTTACATAAATTGACTTTGGTTTTAGAAAGATCATTGAATGCAATCTAACCACTTAGTTGGGAGAAAAGTCATTTTATGGTTCAATGAGGATAGTTTTAGGACATATAATTTCAAACAAGGGTATTGAAGTTGATAAGGCAAAAGTTGAATTGATATCCAGAACTACCTCCTACGTACGTGAAGGGGATAAGAAGCTTCTTGGGACATGTAGGATTTTCTGAGACGATTTATTAAAGATTTCTCTAAAATAAGTCGCCCTTTATGTAACTTACTTATCGAAAGATGTCAATTTGACTTCAATAATGCCTTATTTCTTTAATACCTTGAAAGAGAAACTAACATCTACCCACTGTTATAATGGCACCAACTGTCTTTACCTTTTGAGATAATGTGTGTGACGCTTCGATTATGCAATAGGAGCAGGATCACGGACAAAAGAGTGGATAAGCGTTTACATGTCATCTCTTATGCTAGCAAAACACTCAATGATGCCCAAATGAATTACAACGCTTTGAAAAGGAATTCTTGGCTATAGTATTCTCTTTAGACAAATTTCGGTCTTATTTAGTAGGATCTAAAGTGATTGTACATTACGATCGTGCTGCTTTAAGATACCTATTAAGTAAACCAAATGCCAAGCCAATATTAATCGGTGGGTCTTACTCTTACAAGAATTTGACCTAGAAATCAAGGATAAGAAAAGGCGGTGAAAACTTAGTAGCTCACCATTTGTCTAGGTTGATTTCGACTTCCAATTCTCTTAAAGATGAGAGTAATGACGATATAGTTGAAACCTTTCTGATGAGCAGTTATTTTTCATAGGTCAGAACCCGTGGTATCTGAGATATTGTAAACTATCTTGCACATGGTTTTTCACCTAACACTTCATATCGAGGACAAGAAAAGGTTTTTTAAAACTATTAAGGACTATTTCTGGATGACCCTTATTTATACAAGATTGGTCAAGATCAAGTCATCAGGAGATGTGTACTAGAAGAAGAACATAAGAGCATTCGACTTTTTGTCATGAACTTCATTGTGGGGGTCATTTTTGGAGTGAAAAAGACAACCCCGTAAGATGTTCTGATCTGGATTCTTTTGGCCCACTCTTTTAAAGATGCTCATATGTTTTGTGCACAATGTGATAGATGTGTCAAAGAACAGGAAATATAAGCAAAAGAGATGAAATGCCTTTGACATCTAATTTAGTTGTTGAACTTCTTTGATGTATGGGGGATTGACTTCACGGGCCACTTTTCCCCAATCTAATGGTTTTCAATACATTTTGGTTCTTGTGGATTATGTGTCCAGAGTGGGTAGAAGCTATCCCGTAACCAACGATGCTAATGTTGTTGTGAAATTCTTGAAACATTTCATATTCGATAGGTTCTAACGCCTAGAGCTATAATAAGTGATGGAGGTAGCCATTTTGTAACAAACTCTTTGATGGAGTACTAAACAAGTACAACATCACATCATAAAGTAGCTTCTCAATATCATCCTCAAACTTAGGTTTAGTGGAAGTGAGCAATAGGCAAATTAAGGGGAATGCAGAACGCCTTGTCGTCGTCAAGGAAAAGGATTGGGCATTTAAGCTAAATGATGTCTTATGGGCGTACCCATGTGCATTTTACAAAACACCTATTGGGATGACCGCCTAGGTTAATCTTTGGGAAAGCGTGCCACCTTCCAGGTTGAACTTGAACACAAAGCTTATTGGGCAATTAAAGAGTTAAACATGGATTTAGATAAAGCGGTGAAAAACGATTACTCCAGCTTCATGAGTTGGAAGAAATTAGGAATGAAGCCTATGAGAATGCCAAATTATACAAGGAGCGTACTAAGTATCATGACAAAGAGGCTAGTTCTAAGACTCTTCACCCTTTGGAATGAAAGTTCTTTTATTTAACTCTCGTTTGAGATTGTTTCGGAAAGTTGAGATCAAGAATGGGATGGACCATTCAAAATAGTTCAAGTATTTGAACATGGAGTAGTGGAACTATTGGACTCCAGAGACACAAAAAACGTTCAAAGTCAATGGCCCGTCGTGTCGAGCCTTATTTAGAAGAACCAAACAACATTCTTTGAAATGGATTGCATTTGGCTGAGTAACCCTTAGCACCAAAAAGATACGTCTTGCTAAGACGTTAAATTAAGCGCTGGATGGGAGGCAACCCATCATTTTAGGTAAAAAAAAACAAAAAAAAAAGTAAAAAAAAATAAAAAATAAAATAAAAATAAAAATAAAAATAAAAAATTTTGTTATTTGTTTTATTTACTTAATTTTATTGTTTATTTCATTTTAATTACATGTGAATAATTTTTAAATTGTTAAAACTAAAAATATTTGTTGAGATGTTAGAAGTTCGTGATAAATACGTATACACTTTAATGATGAATATGATGGATGCACCTGCATTTTCCATTACTACTTGCATTCTCGGGAAATAGGTAATCTTTCTTCTCTTCTCTCTTTATCTTTAATTTACGATTGTTACATTGAGGACAATGTAAGTTCTAGGTTGGGGTGGTGAAAAGTTACCATACTTAATTAAAAAAAATAAAAAAACTTTTCTCACAAAAATTTATCATTTCCTTAAATCAAATTTAAGTAAATAGTTAAGTCTTTGTCTTGTTAGATTAATTTTTGAAAACATATCATGAAATATTTTGTAATTATTTTTGATAATTAGTTAGTTTTTGTCATAATTAGTATTTCTTGATAAGATGAAGAAATTATATTAAACCCAAAATCGGTGTTTATGAGTTTTTAGTGGAGACTACCTTTGTGAGATATAATTTGAGCCTAATTTCCTTTATTCAGAGTGAAATATATATTTTTTCTACTCGAACACATTTCTTATTTCTTCAAATTTTTAGATGATCTACATAGGTATTAGCGTTGAATGTATGAATTTTTTTTTCATCTTAATAGAGTATCATATATTTTTGATTATTATTTTTGCTTAGATTAAATGATTTGAGTAGAAATTGATAGTATATGCTTATATCTCATTTATGCATGACTACTACAAAACAAAAAAGACATATGCGGGTTACCTAAACCAAGATCAAAGCAGAAAAGCCACAAAATTAACCCTTTCACCAAAATCCAAAAAAATGTACAATCATGCATATGGGTTGACTCTCTAAAAATACACATATTGAAAAATATCTACGAGAAAAAAAAGAGAGATAAAAATAGTATCATCTACATCTTTATAACCCGTACAAAGTTGTGAGTAAAGGCTAATTACAAAACAAAGATATAAGAAGTAATTCACTAAAAGTCATTGCAAATTCTTCATTTGTAAAGGCATATATCTTGAAATTCTTTCTCAATGAGTTTGATTTATGCATGAAAATAATTTTTATATATGATATCTTTATAATTTATACATTTGATTCCTTCATGAGATCAATGTTAAAATAACACTTTGAGCCTTTATTCTTTATACATATGCGAACATATTAGTTCATTTCTATACATCAACTCTTTTCGCATATAAATTAGTATGAGTGTTTGAACCCGTAGGATTCGGTGTTTTGAGAGTATTGACTTGTGAGGAATAGAGTCGGCGAATTGATTCATGACACTTGAAATTGGGTGAAATTAAATTGATACATTTTTTATATGAAATATGAAAATGATTTTCGATTAATTATTATAATAAATCATGATTGTTTAAAGAGATTAAGATAACTTATGCTTGAGATTTTAATTATGATCTTAAAGGAGATTAAATAGTATGAGACATTTTGTGAGATGTTGTTAATTTGTGATTTTGTTGTAAATTTAATTTTTAAGTTGTTTGTTTTTATTGTTTCTTTTGTTTTTACATTTAGTTCAATGTTTGTGGGTATCATGCGAAAACCCTCACGAGACTCAAACTCGTCCACTAGGGCAACCTAGGGGTTTAAAGGCTTGTTGCATAGGCTAAATGCAACCGTGTCAATCCACGGAAGTGATTTAGGATAGTTTAATTTTTAGTTTTTATCAACTTCTCTTGCTAAGGGACTAGCAAGGCGGATTGAGGTTGTGATGAGTGCTCAAAAGCACTAAAATAACCATCATTTTAGGCACATTAATTGATTAAAAAATACATATTTATATGTTTTATCATATATTTATATAAATTTGTCTTTTCGGAATCACGGGCATTTTTATTGTTTTTCAGGTATTTTGGCTTAAAAACGCAATTTAAAGACTCAAAGAAGAATACTTGAAGCAATACATCACAAATAAATTAATAAATAAGTGGGAAAAGGTCAACAAACATGGAAAAATTGGACAAAATGGGTCGAAAAGGTCAAAAATGTCAAAAGATGGAAAATCGCGCAAGAATTTCTTACGCGGCTCCAGGCCGCTACGTTGATGCCTCCTTCCGCGCCGCGGCAGGAACTGCGACGCGGCCAGTGGCGCGCGCGGTGCTAAAGGCGCCCAGCCGCGCGCCCAACGCGTTTTTGCCCCATTTTCCACGTGCAACGCCGCCCCGGCGTCATGCCGACGTCATGGTGACGACCTCGGCATGTCCATTACACGTTTTTTAATTTTTTAATATTTTTTTTAACATTTTTTTACTCATTTTTTCTCTCCATCCTCACCTATAAATACCCACTTCCATTCACTTCAAAGCACCTCAAAACCACACTTCTCTCTTCTTTCTTTCTCTCTCATTTCTTAGTTTTGAGTTTTTCTTGGTTTCTTTCTTAGTTTCTAAGCTTTTCTTAGTTTTTCTCTTAGTTTTTAGTTCAATTCTCTTAGGTTTAAAGTTCTTCTCTTTTGAGAGGAACTTGTAATGTTTGTAATAATTTAGATTTACGATTCAATAAATGGAAGTGCAAATTCGCTTGGAGGTTTTCTAGCGGGAATAGCGTCGAAGTTTAAGGCTTTATTTTCTTTACGATTATTTTTATGCTTTATTCTTACATGTTATATTTAATTTAATGCAATGATTAAATTTAAGCTGTGCTAGTATTTATAATCATGATATAATAATAACGTTGTTATGCTTGCGAAATATTAAATAGGTGAAAATTTCTAAAATGAATTGATTTTTTTTTATTCAATATTTTATATTAAGGATGTTAGAGAGAAAAATATTATTTTTCATTACAAACTTAAATCAAAATTAGATTTTAAGGTTTAGTTATCAGGTCCTAATTTAGAGTAGTGCTTCTTTTATTTGTTGGTACAATCGCCTAGGTAGTTAGAGTGAAGCTCTATTTCAAAAGTTTTTATAAGAATTATTATGTGAAAATGTATTGACAACATGTTTTCAATAGTGGTTTTAAAACTTGAAAGTTAGTACTAGGATAACTAAATTCTTGGGTTTAATTTGGACACCTTGAATAAAGTTTAAGCTATTTCAACCCCAAGGTGGCATTTAAATGGTTCATTTTCAATCTCTTAGAAAAAGGAATTAATTTAATTAACCAAATTAGTTATCAACCCCACCGCTTGTAGGTGTTAATTGATTTGTTTAGTTAACAAAGAATATCTAACCCACCAAAGGTGGTATTAAATACAAAAAGAGAGAATCAATAAAATATCAATTTATATCTTTAATAACCTAGATAATATGAGCAAGCATAATTAATTTAGTTATTATATCCATAAATACTCCACTAATATAAATGATAAAATTTGCATGAATATTTATTGAATCTGTATTTATATTTATTTTTAGGTAAATATTTATTGAATTTGTATCTATGTTTATTTTTAGATTATATTTAATTAATCTGTATATATGTTTATTTTATGTTATTAGATTAGGAACACAAAAACCAAACTATCGTGACAGGATGTTTAGGATTTAATTTCGTTTTTAAAAGTTTGAATAATAAATTAAAAACCACATACATTCCTTCCTTAGATCGACCTTGGGAGTATACTTATCATTTTCTACGAAATGATTCGTGCACTTGCGAGAGTTTTACAAATATTAAAACCAAAGTATTTGCGAGAATTGGCGATGCCGGTTTTCGTTCATCAACTAGCAAAAAGTTGGTTAGGGGTAGTGATAAGTGCTCAAAAGCACTTAATATATCATGATTTTAGGAATATTTAATAATTATATATATTAGTATTTATTTGTTTTAAAATCGTTTTATGCAAATCTATCTTTTTGAAATCATAGATATATTATGTTTTTTTAGGTATTTCTTGTATTAAAATTAATCAACTTGAAGAATTATACTTAAAACAATTCATTACAACTTGGAAAATTAAAGAAAACATTTGTAAAACATTATTTATATCTTCAAAATTAGAAAAAGGAATTACATGAAAAATTAGGGTTTCATTGATGTAGTTTGAATTGTGCCACATCGTGAAAACTTTAAAAGTTGTTGTGCAAGACCAAAGGAAAAGATTAATATGTCCCAAAATCAATGTGGACCATAGTGTGAAAACTTTGTGTGCCACAGAGCAAAAAGAGTGGATTGTGCTCAAATCATATACAAGTTGTGTATGTTTTGGCGTCAATAAATTGTGTGCTGCGTTGCCAAGTGAAAATTTCACATTTTCCTCCTTTCCTCACCCTATAAATAGGATCCTATTTCTATTGTAAAAAGATATCTTAGAATCCCATAACTTTCTTAGAAGTTGATTTCTTAGCTATATTTAGTATTTTTATTTCTTTTAGTTGTTTAAAATTCTTCTATCATTTGAGAGTTGAACAAATTTAGTTAATGTAATAGCTTTAGTTTCAAATAAATAAAAAGAGCAACAATTATGTTTGGAGGTTTTCCAGAGCAATTCTAAGAATTTCGTTGAGATATATTTAAAATTTATTCTTTTCGAATATTTCTAAGTGTTGTTTTTACACGCTACATGTTTAATTTATTGATAATTTATTAAACGATGCATGTCTGACTATAAATACCATATGATACTAGTAATTTTGTTACGCTTGTGAAATATTAAATAGGTAAACATGTTTATAAAATGAATTAAGTTTTATTTTTTCATCAAGATTTAAAAGAAGTTTGTAAAAGAAAAATATATTGACTAAATATTTTTCTTAATAAACAAGAGAGTTAAATTTAAAATTTAAATTATCTGAATCTGATTTATAATTAACTTTTTTATCTTTGATTTGATTATTAGTAACTTTAGATAACTCTATTTTAAATATTTTTATAAGAATTATTATTGAAAATATATTGATGACATATCTCTCATAAGAGTTTTAAAATCTGAAAGTTAATTTTTAGATACTTAAATCACAAATCTAATTTTTATACCTTGATAAGAGTTTCAATTTTCAACTCGAACGAAAGTGGAAATTAGATGGTTTTTTAATTTATTAGAAAATGAGCATAATTTAATTAAATTTTAAATTATGGGTCCAATCAAATGTAGCAAATTCAATTTTAATTGACAAAAAAAATGATCCCTACTTTATGATATTTTCATACCTACAAGAAAGAATTAGTAATATTAATTCATATTTTTAATATCCTACTTAATATTAAATAAATATAATTAACTAACTAATATATTACATAATTTTTTTACTATATGATAAATATTTAATTGCTTAAATTTTTATTGAATCTATTTGTATTTTTATGTTATTATTTTAGAAACTCAACTCAAAACAATCATGACAGGATGTTTAGGTTATTTAATTAAATTTTTAAGGATTTGCTGAATTATTTAAAAATCACAAGATTCCTCTTTAGACTGACCTTGAAGGTATACTTGTCATTTTATATAAGGGATTCGTGCACTTACGAGCTGTTTTATAAATTATACAAAATTTGTATGCCTAATTTTGATACATCAAGTTTTTGGTGTAATTGTCAGGTAAACCGGTAATAGCACTGAAAACTAGTTAACTTTTGCAAGCATCACATATAACTTGAAATTTTTATGTGATGAATTTGATTGATGTATTAGAATCATACTTGATTTCTTTATAAAATCCTTTCATTCGATTCTTTTCATGAGATCAATATTATGCGCTACTTTGAACCCTTTCTTCTTTAAACATATGCAAACTTGTTAGTACATTTTTTACATAAACTATATTCGCATGTACCTTGAATGAGTGAGGTTCAGTGTTTTTGAGGGTATGCCTTGTGAGGTTAAAGTCGAAGCCAATTCGGATTTCAATACACTAAAATTGGGCAAATTAAATATTGATACATTTTTTATTTGAGTATGAATATGAGTTTTCACTAATTATTATAGTAAACAATGAATGTTTAAAATATTAAAATAAATTATGCTATGGATTTTAGTTGTGAACTTAGAAGAAATTAAAAAATGAGAAGTTTTGCTATTCTTCATTTTTTATTTGTTATTTGTGTATTTTTTTATTTTTAAATTCTAGTTTGATGTTTATGAGTATCATATATGAAAGCCATCACAAGACTTAAACTTGTCCACGAGGGCAACATAGGGTTAAAAGGCTTTTTACATACACTAAATACAACAGTGTCAATCTAAGGAAATGTTTTAGGATAGTTTAATTTTACTCTAATTTTGTTTTTAGATTTTTAACTTTCTTACTAAGAGACTAGCAAGAAACTAGTTAGCACTTTTGATGAGTACTTAAAAGCACTTAATATAACATGATTTTATGTACTTTAAATGATAAAATAGATTTGTATTTGCATTATTTTATTATCTTTCAAAACAAATCTATATTTTAAGAATCATGAGTATGCTTTATTATTTTTCAAGTATTTCTTCAAAATGATTTAACTGATCAATAACTAAAGAATAGAACTTGAAAGCACTCTATTACAACATTGAAACATAAAAGATTAACATGAGTGTTAGATTTATGATTTAATTATCTGAATTTGATTTAAAGTCAATTCTTCAACTTTGGATTTGATTATTTGGATCTTTAGAGAAAGTTATTTTAAATATTTTTATAAAAAGTATTATTAAAAAATATATTGATGACATATTTTCATAGTAGTTTTAAAATTTGAAAGTTAGTTTCTAGATTCTTAAATAGTAAACCTAACTTTGACACTATGATGGGAGTTTAAATTGTTAGATTTGACCGAGTATGAGAATTGAATGGTATATTAATCTTTTAGAAAAGAAGTATAATTTAATTAAAATTAACTGATAGACTAGACTGAAGGCCTTAAGTGATTTTAATTAATAACAAACGATAGACATGATTAATTTCTTATTTGTATTTATTAAGAGAATCAATAATCTTAATTTATATTTTTAAGAATCTAATAATATTGAGCAAGCATGATTAAGTAACTAATCTATCCCATAAATCTCCACTTAATGTAAACATTTATTTGCCAATTATTTAGTTGAATCTATTTTTATTTTTATGCCATTAGATTAGATTTCTCAAACCCAAATTTGTGATAAAATGTTTAGGTTTAATTTTCATTTTTAAGAATTCATTGAATTATTTAAAAACCATGTGATTCCTCTTTAGACTGACCTTACAAGTATACATATCATTTTTTATAAATGATTTGTGCACTTGCAAGCTATTTAAAAATATGAAAAATTTGTATTGCATGTTTTAGCACATCAAGTCTTTGGTGCCATTACCAAGGAACTAGTAATAGCATAAAAAACTAGCTAAATTTTGTATCATCAAGCATGCAACTTTTGTTTTGTGAGGGGCATACAAGCCTTGGTTGTTCCAGGGCACGTCGGTCTTAGTGGTATGGGGCACGCAACTCTTGATTGGTATGAGGCACACAACTCTTGGTGGTGCGTGGTAGGTAACTCCTAGTGGTATGAACAGATTTACCAACACTATTTATTAAATTAAAAGAAATATATAAAGTAAATTATGTTCAACTCTAATAGTTGAGAGAATAACTTTAAACTTATAAAAAGATAAGCTTTAGAAAGCTAAAGACAAAATTGAGAGCTGAGGGATGATAAGGGATCATAATTTCAAAAGGTGAGGGGTTTTTACATAGGCAAGAGAGTGCTGTAAAAAGGAGGAACATATGGATCAAAGGGTCACGTATAGCGGCATGAATTTCTTTGCACAGTAGAATGAGCCAACCTATAATGCGTCTAAAGTTTGATCCACTTGTCCCGCATTGCTACACACAAAAACCTTCATGGTCGTATTGAAGTGCTTCTAGGTGCTATTTTTCAAGTATTGATTCATTGAATTTTTTTGAAGGAAAAAATATCTAAAAAATAACAAAACATACCCATGATTCCAAAAAAATGGATTTGTTAAAAAGATAATAAAATTATGCAAGTGTAAATCTATTTTGACATTTAAAGTGCATAAAATCACATTATATTTAGTGTTTTTAAGCACTCATCAGCATGTCTGGTAGATTATTACTGTTGGAACAAATATGTAAAAAAACTATGTAAGAACAATATTACCGATATACTGAAATATACTACTTGGGTTGAGTCGCGGACTAGGTCACTCTCTTTAAGACGTTTGTGACTGCCCCAGCATCTTGCAAGCAAACATGACCTCATCGTCCCCGAGGATAAAACAGCCCAGAATCTTTTTACGTCTCGAACTTCTTTGCCGTGATGAAGTGGGAATACTACACCTCTTAAATATTTATGTTGTTAAATGCGAAAAAAAAATTAAATTTTCTTTTCTTTGATTTTGCTATGGCAAGTAAGAAGCATTTTTTTGAGTTGTTAAGTTATATTCTAAGCCGAGGCTATTGCCCACTATTTATAGTTGAAAAAATATGTGTAACGATCATATAATTATGAAAATAACGGACACATAATTATGAAAATAGCGATCAGTAAAAGTAACGGTAGCATAATTATGAGAATAATGGTCGTAAAATTATGACCACATAATTATGAAAAATAGCGATGCGTAAAAGTACTTGGTCGTAATTATAAGAATAACGATTAAATAAAATTAACGGTCACATAATTATGAAAATAACGGCACGTATAAAAATATGACCATATAATTATGAAAATGACAGTTACATAATTTATGAAATAACGATCATAAAATAATAAAAAAAATTATTTAAATTCATTTCCAACAATCCCCCACTTGAATTTTAAATAAAAATAGTTTCATTGAGCAACCGATCAATTAAAAATATAAGATTGTGCATAAGCAAAAGGTGTCTATTGACTTGAACCTTTGCATAGTGTTAATGCTTTAGAATATAGTAGAGTAACTCGTAGTTTTGAACTCTATCTCTAACAACATCACACACAACCTTTCCAAGGTGTAGTTCGAAAAGCCCGTGCTTTACGGCCATGCACGTGTATCGATTATATTAGGCAGCTCTAGTAAATTTTGCCCAAAAATTTCCATAGGAAGCGGCCAGCTTCCACATTCACGTAGGTGAGTCTATCGAGAGTACTCGCAGCTGTAGCTATATGCTCCCACTCACGTAGAGTATAGAACTTCATTAAGAGTTTAACAAATAACTAAATCCTTTTCTATCGCTTGAGGACTTCATGCTTATAACAATATAGAATGAGATTTGATTAATAGCATGATACATCTCATATCAACTTCATGACTTGTTATTACCCTTTGAACTTATTTCTTGGGATCTCGATCATAAGTTGGGTTACCATCATAAGTGACTCTTAGATTCTAAGGGCGTTAATCCCGTTCCTTTTGAGGTTTTGAAAACCTTCTCTCTTGGTAATCCTTTCGTCAAAGGATCTGCCTTAAATTTTCATCGAAACGTACATGATCCACTCTTCTTGCTCCCGTTGAGAGAATTCTCTAACGACTATGCTTCTGACGTACGCTCGTCTCTTGCCGTTGTAGCAGGTTACGAATCTTTGCGATAGCCGCGGTACTATCGGCGTGGATCAAGAGCAGTGGTATCGGTCTTTCCGCGTAAAGGGATCTCTAACAAACTTCTTAGCCGGCCTACAACTTCTTCACTAGCGGTGGCTAGTCTATCATTGAGACTCCGTTGTAGATTGAGCCAATATTGTTTGTTTCTTAGACTTCCGAGGAAAGCGACTCATCGTATGTTAAAAATATAGCCACTTAGTTGCTTTGGAGTCTTCGATAAAGTGTTCCAATCTGCATTTGTATCCTTCTAAAACGGCCCGGAAACTTATTATAATGTAATCCAAGGTTCATAGTTCTCTTAAGGTATCTCGCCAACCACTTTCAATAGCATTCGATACTCTACTGCGCTAGGTCTCTTGGTAAACCTACATAGTAGTCCCATAACATAAGCTATGTGCAGTCTAGTGCAATCGATGGCGTAACGTAAGCTACCAATGATGCTTTCGCGTACTCGGTTGTCTAACACCGTCTCCGGTGTTCTTGAACAACTTTACAGGATCATGGGAGTACGTACGAGGTTTACGATTAAAGTAATTATATTTCTTTAAGATCTTCTCGATGTGAGATTGATCTAGAGAAATTCCCTTTTAGAACCTAGTTATTTTTATACCAAGGATTACAACTATCCAAGATCTTTCATATCAAAATTAGCTCTTAACAACATTTTGACATTATTCACAACATAAATATTTGATCCAAAAATAAGCATGTAAATCCCATATAAACATATAATAGTGCAAATATTATCTTCTAATTTATAATAAATGCATTTGTCACTTTCATTTATTTTGAATCCATGTGAGATAACTAGATTATCAAATTTTTCATGCCATTGTAGGTGCTTGTTTTAGACCGTAAAGAGATTTATCTAATTTACAAACTTTATTTTCTTGCCACAGGGATAACAAAACCTTGAGGTTGATCCATATAAATTTCTTCTTCTAAATCACCATTTAAAGCGGTTGTACATCCATTTGATGTACTACTAAATCATAGATAGCGGCCCGAGAGAAAAAGTACACGTATAGAAGTTATTCGTGTAGCCCCGGTGAAAAGGTATCAAAGAAATCTACATTTTCCCTTTGCCTATATCCTTTAAGCGTTATAAGAGGAGCTTTATATTTTTCAATAGTACCATCGAGGTTTCAATTTCTTTTTTAGTATCCATTTACATCCAATGGTTTTGCAATAGGTAGGTAAGTCGACTAAATGCCAAGTTTTATTATACTCGAGTGAGTCCATTTCATCATTTATGGCTTCTTCCCGTAAGTTGGCATCTAAAGAAGATAATGCTTCTTTAATAGTTTGGGGATCTTCCTACAGGTATAAGCATAAAAATCGAGACCCAAAATCAAGGGTTCGAGCTCGTTTACTTCTTCTAATTTCGGTGTTTAATTCTTCGGTTTGTTCACTAGTTCTAGTTATAGGTAAACTCTTTAGAAAGGCACATTATTCTTAATTTTAAAGGGAAACCTATGTTCGCCAAAAGTGACATCATTTGATTCTATAACTACTTGATTTTTAAGTCATAGAATTTATAAGCTTTACTATTCAAAGCGTATCCTATGAATACACGTTCATGCTATACTTACAAGTTTATTTCTTTTAGGATCGGGATCTATCATGTAAAACTAAACAACCCCGAGTTTTAAAATAAGTTAAATTAGGTTTCTTATTTTTCAAAATTTCATATGGTGAAATTTTATTTGTGGAGCAAACCTTCTATTTAGCACACAGCCAGCTTGATTTAATAAAATTTCTCCCAACGATGGGAAACGGCACAGAATTTAATAAAATTGCGACAAGCTGATTCGGTAAAAAGTTCTATTTTTCTTTCGACTTTTCCATTCATTTCGGGAGGAGAATAAGGTGCGGTTTTTCATGAATGATTCCATGAGTTTTATAAAAATCATTGAAGATATTGGAATCATATTACTCACTACATCAACTTCGAAACCTCTTTATTTTTCTATTAAGTTGATTTTCAATCTCAGTCATAAATATTTTAAACATGTCAAACGCTTCACTTTTATTTTTCATTAGATATACATAAGTGTAATCTGAACAGTCATCTTAACATATAAGCAGAATAAGAGGTTTTATTGATTTCAACATTTAATTTAAACATGCCATCAATGGCGTACCCTTTCCCAACAAATATATTATTTATAGTTATAGTATATAAATCAGCCCCTATAGTTTGAGTAAACCCAGTTTTGTTAAGAAGATAGCCTAACACTAAGTTCTTTCTCATCTCTGGAGTATGCAGGACATCCTTCAAGATGACAGTCTTTCCAGAGGTAAACTTCAAAACCACGCTCACGGTACCGGCGGCTTTAGGTGGGTGGGAGTCACCCGAAAGCCCTTTCTTATCCTCGAGAATCGAATAGGATTTGAACATGTCTCGTCATAGCAAACGTGGCGAGAAACGCCGGTGTCTACCCGCACTTCTCGGATCCACCAAAAAATTGACTTGAGATATCATAGGCAATAAGTTGATCTTCGGTAAGGTTCGCACGTGGGAGCGGGGACGATTCTGTTCGGCGAGTTCTAACCCAGTGGCCGGAGTCTATTACAACTATAACACATAAATGTGTTATTCCTTAAGGGGGTTGAGGTCCGTTACGGGAGGATAGCTTATTTCTATTTTGGTGGTGGCGGTTTTGATTATTACTACGATTATGAGTTTTCATATTTCTACCTTTAGGTTTCGAATTGTAGAGGAGGGTTTCTTATTGATCTTGTTATTTGAGGCTACTGAGTATTTCATCTCTTTGGTCTTGTTTTCGGACTTAACCTTCTATTCTTAAGCCCGGTTATAAGACTTTCTAAAGAAAATTTCTTAGTTTTATGTCTAAGTGTATTCTTAAAATCTTTCTAAGCATGAGGTAATTTATCTATAATAACAACTACTTTAAATTGTTAATCTAAAGTCATACCTTCAGAAGTTATTTCATGTGCTATCTTTTGCAGTTCTTGTGATTGAGCTTCCACAGATTTGTCATCAATCATTTGATACTTCATGTATCTACTAACATCATACTTCTTAGTTCCAGCTTCCTCAGTATCGTACTTCTTTTGAAGAGCTTCCCAAATTTCCTTAGCGGTGATATCGAGTTATAATAATCATACAAGTCATCGGTAATCCTTTAAGAATAAAAAAAAATTTGCATAGAAAATAATTTTCTATCCAGGTGTTTAAATCCTTTATTATAGCTTCAGTATGAGAATTAGGCAGTGTTGGTTTTTCAATAATAAAAACAAAAGCGACATTTTACATGGTTAAGAAGAATAACATTTTTTTTGTCTCCATTTTTAAAGTGTAGTTCTTCAAAACGAAATGGTTTGTTAAGATCAGCAGTTAACATTTCAATAAACATGGCAGATAGAATACGTCTTAAAATTGTTGGAACAAATATGTGAAAAAACTATGTAAGAACAATATTACCGATATACTGAAATATGGTATCACATTTGCCTAGGTCCTCTCCCCTTCCACAAAAGTGGATGCCCCTTGGGGCCAATCTAAATAACAAACTCTTCACTATTTATACCTCTTTAAAATATTATAAAAAAGCAATGTGGGACAAGGCACAATTCCCAACATCTATTTTTTAATAAATTTCATTTTTTTAAGACGTTTCGCGGCTCTGCCCAATTTGTGCAAGCAAACACAGCCTCATCGTCCCCAGGATAAAACGACCCGAATCTTTTACGTCTCGGAAACTTGTTGCGCTTGATGAAGTGGAATACTACACCTCTTAAATATTTATGTTGTTCGAGAAATGCGAGAAAAAATTTGAATTTTCTTTTCTTTGATTTTGCTTTATGGCAGTAGAAGCTGTTTTTGAGTTGTTAAGTTATATTCTAAAAGAGGCTATTGCCCTGTTTATAGTTGAAAAAATATGTGTATGATCATATAATTATGAAAATAACGGACACCTAATTATGAAAATATGATTAAATAAAATGTAACGGTAGGCATAATTATGAGAATAATGGTCGTAAAATTAGCTTGAATACGTAATTATGAAAAATAACGATTAAGCCAAAAGTAGCGGTCGCGTAATTATAAGAATAACGGTCATAAAATTAACGGTCACATAATTATGAAAATAACGGCCATAAAAATAACAGCCATATAATTATGAAAATGACAGTTACATAATTTATGAAATAACGATCATAAAATAATAATAAAAAATTATTTAAATTCATTTCCAACAATTACTATGATAATTTAGCTTTGTTACCATTTGTGTAGATTATTTAGGTGAAAATTTTTATAATAAAATAAATAAAGATTATTACTTGATTCAAAATTTGTTATAAGATTTATTTATGAACAACTTATTAGCTATATATTCTTCATAATATATTTAAATATATGAGAATTAGATTTGAGAAACGTCATCTACATTTAATTTGGACAACTTGAATAAGAGTTTAAATTTGTGACTCCATCAAAATTATTGATTTAAATGGTTTGTTATTTCCTTATGCATAAGACATAGATTAATCAATCAGTTAATGATCTCCATCAAAAGATTCTAATTGGTTTGATTAACAAATAAAATGATCATTGTCAAAGGGATTTTTCATACTTAAAAGAGAAAATCAATAATTTGAGTTTATATTTAGATTAACCTAAACAATTCTACGTAAGCATGATTATCTAATTAAATATTTTCATAAATTCTTCATTGATTATTAAATATATGTTTGTCTTGATTTTGTTTGAATCAAATCTATATTAGGTATTTTAATTATTTGTTATTATTAGGATTTTCATAACCAACTCATTGTGATAGAATATTTAGGTTTTACTTTTGTATTTGTTTAAGTTTTTAATAAAATTTAAGAATTCTCTAAAACCACTACAATTTCTCTTGAGACCAACTTTGGGAGTATACCTATTACTTATTATAAGTGATTCACATACTTGTGAATTTTTATGAATACAACATTTGTGCATCAACAATACACGTTGAACTTCGTAAAACACAAGTTGGATCTTAGAGCCTCATGCTGCAGCATGCACATTGTTGAGCCGCGACACGTATAGAAATCCTAGAATCACCAGAAAGAGCCTGAGAGCACCTCATTGTGACATGAAATATGTTTGGGAATAGAATTTTTGGTCTTTGACATTTTAGTTCCTTCCAACATGTGTGAGTTGCCATTAATTGTCCCATTTTCACTCTTTTTGATCGTGTTTTTCAAGATTCTTCTAAAAACATGAAAATGCCCTCCAAAACAAGATAATAGCAAGGTAAAACATAAAATAAATACTTAAAAACATAGTAAATAATAGGTCCAAAAAATATGCATCAAAAATCTTGACATACAAATCAAGATCAAAGAAAGGGAAATAAGTCCTAAAAGACCAACTAGAGATTTTATATCTTAAAAAGTCACTCACATGTAAAAAACATGAAGAGTTTAGTTCTCCAACAAAAAAGATATTAAAATCTCAAAGGAAGGGGATAAATCCTCATAACAAACCAAAAGAGAAAACGATAACTCTTCAAATGGTTTAACAAACCAAAATTGAAAACGAGGATGTATTTAAAGAAAAAATCAATAAGAAAAACAGAAGTATTATGTTGTCTACAACAAACCAGCTCCAAAAATATATAAAACATGACTATAAGCAAGTAGGCATTAACTGGATTCTTTAGTGTAGCACACAAACATCCACTAATAAAATTGCAGTAGAAGGAAATTTTACCAATTTCAAAATCTTAAGCTTTTCAAACCTAATGATGTATAGTCAGCTTAGAAGAAAATTATGCATAAGTACTCAATAACCAAACAGTTACAAAAGGAAAGATGGCAATGCTAGGAGATACCATGACTAATAATCTTCTGGAAAATAGATTATACATATTTCTTATCACGAAAAAGAAAAGAAAATACAAAGAAACATAAACCCACTCCAATTACTAAATCTTTATAATTTAGCAAGAAAATCAGGAAAAGATCAACTTGAAACTATGAAATTTTTGATAGTAGAAAAGTCCATACGCTGGAAGAAAACCAATTATATGTAGTAGATTCAACATTACTGAGGGTGTAGATCCAAAACTTGATTATTATTTTTTTATTGTGAGTTATTGAAAATATTTACCCAAGCAACTATTTAATGGAATTTTTTATTTTTCTAAAAAAAATTAAAAAAATCCATTAAAAGTTTTAGAAAAATAATAAAAGCAAAAGACAATTCAATATTTTTAAGGTTTTTTAGTTTTATAATGAATTGACATAAAGAAAGACCTATCAGTCTTTATTATTTTATTAAAATAGGGATGACAATTTTACTAAAACCAGTAAACCAACTTAGGATTCTACTAGAAGAAGAGTTTCATGAATAAACTTTTAATCAAAAAGAGTAGTAATATTGAGTAAAATATACCATGAAACCAGAAAAATAGGAACATTCTCTGAAATTAGTGTAAATAACTCTACAAAATAAGTTCATAATGATTTTACACAATAACTTGAATATAATTAAAAAAAATTGAGAAAATTGTCAATTATAAAGCACCATTCAACTGCCATAAGTTAGACATGATTAAAGGAACCAAATTGGGATTTTACCAATTGGCAAAAAAGATAATTGAGGATCATAAGTGCCTTTATTTTGTAAAAGATAGTGATGGATCACATTTCAAGTATCAATAGGAAGCATGTTAGTAAATGATTTTTAATAAACAAGTGTCGGCATAAGTTTTGAAAGGAAAGAAGAGATAAGAAAAAATATAATCCTTATTCTTCTACGTGTCTTTATTTTAGAAGAGAAATGAAGAGATAAAGATAAGATGTAGTTCTTATCCTTTCACGTTTCTTTAAGTTATGTAAGGAAAAACAATTGTTCTTATTTCTATAAAAAAAGTGTTATTGTATAATGAACATGGGGCATAACAAGTTCTAACCATAGAATTCAAACACTATTATCTTCTAAGAAAAATTATGCATAAATAAATTCATATAAAATAAATTAGCAAGAAACTAGTTTGACTTAATAAATAAAAATTTCATTTTCAACAAAATCCGATGTCTTTTTATATTTTAAATAGAAGTACGAATCATATTATTAGTTGAAGGCAAAAAATCATTACTTTTAATATAAAAGGTGAGGCTTTTAACAAAGTTATTAAATATAAGACGCAAATTAGTAGAAGATAAAAGTGGACCCATATTTATTAAAATAAGATAAGATTAGACAAATTATAGATTCCATTTGTTAAAATAATATTTATTTATTTAAAATCTTAAAAAAGAAAATTAATCACTATTAATCTGTTAAAAGCTCTTAAATAAAAAAAATAATAAAAGTTAAAAAATATTTAATACAAGACAAATAAATTATTTAATAAAAAAAATAAAGTAATTAATTATTCAAAAATATACTTAATATTAAGTATTAAATTTAAGATTAAGTGCACAATGATAATTATTCATTAGTAAAAAATATTTAACACTACTATTTAATTATTTATACGGTTTGATACGATTTAAAATTTAAAATTTTTAAATTTTATAATAAATTGAATCAAACTAAATTTTTTATAAAATCAAATTGTACCGAATGGATCCGGTTAAATCTGAATAACTCGATATGATTTCAGTTTTAACTGCTTACTATAAATTATAAGTTATATTGAAGTATATAATAGATTAAATGACACAAAGTAATAGGTGTAAAGTTGACAGCGCAGTGGAAGGTTGCACTACTCATTCCCACCCTGCTCGAGTCATGCTTGCTTATTTTAATATTGATTTGATTGAACTTTAAATAAAAAATAAAAATAAAAATAAAAATAAAAATAAAAATAAAAATGTAAATAGCATGCTTCAAACTTGGGGTTTTCAGCACTGCTGATATCAGCAAAGCCACTGAGTTACAATAATGATCTTAATGAAAGTATAACGTGTACTTAAATAATTACCTGTTAAAACGATCCGATCAGTAATACCGGCTAAGGTATACGGGAAGGGAAGTGAGATCTATCGGATCATTTTAATAACAGATTAAATACCGGCTATGATCTTAATGAAAGGCAAGTAAAAAATTAGAGAAATGCTAAATAAACTCTTTAATATAATTTATTTAAAAAAAAAAACTTTTTATTTGCATTAGAAACAAATTTAATACTTTAAAATTCATATAATAAAAGTAATATTTGTAGTACTAAATGATTAAAAAAATTATGTTATTTTTGTTATTAAAAATTTAAAGATATTATTTGAATTAATTTATTTTTTTAATTAAATAAAATTTTAATTTCAAAAATAAAGTAAATTTGACAATTAAACAAAAGAATTAGGATATTGGGGAGTGTAATTGAGTGGTATATTAGCACTCAAAATAAAAATTATTGTATCCCTGAAATCTATTATATAGCCAATAGGAAATGAAGATTTAGTTCTGGCAATCCGCGGCGTAATAATAAGAAAATCTTGACTGTTCATCATGTCAGTAAAAAGCACAAAATAACATTGTTCTAACCGTAGGATATATTACTTAGAGAAAAACACAGATAAAACAATCGTGGCGGTCTAATGTTTAACGAGCAACGTATATAAAAGGCAAGAAGGGTAATCCCATCCCAAATTAACAAACATTCTCAATCATTATCTTTAAGAAATCAATTTTAGCGTCGTTCACATCTCTCCTCGCATATCATTCAGATTTCTTGTTCTTATCTTAACCAGGAAATTCGATTATAGGTATGCCTTTTCTCTCTCCATCAACCTTTTGCGTTTAAATTTCTCGCTTTTAGAATTCCTTCAACTTTCAGTTTTATGACTTAGGATTTCTATATATATATATATATATTAGGGTTTCTGTTTTTCTATCAAATAGGTATCAAAGATTGCCGAATGAAGTTTGGGAGGTTCTGGTTGTCCTTGCGGATTTATAAGGCTATTATAATATTTCTTGGTCTTAGATGAATCGATTCTTCTCTATGTGCTACATTTCGAAATTTAGTTATATTGGCTCAAAATTATTCGTGATTGGAAGGATGTACTATTAGTTTATATCTAATTTGAAATTTGAAGTTAATTAAGTTTTCTTATGAAATTGGTAGAATTTTTGTAATTTAATTTTTGCTTGAACAATCGAATTTTGGGCAATTGCGATCTAATAAACGTCAATTATATATCAGATGGCTCGTACGAAGCAAACTGCTCGTAAGTCCACCGGAGGCAAGGCTCCAAGGAAGCAATTGGCTACCAAAGCTGCCCGAAAGTCAGCTCCAACCACTGGTGGTGTTAAGAAGCCCCATAGATATCGTCCTGGTACTGTTGCCCTTCGGTAAGTGAAATAGTTTTTTTTTATATCTCTGCAGGGTCTGAAATCTGATTGTCTTTCGTAATTAAATCGTAGTTTGAGAAATTTTTGTCCTAAAACTCATGTGAAATTGAATGGTACAGTGAAATTCGCAAGTACCAAAAGAGTACTGAGCTGCTGATCAGGAAGCTCCCATTCCAGAGGCTGGTCCGTGAAATTGCACAGGACTTCAAGACTGATCTTAGGTTCCAGAGTCACGCAGTCTTGGCTTTGCAGGAGGCAGCCGAAGCTTACTTGGTTGGATTGTTTGAAGATACTAACCTTTGTGCAATTCATGCAAAGAGGGTCACTATCATGCCCAAAGATATTCAACTTGCAAGGAGAATTAGGGGCGAAAGAGCCTAGTTAGATGTGCTGTTTCAGTTGTGTAAATTGGCTTATTCTTACATGACAGTTAGGTTTTTTTCTTTTTGTAATTTTATTTTCGAGTTATCACTCTAATATACAGTCCCCTTCCGATGGGAAACTTCTCTTTAATAGCTTAGTTGGTTTTAGAATATATATTTTTGCTAATATGTGGAAGTGTTATTTCAACATTCGACATGGGGTGGTAGAGTTGTCAATTGGTACGAGAAAATTCTGATGGGCCTGATTTTCAACTAATCCGAAAGTTTGAGGAACTCAGGTGCTGATAGATTTTGAAATGAGGTTTAGTGAGTAATAGCATCTCATGATTTAATATTGTTGGCTTTGTTATCTCTATTTTTATTATGAATCATAGTACTCTTGCTCCATTTGAATCCATTTGAATTAGGATATTACGTTATTTAAGTTTCAATTTTTGATTCACAAGATTATCGCTCAAAGCTCAATGGCCCAATTTTTGCCAACCTTCAGTTTTATCGGATCACTCACTTGATTCTCCAATATTTGTTTTTTCATTCTTCATATCTTTCTCTTTGTCAAGTGATAGCTGTCTCTCATCAGTCTTGTATTCTTTTTTGACCTCATATAATGCATTGGGTATAATAAAATTTTTTTCTCGAATCTTTATTTTAACCATTTCTACAATGATGATTCATGCTTCTTTTGGTGTCACCATTTTATTTTTAAGAGCACTCTTTAGTACGAGACCATTTATCAAGTCCAAATTTTTTTTTGGCTTTGTTTCAATTACGAAGTACTTTTGTATCGAGGTAGTGTGGCCTCATTGTTGTAGATAATTTTATCAAAACATTGTAATTGAAAATATGCTATTACGGTAGTCACACCATCTTAGTTAAAATCACTAATAAATCTTTCTACAGATTTTATAAAGTATGATATTATAACATGATATAACCGACCCACTTTCATGAAAATAAAAACATACTATAGTATTGAGTTGAAAATCACGCATATATTATAATAATAAATGAATTTTGGGATGGTTTTAATTTTTAAAGTATGAAAAACACTCCACGCTTGTAGTTGAAAATTTATCAAAAAGTTTAGGTATAGTTAAAAAATCACTTTTTGGAATAATTATTAACCGTCATCAACTTTCTCGCATTACACACAACTTTCTCTTTTTTTTTCCTCACATTTTCCCTAATTATTACATCTAAATAGTTTTCTAGCAATTGCCTTCCCTCAATCACTATTGTTGACACAATGCCACCCACAACCGACTTACCCACCAAGACGGCGCCACCAGCGACTAGACGTGACCCACCAAGACGGCGCCAATAGTCACCTTCTTTTTCCATTGTGAACTGTTATTTTCACGAATCGATGGACCAATAGTTAGTTTATTTTTCTAGCCTGATCTTTAGCCTCTAGCCTTCCTTTCATCCACTAGCCTTTACCTCAACCACCTACACATAGAATACATCATATTATAGGTATAATACTTATCTAAAACTTTATTTTTATAAGAATTTTTTTCTGTTATAATTTTTATAATTTGATATAATTTATTATTTTTTAATCTAATTTTATTTATTTTTATTGAATTTAGATTTGATAATTATTATTTAAATTTTATTATAAATTTAAATATAACGAAGTTTTAAAATTTTAGTAGCATATAATTTAAATAATTTTAAATTTAAAAGACTAATTTTTAAAATCAAATTTAAATTAAAGAGATCAATGGGAAGAAAAAAAAAAGAACAAAACTGAGAACATAGGTAGGATGAGGAACTAATCGAAAGAAAAAAAGAAAGAAACAACAGCGAAGAAACAAAAAGAAAATGCAGAACAGTAAATCTGGAACAAGGAAACAACAAAATAGATTTTATTTGAGATTTAATTTTCTTTCGATTTTTCTCATAAAGTTAGAGTAAATTTGTTTATATTAATTTAATTTTTCTTTATTTTAAGAAGAATATGTAATTTAATTTTGAATTATACTTAATTTTTTATGTTAATTTAAATTATTTATCTTTGTATTTATTTGATTTATTTTAAATTTATTGCTTCTAATTAGTTGACAATTAATTAGATGATTTTAGTTTTGTGATTTATTATCAAAAGAAGTAATTATAGGATAAATTTAGAATATTTTGACATCGATAAATATAGAGATTGAAAGATTTATATGAATTTATGTAGTGTTAAAATTATTGATTTTAATTGCATACTATTGTGTAAATTAATAAATGAGAATATTTTCAATTGAATGTCTTGGATATTTTTTTGAGAGATTGTTAATAAATAGATTAGAATTCAATTCAATTAGCTAGATGAGTAAAATATAGTGAGATTAAATGAAACAATTTCCTAGAAGTTTTCTTTTCATTAATTTAATCTTTAAACAATATCTTTCTTTTATTTTGTACATTTTCTTTAAATTGATTTTATTTTAAATTTCAATTACAACAACTTTAGTAATTTTTTAGGATAAAATTGAGATAAATATAATTTTGATATTTATCAAAAGTAAGTTACTAATATCTAAAGACGTTATTCTTCTTATAACTTTATTACAATTACGAAACTGTGTACTTTCAGTTTTGCACCGATCAAGTTTTTGACACCATTGTTGGGGATTGATTTTTTCTTATTTTTGCCAATATTGATACAAGGTAATATTGGTTTTAATTTAGAATTATATTTATATTTTATTTTTCTCTAGGTTGGATGTGTTGTGCGAGAACTCAAAACATTATTCCTTTTGATTTAGAGATTGAAATAACTTTTAGATCATGAAAAAAAGAAAAAAAGTACTAGCCATAGCTGAAGGAGAACATAATGCACAGACACACACCTTGAAGGATTATGTAAGGCCAATTGTGAATGATAATTACTCAAATGTAAGCTGCTAGACCATTAATTCCAATAATTTTGAGCTCAAACCGACATTGATCAGCATGGTGCAAAGCCCAATTTAGTGGATTGCTACTTGGTGATCCCAATATTCATTTGGCGATGTTCTTGGAGATTTGTGACACTATAAAGATGAATGGTGTTACTAAAGACACCATTAGACTAAGATTGTTTCCTTTTTCATTGAGGGACAAGGCTAGAGGTTGGTTACAATCTCTACAACTGAGAAGCATCACTAGTTAGCAGGACATGACAGAAAAGTTTCTTACTAAATTCTTTCTACCTGTAAAAATAGCCTAAATTAGGAGTGAGTTGGTCAATTTAGACAAAATGATTTTATAAAGATATGATTTGGCATTGCCCTCAACATGAATTGCCAGATTGGTTGCAAGTTCAAATGTTCTATAATGGGTTAAATGGGAAAACTAGAACTATAATTGATGTTGCTTGTGGTGGAACTTTGATGTCAAAGATAGTTGAGGGTGCTACTTCTCTTTTGGAAGAAATGGCCTCAAACAACTATCAATGATGGCCAATTAAAAGATCTATGGCTAAGAAAGTTGTTGTGATTCATGAATTGGAGCTATTTGTTGCCCTTTCAGTTCAAGTTTCTTCTTTATCTCATTAGGTTTCACTCTTGACAAACCAAAGAATATCACAAAATGTAGAATATGTTGCAGATTCAAGTATGATAGTTTCGATGAATGAAGCAAGTCTAGAATAGGTTTAATACATTAACAATCGGAACTACAACTATAGTGGTAATCTTATGCCAAATTACTACCATTCAGGGCTTCGAAATCATGAGAATTTTTCTTATGGAAACACAAAGAATGTGCTGCAACCTTTTCCAGGGTTTCATAGTTAACCAAGCAAGAAGAAGATGTCACTTGAGGAGGCCATGGTTTCCTTTGTTGAGGATACCAAAGCAAGGTTTAAAAAGAGTGATTCACGGATGGATACATTGAGACTCATTGTAAGAATATGGGAGCCAGTATGAAAAATATTGAAGTGTAAATTGGGAAACTAGCCACAATCATCAATTCTCAACAAAAAAGAACTTTTCCTAGCAATACAGAAGTTAATCTAAAAGAACAATGCAAGGCCATTACACTTTGGAGTGGAAGAGAAATTGAGAGGTCACCATCAAAGGAAACCAAGTCCATCCCTACAGTTCCAAACAATGGCCAAGGCAATCATAAAGTAGAAGAAGAGGAGATTGTTGATGATACATTAAGAGAGACTGACATGCCTTTATCAATTTCATTTCCTGACAATCCTCATATTCTCTCTACTCCAATTCCTTATGCTCAACGTTTTCAAAAATAAAAATTAGATAAGAAATTTTCTAAGTTCTTGGATATCTTTAAGAAAATTCACATAACTATTCCTTTTGTAAATGCCTTGGAACAAATTCCAAATTCCTAAAGGACATCATTTCCAAAAAGAGAAGGTTGGTAGAGTTTGAAACAGTGAAGCTTTCTGAAGAATGAAATGCCATTCTTCAAAAGAAATTACCCTATAAATTAAAAGATCCAAGGAGTTTCACTTTGCCTTATACTATTGGAAATTCATTTTTTGATAAATTTTTATGTGATCTTGGTACTAGCATTAATCTTATGCCATTGTTTGTTTATAGGAAATTGGGATTTGGAGAGATGAAACAAAGAACAATTTCTTTGCTACTAGTAAACCGATCCATCAAGAATCCACGTGGAATCATAGAAGATGTATTGGTAAAGGTGGATAAATTTATTTTTCTTACTGATTTTGTGGTGTTAGATATGGATATATACCAAGATGTCTCACTAATTCTTGGCTGTCCATTCTTGGCTACGGGAAGGGCTTTAATGGATGTTCAAAGGGTGAGTTAAATTGAAAGTGAATAAGGAAGAGGTTATGTTTAATATCTACGAAGCTATGAGATTTTAAGAAGATCCAAGCACTTGCTTTCAGGTAGATATTATTGAATAATGTTAAGTAGAAGATATGCTGGCCGATCACCTATAACGATGTATCACCATTTCATCTCATGCTTATGATTTTAATAATTTTGTTGTTTGTGAATCCGATTTTCCTTTTGTTAGTGAAGAATTTCTCCACTATGTATTTTCCTTGGAAGTATTGCAACAGATTACATCATTTAGCAAAGAAGTGGAGAGGCTAGAGCCAATGATAGCAAAGATGGATTTTGTAATCTCTACAGAAAAGTGCAGTAAAATATAACTCTAGAGTTGAAGCAATTTCTTGAGCATCTTCTCTATGCATTTGATAACTGTATTTTATATAGTTATTTTCACCTATTTTATTAATTATAATTATTATGTTCTTGACATTTTTGGTTAAGTTTATGTAAATAAATTAATATTTTCTGTTTATTTGTTAAGAAAATTAAATATTTTGAATAGAAAACGTACTTAATTGCAAATTTATGTATAAAAATATAATTTCAAATAAAAGAGTACTTAATTGCAATTTATAAAAAGTTTCAAAATATAATTTAAATTAAAGTTGGACTTAATTTTAATTATTAAAAGTTTAAAATTTAATTTAAATTAGAAAAAAAGGCTTTATTATAATTAAACAAAGTTTAAAATGTAATTTGAAATATATTTGTGGGTTAAAATGCAATTAAGAAAAGTTATTTTTCTACGCAGGAGAGAAGTATCCACGCGTCATCATCCACGCGTCAGATCAAAGCATAAACGGTTAGGATGCGCGCGTGTCCTTCAATCCCGACAAAAGAGAGTGAACGTAGATTTCAGGGTTTACGCGGCTCAGCGCGCCAGTGGAGCCCACCTGCCGCGCAGGTCGGCATGCAGGGTGGGATCGACCTGTCTGTTACGCGTATGCCAAAGGGTTTGATCCCATGCGCTGAAACCACGTGCATTCGTTCCCTCCAGCCATTTAAAGTATGCCACGTGTCCCACGTTCCCTTCAACAAATCAGGTGATGACACATGGCACATTTGGGTGAACGTAAAAGCGTAGAATCGTGCACGCGTCTCAACAGATTCCCCCACGTTTCTCGCACCTAGATCCCGTGCAGCAATTCTACGTGCGCCCGTCCTTGATATCCAATGATATGCTACCAGGTGTCGCACTTTAGATTTCAACGTATCATATCGCGACACGTGGCATAGTGAATTGGAAAAGAAACAGCGGTACGTACGTTCCCAGTTTAGCGTTTTGGATACAATTTTGTCCCCCACGCGTATTGTTAATTATTTTCTCCATACATATTTGTCCCCCGCGTATTAAAAAAAAATATTTTTAAATGTATTTTTTTAGAAATTTGATGTTATAAATAGGGGATATTATGATAGAGTAGAGAGGGTTTTTTTAGAGTGGAGAGTTTAGAGTTTTGAATTTTTAGTAGTATTCGGGGCTGGACTGTGGAACACGTAGAAGCCATTTTTGGCTTCTGTTGTGTTCTGCATGTGCCAAATATTTACGATCCGAAGTGATTTTAATTTTCTTTGTTCTTCATCTCAAATTCCTTAACTGTTGTAATTTTAATTTTAATTAATGAAGTAATTTAATTTTTCTAGGGTTGCATTTAACTAAATTTATGAAGCTTTGATTTTAATTATTTTTAAAAGATTTATAAGACGTTCGATTTGTTTATTCTATCTGTGCTTAATGCTTTTTGATTATTTACGAATTTTATCAAAATGATCTGTGGCATTTAAATAAACTTGGAAGAGGCATTTTTGTGTATATTGCTCATGGATAGAATGACATGTATGATGAAGGATAGGAATATACCCTAATTGTATGTGTGGCCATTTGAGAACTCAGAACGTAATGAATCTTGGTGAATTTAATTCTCATAGGAATATAGTGAATTAATTTATCGAGGTGTGTCTATACGGAGCTCGGAAGATATGTATGGATAAAATTAGAAGTTTTTGGTTGACAAATTAAATGTACTAAAAATATAAATCAAGAGAAAATAACATGATTAGAGTGGATTAATTTGGTGAAAAATTGCAATCCTAGATTTCTTTTATTTTGTTATTAATTTGGTTAACTTGTTCCAAATCAACGATCGTTTTGGATAAAATCAGAGAGAAATAATTTTAGTACTCAACAAACTATAGTGACAAATCTCCGTAGGAACAATATTTTACTTATCATATTATTACTAGTGATCGTGTATACTTGCATGTTTTATGTTCTCTAAATGAGACAACAACATTCTTGGGTGATAGTTACACCTTTAGTGATTATTGCGACATCACTTACACCCAAAGAAGAGGAAAATTTATTGCATGTGTTAAAGGAGCATATCACAGCTTTGGGATGGACTTTCTCTGACATAAAATGTAGAAGTCCATCCATTTTCATGCACAATATTCTAATGGAGAAACCTTACAAACCATCAATTGAACCCCAAATAAGATTAAATCTAGTAATGTAGGAAGTTGCGAGAGTTGAAATTTTGAAGCTCTTTAATGCTGGAATAATTTATGCTATTTTAGACAACTCATGGGTTAGTCTAGTGCATGTTGTATCAAAAAAGGGTAGAATTACGGTATTGAAAAATGACAATAATGAGCTTATTCCTATAAGAACAGTCATGGGTTGGCGTGTATGTATAGATTATTGCAAGTTACACAAATCAACAAGGAAGGATCATTTTCCACTCCCTTTCATAGATCAAATGTTAGATTGATTGGCCAGATATCCCTATTATTGATTCTTAGATGGTTATTTAGGGTATAACCGGATTTCTATAGCCCTCGAAGATCAGGAGAAAACTATTTTCACATGCATCTATGGAAAATTTTCTTTTAGAAGGATGCCCTTTGGATTGTGCAATGCCCCAACAATATTTCAACATTGCATGATGTCTATCTTTTTTGATATGGTGAAGATATAATGGAAATTTTCATGGATGACTTTTTGGTTGGAAAAACATGTCATCTCCCTGTTGAGTTAGAGCATAAAGCTTATTGAGCTATAAAGAAGTTTAATTTTGATTTGAAGGAAGCAGGAGAAAAGAGATTTCTTCAATTGAATGAGATGGATGAGTTCCAAAATGAGGCATATGAAAATGCAAAGATCTACAAAGAACAGACAAAGAAGTGGCATGCCAAACATATTATTAGGCTTGAGTTTGCTCTAGGACAATAGGTTTTTCTCTTCAGGTCATTACTAAAAGTTTCCACTTTTGGAGCAGTAAACTTGAAGGACAAGGAAGGGAATATATTCAAAGTTAACGGTCAGAGATTGAAGCACTATTATGGAGAACAAGTGGATAGGAAATGTGCATTTATTCCTCTTCAAAATCCTATTTGACGAAGATTGAAAAGTCTGGCTATAGACTATAAAGAAAATGCTTATGGGAGGTAGCCTATAAAACTTTCTTTTGTTCTTTTATTTTATTTTATCTTTTATTACAATTTGAATAATTTGGATCTTGATGCTGGTTTACTATGTAGGAATGAAAAGTTAAAAATTACAAACTAATGCAAGTCCACCATAAAACCAGGGAAGTTCCTTTCATTTCTTCTATCTGTCTCACTTTTGAATTACAATGAGGACATTGTTTAGTTTAAGTTTGGGAGTGTCAACTCCTATAGTCTTGAGTTGTTGAATTATCTTATCAAGCATGTATTTAAGTATGATTGGATTTGCTATAAATTTGAAATTTGTGATTGTGAATGGTTTTGAGAAATTTTCAAAATGTACTGTTATGTTAGTCAAAGTTTTATGGGTACTTTGATTTAAATCTTTGTCCTTGAAAATAATTGAGTACATAGTAAATTTTTTCTCTACTCCATTTTGCCTATGAAGAGAAGAAGTTGAATTAATTTGGTCAAGACAGTTCAATCTTGCTTTGTTCTAGAATCTGTTGATGGATTCTTGAGGCAAAATTCTAGTTGATACCAAATATTAGAGAAATGATATAGGTAATTTTTTTATCACAACCAAAAAGATTTTTCAGGCCTACTAATTATCATGCCATCATTGCATGGTGTATTCCCACAGTCAATCCCCTTGAGCCTTATTTTACATAAATCTTATTTGTTCTTTTAACTACACAATCCATTTCTATTCTAAGCCTAAAAAACCTTGAATTTACCTTAAACTTTGAGAAAATACTTTGGTGGAAATTTTCATTTAAAGAGAAAGTTTAAATTAAATAATCCACGTTATGTTTGCTCTATTTTATCAAAGTGTGAAAAGAAAAGAAAGTGAAAGATAAAAATTGAAAAAGGGTTAAAGTGGTTGAAATAAAAAGGCTATAAGTATCAAGGTGGAAAAAAAAGGAAAAAAAGAGGAAAAAAGAGCACTCCACTTATTGAGTATGGTAACAATATTATCATCAGTATGAGTATATTGTCGAGAAATAGATATGGTATGAATCCTGTGGATATTCTTTTTATTGTTTATTTTCTACCAAGTATTTTCCCATTTTTTTTATTTTTCATACCCATTTCTTTCTTAGCCTTCATCCTATGGTCTGTCATTACAACCTTGATTAAAGACCTTTTGATCTCTGATTTTTTTTATTTGATTACATTAGTGGAAAGAATTTTTGAAAATTGGACTTATGGAGTTAAGTTTTGAGATACTTCTTCTGATTTCAGTTGTTCTATTTTTATCTGAATTTTCTTGTGGTTTGGATATAAATTGAGTGTTTCACACACATACTCAAGGACTTAGCTTTAGGTTGAAGTAAATGCTTAACTCTTGCTTGAAGAATTGTTGAATTTTTGATGGATTTTCCTACTATCTTCGATGTAAAAAGAGTAAGTTATTAGTGATGAAATATAAATTTAGATCATGGCTTAGTGAGTGATGGTAGTTCTCTATGGGGTTTAGTTGATATTGTCTATATGTTTATTTTATTTTTGTTTGAGGACAAACAAAGTTCTAAGTTTGGAGGTGTTTGATGACTAGCTTGCATAATTTGACATAATTTATCACTTTTCAACTTTAACTTTAGTCTAATTTTATTTATTTTTATTGAATTTAGATTTCATTATTATTATTTAAATTTTATTGCAGATTTGAAGATAATGAAGATCCAAAATTTTAAAAGCATATCATCTAAGGATTCTCAAATTTAAATTAAGATTTCTCTCTCTATATTTATATATATATATACATATATATATATGTATATATATATAAATATATACATTTACATATATATACATATATATAAGAAAGAAGTGAGGAGCGTAGAAGGAGGAAGATTGATAACTAATTTGGTTAATTAAATTAATTCCTTTTTCTAAGAGATTGAAAATGAACCATTTAAATGCCACCTTTGGTGAGGAGACAGTTTAAACTTTATTCAAGGTGTCCAAATTAAACCTAAGAATTTAGTTATCCGAGTACTAACTTTCAAGTTTTAAAACCACTAGAAAACATGTCGTCAATACATTTTGGATAATAATTCTTATAAAAACTTTTGAAATAGAGCTTCACTCTAACTAGAGCGATTGTACCATCAAATAAAAGAGCACTACTCTAAATCAAGGATAACTAAACCTTAAAATCTAATTTTCGTGTTTAAGTTTTTAATGAAAAATAATATATTTCTGTTAACATTCTTAATATAAAATCTTGAATAAAAATAAAATCAATTCATTTTAGAGATTTTTACCTATTTAATATTGAAGCATAACAACGTTATTATTATATCATGTTTACAAATTTATTCTAAATTTAATCACGACAAATTAAATATAACATGTAAGAATAAAGCATAAAAAATTAATTAGCAAAGAAAATAAAATCCTTAGTCTTGATGCCATTTACTTTTGCTAGAAAAACTCCCATAGGATGAATTTGGACTCTCATTTATTGAATCAAAAAGCTAAAATATTACAAAAACATAACTAGTTCTTTAAAAAGGGAAAAACTCTAAAACTAAGAGAAATTAACTAAGAAAAAGCTAAAACTAAGAAAACATAAGAAAAACTTAAAAATCTAAGAAAAGAGAGAAAGAAAGAGAGAAAAGAATGTTTTTGGAGATTGCTAACAAATAGAGTATAATTAAATTCAATTAGCTAGATGAGTAAAGTATAGTGAGAGATTAGGTGAAATCGATTTCCTAGAAGTTTTCTACCCATTAATTTGATCTTTGAATAATATCTTTATTTTATTTTGTGCATTTTCTTTGATTTGATTTGATTTTAAATTTCAATTGAAACAACCTTAGTGATTTTTCTAGATAAATTTGAGATTAGTATAATTTTTGTATTTGTCAAAAGGAAGTTATAAATCCTTAAGGACAATATTCTTCTTATCACTTTATTATAAAACTATGATATTGTGCACTTGCAGTTTTACACCGATCAACTGGTATAGAAAGACATATAAATAAGTGAAATAGAAATTTTCTCCTTTTGACATTTTTGACCTTTTTTGTCCAATTTTTCCATAATTTTTGCTTTAATATAAATTAATTTGTATAAATAACTATTTTATGGATTTAATATATATGACTATTTTGATTTAATTCATATAAATTTATGTTCCAACTAATTATGGATATTTAAGAACAAACTTGAAATATATATAGGAAATTAGGTATTATAATGGATAATTCTTGGTTATGTATGGATAAAAGGTCTTTTGAATTTAGCGAATGACTTGCAAACTTTCTGAATTTTGCTATTGAAAAGGAAAATTTTATAGAAAAAAACAGGTGTCTTTATCTTAAGTGTGGGAACAAAAATAAACTTAATGTGAATGAAATTCAAAACCATGTATTTGAGAATGGTATAGACAAAAGCTATAAGAATTGGATTTGGCATGGAGAAGAGATTAGAAGCATAATGAATGCTCATGCCCAACCTCTACCACAAAGAGAAAGCACAATGATGATGCTTTTCTTAACACCATAAAAATGCTAGATGTCATGCACAAAATTGTTGATGGTGAAATATTTTGTAAAGAATTTAATAATATTTTGGAAGATGCTGAGACACCATTATAGGATGGTTGTATTAGGCCTAATAAGTTATCAACTTTAGTAACATTGTACAATATTAAGGCAAAGTTTGGATTGTCTAATAAATGCTGTAAGGAGGTTTTGAGTGTAATTGGTGAAATGTTGCCCCAAGATCATCGGCTTCTTAATTCCAATATGAGGTAAAAAAAGATACTAAGTGAGCTCAGAATGGGATAAGATAAAATACAAGCTTGTTTGAATAATTGCATACTCTAAATAAAGGAGTTTGTGAATTCAAGTGTGTCCAATTTGTAAGCAATCAAGGTGAAAGGATACTAAGGTCGTAAATGATTAAGAAAAGAAAAAAATTCTTGCTAAGGTATTGTGGTATTTTCCACCTATTTCATGAATTAGATGGATGTGCCAAAGTATTAAGACATCGCATGTTTCACAACAAATGGTGGATGGAAAAATAAAACATCCATCAAATGCCCGTTCTTGGAACCTAGTTAATGAAACTTGGCTAGAGTTTGCATCATATATATCCAAGAAATCTTAGACTAGCACTTGCATTTGTTGACTTTAATCCATATAGTTCATTGAGTAGTACGTATAGTTGTTGGCACGAGAAAGAAGTTCATGATGTCAACTTTATTGACAGTAGGCCCTAGAAAATCTAAAAATGACATTGATGTGTATTTGAAGCATTTCATTGATGATTTAAAAACTCTATGAAATAAGGGTATCAAAGTGTTGTTCTATGAACTATATGATATGGCCAAAAGTAGACATTACTTTCAAATTCAAGGCATGGGTAGATGTTATGGTATGTATTGAACTATTCATTTACTAACAATTTTTTTTATTTATGCTTATAATTGAGTACTCATATAATTTTATAGGAAACTTTTACATTTTATGGTATTGATTTGCATGTTGCCTGTATATATGCCATTGGTGTATTGGGGTTTTTATGGAAAAATCACAAATATGCATTGTATCATGATTATGTAATGTTTTAACTTGACAACCACAAGATTCTTAAAGATTTTACAACTATTGATCAAGAATATTGAGATTAGTTTTACGTTGGAGCCAATCCAAAGAATTTAAAGTAAATTTCATTCAACGTAATTTCATTTAATTTTATATATTTTAAAATTGGTCACTATGAATATATGTCTTATGTAAAAAACTAAGTAGAGGTGGTAAAAAAATTTGAGAGAAAATTATTTATTTAGCACATACGAGTTGATGTACCTTTTCTAATAAAAAGGAGAAGTTGGTAAGTAAATTAATAATTTTAGTGAATAATAAATATATTGTATGTTCATACACAATTATTTGCTATTGTAGAAGATAAATTGTGTTGACGGATTTATTCTCAAAAGACATTTTCCTTTGAAAGATGGTTATTGTAAAGATGGACTTACGTATGATGAGGAGACAACATTAGTGTTGGAGCGAATGATAAACCAAATGTTCATAGATATCAATCTCATATGTGTAATTGAAGTAAACTTACACTAATAAACATATATACCATACTTCATAGGAAGAGATATAGAGAAAGGTGAAAATGGAGGAATTGGTTTTATGTGGACACTATGACATATTTACTATGGCATTAAGGACAGAGGAGCACCTCAGATATGTTAGAGGAGCTAGGTTTGGAATGAAATTGTTTAAGAAATTTTATAAGCAAACAAGTCAATGGAGGAAATAAGAAAACAATAAGAGAATAGATAAAGAAGAGGACGAGGAAAAAGATGAGGAAAAACACAACTTAGATAACAAGTTTTTAAGTTATTGGAAGAGAATCAATCACTTAAGTTGGGAAGAAAAAGTCATGGTATCACATAAGAGAGCAACACTTATTTTCCCCGTTCAATTTTGGATCCTCCACTTGAATTTTCAAAGATATATATGCAAAATGTCATGCTATTTATTGATTTTTCTTGTATAATTTTTGAATATAAGTATTCTACTATCAAACCTATTAATTTTGAGTGATATAAACAATCTCTTATGATCATGTATTAGGGAATTATTTGTGTGTTAGCATCGGGGGATGTGAATAATATTATGGCTAGAGATAAAGTATACTCGACAAGTGACTCATTAGAGGTAGTGCATCATATGCCTCTTGGAAAATATAATTCACGAATAAGCATAGATGAGCCAATCATGTCAAATGAGTTATTGTCTAATCCAGTTAAGGATGAATACATATATATGGGTATAGCCAAAGGATAATATTTAGCTTGGCCAAAAGCTTGGATAGTTCAAACAAATTGGTTAGTATAATATTTAGTTCATTAAAAATTGAATATTCTTTAAATTTAATGTATATTGACAATATGTTGTATGATTTTAAGTAAGCCAAAAGAAGATACCAATTAAGAAAGTAATTTGTGCATCCACTATTGGGCCAAGTAAGGAAAAAATTGTTTCTCAAGTGCCTAAGACTAGTCAAAAAGTTTGTGCATCCACCATTGGGCCAAGTAAGAAAATAGTTGTTTCTTAAGTGCCTAAGGCTAGTAAAAAAATTTGTACATCAAATGTTGAGCAAGTAAGAAAAAAAAAGTTGTTTCTTAAGTGCCAAAGGCTAGTCAAAAGGTTTTTGCATCAAATGTTGAGCTAAATAAGAAAAAAGTCGCTTCTCAATAATCTAAAGCTAGTCAAAAAGTTTATGCATCAAATGTTGGATCAAGTAAGTAAAAAGTTGAATCATTTAATCTAGAAGTGAATGTTCTGGGACCTATAAATGTCATATCACAATATGCATACACCCAAATTTTAACAAATAAATTTGAGTCTCAATTGATGTTTCAGATGCATTGGGCATTGAGGCTCCTCTTATTATTAAATATGAAGATGTTATTCCCATTTTCACAATTAATTGGATTCAATCAAATGCTATTGCTCTTTATGAGAGGTAATAAGTATTTATTATTAATTATTAATTTATAACTTCATCATTAGATTATAATGTGTCGATGATGCTTTACTAATTCTTTTGTTTCATTGATGTAGAATATTGTTTGATCACATGATGAAATTAGGTAGTAGAGCTTGATGAGCGAAAACCGGCATCGCCGATTCTCGCAAATACTTTGGTTTTAATATTTGTAAAACTCTCGCAAGTGCACGAATCATTTCGTAGAAAATGATAAGTATACTCCCGAGTCGATCTATGAAGGAATGTATGTGGTTTTTAATTTATTATTCAAACTTTTAAAAACGAAATTAAATCCTAAACATCCTGTCACGTTAGTTTGGTTTTTGTGTTCCTAATCTAATAACATAAAATAAACATATATACAGATTAATTAAATATAATAAAAAAATAAACATAGATACAAATTCAATAAATAAATATAAATACAGATTCAATAAATATTCATGCAAATTTTATCATTTATATTAGTGGAGTATTTATGGACATAATAACTAAATTAATTATGCTTGCTCATATTATCTAGGTTATTAAAGATATAAATTGGTATTTTATTGATTCTCTCTTTTTGTATGAATACCACCTTTGGTGGGGTTAGATATTCTTTGTTAACTAAACAAATCAATTAACACCTATGGGTGGGGTTGATAACTAATTTGGTTAATTAAATTAATTCCTTTTTCTAAGAGATTGAAAATGAACCATGTAAATGCCACCTTGGTAAGGGTTAGAAATTTTAATCTTTATTCAAGGTGTCCAAATTAAACCCAAGAATTTAGTTATCCGAGTACTAACTTTCAAGTTTTAAAACCACTACCGAAAACATGTCGTCAATACATTTTCAGATAATAATTCTTATAAAAACTTTTGAAATAGAGCTTCACTCTAACTACCTAGGCGATTGTACCAACAAATAAAAGAGCACTACTCTAAATCGAATCGATAACTAAACCTTAAAATCTAATTTTCAGATTTAAGTTTGTAATGAAAAATAATATATTTCTCTCTAACATCCTTAATATAAAATCTTGAATAAAAATAAAATCAATTCATTTTAGAAATTTTCACCTATTTAATATTTCTCGCAAGTATAACAACGTTATTATTACATCATGTTTACTAAATGATTAGCACAAATTTAATCACAGACAAATTAAATATAACATGTAAGAATAAAGCATAAAAATAATCGTAAAGAAAATAAAATCCTTACATAACTTCGACGCTATTCCCGCTGCTTAGAAAACCTCCAAGCGGAATTTGCACTTCCATTTATTGAATCAAAAATCTAAATTATTACAAAACATTACAAGTTCCTCTCAAAAAAGAAGAACTCTAAACCTAAGAGAATTGAACTAAAAACTAAGAGAAAAACTAAGAAAAGCTTAGAAACTAAGAAAGAAACTAAGAAAAACTCAAAAACTAAGAAATGAGAGAAAGAAAGAAGAGAGAAGTGTGGTTTTGAGGTGTGTTTTGAAGTGAATGGAAGAGGGTATTTATAGGTGAGGATGGGGAGAAAAATGAGTAAAAAAATGTTAAAAAAATATAAAAAAATAAAAACGTGTAAGTGGACATGTTGAGGTCATCAATGACGCTATCATGACGCTGGGGCTGCCGGACGTGAAAAATGGGTCAAAAACGCGTTAGACGCATTGGCGGGCTGCTTGAAGGCGCTGAAGCGCACGGCTACGTGAACAGCGGCTTCTGCGCCGCGGGCCACAAGGAAGCGTGCATCAACGCGCGCCGCGGCCTGGCGCCGGTCATGCGCTATGGTCAAGCCGCGCGCGATTCTCCGCCTTTTGACATTTTTGACCTTTTCGACCCATTTTGTCCAATTTTTCCATGTTTGTTGACCTTTTTCCACTTATTTATTAATTTATTTGTGATGTATTGCTTCAAGTATTCTTCTTTGAGTCTTTACATTGCGTTTTTAGGCCAAAATTCCTGAAAAACAATAAAAATACCTGTGATTCGAAAAAGACAAATTTATATAAATATATGATAAAACATATAAATATATATATTTTTAATCAATTAATGTGGCATAAAATCATGGTTATTTTAAAGGCTTTTCGAGCACTCATCCCAACCCCCAACTAGTTTCTTGCTAGTCCCTTAGCAAGAGAAGGGATAAAAACTAAAAATTAAACTATCCTAAATCACTTCCGTGGATTGACACGGGTTGCATTTAGCCTATGCAACAAGCCTTTAAACCCCTAGGTCAGTTGCCCTAGTGGACGAGTTTGAGTCTCGTGAGGGTTTTCAGTAATGATACCCACAAACATTGTACTAAATGTAAAAACAAAAGAAACAATAAAAACAAACAACTTAAAAATTAAATTTACCACAACATCACAAATTAACAACATCTCACAAAAATGTCTCATACTATTTAATCTCCTTTAAGATCATAATTAAAATCCCAAGCATAAGTTATCTTAATCTCTTTAAACAATCATGATTTATTATAATAATTAGTCAAAAATCATTTTCATATTTCATATAAAAAATGTATCAATTTAATTTCACCCAATTTCAGTGTCATGAATCAATTCGTCGACTCTATTCCTCACAAGTCAATACTCTCAAAACACCGAATCCTAATGGGTTCAAACACTCATACTAATTTATATGCGAAAGAGTTGATGTATAGAAATGAACTAATATGTTCGCATATGTATAAAGAATAAAGGCACAAAGTGTTATTTTAACATTGATCTCATGAAAGGAATCAAATGTATAAATTATAAAGATATCATATATAAAAATTATTTTCATGCATAAATCAAACTCATTAAGAAAGAATTTCAAGATATATGCCTTTTACAAATGAAGAAATTGCAATGACTTTTGGGGAATTACTTCTTATATCTTTCTTTGTAATTAGCCTTTACTCACAACTTTGTAGGCAATGCAAGTTATAAGATGTAGATGATACTATTTTTATCTCTCTTTTTTCTGTAGATATTTTTCAATATGTGTATTTTTGTAGAGTCAACCCATTATGCAGATTGTACATTTCTTTTGGATTTTGGTGAGTGGTTAATTTTGTGGCTTTTCTGCTTGATCTTGGTTTAGGTAACCCATATGTCTTTTGTTTTTTGTAGTAGTCATGCATAAATGAGATATAAGCATATACTATCAATTTCTACTCAAATCATTTAATATAAGCAAAAAATAATAATAAAAAATATATGATACTCTATTAAGATGAAAAAATTCATACATTCAATGCTAATACCTAGTAGATCATCTAAAAATTTGAAGAACTAAGAAATGTGTTTGGAGTAGAAAAAATATATATTTCATCAATAAAGGAAATTAGGCTCAAATTATATCTCACAAAGGTAGTCTCCACTAAAAAAACTCATAAACACCGATTTTTGGGTTTGATATAATTTCTACATCTTATCCAGAAATACTAATTACGACAAATACTAACTAATTATCAAAAATAATTACAAAATATTTCATGATATGTTTTCAAAAAAAATTAATCTAACAGTACAAAAGACTTAACTATTTACTTAAATTTGATTTAAAGAAATGATAAATTTTTGTGAGAAAAGTTTTTTTTTTTATTATTATTTTTTTTAATTAAGTATGGTAACTTTTTTTTAAGAAAGATTACCTATTTCCTGAGAATGTGCAAGTAGTAATGGAAAATGCAGGTGCATCCATCATATTCATCATTAAAGTGTATACAGACAGATCGTTGTAAACTTCTAACATCTCAACAAATATTTTTAGTTTTAACAATTTAAAAATTATTCACATGTAATTAAAATGAAATAAACAATAAAATTAAGTAAATAACACAAATAACAAACAAAAAATTTTATTTTTTTATTTATTTTTTATTATTTTATTATTATTTATTTTTTATTTTTTTTGTTTTTTTTTTATTTATTTTTTTATTTATTGTTTTTTTTTTACCTAAAATGATGGGTTGCCTCCCATCCAGCGCTTAGTTTAACGTCTTAGCAAGACGTATCTTTTTGGTGCTAAGGGTTACTCAGCCAAATGCAATCCATTTCAAAGAATGTTGTTTGGTTCTTCTAAATAAGGCTTGACACGATGGCCATTGACTTTGAACGCGTTTTTTGTGTCTTGAATCCAATAGTTCCACTACTCCACGTTCAAATACTTGAACTATTTTGAATGGTCCATCCCATCTCGATCTCACTTTTCCGAAACAATCTCAAACGAGAGTTAAATAAAAGAACTTTCATTCCAGGGTGAAGAGTCTTAGAACTAGCCTCTTGTCGTGATAGCGCTTTAGTACGCTCCTTGTATAATTTGGCATTCTCATAGGCTTCATTCCTAATTTCTTCCAACTCACGAAGTAGAGTAATCGTTTTTCACCTGCTTTATCTAAATCCATGTTTAACTCTTTAATTGCCCAATAAGCTTTGTGTTCAAGTTCAATCGGAAGGTGGCACGCTTCCCAAATATTAACCGGTGGTGGCTCATCCCAAATAGGTGTTTTGTAAGCGGTGCGGTACGCCCATAAGGCATCATTTAGCTTAAATGCCCAATCCTTCCGACGGACGCACGATGCTTCTCCAAAGATTCCACTTAATTTGCCTATTGCTCACTTCCACTAAACCTAAGTTCGAGGATGATATGGAGTAGCTACTTTATGCGCGATGTTGTACTTGTTTAGTACTCCATCAAAGAGTTTGTTACAAAAATGGCTACCTCCATCACTTATTATAGCTCACAGGCGTTCCGAACCTCTTGAATATGAAATCTTTCAAGAATTTCACAACAACATTAGCATCATTGGTTTTAAAGGGGATAGCTTCTACCCACTTGGACACTTAATCCACAGCAACCAAAATGTATTGATGACCATTAGATGGGGGAAAAGGACCCATGAAGTCAATCCCCCATACATCAAACAGTTCAACAACTAAATTAGATGTCAAAGGCATTTCATCTCTTTTGCTATGTTTCCTCGTTTCTTGACATCTATCACATCAGTGCACAAAACATACGTGAAAGCATCTTTAAAAAGAAATGGCCAAAAGAATCCAGATCGTAATATCTTACGGCCGTCTTTTCACCTCCAAAATGACCCCCACAATGAAGTTCATGACAAAAGTCGAATGCTCTTATGTTCTTCTCCTGGTACACATCTCAGGATGACTTGATTCTTGACCAATCTTGTATAAATAAGGGTCATCCTGCAATAGTCCTTAATAGTTTTAAAAACCTTTTCTTGTCCCGATATGGCTATTAGGTCGTAAACACCAGTGGCAAGATAGTTTACAATATCAAAGATACCACGGGTTCGGACCTATGAAAAATAACCTGTTCATCGTAAAGGTTTCAACTATATCGTCATTACTCTCATCTTTAAGAGAATTGAAGTCGAAATCAACCTAGACAAATGGTCGGCCTACTAAGTTTTCACCGCTTTCTTATCCTTGATTTCTAGGTCAAATTCTTGTAAAGAGTAAGACCCACCCGATTAATCTTGGCTTGGCATTTGGTTTACTTAATAGGTATCCTAAAGTTAAAGATGATCTAATGTACAATCACTTTAGATCCTACTAAATAAGACCGAAATTTGTCTAAAGAGAATACTATAGCCAAGAATTCCTTTTCAAATGGTGGTGTAATTCATTTGGGCATCATTGAGTGTTTTGCTAGCATAAGAGATGACATGTAAACGCTTATCCACTCTTTGTCCCGAGATCGCTCCTATTGCATAATCGAAGCGTCACACATTATCTCAAAAGGTAAAGACCATTGGTGCCATTATAACGAGGGGTAGATGTTAGTTTCTCTTCAAGGTATTAAAGGAAATAAGGCAAATATTGAAGTCCAAATTCAAGATCTTTGGATAGTAAGTTACATAAAGGACGACTTATTTTAGAGAAATCTTTAATAAATCGTCCGTAAAATCCTGCATGTCCCAAGAAGCTTCTTATCCCCTTTACGTATGTGTGGGAGGTAGTTTGGATATCAATTCAACTTTTGCCTTATCAACTTCAATACCCTTGTTTGAAATTATATGTCCCAAAACTATCCCTTGTTGAACCATAAAATGACTTTTCTCCCAACTAAGGGTTAGATTGCATTCAATGCATCTTTCTAAACCAAAGTCAATTTATGTAAGCAATCATCAAATGAGTTCCCAAAGACAGAGAAATCGTCCATGAAAATTTCAATGAATTTCTCCACCATGTCCGAGAAAATAGATATCATGATCTCTCGAAAGTGGCAAGGGGGCATTGCATAACCCAAATGGCATTCTGCGGTGCGTATGTCCCAAAGGACATGTAAATGTGGTCTTTTCCTGATCTTCTCGGTAAGCTATGGGTACTTGATAATATCCAGACAAATTCATCCAAAAACAAGAAAATTGCGGTCTGACTAATCTTTCCAACATTTGATCAATGAATGGAAGAGGAAAGTGATCCTTTTTCGTATATAAATTTAGTTTCCTAAAATCTATACACATTCTCCATCCGGATTATTCTAAAGTGGGCACTAATTCACTTTTATCATTTTTAACAATCATTATCCTGCATTTCTTTCGTACCACATGCACCTGGACTAACCCACTTACTATCCGCAATAGGATAGATAATCCCTTCTTCTAATAATTTAAGGATTTCCTTTTTAACTACCTCTTGCGTGTTTGGGTTTAGTCTTCTTTGGGCCTCTCGCATGACAGGTTTAGCACCATCCTCCAAGTTGATCTTGTGCATACACATTGTTGGACTAATGCCTCTTATATCCCCTATACTCCAACCTATAGATTTCTTAAACTCGTTTAAGAACTTTGATGAGTTCTTTTTCTTGTGATTTGGTCAAGGTTGAAGAAATTATCACCGGATATGTTTCTCCTTCTCCCAAAAAACACATATTTTAAGTGCTCAGTAAGTCTTTGAAGTTCAAGTTCGTGTGGATTGGCCTCTTTAATGATGAAGGATGGGTAGATTTAAAAGTGTACTAGATTTTGTCATCACTTCATTATTGTCTAGTTGTTCAAGGTACCCCTTAATTTCTTCATCTAAATCTTTTTCAACCTTTTCAAGTGTAAGAACGGTTTCCAAGCTTGTCTTCCATTTTGGTTTGGAAAAGGTGTTTGGACAAGATTATCCAAAGGATCAACTTCGAATATTTCATCGATGGCGTAAATAGAAGTGGAAAGGTGAAGAATCAAAAACTTTGAAATGAACAGTCTCTCCTAAGACCTGCCATTGTCAAATTTCCATCTTGGACATCAATAATAGTTTTAGTAGTTGCCATAAATGGTCTACCAAGCAATATTGTACGCTCCTTCAATGCCTGGGATTTTCTTGCATATCCAGAACCACAAAGTCAACTGTGTATTATCGCTTGTCTAATTGCACCAAAACATCCTCAACTATTCCCTCCGGATATTTAAGAGATCTATCTGCAAGTTGCGGGGACATAGTTGTGGGTTTTAAATCCTAGATTGAGTCATGAGAGAATATAGAGTAGGCATCAAATTTATACTAGCACCTAAATCAAGCATTGCTTTAGCAACCTTCCTATCCCCCATAGTTATGTTTATAATAAAACTTCCTGTGGTCTTTCAACTTAGGGGTAGCTCAGGTCTTTGAAGTACGGCGCTAGAAATTTCGATACTACTACTGCTCATCTGGGCCTCATACCTCCTTTCTTAGTGTTCAACTCTTTGAAAAACTTGGCATATGAGGGCACATTCATGATCACTTCTAATAATGGTAAATTGATATTTACTTTAGAGAGCATATTAAAAGATCATTGAATTGCTTATCTTGTTTGGATTCTTTCAAACGGTGGGGAAAAGGTATCTTGATCCGGTGTGGTTCTGCTGTTGTCTTTGAATTTTGGGGAGTGTCGGATGACCCCCCAATGAGTTTTTCGAAAGCTTGTTAATTTTAACACTTGTTTCTCCTTTTTGTGAGATTAGAATGTCGCCTTCTTTGTTAAATGAACTACAAGGTAGTTTAGAGATTTCGTGCAGAATAATCGGTATTGACTACCTTACCACTCGAAGCGGTTCTAACATCTTTTGCTTGTTTCGTTGGTAGGCAACTTTCCCGGTTCTTTCTTTTGCATTTGTTCAGCCCGGTTGTCTAACTTTAGATTCAATTCTTTTAACCGAAGCCTCCATGGTGTTCAACCTTTGATTAGTCATCAGTTGGTTGTCACGACTAACTTGAATAAAAGCATTCAAGCTATCTTCTAAGGTTGGTTTAAAAGATTGGCTTGGTGGGCAAGGCTGGTTGTAGGTTGGGTGATCATAGGTGTTTGGATGATACTTTTGAAATATTGGACTTCCTCTATGGCATGGACACTAGAATCACAAGTATTTGAATAATTACGTAGTACCATGCCCAATTGAACAACACACTCCACATACCTCTTGATTTGAAATTTGGTGAGACGTGAGGAATTTCACTTGTTTAGTCAATTCAAGAAGTTGCAAGGTTATCTCATTATCAGCCGACTTCATTGACCTTTGCTTTCCTTCTACCACCTCTTTGTTGGGAATTAGAACCCAATAGCTCATAGAGATTATAGGTTTCCTCTGCGGTTTTTTCTTCCTACAAGACCTCCAAGAAGATTATCAACCATGTATTGACTCTACAAAGTGTCAATCCATCGTAAAAGAATTGGTTTTGTAGTCAGTAGTGGAAAGCTATGATTTTGACATTGAATGAAAAGGAGTTTGAATCGTTCCCAAGCTTCATGAAAGGGCTCTTCATTGATTTGAGAAAATGTTGCTATCTTTGTGCTTAGATCAACAGTCTTTTGACGGGAATAGGACCTACCCATAAAAATTTCATAGATCGCCTCCCAAGTTTTAAGAGAACCCGATCAGAGGTAATGAACCATGACCAAGCTTTATCTTTGAGAGTGTAAGGAAAACACCCCATCCTAAGTTGATCTTCGTTAATTGCATGTAGTGGAAAGGTTTGGACAATAGCATAAAATTCTCGAATGAAATGCAAAGGGTCTTCATTAGGGATACCGTAAAAGGAAGGCAACAAAGAATAATGAATCTTCTTCAATTCATAATTCCTTGCAGCCTCTTGTAATTGGATGCAGGAAATTACATTGCCAATGATTGGCATTGTATAGTCTTTCATCTTTTTCCGCCTATCTTCAGCATCTCCCATGGTTGTTTGTAGTTGAAAATGATCCTCCTCCTATGTGAATCAACATTTTGCTCTAAAAGACCATAGTAGTTATCGGTAAAAATGCAATGATCTTAAATTTTTTTTTCATTTTAATTTAAATGAAGGGACACAATTTTTGAAGACAAGCAAATTTCTTTCATTTGAAATTTTTTTTTTACACGCAAACTAAAACAAAGGAAAATACAATAATGGGTGACCTCCCATGTAGGGACTAAAATTTATCGTCTTCTAGTAAGACGTTGCTCTGAGATTGCGTAATGAAAAACTCAATGTCTCCTCTTCATTGAATTCATTTAAGTTTCAATTTAGTCTTTGCCTTTTGCAAATGTTCAACTAACTGCTCAACTTGAACTTCCACCTTTTGATTGAAGCTTCCACGAGTCCAACCGTTGATCGTTTTAGACTGATTATCCTACAAACTTGAATAAAAGAATTCAAGTTGTCTTCCGTGGTTGGTTTATTTGGAATGCTCTCTTGAATAGGTGGGTGGAATTGTCGTCCGCACACTTTGGTTTGAGCTTTGAGGGAAATGAGGGTTGTTTTGCCTCCAAGAGAAATTTGGATGACTTCTCCACCCGGGATTATAGGTATTTGAATTGGGGATCAAACCTTGGTCTCGTTGATATGCTCCCAACACATTAACCTCGCTTCGTGTCCAGTTATCTCTTGATATGGACAAAGCTTCGATCTTTGTCCCACGTTGCTATACAAACCATATTGTTCATTATTTGTGTTTGTTTGTGTAATGGTAGCGGCAACTTGCTAGTGAGTTGAACAAGTTGTTGTTGAACTTCATTATCGGAGTCGATTTTACGAACACCGCCTTTTCTCACAAGGGAGCTTTTTCTGGCCGGGAATTAAGACCCAACATCTCAAAGAGATTATACGTTTCGATGCAGCTTTTTTCTCCTATTGCTCCTCCCGCAGCGTTGTCGACAATGAACCGACATTGTTGTGTAAGTCCATCGTAAAAGAATTGGTTCCGCAAGCGTAGGGAAAGCTATGATGGTGACATCGAGTGAGAAACATTTTGAACCTATCCCAAGCCTACGGAATGGTTCTCCTTCCATCGAGAGAAAGTAGCAATCTTTCCTCTCACCGATGTTTTTGACGGGGAATAGAATTTTCCCATGAATTTATTGTAAATGTGTCCCCATGTCATCGAGTAACCCTGGGAAGTGACATCAACCAAGCTTTGGCCTTATCCTTTAAGGTGTAGGAAAACATCTCATTCTAAGTGATCCTCGTTTAGAATATCGAGGGGGAATGTTTGGACCGTAGCATAGAAATCTCTCATAAAGGAAAGAGAATCTTCATTGGTAGCCCATGAAGGAAGGAAGCATAGAAAATGAATATTTTTAAGGTCATAATTCGAGCAGCCTCTCCCAATCGGATAGCGGCAGCTGTCGTGCCAATCACCTGGGCCTTTGCAAACTCCTTCATCGTGGTTTCCGACATGTTGGTTTTCTTCCATTTCTTTTGGTTCTAGTAAAGGATTAAGACTTGATTCTATGTTTGGCTCAAAATCAAAGTTGATGGGTAGAATCCGTGCTGACACTTGTTTAAATTTATGAATATTATTTACATATAGTGTAAGGGGGTTTCCTAAGGATCTCCTACCACGCATAGACTATTTTTAAACGTAAATTTAAAACTCCTGTCAACAAAAATAAAAGAAAATTAGAGAAATTTTCCATGGCATTTAATACAAAACACTAGACAATTTTTTTTTTTTTTTTTTTTTTAAAAAAATTTTGTTTATTTTATTTTTATTTTTAAATAAATTTTTTTTTTAAATAACATAATCAGTATTAACCAAGAGTGTTCCCAGGAAAGAATGGTGGTGCTATGGCTCCTTAAAAACCACTCTCCTAGCCGTAACAACGTTCTAGGGAAAGACTGGCTCAGACAAAGGCTTCAAAGAACTAGTCTCCTAGAGAGAACTCCCTTAGATTTTTACTTTTCATGCCTTTTAGTTTTTTTTTTTTTTTTTTTTTACGAACGGTAATTTTATTTTACTATTCACGCTATCTTATTTCTTATTAACTTAAAATTTTAAATTTTTTTTTTACTATTCACGCTATCTTATTTCTTATTAACTTAAAATTTTAAATTTTTTTTTACTATTTTTTTTTACTATTCATGAACGGTAAAAACTTTTTACTTCAAATTTCGAATTTCTAAATTATTTTTTTACTATTTATAAAAATTTTTTTTTATTTTTTTATTTTTATTTTTATTTTTTTTTAATTTTTATTTTATTTTTATTATTTTTTATTTTTTATTTTTTATTATTTTTTATTTTTTATTAAAGATATAAATTGATATTTTATTGATTCTCTCTTTTTTTGTATGAATACCACCTTTCATGTAAGATATTCTTTGTTAACTAAACAAATCAATTAACACCTACAATGGGTGGGGTTGATAACTAATTTGGTTAATTAAATTAATTCCTTTTTCTAAGAGATTGAAAAACGAACTATTTAAATGCTAATTGGTGGTAGCATGGGCTTTAAACTTTATTCAAGGTGTCCAAATTAAACCCAAGAATTTAGTTATCCGAGTACTAACTTTCAAGTTTTAAAACCACTACCAAAAACATGTCGTCAATACATTTTCAGATAATAATTCTTATAAAAACTTTTGAAATAGAGCTTCACTCTAACTACCGGCGATTGGACAGACTTAACAAATAAAAGAAAGACTACTCTAAATCGACCTGATAACTAAACCTTAAAATCTAATTTTCAGATTTAAGGTTTGTAATGAAAAATAATATATTTCTCTCTAACATCCTTAATATAAAATCTTGAATAAAAATAAAATCAATTCATTTTAGAAATTTTCACCTATTTAATATTTCTAAGCATAACAACGTTATTATTACATCATGTTTACTAAGCAGCCTAGTACGCTTAAATTTAATCAGACAAATTAAATATAACGTAAGAGTAAAGCATAAAAATAACTCAGAAAGAAAATAAAATCCTTACATAACTTCTCGACGCTATTCCCGCTAGCTAGAAACCTCCAAGCTTTAATTTGCACTTCCATTTATTGAATCAAAAATCTAAATTATTACAAAACATTACAAGTTCCTCTCAAAAAGCAGTGTTAACTCTAAACCTAAGAGAATTGAACTAAAAACTAAGAGAAAAACTAAGAAAAGCTTAGAAACTAAGAAAGAAACTAAGAAAAACTCAAAAACTAAGAAACGAGAGAAAGAAAGAAGAGAGAAGTGTGGTTTGAGGTGTGTTTTGAAGTGAATGGAAGAGGGGTATTTATAGGTGAGGGACGGAGAGAAAAAATGAGTAAAAAAATGTTAAAAAAAATATAAAAAAAAATAAAAACGTGTAGTGGACATGTCGAGGTCATCAATGACGCCATCATGACGTCAGCTGGGTCAGCCGCACGTGAAAATGGGTCAAAAACGCGTTGGCACGCTACTGGCTACTGGCAGGCTGGCTGACCGGAGCTGGGCCGCGTGAATAGTGCCGCGGCGCTGGGCGCATGGAAGGTGCATCAACGTCACGGACGCGCTGCCTGGAATTGGTCAAGCCTGGGTCATACAATACGCGATTTTCCGGCTCTTTTGTCATTTTTGACCTTTTCGACCCATTTTGTCCAATTTTTCCATGTTTGTTGCCCTTTTTCCTCTTAAGTATCAAATTATTTGTGATGTACGGCTTCCAGTATTCTTCTTTGAGTCTTTACATTGCGTTTTTAGGCCAAAATTGCTGAAAAACAATAAAAATACCCGTGATTCCGAAAAAGACAAATTTATATAAATATATGATAAAACATATAAATATATATATTTTTAATCAATTAATGTGCATAAAATCATGGTTATTTTAGTGCTTTTTGAGCACTCATCAGAGCTTTATACCATTTTTTGCATCCCGCTTTGGTTTCTAATGTATGGAGTTCCAACTTAGATAAGTAAATTTATGCTCTTAATGAATAATTAATATTCATGAGGATGAACAACCTCTAGTGCCTTATTGGCTAAAATGAGTAATTTACATTATGTTAAAATTTATGTAGGTTTGTTTAACCTTGTGGTATTATTTAATGATTTTAGATTATTTGTAGAAATCATTGGATGTTTGGTATAATATACATCCATATAGTAGTTTCATTGAATTGTTGGATTCACTTGATAATAGTCCACCACCTAGATTTGTACAATTATTGTTTGGGTAAGAAACATGTGCATTTAAATCACATTTACTATATACTTAAGTAAAATATATGATGCGCTATATATGATATAAATGTATATTCTTGTAGTGCTATCTCTCAATGGTACACGACCATCACACATCCATTTAAAACATCTCCTAATATTTAGCCTATCGAAGTAATTATTTTTACAAATATATTACTTATTTAACATCAATATTTTTCACCAGTATTCATTTTTCATATAAAACTAACTAATGATTTGTTTCATATACAAGTTCCAATACAACCTAATGATATTTAATGTGAATTTTATGTTATGCAATATATGAGGTATGTTATATACAATCCAAGAAAAGATTGACAAGAATCGGTAAGTATTAATTAAGATGTATATTTGAATTCTTTTAATACTCTATGTAATTGATTTATATATATATATATATTCTCTTGACTTGAGCATGATATTTATTTATATAGTTTGCAGAAAAGAAAATGTACACAAGAGAGGATATCTATGTTCGTTGAAATGAATGATGTACTTATCTCATCAATAAAATAAATACATGATATTGATTTGAATGTATTTAGTTTGATAGAAGTGATAACATTTTTATTATAATGGAGATATGTATGAAAAATGACGTCAAGTTTTGAAACTAATTAACTACTAATTTTATATTAATGATTATTATCTAGCTAGATACGTATAACTTTATTCAAGTATAATTATTAGTACTACTTAAATGATGATATTATTAGTATTGATCGTGCATATTGGGAATGCAATATTCTATATATATTACAATTATAAGATTTTTTATTTTTTTGTTGTCTTTTGGGACGGTTACTAACAATCCCAATATATTAGCAAAAAATTGTCCGAAGTAAGTTTACAACCATCCTTAAAGATTGTTAGGGATGATTTTTCAAATGTCTTTGGGAATGATTATCAATAGTTCCAAATATTTTTTTAAAAATTTATACTAGGAGTGTGCATCAGATTGAAATCATTAATTTTATACTCATCCGATTTGATACGACTTTTCAATCTGATTGAAGCATCCTAATTCGCAACTGATGTGATCACCTTTCAAATCCGATGTAATCCGATCTGTAATCTATTCAGATTGGATTAGTTGAATTCGATCAATCTGTAACCTGTTTGGATTGGATCCGTTGAATCTGATAAATCCGACTAATAAACTTAATTAACTCTATTTTTGGTATTTTTGAATAAAAAATTAAAATTTTCACATAACATAAACTTATTTGAGCTAAAAGAAACCTTCAAATACCAAATAAAAGGTTAAAATACGACTCAAACAATCAAAAATATATAAAACAAAAAAATAATACAATACCAATTACAATAGTCATTTTAATGAAGTTAACAATTCATTCAAACAATAAACAAAATGATAGTTCATAATAGTCTAAAGCTAAATTAAGTTGATCATTTCATTCTTTAACATCCATCGAGCATCTTGAAAATAATCTTGGGTCTTGAGTCTTGAGAGCAAAAGCAAAAAACTTCAGTGTTTCATTACCTATTAGTCATAATTTAAAATGTTAGTAAATTGATAATTAAGTATATAAAAATAATATATGAAATACATATGAAATAAAAATAATTATATATCATACTCAATCAAGGGTAATATCCTTAATGCCTCCCAACATATATACAAAATAGAAGACAAAAGAAAGTGATGAAAATATTAAAACATCAATCATAAGAGATTGCTATAAATTAATAATGAAAATTAAAATAATATTACCTGCTTCAATTGCTTCAATATCATAAAGAGACTCACAAATGTTAATTATTAGTGATGATCAAATCCAATTTTGAGTACAAATAAGTGCTTGGATAGTTTTTGGGGACAATGAGCTTCTAAAAGGATAAATAACTCTTCCTCTAATAGAAAATGCTGACTCAGAAACTATAGTTGATATAGGTATAACTAAAATATATTTGGCAACCTTAGAAAGAACCTTGTACCTTGATGTGTTTACCTTTCACCAACCTAAAAGATCAAAAGACTCATCATCCACGTCCTTACATGTCTCACCCAAATATTTATCCACTTCAGTTTGGTTGTCTATCTTTTTTGCATCTTTGACATGCTTTCTATAATCGTCCATCCATAGTGAAAATGAATCAATGCTACAACTATCCACTTCTTCTCTGTCTAAAGGTTGTGAGAATATAACTTGAACATTTACATAAAACAAAACTAAATATTGATCAAACATATTATCCAAAGTTTGTCTAAATGTTTTCATCATCTTCATCACACAAAAGATTCAAACAAATTCTCAAACCTTGTTTCTTACGTCTTGGATAAAGAAAAGTTGCAATAAATAAAAAATTATTCATTTTTTCTATACCTCCCCAATATTTATTGAACTTTGTTTTCATTTCTTCTACCATTTTTCTTAACACAAAATCTGTATTTTCTCACCAGAAACTCAATTGGTTGTGTATGAATCAAATTTGATCCAAAATTAAATTTGAAGTAACATACACAAAACTAGAAAATCTCAATGTTGCATCATAGAATATTTTCAAAAACCTCACAAATACATGAGCATTAGACTAATCAAACATATTAAGAGTTTTGCAACTATCTTTTCCAATGTTGAACTCTTGTTTAAATATCACATCATCATCTTCTAAACACTCAAAATCCTTTTGAAATCTTATTGCAGCTTGTAACATTAAGTAGGTGGAATTCCACCTTGTTACTACATCCAAACGTAAAAGTTTATTAGTACCAATCTTCTCTTGCTCCCCACAATCCTTAAATTTTAACAACCTTGAATGTGATCCTTCGACATATTTCACAACTTCTCTTATCTTACTTATGCTTGAATCATGTTCTTTCAAGTCCTATATCACAACCAAATTTAGAATATGAACTGCCCACCTCATATGCATATATTGACTATCTAGTATTGCATCTCCCCAATTGTTCACTTTTTTATGCAAGTAAAAACTAATGTATTATTTGAGCTAAAATTATCCATGGTAACAGTAAATACCTTATCAATTTCCCAATCTAATAAGCATTGTTCAATTGATTTCCCAAGGATATCTCCTTTATGGCTAGGAACTACACAAAAATTTAAGATTCCTTTTTGGAGTTTCTAACTATCATCGATGAAGTAAGTAGTGAGACACATATAATTCAAATTTTGAGCAGAATTCCATGTCTCAGTGGTCAAAAAAACTCTTTGAAATGACTTAGAGAAAATTCTTTGAATTTATCTTTTTTCTTTTAAGAAAAGACTCAAGCAATCTCGTGCAACAGTGGTAAGAGAAGGAACTTGGAACCTTGGTTCCAAAACTCTACTATAGTTCTTAAATCCTTCATTCTCAACATGACTAAATGATAATTAATCAATTATAATCATTTCTGTAAGTGCAAGTCTACAAGCCTTAATACTAAATGTGTGTACAACAAGTACACCTTCTTTATTGTTTGTGACATTTTCAAAAGCTAGAGTTTTTTGCTTCTTTTTAGATCTACTAGGACATAACTTACATTGCATAGCAATATGACCATTTAAGTTTGATGTACTAGATTTGCTGAATACATAAACATACTCCCTTGAAAAATATTTATATCTCGCCTTACGATCTAAGTTTTTACCCATTATATCAAAATGTTTCAAGGTAGGAGAAGGAGGATTAGAATACTTTTGCTTACTTTTTCCATCATGCTATGGAAGGTTCAAATTTGTCATTCAATGGTAGATCTTTAGTTTCTACTGGAGCATTTTGTGGATTCTTATCTTGATTTTCAACATCCTAGGCAGCGCTTGCACTTTCGGTGGTTGCAAGTGGATTACTCGTAATAGAGGTGCTTTTTTCCATCTAAGATAAATTACAAAAATAAATAAATAATTCATCAAAACATAAGTATAAGTGTGCAATAGTAAAATCTATAGTTCTAAAATAAATAGTTAAAAAACATTCATACGTTATACGATGATATCGAATATGAATCCATTATGGTTGCTTCATGTATCAACTAGCTAACCAAATGCACCTATTTAAGACCACATTTGAAACAATTCCAACATTAAGTCCAGAACAAACTGAGCATAATTCCCTACCATACAACAATTCATAATAAAGATGCAGATGATAATAATAAACCTCAAGAACATGTGCCATCCAAAGAGATGTAGTTATGCCTCACTAATACCCAAGAAATACACATTCCACATATCTGGGTTCAAGCATATGACTATTATAGGCTCTTAGACATGAAAAGTAGTGACACTCAATGATGTATATTAGAATAATCTTGTCAAACACACAAGCATGAGCAGGAAACAAACAAAGAAATTATGAGTTGATATTTATTTGTTTCTCTATGCAAATAAAAAAAACAAGAGGTCTTTTCTCTTTGCAAAGATGGTGGCTGAGATTGACATTATTATTACACACTGATTTGTGAATTGTGATTGCTGAATCACTTTGTTTGTGTCCTCATTTTTAATTTTGCAAAGATTTCGTTGATGGAGATGTTGGCTGGTGGTGGTTGTTGTGAAAAACTAAAAATGATGAACATGAGGGAGGCATGAGCAACATGGAGGTGTTAGTAGAGGTTAGGGAGATGTTGGTGGCCAAAAAACCAAAAAATGATGAGGAGGATTGCAGGAGGCGAGGGAGGCGTGAGTAGGAGGTAAGGGAGGTTGGGCCGTATGAGTTGCGAAGATGTGAGGACTAAGGAATAGGAAGTGAGGCGTGACAGGTTGATGGCATGTTGATGTGAGGAAGAGGAAGTGAAGGCGATAGTAGGGTTGAAAAATGAAAATGAAATGTAGAATAGTGAAAGTATTGAAGACGAAAGTGTATATTAATGGGCACGGGTACGAGCGGGGATGGTTTTTGATATAACTATCCCCAAACCAAAATTTAAAATCTATACCTAAAATTGGTTTTTTATCCACGGGTAATGATTCGGGGTGGTTATTAAAAAATACTTGAAAAAAATGTTTTTCCAACAAGGCCTTATACTATTAGTCAATAGAAGAATATCAAGTTAAAGAGGGTTAGTCATAACATTAGTACAAGCACAACAATCAAACACGTTAAGTTGAAAATTTAAAGCCAAAGTCCAGAAATGGATTCTTGAAAACAAGCAACTTGGGGATCGACTAAGAATAGTGGTTGTGTGCAGTGTTCCACTCTAATTGTTAAAGTTGTGGCTAAATTTAATATCAATTTTGGCTAAATTCACATCTTAATTTGGGCAGTATTTTGATTGAGATCCTATTCATTTAAAAAATGGAAACTCAGTTTATTCAGAGACAAACCATGAATATAGAAATTGAAATCCTCTAATTTGGAAATTCCTAAGAATTAGTGCCCAAATGAAACAAAAGCATGGATTTCTAATCCTAATATCTAAAAAGAAAACAATAAACAACATTGAAATGGAAAGGGGAATAAATAACAAACAAATGGAGGACAAATGCAGAGATGAGGACGTTGAGTAGGTGACACACACAGGGCAAAATGGTAGAACGACAGTCGACTATCGGCAGAGATATAGAATTTCTGAATCTAATCTCAAGCAGTCAAGCTCTTTCATAACTTTTTTTTATATACCTGCGTCCTATGAAAAAAGCAAACCCTAATTCTAAATATATAAATTTAATTTAATAAATATAATTATTTTCGGTCAAATTGAATGATACATAGTAAAATATACCATCCGATCCGAATTTAACGAATTGAATTTTTTTTTCATTTAATTCGATTCAATGATTGAATCGAAACTAATAAAATTTAACGGATCAGATTGGATTAGTCGGATTAATCAAATGATTGAATTTTTTATACACCCCAAATAATTACTCATTATATACCTAACATTGTACCACTTCACCGCTATCACACAAATTACAAACCACGAGATAATATATATAGGTAATGTCGGTAATCATCCTCTAGCAGGTTAAGAAAGGAAGCTTCTAGACATTTTTATTTAGTTATTACTCAGGAAATTTTTAGTTAAATAAATAAATAGATTGTTCTAGATAGATAAATCCAGAATGATAGAAAGAGCTGGTAATGATATTTTAACAGTACAATCACTTTAAAAAAATGCAAATAGATTACAAAGTTTAGCAATTTTGGATTTTTTTTCTTGCCTTCTAAACCCACGTAACAAGAAATTTTCCTTTTCGGTACTCTGAAAATTATCAAGTGTTAGTTTAGGTCAATATAATGCAAATTTAAATGTGTAAAAGAAAACATTTAAGGCAAGTTTTTTTTAAAATTCTTTGTAATTTCTCTCCTCCATAATTGGCATCTCTTGGGATTGTTTGAATCTAAACTTCTAAGTTCTAACCTTGTTGAAGTCCACATTTGAAGTGGAATATGGTTTCTTAGACATAAGTATAATATGTACGTTATGTTTTGCTCTTTATATTTGAATTCGATCATCAGAAGAAAGAAGAGAGAAGATAAGCAAATTTATAGGTAACCCCTAACCAACCAAAAGCAAGAGTTCTTAGAAATTAAAATGCTTTTAAGTAGGCATGTAAATTTAGCTTTTCTCGCTGATTTGGTTTAATTCAATTCAATTTAAAATCTAATCAAAGCTAAAAAAACCTTCCAAGCCCTACCTAAAATTTTAAGAGTTCAAATTATGGTAAACAAATTCTATTTTTTTTAAATATATATACCCTTATACTTTTATGCCAACTTTTTATGAATTACTAGATAATTTAAACTTGAATAAGTTAAAAAAATGTGGGTTCAAATAATATCTGAAAATAGAAACGGACCCACAATATCCAACTTGAGCTCAAACTTTGGTCTTGGGTCTTGTTTGTACATACAGATTGGCTCGATGTCCGACCCTTGCAAACCACCTACTTCAAGTCACCAACTTGAGATGGAAGGTGAAACACCCCAGATGTCCTATCCGTGCGACAACCTGAGCTGAGGTTGACCTCCAACCATGATATGTTGTACTTTCTCCCATATGAAATGTACATATGTGTACTTATTATGTAATTGACACCTGTATGGATAATGTTCTATAAATACATGAATTTCCTATGAGATCCACACATTCTGCCAATCAACTTTTATTCCCTTTAAGCTTTCTCTCTGTAAGCTAGATCAATCCTAAATATTTTGGCGCCTACTGTGGGCTCAGATTTTTAGGTCGATCTTAAGTTTCTAATCTAGTACTTCTTGGGATTTCATTCTAAGTCTTGATAGGAGCTTAAATAAATCTATCATACATTCTTCAAAAATTTCAACTAAGATGTTAGCCATTCTACCCATATCAATATGGTGGGAACTCATGTTGGTAGAAGTTCAAATTTGGCCAATAAGGGAACGAGAGCAACTCAGAAAGAAACAATACCACCTCTTAATGAGGTTAGGATAGAAGAAAACCTGTACTACCAGGAGATGGCTCACCAGCTCCTAGAGTTGAGAAAAGAGCTCGAGGAAACTAAAAGGGAAAATTTGTTGCTACAGTCCTAGGTAGGGGAAAGGGTACTGGACAGCCAAGCAACAAACCTAATTGATAAAAACACAACAGGACAGGGCCAACCCGAGCCACATCATACAGAACAAAAGGATGAAAGAAACCACCTTTCTAGCTCAACGAGACCTACTAAGGAACAATGGGTCCAGGAAAGGAAGAACTGTGAGGTAGGATAAAGCCCACAAGAAGAGAGACCTAGCCTTGAAGGTAGTTGATGATGAATCGTAAGACCGACATTGCAAATATCGATCTTGCGAAATACCCTTTTGTAGTTTTATTATTTGTAAAACTTTTGCAAGTGCACGAATCGTTTTATAGAAAATGATAAGTATACTCCCAAGGTCGACCAAAAGAAGGAATATATGTGGTTATTTATTTATTATTCAAAATCTTAAAAACAAAATTAAATCTTAAACATCTTGTTACGATATTTTAGTTTGTTTGTTTCCTAATCTAATAACATTAAATTAAACATAAACATAGATATAGATTCAATAAAAAATAATGCAAATTTTATCATTCATAATAGTGGAGTATTTAAGAATATAATAATTAAGTTTATTATATTTGCCCATATTATTTAAGTTATTAAAAATATAAATTAATATTTGTTGATTTTCTCTTTTTGGTATGAAAGTGTCATTAAGTAGGGCCCAAATTCTTTTGTTTAATATTAACTAACTAATATTCTTAGGTAGGGCCTATTAATTAATTAAATATTAAATTTCAACTTTATTTCTAACAAAATAGCAAACCATCTAATCTCAACTTTAGGTGGAATCAAATAATTAGACTTTATTTACCTAGCACTTTGGAAGAAGCATATGGCGAGGCCAGAAAGTTCGTTAACCTGGAGAAAGAGTTAGTTCCAGTTAAATATTAGAGAACTAATATAGAGGCAGTGCCTCACAAAGAGAAGAAGAGGATAAGTAATGAGTGCTCAAAAAGCACTAAAGTTACCATGATTTTATTCACTTTAATTGATTAAAAAGATATATATTTATTTGATTTTATCATATTTTTATATAAATATGTCTTTTTCAAATCACATGTATTTTTATTGTTTTTCAGGTATTTTCGCTTAAAAAAGTAACATAAAGACTCAAAAAAATACTGGAGCCAATACATCAAAAATATAATCATAAAACAAATGAGGTAAAATAAAAAAAGATAGAAAAATTGAACAAAAGGGTCAAAAATGTCAAAAAGGATGAAATTGCGTAGGCAACCACCTAGCAGCGTGATGAGAAGAATCAGGATTACTAAAAACTTTGATGCCATCCCCACAACGGAGTCATCCCCGGCAACGGCGCCAAAAAATTGATGAGCATAATCGGGATTACCAAAAACTTTGATGCCATCCCCGCAACAGAGTCATTCCCCGGCAACGGCGCCAAAAACTTGATGAGCAGAATCGTGATCGCCAAATACTTTGATGAACGAAAACTTGATGAACGAAAACCGACATCGCCGATCCTGCCAATACTTTGGTTTTATATTTATAAAACTCTCGCACTTGCACGAATCATTTCGTAGAAAATGATAAGTATACTCCCAAGGTCGATCTAAGGAAGGAATGTATGTGGTTTTTAATTTATTATTCAAACTTTTAAAAACAAAATTAAATCCTAAACATCCTGTCACGATATTTTGGGTTTTGTGTTTTTAATCTACTAACATAAAAATAAACATAGATTCAATAAATATTCATGCAAATTATGTTCATTTATAATATGAGTATTTATGGATATAATAACTAAGTTAATTATGCTTTCAGATTATTTAGTGTTATTAAAGATATGAATTGATATTTATTGATTCTCCCTTTTTTAGTGAATACCTTTGGTGGGTTAGATATTCTTTGTTAACTAAACAAATCAATTAACACCTATGTATGTGGGTTGATAACTAATTTGGTTAATTAAATTAATTCCTTTTCTAAGAGATTGAAAATGAACTATTTAAATGCCACCTTTTGGTGGGTTAAGCTTTTTAAACTTTATTCAAGGTGTCCAAATTAAACCTAAGAATTTAGTTATCCGAGTACTAACTTTAACGCTTTAAAACTACTAACAAAACATGTTGTCAATACATTTTTAGATAATAATTCTTATAAAAACTTTTGAAATAGAGCTTCACTCTAACTACCTAGCGATTGCAAATTAACAAATAAAAAGAGCACTACTCTAAATCGAATGGATAACTAAACCTTAAAATCTAATTTTCAGATTTAAGTTTTTAATGAAAAAATAATATATTTCTCTAACATTCTTAATATAAAATCTTGAATAAAAATAAAATCAATTCATTTTAGAGATTTTTACCTATTTAATATTTCGCAAGCATAACAACGTTATTATTATATCATGTTTACAATAGCTAGCACAGTTAAATTTAATCATTGCATACAAATTAAATATAACATGTAAGAATAAAGCATAAAAAATAACCCAAGAAAGAAAAATAAAATCCTTACAGTACTTCAACGCTATTCCCGTTGCTAGAAAACCTCCAAGTGGAATTTGCACTCCCATTTATTGAATCAAAAAGCTAATAAATTACAAAAGAAACATAACTAGTTCTTCCCAAAGAGGGAAGAACTCTAAAACTAAGAGAAACTAGCTAAAACATAAGAAAAACTAAAAAAAACTTAAAAACTAAGAAATGGAGAGAAAGAAAGAAGAGAGAAGTGTCTTTTGAGGTGTGTTTTGAAGTGAAGGGAATGGGGTATTTATAGGTGAGGATGGAGAGAAAAAATGTGTAAAATAATGTTAAAAAAAAAATTAAAAAATTAAAAACGCGGTAATGGAAATGCCGAGGTCATCAATGACGCCAAGATGACGCCATTCGTGCAACAGACGCGGGAAAATGGTGCAAAACGCGCTAAGGGCGGAGGCGGTGCCTGGCGGGCGCCGGGGTTGTCCCGGCTGCCAGCCGCTGCGGAACGTGCGCGCAGAACTGGCGCGAAGGCTGCACGTAAGGCGTTTGGTTGGTCGCTTGACATACACATGCGGTGCACGATTCCATTTTTTGACATTTTTGACCTTTTTCTGACTCCATTTTTTTCCAATTTTTCCAGGTTTGTTGACCTTTTCCCACTTATTTATTAATATATTTGTGATGTATTGCTTCAAGTATTCCTCTTTGAGTCTTTAAATTGCATTTTTAAGCCAAAATACCTAAAAAACAATAAAAATACCCGTGATTCCGAAAAAGACAAATTTATATAAATATATGATAAAACATATAAATATATATATTTTTAATCAATTAATGTACATAAAATCATGGTTATTTTAGTGCTTTTTGAGCACTCATCACAGCACCGGCCAACACACACACATTGCCTACACAATGCCCAAATGCGCCGAGCAACGTGTGTGCCTGCATCCATCTACGCCCAGTCCGCGTGCGCCACTAAGCCCATCTGCCCCAATCCGCCCGCGCTGTCGCTCCCTACACTACCATGACATCAACAATGACATCATCATTCACTACTCCACGTTTCCTCCATTTTTAATCATTTTCCACCAACTTTTTCTTCCTCTCCTCACCTATAAATACCCTCATTCTATTCACCTTAAAAACATTTTCTTCTCTCTTTCTTTCTCTCCATTGCTTAGTTTTTAGCTTTTCTTAGTTAGTTTTTCTTAGTTTTAGAGTTCTTCTCTTTTTGAGAAGAACTAATTATGTTTTTGTAATTTATTTGCTTTTTGATTCAATAAATGGAAATGCAAATTCCGTTTGGAGGTTTTCGAGTAATAGGAATAACATCAAAGTACCGTAAGGATTTTATTTTCTTTACAGTTATTTTTTATGATTTATTCTTATATGTTATATTTAATTTGTCTGTGATTAAATTTAACTTTGTTGGTTGTTTGTAAACATGATATAATAATAACGTTGTTATGCTTGCGAAATATTAAATAGGTAAAAATCTCTAAAATAAATTGATTTTATTTTTATTCAAGATTTTATATTAAGAATGTTAGAGAGAAATATATTATTTTTCATTACAAACTTAAATCTGAAAAATTAGATTTTAAGGTTTAGTTATCCGGTCTAATTTAGAGTAGTGCTCTTTTATTTGTTGGTATAATTGTCCGATAGTTAGAGTGAAGCTCTATTTCAAAAGTTTTTATAAGAATTATTATCTGAAAATTTATTGACAACATGTTTTCAATAGTGGTTTTAAAACTTAAAAGTTAGTACTCGGATAATTAAATTCTTAGGTTTAATTTGGACACCTTGAATAAAGTTTAAACTGTCTAACCCCACCAAAGGTGTCATTTAAATGGTTTATTTCCAATCTCTTAGAAAAAGGAATTAATTTAATTAACCAAATTAGTTATCAACCCCATCCATAGGTGTTAATTGATTTGTTTAGTTAACAAAGAATATCTAACCACACCAAATGTGGTATTCATATAAGAAAGAGAGAATCAATAAATATGAATTTATATCTTTAATAACTTAAATAATATGAGCAAGTATAATTAACTTAGTTATTATATCCATAAATACTCCACTATTATAAAAGATAAAATTTGAATAAATGTTTATTGAATCTGTATATATGTTTATTTTTATGTTATTAGATTAAAAACACAAAACCTCGAATATCGTGACAAGATGTTTATGATTTAATTTCGTTTTTAAAAGTTTGAATAAAAAGTTAAAAACCACATATATTCCTTCCTTAAATCAACTTTGGGAGTATACTTATCATTTTTTATGAAATGATTCGTGCACTTGCGAGAGTTTTAGAAATATAAAACCAAAGTATTGGCAGGATCGACAATGCTGGTTTTGCTCATCAATAAGCCTAGATAGGGCATATCAAAATAGTAAGAATAAATGTTTTGCACCAAATAAAAGGTCGGTTGGACATTGGTCGAGAAGTAGAGAACTTTGGGGAAGATCACTTTCTCCCTTCACTGGTCCTCCCTTGAAAGTAAATCTAACCCAAGTAGTGATGAGAAAGGAGGAGGAGCCCAATGTCAGGTGGCCACCTAAGATGAAATCCTCACTTAGAAACATGTCCAAGTAGTGTGCTTTCCATAAAGATGTAGGCTATGATACAAAAGACTGTAGAAACCTCAAGAAAGAGATAGAAAAATTATTGGTAAGGGGATATCTAAAGGACCTCATTATAGAGAAAAAAGGAACATAGAAATCGCCAATATAGGCAAGAGGTGCCAAAAACAAAAAAAGTTGACTAGCAGTAGAAGAGAGCCCCCAAAGAAACCAATGTTAGAACCATACACACCATACATTGAGGACCAGTGGTTAACGGGAGCTCCAATAACTTGTGCAAAAGATTTGTCATAGAATTACGTGGTGCCCCCTATGTATACGCCTTAGACAATAGGAGACCGACCACCGAAATCATTATTAGTGAGAAGGATAAGACTTTGTCTCACCATGAAGACCCTTTGGCGATCACCTTAAGGATTGGATCCTGCGAAGTTTGTAGAATAACGATTGATGCAAGAAGTTTGGTAGACCTCTTTTTTTGACCACTATAGGATCCTTAGGTATAAAAGACCCTAATATTGTGAAGATGGAGCTTCCTCTCTTAGGGTTCAACAAAAGTACTACCTGCCAAAGGAATGGTAGTGTTGCCTGTTATGAAAAAAAGAGCAATAATAATGACCACTTTTGTAATCATCGACGTCCCAACTCATTACAATACCCCTGGATACATAAGATGAAAGTAGTCCCATCCACCCTCCATCAAGTAATCAAATTTCCCACTAATGGAGGACGAGAGGAGATTAGGAAAGACCAAGAGAAGGCAAGAAACTACTATAACACCATTGTGAAGGATTTGGCCTTAAAATAGCAATTATCAAAAGTCCTCTCTTAGAGGAAGCCAATGAGGTAAGGCCTTACAAAATCAATCAACCTAAATGAAGTAAAGAACCTCCTTGTGGAAGTAAAAGGAGAGAGCTAGCCCTTAAAATTGGGTGAAGATTTGACGATGGAGTTAGAGGCACAACTCTTACAGTTCCTTAGAGATAACTCAGATATCTTTGCATAGACTTTGACTAATGTTCTTGGAATTGATCTAAAAGTCATATCACACCTACCAAACGTTGTCCAAAAGCTAGACTTGTACAAAAATGGAAAATAAAATTCCCAAGAGAAAAGAATGAGGTTATCAAGCACCAGGTGGTGGCTCTTAAAGAAGCAAGGATCATAAGGGAAGTCAACTATCCCTCATGGCTATTAAATGTGTTCCTCGTCAAGAAATTGTATGGGTCATCTCGTATGTGTGTCGCTTTCACAGACTTAAATGAGGCATGTCCCAAGGATTGCTTTCCTTTCCCCAGTACTGACCAACTTGTAGACGCTTCGCATAGCTTTGGGATGATGAGTTTCTTGAATGCATACTTAGGGTACTACCAGATTAGAATGCACCCAGAAGACGAGGACAAAACATCTTTTATCACAGAAGATGGAACATTCAATTATAAAAGGATGTCATTTGGGTTGAAAAATGCAGGTGCCACGTATCAATGCCTGGTTAACAAAATGTTTGAAAAACAATTGGGGAGGAACCTAGAGGCCTATGTGGATGACATGGTGGTTAAGTCAGATCAACCCATGGAAAATGTTATAGACCTAGAAAAGGTATTCTCGATACTCCAAAAATATAGTACAAGGCTCAACCCTAAAAAATGTATATTTGGTGTCATTACAGGAAAATATTTAGGTTAACTTGCGTCAGCTAGAGGGATTGAGGCCAATCCAGAAAAAATACAATCCCTAATAAATATGACACCACTTTTCTAGCCTTAAGGGAATTCAACAATTAAATGGAAGAATAGTAGCATTGAATAGGTTCATTTCTAAATGCATTGATAAGTGTCGAATCTTCTTCAACATGTTGAAAAAGGCATATTAGTCTTTTGGGATGAGAATTGTGACGAAGCATTTAAAGGAGTCAAGAAGTACCTAAGTAATCCCTATCTTAGCTAGCCCTCATCATGGTGAGGCCTTTTATCTATATTTGGCTATTAACTCCCATACATGCAATGTTGTACTCATAGTTGAGAGAGATAAAGTCCAACATCCTGTCTATTACATCAGTTAGGTCCTAACAGACGCCCAAAATAGGTATCCAACCATTGAGAAATTAGCATTGTCTCTCAAAGTTAGTGCATGAAAGCTCAGGCACTACTTCGAATCACACACCATTGTGATACTCACTTCTCACCCAATCAAGAATGTCCTGATGAGACCTAATGTAGTAGGGAGACTGGCACAAATAGCCATAGAATTGGGGAAGAATGAAATTAAATACATGGCTAGATTGGCCATCAAAGGGCAAGCAATCACCAAGTTTGTGGCTGATTTTAGTGAGAAACCATAGGTTATTGTCAATGAGGAGAAAAAGAGAGTACGTGGGATAGATAAAAAAGATGGAGCAGTTTGGAAAGTGTTTATTGATGGAGAACAAAACTTCAACATTGTAGAGCTAAGGGTAGTCTTAGTAGACCCCAACAACAATTGTTTTGAGTATACAATCAGACTTGATTTCCAAGTGACCAATAATGTGGCATAATATGAGGTGGATATATTAGGAGCCATGAAAGGTTACCTAGAAAGGTCACCCTACATAGCAATTTACGGATAGTGGTCAACCAATTATTAAGGTCATTTGAAGTTAGAGACGTAAAAATGAAAGGTTACCTAGAAAGGTTAAAGAAGGAGTGCTCTAGATTTTTCAAGTTTGAGATCAAATAGATAGCTTGAAATGATAATGGTCACATTGATGCCTTAGAAACTTTGGCATTGGTACAAGAGGCCAACCATAATCGAGTATTATCAATAAAAATCTTGTCAAAAGCATCCTTGTAAGGGGCTGAACGAATAGTTGAAATCAATATATTTTGGTATTGATGCGTATTTTCGCAAGTGTACGAATCGTTCAAGTAATAAAGTGTACAAAAGTACGGATATCGAACCCACAAGGAATGGCGTTACTAAGTACCGAAATTGACTAACCCTAATTTTATTTGAAAACCGAATTTTTGAATTTGTTTAAAAAGTAAATTAACTTAAAACTAAACGCAAATAACAAAATTTAATGTTGTTCACAAATGATTAAAAACGCTAAGGCATTTGATTTCGCTAAATCAATTCAATCCGATTTCAAGTCATGTTATATGAAAATCAAAGCTAAAAGTGATGGTTGAAAAACCCAAACTTATCTAATACTCTTTCTCAAGTTATATTAGAATTACTTATCTATGAAAACCGACTATATTTCTATGAAGATTTAATCACAAATAAGCACATTACGATTTATGGAATTTCTGGAATAACCACATACATCATGCATTAGGTGTCAAACTCGCATTCAACATACGGTATTTATCACAAGAAGCATTCATTACACATCTCCTCTCGGTCTCAATATAATGCAACAAATCATCTAAATCTTGATCAGAAATTTAAAAGCATTAAGCATGGAAATAAATACTCGACTTGAAAACAATGAATTCATATAACCATAACAAAAGAAATCAGATTTTCATGATTCAACTAAATCATAGCCTTAGCAAAAACGAATTAGTTCATAACGAAAATAAGAACAAACATTATTTCAATTGAATCCATGAATAAAAAATATCAATAAACTGCAGAATATAAAAACTAAGGAGAAGAGATGAAAAATTCTAGAATATGAAGGCTTGGTAGCAACAATGGTGAAGATCCTTCAAGTTTCTCCAAAATTTCCTTCTCTTCTCCAAAAATGCCTTTGAACTCTTCTTTCTGCCGTCCCCTCCTTTTCCATCATAATGTATATATAGATCTAGGGTTTTGGAGGGCAATTTTGGAACAAAACAGCATAAAAAAATGTTTTCGAACAAAACTCGCCGGCGGTGAAGTTATTCTCGCCGCGGCGAGATTTCTGGAAAACTTACGATTTCGGTTCCGCTAAATCTCGCCGGCGGCGGGATTATTGTGGCCGGCAGCGAGATGCACTTGGCCAGTGGCGAGATGTATTTGGCCGGCGGCGAGATTGCTTTGCCAAAATCCGTGCTCTCGGGAAGATTTTCAACATTTTCTCCATAAGGTTTTCGTCGGCGGCGAGAATATTCTTGCCGGCAGCGAAATTCCAAATTTTGAAATTTTGTTTTCTTTTTCTTTGATTCAATCCCGATCATTGTACTTTGTCCCTAACTTCTCCAAAATCATGATTTTACCTGAAATTGCACTTTAAACACGAAATACCCATGAAATGACATTTGTGGATTAAATAATCAAATAAACACAATTTTCACACAAATATCAACATTTAAATCATAACAAAAATGCAATAATTTAGCTCTTATCACCATGCCATATTATCCTCAGGCCAATGGTCAAGCAGAATCCTCCAACAAGCTCATCATTAGCTTATTAAATAAAAGGCTGGGAAGTGCAAAATAAAGGTGGGTGGAAGAATTGTCTATAATAATGTGGACCGTTAGGATTTGTCCTAGAGGAAGCACTAACGAGACCCATTTTTTCTCTGGTTTATGGGACGGAGGTAGTAATACCAACCAAAGTCATGATACCCACTACCAGACCGGTCTTAATGGAGAAACAAAATGATGTATTTGGAGAACACGAACTTACCCTTGTGGAAGAGGAATAAAATGAGGCCCTAAGAAGGATGACCAAGTAAAAAAGGAGAATATTAGATTATTACAACAAGACCGTGAACTTGAAAGAATTTTCTAGCTGTGATTGGGTCCTTAGGAGGATTTTCCCCAACAAGAAAGAATGGATGGTCGGTAAATTGGGCACTAATTGGGAATGGGGATACTTGCTAAAAAATGTATAAGGAACATAAGAGGGCACGGGTTGGAATGCCATGCATTTGAAGAAGTATCACTTCTAACAAATAGAAACTCACCATTTTTATGTAGTATTGGCACAAACATAAAAATGGAATTGTGTCACCCCATGCAAATGGGTCTTTATTGTAGAAGTCTCCCACTGTTTTATGTCACGGTTTATCTATCTCGGTCAAGAACTAGGTTAGGGCTTTGACATTAAACGAAGATGAGTACCTTAGTTAGGAACCAAGTGAGACTCTCGCTCCTACCAAATTTGAGCCACATGTTGATCACCTTGATTAAGCACTAGCTAGAGAAACCTGGCACTTGCATAAGTTCATGACTTGTCCACCTCGGTTAGGAACCAGGTTGGGGCTCTAACATTGAAGGGACATGAACACCTCAGTCGGGAACTAGGTGAGGCTCTCTCTTCCACAAAATTTGAGCCACATGTTGATCACCTTGGTTAAGAACCAGGTATAGCACCCTAGCACTTGTATAAGTTCACAAGTTGTCAACCTTGGTCAGGAACTAGATCAACACTCTGACATTGAAAAGAGATGAGCACCTTAGTTAGGAACTAGGTGAGGCTTTCTCTCTTACCAAATTTGAGCCACGTGTTGATCACCTCGATTAAGAACCAGATAGAGTGCCCTGATACTTACATAAGGTCATAAGTTTTTCACCTCGGTTAGGAACCGGGTTTATGCTATACCACCAATTTATGCCATGAAGCTGACTACTTCTATTAAAGAGCTAGGTAGAACTCCCTGGCACTTATATAAGGTCACAAGTTGTCCACCTCAGTCAAGAACTAGGTATGTGCTCTACCACTACTTTATGCCACGAAATTGACCACTTCTATTAAAGAGCCAAGTAGAGTTCCCTAATAAGGGCTAGGGTCAAGCTGACCACTTCGGTCAATAATCAAGTTGCATTATATATGTGTGTATATATATATCTTGGGATATTTATAAATAGACATACAATAAAAATGTGAGGTCATCACAAGTACATGCCATCTAGAATGTTTTCATTATTTAAAATTTATAAATTTAAGGATAATTATTAATACAAAGCTCGACCTTATTAGAAGGCTAAAAATACATTAAATGCTTGGACACGCGACCAGTATCTAGATCATCAATTACTTCGACTAAGGGTAATAGCTCGATCTGAATCTCTATAATTTTCTTTTGCACATAGGTCACAAGCTTAGGTTAGCTGTCATCATCACAAGCAGTCCTCACTCCAATTCTTTCCTAACCTCCACCACCTTAATAAAGGCACTTTTAGATCACTTCATATAAAATCTCACCCAATGGGATTCCCTATCTACAAGCCTGGCCATACTAGCTAAGGTCTTCCTCTCTCGAGATTGAGTTTGGATTAGCTGCTCCTTACAAGAAGCTAGCTGATAACTATATTTTATATAGTTATTTTCATGTATTTTATTAATTATAATTTCTATGTTCTTGACATTTTTAGTTAATTTTAATGCAATAAATTAATATTTACTGTTAGTTTCTTAAGGAATTATTTTTTAGAAAATTAAATAATTTGGATCGAAAAAGGACTTAATTGTAGATAATAAATGTCTGAAAATATAATTTAAATGAAAAGAGTGTTTAATTGCAATTAAAAAAAGTATAAAAGTTAATTTAAATTAGAAAAAGACTTAATTGCAATTAAAAAAAAGTTTAAAAGTTAAATTGAATTAAATTGGAGGGCTAAACTGTAATTAAGGAAATTTTTTTTCTGCGCAGGAAAAGGAAGACACTCACGAGATCACCAATGCGCGACACCCACCGTTCGATTAGGAAATCAACGGCTACGATAAGGTGCATGGATCCAGATGCGACAATCTTGAGTGGACACGGGTTTTCTGGTTACACGTTGCTCGGTACCCGTGTGGGGCCCACTTGACGCGTAGGCTGGCGTGCAGGGTGGGACCCACGTGTCTCGCGTGCATTGATCCCGTGCGGTGCAATGACGTGCAAGCTCTCCATCCAATCGTTGAAAATCTTCCATGTGTCCCACTATTTCTTCTTGCCAATCATGTTCTGACACGTGGCACATTTTGGTGAACACAAAAATGCAGAACCACGCACGCATTTCCAGTAGCTTTCGATCCCCCACGTGTCTCTGCACCCTTTATCCCGTGCAACACATTCTGCGTGCGCTCGTTCATGACACCGTAAGAAATGCTACCACGTGTCCCACTATTTCTTGTAGCGAATGAGATGATGACACATGGCATGCGGGTTGAATTAAAAAGAAATTAGAAACGATGCACGCTGCCCACTGTTTTGCACGATAAATTTATTTTACATACGTATTTTTTTCCACTTTAAATATTTTTAATATTTTATTGGGGTATAAATATGTGATACAGATAGAAATGAAGGGGTTCGAACGGGTAGATAACACGCAAAAGCCATTTTGGCTTCTGTTGTGTTTCTGCGCAGATGAAGTTTTAATTTTCTTTGTGTTCTTGAGCGAATATTCCTTAAATTTTGTAATTTTAATTTTTTTTATGAAGTAATTTAATTTTTCTAGGGTTGCGTTTTATCTAAATTTATGAAGCTTGAGTTTAATATTTTTTGAATGATTTATTAGATTTTTAATTTGTTTATTCTATTTGTGTTTAATGCTTTTGATTATTGGAAAATTTATCAATTGATCTGTGTCATTCAAATAAACTTGGAAGAGGCATTTTTGTGTATATTACTCATGGATAGAATAATATATATATATATATATATATATATGAAGGATAGGAATATACCTTTATTGTATGTGTGGCCAATTGAGAACTTAAAACGTAATGAATCTTGGTGAATTTAATTCTTATAGGAATATAGTGAATTAATTTAACGAGGTGTGTCTATACGGAGCTCGGAAGAGATGTATAGATAAAATTAGAAGTTTTTGGTTGACAAATTAAATTTACAAAAAAAAAATATAAATCAAGAGAGAATGATATGATTCGAATGGACTAATTTGGTGAAAACTACAATCCTAGAATTTTCCTTTATTTTGTTAACAAAATTTTTAGTTAGTTAAATTATCTTCCAATTAACGATTGTTTTGGATAAAATAAAAGTGAAATAATTTTAGTACTTTACAAACTGTAGTAACAAATCTCCGTGGGAACGATAACTTACTTATCAAATTTATTACTTGTGATCGTGTATACTTGCACGTTTTTATGTTCTCGTAAAGAGACAACACTAGCTCACACTTGGTCTCTTTTATATTACACTCAAGGTTAACCACCTCGGCTTTGAGAGCCCTAGCTCCATCGTTAAGCCTTCCATTTTAAACGCGTAAAGCGCAAAATGGGTGTCTACTAGTCTGATTAGAATCTATAACATACGACCAAAAAGGTTAGAGTAATTGACAAAAATCCCTAAATGTATGGATCAAAAAAGTGTTCTCAACCCTTTTTTATAGGAGATCAAGGTTGATAAAAAACAAAAAAAAGGAAAATTAATGACCCAAGTTCCCAAAAATAAATGGGTAGGTCAACATCATAAATACACAATAAAAGAGGTAAACTAATTTTCCATTAATAAATAAAGTTGGCCTTTTCATTTAATGTTTTCATTTAACATTCTTACAAGTTTAAGCTTGCGGCCAAACAAATAGAAGTGGCATCAAGCTTGGAAAAACAAAATGGGATCAAGTCGTTAAAATTCAATGATCCCTTACCCCCGCAACCTCAAGACCATCCTAACCATTAGAAGAGTCCGAGATTTCTCCTTCTTCCTCCTCCATAGAAGGATCCTGTATACACATAGAGTGACTGGGATGTCCAAAATTCAATAATAATATTCACCTAGGTTCTTCTGTTTGGCCTCACTCTTGAAATTTTCTATGGCCAGCTTGTATGCCCTCTCTACACTAGATTTGAGCTGTTGATCCATGGCATCCATATTGGCCTTTGCATTACAATGGACCTCCTTAGAAATTATCTAGGATTTCTTGGACCCTTCTTTTTCATGCCTAATAGCCTCTTTAGAATGCCCAAGAGACTCCTCGATCTCAGTAAGGTGTCAGGAATACTTATTCAGCTCAAGAGGGGGCCATTTTTATCTTTCCCTCCTTATCAATTACCTCGCCCTCCCACTTGGCAGTTCTTTCCAGAAGCACGGTGTATTTTGAGTGCATAGACACATGGCTCTACTTCTCCTACACCAGCTCATTTTTCGAAAAATCCACACTACAACACTTATCAAAGTCATAGAGCAGCATCAATTAAAGAAAACAATAGGTCAAACTAATAAGTCTTGAGCTCATACTTAACATACATTAATCAACGAATAAGAAAAAAATATGAGATAACCAACCTGACACATCTGGCGATAGATGACCTTGCCAGAGTTCATACCCTCGTAGATAGCCTCGAGTTGCTTCTTGTACGATGAAGAATAACAGTGGCTCATACAATGATTGAGTTGCTCTACTTCCAAGCCTTGATTTAAGATTACGCCCTCTGTATCAGTAGTAAGATCATTAAGGATGGTCTTTCTTTGAATCCTTTATAGGTTCCTTAGATTCTTTAAGACCCAAGCAAGGAGTTAGAGCCACATGTTGTTCTCTCAAGGGTGATACATGTGGGCAAAAATTCAGAGGCTCAGAGTTGAAGGTAGGCTCGTCTACCACCACCTTCTTCTTCTTCTTCTTTAGCGAAGAAGAGCGACCTTCATGAGAGAACTTGCCCCTTTTCTTTCCCCTAGAAGAGCTCTCTCTAGGATCCAAAGGTGTACCCATTGGAGTGCTCCCCTTACGGGTGTGACCTTACTTTTCATATGGGCAAAGAGTTGAGTAGTGATAACATCCATGGGATCAACAAAATAAGAGCAAGAGGATGTCACATCTCATTAGTCACGTCGTGCCAATATAAAAAAAGAAAAAAGAAAAGGCAAGTCATAGTACTAGTTCACCATTATCGCCCACCACTTCAAATTGACCCCCGAAGTCTGTAGGAAGAGTTCTGCATTTAGGAAGAGTCCAGGATTTAGGAGGAGCCCGAGGTTTACGGTTGATCCTTAGGGGAGGCTCCACTGTACCATACCTCATAAACCCACACACGACAAAGCGTGGGGTGTTCAATAAGGTCCTCTAATTGGTTTTTTCAAGAAGATAGTTTTGGTTATCAATCAACCTTTGCTTCGCATCCAGGCTCATGGTTATGATTAAGGAAGTCATATTCCGTATCACGATGTTTGTGTCATTCCAGAAACTCCTTATCAACCTAGTGTCACTTGTAAGAGACCCCCACCGACCTGAAACATAAAAAAGTACTCTTTCTAGTTTTTCTCATTTTAAGAAGTGACACATTCATCCCTCGATCCTGACGGGTAAGGTACGAGAAGAATAGGTTACCTAGGGTCGAGTTTGAAAATAAAAGAAAGTAATCCTTTAAAAACTAACCTAAAAAGAAAGTGAAAAATCGTTAGGTTCTCAATGCTTGAACTCTAAAAACTCTAACAGATAAAACTACAGTCTGAGCTGAATCCTTTCCACCAAACGGAAAAACCTTTTACAAACTCGAGGTGATGCAAAGGAGTGTTTTTATTCACTATTTTTCAATTTCGTAGGTAATGATGATAAGTCCTAACCCAAGCATCCCTTATATAGACATTTAGTTTTTCTCTTCAATCAACTGACACACATTTATTAGGGGAGCTAAACGGTTTGTATTCTAGGCCTGGTAATTACTCTTTCACCACGAACCAGAGCCTGAGTTGAAAGAGTAGAGAGACTAGATATTTAGACATCCGGAGCAACTCCATGCCCGAACCTCGCAAACCGCCCAAGCCAAGTTACTAACTCGAGATGGAAGGTGAAGTACCCTAGATGTCCTACCTGTGGGAAAGCTAGAGCTGAGGCTGACCTCAATCCCTGATATGTTATATTTTATGTCAATTTTATTCTTCTAACATGCAAATGTGTACTCATTATGTAATTGATACTTATATGGATAATGTTCTATAAATACATGGATCTTCTATGAGATCCATACATTCTATCAATCAATTTAACTTCTCTCAGTAAGTCATATTTATCCTAAAGAGTTCTGCCTCATTCTGCATCTACTTATAATTTTAAGATTGTTGGTCATAAAAAGGATGAAACTCACACTTACTTTGTGTTGTCGCTAGTTAAATTAACGAAAATAAAATCTTCAATTTTTGAGTTACGTTTTTCAAACCAATTTTTTCTTTAGATGACTTCGAACACCTACAATACTAATATACTGAAGGTCTTTTTCTTTGTATTAGTGGTAATTTCATTGGTACACATGACGTCTTTGTATTTATCCATGTTATGTTACGGTAGTCAAATACACAACTAGCATCCAATCATGATATATAATTGACTTGAAGTAAAAAATATATTCTGGAATACCCCATCTTAACGAGATTAATTAAATAAATAAATATTTTATTGATATTAAGGGATATTAAATATATTATTAGTATGTTAGAGTATGTTAAGGTGTATCAACCCTTCTAATTGTTTTTCTAGTTGTAGATTTGCTTAGGGAAATTCGATGGGTGCAAAAATCGGCTTCTAATTAACACTTTCCATTTTAAGTAGCTAATTGTAAAATGTAATTATTTTGCTCCTGATGATGTGTAAGTTGATGAAATCAGAAGATGTATGGATGGTTTGAGAATTCAGGGGAAGCATTGTACCATAAAAGTAGAAAGATCAATGATATTTATGTTACTCAGTTTTCTTATCTTTAGTGTTAGTTTGAGTTTAATTAAATCTAATAAGATATTATACTATTAAATGTTGTTAAATATTATGAATAAGACAATAGATATGAACTTAACCAACGTGGAATTTTTATTCCTTAATAATCACCCTCAACATTGACAAATATGTGAGGATTTGAAATTGATAACTATAAAGGGATATAGGAAGGAGCTTTGATATAATGTTAGTTGGTTTAAGTTTAATTCAATTTAATAAAATCTTATAGAATAAATGATTGTTTAAAATTATAAGTATGACATAAGATATTTAGATTTCTTAACATTTAGATAAATTTATAATTAATGTGTTTAAGAATGGATTTTCATAATTTGTGCAAATCTACGAGATTTATTGTACAAAGAGACAGCATTTTATAATTATAAATTATGAATCACACAATTCCGCATTTTATTTTTCAGTTGGGATCAAAGACCTGTTCAAGTTGTTCATCATCATCAGTTTCATGGTCCTGCCCTCAAAAAAATCAGTGTATTCCTTGACTCGATATTAAGTGAAATTTTTACAAACAAAATGCAAAATGATTTATGAACCCATCCCACTAGAAAACCAGAACATAAAGTCTTCAACAAAACAGTCTATTCCATAAAAACATGTACTAATCTTCCCTATATTACCCTACAGAGATAGCGAAAGAAGTGCCCAGAAAGCGAGAGATTGATGCATCACGTGAGAGAATAAGCTTAGCAGTTAGCATCCTGAAAAACCTTTGCATTTATAGCTTTCATAATTGTTATGATTGATTAAAAATAATATTAAGTTTGTTACTCAAAATAGGAGGTGTCTAATTTAGAAAAAAATTCATGAAAAATGGTTTACTATCAAAGATGGAGGTGCCTCACCTTGTTTGAATAAAGAAAAAGAAAATTAGGTAGCTTAATTTTGTTTAATGAAGAAATGTTTGACATATGAAATGAGAACTTGAAGGCTATAAATATAGTTTCATTTCTTCATTGATAATCATCCCAAAAATAGAGAAAAACTTGTATGAGAAATTCTTAAGTGAGAGAATTTTGTGGGAAAATTCTCTTGGGCTGACCTTGTAATTGTTCTTGTCTTTTGAGTGTGTGAGAAAATTACTAAGAGTGTGGTTGTAACAATTTTTTAGTAAATTTTTCTCTGGTTGTCTTTTGACAACGAAAGTGGTTTTTCTCTAATTTAGAATTTTCATTATAATTCTTGTGTTGTGTATTATCTATTTTTTTGTTATTTGATATTCTGATGAGAAAGATTTTGGGAGGAAAAATTTGTAATTATACCATTTCATCAATTTTACCAAGAATAAGTTGTCACCACATGAAAACTGGCTTCTTCAAAGTTTCTGACTCGTGTTCTTGGTTCAATAATTGATTCAAGAGGCTGCTAAAAGTAGCCATTTCTGTCTTTTTCACAATCTTTCAAGGACAGCTTTATCAGTTGAACTATTAACTGAAGCAGTTAATTACCCAAAAAAATAAACGTTGAGAGTTGGGTTAAACTAAAAAGGTTAATTTAGTTATTATTTATAATTAAATAATTAATTTTATGATTTATGATTTTTTTATAGAAATAATTTGATAATAATTTTTATTTAGTAATTTTTTTAAAAAATAAATAAAAAATTACTCGTAAGTTGTTTTGTAATGATTTATGTTTTCAGATTTTTTTTCTGGTTAAACTTAAAAAATAATTTCTTTTGTTATTATTTACAAATATGATGTTTTTAATTATTTTCTTGATTACTTATAAATATAAAAATCATAATACTTAATTTATTCTATAAAAAGATGTTCGGTGAAAATGAAAAAAAAAATTGATATAAAAAATTTAATTCAAAAATTTTATTTTAAAAAAACTTATGATTTAAATTATATTTTGATAATGATTCCTTAAAAAAATAAAAATAAAAAATCATTACCAAACATAATTATTGAAAAAATCACTAAACAAACAATCAGAAATTTAGAATACAAATAATTACCAAACAAACCCTAATTAATTTCAATTATATACCTATCTTATATTTCTTATTTTCCAAGTTTCATTTACACAACCACTGTACCTTTTCTTTTGTGGTTTACATGGGACATATTCATCAGAGGTAGTATTCCACGTAAAGATTGCCAAAGAAAAACAGCGTTACCAATTCTTCTCGCTAGTATAAAGCAATCTTCTGCTAAGGCCTTTATGGAGAAATAAAGCAAAGTTATAATAAATAATCTCTATAATGGAAATTAGCTTAATATTATTGAACTTATATTTTTATTATTTACAAGTTAGGCGGTTAGTTTTTGTAATTTTCCAAAAAGTAGTTTTCCTGGTATTTTAATACACAGTAAGCATGAGACAAACTCATTTAAGTACTCATTTTTAAATCCAATTTGATTTAAATCAAATTTAAATCTCTTTAATTCTAAACTAATATGATGATTTATTTCTTCTGAACTAATCAAAATTCAATTACATCCATAGTATGAAGTAAGGTAAAATTTACATTTGAACTCATGTAAATTAATGTCATAGATAAGACACAAAATATTTAATATTTTAATTTAAATTAATATCTTTAATAACATTTATTATTTAGTAAATTATAAGAATTATAAAAATATAAGAATATATTTGATTAAAAACTTATTAAATTATTAATCATAAACGTTGTATGTTGCATATAATTTATCAAATTTTAAAAATAATTATTAATAAATTTTATTTTAATTAAAACTATAATATCATTACGATTATCTAAAAAATTAAATATATACCTATTTAAAATGATTATCAGTATTTTAAATAATAATATTTATTACTTAATTGATAAAAAATAAAAGATATACATAAATTATATAATAACTAACTAGTTAAAAATAATAATAATCATTACTCTAAATATGTGAACAATTATCCAAAAATTATAAAGAGTGATTTACATTTATATAGTGTAGAATATAAATTATAGAGAATTACAAATTGTATAAATTAAAATAATAAATTATTTTAATTAAAATATATATAATATTAAATATAACACATTATAAAATAATGTATATTTATTTATAATTTTAATATTAATTCTTCGTCGTCAAATCAGATGGTTTTTTTTTTCATGTTTTTGCCCAAGGCATTGCAAATTTATTTCTTCGAAGGTACAAAACGGTCTTCCACAAATAATCTTAAAATGTTAGTAAACAGTTCAACGGCAAAGAAATACAGCTCAATGCCCAATAAATTTTCTGTACTTAAAGACAACCCAAATATTTTTATTCAACTCATGGTTTTATGTATAAATTATCCCTCGTGTAAAAAAAAAAAGAAGCCTTCGTAATTGGTGCCCTCTACAGAGGACCTGGGAAAGTTCCATTCTCCCTCTGCTCGTTCCACCTCTCAACCTGATATCAATAAGAAACCCAACAATTAGCATGAAACATGAGTGCTAATTTATATTTCGAAAATTAAATGATATCATGAAGTGACATAATTTTGACTAGTCAATCAACAATGCATCTAACTACAGTCGGCATTTATAATGGAAATATACAATGGGATGTTTTAGTCAGATATCATCATTGTGACCATTCAGAATGAGTCTCATCTCTCTTTCCTTCTATTCTTCTTGCAAGGGCCATGCATTATAATGTAGAGAAAGAGAGGTCCAGTTTTGTTTCATGATCAGGCCATAGAAATGATGAAACTTGACATTTCTAGACTTTCAAGTAGCAGGAAGACGTTATCTACAAGAAGAAAATATTAAAGGGCTAAACCAGTAGTGGCAAACATTAGTGGATCATTGCTGATCTTAGGTTATTGTTAGAATGAATAGAAGATACGTTGTTACATCTTCCAGTAGATTTTGGAAAGATTGATGACCAACAACAACTAACATAGTATCAAAGTGGAAGATCCTGTTCAAGCCCTTGCAACTCTCGATTAGTTGAATTTTAATTGTTATGTTTAAATTGTGTATAAAACCCACATTTGAAGAGTGTTTTGCAAATAATCACATTATTGCTAAAGAGGAATTTTTTTTAATCCTTCATTTACACCTAAAAAAGTCAATTTTAAGGCCAATCTCTAACATGTATAAAAGCAAATGGACTTCTTGAGCCCTTTAGCAGAGTAATGGACTAAATTAGCTCTATTGAAAAGGTTTAGAACCAAAGTGCTTCTTTTCAAAAGTAAATGAACCACTTGAGCCCTTCATCCTTATTTAAAGTGAGAAAGCAGAAATTTTTGAAAAGATGTTCCTCTTGTGGAACATTATGCTAATGGATAGAACTCCAAATAGTCAAATACAACAATCAAGGTAAGGAAATGTCATCCTCTTAGTACCTAAGCATCTATTCCTCCCAACACATTTCACCATAAGTTAAGTTCAGCAATGAAACAATAATGCTTGTACTTTGTAGAAACAACTTATCTACAATAACAATTATGCTTATGCTTGAACATAACGAGGACAAAAAAAGGCTTCAATTTTAACTTGTAGTAAGCCATTATGCATGTAAAACACTGAGAGCCAATGTGCAACAGAAAATGATCCAACATCTGAAAACAGTAATACATCTGCTAACAAGGAACACTTCCGACATGCAGAAGAAGAATCAAAGATACGTACCCATTCACCAGGACAAAGAGCGCGATAGTATTTTGCAAACCTATCACACTCTGGAGCACCTTCGCCTTTTGCAGCTATGCATCTACATAATGATTGAAATCGATAAGACAAATTGCTAGGAACGGAAAGGTTAGCTAATGTCTACAGCGGAGGTAAAATAATTGTGACAAAACAAAAGGTGGGAAGTTCAAAATAATCTAGGAAAAGAAAAAGAAATTTTTACAGTTGACCTACCGATGATACTCAATGTATCTGGTAAAGCAATGCCTTGATTGATTTGTTGTAGGAAAACGGAAATCTACTGGTGCTGTCTCGAGCTAGATACCAAACATAACATGAGTTCAACAAAAGGAAAGTATAAAGATGAAAATGGCATGCAACTTATGCATTTTGAGAGGATTTATTTTCATATGTATAGAAATGAAAATCATGCAATTTAATAGACAATGAAAATAAGCTATTTATAATGGTATAAGAAGACCGACCTTAATTTCTGGAGTTTCCTCAGCAACTGCTCCATCATCTGAGTTTTCAGCATTTTCACTGGTATTCTCTGTAGCAGCCTCATTGCTGTTTTCTGTAGCAGAAGGATTGGCTTCAATGTTTTCATCATTATCAGCAAATGTGGGCTCACTACCTTCAGGAGGAGCATCGGCACCTTTAGCTACTTCTTCAGCAACAGCAGATGATGTTTGCTCGGCTTTCTTGGAGACTACTTCCTCAGGAGCAGCATTTCCTGGGTTATCAACATTTTTCACTTCTCCAGGTTCTGTGACAGCATCTGCCTTCTCCTCTTTCTCCTTTAATGAATATTGCTGCAAGTCAAAACAATAGCATACCATTTCAACTCTTATAGGTTTTTTCATCACAAAATACGACTACCTACTAAAGTACACTAAAAATGAATCTATAGAGAGAATTCAAATGCTGTCTTACTAATACCTCTTTTTTAGTTGGGTTATATATCAGTTTAACGCCCTAATTCTCATTTTATTACATCACTATTGATAACAGCATACTCTGTATGATTATACCGTAGCAAGGCAAGTGAAATGACCCAACAAGAATGGTTAGTAAGATAGAGAAATTTATAGAACACGTATAGAGGGTTAGAACTCGGGTTGAAAACATATTGTTACAGTTTAGATTAAACCAAGCAAGAGAGTACTGTTGGTTGTCGTAGTCTCTAAGCAGTTGACACCTTGCATATTTGCATAAAATTAACAATTTATTGTTTACTGAACAATTTTATAATATCTTAATGCTGACCATTCAGTCATAATAGCGTCACCATTATAATATTATACTACCTTATACATCCCTCGTTTCTAGTTACTTATGAGCCTCATAAAGAATGGGAGAAGAATGCATGTTGATCATGAATTTCTAACTTAAAAACGGTTACTTTCAAATTTCTATCAGCTCATAGAGATTAAATTATCACAACCCCCTTACATTAATAAATTAATAATTATGATAAGTTCACCTTAACAGATGCAATATGGGGATGATGTGAGCATCGACCAATAGAATAAGGCTCAACCTTTCACAGACATAAGGTGCATACAAGCTAGCCAATCAATATCCATACAGTTAAGATTTTCTATATTTAGCTGCAAGCCATGAATCATCAAATTACATTACTTATTGTATTTACCAAGCCCTAAGTAAAAGCTCATTGCTCAAGCTTGTTAGTGAGAAGACAAAAATAGTAACGGGAAGAATTCACTATTTAGATTGTAATCCCACATCATTATGTCCATGAAAACAAATAATGATGACAACATGCTCTTTTGATCAAATAATTCACTACTATCTTTGAATTAATTCAATTTTCTAATGAAGGTCTATCACAAGTTATATCTGTCTACCCTAAAATCCACAGGAACCATCTACAACCAATCCGAAACTTATATTAAGAAAAAGATTTTATGAACTTGTTTTAAGCTTTCTTCTCCCATTTTCTCTTGGGTTATGATAAAAATATAACACATTATATCATAAAAATGGCAAAAAGGAGAAATGGTAATCAAGACTACCAATACTTTTTCATCATATATGAGTCCAAACTCCAAAGTATTAACTGTTCTTATAAAGCTGAGTTTCTGTTGAAGTTTAATTTAATTTAAAACAATAACGTGAAAAGGAGGGTCATGGCCACAATGCCACCGCATAGATTCATGCAGCAACCAAGCATATTTAAATCTAACACGTCTACATCACAGTCTTCCATTTGAATCATTTTACTATCCACATCGCTGTGCCCAACAGCAACCCAATTACACAAATAGAAAACATACTTATACTTCTTATGGTGAGATCAGAATAGGATTTTCAAACACCAGCACGTATAACATGAACTAATATTCATATTAACTTCAAGAAATAATAACCGTAAGGTAGTGAGATGAGAAAGGTGCTGAATTGATTTGGTCAAAAGTGCCGCTAAAACCCAAAACATTTCATAACACAAAAATAAAGCTACTAAATTATACATAGGAGCTCCCGAATTAAATGAAAATGGAACCCCAAACATAAATCTTATATTACAGTAATCGATCCGCAAATAAAAAAAGCTAACAGGTAGCTTGGATGCAAAATTTACTAAAAGAATAAGAAGCAATCCAGGAGTATAGATCCATTTCGAATTGATAGCATTAAAAGTGATTAAATAGTAACTCAGCTACGATTAGAGAAAACAGAAATGGGCACCTCTGCTAGGGTTTGGGCTTCCGTCATTTCGACGAAAGAGGGTACGGTCAGATCAGCTTCTTTCTTATCTTATGTTGGCGGCTAAAGACGGAGGAAGAACCGAGAACAAAGAAGACGAAGAGAGAAGTTAGAAAGAGTCCTGAGTGATTTTTATCCGAATTACTGTGGCATTAATGGGAAATGGGAATACTAAAGGGATAATATGAATATCATCTCAAGTTTTAATGTAATATTATAAATATTTCTAAAATTTTAAAAATTTATAAATAGTATAAAGTGAATAGTAATTTTTTTATATATAAAATTATAGAAATAATAAAACATAAATAAATAATAAAAACAAAAACACAATACATCTGATAATGATTTTGACAATAATAATAATTAGCAAAAACAAAATTAAAAAATACAAAAAAAGTGAGAGTTAATTTAAAAAAAATGAGATTGATTTAAAGAATAATCATTTTTAAGAATAAGAAAAATATTTACGAGGAACAAAATAATTTATTATAAAATAAGTAATAAAAAAATGAATATTAATATTATATATATAAAAAGAAGATATAATATACTATTAATTAATAAAGAAATCAATAAGAATAAATTATTAAAAATCTCCCAAAAAAATATAAAAGAAAATTGTATATATCTATTTAAAATGAATCCAACTATTAATAAAATGTAAGATCCTGCAAATTCGTTATAATTAATTTAAGTGTCTTAAGAGAAATTTTAAACAATATTTTGATGTGTAAGGATGCATGGAAAAAATTTAGCATGAAAAATAATATCAAATGGAAAGAATTTACATACCTTGCCACACCCTTGTCACCACCTCTCATTAACCACTTGCTACCACCACCGCAAATTATTGACAAGGTTGGCTAATGAGCATCAAATTTTGTCAATAAAAAGGTTGAATCTCATCCCTGTCCTCACACAATTTTCCCATTCCTTCTTCTATTTCTAAAACTTTATTTCTAAATTGTTTGAGTTTTTCAACACATTTTCAAGGGCACCTTGGGAATGAATATCAAGAAGATCGGGCTCAGAAGTATAGTAGTAGAATAACTTTTTGGGAAAGGATTTCTACTCAAACTTTTTAATTCATGCATTATTTTTAAATAAAATGTCATGCACTATATGTTATAAATAAAATGAAAACCGGATTCCACGATTTATTTAATGTGTTATAAATGATGTTAAAAATGAGATACTCATTGTAAACATTTTATTATTCATACATTATAAAATCTTATATATAAAGTGAGTATCAAATGTTGATATGAAACAAACATTAAAAATAATACATGGTATCTAAGATTTTTATACATGTCAGTATGTTGCTTTACAGAGTATGATACCCATGGCCTACTGATTGTAGTAAATTATTTTTTGTGGAATGTAAGTATGCATCGCATCATATGTATTCTCGAATTTTTTTCATCTATGGTGCCTCAGATTTGTTTGTTCACACATGGGCCTCGGAGTTAGACTGCTCGTTGTATTTGGAATTTTTCCATCTATTAGGTCTTGGATTTGTTGACTGCGTATGAGCTTTAAAGTTGGACCTCCCATTGTGTTTCGAAGTCAACTATCCATAAACGAGGGTCCATAGGACATTGATTTGACCAAAACATATGCAATATGTATTATGATAATACATGGGGTTAAAGGTGGACCCATGCATCTCAAATTTGAGCCACGCATGTGCCTCTATATTTTTGAGACTAATACATATGGGATTACATATCATGCATTGAATTTATATCCCATAGCATATTTTATATTGTATGAGTATGCATTGGGATACCTTAAATGTATACTCTCTCAGTCCCTCGATAGTGAAAAAGTATAGGTATATTCGGATTTTATGAACAAAATATCCTATATTGATGATGCTTACTTATATTCATGAAATTTATTAATAAATAACATGCATCATGAATACTTGTTTGTAATAATAATATATTAGAGTAGACTCTTACTGAGCTTTAAGCTCACCTCATACTCTTCCCTCACTTTCTAGTTGCGATGTTCGAGGTAATTGTGGAAAAGACATAAAGACCCTTAACGGAGGATTTAGATGTTACAATGTTTGACCTAAAATCTTAATGGCTATTATAATTTATGTTTAGGTAGGCTGAGATTACTCTGATGAATTTAAAATTGACTTTATAAATATCTTGCATTTAAATTGGATTTTTCCTTTTGAATAGAAAATCTCTAAAGGTACTTGATTAGTGCTCAAAAAGTACTAAAATTACCATGATTGTATGCACGTTAATTGATTAAAAATATATATATTTATATGATTTTATCATATATTTATATAAATCTGTCTTTTCGAAATCACGGGTATTTTTATTGTTTTTTAGGTATTTTCGCTTAAAAACGTAACTTAAAGACTCAAAGAGGAATACTAGAGGCAATACATCAGAAATATATTCATAAATAAATGAGGAAAAGTCAACAAATATGGAAAAATTGGACAAAATAGGTCAAAAAGTGGGTAAAAAAATGATAAAAAATGGTGGAAACGCGGAATAATGAATGATGATGTCATGCTGACGTGGGGGCGGTGATGCGCGCGGACTAGGCCCAGATGGATGCTGGCGTGCACGCGATGGGTGCGGTAGCGCGCATGGAATAGAGCGAGCGTGCGCGGTTTGGCGTCTTCTTGTGACAGCGAAGCACTACGGCGCGGTTGGGCGACTCCGTGCACAATTTCCTCCTTTTTGACATTTTTGACCCATTTTGTCCAATTTTTACATATTTGTTGACTTTTCCTCATTTATTTATGAATATATTTGTGATGTATTGTCTCCAATATTCCTCTTTGAGTCTTTAAGTTATGTTTTTAAGCGAAAATACCTGAAAAACAATAAAAATACCCATGATTTTGAAAAGACAGATTTATATAAATATATGATAAAATCATATAAATATATATATTTTTAATCAATTAACGTGCATAAAATTATGGTAATTTTAGTATTTTTTGAGCACTCATCAGTACTCGAATTGTTGACTTTTAAATATAATTTTTCATGATTATTAAATAAATTTCTTTTAAATATAATTTAAAATTTATGCCCTCCTATTTCATGTACCAATTTTTTAGGGCATGATAATTGGTATAAGAGCATGGTTCTTATCTCCAAAGAATAATATTATTTTCTAAAAGTTGTTTTTGTCTCAGTTTCCTATTCATAGTAGAATAGCCAAGAAAAAAATGTGTGAAATTAATTGCATTAAATAACAATTGAACTCAGGAAGAACCCGAGGTGAAAAGATAGAATTTGTTGTCACGAAAAATTGGAAAGACTCATTTTCTTTACCTAAACGAAGTGTCAATTTTTGATAATGCTATAAGATAGTTTCGAAAGAAAGGACATATCATCTACATTATAAAAGGGTTTGCATTAGATGCAATTTGATTTTTTGGAGAAGTTTGACATTTTATGAAAGATTCATAGGATTGATACGATTATTTGAGCAATTGTTGACATTCGCTTCCTATTGAGGCATTGGAGTTTTCTCAATGAATTATAGCAGTCACTTATTGGATTGAACAATATGAACCAAAAACAAGTTCTTCAAAATCTCGACCAAATGATTAGATCTTATACCACCAGTATTGCCATGAGACAATCCACGTCAAGTGTAATAATTCCTCAAGTTTTAAAGAAATAATGGATGAGGATCACGTCTTGCTCATCTAATAATAGAACGAATTTCTTGAGGCAAAGTCAACAGTTTGGTTGGCTATCACGTAAATTTTCAAAATGACCTTTTCAAAAACAGTCGTTCTAACCTTATCAATCGATTAAAAAACCTTTTCTAACAAATCCTTCATAAACCTATGATTGACCACAATCTATACAAGGAAAGGATAAGGACTTAAGCATCATAACTCTAGGAAAAGGATCACAAAGAGCAAGTCATCGGGATATTGGACAAGAGAAACCATAAATCAATGATGATTGATACAATTTCAATATATAACTCATGGATATGAATTCTTTCTAGCACTTGTGCCATCCATCATTTCACTTTTTTAAATCTATGCTTAAATGTTAAATCTTACAAACCCCTTTACTTCAAAATTTCCCCTTAAAAATCTCTTCTAAAGACTTTTATAAGTTCAATTTTATGACAAAAATAATGAAGGTTACCATTGTTTTTCCTTAAGTACTGTTTAGAAGATTCAAAGGATCTGGCAAGTATAATTCCTCTAAAACTCTTAGGAAGTGGATGCGGATGACGAAAAGAGCTTGACACTACTATCAGTCATGAATAAATATTGGAATATAAATATGGAAGATTTATCTAGTCTCCCTTTAGCTTAAGAAAAATTATGTGATCAAGTTGTATCTTGAAAACTATACCAATGACTATCTCTCAAATGGCACCATTTAGGAAAGGAGTAAAGGAAATAGTTGGATGAATTGTTAGCAAAAGAACTCCTTCAACCAAGATCGCTTCCTTCTTACGCAAGTCAAAAAGAAAGGTGTAAGTCTTAATTTGCACATTGATTATTGTCAGAACAACATTAGATGGACAATTTGATTAACTTAAAGAAACAAGCTTTTGAAGTCAAGACCTCGATAATTATAAGTTAGGAGAATCGAGTGTACCAAAGCTACCTTTCAAGCTTAGAGGGAGCACTCTTGGAGATTGAGGAACTCATAAGAAGACTACTTTAAAATGATTAAAGATCGATGAAATTATGTGAAAAATCAAGAAAAAGGAAAATTTGGAGACCATGATAACCCTTGCATAGTTGACTCGAAGGATGTCAATTTTGTACCAAATAAGGAACTTGAACATGGAGCAACTCTATATGAGTTCAAGGAAAGATCATCAATTTCATCAATAAATTATCATATCGATTAACGAAGCATTACATCTAGTGTTTACTGACACATTTGTGAAAGGACTTGGACATACTAGGATGTTTGCCCAAAGATCAATATTCTACACTAGTAAACAAGATCTACATCTTGAATGATTTAGAAAACTCAAATCATCATCTGTTCGATTTTGAAAGATGAACTACAGTTACGTGAAGACATGCAATTTAAGTGAAATCAACCTCAAGAGTTATGAAGATTCAATCAAGGCAAGTCTATTAAGAAACACATCAATCAACTTGCAAAAATAGTTATATCAATACAATATATAGAAAATTCGATTATAGTATTAAATCAACGATAATATTAAATCAAAGTATGTTGCACATCCTAACACACGAGTTGACAAAAAAGATTTGAATTTTTTTTATATTTTCTATGGAAAAATGGAGAAGGATTGTAAGTATAAATGAAATTATGGAAAAGCTATCTTTAAAGGATTACAATTTCTTTCTACAGGATCATACAGACACACTTAAGTCAAAAGTAGGAGTTGTTTCACAGAAAAATATTGTTATATGGTGGAAACACTTGAATGATAGAAGGATTACAAGTTGAGTTTGTAAGATGATGGAAGACAAGTATAACTCAATGTTTAACCCATAACGTAATAACTAACTCTCGAATTTTTGCAAAGCATGGTGAGGATTATCGAAAGGAGAAATGGTTGATGGAAAGAGTCTTACTATTGAAGTGTTTCATTTTCAACGGGAAGAATGCAATTCTAGATGAAGACTTATTAAGACAAGGAACCATGGAGAAAATAGTATAGAATTTATAGTACATACTAAAAGTATACGATGTATCGTGATTTTAAGAGAAATGACTAACAAAGCAAAGTGAAAAGGGATATAGGATAATTCGTAGCAAATTGCACTAGATAGTAATAAGAAAAGAGTTGATATTCGGTAAAATAAGAGATTGTATGAGTGCATGTCATATCATATACAATTGTATTATATTGAGATTCGAAATTCTCCCCCTCATTTGAAGAATTGTTGCAAGAAGTTTAGTGGTTCTAACTATTGCATGGTATAGTATATCATCCCGAAATTAATAGACATCTTGAAAGAATTATTCAAAAATTAGAAAACATACTACGAACATGTGTTTTGGACTAAGAAGAAATTTAATAGAGCAATTATCATTAATTGAATTCATCTACAATTATAGTTATTATACAAGTATTGGGATAAACCCTAATGAATCCTTACATGAATGACCCTATAGATCTCCAACGTGTTAAGCTAAAGGTGAAAATTATAGCATGAGAAAGACTAGCCTTATTCAAGAAACAATTAAAGGATCAGAATCAAGATATGCTTCATATAGCTCAAAGTTGGTACAAGAGTTACACTAATGGTGGACAACAACCTTTGAATCTAAAAAAAATGATCATATTTTTTTTAAAGAGCCACATTTTGTGATAAAAAAAGGAAGTCAACACCTCGTTACGTCAGAATACTTTGAAAAAGTTAAAAGAATTAGAGATGTAGCATATCAATTGAAGTTATCCTGGACTTGTTATAAGATTACAACAAATTTTATATTTCTAACTTAAGAAAAAGTCTCCATTGAATCAAGTGATATTCTTGATTAGACCAAATTACCATTATAGGAAAACTTGGAGAATCGATGACAATAACTGATTTCCAACTCAAGAACTTGAGAAAAAGAGCAATATCGATAGTGAAAGTTTAGTGGAAACATCATAGTGTAGAAGATACCATTTCAAAGTTAGAGTCTAAAGTCCGCACGAGCTATCTGAACTAAAAGAGATATGAAATTTAGAGGAAATTTTTTTCTTTAAGGGGGTATGATTATATAACATCAAATTTGTTTTACAATTTATTTAAGTGTCTTAAAAGGAATTTTAAACAATATTTTGAAGTTTATGGATGTATAAAAAAAATTCTTGTGAAAAATTGGATCGAATAGAAAAATTTACATTCCTTGCCACACCCTTGCCACCACCCTTTAGCAACCCCTCAACAACCACTTGCCACCACCCTTGGTGATATTTCTCGTAAGCATCAAAATTTTCTATAAAAATGGGCTGTTACTCACACCTCTCCTCACACATAATTTCTCCTTTTCTTCACTCTCTCTTAAAATTTCTTTCTTTAAATTGTTTGAGTTTTTTTGGCACATTTTGAAGGATCTCTTAAGGATAAATATCAAGGAGATTGAGCTCAAAAGTATAGTAGTGGAATAGCTTTTTAGGTAGGGGTTTCTACTCAGGCTTTTTAATTCATGCGTTATTTTTAACTAAAATGTCATGTAACATATGCATTTTGTGAATAAAATGAAAACTGGATGTCATGATTTATATAATGTGTTATTAATATGGTTAAAAATGAAATACTCATTGTAAACATTTTATTGTGCATACATTGAAAATTTTTATATATAAAATGAGTATCAAATATTGATATGAAATGAACATTAAAAATATTTTTTATATGCATTATGAAAATGATTTGATTTGTGGGGAGTGTGCCTGTACGTTGTCTTATAGAGTATATTGCCTATGGCTTACTGGTTTCAATAGGCTATTTTTAATTGAGTACATGTACGCATCGCATCACATGTATTCTTAGAGTTTTTACATCTTTGCTGCATTAGATTTGTTTGCTTGATGAGTGCTCAAAAAGCACTAAAATAACCATGATTTTATGCACATTAATTGATTAAAAATATATATATTTATATGTTTTATCATATATTTATATAAATTTGTCTTTTTCGGAATCACGGGTATTTTTATTGTTTTTCAGGAATTTTGGCCTAAAAATGCAATGTAAAGACTCAAAGAAGAATACTTGAAGCAATACATCACAAATAAATTAATAAATAAGTGGGAAAAGGTCAACAAACATGGAAAAATTGGACAAAATGGGTCGAAAAGGTCAAAAATGTCAAAAGACGGAAAATCGCTACCAGCCAATATTTCAATACAATATCGCGCCATTACCTTGTGGGCACTGTTCACGCGCGCCAGGCTGCGTGCGGCCACCATAGCGCAACGCGTTTTTGCCCCATTTTCCACGTGCAGCCGCCCCCATGACGTCATGCTGACGTCATTGATGACCTCAGCATGTCCATTACACGTTTTTTAATTTTTTAATATTTTTTTACTCATTTTTTCTCTCCATCCTCACCTATAAATACCCCCCTTCCATTCACTTCAAAGCACACCTCAAAACCACACTTCTCTCTTCTTTCTTTCTCTCCATTTCTTAGTTTTTAGTTTTTTTAGTTTTTCTTATGTTTTAGCTAGTTTTTCTTATGTTTTAGCTAGTTTCTCTTAGTTTTAGAGTTCTTCCTTCTTTGGGAAGAACTAGTTATGTTTTTGTAATATTTTAGCTTTTTGATTCAATAAATGGAAGTGCAAATTTCGCTCACGAGGTTTTCTAGCAACGGAATAGCGTCGAAGTTACGTAAGGATTTTATTTTCTTCTGATTATTTTTATGCTTTATTCTTACATGTTATATTTAATTTGTCGTGATTAAATTTAAGCGTGCTAGGTGTTCATAATCATGATATAATAATAACGTTGTTATGCTTGCGAAATATTAAATAGGTGAAAATTTCTAAAATGAATTGATTTTATTTTTATTCAAGATTTTATATTAAGGATGTTAGAGAGAAATATATTATTTTTCATTACATACTTAAATATAAAAATTAGGCTTTAAGGTTTAGTTATCCAGGTCTAATTTAGAGTAGTGCTCTTTTATTTGTTGGTACAATCGCGGTAGTTAGAGTGAAGCTCTATTTCAAAAGTTTTTATAAGAATTATTATGTGAAAATGTATTGACAACATGTTTTCAATAGTGGTTTTAAAACTTGAAAGGTAGTACTCGGATAACTAAATTCTTGGGTTTAATTTGGACACCTTGAAAAAAATTTAAATGTTTAACCCCACCAAAGGTGGCATTTAAATGGTTCATTTTCAATCTCTTAGAAAAAGGAATTAATTTAATTAACCAAATTAGTTATCAACTCCACCCATAGGTGTTAATTGATTTGTTTAGTTAACAAAGAATATCTAACCCCACCAAAGGTGGTATTCATACAAAAAAGAGAGAATCAATAAAATATCAATTTATATCTTTAATAACCTAGATAATATGAGCAAGCATAATTAATTTAGTTATTATATCCATAAATACTCCACTAATATAAATGATAAAATTTGCATGAATATTTATTGAATCTGTATTTATATTTATTTATTGAATTTGTATCTATGTTTATTTTTTTATTATATTTAATTAATCTGTATATATGTTTATTTTATGTTATTAGATTAGGAACACAAAAACCAAACTATCGTGACAGGATGTTTAGGATTTAATTTCGTTTTTAAAAGTTTGAATAATAAATTAAAAACCACATACATTCCTTCCTTAGATCGACCTTGGGAGTATACTTATCATTTTCTACGAAATGATTCGTGCACTTGCGAGAGTTTTACAAATATTAAAACCAAAGTATTTGCGAGAATCGGCGATGCCGGTTTTCGCTCATCATTGCTCTCACACAGGCCTTAGAGTTGGACCCCCCGTTGTGTTTGGAGTTTTGATGTTGATTAGGTCTTGGATTTGTTTACTATAGATGAGCCCCGAAGTTGGAACCCCATTATGTTTCAGAGTCAACTTCCATAGACGAGGGCTTATAAGACGTTGATTTGACTAATACATGTGTCATATATATTATGATCACACATAGGATCGGAGACCCACGTGTGTATCAGAGTTAGGCCTTGCATTTGCTCATGTCTTTTGGGGACTGATACATATAGAGTTGTATATAATGCATTTGACTTATATCATATAGAAAATTTTATAGTGTACGAGCATGCATTAGGATACTTCGAATGTACACTCTCCAGTCCCTCAAAAGCGAAAAAGTATAGGTATACTTGGGTTCTATGACTGAAATCTCCCCACATTATATACTAATGATTTCTTCCCTCACTTTCTAGCTATGATGTTTGAGGTTATTTTAGAAATGACATGAAAACCGTTCATGGAGGATTGAGACGTTACAAGGTGTTACCTAAAATTTTAATGGCTATTATAGTTTATGTTTCGGTAGGTCGAGACCACTCTAATGAATTTAAAATTATCTTTATAAATGTCTTGAATTTAAATTGGATTTTTCCTTTTGAATAAAAAATCTCTAAAGGGTACCCAAATTGTTGATTTTTAAATAGAATTTTTCATGACTATTAACAAAATTTTCTTATTTTAGAGAAGGAATTTATACACAAATAAAACTAGTATTGCAAGATATAGAGATATTAAATTGACCGTCTCATCTCATGTTTTATTTAGTGTTTCTAATGGGTTCATGGTGTAATATTGTCTCATTTTATTTAAATATCATTTCATCTCATTTAGATCATAGCACTAATGAGCCTAACTTTCAATATATATTATATCATTTTTTTATTAAACTTATATTATAAATTTTCATTTATCATATTTTATATTAATTTTATATTCTTATATGTCTCATTTAGGCTCACTAGGGACAAATGATATATCTCATTTGTATTGTTTTCTTATCATCTCATCTCATTAAAAATTAAGTGAGACAAGATGAGAAGGGTTTTGAAAATTAATGGATTGTTTCATGAATCTTATTAACATCTTATTTCAATTTACACTTGTAGCTAGATAATAAAATAATAAATAAGAAAGATGCTTTACTAGAAATGATTTATAAAAATTTAAGATATCAAAAATTAAAATTCACAACATACCTTAGGTTTTTCATTAATATTAATGATAATAGCCTAAACCAAGTATTAAGTTTAGCATATGAAATTGAAAGAGAAAATTTAATCAAAGATGGAAATCATTCATGTTTAGTACACTACATAGTTGGATATTCATTAATTAGTTATAATAATTCAATATATGGATAACATGAATTAATAGAAATAGATAAAAAAAATTCAAGAAATTGAACAAATAATAAAATCAAAAATATTAACAGACTTTGAAATACCTAAGAATGAAACTTAAATGTTAAAAGAAAACCTCTAATACCAGGAAAAAAGTAATGTAGCAAAAAAAATAACGTATCAAGGTTTGTGTTTATAGATTTACATGAAGAAAATCTCTAATAAAGAAAGAAAGGATGCAATATTAAAAAGAAAATAATACCATAATTATACTAATAATGTTTAGAAACAAACTACAAGATATATAATTAAATTGTAATGGAAGCCTAACAAGTATATCAAATGGATGAGTTGTTCAATCAACTTAGATGTGCAAGCTTTTTTTCAAAATTATATCTAAGGTCTAGATATCATCAACTATTGGTTAGAGAGTTGGATATATCCAAAACTACTTTCTATACGAGGTATAGGTATTTTGAATTTTGTATTATACTATTTTGTTTAACCAATGCTCTTTTTACTTTTATGGATTTAATGAATTGGGTACTTCAACCATACTTAGATCAATTTATCTTTGTATTTATTGATGATATATTTATTTATTCAAAAACTCGTGAAGAGCATTTTAGGATTGCTTTGCAAAATATTAAGGACCATCAAGTGTGATTTCTGCCTTATTGAAGTGAAATTCCTCAGACATGTCATAATTGGAAGAGGTATTGGGGTGGATCCCTCCAAAACTGAAGCAGTATTAAGTTGGAAGCAACTAAGAAATATAACCAAAATTTGAAGTTTTCTTGCATAAGCTAGATTTTGCCTACATTATGTGTAAGATTTCTTAAATATTTTTGAACCGTTGATAAATCTTACTTGAAAAAGGAGTCAAACTTATGTACGACAAAGCTTGTAAAGGTGCATTTCAAGAGTTGAAAGAATGACTGATGACTATACTGATTCTTATTGTTCCAAACAATATGGAAACTTACATGGTCTTTATTGGTGCTTCACTGCAAGGTCTTGGACTCATTCTAACGCAAATTGGACAAGTCATGACAACTTAAGATTCATAACTGAAATTATCCAACACATGACTTGGAGTTAGAAGCTATAGTATTTGCTCGAAAGATGTGGAGATGTTACCTTTATAGTGCCAAGTTTCAAATATTTTCAGATGATAGAAGTCTCAAATATGTTTTTACTTAAGAAGATCTAAATTTGAGACAAAAAAGTGTGGAATACCTTTAGGATTATGATTTCACCTTGCAGTACCATCTTGTTAAGGATAATATATAGCAAATACTTTGAGATGCAAGTTGGAGATACACTCATACAATAGAAGTTTACGACCCAAATTTGTATGGTGATGGGAGACAAGTATTCCTATACAACCTCGTATCTAGTCCTACATTTGTAATTATCCTACTCCTAAATAAAAAAAATGTTTATAAAAATGACTAATCTTATTAAAATTTAACAAAATAACCACAAATTCTTAAATTTTAACTATGTTTAGAAAAAAAATTATAACTATAAAATCAAACTAAATTAATTAAAAATAAATCAAAAGAAATTAATGGGTTATCTTCTATCCATGATTATATTTTATTGTCTTTAGCAAGATGTTGCTTTGGTGACTTCATCATTAAATAAACTCAATGTCCCCACATCATTGAGTTCAATTTCTGGTATGACTTGGCAATTATTCTTTGCTTTGCTTCTATAAGTGCTCATTTAGTTGCTCAACTTATACTTCCACCTTTTTGATAGAAGCCTCCACAGAGTCCAACCTTTGATTTGTTCTTAATTGTTAGTCCTTTCTCACTTGAATGAAAGCATTCAAGTTATCCTTCGGAGTTGGTTTATTGGGATGATTTTGAGGCACTTATTGGTGGTATTGGTGGCCCTATTGATTTGAGCTTTAGGAAAAACAAGGGTTATTCTACCTCCAAGAGAAATTAGGATGATTCTTTCAACCTGGGTTATAGGTATGTTCTTGGGATCATACCTAGGTTTTGCTCGACAACCTCTCATGCATTAACTTGGTTTGGTCCAGCAATTGTTTCTCCTTGATAGGGATAGCTATCAACACCGTGTCCCAAAGTACTACACACTCCACATTGTTCTTTAATGTAGTGGCATGTGTAGTGAGAATTATAACTTGTTTGGCCATTTATGTAAGTTGCATCTATACTTCTATATTGGTGTTAATTTTATGGACTCTAGCCCTTCTCACTAACATCTCAAAGATATTATAAATCTATGAGGCTATCTTTTCTACTACCACTCCTTCCACAACATTGTCAACAATGAACTTCTTTGTTGTATCAATCCATCATAGAAAAATTGGTTTTCTAGCTATAGAGGGTAGCTATAATGAGGGCACTAAATGAGGAAGAGTTTGAATCTATCCCAAGCTTCGTGAAAAGGTTTTCCCTCCATTTGAGAGAAAGTAGCAATCTTTGCTTTCAACTCTGATTTTTTTATGAAAATTGAATTTTCTCATGAATTTGTCATATACATCCTCCAAGGTTATGAAGGAAACTATAGGGAGTGAAATTAGCCAAGCTTTGGCCCTCTCCTTGAGGATGTAGGGGAAATGACACATTCTAAGTTGGTCCTCGGTAAATACACTAAGTGGGATAGTATGGGCTGTTGAATAAAAGTCCTAATGAAAGATAGAGAGTCTTCATTAGGTAGTCCATTAAATGAAGGTAACATGAAAAAAATGAATATTTCTCAATTCGTAATTCTTGTCATCCTTACCCAGTTGGATTGAGGTATAGTGCCAATGATTGGCATTGTATACTTCTTCATAGTAGTCTCCCTAGGTTATGGAGGAATGTTTCCCATATTTAAAAATTCAAAGCGTAGGTTTAGGCTTGGTACAACGTGTTGCTTAACTAAAGGCTATTAGATCTCATATTCTATCCTTCTTGAGAGTTTATATGATTTATTAATGTTTTTGTAGGGTGTGAGAGGGTACCCTAAGGAACCTTGCCTTGTTTCTACAATTGTTGAGTTAGTTATTCCATCTGTACTTCCATATTTTTAATGGAAGCCTTCATAGATTCCAACCTTTGATTAGTTAGTGATTGGTTGTCTCTACTAACTTGAATGAATGCATTCAAGTTCTCTTCTAGAGTTGGATTGTTGGGAGGATTTTGGGGAATTTGCTGGTGGAATTGTTGATTCAGTTGGTTTAAGTAATGAATTGTTATTTTAGCTCTATGAGAAATTGGGATGATTCATCTCCTCTAGATTATAGGTATTAACATTGGGATCATACCTTGGTCTTGGTTGGAACCCCTCTAATACATTGACCTACTTGGGCCTAGCACTAGCTTCTCTTTGATAGGGATAAGCATCATCATTGATAACTGTATTTTATATAGTTATTTTCACCTATTTTATTAATCATAATAGCTATGTTCTTTCTATTTTTAGTTAATTTTAGTTTAATAAATTAGTATTTATTGTCTTTTATATATTTTAAGAAAATTAAATAAATTGTATCGAAAACATACTTAATTGAAAATTTGTATCCAAAAATATAATTTCAAATAAATAAGTGCATAATTACAATTTATAAAAGTCGCAAGTATAATTTAAATTAAAATCGGGCTTAATCTTAATAATTAAACGTTTAAAATTTAATTTAAATTAGAAAATGGGTGTAATTGTAATTAAAGAAAGTTTGAAATATAATTTGAATTAAATTTGTGGGTCAAAATGCAATTAAGGAAAGTTTTGATTTCTGCGCAGGTGAGAAGAAGCCACGTGCCCTAATGCAAGCACGCAATGCGGACCGTCTGATCAGAAAATAAACGGCCAGATGCACGCGTTACAAGCACACCCGACCAACACGATTGGGTGCAGAATTCCTCTATCACGCCGCTCGGTGCCCGAGTGGGGCCCACCTGCCACGCAGGTCGGCGTGCAGGGTGAGACCCACATGTCTGACGCTGTGCAGGCCCTGTCCCCATCTTCGCGTGCCCCAATCCCATGCGACAATTTCTACGTGCGCCCATTACCTGAAACCAATGAGTTACTCCCACGTGTCCCACTATTTATATCAGCGAATCAAACTACAACACATGGCAGCGTTTATTGAAAATAAAAAAAAAACATAAACGCACGACTCCCCACTCACACATTTGCATTCCAGTTTTCGACACCACTTTTCCCCACGCGTAATGCTTTATTATTTTTGCCATATTTCTCTGTCCCCCGCGTGTATTATATTTTAATATTTTTGATGTATTTTTGTAGCTATAAATAGGTGATAAGATGATAGAGTTGAGAAGTTTTTTTTGAGATTTTAGTTTTGGAGATTATTTTGTGTTGTTCGGTGTTGGACTGCAGAACACGCAGAAGCCATTTTTTCTCTTTTGTTGTGTTCTGCGTGTGCCAAATATTTTCGTTTCTTGATGTTTTAATTTCATTTCTTCTTCTTCTAATTTTCTGTATTTGTTGTAAGTTTATTTTTAATTTATGAAGTAATTTAATTTTTCTAGGGTTGCATTTGATCTAAATTTATGAAGCTTTGATTTTAGTTATTTTTCATAGATTTATAAGACGTTCGATTTGTTCATTCTATTTTTTGCTTAATGCTTTTTGATTATTTACGAATCTTATCAAAATGATCTGTGGCACATAAATAAACTTGAGAAAGGCATTTGTGTGTATATTGCTCGTAAATAGAATGACATGTATGGTGAAGGATAGGAATATACCTTAATTGTATGTGTGGCTATTTGAGAACTTAGAACTTAATGAATCTTGGTGAATTTAATTCTCATAGAGATATAGTGGATTAATTTAACGAGGTGTGTTTATACGGAGCTTGGAAGAGATGTATGAATAAAAATAGAAGTTTTCGGTTGACAAATTAAATGTACTAAAAAAATTTAATTCGAAAGAAAATAACATGATTAGAGTGGATTAATTTGGTGAAAAATTGCAATCCTAGATTTCTTTTATTTTGTTATTAAACTCTTTTCTTTAAACTTGTTCCAAATCAACGATTGTTTTGGATAAAATCAGAGGGAAACAATTTTAGTACTCGACAAACTGTAGTAGCAAATCTCCGTGGGAACGATCTTTACTTACAAATCTTTATTACTTGTGACCGTGTATACTTGCACGATTTTATGTTCTCCAAAAGAGACAAAAATCATCATATCCCAAAGTATTGCACAATCCACTTTGTTCTTTATTTATTGTGGCATGTGTTATGAGAAGCGCATATTGCTGATTGGGTTGTACAAGCTACATTTGAATTTGTATTTTGGACTCTGACTCTCCTCACTTTAGAGCTTTTCTACAGGGAATTATTACCAAAAATCTCAAAGAGAATATAAATCTCGAAGGTAGTATTTTTTTCCAATCACTCCTCTAGCACCATTGTCAATGATGAACTCACAATGTTGTCTCAATAAATTATAGAAAGATTGGTTCAATTGCTACATGGGATATTTGTGATAGAGGCATTGAGTGAGAAAGAGTTTGAGCCTATACCATGCTTCATGGAAATGTTCTCCCTTCATTTGAAAGAAAGTAGCAATCTTATCTTTTAGCTATGATATTTTTGGTGGAATAGAATTTTCCCATAAACCTTTTGCATACATCCTCCTAAGCCACTAGGGGACTTGGGGAAATTGGTATTAGCCATGCCTTGGCCATATCCTTAAGGGTGTAGGGGAGAAACCACATTCTAAATTGGTCCTCGGTGAGTACATCGTGAGGGAATGTTTGAACTATTGAGTAAAAGTACCTAATGAAAGACAATAAGTCTTCATTAGGCTATCCATCGAAGGAATGTAGCTTGGAAAAATTAATGTTTCTCAATTCATAATTGTGAGCCTTTTCACCCAGATGGATTGGGGTAGTAGCATAGCCAATTACTAGCCTTGCATATTCGTTCATTATTGTTTCCCTAAATGGCAGATTTGCCCCATAATTGATGCTTTGGATGTAGGGTCAAGGTATGGCTCAAATATTTGTTCAACTAAAGGTTGTGGGACCTCATAGTCCATCATTCTTGACAGTCTATTGGGTATATTTATGTTATTTTTATATGGTGTGGGAGGGTACCTTAAGGGCCTCATATCTCACATAAACTCATAAAAATAGAAATTTAAATCACTTGTCAAGTAGAAAAATAAAAAGATAATATATATACACAAGTATATAATACATTATAAGTAAATAAACTTGTATTTTTTAATTTTAGTTTTTTAATAAAATAAATGAAAATTTAAATTTTAAAATATCCAGAATTAATTGATAATCTAGATATTTTCAAAATTTAAATAATAATAATAATATTTACAACATAAATTTTTTTTAAGATTTAAAAATTTAAAAACGTTATTCCTCCCGGGTAGTGGTGCCATAAACTTAATTTGCCAAAACTTGGGTTTACAAATTTTGTATGAATTATAAAATAGCTTGTAAGTGCACGAATCACTTATAAAAAATAATAAGTATATTTCCAAGGTTGGTCTAAAGAGGAATCATGTGGCTTTTAAAAAGTCAACAAATTCTTAAAAACAAAAATAATAACCTAAACTTCCTGTCACTATTGTTTTGGTTTGAAGATCTAAGCAAATAACATAAAAATAAAGATAGATTTAATAAATATTTAGGTAAATAATCATTTATCATACACTGAAGAATTTATGAGATATATTAACTAGTTAGTTATGCTTGCTTAATATTAATTAGGATAATAAATATATGAATTCAGCTTATTGATTCTCCCTTTTTAATAAGAAAATATCGTATGGCAATGATCATATTCTTTTGTTAATAACAAACCATTTATTATCCTAAGGCTGGCATTATCAATTGATTAATTATTGAATTTTGATTTATTTTTAAGGAATTAACAAACCATATAATTACTACCTACGATCGGGCATGTAATTAGAATTTAATTCCAGGTTTCGAAGTTAGGTTTATGATTTAAGTATTTGAAAACTAACATTCAGATTTTAAAATTACTATGAAGGATATGTAGTCAATATATCCTTCAATAATAATTCTTATAAAAATTATTGAAATAGAGTTCTCTAGCAATATAAATAATCACATCCCAAATCTAAGAGTTGACTCTATATCAAACTCAGGTAATTAAATCCTAAATCTGACTTTCTTATTTATTATTAAAAATGTTAAAAAAAATCTTAAGAGAAACTTGAAAGTAATAAAGGATAAGGGGTATGCATTACAATGCAATTGAGATCCAATTTGTAGGTGTATAAAATGAGAAAATGGTGGATAAGAAGTCTGGCACCGTGGCCCTCATTTCTTTCACATCATGGCATATAAATGTTGTCTCTGGTTGTAGCTCCATCCAACATCTACGTACCATGGCACATAATATTTTCACACTGTGGCCCATATCAATACTAGAATATATGATTTCAATCCGTTAGCCTCGCACCATTGCATATAAAATATCCATACTATGGCTATATTGTTTTGATGAACTTGGAACCCCTATTTTTTATGTATCCCATTTTTAATGGTTTAGAACATATAGAAGCTTTACATATGTTATCTTGTTAAGCTTCAATGTTGTAATGGAATTCATTTTGAAGCTAAAATACTTAAAAAAGAACAAAATATACCTGTGATTCTTGGAATATAGACTTGTTTTAAAAGATAGTAAAATTAAGCAAATAAAAATCTATTTAATCATTTATCATGCATAAAATCACAATATATTTAGTGCTTTTAAGCAATAATCAATGCCTTAAGAGAGATCATCAACACAAATCATATGTTGTAGCCACGAGAGAGAGAAATGTTAACCAACTATACATAGTTGCCTCAAAAATGATCATTGGAAACACTTATATCATTGCTAGTCAAGAGAAGAAAATAAACTGAATGACTAGTGAGCAATACCTCTAGAGAGAGAAGAAACAAGTGATGCACCTAAAACATCTAAGCTTGTGAGAAAGACTCAGGTTCCAACACCAAAAATAAGAGACATTTTTAGACAAGGTGAAAACCTACCTTAAACACCAAGAATGTGATCAAAAGACACAAGTCTTGTCATAGATATGAATGTAAGTCAAGAGTCTTATAGTCAAGTAAATAATCTATATGACATACAGATGCTCATGGTAAGCCCAAATAAGCACCTTATAGAGAAAAGAGAAGAAACACTCATGTTAGCAAGCATGTAACACACCATAGTTTCCCCTAAAATAACAGCTAAAGTACAAGAGAAAGAAGAGTAAGCAAAAGAAAAACATAAACAAATAAGAGATAAACAAAGAACCGACACACAACATACTAGGCATTAGAAAGAAGAACCTATTAAAATAGGTAAGATGCATTTTACATGACATGGAATATGAATGATAAGACTATAGAAAGAAAAATCCTAATAATTTGGTACTACATGATGAGAATATGTGACGTGATGCTCATGCAAATAGCCACAAAATAAGAAGTAAGCAGTAAGCTATGCAAAACACATAAAGAACATATCAAAGCAACTAGTTGGGGAGAAAACTGGTAAAGGATCAAACGGTTAGGCATAGTAGCAAGAAAGTAATTGACATGCTATGCACAACAAAGAAGTAGAGAGGGATGAAGAGACATGCATGGACAAGAAAATAGGTAACATCCAAACAACAAAAGTTCATAGAACAAAAATAGCCTATAGCACTTGTGACACAGGGTACAAACATATATAGATAAGGGGTGAAGATGCCAACCCATTGAATCTTTTAACGAGCTCTATATCAATTCAACCAAGCTAGCCTCACAAACATGAATTAAGGAAATTACATCCTGGAAGTACAAAACAACATGCTGAATTCAACATACAACTAAATAACTCAATACATAAGAAAATAAAAATCTATAGTAAACACACTAGTGACGTTGTGCCTTACAAGCTCATATCTAAACAAGCAATATGTATATGGAAATCAACACACAGCATGTGATACATGCATACATATTAAAATGCTAAAAGGATTTTCATTTACTTTCAAACCTCATACATGGGATCATATTTAGTAAATGATAATTATACTCTCATAGCATGCAAACAAATATACATAACAAACCATAATAAAGAGTCTTACACTTTGTACACTTCCAAGGTAAAGAGATATAGACTTATACCAAACTTGCATATAGATAAAATAAAAATTATACAAACACATAATCTAATCACGCATGACTATAAATAAGGAGTCTTAGACCTAATACACAATTAGGCTAAGGGGATGCCGACTCCTTAAGGACTCAACCCAAACTTATAAACAACGAAGATATAAACAACGAAGATATAAACACCTAACAAATAATCATAGATGTAGTATAAATAAACACAGACTGTCAGTATCATAAAGCAATAGATATAGAATTCAATAGATAGAAAATAGGTGATAAATATTAAGAGGTTTCTAATCAGAGTTCAAACTTCAATATGTAGAGACATACACCATTTGAACTTTGATTGTACAAACCACACATTCAAGCATGCATAACTTTGAATATAATAAGATAAGCCCATATAGAACCCCTATCTATGTGTTAACATCCTTGGGTCATTTAAAGCAACGACTTGACAAAAAATAAATCTACTATGCAATAAAATAGTTACAATAGGGACAAAAATAAAATCCTCATTATCTATATTAGTTGATACCTTTATATGGACTATCTATTACTACTCTCGTATGCTACCTTCGTAATAACTTGATTTCACACATAAACCTGGCTCTCCTCCAAAGCCAACACCACTTAAAGTGGTGTGATTAGTAATCAAAAACCAATAATGTGTAAAGTGAATAAGAAAATATTGCATGAAGGTAACCACCTACTGGCACACAACATATAGCCACCCAAGCTCCTCATATAAGAAGAAGTTAACTAGGGAAACTACCAATTGACTCATAGTGTAATACATAAAACCCACTCTCAAACACTATCTTGAGTACTCACTTATGACTTGCATAATTTGTTACTTTTTAACTTTAACTTTAGTCTAATTTTATTTATTTTTATTGATTTTAGATTTCATTATTATTATTTAAATTTTATTGTAGATTTGAAAATAATCAAGATCCAAAATTTTATAATGATATCATCTAACAACTATCAACTTTAAATTAATATATATATATATATATATATATATATATATATATATATATATATAAAGATAGAGCAGTAAAAACGAACAGGCCACTAGCGACGAAAAAATAAAAATAAAAACAAAGCAGTGGGGAGGAGGAAACCAAACAAGAAAATAAAAAGAAAAATAAGAGAGGAGATTGATAAATCAAGAAGAAGTAGCCGCCCGCGCAGAATAAAATAAAATAAAATAAGAAATAGCGGCAGAGCTGTGAGGAAGAAAAAAAGAAAGCAAATCAGATTGAGCATAATAGTAATGCGTAATTACATTCTTTTTGCGAGTTAATTTACTTTTTATTCCTCTCAGAAAAGTATGATGAAGTCGTTTATGTTTAATTTAATTTTTAGCATGAACTAATTTATCTTTATTTTAGGAAAAAGATGTAATTTAATTCTAAACTATGCTTAATTTTCTATGTTAATTTGAATTATTTCTCTTCATGTTTGTCTGATTTATTCTGAGTTTAATGTTTCTAATTAACTAGGCATTAATTAGATAATTTTAGTCTTGTGATTTACTATCGAAAGAGTGAATTATAGGATAGATTTGGAATATTTTGGTATAGGTAAATACAGAGATCGTAAGACTTGTATGAACTTTTGTAGTTTTAAAAAATCATTGGTCTTAATGCTTTCTTGCTTTATTAAATTGCATACTCTTGTGTAAATTAATGAACAAGATTATTTTCAATTGACTATCGAAAGAGGTTTTTCGATATTTTTGGAGATTGCTAACAAAAAAAGATAATTAAATTCAATTAGATAGAGGAGTAAAGCATAGTGATGAATTAGGTGAAATCGATTTCCTATAAATTTTCTTCCCATAAATTTGATTTTCGAGCAATATCTTTATTTTCGTTTACACATTTTCTTTAAATTTAATTTTATTTAAATTTTCAAATACAACTTTAGTGACTTCTCTAGATAAAATTGAGGTTATCATAATTTTGGTATTTTTCAAAAATAAGTTATCAATCCCTGCGGATGATACTCTTCTTATCACTTTATTATAAAACTACGATACTGTGCACTTGCAGTTTTGCACCGATCACTCACCACTCACAAGCAAGATTTTTTTCACACAATTATGAATCATTGATATTGAACAACACTCAAGGTATTAGCGATCCAAATATAGAAAAATGAGATGTCAATTTGGTAGAGCTTTGCTACATTTTTCTAGATAATAGAACAAGAGCAAAATGGGGTTATTTATAGAACTCAACCAGCCATCTCACCAGTACATCGCCTTAGACCTCGCTAAAAACTCATAATAATGGTGGAGTGGGTGGTGTCAAGGTGCTAAAGAAAATCACATTTTTTCGTTACAAAATCTATTGAGTGATTTCCATAAATACCCACTCTCGAAAAAAATAGAAACATGAGCAAAAATGTCTCCACTTAGCATGCACACAAAGAAAACCAACCCCATAGTGTGTGTAAACATGCTATATACAAAGTTACCTAACTTTGTGCATATGTGCATTACTAATCCACAATAACCTAACATAGAGGAAGACATAACCTTGAGTAAAAATAAACAAACAACATGTTTTGTATGCAAGAAACCAATACATACATATGTAGTTCCACAGGATTGACGTATTTGTACTTTAGTACTGGAGTGTATTTTATGGACTCTAGCTCTCCTCACTCAAGAGATTTTATATTGGAAATTAGCAACTAACATTTCAAAGAGATTGCAAGTCTCTATTATCCCATAGCACCTCTAGTAGTATTATCAATAATGAATAGGAATTATTGTGTCAATCCATCATAGAAAAATTGGTTCTGTAGCTCTAGAGGATAGCTGTGATAGGGGAAATGAGTGAGGAAGAGTTTGAACCTATCCCAAGCTTCGTGGAAAGGTTCTCCCTTCATCTGAGAGAAAGTAGCAATCTTTGCTCTCACCTCTAATGTTTTTTGATAGGAATAGAATTTTTCCATAAATTTATTATAAACATCTTTCCAAGTAATTAGGAAACCTAAAGGAAGTGACATAAGACAAGCATTGACACTATATTTTAAGGTGTAAGGGAAACACCTCATTCTATGTTGGTCCTTGGTGAGTAAAGTGAGAGGGAATGTTTGGATTATAGAGTAGAAATCCCTAATGAAAGACAATAGTCTTCATTACGTAGTCCATTAAAAGAAGGTAACATGAAAAAAATTAATATTTCTCAATTCATAATTTTGAGTAGCCTATCCCAGTTGGATAAAGGCATTAGTAGTTCCAATCAATGGCATTGCACTTCTTTATAATGGTTTCCCTAATTTGTGGATTTCTCCCATATTTATTGGTTCAAGTGGAGGGTTAAGGTCTGGTTCAAAATTTTGTTCAATTAAAGGTCGTGGGATCTAAAAGTCCAACCTTCTTGATAGTCTGATAGGCTTATTAATATTATTTATGTAAGGTGTGAATGGGTATCTTAAAGACCTCCTACCTCGCATAAACTTTGGAAAAATAATTAAAATCATCTGTCAAGTTAAAAAAATAAAAAATAAAATAAATATACAAGTATGTTACAAACAATTTATATTATAAATAGTTTATAATACAAGGAATTTATTATACAATTCATAAAATAATTACATTAAGTATATTAAATATTACATGCTTTGTACACAGAAAAATAATAAAATAATAAAATTAAATAAATAAAATAAAATAAAGTTTAAAAATAATTTTTTCTTTGAAAATTTAAAGTTCAAAATATATTCTGAAGTTATTAATTAATAACTTCAATATTTTAAGATTTTGAATAAAATCATAATATTTAAAACACAAAAAGTTTTAGGATTTTGATAATAAAAATTTAAACCCTATCTCTCCTAGGCAACGGTACCAAAAACTTGATGTGCCAAAAGTTTGATTTAAAGTGGATTCACATGGTACTATTTTTCAAGTGTTGATTAGTTAAATCATTTTGAAGATAAAAATACTTGAAAAACTAAAAACATACATGTGTATAAAAGACAAATTTGCATTAAAAGACAACACTTGTAACAAATAGATTTGCATTAAAAGATAATAAAACTATGAAACTACAAATCTATTTTATCATTTAAAGTGCATAAAATCACATTATATTTAATTATTTTAAGCCCTCACCACTCATATTAAAATTAATTCTGAAAGGATTTAAATCATAGTAGGTCGATACTCAATTGATCTACCTCGTTTCTCGATCTAGAAATTACTCGATCGATTGAGTAACTTATATACTAAATTATTCCTATATGTCTAATATGTAATCTAATGTGCATAAGAGCATAAATATATATGAGATATATTCATTGATACTCGGAAGTTTATTCGACTTGAAAAGTGATTTCAATGACAAGCCTTGAAACTAAATTACATTTAAATGTTTTATTCAAAAATATCATCAATAATTATAATTCTTACATCATTCATGAAAGTATATGTATCAAACTAATTTATGTTTGGATTCATATGATCGGAATAACCGAAATCAAGAATAAAAGGATTAGCATGTATCAAACCAATTTCTATTTGGAATCATATGGTAGGAACAATCAAAACCAAGAGTCCAAGAATTAGTAGAGGAATAAATACCTGATGACGCAGATAACAAGTCATCATCACCTTTATCTTCACTATTGTCCTTTAAACACCAAGTGAATTAGTGCGTTATGTCTAGTTTTTATACCCTTTAGATCCTTGGCTAGAATTATGTAATACTTTTGAATATGACCCTTTTGTGACAATAGTTACACTCTATGTCTATTAAATTTCCTTGGCCTTAAGCTTGATCTTCCCCTGCCTTTGTGATAATTTTTGTCTCTGGACTTGCTTTGTTCATGCTTGTAGCTATTATTATTACCATTTTTCTTATTAATAACGAGGCCTTTTGTTTGTGATTGCCCAATATCAACTATCTTCTTCTTCTTGCTATAAGATAATAATGCTTCCTTCACACTTTTGAAAACAATAGTCTCCTTTCCATAAAATAGGGTGGCAATCAAATGATCATAAGATAATGACAGGGAACACAATAAGAACATACTTTTATCCTAATCATCAAAAGTTAGCCGTAGGTTGTTATGTTTGGATATTGAGAGAGGTATGCAATAGTTTTGGTGGGGGACTATAGAGAAATCAAGGAAGGTATATTGGCTTTCTTGAAAAAAGTTGTATATTCAGTAAAATGATGGAAGGTTACATTTTAAAGATCCCCTAGCATTCAATCTGGCTATGCTTGTGAAACTGTGTTGATAATTGATAAATTTACCAAACTCTTTATTCCTTAAGTCTTTTAAAAGAAGTATTTTAATTTTGGCTCCTTCTTTGATGCTAAGATTAGAGTTTCTCTACCTAGGGTGTGGTGGAGATTCATAGAGGCTAGGGCCATCCTATTGATAGGAGATTAGTTCTGGTAATAGTAGGTATATTTGTGTTTTGTAATAGTGGATACATTTGGTATGACCCTTGGATTCTACTCAACCCCCAAGCATAAATAATGTGGTAGGGATTCTTGGAGGTTTGGGCCATCCTATTGGTAGGAGCTCATTGGGATATTAAGTATGGTAATAGTGGGTGTACTTGGGATGACTCTTGGATCATCCCCCTCCCTCGAGTTTTTGTGTTACTAATGATGAATCATAAGACTGGCAATGCAAATACCGATCTTGCGAAATACTATTTTTGTTTATTAATTTTTTAAAACTCTCGCAAGTGCACGAATAATTTTATAGAAAATAATAAGTATACTCCCAAGGTCGATCTAAGGAAGGAATATATGTGGCTTTTAATTTATTATTTAAAATCTTAAAAACAAAATTAAATCCTAAACATCCTGTCACAATATTTTGGTTTGTTTGTTTCCCAATCTAATAACATAAAAATAAACATAAACATAGATATAGATTCAATAAATAATAATACAAATTTTATCATTCATAATAGTGGAGTATATAAGAATATAATAATTAAGTTAATTATGCTTGCTCATATTATTTAGGTTAATAAATATATAAATTGATATTTGTTGATTTTCTCTTTTTGGTATGAAAGTGTCTTTAGGCGGGGCCCAATTTTTTTTTAATATTAACTAACTAATATCCTTAGGCTATTAAAAAATTAAATATTAAATTTCAACTTTATTTATAAGAAAATAACAAACCATCTAATCATAGCTTTAGGTGAAGTCAAATAATTAGACTTTATTCAAGGTATCCAAATTAAACATAAGAATTTAACTATCCAAGTACTAACTTTCAAGTTTTAAAACCATTACTAAAAATATGTCGTCAATACATTTTCGAATAATAATCTTATAAAAAAATTTTTGAAATAGAGTTTCACTCTAACTACCCGGCAATTGTACCAACAAATAAAAGAACACTACTCTAAATCAGACTGGATAATTAAACCTTAAAATCTAATTTTCATATTTAAGTTTGTAATGAAAAATAATATATTTCTCTCTAACATCCTTAATATAAAATCTTGAATAAAACAAAATCAATTTATTTTATGGAAATGTTTTACCTATTTAATATTTTGCAAGCATAACAATGTTATAATTATATCATATTTACAAACAACAAGTCATGTTAAATTTAATCACAGAGAAATTAAATATAATATATAAGAATAAAACATAAAATGATAAGTGTAAAGAATCCATTAAAATAATACCTTAAAAGAATCTTTACAAGAGTTTGATGTTAATTCTGTTACTGGAAAACCTCCAAATGGATTTACATATTTACTTATTGAATAAAAAAACTAAAAATATATAAAAACATAGCTAGTTATTCCTAAAAGAGAAGAACTTTAAAACTAGAAACAAAAACAGTAAAAAATATGAAAACTTTCTAGAGAGAAAAACTGCTCAAAAAATTGTCCTTTTGGAACGGGGGAAGATGGTGTTTTTATAGATGAGAAAAGGCCAAAAAAGGGGGGGAAATATTTCAAAATTTGAATTTGGATGCTTTTGGATAGGTTGGCATGCATTTGGGGCGCGAAAATCTCAACAGGTATGTGGTTGGTGCACGCGACATGGTGCAGGCGTGTGCTAGCACCCATGGAAGTTGGTGCGGCTTGTGTCGGGCGTTACTCATAGATGGGCACAGATGCGTAGATGGATGATCGGCGTTGTATGGTGCACTACACGCATTTCTTGGTGCAATTGGGCGTGCTGCGCAAGACATTTTAGCCTTTTTGACATTTTTGACCCATTTTATCCAATATTTTCATCTTTTTGACTTTTCCTCATTTATTTTCTCAATATATTTGTGATGTATTACCTCCAGTATTTTTTTCTTTGAGTTTTTAAGTTATTTTTGAACTAAATTACCTGGAAAACAATAAAAAATACCCATGATTTCGAAAAGATAAATTTATATAAAAATATGATAAAATCATACAAGTATAAATCTATTTAATTAATTAAAGTACATTAAATTATGATAATTTTAGTGCTTTTTAAGCACTCTTCAGTTATTATGCCAATATCTAGTTATGCTACATGTGTTGATGATCTTGTGAACTTTGGTCTTTCGGCTTGGAAAGTTGAACTTGTATGACATATTTTTATATCAATTAAGGCTAAATTTATATAAAAATGCCTATTTTGCCAAGTGGTATGGTTTTGTTGGCTTGGTAGCTAACCCCTCACATGAATTATACTATTAAATCTTGTTATTTGGTTACTTTTGGTTTAGGTCATCATAACTAAGAGAGTCTAAGACCTAATAAAAAACATGGTAAAGAGATATAGACTCCTTAGGACTCAACCGAAAACTCCTAAGCTGTAGAAATCGAAACCAAAAAGAAAGAAATAATCACTCACCTAAACAACACATCATATATAGAAATAAACTTACAACTAATAGCTTATTGTATAACAAGCATGTCATAAATAGACCGACACGAAGATAAACATGGCATAAGAAAATAGAAAAAGACACCGATTGTACTAATACTATAGTAGATAATATGAACACAACAATATAATGAGTTAAACCCACATAGAAACTCTATCTATGTGGTAATATCCTCAAGTTACTTATGGCAATCACTCAACGGTAGATAATTCACTAAAGTAATAGTATATAACTCAATAAAAGTATAAACATAAATACCTTTACCAGTCAGGACATCTGCCTTAACTACACCTACATTGCCTATGCTTGTTGTCTACAAAGCAACTTTGATCCAACTGAATCTGGTTTTCCTCCTGAGCTCTACCACCATATGATTTAAATAGCCACCAACAGTCTGTATAGTGTGATCCTAAAGGTGTCATGCATGCTAATGAACCTAATATGCTATCTAAGCCACAAGCCAATTTTAAATTAAAACAACCCAAAAAATTGGTTTTACAAACACAATCTTGAATTAGTAATATCAAATAACCCTCAAAGTATTAGTGATGTGGAATAAAGAAACAATTTTTTACAAAACCAGAAGAGTTTCCTCACATTTTCTAAATAAATTTTCAAATGGTGTATTTATAGAAAATTTATGGTTATTGAGCTCCTTCTGGCTACCTTGCCTGCCCCCTTGACAAGGGTAACATCTATTACTAGATGGGGTAATAATTGTTACGATGCATGTGAGGGCTCGGCGGGCACCCTAACGAGTACAAAAAAATTATATATATTTTTCATATATTGTCAAGCAATTTTCTACAAGTACCCCTAAAATAACAACAACAAATAAAGCAACAAAAATGTAGCCTAACATGCATAATACATGAACAAACCCACATGGTATGTGTAAACATGTGAAGATAAATAATGTTTTAAACTAAGTGAGAGTGTGCAGTAGTACTAAACCAATAGTAAATATCTTTACAAGGAGGATGAAACAACACTAAGTAAAATACACAAACTTCATGTTTACACATAGGAAACACACAAGAAATGCAACATAAGCAACATAAAATCACTTTCCATGCCCGAAACACATAAGAAATGCAATAAATAATGTTGTACAAACAAACTTAATTCTTTCCCTTTTTGACATGTAGAGTCTAAGGAACACCCCTATATGAGGAAGATAAAACATACAACATCCATTAATCCAAACACTCATGCAATCAATTGCGATAGATTAAAGTAATAAGCATCACAAAATGAAACATAAGAAAATGAAAACCAAAATAGACATAAACAAAATTTTAAAAAAATTAGCAATATAACTTTTTCATTAGTAAATATTTTATTAAAAATTTTGAAAATTTTGAAATGGAAAAAGGAAAAAAGAACAAGAAAATATAATAAAATGAGGACACTCCACCTCCTTCAACCTTACCATCATAAGGAGCTCGATATGAGGAGGCACCAATATCCTTTTAAGCTAAGGGAAGAGGAATATCATCAAGAGGGTAAATAAATAATAGAGCCATAAATCATCACCTAAAAAGAGGCATCAGTCTGACAAAGGTGAACACCATGAAGTAAGCACACTAGTTATCACTAGTAAAGTAGAAGTAAGATAGATAAACATCACTAGCTATTTTTCAAATAGAATGACAAGAACCAATGGACCTTCGAGAGCCATGAGAAGAAAGCTAGTGCTTAATGCTGTGTATGCTATCACATATCTATATCAACAACTAACCATGAAAAGCTTGAGTATGAACATTTCTTGCATAGTCCCTAATAATTACATCCAAGTGTTGAGATATGGAGGAAAACTCTTGGGGAAGAAGAGAGATCTCTGATGATAGATGAGGAGAAGAGGAAGGAGAAGAAGAAACTAGAGTAGAAGGATAATGAGCATACTAAGAGACACTCTAAAAATAAGAAGATGAAGGAAAAGAACATTCAAAGAGAGAAAGAAGAATGATTAGATGTAAAATAACTGGCACACACAAGTTCTTTACCTTTAGTGGTTTCAACAACATCACCAAAAAGAGATGCACTATATTGGGTTATCAAGGAAGGATAATTAAGAGTGCAAAGGATATAAGTAGCATAATGAAAAACAATGGTCATAAATATTATGCCTATAAAATCTATACTCTCATTATTGAGGATGGCATATAGAAAGTGACCATAAGGGAGTATTACTTAGGAAAAATGAGAACTAAAATGTATGAAGCACTCACAATATCACTAATATGATGACCATGTATAGATACACCCATAAGAAGCACACCCCTATCATACTTGTGGCCAGGCCAAGCTAAGAAATCCTCCTTCGTAGTATTATTTCAAGAGGAGATGCTTGAAAACTCATCAGAAAGATCAACATTCACTACATTTTTAAACTCAAATGAGATGATAGGAATAAAAGGATTTGTACATAGGGAAATCATAGAAAATATTCTAATCAAAATGAGGTTCATAATGATAAGAAAGAGAACACAAAGAGAGCCAAGAATAGTATGTAAGTCTTTTATGGATAGAAATAACTCATCTATCATCACTAATCTCTTGCAAAGGATAGGGACAAGCGGCTAGAAAGGGACTTGCATAATTTGACTACTACTTTAAATCAAGGGAATCTACTTCTTCTAGTTCTCTTAGGGAATACAGTAGGGGTATAATCTTTCAAGAGAGAGAAAATATGTTCAATGGGAAGGAAAGTGTTTGGAAATTTTGGTGTATTAAAATGAGGGGAGAAAGAGGTTCTTATAGGAATTATGTGGTCTCATTGATCTTCTTGCTAAACTTCTTACTGAGATGGTTGTCAAGGCACTAGTTGAGTTAGTACAAATATACACTTGATGAGGGTCAGCCAAAAATGATGAATAGCCCAAGAAGATAGAGAAAATGAGAGGAAGAGTGCAAAAATAAGAATTCTAGATATTTTAAGTATTTTGTAAAGGAAAATATTTTTGGATTTTCTATAATAAAACAAATGTAAACCTAAATTGAATAGTTACAATAAATAAAAATGAGACAAAAAAATAAAAAAAATAGAAGTAAAAAACAATGGATAAAATATAAAGCAATCATAAAACCCATACAGAATGCTACATAGAGAGAAAGAAAGAAATCTCAACTCAACCCAATTATTGGAAAAAGTTATCAAATAACATCCCTCCATTTTGAAAATAATTTAATATGGGAAGTAGACTCAAAAAGTAGTATCTAGTATAAATGAACATATAAAGGCACTCGGTAACTTATTTAATTTGAAATTCTAGAGAAATTTATTGAGTGGCTCATACACAAGACCAATAGGGATTTTAGAAATATTTTCCTTTTTAGCGCTATGCCATCAGTGCATAATATACTCAGATTGAACATGCTTAAAATAACCACATTTACAACATCTTGAGAACACATATTGATGGGAGTGAGATGAAGGTCTCCTAGGAATACTCCTAATGTGTTTGGGACATTGTATGGTAAGATGACCAATAGTACCACATAGATTGCATGAACGAGTAGAGAAGTGAGAGAAATAGGGTCTCTAACTTTGATGAATAATACAAGTAAGAAGAAAGAGAAAGAATAATTCAAATTACCTCTAAAATAGGGATGAGTAGTTAATTTGTCAAAGTGAGTCCTCATATGCCCACATTGACCATAATGGTGGAAAACAAGAGAAAAATGAGTTGGTAGGGGCCTAAGTCCATCACTAGTGTAGTGAGAAGAGTAGCAAGAGGCGATATGTTCACTTTGTTGGAAGAGGAAGGTTGAGATGCATCAAATAACTTACCTTTGTAAGTATGACAATTTTCTTCATACAAGGATCTACAACTATTGGCTTTAAGAAATTAGGAGTAGCACTTGAAGGATTAGAATCACCTTCTTTAAAACCCAAGTTATGCTTTCTCCAGGGGCTTTATTATTGGAGAGAATTTCATCTAACTTTTGCATTCTCATCACTAACTTTTTCATTGATTTCTTGGAAAAGATAGGCTCTTCTTCATGTTTGGACTGCTTCTTACCTAGAGCATCGATTAGGTCTTCCTTTTTCTCTAAGGAAAAAGCATATCAAAATCCACATCTTTTTTAGGGAAATCATGAGAAAATTAATACTCTCTATTACTTCTAAAAAAATCACCTTCTTATAGAGAATAATGATTTATTCATAATTATCTTTGGTCAGTTCAAAATTTCTAACCGTGAGAGTCATATGGCTAGATGTACATTTATCAAATTCCTACTTCATCCTAAAGTGATTCACATTACATTCTAGTTAGAGATCATAGTATCTCTTCTAAATGGTATCAATCTTTTGAGTGAGATTACTCTAATCACACCTTATAAAGGATTTTATTTTCTCAAGGGTGGCTTTTAGCATACTCAAATCTATTATTTTCCCCAAGGCTCTCCAAAGTATTTTTCCTTCCTTTCCAAACTTAATATGCTTTCTCAAGAGCTCATTATAGGAGTTCCCTTGATCATCTTCTTTATCTTTTGCAACCCTTTAGCCTTTTGAGGTATTAGTAGGAGGATTTTCACTAAACTTAGATGCTATAAAGGCAATAAAGTTATAGTCATCCTCATCACAATTGCAGCTACTATCCCAAATAGTAACCTCAACCTTCATTGTATTTTTCCCAAAGTGATTTTTCTTATCAAAAACATTGATGGTAATAGGTTAGGGCTTCCTACACTTGAAACACTTGATTTGATTTATTTGGATTTTATTCTATTGTCTCTCAAGTTCTTCATCTGATTGCTCTTGTTTCTTGCATGACCATGAGTCTTTCCTAGTCAAGGTGTTCCTTTTGAATTCCCTAGAATGGTTTTTATTAATTTTAAAAAAATATTGTAAATCTCGTAGTCAACTATGTTTGTAAAACCTTTTGATCCTTACCATTCACACGCATCTCTTCCATCTACTTCTAAATTTATTCCTATATGTTACAACTAAGGTAGAAAGGGACATATTAGACCTAGATGTAGATTCTTGATGATCTACATACATCCTGTTCAAGAAATAACAATAATGTTTTTTGCAATAACTACATGATTCAAAATACTAGAAAAGTTTGGATTAAAATTTATGATTTAAATAGTTATATAGCCCATAGTGAATTTAAAGCGAATGTTCAATAGCCTGGTATTTTGATAGTGGTTCTTCTAAACATATGATTGGTAATCAAGCTCAAATCAAGGATTATCGGTAAATATACAATTCAAGTTGATGGCATACTTAGATTTAGATGATGTACTACATGTTGATGGACTTAAAACCAACCTAACAAGCATTAGTCAAATTTGTGACAAAATTTATGGTGTACAATTTACCAACAATCATTGTATTATAACAATTCCAAAAAGTGAATGTGTGGCTAGATGAGCTAGGCCTTGGGATAATTTCTATTGCATTTATATAGTCCCTATTACTACAGCTTGTAAATTTCCTAATGATTATTATATTTCATTATAGAATCAAAAGATGGGACATACCAATTTTAATGATTTTGTTAACTTGAAAAAAAACTGTAATTATGCATGGCCTACCTATGCTTTTAAAATTGAAAACCTTTTTGTGAACCATGTCAACTTGGAAAACAAACTTGGTCTTCTTTTGAGAAAATCAAAGGAGTTAACACAAGTAGAACACTTGAGTGAATTCAGATTGACCTCATATGTCCTACAAGACCTAAGAGTTTAGGTAGTAAGAAATATATTATTATTGTTGATGAAGATTTTTTTTACATGGGTTGGATTTCTGAAAGAAAAATCTGATGCTTTTGACCTTTTCAGTTCCTTTCATCTTAAAGTGCAAATTTAAGCATACAATAGAATAACAAATGTAATGAGACCAAGGATAGATTACTGGAAAGAATTTGAAAACTCAAGATATGATAAATTCAGAAAATGGCATGGACTAGCTCATGAGTTCTTAGCACCAATTACTCCACAGTAAAATCAGATAGTAGAAAGAAAGATTCAGATGATGTAAGAGATTTCAAGAGTCCTACTATATGCAAAGGAAATTCCCTAGAATTTTTGAATTGAGGCAATAAGTACTTCAAGCTATATAATGAATTGTCAACCTATATTTGGGTACAAATGAAACCCCATATGAGTTATTGAAGGGCAAGAAACTTAATCTTAAACGTCTACATATGTTTGGAAGTAAATGTTACATCCTTCGAGATTGTGAGAATCTTGGAAAATTTGACTCTAGAAGTGATAAAGGTATCTTTCTAGGTTAATCATTAACATGTCATTCCTTTAGAGTGTTCAACTTAAGAACTAATATTGTGATGGAGTCTAATGTTGTTATAGCTGATGTAGGTACCAGTACTCCATTGACAAATGATAAAATTTAAACTTCAAGCACAATCTTGCAAACTGATGAACATATTGAAGCAACTCTTGACATTGAAAAGATAGATAATGAGATAGATGAATAGTCATCCTTGGATAACGAGTTCACTCTACCTAACACTTAAACTAAAAGGCCAACACATACTACCAAAAATCACCCTATTGAAAAAATCATCGTTGATCCTAATGCAAGTGTAGGAACTAGAAGGAGACCGGTAAGTAGGATAACTCATCTTTATTATGTATCTCAAATAGGACCAAAAAATGTTAATGAATATTTACAACATGAATTTTGGATAAATTCCTTGTAGGATAAGTTAGCTTAATTCACTAGGAATGATTGATAACTGTATTTTATATAGTTATTTGCATCTATTTTATTAATTATAATTGCTATGTTCTTTCTATTTTAAGTTAATTTTACCTTAATAAATTAGGATTTATTGTTTATTATATATTTTAAGAAAATTAAATAATTTGTATCGAAAATGTACTTATTTGCAAATTTGTGCCCAAAAATATAATTTCAAATAAATAAGTGCCTAATTGCAATTTATAAAAGTCGAAAATATAATTTAAATTAAAATCGGGCTTAATCTTAATAATTAAAAGTTTAAAATTTAATTTAATTAAAATTGGGCTTGATTGCAATTAAAGAAAGATTAAAATGTTATTTGAATTAAATTTGTGGGTTAAAATGTAATTAAGGAAATTCAATTTTCTGCGCAGGAGAATAATGCCACGCGCACCACTCACGACTCTCAACACCCACCGTTCGATCATCCAATCAACGGTCCAGATGTGGTGAGACGAGACAAAAGAGAGTACCTAGAATTATTGTTGCACGCAGCTCGGTACAACGGGGCCCACTTGCCGCGTAGGCCGGTGTGCAGAGTGGGACCCACATGTCGGCTGCGTAGAGTTTCCCTGAGGCGCATCGCTCACCGTTGGATCATCTGAACGGTCCAGATTGAAGCGCGTGGAACCAAGCTATTGTGCACCGAACCGCTTGCCTAAAAATCGTGTGCGACGCAAGACATCCAAGAGGCATGCACCCTCTCATTTTACAGAATAAGAAGAAGCCACGTGTCTGCCAAATGTCCCCACGCACCATTCTTTCGTGCGGCGCAGATCCATGCACCCGTTTTGCCCTCACGAATTGAAGAATGCCACGTGTCCCATTATCTTTTTTAGTAAATCAGGTCGTGACACATGGCAGCGTGGATTGAAAGCATTTTCGATACCACTTTTCCCCACGAGTAATATTTTATTATTTTTTCCATATTTCCCTGTCCCCGTGTGTATGATATTTTAATATTTTCGATGTATTTTTGTAGTTATAAATATGTGATAAGATGATAGAGTTAGAGAGTTTTTTTTGGAGAGTTTAGTTTTGTATTTTCTGTAGTGTTTGGGGCTGGACGGTGGAACACGCAGAAGCCATTTTTGGCTTCTGTTGTGGTCTATATGTGCCAAATATTTATGATCCGAAATGGTTTAATTTTTCCTTTTCTTCGTCTAATTTTTGTTTAGGTGTTGTAATTTTAATTTTTAATTAATGAAGTAATTTAATTTTTCTAGGGTTGCATTTGATCTAAATTTATGAAGCTTTGATTTTAATTATTTTTGATTGATTTATAAGACGTTCAATTTGTTTACTCTATCTTGTGCTTAATTATTTTTGATTATTTACGAATTTTATCAAAACGATCTGTGGCACATAAATAAACTTGGAAGAGGCATTTGTGTGTATATTGCTCGTAGATAGAATGACATGTATGATGAAGGATATGAATATACCCTAATTGTATATGTGGCCTTTTGAAAACTTAGAACGTAATGAATCTCGGTGAATTTAATTCTCATAGAGATATAGTGAATTAATTTAACAAGGTATGTCTATACGGAGCTCGGAAGAGATGTATGGATAAAAATAGAAATTTTTGGTTGACAAATTAAATGTACTAAAAATATAAATCAAAAGAAAATAACACGATTTGAGTGGATTAGTTTGGTGAAAAATTGCAATCCTAGATTTCTTTTATTTTGTTAACTCTTTTCTTATTTTTCTAAATCAACGATTGTTTTGGATAAAATCAGAGCGATACAATTTTAGTAATCAACAAACTATAGTAACAAATCTCTGTGGGAATGATACTCTACTTACAAATCTTTATTACTTGTGACCGTGTATACTTGCACAATTTTATGTTCTCTAAAAGAGACAACAATGATGTTTGGACTTTAGTACCTAGACCTAAACATAAACACATAATAGGAACAAAATGGGTGTTTAAAAATAAATCTGATGAACAAGATATTGTGATTATAAACAAGGTTAGACTGATTGCACAAGGATATTAATAGTTGAAGGAATTGATTTTGATGAAACATTTTCTGCTATAGCTTGGTTAGAATCAATTAGGATATTACTTGCCATTGCATGTTTTATGACATTGAAACTCTTTCAAATGGCATAAATTCTACCTTCTTAATTGGATTACTTTGTAAAGATTTTTATGTTGAACAACCAAAAGGTTTTATTAACCCATAATTTCTAGAATATGTTTATAAACCAAATAAGATCTTTTATGATTTCAAAAAAGTCCCTAGAACTTAGTATGAGAGACTTACATCTTATCTTTTGAACATGGTTTTGTTCGAGGGGGAGTTGATAAGACTATTTTCATTTAAAGGACCAAAGAAGATATATTCATAGCTCAAATATATGTCGAACACATAGTCTATGGGTCAACATCCAACTCCTTTCTTTATGATTTTGTTAACATAATGAACAATCAATTTGAAATTTCAATGATGGATGAGCTCATGTACTTATTGGTTTGCAAATTAAGCAATTAAAAAGTGGAATATTTATTTCTCAAACCACGTATGCATGTAATTTAATTAAGAAATTGGACTTCAAAAGAATAAGCATTTACAAACACCGATACGTACAAATGCCAAGATCTCAATGAATGAGTCAAGAAAAGTGTTGATCAAATAGGAAGCTTGTTGTACCTCACAACAAGTAGACCTGATATTTGCTTTAGTGTTGGTATTTGTGCATTAACAATTAGATCCTAAGGAATTGCATATTGACCATATTGAAAGAATCACCAGGTGCATTGCTGGAATAAAAAAATTTGGTATTTGGTTTACTAATGATACTACATGTGAAATTAGTGGATATATAGATGCATATTGGGCAGGAAATTAGGATGTAAGAAAAAGTATTTCAGGTGGATGCTTCGACATTGGGAACAAACTTGTATCATGGCAACACAAAAAACGTAATTCCATCTCATTATCTGCTGCAAAAGCATAATGCATTACTATTGGAAGCTCCTGCACCCAACTTCTATGGAAGAAGAATATACTTAAGGAATATGGCTTTGAACAAGGTATAATTTGTCTTTACTGTGGTAACACTAGTGTTGTATATATCTCTAAAAATCCAATTCTACAATTTTGAACAAAATATATAGATATTAGACATCATTTAATTAGGGAACTATTATACGATAAAGTTTTATCCCTTGAGTGTGTGCCTATTAAAAGGAAATTAGATGATTTATTCATTAAGGCACTTGACACCCAAAGATTTGAATCTCTTAGAAGTGCCATAAGAATCTGTACTATTGATTAAACTTCCATATTTTTTTTATTCTTTAGAATATATATATAAAGGGAAAAGTAGACATGCTTTAATATTGACATGATCATTACATACTATATTTATATTTAATTTGATTGGCTACAATTATATTGTGGATATTTTGACTTGTGAATTACATATTTTCACATCTGGATGGATATTTTGACTTGTGCATTTACATATTTTTCACATTAATGAATAATTTTGATATAAACCTAGTCACATAATCACTAGACACATAAGCATGTCATGCTAGATTTTTATAATTAACTATATGAGGTTTTAGGGCATGAGATAACCTTAACTGTGAAAATTGTGGTTTAACTCTATCTTTCATCATATAAAATGTTGTTAAAAGAGAGACATCATACAAGATATATTGGCTTGTGTATATTTCCTTAATAATAATAATAATGATAAGAGAAAAAAATATAATAAGCTTTATATGCACAAAGAGAGAGAGCCATGATTGGTTATACAAAAAGAAAATAAATAATGAATCACTAAAAAAAATAATTACAAGAGGTGAATACGAAAAAATAGATTAAAGTTCCCCCCTTTCTTGGTAAGTAAATTTTATTTTGTGCAAGAAAAAATTCAACTATAATTGTTTTATGATATGTGATACTCCTTCTTTTGAATCTTTCATAATTGATCATAAATGAACAAATTGGCATCCTATTGTAACTATAACACATTTGTTTTGGTGATTGTCGATATGTGTGATCGGTGCAAAATTGCAAGTTCATAGTATCGTAATTTTATAATAAATTTATAAGAAGAGTATTGTCCTCAGGGTTGGTAACTTGCTTTTGAAAAATACCAAAATTATACTAATCTCAATTTTATTTAGAAAAATCACTAGGGTTGTTGTAATTGAAATTTAAAATAAAATTAATTGAAAGAAAATGCACAAAAAAATGAAGATATTGTTCAATGATCTAATTAATGGGAAGAAAACTTCTAGAAAATCTATTTCACCTAATCACTCACTATGTTTTACTCATCTTGCTAATTGAATTTAATTCTCTCCTTTTGTTAGGAATCTCAAATATCCAAAGCCTCTTTCGATAGTCAATTGAAAATATTTTTGTTCATTAATTTACACAAGACTATGTAATTTAATAAAACAAGAAAGTATGAAGACCAATGATTTTTAAAAATATATAGGTTCATACAAATCTTTTGATCTCTATATTTACCTATGACGAAATATTCTAGATCTATCCTATATTAGTTTTAGGGAACCCTGGATATATCTCTTTATATGGAAGTCATGCATGAAATAAGAAGGCATACACTTTCAATTTCTACTTAAATAATTCAATTTAAATAATAAAAAATAAGTATATAACACTTTATCAGATATAAAAATCCTAGCACTCAATGCAAAACCTACAAAGATCATCTAACAATTTAAATTAATAAGAAGAGTTTTTAAAGGAATAGAAAAAATATTATCTCTTAGAATGGAACGATAATAGGCTCAAAATATTCTCAGAGGGTAGTCTCTACTACTTGATTCCCAAACACTAATTTCAGGTTTATCTAGATTTCAACATTTTATCATGAAACACAAACTATAAAAAACTAATTATCACATTATTCCATGATATGTGATGAGAGCTCAAAAAGCACTAAAATAATCATGATTTTATGCACATTAATTGATTAAAAATATATATATTTATATGTTTTATCATATATTTATATAAATTTGTCTTTTTCGGAATCACGGGTATTTTTATTGTTTTTCAGGTATTTTGGCTTAAAAACGCAATTTAAAGACTCAAAGAAGAATACTTGAAGAAATACATCACAAATATATTAATAAATAAGTGGGAAAAGGTCAACAAACATGGAAAAATTGGACAAAATGGGTGGAAGAGGTCAAAAATGTCGAAAAGACGGAAGATCGCGCGCGCAGCCCGGCGCCCGGCGCACGCCGCCAATGCCCCGTCTGCGCGCGCCGCAAGACGTTGACATCCCCATCCGCGCGCAGCAGGCATTGTTCACGCGCGCCGCGCGCTGCGGCCGACGGCCGCGCGGTGCTCAAAGAATCGCCCCTCCGCGCCCCCAACGCGTTTTTGCCCCATTTTCCACGTGCAGCCGCCCCCATGACGTCATGCTGACGTCATTGATGACCTCAGCATCTCCATTACACGTTTTTTAATTTTTTAATATTTTTTTACATTTTTTTACTCATTTTTTCTCTCCATCCTCACCTATAAATACCCCCCTTCCCTTCACTTCAAAACACACCTTCAACACCTCAAAACCACACTTTTCTCTTCTTTCTTTCTCTCCATTTCTTAGTTTTTAGTTTTTTTTTAGTTTTTCTTATGTTTTAGCTAGTTTTTCTTATGTTTTAGCTAGTTTCTCTTAGTTTTAGAGTTCTTCCCTTTTTAGGGAAGAACTAGTTATGTTTTTGTAATATTTTAGCTTTTTGATTCAATAAATGGGAGTGCAAATTCCGCTTGGAGTTTTTCCAGCAACGGGAATAGCGTCGAAGTTCTGTAAGGATTTTATTTTCTTTACAGTTATTTTTATGCTTTATTCTTACATGTTATATTTAATTTGTCTGTGGTTAAATTTAACTGTGCTGGCTGTTTAGTAAACATGATGTAATAATGACGTTGTTATGCTTGCGAAATATTAAATAGGTGAAAATTTCTAAAATGAATTGATTTTATTTTTATTCAAGATTTTATATTAAGGATGTTAGAGAGAAATATATTATTTTTCATTACAAACTTAAATCTGAAAATTAGATTTTAAGGTTTAGTTATCCGGTCTCATTTAGAGTAGTGCTCTTTTATTTGATGGTACAATCGCCCGGTAGTTGGAGTGAAGCTCTATTTCAAAAGTTTTTATAAGAATTATTATCTGAAAATGTATTGACGACATGTTTTCGGTAGTGGTTTTAAAACTTGAAAGTTAGTACTTGGATAACTAAATTCTTAGGTTTAATTTGGACACCTTGAATAAAGTTTAAACTGTCTAACCCCACCAAAGGTGGCATTTAAATGGTTCATTTTCAATCTCTTAGAAAAATGAATTAATTTAATTAACCAAATTAGTTATCAACCCCACCCATAGGTGTTAATTGATTTGTTTAGTTAACAAAGAATATCTAACCCCACCAAAGGTGGTATTCATACAAAAAAGGGAGAATCAATAAATATCAATTCATATCTTTAATGACCTAAATAATACGAGCAAGCATAATTAACTTATTTATTATATCCATAAATACTCCATTATTTATAAAAGATAAAATTTGCATGAATGTTTATTGAATCTATGTTTAATTTTCTGTAATTAGATTAAAAACACAAAACCCAAAATATCGTGACAGGATGTTTAGGATTTAATTTCGTTTTTAAAAGTTTGAATAATAAATTAAAAACCACATACATTCCTTCCTTAGATCGACCTTGGGAGTATACTTATCATTTTCTACGAAATGATTCGTGCACTTGCGAGAGTTATATAAGTATAAAACCAAAGTATTTGCGAGAATCGGCGATGCCGGTTTTCGCTCATCAATATGTTTAAGAAAATAATTTAACAATTGAAAAACTTAATCATTTGCTTAAAATCAACTAATAAAAATTTTACAAAAACAAAATTGCATTAAAATTTTGCAAAAAAAAGTTAAAAAATGAATAAAATTGTTGCATCAAACTTTATTTGCATAATTTATAAAACAATACTCAAGTACATGAATCACTTATAAAAAATAATAAGTATAATTTGAAGGTCGGTCAAAAGAGGAATCATGCGACTTTTAAATTATTCAACAAACTCTTGATAACAAAATTAATAACCTAAACATCCTATCAAGATTGTTTTAGTTAAGTGTCTAAATTACTGACATAAAAATAAGGATAGATTCAATAAACATTTAATTAATAAAATATTTTTAATGCAATGGAGAATTTATAGGATATATTAGTTAGTTAATCATACTTCTTCGTTAAGTAGGTTATTAAAGATATGAATTAAGATTATTGATTTTTCCTATTTAATAAGAAAATATCTTAAAGTAGAGATTACAATTTTTTTGTTAATAACAAACTAAGTAACATCCTAATGATGGGATGACTAATTGATTAATTATTAAGTTTTTATTTATTTATAAGGAATTAATAAACCATCTGATTATTGCCAAAGGTCAGGTATGTAAGTTAGACTTTCATTCAAGGTGTTAAAATTAGTTTTCTAATTTAAGTATCTGAAACTAACTTTAAGATTTTAAAACTATTGTGAAGGATATGCCATTAATATATCTTCAATACTAGTTCTTATAAAAAATCATGAAATAATGCATGTCCTGGAATAGATTTAGGGTGTAATTGATTAATATCAATGAGTATTACTTTAAATCAAAATAAGATAATTTAAACATTAAAATGACTCTCTTGTTTATTAAGAAAATAATTCGTCAATATATTTTCATTTACAAACTTTTTTTTAATCTTGATAGAAAAATAAAACTTAATTCATTTCTTAAAAGTGTTTAATTTACTTTAATATTTTACAAGTATAATAACATTACTAATATCCTATATTATTAATAGCTAGACATACATAGTTTAATAAATGATCAATAAATTAGATATATAGCATATAAAACAACACTTAGAGATTATTTGAAAAGAATACACTTAAATATACCTTAACAGATTTCTTTTAGAATTGCTTCTGTTCTAGAAAACCTCCAAATAGAATTGTTGTGCTAATTGAAATTAAAATTTATTACATAAACTAAATTTTGTTCAACTCTCAATTGAAAGAATAACTTTAAACTAATAAAAGAAATTCTTAAGAAACTAAGAATTGTAAACACTTAACAAAAACAAGAGATAAAGGTTAAGGGATATTTTAAAATGGTAGGAAATACAGCCGTGATTTCAAAATGATAGATTTATTCAAAATGGTAGTAAAACTAAGAAAATAATCCCTTAAAACCCTAGGTTATCTTATTGGACGAGTTTAAATCTCGTGAGAGTTTTCAGGTATGATACTCACAAATATCAAAAGTAAAACAAAAATAAAAACAAAAAAATAGAAAATAAAATTTTAAAAACACAGTAAAGAGAATAAGAAAAACAAAACTTATCATGCTTTAAAATTTCTTTTAAGTTTACAATTAAAATCTATAGTACAAGTCATTTTCATATTCTACACATTCATGATTTATTATAATAATTAATTGAAAATCACTTTCATATTCAAATAAAAAATGTATCAATAAAAAATTTATCCAATTTCAATATAAGGAATTCAAATTGGCTTAAACTCTAACCTCTATACTCACAATAACACTAATTCTATTGGTTCAAGCATTGATTAAAGGTATATAATAAAGAGTTTATGTATAGAAATGTACTAATAAGTTCACATATGTATAAAGAATAAAAAGCTCAAAGTGGTACATTATATTTATCTCATGAAATAAATCAAATAAAAGGATTTATAAAGAACTCACATATTGCTTTCATACATCAATCAAATTCATCAAATAAAACGTAATGCTTTTTAAGAGATGCAAGAAATACAAATGACTTCTTTGGGAATTATATCCTATATAATTTCTTTTGTATTTTGCTAATTCTCATCATTTGAAAGATAATGGCATAACATATAATTTATACTATTCATTTTTTTATTTTTCTTTTGTCTCTATTGTTTTTAGAGATATACTCTTTTTCTAAGAGAAATGACTCATGTACATGTTGTACATATATAGTATGATAGAGTGAGTAGCTAATTTGTGGCTTTTTATTTTATTAGTTTAGGTAAAGCATTTATGGCTATTTGTTTAGAAGTCATGCATGATAAAGATCTTTCAAATTCTACTTAACTTATTCAATTTAAGCAATAAAAATAAATATATGATACTTTATTAGATGTAAAAATCCTACATTCAATGAAAAGACCCATAAATATCATTTAACAATTAAAATTGATAAGAAGAGTATTTAGAGAGTAGAAAAATATCATCACTCAGAATGAAAAGATAATAGCTCAGAATATATTCTTACAAGCTAGTCTCTATTATTAGATTCTTGAACATCGATTTTTAGGTTTATTGCAATTTCAACATTTTATCATGAAATACTAATTATGGAAAAATAACAAAGTATCACGTTACTCTAGGAAATGATTTTTGAAATTAATTTAACAATGTAAAGACTTAATCATTTTCTTAAAATTAACTTTAAAGACATGTTAATTTTGTAAGAAAAAATTAAAAATAAACCAAAAGTTCTTCATTCCATAAAAATAAATAAAACCACACAAAAATGTATATAAAAACAAATATAAAAATGTGAATATGTGAGCATAAAAGTTTCAATTTAGCATAAAATTTATAATGTAACTTTTTCTACCCCCAATCTAGAACTTACATTTCCTTCAATGTAATAATTATAATTAAAGATAAAGAGTAAAGAAGGAAAAGTTACCCATTTGTTTAATATGTTGAAGAGTTGGTATGAAATTACCAATGCATCCATAAATCCAAACTTATTAATATTACACATATGTGTATTTCTTCAATAATGGATTGCCTCCTATATATATAATGCTTAGTTTTAACATCTTACCAAGATGCTTCATGTTGTTAAAGATTATATAACTATATAATCTCAATGCTTTCTACGATGTATCCTCCTTCTAAATAAGGCTTCAAACGATGCCCATTGACTATGAAAGTTTTTTGTGTCGTAAGAGTCAATAATTCCACCCCTCCATTTTTTGTGTCGTAAGAGTCAAGACTTAGCTTTATCATTTAGGGTGTTAAGAAAACACCTCATTTAATCTCTGCAATGAAATTGTCTACATAGTAGCATAAAATTCTTGAATAAATTTTTAAGGGTCTTCATTAAGGGTACCATAAAATAAAGGTAACATGGAATAATGAATATTTTTCTACTCATAATTTTTCATAGCCTCTCCAAGTTGTATGCAAAAGAAAGTATTGCCTATGATAGGCAATGCATACTCCTTCATCATTTTCTTTTCAGCATCACCCTTATCTACTTGAACTTGGTTTTGTTCATCTTCCTCTTGATTAGCATTCATATTTCTTGAGATTTGTTTAATCTTGTACATGTTGATAAAAAGTACAAGTTATTTTCTTAAATATCTCATACCTTTTATACATTAATAAAAAAAAAATAAAGATAGTAGATCTCTTAATTCTATTAAGTAAGCACTATTAGAAGTATAGAAAAAAGAAAAAATAGATATTATAGGCACGTTAATAAAATAAATTAAACTATAAAATAATTTATTACACAAAATTTAAAAAAATATTAAAATAAATAAAAGAATAAAAGAAAGCAAATGAAATTAAAATTAAAAATAAACAATAAATAGTTTATTTGAAATAAAATAAAATTTAAAATTTAAACTATCTAAACATAATTAATAACCTACATATTTTAAAATTTTAAATAAAATCACAATATTTACAACACAAAATATTTTTAAGATTTATAATAGAAATTTGAAAATGCTATTTCTCCTTGACAACAACGCAAAAGCTTCATGCACAAAAAATTGTGTTCAAATTGTATATGATTTATAAAATATCTTGCAAATGCATGAATATTTTATAGAAAATAATAAGTATACTTTCAAGGTCAACCTGAAGAGGAATCATACGTTATTTAATTATTCAAAAAATTATTAAAAAAAATTAATAACCTAAACATCCTATCAAGATTGTTTTGGTTGAATATCTAAACTACTTACATAAAAGTAAGGATAGATTCAATAGACATTTAAGCAATGAAACATTTATAATGCAATGGAGAATTTATGGGGTATATTAGTTAGTTAATCATGCTTGTTCAATATTAAGTAGGTTATTAAAGATATGAATTAAGATTATTGATTTTCTCTTTTCAATAAGAAAATATCCTAAGGTAGGGTTCAAAATTATTTTGTTAATAACAAACCAATTAACATCCTATGGGCGTGATAAAAAATTGATTAATTAATAAATTATAATTTATTTATAATGAATTAATAAACCACCTAATTACTGCGTAAGGCCAAGCATGTAAGTTAGATTTTCATCGAAGGTGTCGAAGTTGGTTTTATGAAAGTATCGGAAACTAACTTTCAAATCTTAAATATATTATGAAGGATACGTCGTCAATATATCATCTATAATAATTCTTAAAAATATCCTAGAAATAGAGCATTCCTCAAAATAGATTGGGGCTGTAATTGATTAATATTTGTGAGTATTACTCTAAATCGGAGTCAAATAATTTTATTTATTATGGAAAATACTTAGTCAATATATTTTTCATTTGCAAACTTTTTTTTATCTTGATGAGGAAATAAAACTTGATTCATTTTATAAAAATATTTTATCTACATTAATATTTTACATATGTAACAACATTACTAATATCCTATATTATTTATAGTGAGACATGCATGATTTAATAAATGATCATTAAAATAGACATATAGCATGTAAAGTAACACTTAAAGATTACTTGAAAAGATTACATTTAAATATACATCAAAAAATATCTTTTAGAATTTTTCAATTCTAGAAAATCTTTAAATAGAATTTTTGCATGGTTTATTGAATTGAAACTAAAAACTATTATAAACTAAATTTGTTCCATTGAGAGAAGAAATTTAAACTAAACAAAGATAGGCTTAAAAAATCCTAAGAAACTAAGAAATGTAATGGGTTAGGGATGAAGGTTAAAGGATATTTTTACAATATAAAAGGGTCCATTTATAGATTGAGGAAAGGAGGAAAATAGAGAAATTTTAGCTTCAAGCCATGGGATAAAACTTTTCCATGCTGCGGCATACACAACTTGTACATGATTTGGTCACCATCCACTATATTCATACCATAGCACACAATGTTTTCAAATCGTGACCCACATCATACCCTTGTTTCTTGTAAAATCTTCTTTCAAATTTTGAAAAATATGTAATGCTTTACATATGTTATCTTTTTAAGCTACAATATTGTAATAAATTGCTTCAAGTATATTTTTTCCAGTTAAATCTTTTAACTATAAGAAATTTCTAAAAAATACCAAAATATACCTGTGATTTTAAAAAGATAGATTTGTTTAAAATGATAGTAAAACTAGGCAAATACAAATCTAAATAATCATTTAACATGGATAAAATCACAATATATTAAGTGATTTTGAGCATTTATCAATGTCCTACTCCATAGAAAAGGTATTAAACTTTACAATCACTACTACAAAAATGGGCTTTAAAGTCGGTTTGCTGAACCAACTTTAAATTGAATGACTTAAAATGTAAAGTCGGTTCATGCGGTCAACCAACTTTACATTTTATAATTTTTTTTAATTTTATTCTCATTTTCCACTCCACCCTGTATTCAATATATATAGCATAAAAAAACCAAAATATAAATAATAATACAAATAATTAAAAATTTAAATATAATTAATTACTTGATAATTAAATTTGTTACAAAAATAAAGAATGTATATACAATACATAAATATAGTTAACTTAAATTAAAAATAAAATAATGTCATCAACGTGTAATTGGATTATGTGAGCAAGCTTGTTTGGCTTAGAATCACCAGCATTGTGACAAGGAAACTGGACAAAAAACACCAAGTTCATATAACAATTCATTCCCCTTCATACTTGAGCACATAAACATCCATCAAACAAGCAATCTCAGCATTAGAGACATACAAATGGAGAAATTAAATTATTATAAATATTACCAAAAAAAAAGAGATTACCACAGCAACATCCGAGTGATATAACCTTTTGAACTCATATTAGCACTTTATTAATCATTTGTCTATAAATATGAAGTTATCTGGAATCTTTACTGGTATTTTTAATGCTATAATGAGCTCTAAATATGAAATCAAGTATAACTTATATTTTGTTACTTGGCTGGTGTGAGTTTTGGTGCCCTTAAACGTATGGAACAATTTTGTAATATGTTCGTGGGCACCAAACTCATACAAGCCAAGTAACAAAATATGAGTTACACTTGATTTCATATTTAAAGCTCATTATAGCATTAAAAATACCAGTAGAGATTCCAAATAACTTCATATTTATAGAAAAATGATTAATAAAGTGCTAATATGATGTTGTCATAGGGAAAGTAGGCAAGAGAGATGAGATGAAGTTTGGGCCAAAAACAGGTCCATCAAACAATGCATTCCCCTAAATACATGAGCATATAACCATCCATCAAACAAAACATCCATCAAACAAGGGAATTCAGACATAGGAATAGAGAAATTAAATCATTAAAAAAGTTACCGTTATGTTGTCATATGCTATTCAAGATCATCAGAATCTTCTCCTGATTCTTCTTGTGATGATATAATTTGAACTATGAGTTCTTCCCATTCCTCTCATAAAGCATCAAAAATTTGCTGGTCGTATCCCATCTTGTTCCAACCAAAGAACTACATGTATTTAAAATCAAAATAAGAATGTAATTTCATGTATTTACAAAAAATAATTCAAGTATGTTTAAAACAATTATGTATATAGGTAAAAGATATTACCACATCATCAATTGGAATTTTGATATTTGTGATGATTTTGCTCATAAACTTCATGACATAATAACCACACATTATTAATATTCACTTGTACATACCATAAATTTTGTCCATATAAGCTTACGAGATTTTTTAAGGGCAATTCCCCTAAACTTGTTCCACAACTTCCATGCCCTATCAATTTTTAAAACGGTTAGTTTTTTATTAAATATTACCAAAAATAATAGAAGAAACCAATAGTTAGCTATAACTCTTACATTTCAACAAATGCTTTTGTATCTTTACATAGTTTTATGGAAGCTGACTCACAGTACCAATCATGATTATTGAACAGATTAATGATTACCAATTGAAGAGCAAAACTGACATAGTCGATCCTGCCAATACTTTGGTTTTATATTTATAAAACTCTCGCAAGTGCACGAATCATTTCGTAGAAAATGATAAGTATACTCCCAAGGTCGATTTAAGGAAGGAATATATGCAGTTTTTAATTTATTATTCAAACGTTTAAAAACGAAATTAAATCCTAAACATCTTGTCACGATATTTGGGGTTTTTGTTGTTTCTAATCTAATAACATAAAAATAAACATAGATATGGATTCAATAAACATTTATGTAAATTTTACCAGTTAAAATAGTGGAGTATTTATGGACATAATAACTAAGTTAATTATGCTTGCTCATATTATTTAGGTTATTAAATATATAAATTGATATTTATTGATTCTCCCTTTTTTGTATGAATACCACTTTGGTAGGGTTAGATATTCTTTGTTAACTAAACAAATCAATTAACACCTATGGGTGGGGTTGATAACTAATTTGGTTAATTAAATTAATTCCTTTTTCTAAGAGATTGAAAATCAACCATTTAAATGCCACCTTTGGTGGGGTTAGAAAATTTAAACTTTATTCAAGGTGTCCAAATTAAACCTAAGAATTTAATTATCCGAGTACTAACTTTCAAGTTTTAAAACCACTACTGAAAACATATTGTCAATACATTTTCAAATAATAATTCTTATAAAAACTTTTGAAATAGAGCTTCACTCTAACTACCGGGCGATTGTACCAAAAAATAAAAGAGCACTACTCTAAATCAGACCGGATAATTAAACCTTAAAATCTAATTTTTAGATTTAAGTTTGTAATGAAAAATAATATATTTCTCTCTAACATTCTTAATATAAAATCTTGAATAAAAATAAAATCAATTCATTTTAGAGATTTTTACCTATTTAATATTTCACAAGCATAACAATGTTATTATTATATCATGTTTACAAATAGCCCACAAAGTTAAATTGAATCACAGACAAATTAAATATAACATATAAGAATAAAGCATAAAAAATAACTGTGAAGAAAATAAAATCCTTACAATACTTTAATGCTATTCCTGTTGCTTGAAAACCTCTAAATGGAATTTGCACTTCCATTTATTGAATCAAAAAGCAAATAAATTACAAAAATATAATTAGTTCTTCTCAAAAAGAGAAGAACTCTAAAACTAAGAAAAACTAAAAACTAAGAAATTGAGAGAAAGAAAGAGAGAAGAAGATGTGTTTTGAGGTGTGATTTGAAGTGAAGAGAATGAGGGTATTTATAGGTAAGGAAGGGAAGAAAATGTGGGTGAAAAAATGATTAAAAATGGAGAAAATGCGGAGTAGTGAATGATAACATGATACTGCTGACGTCATGGTGGTTTGGGCTCGGCGACACACGCATATGGGGCAGATGGGTGCTGTGGCGCACATGGATGAGGTAGATTGGGTGCGGGTGCGTGCGGCATGCGCGGAATGGAGAGTAGGAACACGCGGATGTGGGCATGTTCCACGCGTGGACTGGGCATTGTGCTGGCGCGGTTGGGCGGCTGCATGCACGATTTCCTCCTTTTTGACATTTTTGCCTTTTTGACCCATTTTGTCCAATTTTTTTTATCTTTTTTGAAATTTTCTCATTTAATTTATGAATATATTTGTGATGTATTGACTCCAGTATTTTGCTTTCAGTCTTTAAGTTACTTTTTTAAGCGAAAATACCTAAAAAATAATAAAAATACCCGTGATTCAAAAAAGATAGATTTATATAAATATATGATAAAATCATATAAATATATATATATATATATATATATATATATATATTTAATCAATTAATGTGCATAAAATCATGGTAATTTTAGTACTTTTTGAGCACTCATCACAACCCCCAACCAGCTTCTTGCTAGTCCCTTAGCAAGAGAAGCGATAAAAACTAAAAATTAAACTATCCTAAATCACTTCTGTGGATTGATATGGTTGCATTTAGCCTATGCAACAAGCCTTTAAACCCCTAGGTTGCCCTAGTGGATGATTTTGAGTCTCGTGATGGTTTTTAGTAATGATACCCACAAACATTGAACTAAATGTAAAAATTAAAAGAAATAATAAAAACAATCAACTTAAAAACTAAAATTACAACAAAATCAAAAATTAACTTTTAAGAATAAAATAAAACAACATAACACAAAAATGTCTCATACTTTTTAATCTCCTTTAAGATCATAATTAAAATCTCAATAATAAGTTATTTCAATCTTCTTAAACAATCATGATTTATTATAATAATTAGTCAAAAATCATTTTCATATTTTATATCAAAAGTGTATCAATTTAATTTCACCTAATTTTAGTGTTTAGAATCCGAATTCACTTCGACTCTATTCCTCACTAGTCAATACTCTCAAAACACTGAATCCTATGGGTTCAAACACTCATACTAATTTATATACGAAAGAGTTGATGTATAGAAATGAACTAATATAAATAATAAAGGCTCAAAGTTTTATTATAAAGATATCATATATAAAAATTATTTTCATGCATAAATCAAACTCATTAAGAAAAAATTTCAAGATATATGCCTTTTACAAATGAAAAAAGTGCAATGACTTTTTAGGGAATTATTTCCTATATCTTTCTTTTGTAATTAGCCTTTACTCATAACTTTGTAGGCAATGTGGGTCATAGTATGTAGATTATACTATATATTCTTTATCTCTATTTTTTTTCTGAAGATATTTTTCAATATATATATTTTAGAGAGTCAACCCATGTACAGATTGTACATTTGTTTAAGATTTTGGTGGGTGGTTAATTTTGTAGCTTTTCTGTTTGATTTTGGTTTAGGTCGCCCCATATATGTCTTTTTGTTTTTTGTAACAATCATGCACGAATGAGATAAAAGCATATACTATCAATTTCTACTTAAATCATTTAATCTAATCAAAAATAATAATGAAAAAATATACGACACTTAATTAAGATGAGAAAAAATTCATACATTCAATGCTAATACCTATAGAGATCATCTAAAAAATTGAAGTAATAAGAAATGTGTTTGGAGTAGAAAAAATATATATTTCACTCTGAATAAAGGAAATTAGGCTCAAATTATATCTAACAAAGGTAGTCTCCACTAAAAACAAATTCATAAACATCGATTTTGGATTTAATATAATTTCTACATCTTATCAAGAAATACTAGTTATGATAAAAACTAACTAATTACCAAAAACAATTACAAAATATTTCATGATATGTTTTCAAAAATTAATCTAACAGTACAAAAGACTTAACTATTTACTTAAATTTGATTTAAAGAAATGATATATTTTTGTGAGAATTTTTAAAGTTAATTCTAAAATTCCAAAAATTACTAAATCACACAAAGAAAATAAAACCAAACACAATAAAAATGAAAATGTAAACATAAAAAAAGAAAAAAATTATTATTATTTTTTAAATTGTTAAGTCTTTTTATTATATTTTTAAATTAAGCATGTAAACTTTTCACCACCTTTAACCTAGAACTTACATTGTAAATTAAAGATAAAGAGAAAAGAGAAGAAATATTACCTATTTCCTGAATGTGCAAGTAGTAATGGAAAAATGCAGGTGCATCCATCATATTCATCAATAAAGTTAACACAGACAAATCGCTATGAACTTCTAACATCTCAACAAATTTTTTTAGTTTTAACAATTTTAAAATTATTCACAGGTAATTAAACTAAAATAAACAATAGAAATTAAATAAATAAAACAAATTAAAGAAAATTATCTAAAATGATGGATTGCCTCCTATCTAGTGCTTACTTTAACGTCTTAGTAAGATGTAACTTTATGGTGCTAAGGGTTACTCAGCCAAATGTAATCCATTTCAGCAATGTTGTTTGGTTCTTCTAAATAAGGCTTCCATTTTTTTTCCATCTTTTTTGACTTTTCCTCATTTAATTTATGAATATATTTGTGATGTATTGCCTCCGGTATTTTCTTTCAATCTTTAAGTTACTTTTTTAAGCGAAAATACCTGAAAAATAATAAAAATACCCGTGATTCCAAAAAGACATATTTATATAAATATATGATAAAATAATATAAATATATATATTTTTAATCAATTAACATGCATAAAATCATGGTAATTTTAGTTCTTTTTGAGCGCTCATCACCAACATCCAATGATCTTGGCCGTGTTCAAACCTTAGTGGCCAAGGGATTATCAACTTTTGCTTTCTATTAAGCGTTAATGCCCTATCACATAATTGTTTAGCTCTGATGCTAACATCCTTCTCTTGATATTGATTGACATATGAAGAATCGTAGAACATTGCTAAATGTGATGAGTGATTATGTTGAAGTCGATAATAACAAGCCCTATATAAAAAAGGATTTCAATAAGAATTAGATAATATAAATATAATTATATATGTTCTACATAAATGAAATAAAATTAAATAGATTCAGGACTCACCTTGTCCACACTTGAATTATACTTAAATCGATCATTTGATATTCAAATAGTTGCAATATGCACTCGATCAATATATAAGTTTGGCCGAGGTCTACACTAGAAATTTCTATAGGAAGTGGCACAGTCCATCCATCATTTATGCTAGATGCCCTCCCAACAATAGTCATCAAAGTGGCAAGATTTCTGATGAAGTTTAAAGCATAATCATAACTATACTTTTTCCAAGGATTCTTCTTGAATTACTTGGTGCGCGATGATTGGCCACTAGGCATAGATTTAGCACAAGATACTTGCTTCGTCTCTCTTAAATGTGCCGCATTTAAGAGTTCTGGTATAATAGACTAAAAAAAGTATTATGTATGTTAGTAACAATAAAAGATATCATAAAATAATAGTAGTAAACAAGTGTTATCTTTTAAGTTAAAAAATAGTACAACGTCAAAATTTAGAACAACTTGAATCGACGACTAAGCCACATACTATCCAACCGCCTCTTGGACTGTGGTATCATCAGAAGGCACAAGTAGTGGAAAATCATGAAGCAATGATTGATCAATTACTATTCACCAATGATTAGGCAAATATTGATTATGAATCATCTGATCATCGCTTAATTGATGTACCATTCCAATAGCAACAAAGTCCATTGACGAAGGATGTTTCAACAAACATTTCATATTTTGTAAAAAAATTTAAGTGTTATATATAAAAAATAAAACATAAAATAAGAAATTAAAATAATAGATTATATACACCAAAAATTAAAATCTTACCACATATGATTCATCAAATAGAGGAGGACTCCCATGTGGGGTAGCTATTGGATGTACATTCTCACCAAAATGTTCATCATGGTTTGATTGATGGTAAGAATGGGCAGATTGCATTGGAGAAAATGAACCACTACTTGATTGCATATGCATTCCTGGCATATAGGGAGGACCGATAGGATAACTATATCCCATATTGGATATAGTTTGAGTGCCATGAGATTGCGTGGGTGGAATGCCTAGCATGGATAGTGGCATACCTGGCATGGATGGTTGCATACTTGGACAATATGTCATGCCCTGATTGTAGAATGATGTCATGCCTGACATGTGTTATGATTGATATTCTTTTATAGTGGCAATCTCACTTAACATTGAGGCCTTAAAGAAGTTGAGTTCTTCAATTTTAGTGTACTTCTCCTTACTGACCGTCTGAGGCTTTTGTTTTGGAATGTTAAAATACTCCATATAACCATCATATTGGCTACTTCCCCTAACACGACCAGGATGATCGCATCCGAATGCATGATATAGAGCATCTCTCCCAGGCTCTTCGATTATTTCACCCCTGGATATTTGTTCTTGAATAGCTATCTACAAATAATAAATCACACAAACATACCATGTATTATTACATAAATTATTAAAAATCATTAAGACTTTGTATACACCGAAATTACTAACCAACTTATTTAGTTATTCTTCTCCTTGCTTAGACATCGGTCTTGACTTTTATGTTTTGGGAGTCTTTGTTTCTATGTACAATTCAGTTCGGGTAACATGTCTACCCAATTCAGCTTCCTACATAAATTATGAAAAAATTATTAACCATGACATGAAATTAAATTGAGGAAAATAAATATAAAAATATTTATAAATTAACATAAATTAATAATACCATTCTATATCTAACTTTAGGATTTAAAGACCTCCCAATATGGTTAGGAAGAATGTTATGCATTTGTATATTCTGATATTCTTCCCTAATAATTTGAAATTCATCCAAATGTTTATAATCCACAAATTAATAATACCATTCTATATCTTTCCAAACTTGAGGTGTAATCCAAGGATTTCCTTCAGGGATTTTGTAGAAATCTACCTCATCAAGTGGTTCCAAATATGCAAACACATAATTTCTTGCCAATCTGGAAGTCTTGTATTCCTTCCACGCCTTATTTGCAATCTTATAACACTTGCTCTTCCAATTGTCATCGAATTTGTAATGATTCTGTAAAAACACACTACAAAAAATTAGATATAATACAAAAAAGATATAATATATGTAATTCATTATAAAATATAAGAGACTTACACAAATGGTTATATATACTTTGAAATTTTCAACATCGTCAACCTAAGACCAATCATTTATATTGATTGGTATACTAGACTTCACAAGTTGACCAATAGAGGATTTCAATTGTTGGCCATTTTCCCCTATTGGATTACCAGTAGCATCAAATAGAATAGGTATTATATCATCATGGGTTAAGTGGAGCATCGTGTTTATTCATCCAACCCCTTCTTTTCAAATAACCGAATGGATCATTTGGATCTACAAGCTTTGTTACACGAGGATCCATGAAATATCTACAAACAATGAAGAAATATAAACTAATTGACAATTTTAGGAACATACATACATATATATATAAGAGTTATTACAACAATATAGAACATACGTTATGTTTAATTAGGTTGTTGATCGTATATATACATTCCTTCACAATCACTTCGAGCCCATGATGAAGAATCATCGTCATCAACTAGATCATCACATACATTAAGCAATTTATTTGAGAAATTACTAATATTGGTTGATGTATCAAGCATAGGGTCGTCATCTTCTAAAGCATCACAATGGTAAAACTCTTTTTGTGGAGGCGTTAACACAACAGACCATCTTGTGTCAATTTGATCACTCGCGTAAAATACTTGTTTTGCATGAAGTGCTAGCGTGAAAGGATCATCAGTGTGACTTATCTTGGGTAAATTTACAAGGGTAAATCCAAAATCATCTTTTAACATATATAAGTTATTTTTTGTGAATTCATGATATTACATTGGAATGATGATTCTTGGTGGTTTTCCTGTACTTGGCTAGCCAGTGACTACCATGATGTTGTCATAAGGAAAGTAGGCAGGAGAGATGAGATGAAGTTTGGGCAAAAAAAAGGTCCATATGCTATTCAAGATCATCAAAATCTTCTCCTGATTCTTCTTGTGATGATATAATTTGAACCATGTGTTCTACCCATTCCTTTCGTAAATCATCAAAAATTTGTGGGTTATAGCCCGTCTTGTTCCAACCAAATAACTACATGTATTTAAAATCAAAATAATAATGTAATCTCATGAATTCACAGAAAATAAATTATATATATTAAAAATGTATATTGGTAAAAGATATTATCACATCTTCAATTGAAATTTTGATATTTGTGATGATTTCACTCGCTCATAAACTTCATGACATAATAACCACACATAACTCCATCATTTTGTTGTGGAACCTACAAAAAACTGTTACGGGATATGATTTGTATTATTTTAGGAATGTAGCTGATAATTAGGCTGTAAATAACATTGGAAATACTTACCTTGTATAGCATTTTTAGGCGCTGAAAATCAGGAAATCACTATGTAAATCTCTTCTATATAATGAAAGCAAAACCGATGGAAAGGGGATCGAGACCAAATTGACATGGTATCAAAGCCCCTACTCTGCTATTCATTTTCTGTGGTTTTAATCACTCGTGTGACAGAATTTTTTTTTCTCTTCTTGCTCTTGGTGTATGGGTACTTTCTATGGCCACTGATTTCATAGATTTCTTTTTTATTGTGGCTGTCGACGTATTGCTCTGGGATGAAAGGTGTCCCCGGCTTCCTCTGTCACCGTCGATCTTCTCTGTGGTGGCGTTCGGTGTTTTCTGTGGTGATTGAGTGGTGTTCAATCTTCTCTTTTGGTGCTTCTATTTGTGGTGGCTGCGTTGCCGTGGCACGTCGGTTCTTTATGTGGTAGACGGGAGGTTTTGTGGTGATTGCGAGGTGATCAGCATGTTGGTTCTCTTCGTGTGAACTCAGCTCTCTGTGTTTGCCATTTCCTTTGTTGCCGATGTGAATACCTTCAAGAATCTCAGAACTCGGCTCTCTGTGTTTCTTGGGCTGAATTAACCATGGGTCTCTTTTGATTTGGGCTTGCTGTTGTTTTTTTTTTGGGTTGATTTTGTTATACGTAAATTTTCATCATGTCTATAGTAAAAAATATTATTCGTTTTACTGGGAAGAATTTTTCAATGTGGGAATTTCAATTTAAAATGTTCTTGAAAGGAAAGAATTATCAAATCATATTGATAGTTCTATTCGTGTTCCCACTGATGAAAAGGAATTTGCTCAATGGGAGGTTAAGGATGCTAAGGTGATCTCTTGGCTATTGGGAATGATTGAGCCCCATCTTGTCACCAATCTTTGGTGTTTCACTACGGCTCAAGCTATGTGGGCCTATATACAATGTATTTATCATCAAGACCACAGTGCTGGAAAATTCCAATTGGAGTTTGAAATTAGTAATTACACTCAAGGTAATTTGAGTATTGAGCAGTTTTATTCTGGTTTTATTAATATTTGGAGCAAGTATTCTGCTGTTGTTCGTGCTAAGGTTCCCACTGTGGCCCTCGCGGCTCTACAAGATGTTCATGCTGAGAGTCAACGTGATCAATTTTTGATGAAGCTTTGTCCTGAATTTGAGTTTGTTCAAGCTGGTTTATTTAACCATTATCCAATTCCTTCCTTGGATATCTACTTGGGAGATTTATTGCATGAGGAACAAAGATTATCCACTCAGATGGGTATGACTTATGAGAAAGTGTTTTCTGAGGCTGTGAATGTAGCCTATGCAGCATAAGGAAAATGGAGGAACAAGTTGTAGTGTTTTAATTGCAAGGAGATAGGTCACATTGCTCGCAACTGTCCGAAGAAAGTTTGTAACTACTGCAAGAAAGAGGGCCATCTCATAAAAGACTGTCACGTGTGGCCTCAGAATTGCCAATCTCAAGCTTTTCAAGCTGCTGTTCAGTCATCGTCTTCTTCGGCGCCTCCCACGGTAAGCTTTGATTCATCTATTCTCACACCTGCCATGGTTCAACAGATGATTGTGTCTACTTTTACGGCTTTAGGCCTACAAGGTACATATCCTACCTCCACTTCTTCTTGGATAATTGATTTTGGTGCCTCTAATCATATGATTGGTAGTACAACGGGTCTCCATGGTATTCGTAAGTATGGAGGTTTACAAACTATTCAGATTGCTGATGGCAGTACACTTCCTATTATTGTTGTTGGTAGTTTGGGTTCTTCATTTCGAAATGTTTTTGTCTCTCCTGGATTATCTACCAATTTGATTTCTGTTGGAAAATTGGTAGATAATAACTATGATGTTCATTTCTCTTGTGGTGGTTATCTTATTCAAGATCAGGTGTCAGGGACGGTGATCGCGAAAGGGCCTAAAGTGGGCCGTCTCTTTCCTTTACAGTTTTTTATTCCTAATGTTATTTCTTTTGCTTGTACGGCTACTTCCAGTAATAATGAAGTATGACATAAGAAATTGGGTCATCCCAATTCTGTTGTCTTTACTCATCTTTTGAAACATGGTTTTTTGGGTAATAAAGAATTCTTTTCTTCTTCTCTTGTATCTTTTGATTGTGCTACTTGTCGTCTTGGTAAAAGTAAAGCATTACCTTTTCCTGCCCATGGTAGTCGTGCTTCTACTTGCTTTGAGATTGTGCATACTAATGTTTGGGGTGTCAGTCCTATTATTTCTTATGGGCAGTATCGTTATTTTGTGACATTTATCGATGATTACAGTCGATTTACTTGGATCTATTTTCTCCATTCTAAAGCTGACGTGTTCTCTATTTTTCAAAAATTTGTTGCACTTGTTGAGACACAGTTCAGTACTTGTATCAAAACCTTACGCTCCGACTCAAGGGGAATACATGTCTCATTCCTTTCAGACTTATCTTCAACAAAAAGGGATTATTTCTCAACGTTGTTGTCCTTATACCCCTCAACAAAATGGAGTCACTGAGCATAAGAATCGTCATCTCTTAGATGTTGTTCGTCCTTTATTGATTGATTCTTTAGTACCTTCTAAATTTTGGGTAGAAGCTTTATCTACTACTGTTTATTTGATCAATCGTTTGCCTACTGCCACTCTAAATTATGATTCTCCCTATCTTCGATTATTTGGCATATCTTCTGAGTATCAATCCTTTCATACTTTTGGGTGTGTTTGTTTTGTTCATCTGCCACCTATTGATCTTCATAAGCTTGCTGCTTAGTCTGTCATATGTGCTTTTATGGGATATAGCCCTACTAAAAAAGGATTTGTTTGTTATGATGCTCATGCAAACAAATTTCGGATCTCCCGGAATGTGATTTTCTTTGAAAATCAATATTTCTTTCAATCTCAGGTTATTTCTGATCCTCGTATTACTCTTCTACCTACTTTTGATGATGTGCCTTCTTCTATTGAGCGATTTAAACCAGGTTTGGTGTACCATAGACGTCCTCCTTCAGCACCTCTTCTAGACACTGATCCATCATCTGATTCTACGCTTTCAATACCTCGGCGCTCCACCCGAGTTACACATCCACTAGATAGGTATGGTTTTTATCATACCTCGCTTACTGCCACTCTCGATATTGCTTTTGTTCCTCACTCTTATACTCAGGTAGCCACCCAAGCATGTTGGCAGCAGGCCATGCAAGAAGAAATCCAAGCTCTTCAAGACAATCACACTTGGGATCTTATGACTTGTCCCTCTAGTGTCAAATCTATTGGCTTTAAATGGGTATACTCAATCAAGTTTCAATCTGATGGCTCACTGGACCGATATAAGGCCCGTCTCGTGGCCCTTAGGAACCGACATGAGTATGGTATTGATTATGAAGAGACATTTGCACCTATTGCTAAAATGACCACTATACGGACTATCTAGGCACTTTCTGCATCACAGGGGTGATCTCTCCGACAGATGAACGTAAAGAATGCCTTTCTACATGGGGATTTGAAGGAAGATATTTATATGTCTCTGCCCCCTGGCATGTTTACTACACCTTACTCAGAGGTTTGTCGGTTACGCCGATCTTTGTATGGTTTGAAACAAGCTCCACGTGCATGGTTTGATAAATTTTGCTCTACTTTGCTTGCTTTTCACTTTACTCAGAGTCAGTTTGATTCCTCTCTATTTCTTCGCAAGACTTCTGCAAGAATTGTATTACTTCTAGTATATGTTGATGATATTGTGATTACTCACTCTGATACTGAGTTACTTAAGCAATTATAACAGCATCTCAAGGCCTCTTTTCACATGAAAGATCTTGGTCCCTTGTAGTACTTTCTTAGCCTTAAGGTCCAGATTACTCCGATTGGTACATTGTTACATCAACACAAATACACAGAGGAAGTAATTTCTCTAGCTGGTCCCAATTGGATAATTCTATTCTTACTCCCATGGAGGTAAATCTTAAGCTTCGTTAGGAGGAAGGAGAGCTTCTATCAGATCCATCCTTGTATCGACAAATTGTTGGGAGTTTGAACTACTTGACAATTACCCGCCCTAACATTTCTTTTACTGTTCAGCAGGTCAGTAAATTTATGCAGGCCCCTCGACACCTTCACCTTACTACTGTCTGCCGCATTATCCGATATCTGAATGGCATCTCTCCACGCGGGTTGTTCTTTCCTAAGGAATCTTCCTTACAGTTGTTAGGGTATAGTGATACTGACTGAGCCGGATGTGCAGATACTCGTCACTCTGTTACAACCTGGTGCATGTTTTTATGCAATGCACTCATTTCTTGGAAGAGTAAGAAGCAAGACAGAGTTTCCAAGTCTTCCCCAGAGTCTGAATATCGTGCTATGACTTCTGCCTGCTCTGAGATCACATGGCTTCGTGGGTTATTGGGGGAACTTGGTTTTCCTCAACTTCATTCCACTCCTCTTCATGCTAATAATACCAGTACCATTCAGATCGCTGCTAATCCTGTCTTCCATGAGCGTACGAAACATATCGAAGTCGACTGTCATTCCATACGTGAATCCTTTCATAGATATGTGATTACACTTCCTCACATTTCCACCGAACATCAAACTACAGACATCTTCACTAAAGCTCTTTCTCGGCACCGGCATCAATTCTTAGTTGACAAATTGATGCTTCTTGATCTACCAGCATCAATTTGAGGGGGATGTTACGGGATTTGATTTGTATTATTTTAGGAATGTAGCTGATAATTAGGATATAAATAACATTGGAAATACTTACCTTGTATAGCATTTTTAGGCGCTGAAAATCAGGAAATCACTATGTAAATATCTTCTATATAATGAAAGCAAAACCGATGGAAAGTGTACATGATTTTCCATATTCGAACATCTTTATTATTAAATAGTAAAATTAATAAAATTATTAATATTCGCTTGTACATACCATAACTTTATGCCATATAAGCTTATAAGAGTTTTTAAGGGTAACGCCCCTAAACTTGTTCCATAGCTTCCATTCCCTATTAAAGTTTAAAACGGTTAGTTTTTTATTAAATATTACAAAGAACAATGAAAGAAAAATAGCTAGCTATAATTCTTACATTTCAACAACTTCTTTTGTATCTTTACTTAGTTCTATGGAAGCTAAGTCACAGTATCAAGCATGATTAGTGAATAGATTAAGGATTACCAACATCCAATGATCTTGGCCTTGTTCAAACCTTAGTAGCCAAGGGATTATCAACTTTTGATTTATGTTAAGCGTTAATTCTCTATCACATAATTGTTTAGCTCTGATACTAACATCCTTCTCTTGATATTGATTGACATATGAAGAATCATAGAACATTGCTAGATACGATGAGTGATTATGTTGAAGTCGATAATAACATGCCCTACATAAAAGAAATATATATAAATATAATTATATATTTTCTATATAAATGAAAGAAATTTACTGATTGAGGACTCACCTTGTGCATACTTGAATTATACTTAAATCAATCATTTCATATTCAAATAGTTACAATATGCACTCAATCAATATATATATTTGGCCGATGTCTACACAAAAAATTTCTATAGGAATTGGCACAGTCCATCCATCATTTATGCTAGATTTCATCGTAATAATAGTCATCAAAGCGCCAAGATTTCTGCTGAAGTTTAAAGCATAATCATAACTATACTTTTTCCAAGGCTTCTTCTTGAATGACTTGGTGCGTGATGATTGTCCACTAGACATAGATTTAGCACGAGATACTTGCTTTGTCTCTCTTAAATGTGCCGCATTTAAGAGTTCTGGTATAATAGACTAAAAAGAGTATTATGTATGTTATTACATCAATTATTAAAAATCATATGGACTTAGTGTCAAGTTAAATTATTAACCAACTTATTTAGTTTTTCTTCTCCTCACTTAGTCATGTGTCTTCTTCATTTTAGGAGTCTTTGTTTCTATGTACAATTTAGATCGGGTAACTGGTCTACCCAATTGAGCTTCCTACATAAATTAAATAAATTTATTAATCATGACATCAACTTAAATTTGAGGAAAATAAATATAAAAATATTTATAAATTAACATAAATTAATAATACTATTCTATATCTAACTTCAGGATTTGAAGAGCTCCGAGTACGATTAAGAAGAATATTATGCATTTGTATATTTTGATGTTCTTCCCTAATAATTTGAAATTCATTTGTATGTCTATAACCCATGAAGTCTTTCCAAGCTTAAGGTGTAATCTAGGGGTGTCCTTTAGGGATTTTTTAGAGCTCTACTTCATCAAGTGGTTCCAAATATGAAAACACATAATTTCTGCCAATCTAGAAGTTTTGTATTCCTTCCATGCCTTATTTACAATCTTATAACACTTGCTCTTCTAAGTTTCATCGACTTTATAATGATTCTATAAAAACACACTACAAAAGATTAGATATAATACAAAAAAGATATAATAGATGTAGTTAGTTATAAAATATAAGAGACTTACACAAATGGTTTTCCATATTTTGAACTTTTCACCTTTGTCAACATGAGTCCAATCATTTATACTGATTGGTACACTTGACTTCACAAGTCTACCAATAAAGGATTTCAATTGTTGGCCATTTCCCCCTATTAGATTACCAGTAGCATCAAATAGAATGAGTACTCTATCATCTGGGTTAATTGGAGCATCAGGTATATTCGCCCAACCCCTTCTTTTCAAATGCCCCAATGGATCATTTGGATCGACAAGCTTTGTTACCCTAGGATCCATGAAATATCTACAAACAATGAAGAAATATAAATTAATTGACAATTTAGGGACATACATATATATAAACATCCAAGAGTTATTAGAACAATATAGAATATACATTATGTTTAATTAGGTTGTTGATCGTATACATATATTCCTTCACAATCACTTCGAGTCTATGACGAAGAATCATCATCATCAACTAGATCATCACATACATTAGGCAATTTGTTTGAGAAATGACTAATATTGGATAATGTATCAAGCATAGGGCCATCATCTTCTAAAGCATCACAATGGTAAAACTCTTTTTGTGGAGGTGTTAACAAAACAGACCATCTTGTGTTAATTTGATCGTTCACGTAAAATTCTTGTTTTGCATGAAGTGCTAATGTGAAAGGATTATCAGTGTGACTTCTCTTGGATAAATTTACAAGGGTAAATCCAAAATCATCTATTTTATATTCAACATTGATAACATCTTCAACTCAATCACACAAGAAAACTGTTTCATGGAAGACCTCATAATCTAGTTCCCAAATCTCTTGAATTATACCATAATATGTTCTATCAGAAAGTACAGAATTACCATCTTTTGAACTGGAAAATTGCATAGTTTGTGCAACCATCTTCACATCACTATTCTAATTTACTCGGACTTTGTCCCTAGCTTGAGTCGTAAAGCTCAATTCATTAATTGTGAAACTAGAAAATGATTTGACATTGAATTTTGGACCATGTGCAAGCCATTCTAAACTTTCTGTTATTTTATGATGGTTTGTTGAGTTCAACTCGAATCTATGTATACAAAAACATGAAATGTGTTTAAAGCAAAGTTTTTAAACATTGCATAGAAATACTAATGAATTCTTATATGTGACACTTACATGGTTGTGAAACCAATTAATAAGCTCTCGCTTATGTTCATCAAACAACCATTTTTCTCCTCATTTGTTTTATAATAAGGATTGATCATCATAAGTTTAAATGCATCTTGTAATGTTATTAAAGATATATCAAGTAGATATCATCATTAATAGTTAAATAAAAAATATTTTTTGCAAAAATAGAAAGGTTAAACATCACTTACTCTATGTATGGTTGTGCCTCATTATTATTTACCAAAATGATTCGGTTTTCTTTTTCCCATTGAGTGCAATCAATAAACAATTTATTACTTCGACCAAGCATAGGGTTACCAACTTGGATCATGTGACATTCTAAGAACAACTTGTGCATAGGATTCCCAATTTTAGTGCAAACACTTAAGTATTCAGAACAAAATTCAATGGTCTCTTTAGCAATGTAACATTCCACCATGCATCCTTCAGGTATATTTCTATTATTTACATATCCTTTAAGGACTTGTATATATCTCTCAAAAGGATACATCCATCTTAAGTACGTATGACCACACAATTGAACCTCTCAAACTAAATGAACACACAAGTGAATCATTATATTGAAGAAAGAAGGAGGAAAATAATTTTCAATTAAACACAAAGTCTTTACAACATCGTTATGTAAAGAGTTTAACTCACCAATTGATATAGATTTATTTCATATTGTATTGAAGAATTAATAAAGACCAATTATTGATAATTGAACATGTTTTGGAAGAATTGATCTAATAGCATGGTAATAAGTGTTGCATTAAGATATAATAATCATGTGATTTCAATCCATAAAGTTTCTTATCGGTGATAGACACAAAATTTCTTAAGTTGGATGAGTAACCATCAGGAACTTTCACACCCACCAAACATTTACAAAACACATCCTTCTCTTTTGTTGACATTGTATATGATACTGGTGGCAAGTATGTTCGATTCTTATCATTTTCCACCCTTGGTGCCAATTCACGTCGTATGCCTAGTTTCTTTAAATCTAGTCTTGCTTTAATTCCATCCTTCGTTTTCCAAGTATATTAAGTAATGTACCAATCAAGCTCTCACATACATTTTTCTCAATGTGCATGACATCTATGATGTGATGAATGTGTAGGTCTTTCCAATAAGGTAATTCCCAAAATATTGAATTTTTATTCCAACAACCATGGTCTACTAATTCAATAACATTTTCATTTTCACCCCTTTTATTAGTTAACCTCTTTCATTTCCCTACCTTAGTGAGTATTATTTTTTTCATCTTTCTATATCATTTAAATGTCATACCATTCAATTGCCTTAATATCTCAATATCTCGTAAAGGTCAGGGTGCATGATCATAATCTTCTTCACCATCGATAGGTTTCTTTTAGTATCTAAACTTGTGTCAAGATGGAAAAAATATTCTATGTCTTCTACAAGACATCTTTCTTCCGTGAATAAGATAAGTTACAGAAGTGCCACCACTACATATAGGGCATCCCTTGTAACCTTTTGTTGCATGTCCTGATAAGTTCCTATAGGCAGGAAAATCATTAATTGTCCATAAAAGGACCCCCCTCAAGTTGAAGTGTTATTCTTTATATGCATCATAAACATTTACAACATCATTTCACAACGTCTTTAAATCATCTATCAAAGGCTGCAAATATACATCAATATCAACATGAGGTTGTTTCGGTCCTTAGATCAATAATGTTAACATCATGAATTTTATTTTCATACACAACCAAGGAGGAAGGTTGTATGATACCATAATTACTGTCCAATAGCTATATCTTCTACTAAGGGAACTATGTGGATTAATTCCATCAGTAGCAATGGAAAAACGAAGATTGTGCAGATCAAATGTAAATTGAGGGGATAAATTATCTACTACTATCCAATTTGGAGAATTACAAGGATGACGTAGCACCCCATCATTAGATCGATTATCTGAATGCCAAGTCAACATCTTTGATTTCTCTTTACTTTTGAACAACCTTTGAAAGTGAGGAATAAGAGGAAAGTACCAAAGAACCTTTGCGGGTACGCCTTTCTTAGGTGTTGTCTCATTTGTAGCATGCTTCCATCTCAATTATTTACACATCGGACAATCATCTAATGTCCCATATTATTTTCTATAAAGAATACAATCATTTAGACAAGCATGAATCTTATGATATTCCATGCCAAATTGACTAAGAAATTTCTTCACTTCATACATTATAGATGGAAATTCAATACCCTCAGGAAACATATCTATTAGTAGATTTAGTAATTCTATGAATCCCTTGTCATAAAAACCATGTTTTACCTTCACATTGTACAAATGAACCAATCCTGACATTTTAGTGTATTTCTTGCATTTTGGATACAATGGTTTTTCGACATCTTCTAGAATTTTTTAAAGGTTTTGGGATCATCCTCATGCAGTTCATCTTCAACACTATGAAACATATTTTGTGTCTGTACATTATGATAAGATGTATGTAGTCCATTCACATTCTTATTTATATCTTCCCTAGGAGTATTATCAATATTTTCTCCATGATAATACCAACATTTATAGCTCAAAATAATACCATTACAGATAAGGTGATACTTAACCCCATCAACTTCTTAAAATCGCTCATTTTTACATTTAACACATGGACATCAAATCATGTTAATTTCATTATTACTATTTCTACAAGCAAATTCCATGAAACTTTCAACTCCAGAAATGTATTCTTGCTTAATTCTACACTTTGACATCCAAGATTTGTCCATTTTCTATTAATGACATTAATTATATTAAATATGTATCCAATCAATATATTTCAGGTATTATTATATATGAATTCCCTAATTATTACAATATATACCAAAACATACATAATACAAAAAATTTTCATTTTAATCCTTTTAAAATTGTATTACTTTTACTTAATAAAAGATAATTATTTATATATAAATAAATTTATCCACGTACGGTAAATATTCTAGTCCCTCAAACCCACAACATCCAGATATTATTTCCATAGAAAATCAGCCAAACAAATAATAACATGCATAATACAAAACATACATAATATAAAAATTTATACAAAAAATAACGCAAAGTGAATAATAAGTGCGTAGGATTAATCGAAATATTTACATGAGTAAATGAAATGAAAAAATGAAGGAAATGAAGAGAAAAAGGTATTTTGTAAGTGAGAAAATGAGTATGAAAAATTTGAGTATTTTGCTAAAAAAAAGGGGATCTGGAAGATAATTTGGAGAGGAATAAAACCCACTTAACGGCGTTGCAAATGGTGGTCGGAGGTGGCCGAAAAATGAGAAAGAGTGGAGGAGGTGAAGCTCAGTTTTGAGTTTTTTGGGTGCTACAAATTAAAAATGATATTCTGATAGAGAAGAGAGAAGAGAAATGGAAAAATACACGTGGATAGCGTCAGTTGATGTGCTGAACCGACACTACACACGTGGCTAGCGTTGGTTGTACGTGTCAACCGATGCTACACTCGTGGATAGCATTGGTTGACACATAGAATCGATGCTATCCACATGTGTAGCGTCGGTTCAATACGTCAACTGACGTTATCCACATGTATTTTTTTATTTTAACAGTTTTTAAAATTGAAATTAAACAATACAATTTGTTTAATTTTGTTGGTCAATTATTTTTTTAAGATTTTAATTAACTATAGACCTTTTATATTTTTTTGAAAACTTTGCTATATTGTGTTTTTCATGCTATCCAAATTCAATAACTATGTATGAAAAATGTGTACATAAAATTAAGTACATATCCACGTGTATTTTTTTATTATAACAGTTTTTAAAATTAAAATTAAACAATACAAATATTTTTTATATTTTTGGTCAATTATTTTTTAAGATTTTAATTAACTATAGACCTTTTATATTTTTTTGAAAACTTTTCTGCATTTTGTTTTTCATGCTATCCAAATTTGATAACTACGTATGAAAAGCATGTACATAAAATTAAGTACATATCCATGAGTATTTTTTTTATTTTAATAGTTTTTAAAATTGAAATTAAACAACACAATTTTTTTTATTTTTTTGGTCAATGATTTTTTAAGATTTTAATTAAATATAGACCTTTTATATTTTTTTGAAATTTTTTTTCTATTTTGTTTTTCATGATATCCAAATTCAATAACTACGTATGAAAAACATGTACATAAAATTAAGTATGTGTCCAAAAAAATACACAAAATTCTATAGATTACATAATTTAAAAACTAATTTACTAAAAAAAGAAGAAGAAATTATATTATATATATATATATATATATATCCAAATTCAATTTTAAATGGTTCAAATAAAATATTAATTGAAAAAAAGAAATTGTATATTTTAAACTGTGTTAAAATCAAAAAATTAATTACGTAGCGTTGGTTGACGTGTTGAACCGACACTACATGTAGGATGTAGCGTCGGTTCTATGTGTCAACCGGCACTACATGTAGCATCGGTTTTTCACCGAAGCGACTTTAAAATGATTATAAGTCGGTTTTCTCCAAAAACCAACTTTACATATCGACTTAAATGCCACATTTTGTAATAGTGTGAAGACCAAAATATTTTAACCCTAATGCTAGCAGGTTATCATTATTATCCATATATATAGATAGTGTAGTGCTTACAGGGGAGGGGGGAAAATAGTGGCTACAAAGTGTGCCAAAAAAAAATCATCATCATCACCATAAAAAGAATGCAAGGCAAGGAATCAAATATATAATATATATCAAAGGTAATATAGATATTCGGCAGACTCAATACTTATATATATATATTGATGATCTTTCTCCTTATAATATTTTAGCAACTAAACTGTTATATGTATTAATCCATTTATTTGATATTCATATAGCATATTTTGTGATTAGGATCTTGCATATTTAAATCTAATAATTGTATGGGCGATCATGATTATTTGATTTAATTATTAAATATTAAAGAAGCTATTTTTAGTGAATATGGGCTTAATCTTTTTGCTCTAGAATTTTCTAATATATTTGATTTAGGTGACATATTTTAAATCATCTACTTAGGATTATTCATTGTTAAATTTATTCTATAACACACACGAGCACTTGTGTTTTTGTGCTAATCCTTTAACATCTAATTCGGGAACGTATTTGATTGGTGGAAAGCTTATTGGAATGTTGGTTTGGAAACCACTCATGCTATTTAGAAACTGTGAAAATAGAGCAAGGGCTCATAAGTAAAGTATATTGGGGTAGTATCCTAGGAAGGGTAGTGTAAGATTGAGTTTGTACTTGAACATTTGATTTTCATAGTGGAAAGTTAGGTGGTCCGGTGAACTGGTGGTTTTCCTCTTATGTCATTGTTGTGGCCTAGGTTGTTTCCACCTAAAAATATTGTGTGCCATTCTTTGACTTTCGCACTTTATTCTTACACACGATTACATGCTTGGCTGCTTTGTTTAGTTTATCGAATTATAAATTGATAAAAATTAAAAATAACCTATTTACCCCCCTCTAGGTTAATCATGTCTGTATTTTATTAACTTTGAAATGGTATCAGAGCTAACACTAGACAAACTTAGTGATATTGATCCTTAAGGACAAACACTCATACTTATAGACCAAATGAAATAAGGTGGGTCTTTTTTTAGACCCCTACACTTTGATGGGTTTAATTATCCTTACTGGAAGGCTCGCATTCAAGGCTTTCTCAAACAAGATGAAAAATTTTGGGATGCTATTCTTGATGGTTGGGAACCACTTTCGGTAATGAAATATGGTGTAACAATCATAAAGCCAAGAAGAGACTGAACCACTGAAGAACGCACCCTTATTGGGGCCAACCAAAAGATTTAAGCTCAATATTTCCTGCAGTATCGATTGATGAGTTCCGTTGTATCTCTGACTATGAGACTAATAAAGAGGCATGTAATGCACTTACTCTTACTCATGAAGGAACTTCCCAAGTAAAACAGACAAAATTGAGATTGCTAATATCTGAGTTTGATTCCATTAAAATGAGCAACACCAAAATTTTGGTCAATTCTATAGTCTCTTTTGTGATATCACGAATGCTTGTTCTAACCTTGGTGAGAAACTTCCACCACTAATACATGTACGCAAACTCCTAAGCTTCTTCATGGTAGACTACAAGATGAAAGTTACAGCGATAGAGGAAAGTAAGAATGTGGACACACTAAACATTGATTGACTTGTCAATTCAATTCAAACCTATGATCTTACTCTTGATTGTCCCAAGAAAATCAAGGATGTGGCATTCAAAAGCTCCAAAATAGACATCTCTGATAGTGATGAGGATATGAATTATGAGTCATTAGTCTGGGTAGCATGAAAATTGAAGAATTTTCTAAAAAAGTAGGGTCAAAAAAATAGTCAATCTAATAAGAGACAATCTAGTTGTTTAAGGGACCAAATGTCAGGTGAAATCAAGCCTCCTAGCTCTGATGGTAAGAAAACTAAGCTAACTAGTCCTCAATGTTATACTTGTGGGAGCTTTGGTCATATTTCTATAAATTTTTCAAACAATAAAAAGAAATTTGGAAAATCATTTAATGCTACACTCAATGCCATAGAAAGTGAGTAGGATAATGCTAGTAACTTAGAAGATGATGACATTAACTATCGTGCCTTCACCGCAACTACCAAAGCACACCACAATAACTCTAACTTTAGTTCAGATGAAGAAAATGAGGAAGTAAACTCTTCTTTCTTATTATATAAGTTTAATGTATTGAGTTAGGAGGACTATTCATGGATTTTCTAGGTGCTAGGGAAGAGAGGGATAAACTACTTGTGGAAGTAACTAAACTTAATGACATCATCAATGTTCACAAAAAAAATTCCTCTAGCCTAGATAAAGATAAAAAGGAATTGTAGGAATTGTTTGAAAATATTAATGCCTTAAATCTGAGACTTGTAGAAACCATTGAGGAAAACAAAAAGCTTAGGAAGAATTTAGTATTGCTAAAGAGATGGTGAGGAATTTTACCATATGTTCTAAAACATTGGCCAAAGTCCTAGACTATGGAAAGCTACATGGAGATAAGAGATGTCTTGGATACATGATGAACGAAAACCGGCATCGCCGATCCTGCCAATACTTTGGTTTTATATTTATAAAACTCTCACAAGTGCACGAATCATTTCGTAGAAAATGATAAGTATACTCCTAAGGTCGATCTAAGGAAGGAATGTATGTGGTTTTTAATTTATTATTCAAACTTTTAAAAACGAAATTAAATCCTAAACATCCTGTCACGATATTTTGGGTTTTGTGTTTTTAATCTACTAACATAAAAATAAACATAGATTCAATAAACATTCATGCAAATTTTATCTTTTATAAATAGTGGAGTATTTATGGATATAATAACTAAGTTAATTATGCTTGCTCGTATTATCTAGGTTATTAAAGATATGAATTGATATTTATTGATTCTCCCTTTTTTGTATGAATACCACCTTTGGTGGGGTTAGATATTCTTTGTTAACTAAACAAATCAATTAACACCTATGGGTGGGGTTGATAACTAATTTGGTTAATTAAATTAATTCCTTTTTTCTAAGAGATTGAAAATGAACCATTTAAATGCCACCTTTGGTGGGGTTAGACAGTTTAAACTTTATTCAAGGTGTCCAAATTAAACCTAAGAATTTAGTTATCCGAGTACTAACTTTCAAGTTTTAAAACCACTACCGAAAACATGTCGTCAATACATTTTCAGATAATAATTCTTATAAAAACTTTTGAAATAGAGCTTCACTCTAACTACCGGGCGATTGTACCATCAAATAAAAGAGCACTACTCTAAATCAGACCGGATAACTAAACCTTAAAATCTAATTTTCAAATTTAAGTTTGTAATGAAAAATAATATATTTCTCTCTAACATTCTTAATATAAAATCTTGAATAAAAATAAAATCAATTCATTTTAGAGATTTTTACCTATTTAATATTTCGCAAGCATAACAACGTTATTATTATATCATGTTTACAAACAATAGCACGCTTAAATTTAATCATTGCATAAATTAAATATAACATGTAAGAATAAAGCATAAAAAATAACTGCAAAGAAAATAAAATCCTTACAGTACTTCGATGCCATTCCCGTTGCTAGAAAAACTCCAAGCGGAATTTGCACTCCCATTTATTGAATCAAAAAGCTAAAATATTACAAAAACATAACTAGTTCTTCCCAAAAAGGGAAGAACTCTAAATCTAAGAGAAACTAGCTAAAACATAAGAAAAACTAGCTAAAACATAAGAAAAACTAAAAAAACTAAAAACTAAGAAATGGAGAGAAAGAAAGAAGAGAGAAGTGAGTTTTTGAGGTGTTTGAAGGTGTGTTTAGGTGTCTTTTGAAGTGAATGGAAGGGGGGGTATTTATAGGTGAGGATGGAGAGAAAAAATGAATAAAAAATGTTAAAAAAAATATTAAAAAATTAAAAACGTGTAATGGACATGCTGAGGTCATCAATGACGTCGACATTACGTCACTGAGGGGGCTGCTGCACGTGAAAAATGGGGTGAAAACGTTGGGCGCGCGGAGGGCGAGGCTGCGCGGCGCGCGCTGGGGCTGTCGCTGCGCGCGTGAACAGTAACCCGCGTGCAGTGCTACGCGCATGAACAGTAACCTCGCGCGCGCAATGCTATGCGCATGAACAGTAACCTCGCGCGCGTAGTGCTGCGCGCATGAACAGTACCCGCGCGCAGTGCGGCGCGCATGAACAGTACCGCGTGCAGTTTGGGGCGGAGCTGGGTGCTGGGCACGGCGGCGCGTTTTTCTCCGTTTTGACATTTTTGACCTTTTTGACCCATTTTGTCCAATTTTTCCATATTTTTTGACCTTTACGCATTTATTTATTAATATTTTTGTGATGTATTGCTTCCAGTATTCCTCTTTGAGTCTTTAAGTTGCATTTTTAAGCCAAAATACCTGAAAAACAATAAAAATACCCGTGATTCCGAAAAAGACAAATTTATATAAATATATGATAAAACATATAAATATATATATTTTTAATCAATTAATGTGCATAAAATCATGGTTATTTTAGTGCTTTTTGAGCACTCATCAATACATAGATGAACAGTCAACACCTTCAACATCAAAGACCACATTTGTAAGGTCCTTAAACTTTACTCATATTGTTCCTACTTATGCACAAAGAACTATTAATCCTATAGTAGACAAAGTTGTTAAATTTGTGCCTATTTGTCATTATTGTCATAGGAAAGGTCATATAAGACAAAATATAGATATTTAATGAATGCTACTAAACTTAATCATTCTTTCCATACTTCACATAGTAGGACCCATAAGAATATTCCTCTATGCATGCTACATCATAAAGTCTTAGGTTCAAAGGGCAAGCAAAATTTAGTACTTTGAATGCTAGGACTCATTATCAGCATCCTACTATGCATACTGCATCTTCATTTGGGATGAATGAGAAAAGTACAACTAAGTTCAAGAACACACCTATAAAACCTAAGTTCATTGAGTCCCAACCCAATGATATAGAGAAAGCAAAATGCAAGAATATTTGGGTAAAAAAAGATTGTTTTTTCCCAGTCATCTAACCGACGTCTTTTATTCCATCATCAAGGTATTTTTGTTACAGTGCTTAAATGACCCTAGGTGAGTAATCTTTATTGTATTTATTTATTTTTTATTAGTTAAACTTTAAAAAAGAGAGATAGAAAAGTAGAATTCTTATCTACCTAACATGGTATTGAACTTATTTAATACTTACATATACATAACCTCAATTTTAGTGACTCAGCTCATTTTGATATTTATTGTCTAAATTATTCTAAAATTTGACTTATGCACACACATATTCTTATACATGTGATGATCGATGTTGACATAAAATTATTCACACACTTATGAACACACATTTATGTTATGTTTGAAGTTTATGAATTTTCTTAAAAGACTCTAAGGCTTCAACTAATCTTGATTGTAAAATTTTGTTGAGTTCTATTTTTTCGCTTACTAAAATTTTACCATATGGAGGCATGCACCTAGTATTGAGAGGGCTACCTACTGTGATATGTGAAGCTACTGTAGTGAGTGGAGAGGGCTACCCCACAACTAGTGTGAAAGTCATCATGCTAGGTTTATGGCTCGTGCAAAAAAGAAGAAGAAGGAAAGATAATGCAAAAGGAGACTACTTATAAATCTTGTACTTTGAATGCACAAATATAAAGAGCCAATAGAGATTAAAAAAATTAAAAAATAATATCATTCACCTCATATATAAAATAAAGAAAAAAAATTTAAGTCATCTTTTAGTAGATATATTTTATTTTGTGAGATTGAATACTTGATTATAATTTTACATGATAGGTGATACTTTTTTTCTATTTTAAGTATTTTTTTGATTGATCATAAATGAATTAATTAACATATCTATGGAGTTTAAACATATATACTAATTTTAATTAAATATCAATATGTCATTCTATGTATGAAGTGTGCTTGTGTGCCTCTTCTACTCTACTTGCCTATTTATATAATAAATAATCAAAATTTGAGTTAAAAAATGATGAGTTTTCAATTGGTTGTGTGCTCGTTAGTGATTAAATGAGTTTAATACCTTATGTGGCTATTTATGAAAATTTAAAAAAAATCAGATATTTATTCATTTACAACTTATTTTAATTTATTATCTTTTTAATTGGTTTCTAAGTTAGCGAGTCATAGAACTTAGGGGGAGTTTACATTACATTACACTTTTGCATTACTTTGATTTTACATTGCTATATCTTTATGAGGTGTTTAGCTTCATTTCTTTGTCTAATTCTTTGTCCATCTTGTATGTCAAAAATGGGGAGAGAATAATGTGTTTTACTTCCTTGTTTTTATTTTGTTATGAATATATGGGAGAACATATTTAACTAAGCTTGATTGGTATGAATGCATACTATATGAATATTCTTTACACTTCGCTTATTTCTATGTAAACTAAACTAATGTACAATGAGACTTTTAAGCCAAATTGTTGTATGCTTTGTTTATGTCATTTCAGTTACTTACAAGTTGTCAAATTGCAGCGAAGATGGATTCACCGAACCATAGGATATTTCCAATATGGAGTCTGAGATACTTGTATTTTTATCTTATTTTTATAAGTGTCATGTAGTGAGTGAGAGGTTTTGCCACATGAAAATGACAAAGGGAGAGTTTATAAGGACTATGAGTGTTGGCTATTTTTGTGGACAAAATATTTATTTGTAAATTGTTTTAGGCCTGCTATCAAGAAAAGCCAAACAAATTCTCGAGTTCTAGATAGTCGTACTTTAGGTATATTTTTTATAACTACAACACATAGGATTGCATTCATGCATTTAATAATACATGTTCATAAATATGAAATTATTTTAATAGTACATGTTCATAAGTTTGAAATTATATTTTATGCTAAAATATTTATTCAAAATTGAATTAATATATGAAATTATCAATTAATTATCTCTTAGATAGATATGTTTAATTATTTTTTAGATGTGTCTTAATATTTTTAAGATATGTTTTAAAAAATAATTTTTTGTAGGCTTTGAATAATGAAGCCCAAAATATTTTAACCCAAATGCTAGTAGGTTATCATTATTATCCATATATATATAGTAGTGCTTAAGAGGGGAAAAAAGTGGCTGCAAAGTGTGCCAAAAAAAATCATTATCATCGCCATGAGAAGATTGCAAAGCAAGGAATCAAATATAATATATATATCCACGCAAGGATTCATCAAGGTAATATATATATATATATATATATAATTTATAAGAAGAGATTGTAATTAACACAATCATAAATTGATGATCTTTCTCTTTACAATATATTAGTAGCTAAACTTTGATGTATATTAATCCATTTATTTCATAGTTTTCATATTCAAATAATTTATTTTCTAATTAGGATCTTGCATGTTTAAATCTAATAATTATATGAGTGATCATGATTATTTGATTTAATTATTAAATATTAAAGAAGCTATTTTTAGTGAATTTGGGCTTAATCTTTTTGCTCTAGAATTTTCTAGGTTATTTGATTTAAGTGACATATATTTTAAATCTTCTAGTTAGGATTATTCATTGTTAAATCCGTTCTAGAACACAAACGGGCACTTGTGTTTTTGTGCTAATCCTTTTGCAACTAATTGGGGAACGTATCTCACCGGCGGAAAGCTTATTGGAACGTTGGTTTGGAAACTGCTCATGGTAATTTTAGAAACTGTGAAAACATAACAAGGGCTCATAAGTACAGTACATTAGGGTAGTATCCTAGGGAGGGTAGCATAAGATCGAGTTTGAACTTGAACATTTGATTTTCATAGTGGAAAGTTAGATGGCCCGATTGACCATTGGTTTTCCTCTTAGGTCATTGTTATGGCTTAGGTTGTTTCTACCTAAAATATTGTGTGTTATTCTTTGATTTACACACTTTATTCTTACACACAATTTCATGTCTTGTCGCTTTGTTTAGGTTATCATATTATAAATTGATAAAAATTAAAAATAACCTATTCACCCCTTCTAAGTTAATCAGATACATATTTTATAAACTTTCAATATGTTTACATTTTTAGATTTTTTTTATTTATATTTTTTAGTGGTTTTATTTATTTTTATTTTTGTTTAGAACTTTTGGTTTGTTTTTATATTTTCTTACAAAATTATCATGTCATTCAAAGATAATTTTAAGAAGATGATACTCTTTGTATTGTTAGATTAATTTAAATAATATGATAATTAGTTAGTTTTGTTCATAATTAGTATTTCATGATAAAATGTTGAAATTACAATGAACTCAAAATTTGTATTTAGATATCAAATAGTTGAGACTACCCTTGTGAGAATATATTTTGAGCAATGTCCTCCCATTCTGAGTGGTGATATTTTTTTTGTACTATTTAAATACAAATTTTATCAATTCTAATTGTTAGATGATCTATATAGGTATTTGCATTGAATATTAGGATTTATACATCTAATAAAGTGTCATGTATTTATTTTGTTTTCTTTAATTAAAAATGTTAAGTATAAATTGAAAGTATTTTCCTTTCTATTCATTTATGCATGACTTCTAAAAAAGAAACATATATGGGGTTACCTAAATCAAAAAAATAAAAATCCATAAATAATCTACTCACCTATCATATAATATATGTGCAATTTGTACATAGATCCTTTCTCTAAAAAAATATCTCCAAAAATAGAGAAAATGGATAGTATAAATTACATATTATGATCTATTATTCTTTAAAGTTGTGAGAATTAGCTAAATACAAAAGAAAAAAAGGAAATAATTCCTCAAGAAGCCATTTTCATTTTCCTCATCTCCTATAAAAGGCATTAGTAGATATTTTTATTTGATGAATTTAATTGATGTATGAAAATAATATGTGATTTCTTATAAATCCTTTCATTTGATTCTTTTCATGAGATTAATGTGATGCAGCACTTTGAGCTTTTTATTATTTAAACAAATGTGAACTATTAATTCATTTATATATATAAACTCTTTTGAATATACCTTTGAAAGAGTGCTCCATTAGGATCGATGTTATTGAGAATATGACTTTTGAAGTAAGAGTTGAAGTGAATTAGAATTCTTTACACTTAGATTGGATACATTTTATGTTAATAATTTTTTTATTTGAATGTGAAATTTATTTTCAAACTAATAATTATAATAAATCATTAATGTTTAAAATATTGAAAAGACTTATGCTATAGATTTTTATTGTAATCTTCAAAGAAATTTTAAAAGCATGAGAATTTTTGCTTTTCTTATTCTTTTATCTTTTTACATTGTTTTTAAATTTTATTTGTTTATATGTCACTTTTTTGTTTATTATTTTTTCTTTACTTTTGATGTTTGTGGGTACTATAACTAAAAACCCTCATGAGATTTAAACTCATCCACTAGGGAAACTTAGGGGTTTAGAGGATTTTTGCATATGCTAAATGCAACCATGTCAATCTACGGAAATGATTTAGGATAATTTAATTTTTAATTCTTGTTTTTAGTTTTTCGTCATTATTACAAAGATAATATCAAGAAGTTGGTTGGGGGTTGTGACTGCTCAAAAGCATTTCATTTATAGTGATTTTAGGCATGTTTAATGATTATATAGATTTATACTTACTTATTTTACTATCATTTTATGTAAATCTATCTTTTTTGAATCACGGTTGCATTTTTTGTTTTTTAGGTATTTCTTGTGTTAAAATAAATAAACTTAAAGAATTATAATTAAACCATTCCATTACAACTTGGAAGATTAAAAGAAAATATTTGTAAAACATTACATGTACTCAAAAATTGGAAAAAGAAGTTACATGAAAATTAGTGTTTCAAAGTGATTTAGTTTGAAATGTGTCATGGAGTGAAAACATTGTAAGACATGATGTGAGGCCAAACAAATGTGTTTAAAATCAATGCAGGAGGTGGAGTAAAAACATAGTGTGTCGTGGTGCAAAAAGAGTGTATGGTGCTCAAACCGTGTGTAGGTTGTGTATGTTGCAGTGTGAAGAAAATATATGCCACAGTACCAAGTTAAAAATATCACTTTTTCCTCATTTCCTTAACCTATAAATAGGACCCTATTTCTATTGTAAAAAATATATCCCTTTCTTCCCATCTTCTTCCTTCTAATTGATTTCTTAGTTTTTCTTTTAGTTGTTTAAAGTTCTTCTCTCATTAGAGAGTGGAACAAATTTAGTTTATGTAATAGCTTTTAGTTTCAATTCAATAAACGGCATAGCAATTCTATTTGGAAGTTTTCTAGAAATAATTCTTGAATTTCGGTGAGTTATATTTAAATGTACTCCTTTCAAAATATTTCTAAGTGTTAGTTTTACAAACGATATGTTTAATTTATTGATCATTTATTAAATTATGCATGTCTAGCTATAAATAGTATGTGATATTAGTAATGCTATTGTGCCTAAGAAACATTGAAGTAGATTAAATAATTTTATAAAATCAATTAAGTTTTATTTCATCATTATATTTAAACTAAAGTTTGTAAATGAAAAATATATTCACCAAATGTTTTTCATAATAAACAAGAAAGATAGATATATGATTTAAATTATCTGAATAAGATTTAATGTTGCACTCTTAAATTTTTGGTCTATATCAACTGTGTAGTTAGAATGAACTCTCTTTCAATGATTTTTATAAGAACTATTATTGACAACCTATCCTTTAGAATATTTTTAAAATCTGAAAGTTAGTTCTTGATACTTAAGTCATAAAAGTAATTTAGACACCTTGATGAAATTTAAATTGTTGGCCCAACGGAAAGTGGCATGTAAAATGATTTAGTAATTCCTTATAAAAGGAGAGTAATTTAATTAAGGTTGAAATTTTCAGCCAGATCAAAGGTGAGAAGTTAAAGTTTAATTAACAAAGAAAATGATCCTTGCCTTAGGATATTTTCATACCTATAAAAAAGAATCAATAATTTTAATTCATATTTTTAATATCCTATTTAATATCGATCAAATATGATTAACTAAGTAATATGACTCATAAATTCTCCATTGCATGATAAATATTTAATTTCTTAAATTTTTATTCAATCTATTTTTATTTTTATGTTATTAGGCATAAATTTCTTGCATAATTTGTAAAATAGCTTGTATTCAATCTATCTTTACGCCTAATTTTTGCATATCAAGTTTTTTTTGTAATTGCCAAGTAATCTGATAATAGCACTAAAAACTAGTTAACCTTTGTAAGCATCTATAGTTAGCTATGAACCGACCAAAAGCCATACATTGAAAATATTGAAGTCCAATGGGTTTAGATTTCTTACCATCAAAACTCATAGATTTGAGTTCACAACTTTATTTTCCTTTATTTTGAGGACTCTTTTTGTTGAGGATTTTGTTCAATCTTCTAGTTAAGAGTATCTATTCATCATGATCGTTGCCTCCGTCTTCAATCATAGCAGTTTTAAAAGTGATGCCTTTGTTCTTTGGATGTTTTTGAAAGCTCATCTAAAGGTTTGAAGTGAACCAATTATTTCCTTTATTTAGATAGTGTTCACACCCTTGCTTTCATCAATTGTAGTAACCTTTGCATTGAAGCAATCTGGTAATAAATAGAGAATCTTTTGAACAATCCTAAAATCAACACTTTTCTCTCCAAGTTTGGCACAAATGTTAGTAATATTACATAATCTAAAATAAAATTTAGAGAATGTTTTATTTTCTTTCATCCTAATATTTTCAAATTGACTAACAAGCATGCAAAGTTTAGTTTTTTTAACTTGTACATAGCCCTTATTGACAGACTCTAAAATATCCTAAGCATGCTTAGCAGTATCAACATTAGAAATATGATTAAACCCATAAATAAAAAAGTAGTAAAAATAGCATTAATACCATTTTGATTCTAGTTGGTATCAGCTTTAGCTTGATTGGATCATTCGCTCTTAGGCTTAGGAGTGACTACAATACCTATGCTAATTGCAGGTGGTTCCCAATGATAAAGTATAAAGTTCCAAATGTTCTCATCTATATACCATAAAAGGAACTCATATGAGTCTTCCAATATTGATAATTAGACCCATCAAAGTAAGAAGCATAGGTTGTAGATGAACCCTTTTAGTGATGGTAGTGATGGTAGTTTCTTTTTTAGATATAAACCTAATTAACTAGAAAGGTTGAATAGATTATTAGTGAAATTATGACAAATTAAAATTTTGAGAGACAGCTAGACATGCAATCATATGTAAATAAAATAATATAGAAATATAAGGATTGATAAATGAGATGTTTTTGTGGAAACAACTTAGTCAATATTAGTGACCTAAGAGGAAAACTACTAGTCCACTAGACTACCTAGCTATCCACTATGAAAAATAAGGTCCAATTATAGGACAAGGTATTATACTACCCATTAATATAAAGCCCTTAAGTAGTTTGTTTACAAGCTGCTACTTTCATCATAGCTTCTACAAGAAAGATAATTGGATCCAAACCAACATTCTAACAACTTGGATCACACAAGCAATCAAACCTGTTCAACCAATACCTTAAATATTAGCACAATGAGAAAAGTGGAAATATATGCCTAGATCATATTCAATAATGAATAACCCTAACTAGATGATTTAATAAATATTTGATAATTCATAATCAACTAGCAATCCAAGAACAATCAGTTTAAAGCACAATATCACAAATATTGTAGGCTTGTTAATTCATCAAACACAATCACATTTTTTTGATAAATTAGCTTAACGAAAAAGCCTACTTGAACTTGAATAGGTTTTGCAAAACAAATGAGGGATAATAAGTTGAAGAGAATAATTCTCTTTTGTGGTTGGTTAAAGTTGTGTGCTAATGTTTCAAAACCCTGGCTACTCGATCAATCCAATACATGCTCAATCAATTGAGTACATTATTCGATTGATCTAATCAATTTTGTGTAATAAAGATTGAATTATTAACCAAGATTGGTCGATGTAGTTAATTAAATGATTAATTAAAGGTTTTTTTTTAATTAAGTAGATTGATTCTCAATCGATCTACATAGCTCGATCAATAAAGACATGTCTGGAAAAATCTAGTAACCTATTCTTCAAATGTTCTTACGTGTCTAATACAAAATCTAATGTACATAAGAGTAGGGTATACCTAATCTTTGATTATTGGAGCTCGATAGCTTGAAAATATTAGTCAAGGACACACCTAGAAACTAAAATTACATTTTTATGTTTTGTTCACTAATGTTGCCAACATACACATAGATCTTACAAAGTTTCCTATTCAAAGAATTTCTAAGTTTTAGGTTCAACCTATGATACATTTCGGGTATATACAATTTCTATATTTTTTAGATGGATTAGTAAGACTGGGAAGAATGATGAGTGCTTAAAAGGATTAAATATAACATTGTTTTATGCACTTTAAATGTTAAAATAGAATTCTATTTGCACAATTTTATCATCATTTTAACAAATATATTTTTTCAGAATCAGGGCTATTTATTGTTTTTTTAGATATTTATGGCTTCAAATTGATTCGACTAACAAACAATTGAAGAATAGTACTTGGAAGCAATCAATTACAACCATATCAAGCATAAAAGAATAACATGTGTAAGCCTTACATATGTTCCAAACCAAAAGTAAAGGGTGAAATAAAAAATGGTTTCTAGAAGTGTAGAACAATGTGGGCCATGGCGCTTCATCGATTGTGATTTCAACATATTATAGACTGACTCCAACCGTGGTACAAAAAAATGCATCTTCTGGTGCCCACTTCTAGGAAAAGTTTCCTCCTTTTTATAGCATTTTCAAGAATATAAAGGTACTCCTCCTCTCCACAGCAAATCATCACTCAATTCTCAGCTTTCTCTAATTTCTTGTTTCTTACCTTCAAAGTTATTTTCTGAATATGAGAGATGAACAAAGTTTAGTTCATGTAGTAGTTTTCTTTCAATAAACAACAAATCTGTTTAAAGGTTTTTAAAGTACAAAAAAAATATTGAAATTCAATGTTTGGAAGGATTCGCTTGAGGTATAAATTTTAAATGTATTATTCTATTTTTAGATTAATTTTATGTTTTATTATGAATGTTATATTTAAGTTATTGATTTTTTATTAAATTAAGCATGTATAGCTCAAAATACTATGGGATATTAGTAATATTTTTATACTCATGAAATACTGAAGTAGGTAAAATATTTTTATAAAATGAATTAAGTTTTATTTATTTATTCAAGTTTTACAAAGTTTTTTTATAGAAAATATATTGACGAAATATTTAAAAATAATTTAAATATGAGAGAGATTTAGGATTTGATTTTCTGAATCTGATTTAGAGTCAACTCTTCAATTTTGGATTTGATCATTTGATCTTTTGAATACTATATATTAGGATTTGAGCACTTAATTAGTATATGTGAAAAGAAGAAAGAAAATAGGTTCGCATATGTTTATAAATAAAAAAGGCTCAAATGTGCACAAAATAGATCTCATGAAAAGAATTAGATGCTAAAATTATGATGGCACCATATTACTCATATCATACTCCAATCAAACTCATTATGTAAGAAATATCAAGTATGTGCCTATAGATGAATGAAAATGCATTTTACTTCAAGGGATTATTTCTACTATCTTGCAACAACCACATTACTTCTTTCAAGATTTTAGGGTCATAGTATTTATCTATACATTGTTTTATTTTTAATAAGAAATAAGGAATGGTCATGTATATATATACTACATATGGAAAGTTCCTATTATGGCTTCTTCACTTTTTTGAAGGAACCCTATATGTATCAATATTCACTAGTAGTTAATCATGAAATAAAGACAGGCACATACGTTCAATTCCTACTCAAGCCATTCAATCAAAGCAATGACAATAAGCAAATGAGACTTCATTTAATTCTAAAATCCTAACATCCAATGTAAAACCTATAGAGTTCATCTAATAATTTAGAATCACAAAGAAAGTATTTCAAAGAGTAGAAGAACAATTCAATCTCAGAAAAAAATGCTATGGGCTCAAAAATTATCTCACAAGAAAATCTCCACGATTTCATTCTTAAACACAAAATTCTAGTTCATCTCAATTTCAAAATCCAAAGCATAAAATATAGACTATGAATACAAATTAATTTTTACAAAAAACCTTGACCATATTTAAGAAATCACACAAAATTTTGAGAAAAATATATAAATTAAGGGTCTCTATTAATTAATAACTTCCATGGTTGGGCTTGCAATTATTTAATTGGTAAATACATATAGAATAGTATGCACTACGGCACACTATAATCCTCAACACAACATGCTTCCCTTTTTCTTAAAATTCCTTTGTACATTGATGACTCTATGAAAATGGAGTCATTAGCACACTTTTTACTTAATATTTACTCGTTTTATTCAATAAATAGTATTTTTTGGGTAAAAAATATTCAAATTTAAACTTTTTAATGAAAAGAGGTGAAAATATATTTTTTGGAATTTTTTAGGATTTTTTTGGAATTTTAATGAAGCACCAATCAAGATTTGCCATGTGGCATACCACACAGGTAGATGAGCTGACTAGGTAAGCCATGCAGACACCACATAAGAACGGAGAATGAATTACATTGCACTACATGTGAGGAGGACAAAACATGCGCCACGTGTTAGCATGACATTTAATTCAAGTTCAGAAATCAGTCAATGTGCCAAGCCATTGCTCCGCCCATTCCACCCGTGCGCCACGCCATCCATTTTCACAAATCATGTCACACCACATGTTGCTAACTCAGTGAGTGTTGACTATGATTGGTCTCCCTTGCCACACGTCACTTCCTAATTCACCCAATGAATTTCTCTTGCCACATGTCACACTATGATTGGCTAGAATTGTCATTTTTGCTTGTTTTGATTGTAGCCCTTGATTTGAAGCTAATCGAATGGTCCAAATTACACCTGAACTTTATTTAAGCCCCTAATCACTTCATAAACCCTAATTTTCCTCCATTATCATAATTTTGGTCATTTTTTGGAGCTAAAAATAGAAAAATATAGAAAAATTCAAGAGACGACACAATTTTGATGCAGATTCAAGAGGAGATTAATACTACAATTCAAGAGATTTATTGTATTTATTTTTCTACTCTTTTCTTTATCAAATTTTTGTCTTTCTTTATGAAAATTATGAGCTTTGTGAACACAATTATGGTTAATTAATTTATTAATCTAGGGATCTTATGAACCCAATTTTCACCATGTGATGATCTAATATTTTTTCCCAATTATAATATCAATTTAATTATATTATTTAATCTAATTTTTATGCTATTAATTGTTTGGCCAACAATTTATCTATAGAGGCAATTAAATAGATTTGAGAGAATTATTTAATTGTTTGTCTTGATTAAATAACATGCATAGTTTCTAGGTAGAGATGTATGATTCTTATGTATGTGATCCATAATTGATGAACTTAATAAGTAGTATGCAATTTAATTGGCATGAGAGTGTGATTAAATTAATTACTATATGGTGTGTAGTTTACTTGAGAGAGGAATGCATGCTAGGTTAGATTCAATTGATCATGTAATTAATTGATATTATATTGGAGGGATTTTAGCGATTCGCATGTTTAGAAAATTAGGGGATTAAGTATTCCTATATATTTTCTCATATATCATTTTAGTTACCAAATTTCATTTAATTAATTATTGCTATTTAATTTTACTTATTTTAATTTTGCTTCATTAAAATATAAAAGCATAAAAAAATTGATTTTTTTAAGTTTTGAAAATTAGTTTGTAATAAAATAATCTCTATCAGAACGATATTTTCTTATCATTATATTACTTGTTGCAATACGTATACTTGCGTATTCATTGCACACACTTCATGTGTGGCGATCATACACCTTAAAAACTGGTTGATTATTAATGTAAGGTTTACATACCTTTGTATTTTAAACTCCTAGGGTGCAAATAAAGTTCTTCAAGTTTTGTTCTTCATGTGTTGACAAATTTATACATTTTGAAGCTAAAACACTAGAAATACAATAAAGTATACCTATAATTTTGAACATACAAATTTGTATGAATTATCACATAAATAATGAATAATTAAATCTATTTATCCCATTTTCTATGATAAAATAAAAAAAAAATTGTTACTTTTCAAGCACTTATCAAGATACCGGTCCCCTAGAGGCTATATAATTATATACATCATTACCCTCCCTAAAAATAGTAGCACGGTGAAAATCCATGTGAGTAGTTTTCTCTCCGTAGTCAACCCATGTAGAGTACTATCTCCATAGAACTGATGTTGATCTAGTGCAAAAAAGAAACCATACAAGCAAAGTCTAACCTTAACCAAAGCCTTCACTAGCAAAAGATGAGAGCCTACAATACTGTCTAAATAGCTATGACAAGCTCTACATCAAAAGGAAATAAAATCCTAAGTGAAAAACAAATTTTGATAGAGAATCTTGATGCTTGAAATACCCTTTATACATCCTGCTAGACCAAGTGATCCAAAAGCAACACTATCGATAATGACCTTTATACATATTGAAGGCGATGATATCTAAATTACCATTATGATCTGTGGTGCTTGTCATGGAACTCCTTGAACTTGTAGGAATTGGAGGATTTCATAATCCTTCACTATATTCTCATGGAACCATACTTTGATAGGCCCATATCACAAATAAAATGCCAAACTATGGTAAATGTGAAGCTCAAAGAAGTGCATTTGTCCTCAAGGCGAGTATCATTCCTAGATTTTCATATCACCAAGATGAATGAAATTATACCTACTTTCTATAAATTAGCGAGCAAAGATAGCGGTTAATGACATTGTACATGTCTATAAATCTAGTATAGAAGAATCTATATGAGCTCATTTTCCAAAGAGAGAGTGTAATAGATCTCATAGTGCACTTACAAAATGAAAAATAAAAAAGAGTGAGAAATAGCCTCCTCACAAGGAGCACTAGGAAAGGAAGTAGTAGCTCATCATCTTAGCTTGACAATCGGTAGAATCTTGATTTGTGTAGCTTGTTAGAATAGAATGGAGAGAACTATGGTATGAAAGACACTTAGATCACCCTTCCCTAACTCTTATACTCCTAGAACATGCTTAGGGAGTCATAGGCCTTGCTAGTAGTGACTCCCTCTTTAATGGAAGAAGTCTAAATTCTAGTATACGTACCTTTCCTAAAAACTATCGGTGGACCTCTAAGGAAACATTAGGGTAGGCATTCTAAAAAGACTATAGTAGGTGCCATCGATCAACCTAGAATTAATAGTCTACTAGTGATTGTAGAGTGGGTCAACATGGGAGTTGGTCAACCTCCTAAATATAGGAGTACCAAACCAATAATCTGTTTAAAATCACATTGAGAAACTCCTCAAAGCAGACCACCTAATATCCTCCTAAAGAGTTGAGTAATGATGATGTAAGCTAGGCTACACTGATGAGGACAAATAATAACCTCATAAAACTTCTCCTCTACCTAAATATTGACTCTATAAGTAAAGTATAAGGCTAGAGTTCCCTTTGATAATCTTCTAGGATATCTTTCTTAACAAGGCAACATTTAAAAGAAAATATCCCAAAACAAAGGCCCCTTTCTTCAAGGGGAAACAACAGTCCCTCCAAGAAACCTGAACCAAATTAATCATATCCACTTTCCCTAAGTAAAAGAAATTACGGATGGTTTTTGTTGGATTATCTTGAACAATTTTGACCATTTATATTGATGAGTTCCTAAAAAGCACTAATATGTCGTGGTTTATTTGCACTTAAATATAATGAGTAGATTTAAATTTGCATGATTTTATTGTTATTTAAGAAAATATGTGTGTACAGAATCACTAATATTTTCTATTATTTTTTAGGTATTTTGATATTCAATTTGATAAATTGATCAACACATGAAGAATCATATCTAAGATACTCATTTTTACCTTAGAAGATTAAAAGAATAATACATGTAAGGCATAAAAATAAGTCTAGCTAATTTGTAAGGGGAGAAGCAAGAAAATGAAGTGAAGCATTGTGAGTCACGACATGAAATATATTGGGTCATGGCATACTTCGCTCTATTTAAAATCAAAATCCATGTAGTTTATCCTACACTATGACGTGGAAACATTGGGCCATAATGTAACCAATTTGGGGTAAACATGAGGCAAACCATTACAAAACTCAGACTATCACGGTGAAAACATGGGGTTATGGTGTGGGATTGAAATTTTCACCTTTGATGCCAACAAAAACTATAAACAAGTATATTAGGTTTTTAGAAAAGTGTACCGTAATGGAGTTTAGGAATTTCAATTATTTTAGAGCTATAACACTTTTGCTTCTTAGTTTTTATAATAGTTTTCATTGAATAATAATATAGGAAAACCTTTTGGAGGTATTCTAAATAATAGAAAATATAGGAGGTATCTTTATATCAAAGAATACTCAACAAATCTAGATAACTATTACAGAGTTGGACATGCCTATCTAGTTTTAATTGGTATTTTAGATCCAATCTTTATTTTTTTAGTTTTATATATAGACTAAATCTCGTGCATTTATTTAAATGCTATTCTTAATTTATTGGATATTTATTTAATCTGAGCATGTCTAGTAGATTATTACTATGGAATATCAGTTATGTTTCCATATTTGTAAGAGATTAATTTAGGTGAACATTTTCACAAAATAAATTGAGTTGATTTCTCCATGCAAGATTTCTACAAAGTTTATTATTGATTAATATATTAACGATATATTTTTTATAATAGACATAAAATCTAAAAGATAGGTTTTAGGATCTAATTTTGACACCTTAAATAAGAGTAATAAATTATGTGCTTTACCTAAAGGAGTGATTTAGATGGTTTGCTAATTTCTTAGACATAAAACATAATTTAATTTAATCAGGTAGTGATCCTTGTCTAAAGATATTAATTGGTTTTATTAACAAAAAATATGATCCTTGTCTAAGGATAATTTCATACAAAAAAGAAAAAATCAATACCCTTGATTTATATCATTAATAACCTAATTAATTATGAGCAAGTATGGTTAACTATCTAATCATTCCTATGAATTCTTCATTGAGTGTTAATATTATTTGTTTGTCTAGAATTGTTTGAATCAATCATATTTCTATCTTTTATTATATGTTATTAGATTAGAATTGTTAAAATCAAAATATTGTGATAGAATATTTAGATTTATTTTTCATGTTTTCTTTTAAGAGATTTGTTGAATTGTTTAAAGCCATTTATTTTCCCTTTACACCAACCTTGAAAGTATATTTATCACCTATTAAAAGTGAATCATGCACTTGCAAGGTTATTATAAATTTTACAACATTTCACTATCAAGTTTGTGTGCATTGTATATATCTAAAGAGAATGTATAAATTTGCTCTAAATTATTGAAATGATCACACATTTACGATGTGCCAAAGAAAGGGTGTAACCCTTCTCTGCATCATTTTTTGCACAAATTTTATTTGCCAAGCCTTGAAACCAATACTTTCTTGAAGCCCCTTGAAATAAGGTTACACCTTTATAGGATAGGAACCCCCAATAATCCTAGGAATATATTTCGAGAGATGAAATATTACTTTGAGGTATATCCTTACCAAAGTAAATAAATCATTTTTCCAAGCTTATCACCTATCCCAAGATAATACCATATAAATGAAAATCCTTAGATGAAACCTAGATGTTTGATGAGCAGGCATGACCGAAGACAAGAAAGTCACAAACATATGAAAAATGGGTTGGTGTTGTAATACCCCTAGAAGAGGAAACAAGCCAAAATATTTTGCTATCCACGACAGACCCATGGTACCAACTCAAAAATCCTTATGCAATACAAAATAAGAGTAGAGATTAAGGATCTCTTTAATAGGCCCCTTGGAGCATGAAAGTTATCCTCTGGGTGAACAATTAATTAGGATCGGGATTCTGGAAAAGGTTAAGAGATCTGCAATCCAACCTAAAGAATGTCATCAAAACCAAAGCACTACATCACCCTTAAGATAAAGTCCTAGTTCATGGGGTCAAAATCTTTACGAATATCAATTTAGGGCTCCCTTGACTAGGAAACTACATTGCATTGAAGCAGCCAAAAGCATCGGCCACACAATCCCTAATGCTACGATTGGGGATGAACCCAAACTGGGTTTAAGATAGAATTTGAGAAAAAATTCCTCCTAGTAATGCTGTGATGATCTTTATAATTAATTTGAATATAAACATAGCTAGTGCAATTGGCCTAAAATAGTCAATAGTGTTTACTTAAGGGAATTTTGAGGGATTTTAGAGACAAGGATTAAAAAATTTGAATTTAATCCAGGATGCATCTGACCTATCCTAAAGTAATCATAAATTTCTTTTATTACGTCCATTCCAATGATTTCTCAACAATGTTGGAAGAATTTTCCTTTTAAACCATCTAAACCAGAAGCACTCAAGGGGTCCATATCAAAAATAGTAGCTCGAATCTCCTCTGGTGATGGTATGCACCTTAAAAATACCATTATTCATAGCATTGACCAAGAAGGGCACAATTGACTCAATTAAGGCAGAGTTATCACAAATCTGGACAAAGAAAAGTTGATCATAGAAGCCCATTTATGTGTAGCTATAACCACTAGATCTTGTGTAACTTTAGTATTTATATTACAATAAGTTAATAGTTTTAGGCCTTTAAACATCGAAGTAGTGAGTGAAAAATTGTATTTTTTCTATCACCACCCTTTATCCAATTTAGCCTAATCTTCTCTCATGAGAAGATATCCTACTAATGTAGAAATATATGCAAATTAGTATGCATATCAGATTCTAAGTTAGGAAGTTTCCCAAAAAGGAATCATCATCATACCAATTTTATAGTTCAATGAAAGTAACAATGACTCCCTCGATATTACAATCCAAGTTACCAAAGAACTCTCTATTCCAAACCTTGAGATCTGACTTAAGCACTTTAAGCTTTCATAAATGACCACTCCTATTAGACTAGCCTAAATAGGCATCGATCATGTGGTGCCTACTAAATGCATGAAACCAAAGTGCTTAATCTATATACCATGAAATTATAATGGCAAATATCCCCCAAACCTAGTTGTGGAAGCTAACAATTATAGTGGGTAATGATTAGAGTGATGTCTAAGGAGAGTGTAGTAAGAAATCATGGAGTAGAAGTCCAAAAATGACTCAGAGTATCATACTCCAAACAAGACCTTATACTATAGAGATTTCCTTTGAAATAAGTATAGTATGCAAATTTGGTATCAATTTTGGAAATTTTACAGAGCAATAAACTGTTCAATCTAAATATTACTACGTGATGAGCTTGTAGATTCATAAGTCCAAGAACAACTTTAATAAAACTTTTTATATTCAGGATCTAATTAACTAGAGGGTATAAATAGGAAAAGTTAAAAACTCACAAATGGATTGACATACAATCATGTGTAAATAAAATAATGTAGAAATAGAAATTAATATATGCGATTTTTAAGTGGAAACAACCAAGACCATAACAAAGACTAAAGGGGAAAAAAACTGGTCTATTAGACCACCTAACTATCCATCATAAAAATGTGTCCAATTACAAAGGTAAGACTCAAAGTACCCATCATAGATAATGCACCCAACTTACAAGAGTCCACACTCTTTCATAGTATCCACAAGCAAGATGTTAGGATCTAGACCAACATTTCAAAAAACTTAAGTCACACAAGTTTTGAAACCCATTCAACTAGCAACTAAAATATTAGCACAAAAACACAAGTTCAAAGTGGGTTAAAAAATGAACCCTAACTATATGATTTAGTAAATTTATAGATAAAAAAGTCACTAGTAAACCCAAGAATAGATGATTAAGGACATGATCACAAATAATGTAGGATTATTAATCAATCTTACTCAACCATAAAATGTTTGGAAAATTAACTAAAAGAAGAAGCCTAATAAAATATGATTTTGCAAAACATATTTAGAGAGAAAGTGTAAGATGTGAAAGTTCATGCAATTATGGTTTAGAGATTAGAATGCATTAGGTTTGTTTAGATGGAATTTTTGAAGCCCTAGGTCAAAAACTACTTACCAATTTATCCATAAAATCACTTGAAAGAGCATTAAAAAATAAAGACAATATAGTAATTAAATAGTTCCGCTCGAATAAAATAATTAGGTAAAAGTTAAAACTTCGATGTTTAATCAATCAAGGCAATGATCAATAAAGCATTGATCGATCTAAACAAATCTTGGTCAATCCATCCTATAAAAAGTAAAAATGCAAGGCCATATAGATCGAATGTGACCGATACTCGATTCATCTAGTTCTAGATCAATCGAATCCAAAAGATTGATAGATCTACCCCATATTAAAATGAATTCTAAGAGCACTTAGATTGTAGTTGATTGATGCTTGGTCGATCGACCTCCTCAATCAATCATACAATTACTCGATGTATCAAGTAACCTATATATTAAATTGTTCCAATATGCCTAATATGAAATATAATATGCATAAGAACATAAATATAGTTTAGATGTGTTCATTTGATGCTCAATACTTTCTTTGACTTGAAAAATGATATTGAATGATGAGCCTAGAATCTAAATTACATTTTGATGAACGAAAACCGGCATCGCCAATTCTCGCAAATACTTTGGTTTTAATATTTGTAAAACTCTCGCAAGTGCACGAATCATTTCGTAGAAAATGATAAGTATACTCCCAAGGTCGATCTAAGGAAGGAATGTATGTGGTTTTTAATTTATTATTCAAACTTTTAAAAACGAAATTAAATCCTAAACATCCTGTCACGATAGTTTTGGTTTTTGTGTTCCTAATCTAATAACATAAAATAAACATATATACAGATTAATTAAATATAATCTAAAAAGAATAAACATAGATACAAATTCAATAAATAAATATAAATACAGATTCAATAAATATTCATGCAAATTTTATCATTTATATTAGTGGAGTATTTATGGATATAATAACTAAGTTAATTATGCTTGCTCATATTATCTAGGTTATTAAAGATATAAATTGATATTTTATTGATTCTCTCTTTTTTGTATGAATACCGCCTTTGGTGGGGTTAGATACTCTTTGTTAACTAAACAAATCAATTAACACCTATGGGTGGGGTTGATAACTAATTTGGTTAATTAAATTAATTCCTTTTTCTTAGAGTTTGAAACTGAACCATTTAAATGTCACCTTTGGTGGGGTTAGACGATTTAAACTTTATTCAAGGTGTCCAAATTAAACTTAAGAATTTAGTTATCCGAGTACTAACTTTCAAGTTTTAAAACCACTATTGAAAACATGTTGTCAATACATTTCCACATAATAATTCTTATAAAAACTTTTGAAATAGAGCTTCACTCTAACTACCGGGCGATTGTACCAACAAATAAAAAAGCACTACTCTAAATTAGACCGGATAACTAAACCTTAAAGTCTAACTTTCAGATTTAAGTTTGTAATGAAAAATAATATATTTCTCTCTAACATCCTTAATATAAAATCTTGAATAAAAATAAACTCAATTTATTTTAGAAATTTTCACCTATTTAATATTTCGCAAGCATAACAACGTTATTATTATATCATGATTATAAGCGACTAGCACGCTTAAATTTAATCACAGACAAATCAAATATAACATGTAAGAATAAAGCATAAAAATAAGCGTAGAAGAAAATAAAATCCTTACGTAACTTCGACGCTATTCTCGTTGCTAGAAAACCTCCAAGCGGAATTTGCACTTCCATTTATTGAATCAAAAATCTAAATTATTACAAAAACATTACAAGTTCCTCTCAAAAAGAGAAGAACTCTAAACCTAAGACAATTGAACTAAAAACTAAGAGAAAAACTAAGAAAAGCTTAGAAACTAAGAAAGAAACTAAAGAAAACTCAAAAACTAAGAAATGAGAGAAAGAAAGAAGAGAGAAGTGAGGTTTTGAGGTGTGGTTTGAAGTAAATGGAAGGGGGGTATTTATAGGTGAGGATGGAGAGAAAAAATGATTAAAAAAATGTTAAAAAAAATAATAAAAAAATACAAACGTGTAATGGACCTCTTGAGGTCATCAATGACGTCAAAGATGACGTCATGGGGCGGCCGCACGTGAAAAATGGGTCAAAAACGCGTTGGGCGCGCGGTATGGCTGGCGCTAGCGCGCGGCTGGCGCGCATGAACAGTGCCGCGTCTGCGGCGCTGAAGCAGAGCATCAATCTGCGCGGTGTGACTCTGGCCGGCGCCGCGCGGCTCGGGCTGGCGCGCGCGGCCATGTGGCATGGGCCGGGGCTTGTGCCGCGATTTTCCGTCTTTTGACATTTTTGACCTTTTCGACCCTTTTGTCCAATTTTTCCATGTTTGTTGACCTTTTTCCACTTATTTATGAATTTATTTGTGATGTATTGCTTCAAGTATTCTTCTTTGAGTCTTTACATTGCGTTTTTAAGCCAAAATTCTGTAAAACAATAAAAATACCCGTGATTCGAAAAAGACAAATTTATATAAATATATGATAAAACATATAAATATATATATTTTTAATCAATTAATGTGCATAAAATCATGGTTATTTTAGTGCTTTTTGAGCACTCATCACAACCCCAACCGAACTTCTTGCTAGTCCCTTAGCAAGAGAAGCGATAAAAACTAAAAATTAAACTATCCTAAATCACTTCCGTGGATTGACACGGTTGCATTTAGCCTATGCAACAAGCCTTTAAACCCTAGGTTGCCCTAGTGGACGAGTTTGAGTCTCGTGAGGGTTTTCGATAATGATACCCACAAACATTGTACTAAATGTAAAAACAAAAGAAACAATAAAAACAAACAACTTAAAAATTAAATTTACAACAAAATCACAAATTAACAACATTTCACAAAAATGTCTCATACTATTTAATCTCCTTTAAGATCATAATTAAAATCTCAAGCATAAGTTATCTTAATCTCTTTAAACAATCATGATTTATTATAATAATTAGTCGAAAATCATTTTCATATTTCATATCAAAAATGTATCAATTTAATTTCACCCAATTTCGGTGTCATGAATCGAATTCGCCGACTCTATTCCTCACAAGTCAATACTCTCAAAAAACATTGAATCCTATGGGTTCAAACATTCATACTAATTTATATGCGAAAGAGTTGATGTATAGAAATGAACTAATATGTTCGCATATGTATAAAGAATAAAGGCTCAAAGTGTTATTTTAACATTGATCTCATGAAAGGAATCAAATGTATAAATTATAAAGATATCATATATAAAAATTATTTTCATGCATAAATCAAACTCATTAAGAAAGAATTTCAAGATATATGCCTTTTACAAATGAAGAAATTGCAATGACTTTTTAGGGAATTACTTCTTATATCTTTCTTTTGTAATTAGCCTTTACTCACAACTTTGTAGGCAATGCGGGTTATAGTATGTAGATGATACTATTTTTTTCTTTATCTCTCTTATATTTTTTTTTTGAAGATATTTCTCAATATATGTATTTTTTTAGAGAGTCAACCCATGTACAGATTGTACATTTTTTGGATTTTGGTGAGTGGTTAATTTTGTGGCTTTTCTGTTTGATCTTGGTTTAGGTAACCCCAGATATGTCTTTTTGTTTTTGTAGTAGTCATGCATAAATGAGATATAAGCATATACTATCAATTTCTACTCAAATCATTTAATCTAAGCAAAAATAATAATCAAAAATATATGATACTCTATTAAGATGAAAAAAAAAATTCATACATTCAATGCTAATACCTATAGAGATCATCTAAAAATTTGAAGAAATAAGAAATGTGTTTGGAGTAGAAAAAATATATATTTCACTCTGAATAAAGGAAATTAGGCTCAAATTATATCTCACAAAGGTAGTCTCCACTAAAAAAAACTCATAAACACCGATTTTGGGTTTAATATAATTTCTACATCTTATCAAGAAATACTAATTATGACAAAAACTAACTAATTATCAAAAATAGTTACAAAATATTTCATGATATGTTTTCAAAAACTAATCTAACAGTACAAAAGACTTAACTATTTACTTAAATTTGATTTAAAGAAATGATAAATTTTTGTGAAACTTTTTTTTTTTTTTTAGTTTTTTTTTTTTTTTTATTCCAAAAATTACTAAATCACACAAAATAGAAATAAAACCAAACACACAAAAAAATGAAAAAGTACATTTTTTTTATTAATTAAGCATGGTAACTTTTCACCACCCCCAACCTAGAACTTACATTGTCCTCAATGTAACAACTGTAAATTACAGATAAAGAGAAAAGAGAAGAAAGATTACCTATTTCCTGAGAATGTGCAAGTAGTAATGGAAAATGCAGGTGCATCCATCATATTCATCATTAAAGTGTATACAGACAGATCGCTGTAAACTTCTAACATCTCAACAAATAATTTTAGTTTTAACAATTTAAAAATTATTCACATGTAATTAAAATGAAATAAACAATAAAATTAAGTAAATAAAACAAATAACAAACAAAAACTATTTTATTTTATTTTATTTTATTTTTTTATTTTACCTAAAATGATGGGTTGCCTCCCATCCAGCGCTTAGTTTAACGTCTTAGCAAGACGTATCTTTTTGGTGCTAAGGGTTACTCAGCCAAATGCAATCCATTTCAGCAATGTTGTTTGGTTCTTCTAAATAAGGCTTGACACGATGGCCATTGACTTTGAACGTTTTTTGTGTCTTGGAGTCCAATAGTTCCACTACTCCATGTTCAAATACTTGAACTATTTTGAATGGTCCATCCCATCTTGATCTCACTTTCACGGAAACAATCTCAAACGAGAGTTAAATAAAAGAACTTTCATTCCAGGGTGAAGAGTCTTAGGAACTAGCCTCTTTACATAGTAGCACTTAGTCCGCTCCTTGTATAATTTGGCATTCCCATAGGCTTCATTCCTAATTTCCTCCAACTCATGAAGTCAAGTAATCGTTTTTCACCGCTTTATCTAAATCCATGTTTAACTCTTTAATTGCCCAATAAGCTTTGTGTTCAAGTTCAATTGGAAGGTGGCACGCTTTCCCAAAGATTAACCGGTAGGGGCTCATCCCAATAGGTGTTTTGTAAGCGGTGCGGTATGCCCATAGGGCATCATTTAGCTTAAATGCCCAATCCTTCCTTGACGGACGCACAGTGCGTTCCAGTATTCCCTTAATTTGCCTATTGCTCACTTCCACTAAACCAGAAGTTTGAGGATGATATGGAGTAGCTACTTTATGTGTGATATTGTACTTGTTTAGTACTCCATCAAAGAGTTTGTTACAAAAATGGCTACCTCCATCACTTATTATAGCTCTAGGCGTTAGAACCCATTTGAATATGAAATCTTTCAAGAATTTCACAACAACATTAGCATCATTGGTTTTGGTGGGGATAGCTTCTACCCACTTGGACACATAATCCACAGCAACCAAAATGTATTGAAAACCATTAGATGGGGGAAAAGGACCCATGAAGTCAATCCCCCATACATCAAAGAGTTCAACAACTAGATTAGATGTCAAAGGCATTTCATCTCTTTTGCTTATGTTTCCTGTTCTTTGACATCTATCACATTGTGCACAAAACATATGAGCATCTTTAAAAAGAGTGGGCCAAAAGAATCCGGACTGTAATATCTTACGGGCTGTCTTTTCACCTCCAAAATGACCCCCACAATGAAGTTCATGACAAAAAGTCATAATGCTCTTATCTTCTTCTTCTGTTTCACATCTCCGGATTTCTTGATCTTGACCAATCTTGTATAAATAAGGGTCTTCGCAGAAATAGTACTTAATAGTTTTAAAAAACTTTTTCTTGTCCTGATATGAATTGTTAGGTCGCAAAACACCAAAGTGGCAAGATAGTTTACAATATCAAAGATACCACGGGTTCGGACCTATGAAAAATAAGCTGTTCATCGGAAAGGTTTCAACTATATCATCATTACTCTCATCTTTAAGAGAATTGAAGTCGAAATCAACCTAGACAAATGGTCAGCTACTAAGTTTTCACTGCCTTTCTTATCCTTGATTTCTAGGTCAAATTCTTGTAAGAGTAAGACCCACCTGATTAATCTTGGCTTGGCATTTGGTTTACTTAATAGGTATCTTAAAGCAGCATGATCAGAATGTACAATCACTTTAGATCCTACTAAATAAGACCGAAATTTGTCTAAAGAGAATACTATAGCCAAGAATTCCTTTTCAGTGGTGGTGTAATTCATTTGGGCATCATTGAGTGTTTTGCTAGCATAGTAGATGACATGTAAACGCTTATCCACTCTTTGTCCCAGGACTGCTCCTATTGCATAATCAGAAGCATCACACATTATCTCAAAAGGTAAAGACCAGTTTGGTGCCATTATAACAGGGGTAGATGTTAGTTTCTCTTTCAAGGTATTAAAGGAAATAAGGCAGTCATTGTTGAAGTCAAATTCAGCATCTTTGGATAATAAGTTACATAAAGGACGACTTATTTTAGAGAAATCTTTAATAAATCGTCTGTAAAATCCTGCATGTCCCAAGAAGCTTCTTATCCCCTTCACAGATGTAGGGGGAGGTAGTTTGGATATCAATTCAACTTTTGCCTTATCAACTTCAATACCCTTGTTTGAAATTATATGTCCCAAAACTATCCCTTGTTGAACCATAAAATGACTTTTCTCCCAACTAAGGGTTAGATTGCATTCAATGCATCTTTCCAAAACCAAAGTCAATTTATGTAAGCAATCATCAAATGAGTTCCCAAAGACAGAGAAATCGTCCATGAAAATTTCAATGAATTTCTCCACCATGTCCGAGAAAATAGATATCATGTATCTCTGGAAAGTGGCAGGAGCATTGCATAACCCAAATGGCATTCTGCGAAAAGCAAATGTCCCAAAAGGACATGTAAATGTGGTCTTTTCTTGATCTTCTGGTGCTATGGGTACTTGATAATATCCAGACAGTCCATCCAAAAAACAGTAAAATTCGTGCCCAGCTAATCTTTCCAACATTTGATCAATGAATGGAAGAGGAAAGTGATCCTTTTTCGTATATAAATTTAGTTTCCTAAAATCTATACACATTCTCCATCCAGTGATTATTCTAGTGGGCACTAATTCACTTTTATCATTTTTAACAACTGTTATCCCATATTTCTTTGGTACCACGTACCTTTGGACTAACCCACTTACTATCCGCAATAGGATAGATAATCCCTTCTCCTAACAATTTAAGGATTTCCTTTTTAACTACCTCTTGCATGTTTGGGTTTAGTCTTCTTTGGGCCTTTCGTACAGGTTTAGCACCATCCTCCAAGTTGATCTTGTGCATACACATTCTTGGACTAATGCCTCTTATATCCCCTATACTCCAACCTATAGATTTCTTAAACTGTTTAAGCACTTTGATGAGTTCCTTTTCTTGTGGTTTGGTCAAGGTTGAAGAAATTATCCTTTGAATATGTTTCTCCTTCTCCCAAAAACACATATTTTAAGTGCTCGGGTAAGTCTTTGAGTTCAAGTTCAGGTGGATTGGCCTCTTTAATAGATGAAGAACTGGGTAGATTTAAAAGTGCACTAGATTTTGTCATCACTTCATTTTTGTCTAGTTGTTCAAGGTACCCCTTAATTTCTTCATCTAAATCTTCTTCAACCTTTTCAAGTGTAAGAACGGTTTCAAGCTTGTCTTCTATTCTGGTTTGGAAAAAGGTGTTTTGGACAAGATTATCCAGAGGATCAACTTCGAATATTTCATCGATGGCAGAAATAGAAGGGAAAGGTGAAGAATCAAAAACTTTGAAATGAACAGTGTCTCCTAAGATTTGTCATTGTCAAATTTCCATCTTGGACATCAATAATAGTTTTAGTAGTTGCCATAAATGGTCTACCAAGCAATATTGTATGCTCTCATCCAATGCCGGATTTTCTTGCATATCCAGAACCACAAAGTCAACAGGTATTATCGGTTTGTCTACCTGTACCAAAACATCCTCAACTATTCCCTCCGGATATTTAAGAGATCTATCCGCAAGTTGCGGGGACATAGTTGTGGGTTTTAAATCCCACAGATTAATTTGTGAGAATATAGAGTAGGGCATCAAATTTATACTAGCACCTAAATCAAGAATTGCTTTAGCAACCTTCCTATCCCCCATAGTTATGTTTATAATAAAACTTCCGTGGTCTTTCAACTTAGGGGTAGTTTGTCTTGAAATCTGGCGCTAGAAATTTACGATACCACTACTCGTTCATTCGATTCATACCTCCTTTTCTTAGTGTTCAACTCTTTGAAAAACTTGGCATATGAGGGCACATTCATGATCACTTCTAATAATGGTAAATTGATATTTACTTTAGAGAGCATATTAAAAAGATCATTGAATTGCTTATCTTGTTTGGATTCTTTCAACCGGTGGGAAAAGGTACTTGCATCCGGTGTGGTTACTGTTGTCTTTTGAATTTTGGGAGTGTCAGATGACCCCCCAATGAGTTTTTCAGAAAGCTTGTGAAGTTTAACACTTGTTTCTCCTTTTTGCGATATTAGAATGTCGCCTTCTTTGTTAGAGATTTCAGGTATATTGGTATTGACTACCTTACCACTTCGAAGGGTTCGAACATCTTTTGCTTGTTACAGTTGGTCGGGCAACTTTCCTGGTTCTTTCTTTTGCATTTGTTCAGCCAGTTGCCCAACTTTATATTCAATTCTTTTAACCGAAGCCTCCATGGTATTCAACCTTTGATTAGTCATCAGTTGGTTGTCACGACTAACTTGAATAAAAGCATTCAAGCTATCTTCTAAGGTTGGTTTAAAAGATTGGCTTGGTGGGTAAGGATGGTTGTAGGTTGGGTGATTATAGGTGTTTGGATGATACTTTTGAAAATATTGGACTTCCTCTATGGCATTGACACTAGAATCACAAGTATTTGAACAATTATGAGTACCATGCCCAATTGAACAACACACTTCACATACCTCTTGATTTGAAATTTGGTGAGACGTGAGGAATTTCACTTGTTTAGTCAATTCAGCAAGTTGCAAGGTTATCTCATCATCAAAGCCGACCTCATTGACCTTTGCTTTCCTTCTACCACCTCTTTGTTGGGAATTAGAACCCAATAGCTCATAGAGATTATAGGCTTCCTCTGCTGTCTTTTCTCCTACAGCACCTCCAGCAGCATTATCAACCATGTATTGACTCTGTAGTGTCAATCCATCGTAAAAGAATTGGTTTTGTAGCTGTAGTGGAAAGCTATGATTTTGACATTGAATGAAAAGGAGTTTGAATCGTTCCCAAGCTTCATGAAAGGGCTCTTCATTCATTTGAGAAAATGTTGCTATCTTTGTTCTTAGATCAATGATCTTTTGATGGGAATAGAACCTACCCATAAAAATTTCATAGATCGCCTCCCAAGTTTTAAGAGAACACGATTTGTAGAGTAATGAACCATGACCAAGCTTTATCTTTGAGAGTGTAAGGAAAACACCTCATCCTAAGTTGATCTTCACTAATTGCATGTAGTGGAAAGGTTTGGACAATAGCATAGAATTCTCGAATGAAATGCAAAGGATCTTCATTAGGGATACCGTAAAAGGAAGGCAACAAAGAATAATGAATCTTTTTCAATTCATAATTCCTTGCAGCCTCTTGCAATTGGATCTTAGGAAGTTACATTGCCAATGATTGGCATTGTATAGTCTTTCATCTTTTTCCGCCTATCTTCAGCATCTCCCATGTTTATTTGTAGTTGAAAATGATCCTCCTCCTATTGTGAATCAACATTTTGCTCTTAAAAATAATAGTAGATATCTCTAAAAAAAATGCAAGGAACCTAAAATTTTTTTTTTTAAAACGAAGGGACACAATTTTTGAAGCAAACAAATTTATTTCATTTGAATTTTTTTTTTACACGCAAACTAAAACAAAGGAAAATACAATAATGGGTGACCTCCCATGTAGGACTAAAATTTATCGTCTTCTAGTAAGACGTTGCTTGGAGATTGCAGAATGAAAAACTCAATGTCTCCTCTTCATTGAATTCATTTAAGTTTTAGTCTTTGCCTTTTTGCAAATGTTCAACTAACTGTTCAACTTGAACTTCCACCTTTTTGATAGAAGCTTCCACAGAGTCCAACCGTTGATTGGTTTTAGATTGATTGTCCCTACAAACTTGAATAAAAGAATTCAAGTTGTCCTCCAGGGTTGGTTTATTTGGAATGCTTCGTGGAATAGGTGGGTGGAATTGCTGGCCTGCCTGATTTGAGCTTTGAGGGAAAGGAGGGTTGTTTTGCCTCCAAGAGAAATTTGGATGACTTCTCCACCCAGGATTATAAGTATTTGAATTGGGATCAAACCTTGGTCTCTGTTGATATGCTCCCAACACATTAACCTGCTCAGGTCCAGTTGTATCTCCTTGATATGGACAGGCTTCGCATCTTGTCCCGTGTTCTTTGTACAAACCATATTGTTCATTATTTGTGTTGGTTTGTGTAGCGAGAAGGGCAACTTGCTTAGTCAGTTGAACAAGTTGTTGTTGAACTTCATTACTGGAGTCAATCTCATGAACACCAGCTTTTCTCACTCTGGAGCTTTTCTGTTGGGAATTAGCACCCAACATCTCAAAGAGGTTATACGTTTCTGATGCAGTCTTTTCTCCTATTGCTCCTCCTGCAGCGTTGTCGACAATGAACTGACATTGTTGTGTAAGTCCATCGTAAAAGAATTGGTTCTGCAACTGTAGGGGAAAGCTATGATGGGGACATTGAGTGAGAAACATTTTGAACCTATCCCAAGCTTCATGGAATGGTTCTCCTTCCATCTGAGAGAAAGTAGCAATCTTTCCTCTCAGCTCTGATGTTTTTTGATGGGAATAGAATTTTCCCATGAATTTATTGTAAATTTGACCCCATGTCATCAGAGAACCAGGGGGAAGTGACATCAACCAAGCTTTAGCCTTATCCTTTAAGGTGTACGGAAAACATCTCATTCTAAGCTGATCCTCGTTTAGAATACCGAGGGGGAATGTTTGGACCGTAGCATAGAAATCTCTCATAAAGGAAAGAGAATCTTCATTAGGTAGCCCATAGAAGGGAGGAAGCATAGAAAAATGAATATTTTTAAGGTCATAATTGCTAGGAGCTTCTCCCAACTGGGTAGCGGCGATTCTTGCCGTGCCAATCACCGGTCTTGCAAACTCCTTCATCGTGGTTTCCCTAACATGTTGGTTTTCCTCCATTTCTTTTGGTTCTAGTAAAGGATTAAGACGTTCTATGTTTGGCTCAAAATCAGGTTGATGGGTAGGATCCAGTGTTGTTGACACTTGTTTAAATTTATGAATATTATTTACATATGGTGTTAGGGGGTTTCCTAAGGATCTCCTACCACGCATAGACTATTTTTAAACGTAAATTTAAAACTCCTGTCAACAAAAATAAAGAAATTAGAAAATTTCCATGGCATTTAATACAAAACACTAGACAATTTTTTTTTTTTTTTTTTAAATTAATTTTTTTTTTTTAAATAACATAATTAGTATTAACCAAGAGTGTTCCCAGGAAAGAATGGTGGTGCTATGGCTCCTTAAAAACCATTCTCCTAGCCAGAACAACGTTCCCAGGAAAGACTAGTGGCACAAAGGCTTCAAAGAACTAGTCTCCTAGACAGAACTCCCTTAGATTTTTACTTTTCATGCCTTTTAGTTTTTTTTTTTTTTTACGAACGGTAATTTTATTTTACTATTCACACTATCTTATTTCTTATTAACTTAAAATTTTAAAAATTTTAATTTTTTTTTTTAACGGTAAAAACTTTTTTACTTCAAATTTCAAATTTCTAAATTATTTACTTTTTATGCTATAATAAAAAAAAAATTTATTATTATTATTATTATTTTTTTATTTATTTTTTTATTTATTTTTTATGAAATTTGAAATTTGATTAAATTTTATTTTATTTTATTTTATTTTATTTATTTATTATTATTATTATTATTATTATTATTTTTTTAAAAAAAATATCACAATTATTTACAACACAAAAATATTTTTAAAATTTTGATAAATAAATTAAAAACGCTATTCCTTCCCCGGCAACGGCGCCAAAAACTTGATGAACGAAAACCGGCATCGCCAATTCTCGCAAATACTTTGGTTTTAATATTTGTAAAACTCTCGCAAGTGCACGAATCATTTCGTAGAAAATGATAAGTATACTCCCAAGGTCGATCTAAGGAAGGAATGTATGTGGTTTTTAATTTATTATTCAAACTTTTAAAAACGAAATTAAATCCTAAACATCCTGTCACGATAGTTTTGGTTTTTGTGTTCCTAATCTAATAACATAAAATAAACATATATACAGATTAATTAAATATAATCTAAAAAGAATAAACATAGATACAAATTATATCAAGGTGTCCAAATTAAAACTACTACTGAAAACATGTTGTCAATACATTTTCAGATAATAATTCTTATAAAAACTTTTGAAATAGAGCTTCACTCTAACTACTGGGCGATTGTACCAACAAATAAAAGAGAACTACGCTTAATCAGACCGGATAACTAAACCTTAAAATCTAATTTTCAGATTTATGTTTGTAATGAAAAATAATATATTTCTCTCTAACATTCTTAATATAAAATCTTGAATAAAAATAAAATCAATTCATTTTAGAGATTTTTACCTATTTAATATTTCGCAAGCATAACAACGTTATTATTATATCATGTTTACAAATAGCTAGCACAGTTAAATTTAATCACAGACAAATTAAATATAACATGTAAGAATAAAGCATAAAAAATAACTACAAAGAAAATAAAATCCTTACAGTACTTCGACGCTATTCCCGTTGCTAGAAAACCTCCAAGCGGAATTTGCACTCCCATTTATTGAATCAAAAAGCTAATAAATTACAAAAACATAACTAGTTCTTCCCAAAAAGGAAGAACTCTAAAACTAAGAGAAACTAGCTAAAACATAAGAAAAACTAAAAAAAACCTAAAAACTAAGAAATGGAGAGAAAGAAAGAAGAGAGAAGTGTGTTTTGAGGTGTGTTTTTGAAGTGAAGGGAAGGGGGGTATTTATAGGTGAGGATGGAGAGAAAAAATCAGTAAAAAAATGTTTAAAAAAATGTTAAAAAATGAAAAAACGTGTAATGGAAATGCTGAGGTCATCAATGACGTCAGCATGACGTCATGGGGGCGGCTGCACGTGGAAAATGGGGCGAAAACGCATTAGCGCACAAAGGGGGGCTATCGCTGCGCGCAGCTCGGCGCGCGTGAACAGTGCCAGCGCGCGCAGGCGCGCGCGCGGCTGGGCAGCGGGGCACGATTTCCGTCTTTTTGACATTTTTGACCTTTTCGACCCATTTTGTCCAATTTTTCCATGTTTGTTGACCTTTTCCCACTTATTTATTAATATATTTGTGATGTATTGCTTCAAGTATTCCTCTTTGAGTCTTTAAATTGCGTTTTTAAGCCAAAATACCTGAAAAACAATAAAAATACCCGTGATTCCGAAAAAGACAAATTTATATAAATATATGATAAAACATATAAATATATATATTTTTAATCAATTAAAGAGCATAAAATCATGGTAATTTTAGTGCTTTTTGAGCACTCATCACAACCCCCAACCAGTTGCTTGCTAGTCCCTTAGCAAGAGAAGCGATAAAAACTAAAAATTAAACTATCCTAAATCACTTCCGTGGATTGACACGGTTGCATTTAGCCTATGCAACAAGCCTTTAAACCCCTAGGTTGCCCTAGTGGACGAGTTTGAGTCTCGTGAGGGTTTTCAGTAATGATACCCACAAACATTGAACTAAATGTAAAAATCAAAAGAAACAATAAAAACAAACAACTTAAAAATTAAATTTACACAAATTAACAACATCTCACAAAAATGTCTCATACTTTTTAATCTCCTTTAAGATCATAATTAAAATCTCAAGCATAAGTTATTTTAATCTCTTTAAACAATCATGATTTATTATAATAATTAGTCGAAAATCATTTTCATATTTCATGTCAAAAATGTATCAATTTAATTTCACCCAATTTCAGTGTCATGAATCAGAATTCGCTTCGACTCTATTCCTCACAAGTCAATACTCTCGAAACACTAAATCTTATGGGTTCAAACACTCATACTAATTTATATGCGAAAGAGTTGATGTATAGAAATGAACTAATATGTTCGCATATGTATAAAGAATAAAGGCTCAAAGTGTTATTTTAACATTGATATCATGAAAGGAATCAAATGTATAAATTATAAAGATATCATATATAAAAATTATTTTCAAGCATAAATCAAACTCATTAAGAAATAATTTCAAGATATATGCCTTTTACAAATAAAGAGAGTGCAATGACTTTTTAGGGAATTATTTCCTATATCTTTCTTTTGTAATTAACTTTTACTCACAACTTTGTAGGCAATGTGGGTTATAGTATGTAGATTATACTATATATTCTTTATCTCTCTATTTTTTTTCTGAAGATATTTCTCAATATATGTATTTTAGAGAGTCAACCCATGTACAGATTGTACATTTTTTTTTTGGATTTTGGTCAGTGGTTAATTTTGTGGCTTTTCTGTTTGATCTTGGTTTAGGTAACCCCATATATGTCTTTTTTTTGTAGCAGTCATGCATGAACGAGATATAAGCATATACTATCAATTTCTACTCAAATCATTTAATCTAAGCATAAATAATAATAAAAAATATACGATACTCTATTAAGATGAGAAAAAAATTCATACATTCAATGCTAATACCTATAGAGACCATCAATAAATTTGAAGAAATAAGAAATGTGTTTGGAGTAGAAAAAATATATATTTCACTCTGAATAAAGGAAATTAGGCTCAAATTATATCTCACAAAGGTAGTCTCCACTAAAAAAATTCATAAACACCGATTTTGGGTTTAATATAATTTCTACATCTTATCAAGAAATACTAATTATGACAAAAACTAACTAATTATCAAAAAATAATTACAAAATATTTCATGATATGTTTTCAAAAATTAATCTAACAGTACAAAAGACTTAACTATTTACTTAAATTTGATTTAAAGAAATGATAAATTTTTGTGAAATTTTTTTTTATTCCAAAAATTACTAAATCACACAAAATAGAAATAAAACCAAACACAAAAAATGAAAAAGTATATTTTAATTTTTTTATTTTTTTATTTTTTTATTTTTTTTTATTTTTTTAAATTGTTAAAACCTTTTTTTTTAATTAAGCATGGTAACTTTTCACCACCCCTAACCTAGAACTTACATTGTCCTCAATGTAAAACCTGTAAATTAAAGATAAAGAGAAAAGAGAAGAAATATTACCTATTTCCTGAGAATGTGCAAGTAGTAATGGAAAATGCAGGTGCATCCATCATATTCATCATTAAAGTGTATACAGACAAATCGCTGTGAACTTCTAACATCTCAACAAATATTTTTAGTTTTAACAATTTAAAAATTATTCACATGTAATTAAAATGAAATAATTAAGTAAATAAAAGAAATAAAAGAAAATTACCTAAAATGATGGGTTGCCTCCCATCCAGTGCTTAGTTTAACGTCTTAGCAAGACGTAACTTGGGGATTGCATTTTAAGTAAACTCAATGTCCCCTCATCATTGAGTCAATCAAACCTTCAGGTAAGACAAGGTTGTCTACCTATACTTTTTCAGTCATGCCCTATTGATTTTCAAATTTCTTTTTGTACTTAAAACTAGAGGCATACTTTGATGGTTTTAGATAACCCACATCTAGGTGCAAATCAAATAATTAAGTCATTAAAACACAATTGTACCTAGATCAAACAAAGCAACTAACTCCTTAGATTATAATTAAAACTTTAAAATTTTGGAGGTAGTTTCAGAATTTATGTTTTTTTTATTTTTATTTAAAATTTATTAAAATTTTTTTTTATTTCTTATGAAATTGAAAATTCGAAATTTGATTAAATTTTTTATTTTTTTTTTATTTTTTTACAAAAACAAAAAAAAATCACAATTATTTACAGCACAAAAATATTTTTAAAATTTTGATAAATAAATTAAAAACGCTATTCCTTCCCCAGCAATGGCACCAAAAACTTGACGAGCAGAATCGAGATTGCCAAAAAACTTTGATGCCATCCCCGCAACGGAGTCATCCCCGGCAACGGCGCCAAAAACTTGATTAGCAGAATCGGGATTGTCAAAAACTTGATGAGCGAAAACCGGCATCGCCGATTCTGCCAATACTTTAGTTTTATATTTATAAAACTCTCGCAAGTGCACGAATCATTTCGTAGAAAATGATAAGTATACTCCCAAGGTCGATCTAAGGAAGGAATGTATGTGGTTTTTAATTTATTATTCAAACTTTTAAAAACGAAATAAAATCCTAAACATCCTGTCACGATATTTTGGGTTTTGTGTTTTTAATCTACTAACATAAAAATAAACATAGATTCAATAAATATTTATGCAAATTATATCATTTATAATAGTGGAGTATTTATGGATATAATAACTAAGTTAATTATGCTTGCTCATATTATTTAGGTTATTAAATATATTAATTGATATTTATTGATTCTCCCTTTTTTGTACGAATACCACCTTTGGTGGGGTTAGATATTCTTTGTTAACTAAAAAAATCAATTAACACCTATGGGTGGGGTTGATAACTAATTTGGTTAATTAAATTAATTCCTTTTTCTAAGAGATTGAAAATGAACCATTTAAATGCCACCTTTGGTGGGGTTAGAGAGTTTAAACTTTATTCAAGGTGTCCAAATTAAACCTAAGAATTTAGTTATCCGAGTACTAACTTTCAAGTTTTAAAACTACTACTGAAAACATGTTGTCAATACATTTTCAGATAATAATTCTTATAAAAACTTTTGAAATAGAGCTTCACTCTAACTACCGGGCGATTGTACCAACAAATAAAAGAGAACTACTCTTAATCAGACCGGATAACTAAACCTTAAAATCTAATTTTCAGATTTATGTTTGTAATGAAAAATAATATATTTCTCTCTAACATTCTTAATATAAAATCTTGAATAAAAATAAAATCAATTCATTTTAGAGATTTTTACCTATTTAATATTTCGCAAGCATAACAACGTTATTATTATATCATGTTTACAAATAGCTAGCACAGTTAAATTTAATCACAGACAAATTAAATATAACATGTAAGAATAAAGCATAAAAAATAACTATAAAGAAAATAAAATCCTTACAGAACTTCGACGCTATTCCCGTTGCTAGAAAACCTCCAAGCGGAATTTGCACTCCCATTTATTGAATCAAAAAGCTAATAAATTACAAAAACATAACTAGTTCTTCCCAAAAAGGGAAGAACTCTAAAACTAAGAGAAACTAGCTAAAACATAAGAAAAACTAAAAAAAACCTAAAAACTAAGAAATGGAGATAAAGAAAGAAGAGAGACCTGTGTTTTGAGGTGTGTTTTTAAAGTGAAGGGAAGGGGGGTATTTATAGGTGAGGATGGAGAGAAAAAATGAGTAAAAAAATGTTAAAAAATGAAAAATCGTGTAATGGAAATGCTAAGGTCATCAATGACATCAGCATGACGTCATGGGGGTGGCTGCACGTGGAAAATGGGGCGAAAACGCGTTAGGCGCGCAAAGGGTGGCTGCTGGGGCACTGGGGCACGCGCGCGGCTGGGCAGTGGGGCACGATTTCCGTATTTTTGACATTTTTGACTTTTTCGACCCATTTTGTCCAATTTTCCTTGTTTGTTGACCTTTTCCCACTTATTTATTAATATATTTGTGATGTATTGCTTCAAGTATTCCTCTTTGAGTCTTTAAATTGCGTTTTTAAGCCAAAATACCTGAAAAACAATAAAAATACCCGTGATTCCGAAAAAGACAAATTTATATAAATATATGATAAAACATATAAATATATATATTTTAATCAATTAATGAGCATAAAATCATGGTAATTTTAGTGCTTTTTGTACACTCATCAGTCTCTCTATAGTATCAATTTATGAGGTGAAATATAGAGTTCAAACACAATTTTGCAGTTAAGGTTATCTCAATCCATAAAATATCACAAATTAATCATAAACTTCAAGTATGGTATACATATGTGTCCACTGAGTATGTTAGTATGTTCATATCAACATCAATTACTAGATGTGAAAAATATATAAATGAACAAGTCAAATATCCATTTGCATAATGTAAAGTCAATCAAGAGAATTAGAAAATACAAGAGTAGTATGTAAAGTTCATGTCAATGTTAAAGAAAGTATACTTTTACCTATTTTTTTATTTTTAAGAAAAAATGAATAACAAAAAATAAAATCAAGAAACAAAAAATCCAACCAATAATGCTCACCTAGGGTTAATCAAGTACTCAAATAAAAGTACCTAGGTGAAAAATAGAGGATGGCCAAGCGATTGAAAAAAGATAATCTTTTTTAACCCAAATTTCCTTGAATTTTGGTTTCTTTATTTCTTTGGGTTGGAAATCGAAAACCTTACTTTCCATTGGCATTTTTTTGGACTTACCTTTAGATTTCTCATTCATCCTAAATAAAGATGCAACATGCATGATAGGATGATGATAATTAGTCCTAGAATTAGTCGCATTGAATTTTACTTGCCTCTTTAAACCAGTAACTTCATGCTTTCTACTAAAATTATTGGACATATAATGCATGGATGGATGATAACAATGAGTCCTATAACTTAAAGCATGTAAAGAATCATCAATATGGGCAGCAGTGAAGAAAATTCTACACTTGGGCATAATATGGCCTTTACTACCTCAATGTAGATAGATAGGCAAACATTTAATAGTTTTCTCTATTAATGATGCAATGGTTCTTTGTACATAATGAGTAGAAATAGGAGTAGAGTTAGAAGGCCTGAAAAATGTTGCCTTTGATGTTAAATTTGTATGTATAGCAAGTGAAGAAGAACTGTTAGAGGGTTTTGCAAATTGAGTTATTTTTGAAGATGATGGCATAGAGTGCTACTCATCTACATAGCCTACCCCTCTCTTTTCTCCAAAAGTATTTCCATAATAAAGAACTTTATTTAGCCTTTCAGCTCTAATGGTCAACATCATCATAACATTCTTTGATTGTTCAAGTTCTTGTACAAGATTCTTGTTTCCTATTTAAGACTTGCAATCAAACCATCAATCCATTCAAACATCTTATCTTTTTATTTTTATAACATGGAGGAATTTACTTAATAGGATTTGAGTTTAACATTCAATTTTCTTACTTCAACTAGTAACCTATCATTTTCTTTCTTTCAACCCAATAAATCTATAAATAGTTCCTCAATGTTACTAGCATTCAATTTAGTAAGTAGGAATTCATTATCTTTTTCCTCACTATCTAAGCCAATGTCAGACTCATTGGAGTGTTTGCCAATTATTGAAGTAAATTCCTAGTAGATGGTGCAAGAGTTTTTCGAGTCATTGGGGTTATCATTGAAACTTTCTGAGCCACTAAGGATAGCAATGAAACCCTTTCCAAATTTTTTCTTTCTTTTTGGCACATACAATTATAAAATGATCAAAACCATTGCATTCAAAACATCATGGTCTCGTGGGTTTAGATTTCTTATCTTCGAAACTCATAGTTTTTAGTTCTCTTGATTTATGATTCTTTGTATGATTTTATTGTCCCTTGTTTTAGAAGTTGTTTTGGTTAAAGAATTTCATGAGTCTTTTGATTGAAAGTATGAATTCTACATTGTCTTCATCATTCTCATTGTCATCATTATCAATAATGGAAGTTGTGAAAGCTACACCTTTATTTTTTGTAGGTGTTCGAAAGCTCATCTCAAAGGTTTGAAGTGAACCAATGAGTTCTCCAATTTTGTTGATATCTACATCCTTGGTTTCATCAATGGTAGGGACCTTTCATGGAAATGAATTGGTAATGAGCAAAGAAACTTCCAAACTATCCTAAAATCAATAATTTTTCACCCCAAGATTTGAAGAGGTGTTAGCAATATCACATAGTTTAACATAGAATTTAGAAAATGTCTCATCTTCTTCCATCCAAAAGTTTTCAAATTGAGTACCAAGCATGAAAATTTTGGTTTTTTTAACTAGATAGTGGCCTCATGGGTAACCTATAAAATATTTCAAGCTTGCTTAGCAGTATGAACATTAGAGATACGACAAAACTCAATATCATACACAACAATAAAGATAACATTAATTCCATTTTGGGTTCAATTACTACAAATTTTATCTTCAGTGGTCCATTCACTCCTAGGTTTAAAAGTGACAACATTATCTTTGGTAACCGTAGGTGGTTCCCAATCATAACTAATAGATTTCTAGACACTTTCATCTATAGAACATAGAAAGGCTCTTATACGAGCCTTCCAATATGAGTACTTAGATCCATCAAAGAAGGGAGCATGGGTTTTTAGTGAACCCTCCTTCAAATGATCTATAACAAGGTCTTACACGCACATTAGGTACATCTAGTGACCCGCTCTAATATCAAATGAAAGTTTTTATGTTACAGTTATAATTAACTATAGACCATGAATAGGTAATTAATAATATATGAGTAGTTAAAAATTCATGGGCGGCTATACATGCAATCATATACAAATAAAATAATGAAAAAATATAAATTGACATAAATTAAGTAAAAGCAACCTAAGCCACAACAATGACCTAAGAAACAATCCATCGGTCCCTCGCACAACCTAACTCTCCATTATGAAAATATGTTTGATTACAAGGCAAGGACTCAAATTACCCATCATAGATAATGCCCCTAAGTAACCTACTTACAAGACTCCATTTTCTTCCATAGTCATTACAAGCAAGGTGTTGGGATCCAAACCAATATTTTAGCAAACTTGAGTTATCAAACCTATTTAGTTGGGACCTAAACACTTAGCACAAACACAAAAATTCAAAATGTGTCCTAGAATGGACTAAACAACTAACAACCCTAGATAGATTATTTAACAAATTTTTAGATAAAAATAAAATCATTAGCGAACCCTTGAATACAATTATTAAGCCCTAGTTCAAAAATTAATTTCCAATTTATCCATAAAATCACTTGAAAATGCATTAAAAAATAAGGGCAATATAGTAATTAAAAGGTTTAGCTTGAGTAAAACAATTAGAACAAAGTTGAAACTTCGTCGCTTGATTGATCTATGCTAATCTAGATCAATAAAACTAATAAAGTTGATTGATCGAAACTTTTTTTTATTGATCCATGCAATATTGAATAAAGCATCAATCATTTAGAATACATCTTTACTGATCAACCCTATAGAAAATGAAAACCCGAGACTTTGTAGATCAAATGTAATCGATGGTTGATCCAGCCCTCAATCAAGCGAAACCAAAAGTTCAATCTATCTACCTCATATTAAAATTGATTTTTAGATTAATTAGATCATAGTAGATTGATTCTCAATTAATCTACCTCCTCGATCAATCCAAATATTACTTGATCGATTGAGTAACCTATTTATTAAATGGTTCCTATATGTCTAATATGAAATCTAATATCGATAAGAACATAAATATACCTAAGATGTGTTCATTTCTTGCTCAATAGTTTATTTGACTTGAAGTGATCTTGAATGAAAAACCTAGAAAATAAATTACATTTATAACCTAAGAATTTAATTCCAATTGTAACAAAAATTAAAACTTGTCACTTCAATTGAAAAATCTGCAATTTTATAGTAACTTCATAATTTAACATTTAACAAAATCGCACACCTAATTCAAGAATTAGCATGCTCTACCATTCAAAGATGAAATTAAGCACATCAATAAATTAATAATTGAAACTTTATTCAAATTATAACATAATTCATATCAACCATAATTTAAGGTATAGAATTACCAATAATTACAATGAATTATAAAAAGAAAGAAGATACAAGAATTTTTTTTTTGAGAAAGTAAAGCCAATACACTAATCTATAAACTTGTTATTGAATATTTCTTCAAATGTTTTTCAAATTGCATCAAGAAATTATTTTTTTAATTTTTCTCTATATATTTTCGAAATTTCTCTCCTCAGTTTCTTTAAAATGAAATTTTATGAGTATTTATATGAGTTATATTTTGGGTTTTGTGGTCAGATTAATTTGGGCCATGAGATGGAGTCAAAGGACACACCGTAGCATGCCACATGTCAACATTTTGGAATAGGTGTGAACAAGGCATAATGAGATGCATTGATAGAGAGGGATGGTCGAGCAAAATGTCATTTGGCTAGTTGGTTGGGGAGTAGTGAAAGACGTGTCATTTAGCCTATATTTCAGGGAAATAACTCATCGATTCATTGTCATTTGGCTTGCCCTAGTTCAAAATGGCACCATTTTAGGTGTTGTGTTGCCAAGTGCATCCATGCTTTTCTTTGAAATTCACATTGGTAAGTAAAAGCACATTTATTTCTATGTACATCCACCTGTCAAATAAAAAATACAAAAAAAATCTAAAAAACCTAAAAATTGTAAAAACTCAAATTTTCTCATAAAATATAAAATAAATAATTATAACACATGAGAATAATAAAATAAGCATATATATAAAGGAAATAATGAGTAAAAACATGTATAAAGTATCACTTATCAAATTCCCCCAACCTACCTTTTGCTAGTCCTTGAGCAAAGTCAATACCCATAATAGAGAAAACAAGGTTTTTGACATTTTATTTTAATGGCTAAGAAATTTTCTGGTTTCAAATTCTAATATATGGTTGATAATGTGTCTAGTCATCCCTTTACCTTAGTTACTCTATTTTAATCGTGCTCATAGTTTTTATGTGATTAGCTTCAATTTGCAACAATCAAACCATGTAACTTAAACAAGTTGAAACATTATTCCTTCTTATAAAACATCCATATTGTCTTAAAATTATAATTGGACATTATAAGTTTTTTCTTAAAGTTGTATCTTTACTCACCAAAAGTATTTCATAAAATAAAAATGTCTTTCATTTAGATTTAATGTGGCTGCATGCTAGTTAAATCAAATGAAATAAGGAAAGGAAAAAATAAAAACTCCATGAGTCTATGGAGTAAAATAAAAAGATCTACAAATAACACTATCCTAAAACCAAATATGTCAATAAAAGGTAGGGTAATATTTTATTATTTTGGGGCCAAATATCATTATTAGCGTATTTCCTTTTATATTTGCAAACAACTTTTTTTATACACGACTTATTTTTATTTTTCTTTATAGCTTTTCCCCTTATAGTCTCTCTCTTTTTTATGGATAATAATATGGGGTTCACATTAAATCTCATTCTAGAATTTTCATAGAATCCATTATCTTTCAATGCAACTATACTTTTTCTTGAACTATAGAGCATGGCCAAATTGTTCGGTTCAAAGGGTAAGGAGTGGATACAAACAAATGGCTCATGTAAGCTCAAATTGGTTTACTAAAAGGGTTGTCCTTATAGGAAAATAACATTATTGTTAAGAAAATTTAATCAAAGGTTAATCCTATTGCCTTAATCATTTTTCATTAGCATTTGCCTTGATAAATTTAAGGAAAAATTCTAACATCTTAATAATATTCATTAAAATCATAGAAAAGTTTCTAAAAATTGATAATATTTTTCACAAATTCAAGCATATAGTTTTTCAACTTCATAAACTTGGCTACTGTGCATGTAGGGTTTAAGCAAAGTTATCATAAATTTTCCTTCATGTAGGAGAAATATCAAGATTGTATCATCATCCATTATCATTTAAAAGCTAATACTATTTAATACACCAATCTCTAAGCTGCTTCTTCAATATTTCTTCAAATGTTCTTCATACTACACCAAGATAATTTTTCTAATTTTTTTCTCTATTTTTTGTAAGTTTGTCTTATCATTTTCATCAAAATTAAATTTTTTTGGGTATTTATATGAGTTATATTTTGAGTTTTATGGTCAGATTAATTCTAAGTAGTCGGATGGAGTCAATTGGATGTACCAAAATGTGCCACATGTCCACATTCTAGAATAGGCGTGAAGATGGAACAATGTGTCATGATAAGGGCAAGGAATGGCCAAACGACACCTCATTTGGCTCAATGGTTAAAGGATAATGATGTGCCATTTGGCCTACATTTTAGTGGAATGATGCATCGGTTCATCGTCTTCTAGCTCTCACTATTTCAAAATAGCACCATTTTGGGTGTTGTGCTTCTAAGTGTATCCATCTTCTTCTATGTGCATCCATATTGCTACCAAAATCCACATTTCATTCTACTTACATCCACTTGTAAAATAAATTAATAAAAATTCTATAAAAATTCCAAAAACAATCCAAAAAATTATAAAAACTCATATTTTCTCATAAACTATAAAATAAATAACTATAACACATGAGAATAATAAAATAAGCATATATATAGAGAAACTAATGACTAAAAATATGTATGATTTATCACTTATTAACCATTAACCAAGGTGGTGGGCTCTTTTTTTCTCAAAAAATATAAAATAAATAACTAGAACACATGAGAACAATAAAATAAGCATAAATATAGAGAAAATAATTACTAAAAATATGTATGATTTATCACTTTTTTAAGCATCAACCAACATGAGGTGATATTGTTGCATATGTCCACTAAGTTCAATCATTGAGATAGATGTTTGGGTGGAAGGGTGAGAGTAAGCAAAATTGAACCTTGTTGCATTCCATCATCTAAATTAAACTCTATGATGAATAGAGTGTTAAACTAACAATTATGTAATTATGGGTTCAAAAATAAACAAACATTATTTAAATAAAAATTACTAACAAATAAAAATGTTCAAATACTCTAGAATGAAAGAAAAAGTATCTCAATAGGTTACCTCCCATTTAGTGCTTATTTTAATGTCCTCGTCCTGAAAATACCTTTAGTTGCTTTTAAACCATTATTCACTTATGGTAGATTCAATTTTCTGTGTAGTTTTATAGGATTTTTGGCTATAAACAATTTTTTTTATCAAAGATGTTGAAGCGTATAATCTCACCATTAAAGTCCATGGTGCACATTTATCTTTTTATAAGCTGTTATCGTGAATAATCTACCCAAAAGCAAGGGTGTTTCTATAGTGTTGGAGTCATCTTTCATATATAGTATATAGAACTTAACTAGAAATATAAGTTTATCCACCTACACTAAAACATCTTCCAACACACCCATTGGATAAACCTTAGAATGATAGGACAATTGAATAATTACGTTGGCCTCTTTAAGGGAAAAAAGCATTAAAATAGGATAAATAGACTAAGGCATGACATTAATTGACACACCTAAGTCTAGCATAGCTTGTTCAAATTTAGCATTACCTATGATGCATGGTATGGTGAAGCTACTTAGGTCCATGTATTTTGGTGGGAGTTTCTTCTCTAAGATTGATGACATGTTCTTTCCCACACTTACCACTTCATTACCTTCGAGTTTCCATTTTTTGGTTGATAATTCCTTGAAAAACTTAGCATCGTAGGGTACTTGCTTGATGGCATCCAATAGTGGAATGTTAACCTGTACTTTTTGAAAGTTGTTTGAGATTTCTTGCTCATGTTCCCCATTCTTTGATTTTGCAAACCTGCTAGGAAAAGGCATGAGGTTCATAAGTATAAATTTGAATTTTAGAGTGTACCTTTAGTAATTTTTTCTTCTTTTGGCACATTATTAGAATTACTTTCTTATTCTTTGATTGGCACATCCTTAGCTTTTGCAAGTTGCTTCCCGTTTCTTAATGAGATAACACTAACATCCTCCCAAGGATTTACCATAGGTTGAGAGAGAGGTTTACAAGAACCTTGTGCCTCTAATCTTCCTATAGTAGTATTTAACTAACTGAAACCATTTTCAAGGTTCTTGATATAATATTTTATGTCTTACTAAAACCTTATTGAGTCTTGATGAAACTTAATAGTATCTTGTTGGAATTGAGCAGTTTTGGATGCTACCAAACTTATCAAATCTTCTAAAGGTTTACCTTGAGGTGGAGGATGCTTTTATTTCCTTACTTGATATGTAATCTTTTTGAAAAATTGATTTGTGTATGTGAGCTACACATGATATCATCCAATTCACTCATGAAATCAACATATATGAGTATGCTAATCAATTCAATCTTAGAAGAAGTCTAATAAGTCTATTTTTCACATCCCTTTCCACTAATATAAATATACATTTAACTATATATCAATAAGGACTTTACATGCTTGTAATGTAAGGCTTAGGTGGGGGTCGATAAATGAAGACATTTGGGCTCTTTCCGTACCTTAGCTTTCTTTTTGTTCATCATGCACTTTTTAACTCCACTTGAGCTTTTACTTATATTTCATTGCACCCTATTTTGTCATTCTTTTCATATTCTTTTATTCCACATCTCTTCTCTTTTTTAATTATAAATTCACAACACCCCAAACGTATTTTCAATTCTATATTATTTTTCTTTAGAGGGATAATTGTGTTGTGAGTTTTGCTTCTTCTTTGTTATCTCTCTTTTTTTTATTGGGTGCATTACATTTCACCTTACTCTATAGCATAACACATGATTGAATTTTTTTTCTTTTAGTAAAAGCTAAAGGTGCAAGGATAAAGGTAATGCTTACTAGTTAGGAAAAAATTTGGCTTAAATATATGAATGGTTCTTTGTTAGGCTCAAATAGGTGACTACAAATATTAACAATAGTTAGCTTGAAAGACTTAATCAATCCAAATAAGGCCTTAATAATTTCTCTTGCTAAATACTATTTAGTATTTTGTCTCAAGGGATGGTCAAATAGATTCTAAAGCTTGGTAGATCCCATCGACTCATATAACTCACTACAAATATTTTCTTAATAAACACACAAAAATATTTCATGAATATGTGCATAAATATTTGAATCAATCCAATCAAACCTTGCAAGAGTTCATATGTTTCATATCAAGCATGCATGCATTTAGTTTCCATATATTTATCAATTCTACCCAAATCATGATTAAAAAACATCCTAAAAATGAAGAAAAAATTCCCTAAAAAACATTTAAAATGCATAGTAAATACTAAATGAGAGAATGAAGTTCCCTCCCCCAAACTTAAATTACACATTGTCTTTAATGTACAAATATAAATTTGAAAAGGTAAAAGAACATTGGGTTTCCATTTCTCTCTATATTTATTCACCTACAAAACAAAAACAATGAAAATATAAGTAAAAGAATGTTGGGTTGCCTCCCAACTAGCGTCACGTTTAACATCCTTGACTAGATTGTCATATCAAGTCCTAAGGTACATCCCTTTATCTCCATTTACTTTTGAGTTTTCCTAGATATAGCTTAAGTCTTGATTTGTTCAATAATACTTTATGTTCTGGCATGTAAACACGGTACTCAATTCTCTTCTCATACCATTTTTTTTCTTTTTTCACCTCTCCAATGGACTCTTTCACTTTTGTACTTGACTGGGGATAGGAAGGTAAGAGTGTGGGGTCTAAACTTGGTGGCTCTTCAATTGATGGTTTGAGCTTTGATCCTATCTCAAAATTCTAAATAATTTCCTTTGATACACAAATGAGAGGAGCATCCTCCAAAAAGTTCACACGGTTTACAATGTCAACCTTCGATTCTTTACTTTCAAAGTTAAAATAAATTGAGTTGTTTTCTAGTGAGTTTATATCCTCATTCATAGAATCATGTGTAACAGTCTTAAGTATGGGTGAATAAATAGATTCTTTTAAGTTTTCCCCACATTGAGTAACATTTATCCTTACGTATTCATTCACACTATCAATGTCAAGGGGTTTAGATTCTTTGAAAACTTTAAACATTACTTGTTCATCTTGAACTCTCATTGTAAGTTCACCTTTTTGTACATCAATAAGTGCTTTTCCAATTGCTAAGAATGGATGACCAAGTATGATAGGAATGTCACAGTCCTTTTCCATGTCTAACATAATGAAGTTCGCCAGAAGATGAATTTGTCTACTTGTACTAGCAAATCTTCTACCATATCCCGAGATCTCTTAATTGATCTATATATCATTTGTAATATTACTGAAGTTGGTTTGGCTTTACTAACCCCCAATATCTTAAAGATCAATAATGGCATAAGGTTAATACTAGAACCCAAGTCAAAACTACCTGGATCTTTCAATTTTGTGGTAGTTTTCTATCAAAGAAGGTGCTAGAACCTTCATTCAAGGTTATTGTTTCGTGATCTCCAAGGATCCTTTTCTTTGATAGTATATCCTTCATGAATTTGGCATAAGACAACATTTGTTCAAGTTCCATTGCAAATGGTATGTTTATATGCAACTTCTTGAAGACATTTAGAAATTTTGAAAACTGCGTATCAAACTTTTGCTTTTGCATTCTTTGAGGGAAAGGAATAGTGAGTTTTTAAAGGTTGTTTTTCTTTAGCTAAATTATTTCCTTTTCGATGCTCTCTTTATCCAACAGTCCTTTTCATCCTTGTTAATTTTTTGTTTCTCTTCATCCTTTTATGTCTTATGTTCCTATTATGAAGTTTTACCACTCCTCAAGGATATGGTGTTGCACTGATCCTTACCTTCTCTTCTTGTGTTTACAATTGTGTCATTTGGAAGGTTACCTTGAGGCCTTTAACTTATAGCCTGATATAATGATACATAAAAATAATTGTTAAATAGTTTATCCTAATTTTAATTCTTATTTATATGATTCTAATGAAAAATTATGTGTAGATTATTTTGATAATGAGATTGATTTTATTAATATAGATTAGATCTTACTTGATTCCCATGTACATGATGAAGCTAAATTGGTAAATTTTATGAAGGCTATGCCTCCCATGTTGTTTTCTAATGGAAATTTTATTTGTGCAAAGGAAAGGCCTAAACTTAGGCTATCAATCGAATAAATATGAACATTAGAGCTCAAGCCACTGCCAAACCATCTGTAATGATTATTTGGGTAATATTGAGACTTTACCTATGATTATTTCTTCAATGCTTAGCCAAGAAGAGCAAGATAAATTATTAGGTGTTATGAGGAAGTGTAAAAAGCCCATTGAGTGGACCACTATTTATTTCAAAGTTGTTAGCCCCTTAGTCTATATGTATAAAATTATTAGGGAAGATGGGGCTAATCTTGTGAGAGATTCTTAAAAGGAGATTGAATTCAATCATGAATGAAGTGGTGAAAAATAAGGTGCAAAAATGGTTAGAGGCTGGCATATTATATCTATAAGTCTTATAGTTCTTTGTTTCTATATTGGCATCCTGTGTGCAAAACACAGAGTGTGTTTATTTTACTAAGTATTTTTGTCTTCTTTTGTGTAAGGTTAGTTACTAGGAATTAGTAGTGCACACACACACATAGTTACGAATATCTTCATTGAAAACATGTTATACACACATATAGGGTTGGTTTCTTAGTATGCATGATAGGTTGTGAATGGAAATTTTTATGTTGGTACATGTGTGTATATGGATAATTACTTGGCAATTTTTGGATAAAAATAGGACATTTGTACACCTCGATAGGGCCCTTGTTAGACCCCCTTCTTGAACGCATCATCAAACAACTAGTGAGGTGGTCAACAATGACCTTAGTGAGTCCTTGATAAGGATGGATTGCTATTGGTCAACAAAGACCTTTGTGAGACGTCAATGATGCCTTGATAAGGACCCCTTCTTTAATGTGCAATTAATTTGAAAAATCTAATGAAACTCTACCAAAAAAACAATTTCTATTCAAATTCGGTTTTCACTAATCATCTTGAGTTTTTATCAGTGATTGTGATACGTTTGTGTGAGAGTAAAATAATATGCTTGACTATTTTGTATTTTTGTAAGAACAACACTGTGAAATTGGGTTGGGTTGTCATAGTTTGAGATCACAAATCAATTGGTTGTTTGAGATTTGTGGTTGAGTGTAATTCCCACTATTGATAGTTGGTGGTACATGTGAGAGCTTGATTGGTACTTTACTTAATATACCTGGAAAAACAAAGGATGGAATTAAAGTAAGATTGGATTTAAAGAAACTAGGCATACGACGTGAATTGGCACCAAGGGTGGAAAATGATAAGAATCGAACATACTTGCCACCAGTATCATATACAATGTCAACAAAAGAGAAGGATGTGTTTTGTAAATGTTTGGCGGGTGTGAAAGTTCCTTTTGGTTACTCATCCATCTTAAGAAATTTTGTGTCTATCACTGATAAGAAACTTTATTCATTGAAATCACATGTCTGTCATATCTTAATGCAACAGTTATTACTAGTTGCTATTAGATCATTCTTTCAAAACATGTTCAATTATCAATAATTCATCTTTGTTCATTCTTCAATACAATATGAAAGAAATATATATCAATTGGCCAGTTAAACTCTTTATAGAAAGATATTGTAAAGAATTTGTATCTAATTGAAAAATATTTTCTTCCTTCTTTCTTCGATATAATGATTCACGTATATGTTCATTTAGTTTGAGAGGTTCAATTATGTGGTCCTACTTACTTAAGGTGGATTTATCATTTTGAGAGATATGTAAATAATATAAACCAACTTAAAGTATACATGGTGGAATGTTACATTGCTGAAGAGGCCATTGAGTTTTGTTTTGAATACTTTAGTGGTTACACTGAAATTGGCAATCCTACGTACAAGTTTTTCTTAAAACATCACATGATCCAAGTAGGTAACCCTTTGCTTGGTGGAAGTAAGAAATTTTTTATTGATTTCACTCGATGGGAAAAAGCACACCGAATCATTTTGGTAAATAATAATGAGGCATAATCGTACATAGAGTAAGTGATGACAAGTTCAACCTTTTCATTTAAAATAAAATTATTTTTATTTAACTATTAATGATATCTAATTGATATATCTTTAACAACATTACAAAATGCATTTAAACTTACTGAAGATCAATCCTCGTTATAAAAAAAGGAGGAGAAAAATGGTTGTATGATAAGCATAAGCGAGAGCTTATTAATTGGTTTCACAACCATATAAGTGTCACATACAAGAATTCATTAGTACTTCTATGTCATGTTTTAAAACTTTGTTTTAAACACATTTCATGTTTTTATATGCATAGATTTGAGTTGAACTCAACAAACTCAATCACAAAATAATAGAAAGTTTAGAATGGCTTGCACACAATTAATGGATCAAGGTTTATGCCTCAAGCAAGGGAAAAATTCTGAGTAAATTAGAATAGTAGTGTGAAAATGGTTGCATAAGCTATGCAATTTTCAATTTCAAAAGATGATAATCCTGTACTTTCTCATAGAACATATTATGGTATAATTCAAGAAATTTGGGAACTCGATTATGAGGTCTTCCATGTACCATTATTCTTGTGTGATTGGGTCGAAGATGTTATCAATGTTGCATATAAAATAGATGGTTTTGGATTTACCCTTGTAAATTTATCCAAATAAGTCACACTGATGATCCTTTTATGTTAGCACTTCTTGCAAAACAAATATTTTACGTGAGCGATCAAATTGACACAAGATGGTCTGTTATGTTAATGCCTCCCAAAAAAGAGTTCTACAATTGCGATGCTTTAGAAGATGATGACATGCTTGATACATTATCCAATATTAGTCATTTCTCAAACAAATTGCCTAATGTATGTGACAATCTAGTTGATGATAATGATTCTTCATTATGGACTCGAAGTGATTGTGAAGGAATATATATATACGATCAACAACCTAATTAAACATAATATATGTTTTATATTGTAGATATTTCATGGATCCTAGGGTACTAGAGCTTGTAGATCCAAATGATCCATTAGAGCATTTGAAAAGAAGGGGTTGGACAAATATACCTAATGCTCCACTTAACCTAGATAATAGAGTACCCATTATATTTGATGCTACTAGTAATCCATTAGGGGAAAATCCTCTATTGGTAGACTTTTGAAGTCAAGTATACCAATTGATATAAATGATTGGACTAAGGTTGAAGAATTTGAAAAGTTCAAAATATGGAAAACCATTTGTGTAAGTCTCTTTTATTTTATAGCTAATTACATATATTATATCCTCTTTGTATTATATCTCATCTTTTGTAGTGTTTTTTTACAGAATCGTTATAAAGTCCCTGACACTTCAATGAGCAAGTCTATATGATTGCAAATAAGGCATGGAAGGAATACAAAATTTCCAGATTGGGAAGAAATTATGTCTTTCCATATATGGAACCACTTAATGAAGTAAAACTATACAAAATCCTTGAATAACACCCCTAGATTGAACCCCAAGTTTGGAAAGGCTTCATAGATTATATACGTATGAATGAATTTCAAATTATTAGGGAAGAACATTAGAATATACAAATGCAGAATATTCTTCCTAACCATACTAGGAGGTCTTCAAATTTAAGTTGATGTCATGGTTAATAAATTTATTTAATTTATGGAGGAAGCTAAATTAGGTAGACCGGTTACCCAATCTGAATTGTAGATAAAAACAAAGACCCTCAAAAGAAAGAAGTCAAGACCAATGACTAAACGAGGAGAAGAACAACTAAATAAGTTGGTTAGTAATTTAACTCGATACAAAGTCCTTATGAATTTTTATAATTGATGTAATAATGTATGATATATTTGTTTCTTTATTATTTGTAAAGATATGTTCAAGAACAACTAGCCAGGAGTGAAATAATCAAACAACCAAGGAGAGATGCTATATATCATGCATTTGGATGCTAGCATCCTAGTCGTGTTAGGGAAGGAAGCCAATATGATGGTTATATGGAGTTTTTTAACATTCCAAAACAAAAGCCTCAGATTGTCAATAAGGAGAAGTATTGTAAAATTGAAGAAGAATTCAGCTTCTTTAAAGCTTCAGTGTTAAGTGAGATTGCCACTTTAAAATAATATCAATCATAACACATGTTAGGCATGACATAATAATACAATCAGGGCATGCCCTATTGGCCAGGCATGCAACCATCCATGCCAGTCATGCCACCATCCATGCCAGGCATGCCACCCATGCAATCTTATGACGCCTAACCTGTATCTTGTATGGGATATAGTCATCCTATTGGTCCTCCCTTTATGCTAGGAATGCAGATACAAATAGGTAGTGGTTCAACATCTCCAATACAATCTGTGCATTCTTACCATCCATCACATCATGACGAATGTTTTGATAAGAATGTCCTTCCAATAGCTATTGCACATGGGAGTCCTCCTCTATTTGATAAATCATTTGTGGTAAGATTTGAAGTTTATGTAGATAGTCTATTATTTTTATTTTTTATTATATATTTTATTTATTATATATATAACGCTTAATGTTTTTACAAAATATTAAATGTTTGTTGAAACATTCTTCATCAACAGACTTTGTTGCTATTGGAATGATACAAAAATTGAGCAATGATCGAATATTCATAATCAATATTTTCTAAATTATTGACGAATAGTAATCAATAAATCATTGCTCCATGATTTTCCACTACCTGCTCCTTTTGATGCAACCACATTCCAAGAAGTGGTTGGACAATATTTGGCTTGGCTATCGAGTCAAATGGTGATAAATTTTGGCATGGTACTATTTTTTACTTAAGATAACACCTTTTTTTACTACTATTATATTATTATTATTTTATTGCTACTAACATATATAATAGTTCTTCTATACTAGAATTAGTAAGTGCAACACATTTAAGAGATACAAAGCAAGTATCTTGTGGTAAATCTATGTCTAGTGGGAAATCATCACGTACTAAGTCATTCAAGAAAAAGTCATGGAAAAAGTATAGTTATGATTATACTATAAACTTCAGAAGAAATCTTTGTTCTTTGATGACTATTATTGAGAGGGCATCTAACATAAATGATGGATGGACTATGCCAATTCCTATAGAAATTTCTGGTATAGACATTGGCCAAACATATATATCGGTCTAGTGCATATTATAACTATTTGAATATCAAATGATCGATTTAAGTATAATTCAATTATGGACAAGGTGAGTCCTCAATTAGTAAATAAGTTTCATTTATGTAGAACATATATAATTATATTTATATTATCTAATTATTTATATATATTTCTTTTCTATAGGGCATGTTATTATCGACTTCCAGCTAATCACTCATCACATTTAGCAATGTTCTATGATTTTTCATTTTTCAATCAATATCAAGAGAAGGATTTTAGAATCAGAGCTAAACAATTATGTGATAGGGCATTAACAATTAACAAAAATCAAAAGTAGATAATCCCTTGGCCAAAATATTTTGAACAAGGCCAAGATCATTGGATGTTGGTAATCCTTGATCTATTTGGCAATCAAGTTTGGTACTATGACTCGTCTTCTATAGAATTGAGTTACAATACAAAAGAAGTTGTTGAAATATAAGAGTTATAGGTAGCTATTTTTCTTCTATTTTTCTCTGTAATATTTGAAAAAAAAAACTAACCATTTTAAACTTTGATAGGGCATGGACGCTATGGAACAAGAGTAGGGGCATTGCCTTTAATTAATTTTACTATTGAATAATAAAGATGCTCGTATGTGGAAAATCATGTACACTTGTTTTTGGTAGGTTTCACAACAAAATGATGGAGTCATGTGTGCTTACTATGTTATGAAGTTTTTGAGTGAAATCATCAAAAATATCAACGTTCCAATTAAAGATGTGGTAATCTCTTTTACCAATATACATTTTTAACATATATGAATTATTTTTTGTCAATTCACTATTTTACATTCTTATTTTGAATTTAAGTACATGTAGTTCTTTGATTGGAACAAGTCGGGCTATGACCAGCAAATTTTTGATGATTTACGAGAGGAATGGGTATAACACACGGTTCAAATTATATCATCATAAGAAGAATTAGAAGAAAATTCTGATGATCTTGAATAGCATATGACAACATCATGGTAATTTTTATAATGCTTTAGTTTCTATATTCCTATGTCTAAAGTTTCGGCAGCTTTTTTGATGGATGTTTATGTGCTCATGTATTTAGGGGAATGAATTGTTATACGAACCTGTTTTTTGCCAAAACATCATCTTATCTCTCTTGCCTAGTTCCCTAGTATGATAACATCATGGTAGTCATTGGTCAACCAAGTATAGAAAAACCACCAAAAATCATCATATCTTCAAGAATAATTATTGTTTCACCCTAAGGAAATACAAAAGTATTAGTTTATGGGCATTAAAACTCAACCAACCCATGTAACAAATCGAAGTTACACTTGACTTCATATTTGGAGCTCATTATAGCATTAAAAATACCAGCTTGATTCCAGATAGCTTCATATTTATAGAAAAAAGATTAATACAGTGCTAATATGATTTCAAAGGGATGGGGTTATTATTATATCACTCAAGTGTTGACGTGGTAATCTCTTTTACGAATATTTTAACATATATAAGTTATTTTTTGTGAATTCATGATATTATATTATTATTTTGTATTTAATTACATATAGTTCTTTGGTTGGAACAAGTCGAGCTATGATATGCAATTTTTTGATGATTTACGAGAAGAATGGATAGAAAACGTTGTTCAAATTACAACATCACAAGAAGAATCAGAAGAAGAATATGATGATCTTAAATAACATATGAAAACACCATTGTAATTTTTATAATGCTTTAATTTCTCCATTCCTGTGTCTCTAAAGTTTGGGTTGCTTGTTTGATGGATGTTTAGGTGCTCATGTATTTATGGGAATGAATTGTTATATATACCAGCTGTTTTTTGCCCAAACTTCATCTCATCTCTCTTGCCTAGTTTCCTGGTCACTATGCTGGTGATTCTAAGCAAACCAAGCTTCCTCCCATTGAAATAGAGTGAGAATATCACAAAATTCATGACAAAAAGACGACATCATTTTATTTGTAACTTCCAATTAAATATATAAATATCATGACAAAAGAGACAACATCATTTTATTTATAACTTTCAATTAAATATATATATATATATATATATATATATATATGTATGTATATATGTATGTATGCATGTATGGTATATAAATTATTTTTTGTAATAAATTTAATTTTTAAGTAATTAATTAATATTTAATTATTCAATTATTTGTATTATTTAAACTTTGTTAAAAAAAATTTGGTTTTTTTCTGCTATTATGTGATCGAATATAGGTTCTGAGTATAGTAGAAAATGAGTAAAATGATTAAAAAAAATACAGAATTTAAAGTCAGTTCACGCGTTTAACCAAATTTAAATAACCGACGTTAAAGCTCGGTTTTGGCATAGTGTAAATTTCTTAGTTTTTATTCAATATATAGTGTTGGCAATTTAGGTTGGATGTTTTCCATAAACAAAAATAATACTAAAATTCTATAAGGATACACCTAAGGTATAATTTAAATGTATTCCTTTTAGATTAACTTTTTGTGTTGTTTTCAATGTTATATTTAATTTATTAATTATTTATTAAATTAAGTGATATTGTTGTGCTGGGAAAATATTAAAGTAAGTAAAACATTTTTATAAAGTGAATTATGTTTTATTTCTTCATCAAGGGGAAAATAAAGTTTGTAAAAGAAAAATATATTGACGAAGTTATTTTCATAATAAACAAGAAAGTTAGATTTAGGATTGATAATTAACTGAATCTCAATTGTAGTAGTGCTCTTAAATCTTTGATTTATATTGATTGTATAGTTAGAGCGAAAACTCTATTTTAAAGATTTTTAAAAGAATTATTATTTAAAAATATATTGACGACATATTTTTAGTATTAGTTTTAAAATCTAAAAATTAGTTTTCATATACATAAATTATTAACATAACTTAGACACCTTGATTGCAGTTTAGATTGTCATTCCCACCAGGGGTGACAAATGGTTTGTTAAGATATTAGAAACGAAGAATAATTTAATTAAGAATTAACATGTTAGTTCCACCATTAAGTTTTTTGCACCGTTGCTAGGAAAGAATAGCATTTTTACATTTTTATTATCAAAATTTCAAAAACTTTTTCTGTTGTAAATATTGTGATTTTTTATTTAAAATATTAAATTATCTTGTTATTAATTAATAAATTTTGATGTTTTAAATTTTAAATTTTCCAAAAATTAAAAATGTAAAAATATAAAACGATATAAAAAATAAATTCTTTTATTTTATTAAAATTAAAAGAATAATTAAAAAATTAATTTTATTTTATTTAATTATCTTCTTTTTGAATTCAATATTCATTTATTCTTAATTTTATTTTATTTATTTAATTATTTTATCAATTATTTTTCTTTAATTTTAAATTATAATTTTCTTTTCTTGATTCATTTACTTTCTTTTATTATATTGTTGATGCGTATTTTCGCAAGTGTACGAATCGTTCAAGTAATAAAGTGTACAAAAGTATGGATATCGAACCCACAAGGAATGGCGTTACTAAGTAACGAAATTGACTAATTCTAATTTTATTTGAAAACCGAATTGTTGAAATTGTTTAAGAAGCAAATTAACTTAAAACTAAATGCAAATAATACAATTGAATGTTGTTCACAAATGATTAAAAACGCTAAGGCATTTGATTTCACTAAATAAATTCAATCCGATTTCAAGTCATGTTATATGAGAATCAAAGCTAAAAGTGATGGTTAAAAAACCCAAATTTACCTAATACTCTCTCTCGAGTTATATTAGAATTACTTATCTATGAAAACCAACTATATTTCTATGAAGATTTAATCACAAACAAGCACATTACGATTTATGAAATTTCTAGAATAACCACACAAATCATGCATTAGGTTTCACACTCGCATTCAACATACGGTATTTATCACAAAAAATATTCATTACACATCTCCTCTCGGTCTCAATATAATGCAACAAATCATCTAAATCTTGGCCATAAATTTAAAAGCATTAAGCATGGAAATAAATACTCAACTTGAAAACAATGAACTCATATAACAATAACAAAAGAAATGAGATTTTCTTGATTCAACTACATTATAGCCTTAGCAAAAATGAATTAGTTCATAATGGAAATAAGAACAAAAAGTATCTCAATTGAATCCATGAATAACAGATCTTAATAAAATGTAGAAAATGAAAGCTAAGAAGAAGAGATGAAAAACTCTTCAAGCTTCTCCAAACTTTCTCTCCAAAATTAACTTCTCTCCTCCAAAATGTCTCAGATCTCCTCCTCTCTGATGTGGCCTCTTTCTCCATCATATTGTATATATAGATCTAGGGTTTTGGGGGTAACTTTGGAACAAAACAACACAAAAAATGTGTTTTTTGACTAAACTCGCCGGTGGCGACATTATTCTCGCCGCGGTGAGATTTCTGGAAAAACAAAAATTTTGGTTCCTTTGATTCTCACCGGTGGCGAGATGAATTTGGCCGGCGGCTAAATAATCTTGCCAGTGGTGAGATTTGAATCTGCCAAAATCCGTGCTCTCAGGAAGATCTTCACCGTGCTCTCTATAAGATTTTCGCCGGTGGGGGGATTTTCAAATTTTGAAACTGTGTTTTCTTTTTATTTTCACTCAATCCCGATCATTGAAATTTGTCACAAACTTATCCAAAATCATGATTTTACCTGAAATTGCACTTTAAACATGAAATACCAGTGAAATGACATTTGTGGATTAAATAATCAAATAAACACAATTTTCACACAAATATCAACATTTAAATCATAACAAAAATGCAATAATTTGACTCTTATCAACAACCCCCAACTAGCTTCTTGCTAGTCTCTAGCAAGAAAAGTGATCTATTTAATAAATTCAAAGCAAACATTAAAAGAACAATTCAAAGAAAATTTATTCTATTTACAAAATTACATTAAGCGTATGCAATTAGCGTTTAAACCCCTTGGCGGCCCTAGTAAGACGAGTTGTAGTCTCGTGAGGGCTTCCAATGATGATACCCATAAACATCTTACCTATAACTATCCTAACTCAAAACAATAAAATCACACAATAATTAATTTGCACAAATGTCTCAAAAATTGTAAATAACACACAACACATAGAATAATTAAATGTCACCTAAGCTTTAAGAAATCTGAAAAGGAAATTTCATTTTTCTTATTGACTCTTAAACATCCATCAAACCACAAACCAATGGCCATAATGCCCAGATAATATTATGCACAACATCCACAAACAAAAAGGTTAAATCTCAAACTCCATAGGTTCACTTTTCAAAACTCTCTTCACTAATTAAGGAAAATACATCACTTCGGATGAATAGGACTTTATGAGGCTTGTAATGTTAGGCTTAGGTATTTGGTTAAGAAAGAACCGGAAGTGTCAAAATACAAATAATAGCACTTATTAGATTAAACACAACCAATTAAGTAAAAGAGTAACACCATTTAACCCAAATTGTTTCTTCCCATCATAACCCATTTTTTCAAAGATAAACAAAATTCTTCCTTAATCTTTCACCTCAGTACATCCATCACTAACACTCTTTTATTTACTAGAACGTGAAGGCCTTTTTTTGTTTTTTTTAGACATAACCCCCAACCACTTTCTTCCAATATATGTGGAAGATTTATTTATTTATTCCATCCTTACTCCAATTGCTCTTGGAATGTCTATGTTTAAAATTAAGTGCTCTTAACAAATAAGGTAGGAATTATATATATATATATATATATATATATATATATATTGGCTAAATAAAAGGTAGGTTATAGAAGGCAAAAAGAAAGAAAAATAAGGCTAACAATATATTTAAATAGGCTCAAAGAGGTAACTAGTGATATAAGGATAACAAGGTAGGCTTAAAATGGCACAATCGATCCAAAAATGGCCTACATCATATCCTAAATAGTGCAATTCCAAATTATTTCGCCTTAAGAGGTTTTCAAATGAGTTCTAGAGTTTGTTGAGATCACAAAAATGTCCATGAAAAATTCGCACATAAGACTTCTCTAAGCATTTAGACTAATCAACCAAATCATACCACATACCAAAAGAGTTGCCAACTAGGTAAAATCAACATTTGAAATTATCTTTAAACCGAAGCAAAATTTAATGTCTTCTAAAAGCTACTTGTTATCACAATCACACTATTATCATCAACGTGCAAATTAAAAACAAGCAAAATTAAAATGAGAAATAAAAAATAAAAAATAAAAATAAGACAATAAAGAAATAAAAGAAATTAAATCAAAATGCAGAAAAATAAATGGAAAATCAAAATTAAACACAAATAAACACACAAACAAAACTACTAAAAATGAAGCGAAGAAAAGATTTACCGTTTACCGCACCCCCAACCAAAACCTTACATTGTCCTCAATGTAAGAAAGAAAAACTGGCCGTGACAAAAATCCCATTTAAATCGATTCTCGCCGGCGAGATCTCCTTTCCGCCCGCAGTGAAACTGCCCTCGCCGACGGCGAACGTAAGAGATAAAATAAGTAAATTTAATTAAAAATAAAATTATCATAAAATGAAGTGCAGAATTTAAAGTCTAACTAATAATTCACCAAAACTTAAAATTTAAGCTAAAATTTAAAATTTAGAATTGCTAAAATAAAATGAGATAAAAGATGAGAAAACAAATCTGATGGGTTGCCTCCCATTAAGCGTCTTAAGTTATAGTAATTAGCTAGACTTTCTGTCATTCTTTACTGCGGTTGTTGTAACTCTAGAGAATCTTTTTGCTTGCTAAATTCTCAATCAAAATATGGCTTCAACCGTTGTCCATTCACCTTGAAAGTTCCCATTGTTTCGTGACTAATCTCAACTACTCCATAAGGAAACACCTTGGTTAATAGAAAAGGTCCTGACCAACGAGATTTTAGCTTTCTTGGAAAGAGTCTGAGATGGGAATTATAAAGCAGCACTTTCGGTCCCACCTCAAAGTTTCGCCTCAAAATGTGCTTATCATGCCAAACCTTCATCTTTTCCTTGTATATTCGGGCATTCTCATAAGCATCATTCCTCATTTCATCCATCTCATTCAATTGCAACACCCCCTTTTCACCTCCTGCCTTAAGATCAAAATTCAGAATTTTAATTGCCCAATATGCCCGATGTTCCAATTCAACTGGAAGGTGACAAGATTTTCCATACACCAATCGGTATGGAGACATGCCGATAGGTGTCTTGAAATCTATCTTATAGGCCCAAAGTGCATCATCTAGTTTCCTTGACCAATCCTTGCATGAATTATTTACGGTCTTTTCAAGGATTCTCTTCAACTCTCTGTTTGACACTTCAACTTGTCCACTAGTTTGAGGATGGTAAGGTGTTGCTATCCAGTATGTTACTCCATATTTCTACAACAAAGCCTCAAATTGGTTATTGCAAAAATGCTTACCTCCATTACTTATAATTTCTCTAGGTGTGTCAAATCTGGAAAATATGTTCTTCTTAAGAAAATTGATCACAACCCTAGCATCATTGGTAGGCAAGGCAACTGCTTCCACCCATTTAGAGACATAATCTACACCAACAAGAATGTATTTATTAGAATGATATGAAGGAAAAGGCCCCATAAAATCAATACCCCAAACATCAAATAAATCAATTATCAAAATATTATTTAAGGGCATTTCATGTCTCCATGAAATATTTCCGCTCCTTTGGAAATTATCACACATTGAAACAAACTTGAAAACACCTTTAAACAATGAAGGCCAATAGAATCCGGATTGCAAAATTTTTGCTACAGTTTTTGTTCCACCAAAATGTCCTCCAACTTCCATCGAATGGCAATGACGAAGAATGTTTTCCATTTCTTCTTCCAACACACATCTTCTAATAATTTGATCTGCACAATGTTTATACAAGTAAGGTTCATCCCAAAAATAATGTTTCAAATCAGAAAAGAATTTCCTTCTTTGTTGATAAGACATGTCAGGAGGTAAAACTTTCTTGACCAAATAATTTGCATAATCAACAAACCATGGAGCCGTTCGGATAGCAAGAAATTTCTCATCAAGAAATGTTTCATTAATTTTTCCTTCAACCTTAAGGTAATCTTCGTCGAACCTGGACAAATGGTCAGCAACCAAATTTTTTGTCCCCTTTTTGCCTCGAATTTCTAAGTCAAATTCTTGCAAGAGAAGAATCCATCTTAGTAATCGCGGTTGGGCATCTTTCTTGGCTAGCAAATACTTAAGAGTAGAATGATCAGTATAAACAATGATTTTAGACCCAATTAAATAAGATCTAAACTTATCAAATGCAAACACTACTGCCAAAAGCTCTTTCTCAGTTGTTACATAATTAAGTTGTGCATCTGTCAATGTCTTGGTTGCATAATAAATCACATGCATCAACTTATTCTTCCTTTGGCCCAAAACAGAACCTATAGCATAGTCACTGGCATCACACATTACCTCAAATGGAAAACTCCAATATGGTGCACAAATTATAGGCGCCGAAGTGAGATTATCCTTCAAAAGGTTAAAAGCCTGCAAACAATCAGAAGAAAAATCAAACTGTGCATTTTTAACTAACAAACTGCAAAGAGGTTTTGTTATTTTTGAAAAATCTTTAATAAATCTTCTATAAAACCCAGCATGTCCCAAGAAACTTCTAACGCCCTTTACAGTTGTTGGAGGTGGTAATTTTTTGATCACTTCCACCTTTGCACGGTCCACTTCTATTCCCTTTGCTGAAATCTGATGGCCAAGAACAATTCCTTCTTGAACCATGAAGTGACATTTCTCCCAATTTAGCACTAAATTTGTGTCTTTACAATGCTGCAAGACTAAAGAGAGATTATGCAAGCAATTATCAAAAGAATGGCCAAAAATAGAAAAATCATCCATAAAAACCTCAATAAACTTTTCGACCATATCAGAGAAAATCGCTATCATGCATCTTTGGAAAGTTGTAGGTGCATTACATAAACCAAATGGCATCCTTTTGTATGCAAAAGTACCATAAGGGCATGTAAATGTTGTCTTATCTTGATCCTCTGGTGCAATTGCAATTTGGTTGTACCCCGAATATCCATCAAGAAAATAATAATAAGCATGTCCAACCAATCTTTCCAACATCTGATCAATAAATGGCAAAGGAAAATGATCTTTTCGGGTGGTGTCATTCAAATTTCGATAATCAATACACACTCTCCACCCAGTCACTTTCCTTGTTGGAATAAGCTCATTGTTTTCATTTTCTACAACTGTGATTCCTCCTTTTCTTTGGTACAAAATGAATTGGGCTTACCCAAGCCCTATCTGAAATCAGATAAATTACCCCGGCATCCAAAAGTTTAATCATGATAATCAATTTGATAAATTTCTGGATATTTTTAAGAAATTGCATATTAACATTCCTTTTGCAGAGATGTTGGAACAAATGCCCAAGTATGCAAAATTCATGAAGGAAATTCTATTAAAGAAGAGGAAGTTGGGAGATTATGAAACTATCATGCTAAATGAGGAGTGCAGTACAGTTCTTCAAAGAAAACTGTCACAGAAATTGAAAGACCTAGGGAGTTTTACTATACCTTGTACTATAGGAAGTTGCAATTTTGATAAAGTCCTATGTGATTTAGGAGTAAGCATTAATTTGATGCCACTTTCTGTTTTCAGGAAACTAGGCCTGCGAGAAGTGAAGCCCACTTCAATCTCTCTACAATTAGCGGATTAATCGGTGAAATATCCTCGAGGGGTAATTGAGGATGTTTTAATTAAAGTTGATAAATTTATTTTCCCTGTAGATTTTGTGGTGCTTGACATGGAGGAAGATATAGAGGTACCGTTGATATTGGGGAGACCGTTCCTTGCAACTGGAAGAACATTGATTGATGCTCAGTAAGGAAAGCTCATTCTACGGATGCAAGATGAATAAGTGACTTTTGATGTTTTCGAAGCAATGAAATTTCCAAGTGAGGAACATTCTTGTTTTCGAATTAACACTCTTGACAGGTTAATCTCAGAAACTTTTGAGTAGAGAACTCCATTGCTACCACTAGAAAATTGCCTTGTGAAATCTGCAACAATTGAGGAGGAAGATGAGGGAGTGAGACAATGTTCCGAATTACTGGCAGCACTTGATGAATATTTGTGCAGTGATGAAACATTCAAGGAGTTAGGAACAAATGAAACTCCAACCTCAGTGGTAAAGAAGGAAGCCAACAAGATTGAGCTAAAGCCACTGCCATCCCATCTAAGGTATGCTTATCTTGAAGACTCTAAATCTTTTCCTGTTATTATTAATAATTCTTTGAATGATGAAGAGGAAAACAAGCTATTAGGAGTTCTTCCGACTCACAAAGCGGCAATTGGATGGACAATGGCGAACATCAAAGGGATTAGCAACTCTGTTTGCATGCATAAAATCTTGATGAATGAGCTCATCGCCCCCTATCCAGGTTGCCAGCATGCATAAACATAGCAAAAATCACACAACATGCAAGATAGTTATACATAATAAAAAGCTATAAGGGATTTCCAATCTTTTTAAGAACTCAAATGAGGAAACATATTTGGTAAATGATAATTGTACTTTCATAGCATGCAATCATACATCATAACAAACGATCATGAAGTATCTGGAACTGACATTTAGATTTTAAAACTATTATGAACGATATGTCATTAATATATCTTCAATAAAAATTCTAATACAAATCTTTGGCATAAAGATCACTCTAACTATATTGTTGATATAGATCAAAAGATTTAAGAGGGTTACTCTAAATTAGATTCTAATAATTTAAATCCTGAATGTAACTCTCTTAATTATTATGAAAAATAAAAACTTTCGTTTAAACCTTGAGGGTCAGATAAAACTTAATTCATTTTATAAAAATATTTAATCTACTTTAATATTTCAAAACCGTAACAAGATTAATAATATCCCATACTATATATAGTAAGAAATGTACAGTTTAATAAATGATCGATAAATTAAACATATAGCATGCAAAACAAAACTTAGAAATATTCTAAAACTAATACATTCAAATATACTTCAAAAGAATTATTAGAATTGCTTTTTAAAAACCTCTGGATAGAATGATTGTATTGTTTATTGAATTAAAGCTAAAAGCTATTACATAAACTAAATTTTTTCAACTCTTGAATGAGAAAAATACTTTAAACTACTAAAATAAAACCAATGAAAAGCTAAGAAATTTAAGAAATCAGCTAAAAGATAGCTTATGAGATATCTATTATGAAAAAATAAGGTCATACTTATAAAGTGAGGAAAGGAGTAAAAATTGGATTTTTCAACCAAATGTCGCGGCATACAATTTTTCTGTGAAATAACATACACACCTTGTACATGATTTAAGCATGATCCATTCTCTTTGTGTTGTAAAACAAATTTTTTTAAGCCACGACCTACATCATATTTGGGACGTATTGATTCTTTCTTTTTCCCTTGCTCTACAACTCAAAACAATATCATGATGTGGCACACCACAAACTGCATCAATGTGGAACCTTAATTTTCATGTTATTTATTTTTCAAATTTTTAATATATGTACAAGAATTCATGATGCTTTATATATGTTGTGCTTCAAGTATAATTATTTCAAGTTGGATATTTTTAATACAAGAAATACCTAAAAAATAACAAAATATACCCAAGATTCTAAAAATATAGATTGACGTAAAATGATAGCAAACAAAACAAATTTAAATCTTTAAAATCACTAAACATGCATAAAATCATGGTGTATTAAGTGATTCTATGCACTTATCACTCATCTATAAAATGTACCTCTAAATCATAATTGTAATAATTTGTTAGCACCATTTCAAGCTTAGTTTCTTAGTTTCTATCTAGTTTCTTTTCTATTCATAGTGATGAGTGCTCAAAAAGCACTAAAATAACCATGATTTTATGTACATTAATTGATTAAAAATATATATATTTATATGTTTTATCATATATTTATATAAATTTGTCTTTTTCGGAATCACGGGTATTTTTATTGTTTTTCAGATATTTTGGCTAAAAAACGCAATTTAAAGACTCAAAGAGGAATACTTGAAGCAATACATCACAAATATATTAATAAATAAGTGGGAAAAGGTCAACAAATATGGAAAAATTGGACAAAATGGGTTGAAAAGGTCAAAAATGTCAAAAAGGAGAAAATTGCGCCCGGAGCAGCCCATCCCACAGACGCCGCCCGTACCGGCTGCGCGGCCATCTTTCATCCGCGCAGAAGGCGCGGGTTATCGTTCATCCGCGCACAACTGTTCGCGCGGGTATTGTTCATCCGCGTGCAGCGCAGCGCCCCAGTAGCCCCCCTCCGCGTACCCAATGTGTTTTCGCCCCATTTTCCGCGTGCAGCCGCCCCTATGACATCATGCTGACGTCATTGATGACCTCAGCATTTCCATTACACGTTTTTAAATTTTTTAACATTTTTTACTCATTTTTTCTCTCCATCCTCACCTATAAATACCCCCCTTCCCTACACTTAAAAACACACCTCAAAACACACTTATCTCTTCTTTCTTTATCTCCATTTCTTAGTTTTTAGTTTTTTTTTTAGTTTTTCTTATGTTTTAGCTAGTTTTTCTTATGTTTTAGCTAGTTTCTCTTAGTTTTAGAGTTCTTCCCTCTTTGGGAAGAACTAGTTATGTTTTTTTTGTAATTTATTAGCTTTTTGATTCAATAAATGGAAGTGCAAATTCCGTTTGGAGGTTTTCTAGCAACGGGAATGGCATCGAAGTACTGTAAGGATTTTATTTTCTTTGCAGTTATTTTTTATGCTTTATTCTTACATGTTATATTTAATTTGTCTGTGATTAAATTTAAGCGTGCTATTGTTGTAAAAATGATATAATAATAACGTTGTTATGCTTGCGAAATATTAAATAGGTAAAAATCTCTAAAATGAATTGATTTTATTTTTATTCAAGATTTTATATTAAGAATGTTAGAGAGAAATATATTATTTTTCATTACAAACTTAAATCTGAAAATTAGATTTTAAGGTTTAGTTATCCGGTCTGATTTAGAGTAGTGCTCTTTTATTTGTTGGTACAATCACCTGGTAGTTAGAGTGAAGCTCTATTTCAAAAATTTTTATAAGAATTATTATCTGAAAATGTATTGACAACATGTTTTCAGTAGTGGTTTTAAAACTTGAAAGTTAGTACTCGGATAACTAAATTCTTAGGTTTAATTTGGACACCTTGAATAAAGTTTAAACTGTCTAACCCCACCAAATGTGACATTTAAATGGTTCATTTTCAATCTCTTAGAAAAAGGAATTAATTTAATTAACTAAATTAGTTATCAACCCCACCCATAGGTGTTAATTGATTTGTTTAGTTAACAAAGAATATCTAACCCTACCAAAGGTGGTATTCATACAAAAAATGGAGAATCAATAAATATCAATTCATATTTTTAATAACCTAAATAATACGAGCAAGCATAATTAACTTAGTTATTATATCCATAAATACTCCACTATTTATAAAAGATAAAATTTACATGAATGTTTATTGAATCTATGTTTATTTTTATGTAAGTAGGTTAAAAACACAAAACCCAAAATATCGTGACTAGATGTTTAGGATTTAATTTCGTTTTTAAAAGTTTGAATAATAAATTAAAAACCACATATATTCCTTCCTTAGATCGACCTTGGGAGTATACTTATCATTTTCTACGAAATGATTCGTGCACTTGCGAGAGTTTTATAAATATAAAACCAAAGTATTGGCAGGATCGGCGGTCTTGGATTTTCGCTAAATCAAGTTTTCGTTCATCAAAGTATTTGGCGATCACGATTACGCTTTCATCAAGTTTTTAAGCGGATTCTTGGGGAAGGAATAGCGTTTTTAATTTATTTATCAAAATTTTAAAAATATTTTTGTGCTGTAAATAATTGTGATTTTTTTTTTGTTTTTGTAAAAATAAATAAAAATTAAAAAAAAAAATTTAAAAATTAAAAAAATTAAAAAATTAAAAAAATTAAAAAAAATTATAAAAAAATTATAAAAAAAATTATAAAAATAAATTATAAAAATAAAAAATTAAAAAATTAATAAAAAATAAAAAAAATAAAAAAAAAATAAAAAAATAAAAGTTTTTTTTACTTAACTTAATTAACTTAGATTTTTTTACTTCACTTAGCTTAATTAACTTAGTTTTTTTTTACTAACTTAATTAACTTAAGTAACATAGTTTTTTTTTACTAACTTAATTAACTTAGATTTTTTTAACTTAACTTAATTAACTTAGATTTTTTTTTACTTCACTTAACTCAATTAACCTTTTTTTTTTAAAACTTAGATTTTCATTAACTTAGATTTTTACTTAACTTAATTTAATTAACTTAATAGCATAAAAAGTAAAGATCTAAGGGAGTTCTGTCTAGGAGACTAGTTCTTGGAAGCCTTTGTGCCACTAGTTTTTTCTGGGAACGTTGTTCTGTCTAAAAGGATGGTTTTTAAGGAGCCTTTGCACCACCATTCTTTCATGGGAGCACTCTTGGTTAATACTGATTATGTTATTTTTTTAAAAAAAAACAAAAAAAAAACATAAATTCTGAAACTACCTCCAAAATTTTAAAGCTTTAATTATAATCTAAGGAGTTAGTTTCTTTGTTTAATCTAGGTACAATTGTATTTTTATGCCTTAATTATTTGATTTGTACCTAGATGTGGGTTATTTAAAACTCAAAGTATGCCTCTAGTTTTAAGTACAGAAAGAAATCTGAAAATCAATAGGGCATGACTGAAAAAGTATAGGTAGATAACCTTGTCTTACGTGAAGGTTTGATTGACTCAATGATGAGGGGACATTGAGTTTACTTAAAATGCAATCCCCAAGTTACGTCTTGCTAAGACGTTAAACTAAGCGCTGGATGGGAGGCAACCCATCATTTTAGGTAATTTTCTTTTATTTCTTTTATTTACTTAATTTTATTGTTTATTTCATTTTAATTACATGTGAATAATTTTTAAATTGTTAAAACTAAAAATATTTGTTGAGATGTTAGAAGTTCACAAATGATCTGTCCGTTTACACTTTAATGATGAATATGATGGATGCACCTGCATTTTCCATTACTACTTGCACTTTCTCAAGAAATAGGTAATCTTTCTTCTCTTTTCTCTTTATCTTTAATTTACAGTTGTTACATTGAGGACAATGTAAGTTCTAGGTTGGGGGTGGTGAAAAGTAACCATGCTTAATTAAAAAAAAAGTTTTAACAATTTAAAAATAAAAAAAATATATAAAAAAATAAAAAATATACTTTTTCATTTTTTTTGTGTTTGGTTTTATTTCTATTTTGTGTGATTTAGTAATTTTTGAAAAAAAAATTCCTCACAAAAATTATTATTTCTTTAAATCAAATTTAAGTAAATAGTTAAGTCTCTTGTACTGTTAGATTAATTTTTGAAAACATATCATGAAATATTTTGTAATTATTTTTTATAATTAGTTAGTTTTTGTCATAACTAGTATTTCTTGATAAGATGTAGAAATTATATTAAACCCAAAATCGGTGTTTATGAATTTTTTTTAGTGAAGACAACCTTTGTCAGATATAATTTGAGCCTAATTTCCTTTATTCAGAGTGAAATATATATTTTTTCTACTCCAAACACATTTCTTATTTCTTCAAAATTTTAGATGATCTCTATAGGTATTAGCATTGAATGTATGAATTTTTTTCAAATCTTAATAGAGTATCATATATTTTTTATTATTTTTGCTTAGATTAAATGATTTGAGTAGAAATTGATAGTATATGCTTATATCTCGTTCATGCATGACTGCTACTAAAAAAAAAGACATATCTGGGGTTACCTAAACCAAGATCAAACAGAAAAGCCACAAAATTAACCACTCACCAAAATCCAAACAAAATGTACAATCTGTACATGGGTTGACTCTCTAAAATACATATATTGAGAAATATCTTCAGAAAAAAAAAATAGAGAGATAAAGAATATATAGTATAATCTACATACTATAACCCACATTGCCTACAAAGTTGTGAGTAAAAGGCTAATTATAAAAGAAGGATATAGGAAATAATTCCCTAAAAAGTCATTGCACTTTCTTCATTTGTAAAAGGAATATATCTTGAAATTCTTTCTTAATGATTTTGATTTATGCATGAAAATAATTTTTATATATGATATCTTTATAATTTATACATTTGATTCCTTTCATGAGATCAATGTTAAAATAACACTTTGAGCCTTTATTCTTTATACATATGCGAACATATTAGTTCATTTCTATACATCAAATCTTTCGCATATAAAATAGTATGAGTGTTTGAACCCATAGGATTCAGTGTTTCGAGAGTATTGACTTGTGAGGGATAGAGTCGAAGCGAATTCTGATTCATGACACTGAAATTGGGTGAAATTAAATTGATACATTTTTGACATGAAATATGAAAATGATTTTCGACTAATTATTATAATAAATCATGATTGTTTAAAGAGATTAAAATAACTTATGCTTGAGATTTTAATTATGATCTTAAAGGAGATTAAAAAGTATGAGACATTTTTGTGAGATGTTGTTAATTTGTGATTTTGTTGTAAATTTAATTTTTAAGTTGTTTGTTTTTATTGTTTCTTTTGATTTTTACATTTAGTTCAATGTTTGTGGGTATCATTACAGAAAATCCTCACGAGACTCAAACTCGTCCACTAGGGCACCCTAGGGGTTTAAAGGCTTGTTGCATAGGCTAAATGCAACCGTGTCAATCCACGGAAGTGATTTAGGATAGTTTAATTTTTAGTTTTTATCGCTTCTCTTGCTAAGGGACTAGCAAGAAGCTGGTTGGGGGTTGTGATGAGTGCTCAAAAAGCACTAAAATAACCATGATTTTATGTACATTAATTGATTAAAAATATATATATATTTATATGTTTTATCATATATTTATATAAATTTGTCTTTTTCAGAATCACGGGTATTTTTATTGTTTTTCAGGTATTTTGGCTTAAAAACGCAATTTAAAGACTCAAAGAGGAATACTTGAAGCAATACATCACAAATATATTAATAAATAAGTGGGAAAAAGTCAACAAATATGGAAAAATTGGACAAAATGGGTCGAAAAGGTCAAAAATGTCAAAAATGTGAAAAAGGAGAAAATCGTGCCCGGAGCAGCCCATCCCGCGCGCGCGGCTCAGGCCAGAAGGCTGCGCATCGTTCATCCGCGCACAATTCGTTTCGCTGGTATCTTGTTCATCCGCACGCAGCGCAGTGCCCCAATAGCCCCCCTCCGCGCGCCCAACGCGTTTTCACCCCATTTTCCACGTGCAGCCGCCCCCATGACGTCATGCTGACATCATTGATGACCTCAGCATTTCCATTACACGTTTTTTCATTTTTTAACATTTTTTTAACATTTTTTTACTCATTTTTTCTCTCCATCCTCACCTATAAATACCCCCCTTCCCTTCACTTCAAAAACACACCTCAAAACACACTTCTCTCTTCTTTCTTTCTCTCCATTTCTTAGTTTTTAGTTTTTTTTTAGTTTTTCTTATGTTTTAGCTAGTTTCTCTTAGTTTTAGAGTTCTTCCCTCTTTGGGAAGAACTAGTTATGTTTTTGTAATTTATTAGCTTTTTGATTCAATAAATGGGAGTGCAAATTCCGTTTGGAGGTTTTCTAGCAACGGGAATGGCATCAAAGTACTGTAAGGATTTTGTTTTCTTTGCAGTTATTTTTTATGCTTTATTCTTACATGTTATATTTAATTTGTCTGTGATTAAATTTAACTGTGCTAGCTGTTTGTAAAAATGATATAATAATAACGTTGTTATGCTTGCAAAATATTAAATAGGTAAAAATCTCTTAAATGAATTAATTTTATTTTTATTCAAGATTTTATATTAAGAATGTTAGAGAGAAATATATTATTTTTCATTACAAACTTAAATCTAAAAATTAGATTTTAAGGTTTAGTTATCCGGTCTGATTTAGAGTAGTGCTCTTTTATTTGTTGGTACAATCACTCGGTAGTTAGAGTGAAGCTCTATTTCAAAATTTTTTATAAGAATTATTATCGGAAAATGTATTGACAACATGTTTTCAGTAGTGGTTTTAAAACTTGAAAGTTAGTACTCGGATAACTAAATTCTTAGGTTTAATTTGGACACCTTGAATAAAGTTTAAACTGTCTAACCCCACCAAAGGTCGCATTTAAATGGTTCATTTTCGATCTCTTAGAAAAAGGAATTAATTTAATTAACCAAATTAGTTATCAACCCCACCCATAGGTGTTAATTGATTTGTTTAGTTAACAAAGAATATCTAACCCCACCAAAGGTTGTATTCATACAAAAAAGGGAGAATCAATAAATATCAATTCATATTTTTAATAACCTAAATAATACGAGCAAGCATAATTAACTTAGTTATTATATCCATAAATACTCCACTATTTATAAAAGATAAAATTTACATAAATGTTTATTGAATCTATATTTATTTTTATGTAAGTAGATTAAAAACACAAAACCCAAAATATCGTGACAGGATGTTTAGGATTTAATTTCGTTTTTAAAAGTTTGAATAATAAATTAAAAACCACATACATTCCTTCCTTAGATCGACCTTGGGAGTATACTTATCATTTTCTATGAAATGATTCGTGCACTTTCGAGAGTTTTATAAATAGAAAACCAAAGTATTGGCAGGATCGGCGATGCCGGTTTTCGTTCAGCTCTGCGCAGATGAATAGTAGCCACGCACGCAGCTCGGCGCGGCTGGGCGCTGGCGCGCGCGGGATGGGCTGCTCTGGGCGCGATTTTCTCCTTTTTGACATTTTTGACTTTTTCGACCCATTTTGTCCAATTTTTACATATTTGTTGACCTTTTCCCACTTATTTATTAATATATTTGTGATGTATTGCTTCAAGTATTCCTCTTTGAGTCTTTAAATTGCCTTTTTCAGCCAAAATACCTGAAGAACAATGAAAATACCTGTGATTTCGAAAAAGATAAATTTATATAAATATATGATAAAACATATAAATATATATATTTTTAATCAATTAATGTACATAAAATCATGGTTATTTTAGTGCTTTTTGAGCACTCATCACAGCCCCTAACCAGCTTCTTGCTAGTCCCTTAGCAAGAGAAGCGATAAAAACTAAAAATTAAACTATCCTATATCACTTTCGTGGATTGACACGGTTGCATTTAGCCTATGCAACAAGCCTTTAAACCCCTAGGTTGCCCTAGTGGACGAGTTTGAGTCTCGTGAGGGTTTTCAGTAATGATACCCACAAACATTGAACTAAATGTAAAAATCAAAAGAAACAATAAAAACAAACAACTTAAAAATTAAATTTACAACAAAATCACAAATTAACAACATCTCACAAAAATGTCTCATACTTTTTAATCTCCTTTAAGATCATAATTAAAATCTCAAGCATAAGTTATTTTAATCTCTTTAAACAATCATGATTTATTATAATAATTAGTCGAAAATCATTTTCATATTTCATGTCAAAAATGTATCAATTTAATTTCACCCAATTTCAGTGTCATGAATCAGAATTCGCTTCGACTCTATTCCTCACAAGTCAATACTCTCGAAACACTGAATCCTATGGGTTCAAACACTCATACTATTTTATATGCGAAAGAGTTGATGTATAGAAATGAACTAATATGTTCCCATATGTATAAAGAATAAAGGCTCAAAGTGTTATTTTAACATTGATCTCATGAAAGGAATCAAATGTATAAATTATAAAGATATCATATATAAAAATTATTTTCATGCATAAATCAAAATCATTAAGAAAGAATTTCAAGATATATGCCTTTTACAAATGAAGAAAGTGCAATGACTTTTTAGGGAATTATTTCCTATATCCTTCTTTTATAATTAGCCTTTTACTCACAACTTTGTAGGCAATGTGGGTTATAGTATGTAGATTATACTATATATTCTTTATCTCTCTATTTTTTTTTTCTGAAGATATTTCTCAATATATGTATTTTAGAGAGTCAACCCATGTACAGATTGTACATTTTTTTTGGATTTTGGTGAGTGGTTAATTTTGTGGCTTTTCTGTTTGATCTTGGTTTAGGTAACCCCAGATATGTCTTTTTTTTTGTAGCAGTCATGCATGAACGAGATATAAGCATATACTATCAATTTCTACTCAAATCATTTAATCTAAGCAAAAATAATAAAAAATATATGATACTCTATTAAGATGAGAAAAAATTCATACATTCAATGCTAATACCTATAGAGATCATCTAAAAATTTGAAGAAATAAGAAATGTGTTTGGAGTAGAAAAAATATATATTTCACTCTGAATAAAGGAAATTAGGCTCAAATTATATCTCACAAAGGTAGTCTCCACTAAAAAAAATTCATAAACACCGATTTTGGGTTTAATATAATTTCTACATCTTATCAAGAAATACTAGTTATGACAAAAACTAACTAATTATAAAAAATAATTACAAAATATTTCATGATATGTTTTCAAAAATTAATCTAACAGTACAAGAGACTTAACTATTTACTTAAATTTGATTTAAAGAAATGATAATTTTTTTGAGGAATTTTTTTTTCAAAAATTACTAAATCACACAAAATAGAAATAAAACCAAACACACAAAACACAGTGTATTTCTTAAGCATGGTAACTTTTCACATAGCTTTAAATTTCTTTTCCTAATTTAAGAGTTGAATATAGTTTATGTAATAGTTTTCCTTTTGATTCAATAAATAGTGTTGGTAATTCTGCTTGGAGGTTTTTTAGAAGCAAAAACAATACTAAAGTTCTATAAAGATATACTTTAGGTGTAATTAAAATGTATTCTTTTTAGTTTTCAATTTATATATGGTTTTGAATGTTATGTATAAGTCATATTGTATTCATGTCTGTGTGTTGGCTTCATATGTACAAAACACAGTGTTTGTTATTTTACTTATTTATTTTATCTTTCATTATGTCAGGTTGGTTACTGTGAATCAATAATTCACATAAGCACGTAGTTAGGTATACTTTGTATGTAAGCATGTTTACATATACCATGGGGTTGGTTTTCATAGTGTTCATGCTCACTGATGTTTTCGCTTGTGTTTGGTTCATTTTAAGTATAGTTATTTATGGAGTCTACTTGACAATTTTTGTAAATGAAAAAATGTGACCCTTTCCCACCTCACCACCAAGCTCACTAGAGACCTTATCACAAGTGGTGGTAATGGGATGGCAAGTTGGCTAGCAAGGTAGAAAATTCGAGTTCTATAAATACCCCTCACTTGTACCATATTAGTGATTCGTGAATATGTGAGAAAAACTATACTTGTGAGTGGTAAGTACTCAAGGGAGTGTTTGTAAGTAGTTTCTATGTGTTGAGTTGTATATCGGTGGTGGTTTCCTTTGTGTAACATATTCTTGTTCACTTTGCACATTACTACTCTTTGGTCTCTAATCATACCACTATGGATGGTGTGGGCTTTAAAGGAGAGCCAGATTCATGTTTCCTATCAAGTCAATATTAAAGTAGCAAGCAAGAGCAACAATAAGAAGTTAGGATAGAGGTCCCACCTAATAGTGGCAATGGTGGTTTTATTTCTCTCAGAGGGTAACAATTTTATTTGTTAGTGGATTATTTATTTCTAAGTGATTGCCTTAAATAATTAGAGGATTTTACGATGTAGATATGATTTATTTATGGATTTACCGTATTATATCTAATATTATGCATGATGGACTATGTGGTTAATATAATCACAATTTAAAGGGTTTATATTCCTACAAATTAAAGTTTAAACTTTGTTTGGAAAGCTTCCCTTTTTCCTTTATCACCTGCTTTCTATTTATTAAAATCTATATATGCTACTATTTATACTATATATCTATCTTTAATTATATTCATTATACTTGTGTTCATGTGTTTTATGTTTATCTCCTTATGATTTGTGTATTTATGTTAAGTCCTTAAGAATTCATCATCTCCATATGTTGATTATGTATCGAGTTTAGACCCCTTTCATGTTGTTATGCATGATTTTTTGGTATTTTTGTGTCTTTTGTGTTTCCTACATATTTTTTTATAACATACTTGATGCTACACTGATTAGAAATAAATGTTTATTATATATTGTCATATGTTTTATTTCCTTTCTATGTAGCATGCCTATAAGCTTTCAAATCATTACTTGTTGTGATAAATTAATTTTCCTACTCCCTAATTAATTTATATTATTTAGTTATGTTATGTTCATGTGAGTTTGTTGTGAGTCTCTATAGAGTCACACTCTCTTAACCTTTGTAGTGTATAGGGCATTAGACACTTTAATTTTTTTGCTATGATGTGTACAACATCATATTGTTACAGTATAATCTTGATCTCTAAAATAAGTTTAAACATATGAGGTCTTGAAGTGATTGGAAATTGTCTATGACCTTTTTGGATGTTTGATTGTTTCACATGCTAAGTGTTGATTTCCATATATGCATATTTCTATCCTAGACAGATGCTTGTGTGGCACACTGCCTCTTTTGTGTTTATTACATTTTCTTATTTCTAACCACGAGTAGTTTTTGTTATTTGCTAAATTGAGAATATTATTTATGTACTTCTACTTTGATAATTTCTAAATTCACGTAGTAAGACCTGTTTGGCTTAATTAATATAGAGCTCTAAAAAATAATTTATAGGTTGGCATCTTTACCCCTCATCTAGGTCCCAATTACCTATTTGAGTCCGAAGAACAATAGACCTTCGTATACATGCCATAACTATGTGAATTTATTTGGATATTTTGAAAGGTTTGTGTGGATTTTGGCTTTGATGATTTGTATGACTCAAACAATCTCTAGAATCCACTTTTAGTGTCCCTTAAGGTAAAATCCTACGTGCTACATGGAAAGAAAGAGGATTTGGGTCATCATCAAAATGTTGGATCCTTTCTTGCCACCATTGTTTTCTTATCCTTAGTATCCTTTCTTTGAGCCATCATGTTATGCCTTCCTCTAAGAGTGTCCTTTTTAGCCTCTTTGTTTCAATTATTTTTTAAAAAGAAAGAATAAAAGAAAGGTTGATGATTACTCTATGAAAATAGAGTTATTAGAGCACTTTTTTACATAATATTTACTTGTTTTATTCAATAAATAGTATTTTATGGCCAAAAATATTAAAATATAAATTTTTTAGTGAAAAGGGGTGAAAATATAATTTTTGGAATGTTTTGGGATTTTTTTTAGAATAATTATGAATTTTTAACGTAGCATCAATTAGGAGTTACCATATGGCATGCCACAAAGGTGGAGGAGCTGAGTAGGTAAGCCACGTAGATGCCAAGAAAGCATAGAGAGCAAATCATGATACACCATTTGTAAGAAGGATGAAACATATGCCACGTATCAGCATGACGTTCAATCCGAGTTCATAAATTGGTCAACGAGTCATGCTAGGTTTCGTTATGCCATTGCTCTGTGCATTCCACCATACACCATGCCATCCGTCTCTGCAAATCAGGTCATGCCACATGTCATTGACTCATCGAGTGTTGACTTTGACTAGTTTCCCTTTCCACGCGTCGCTCCCTAATTCGCCCAGTAAATTTTTGATGCTACGTGTCGTGTTGTGATTGGCTAAAACTGTTAGTTTTTCTTGTTTTGATCGTAACCCTTGATCTGAAGTTGATCTGACGGTCTAGATCAACCCTAAGTGGCCTCCATTAGCATAATTTTAGTCAATTTTTGGAGCTAAAAAGAGAGAAAAATACGGAAAATTCAAGAGAAAACACAATTTTGGTGGAGATTCAAGAGGAGATTAATTCTACAATTCAAGAGATTGATTGTATTTATTTTTATACTCTTTACTTTATCAATTTTTATGTCTTTCTCTATGAAAAATATGAGCTTTATGAACACAATTATGTGTAGTTAATTTATTAATCTTGGGATCTTATGAACCAAATTTTCACCATGTGATGATTTAATATTTTACCCCAATTATAATTATAATTTAATTATATTATTTAATCTGAGTTGTATACTATTAATTGTTTGGCCAACAATTTATCTATAGAGGCAATTAAATAGATTTGAGAGAATTATTTAATTGTTTGTCTTGATTAAATAATATGCATAGTTTCTAGGCAGAGATGTATGATTCTTATGTATATGATCCATAATTGATGAACTTAATGAGTAGTATGCAATTTATTTGGCATGATAATGTGATTAAATTAATTACTATATGGTGTTTAGTTTACTTGAGAGAGGAATACATGTTATGTTAGATTCAATTGATCATGTAATTAATGGATAATTATATTGGGGGGATTTTATCGATTCACATGTTTAGAAAATTGCGAGATTAAGTATTCCTAGATATTTTCTCATATATATTTTTAGCTACCAAATTTGATTTAATTAATTATTGTTATTTACTTTTAGTTATTTTAATTTTTCTTCTTTAAAATATAAAAACACCAAAAAAATTGATTTATATTATTTTTAGTTTTAAAAATTAGTTTTTAATAAAATAATTTATGTGGGAACAATCTTTTCTTATCATTATATTACTTGTTGTGATACATATCATTGTGTATTTATTGCACACACTTCATGTGTGGCAATCAAGTTTTTGACATCGTTGCAAGGGATTATAAATATTAGAAGTTAATAATTTTTTTTATTTTCTTAATTTATTTTTCTTTATTTTAATTTTAATTTACTTATTTTCTTTTAGTGACTTCTTTATTTATTTTAGTTAATTTATTTTATTTAGTGAATTTATTTATTTATTTTTGAAATTTTTTTTTATTATATAGAAATCTCATTTAGTATTGTAAAAAGATAGTTGAGTCTATTGCATGAGCAGAGTTCGTGAGGGAGACATCTTACCTTTAGTTCTTGAAATTGAGGGGACTTGATTAATTAGAAAACAAGTTGTCACCAAAGAGGAAGAAATGACTAATGCATTAGAAATAAACAACAATGAGCTAAATTTGAATAATCAAATGCTTTTGATAAATGATAGAGATAGAGCTATGAATGAATATGCACTACCAATGTTGGAAGGGCTGAATCCAAGTATTACAAGGCCAAACATTCAAGCTAATCAGTTTGAATTAAAACCAGTGATGTTTCAAATGCTACAAACAGTTTGACAATTCAGCGGATTACCAATAAAGGATCCTCATCTTCATATCAAATTGTTTATTGAAGTTGTAGATTCATTTAAGTTCAATGGTGTGACATAGGAAGCATTTAGGCTTAGATTATTCCATTACTCTTTGCGAGACCATGCTCGAGCTTGGATAAACTCTTTGCCACCTGATTCCATTACAACTTAGAATGGTTTGGTAGAGAAATTCTTGATGAAATACTTCCTACCAACAAAGAATTCCAAGCTTATGAATGGCATTACCTCCTATCAACAATATGAAGGAGAATCTTAATATGATGCATGGGAAAGATTCAATGAATTTCTAAGGAAATGTTCTCATCATGGTATTCCTTCTTGGATTCAAATGGAGACTTTTTATAATGGTCTCAATGCTCACACAAGAACAATTATTGATGCATCTGCTAATGGAGCTTTGATATCCAAATCTTACAATCAAGCTTATGATTTATTTGAGAAAATGACTAACAATAATTATCAATGGCCAATTGACAGAATGACAACCACAGGAAGAGTAGCTAGAGTGCATGAGGTAAATGATATCATAGCACTTACAGCTCAAGTTTCATCTTTGGTTAATATTTTGAAGGCTTAAAACTCGCCAGCGAGAGTAAACTAGGTCCATGATTCAAGGGTGTTGTATGTGTTTTGTGATGGAGCCTATTTGTTTGATAATTGTCCATATAATCCTGAATCAGTCTTTTATATGGGTAATGTGAATCAAAACAATAATGCATACTCAAACACATATAACCCAAGATGGAGACAACAACCATATCTCTCTTGGAATAACAACAATCAAGGTGGTAATCAATTCAACCATCAACCATTTCCATCACTTGGTTTTCAACAACCATAACAATTACAAGCCCAATAAAAGAAGCCATATATTGAGGACAATACAAATGCTTTAATGGGGATGATGAAAGACTCCATCCAATCATTTAATACAAAAGTGTCAACTCAAGAGGCTTCAACTCAAAATTTGGAGAACCAAATGGGAAAAATTACTTAGGCTATAAGTCAAAGGGCTTAAGATAACCTTCCAAGTGACACAATTGTAAACCCAAGAAGAGAATATAAGGACCATTGCAACACCATAGACTTGAGGAATGATAGAAAATTGAGGAGGAACTAGAAACTAAAAAGGATGAGAAGGAATTAGAGGATAAAAAGAGTACTAAAAAGGAAATAATTTAGCCAAAAAAGAGAAACCTCTACAAACGCTCTATTCCTTTCCCTGAAAAACTGCAAAAACAAAAGTCAAATATGTAGTTTTCAAAATATCTATAAGTCTTCAAGAAGTCTCACATAAACATAACATTTACAAATGCATTTGAACATATGCCTAGTTATGCCAAATTTTCTAAAGACATCTTGTCTAAGAAAAAGAGGTTAGGAGATAATGAAATAATAACCTTAATTGAAAGTTGTAGTTCCATCCTTGTTAGAAAACTACCCCAAACGTTAAAAGATCCAGGTAGTTTTGACAATCCTTGTATAATTGGGAACATCTACTTTGAGAAAGCATTATGTGACTTGGGTTCTAGCATTAACCTTAAACCATTATCAATCTTTAAGAGATTGGGGGTTGGTAAAGCCAAATTCACTTCAGTAAAATTAGAAATGGTAGATAGATCAATTAAGAGACCTCGGGGTGTGGTAGAAGATTTGCTAGTAAAAGTAGAAAAAATCATCTTTCTGGTGGACTTCCTTGTGCTAGATATGGAAGAGGACCGTGACATTCATATCATACTTGGTTGTCCATTCTTAGCAACCAGAAGAGCACTCATTGATGTACAAAAAGGTGAACTTATAATGAGAGTGCAAGATGAACAAGTAATATTTAAAGTTTTTAAAGAATCTGAATTCCCTGATATTGATAATGCTAATGAATATTTAAGGATAAATGTTACTGAATGTGGGAACAACTTAAAAGAATATATTGAGTCGCTCACACTTAAGACTGCTACACATGATGCTATGAACAGGGTACTCACCAAAAAACAACTCAACATTTTTTAACTTTGAAAGTATGGCATCGAAGGTTAACATTGTAGATTTTGTGAACTTTTTAGAGGACACACCTCTCATATATATATCAAAGATGATTATGGAAAGTTTTGAGATAGGATCTAAACTCAAACCATTAATTGAAGAGCTACCAAGTTTAGACCCCACACTTTTACCCTTATATCCCCAGTCAAGTATGAAAGTGAAAGAGTCCAATGAAGAAGTGAAAAAGCTATTAGAAATACATAAATTGGATGAGTGCTTATAAGAATGCCAAGAAGTTCAAAAAGAAAAAAATGTCATGAGAAGAGAATTGAGAACCGTGTTTGTGAGCAATACATAAAGTATTATTGAACAAATCAAGATCCAAGTTGTTTCCAAGAAAACTCAAATGTAAATGGATACAAAGGGATGTGCCTTAGAACTTGGTAGGACCGTCTAGTCAAGGACGTTAAATGTGACACTGGTTGGGAGGCAACCTAACGTTATTTTATTTATATTTTCATTGTTTTTGTTTTGTAGGTGAATAAATGTGGAGAGCAATGGCCAACAAGAATGAGCATTTCAATAATAGATGTGGTGTGCCATGATTAAGGGAGATTTCCTTTATTTACCTTTTCATATTTATATGTGCACATTTGGGACAATGTGAAACTTTAGTTTGGGGTAGGGAACTTCATTCTCTACATTAATATTTCTACTATGCATTTTAAATTTTTAGGAATTTTTTTAGCTATTTTTTTAATTTTTATTTTTAAGATGTTTTTAATCATGATTTGGGTAGAAATTGATAAATATATGGAAACTAAATGCATGCATGCTTGATATGAAATATATGAACTCAATGATAAAAATTGGTTGTCATGATTAGGGTAAGGAACGTAACATATTTGTTAAGATATTTACATTAATCATATGATATGCTTGCTAGTTTTGATTGGATTGATTCAAATTCTTATGCACATGATGATGATTGATTTTGGTGTGCTTATTGAGAGAAAATTTGTAGTGAGTTGTGTGAGTCGATGAGATCTACCAAGTTTTAGAATCTATTTGATCATCCATTGAGGCGAAATCCTAAATAGTATTTAGAAAGGGAAATGATTTAGGCCTTATTTGGATCGATTGAGCCTTTCAAGCTAACCATTGTTAATATCTTTAGTCGCCCATTTGAGCCTAAAAAAGAACCATTCATATCTTTAAGCCACATTTAATTCCTAACTAATAAGTATTACCTTTACCCTTGCACTTTTAGCTTGTATGAAAAGAAAAAAAATTGCAATCATGTGTTATGCCATAAAGTAAGGTGAAATGTAATGCACCCTATAAAAAAAGAAGAAAAACTCACAACACAATTATCCTTCTAAAGAAAAAGAAAATAGAATTGAAAATAAGTTTGGGGGTGTTGTGAAGCTATAAAAAAAGGAAAAAAAAGAGATGTGTAATAAAAGAATATGAAAAGAATGACAAAAGAGGGTATACCAAAATATCAAGTAAAAGATCAATTGTAGTTGAAAAGTGCATGATGAACAAAAAGAAAGCTAAGGTGTGGATAGAGCCTAAATGTCCTCATTTATCAACCCTTACCTAAGCCTTACATTACAACCATATAAAGTCCTTATTGATCTTGAGCTAAGTGCATATTTATATTAGTGGAGAGGATGTGGAAAATAGACTTATGAGACTTGTTCTCTGATTGAATTGATTAGCATGCTCATATAGCTTGATTTCATGAGTGCATTGGATGATATCATGTGTGCAGTGCATACACACGAATCAATTTTTCAAAAACCTTGCATATCCTTGTATTGATATAACGTTAATTCATGAATATGTGAACTTCATAATTGTAGGACTATACGATTTTTGAGAGGGATAGTTTTCTTAAATTATGCATGTACTAATAGAAGTATATTTATGAATATACTACCCAAGTTATTTTATTTAGTTATATACACTTGGCTTTACTTGAGGACAAGCAAAGACTTAAGTTTGGCGATGTGATGACTCTATAAAAATAGAGTTATTAATGCACTTTTTTACTTAAATTTTACTTGTTTTATTCAATAAATTGTATTTTTATGGCTAAAAAGTATTAAAATATAAACTTCTTAGTGAAAAGAGGTGCAAATATAAATTTTGGGATTTTTTTCTAAATTTTTAACCCATGAGCATTCAGGAGCTACCACGTGGCATGCCACGTAGGCAGAGGAGCTAACTGGGTAACCCATGCAGATGCCATGCAAGCATAGATAACGAATCACATTACGCCATGTGTGAGGAGGACGAAATGCATGCCACATGTCAACACGACGTTCAATCTGAGTTTGGAAATTGGTTGACACGTCATGCTAGGTGTTGCTATGCTATTTCTCCGCGCAATCCACCCGTGTACAACCCCATCCATCTCTGCAAATCATGTCATGCCGTGTGTCACTGACTCAATGAGAATTGACTATGACCGGTCTCCCCTGCCACACGTCGTTCCTTGATTCGCTCAGTGAATTTTTGTTGCCACATGTCGCACTGTGATTGAGTGGAACTATCAGTTTTGTGTGTTTTAATTATAGCCCTTGATCTGAAGCTGATTTGATGGTCTAGATCATACTCGAGCAATATTTAAGCCCCCAATCACTCTATAAACCCTAAGTGGCCTCCATTAGCAAATTTGTGGTCAATTTTTGGAGCTAAAAATAGAGAAAAATATAGAAAATTTAAGAGAAGACACAATTTTGGTGGAGATTCAAGAGACGATTAATTTTACAATTCAAGAGATTGATTGTATTTCTTTTTCTACTCTTTTTTTTATCAATTTTTATGTCTTTCTCTATGAAAAATATAAGCTTTATGGACACAATTATGTGTAGTTAATTTATTAATCTTGGGATCTTATGAAGCAAAATTTCACCATGTGATGATTTAATATTTTACCCCAATTATAATTATAATTTAATTATTTTATTTAATCTGATTTGTATACTATTAATTGTTTGGCCAATAATTTATCTATAAAGGCAATCAAATATATTTGGGATAATTATTTAATTGTTTGTCTTGATTAAATAACATGCATAGTTTCTAGGCAGAGATGTATGATTTTTATGTATGTGATCCATAATTGATGAACGTAATGATTAGTATGCAATTTAATTGGCATGAGAGTGTGATTAAATTAATTACTATATGGTGTGTAGTTTACTTAAGAGTGGAATACTTACTAGGTTAGATTCAATTAATCATGTAATTAATGGATAATTATATTAGGAGATTTTAGTGATTCACATGTTTAGAAAATTGGGGGATTAAGTATTCCTTGATATTTTCTCATGTATCTTTTTAGTTACGAAATTTGATTTAAATTATTATTTCTATTTACTTTAGTTATTTTAATTTTTCTTCTTTAAAATAGAAAAACACCAAAAAAATTAATTTTTAGTACTTTTAGTTTTAAAAATTAGTTTCTTATAAAATAATCTCTATGGGAACGATCTTTTCTTATCATTATATTACTTGTTGTGATATGTACACTTGCGTATTCATTGCACACATTTCGTGTGTGGCGATAAGTTGAAAATGGAGTTTTATAAAAAGAAGAAGCGGAAAGATGAAGAAAAGAAAAAGAAAAATGAATTATTGAGATTCATTTATTTTAAAAAGAGGAGGAATAAAGAAAAAAAAGAAGAAAAGTAAAAAAAAATGATAAGCATGTCAAAGAAGTATTTCTTAATCTTTTGAATTCTATGTACTATCCTCATAACTTCATTGATTGGAGTTTGAGAAGTAAAGAGAAAAAAACCTGTGTTTAAGGGTATTGGTATGTTGGACATGAAATTATCTATGTAATTGGATCAACAAAGGTGTGTTTTAGCCCAAATGTCTTCTCTTCTACTCGAACCTCTACCTATCTTTACAAGATTTGAAAGACCTATTGATTTCTCCTAAGTTTGCACTTACATTAGTGGAAAGAAATAGGTTAATTATGGACATATGAAGTTTGGTCCTACTTGAGTTGATATTTCTTTTTGCTTGGTTTGCATAATCATATCACCATGGCATATAGCGTAAACAAGTTTAGCATATCACACACTAAGCATGTCTTCAAGAATTTAATCATACCCTTACTTGAATGCATCTTGGATTGATGGAGATGTGGATATTTTTGTTGAATGCATTGTTTTTTCTCTTAGGATCCTATAGTTCTTTGTACATACTTCCTTTTCATCCCTTCTTTTTGTATGACTTATTTTCTACTTTGTGTAGATGCTTTTATTTTAGGGGATTTTTGCATTGTTTTTTCTCTTAGGATCCTATAGTTCTTTGTACATGCTTCCTTTTTTTCCCTTCTTTTTGTATTACTTATTTTCTACTTTGTGTAGATGCTTCTATTTTAGGGGATTTTTGCATTGTTTTTTCTCTTAGGATCCTATAGTTCTTTGTACATGCTTCCTTTTTTCCCCTTCTTTTTGTATTACTTATTTTCTACTTTGTGTAGATGCTTATATTTTAGGGGATTTTTGAGTGAAGGATGCATAACAATTTTATTACATCACATGTATACTTTGAGGGTGAGAGTGTGATTCATTTTCATGGTGCCAGGTGGAATTATTTGCTTGGTTGTTATGATGTTTATTTGCTCTATTTATGAGGTGATATTATGCTATTTTGCTCTTGTGATGCTCTCTTCTTGTTTACATCACTTTGTATTAACCACACATAAATATGATTGTTAGCATGACTTGTTGCATGCATTACTTACAATGTATTGTTTCACATGTCTTCCTATGCATTTACTTGGATCCTTATTGTAGTGAATAATTGCATGTTTATTTCTCATAGTTGGAATGTATGACATATGTTTTCTTTGGTAGACTACAATGTCTTTCCATATATGTATGCATAGTATCGGGTCAGGTCATATAATTGAATACACCCAAGTTTCATTGGGGGAAGATAGTAGAATCATTAGGAGTGTGCCAACTTGGAAGATATTTGGACTCCTAGTCAATGTCTTCTTACATATTTGTTGAGACATTTATGTTCCATTGGTGTTTGACTGACCATCTTGTAGATGTGTTATTTGCACATTACAAAGCCCCATGTGCCCTCCAATAACATGTATAGATGTGGGGCCTTATGATATGTATCATGTTAGAGAGATATTTTCTATCTATACTACTCTTGATTTGTCTTTGCTACTGTTGTTTGTTACTTGCTTTTACCTTGTAATTGTCTCTATATTATTCTTTGCATTTCTTTCTTGACTGCATATGTTGCTTCTTTTTGTGTTTGGTTTAATCTTCATTCATGTGTTGCACGAATGTTAGGATTTTTACATTTCTGTTTGACTTCTCTTCTTCATATGAAGTGTGTTGTATACCTGTGTGTGCTTGATTTGACTTTTCATGTTAGAAAGGGGAAAAGTTTGCACAACTTGTATTTGTTTATGCATTGTGTTTTCTTGTTAACATACTATTTGTTGCATGAGATGGTGAGTGTAGTCTACACAACATTTTGTTTATCTAATATGCGAACACTTAGGGGGAGTTTACATATGTTCAGGGGATGTTTTCATATTTGTGTTGCATGTAGATTATATAGTTTGCATATTTGTAATGCATATAGATAGTGTTTATTTGCATTGCATGTTAACTGTGGCTAGATTCTCGGTGTGTACTTGTGTAGAGATAACATGATAGTATTTGGATATACTATCTATGTGTACCTGTGTAAGGGTAACATAATTGTATTTGGATAGACTATACATTGTTTCTACATGATACCTTCACATGGTATGTGTTTGTTTCATATGTGTAGGTTACATGTGTATATTGACGTCTTCATGCTTAAAGTGTGCTCTATGTAGTTGTGCTACATTCCCTATGACAGAGAATTAGATGAGTTGATTCATGAAGTTGGATAGAGCACTCAAGATGGATGCACTTGGAGTAGGTGTGTTTCCACGCCACTCGTGTATCCAAGTGCTTCAAGAACCTTTTACATATATGTAAGTCAACCTTTGAAAAGATGAAAGCATTCCATTGATGAGCAGAATCGTGATCGCCAAATACTTTGATGAACGAAAACTTGATGAACGAAAACCAGCATCACCGATCCTGCCAATACTTTGGTTTTAATATTTATAAAACTCTCGCAAGTGCACGAATCATTTCGTAGAAAATGATAAGTATACTCCCAAGGTCGATCTAAGGAAGGAATGTATGTGGTTTTTAATTTATTATTCAAACTTTTAAAAACGAAATTAAATCCTAAACATCCTGTCACGATATTTTGGGTTTTTTGTGTTTTAATCTACTTACAGAAAATTAAACATAGATTCAATAAACATTCATGCAAATTTTATCTTTTATAAATAGTGGAGTATTTATGGATATAATAACTAAGTTAATTATGCTTACTCATATTATTTAGGTTATTAAATATATGAATTGATATTTATTGATTCTCCCTTTTTTGTATGAATACCACCTTTGGTGGGGTTAGATATTCTTTGTTAACTAAACAAATCAATTAACACCTATGGGTGGGGTTGATAACTAATTTGGTTAATTAAATTAATTCCTTTTCTAAGAGATTGAAAATGAACCATTTAAATGCCACCTTTGGTGGGGTTAGACGATTTAAACTTTATTCAAGGTGTCCAAATTAAACCTAAGAATTTAGTTATCCGAGTACTAACTTTCAAGTTTTAAAATCACTACCGAAAAACATGTCGTCAATACATTTTCGGATAATAATTCTTATAAAAACTTTTGAAATAGAGCTTCACTCTAACTACTGGGCGATTGTACCATCAAATAAAAGAGCACTACTCTAAATCGAGACCAGGATAACTAAACCTTAAAATCTAATTTTTCAGGTTTAAGTTTGTAATGAAAATAATATATTTCTCTCTAACATTCTTAATATAAAATCATGAATAAAAATAAAATCAATTCATTTTAGAGATTTTTACCTATTTAATATTTCGCAAGCATAACAACGTCATTATTACATCATGTTTACTAAACCAAGACCTGATTAAATTTAACCACGACAAATTAAATATAACATGTAAGAATAAAGCATAAAAATAAGCGTAAAGAAAATAAAATCCTTACGAACTTGACGCTATTCTAGTTCTTTGGAAAAACTCCAAGCGGAATTTCCACTCGCATTTATTGAATAAAAAAGCTAATAAATTACAAAAACATAACTAGTTCTTCCCAAAAAGGGAAGAACTGTAAAACTAAGAGAAATTAACTAAGAAAAACTAAAAATTAAGAAAACATAAGAAAAACTAAAAATCTAAGAAAAGAGAGAAAGAAAGAGAGAAAAGAATGTATTTGGAGGTTTTGAAGGTGTGTTTTGAAGTGAAGGGAAGGGGGGTATTTATAGGTGAAGATGGAGAGAAAAAATGAGTAAAAAAATGTTAAAAAAATATAGAAACGCGTAATGGAAATCTTGGCGTCATTGATGACATCAGATGATGTCATGAAGCGTACTGCACGTGAAAAATGAGTGTCGGGCGCGGATGAACAGAACCGTCTTGTGATCGCGCGCATGAACAGTAACCTCGCGCGCGCATGAATAGTAACCCGCACGTAGTTTGGGGCGGAGCTGGGGGTTGTGGCACGGCGGCGCGTTTTTCTCCTTTTTGACATTTTTGACCTTTTTGACCCATTTTGTCCAATTTTTCCATATTTGTCGACCTTTACGCATTTATTTATTAATATATTTGTGATGTATTGCTTCCAGTATTCCTCTTTGAGTCTTTAAGTTGCATTTTTAAGCCAAAATACCTGAAAAACAATAAAAATACCCGTGATTCCGAAAAAGACAAATTTATATAAATATATGATAAAACATATAAATATATATATTTTTAATCAATTAATTTGCATAAAATCATGGTTATTTTAGTGCTTTTTGAGCACTCATCATCCATCTATCAAACTGGTTACGTATCAATCATTTAGTTGAATTCGATATATGTGAACAAAACATTAGAAGACTTTTCTTAGTGTTGCAAGTCTCACTTTGATCCCTCGATTTTGATATCGATAGTTGTCTGATCATACCCCAATAGTAATATTTTAGAGGGAAATGCACCTAAGATCAAATATTTGAAGCCAACTTTTGTGGAAAATTCAAACTTAAATTTTAATGATGTAATCACATAAAAACCATCAATAATTGTAACGTAAGTATGAGACATTTTGGTAGTACTGGTGAAACCAGATAGTTGTAGTGATGGAATCTAAGATGAAGGACTCATAGAATCTCTCTAGATTTGGTAAAAGGGAAATATCCCCTAATGTAATTCGAATGGGGGCTAACCTTATTAGTGAGCCCACTCTAGCCTTGAAAGGTGAGCCCCTATAGTTAAGAGCTATAGTTGTTAGAGGGTGGATTTAATCTTTTTTCCTAGTAATAAACCCTTTACTTGTTCCCACAATCATCTTTATTTTGCCTCGATAACCAAATCCTAGATATACTCTCATGAACATTCAAAATAGCACAGTTAATAAAGGGAAGTGCTTTGGGAAACTACTTAAGATGGGTCATTATGCCTTTTGATTATGGTATGATATTTTCAGATTCAAACATAGGACTACTTTATTTATTGCCATATCTTTGTTAGGTGTTTATGGAATTATTATTAAAACTGGTCTATTGTAGCTACTTATCCTACTTTGTAAGGTATACTATTAAGAATGGCATGGATTAGTAGGAAATACCATTTTGGCACAATATGAGGTCATGTGAGCACTCAGAATCAAAAAACCATCCAGATGCCCAGCCTTTGCTCCCAACCTACTCAAAACTCTCATTACCCAATCGTAACCACAAAATCCAGAGTAAAACTCTTGCAATTAGGTTGTTACAATTACTGGTCAAAAAATCCATTATGGACCAAGCAATGAACCTTCTAGGCCAAGTACTCTCATCTCACCGTAAAGCAGATGTGAGAAAAATATCAAAAGCATCTACTTAGGGTCAAATTGGATGTTGTTTTCTTATACTACTTTCCACCACTCTAAAAACCTGATTACATTAATTTCAATCGTCTAAGCCTAGCCTTAACAGCCTTCAATTGGTGTCTCATTTGTTCTTCGTGTAATTGGCCTCATAGTCTCTTTCTTTAGGTCTAAATTCCTTCTTTTGAGAAATTTTCCATTCTCCAATTTATTCCTATGAATATACAAAGTTTGTATTTCTCATTCAAGAATTCATCTTTGTTTATGCTATTAACTCTTAGTTTGATTGGTTTCTAAGATTGCTTCCTACTCTAGGCTTTTTGCTAGTTAGTCTTAACCCTCATAATTAAATCATTCTCAGAGTAGTTAGTCAATCATAAACACCTAACTAACACTTGTACCATTAGGCAACCAATTTAGAGAAGCGAAGAAAAGAAAATAGAGTAGCATGCGGTTCTATCATCATTGTACACTTGGGTTTTGGTATGTGTCATTGTGTTGTTCATGGGATCAAACAAGTTTTGGACATCTTCATGATCATCTCATATTTGATGAGCTTGTGTATTTAGTTATGTAGTTTTTCGACACAAAAAACCAAAGGGGGAGAATGTAATTTCCATTGTACTCGTGTTTGTGTGTTGGCTTCTCGAGTACACAACATTGTGCCGATTATTTTACTTAGTGTCTTTATCTTCCTCTATGTAAGGTTGGTTTCTATGAATCAGTAATTCACGCACACACACACATAGTTAGGTACATCATATATGGGAGCATATTTATGCACACCACGAGTTTGGTTTTTGTAGTATCCATGTTAAATTGAGAGTGGTGGTTTTTAACGAGAGATCATGTAAAGCTTGTTGACATTGTCACTTGTGCTTGATTCATTTCAAGTATAGATATATATGGAATCTACTCGAAAATTTTTGGAAAAGAAAAATGTGAATTTTTACCACCTTTCCACCAAGATCACTAGGAACCTCACCAGAGATGGTGGGAAGGAGGGGGCAAGGTGGCTGGTGAGTTAGAACATCCAAACTATATAAATACCCCCTCATATCTTTATTTTTGTATCCAGAAAGGAGGTAGCAGAGCTTTGTGAAATTGGGATACTATACACTGGCAGTTATGCACAGATCAAGTTTTTGGTGCCATTGCAAGGGATTGATTTTTTTCTTATTTTTACCAATATAGATACAAAGTAATCTTGGTTTTAATTTAGAATTATATTTTATTTTTATTTTTATTTTTATTTTTCACTAGATGTGTTTTTGATGTTGGATGCACTGTGCTAAGACTTGAAACATTATTCCTTTTTATCAGGAGATTGAAAGAACCTTTAGATCACGAAGAAAGAAGAAAGTACTAGGCATGGCTGAAGGAGAATAGAATGCATAGCCACACACCTTGAATGATTATGTAAGGCCAATTATGAATGAAAATTACTTAGGTGTAAGATGGAAAACCATTAATGCCAAAAATTTTGAGCTCAAACCTGCATTGATTAGTATGGTGCAACAAGCCCAATTTAGTGGATTGCCACTTAATGATCCCAATATTCATTTGGAAATGTTTTTTGAGATTTGTGACACTATAAAGATGAATGGTGTTACTGATGATATCATTAGATTAAGATTGTTTCCTTTTTCATTAAGGGACAAGGCTAAAGGTTGGCTACAATCTCTACAACAGGGAAGCTTCACTAGTTGGCAGAATATGGAAGAAAAGTTTCTTGCTAAATTCTTTCCGCCAACAAAAATAGCCCAACTTAGGAGTGAGATTGATCGATTCAAGAAAAATGGTTTTGAGACACTCTATGAAGCATGTGAAAGATATAAAGATATGATTTGGCATTGCTCTCAATATGGATTTCTTGGTTACACATTTAGATGTTCTATAATGAGTTAAATTGGGAAACTAGAACCATAGTTGATGATGCTTCTAGTTGAACTTTGATGTCAAAGACACCTGAAGGTGCTACTTCTATTTTGGAAGAAATGGCCTCAAACAACTATCAATGGCCCACTAAAGATCTATGGTTAAGAAAGTTGATGGGATTCATGAATTGGAGTTGTTTGTTGCCCTTTCAACTTAAGTTGCTTCTCTATCTCATTATATTTCTACCTTGACAACATAAAAAATACCATAAAGTGTAGAATATGTTACAAATTCAAGTATGAAAATTCTGATGAATGAAGCAAGTCAAGAACAGGTTTAGTACATCAACAGTCAAAACTACAATTATCGTGGTAATCCTATGCCAAATTACTACTACTAGGGCTTAGAAATCATGAGAATTTCTCTTATGGAAACACAAAGAATTTGATGCAACCTCCTCTAGGGTTTGATAGTCAACCAAGTGAGAAAAATATTTCACCAATGCAAGGTTTAAAAATAGTGATTCACAGATGGATAACATTGTGACTCATTTTAGCAATATGGGAGCCACTATGAAAAATCTTGATGTAAATTAGGAAACTAGCCACAACCATCAATGCTCAACAAAGAGGAATTTTTCCTAGCAATACAGAAATGAATCCAAAGGAACAATGCAAGGCCATTACACTAAGGAATGGAAGAGAATTTGAGAGGTCACCATCAAAGGAAACAGAGTCCACCCCTACAACTCCAAACAATGGCTAAAGTAATAATAAAGTAGATAAATATGAGATTATTGATGATACATTACGAGAGACTGACATGTCTCCATCAATTTCATTTCTTGAAAATCCTCATATATCTCTATTCCACTACTTTATACTTAATGCTTTCAAAACCAAAAATTAGTTCAATAATTTTTAAAGTTTTTGGATATTTTTAAGAAAATTCACATAAATATTCCTTTTGTAGATGCGTTGGAATAGATGCCAAATTATGTCAAATTCTTTAAGGACATCATTTACAATAAGAGAAGGTTGGAGAAGTTTGAAATGGTGAATCTTTCTGAAGAATGTAGTGCCATTCTTCAAAATAAATTACCTCAAAAATTAAAAGATCCAAGGAGTTTCATTTTGCCTTGCACTATTGGAAATTCATTTTTTGATAAAGTTTTATGTGATCTTGATGCAAGCATTAATCTTATGCCACACTCTATTTATAGGAAATTGAGATTTGGATAGATGAAACAAACAAAAATTTCTTTGCAACTAGTAGACCGATCCATCAAGTATCCATATGGAATCATAGAAGATGTATTGGTAAAGGTGGATAAATTTATTTTTCCTACTAATTTTGTGGTGTTAGTTATGGATGAAGACCAAGATGTCCCACTAATTATTGGGTATGGGAAGAGATTTAATGGATGTTTAAATGGGTTATTTAACATTTAGAGTCAACAAGGATGAGGTTACATTCAACATATATGAAGCCATGAGATTTTCAGAAGATCCAAGCACTTGCTTTTGTGTAGATATCATTGAAAAATGTGAAGTAGAAGCCTTTCAAAAAGATATGCTGGTTGATCACCTAGAATGATGTATCACTACTTCATCTCATGCTTATGATTTCAATAACTCTACTAGTTGTAAACCTGATTTACCTTTTGTTAGTGAAGAATTTCTCCAGTATGAATTTTCCTTTGAAGCATTGTAGCAGGTTACATCATTAAGCAAAGAAGTTGAGAGGCTATAACAAATGGTAGCAAAGACAGATTCTGTAATCTCTATAGAAAAAGTGTAGCAAACTACAACTCCAGAGTTGAAACAATTTCCTGAGTATCATTGGCCAACATTCTTAGGTGATAGTTACACCTTTCTAGTGATTATTGGGCAATACTTACACCCGAAGAAGAGGAAATATTACTACGTATGTTGAGGGAGCATAGAATAGCCTTGGGATATACTATCTCTAACACAAAAGGTATAAGTCAATCCATTTTCATGATTAAGATTCTAATGGAGGAACCTTACAAACCATCAATTGAGCCCTAAAGAAGATTAAATCCAACAATGAAGGAAGTTGTGAGAGTAGAAATGTTGAAGCTTTTCAATGCTGGAATTATTTATGCTATTTTAGATAGCCCATGGGTAAGTCTAGTGCATGTTGTACCAAAAATGGTGGAATGATGGTGGTGAAAAATGACAACAATGAGCTTATTCCTACAAGAATAGTCACGGGTTGGCGTGTATGTATAGATTACCACAAGTTGAACAAAGCAACAAGGAAAGATCATTTTCCACTTCCATTCATTGATTAAATGTTAGATAGATTGGCTGGATATCCTTATTATTGCTTCTTAGATGGTTATTTAGGGTATAACCAGATTGCCAAAGCCCCCAAAGATCAGGAGAAAAATACATTCACATGCCCCTATGAAACATTTACTTTTAGAAGGATGCCCTTTGGATTATGCAATGCCCCAGCAACATTTCAAAGTTACATGATGGCTATTTTTTCTAATATGGTGGAAGATATAATAGAAAATTTCATGGATGACTTTTCAATTGGAAAAGCATGTCATCTCCATGTTGAGTTAGAGCATATATATTTTTAGGCTATAAAGAAGTTTAATTTTGATTTGATTGCAGCACCGGAAAAAGAAACTTCTTCAATTGAATGAGATGGATGAGTTCTAAAATGATGCATTTGAAAATGAAAATATCTATAGAGAACACACAAAGAAGTGGCATGAGTTTTCTCTAGGACAACATATTTTCTCTTCAATTCATGACTAAAACTCTTCCCAGGTAAGTTAATATCAATATGGATAGGTCCTTATACAATTGACAAAATTTTCACCTTTGGAGCAATAGACTTGAAGGACAAGGTTGGTAATATATTGAGAGTTAACAGTCAAAGATTGAAGCACTATTATGGAGAACAAGTGGGGGAATTATGCATTTATTCCTCTTCAAAATCCTAGTTGATAAAGATTGAAAAGTCTAGTTGTAGACTATAAAATAAGTGCTTGTGGAAGGCAACCCATAAAACTTTCTTTTGTTGTTTTATTTTATTTTATTTGAATAATTTGGATTTTGATGCTAGTTTATTTTGCAAGAATAAAAAGCAGAAAATTACAAACTAATGCGGATCCACCATAAAACCAGGGAAGTTCCTTTCATTTCTTTAATCTATCTCACTTTTAAATTACAATGAGGACATTGTTTAGTTTAAGTTTTGGGGTGTAAACGTCTATAGTATTGAGGTGTTGGATTCTCTTTTCAAGCATGTATTTGAGTATGACTGAATTCACTATGACTATGAAATTTGTGATTGAGGATGGGTTTGAGAATTTTTTTTCAAAATATGCTATTATAGTAGGTAGAGTTTTGTGGGTGGTTTGATTAAAATCTTTGCCTTTGAAAATAATTGAGCATATAATAAATTTTTCTCTACTCCATTCCCCCTATGAAAAGAAGTAGTTGAACTAAATGAGTTAGGAAAAATTTAATCTTGCTTTACTCTAGTATCCGTCGATGGATCCTTGAGGCGAAATCCTAGTTGATACTAAATATTAGAGAAATTATCTAGGCAATTGTTTTTTCATAACCAAAAAGCTTTCCCATAGTCATCCCCCTTGAGCCTTATTTTACATAAACCTTTATTTGTTCTTTTAACTACATAAAACATTCCCATTATAAGCCTCAAAAACCATGAACTTACCTTAAATTTTGACAAAATACTTTGGTAAAAATTTGCACTTAAAAAGAAAGTAAGTTCAAATTAAATAATCCACATTATGATTGGTCCTTTTGGGATTTATATGGCTCCATGATTCTCATTAGTAAAGGTAAGGAGCATTGTAAATCCATAGCCTTGAGGATTTGTAAAGCTTTAGAGTAGGAACATGAGACTCAAAAGGATGAGGAGAAATTGGAAATTAACAAGGATGAAGAGGAACTAGTGGACAAAAAGAACACTGAAAAGGAAATAATTCAGCCAAAGAAAAAATGTCTACAAACCCACTATTCCTTTCTCTCAAAGACTGCAAAAGAAAATTTTATATATGCAATTTTGAAAATTTCTTGATGTTTTTAAGAAGCTAGACATAAACATGCCATTTGTAGAAGTACTTGAACAAATGTCGTCTTATGCCAAATTCATGAAAGATATACTCTCAAAGAAAAAGAGGCTTGGAGAACATGAAACAATAACCTTAACTAAAGGTTGTATGTCCATCCTTGATAGAAAAATGTATCAAAAACTGAAATATACATGTAGTTTTGACATCCTATACACTACTAGGATCATCAATTTTGGCAAGGCATTATATTATTTAGGTTTCAACATTAACCTTATGCCATTATCAATTTTCCAGATATTAGTTGCCAATATTGTCAAACCTACTTTAGTAAAATTGAAAATGGCATACATGTTAATTAAAAGACCCCGAGGAGTGGTAGAATATGTGCTTATAAAAGTAGACAAATTCATCTTTCATGTAAACTTTATTGTGCTAGACATGAAGAAGGATCGTGACATTCCTATCATACTTGGTCTTCTATTCTTAGAAACCGAAAGAGTATTCATTGATGTACAATAAAGTGAGCTTACTAAAAGTGTGCAAGATGAAAAAGTAACATTTAAGGTGTTTAAAGAAATTAAATTTTCTAATGCTGATAATGCTAGTGATAACTTTTGAATAGACGGTACTGATAAGCTAACCACTGATGTGCTTTATGACATGTCCCCTAGAGATGCTTTAGAGTATTTTCTTGTTTATTCTGTGACCACACATGCTAATGAATAGCATGAAACTATGGTAGGTGCATAAATTCATACAAGTAGCCTAACAATATTTGTTGAACCACTTATATTTAAAACTTTAACACAAGATGCCATAAGTAAGGATATAAACTCACCATAAATAACTCAACCTATTTTAACTTTGCATGTATTGAATCAAAGGTTGATATTGTGAGTTGTGTAAAATATTTAGAGGACATACCTCTCATGTGTGTATTAAACACATTTGTGGAATGTCTTGAAACAAGGTCAAGGATAAAACCATACATTGAGGAACCACCCAAATTAGAGCTTAAACATTTACCATCTTATCTTTGTTATGCTTTTTTGAGTGATAACGAGACACTTCTAGTTATGATCTTTGCTAATCTAAGTATGGAGTAAATAGAAGCACAACTAAAGGTGTTAAGAAACTTCAAAAGGGCTATAGGCTAGTCTATTGCCAACATCAAAGGTATAATCCCATCTTTATACATGCATAAAATCTTGCTAAATGACAGATCTAGACCAACAAGGGATGAACAATGATACTTAAATCGCATTATGAAAGAGGTGGTGGAGAAGTAAATTATCAAGTGGCTCGACATGGCCATCATTTACCCAATATCAGATAGTTAATGGGTTAGCTCAGTTCAATATTTACCAAAGAAAGGAAGAATCATTATGGTGGAAAATGAATCAAATAATACAATACGTACTAGGACTATCACGAGATGGAGTGTATGTATGGATTTTTACATAGTGATTAAAGCTAAAAGGAAGGACCATTTCCTTCTAACTTCATGGATCAAATTCTTGACTAATTAGCAAGGCATTCTTTCTTTTCCTTCTAGATGGATACTCTAGTTATCACCAAATTGCTATGGCACCTAACAATCAATGACCACATTCACTTGTCCATATGGAACTTTTTCTTTTAGGAGAATGCCACTTGTATTATGCAATGCATCTATAACATTTCAACGCTGCATGATGACTATTTTCACAAACATGGTCGAGAAGAATCAAGAAGTCTTCATGGATGATTTTTGTGTCTTTCGAAACACATTTGATGTATGTCTACACTATCTCTCTTTAGTACTACAAATATTTGAAGAAACAAATTTGGTTTTAAACTAGGAGAAGTTTCATTTCATAGTACATGAAGGTATAATCTCGTGCCTCAAAATCTTAGCTAATGGTATTGAGGTAGATGGAGCTAAAATAGATGTGATTGAGAAAATACCACCACGTACCAATGTACGAGGAGTAAGGAGTTTTCTTGGGCATAAAGGCTTTTAACTACATTCATAAAATATTTTTCCCAAATCTCCAAACCCTTATGCAATCTTTTAGAGGAAGGCATGCCTTTCAAATTTGATGATAAATGTTTAATGGCATTCCAAGTGCTTAAAGAAAAATTAGTATCAATACTAATTATAGTCATACTAGATTACAACCCTTTGAGTTGATATGTGATGTAAGTTATTTTACTATTCAAGTTGTTCTTAGATAGCAAAGAGACAAAATGTTCCGTGTCATATATTATGCAAGCAAGATAGCGAATGAGGCTTAAATGAATTATGTTGCTATAGAGAAAGAGATCATTACCATTGTATATGCTTTGGAAAAAATTATATCTTACTTGGTGGGAACCAAAGTGATTGTCTACATAGATCATTCTATAATAAAGTACCTCGTGACAAAGAAGGATGCCAAACCAAGATTGATACGATGGGTTCTCCTTCTATAATAATTTTACTTAGAAATCCGTGATAAAAAGGAACATAAAATTTGGTAGTCGACCATCCATCTAGGCTGGAAAGGGAAGCAAAAATGGATAAAAATATCGTGATTAGGGAATCATTTCTCGATGAGTAACTATTTTTAGTAGCTCAAATTGAAATCCTTTAGTATGTAGACATTTCAAATTTCCTAGTTGCCAACATCCTTTTATCAGACCTCATATGGCCACAAAAGAAGAAATTCTTCCATGACATTAAAAAATATTTTTGGGATGACCCTTACCTCTATAAAGAATGTGGTGATGGAATTTTGAGAAAGTGTGTCCCTTACAATGAAGTTGGAAGTATTATTTACCATTGCCACAACTCAAACTATAAAGGAAACTTTGGGGGCACAAAAACAACAGCTAAGGTACTTTAATAAGGTTATTTTTGGCACACACTATTTAAATATTATTACATTTATGTAAAGACATGTGATAGATGCCAAAGGATAGGTAATATTTCCAAAAGAGATGAGATGTCTCTAAGTAGTATACTTCAAGTAGAAATTTTTGATGTTTGGGGCATTGAATTTATGAGACCATTCCCTTAATCCTTTGGTAACCAATATATACTTGTAGGAGTGGATTACATGTCAAAGTGGGTAGAAGTCATTGCCAGCAACAAATGTGATGCCAAAGTTGTCATGAAATTTCCAAAGAAAAACACTTTCACTAGGTTTGGAACTCCTAAGATCATTATTAGTGATGTAGGTAGCCACTCTTGCAATAAAACATTTAAATCCTTATTATCTAAATATGGGAATAAGTATAAAGTATCTACCCCTACTATCCCCAAACAAGTGGGCAAGTAGATCTATCCAATAGAGAAGTGAAAAGAATTTTTGAGAAAATTGTGAACATCTCCAAGAAGGTGGATGAGTTGGTCCAAGAAAATGGATGGACCATACAAGATGGATGCATTTGAAGTAGGTGTATTTTTTTATGCTAGCTATATGTCAATATTTTTTTCATGGGAACAAACATCTTTATGTCATCTTTATAATCATCTCATGATTAATGTGCATCTATACTTAGTTGTACAATGTTTTGACATGAAAAGCCAAAGGGGGAGATTGGATGTCCTATAGTCCTTTGTGTCTATGTTGGCTTCCCATGTGTTAAACATGGAGCATATTTATTTTACTCAGTGTTTCGGTCTTCCTATTTGTAGGGTTGGACATTGTAGATTAGTGATGAGCGAAAACCGGCATCGCCAATTCTCGCAAATACTTTGGTTTTAATATTTGTAAAACTCTCGCAAGTGCACGAATCATTTCGTAGAAAATGATAAGTATACTCCCAAGGTCGATCTAAGGAAGGAATGTATGTGGTTTTAATTTATTATTCAAACTTTTAAAAACGAAATTAAATCCTAAACATCCTGTCACGATAGTTTTGGTTTTTGTGTTCCTAATCTAATAACATAAAATAAACATATATACGTGATTAATTAAATATAATCTAAAAAGAATAAACATAGATACAAATTGAATAAATAAATATAAATACACAGTATTCAATAAATATTCATGTACAAATTTTATCATTTATATTAGTGGAGTATTTATGGATATAATAACTAAGTTAATTATGCTTGCTCATATTATCTAGGTTATTAAAGATATAAATTGATATTTTATTGATTCTCTCGTTTTTGTATGAATACCACCTTTGGTGGGTTAGATACTCTTTGTTAACTAAACAAATCAATTAACACCTATGGGTGGGGTTGATAACTAATTTGGTTAATTAAATTAATTCCTTTTTCTAAGAGATTGAAAATGAACCATTTTAAAATGCCACCTTTGGTGAGGTTAGATGTTTAAACTTTATTCAAGGTGTCCAAATTAAACTTAAGAATTTAGTTATCCGAGTACTAACTTTCAAGTTTTAAAACCACTATTGAAAACATGTTGTCAATACATTTCCACATAATAATTCTTATAAAAACTTTTGAAATAGAGCTTCACTCTAACTACCTGGCGCTTGTACCAACAAATAAAAGAGCACTACTCTAAATTAGACCGGATAACTAAACCTTAAAGTCTAACTTTCAGATTTTAAGTTTGTAATGAAAAATAATGTATTTCTCTCTAACATCCTTAATATAAAATCTTGAATAAAAATAAAATCAATTCATTTTAGAAATTTTCACCTATTTAATATTTCGCAAGCATAACAAAGTTATTATTATATCATGATTATAAATACTAGCACAGCTTAAATTTAATCACGGACAAATTAAATATAACATGTAAGAATAAGCATAAAAATAATAGCGTAAAGAAAATAAAATCCTTACAAGATTGACGCTATTCTGTTGCTAGAAAACCTCCAAGCGGAATTTGCACTTCCATTTATTGAATCAAAAATCTAAATTATTACAAAAACATTACAAGTTCCTCTCAAAAAGAGAAGAACTCTAAACCTAAGACAATTGAACTAAAAACTAAGAGAAAAAACTAAGAAAAGCTTAGAAACTAAGAAAGAAACTAAAGAAAACTCAAAAACTAAGAAATGAGAGAAAGAAAGAAGAGAGAAGTGAGGTTTTGAGGTGTTTGAAGGTGTGTTTTGAAGTGAATGGAAGGGGGGTATTTATAGGTGAGGATGGAGAGAAAAAATGATTAAAAAAATGTTAAAAAAAATATTAAAAAAATAAAAAACGTGTTTTGGACCTGCTTTGAGAGTCATCAATGACGTCGCATGACGCGTCGTGGGCGGCTGCAACGTGAAAAATGGGTCAAAACGCGTTAGTGCGCGCCGTCATTGACCGCCACATTAAGGCTACATTGCCATGGGTATTCATTTGCGCCGGCTAACGCCTAAAGCGCGCGTGAAGCAGTCTGCGCGCTGCCGGCCTTGTGAGCCGAGGGATCAACGCGCACGCGGCTCTTAAGCGTTAGCGCGGCCGCGGTCTTGGCCTTGTGGTCGCGCCATGTGCGTGGCGTTTTTCCGTCTTTGACATTTTTGACCTTTTCGACCCATTTTGCCCAATTTTTCCATGTTTGTTGACCTATTTCCACTTTTTTATCAATTTATTTGTGATGTATTGCTTCAAGTATTCTTCTTTGCGTCGTTACATTGCGTTTTTAGGCCAGAAATTCTGAAAAACAATAAAAATACCCGTGATTCGAAAAAGACAAATTTATATAAATATATGATAAAACATATAAATATATATATTTTTAATCAATTAAAGTGCATAAAATCATGGTTATTTTAGGGCTTTTTGAGCACTCATCACAACCCAACCAACTTCTTGCTAGTCTCTTAGAAAGAAAAATGATAAAAACTAAAAATTAAACTATCCTAAATCACTTTCGTAGATTAACACCGTTGCATTTAGTGTATGGGATAATCCTTTAAACCCCTAGGTTGCCTAGTGGACGAGTTTGACTGTCGTGAGGGTTGTGAATAATGATACCCACAAACATTGAACTAAATGTAAAAACAAAAGAAACAATAAAAACAAACAACTTAAAAATTAAATTTACAACAAAATCACAAATTATCAACATTTCACAAAAATGTCTCATACTTTTTAATCTCCTTTAAGATCGTAATTAAAATCTCAAGCATAAGTTATCTTAATCTCTTTAAACAATCATGATTTATTATAATAATTAGTCGAAAATCATTTTCATATTTCATATCAAAAATGTATCCATTTAATTTCACCCAATTTCGGTGTCATGAATCGAGTCGCTTCGACTCTATTCCTCATGAAGTCAATACTCTCAAAAGCTCTTGAATCCTATGGGTTCAAACACTCAAATACTAATTTATATGCGAAAGAGTTGATGTATAGAAATGAACTAATATGTTCGCATATGTATAAAGAATAAAGGCTCAAAGTGTTATTTTAACATTGATCTCATGAAAGGAATCAAATGTATAAATTATAAAGATATCATATATAAAAATTATTTTCATGCATAAATCAAACTCATTAAGAAAGAATTTCAAGATATATGCCTTTTACGAATGAAGAAATTGCAATGACTTTTTGGGAATTACTTCTTATATCTTTCTTTTGTAATTAGCCTTTACTCACAACTTTGTAGGCAATGCGGGTTATAGTATGTAGATGATACTATTTTTATCTCTCTCTTTTTTCTGTAGATATTTCTCAATATATGTATTTTTTAGAGAGTCAACCCATTATGCAGATTGTACATTTTTTGGATTTTGGTGAGTGGTTAATTTTGTGGCTTTTTCTGTTTGATCTTGGTTTAGGTAACCCAGATATGTCTTTTTGTTTTTGTAGTAGTCATGCATAAATGAGATATAAGCATATACTATCAACTTCTACTCAAATCATTTAATCTAAGCAAAAATAATAATCAAAAATATATGATACTCTATTAAAATGAAAAAAATTCATACATTCAATGCTAATACCTATAGAGATCATCTAAAAATTTGAAGAAATAAGAAATGTGTTTGGAGTAGAAAAAATATATATTTCACTCTGAATAAAGGAAATTAGGCTCAAATTATATCTCACAAAGGTAGTCTCCACTAAAAAAAACTCATAAACACCGATTTTGGGTTTAATATAATTTCAACATCTTATCAAGAAATACTAATTATGACAAAAACTAACTAATTATCAAAAATAATTACAAAATATTTCATGATATGTTTTCAAAAATTAATCTAACAGTACAAAAGACTTAACTATTTACTTAAATTTGATTTAAAGAAATGATAAACTTTTGTGAAACTTTCTCTTTTTTTTTTTTTTTTTTTTTATTCCAAAAAGTTACTAAATCACACAAAATAGAAATAAAACCAACCACACAAAAAGTATATTTTTATTTTATTTTATTTTTTTTTTAATTAAGCATGGTAACTTTTCACCACCCCCAACCTAGAACTTACATTGTCCTCAATGTAACAACTGTAAATTAAAGATAAAGAGAGAAGAGAAGAAAGATTACCTATTTCCTGAGAATGTGCAAGTAGTAATGGAAAATGCAGGTGCATCCATCATATTCATCATTAAAGTGTATACGAAGACGGATCATTTGTAAACTTCTAACATCTCAACAAATATTTTTAGTTCTAACAATTTAAAAATTATTCACATGCAATTAAAATGAAATAAACAATAAAATTAAGTAAAGAAAACAAATAACAAACAAAATTTTTTTTTATTTTACCTAAAATGATGGGTTGCCTCCCATCCAGCGCTTAGTTTAACGTCTTAGCAAGACGTATCTTTTTGGTGCTAAGGGTTACTCACCAAATGCAATCCATTTCCAAAGAATGTTGTTTGGTTCTTCTAAATAAGGCTTGACACGATGGCCATTGACTTTGAGCGTTTTTTGTGTTTTGGAGTCCAATAGTTCCACTACTCCATGTTCAAATACTTGAACTATTTTGAATGGTCCATCCCATCTTGATCTCGGCTTTCCGGAAACAATCTCAAACGAGGGTTAAATAAAAGAACTTTCATTCCAGGGTGAAGAGTCTTAGGAACTAGCCTCTTGTCATGATAGCGCTTAGTACGCTCCTTGTGTAATTTGGCATTCTCATAGGCTTCATTCCTAATTTCTTCCAACTGTATGGAGTAATCGTTTTTCACCGCTTTATCTAAGTCCATGTTGCACTCTTTAATTGCCGAAGAAGCTTTGTGTTCAAGTGCAACTGGAAGGTGGCAAGCTTTCCCAAAGATTATCGGATATGGGCTCATCCCGATAGGTGTTTTGTAAGCGGTGCGGTATGCCCATAAGGCATCATTTAGCTTAAATGCCCAATCCTTCCTTGACGGACGCACGCAGTGCGTTCCAAGACTCCACTTAATTTGCCTATTGCTCACTTCCACTAAACCGGAAGTTTGAGGATGATATGGAGTAGCTACTTTATGTGTGATGTTGTACTTGTTTAGTACTCCATCAAAGAGTTTGTTACAAAAATGGCTACCTCCATCACTTATTATAGCTCTAGGCATTAGAACCTCTTGAATATGAAATCTTTCAAGAATTTCACAACAACATTAGCATCATTGGTTTTGGTGGGGATAGCTTCTACCCACTTGGACACGTAATCCACAAAGAACCAAAATGTATTGAAAACCATTAGATGGGGAAAAGGACCCGTGAAGTCAATCCCATACATCAAAGAGTTCAACAACTAAATTAGATGTCAAAGGCATTTCATCTCTTTTGCTTATGTTTCTGTTCTTTGACATCTATCACATTGTGCACAAAACATATGAGCATCTTTAAAAAGAGTGGGCCAAAAGAATCCAGATCAGTAATATCTTACGTCTTTTCACCTCCAAAAATGACCCCCACAATGAAGTTCATGACAAAAGTCGAGAATGCTCTTATGTTCTTCTTCGGTACACATCTCAGGATGACTTGATCTTGACCAATCTTGTATAAATAAGGGTCATCTCGAAATAGTCCTTAATAGTTTTAAAAAACCTTTTCTTGTCTGATATGAAGTGTTAGGTCGCAAAACACAGATGGCAAGATAGTTTACAATATCGATACCATGGGTTCGGACTATGAAAAATAACTGTTCATCGGGAAAGGTTTCAACTATATCATCATTACTCTCATCTTTAAGAGAATTGAAGTCGAGAAATCAACCTAGACAAATGGTCACTACTAAGTTTTCACTTGCCTTTCTTATCCTTGATTTCTAGGTCAAATTCTTGTAAGAGTAAGACCCACACGATTAATCTTGGCTTGGCATTTGGTTTACTTAATAGGTATCTTAAAGCGGCATGATCGAGAATGTACAATCACTTTACATCCTACTAAAAAAGACCAAAATTTGTCTAAAGAGAATACTATAGCCAAGAATACCTTTTCAGTGGTGGTGTAATTCATTTGGGCATCGTTGAGTGTTTTGCTAGCATAGCAGATGACATGTAAACGCTTATCCACTCTTTGTCCCAGGACTGCTCCTATTGCATAATCAGAAGCATCACACATTATCTCAAAAGGTAAAGACCGGTTTGGTGCCATTATAACGAGGGGTAGATGTTGGTTTCTCTTTCAAGGTATTAAAGGAAATAAGGCAGTCATTGTTGAAGTCAAATTCAGCATCTTTGGATAATAAGTTACATAAAGGACGACTTATTTTAGAGAAATCTTTAATAAATCGTCTGTAAAATCCTGCATGTCCCAAGAAGCTTCCTTTCCCCTTCACGGATGTAGGGGAGGTAGTTTGGATATCAATTCAACTTTTGCCTTATCAACCTCAATACCCTTGTTTGAAATTATATGTCCCAAAACTATCCTTGTTGAACCATAAAATGACTTTTCTCCCAACTAAGGGTTAGATTGCATTCAATGCATCTTTCTAAAACCAAAGTCAATTTATGTAAGCAATCATCAAATGAGTTCCCAAAGACAGAGAAATCGTCCATGAAAATTTCAATGAATTTCTCCACCATGTCCGAGAAAATAGATATCATGCATCTACGGAAAGTGGCGGGGGCATTGCATAACCCAAATGGCATTCTGCGAAAAGCAAATGTCCCAAAAGGACATGTAAATGTGGTCTTTTCACGATCTTACGGTGCTATGGGTACTTGATAATATCCAGACAGTCCATCCAAGAAACAAGAAAATTAGGTACTTGACTAATCTTTCCAACATTTGATCAATGAATGGAAGAGGAAAGTGATCCTTTTTCGTATATAAATTTAGTTTCCTAAAATCTATACACATTCTCCATCCGGTGATTATTCTAGTGGGCACTAATTCACTTTTATCATTTTTAACAAGCTGTTATCCCGATTTCTTTGGTACCACGTGCACCGGACTAACCCACTTACTATCATGATAGGATAGATAATCCCTTCTCTAACAATTTAAGGATTTCCTTTTTAACTACCTCTTGCATGTTTGGGTTTAGTCTTCTTTGGGCCTCTCGTACGGGTTTAGCACCATCCTCCAAGTTGATCTTGTGCATACACATTGTTGGACTAATGCCTCTTATATCCCCTATACTCCAAACCTATAGATTTCTTAAGCTTGTTTAAGCACTTTGATGAGTTCCTTTTCTTGTGGTTTGGTCAAGGTTGAAGAAATTATCCTTTGGATATGTTTCTCCTTCTCCCAAAAACACATATTTTAAGTGCTCGGGTAAGTCTTTGAGTTCAAGTTCGAGGTGGATTGGCCTCTTTATGAGATGAAGAAGCTGGGTAGATTTAAAAGTGCACTAGATTTTGTCATCACTTCATTATTGTCTAGTTGTTCAAGGTACCCTTAATTTCTTCATCTAAATCTTCTTCAACCTTTTCAAGTGTAAGAGCAGGTTTCAAGCTTGTCTTACATTACGGTTTGGAAAAAGGTGTTTTGGATAAGATTATCCAAAGGATCAACTTCGAATATTTCATCGATGGCGAAATAGAAGGGAAAGGTGAAGAATCAAAAACTTTGAAATGAACAGTCTCTCCTAAGTGTCATTGTCAAATTTCCATCTTGGACATCAATAATAGTTTTAGTAGTTGCCATAAATGGTCTACTAAGCAATATTGTATGCTCTCTGTCCAATGCCGGATTTTCTTGCATATCGAGAACCACAAAGTCAACGGGTATTATCGGTTTGTCTACTGTACCAAAACATCCTCAACTATTCCTACGGATATTTAAGAGATCTATCCGCAAGTTGCGGGGACATAGTTGTGGGTTTTAAATCCCCTAGATTGTTTGTGAGAATATAGAGTAGGGCATCAAATTTATACTAGCACCTAAATCAAGCATTGCCTTAGCAACCTTCCTATCCCCCATAGTTATGTTTATAATAAAACTTCCAGGGTCTTTCAACTTAGGGTGTAGTTTGTCTTGAATCTAGCTAGAAATTTCGACACTACTACTCGTTCATTCGGTTCATACCTCCTTTTCTTAGTGTTCAACTCTTTGAAAAACTTGGCATATGAGGGCACATTCATGATCACTTCTAATAATGGTAAATTGATATTTACTTTAGAGAGCATATTAAAAAGATCATTGAATTGCTTATCTTGTTTGGACTCTTTCAATAGGTGGGAAAAGGTATTTGCATACGGTGTGGTTCTGTTGTCTTTTGAATTTTGGGAGTGTCGGATGACCCCAATGAGTTTCGAGAAAGCTTGTGAAGTTTAACACTTGTTTCTCCTTTTTGTGAGATTAGAATGTCGCCTTCTTTGTTAGAGATTTCAGGTACTTGGTATTGACTACCTTACCACTTGAAGGGTTCTAACATCTTTTGCTTGTTACGGTTGGTAGGCAACTTTCACAGGTTCTTTCTTTTGCATTTGTTCAGCCAGGTTGCCCAACTTTAGATTCAATTCTTTTAACCAGAAGCCTCCATGGTGTTCAACCTTTGATTAGTCATCAGTTGGTTGTCACGACTAACTTGAATAAAAGCATTCAAGCTATCTTAAGGTTGGTTTATGATTGGCTTGGTGGGTAAGGGTGGTTGTAGGTTGGGTGATTATAGGTGTTTGGATGATACTTTTGAAAATATTGGACTTCCTCTATGGCATCGACACTAGAATCACAAGTATTTGAATAATTATGAGTACCATGCCCAATTGAACAACACACTCCACATACCTCTTGACTTGAAATTTGGTGAGATGTGAGGAAGTTCACTTGTTTAGTAAATTCAATTTGCAAGGTTATATCATCATCAAAGCCGACCTCATTGACCTTTGCTTTCCTTCCACCACTTCTTTGTTGGGAATTAGAACCCAATAGCTCATAGAGATTATAGGCTTCCTCTGCTTGTCTTTTCTCCTACACACCGTGACATTATCAACCATGTATTGACTCTGTAGTGTCAATCCATCGTAAAAGAATTGGTTTTGTAGGCTGTAGTGGAAAGCTATGATTTTGACATTGAATGAAAAGGAGTTTGAATCGTTCCCAAGCTTCATGAAAGACTCTTCATTCATTTGAGAAAATGTTGCTATCTTTGTTCTTAGATCAACAGTCTTTTGATGGGAATAGAACCTACCCATAAAAATTTCATAGATCGCCTCCCAAGTTTTAAGAGAACATTTGTAGAGTAATGAACCATGACCAAGCTTTATCTTTGAGAGTGTAAGGAAAACACCTCATCCTAAGTTGATCTTCACTAATTTCATGTAGTGGAAAGGTTTGGACAATAGCATAGAATTCTCGAATGAAATGCAAAGGATCTTCATTAGGGATACCGTAAAAGGAAGGCAACAAAGAATAATGAATCTTTTTCAATTCATAATTCCTTGCAGCCTCTTGCAATTGGATGCCGGAAGTTACATTGCCAATGATTGGCATTGTATAGTCTTTCATCTTTTTCCGCCTATCTTCAGCATCTCCCATGTTTATTTGTAGTTGAAAATGATCCTCCTCCTATTGTGAATCAACATTTTGCTCTTAAAAATAATAGTAGATATCTCTAAAAAAAAATGCAAGGAACCTAAATTTTTTTTTTTTTTTTTTAAACGAAGGGACACAATTTTTGAAGCAAACAAATTTATTTCATTTGAATTTTTTTTTTTTTTTACACGCAAACTAAAACAAAGGAAAATACAATAATGGGTGACCTCCCATGTAGGACTAAAATTTATCGTCTTCTAGTAAGACGTTGCTTGGAGATTGCAGAATGAAAAACTCAATGTCTCCTCTTCATTGAATTCATTTAAGTTTCAATTTTGCCTTTACGCAAATGTTCAACTAACTGCTCAACTTGAACTTCCACCTTTTGATAGAAGCTTCCACGAGTCCAACCGTTGATTGGTTTTTGATTGATTGTCCCTACAAACTTGAATAAAAGAATTCAAGTTGTCCTCAGGTTGGTTTATTTGGAATGCTTCGTGGAATAGGTGGGTGGAATTCTTGGCTTTGCCTGGTTTGAGCTTTGAGGGAAATGAGGGTTATTTTGTCTCCAAGAGAAATTTGGATGACTTCTCCACCCAGGATTATAGGTATTTGAATTGGGATCAAACCTTGGTCTTTGTTGATATGCTCCCAACACATTAACCTCGCTCAGGTTGTATCTCCTTGATATGGACAAAGCGCATACCTTGTCCCGTATTCTTTGTACAAACCATATTGTTCATTATTTGTGTTGGTTTGTGTAGCGAGAAGCGGCAACTTGCTTAGTCGTTGAACAAGTTGTTGTTGAACTTCATTACCGGAGTCAATCTCACGAACACCGGCCTTTTCTCACTCGGAGCTTTTACGTTGGGAATTAGCACCCAACATCTCAAAGAGATTATACGTTTCGATGCAGTCTTTTCTCCTATTGCTCCTCTGCAGCGTTGTCGACAATGAACCGACATTGTTGTGTAAGTCCATCGTAAAAGAATTGGTTCTGCAACCGTAGGGAAAGCTATGATGGGGACATTGAGTGAGAAACATTTTGAACCTATCCCAAGCTTCGTGGAATGGTTCTCCTTTCATCCGAGAGAAAGTAGCAATCTTTCCTCTCACTCGATGTTTTTTGATGGGAATAGAATTTTCCCATGAATTTATTGTAAATTTGACCCCATGTCATCGAGAGAACCAGGGGGAAGTGACATCAACCAAGCTTTAGCCTTATCCTTTAAGGTGTACGGAAAACATCTCATTCTAAGTGATCCTCGTTTAGAATACCGGGGGAATGTTTGGACCGTAGCATAGAAATCTCTCATAAAGGAAAGAGAATCTTCATTAGGTAGCCCATAGAAGGAAGGAAGCATAGAAAAATGAATATTTTTAAGGTCATAGTTCCTAGCAGCCTCTCCCAACTGGATAGCGGCAGTTGCCGTGCCAATCACCGGTCTTGCAAACTCCTTCATCGTGGTTTCCCTAACATGTTGGTTTTCCTCCATTTCTTTTGGTTCTAGTAAAGGATTAAGACGTTCTATGTTTGGCTCAAAATCAGGTTGATGGGTAGGATCCAGTGTTGTTGACACTTGTTTAAATTTATGAATATTATTTACATATGGTGTTAGGGGGTTTCCTAAGGATCTCCTACCACGCATAGACTATTTTTAAACGTAAATTTAAAACTCCTGTCAACAAAAATAAAGAAATTAGAAAATTTCCATGGCATTTAATACAAAACACTAGACAATTTTTTTTTTTTTTTTTTTTTTACTTTTTTTTTACTTTAAATAACATAATTAAGATAACCAAGAAAGTGTTAGGAAAGAATGGTGGTCTACTCCTTAAAAACCATTCTCCTACCGTAACAACGTTCAGGAAAAACTAGTGGCACAGAAGGCTTCAAAGAACTAGTCTCCTGTATTTAACTCCCTTAGATTTTTACTTTTCATGCGCTTTTAGTTTTTTTTTTTTTTTTTTTTTTTTAACGGTAATTTTATTTTACTATTCACACTATCTTATTTCTTATTAACTTAAAATTTTAAAAATTTTAATTTTTTTTTTTTTTTTTTTTTTTTTTTTACGGTAAAAACTTTTTTTTTTTTTTTTACTTCAAATTTCAAATTTCTAAATTATTTACTTTTTATGCTATAATAAAAAAAAAAAAATTTAATTTTTTTTTTTTTTTTTATTTATTTATTTTTTATTTATTTTTTATGAAATTTTGAAATTTGATTAATTTTTATTTTATTTATTTATTATTATTATTATTATTATTTTTTTTTTTAAATATCACAATTATTTACAACACAAAAATATTTTTAAAATTTTGATAAATAAATTAAAAACGCTATTCCTTCCCAAGAATGAAAACTTGATGGTAAAACCAGATCGCCAATTCTCGCAAATACTTTGGTTTTAATATTTGTAAAACTCTCATGCGAATCATTTCGTAGAAAATGATAAAGATACTCCAGTCGATCTAAGGAAGGAATGTATGTGGTTTTTAATTTATTATTCAAACTTTTAAAAACGAAATTAAATCCTAAACATCCTGTCACGATAGTTTTGGTTTTTGTGTTCCTAATCTAATAACATAAAATAAACATATATACAGATTAATTAAATATAATCTAAAAAGAATAAACATAGATACAAATTGAATAAATAAATATAAATCTGATTCAATAAATATTCATGCAAATTTTATCATTTATATTAGTGGAGTATTTATGGATATAATAACTAAGTTAATTATGCTTGCTCGTATTATCTAGGTTATTAAAGATATAAATTGATATTTTATTGATTCTCTCGTTTTTGTATGAATACCACCTTTGGTGGGGTTAGATCTTTCTTTGTTAACTAAACAAATCAATTAACACCTTTATGGGTGGGGTTGATAACTAATTTGGTTAATTAAATTAATTCCTTTTTCTAAGAGATTGAAAATGAACCATTTAAATGCCACCTTTGGTGGGGTTAAACGATTTAAACTTTATTCAAGGTGTCCAAATTAAACTTAAGAATTTAGTTATCAAGTACTAACTTTCGAGTTTTAAAACCACTTATTGAAAACATGTTGTCAATACATTTCCACATAATAATTCTTATAAAAACTTTTGAAATAGAGCTTCTCTAACTACGATTGTACCAACAAATAAAAAGCACTACTCTAAATTAGGCAGGATAACTAAACCTTAAAGTCTAACTTTGATTTTAAGTTTGTAATGAAAAATAATGTATTTCTCTCTAACATCCTTAATATAAAATCTTGAATAAAAATAAAATCAATTCATTTTAGAAATTTTCACCTATTTAATATTTCGCAAGCATAACAACGTTATTATTATATCATGATTATAAGCAATTATGAGTTAAATTTAATCACAGACAAATTAAATATAACATGTAAGAATAAAGCATAAAAATAGCGTAAAGAAAATAAAATCCTTACGATGCTTGACGCTATTCTGTTGCTAGAAAACCTCCAGCGGAATTTGCACATCCAATTATTTAATCAAAAATCTAAATTTTTACAAAAACATTACAAGTTCCTCTCAAAAAGAGAAGAACTCTAAACCTAAGACAATAGAACTAAAAACTAAGAGAAAAACTAAGAAAAGCTTAGAAACTAAGAAAGAAACTAAAGAAAACTCAAAAACTAAAAAAAAAGAGAAAGAAAAGAGAAGTGAGGTTTTGAGGTGTTTGAAGGTGTGTTTTGAAGTGAATGGAAGGGGGGTATTTATAGGTGAGGATGGAGAGAAAAAATGATTAAAAAAATGTTAAAAAAAATATTAAAAAAAAAAAAAACGAGTTTTGGACCTGCTGAGGTCATCAATGACGTCGCGTATGACGTCATGGGGCGGCTGCACGTGAAAAATGGGTCAAAAACGCGTTGGCGTATGCTGGCCGGCGGGCCTGCATGTGAAGGCCATTGCGCGCTCGTAGGCGCGTGAAACAGCCAGCTGCGCGCAGCGCGAGGGGGATCAACGCGCGGCGTGACTCTGGCGTTAGCGCTGACTCTGGCCTTGTGTGTATTGAATTGTGGCGCGCGTTTTCCGATCTTTGACATTTTTGACCTTTTCGACCCATTTTGTCCAATTTTTCCATGTTTGTTGACCTTTTTCCACTTATTTATCAATTTATTTGTGATGTATTGCTTCAAGTATTCTTCTTTGAGTCTTTACATTGCGTTTTTAGGCCAAAATTCCTGAAAAACAATAAAAATACCCGTGATTCCGAAAAAGACAAATTTATATAAATATATGATAAAACATATAAATATATATATTTTTAATCAATTAAAGTGCATAAAATCATGGTTATTTTAGTGCTTTTTGAGCACTCATCAATTAGTAATGCATATATGCACATAATTAGGTACACTATGATTGATATGATGTTATACATGCACCATGGGGTTAGTTTCTTAGTATGTATACTATGTTATGAGTGGCAATTTTTTGTATGGTGTATGTGTAAGTATTTATTAGAAATTTCTTTATAATTTTTGTTAAAAAAATGGGATTTTTGTACACCTTGATATGGCCCTCATCGAACCCATCATTGGACCCCTAATGAGGTGGTCTATGAGGGCACTAATGAGGGCTCGATGAGGATGGCTGGCCATTGGTGGTTATCTATAAATACCCACTTTGTAATACGAAATTAATTCAAAAAATTAGATGAAACTCTGCCAAAATTTTCATACAATTCAAATTCCATTTTTACCAGTCATCTTAAGCATGTATCAGTGATTGTGATACATTTATGTGAGAGTAAAATAGTGTGCTTGAATATTTTACATTTTTTGTGAGAACAACACCATGAGATTGGGTTGGGTAGTCATTGTTTGAGATCTAAAATCAAGTGGTTATTTGAGATTTATGGTTGAGTGTAATTCCCATAGATGATAGTTGGTAGTACATGGTTGAGTCTATTTCCCACAATGAATTCTCATTATTTTATTCACTTTATTGGTTTGTGGTGATCGATCACACTCTTCTATGGCATGAGCTTTGGAGGAGAGCCTGGTTTGTGTGTAAAACATATTTATTATAGAGGCATCTAACAAGCGAAACAATTCATAGTTATGGCAGAGGTCCTAATTAAAAGAGGTATTTGCATTTATATTTCTATTGAGATATATCTATTTTTGTGCTTAGTGCATTTGTTCGTTGTCGATTGGTTTCCATAAGCAACCGCAAGGATGTTACCATATAGATAGGAGTTAGATATGGGTTTAACTCATTACATGATTGTGTTTGGATGATCTGCTTTACTATGAGTATAATCTGAGCCTTTATAGTATATGTTACTACATAAAGGCTTAAGACTCTGATTGGAAAGCTTCTTATTTTCTATTTAATATGCTTTGCTTCTAGACTATATTTCTTGTCAATATTGTATCTATTTATGATATTTAACTACCTTTTTCAGATTAATATACTATTGTTGTTACTTTTTTTATTACACTTCTTGTGGAGGTGAGTCTTTAAGGAGTCTGTATCTCCTTAACCTTGCTACGTACCGTGTCTTAGACTCTTTCAATATCCTATTTTGGGTAGTGAATAGGTGAGTCCCATTCAATGTGTGTGTATGAAGGTGGTATGACAATGATAACTAATGAACAAATTCAATTAATTTCTATGTAGACTATTACGAGCTAGAAAGTATGTATAAACTATAGAAAAGTCAATAAAGTCTCATATATAGATCATTTTCTGCTTTCCTTTATGGATCAAATGTTAGATAGGTTCATAATCATTCTTATTATTGTATATTGGATTTTTATTCGGGGTACAATAAAATATCTATAGTACCTGAGGAGTAAAGAAAACCACTTTTACCTACCCTTACGGTACTTTTTCTATTAGGAGGATGCCATTCAGTTTATACAATGCACTAATCACCTTTCAACAATTTATATTTTCCATCTTGTTAGACATGGTGGAGAAAATTATAGAGGTATGATGACTCCATGAAAGTAGTCATTAGTGCACTTTTTACATAATATTTACTTGTTTTATTCAATAAATAATATTTTTGGGGTCAAAATATTAAAATATAAACTTTTTAGTGAAAAGTGCTGAAAATATAATTTTTGGAATTGTTTGGATTTTTCTTGAATTTTTATGGATTTTTTACAAATTTTTAACGCAAGACCAATCAAAATCTACCATATTCCATGCCATGCAAGCATGGGAGCTGACTGGGAAGCCACACGGATGACACGTATGCAAGGACAATGAATCACATTATGCTGTATGTGAGGAGGATGAAACGCGCTCCACGTGTCAGCACAGCGTTCAATCCGAGTTCGGAGTGCGGTCATTAGCATAATTTTGGTCAATTTTTGGATCTAAAAAGAGAGAAAAATATAGAAAAATTCAAGAGAAGACACAGTTTTTGTGGAAATTCAAGAGGAGATTAATACTACAATTCAAGAGATTGATTGTATTTCTTCTTCTACGCGTTTATTTATCAATTTTTATGTCTTTATTTATGAATACAATTATGTGTATTTAATTTATTAATCTAGGGATCTTATGAACCCAATTTTCATCATGTGATGATTTAATATTTTTTCCCAATTATAATATTAATTTAATTATATTATTTAATTTGATTTTTGTGCTATTAATTTTTTGACCAACAATTTACTTATAGAGGCAATTAAATAGATTTGAGAGAATTATTTAATTGTTTGTCTTGATTTAATAACATGCATAGTTTCTAGGCAGAGATGTATGATTCTTATGTATGTGATACATAATTGATGAACTTAATGAGTAGTCTTCAATTTAATTGGTATGAGAGTGTGATTAAATTAATTACTATATGGTGTGTAGTTTACTTGAGAGAGGAATACATGCTAGGTTAGATTCAATTGATCATGTAATTTAATTGATAATTATTATGGGATGATTTTATCGATTCACATGTTTAGAAAATTGGGGGATTAAGTATTCCTAGATATTTTCTCATATATCTTTTTAGTTATCAAATTTGATTTATTTAATTATTGTTATTTACTTTTAGTTATTATAATTTTTCTTCTTTAAAGTATAAAAAACACAAAAAATTTGATTTTTATTATTTTTAGTTTTAAAAATTAGTTCTAATAAAATAATCAATATGGGAACCATCTTTTCTTATCATTATATTACTTATTACGATATGTATCCTTGCATATTCATTACACACACTTCGTGTGTGGCGATCAAGTTTTTGGCATCGTTGCCAAGGATTATAAATATTATAAATGAATAATTTTTTTTATTTTTCTTTACTTTAATTTTAATTTTAGTTTACATATTTTATTTTACTGACTTATTTATTTATTTATTTATTTGTTTATTTTTTATAAATTTTATTTTATTATTTATTTTTTAATTTAGACACATCATTTAGTGCTATTAGAAGTATAGAGTAAAAATTGCTAGCAATAGTTATCCATGGTCAATGAATGGAATGATAGCCACAAGAAGAGTAGTTGGAATGCATGAGGTAAATGATATCATGGCACTTAAAACTCAAGTGTCCTTTTTGGTAAATCTTTTGATGGTTCAAAACTCTCCGGTGAGTATAAACTAGGTCCAAGATGCAAGGGCGTTTTGTGTGTTTTGTAATGGAGCCCATTTGTTTGATAATTGTCCATATAATCCTGAATCGATCTTCTATATAAGTAATGTAAATCAAAACAATAATTCATACTCAAACACATATAACCCAGGATGGAGACAACATCTAAATTTCTCTTGGAATAATAACAATCAAGGTGGTAATCAATTTAACCATCAATCATTTCCACCACCTGGTTTTCAACAACCATAACAATTAAGCCTAAGAAAAGAAGCCACCTACTGAGGACAATACAAATTCCTTAATGGGGATGATGAAAGACTTCATCCAATCATTTAATACAAAAGTGTCAACTCAAGAGGCTTCAATTCAAAATTTGGAGAACCAAATGGGGCAACTTACTCAGGCTATAAGTCAAAGGCCTCAAGGTAACCTTCCAAGTGACACAATTGTAAACCCAAGAATAGAATGTAAGGACCATTGCAATGCCATAGACTTGAGGAGTGATAAAACTTTAGAGGAGGAACATGGGACCCAAAAGAATAATGAGGATTTATAAACTAAAAAGGATGAGGAGGAATTAGAGGATAAAGAGAGTAATGGAAAGGAAATAATTCAGCCAAAGAAGAGAAACCTCTACAAACCCACTATTCATTTCCCTCAACGACTAAAAAAGAAAAAGTTTGATACATATTTGTCATAATTTCTTGAAGTCTTCCAAAAGTTGCAAATAAACATATCATTTGTAGATGAACTTGAACATATGCCTCCTGTGCCAAATTTTGGAAGGACATCTTGTCTAAGAAAATAAGGTTTGCAGATAATGAAATAATAATCGTAACTGAAGGTTGTAGTGCCATCCTTGCTAGAAAACTACCCTAAAATTTGAAAGATCTACGTAGTTTTGACATTCCTTGTACACTTGGGAACATCCATTATGAGAAAGCATTATATGGCTTGGGTTCTAGTATTAATCTTATGCCATTATCCATCTTCAAGTGATTAGGAGTTGGTAAAGCCAAACTCACTTTAGTAACATTAGAAATAACAGATAGATCAATTAAGAGATATTGGGGTGTGGTACAAGATGTGCTAGTAAAAGTAGAAAAAATCATCTTTTTGGCAATATTTATTGTGTTAGACATAGAGGAGAACTGTGACATTCCTATTATACTTGATCTTTCCTTCTTAGCAACCGAAAGAGCACTCATTGATGTACAAAAATGTGAACTTACAATAAGAGTGCAAGATGAACAAGTAATGTTTAAAGTTTTTAAAGCATCTGAACCCCCTAACATTGATAGTGCTAATGAATGCTTAAGGGTAAATGTTACTGAATGTGGGGACAACTTAAAAGAATCTATTGAGTTTCTCACACTTAAGATTGTTACATGTGATTCTATGAATAAGGACATAAACTCGCTAGAAAACAACTCATCTTGTTTTAACTTTGAAAGTATGGCATTGAAGGTTGACATTGTAGACTGCATGAACTTTTTGGAGGAAGCGCCTCTCATATGTGTATAAAAGGAGATTATGGAGAATTTTGAGATATGATCAAAGCTCAAAACATCAATTGAAGAGCCACTAAGTTTAGACCCCACACTTTTACCCTCCTATCCCCAGTCAATTATGAAAGTGAAAAAGTCCAATGGAGAAGTGAAAAAGTTGTTAGAAATACATTAAATGGATGAGTTATGGTGGACTACTTATAAGAATGCCAAAATTTTCAAAAAGAAAACAAAAATATGGTATGAGAAGAGAATTGAGCACCGTGTTTGCAAGTAAGAACATAAAATATTATTGAACAAATGAAGACTCAAACCATTTCCATGCAAAATGAAAAGTAAATGGACACAAAGGGGTGTGCTTTAGGACTTGATATGACCATCTAGTCAAGGAAGTTAAACGTGATGCTAGTTGGGAGGCAACACAATGTTATTTTACTTATATTTTCATTATTTTCGTTTTGTAGGTGAATAAATGTGGAGAGCAATCTCACAACAAGAATAAGCATTTTAGTAGCAGATGTGGTGTGCCATGATTAAAGGAGTTTTCTTTCCTTTTACCTTTTCATATTTATATATGCATATTGGGGACAATGTGTAATCTAATTTTGAGGGAGAGAACTTCATTCTCTACATTAATTGTTTTTACTATGCATTTTAAATTTTAGGAATTTTTTTAGGGAATTGTTTTTTCAGGATATTTTTAATCATGATTTGGGTAGAAAATGAATAAATATATGGAAACTAAATGCATGTATGCTTGATATGAAACATATGAACTCAATGATAAAAATTGGTTTTTATGACTAGGATAAGGAATGTAACATATTTGTTAAGATATTTACATTAATCATGTGATATGCTTATTAGTTTTGATTGGATTGATTCAAAATTTTATGCATATGTTGATGATTGATAACTGTATTTTATATAGTTATTTTCACCTATTTTATTAATAGTAATTGTTATGTTTTCTTTATTTTTAGTTAATTTTAGTTTAATTAATTAGTATTTTCTATTTTTTTATATATTTTAAGAAAATTAAATAAATTGTATCGAAAACGTTCTTAATTGTAAATTTTTGTCCAAAAATATAATTTCAAATAAAAGAGTGTTTAATTGCAATTTATAAAAGTTGAAAATATAATTTAAATTAAAATCGGGCTTAATTTTAATTATTAAAAGTTTAAAATTTAATTTAAATTAAAATCGGGCTTAATTTTAATTATTAAAAGTTTAAAATTTAATTTAAATTAACAAAAGGGCTATACTGCAATTAAACAAAGTTTAAAATGTAATTTGAAATATATTTATGGGTGAAAATGAAATTAACAAAAGTTATTTATTTTGCGCAGTAGGGAAGAAGCCACGCAGCAATCTACACACGTGGCACGTGGACCGTCCGATCAAATCATAAACGGCTAGGATTGGTGCGTGTTGATCACATCCGACCAAATCGAGTGGATGCAGAAATTTCTCTTTCACGAGGCTCGGCGTCCGAGTGGGACCCACCTTCCGTGCAGGCCGGCATGTATATGGGACCCACGTGTCTGACGTGTTGCAACTGCTATCCCCCACGTCGCGCGCCTCTTATCCCGTGCACTGATCCCTTCGTGCAATCGGATCTTTAACTAATAAAATGGTGCCACATGTTTGCACTAATCCGTTGGGTGAGTCAGATAAGGCCACGTGTCTGATAACTGTATTTTATATAGTTATTTTCATCAATTTTAGTAATGATAATTGCTATTTTCTCTTAATATTTAGTTAATTTTTGTTAAATAAATTAATATTTTCCTTTTATGTGCTAAAAATACATTTTTAATAAAATTAAATAATTTGTATCAAAAATGTACTTAATTTTATATTTTTTTGTCCAAAAATATAATTTCAAATAAAAGAGTTATTAATTGCAATTTAAAAAAGTTGAAAATATAATTTAAATTAAAATCGGGCTTAATTTCAATTATTAAAAGTTTAAAATTTAATTTAAATTACCAAAAGGGCTGTATTGCAATTAAACAAAGTTGAAAATGTAAATTGAAATATATTTGTGGGTCAAAATATAATTAATAAAAGTTTAAATTCTGCGTAGGAGAGAAGAAGGCCACGCGCCCTATTCCAAACGCGAAACGTGGACCGTCCGATCAAAGGATCAACGGATTAGATTCGCGCGTGTTCATCAAGCTCGACCAAGGAGAGTTGGTACGTAGATCTTCCTTCGCCCGACTCGGCGTGCCAGTGGGCCCCCCTATCGCGCAGGCCAGCATCAGAATGGGACCCACATGTCGGCTGTGTAGATTTCCCCGAGGTGCATCGCTGACCATTGGATCTCTTCAACGGTCCAGAATGAAGCGCATGGAACCAAGCTATCGCGCACTGAACCGTTCGTGTAACAATCGTGTGTGACGCGGGTTATGGAAGTAGCGTGCATCCTCAATTTTTACAGAATAAGAATCTGCCATGTGTCCCACTAATATTTAAGCGAATCATGTTCCGACACATGGCTATTTACAATGAATGCGAATGCACAGAATCTCATCGTCGTTCCAGTCGTTGCCTCACTTTCTCGGCGCCCCAATCCCGTGCTTCAGTTTCTGCATGCGCCCGTTCCTTTCAACGAATGAGATGCGGCCACGTGTCCCACAATTTGTTTCATCGAATCAGACGCTGACACGTGGCATGTATAAAGAATTAAAAAAATGCAGAATCGGCGCCCCTGTCTCACGCGTGAATTAAATAACATTTTTTAGATACGAAAATCGATACGCGTGATTTTTGTTTTTCGATAAAAATTATTACGCGTTTTTTATAAAAATATAAAATAAAAATGTAATATTTTAGATGTATTTTTTTAGCTATAAATAGGAGATAGTTTTTAGTTTTAGAAGAGTTTTTTTTAGGGTAGAATTTTTGTGGTGTTCGGTTTTGGACTGCAGAACACGTAGAAGCTATTTTTTGGCTTTTGTTGTGTTCTGCGTGTGCCAAATATTTTTGTATGTGATGTTTTAATTTTCCTTCTTGTTCTTCTAATTTTTTTGCATTTGCTGTAATTTTTATTTTAATTTTATGAAGTAATTTAATTTTTCAAGGGTTGCATTTGATCTAAATTTATGAAGCTTTTATTTTAACTATTTTTGAAAGATTTATAAGACGTTCGATTTGTTCATTCTATTTTGTGCTTAATGCTTTTTGATTATTTACGAATTTTATCAAAACGATTTGTGGCATAAAAATAAACTTGAGAAAGGCATTTTTATGTATATTGCTCGTAAATAGAATGACATGTATGATGAAGGATAGGAATATACCCTAATTGTATGTGTGACCATTTGAGAACTAAGAACTTAATGAATCTTGGTAAATTTAATTCTCATAGAGATATAGTGAATTAATTTAACGAGGTGTGTTTGTACGGAGCTCGGAAGAGATGTATGAATAAAAAAAAGAAGTTTTCGGTTGACAAATTAAATGTACTAAAAAATATAAATCCAAAGAAAATAATATGATTGGAGTGGATTAGTTAATTTTAGTTTAATTAATTAGTATTTTTCATTTTTTATATATTTTAAGAAAATTAAATAAATTGTATTGAAATCGTTCTTAATTGTAAATTTTTGTCCAAAAATATAATTTCAAATAAAAGAGTGTTTAATTGCAATTTATAAAAGTTGAAAATATAATTTAAATTAAAATCGGGCTTAATTTTAATTATTAAAAGTTTAAAATTTAATTTAAATTAACAAAAGGGCTATACTGCAATTAAACAAAGTTTAAAATGTAATTTGAAATATATTTGTGGGTGAAAATGAAATTAACAAAAGTTATTTATTTTGCGCAGCAGGGAAGAAGCCACACAACAATCTGCACGCGTGGCACGTGGACCATCCGATAAAATCATAAACGGCTAGGATTGGCGCGTGTTGATCACATCCGACCAAAGCGAGTGGATGCAGAAAATTCTCTTTCACGCGGCTCGGCGTCCGAGTGGGGCCACCTGTCGCGCAGGCCGGCATGCATGTGGGACCCACGTGTCTGACGTGTTGCAGCTGTTGTTCCCCACGTCGCGCGCCTCTCATCCCGTGCACCGATCCCTTCGTGCAACTGGATCTTCAACTAATAAAATGGTGCCACGTGTTTGCACTAATCCATTGGGCGAGTCAGATAAGGCCACGTGTCCCACTTACAATTTCAGCAAATAATCTTACTACACGTGGCATGGTACAATGGGCACGACCGCGCTAGATGGCACCCATCGATGCAGCCGTTGGCTCCCGTACGACAAGCAATCGTGCGCCCGTTTTCTTGCAACCAATGAAGAGCTACCACGTGTCCACACTAATACCTGCAGCGAATCAGACGCTGACACGTGGCATGCACTTTGATTTAAAAAAAATGCAGAATCAGCACCCTGTCTCACGCGTGTACTAATTAACATTTTTTTGATATGAAAATTCATTCACGTAATTTTTGTTTTTCGATACAAAATTTATACGCATTTTTATAAAAAAAATAAAACAAAAAAAGTAATATTTCTGATGTATTTTTTAGGCTATAAATAGGGGATATATTTTAGAGTTAAAAAAAGTTTTTTTTGGGAGTTTAGTTTTGGATATTATTTGGTGTTGTTCAGTTTTGGACTGCAGAACACGCAGAAGCCTTTTTTTTGGCTTTTGTTGTGTTCTGCGTGTGCCAGATATTTTCGATCTGAAATGTTTTAATTTTATTTCTTCTTCTTCTAATTTTTCTGCATCTACTGTAATTTTTATTTTAAATTAATGAAGTAATTTAATTTTTCTAGGGTTGCATTTGATCTAAATTTATGAAACTTTGATTTTAATTATTTTTGATAGATTTATAAGACGTTTGATTTGTTCGATCTATTTTGTGCTTAATGCTTTTTGATTATTTATGAATTTTATAAAAACGATTTGTGGCATAAAAATAAACTTTAGAAAGGCATTTTTGTGTATATTGCTCGTAGATAGAATGACATGTATGATGAAGGATAGGAATATACCCTAATTGTATGTGTGGCCATTTGAAAACTTAGAACTTAATGAATCTTATTAAATTTAATTCTCATAGAGATATAGTGAATTAATTTAACGATGTGTGTTTGTAAAGAGATTATGAATAAAAAAGAAGTTTTTGGTTGACAAATTAAATGTAATAAAAAATATAAATCCAAAGAAAATAATATGGTAAGAGTGGACTAATTTGGTAAAAAATTGCAATCCTAGATTTCTCTTATTTTCTTATTACCTTTTTTTTACAATCAACGATTATTTTGGATAAAATCAGAGAGATACAATTTTATTAATCAACAAACTATAGTAACAAATCCTCGTGGGAACGATACTTTACTTACAAATCTTTATTACTTGTGACCGTGTATACTTGCACGATTTTATGTTCTCCGAAAGAGACAACAAGTTTTTGGCGCCGTTGCCGGGGATTTGTTTTACTATTTTCATTATTGATATTAATACCAATCAATTTGATTTTAATTCAAAAATATATATATGTTTATTTTTCTTGTTTTATTTATGTTTATATTTTTCAGTAAGTTGAGATTTTGTTTAACACACAAATCTTAACTTACAAATAAAAAACAAATTATTGTTTTTTTATTATTCTTCTTGTGGGTTGAGATTTTGTTTGACACACAAATCTTAATCCATAAAAAGAAAAATAAATTTTTATTTATTTTTATTATTTTTGCTTATTGTTTGTTTTTTTTATTTAGCAGTTTTCTCGTGCGTTGAGATTTTGTTTGACACACAAATCTTAACACACAAAAAGAAACAAAAAACAAAACAAAAACAAAAACAAAATAATAATAATAATAATAATTTTATTTGTTTGTTGTTAGTTGTTTATTTTATTTTATTTTTATTTTTATTTTCTCGTGAGTTGAGATTTTGTTTGCACGCAAATCTTAACTCACAAAAAGAAAAGAAAAAAAATATTTATGTTATTGATGCTTGCTTAATTTATTTTTCAATTTTCTCGTAAGTTGAGATTTTGTTTGCACACAAATCTTAACTCACAAAAAGAAAATAAAAAAATATTTATGTTATTGATGCTTGCTTAATTTATTTTTCAATTTTCTCGTAAGTTGAGATTTTGTTACACACAAATCTTAACTTACAAAAAGAAAAACAAATTGAGAATTCAAGCTGAAGACTATAAAACAAGCACTTCTTGGGAGGCAACCCATGTGCTTTATTTATTTTTCATTTTCTGCATGTTTTATTTTTTATATTTTGTTATATTATTTTTTTTCTTTCGTAGGTGCAAATTGGAGGTAATGAAGCTATTTTGTCTTAACCAATCAAACAAACTAGGAAGTTTCTTTAAACCCATCTCAAATGTTCTTTAATTTTCACACATTGAGGACAATGTGTATATTAAGTTTGGGGGTGGTGTATATACTGAACCAAGTTGAAATACTTTTTGGATGTTATTGCTTGTGAAATTTTTTGTTTGTTTGGTTGATTGAAGATATTTTGCTATGAATAGTGATTTATTTTTATTTCTTCGATTTAAATGATGCATAATTACTTGAAAAATTTGAATATTGTTTAAGCGATGAATAATTTTTACGTATGTTTCATTTTTACAAGGATAAATATTTATGAGCACTAGTCTTGATTTTTGAGTTGCTATGATAATTTAGAGAAGGTTTATGTGAGTATGGAATTCGATTGATATTTGTGGTGTCACAATTCTTAGAATTTGTTTGATTTTCTCTCGAGACAAAATTATAGATAACATTTAACTAAGAAAATGATTTAGGCCATCTTTGGATCGTTTGAGCCTTTCTATCTACCTTCACATACATTATCCATAGTATACCCCTTTTGAGCTTCAAAGTTTATATATATATATATATATATATATTTATCTCATTTCAAAAGCCTACCTTAAAAATATATATATATGTGTGTGGATATATCTATTTTTCCTATCTCACTAACATTTACAGTTGTTAGTAAATAATTAAAGATATATCATGAAAAAAAGAGGTTACTAAAAAAAGAGAAAAAAATAGCAGAAAAGAAGAAAACAAAAAAAAACAGAGTCTGAAAAGAAGAAAAAAAAACAGTTTCTAAAAAAAAGAAAAAAAAAAGAAAAAAAAGAGAAAAAAAGCAGAAATGAAATTTGATTTTGGATGTGATGATAAATCCCTAATTGGGAAGTATTTATTGTGATGATAGAAGATCTCTTGTTTCAATCCTAAAATGATGTGTTTAGGAAATTTTGTGCTAAATATTATCTTTTATCCTACCTTCACCTAAGCCATACATTACAAACTTAATAAAGTCCTATTGATTTGGTGTTGTGTTTTTGTCTACATTAGTGGAGAGAGAAATGAAAAATAAAACTATGAGATTTGTGATTTCATGACAATTTGTTTGATTTTATATTTGTATAAACTTATCCGGATTGCATGTGATGAAATATGAAAAGACTTCACACACACACTTAAAGTTCATTGTGAAAAGGTTATATACTTTTAAATTGATTTTGATGCTTAGATAAAATTCTTTTATTTCTATGAGTTATGTAATTTAAAAAAAAGAAATATTTTGAAAATCTCTATTTTAAATGCAGTTATCTTTGTTTTATTTCCTTCCTTTTGCTCGAGGACTATCAAAAACTTAAGTTTGGGGGTGTTGATAACTGTATTTTATACAGTTATTTTCACCTATTTTATTAATAGTAATTGTTATGTTTTCTTTATTTTTAGTTAATTTTAGTTTAATTAATTAGTATTTTTTGTTTTTTATATATTTTAAGAAAATTAAATAAATTGTATCAAAAACGTTCTTAATTGTAAATTTTTGTCCAAAAATATAATTTCAAATAAAAGAGTGTTTAATTGCAATTTATAAAAGTTGAAAATATAATTTAAATTAAAATCGGGCTTAATTTTAATTATTAAAAGTTTAAAATTTAATTTAAATTAACAAAAGGGCTATACTGTAATTAAACAAAGTTTAAAATGTAATTTGAAATATATTTGTGGGTGAAAATGAAATTAACAAAAGTTATTTATTTTGCACAGTAGGGAAGAAGCCACGCAACAATCTGCACGCGTGGTATGTGGACCGTCCGATCAAATCATAAACGGCTAGGATTGGTGCGTGTTGATCACATCCGACCAAAGCGACTGGATGCAGAAAATTCTCTTTCACGCGGCTCGGCGTCCGAGTGGGGCCCACTTGTCACATAGGACGGCATGCATGTGGGACCCACGTGTCTGACGTGTTGCAGCTGTTGTCCCCCACTTCGCGCAACTCTCATCCCGTGCACCGATCCCTTCGTGCAACCGGATCTTCAACTAATAAAATGGTGCCACGTGTTTGTACTAATCCATTGGGCGAGTCAGATAAGGCCACGTGTCCCACTTACAATTTCAGCAAATAATCTTACTACACGTGGCATGGTACAATGGGCGTGACCGCGCTGGATGGCACCCGTCGATGCAGCCGTTGGCTCCCGTGCGACAAGCAATCGTGCGCTCGTTTTCTTGCAACCAATGAAGAGCTGCCACGTGTCCGCACTAATACCTGCAGCGAATCAGACGCTGACAGGTGGCATTGATGAGTGCTCAAAAAGCACTAAAATAACCATGATTTTATGCACATTAATTGATTAAAAATATATATATTTATATGTTTTATCATATATGTCAACGTAGCGATGGTAGCGTAATTGAAATTATTTGTGCCTTGTATTTGGCTATGATCTTGCGATTTTCCGTCTTTTTGACATTTTTGACCTTTTCGACCCATTTTTTCCAATTTTTCCATGTTTGTTGACCTTTTCCCACTTATTTATTAATATATTTGTGATGTATTGCTTCAAGTATTCTTCTTTGAGTCTTTAAATTGCGTTTTTAAGCCAAAATACCTAAAAAACAATAAAAATACCCGTGATTCCGAAAAAGACAAATTTATATAAATATATGATAAAACATATAAATATATATATTTTTAATCAATTAATGTGCATAAAATCATGGTTATTTAGTGCTTTTTGAGCACTCATCAATGATCAAATAGAGTCTAAAACCTAGTAGATCTCATCAAATTGCATAACTCAATACAAATTTTATTTCAATAAAAACACCAAAATCAATCATTGTTGTCTCTTTCGGAGAACATAAAATCGTGCAAGTATACACGGTCACAAGTAATAAAGATTTGTAAGTAAAGTATCGTTCCCACGAGGATTTGTTACTATAGTTTGTTGATTACTAAAATTGTATCTTTTTGATTTTATCCAAAATAATCGTTGATTGTAAAAAAAAGGTAATAAGAAAATAAGAGAAATCTAGGATTGCAATTTTTCACCAAATTAATCCACTCTTACCATATTATTTTCTTTGGATTTATATTTTTTATTACATTTAATTTGTCAACCAAAAACTTCTTTTTTTATTCATACATCTCTTCCGAGCTCCGTACAAACACACATCGTTAAATTAATTCACTATATCTCTATGAGAATTAAATTTAATAAGATTCATTAAGTTCTAAGTTTTCAAATGGCCACACATACAATTAGGGTATATTCCTATCCTTCATCATACATGTCATTCTATCTACGAGCAATATACACAAAAATGCCTTTCTCAAGTTTATTTTTATGCCACAAATCGTTTTTATAAAATTCGTAAATAATCAAAAAGCATTAAGCACAAAATAGATCGAACAAATCGAACGTCTTATAAATCTATCAAAAATAATTAAAATCAAAGTTTCATAAATTTAGATCAAATGCAACCCTAGAAAAATTAAATTACTTCATTAATTTAAAATAAAAATTACAGTAGATGCAGAAAAATTAGAAGAAGAAGAAATAAAATTAAAACATTTCAGATCGAAAATATTTGGCACACGCAGAACACAACAAAAGCCAAAAAAAGGCTTCTGCGTGTTCTGCAGTCCAAAACTGAACAACACCAAATAATATCCAAAACTAAACTCCCAAAAAAAACTTTTTTTAACTCTAAAATACATCTCCTATTTATAGCCTAAAAAATACATCAGAAATATTACATTTTTTATTTTATTTTGTTTTATAAAAACGCGTATAAATTTTGTATCAAAAAACAAAAATTACGCGAATCAATTTTCGTATTGAAAAATGTTAATTAATACACGCATGAGAGAGGGCGTCGATTCTACGTTTTTTTTAAATCAAAGTGCATGCCTAATGAGTGCTCAAAAAGCACTAAAATAACCATGATTTTATGCACATTAATTTATTAAAAATATATATATTTATATGTTTTATCATATATTTATATAAATTTGTCTTTTTCGGAATCACGGGTATTTTTATTGTTTTTCAGGTATTTTGGCTTAAAAACGCAATTTAAAGACTCAAAGAAGAATACTTGAAGCAATACATCACAAATATATTAATAAATAAGTGTGAAAAGGTCAACAAACATGGAAAAATTGGACAAAATGGGTTGAAAAGGTCAAAAATGTCAAAAAGACGGAAAATCGCGTACCGCAGCCCAGCGCCCCAGCGCCCCATGCTGCGCCCGCCCGCGCGCGTTGACATCCCCATCCGCGCGCGCCGCAGCGTGCGGGCACTATTCACGCGCACGAGGCTGCGCGCCGACATCCCAGGCGCGCGCAGCCCGGCGGCCCGCCCCTCCGCGCGCCCAACGCGTTTTCACCCCATTTTTCACGTGCAGCAGCCCCTATGACGTCATGCTGACGTCATTGATGACCTCAGCATTTCCATTACACGTTTTTTAATTTTTTAATATTTTTTTAACATTTTTTACTCATTTTTTCTCTCCATCCTCACCTATAAATACCACACTTCTCTCTTCTTTCTTTCTCTCATTTCTTAGTTTTTGAGTTTTTCTTAGTTTCTTTCTTCGTTTCTAAGCTTTTCTTAGTTTTTCTCTTAGTTTTTAGTTCAATTCTCTTAGGTTTAGAGTTCTTCTCTTGGAGGTTTTCTAGCAACGGGAATAGCGTCAAAGTTCTGTAAGGATTTTATTTTCTTTACAGTTATTTTTATGCTTTATTCTTACATGTTATATTTAATTTGTCTGTGATTAAATTTAACTGTGCTAGCTGTTTATAATTATGATATAATAATAACGTTGTTATGCTTGCGAAATATTAAATAGGTGAAAATTTCTAAAATGAATTGATTTTATTTTTATTCAAGATTTTATATTAAGGATGTTAGAGAGAAATATATTATTTTTCATTACAAACTTAAATCTGAAAATTAGAATTTAAGGTTTAGTTATCCGGTCTGATTTAGAGTAGTGCTCTTTTATTTGTTGGTACAATCGCCCGGTAGTTAGAGTGAAACTCTATTTCAAAAGTTTTTATAAGAATTATTATGTGAAAATGTATTGACAACATGTTTTCAATAGTGGTTTTAAAACTTGAAAGTTAGTACTCGGATAACTAAATTCTTAGGTTTAATTTGGACACCTTGAATAAAGTTTAAACTGTCTAACCCCACCAAAGGTGGCATTTAAATGGTTCATTTTCAATCTCTTAGAAAAAGGAATTAATTTAATTAACCAAATTAGTTATCAACCCCACCCATAGGTGTTAATTGATTTGTTTAGTTAACAAAGAATATCTAACCCCACCAAAGGTGGTATCCATACAAAAAAGAGAGAATCAATAAAATATCAATTTATATCTTTAATAACCTAGATAATATGAGCAAGCATAATTAATTTAGTTATTATATCCATAAATACTCCACTAATATAAATGATAAAATTTGCATGAATATTTATTGAATCTGTATTTATATTTATTTTTAGATAAATATTTGTTGAATTTGTATCTATGTTTATTTTTATGTTTTTAGATTATATTTAATTAATCTGTATATATGTTTATTTTATGTTATTAGATTAGGAACACAAAAACCAAACTATCGTGACAGGATGTTTAGGATTTAATTTCGTTTTTAAAAGTTTGAATAATAAATTAAAAACCACATACATTCCTTCCTTAGATCGACCTTCGGAGTATACTTATCATTTTCTACGAAAAGATTCGTACACTTGCGAGAGTTTTACAAATATTAAAACCAAAGTATTTGCGAGAATCGGCGATGCCGGTTTTCGCTCATCAAGTTTTTGGCGCCGTTGCGGGGGAAGGAATAGCGTTTTTAATTTATTTATCAAAATTTTAAAAATATTTTTGTGTTGTAAATAATTGTGATTTAAAAAAAAAAAATTTAATCAAATTTCAAATTTCATAAGAAATAATAAAAAAAATAAAAAAAAAAATAAAAAAATAAAAAAAATAAAAAAAAAAATAAAAAAAATTAATTATAGCATAAATAGTAAAATAATTTAGAAATTTGAAATTTGAAGTAAAAAGTTTTTACCGTTCATGAATAGTAAAAAACAAATTAACAAAAAAAAAAGAAAATTAAATAAAAATTGTAGCATTAATAATAAAATAATTTAGAAACTTGAAATTTGAATAAAATTTTTTTTACCGTTCGTAAAAAAAAATTAAAAAATTTAAGTTAATAAGAAATAAGATAGCGTGAATAGTAAAATAAAATTACCGTTCGTAAAAAAAATAAAAAAAAACTTGAATTTATATATAATTAACTAAAAGGCATGAAAAGTAAAAATCTAAGGGAGTTCTGTCTAGGAGACTAGTTCTTGGAAGCCTTTGTGCCACTAGTCTTTCCTGGGAACGTTGTTCTGGCTAGGAGAATGGTTTTTAAGGAGCCATTGCACCACCATTCTTTCCTGGGAACACTCTTGGTTAATACTGATTATGTTATTTAAAAAAAATTTAAAAAAAAACTTTAACTAGTTTTGTTTAGTGTTTTGTATTAAATTCCATGGAAATTTTCTCTAAATTTTTTATTTTTGTTGACAGGAGTTTTAAATTTACGTTTACAATAGTCTATGCATGGTAGGAGATCTTTAGGAAACCCCCTTACACCATATGTAAATAATATTCATAAATTTAAACAAGTGTCAACAACACTGGATTCTACCCATCAACCTGATTTTGAGCCAAACATAGAACCAAGTCTTAATCCTTTACTAGAACCAAAAGAAATGGAGGAAAACCAACATGTTAGGGAAACCACGATGAAGGAGTTTGCAAGACCGGTGATTGGCACGGCAAGAATCGCCGCTATCCGGTTAGGTGAGGTCGCTCGGAATTATGACCTTAAAAATATTCATTTTTCTATGCTTCCTTCCTTTTATGGGCTACCTAATGAAGATTCTCTTTCCTTTATGAGAGATTTCTATGCTACGGTCCAAACATTCCCCCGGTATTCTAAACGAGGATCAACTTAGAATGAGATGTTTTCCCTACACCTTAAAGGATAAGGCCAAAGCTTGGTTGATGTCACTTCCCCAGGTTCTCTCGATGACATGGGGTAACATTTACAATAAATTCATGGGAAAATTCTATTCCCATCAAAAAACATCGAGTTGAGAGGAAAGATTGCTACTTTCTCTCGGATGGAAGGAGAACCATTCCATGAAGCTTGGGATAGGTTCAAAATGTTTCTCACTCAATGTCCCCATCATAGCTTTCCCTGCGGTTGCAGAACCAATTCTTTTACGATGGACTTACACAACAATGTCGGTTCATTGTTGACAACGTTGAAGGAGGAGCGATAGGAGAAAAGACGCCTCGAAATGTATAACCTCTTTGAGATGTTGGGTGCTAATTCCCAACGAGAAAAGCTCTGAGTGAGAAAAGGCGGTGTTCATGAAATCGACTCGTAATGAAGTTCAACAACAACTTGTTCAACTGACTAAGCAAGTTGCTCTTTCTGCACAAACCAACACCAATAATGAACAATATGGTTTGTACGGACAACATGGGACAATCTTGAAGCTGTCCATATCAAGGAGATACTGTTGGACTGAACAGTTAATGTGTTGGGAGCGTATCAACGAGAGACCAAGGTTCGATCCCAATTCAAATACCTATAATCCTGGGTGGAGAAGTCATCCAAATTTCTCTTGGAGGCAAAACAACCCTCCTTTCACTCAAAGCTAAAACCGAGCAGGCCGATAATTCCACCCACCTATTCCAAGATGCATTCCCAATAAACCAACCCTTGAGGACAACTTGAATTCTTTTATTCAAGTTTGTAGGGATAATCAATCTAAAACCAATCAACGGTTGGACTCTGTGGAAGCTTCTATCAAAAAGGTGGAAGTTCAAGTTGAACAGTTAGTTGAACATTTGCAAAAAGGCAAAGACTAATTTGAAACTTAAATGAATTCAATGAAGAGGAGACATTGAGTTTTTCATTCTGCAATCTCCAAGCAACGTCTTACTAGAAGATGATAAATTTTAGTCCTACATGGGAGGTCACCCATTATTGTATTTTCCTTTGTTTTAGTTTGCGTGTAATAAAAAAAATTCAAATGAAATAAATTCGTTTGTTTCAAAATTGTGTCCCTTCGTTTAAATTAAAATTAAAAAAAAAATAATAATAATAATTTAGGTTCCTTGCACCTTTTTTTAGACATATCTACTAATGTTTTTAAGAGTAAAATGTTGATTCACAATAGGAGGAGGATCATTTTCAACTAAAAACAACCATGGGAGATGCTGAAGATAGGCGGAAAAAGATGAAAGACTATACAATGCCAATCATTGGCAATGTAACTTCCGGCATCCAATTACAAGAGGCTGCAAGGAATTATGAATTGAAAAAGATTCATTATTCTTTGTTGCCTTCCTTTTACGGTATCCCTAATGAAGACCCTTTGCATTTCATTCGAGAATTCTATGCTATTGTCCAAACCTTTCCACTACATGCAATTAATGAAGATCAACTTAGGATGAGGTGTTTTCCTTACACTCTCAAAGATAAAGCTTGGTCATGGTTCATTAATCTACTGATCGAGTTCTCTTAAAACTTGGGAGGCGATCTATGAAATTTTTATGGGTAGGTTCTATTCCCATCAAAAGATCATTGATGTAAGAACAAAGATAGCAACATTTTCTCAAATGAATGAAGAGCCCTTTCATGAAGCTTGGGAACAATTCAAACTCCTTTTCATTCAATGTCAAAATCATAGCTTTCCATTACAGCTACAAAACCAATTCTTTTACGATGGATTAACACTACAGAGTCAATACATGGTTGAAAATGCTACTTGGAGGTCTTTGTAGGAGAAAAGACCGCAGAGGAAACCTATAATCTCTATGAGCTATTGGGTTCTAATTCCCAACAAAGAGGTGGTAGAAGGAAAGCAAAGGTCAATGAAGTCGGCTTTGATAATGAGATAACCTTGCAACTTGTCAATTGACTAAACAAGTGAAATTCCTCACGTCTCACCAAATTTCAAATCAAGAGGTATGTGAAGTGTGTTGTTCAATTGGGCATGGTACTCATAATTGTTCAAATACTTGTGATTCTAGTGTCGATGCCATAGAGGAAGTCCAATCTTTTCAAAAGTATCATCCAAACACCTATAATCACCCAACCTACAACCACCCTTACCCACCAAGCCAATCTTTTAAACCAACCTTAGAAGATAGCTTGAATGCTTTTATTCAAGTTAGTCGTGACAACCAATTGATGACTAATCAAAGGTTGAACACCATGGAGGCTTCGGTTAAAAGAATTGAATCTAAAGTTGGGCAACTAGCTGAACAAATGCAAAAGAAAGAACCAGGAAAGTTGCCCAGTCAACCAGAACAAGCGAAAGATGTTAGAACCCTTCGAAGTGGTAGGGTAGTCAATACCAGTTTACCTGAAATCTCTAACAAACTACCTTGTAGTTCATGTAACAAAGAAGGCGATATTCTAATCTCGCAAAAAGGAGAAACAAGTGTTAAACTTAACAAGCCTTCTGAAAAACTCATTGGGGGGTCATCTGACACTCCCAAAATTCAAAAGACAACAGAACCACACCAGATGCAAGTACCTTTTCCCCACCGGTTGAAAGAATCCAAACAAGATAAACAAGATAAACTCATTGGGGGTTGTGATGAGTGCTCAAAAAGCACTAAAATAACCATGATTTTATGCACATTAATTGATTAAAAATATATATATTTATATGTTTTATCATATATTTATATAAATTTGTCTTTTTCGGAATCACGGGTATTTTTATTGTTTTTCAGGTATTTTGGCTTAAAAACGCAATTTAAAGACTCAAAGAAGAATACTTGAAGCAATACATCACAAATATATTAATAAATAAGTGGGAAAAGGTCAACAAACATGGAAAAATTGGACAAAATGGGTCGAAAAGGTCAAAAATGTCAAAAGACGGAAAATCACGCGTCAGCCCGGCCGCGTGCGCAGAACCCCGCGCGCTCGGCCCGAAGGCTGCGCGACAGCCAGAAGCGCGCGCGGCTAGGCAGCCGCCTCCGCGCGCCCAACGCGTTTTCACCCCATTTTTCACATGCAGCAGCCTCGTGACGTCCACGCCGACGTCATTGATGACCTCAGCATTTCCATTACACGTTTTTTAATTTTTTAATATTTTTTTTAACATTTTTTTACTCATTTTTTCTCTCCATCCTCACCTATAAATACCCCCTTCCCTTCACTTCAAATCACACCTCAAAACCACACTTCTCTCTTCTTTCTTTCTCTCATTTCTTAGTTTTTGAGTTTTTCTTAGTTTCTTTCTTAGTTTCTAAGCTTTTCTTAGTTTTTCTCTTAGTTTTTAGTTCAATTCTCTTAGTTTTAGAGTTCTTCTCTATTTGAGAGGAACTTGTAATGTTTTTGTAATAATTTAGATTTTTGATTCAATAAATGGAAGTGCAAATTCCGCTTGGAGGTTTTCTAGCAACGGGAATAGCGTCAAAGTTCCGTAAGGATTTTATTTTCTTCTGAGTTATTTTTATGCTTTATTCTTACATGTTATATTTAATTTGTCTGTGATTAAATTTAACTGTGCTAGCTGTTTATAATTATGATATAATAATAACGTTGTTATGCTTGTGAAATATTAAATAGGTGAAAATTTCTAAAATGAATTGATTTTATTTTTATTCAAGATTTTATATTAAGGATGTTAGAGAGAAATATATTATTTTTCATTACAAACTTAAATCTGAAAATTAGATTTTAAGGTTTAGTTATCCGGTCTAATTTAGAGTAGTGCTCTTTTATTTGTTGGTACAATCGCCCAGTAGTTAGAGTGAAACTCTATTTCAAAAGTTTTTATAAGAATTATTATGTGAAAATGTATTGACAACATGTTTTCAATAGTGGTTTTAAAACTTAAAGTTAGTACTCGGATAACTAAATTCTTAGGTTTAATTTGGACACCTTGAATAAAGTTTAAACTGTCTAACCCCACCAAAGGTGGCATTTAAATGGTTCATTTTCAATCTCTTAGAAAAAGGAATTAATTTAATTAACCAAATTAGTTATCAACCTCACACATAGGTGTTAATTGATTTGTTTAGTTAACAAAGAATATCTAACCCCACCAAAGGTGGTATTCATACAAAAGAGAGAGAATCAATAAAATATCAATTTATATCTTTAATAACCTAGATAATATGAGCAAGCATAATTAATTTAGTTATTATATCCATAAATACTCCACTAATATAAATGATAAAATTTGCATGAATATTTATTGAATCTGTATTTATATTTATTTTTAGATAAATATTTGTTGAATTTGTATCTATGTTTATTTTTATGTTTTTAGATTATATTTAATTAATCTGTATATATGTTTATTTTATTTTATTAGATTAGGAACATAAAAACCAAACTATCGTGACAGGATGTTTAGGATTTAATTTCGTTTTTAAAAGTTTGAATAATAAATTAAAAACCACATACATTCCTTCCTTAGATCGACCTTGGGAGTATACTTATCATTTTCTACGAAAAGATTCGTGCACTTGCGAGAGTTTTACAAATATTAAAACCATAGTATTTGCGAGAATCGGCGATGCCGGTTTTCGCTCATCAATCATCCCTTGAGCCAAAATTCTGAATACTATTTAACAAGAGAAATGATTTAGACCTTATTTGGATCGATTAAGCCTTTCAAGTTAACTATTGTTAATATCTTTAGTCACCCATTTGAGCCTAACAAAGAATCTTTCATATATTTAAGCCACATTTAATGCCTAACTAAAAAATATTACCTATTCCCTTGTACCTTTAGCTTGTATGAAAAAAAATGCAATCATGTGTGATGCTATAGCATAAGGTGAAATGTATGCTCCCTATAAGAAAAGAATCAAAACTCACAACACAATTATCTTTCTAAATAAAATGAAAATAGAATTGAAAATAAGTTTGGGGGTGCTGTGAAGTTACAAAAAAAAAGATGTAAAAAAAAGGAATGTGAAAAGAATGTGAAAAGAGGGTGCACTGAAATATCAAGTAAAAGCTCATGATGAGCAAAATGAAAGCTAAGGTTTGGAAAGAGCCTAAATGTCTTCATTTATTGACCCCCACCTAAGCCTTACATTAACACCATGTAAAGTCCTTATTGATTTTTAGCTAAGTGCATATTTATATTAGTGGAGAAGAATGTGAAAAATAGACTTATGAGACTTGTTCTAAGATTGAATTGATTAGCATGCTCATATAGGTTGATTCATGAGTGCATTGGATGATATCATGTGCAGCACACACACACGAATCAATTTTTCAAAAACCATGCATATCCTTGTATTGATGGAACATTGATTGATGAATATGTGAACCTCCTTATCATAGGTTTGTACAATTTTTGAGAGAGATAGTTTTGTGAAATATGCATGAACTAATAGAAGTATATTTATGAATATACTACCTATGTTATTTTATTTTGTTATACTTGGCTTTATTTGAGGACAAGTAAAGAGTTAAGTTTAGGGGTGTGATGACTTTATGAAAATATAGTCATTAGTACTCTTTTATACTTAATATTTAATTTTTTATTCAATAAATAATTTTTTTGGGGTCAAAATATAAAAATATAAACTTTTTAGTGAAAAAGAGTGAAAATATAATTTTTTGATTTTTTTTTTTTGAATTTTTTTTAATTTTTTAGCATTTTTAAACATAGGACCAATCAGAATCTACCACGTGGCATGCCATGTAAGCATGGAAGCTGACTGGGAAAGCCACACAGATTTCATACAAGCAAAGATAGCGAATCACATTATGTCACCACCCAATTGCTCCTCACGTTCCACCTATATGCCACGCAATCCATTTTTGCTAATCATGTCTCGTAGCATAGCACTGACTCAGCGAGCGTTTACTTTGACAGGTCCCTGCTACCATGAGTCACGCTCTGATTCGCCTAATGAATTTTTGATGAGATATGTCGCGCTTTGATTGGTTGGAATTGTCAGTTTTTTTGTAGTAACCCTTGATCCAAAGCTGATCTGATAGTCCAAATCATGCCTTAACTATATTTAAGCCCCTAATCACTCAATAAACCCTAAGGGGCCATCATTAGCATAATTTTAATCAATTTTTGGATCTAAAAAGAGAGAAAAATAAAGAAAAATTCAAGAGAAGACACAATTTTATTGGAGATTCAAGAGGATATTAATATTACAATTCAAGAGATTGATTGTATTTCTTCTTATACTCTTTTATTTATCAATTTTTATGTCTTTATTTATGAAAAATAAGAGCTTTATGAACACAATTATGTGTATTTAATTTATTAATCTAGGGATGTTATGAACTCAATTTTCACCATGTGATGATTTAATATTTTTTTCCAATTATAATATTAATTTAATTATATTATTTAATCTGATTTTTGTGCTATTAATTTTTTGGACACCAATTCACTTATAGAGGCAATTAAATAGATTTGAGAGAATTATTTAATTGCTTGTCTTGATTTAATAACATGCATAGTTTCTAGGCAGAGATGTATGATTTTTATGTATGTGATCCATAATTGATGAACTTAATGAGTAGTTTGCAATTTAATTGGCATGAGAGTGTGATTAAATTAATTACTATATGATGTTTAATTTACTTGAGAGAGGAATACATGCTAAGTTAGATTCAATTGATCATGTAATTTAATAGATAATTATTATGGGGGGATTTTGCAATTCACATGTTTAGAAAATTGGGAGATTAAGTATTCTTAGATATTTTCTCATATATCTTTTTAGTTATCAAATTTGATTTAATTAACTATTGCTATTTACTTTTAGTTATTTTGCTTCTTTAAAGTATAAAAACACCAAAAAATTTGATTTTTATTATTTTTAGTTTTAAAAATTAGTTTCTAATAAAATAATCTCTATGGGAACAATCTTTTCTTATTAGTATATTACTTGTTATGATACATATACTTGTGTATTCATTGTCAACACTTCATATGAGTCAATCAAGTTATTTATGGGTGATTTTACTATCTAACGTGACAACTTTGATGGATGCCTTGCAAATCTTGTAATGGTGCTAAAAAGGTGTAAAGAGTACAGCCTTGTTCTTAATTGGGAAAAATTAAATTTTATGGTGGAAGATGTTTGAAATTAGGAGGTTTGAAATTAGATAAAGTCAAGATCAAAATCATTGAAAAGTTACCATATCCAACAATAGTCAAAGGAGTAATGAGCTTTCTAAGCCACACTTATTTATATAGAAAGTTCATTAGGGATTTTCCAAAATATCAAAACCATATATAACTGTTTAGAGAAGAAAATAACACTCTCATTTGACATTGAATGTCTTTAGGCATTTGAGACTATGTAGAAGAGTCTAGTCACAACACTGATGATCATTATGCCTAATTGGGAGGAGCCTTTCGAAGTGATGTGTGATGCTAGTTATTTTTCTATTGGTTTGATTTCAAGATACTGAAAGTGTAAGTAGTTTCATGCCATATATTATACTAGTAATACCCTTAATGAAGGCTAAGTAAATTATGCCAAATGAAAACAGAGCTCCTAGCAATTATCTATGCATTGGAAACAAATTGAGCTTATTTAATAGGTGCCAAAGTGATTATGTACACTAACCATGCCACTATTTGATATTTATTTTCGATGAATGATGCCAAGCCAATACTTAATAGATGGATACTTTTTCCATAAGAGTTTGACTTGGAGATCCAAGAAAATAAGGAAATAGAAAAACGAGAAGGGTGTGATACACCACCTATCAAGCCCGACGAGTGGTCCAGAGGTAGTCTAACTTAGTTAGAATAAAGATTTCTCATTATAAGGATAAGAAAGGTTTTATGAATTATCCTAGCCCTATCAAGGCTTATAAGGTAAGGCAAAGCAAAAGTAGCTACTAGATGGCAATTTCTATTACAGAAGAATAGATATGTAGACCTATTGATTGACCTTAAGTAACAAATCATCTATCTAGGTTGAGGGAGGAGATAGAATTGATGATGCCCATTGATGAATACTTTCTAGATTAAAAAATATGGGTTGTTACAACAATGAGAATTCCATGGTATATAGATTTGCCTAATTATTTAGCTAATGGAGTTTTGTTAACGAAGTTGTTAACCCGTGAGAGGAATAAATTCGTACATTATTAAAACTTTTATGTTTGGGATAAACATTACCTATTCAAGAGGTGCGATGATAATATCCTTAGGAGACACATTCCTTTGGAAGAGATGGGGGCTATCCTACACCATTTCCACAATTCAGATTATTGAAGCCCCTTTGGAAAGTCTCGAATGACATCTAACTTATCACAATCAGGCTTTTATTTTTACTTGCCTACTCTCTATAAAGATGTCTTAGAGTTTATTAAACATTGTGATATATGCCAAAGGGTGGGAAATATTTCCAACAAATATGAGATTCCTCAAAATGGAATCAAAGGGTTGAGCTATTTTGATATTTACGGTATGGTTATGGTATATATGTCTTAATGGGTGGAGGAAATTTCCACTCCAACTACGAATGCTAAAGTGTATCAAAACTTTTGAAGAAAATATATTCCCTCAGTTTAGAACTCCAAGGATAAAAATTAGTGACAAAGGTAGTCACTTTTGTAACCATTCTATTAGTTCTTTATTTTTAAGGTTTATTTTTCTTGTTTAAGCTAAGTTATGAATATAGAATAGCATATTCCTTTACAGTAAAATGAGTTCAAAATATATTGTTAATAACAGATTCCCAAGAGAATGCGAAACACAAGGTGTCAACCCCATATCATCCTCAAATAAGTGGTCAAGTGAAGGTTTCAAATAGGGAGATAAAAAGTATTTTGGAGATGGTAGTGGGTGCTTCAAGAAAAGATTGGTCAATTAAATTAGATGATGTACTTTGGGCTTAGTAGAGTGATAAGAGCTAAATTATTTCATTTTTGTTATGATTTAAATGTTGATATTTGTGTAAAAATTGTGTTTATTTGATTATTTAATCCACAAATGTCATTTCACGGGTATTTCGTGTTTAAAGTGCAATTTCAGGTAAAATCATAATTATGGAGAAGTTTGGGACAAATTTCAATGATCGGGATTGAGTGTAAATAAAAAGAAAACAAAAGTTCAACATTTGGAATTTCGCCGCCGGTGAGAATATTCTCACCGCCGGCGAAAATCTTACCTAGAAAATGTTGAAAATCACGCAGGGAGCACAGATTTTGGCAAAGCAATTTCGCCGCCAGCCAAGTACATCTCGTCGCCGGCCAAGTACATCTCGACGCCAACCACAATAATCCCGCCACCGACGAGATTTAGTAAATCGTAAGTTTTCCAGGAAATGCGGCATGGCGAGAATAACTTCGCCGTTGGCGAGTTTCATTCGAAAACATTTTTTTATGCTGTTTTGTTCCAAAATTGCCCTCCAAAACCCTAGATCTATATATACATTATGATGGAGAAGGAGGGGACGGCAGAGAGAGTAGAATTGAGTTATTTTTGCAGGAGAAAAGGAAATTTTGGAGAGAAAGGTTGGAGAAGCTTGAAGGATCATCACCATTGTTGCTACCAAGTCTTCCTCTTCAAGAGTTTTTCATCTCTTATCCTTAGCTTTTATTTTCTGCATTTTATTTAGATTGTTTGTTCATGGATTCAATTGAGAATATGTTTGTTCTTATTTTTGTTATGAGCTAATTCGTTTTTGCTAAGGCTATGATGTAGTTGAATCATGAAAATCTTATTTCTTGTGTTATCGTTATATGAATTCATTGTTTTCAAGTTGAGTATTTATTTCGATGCTTAATGCTTTTAAATTTCTGATCAAGATTTAAATGATTTGTTGCATTATATTGAGACCGAGAGGAGATGTGTAATGAACGCTTCTTGTGATAAATACCGTATGTTGAATGCGAGTGTGAGAACTAATGCATGATGTATGTGGTTATTCTAGAAATTCCATAAATTGTAATGTGCTTGTTTGTGATTAAATCTTCATAGAAATATAGTCAGTTTTCATAGATAAGTAATTCTAATATAACTCGAGAGAGAGTATTAGGTAAATTTGGGGTTTTCAACCATCACTTTTAACTTTGATTCTCATATAACATAACTTGAAATCGGATTGAATTGATTTAGTGAAATCAAATGCCTTAGCGTTTTTAATCATTTGTGAACAACATTAAATTTTGTTATTTTCCTTTAGTTTTAAGTTAATTTACTTTTTAAACAAATTCAAAAATTCGGTTTTCAAATAAAATTAGGATTAGTCAATTTCGATACTTAGTAACACCATTCCTTGTGGGTTAGATATCCGTACTTTTGTTCACTTTATTACTTGGCGCCGTTGCCGGGGAATGGTTTGATTTTATTAATATCGATACTACCTAATCTTATTTTTAATTTGAAGTTAATTTGCTTTATCTTTCTTTCATTTTTTTAATTTTGTTTATTTTGCTGTTTTATTTTATTTATCATAAAAAAAAGTAACCTTGTGTTGTTTGTGTGTTAGTTGATTTTCTGGTTGTAGGATTTTTGTATGAGACATACAAGAAGCCTTAACCAATTTCCATTTGATCCAGAGACTGATAGAACATTTAGGCGTCTAAACTGAGAGAGAAGACGTTCAACTTCAGCTCCTAATAGACAATTAGCCATGGATCCACCATTTGTTGAGGGAGGTGGAAATCGTAGAGCTTTGAGGGATTATGCTATGCCTAATGTTGTTGGAATTATTTCGGATATAAGGAGGCCAGCTATTCAAGCCAATAACTTTGAGATAAAACCATCCTTTATCCAAATGGTTCAATCAAATCAGTTTGGGGGAATGTCAAAGGATGATCCAAATGCACATATTGCTTACTTTCTAGAGGTGTGTGATCTTTACAAGATAAATGGTGTGTCCAAAGATGCTGTAAGATTTAGAGTTTTTCCTTTTTCACTTCGGGATATAGCCAAGGAGTGGCTAAATGCATTACCACCGGGATCAATTACAACATGGAATGAATTGGTTCAGAAATTCTTGTCCAAGTTCTTTCCTCCTGCTAAGATGGCAAAATTGAGGAATGAAATCACATCTTTTACACAGTATGACCAAGAATCATTGTATGAATCTTGGGAAAGATTCAAAGAAATATTGAGGAAGATCCCACATCATGGTATACCAATTTGGCTACAAGTCTCTACATTTTATAATGGGTTGGTTTCAAACTATCGTGCAATGATTGATGCTACAGCTGGAGGATCTTTAATGGGAAAAACACCAGAGGATGCTCATGAGTTGTTAGAGGTTATGGCAGAAAACAACAAATAGTGGCATTCAGAGTGGGTAATTGCAAAAAGACCAACAGTAGTGCATGAAATTGATTCAGTGAATGCTTTGTCAGCTCAAGTTGTTGTTCTTTCAAGAAAGATGGATTCTTTGTCCTGCAAATTTGAATCCAAACCAACTGCACAATGTGATTTATGTGGTGGAAATCATGCTAGCATTGAGTGCCAAGTTGGAAATCCATTTGCTTCACCAAATGCTGAGCAAGCAAATTATGTTTCAAATTTCCAAAAACCTCAACATAACCCATACTTGAACACCTACAATCCAGGTTGGAGAAATCATCCAAATTTGTCATGGGGAAATAACCAAGGGGGATTCAAACCGTCATCATCTTCCTACCAACCCCAAGAGAAAAAACAAACAAATTTGGAAGAAATTTTAGGAAAGTTCATTGAGGAGTCTAGAACAAATTTCAGAAATCAAGAGGCAATTAACAAGGATATGCAAAACCAACTGGGGCAACTTTCAAAGCAGATTGCAGAAAGGTCTCAAGGATCGTTGCCTAGTGACACAATAAATCCCAAAGAACATGCAAAGGCTATCACATTAAGAAGCGATAGAGAACTTGAGAATCAAAAGAAATCGGAGAAAAAGATGGAAGAATCTAAAGAAAATATATCAACATCCCAAGATGTTCAACCTACCCCAAATGCCAAATATGAGCCTCATATCCCATATCCTCAATGATTGAATAAGAAAAAGCTTGATAATCAATTTGATAAATTTCTGGATATTTTTAAGAAATTGCATATTAACATTCCTTTTGCAGAGAGGTTGGAACAAATTCCGAAATATGCAAAATTCATGAAGGAAATTCTATCAAAGAAGAGGAGGTTGGGAGATTATGAAACTGTCATGCTAAATGAGGAGTGCATTGCAGTTCTTCAAAGAAAATTGCCACAAAAATTGAAAGACCCAGGGAGTTTTACTATACCTTGCACTATAGGAAGTTGCAATTTTGATAAAGTCCTATGTGATTTAGGAGCAAGCATTAATTTGATGCCAACACTGCTTTTCAAGAAACTAGGCACGGGAGAAGTGCAGCCAGCTAATTTCAATCTCTACAATTAGTGGATCGATCGGTGAAATATCCTCGAGGGTAATTGAGGATGTTTTAATTAAAGTTGACAAATTTATTTTCCCTGTAGATTTCGTGGTGCTTGACATGGAGGAAGATAGAGAGACCGTTGATATTAGGGAGACCATTCCTTGCATTTGGAAGAACATTGATCGATGTTCGACGAGAAGGAAAGCTCATTCTACGGGTGCAAGATGAACAAGTGACCTTTGATGTTTTTGAAGCAATGGAAATTTCCAAGTGAAGTACATTCGTGTTTTCAAATTAACACTCTTGATAGGTTAATCTCGAAACTTTTGAGGAGAACTCCATTACTACCACAGAAGCTTGCCTTGTGAAATCGCAACAATTGAAGAGGATGATGAGGGAGTGAGACAATGTTCGAATTCTGGCAACTTGATGAATATTTTTCTAGTGATGGAACATTCAAGGAGTTGGGAACAAAATGAAACTCCAACCTCGGTGGTAAAGAAGGAAACTGACAAGATTGAGCTAAAGCCATTGCCATCCCATCTAAGGTATGCCTATCTTGAAGACTTTGAATCGTTTCCTATTATTATTAAGAATTCCTTGAATGATGAAGGAAAACAAGCTATTAGGAGTGCTTCGGACTCACGAAAGCAGGCAATTGGATGGACAATGGCGGACATCAAAGGGATTAGCAACTGCGTGCATGCATAAAATCTTGATGAATGAGGATTACAAGCCCATGATTCAGCCCTGGTAACTTAAACCCAACAATGCAAGAAGTGGTCGTGCTAAGGTGATCAAGCTTTTGGATCTTTGGGATAATTTATCCGATTCAGACGGTGTTTGGGTAAGTCCAATTCATTGTGTACCAAAGAAAGGAGGAATCACAATTGTAGAAAATGAAAACAATGAGCTTATTCTAAAAGATGTTGGGTGGAGAGTGTGTATTGATTATCGAAAGTTGAGCAGCGCAAAAAGATCATTTTCCTTTACGATTTATTGATGGGATGTTGGAAAGATTGGTGGACATGCTTATTATTGTTTTCTTGATGGATATTCGGTACAACCAAATTGCAATTGCACCAGGAGGATCAAGAGAAGACAACATTTACATGCCCTTATGGTACTTTTGCATACGGAAGGATGCCATTCGGTTTATGTAATGCATATGAACTTTCCAAAGATGCGTGATAGCAATTTTCTACGATATGGTCGAAAAGTTTATTGAGGTTTTTATGGATGATTTTTTCTGTTTTGGCCATTCTTTTGATAATTGCTTGCATAATCTCTCTTTAGTCTTGCAGGCGTTGTAAAGACACAAATTTAGTGCTAAATTGGGAGAAATGTCACTTCGTGGTTCAAGAAGGAATTGTTCTTGGCCATCGGATTTCATCAAAGGGGATGGAAGTGGACCGTGAAAAGGTGGAGGTGATCGAAAAATTACCACCTCGACAATCAGAAGGGAATTAGAAGTTTCTTGGGACATCTTTGGGTTTTATAGAAGATTTATTAAGGATTTTTCAAAAATAACAAAACCTCTTTGCGGTTTGTTAGTTAAAAATAGGTTTGATTTTCTCATTTGTTTGAAGGCTTTTAACCTTTTGAGGGAAAAGCTCACTTCGGCCCCTATAATTTGTGCACCTGATTGGAGTCTTCCATTTGAGGTAATGTGTGATGCTAGTGACTATGCTATAGGTGCTATTTTGGGCCAAAGGAAGAATAAGTTGCTGCATATGATTTATTATGCAAGCATGACATTGACAGATGCACAACTTAATTATGCAACAATTGAGAAAGAGCTTTCGGAAGTAGTGTTTGCATTTGATAAGTTTAGATCTTATTTAATTGGGTCTAAAATCATTGTTTATACTGATCATTCTACTCTTAAGTATTTGCTAGCCAAGAAAGATGCCAAACCGTGATTACTAAGATGGATTCTTCTCTTGCAAGAATTTGACTTAGAAATTCGGGACAAAAAGGGGACCAAAAATTTGGTTGCTGACCATTTGTCTAGGTTGGAAGAAGGTTACCTTGAGGTTGAAGATCAAATTAATGAAACATTTCCTGATGAGCAATTGCTTGCTATCCGAAACTGACTCCATTGGTTTCTTGATTATGCAAATTATTTGGTCAAGAAAATTTTACCTGTATGTCTTATCAACAAAAAAAGAAATTCTTTTCTCATCACGAAACAATATTTTTGGGATGAACCTTACTTGTATAAACATTGTGCAGATCAAATTATTAGAAGATGTGTCTTAGGAGGAAGAAATGGAAAGCATTCTTTATCATTGCCATCAGAAGGAAGTTGGGGGACTTTTTGGTGGAAGAAAAACTGTAGCAAAAATTTTGCAATCTGGATTCTATTGGCCTTCATTGTTTAAAGATGCTTTAAAGTTTGTTTAAATGTGTGATGATTGCCAAAGGAGCGGAAATATTTCACGGAGACATGAAATGCCCTTAAATAATATTTTGATAATCGATTTATTTGATGTTTGGGGCATTGATTTTATGGGGCCTTTTCCTTCTTATCACTCTAATAAATACATTCTTGTTGGTGTAGATTATGTCTCTAAATGGGTGGAAGCAGTTGCCTTACCTACCAATGATGCTAGGGTTGTGATCAATTTTCTCAAGAAGAACATAATTTTCAGTTTGGCACACAGAAGCAATTATAAGTGATGGAGGTAAGCATTTTTGCAATAACCAATTTGAGGCTTTGTTGCAAAAATATGGAGTAACACACCGGATAGAAACACCTTACCATCCTCAAACAAGTGGACAAGTTGAAGTGTCAAACCGAGAGTTGAATAGGATCCTTGAAAAGACGGTAAATAACTCACGCAATGATTGGTCAAGGAAACTAGATGATGCACTTTGGGCCTATGGGGACATGACTTTCAAGACACCTATCGGCACGTGTCTCATACTGATTGGTGTATGGAAAAGCTTGTCACCTTCCAAATTGAATTGGAACATCGGGCATATTGGGCAATTAAAATTCTGAATTTTGATCTTAAGGCGATGGTGAAAAGAGGGTGTTGCAATTGAATGAGATGGATGAAATGACGAATGATGCTTATGAGAATGCTAGAATATACAAAGATAAGACGAAGGTTTGGCATGATACGCACATTTTGAGGCGAAACTTAGAAGTGGGACGAGAAAGTCTTGCTTTATAATTCCCCGTCTCGGACTTTTCGGGAAAGCTTAAATCTCGTTAATGGTGGGACCTTTTCTAGTAACCAAGGTGTTTTCTTATGGAGCTTGTTGAGATCACCATGAAACAAAGGGAACTTTCAAGGTGAATGGACAACGGTTGAAGCCATATTTTGACGGAGAATTCAACAAGCAGAAAGATTCTCTAGAGTTACAACAACCGCAGTAAAGAATGACAAAAAGTCTAGCTTAATGGGAGGCAACCCATCAGATTTGTTTTCTCATCTTTTATCTCATTTTATTTTAGAAATTTTAAATTCTGCACTTCATTTTATGATAATTTTATTTTTAATTAAATTTGCTTATTTTATTTCTCTTACAGGTAAAAAAAACCATTTGTAGTTTTTCTTTCTTACATTGAGGACAATGTAAGGTTTTGGTTAAGTGCTAAACGGTAAATCTTTTCTCCCGCTTCATTTTTGTTAGTTTTGTTTGTGTGTTTATTTGTGTTTAATTTTGATTTTCCATTTATTTTTCTGCATTTTGATTTAATTTCTTTTATTTTGATTTTTTATTTTATTTGCATTTTACTTATTTTAATTTGCACGTTGATGATAATAATGTGATTGTGATAACAAGTAGCTTTTAGAAGACATTAAATTTTGCTTCGGTTTAAAGATAATTTCAAATGTTGATTTTACCTAGTAGGCGACTCTTTTGGTATGTGGTATGATTTGGTTGATTAGTCTAAATGCTTAGAGAAGTCTTATGTGCGAATTTTTCATGGACATTTTTGTGATCTCAACGAACTCTAGAACTCATTTGAAAACCTCTTGAGGCGAAATAATTTGGGATTGCACTGTTTAGGACATGATGTAGGCCATTTTTGGATCGATCGTGCCATTTTAAGCCTACCTTGTTATCCTTATATCACTAGTTACCTCTTTCAACCTATTTAAATATATTGTTAGCCTTATTTTTCTTTCTTTTTGCCTTCTATAACCTACCTTTTACTGAGTCAAAAATATATATATATAATTCCTACCTTATTTGTTAAGAGCACTTAATTTTGAACACAAACTTTTCAAGAGCAATTGGAGTAAGGATGGAATAATAAAAAAAAGAGAAGAAAAGAAAAAAAAAGAAAAGAAAAGAAAAAAAAAAGAAATAAAAGGGCCTTCACACTCTAGTAAATAAAAGAGTGTTAGTAATGGATGTACTGAGGTGAAAGATTGAGGAAGAATTATTGTTTATCTTTGGAAAAATGGGTTATGATAGGAAGAAAGAATTTGGGTTAAATGGTGTTACTCTTTTACTTAATTGGTTGTGTTTAATCTAATAAGTGCTATTATTTGTATTTTGACACTTCCCGTTCTTTCTTAACCAAATACCTAAGCCTAACATTACAAGCCTAAGAAGTCCTATTGATCCGAAGTGGTGTATTTTTCTTCATTAGTGGAGAGAGTTTTGAAGAGTGAGCCTATGGAGTTTGAGATTTCACCTTTTTGTTTGTGGATGTTCTGCATAATATATCTGGGCATTATGGCTATTGGTTTGTGGTTTGATGGATGTTTAAGAGTCAATAACAAAAGTGAAATTGGCATTTGAGATTTCTTAAAGCTTAGGTGACATTTAATTATTCTATATGTTGTGTGTTATTTACAATTTTTGAGACATTTGTGCAAATTAAATTTTGTGTGATTTTATTGTTTTAAGTTAGGATAGTTACAGGTAAGATGTTTGTGGGTATCAACCCCATATCATCCTCAAATAAGTGGTCAAGTGAAGGTTTCAAATAGGGAGATAAAATGTATTTTGGAGATGGTAGTGGGTGCTTCCAGAAAAGATTGGTCAATTAAATTAGATTATGTACTTTGGGCTTAGTAGAGTGATAAGAGCTAAATTATTGCATTTTTGTTATGATTTAAATGTTGATATTTGTGTGAAAATTGTGTTTATTTGATTATTTAATCCACAAATGTCATTTCACGGGTATTTCGTGTTTAAAGTGCAATTTCAGGTAAAATCATAATTATGGAGAAGTTTGGGACAAATTTCAATGACCGGGATTGAGTGCAAATAAAAAGAAAACAAAATTTCAACATTTGGAATTTCGCCGCCGGCGAGAATATTCTCACCGCCAGCGAAAATATTACCGAGAAAATGTTGAAAATCACGCAGGGAGCACAGATTTTGGCAAAGCAATTTCACCGCCGGCCAAGTACATCTCACCGCCGGCCAAGTACATCTCGTCGCCGGCCAAGTACATCTTGCCGTCGACCAAGTACATCTCGCCGCCGGCCAAATACATCTCGCCGTAGGCCACAATAATCCCACCGCCGGCGAGATTTAGCTGAACCTAAATCGTAAGTTTTCCAGAAATCTTGCCGCGGCGAGAATAACTTCGCCGCCGGCGAGTTTCATTCGAAATCATTTTTTTTATGCTGTTTTGTTCCAAAATTTCCCTCCAAATCGTAAGGCTATGATGTAGTTGAATCATGAAAATCTGATTTCTTGTGTTATCGTTATATGAATTCATTTTTTTCAAGTTGAGTATTTATTTCTATGCTTAATTCTTTTAAATTTCTGATCAAGATTTAAATGATTTGTTGCATTATATTGAGACCGAGAGGAGATGTGTAATGAACGCTTCTTGTGATAAATACCGTATGTTGAATGCGAGTGTGAGAACTAATGCATGATGTATGTGGTTATTCTAGAAATTCCATAAATTGTAATGTGCTTGTTTGTGATTAAATCTTCATAGAAATGTAGTCGGTTTTCATAGATAAGTAATTCTAATATAATTCGAGAGAGAGTATTAGGTAAATTTGGGTTTTTCAACCATCACTTTTAACTTTGATTCTCATATAACATGACTTGAAATTGGATTGAATTGATTTAGCGAAATCAAATGCCTTAGCGTTTTTAATCATTTGTGAACAACATTAAATTTTGTTATTTGCGTTTAGTTTTAAGTTAATTTACTTTTTAAACAAATTCAAAAATTCGGTTTTCAAATAAAATTAGGATTAGTCAATTTCGGTACTTAGTAACGCCATTCCTTGTGGGTTCGATATCCGTACTTTTGTACACTTTATTACTTGAACGATTCGTACACTTGTGAAAATACGCATCATAGAGATCTTAAGGATCCTAATGCATGTCTTCATAAAGCTTGTTATTAGGCAAAGATTGCCACAAATTGGTGGATTTGTAACATAAGACTGTTTAGGCTACAAAGAAATTAAATTTGAAAATGGAAGTAGCGGGGAAAAAAGGATGTTGCAAATAAATGAGCATGATAAAATTCAACTACAAGCCTATGATAGTGCCAAGATTTACATAGAAAAGACAAATAGGTGACCCAACAAGAAAATAATGAGCCATACTTTTGAAATGGAGAAGAGAATGTTGTTGTACAAATTCCAACTAAGACTATTTCTAGGTAAACTTAAGTCAAGGTGGTCGATACCATTGGTGGTAACAAAAGTAATTTTTTTGAGAGCCATAAAGATTGAAATTTAGTGGCTAAAATAAGATTTAAAATCAATGGCGAATGATTGAAGCTTTATTTGGGTAATGTTAATAAGAGGGTAGTCTTTTTGGTAAATTGGAATGAACCATAATAACATACATAGGATGGTCTAGTCAAGGACCTTGAACGTGACGTTTGTTGGGAGGAAATGTAATGTGTTTATTAGTTAATATTGTCTTTTTGTACATGAATAAAGTGTAGAGGGAGGCAGTGAGCACATGGACAGATTTGGTTCTAATGATCAACACACTATTATTTAGGGATTTTTTTCCTAGTCTTTTACTTGTCTCTTTTAAGTATTTGTTTCATATTGGGTACAATATGAAATTTATGTATGGGGGAGGAAACTCAATTCTCTACTTTAAGTTATTAGTTTTCTATTTTACAAATTTTATTTTTTTTATTTTAATTAAGATATGGGTAGAAGGTGATGAATATGTTGAAACCAAATGCATGCATACTCAATATGAGATATATGAACCCAATGATAGAAATTGTTGTCTTGACTATGATGAGTAATCTAGCACGTAACTATTGAGAATATTACATTAATGGGATATGCTTGTTTTTTTTATTGAAGTGTTTCACTAGTTATGCACAATACTTGTGATTGGTTGTTCGATATACTTATTTGGAGAACAATTTATGTTAGTAATGCTATATGATATGAATCTTCCATGTTTTAGAATCTATTTGATAACCCCTTGAGTTGAAATCCTAGATAGTATTTAGCTTGGGAAGTGATTTATGCCTTAGTGGGATCAATGGAGCCTTTCAAGCTAACCATTGAAAGTATATACTTTGAATCCAATAAGATACATTTATGGCTCTAAACCACATTTAATCCTAACCAAAGTATATTACCTTTATCCTTACACTTTTAACTTGTGTGCAAATGTAATCATATATTAGGTTAAAGAGTAAGATGAATTGTTATGCACCAAATAAAAATAAAAAGAACGAAAGAAAAAAAATAGCAAAAGCCATAATACCACTCTCTAAGAAGAAAAGAAAAGGAATATACTTAAAAATAAGTTTGTGGGTGTTGTTACATAATGAAAAGAAAATGAAAGAAATAAAATGTGGAAAGAAAGATTGAAAAAAAATAATAAGAAAGTGGTCCACTAAATTATTGAAGAAAATCTCAATTGAATGACAATAAAAAGTAAACTAAGTGTTGAAAGAGCCTAAATGTACCCATTTATCTAGCCCCACCTAAGCCTCATATTACAAGTATGAAAAGTAATTTTCATCTCTAAGTAAATGCAATATATATATTAGTGAAGAAGGGTGTGAAAAGAAGACATCAAACTTGTTTTAATGTTTTAATCTATTACATGCTCATATAAGTCAATCTCATGAATGCATTGGGTGATATCATTTACAAGTCACACACACATGGATCATTTTGTTAATATAAAAAATAAAAAAATAAAAAACAACTTGCATACCCGTGTTAAAGGAATAATGATTGATGGTCATGTGAACTTCTTTCTCATAGGATTGTACAATCTTTGAGTGGGACATATTTTTATGGAATATGAATCTATTAGAGGATATGTGTTTAGGAATATATTGCCAATGTTCTATTAGTATTTAGTTTAATCTAATTTTTCTTTGGTTTTGCACAAGAACAAACAAAGAGTTATGTTTACATAGACTTATTTAGCCATTTTAAACTAGCTAATTGTCTTATTATTAGTGAATATTAGATAAATGTGCAAATATAGGTGGGATGTCAATAGGGAGTTGAATGGAAGATATATGGAATTTTCAATAAAATTACAAAAACTCGATCAATCAACCTTCACTCAACTTTGATCGAACTTTCTGGGATGGATTTCCTTGTTGTATATTGATTGGTCTACAAGGGTCTCGATCAATCCAAAAGGTTCTCAATTGATCATGTATTCTCGTGTTGGAACGATGTCATATTTAGATAGATCTACTCTAGAGTCCCATTTGATCAAGCGATTTAGTGGTATCTATAATAATGCCCGTGGTTTTGATAGATTGCATCTAGTAGGCAAGATCCAGTCAATTTTTCCTACATTAGCATCATTATTAGCAATCACAATGATCATTCTAAAGTTTGACAAGAAGAATTAAGGAGAGTAAAATGAAAGATGCAATCGAAAAGTTAGCATAGGAGATTTGAGATAGAGTTGAATTCTTCATAAGAGTTGGATTTAATTTCCATCTTCATTATCCTTGAAATATTTATGCACTTATATATTTAGAAAATGATGATCTTTAGAGCTATGAAAGGCTAGGTACCTAGTTGGGATTTTTGATGAACCAAGTCACAAAATACGATTTTATTTAGTTGATTGAATTTATTTAGTCAAGGATTTTTATCACATTGCATTGAAATAGTAAGATATTATGATTGATGCATGTGTAACATGTTACATGTGAGCCTAATTGATGTGATTGTTTTCACGTAGCCATAATAATGTTTCTTAAGGATTCAATGGCATATAAGAGCAAGTAGTCAATCAATTAGGTTGAGAAACCATTCGACTTTATTTGATATTACATGCAAAGTGAATAGGAGATTCATAGATCCCAGTTCTCAAACATTTCTTACTTGACTATTATTTGTTGCTTTGACTATAATTGTTATTATCGGTACTTAATTATGAAATACAAGCACTCTCTATAAGACGATACTTGTGCTCACGACACCATATTACTTATATGACCCGCATACTTAAAGGCCATGTACCATGTATGTAGCTACATTTGAAAACATAAAAGGCCTAAAACTAATTTACCCAGATGGATCCACAAAAATCCAAGTGGATGTGTATTGAAAGGCAAACAAAATTCCACAAAATTAGAAAATATGGATATGCGTAGTAACTATATGGATGCACTTTGTATTTTGGACTGAATCAAGGAAGCGACTAGGCTAGTGGATATATACAGACCATGCCAAGATACACATAAAAAATTGACATCTAAACGAGGCCAATTTTGTCTCAGTTCTAGTGAATCTCTGATCCCTAATACGACATCATCTTTTCCACTTTTTAGCTTTTTTTAGTCCCTAAATGCCCATCACTAGTTTTTGTAAGATTTATGTGAGTGTTGGCGATATTCATGTACAAAACATACAAATGTAATTTTTGTTTCTAAGTGTGTCTTTCAAGATAAATAAACTATCGAGTGCCAGTAAACACATATCAAGTATATCTTTGTTCTCATGCATGCTAGATTTCAAAATTAACACATAGGAAAATTTTGAATTTAGGATACTCGGTCAATAGAGACATGTCTAGATCAATCAAGGTGTGTAGATTGATCGAGAATCAATCTACTCAGTTTAAATTTCCTAAATTCATTTTTTAATTGACAAGATCGATCGAGTAGTTAATGGTCAATCCATCGAGCACTAGATTGATCAATTAATTACCTAGATTCATCAAACCTGCTTAGAATTAATTATTTATTATACTAGATCAATCAAAAATTGATTGGATCGATATAGCCTGTTTTGATCATAGTATTTGATTGATCAAAAGGATTTCAATCAACCAAACTATGTGTTCGATCAATTGGGCATATATTAGATCGATCGAGTGACCAAAGCTTCAATTTTAAAACCTATTTCTAACTCAAATCTAATTGTTTTATTACTATATTATCCTCATTAAGTAAAACTCTTTTAAATAATTTAATTGAATGAATAATAATATTGCTTTTGGAAGAGGAAGACTAAGCATGGGTATTTGTTTAATTATGGATATTTTAACCTCTAGTTTTCTTTTCATTTAGTTTATAAGGATAATGTCTTTTATATTTTATTCATGCCTTTGGATTTGATTATGTTTGGCTAAATTTAATAATGTGTTTTTAGCTTTGCTTCCATGATTGAATTAAATTTTTAGGTGTATTATTTTTTTGAATAAAGATTAAAATTATTTTTTGTTCTTGGTTCTTGATACATTTAATTGTAAATTATTGATAGATCAAATACTTATTAATGATTAAAGTAAATATTTGAAAATTTAGATAGAAAAATCATTTATGCCTATTTATACTAGAAGAAGAATTTAAATTAATTACAAGATTATTGTATTAGTTTAAACTATCCGTGATTTCCTTTTGTTATTTATAATTAATAATTAATTAACTAACTGGATTGTGGTGGTATAACTCCCTACACCACCACCTTAGACCCAAGTTCTAGTCTCACATGTATAATTTTCACTTATTTAATAAAAAAGGGATATTTAGTGCACTTTTAAAAAAAAATACTATAACTACTATCCAAAATATTAACCTCGACTTTCATTGCTCTCTTGCCATAACATTTCTATTTAGCGTAGCATTGGGTGGCCATATTTCGAGGTTTCCCACACTCGAAAAATTTAATTTAATTAACATGCCTTTTACTTTAATACTTGTCAATTTCCTCATCAAAGTTTACAATTTTCTTCCCTGGCCCAAGTCTATTCTACCAAAGCTTTCTCATCTAGGCCAACTAGAAGAGTTCTTCTTACTGGGAAAACTTAGAAAGTTTTCTAACTTTAAAGCCATCTTCTCTTCATTAGAGCTATGTGTCACGCCCTGCTAAAAATGTCCCTAAAAATCCAAAATAAATGGTGGTTGCCTAAAGGATCTAGGCTATTCTACATGGAAAGTTCTAGAGTTGCCTAGAGAAGTCTAGAAAGGGCTAGAGTTGGACGGACTCAACTCGTTGAAGACCACTAGAATGTTCCGAGCACACCTGAGGGTGCTAGAATGGGAACGTTCTAGAATGGGCCGGATGGTTCTGGGAAGGATGTAGAAGCCCGGAAGCTTATGGAACATCCCTAAGGATGTAGAAGCCGCCGGAAGCTTACGGAACATCCCTAAGGTGCATGAAGGAGCTAGACAAACCTAGAATACTCTAGAGTTGGCTAGAAGGTCCTAGAGCCTTGTGGCACATTGTAGATAAATCTAGAATACCCTTGTACATTCTAGACTAGGAAGACTCTAGAAAGTTTGGCATGCTCTTAAGCTTAGAGTCACACTATAAATAGACCACTTGGTCTTCATTTGCATTCATCTTGGAAATCTTGGGAAATTCCTAACAATCCTTGGGAATTCTTAGCAATTGTATCATAAACTCTCTCTAGAGCAATACAAAGCATTCTTTGCAAACTCTCTTTCTATTCTCTTTGGAGTTACATTTCGGATTGAAAGGCAGGCTTAGTACGACGGACCGAGCTAAGTGCCGCACGATCACTACTTGAGAAATTAAGGTCGTGACAGTTGGTATCAGAGCATTAGGTTGAAGCAATCTTACTCTTGCCATAATGAAGAACGTTGGTCCATCTACTCCAAGCGTTGATGTTCCACCTATGGAACGTGGACGTGAGGAAACCCGGAAACCATCAAAAGAAGCCCGAGCCAAGTCGAAAGACATACTTTCTAGCTTGGAAGCACGTGTTGGGAGTGCTCAGGACAGCTTGGGGAAGCTGTTTGACCGAGTAGACAACTTAGAGGAGCGTTGCAATGGCTTGGAGGCCGAGGATGTGGAGATCCATGCAGCGGTAAAGATGTCACTCAACGAGCTAGACGGTGGGCTAAGGCAAGAAATTGATGGGTTGAAAGCCGAACTTGTCAAGGTAAGAGATCTCGTCCAAAGAGAACTCACAAATGTCTTGCTTAGAATGGAGGATATGGGTGGTGATCTAGCTCTATGTAAGCGGGCTATGGCCGCGGGAACTAGTGCAACCACCGTCAATGAGGCTAAGAGGGTGGACGTTCCCAAGCCCAAGACCTTTAATGGCGTTAGGAACGCCAGGGAAGGGGAGAACTTCACATGGGGGCCAGAGAACAATACTTCGAGGCTACCGGCATAACGGACCATGCCGCAAAGATCCGAACCGCCGCCATGTATTTGTCCGACACCGCTATGCCTTGTGGTGGAGGAGGAGACATAGAGATGTCTGTGCAAACAGGGGTTTGCACAATTTACACCTTTCAAGACTTCAAAAGGGAGTTCAAGATGCGCTTCTTCCCCGTAAATCTTGAAGAGGGGCGGGCCGACCGCGACGGTTAAAGAGTATGGGTAGCATAAGGGATTATGTGAAGGAGTTCACAACCTTGTCGCCAAGTCCCCAACACAACCGATAAGGATGCCTTATTCTTGTTCATGATGGCCTCCAATCGTGGGCTAACCTCGAGCTCAAGCGACGTGGTGTCCAAGACTTATCTTCGGCCATTGCGACCGCAAAAAGCTTTATTGACTACTCCACAAAACAAGAGGGCTCCAAAGCCACGTACAAGAAGTTTGGTGGAGATAAGAGTAACGGAGGCCATGCCAAAAGTCGTGATCCAAAAATCATAAAGGCAACTCCTCATTCAAGCCACGGACAAAGTGGAAGGAGAAGGAGGATCGAATTCCTCGAAGCCCCGGTGACATTACCGCTTATATGCGACGGACCGCATCGGGGCACGCGAATGTCCAGAAGAGGAAGTCCCCCGAGTGCCTTAGTTGCCTCCACACATAACCAAGATGGAGGTGAGTCGGACGATGGTGCAAAGACGGGTTCTTGCAGACCTACTTGGTCTATCAGAAGGCCCCAAAGCACTCTAAAGGCTTAATGTACGTAGATGCAACCATCAATGGGAAGGTCGCCAAAGCATTGATCGACACAAGAGCATCTCACAACTTTGTTTCGGTGGAAGAAGCAAAGCGACTCGGCCTGAAGGTTGTCAACGTAGGGGGATCTCTGAAGGCAGTTAACTCAGCAGCACTACCATTACATGGAGTTGCTCGCGGGGTTAAGGCCAGTCTTGGTGCTTGGACTGGCCAAGTAGACTTGTCAGTGGCGCCTATAGATGACTACTCGATGGTATTCAGCATGGAGTTCTTGGACCAGGTAAAAGCTTTCTTGGTGCCATACTCAAACTCCATGTGCATCATGGATGGTTCGAAGGCTTGCGTGGTACCGCGGATAGGACCACCAAACGCACAACCCAAGCTCTCTCAGCACTTCAAATCAAAAGGGGATTGAAGAGGGACAAAGAGAGTAACCTGACCATCTCAAAAGACTACAACGAGGGAGGAGTCGCCAAAGCCAAGCTTGCCGATGGGATGTGCAAGTTGTCCTGCAAGTCCCACAAGGTGATGTTTGAGGCGTCACCAAGTGTCAAGCTTGCCAACGGAAGTGCAAGCTACCCCGTATAAATCCCATGTGGGGTGATGCATGGGGCCTCACCCAAAGCGGTTACCTCCCGGCGAGGGAGGTGAACCGTGAAGTCGAGTTGACCGACCATGAGCACCACCCGATAACGAGCCCCCTGGCCGTGGAAAAATCGAGTTACGCAGCGGGCATGGTAACGATGCGCCGAGTCGAAAGGGGAAGACAAAGCAAAGATACACCGGAGGTCTGCTAGCTGTGAGCCGCCGCCCATTCCGAGAGACCACGGGAGAAAGTGTCTCTATGGATTTCATCACTTGCCTCGCCAAAATCGTAGGCTTTGGGCAAAGATTATCAGCAGTGATTGATCGTCAGCAAGTATGCAACACTCATACCGCTCAACGATCGCACGGCCAGATGAGACAAGATGCTTGCTCTCAAGAATGTTGTGAAGCATTGGGGGATCCCGTCTAATATCATGTGAGTGATCGAGACCCACGATTCACGTGGGAAATTTTTGACCGAACTATTCAAGCTATCGGGATCGACTTGAATTTCTCTACCGCTTCCACCCCCAAAGCGACGGCAAACCCGAACGTGCCAATGCATTCGAGTTGTATCTTAGGCACTTTGTCTGCCAATCGACGTGATTGACTAAGTCAGCCGGATGTAGCCTAATTTTCCTACAATTTGCAAAGCAGCAAGTCTACTGCCAAGAGTCCCTTCGAGATCGTCATAGGGCAGCAACCCATGACTCCTCATGCCTTGGCCACGAGTTATGAAGGAAAGAGCCCAACTGCTTTCAAGTTTGCCAAGGCGTGGCATGAACAAGTGGAGTTGGCCCGAGCCTATTTGCATATGGCATCTAAAAAGATGAAAAAGTGGGCTAACAAGAAAAAAAGGATGGTCAAATTTCAGGAAGGAGATCTAGTCCTTGTCAAACTATTGTCCCAACAATTGAAGTCCTTGTGGAAGGCTCATAAGGGGTTGTTGCATAAATATGAGGGACCATTTCCTGTCCTTAAGAAAGTCGGTAAGGTGTCATATAAGTTGCAACTCCCTCCGAAGCTTAAAATCTATCATGTTTTTCATGTAAGCATGCTAAAATACTTTCATGGAGATAAGGAAGACATAAGTAGGGGAGAATCCAAGAGGGCGCCTACCACATCAGTAACCTCCTTCAACAAAGAAGTAGACTCAATTTTGGCGGACCACTTGATCCGACGAAGGGGCGTACCAAGTTATAGGGAATACTTGCTCAAATGGAAAAACGCCCCAGATGTAGAGACAAGTTGGGAACCTGAGGATTCCTTGTGGCAATTCAAAAATGCTATAGAGAGGTTTCAACTTGAAGGCGCGACGAGGGCGTCGCGAACTTGAGTGGGGGAGGGTGTCATGCCCCGCTAAAAATGTCCCTAAAAATCCAAAATAAATGGTGGTTGCCTAAAGGATCTAGGCTATTCTACATGGAAAGTTCTAGAGTTGCCTAGAGAAGTCTAGAAAGGGCTAGAGTTGGACGAACTCAACTCAAGCTTGAAGACCCTAGAATGTTCCAGAGCACACTGGAGGGTGCTAGAATGGGCTGGAACGTTCTAGAATGCGCCGGATGGTTCGGGAAGGATGTAGAAGCCGCTGGAAGCTTACGGAACATCCCGGAAGGATGTAGAAGCCGCTGGAAGCTTACGGAACATCCCGGAAGGATGTAGAAGCCGCTGGAAGCTTACGGAACATCCCGGAAGGTGCATGAAGGAGCTAGACAAACCTAGAATACTCTAGAGTTGGCTAGAAGGTCCTAGAGCCTTGTGGCACATTGTAGATAAATCTAGAATACCCTTGTACATTCTAGACTAGGAAGACTCTAGAAAGTGGTGGCATGCTCTTAAGCTTAGAGCCACACTATAAATAGACCACTTGGTCTTCATTTGCATTCATCTTGGAAATCTTGGGAAATTCCTAACAATCCTTGGGAATTCTTAGCAATTGTATCATAAAATCTCTCTAGAGCAATACAAAGCATTCTTTGCAAACTCTCTTTCTATTCTCTTTGGAGTTACATTTCAGATTGAAAGGCAGGCTTAGTGCGACAGACCGAGCTAAGTGCCGCACGATCGCTACTTGAGAAATTAAGGTCGTGACATATGGCTAACATCATTAGTCAATAAGATTATCTTTTCTATAGTGCTACTACTCTAAGTAGACTACAAGGCCAAGCATTTTCATTTATTAGCAGCAACCATTCCTTTTTTAAGGAAAAAGATGATGATTCTCAAAAGCTTAGAGGTCACCAATCACTTGTGAATGTAGGGGTGGACAACCACTACTACAATATATTTTCCAAGTTTACAAAAATTTGTCAAAAAGCTTTGGTCTCTTTTTAGAAAAACTGCCCAATATTTCAATATAATTTTGTCAGTTTATGTTAAGTGGCTCAATATTTTACAATTTGTTTACTAGTTTAAGTTAATTGGCCCAATGTTTTATAAACCTTTGCACTATTTTATGTTAACAGGCCAATTATTTTACAATGTTTTTGCTGGTTTAATTTAACTAGCCTAATATGTTACAAAGGATTTTGTCAATTTTATTGAAGGAGCCTAATTGTTTTAAAGTTTTGTTAGTTTTAAAAAACCAGCCAAAACTAGAACCTAAACTTTTGCTAAATATAACTTTTAATTTTCTCTCTTATAAAAACAATTGTTACTATTTAGCCCTAACATCCCCCTTTCTAGCATTGGCCTTCAACCAAATATGAAATATTTGAGGACTTTGGGCAAGACAAAAGTGAAAAGTTCATACAAATGAGGTACAAAAACCCTTATTAAGCCAGGGATATGTAGTGTCACTAGTGATGCTTGATTTATTAAGATTGACAAAATTGGATATGGTCTATGAATATGATAATTTCATAGAGTACAAATTTTTAATATTCATACTTTATCATCTATATCAATCTAGATTGTTAGGTTTTATGTTTATAAAATATGTAAAACTAATCACTACTACAAAATGTGGCATTTAAGTCGAGATTTAAAGTCATATTTTGGGAAAAACCGACTTATAATGGATTTAAAGTCGATTCGTTGAAAAATTGACTTAAAAAACATAGATTGTAGCGTCGTTGGATGTGTTGAACCGACGCTAGATGAGTGGATATTTTCCTTTTCTCCTTCCACATTAGACAGAACAATATTTCAACGCTGCATAACTCTCAAAAACCCAAAACCGATCGACACTCCTCCTCTACTCTTTCTCATTTTTCGGCCACCTACGACCACCAATTCCAAAGCCGTTTAATGGGTTTTATTCCTCTCAAATTTATCTTCTAGATCCCCTATTTTTTTTAACAAAATACTTAAATTTTTTATACCCATTTTCTCACTTACAAAACACCATTTTTTGTTCATTTTGTCACTTCATTTACTCTTGCAAGTATTTCTATTAATCCTATGCACTTATTATTCATATTTCTTTATTTTTTTGTATATTATGTGTTATTATTTATATATATAATTTTTTTGTATTATGTAGGTTTTTTATTATATGTATGTTATTATTTTTATTATGTAGGTTTTGTACAAATTTTTGTAATGAAATAAATTTATATATTTATGATTGTGATTTAAGGTTTATTTTTAATTTATTTATTTTTGTTAATATGAAATGGGAAAGACATGATTAAACAATATGATGCTCATTAAAAATTTAGGTTTAAAGTAGTGTTATTTAAACAAAATATTAATCATCAAAAAAATTGTTATATAAATTTTGTTTTATATATCTTAAATTTGAAATCAACTCAAATGATGTGGCATATTATTATTAGTAATTACAATCAATCTCATATAATTATATTTATGTGCATATTTTTGTTATGTTTATGTATTTATTTTTATATGATGTTTTGATAGATATTCTAATAATTAGGGAATTCATATATAATAATATCTGATAGATATTGGTTGGATACATATTTAATATGCTTAATGTCATTAATAGAAAATGGACAAATCTTGGATGTCAAAGTATAGAATTGAGCAGGACTACATTTCTAGAGTTGAAAGTTGCTTGGAATTTGCTTATAGAAATTATAATAATGAAATTAGTATGATTCGATGCCCATGTGTTAAATGTAAAAATGAGAGATTTTATGATGTTGATGAGGTTAAGTATCACCTTATCCATAATGGTATTCATTTGAGTTATAAATGTTGGTATTATCATGGAGAAAATATTGATAATACTCGTAGGGAAGAGATAAATAAGAATGCAAGTGGATTATATACATCTTATCATAATGTATAGAAAAAAATATGTTTCATGGTGTTGAAGATGAACTATATGAGGATGATCCCAAAACCTTTAAAAAACTTCTAGAAGATGCCGAAAAACCGTTGTATCCAGAATGTAAGAAATACACTAAAATTTTGGAATTGGTTCATTTGTACAATGTGAAGGCAAAAAATGGTTTTCCTGATAAGGGATTCATAGAATTACAAATTTTACTAATATATATGTTTCTTGAGGGTATTGAATTGACATCTTCAATGTATGAAGTAAGGAAATCTCTTACTCGATTTGGTATGGAATATCATAACATTCATGCTTGTCCAAATGATTGCATTCTTTCTAGAAAATGCTTGTCCAAATGATTGCATTCTTTCTAGAAAAGAATATAAGACATTAGATGATTTTCCGATGTGTAAAGAATCGAGATGGAAGCATTCTACAAATGAAAAAATACCTAAGAAAGGCATCCCTGGAAAGGTTCTTTGGTACTTTCCTCCGATTCTTTGCTTTTAAAGGTTGTTCAAAAGTAAAGAGACATCAAAGATGTTGACTTGGCATTCAGATAATTGATATGATGATGGAGTGTTACATCATCCTTGTGATTGGAAAGTAGTAGATAATTTATCCCCTCAATTTGCATATGATATGCGCAATCTTCGTCTTGCCATGGCTACTAATGGAATTCATCCATATAGTTCCCTTAGTAGTAGATATAACTGTTGGCCAGTAATTATGGTAACATACAACTTTCCACCTTGGTTGTGTATTAAAAGAAAATTCATGATGTTAACATTATTGATCTTAAGACCGAAACAACCCAGTGTTGATATTGATGTGTATTTGTAACCTCTGATAGAAGATTTAAAGATGTTGTGGAATGATGGTGTAAATGTTTACGATGCATATAAAGAAGAACAATTTAACTTGAGAGGAATCCTTTTATGGATAATTTATGATTTTCCTGTCCATGAGAACTTATCAAGATATGCAACAAAATGCTATATGGGATGCCCTATATGTAGTGATGGCACTTCTGCAACTTATCTTGTTCACGGACGAAAGATTTCTTATAGAAGCATATAAGATATTTTCATCTGGACACAAGTTTAGATACCAAAATAAACTATTTGATGGTGAAGAAGATAATGACCCTACACCTTGACCTTTGAAAGGTATTGAGATATTAAGGAAATTTAATGATATGACATTCAAACAATATGTAAAGATGAAAAAAAGAATACTCACTAATGGAGGGAAATGAAAGAGGTCAATTAATAAATACTCAATATTTTGGGAATTACCTTATTGGAAAGGCCTACACATTCATCACATCTTAGATTTCATGCACATTGGGAAAAATGTATGTGAGAGCTTGATTGGTACATTACTTAATATACTTGGAAAAATGAAGGATGGAATTAAAGCAAGACTAGATTTAAAGAAACTAGGCATATGACCTGAATTGGCACCAAGGGTGGAAAATGATAAGAATCGAACATACTTGTCACCAGCATCATATACAATGTCAATAAAAGAGAAGGATGTGTTTTGTAAATGTTTGGCGGGTGTAAAAGTTCCTGAAGGTTACTCATTCAACTTAAGAAATTTTGTGTCTATCACCGATAAGAAACTTTATGGATTGAAATCACATGATTGTTATATCTTAATTCAACACTTATTACCAGTTGCTATTTGATTAATCATCTTTGTTCATTCTTCAATATAATATGCAAGAAATCTATATCAATTGACGAGTTAAACTCTTTATAGAAAGATGTTTTAGAGAATTTGTGTCTAATTGAAAAATATTTTCCTCTTTTTTTCTTCGATATAATGACTCACTTGTGTGTTCATTTAGTTCAAGAGGTTCAATTGTGTATTCCTACTTACTTAAGGAGGATGTATCCTTTTGAGAGATACATTAAAGTCCTTAAACGATATGTAAATAATAGAAATCGACCTGAAGGATGCATGGTGAAATGTTACATTGCTAAAGAGGTCATTGAGTTTTGTTTTTTGAATACTTTAGTGGTTGCACTAAAATTAGGAATGCTACGCACAATTTATTGTTCTTAGAACATCACATGATCCAAGTAGGTAACCCTATGCTTGGTGGAAGTAAGAAATTGTTTATTGATCGCATTCGATGGGAAAAAGCACATTGAATCATTTTGGTAAATAGTAATGTGGCACAACCGTACATAGCATGAGTGATGACATGGTTGATACATTATCATTTAAAATAAAATTATTTTCTATTTAACTATTAATTATATCTAATTGATATATCTTTAATAACATTACATAATGCATTTAAACTTACTATAGATCGATCCTCGTTATAAAAAAATAGGAGGATAAAAATGGTTGCATAATGAACATAAGAGAGAGCTTATTAATTGGTTTCACAATCGTGTAAGTGTCACTTACAAGAATTCATTAGCATTTTTATGCAATGTTTTAACACTTTGTTTTAAACACATTTCATGTTTTTGTATGCATAGATTCGAGTTGAACTCAACAAACCCAATCATAAAATAACAGAAAGTTTAGAATGGCTTACATATGGTCCAAAATTTGATGTCAAATTATATTCTAGTTTCACAATTAATGGATTGAGGTTTATGACTCAAGCAAGGGATAAAGTCTGAATAAATCAAAATAGTGGTGTGAAGATGGTTGCACAAACTATGCAATTTTCCAGTTCAAAAGATGGTAATCTTGTACTTTCTGATAGAACATATTATGGTATAATTCAAGAAATTTGGGAACTCGATTATAAGGTCTTCCATGAAACCATATTCTTGTGTGATTGGGTCGAAGATGTTATCAATTTTGGATATAAAATAGATGAATTTGGATTGACCCTTGTAAATTTATCCAAGATAAGTCACACTGATGATCCTTTCACATTAGTACTTCATGCAAAACAAGTATTTTACGTGATCGATCAAATTGACACAAGATGGTCTGTTGTGTTAATGCCTCCACAAAAAGAGTAATGGTATGTGCAAGTGATTATTAAGAATGAATTTTATTAATTCAATGAATTGTATGATTAATTAATAAAGATGTTTGAATTGATAAACCATGTATACTTGTTTTTTGTAGGTTCCACAACAAATTTATGGAGTTATGTGCGGTTATATGGTTATGGAATTTATGGGCAAAATCATCTCAAATATCAACATGTCAATTAAAGATGTGGTAATCTTTTTTATTGATATACTCTTTTCAATTAATGAATTTATTCATTCACATTTTTGGAATCGTAAACTTGTTAGTCATTATTTGATGTGCTAACTTGTTTCATAGTCATACTTTAAATTTTGTAGCCTTAAAGACTTTAGATTTAGTATTTCACATAGCATGCAAGCTATGTCGGTCTTTTAAGCCTCTTCATGTTAGGCCATGAGAACATTGAGGTAATGCAGGATGTATACTTGTTAAATAACTAATATACTTATTGTTTAACATATATAAATTATTTTTTGTGAGTTCATGATATTAAATTGTTATTTTGAATTTAAATACATATAGTTCTTTTGTTGGAGTAATACATGCTATGATAGGCAATTTTTTTGAATATTTAAGAGTAGAATGGGTGAAGCACATGCTTGAAATTATAGTGATGTAAGAAGAATGAGAAGAAGAATATGGTGATATTGAATAGCATAGGTATCTTATTACTATGTGCTTATCTTGTAAAATTGCATATAATGATGGATATATGTAATTTTATATCTAATATTCCATGCTAATGTATATTTACTTATAATATTTGGTAGTATTCTACTTAAGTTAAATTTGTATATATGCATTGTATGTAAGTTATATTTTTGTTATAACTTATTTCTTAAATAATTAATTAATATCTACTTTTTAAATGAATAAAAAAATTTAAAAACTCTTTTAAACATATTTTGGTTTTTTTCTATTATTATGTGAAGTAAAACATACATGGAGGCTAGTAGAAAATAACCAAAATATGATTATGGGTTATGCCATTTTAGGTCAGTTCTAAGGTAGAACCAACTGAAAATTTTAAGTTTGTTCAATGGTAGAACTGATTTAAAATTTTAAGTTTGTTACCATGTAGGATTACCTTTAAATTTTAAGTCAGTTGACACGTAAGACCGATTTAAATTTTAAATCAGTTGACACATAGGACAAACTTAAAATTTTAAGTTGTTTAAAAATTAAATTCGACTCAATTTAATTTGATTCACCTAAATTGATTAAAATCCCTTTAAAGTCAATTATTACCGGACTTAAAAGCTCTTTATTGTTGTAGTGTTAGTTGTTTGTTATTTGATATTATCTCAATAAGGTTCTATATTATTGATTATAATATATTCATATCTTAGGCAATTAGAGAGATAATTTTAAATGTAGGACAATCGGAGATGCTAACATTTTTCAAAGTGCTAGAAGGAAGTGGAAGAAGTTTAACCTCTTGAACACCCATTTGTTTAACCTGTTTGTTTCCATTGTATGTTTGTTGTATAATGTAAACAAAAATGTTGTTTCTAATTCCTTTATCCCTTCAGTAATTTGCAACATCCTCTGTTGGACTAATTCATTTTCTTGTTGCAAATCTCATACATATAGCTATCTTTATAAAATCATTCCCAAACTTCTTTTATAAATCTGCACTACTTGCACCACTAACACAATCCCAATTAACATTTAACAAAAACATGTTCAAATAAAACTAACCTTTTTCGGTTTTTTTCTTTTGTGGAAGGCTCGAGAAAATAAACAATATTTGAATCCTATAATGTTAAGTACACTTTTTTTCTCCTCTTTATAATCAAGTAAGATATAAGAGTTGGGGAGATCATCACAAGGTGAAAATTGGGTTCATAAGATCCCTAGATTAATAAATTAATTACACATAATTATATTCATAAAACTCATATTTTTCATAAAGAATGATAAAAAAAATTGATAAATAAAAGAGTAAAAGAAGAAATATGATCAATATCTTGAATTGTAGAATTAATCTCCTCTTCAATCTCCACCAAAATTTTGTCCCCTCTTGAATTTTCTATATTTTTCTCTCTTATTAGCTCCCAAAATTAACCAAAATTATGCTAATGGAGGCCACTTAAGGTTTATGGAGTGATTAGGGGTTTAAATATTGCTCAGGTGCGATCTAGACCGTCATATCAGCTTCAGATCAAGGGCTACGATCAAAACAAGCAAAATTGATAGTTCTAGCCAATCACAGCACATCATGTGGCATCAAAAATTCACTTGGTGAATCAGAGAGCGATGCTTGGTAGGGGAGACCAGTCATAGTCAATGCTCGTTGAGTCAATGCGTTAAAAATTCATACAAAACCCCAAAACAATTCTAGAAAAATCCCAAAAATTCCAAAAATTATATTTTCACCCGCTTTTACTAAATAGTTTATATTTTAATATTTTTGGCCATAAAAATACTATTTATTGAATAAAATAAGTAAATATTAAGTAAAACAAAGTGTGCTAATGACTCTATTTTAATATAGTCATCATGGGGCCCTAAATATCATGTATATACTCAAATTGAACCCAAAATAACATGTCAGTTGTACATAATGTGTACAACTTATGGACCATATAGGATGGCTTAAAGGATTTCATATCTTGAAAATGAGGTTTGTAAGTTTACCTATTGTGTTTTTGTTAGTTGGTTTTCTATGCTATTGTTATTAAATTTGGATGTTTTGTACATGGATTTTCATTTGAATGAAGATATGCGGATAATATAGGATTGCATCTATGGCTAATTGGCTATGCTTTCTTAGAATGATATTGACAATTTTCCTTTAGAACTTTATCATTTAATCACCTTCCTCTATATGTGGAATTCTCTACTTAATTTTGTTTTATTATTGCTCACAATTGTAAAGGAGTTATTCTTGGCAGCTTTTCGAATATCAATACAATTTGAGGCTTCTCTTGATTTGGAAAAAAGAATGTACTTTGATAAGATATTGGTGGCCATATTGATTTAGTTCATGGTGCCAAACTATCTAAACTTACTACACTTTATGAGGTAATTGCTATGCTTCTTCATTTCATCAACTTTCAAGTCAATACTACAATAAAGAGTATTTAAGTCAAGATTTAGAGTTGGTTTTTTGTTCAAACCTATTTATAACAAATTTCAAGTCAGTATGGTTATAAATCGACTTAAAATTTAAAGTTAGATCATGTTTAAACTGAATTCAAATAGACTTACAATAAAAAATAGCATCGATTGATGTGTACAACTAACGTTACACATGACACGTAGCATTGGTTGAACACAACAACAAACACAAAGCCATATGTACAAATGACGCAAAGCCATGTGTAGCTTCGATTGTACCCATCAACTGACCCATAATTTTGTGTCAATTGACATATAGGATTCACACTACATATGGCTTTGCATTGTTTTATATGCCAACCAACACTATGTGCCACGTGTAGCGTCAGTTTTCATGTCAACTAACTAGTCATGATTTGGATCGATTATATATGTCAACCAATACTAGATTTGGCATGTAGCATTGGTTCTACATGTCAACCAAAGCTAATCCTGACTCGTGTCCATTGGCGCATAAAACAGACGCTATATGTAATTTGTAGCATCGGTTAACATGTAGAATCGATGCTACATGTCTTTTTTTTCTTTTTCTTCTTCTTCCCCACCATGAATGCTGATATTTTTTGCTACTATCTCATTTCTCACCAAAACTATGTGTTACCTCCAAACATGTTTGCTATTTTTGACCACCTTCTACCACCATTTATGGCGCCGTTAGTTGGGTTTTATTGCTCTCCAATTTATGATCTAGATCTACAATTTTTTAAGCATAATATATAATCTATAATCTATTTTTGCTTACCCATTTTCTTTCACTTTCTCACTTACCAAATACCTTTTTCCTTTATTTCCTTCAATTTCTCACTTGTTTTATTCTTGTAAGTATTTCTATGAATTATTTTACACTTATTATTGATATTTTATATTTTTATATAACTCTTGAAAAATTATTATTTTTATTTTAATGTATATTATATGTTATTGATTATTTGTATATATTTTTGTGTAATGTAGGATGTTTATTTTTTTTCAAGCTAAGAAGAAAATAAGGTATTTTTATTTTAACTAATTTTTTGTATTTCATGTTATATACATACATATATATATACATACATACATAAATACATACATACATACATACATACATATATACATATATACATATATGCATACATACATACATATATACATATACATATATAATAATAGCTAAAATATATTGGTGATTAATATATTTATATTTTAATGAATCTATATTTAATATGTGTAATGTCATCAATAAAAAATGGACAAATCTTGGATGTCAAAGTGTAGAATTGAGCAAGATTATATTTATGTAGTCGAAACTTTCTAGGAATTCGCCTGTAGAAATAGTAATAATAATGAAATTAGTATGATTCGATGCCCATGTGTTAAATGAAAAATGAGAAATTTCATGATGTTGATGGAGTTAAATATCACCTTATCTGTAGTGGTATTCTTTTGAGTTATAAATGTTGGTATTATCATGGAGAAAATATTGATAATACTCATGGGGAAGAGATAAATATGGATGTTAATGGATTATATATATCTTACCAGAATAGGCACTCCAAATATAATGTATAGACAAAAAAAAATATGTTTCATGCTGTTGAAAATCAATTATATGAGGATGATCCTGAAACCTTTAAAAAACTTCTAAAAGATGCTGAAAAGTTGTTGTATCCATAGTGGAAGAAAAACACTAAAAGGTCTAGATTGGTTCATTTGTACAATGTGAAGGCAAAAAATGGTTTTCCTGACAAGGGATTCATAAAATTACTAAATGTACTAATATATATGTTTCCTGAGGGTAATGAGTTACCATCTTCAAATGATTGCATTCTTTATAGAAAAGAATATGAGACATTAGATGATTGTTTGGTTTGTAAAGAATCAAGATGGAAGCATGCTAAAAATGAGACAACACCTAAGAAAGGCATGCATGCAAATTTTCTTTAGTACTTTCCTTCGATTCCTATATTTCAAAGGTTTCTCAAAAGTAAAGAGACATCAAAGATGACTTGCATTTAAATAATTGATCTAATGATTGGATGCTACCTCATGCTTTTGATTCTCCAAATTGGAAAGTAGTAGATAATTTATCCCCTTAATTTGCATCTGATCCATGCAATTTTCGTGTTTCCATTACCATTGATATAATTAATCCATATAGTTCCCTTATTGGTAGATATAGATATTGGTTAGTAATTATGGTAACATATAACCTTCCTCCTTATTTGTGTATGAAAACAAAGTTCATGATGTTAACATTATTGATCTCTTGACCGAAACAACTCGGAGTAGATATTGATGTGTATTTGTAGCCTCTGATAGATGACTTACATATTTTGTGGAATGATGGTGTAAATGTTTATGATGAATATAGATAAGAATACTTTAACTTAAGGATGGTCCTTTTATAGGCAATTAATGATTTTACTACCTATGGGAACTTATGAGGACATATAACAAAAGGTTATATGGGATGCTCTATTTGTAGTGATGGCACTTCTTCAACTTATTTTATTCATGGATGAAAGATGCCTTATAGAAGACATAGAAGATTTTTTCCATCTAGACACAAGTTTAGATACTAAAAGAAACCATTCAATTGTGAAGAAGATCATGATCTTGCACCAAGACCTTTGCAAGGTATTGAGGTATTAAGGATATTGAATGGTATGACATTCAAACAATATGGAAAGATGAAAAAAAATGTTCAATGATGGAGGGAAACAAAAGAGGTCAAATAATAAAACGAGTGAAAATGAAATTGTTACTCAATTAGTAAAACAAGATTGTTGGAATAAAAATCAATATTTTGGGAATTACCTTATTGAAGAACTTGATTGGTACATTACTTAATATACCTGAAAAAAAAAGATGAAATTAAAGCAAGATTGGATTTAAATAAATTAGGCATATGATTTAAATTGGTACCTGATGACTCTATGAAAGTAGAGCCATACACACACTTTTTTACTTAATATTTACTTATTTTATTCAATAAATAGTATTTTTGGTGATAAAAATATTAAAATATAATTGTTTTTAGTGAAAATGGGTGTAAATATAATTTTAGGAATTTCTCAAGATTTTTCTGGATTTTTAGCTTCAAATATTGACCAAAATTATGCTAATGATTGCCCCTTAGGGTTTATAGAGTGATTAGGGATCAGCTTCAAATCAAAGGCTGCGATCAAAACATGCAAAACTAACAGCACCAGCTAATCATAGTACAAAACGTGGCATCAAAAATTCATTGGATAAATCAGAGTGTGATGCGTGGAAAGGGAGACTGGTTAGAGTCAAAGCTCATTGAGTCACTGATTCATGGAGACACAATTTGGATGGAGATTGAAGTGAAGATTAACACTAGAATTAAAGAGATTGAGTGTATTTCTTTTTCTACTATTTTCTTTATATATATATTTTTATCTTTCTTTATGAAAATATGAGCTTTATGAACACAATTATGTGTAGTTAATTTATTAATCCAAGGATCTTATGAACCCAATTTTTATCATGTGATGATCTAATATTTTTACCCCAATTATAATTTTACTTTAATTATACTATTTAATCTGATTTTTGTACTGTTAATTGTTTGGCCAACAATTTATCTATAGAGGCAATTAAATAGATTTAAGATAATTATTTAATTGTTTGTCTTGATTAAATAACATGCATAGTTTCTAGGTAGAGATGTATGATTCTTATGTATATGATCCATAATTGATGAGCTTAATGAGTAGTATGCAATTTAATTGGCATGAGAGTGTGATTAAATTAATTATTATATGGATTGTAGTTTATTTGATAGAAGAATACATGCTAGGTTAGATTTAATTGATATTTATATTGGGGGGATTTTAGTCATTCCCATGTTTAGAAAATTGGGGGATTAAGTATTCTTAGATGTTTTCAAATATCTTTTTAGTTACCGAATCTAATTTAATTAATTATTGCTATTTACTTTTAGTTATTTTACTTTTTCTTCCTTAAAATATAAAAACACAAAAAATTGATTTTTATTTTTGAAAAATTGTTTTCTAATAAAATAATCTTTGTATGAACGATCTTTTATTATTATTATATTACTTGCTTCAATACATATAATTGTGTATTCATTACACACACAATTTGTGTGGTGATCAACACTAAGGGTGGAAAATGATAAGAATCAAACATACTTGGTACCAGAATCATATACAATGGCAATACAAGAGGATGATGTCTTTTGTAAATGTTTGGCTGGTGTGAAATCTATGATGGTTACTCATCCAACTTAAGAAATTTTATGTCTATGATCAATTAGAAACTTTATAGATTGAAATCACATGACTGCCATATCTTAATGCAACAATTATTGCCTATTGCTAATAGGTCAATTATTCCAAAACATTTTCGATTATCAATAATTCATCTTTGGTCATTCTGCAATACAATATGCAAGAAATCTATATCAATTGGCAACTTAAACTCTTTACAGAAAAATGTTGTGGAGAATTTGTGTCTACTTGAGAAATATTTTCCTCCTTTTTTTGATACAATGATTCACTTGTATGTTCATTTCGTTCAAGAGGTTCAATTATGTGATCCTACTTACTTAAGGTGGATGTATCCTTTTGAGAGATATATGCAAGTCCTTAAAGGAAATATAAATAATAGAAATCATCCTGAAGGATTCATGGTGAAACATTACATTGCTAAAGATGCCATTGAGTTTTTTTCTGAATACTTTAATGGTTGCACTAAAATTGGGCATCCTATGCATAAGTTATTCTTAGAATGTGACATGATCCAAGTAGGTATCCCTATGCTTAGTGGAAGTAAGAAATTGTTCATTGATCACACTCGATGAGAAAAAGCAAACCAAATCATTTTGGTAAATAATAATGTGGCATAACCATACATAGATTAAGTAATGACTGGTTCAACCTTTTCATATAAAATAAAATTATTAATTATTTAACTATTAATGACATATAATTATTATATCTTACATAATATCACAGAATGCATTTGAACTTACTAAAGACCGATCCCCATTATAGAAAAAAAGGAGGAGAAAAATGGTTGTATGATGAGCATAAGTGAGAGCTTATTAATTGGTTTCGCAACCATGTAAGTGTCACATACAAGAATTCATCAATAGTTCTATATAATGTCTTAAAAATTGGTTTTAAACACATTTAATGTTTTTGTATGCATAGATTCAAGTTCAACTCAACAAACTCAATCAAAAAATAACATAAACTTTGGAATGGCTTACACATTGTCCAAATTTTGATGTAAAATCATATTCTAGTTTCACAATTAATGGTTCTTGGTTTACGACACAAGAAAGGGATAAAGTTCTAGTAAACCAGAATAGTGGTATTAAGATGGTAGCACAAACTGGGAAATTTTCTATTTCAAAAGATGGTAATCATGAACTTTCTCGTAGAACATATTATGGTATAATTCAAGAAATTTGGGAACTCAATTATGAGGTCTTCCATTAAATAATATTTTTGTGTAATTGGGTCAAATACAGTATCAATGGTTGATATAAAATAGATGATTTTGGATTTATCCTTGTAAACTTATCCAAGATATGTCACACTGATGATCCTTTCATGTTAGCATTTCATGAAAAACAAGTATTTTGATGAGAATATTCTTCCAAAAAGCTACCCCACATAGGAGTCCTCCTCCAGTTAATGAATCATTTATGATAAGATTTGAAGCTTATGTAGATGGTATATTATTTTTATTTTTTAATATATAATTTATTTATTATATATAACACTTAAATGTTTTACAAAATATGAAATGTCTGTTGAAATATCCATCATTTACGAACTATTTTGCTACTGAAGCAATACAAAAATTGAGAAATGATCGAAACATTCATAATCAATATTTGCCAAATCATTGGTAAATAGTACTTGATTAATCATTACTCTATCATTGTCTACTATCCTCTATTGCTACCACAATCCAACAAGCTATTGGACAATATGTGGCTTGGCCGTCAAATCAAGTTATGCTAAATTTTGACATGGTACTATTTATTTTTACTTAAGATATAACTTTTTTACTACTTTTATTATATTATTATTTTTTTATTCTTACTAATATATTACCTCTTGTTTAATATATTATACCAAAATTGGTAAGTGCGGAAAATTTAAGGGATTTAAAGCAACTATCTCATGAAAATCTATATCTAGTGGAAAATCATTACACACTAAGTCATTCAAGAAGAAGCCATGGAAACTTCAACAAAAGTCTTGGCTCTTTGATGACTATTGTTGCGAGCAAAAATACAATGAATGATGGATGGACTGTGCCACTTACTAAAGAAATATTTGGAGTAGACATAGGGAAATCTTATATATCGATCAAGTGCGTATTGCAATTATTTGAATTTCAAATGAACGATTTAAGTATAAGTCAAGTGTGGATAAGGTGAGAGCTCAATTAGTAAATAACTTTCATTTATGTAGATCATATAATTATGTTTATATTATTTAATTATATATATATATATATATTTCTTTTATAGGGCATGTTATTATCGACTTAAAGATAATCACCTATCACATTTAGCAATATTTTATAATTCATCATTTATGAATCAATATCAAGAGCATGATGTTAGCATAAGAGTGAAATAATTATATGATAGAGCATTAACACTTTAGAGAAATTAAAAGTTGATAATCTCTTGGCCACTAAAGTTTGATAAAGGCTAAGATCATTGGATGCTGGTAATCCTTGATCTATATGGTAATCATATTTGGTACCGTGACTCCGCTTCCATAGAATTGAATAAAGACTTAAAATTAGTTGTTGAAATGTAAGAGTTATAACTAGTTATTTTTCTTCTATTGTTCTTTGTAATATTTAATAAAAACTAATTATTTTAAAATTTGATAGGGCATGGAAGCTGTGGAAAGTAAGGGAATTGCCCTTTAAAAATCACATAAACTTATATGAGATAAAGTTTCGGTATGTACAAGTGAATGTTAATAATTTAATGAATTTTACCATTGAATAATAAAGAGGTTCGAATTGATAAACCATGTACACTTATGTTTTGTAGGTTCCACAACAAAATGATGGAGTCATGTGTGGTTACTTGGTTATGAAATTTATGAGAAAAATCATCTCAAATATCAATATGTCAATTAAAGATGTGGTAATCTCTTTTACTAATATACTCTTTTAACATATATAAGTTTTTTTTGTGAATTCATGATATTACATTCTTTTTTTGAATTTATATACATGTAGTTCTTTGGTTGGAGTAAAATGGGCGGAACACATGCTTCAAATTATAAGATCGCAACAAGAATGAGAAGAAGAATGTGATGGTATTGAATAGCATAGGTATCTTATAATATTAAGGGATTTTGCAATTAAGTTAAATTTATATATATATATATATATATATATATATATGTATTGTATATAAATTATTTTTTGGTATAAATTTAGTTCTTAAGTAATTAGTTAATATTTAGTTTTCAAATGAATAAAAATTTGAAAACTCTTTTAAACATATTTTGGCTTTATCTACAGTTATGTGATTGAAAACATGCAGTGAGGCTAGCAGAAAATAACCAAAATATGTTTAAAAGGGTTATACCATTTTAAGTCAATTCTAGGCTAGAACCATCTTAAAATTTTAAGTTGTTTGACTTGTAGGATAGACTTAAAAGTTTAAGTCAATTAATATGTAGGATTTTAAGTCATTTGACATGTAGGACCAACTTAAAATTTAAAGTCGGTTCATTAGTAGAACTAACTTAAAAATTAAATTCACCTCAATTTAATTCGGTTCACCAAACTGACTTAAAATCTCTTTTAAGTCGATTAATAATAGACCTAAAAGCACTTCTTTGTAGTAACGAGTGACCTACTTTCCTAAGTAATTTCATACCAAATATAATTAAATGTGTAGGTTAAACTAACAAATATCATTAGGGAAAGTTGCAAATATACCATCTAACTTTGTCAAAGGACAAAAATAGCAGTTAACTATAATTAGTGGTATAAATGTACCCCTACGTTATTTTTTCAATGGTTAAGTTATACAACTAATAGAGTTTGATGATAAATTTGTATTACTAATAAGAGATTTGGGGTATATTTGTACAAATAATAAGAAGTTTGGTGGTAGATTTTTCATAAAACAGTAGTACATTTGTACCACTAATAGTACTTGAGTGCTATTTTTGTCATTTGACAAAGTTATATGGTATATTCACAACTTTCACAATAATTTGAAAGTATTTTTGTTAGTTTTCCCTATAATGTATAATATGATATCACTGGGCCTTTTTTTGTCAAGCTATTATTGGGCACTTTTATGGAGAATATTAACTTACTATACCCTTATTTTCCCTGGATATTTTATTTTTCTAAATCTCGCTTCACGACATCATTTCAAGATGTTAAAGTTACCATTTTATCATTGGATCATTTAATTGTGTTTAATACAATGAGTACTTTCAAAGTCCCTAAAAGAATATGTACTAAGGCAGATGCAATAATTAAAAAAATTTGGTGGAATTTTGATCCAAATAAATCACAAAATAGTGCTTTTAAAAGTTGGAAATCTATTTGTTAACCAAAATAAGAAGTTTTAGGATTTAGAAATTTCCAGCAAAAATATCAAGCATTATTACCAATGTTGGCATGGCAATTGACTAGGAATAATAACAAGCTTTAGGTGAAGGTATTCAAAAATAAATACTATCAGAGACATGAATTCCTCGACACTATAGTGAAATAATGGGGACTCATATGTTTGGAAAAGGTATTTGTAGCATAAAAAAGATTATTAAGAAAAGAATGTGCTATCAAATTGGCGATGGAAAATCAATCAATATTTTAAATCATCCTTGGTTACCTTACTTGGACAACATTGAAAATTAGATTAAATAAGGAAGGATACAATCCTTACAAGGTATAAATATTACTAACTTGCTTCTCTTAAAACTAGATGGAACTGGTATCTAATTAATGATTGGTTTGATTTAACAGCCATTACTTATATATGTAGAATTAGGAGCCCAAATGAATTATTGAATGATATGATTATTTGGACCTAGATAATTTGGGAAACTTTTCAATAAAATCTGCTTATAAATTGATAAGTAGATGAGACACTAGTTTTGGAGATTCTGATCAAGTTTGGAGATTAATGTGTGTTTCTAAAATACATAAAAGATACAAATTCCTCTTTTGGAAAAATTTTCCAATTCTTTAGCTGTCAAATTAAACTTGAACAGATTCATCAGTGACATAGATATAAAGTGCACTTTATGTGGTATGGAGGAAGAAACTAGCACACATTTATTTCTCAGATGTCCTTTTACACACTATCAATGGCTTAATTGGAGAGTAGGTATTATTTTACAAAAAATTTGGAATGAAGAATTAGAGACCTTTTTTTGATTCATACTCAAGCCACCTATTTCATTTTTGAAAGATAAGAATTCAAAACATGAATTCACATTTGTAAGTCCTAATGTTCTCTTGTCTGTTTGTTGGCTTCCTGTTTGCAAAACATGGTGTCTATTTTATTCTCACTTAGTGTATTTGACCTCTTCTATTTAGGGTTGATTACTATAGATTAGTAATACATGCACATACATAATTAGGAACACCTTATGCAAGCATGTTTACACACATTATAGGGTTGGTTTTTATACTATGCATGCTAAGTGGAGTGTTTGTTTTCGGTGAGCGAGCGTGAGAGGGAACTAACGTTGTCACTTGTATATTTTGTTCATTTCAAGTGCATGTATTTATGGAAAGTACTCAATAATTTTGAACAAAAATTGGTGACTTTTTATGACCTTACCACAAAGGTTGCTAGGGACCTCGCCATAAGTGGTGGCATGGTGGTGATGAGGTAGTAAGCCAAGTGGCAAATCCAAGTTCTATAAATGCCTGTTATTTCTTCTTATTTGGTATCCAACAAAATGTAGAAGTGCTATGTCAAATTGACATCTCATTTTTCTATTTTTGGATCACTAATACCTTGAGTGTTGTTAGATACTAGTAATTTATGATTATGTGAGAAAAACCATACTTATGAGTGGTGAGTAGTCGGAAAGGTGTTTACAAGTGGGTTGGTTATGATTTGTGTGTTGGCTAGGAGGTGTTTGGATGTAACTGGCTATTTTTGAGAACTTCTTTATGAGAATGATTTAAGTTAAGTGTTTTTAGTTCTTATATCTCTTGTTATGTGCAATGAGAGATAAGGTGTTTGAGAATGGTCCTCAATAATATGAGTTGTCACACCTCTAGTTATTGGTATGTGGTTACTTATCACACTACATTTTGTGGTGTGGGCTTTGGAGGAAAGCTAGGTTTATGAGACCAACTATGTTGTTGCAAAAGTAGCAAGCAAAAGCTACAATAGATAGTTAGGATAGAGGTACCATCTAATAAAGGTAATAATGGTTTTATTTCTTTTAAAGTTGTAACTATTATATTGATTAGTGGATTGTTTGCTGCAACGTGGTTGTATTAAGCAACCCACAAATGTTTCCCCATAATATGTGGGTTTACCTTGTTATATTTAGTGTTATATATGCTCAAATGTGTGGCTAGTATAATTGGACATTAAATGATTTATGTTCCTACATAGAAGTTTAAACTCTGGTTATAAAGATTTTGATATTTATCATCTACTTCCCATTTACTATATTATATATTTGTTGCTTTATGATATTACTTTTCTTTGTTTATATGTATTGCAGCTATGTTTATCCCCTTATGATTTGTGTATTTGAGTTGAGTTCTTAAGGAGTTAGTATCGCTTTATCCTAATTGTGTATTGGATCTTGAACTCCTTTAATAGTGTTATGCATGATCAATATGTTAGTTAGTATACTCTAAGTTTCTATAATTTATGTTCTAACATACTAGATGTATACTCTGATTAGAAAGCACATTTGTTATATGTTATAGTATATTTTCTTTCCTTTGAATGTAGCATAACTATAACTCTTTAATCATTGCTTATAATGTATTAAATTAATTTTCCTACATTTGATTCATTTATATTTCTTATTTATGTTATAAGCAAGTTATTTTGGTATGAGTCTCTAATGAATCTATATCTCCTTATCGTGGTTATGCCCCAAGTGTTAGACTCTTTAATTGGTTTGCTATGTTTAGTTTGCTAGCATGTTGTGAGAGTGCAACCATTATTTACCAAATATATTCTCACATATGAATTCTTAAGTGATTGAAAATACTTTATTGTTTAATATGCACTCATTTCTCACATGAGGTGTGTTGCTTATTATGTATGCATGTTGCTAGTATGGAAAAAAGCCTTTGAGGCATACTGTTATTAGTGTGCTTGCTGTAAATTGTAGATTTCGTATCTACTAAGTGTTTTAGCTATATGTTGAATTGAGCATGTTATTTTATACTTCCATTGTGTAATTTTCTTAATTCATGTTCATAAGGTTGGCTTGGTCAAGTTGATATAAAGCTCATAAAAATATTCCATAGGTTGGGTTCACCACCTCTCATCTTGCTCCTGCTTATCAATATGAGTTGGAAGAATAATATCCTTCACATAATTGTTCCTACATATGGTATTTTGAATTGGTATCAGAGCGGGTCACCACTTATTAGGCTTAACCACTTGGGTGTGTTTCCTTGTATCTTCAATTGGTGTAGGCTATTGTTGTTCTGTGAGTTTGTTTATCTCTATGAACTTTTATTGCTAGCATGTTCCTTATTTACTTGTTCATGCAATCTATTTCTATCTCTTTGCTTCTTTGTCGTGCATAGTATACCAATTACTTCACATGCTATTATGCCATATTGTTTGATCCGTTAGTAGTATTATCTCCTACTAGTTTATTTGACATGCTCGTTTTATGTGCTTTCCTTACTTACTACTTACTTCTTTTATGGTTTCTTGCATGTACATCATGTCACATGTTTTTTAGCATGTAATGTCAAAATATCAGGATCTTTCTTCTTACAATCTTGTCATGCCATATAAAATGCATCTCTTCTATTTTACTTGGTTATTCTATTTTACACCTACTATAATAGGTGTTAGTTCTTTGATTGTCTCATGTTGATTATTGTTCATCTTTTGCCTACATTTCCTTTTATTGTACTTTAGATTTATGTTTGGAGAATTATAATTGTGTTAAAAGTTTGAGTACATGAGTATTTATATATATTGTGCTTGTTAAGGTTTTTCATGTGCATTTGTATTCTATATAGATTATTTTACTCTCTTTAGGACTCATAACTTACATGAATTATTGTGACTAGACTTGTGCATTTAGTTAGCATTCTTGGTGTTTGAGGTGTTATGTTAGAACTTGAGCCTTTCTCACACAATTAATTAGTTGTTTTTTGTAGCATCCCCTATTTCTTATCTCTCTTGGGGGGTGTTACTTGTGTTGCTCATTAATTAGGTAGTTTTCCTCATCTTGACTAGTGATGGTGTGAGTCTTACTGATGATATCTTTTGAGGTAATTGTGCTTGATTTTTTGGCTTTTTCTCTCTATTGAGGCAACATTCTACAATTTATGCTGATAATATCTCTTAATGCACATCCTTGTCTTTTTGGAAAATGATCTCCTTTAAGGCCATCCTTTTCATCTCATTTGTTTATTGTATTTTTCTTTTTGACACTCTCTTCCCCTCTTTCTTTATTTCACTCTCTTCCCCTGATAGTTCTACACGTTCTACTATCCTGCTATACTTTTTGCATGCAAAATGAACTTATTAGGGACCATTGATGATATATGATTGGAATGCATTCAACTTGGACTAAAATGTGATTGTTTTGATTTGTGTATTCATTGAGTGTATACATGGCTACATTTTTGTAATTTATTTGAAATGAAGTTTTTTTTGCATATGCTATAAACTTAGTGAACTTGTATGATTATTTTGAGAAGCTTGTGTGAATCTCTTGCTTTGATGAATTGTATATTTATAACAAGCTCTAGAATCCATTTTTTTATGTCTCTTGAGACAAAATCCTAGGTGCTATTTGGATAGAAAAAGGATTTAGGAAATATTTGGTTTGTTTGTACCTTTCAAGCCACCAATGTTTTTTCATCCTTAGTCTCCCCTCTAAAGCCTTTATTTTAATCCTTCTTTTCTTTACACATGTTTATTATGCAAGCCCAAATGATTATCCCATTTACCTTGTACACTTTTTATTGAACATGTATGGTAAGGGATTGTCTACCTTATCCTCATGGGTTTTAATATTTTAAAAAGGGAAAAAGGAGATGGAGAAATGAAAAAGAAAATGAAGTGTTGAGAATGTAAAAAAGTGGGAAGGGGGAAAAAAGAAAAAGAAATTGAAATGATGATAAATATGGTGTGGTTGTGCCAAAAAGAATTGAAATTTATGTAGTACTCTAACAACATCCTTCTTTGTGAATGATGTTTGCAAAGTGGAGAGAAAAGAACCCTTGTTTGAGGTTATTTTTTATGTGGACTTGTACCCATAAGTTTATGCTTGGTTTTTCAAATATTTTCTTGACCTTAAAATTATCATTTCATTTCTCCTATACGCTTACCTAAACTTATCAATAAAAGCATTGAAAGACCTATTGATTTCTCCTGAGTTAGCACTTAAATTAGTGGAGAGAGAGAGAAAGAGAGACTAAATGTGGACGTATGAAGTATGGTATATTTTGAGTCTATATTTCTATTTTCTTGGTTCACATAAGCATTTCCTGATGCCTATAGAGTAAACAAGTTTAGCACAACACACTTTAAGCGTATAATCAAACATTTTTCCATACCCTTACATGAATGTATCTTGGATTGATAGCATATGGATATTTAAGTTGACTGTATTGTTTACCCTCTAATGACCCTTTAGTTCTTTGAACATTATTAATTTGCTTCCCTATTTTTGTATTACTTGTTTTTCTTATTTTTGTAAATGCTTTTATTTTGGGGGAGTTTTGAGAGTAGGTTGCATAACATGGTTATTACCTCACAAGCCTACTTTTAGGAGGAGAGGTATGCATCATTTGCATGTTATCAAGAGGAGTGCATTTGACATCCTTTTTGTTTGTTCTATTTATGAGATTATATTATGATGTTGCATTCTTGTGATGATGTCTTCTTCTTTACATCATTTTGTGTGAACCATGCATAAATAGGACTGTTGGTATGACTTGTTGCATGCATTATTTACAATCTCTTATTTCACATGCCTTTTCTATGTGTATACGTGCATCTTATTGTAGTTAGTTGTTGCATATTTATCACATGTAGTTTATAGCTTGATATTTGTTGTTGAAATGCATGAAGTATGTTTTCTTTGGTAGATTGGGTTGTCTTTTGGTATGTGTGTGTATAGCATGAGATAAGGTTAAAGGATTGAATACACCCAATGTTGTTTGGAGAAGATAGTTCAATCACTAGGAGTGTGTCAACTTGGAAGTTGGACTTCTAGTAAAATCCTTCTTAGGGATTTACTAAGACATTTAAATGGTGCTGATGTTTGAGGGATTATTGATTCACTACGAGTGTGGTAACTTGGAAGATAGTTGGGCTTTTAATCAATATCATCTTTCAGATTGGTTGACACATTTATGTGCCAATGCTGATTAATCTCCTGTCCTACCAATGTGTTGTATGCATATTACCAAGCCCCTTATGCCCTCTACATGTATAGATGTGAGTCTTCATGCTATGTATCGCATTAGGAAGATGTTTTCTGCCTACAATATTCTTGATTTATTTGTGCATTCTGGTTGTTATTCGTTACATGCTTTTACCTCACTACTATCTCTATATTATTCTTTGTATTTATCACTTGACTACATATGTTACTTCTTTTTATGTTTGCCTTAATCTTCTCTGCTATGTTGTATGAGTGTTAGGATTATTACATTTTTGTTTGACTTCTCTCCTTCATATAGGGGTGTGGTATGTTGCATACTTTGTGGTGCTTGCTTTGACTTTCCATGACAAAAAGGAAGAGAAGTGTGCACAACTTGTGTTTATTTATGCATTATGTTTACTTTTTGCATGAGGTGGTGAGTGTAGCCTGCATTACATTATTGCATTATGATTATCTGATATACATACACCTAGGGGGAGTGTTGTATATGTTTAGTAAAGTTTTCATATTTATGTTGCATGCACATTGCGTAGTTTGCATATTTGTGTTGCACATAAATAGTGTATTTTGTGCTACATATTAATTGTGGTTAGACAATCAATTCATGGATATGTAGGGTAGTATGATAGTATTTGGACAGACTATCGATGCATACCTATGTACGACTATTTGGATAGACTACAATATATTTCTACATGATACGTTCATGGGGCATGTGCTTGTTTTGTGTTTGTAGGCTATAGGTGTAGAGTAAAGTCTTCATTGTCAAGTATGCTATTTGAAGTGGTGTTGAGTTCATCATGACAAATGAATGGATAAGTTGATTCATGAAGCTTGATGGAGCACTCAAGATGGATGCATTTGGAGTAAATGTGTCTTTTGGGTTTTGGTGTATGTCCTTGTGTTGTTCATGGTAAGAAACCACTTTACGATATCTTCATGATCATCTTATGTTTCATGGGCTTTTGTATTTAGTTGGGTAGCATTTTGACACGGAAAGTAAAAGGGGGAGAATGTAAGTCTTGTTGTTCTTATGCCTATTTATTGGCTTCTCGTGTGCAAAATATGATATCTACTTTATTCATACTTAGTGTATTTGTCCTCCTATGTTTAAGGTTGGTTGCTGCAAATCAGTAATACACACATGCACATACTTAGGAAGACTTTGTATGCAAGCATATTTACACATACCACTGGGTTTGTTTATATAGTATGTATGCTAAGTGGAGCATTGGTTTTCGATGAGCAAGCGTGCAAGTGAGCCAATGTTGTCACTTGTATTTTTTGTTCATTTTGAGTGCATGTATTTATGGAATGTACTCGATAACTTTTGGGAACAAAAAAATTTAAATTTTTATCACCTTACCACCAAACTCGTAAGGGAGCTGGCACAAGTGGTGGCAAGGTAATGGCAAGGTGGCTGGTAAGGTAGAAAATGTAAGTTCTACAAATACCCCTACTTCTTCTTATTTGGTATCCAAAAAAAAATATAGTGAAGCTCTATAAAATTGACATCTCATGTTTCTATTTCTGAATCACTAACATCCTAATTGTTGTTCAATATTTGTAATTCATGATTATGTAAGATAAATTTTGTGTGAATGGTGAGTACTCAAGATGGTGTTTGTAAATGGGTTATTTGTGAGCCATATGTTAGCTGGGAGTTGTTGGGATGAAATTGGTTATGTTTTAGAACTTCTTTGTGAAAGTGAATTAAGTTAAATTATTTGAGTTCTCATATCTCTTATTGTGTGCAATAAGAGATAGGATGTTTGAGTTTAATGGTGGTCCTCAAGAGTGTGAGTTGTTACACTTCTGATTACTGGTCTATGGTTACTAAATGGTGGTGTGGGATTTGGAAGAGAGAAAGGTTCATGAATCAAGCCAGGTCATTATGAAAGCAGGAAGCAAAAGTAGCACTAGGTAGTAAGGACAAAGGTCTAAGCCAAAAAAAGTAATATTGGTTTTATTTCTTATAGAGTTGTAATTGTTATATTGAGTAGTACATTTTTTATGCTAAATGGTTGCCTTAAGTAAATTGAGGTTATTACCATATAAATAGGGCCTCTATGTGAATGTACCACATTATATGTGGTATTTTGTATGCCCAAATGAGTGGCTAGTATAATTAGAGTTTAAATTGTGCATGTTCCTACATACTGAAGTTTAAACTATGATTAGAAAGCTTCTAATATTTATCACTTACTTCCTATTTACTAAATTCTAATATGCTACATTATGATATTTCCTATCTTTTTTTATGTGTTGCAGCTATGTTTATCACCCTATGATTTGCATGTTTGAGTTGAGTCCATAAGGAGTTAGTATCTTTTTAGCCTAATTATGTATCGAGTCTTAGACTACTTCAATAGTCTTATGCATGATTAGTATGTTAGTTAGTATACTCTAAGTTTCTATCATGTATGATCTAACATACTAGATGTAGACTCTTATTAGAAAGCACTTTCATTATTTGTTGTAGCATTTTTTATTTCCTTTCTATGTAGTGTGAATATAGCTCTAATCATTTCTATAATGTATTAAGTTTATCTATGTATTTTTTGATTAATTTACATTTCTTATGTCTTTATAAGCATGTGAATTTGGTGTGAGTCTCTAAGTAATCTATATCTCTTTATCTTGGTTGTGTGTCCCATGTGTTGGAATTTTTAATTGGTTTGCTATATTTAGTTTGATAGCATGTTTTTAGAGTATAATTATCATTTACCAAATATATTCTCACATATGAAGTCTAAAAGTGATTGGAAATCCTTTATTGTTTAGTATGCATTTATGTCGCACATGCTGTGTATTAATTATTATGTATGCTTGTTGCTAGTCTAGACGGGAGTCTTTGAAGCACACCATTACTAGTGTGTTTATTGCAGATTGTAGATTTTGTATATGTTGAGTGTTTTAGTTGTATGTTGAATTTAGGCACGTTATTTTGTACTTCAATTGTGTAATTTACTTAATTCACATTCATAAAGTAGGCTTTCCCGGGTTGATATAGAGCTCATTCAAAGATTCAATTGGTTGGCTTTGCTACTCATCATATAGGTCTCGATTACTTATTTAAGTTAAAGGAATAATTGACCTTCATGTAATTGTTTCTATGTATAGGTATCTTCAACATTGGCTACTGTCATGACATTCTAATTCATTTGGATAATGCGGAACTGCAAACCATTCAATAAGGAGGAACTTGATTTCAAAAGTTGCACTATGTATCTCTCAAGCACTTTCCAAAAATTTGAAAGAATCCTACTAGGGAATAAAGATGTTATGGAAGATTTCACTGAATTAGTTACCTCATAAAATTGAAGTAAACCTCCTTTTTAGGTAATTAAGATGAATTTTGATAAGGCCTTATTAATGAAAAACGGGGCTATTGCAGTTATAGCTAGAGATATTTTTGGTAAAACATTGAGATTATTGACTATATTGCTTAATGAGTATACTGCAGAGATAATACAGCCAGAGCTACCACTTTAGCTATAGGCTTGGCACGAAATATTGGCTTCAAAAGTATTATTGTGGAAGGAGATTGTCATAATGCAATTTAAAATCTTGGGCAAAATAGTCTTTACTTTGCTAGGAAGCCACTAAATTCATGGAAGAGGCATCATTAATAACTACTAATTTTCAACAATTAAAAGTAATATAGATTTCATGATCTGCTAATAAAGTAGCACAGGAATTGACTAGTTGGTCTTTTAAATCTAATTTAGTAGGCTCGTATGTATACAATAAGGTAAAAGTTTATATTTGTAATATAATTAATGTATAATTGTTAAATAATTAATACATGTGTGTGTTTTTTAGCTCAAAAAAAATTAATTGTGTTTGTTTGAGAAAGTTTATAGTGAAATTGTAGAAGTCTCACAGATCATGAAGTTGGTGTTATCAGATTCTAAAATGTTTTTCTTGACCCCTCAACTTTGAGAAAATAAAATAATTAAAGATAAATAATATTATTTTAATTATTTCATTATTAAAATATTATTTTTTGTTGTTAAATGATTAAAATGCGATAAAATATGAGCTATTATTAGTACGAGATTATTTAAGAAAAACAACAATAATAAATATTCTATCAAAAAGTTATTGAAATATATTTTTTTATTTTTAAAAATATTAAGAAAAATATTAAAATATAATATTAATAATAACTAAAAATTAAAATGAATATTTTGTGAAAAGAAGTTATATTTACTATCATTTTTTTATTGTTAAAAAATCAAGTTTTAATTGCGTTTAAACTAATTTTATTTTTCCTTAATTGGTCCCTTTTATCAAAGGTGATTTACTACTAAATGCACAGTAATTCTTAGTCTAAGAGACATGGCTGATATAGAGACTATCAATGAATTTATGCTTGAAGAAGGATGTAATATTGAGAAATAATCTATTATGCACAAGCTGATACAAGAAATGGTGCATATGAATAAGCTATTACAAGAAATGGCGCATAATCAATTGTACATGTTGAAGGTCTCTTAGGAAGACTGAAGATAGTTGCAGCTGCTTATGAAGGGGCAAATTTGATAAGTGTACTATATTAGCAAGCACTTGCATGTATAGACACTTGTAGCAATCTCACTTAATTGTGAATGTAACTCAAGCATTGTACATGTTCTCTTTTCCTTTGCGTTATAACAAATTTGGTAGTATAAAAACTAAAAGTGTGCTTTGTTTCAAAGGAGGTAAAAAAGGAAATGAAAAAATATTAGCAAATCAATAAAATTTCTTAGGTATTTTTCATTCAAAGTCTTACATTTAGGCTGTACTTTACATAGCAAGTATTCATATATTCAAGAAAATTTTGCATGGTATTAGAGCTTCAATGGATTAGTCTAAAAACTTTCAGCCTCAAACCACAAAAAAATTTGAAATGCAGGTTACAAAAGTAAAATAAGAGACGAGTGATTCAAGTAGAATATAATATAATAAAATAGGTTAAAGATACAAAGTGATGGGCTTTCAAGAGACATAGACCCACAATTTTGAGGGAGGATGTTAAGAGTAATGTGTCACATGATTTATACAAAACTATGGTAGAGTTTATAAGAATTATGGGTGTCTTCATCCATTGGGTTAACCTTTTGGGATTGAGAGGTTCATAATTCTTAGACTTTGGCATGGTATGAGAGCTTTAGTTGATTGCCCAAAAAATTTGGGCCTCACCTCACCAGAATCCACCACAAAGAGAAATCATAATGAAGAAGCATGCAAGGCCATTAATTGGAACTGAAACTGCCTTAATCCAACTGGGTGAGGCTACATGGATCTATAAATTGAAAAACATTCATTTTTCCATATTACCTTCCTTTCATGGACTACCTAATAAAGACTCATTGTCTTTCATTAGGAACTTTTACTCAATATTCCAAACATTTCCCAACGGTGTACTCACCAAGGATCAACGTAGAATAAGATGTTTCATGTACACCCTAAAAGATAGACTTGAACATGGCTAATGTTAAATTCCTTGGTTCCCTAATGACCTGGGAAGATGTCTATAATAAGCTAATGGGAAAATTCTATTCCAACTAAAAGACATCAAAGGTGAGAGCTAGGATTGTAACTTTCTCTCAAATGGAGGGAGAACCTTTTCGTGAAGGGTAGGATAGGTTCAATCTCTTTCTCATTCAATGTTCCCGTCATAGTTATCATCTGCAGCTACAAAACCAATTTTTCTATCATGGATTGACACAATAGTGTTAGTTCATCGTTAATAATGTTGTTGGAGGAGCGATGGGAGAAAAGACTACCTTTGAGACTTACAATCTCTTTGAGATGTTGGGTGATAATTCCCAACAAAAGAGCTCCCAAGTGAGAAGAGCCAGAGTCTATAAAATAGACTCTGATACTAAAGTTCAAATGTACCTTGCTCGACTAACCAAGCAAGTTAAGCTCTATATAGCACATGCCATAACAAATAAAGAACAATTTGATGTGTGTAGTACTTATGGACATGGTGATGAAACATTTCCCTATCAAAGAGAATTTAGTACTAGACTCAAGTAGTTCAATGTACTAGGGTGATACCAACTAAGACCAAGGTATGACCCTAATGCTAACACCTTCAATCCTGGGTGGAGGAATTATCTTAATTTATCCTAAAGGAAAGACAACACTCCATTTACCCAAAGCTTAAACCCATTAGATCAACAATTTCACTAAAAAATGCCTAAGAATCCTCCCAAAGAGCCAAATCTAGGAGACAACTTAAATTTATTCATTCAAGTTAGTAGAGACAATTAATCATGAACTAAACAAGGGTTGGAATTTATGAAAATTTGTATTAAGAAGATGGAAGTACGGGTCGAGTAGTTAACTGAGCACTTGCAAAAGCAAGGCAAGGAATAGCTGCAAGGTCAAAAAATCAACAAAACTTAATAATGAAAGGATATTGGGTTTACAAGAAGATGAAATATCCTAAGCAACATCTCACTAAAGACCATAAAAATAGTCTAGGATGGAAGTTAGCCCATTATTTTATTTTATTATTGCCTTAATTTATTTATTTTCATTTTATAGATAATTGATGTTATTTGTTATTTTATTGTTTTAATTTTTGTGTGGTTATTAAAGCATATATTTTTATGTTTAATGTATTGTTATAATAATAGTAATATAAACAATGGGGGAGTAAACGAGTGTGAAAAACAATTTGAAGATCACTCGACATGCTCTATGTTAAGCCACAACATGGTCTTAATTTCAAATGTTCGTGCCATGGTATAAATATTATTGTGCTGCAGCCTGTGTTCATTTTATTTCTAGAAAGACCTTTCCCCACACAAATTATCTAGTTATTTCTTTCATTATCTCACACTTTCCACACAAAAACTAATTTTCTATCCCGCCAAACACTTTAAATACCCTTAAAAATCCCACCTTTCATCAATAATTTTTCAAACATTTTCTTACTCATTTCATAAAGAAATTTTTAAAAATCTTCAAAAATTTCAAGAAATCATCATCTTCAAATAGGGTTGTTCTTCATCGTTCTTCAATTCTCAAAACACAAATAAATTTTCATAATTTTTTAGAATTTAATTCTTTGAAATTGGTGGAATATTTTTAATTTTAAGAGTTCCAAAACCATAATTAGGACAAAGAGGGGTTGAGAAAAATGTCGAAATAATTTTTGTTATTGTTTTGGATTTTCTATGAACCTCTAAGTTCTAGATATTGTTTAAATCTTGAATATCCCACCAAAAATAAGTATGAAAGGAAAGTAGGTTTCAACTTTTAAGAATATGATAGGTCTAAATTTGCTAGTTATATGGGAAATATTTGCTTTCAAAAAGCAACAAAAGTTAATGAAAGATTTATACATGAGAGGGGAATGGAATTTAATGATGGACTTGAGGGAATTACTGATGTCATAGCAAGTGTTCGATTGAAAAAGTTTGTAAAAGAGAAAGAGGTTGCTATTGAATCCATTGTTAGAGAATTCTATGCAAATTTTGCTAACATCATTGATAATCAAGTTTTAGTAAGGAATGCACTAGTTCCGTTCCATTTGGGCCTAATTAAATAAATGCTTACTATTATTTAGTGAATATTGGAGAAATTAAGTATGAGCATTATTTAAATAATGTGGATTGTACTAATGTTTTAGAAACCTTAACTATACAAAGTACTGAATGGATACATACTAGTGATAAACATAAGGATTTTGAAGCAAAGTATTTAAATAAAATTTCTCATCTTTGGCAATAATTTGCATGAGCCCTAGACATTACAACATCGTTGATAGAGATTGGGCTATTTTTTGTTTGCAATCACATCCAAGATGCCTATGCATGTAAGGACTATAATTTACCAAAGAATAAAGTTATCTACAAATAGTCACCATATGGATTTCTTTTTCCCCCAATGAATCACTACTTTATGTAAGAAAATGGGGATAGGTACCCTATTCAAAAGGTGAATTTGTTATATAACCTGGTGAATTATTAAAGTTCGCATATTTTGATGAGTTCACTTCTGGTATAAATATTATTTCAAGAGAAAGAAGAGCCATTTCACCATCACGATTACCTATGAAACAACAATTTCATTATTTTGTTGAAAGCATGAGCTTCATGGAAGAATACAACCAAGCCTATTTTTCCCAATAAGTTACATTCTGAAATCAATAGAATCATGATCAGATGAAATATAATCGATTAATGTATGAAATGAATTGTTTGCAATTAAGTCATCTCAATGTGGATACAAGCCACTTAGTAATGCCCAAGTATTCTCATTCTTATTTCATTTTTGTACCTAAACAAAGTTCACATCGACAACCTAAAGAACAAGGTCCAAACAATGTGGGGGAGTAGTTCTAATTTTGATCCATAATTTTATTAGTTTTTATGTATTTTTAATTTTTTTATTTAAGAACTTTAGTTTTTATTGTTTTTGGATATTGTTTTTTTATGTTAATTATTTTGTTTTATTTTGTTTCTTTCCATGTGAACATTGTTTAGAATTGTTAACTTTATAATTCTTTGTTGAAATTTGTGACAAGTACACATTTTTCATCTATGTAAAATTTAAATATTCTGATTGATGGATGCACCTACACTTCCATACTAACTCTTGAACATGATCAAAAAAAGGGTAATTTTTCTATCCATTACTCTTTATCTTTAATTTACCATTATTACATTGAGGGCAATGTTCTCGGTTAGGGGTAGGAAAAGTTACATTATAAGATTGTGCTAAATTAAAATTTATATATATTCACTTGTTGACATTTTAATTTTTTTTATTTCTACATTTATTTTTTTGATTGTGTAATATTTTTCATTTATTTTTATTAGATTAAGAAGTTTTGGTTAATTTTAAAATTTTTCTTACAAAATTATAATGGCTTTTAGTTACTTTTAAGAAAATGTTTAATTTTTTGCATTGTGAGATTCATTTCAAAAACATTTCATATAGTAGTGTGACACTTATTTAGTTTTTTTCATAATTAGAATTTCATTATAAAATGATGAAATTGTGATGAATCAAAAATCGGTGTTTAGGAATCAAATAGTGGAGATTAAGTTATGAGAATATATTTTGAGTCATTATCTTCTTATTTTGAGTGATGATATTTTTTCTACCCTTTTAAACACTCTTCTTATAAATTCTAAATTGCTACATGATCTATATATGGCTTTGCATTGAATGTTAAGACTTTTACATCTAATAAGTATCATATATTTATTTTTATTGCTTAAATTGAATAACATATGTAAAAGTATATGTCATTTTCTACATGATTTCTAAACAAAAGACATATATGGGGTTACATAAACCAATAAAAGAAAATGCCACAAATTAACTACTCACTTTTTCATACAAAATTTATATATTCTATACATGAGTCCTCTCTCTAACAAAAAGAGAGAAAAAAAATAATAAAAACTAAATACTATGACCCAATATCCTTCAAAGTTGTGAAAATTAGTTAAATACAAAAGAAAAATATAGGTAATAATTCCCAAGAAGTCATTTTCATTTTCTTCATCTTCTAAAGGCATATTACTTAAGATTTTTATTTGAATAATTTGATTGATGTATAAAGTAGTATGTTATTTCTTTATAAAATCCTTTCTTTTGATTCCTTTCATGAGATTAATATTTATAAACCACATTGAGTATTTCATTCATTATATATGCGAGCATATTAGTTCATTTCTATACATAAACTTTATTCATATTTACCTTTTAATGAGTGATTGAACCTATAGAATCAGTGTTATTAAGAGTATGCCTTGTAAAGATAGAGTTGAAGTGAATTTGAATTTCATTTACTCTAAAATTTCATAAATTTAATAGTAATACATTCTTTTATTTGAATACAAAATTTTTTTTCAACTAATTAATAAAATATACCATGAATGTTTAGAATATTAAATTAACTTGTGCAATAGATTTTAATTATAATATTAGAAACATTAAAAAGCATAAGAAGTTTTGTTATTGTTTTTATTTTGTTATCTTTCTACTTTATTTTAAATTTTATTTGTTTATGTCTTGTTTATTTGCTTTTGTTATTTATATTTAATTTTTACCTTTTAAATTTAATGCTTGTGGTATCATATCTGAAAACCGTCATGAGACTTAAACTCATCCACTAGGGAAACCTTGGGGTTTGAAGGCTTATTGCATATGCTAAATGCAACAATGCCAATACATGGAAATGATTTAGGATAGTTTAATTGTATTCTAGTTTTTTTTGTTTTTAACCTTTTGTCATTCTTGTAGAGAGACTAGCAAAAAACTTGTAAGGAATGCTTAAAAGCACTTAATATATCGTGATTTTAAATTTTAAATGATTAAATAAATTTGTAATTGCTTAGTTTTATTATCATTTTAAACAAACCTACCTTTTCGGAATCATGCGTATGTTCTAATATTTGTTTAGGTATTTTAGCTTCAAAAAGATTAAATTGATCAAACACATGAAGAATATATCTAAAAGCTTCCATTATAACTTTAAAAGCTTACAAGATAACATATGTGAAGCATTACATATGTTCCAAAATATAAAAAAGGATGTACAAAAAAATATAAGTGTTCCTAGTTTTCAAAACAACGTCGATCGTAGCGTGAAAGTTTTATATGATGTGGTGCATGACAAAAGGATTGAGAATCACAAGCCTCAAGTGTAGTGAATTGAGCTCCAAAAAGTGTACAACCATTATATGTCACGAAGTGAAAGAATTGAGTGTCGTAGTACCAGTCATTTGATCCATATTCCGATAATGATTCCCAGCCCAAATGTTGTAGATAGTGCACCCCTTCCTACAAGTTGGACAAAATTTCATGAGAAGGCTTTATGGCTCGAGGTATAATTTCCCTTATATCCATTCATTAGGAAATTCCTAATAAGGATGCAACTCACGCTAGGGCATTTGATGCCCATTGGGTGGACATACCTACTTTTCCTTACCCTAATATGTAAAAAACTCAGGATGGATTTGGAAATTCCCAAGTTCAATAATGCATATATGTTGAAACAAAGTAGCATTTACTAAAAGGGTATATATGTCAGCTAAATAGGACTAAGGTATAAATATAATCCTCCGTAAGAATGAGAAAAATTGGAAACAATATTTCTTTTATGTATCTGGTTGATGGGAGATGGATGATAATGATTAGAGGCTGATTAGGAGCTCTTGCGTAGATACAAATCTCATTATAAAATAATATGGCTTCCTTCATCTCCACCTTTCTCTTAGAGGTAAAACAAAGACTCAAAAATATTCAAGACTATTTTCCCAAGAAAACAAAATGGGAGGATCTATTGAACACATTGAGCTTTGTGGCTTATGGGATAATAAGAATAGGCTCAATACATCCTCCAAAAAAATAATTTGCAAGTGTCAAGCACTAGCTTAATACAGGGTCCCACTTCCTAACTTTTGGGAAAGATTTGAACTTATGCCTGATGCGAATGATGAACAAGCTTATGCTTCTATTTACTTCAGGATTAATTGATCACATGAATGTCCTAAATCTTTTGTTTTTTACTTTTTGGTAGAGATTGAGTTTGACACTAATGCTTTGTTTACTCGACTAGTAGAAGTACACAAAAAGGGATGGGTTCCAAAAAGGCATGGTCCCTTCATAAGACATGAGCCCCTTTAAAGGAAAAAGAGGAACAATATGTCAAGTAAAAAGAACGCTCTGACCCAAGTGATGAGTGCTCAAAAAGCACTAAAATTACCATGATTTTATGCACATTAATTGATTAAAAATATATATATTTATATGTTTTATCATATATTTATATAAATTTGTCTTTTTCGGAATTACGGGTATTTTTATTGTTTTTCAGGTATTTTCGCTTAAAAACGTCACTTAAAGACTCAAAAAAGAATATTGGAAGCAATACATCACAAATATATTAATAATTAAATGGGGAAAGGTCAAAAAAATATGTAAAAATTGGACAAAATGGGTCGAAAAGGTCAAAAATGTCAAAAAGGAGAAAATCGAGCCCAGAGCAGCCCACCCCGCGCGTGCCAGTGCCCAGCCGCACCGAGCCGCGCGCGCAGCACGGCACCCGTCCGCGCACAGATGTGCACGCCTTCCTCCAGATCCGTGCGCGCCGCAGCGCACTGTCACTGTTCACGCGCGTGCGCGCCGACTCCATTTCGCCCCATTTTTCACGTGCAGCCGCCCCCATGACGTAATGCTGACGTCTTCAATGACCTCACCATTTGCACTACGTGTTTTCACCATTTTTTAACATTTTTTCACCCACTTTTTCTCTCCATCCTCACCTATAAATACCCCCATTCTCTTCACTTCAAAACATACCTCAAAACACACTTCTCTCTTCTTTCTTTCTCTCTATTTCTTAGTTTTTAGTTTTTTTTAGTTTTTCTTATGCTTTAGCTAGTTTCTCTTAGTTTTAGAGTTCTTCCCTTTTTGGGAAGAACTAGTTATGTTTTTGTAATTTATTAGCTTTTTGATTTAATAAATGGGAGTGCAAATTCCATTTGGAGGTTTTCCAGCTACGGGAATAGGATAGAAGTACTGTAAAGATTTTATTTTCTTTGCAGTTAATTTTTATGCTTTATTCTTACATGTTATATTTAATTTGTGTGTGATTAAATTTAACTGTGCTGGCTGTTTGTAAACATGATATAATAATAACGTTGTTATGCTTGCAAAATATTAAATAGGTGAAAATCTCTAAAATGAATTGATTTTATTTTTATTCAAGATTTTATATTAAGAATGTTAGAGAGAAATATATTATTTTTCATTAAAAACTTAAATCTGAAAATTAGATTTTAAGGTTTAGTTATCCGGTCTGATTTAGAGTAGTGCTCTTTTATTTGTTGGTACAATCGCCCGGTAGTTAGAGTGAAGCTCTATTTCAAAAGTTTTTATAAGAATTATTATCTGAAAATGTATTGACAACATGTTTTCAGTAGTGGTTTTAAAACTTGAAAGTTAGTACTCGGATAATTAAATTCTTAGGTTTAATTTGGACACCTTGAATAAAGTTTAAACTGTCTAACCCCACCAAAGGTGGCATTTAAATGGTTCATTTTCAATCTCTTAGAAAAGAGAATTAATTTAATTAACTAAATTAGTTATCAACCCCACCCATAGGTGTTAATTGATTTGTTTAGTTAACAAAGAATATCAAACCCCACCAAAGGTGGTATTCATACAAAAAAGGGAGAATCAATAAATATCAATTCATATCTTTAATAACCTAAATAATATGAGAAAGCATAATTAACTTAGTTATTATATCCATAAATACTCCACTATTTATAAAAGATAAAATTTTCATAAATGTTTATTGAATCTATGTTTATTTTTATGTAAGTAGATTAAAACCCAAAAAACCCAAAATATCGTGACAACATGTTTAGGATTTAATTTCGTTTTTAAAAGTTTGAATAATAAATTAAAAACCACATACATTCCTTCCTTAGATCGACCTTGGGAGTATACTTATCATTTTCTACGAAATGATTCGTGCACTTGCGAGAGTTTTATAAATATAAAACCAAAGTATTGGCAGGATCAGCGATGCCGGTTTTCGCTCATCAAAGTTTTTGGCAATCCCGATTCTGCTCATCACCAAGCAAAAAGGAAGAGGAAAATAATGATGATAAAGGAATTTTCTCCTACACCCATGCCACAAAACTCAAACTTTATGGTCAAGCCTTCAGTAACTTTTATACACCATCAAACACTTGCATATGTGTCCTCAAGCCAACAGAAACCTCCCCCATCAACATGAGACTTAAGGAAATGAAAATGTGTTATTAAATATCTCACCATAGAGATTGAGGGTATGGCTATTTATAGAGGTATGGCTCCAGAGAGATTGGACCATTACATAGATAATCTTATGTTCATGGCTGATGCAAAATAATTCGATGCCATAAGTGATGATGTGGATCCTTTAGTAATGATTAGTATACTACTTTATTAAGTCTCACCTCAAACTTTTGTTTCACTTGAGTATTTCATCCATTCATGTATTCATCTCACCCCTATTATTATTAAATTAGTTTTTGAGAGAGCATTCTACCTAGTCTTTAGATGAGATGATCAACCCTTTAATCACCTTTATACCAAAGCACTCTACCTAGTTCCAAATCGAGGTAATCAACACATAACATTAATCATTTATGAAAGTGCTCTACCTAGTCATAGAATAAGATGATTAGCTCTTTAATCAAATTTATGCCAAAATGCTCTACCTGGTTCCTAACTAAGGTCATTAGCTTATAATGTTATTTTTATAAGAGTGCTCTACCTAGTTCCAAACTAAGGTGATTAATTGGTGACATTATTTTTATGAGAGTGATTTACCTAGTCTTTGACATAGGTGATAAAACCTTCCATCAACTTTATGCTAAAGTGCTCTACCTATTTCCTGAAAAAGGTGATCGATTCATGACACTATTTTTGTGATGGCACTTTACCTAGTCTGTAATTAAGGTGATAAACTTGTTAATCAAGTTTTTAACTAGGAGATCTTTAATCATCCAAAGTTACCTTGTAGACAAAGCAATAAATTTGAGTATATTATATTAAAATATATTAAAGGAGCATTCCATCTTGTATTTTCTTCCACACCCTCAATGCTTTTTAACAGACAAGCTCCGACTGGTGTCACTACATGTATTTGATATGGGCCTTCCTAATTACACCTAACTTTCACCTCATCCATTTTTTCTTATTCAGGAAGATCCCCTTGAGAACCGAATCATCTATTGAATGATTTAAAAGGGCATGAATTTATTATAGTAATTTGCTAAACATCTCTTTTATGCAATCATTCTTCTCAAAGGTTTATTCCTTTTCACTAAATCAACTACTCTCTAAAGTGTTTTGAACTGTAGTTAGGTTTAATCTCATAGCTAGAACCTTTATCTATATAGCTTCAGTCCCATGAACTAGTGGAAAGGTGTCTTATTGGCACTACCTCTAGGGTTTGTTCTGATAGCTAATAAAGCACAAGGAAATTCATGAACTCATTTTCATTTAGTATTTTCCAATCTCTTCTTAAGAAAGTTCAATATCAATTTATTTGATGACTCTACCAAGACATTGGCTTGTGGGTAACACAAAGTTAATAGACACATTTTAATGTTGTACTTGGTAGTGAATTATCTGATGTTATGCCTTATGAATTGACTCCTATTATAGTGAGAAGCTCTTAGAGTAAACTAAAGCAACAAGTCAGGCTCTTCCATATAAATCAAATTATTTTGTCTTCCCTTATTCTCCCTAGATGCTTCACTTTAATTCATTTTGTAAAATAGTTTGTAGCCACAAATAAGAAATTATTTTGACCCACTCTTATGACAAGGGTCCTACTATATCTAGTTCCCATTTGTAGAAAGGCCATAGGCTAATTACCCCTATCATTTATATTGGAGGTATATGGGACAATGGGGTGAATGTTTTACACTTATCACATGCTTTGGTGTATTTTGTGCAATTGGCTAACATTGTTGACCAATAATAACCTTGTCTCATAATTCATTGGGATAGCTTTCTGCTTCCTGAATAAGAATCACATTCTCCTTCATTAGCCTCAAACATGACTCCTTTTGAACATTTTTTGGCTACATAAAATCTAGCTCCAAGGGCTATTTTTCTATATAACTTTTCATTTTGTATAGTATACTATACTACATTTGTTCCTTTCTAGGTGATATAATAGATATGGTGTTGAACTTTGTTCCTTTCTGCTAGAAGCATCATGCTAGATGTCCGAGGGGTAAAAGGTAAGTACAAGTATATCATTTCTCCTAGGGTAGGGCTAACTAATATAGAGGTTATGTTCAGGTATTGTTTGATTTCCTAGAAAGCTTTTATCACAATTTTCATTCCAAAAGGCCGATGTGTTCTTTCTTAATAACTTGCAGAATGGTAGATATTTGTTGATACATTTGGAAATGAATTGTTAAGTGCCATAATTATTCCTTTTAGTTGTTGTATTTTTCTTTCAAATCCCTAAGAGGTTTCATGTCAACTAGAGCCTATCTTTTTTGGATTAGCTTTGATTTCTCGTGTAGAGATAAGATAACCAAGAAATTTTTTTGAGGTGAAACCAAAAACACATTTTTTTAAGGTTAAGGATTATGCCATATGATACTTGCAAAAGTTATCTAATTTTTAGTGTTGTTACTAGTAACTGGAAATGGCGCAAAAAACTTGATGTGCTAAAATTAGGCATACAAATTTTGTATGATATATCAAATAGCTCGTAAGTGGATGAATCACTTATAAAAAATGGTAAGTATTCTTCCAATGCCAACCTAAAAAGGATCATGTGATTTTTACATAATTCAGCAAATTCTTAAAAACAAAAATAGAATCTAAATATTTTGCACAAATTTTGGGTTTAAAGATCTAAACTACATAAAAATAAAGATAGATTCAATAAATATTTAGGAAATTAAATATTTATCATGTAGTGGAGAATTTATGGGATACATTAGTTAGTTAATTATGCATGCTCAATATTAAGCATGTTATTCAAAATATGAATTAAGATAATTGATTCTCCTTTTTTGTAAGAAATTATCCTAAGGTAGGGATTAATTTTGTTATTAAGTAATTATCAATTAAAGTCTTTTGGCGAGAATCAGTAATTAATAGTTAACTAAAGTATTCTTTATTCCTAATGAATTAGTAAACCATGTAATTGATGCTTTCACAAGGCTATCAATTTAAATTATTATCAAGATGTCAAAGTTAGGTTAATGATTTAAGTATTTAGAAACTAACTTTTAGATTTTAAATCTATTTTGAAAAATATATTTCAATAATAAATCTTACTAAAATCTTTGAAATAGAGTTTTCCAAATCAGATCCAAAATATTTCATCTAACATCAAAGAGTTGACTCTAAATCAAATTTTAATAATTAAATCATAAATCTAACTCTCTTGTTTATTATAAAAATTACTTCGTTAATATATTTTTCTTTTACAAACTTCGTTTTAATCTTGATGAAGAAATAAAACTTAATTCATTTTATAAAAAATGATTAATCTAATTTATTATTTCACAAGCGTAACAAGATTACTATTATCCCATATTATTTATTGCTAAATATGCATATTTTAATAAATGATCAATAAATTAAACATAAAATGTAAAAAAAACACAAAGATAATATGAAAGAATACATTCAAATATACCTCAACAGAATCTTAGTATTCTTTCTAGTCTGAAAAACCTCCAAATAGAGTTTTCAATACCATTTATTGAATTAAAACTAGAATTACTAAATAAACTAAAATTATTCAACTCTCAAATGAGAGAAGAATTTGAAACTACTAAAAGAAAAGCTTAGAAAGATTAAGAAATCATCTTAAGAGTGAATCTGTGGGATATGAATTACAATAGAATTAAGACCTTATTTATAGCATAGGAAAGGAGAAAAACATGGATCAGATGACAAGTGTTGCGACACACATTTCATGCATATTGTGGCATAAATAAGGTCTATATGGTTTGGAGCTTGATCCATTACACTCTCACTATAGTATACAACATTTTCATGCCATAGCCTGCATTTGTTTTGCAACGCATGATTCTCAATCCTTTTGCCTCACATCATGACCTATAAAACTTCTATGATACGGCCCATGTTTTTTCTAAAAACTTAGAACCCATATATTTTTTTTGTACATCCTTTTTCGTATCTTGGAACATATGTAATGCTTTACATATATTATCTTTTAACTTTATAATGGAAGCTTTCAAATAATTCTTGAAGTGTTTGATCAACTAAATCTTTTTGAAGCTAAAATATCTAAAAAGAATGACTAAAAGTTAAAAACAAAAATTAGAATAAAATTAAACTATGTTAAATTATTTCCGTAGATTGATACAGTTGCATTTATAGTATGCAATACACCATTAGACACATTGCCTTAAGGAACAAGTTTAAGTCCCACGAGATTTTTTAGATATGATATCTACCAACATAAAATTAAAAATGCAAAAATTAAAAATAAATAACAAAAAAAGTAAGCAACATATAAAAAACAAAATTAAAAAAAATAAAAATATAACAAAATTAAAAAACTTCTCATAATCTTTACTCTCCTCTAAGATCACAATTAAAATCAATAGCATACATTATTTTAATATTCTAAAACTTTGTGGTTTGTTACAATAATTAGTTGAAAATCACTTCCATAATCAAATAAAAAATATATCAATATTAAATTCACCCAATTTCATTGTATGGAATTCGAATTGTTTTTTTAATAAAAATGATCCTATTGGTTCAAACACTCATTCAAATGTATATACGAATAAAGTTTATATTATATATAGAAATATACTAATAGGTTCACATATGTTTAAAGAATAAAAGGCTCAAAATGGTCCATAAATATTGATCTCATTAAAGGATTTATAAAGAAATCAAATATTATCCTTATACATCAATTAAAATTATCAAATAAAAATATTATTTTATATGTCCTTAAGAGATAAAGAAAATTCAATGACTTTTAAGAGATTTATTTCCTATCTTTATTTTACTTTTAGCCATTTCTCACAACTTTATAGGAATTTGAGTCATATTATTACTATTCATTTTCTCTCTCTTATTTTTATTTTTTCTTTCTCTCTTTTTTAGAGATATTTTTTCTATTTGTTAGAGAAAGGACTCATGTACAATTTGTACATATTTTGTATGAAATAATCAGTGGTCAATTTTGGCTTTCTTTTGTATTGGCTTAGGTAATCCCATACAAGTCTCTTTTTTAAAAGTCATGCATCAACAAAGAGAAATGCATATACTTTCAATATCTACTTAACTCATTCAATTTAAGCAACAAAATTTAATATATGACACTTTATTAGATGTAAAAATCCTAGCATTCAATGCAAAACCTCTAGAGATCATCTAACAATTTAAAATTGATAAGAAAAGTGTTTAAAAAAAGTAGAAAAATATTATCACTCATAATTAGAAGATAATTGCTCAAAATATTCTTACAAGATGATATCCACTATTTGATTCCTAAACACCATTTTTAGGTTTATCGTAATTTCAATATTTTATCATGAAATACAAATTACGACAAACACTAACAAATTATCACATTATTCCATGATATGTTCAAGATATTTAATTTAACAATGTAAAGGCTTAATTATTTACTTAAAATTAAGTAAAAGACATAATAATTTTACCAGAAAAATTTTAAAATTAGCCTAAAAATCCTAATCCAATAAATTAAGACACACAAAAAGTAAAAATGTAAAAATCAATACATATGTTTAAGTAAAAATTTTAAATTAGCTCAATTTTATAAATATGTAACTTTCTCCACTCCCAAAGTAGAACTTACATTGCCTTCAATGTAACAATTGTAAATTAAAGAGAAAGAGTAAAGAATAAAAAAGTTATTCATTTTCTGAACCTGCTCAAGTATTATTGTAGAATTACAGGTACATCCATTATTTCAAACATTTAAATTTACACAGATAGAATACTGTGTACTTCTCACAAATTACAACAAACAGTTATAAAACTAATGGTTATAAATAGTGTTCACATGACAAAACAGATATAAATAATATAAAACAAAAACAAAATATGAAACAAAAAATTAAAATAAAAAAAAATATTACCTAAAAATAATGTGTTACTTCCTATCCAGCACCATTTAAACATCTTAGCAAGATGTTTCTTAGGAGATTTTCATTTTCAAAATTTAATAAACTCAATATCCACGTTGTCATTGAGTTTGTGTCAATATATGTGTGAAAATGTAGAGTCTTTACACAAATACTATCATTGAAAAACTTCCTTAATGGACACCAACAATTGTTTTGGTACAGACCTATCAATAAGTACATTTTTTTCCTTGTCCAATTTTAATTTTCTTAAATAAAAACAATAATAAAATTTATAAGTATGACAAGGTTGCCTACTTTTTAATTAAATCATTATCCCATACTCTTTGGATATATTAAAATTTTAACCGCCAATTTTAGGGATACGTGGGTTTTAAATACCCCACTCCTTCTACAAATATAATGAATAAAGCTTTAAATTTACAATTGTACCTAGATCTATCATAGTAGCTATCTCTTTTTCATCGTTGGCGATGATATTAAAATTTTTAGAATCATTAAAGGTAGCTTCAGAATTTTATTTTATTTATACTATAACAAATCTAATATTATGTACTAAATAAAAAAAATTAATTACCAAATAAAAATAAATAAAAAAAATTAATTACCAAATAGAAATAAATAAATAAAAATAAACAAATAAAAAAAACAAAAAACAAAAGAAATAATAAAAATAAAATAAAGAAACACATAAAAGCAAATAATAAATAAAAGAAAAAAAAAATAAATAAATAACTAAATACCTAAATAACAAAAAAGAAACAAATAAGAAAAAGAAATAAAGGAAGTAGATAATTTAATAAAAAAATAAAAGAATAGAAAGAATAGAAATATAAATAATAGTTACTAAATAAGATTACTTAGGCAAAAAGATTGTAAATAAAAATACTATGAAAAAAATAAAAGTTTGTAAATAAATAAATAAAAATTTAAACTAAACATAAAATAAAAAAATTTAAATTATTATACAAGTATACTAAAAAGAAAATTCTAAAAGTAATTTGAGTTAATAATTAATATATAAGTAAACTAAAAATAAAATAATTAGAAAAAAGTAAACTAAGATATTTTTAGTCTTTTTATTTTTAGAGTAAACAAAGATATTTATAAGTTAACTATTAAAGATGACGTAAATTTATTTAGATTTTTTAAATATTATAGACCAACTTAATGAATAAGACATTAAATTTTCATACTTTTTTTATTTTTTAGATTTTTTAGATTTTTTTATTTTTTATTTAAGATTTTTATTTTTTTAATTTGAACTTGAAATTAATATCTTATTATTATTGTTTTGACTTCATTATAAAAGTTTTTTTAAGTAAAATAATAAATGAGTCTTTAATTTATTTTTTAATTTTCAAATTATGTTTATGAATTTAAGATCCCATTGTTGCCCTTTTTTAGTAAAATAAAATATATGTTTTTTTTTACTTTTTTTATAAAATTAAAAACAATTTGAAATACAAAATATCTAAAATTAATTGATAGCCTAGATCTTCTAATTTTTCAAACAAAAATCACAATAATAACAACATAAAAAGTTTTTAAGAGTTTGATAATAGAAATTTGAAAACTCTATTCATCCCCCGACACCGAAAGCTTAATACTTACAAATGTTATCTAGTTCTTAATACTATTATGAGTATACATGTTAATGATGCCAAAAACGTGATATGCCAAAATTAGGCTATATATTTTATATGATTTATAAAATACTTTGCAAGTGTACGAATTATAGAAAATGATAAGTATACTTCCAAGGTTGGTCTAGAAAGATAAATAATTCAACAAATTCCTAAATATGAAAAAACAAATCTAAAAATTTTGTCACAAAGTTTTTACTTGATGATCTAAACTAATGACATAAAATAAACATAGATTCAATAAACATTTAGGAAATTAAACATTTATCAAGCATGTGAGAATTTATGAGATACATAGCTAAGTATGCTTGCTCAATATTAAGTAAGTCATTAAAAATATGAAAAATATACCATCAATAAATTTTTCAATAATAAATCTTATAAAAATCTTTGAAATAAAGTTCTCTAAATTCGATATAGAATATTTCATCTAACATCTAAGAGTTGACTATAAATTAGATTCATAAATCTAACTCTCTTATTTATTATAAAAATACTTCGTTAGTATGTTTTTCTTTTACAAACTTCATTTTATTCTTGATGAAGAAATAAAACTAACTTAATTTATTTTATAATAATGTTTAATCTACTTTAATATTTCACAAGTGTGATAATATTAATAATATCCCACTATAGTCAAACATGCATGTTTTAATAAATGATTAATAAATTAAACATAACATGTAAAATAACATATAAAGATAATTTGAAAAGAAGACATTGAAATATACTTTAACAAAATCTTAGTATCATTTTTGTTCTAGAAAACCTCCAAACAGAACTGTTTATTGAACTAAAACTATAATTACTACTTAAACTAAAATTGTTAACCCTCAAATAAGAGAAGAACTTGAAACTACTAAACAAACTAAGAAAGTTTAAGAGACTAAGAAATCTGCTTAAGAATGAATCTATGTGGTATAGATTACAAAAGAAATAAGGTCTTATTTATAGGTGTATTAAAGGAGAAAAGTATGGATCAAATGATTGGCATTGTGAAACACATTTCTTTCATGCCACGACATATACAAGTTATACATGGTTTGGAGCTCAATCCATTACACTCGCACCATGGCATACAAAATTTTCATGCCATGGCCTGTATAGAATTTTATGATGCATGATTCTAAATCCATTTGTCTTGCACCATGGCATATAAAAATTTCACATCACGATCCACATTGTTCTGTACAAACAAATTACTTATTTTCTTTGTACCTCCTTTTTCATGTTTTGGAACATATGTAATGCTTTACATATGTTATGTTTTATGTTTTTAAAGTTGTAATGGAAGTCTTCATGTATATTCTTTAAGTTTTTGATCAATTAAATCTTTTTGAAGCTAAAATACCTAAAAAATGACAAAACATACTCATGGTTCCAAAAGGATAGATTTTTTTTGAAATGATAGTAAATCTAAGCAAATAAAAATCTATTTAATCATTTAACATGCATAAAGTCACAATATATTAAGTGTTTTTGAGCATTCATCACTAAACCTTTCTTTAATACCAAGTATCTATTCTAAGTCTTCAATATGGTTAGGGTGTTATGCTGACTTGATCACTACGTCATCCACATATACTTCCATATTCCTTCCCAATTGATCAGTGAACTTTCTATTCACTAGTCATTGATAAGTAGCACCAGGATTCTTTAAACTGAAAGACATTTTAGTATAACAGAAAGTACCTCTTTAGTAATAAAGAAGGTCTTTTCCTCATCCTCTAAGTGCATTCTGATATGATGGTAACAAGAGTCTGTATTGAGGAAACTCATTAAACTGAATATAATGGTGGCATCAACTAGCTGATCAATATTTGGCAAAGGAAAACAATCTTTTGGGCATATGTTATTTACATCAGTGAAAAATACACACATAGGAGGTTAACTACAAGATTTCTTTACCAAAACTACATTGGATATCCATTATGGATGATCTACTTCTCTAGTAATCTTTGTTTCTTTAAGTGTAGCGACTTGGGCCTTGATCCCCTCATTTTTTCCTCTTCAAAATTTTCTTTTCTTCTACTTGACACGTCTAGCCATTTGATTAACATTTAATCTATGTGTTATGATCTTGAGGTCAATTACAGGCATGTCTATGAGTTTCCATGCAGAGACATTAGAGTTGGTTTTTAAAAGATGCAACATTTTCTTTCTAACCTCTACTATTAGATTCGTGCTTAATTTCAAAGATTGGTCTTCCTTTTCATTGTCAATTTGTATGCCCTCAACCTCAATTGAATCAATAGATCCCTCTAGACACCTCCTTCTAACTAATTTTTAGGGCAAGCCACACTGTAATTGCTACTTTTAAACCATCCCTTTCATTGTGGCATTGTAATAACTTCTAAATTTTTCTTGGTCACCACTTATCTCTTTTATGCCCTTCTCAATTGGGTATATATTGACTTAGTGATAGGTTGATAGGATGTATCACATCTTCTTTAACCATGGTCTTTCCAAAATTGCATTGTATTGAGCTAGGACATCAATTTCCATAAAGTTGGTCATAATAATTGACCCGGTTACCATGAATGGCAGTACCAGAGTTCCAACAACATATATGGTACTAACCCAGCCAAAGGCAACTCTTTATTCGTGATTTCACCATCATTTAGCCCTATTACTTTCATCACATAAACTAACCCGAAGTGTAACTACCAGAGGATTCTCATAAAGGGCTACAGTCTTGTCATTGTTAGTGAAAGTGATTGGAATAGAGGGTGATCCTTTGTGTAAATTATAAACACGAGAAGCACCAAGCACCACCTAAACATATCTCTTACATGCATTATTGAAAGCCTCATTAAGTCCAGGTCCAATATGGATGGTATGGATGGTCCTCACATTATCATCATTGTGTGGTTTTACTCTACTAACAAGTGGAGCAGACAATCTCAAAGTTTCTTGTCAGGGTCAATGATCTGCTTCTCTATTATCATTTCCCACTCATTCACCTAGATATCCTTTAGATAATAGATTCTCTATTTCTTTTTTTATGTGCCTACAGTCTTGTGTTTCATGCCTTATATCTTTGTGAAAAGCATACCACTTAGATGTGTCTCTTAAAGGTGCCCTCAGTTTTGGTGGCCATTTAAAGTTTTGTTCATTCTCTATCTTTAAGACATTTTCAGCTAAGCTTACTATAAAAGGTGGACCTTAAAAGGATATAGAGATCTACCCCATGGTTTGATATATCTTGACCATTAACCTTCCCCTCTATGATTTGGGGAAAATGTTTTTTTGTTAATGATCGCCTCATCTTGAATCACTTTTTTTGGGCTTATCCTTCTCTTTTCTTTTTTCTGACGAAGCTTTCATAAATGTTTTATTTGTTTGTCAATTTTCAACTCCCTTTCAAGATTAACAGACTGTCTAGCCTCCTCTATTGTGTATGATACAGTCTAGGTCAACTCAACATACCTCTTTTGAGCTCGAGGAGTTGCCTTGCCCATTCTTGTTGAGAGTTGAACTCCTTTAGTAAATTAGCTCATGGTTCAGTTTGATCTTTGTCATATGTAGGAAAGATATTATCCTATTGAATCATTTCATTAGCTAGTTCCAATCTTTCTTAGCTGAGTTCCAACCATGGTAGCAGTAATTGGTAAAAATGTGGTGTAAAATATTTGTTACTAGGGCTTCTCTCTAAAGAATTGAGATAAATCCTTGAAAATATAGGGTCAAAAACAAAAGTATGACTTTAAATCATGAGTCTTATGGTGGATGCCAAAATGTTAGGGATGATTTAATTTTAGAGAGATAAACTAGAGAGAAGTTAGAGAAATAAGAATGATGTGTGATGATCTGTGTTAAGTTCATATATATAGGACATTATATTTACACATGTCAATTAAATAGAGGTACACATTTACAGTGTGTTAGAAGGTACAATATTTAATACATAATCTAAATTAGGCCCGATTACATTGAGAGATCGAGCATATGGTCGATCCTTCAATGCTTATGATTGTTGTGGACTAGTGAGGATGCTCATTATATCAACGTTCTATGCACAAGCAAAACTTTGTGTCTCATGCAGCTATACCAAGGTTCGGGTACTTCAAGGGTCCAGCTTAAGCATGATCCTTTTGCTAAAATGGTTAGACATTTGCATCAATCTCACTTGACTATGAGTGTAACAAGTTTGGTAGTATAAAAACTAAAAGTGTTCTTTGTTTAAAAACAAGTCAAAAAAGAAGGGAAAACGTAACATCAAATCAAAAATAAAATATTGAGGTATCTTCCATTCAAAGTCTTACATTCAAGCTTAATTTCCATAGTAAGTATTCATACATTCAAGAATAATTCACAGTTGACACTTTTCTCTATTTTATAATAGTTCTATTGTCATCCTTTCATATTAATTCTTCCCTTCTTTCCTTTCCTTTCCTTCTATGTTCTTTCTGGAGTTAAATGCAATTGATAACCATCAACACTCCAAGTATTTTTGTTCTCTTCACTTAAAGGCATATTATTTTGGACTTGTGGTATTTTGACCATTTTCCTTTTCGAAGCAAATTAAGAAATCTTTAGTTTCTAACTTCCTATATATTGATTACGTATTTTAGAAGCGAACCTTCCCCCAAAAATGCCCCATAGAACACCATTAAAGCCTTCGAAAACATTATATTCTTTGCATCCATAACCAACAACCAACCAAAAACATCGTCACAGAAAACCCAAAACTAATACTTATAATGATCGCTCCAATTGCTTTGATATTTCACGATCTCAATCCCCTTCACGAGGATGAACTCGATCAGTCCATTTGTTATGTGAAGAATCTACTCAGGCAACCTCGCTCACACATGTGGCATGCGATGGGCCCAACTGAGCGTATGATGGCGCCAAACAAACGCAAGGGGGACCACGAGAAAATAGTTAGATTTCAGAGTTGGTTAGCCATTTTGGAGCCAATTGCTTTGCGTCTTGTGTCCTTTTATTACGCATATGTAAGGCTATATATAGCCCTAAAGATTGGAATAAAAGCTAAGAAGAATTTAAGCCTATTTCTCTTCTGCTGCAATCTTTTCTTTTCTCTCTTTTCTCTCTAAGTTCTTCATTGTAGATATATTACAATATAAACGTAACACCATGAAATCATACAATTGATGTAATGAATCAGATATAGCTGTGATGAAGTCAAGGATCTATGTTCTTCCAAAGCATTGAGTTAGTTTTTAAAGGCATCAATATCAAGGCAATGTCCTCAAGGCCTCATTTTTGAATTCATCAACACTAAAAACTCCTAAGAGGTAGAATACATGCCATCAAATTATATGATAATAATTAAATGAGAGAGAAGGCTATGTACTTTGTTTTCGCTTTGTGGCAAGAGTCTTGGTGAGTTTAATTTCACTTTTCGCTTGTTTGGTTGAATTATATGAAATTGCTTAAACTATGGTTTATTATTTTGTTATTTGTTTGATATTGGGTGCTTGGACAATTATTAGGATTTTTTTTAATGGACAAATAATTTTTTCTAAAAATGTATCAAATATGATTAAATTATATGCAAAATAAAAATAAAATAAAATAATAATATAAGTTGGTATTTAATGATTGTTCATATGTTAAAATAGCTAGCAATAATCTATCAATTTTAACTTTCTCTAAATTTGCCAAATCATATATGCTTTGAGTATGAATAATTTTGATTGTTTGTGAATTTTTTATTGTGCAATGCATTATATATATGATAAGAGTCAAATTATTGCATTTTTATTATGATTTAAATGTTGATATTAGTGTGAGAATTGTGTTTATTTGATTATTTAATCCACAAATGTCATTTTCACGGGTGTTTCGTGTTTAAAGTACAATTTCAGGTAAAATCATGATTTTGGAGAAGTTTTGGACAAAGTACAATGATCGGGATTGAGTAAAAATAAAAAGAAAACAAAGTTTCAAAATTTTGGTCGGCGAAGATAGCACGGCGAAATTCTTCCCGAGAGCACGGATTTTGGAAAATTCATCTCGCCGCCGGCCAACATAATCTCGCCACCGGCCAACATAATCTCGCCGCCGGCCAAGTGCATATAGCCGCTGGCCATATTCATCTCGCTATCGGTGATAATCAGCAGAACCAAAATCGTAACTTTTCCAGAAATCTCGCCACGGCGAGAATAATGTCGCTGCCGACGAGTTTCGTCTGAAAACACATTTTTTATGTTGTTTTGTTCCAAAATTGCCCCCAAAACCCTAGATCTATATATACAATATGATGGAGAAAGAGGCCACGGCAAAGAGGAGTAGATCTAAGACATTTTGGAGGAGAGAAGGCAATTTTGGAGAGAAAGTTTAGATAAGCTTGAAGGATTATCACCATTGTTGCTACCAAGTGTTCATCTTCAAGAGTTTTTCATCTCTTCTCCTTAGCTTTTATTTTCTGCATTTTATTCAGATTTGTTATTCATGGATTCAATTGAGATAATGTTTGTCCTTATTTCCGTTATGAACTAATTTATTTTTGCTAAGGCTATGATGTAGTTAAATCAAGAAAATCTGATTTCTTGTGTTATCGTTATATGAATTCATTGTTTTCAAGTTGAGTATTTATTTCCATGCTTAATGCTTTTAAATTTCTGGCCAAGATTTAGATGATTTGTTGCATTATATTGAGACCGAGAGGAGATGTGTAATGAATGCTTCTTGTGATAAATACCGTATGTTGAATGCGAGTGTGAGACCTAATGCATGATGTATATGGTTATTCTAGAAATTCCATAAATTATAATGTGCTTGTTTGTGATTAAATCTTCATAGAAATATAGTTGGTTTTCATAGATAAGTAATTCTAATATAACTTGAGAGAGAGTATTAGATAAATTTGGGTTTTTCAACCATCACTTTTAACTTTGATTCTCATATAACATGACTTGAAATCGGATTGAATTGATTTAGCGAAATCAAATGCCTTAGCGTTTTTAATCATTTGTGAACAACATTTAATTGTGTTATTTGCGTTTATTTTTAATTAAATTTGCTTCTTAAAAAATTTCAACAATTCGGTTTTCAAATAAAATTAGGATTAGTCAATTTCGGTACTTAGTAATGCCATTCCTTGTGGGTTTGATATCCATACTTTTGTACACTTTATTACTTGAACAATTCGTACACTTACAAAAATACGCATCAATATACTTCCTTATTTTTGTATGCAATGTGTTGCATACACTCCATCATTGTATGTATTACATTAAATATACTTTTATATTTGAATTTAATGTGTTACATTCACTCCTATTTTTGTATGTAACATACTACATTCAACACTATCCTTGTATGTAACATGTTATTTCCAACTATATATTTATATGTATAATATTAAGTCCACCATAATTCCAATGATCTACCGGAAGTCACATATTACATCAATATGTATCTTTGTATGTAACTTATTACATTCACCATAGCTCTAATGACCCACCAGATATAACATGTTACCTAAACCTGTATCCTTGTATGTAACATATTACATCCGTCGCAACTCCAATAAGGTCACAACATTGACTTGGGGACCATCATTGGGTCATCAGAGTTCCAAAAAGGTCATTGGCGGTGGCTACTAGAGTTGTGGTAGATGTGACCATGATCTTATTTTATTAAAGTTATGAAACGAGGGACTTTTGGTCATTTTATTTTTTAATTTGTATAAAATTGTATTTTGGAATGAATTGTTACTAGTTAGGAAAAATTGATCAATTTATCAAAAATAATGCTATTTAGACTAAAAAAACTTTTATAGTGAGAAGAGAGGAAGTTATAAATAAAGATATAGTGAGAATGATAAGATAATATCAAGTTGGTCTACCAAACATGATTATTCAGATACAGCTCAAACATGCAAAATGTTTGGATTTTTTTATCCCTATGGCTTGTGTTTGATGTATACATTTGCAAGCAAAATTGAAGGATGCCTTATCAGCACAAGTGAATGCCCTTCTAAATGGAGTAAATGTTAAAGCATGACCTGAAATACGTAAACTAGTGTTGACTATATATATAATATGTGCTCTTCTTCTTCTTCTTTTCAAAATATGATGTGAAATGAACGTAAACTAATATGATGTCTTTATTTTATTATGCATGTCCAATGTCTAACATATTTTTCTCCATTTTAGACGTTAATGTCCAATTAATAGTATGAATATTATTTTATGTGTTGAGTAATTATCAATGACCACCCTTATGATTAGTCCAAATTAGCTCAATAAGGTCTCCATTACTTTGAGTTATTCTCAAACATAATTTTTTGTGTTAGAAAAGTTCAAAATTTTTTATAAACGCTAACATGTGATTAGAATATATATATATCATCGACCTTTGTATTTTTTCCCAAATATTGCCCCGACTCATATCAAGTTTCAGTTTGATTCAATTTCCTCCCTAGTTTTATTGCTGGTTCAATTCATTCTCATATTATCATAATCACCTATCAGTTTTGTCTACTTTTATCTGACACAAGGGTTCTCTTTAAGAACTTAAAGTATCAAGGGCGTGGCCGAGCTAATTTGAAAAATTATTGAGGAGACTGATATTTGAACTAAACATAAGCGTCGTCATTGATAATTACCCTTTCTACATATGGTATTCAAAGTAGGTAATTCATATTTTTGAATATGGTCAAATTTCAAATTGTCAAAGTAATTTACTAGTTATATAAAGTCAACCTAATAAAAACTAGCTAAATATTTTCACAAAATTGTGTATGTCTTGGGCTTATTTTGAAATTGGTAATTTTTTTTTCTTTTTAGGCATGTTTAGAAACAGGTAAAAAATTATTTTTTGGGTTGGTTTTTCAATTTGTATAACTTTTTCTACTTTTGAGGAGGCATTCAAATGGACAAAAAATTTAAATTCTTGGGTCAATTTTTAAACCTAGATTTTTTTTAAAAACCTTTGGCCGGTTTCCAAACCCACAAAATTATTAAATATTAAGACCAGTTTTCTCTCCTATAATATTTTTGGCCAATTTTTAAAGCTTTAAATGGGCTTTTTTCTCCACAACTTAATATGCTGGTTTTAAAACCAACGAAAAACTCATTTTCGCTAATTAAAAAATGGATAGTTGCAATAGAATTGTATGAGTGAGAGGATTGAATCTACACAGTTTTAGTCCTTCGATTATCTGATTCGATTGGTAAGGTTTATGATTTTATAATCCGTAATAGATCTGCACATTATAATTATCTAATTCAATCCAATACATTTTACATAAGGATTTATTCAGATCAATCTGTATAATTCATTAAATGAAATTTATCATGACCACATAATATTCTTTAATAAAAAATTATACAAATTACAAATCCACAAACCACAAAATTGAAAAATATAATATGTTATATTTGAGCAATAGAATTGTTAATTAACTTTAGAAAAGAACTAATAACTTTAAAAAAAATAGAAATGCAAAAGGCAAAGTTATCTATTGAATAATTTCATTCAAGAAGTTAAAAAAATTGAAAATAATACACATTTTATTATTGTTTGTATAGTAGAGTGTACATTTTGACAAGATTTGAAGATTCACCGATTGGTGAGTATACACTTTGACAAGGTTTGAAAATTCAGCACTTGGTGTACTAAATATCAAACTGAGAGCCTATGTTTAATTTTAGTGCCCAAAATAATTAGACTTCTAGCAATAGGCATGGCTAAAGAAAAACAAGAACATGTCGAGGCGTTAAAAATGTGAGGTTGTGGCATTGAGACCATGGCTATCCTTATGAGTGTTGGAACAACAAAAGCGTGCCAAGACATTAAAAATTTGATGATGCAGTATTAAGGCCACAGATTTCACTATAGGTTAGGAAATTGTATCGTGTCGAGGCATGTCATTTTGAATGTTATGGCCCATACATTAGAAAATTTTTGGAATTCCTAACTAAATTTTTTTCCCATTTTCCCCTCAAAACCTAGCACTATATATAGACTCATTAGCATTATTAAAGGGAGGTTGGTTGAAGTCTGAATGAGCTTGATACCCATTACACAACCAGTGTAAGTAGATATCAACAACTTAGCAAAGCACTCCAAACTTGCTAATAATAGAAGTAAACAGGTAGTAGATAAATAGTAAAAGCTATAAAAATTAAGCAGATAACAAACATATTAATTAATACAATATATGCAAAAATGAGAAAGCTATAGGTATGCTACAAAGAAAGGAAAGAAAGCATGAAAAAACATAAATCAAATAAGCTTTCTAATCATAATCTAAATTTAATATGTTAGTACATACACAATAGAAACTCACGTTATACTCAAACTACAGTTGATCATGCATAACAACAAATATAACAAGGTAAATTCACATAGAAACCCTATCTAGATGGTAAAATCCACGGGTTACTTATGGAAACCACTCAACAACAAATAATTCACTAAAAACAATAAATAGATACAACTCAATAAAAATAAAAGCTCAAATACCTCTATCAATCGGTATCACTCTATGATAACTATCTACTACTGCCCTCGCTTCCTACCTCTACAACAACTTCATTCGACACATAAATCCGATCTCCTTTAGAGCCAACAACATACAAAGAAGTGTGAATAGTAACTAATGATCAATAACGTGTACAATAATGTTGGAACCATCTCAACCACATCTACTAGAAAAACAATTCTTAGGAATACACATATATGACTAGGCCCAACACAACAACGTAATTCTTTTCACAGCTAATTAGTAAAATGAATGCACACAACTTAAGAATAGTATTTTACTCTAACAAGTACATAAGCCAAACACTAATTTATAGTTAAAATGATTTGTGAAATGGAATCATTAACGAGTTAAAATTTTAGCAGATATTCACTTTGAATTTCTTGATTAAAGAACATAAAAAGAGGGGTTAATTTTATAAATTTTGTTGCTTTCCAAGGTGCCTTACCGATCCTCTCATTAACCTCTTGACGAGGGGAAATACCAACCCTGGTAAGACAACTAGCCATTAAAGGCCACGTCAACTTGGGTCATCAAGGGGTATGTTAGGAAGTCATCGAGCTTCCAAATATGAATTTTTGTTTTCATAAATATTTGAATAATTTGTTTTCACAAATACTTGCAAATGAAATGAAATAAAAACCACAAGTGTTGTGGCATTAAAAATGTGATAATGTTATATTGGTGCTACAAACTTCACTATGGGTTAGAAAATTGTATCGTGTTGAGGCATGGCATTTCGAATGTTGTGGCCCATACATTAAAAAAGTTCTTGAATGAACAATTATGAAAGTTTTCCCATTTTCATTCAAAACCTAGCACTATAAATAGCCTCATTGATGAGTACCTAAACATCACTAATATTTTGTAGTTTATTTGAACATAAATGTAATAAATAGATTTGAATATGTATAATTTTACTATTATTTATGCAAATATATGTGTTCGAAATCATGGGTATCTTCTGTTATATTTAAGGTATTTTTAGCTCTAATTTGATAAATTGATAACACTTGAAGAATAATGTCTTAAGCACTTATTTGCACCTTAGAAGATTATAAGAATAATATATGTAAAGCTTACATGTGATCTAGCCAGCATGTAAGGAGTGAAAAAAGAAAGTGAAGTGAGGCATTATGGGCCGCAACATGGACTACAATGGGCCGTGGGTACTCCCTGTTATTTTAAAAATACTTCATGCAGCTTGAGCTGAGCTACAATGAGGAATAGTTGGTTGTAGTGCTTATTTGGGATAAAATAAGTTGAACTAAAACATAACTCATGTCATGGCGTGGATAAAATTGGGCCTCGGTTTGCATAGGTATTTTTGACCTGAAGCCCTTCTGGCCAGCCTCTGCTATAAAAAGGATATTATGTTTAGGTTTATATATATATAGAGAGAGAGAGAGAGAGAGTGAGAGCATCATATTTTCTTTCATTTTATGTTTAGTATATACATAATTTAGATTAGGTGATAACAAATAAGAGGTAGTAAAAATGAGATTTTTTAGATCAAGTGATACAAAAAGGTTGTTGTAATATAGGGAACATCATGAAGAACAAGATTTCAACTATGGAGGAGGGCACATCCATCTATCTACTTTTAGGTATTAAAATATGACCTGTATTCTTATCTTTTTCATTAAAAAAATTTCTAATTCTTGAATTTGTTGAAAGTAATTTACTCATCATTTATTATTTTGAGCATTTTAGATGATTGTGATTGTGAAATTTTAGTTTTGTTACTTTGTTCGTGTAGATTATTTGGGTGAATATTTTTAATCATTGTTAAATCCAAATTATTTTCTATTTTTGAATTTTTTTTAAACATTATTATTGAGGAATATATTGAGAGCATATTTTTCATAATAGAATTAAAATATGAAAATTAGGTTTTTTAAATCTAATTTAGAGAGCTTGAATAGGAGTTTAAATTGGTAACTCGACCAAAGGTATCGAGTTAGATTTTTTTTTCAATTTCTTAGAGAATAGGCATAATTTAATTTAATTAATTGAAAACCTAACTGAAGGCGTTAAGTGGTTTAATTTAATTAATAACAAATATTGACCCGATCAAAAGCATTATTTATATGAAGAAGGAGAATCAATAATCTAGACCTATATTTCATCAACCTAATTAATTCTAACAAGCATAGTTAACTAGCTAAATGTTTCATTAATTTTCCATTGATTGTTAATTACATATCTACCTGCAATTTATGTGAGTCAATTTATCTTTTATCTTTTTATTATTTTTTATCACAAGATTAATATTTCAAAAACCAAATATTGTAACATAATGTTTAGGTTTATATTTTGTGTTTAGTTTTAAGATATTTGTTGAATTCTTTAAAGCCACATAGTTCCTTCTTATATCCACCTTGAGAGTATACTTATTGTTTTTTGCAAGTGATTCTTGCACTTACAAACTTATTATAAATTTTACAAAACTCGACTATCAAGTTTTTGGCAATGTTGGCAAGGAAGAATAATGTTTTAAATTTTTATTATCAAAAATCTTAAAAACATTTATACATATTCATGAGTTATTTAATTTTAAAAATAAAAAAATAGATCAAAAATAAAAATCAAAATAGAAATCAAAAGTTAAAAAAGATTGAATATTTTTAAAATCTAAATAATCCAAAAGTAATCAACATTTCAAAAATAATATTTTAGTTTATTTTTATATTTATTTTAAATATCTTTTTCTTTTACTAAGTTGAATTTAGTTATTAATTTTTTTTTATTTATTAACTTAATTTATTTTTAGTATTTATGTATACTATTTTTAATTCTTAACTTAATTTATATTTTTTCTTTAATTTAGTTTTTTATTACTTAATTACTAACTCAATTCTTTTTATGTTATTTTCTTTTCTTTTATTATTATTTTTACTTTTATTTCTTTTTGTTAACTATTTTGTTTAGTATTTCTATGTACTAACTTTTAATTCTTGTATAATATCTTTTACTAACTTGTTTGTAGTAGTTTATTTTTTTATAATTTATTTACTTTTCTTTTATCTTTTATTTTTCAGGTACCTAGTTTATTTAGATGTTTACTTTTCTTTTTTCTTTGGTTTTTTTTACACTTCTAATATTACTTATTTTAGTGCTAAATTCTTTGCTACCTTGATTTTGGTTTTTATTATTAGTGTTTAAAAGCAAGAGATCTTTAACAAAATAACTCGTGGTTTTTATTGTTAACATCTATGGGATTGAAACATTTTTCAAGGAAGCTGGACATTGATACTCAAGAGGAGGAGGTATAACATCAAGTGCAAGTAGACATGAATGATATTGAAGATAAGCGAAAAATGATGAAGAAGTATACAAGGCCAATCATTGGCAATGTTAATTCTTGCATACAATTGGAAGAGGCTACAATGAATTATGAATTGAAAAAAATTCATTATTATATGTTGCCTTCATTTCATAGTATCTCAAATGAAGACCCTTTGAATTTTATGAGAGATTTTTATACGATAGTCAAAACTATTGTTTCATGAAGACTAGGTTGGGATGAGGTGTTTTCCTTACACACTCAAAGTAAAAGCCAAGTCTTGGTTTATAACTATAAAACCAGGTTCATTAACTACTTGGGAGGAAATCTATAGCAAATTTATAGGTATGTTATATTCCTATCAAAAGACTACTGACTTAAGGATGAAGATATAAATGTTCATCCAAATGGATGGAGAGCCTTTCCATGAAGCTTGAGGCAGATTCAAGCTCCTTTTGACTTAACTCCAACACCATAGCTTTCCACTACAGTTACAAAGCCATTTCTTTTATGATGGATTGACACAATAGTGTATACACCAAAAACTTGATGCACAAAATTGTTGCGTACAAATTTTGTATGATTTAAAAAGTAGCTTACAAGTGCACGAATCTCTTATATAAAATGATAAGTATACTTCTAAGGTTAGTCTAAATAGGAATCAAGTCTTTTTTAAATAATTCAAAAAATGCTTAAAAATGAACTTAAATAACTGAAACATTATATTACAATTGTTTTAGATTGAGTTTCTAAACTAATAACATAAAAATAAAGACAGATTCAATAAACATTTAACAATTAAATATTTATCATGTAATGGAGAATATATTGTATATATTAGTTAGTCATTCATACTTGTTTGATACTAAGTATGATAGTAATGATATAAAGTAATATTATTGATTTTTCCTTTTTAATAAGAAAATACCCAAGGCAAGGATCGAATTATTTATTAATTAAACTTTAATTTGCTACATTTGGTCGGGCTGATAAAACTACTATGAAAAATATATCGTCAATATATTTTCCAATAATAATTCTTATAAAAATATTTGAAATAGAGTTTTCTAAAGATGCTAAATAATCAAATTCAAAATCAAAGAGTTGACTCTCAAAAACTTCCATGTCCTATTATATGACCAGGGTAAAGAGATACAGACTCTTAAAAGATGCCCTAACTCATGAAAAACATAACAATAACACACTTCTACAGTTCACACAGATGAAAAACAAAACATATAATATCAATAATAGATATTATATATATCAAATAGAAACCAAGAAAGAATGTAAAATCTTTTTTAGTGCAAGTATAAGCTTTTGTATGTATAAATATACACATCTTAAACTTGGATTATTCTAGCACAATATCAAATCATTCATAACACTCAATATAACGAGGTAAACCCATATAGAGACCTTATCTAATTGATAACATCCTCAAGTTGCTTAAGACAACCACTTAGCAGCAAATAATTCACTAAGCAATAATCAAGTTACAACTCTAATAAATTGTAAACTCACTATAACCGCTATCAGTTGGGACCAAATTCCTAACTACCTACTACTACTCTTCACTTGTTGCTTTTGTAACTTTTTGGTTCAACATTCAAACTTGTATATCCTCTTTAACCAACACCCCCCAAAGTGATATGATTGGTAACCAAGGATCAATAACTTGAAGTATATCTAATCACAATCTTACAGATCAAATTGCGTATAAGAGATGCATAATCAAACCACATATTATCATAGAAAATGATTTGATCACAAAGCACACTGAATGAATCACACTCAAATATAGCCTCACTAAAATGATTTATAAAACAAATATATATCTCGGTAGGAATTTTGGCAGAGTTTTTACACTAAAAACTTGAGTGAAGAGAAGAGAAATGAATGGGGTATTTATAAGGCTTGGAATGCATACCTCAACAAAGGTGGTGGCAAAGGAATGGTGAGGGTGGTGGAGAGGTGCTAGAAAGTTGCATTTTTGCTTCCAAAAATTTCAAGTACTACCCATACTTGGAACATGCAAAAAACAACAGGTAAAAAGTCAACTTGTGATACCTAGAATGCAACCTATGAAAACCAACCACATAGTGTGTGTAAACATGCTCATATACAAAGTGTACCTAGTAATGTGTGTGTGTGAACTACTGACCTTTAGTAACCAACCTTACACAAAGGAAGATGAAAAAACTAAATAAAATAACAAACACCATGTTTTGTACATAATAAACTAACATACAAACACAAGTAGAACAAGACTTACATTCTCACCATTTGGCTTTCTATGTCAAAACACTACACAACTATATACAAAAACTTATCAAGTCTGAGAAGATAATGAAGATGTCCTATATTTGTTTAATCCCATGAACAACACAATGATACATACTAAAACCTAAAAGATACACCAGCTCCAAGTGCATCCATCTTGAGTGTGCTTCATCCATCTTTATATAACAAAGCTTCCTCTAGATGGGTAAAGAATAAATAATATATTTGATGCAAATATTCATATGTCCATCAATCCATGATGCAACCATGTAAGGATATGACTAAATTTTTGATGATATGAACTATGTGTGATATGCAAAATTTGTTTACTCTATATGCCATCATGATATGCTTATGCAAACCAAGAAAATTGAAATATAGAATCAAGTTGAGCCAAGTTTCATATGTCCATAAATATGATCATTCTCCACTAATGTAAGTGCCATCCAAGAAAAAATCAATAGGTGTTTTACATATTGTAATGAAAGGCTAAGGAATGGGTAGGAAAGAGAAGATATTTAGGCTTTGAACACACCTTGTTGATCCAAACAACCGAATAAGTTCATATCCATGATACTTATACCCTTAAACAAGGATTTCTTCCCTTAGTACTTCTCAAACTTCCACCAATGAAGTTCAGAGAGCAATACATAACATTCAGTGACACATGCACTTCTTTTTTCATACCTCTCTTTTCTCTATCCTCCCTATTTTTATATCATTCCATTTTTACCCATTTTCTTTTTTTATATTATTACCCTTTTTTATAACTCCATTTTCAACTTTTTTCCTCATTATTCTTTATATTGAAATCAAGAAGGTAAAGCATAAAAACCTAGTATGAACAAGCTTAATAAAGTGTGTAGAAGGTAAGAGGGAATATAAATATAGGCTAAACCAGTAATTAGGGTCAAGAAATAGAGGAATAACATAATGGCACAAACATAGGAGATAAAGGATATATGAAAAATGGTGGCAAGAAAGGATCAATTGAATCAAGGATGGCCTATATCCTTTTTATATCCAAGCAAAACCTAGAATTTTGCATTGAGAAACACTAAAGGTGGATTATAGTGCTTATCAAAGAAATACAAATCATCAAAGTAGGAGATTTACACAAGATTCTCAAAAGAACTATAAAAATTTACAAAGATATTGTATGTGCAAAGGAAAGATGTATTTCCGATAAAAAGAACAAGAAATATTTTTCCCATATATGCTCACAAAGAATACATATGCTAAAACATCCATACATTTAATTTAGGCCAAATGCATGCTAAACTAATAACAATATGGTCCCTCTAAAGTTCATTTTACAAGGAATAGGATAGAAAAGAGAAAACCCAACAGTCTTAAGGAACATAAAAATGATAACTACTAAAAGAGAAGACAAGAAAGGTCTTAAGGAAAAATAGTGCTTAAGAAGAGGGAAGTGTGCCTCAAAAAATATAAACAACTAAATACACATCATCTCTAGTTAGAAGAAAGAAAGGAGCTAATTAACTAATGAACAACACAAGCGTTAAGAGTGTGACCATAACACACAAAATAAACATGATATTGCAAGTATGGCAAAATTCTAAAGACAAGTATGAAGTCTAAATGACAAACAAATGCATATGGCAAGCAAGAGTAAGCATAGAAAAGTGAAACACTAATGAATACAGGCTTGTAAAAACATCATAGTTAACTTCTAAGAAAACAACTACACCATAGCAGAAGGAAAAAAAGGTAAGAGAGGGACAGGAGCTAACAAAATACAACAAGAGAAACACCACACAATATGCTAGGTGCAGGAACGAAGAACCTAGAAAAAAGATGAGAACCATACTATATGACATGGAAAATGCATGATAAGATAGTAGATGGTATAATCCTAACACTTTGACAACATGAAGAGCATGTGACATGATGTATATACACAAGGCTATTGAGGAAGAGGCTTATAGTATGAAAGGAAAACACACATAAGGGACAAGTAAAAGTACCTAGCATGTGAGAAATCTAATAGAGTATTAGTCAAATAGAAAAAACAACAAATATGAAAATTAATATACTATGCATACCAAAGAAACAATAAGAAAGAGTCAAGAAGAAGTTTTAAGTTAATGGTGTCCCTGACTCTGAGGAGTAGTATGAGGAGGAAAAGAGGGGAAGCACACATATTGACTTTCACACGAGGATGAGAAATCAATTTCCCACGGTGTTGGCTCAAATGACTAAGCTCACCATAATGGTGATAAGTGAGAGTGTTAGTAAGTGAAGTAGTGGACCGACATTGGAAAAATGGGAATTGTTAGCCTTAGGATAAGGGTTCACTTTGCTAAGAGAATCTTGCTAAGACCACGCAACATATTTAGCTCTTGATTGGAAACTTTTGAAAACTTAATAGAACAACCTATAGAATTTGAAACCTCCTCACTATACCCAATTACACGCGTGTTCCCAGAAAACTTGAGATTTCTAATAATTTCTTATAACATTTTTTAACATGTAGTCATTATTTCGATGGCATTGATGAAGTATGCCAATTCTTTCTCCCGTATGGTAAGTTTTTCTTTTAGGGCCACAATGAGGTTTTCCTTTTCTTTGAGGAAGGATTCAAGATAAGAGGTTGACTTATTAAGAATCTTGAAACTCTTATATAGTAGTTCAATCTAAACATCATTTTTTGTAAGAAAGTCAGTCAAATAATCCTTTGAACCCTCATGAATAATTATTTGCCTCTTTCAATATTTAATGACATTCTTCAAATCAGTATCAGGCATAAGACTAACCAAGGATTGAGTAGCTTTACCATAAGTAAGAACCATTAATTTTTGGTTAATCATTTCAACTTCCCTATGTTTTGTATTAAACTTATCCTGTAAATCATCACACCTACATATGAGATCAAGTTATTGTTCATCAATAGAGGACTTCCTATCCTCTAGAAATTTCTTTAACGTTCTAACCTCTTTTTCCTTTTCCTCAAGGCTCTCTATAGCATTTCTTTTATCCTTCTTAGACTAAATATGATCCAAAAGTAAAGCATTATAAGATCAAGCAATTCATATTTTTTTTCTCCAACTCCATTGTCTTCATTATTCTCCTCTCGAATATCTAAGGTAGTAGTTGGAGGACTAATGATTGTACTAGAGGCAACAAAGGCCATAAATTTAGTATTATCCATATCATCACTACTATTACTGTCTGAAATAGTGACCAAAGCTTTCCTTGCACTTTTATTTGTGCATTTTAGTTTCTAAAAGCACTGAGTAATAATGTGTCCTTACTTTTCACATTCAAATCACCTTATTTTATTTAAGTGACCTTTACTAGATTACTCAAAACCATTTTCTGAGTTTTCATAATCTCTAGTAGATAATGAAGTTTTGGGATTGGAAGTATCTCTTTTAGTATTCCCAAAAGATGGTTTCTTCCTCCTAAAAACCTTGTAATATCTGAGCAAGGAATTCCTTTTCCTTCTTATTAGGGTCAAAATCATAATTATCACAACTAATTATGAGCGAAAATTGTATCACTACTGGGACACTTTCCTTGGTGGTTTGAAAGAAAAGCTCTTTCCCTTTTCTACACCATTATGAACTTTTCTAGGCAATAGGTGATAAAATTTGAAGACTTATAGGTCACCAACTAACTCATTAATAGTAAATTCACCATGCTTGTACATGTACTAAAGCATGGTAAATTTGGAATGAAACTAATAGGGTAGGCTAGCTACAATTTTATCAATCTACTTTTCCTAGCTAATAGGCCTACCCAAATTGTAAGAGTAGTTGATAATGTTTAAGAAGCTAGTATAGAATTTGTTAGAGTTTTAATCCTCTTGCATGATACAAAGTTCAAAATATCTTTTCAGCTTTAGAATTCTAGATCCTTTGATTACTGATGTACCTTCATGAGTAGTTTCTAAAATATCCCAAGCTTGTTTTGAAGAAGTACAACCCTAAATTCTTCTAAACTTGTCAGATATCATAACCTTGATAATTGCATTTAAACCCTTGTTGTTCCATTCAAATTACTTGGACTCATCCTTGGTCCATTCAATCATAAGTTTTGGGATAATAGTATTGCAAGTAGGGTTTTGGTTGGCTAGGTCCAACAATTTTCAACAAGGAACCATAAAAATGCCCTCAATTGTGATTTCTAATAGGCATAATTTAACCCATCAAAAAGTGGAGGTCTACCAACATTACATCCTACTCTTGACTCTATCAAATAGAAAGTGTGTGTGTGAACAAGCAAGTTAACAAAAACAACCCCAGAGCAATTAAATCTAAAAGGGTGCATCAGCTCTGATACCAAATGAAAAAGTCTATGATTTAGCATACGATCAGGGTAAGGAGATATAGATTCCTAAAGCACTCTACTGATGACTCTATGAAAGTGGAATCATTAGTGCACTTTTTACTTAATATTTACTTATTTTTTCAATAAATAGTAATTTTGGGGTCAAAAATATTAAAATATAAAATTTTTAGTGAAAAGGGGTGAAAATATAATTTTTGAAATTTTTTGGGATTAGTCTAGAATTTTTATGAATTTTTAACAGAGGACCAATCGGGAGCTACCACGTGTCCTACCATACAAGCAAAAGAGCTAACTAGGCAAGCCACACATACGCCATGTAAGTAAGGATACCAAATCATGATGCGCCATGTGTGAGGAGGATGAATTGCGTGTCACGTGTCAACACAATGTTCAATCCGAGTTTGGAGATCTATGAACCTATCCTACCATAGGTCAGAACGCCATTGCTATTTGTATTCCACTCATGCCCCATGCCACCTATATTCGCAAATCACATCGCGCCGCGTGTCGTTGACTTAGCAAGCATTGACTCTGACCGGTCTCCCCTGTCATATGTCTCTCCTTGATTCACCTAGTGAATTTTTGATGCCATGTGTCACATTGTGATTGGCTAGCAGTGTCAATTTTGCTTATTTTGATCGTAACCCTTGATCTGAAGTTGATCTGTCGGTCCAGATTGTACCTAGGCATTATTTAAGCCCCTAATCACTTCATAAACCTTAAGTGGCCTCCATTAGCCTAATTTTGGTCAATTTTTAGAGCTAAAAAGAGAGAAAAATACAGAAAAATTCAAGAGGGGACACAATTTTGGTGGAGATTCAAGAGGAGATTAATTCTACAATTCAAGAGATTGATTGTATTTTTTTGTCTATTCTTTTCTTTATCAATTTTTATGTTTCTGAGCTTTATGAACATAATTATGTGAAGTTAATTTATTAATTTAGGGATCTTATGAACCCAATTTTTACCATGTGATGATCTAATATTTTACCCCAATTATAATTTTAATTTAATTATATTATTTAATCTAAATTTTATGCTATTAATTGTTTGGCCAACAATTTATCTATAGAGGAAATTAAATAGATTTGAGAGAATTATTTAATTGTTTGTCTTGATTAAATAACATGCATAGTTTCTAGGTAGAGATGTATGATTCTTATGTATGTGATCCATAATTGATGAACTTAATGAGTAGTATGCAATTTAATTGGCATGAGAGTGTGATTAAATTAATTACTATATGGTGTGTAGTTTACTTGAGAGAGGAATACATGCTAGGTTAGATTCAATTGATCATGTAATTAATTGATAATTATATTGGAGGGATTTTAGCGATTCGTATGTTTAGAAAATTGGGGGATTAAGTATTCTTAGATATTTTCTCATATATCTTTTTAGTTACCAAATCTGATTTAATTAATTATTGTTATTTACTTTTAGTTATTTTAATTTCTCTTCCTTAAAATATAAAAACAATAAATAATTGGTATTTTTTAAAACTAGGGGGATTAAGTATTCCTAGTTATTTTATTAATGTTCTATAAATAAAAGATGATTGTAGGATCCTTCTACACCACTAACATGTACGGTAAATCAATAAAATCATATCATAGCTACCTATTCTTTGATTATATTGATACTAAAAAACTTGATAGTCAAAATTTATATTTATAAAAAATTCAGAAGTGCATGAATCACTTGTAATAATCTATAAGTACACTCCCAAGATCATTTCTCAAGAAATTATGATGGTTTTAACAAGTTAAATTAATTTTCTAATTCAGTTAAGAAAAGCAAATCCTAAACATTCTAACAAATTGTTAGTTTGGAAGAACAGAAATGTAAATTCTAAATTAAATTATCATCTAAAGAAAGCAAGTAAATAAAAGCATATTAATGAAAGCAATAAATTAAATCAATAAATGAAAGAAATAAAAATATGTCAAACCTAGGATGATGGATATATATGAGATTTTAGCGAGAATAACCCATCATGGATAAATCTAACCTAGATTTTTTTGGTTTAATTTATTTCTAAATAAAACTCCCTTATATTATAGTGAGTTTCCAATGATAATCAATTATTCAATTCTTCCTTGATTGAGATGGAAATTGATTAATTAGTAAACTAAAGAAATATATATATATATACCAAAATTTTTAATAATTGATAACTTTCTTTGGTCGAGCTAGAGATTAAAAAATTGATAAACCTAGAATAGATATATACTTTAATTATAAATTAAGATTTCTTATGTCTTTAATTTATAATTAAATTCATTTCTCAACTATCTAATATAATAAAAATTAATGAAATTAAAATAGACTCTTATTCATTTTGCAAAGCTATACACAGATGATGTATTTAATTCTTAGTTCTAAAATATTTTCTTTAATCATAAGTTAAGACTTTGCTCTCATTAATTTATGATAAATTATATGAAGAATGTGAATAAGAAATAAATCTGAACTTTCATTTATTTAAATCACATAACTATTCTCCCAATCATTGGAAACAAAAACGAAAATCTCATATACACATTTATTCAATCATAGCTATTAACAAAAGTCAATTCAACTATGAAAGATATCTTATTACAAAGATAAATAAAAGATAATAATAAAATTACCCCTACTTGATAAAAAAAATTCTAGATCTCTGAATAAGCTATCACTAACTTCTTCAAATCCTTGGATCACCTTTACAATTAAAGGGTTTCTACTATATCTTTAAATGGTGGTGGAACAACTAACCTAAAATTTACCCTAAAACTACTCTTGCGAATAGCTAGAGAAAAAAAATTGTAAACTAAAAAACCATTATATTCTATTCTATGATTTTGGTGTGGGAAATGCTAAGAGGGGAAAAATGTGGATCATGAGAGAGATATTAGTGTGCATCGCCCATTTTTATCCATGCTATGGCCCGCATCTGTTATGGTACAAGTGAAATCATGATCCAAGAAGGTCATGATATGACACATATATTTCTTTATTGTGACGTGCATTAATCTACATTTCTCCAATTCCTTTGTGTTTCACCCCTTAAAAACTTGGTTGGATTTACATATAAGGCTTATATGTATTTGTTCTCTCATTTTTCTAGGTTGTAAATAAGTATTTTTCGGTACAATTCTTCAAGTGTTTATCATTATAATCAATTTGAAGCTAGAAATACCTGAAAAATAACAAAATATAGCCATGATTTTAAAAACATATATGTACTGAAACAATGATAGAATTAGTCAAACGTAAATGTATTTTTGACATTAAATTAAAAATAAATCACGTATTTTTAGTACTTTTCAAGCACTCATCATAGCAACATAAAGAAATTCATAAGCTTAAAAGTTTCAATCTCTTCTCACTTATTCGTGGAATTAAATAAGCTCTTAATCCAAACTCTTTCTAATACACAACTTAGAAGCTTGGTAAGTTTAATATATTAAAAGCATTTAATTTTAAGGAGATATTCGATCATGGTTAAACTCATAAGCTCATTTTAATTATCTAGAGTATCAATTATCATTGCAAGTAATTTATCATTATTTATTTACATTGATCAAGTAGTTACAAACCCGATCAACTAAATTGATTAATGATTAAATAACCTACTTATTCCAATGTACACTTAATTAATCAGGAAAATTCATATAAATCTTACATAGAGGCTTTTATTTTATATTGGCTTTGGTAACCCCATATATGTCTCTTTTTCTTGTAAGCCATGCATGAATGAGGAAGGGCATATGCTTTCAATTTCTACTTAAATCATTCAATTAAAGCAATAAAAATTAACACTTTATTAGGTGTAAAAATCCTAACACTCAATGCAAAACCTATAAAGATCATCTAACAATTTGAAATTGATAAGAGTAATTAAAAGAGTAGAAAAAACTATTAACACTCAAAATGGGAAGATAATGAGTCAAAACATTCTCACAATGTAGTCTCCATTATATGATTATTAAACACCAATTTTAGGTTTATTGTAATTTCAACATTTTATCATGAAATAAATGTTACGACAAAAACTAACAAATAATCACATTACTCCATGATATATTTAAGAAATTAACATAATAGGGCAAAGACTTCATCATTTACTTAAAATCAAATAAAATACATGATAATTTTGCAAGAAAAATATTATAAATTAACCTAAATTTTATAAACCAATAAAAATGAATAAAAGTACACAAAAATAAAAAATAAAAACAATGTAAAAATGAGAAAATATGTTTAATAAAAAAATTTAATTATCTCAATTGTATAAATATGTAACTTTTCCTACCCCAAACCTAGAACTTACATTTCCCTCAATATAACAATTGCAAAATTAAAGAGAAAGAGTAAAGAATATAAAATTTACTCATTTGCTAAACCTGCTCAAGTATTGATGTAGAATTTCATATGCATCCATCATTCCAAACATTTAAATTTGCTCATATAGAATACTGTATACTTCTCACAAATTTCATCAAATAGTTATTCTAAGTTCTGTTATACGCTGTGTCCTTGTGTTGGCTTTCCATGTAATAAAGTTGCTTAACGCGGATCTGTAATTCACCCATACATATAGTTAAATACACTTTGTATGCAAGCATATTTACAAATATGATGGGGTAGATTTTTGTAGAATGCATGCTATGTTTAGGGTCGCTCACTTGCCGACATTGTCACTTGCACTTTTAGTTTGTTTCTAGTGTGGGTATTTATAGATAGTACTCCACAATTTTTGGAACAAAAACATGTGACTTTTTGGCATCTCACTAACAAGCTTGCTATGGACCATGGTGACACCCTCGCCACCACCCTTGATAAGGTGGAAATCCGAGTTCTATAAATGCCCTTTCATTTATCTTATTTCTAACCCATTGTTGAAGAGTTGAAACTCAACCAAAATTCACACTAAGATTCATATCTTCTTTCCAAAATTAATTTGGATAGCTTACATTTGAGATTATGTAATTTTGTGGTTAGTTATCAAATCATTATCTATATGAGTACGTGGTTTGAATGTGTCTCTCCCATATGTGATTTATATTTGTAGTGGATTGTGTCTCTTTTGGAGAACATAAAGCATGCAAGCATACACGGTCACAAGTAATAAGATTTGTAAGTAAAGTATCGTTCCCATGGAGATTTGTTACTACAGTTTGTTGAGTACTAAAATTATTTCGCTCTGATTTTATCCAAAACTATCGTTGATTTGGGAAAAGAAGAAAATATTTAACAAAATAAAAGAAATCTAGGATTGCAATTTTTCACCAAATTAATCCACTCAAATCATATTATTTTCTCTTGATTTATATTTTTTAGTACATTTAATTTGTCAACCGAAAACTTCTAATTTTATCCATACATCTCTTTCGAGCTCCCTATAGACACACCTCATTAAATTAATTCACTATATTCCTATGAGAATTAAATTCACCAAGATTCATTACGTTCTAAGTTTTCAAATGGCCACACATACAATTAGGGTATATTCCTATCCTTCATCATACATGTCATTCTATCCATGAGCAATATACACAAAAATGCCTCTTCCAAGTTTATTTAAGTGCCATGGATCATTTTGATAAAAATCGTAAATAATCAAAAATCATTAAGCACAAAATAGAACGAACAAATCGAACGTCTTATAAATCTATCAAAAATAATTAAAATCAAAGCTTTATAAATTTAGATAAAATGCAACCGTAGAAAAATTAAATTACTTCATAAATTTAAAATAAAAATTACACCAGATGCATAAAAATTAAAGGAAGAAGAAAGGAAATTAAAACATCAAGTAGCGAACATATTTGGCACACATAGAACATAACAGAAGCCAAAAATGGCTTCTGCGTGTTCCACAGTCTAGAACCGAACAACAAAAAAATTATAAAATCTCTAAAAAAATTTTTTTAACTATATCATCTTATCACCTATTTATAGCTACAAAACTACATCAAAAATATTAAAATATCATACACGCGGGGGACAGGGAAATATGGCAAAGATAATAAAATAAATCGCGTGGGGGGACAAAATGTATCAAAAACTAGAATGAAAACGCGTGAGTGGCGAGCCGTACATTTCTGTTTTTCTTTTCAATAAACTCTGCCACGTGTCGCAATTTGATTCGCTAAAATAAATAGTGGGACACGTGGCAATAACTCCTTGGTTTCAGGTAATGGGCGCGCGCAGAAATTGTCGCACGGGATTGGGGTGCACGAAGGTGGGGGACAAGGCCTGCACGACATCAGATAGGTGGGTCCCACCTTGCACGCCGGCCTGTACGGTAGGTGAGCCCTACTCGGGCACCGATCCACGTGATAGAGGAATTCTGCACCCACTCGCGTTGGTCGGGTGCGCTTGTAACGCGCGCATTTGGCCTTTTATTTTCTGATCGGACAATCTGCGTTGCGTGCTTGCATTAAAGCACGTGGCTTCTTCTCACATGCGCAGAAATTAAAACTTTCCTTAATTGCATTTTGACCCACAAATTTAATTTAAATTATATTTCAAACTTTCTTTAATTACAATTAAGCCCATTTTCTAATTTAAATTAAATTTTAAACTTTTAATTATTAAGATTAAGCCCAATTTTAATTTAAATTATACTTGTGACTTTTATAAATTGTAATTAAGCACTTATTTATTTGAAATTATATTTTTTGATACAAATTTGCAATTAAGTATGTTTTCGATACAATTTATTTAATTTTCTTAAAATATATAAAAAACAATAAATACTAATTTATTAAACTAAAATTAACTAAAAATAGAAAGAACATAACAATTATAATCAATAAAATAGATGAAAATAACTATATAAAATACAGTTATCAGATTCATATCTTCTTTCCAAAATTAATTTGGATAGCGTACATTTGAGAGTATGTAATTTTGTGGTTAGTTATCAAATCGTTATCTATATGAGTACGTGGTTTGAATGTGTCTCTCCCATATGTGATTTATATTTGTAGTGGATTATGTTTCATATGAGGTTGAGAGTAGTTACACTTCTAGTTACGGATCAATGGTTTCCAACTACACCACATTAGGTGGTGAAGGCAACAGAGGATAGTTGGGTTCACATGTTGAACCAAACAGTTATGCAAGGAGCAAGTAAAGAGAAACAACAAGTAGTTTGGATGAGGTCCTAACTAATAGAGGTATTAGTGCTTTTATTGCCTATCAGAGTTGTAACTTATTTGTTATTAGTGAACTATTTGTTGTTGAGTGGTTTCTTTGAGTAACCCGAAGATGTTATCGTATAGATACGGTCTCTATGTGTGTATTATATTGATTGTTATGCATGATATGATATTGTGTTAGTACAATACTAGTTTAAGGTGTGTATGTTACAACATACGAAAAGCTTAAATTTTGATTAGAAAGATTTTATATTATTGCATGCTTTCTGTTGATTTTGTATAGTATCTATTGATCTAAGTTATCTACATATCTTATATTATATTACTTGTGCTTCTACTGTGTAAACTAAACAATTATTTATTATCATATTTGAGTAAGTTAGGGTTGAGTCCTTAAGAAATCTTCATCTCCTTACCTTGGTAGTGTACTGAGCCACAGACTCTTTCAATTGGCATCATAGTAGGTGCACCCTTTCAAGCTTAACAACTCCAATTTTGATTTTGTTAACTCTCTTGGTCATACACACACACTTTCTCTCAGATGGAGTCAAGAGAAGGAGGTATTTTGTAGAGAATGGTTAGACGTATCTAACCAAAACCTTACCTATTAACATTGTGATTACTAGATCCATGAATGAGTGGATTAAAGATGAAAGTAAGGAATTTTAATGGAATACCAAAGGACTTTATGTAATCATGAGGGCTATTACGCTAAATGAATATTGAAGAATTCAGAGTTGTACTTCTGTAAAACTAGGCTGGGAGATTTGTGAGACTACTCATAAAGGTACTTTAGCTAAAAAAGATCCAAAATTCTAAAGTTGAATAGAGATTTTGAGCTCTATATCATGCAAAGGGATGAAACCTTTAACAAATTCTATGTACATTTTCTTAACATTGTCAATTGTTCCTACAACATGGGTGTGACCTATTAGCAAGGAAAAGCATATTGATAAAATCATTACTAGCCTAACAAATAAATTTCATACTAAAGTTACCATGCTTGACTCCATGCATTAGCTTGGTGAACTTACTGTTAATGAGTTAGTTGGTGACCTACAAGTTTTTAAACTACATCACCTATTGCCTAGATAAGGTCAAAATGCTATTAAGAAGGCAAAGAATTTGGTGCCCAAAACTACTAAGGAAAGTGGTGACAATACTGACACAAATACCACTTCTATTGAGTATGAATTCAATCCTGATAAGGTTGATAAGGCATTTCTTGCTTATATATTCACAAGATTCTTTAGAAAGAAAAATACCTCTTGATGACTCTATGAAAATAGAGTCATTAGCACACTTTTTTACTTAATATTTACTCATTTTATTTAATAAATAGTATTTTTATATCCACAAAAATTAAAATATAAAACTTTTTAGTGAAAAGGTGTGAAAATATAATTTTTGGAAGTTTTTTGGGATTTTTTATGGATTTTTAATGCAGGACCAATTAGAAGCTGCCAAGTGGCATGCCATGCAAGCAGAGGAGCTGATTGGGAAAGCCATGTGGATTCCATGCAAGCATAGAGATCGAATCACGTCATGCCATGTGGGAAGAGGACAAAACATGTGGCATATATCAGTGCGGCATTCAATCCGAGTTCAAAAATCGATTAACGTGCCACATCATGTATTACCACGCCATTGCTCCATACGTTCCACCTATGCGCCACGCCATCCATTCCTACAAATCATAGTGCATCACGCGTTACTAACTCGGCGAGCATTGACTCTAATCGATCTCCCCTGCCATAGCGCTCCCTTATTCGACCAATGAATTTCTGATGCCACGTATAACACTTTGATTGGCTAAAAGTGTCAGTTTTTATTGTTTTGATCGTAGCCCTTGATCTAAAGCTGATAGAATGGTCCAGATCACACTTGAGCTTTATTTAAGCCCATCTTCACTCTATAAACCCTAATTAACCTCCATTAACATAATTTTGGTCAGTTTTTAGAGCTAAAAAGAGAGAAAAATACAGAAAAATTCAAGAGAAGACACAATTTTGGTGGAGATTGAAGGGGAAATTAATTCTACAATTCAATATATTGATTATATTTCTTTTTCTACTCTTTTCTTTATCAATTTTATGTCTTTCTTTATGAAAAAATATGACATTTATGAACACAATTATATGTAATGAATTTATTAATCTAGGGATCTTATGAACCCAATTTTCACCATGTGATGATCTAATATTTTTCCCAATTATAATATTAATTTAATTATATTATTTAATCTGATTTTTATGCTATTAATTGTTTGGCCAACAATTTATCTATAGAGACAATTAAATAGATTTGAGATAATTATTTAATTGTTTGTCTTGATTAAATAACATACATAATTTCTAGGTAAAGATGTATGATTCTTATGTATGTGATTCATAATTGATGAACTTAATGAGTAGTTTGCAATTTAATTGGCATGAGAATGTGATTAAATTAATTACTATATGGTGTGCAGTTTACTTGAGAGAGGAATAAATGCTAGGTTAGATTCAATTTATCATATAATATTAATTTAATTATATTATTTAATCTGATTTATATGCTATTAATTGTTTGGCCAACAATTTATCTATAGAGACAATTAAATAGATTTGAGATAATTATTTAATTGTTTGTCTTGATTAAATAACATACATAATTTCTAGGTAAAGATGTATGATTCTTATGTATGTGATTCATAATTGATGAACTTAATGAGTAGTATGCAATTTAATTGGCATGAGAGTGTGATTAAATTAATTACTATATGGTGTGTAGTTTACTTGAGAGAGGAATAAATGCTAGGTTAGATTCAATTTATCATGTAATTAATTGATATTATATTGGGAGGATTTTAACGATTCTCATGTTTAGAAAATTGAGGGATTGAGTATTCCTAGATATTTTCTCATATATCTTTTTAGTCACAAAATCTGATTTAATTAATTATTGCTATTTATTTTTAGTTATTTTAGTTTTTCTTGCTTAAAATATAAAAACACCAAAAAAATTGATTTTTATTATTTTTAGTTTTAAAAATTAGTTTATAATAAAATCTCTGTGGGAACGATTTTTACATATCATTATATTACTTGTTGTGATACATATACTTGTATATTTATTGCACACACAATTTGTGTGGCGATCAAGTTTTTGGCGCCGTTGTGGGGGAATTATTAATATTAGAAATTATTATTATTATTATTATTATTAATGTTTTTTTAAAAAAATTCTTAATTTATTTTTCTTTACTTTAATTTTATTCTAAATTTATTTATATTCTTTTAGTGACTTATTTATTTATTTATTCTAGTTAATTTCTTTTATTTATTTTCTTTACTTATTTTCTTTACTTATTTTTTTTTTACTTTAATTTATTTATTTAGTTTTTAATTTTTTTTTATGTTTTTAGTTTTTATTTAGAATCTCATTTAGTATTGTAGAAACATAGTTGAGTCTATTGCATGAGTAGAGTTCGTGAGGGAAAAATCTTACCTTTAAATCTTGAAATTGAGCGTACTTTGAGATCAATTAGAAAACAACTAGTCACCCAAGAGGAAGAAATGGTTAATCCATTAGAAATAAACAATAATGAGCTAAACTTGAATAATCAAATGTTTTTGATAGATGATAGAGATAGAGCTATGAATGAATATACAATACCTACGTTGGAAGGGCTGAATCCAAGTATTACAAGGCCAAACATTCAAGCTAATCAATTTGAATTAAAGCCAGTGATGTTTCAAATGCTACAAATAGTTGGACAATTTAGTGGATTACCAACAGAGGATCTTCATCTTCATCTCAGATTGTTTATTGAAGTTGTAGATTCATTTAAGTTCAATGGTGTGACAGAGGAGGCATTTAGGCTTAGATTATTCCCTTACTCTTTGCGAGACCATGCTCGAGCTTGGCTAAACTCTTTGCCACTTGATTCCATTACAACTTGGAATGGTTTGGCAGAGAAATTCTTGATGAAATACTTTCCACCAACAAAGAATGCCAAGCTTATAAATGACATTACTTCCTACCAATAAGATGAAGGAGAATCTCTATATGAAGCATGGGAAAGATTCAAGGAATTGCTAAGAAAGTGCCATCATCATGGTATTCCTTCTTGGATTCAAATGGAGACTTTTTATAATGGTCTTAATGCTCACACAAGAACTATTGTGGATGCATCTGCTAATGGAGCTTTGCTAGCCAAATCTTACAATCAAGCTTATGATTTACTTGAGAAAATGGCTAGCAATAATTATCAATGGCCAATGGACAAAATGATAACCATGAGAAAAGTAGCTGGAATGCATGAGGTAAATGATATCACAGCACTTACAGCTCAAGTTTCATCTTTGGTTAATCTTTTGAAGGTACAAAACTCGCCAGCGAGTATAAACCAAGTCCAAAATTCAGGAGTGTCATGTGTGTTTTTTGGAGGAGCTCATTTGTTTGATAATTGTCCAAATAATCCTGAATCCATTTTCTATGTGGGTAATGTGAATCAAAACAATAATCTATACTCAAACACATATAACCCAAGATGGAGACAACATCCAAATTTATCTTGGAGTAATAACAACATTCAAGGTGGTAGTCAATTCAACCATTAATCATTTTCATCACCTAGTTTTCAACAACCAAAACAATCACAATCCCAAGAGAAGATATTTTCATGACTAGGATAAGGAATGTAACATATTTGTTAAGATATTTACATTAATCATGTGATATGCTTGCTAGTTTTGATTGAATTGATTCAAATTTTTATGCACATGTTCATGATTGATTTTGGTGTGCTTATTGAGAGAAAATTCGTAGTGAGTTATGCGAGTCAATTAGATCTACCAAGTTTTAGAATCTATTTTATCATCTCTTGAGGAAAAATCCTAAAGAGTATTTAGCAAGAGAAATGATTTAGGCCTTATTTGGATCAATTGAGCCTTTCAAGCTAACCATTGTTAATATCTTTAGTCACCCATTTGAGCCTAACAAAGAACCTTTCATATCTATAAGCCACATTTAATGCCTAACTAATATATTACCTTTACCCTTGCACCTTTAGCTTGTATGAAAAGAAAAAAAATGCAATCATGTGTTATGCTTTAGAGTAAGGTGAAATACAATGCACCCTATAAAAAGAAGAATAAATAAAAATCACAACACAATTATCCCTCTAAAGAAAAAGAAAATAGATCTACCAAGTTTTAGAATATACTTCTATTAGTACATGCATAATTCACAAAAAACTATCCCTCTCAAAAGTCGTATAGGTCTATGATAAAGAGGGTCACATATTCATCAATCAACATTCCATCAATATAAGGATATGCAAGGTTTTTTGAAAAATTGATTTGTGTGTGTGTGCTACACATGATATCATCCAATGCACTCATGAAATCAACCTTAATAAGCATGCTAATCAATTCAAATCAACCTTAGCTTTTTTTTCATCATGCACTTTTTAACTGCAATTAAGTTTTATTTGATATTTTAGTGCACCTTCTTTTGACATTCTTTTTCATATTTTTTTTATTCCACATCTCTTTTCTCTTTTGTTTTGGTAACTTCACAACACCCCAAACTTATTTTCAATTATATTTTCTTTTTCTTCAGAGGGATACTTGTGTTGTGAGTTTTGCTTCTTCTTTTTTTTATGGGGTGCATTACATTTCACCTTACTCAAAAGCATAACATATGAAGGTGGCTTCTTCTCTTGGGCTTGTGATTTTGGTGGTTGTTGAAAACCAGGTGGTGAAAATGATTGATGGTTGAATTGATATCCACCTTAACTATTGTTATTAATAAAATCGTCACTAGCCTAACATATAAATTTCATGCTTGAGTCCAAGCATTATCTTGGTGAACTTACTATTAATGAGTTAGTTGGTGACTTACAAGTCTTTGAACTACATCACATATTGCCTAGATAAGGTCAAAATGCTATTGAGAAGGCAAAGAATTTGGTGCCCAAAATTGCTCAGGAAAGTGGTGACAATTCTGACACAAATACCACTTCTATTGAGTATGAATTCAATCCTGATGAGGATGATATGGCATTTCTTGCTTAGAGATTCACAAGATTCTTTCGAAAGAAAAAACCCTTTCTTAGGTTATTGGACAAAATAGCTCAAGTTTTATAGGTTCAAAATCTATAAAAATTGATGGTGATTTAGATAATGAGCCTAAGAAAACAAAAAAAAAAGGGACTTGAAAATGATTAGATGCTTCTAGTATGGGAATCTTGGTCACATTTCTGCCTTTTTTTAAAACAAAATCTCCCAAAAAAATGGGAAATGAAAGCTAAGGTTAATGTTTTGGATAGTACAAGTAGTGATGATGATACTAATTTTATGGCCTTCATTTCTTCTAGTAGTATCGTTGATCCTTGGACTGCTACCATAGGTGTCTAATAGGAAACTACTAAACATGATGAATTTGAAGATAAGAAAGAAGAATTTCTCAATTCTTACAATGCTCTACTATTGCAGCATATTAAGTCTAAAAAGGGTAAGAAAAAGGCTATGGAGATCCTTGATGAAAAAGAACATGAGTTCAACGTGTTGAAGAAAACTCTAGAGGAAAGGTGATAAGTGCTTAAAATGCACAAAAATTATCATGATTTAATGTACTTTAATTGATTAAATAGATTTATATTTGTATGATTTTATCATATTTTTATATAAATTTTTATTTTCAGAATCATAGGTATTTCTTATTGTTTTTCAGGTATTTTAGTTAAAAAAATAACTTAAAGACTCGAAGAAAAAAATACTAGAGGCAATACATCACAAATATATTGAGAAAATAAATAAGGAAAAGTAAAAAAGATGGAAAAATGTGACAAAAGGGTCAAAAAGGTCAAAAGGGACAATTAGATTTTGAGAAAATAACCGACTAGCCGCGCTGAGAAACACATGCAACGTACCCATTCGGGTTGAGTCCCATGCGTGCAGCCACCAATCGCGCCAATTCCCGTGTGCACCAGTACATGCACCATCCGATCCGTGTCGATTCCCGTATGCAGCGTCATGTTCTGTGCACGCCCACACACGCCAACTGCCCGTCTACCACACTGATAACCCGTCTGGCAAGATTTTTGTGCCCCATACGCGCGCCAACCTATCCAAGCTCAAATTTTGAAATATTTTCCCCCCTTTCTTGGGCCTTTTCCTCATCTATAAAAGAACCGTCTTCCCCCATTCCAACACACACAAAAATTTCTGAGCTCTTTCTCTTTCTAGAAAGTTTTATTTTTTTATTTTTTTAGTTTATATTTTTAAAGTTCTTCTCTTTTTGAGAGGAACTAGTTATGTTTTTATAAATTTTTAGTTTTTGATTCAATAAGCAGATATGCAAATCCGTTTGGAGGTTTTCCAGTAACATAATTAACATCAAATTGTTGTAAATATTCTTTTAAGGTATTATTTTAATTGATTCTTTACAGTTATCATTTTATGTTTTATTCTTATTTGTTATATTTAATTTGTCTATGATTAAATTTAATATGGCCGACTATTTGTAAATATGATATAATTATAACGTTGTTATGCTTGCAAAATATTAAATAGGTAAAACACTTTTATAAAATAAATTGATTTTTTTATTCAAGATTTTATATTAAGGATGTTAGAGAGAAATACATTATTTTTCATTACAAACTTAAATCTGAAAATTAGATTTTAAGGTTTAATTATTTGGTCTAATTTAGAGTAGTGCTCTTTTATTTGTTGGTACAATTGCCCAGTAGTTAGAGTAAAAGTCTATTTCAAAAGTTTTTTTATAAGAACTCTTATTCAAAAATGTATTGATGACATATTTTCAGTATTGGTTTTAAAACTTGAAAGTTAGTACTTGGAAAATTAAACTTTTAGGTTTAAGTTGGACATCTTGAAAAGGTCTAATTATTTGACTCCACCTAAAGCTGTGATTAGATGGTTTGCTATTTTCTTATAAATAAAGCTAAAATTTAATATTTAATTAATTAATAGGCCTCCGTCTAAGGATATTAGTTAGTTAATATTAAACAAAAGAATTTGGGCCCCACCTAAGGAAATTTTCATACCAAAAAGATAAAATCAACAAATATTAATTTATATCTTTAATAATCTAAATAATACGACCAAACATAATTAACTTAATTATTATATCCTTAAATGCACCACTGTTATGAATAATAAAATTTTCATTATTGTTTATTGAATCTATATCTATGTTTATATTTATTTTTATATTATTAAATTAGGAAACAAACAAACCCAAAATATCGTGACAGGATGTTTAGGATTTAATTTTGTTTTTAAGATTTTGAATAATAAATTAAAAACCACATATATTCCTTCCTTAGATCGACCTTGGGAGTATACTTATCATTTTTTATAAAATGATTCATGCACTTGTGAGAGTTTTACAAATAATAAAACCACAAAAGGGTAATTTTCATAAAATTGGTATTTGCAATGCAAATCTTGTGATTTCATTTAATAATCATCAAAAAGGAGTCATGATTTGATGGAAAACAACATGACCTCACACTAAGATGTGAGGCCATTCAATAGAGATATGATGATTTGCTAAAAACACTAATGCAAATCACAAGGAAGTTAAAAAGCTTGAGGAATAGTTGAAGGTTTTTACTTCAAGAAAAACTACACAGCTATTTGTTAGTCCTGATCCTTCCTCTGATCAAAGTGCTGAGATTGAAAAATTGAAGAAGTAGATTATAGTTCTTGAGAATACAAAGGAATTTCTGGCTTACACATTTATCGAAAATTGGGTGGAGTTTTAAAAAATAAATGAGAAAGTTGGGTTTCTAAATATTTATACAACATATCTTGAAAACTTCCTTAATGAAAAGGAAGAGTTGATTAAAGCTTTGAAAGACAAGCTTAATGTTAGTGAAGGAACTAACTCACTTTACCTCCAATATCAAAAGATGATGACTAGATCAAAGAATTTAAATAAAATCCTTAGCAATGCAAATATGTTTAAAGATAAACGTGGAATTAGTTACGATAAAAGGATTTCTACATAAATAGCATGTACAACTAAGTTTGTAAAGAAACCAATCAAGAGCCAATGTTACAATCTATTGCTACAGACTAAAAGCTAAGTTGATTGCGTAATTTCAATTTATTTCCTCTGGCAAGGGAAACCTTTCACCTAAGGCTAACACTTCATATCACTCTAGTAGTAGTCAACTACCTTTACATACTATCGTTCCCACTTCTTACCATTATGGTGAACTTGAGCATTTGAGACCACACTATAGGAAATTGACCTTTCAAAATTATATGAAAGTCAATATGAGTGCTTAATCTTCTTCTCTTCCACGTACTACTTAGAGTATGGAACCCCCTTTTCCAGCTCCATTACTCACTACTACATGCCATATTATTAGGTAGTGTCCTAATTATGGGAGTAGTACTTCACGGAGATCTTCACCTTGCTTTTCCCTATCTCCTTTGATTGAACATAGCTACTATGGCTCATCTAAACATATTCAAGTAGGATACATTATTAACATGAGGCATAGTATGGAAAGAAATTAATCTATTTTAAAAATTTTGGCTCGCCCAATTTATAAGGACAACTCAACTTTATTTTCCAAAAATATTTAAGAAAACATACCATGAGTTTCATATACTTATCCTGCTCATATAAGTCAGAGACAATCTCCTAGCTTAGTTGCCCCTCAAAAATTGTTTAAATGAAGGGATTCTATTTGATCACTATTTTAGGGTGATTTGTTGGGTTTGAATTATTTCTCTCTTTCTTCTCTGTGCTTTTCATTCTTTTGTATGTAAATTGATTCCTTGGCATGCACAGTAAGTCAATTGTCATATTGTTGCTTTACCTGCATGATTGATCCTATACTAGTTTTTTCACATGCTAGTTGCTTTGACATGTTCCTTATATGTGTTTGTCTCGCTTACCTCCTTCTTCTTCCTCAATGGCTTTTGTATACACATCATGTCACATGCTTATCATATAGAGTCAAAGTATTAGGATTATAGTTTTTTTAATCTTATCATTCATATTCCATACCATATAGATTGCATCTCATCTATTTTAATAGTTTTACTTTCCTATACCTAGTATGTTATATTTAGGCCCTTTCTCTATCTCCTGTTGGCATCTATTCTTATTTTCCCTAATTATCCTTCTATGGTGCTTTATATGTATCTTTGGAAAATACATAGATTCTACTTTTATTTTATTGTTCTTGTCTAAGCATGTTGTAAGGACTTTGAGTGTTGACTGTTTTCGTGGACAAAATATTTACCTGTAAATTTGTTTTTAGGCCTGCTATCAAGTCTATCAAGAAAAGCCGAACAAATGCTCGAGTTTCAGATAATCGTACTCCAGGTATATCTGTTATAATTATGACATAGAGGATTGCATATATACATTTAATAGTACATGTTCATAAATCTAAAACTATTTTTAGTGCTTAAATATTTTTTTATGTATCTTAATATTTTTAAGATGTGATTTAAAAATATTTTTTTATTAAGGCTTTAAATGGCCTTGAATAATGAAGCCTAAAATATTCTAACCCTAATTCTAGTAGGTTATCATTATATAATATATATATATATATATAGACACACATAGGGTTAGGGTTAGTATGTGTAGAAAAATAGAAATTGAAATTTTCGAAGATACCGAAAGAAAATAAAAAGAAAACCTAATTGTGCCGAAAAGATTGAATGAAATATTATTATCATCTGCGTCATTAGAGAGTAGCGACGGCAAATTGAAGGTATGATTAATACATATATATATATATATATATATATATATACATATATATATACATATATATATGTATATATATATGTATATATATATACATATATATATGTATATATATATGTATATATATATATATATGTATGTATATGTATATATTAGAGTGCATCAGCTTCTAGCTAATATATACTTTATGAAAGAGTGGTGATTATTAATTTGAATAAGTTTTGTGTTCATCTCAACAACTCCATCAGCTGGTATTTAGTATATATATATATTAATTTACTCAATTTTGTGGCAATGGTGTCAAAATATTTTACTGAAAAGAGTTTAATGATTTAACAATTGCATTATTTCTTACTTAATGAATCTTTGGAGCGCAAAGAATTAAATACGTTAGTTATTATCAAATTGATACTTTATCAAAGGTATTTATTAATAAATTTGTTTGGTATTTTTATCTTTATATAGCTTCTTCTTAATTATATTTTTATATGTTTAGATTAAACAATTTTATGTGTGATCTTAATTATTTAATTTGATTATTGAATTTCAAAGAAGCTATTTTTATGGAACATGTGCTTAATCTGTTTGCTCTAGGATTTGCTAGTTGATTTAATTTAAGTGACATATGTTTTGAATCATCTAGTTAGGATTATTCTTTGTTAAATCTGTTCTAGAACACACACAGGCACTTGTGTTTTTTTTTGTTATAACCTTTTTGCAGTTGATTTGTGAACGATCTGATTAGCAGGGAGCTTATTGGAATGTTGGTCTAGAAATAGCTCACGCTAATATTAGAAACTGTGAAAATAGTGCAGGGGCTCGTAGGTAAAGTACATTGGGGCAGTATCCTAGGGAGGGTAGTGGAAACTTAGGTGGTCTACCGAGTTTGTACTTGAACATTTAATTTTTATAGTGGAAACTTAGGTGGTCTAGTGGACCGGTGGTTTTCCTCTTAGGTCATGTTTGTAACCTAGCTTGTTTCTACCTAAAAATATCATGTGTTATTATTTTATTTCTGCACTTTATTCTTACATGCGATTGTATGTCTGGCTGCTTAGTTTAGGTTATCAAATTATAAATTGATATAAAAAAATAATAACCTATTCACCCCCTTCAGGTTAATCGAGTCCATATTCAATAAACTTTCACATGTCTTTTGTTTTTGTGTTGGAAATTTTTCTTTCTCACATGCTTAGTGGCTTTAAAAGCAACTCATGTTTCTTCCTTCTCTTAGAGATGTTGCTTTTTTCGTTCACTAGTTAATTAGTTTTTTTTTCTTTCTCCTAACTAGCAATGAAATGAGTTTTATTGATTGTCTCATTTGAGGCACTTTTTCGTTATTCTTGGGCATTATTCTGCCTTAATAGCTTCCTTATCATCACACTTGGTAGTTATTTTTTTATGTTTTGCAAGACTGACGCATTTTCTCTTTGCTAAACTATTGCATGTAAAATATATTTTAGATGGATCACGTTGACATATGTTTGACATGCATTTGACCTAAATTGAAGTGTGGATGTTTTGACATTTGTATTCCTTGGGAGCATGTATGGTTAAATATCTCCTATTCATTTTATCATAAATATGTCTTTCCTTTACCATGCCATATCTTTGTGAATTGTTATGGTTTTTGAGAAGATTGTATGGTTCTCTTGGCTTGTTGATTTGTGTATCTCTAACAAGCTCTAGAATCTACTTGTAGTGTCTCTTGAGGTGAAATTCTAGGTGTTGTTTGGTTAGAAAAAGGATTTAGGCCATCCATAAATCATTTGATCCTTCTTTCCACCAATGTTTTCTTATGCTTAGTCTCCCTTCTTTGAGCCATTATATTATATCTTCATTTCTTTACACCTAAATATTGGCTTAACTCAAATATTTATTCCCACTTAATTTATCCATCCTTTGGATTTTCTATATTACACTCTTGGTTTCAATCAATTAAAAAATGAGATGAAGGGTAAAATGGAATGATATAAAAATGGGGAAAATGGAGAAAATGGAGAAAAGAAAATTAAAAATTAAGTGTTGAGATTTATCTGTTTAAAATCAAAATGAAGGAGGAAAAAAAAGAAAGTGAAAAGAAGATAAGTATGTTAAGGAAGTGTTACATAAACATTTGAATTGTGTGTACTATTCTCACAACTTCATTGATTGAAGTTTGAGAAGTAAAGAGAAAAGAACCTATGCTTGAAGGTATAAGTGTCATGGATATGAACTTATCTACTTTATTGAATCAAAAAAGGTGTGTTCATGCCTAAATGTCTTCCCTCCCTTATCTATACCTTAGCCTATCATTACAAACTTTGAACGACCTATTGATTTATTCTAGGCTCGTAGTTACATTGGTAGATAGAGAGAGACTAATTATGGACATATAATTCTCAATTAAACTTGAATATATATTTCAATTTGCTTGGTTCACATAAGCATATCATGATGATATATCAATTAAGCAAATTTTGATACCATACACTATGCATGGCATCAAAAATTTAGTCATACTCTTACATGAATACATCAATGATTGATGGACATGTGGATATTTACATTAATTGTATGACTATTCTTTAAGGACCCTTTAATTCATTGAACTTACTTAGTTTACTTCCATTTTTCTATATTTATTGCTTTCTAATTTATGTAGATGCTTCTGACTTAGGGTAGTTTCTGCGAGTAGAATACATAACATGTTTATTTTATCACCTGCATACTTCTAGGGGGAGAGGTGTGTGTCTTGTGTATGTCATCAAGGAAAGTTCTGTGTTTGTTTTACTTCTTGTTACTTGTCCTATTTATGAGTCATTGTTGTTGTCTTGTTTATGTGATACTTTTTCTCTTTGACATCACTTTACAAGAACCATGCATAAATAGGAATGTTAGTATTGTTTATTGCATACATTTCTTACAATCCCTTGCTTCATATGTCATCCTTTGTGTCTACCTATTTCTTTTTTCCAATGAGTTGTTGCACACTTCTCTCATGTCACTCAATTCCTACTATTAATTGCAAGAATGCATGACATAAGTTTTGGTTAACTGAGATACCTTTTGTCTGCACTTCTCTTGGGTTGTTTATGCATTCAGCTTGTTTACTGTTGTATACTTTTACTTTTTATTTATCTCAGTGTTATCCCTTTTCTTTTTCTATTGGCTGCATATTGTGCTTCTTATAGTGCTTGCTTTAATCTTATCTATAGTATTACATTATTGTTAGGATAATAGCATGTTCATATGTCTTATCTCCCTTATATAGGGGTGTACCTCTGAATTTCAGTGTCAAAATAGGGGAAAAGATTATGTGCACAACTATATGTTTGTTTCCATACTGTGTGTTTAGCATTGCACTATATATTATTGTCTAACTTGCATGCATTTAAGGTGAGTGTTGCATAAATTCAGGGGGATTTGTGCATGTTTACTTATGTTTGTGCCTACCGTTGTGTCCATGTTTAGGTGTAACATGATAGTATGTATTTTGACTACACATTTTTGCATGATATGCGGACGGGGTATGTTTTTGTTTCATGTGTGTAGGATACACGTGTAAAGTGAAGTCTTCATGCTTTAGATGTGTTATGTGTAGTGAGATAAGAATCCTATGAGGATTGGATGAGTTGACTAATGAATTTAGATGGAGAATTCAAGATGGATGCACTTGGTATAGGTGTGTCTTTTGGGGTTTAGTATGTATCAACATGTTATTCATAGGAATAAACAATCTTAGGAAATCTTCATGTTCACCTCATATTTGATGAGTTTTTGTACCTAGTTGTGTAGTTTTTAATATGCAAAGCCAAAGGGGAAGAATGTAAGTCCTATTGTACTCCGTGTCTTTGTGTTGGCTTCCTATGTACAAAACACTATGTCTATTATTTTACTTAGTGTATACGTCTTTTTCTATGTAAGGTTGGTTACTATGCATCAATAATTCACACATGCATGCACACAGTTAGGTACACTTTATATGAAAGCATGTTTATACACACCATTGGGTTGGATTTCATACTATACATGCTAAGTTGAGGGTCACTCACTCACCGACATTTTCAATTGTGTTTTTAGTTCATTTCTAGTGTAGCTATTTATGTATAGTACTCGACAGTTTCTGGAACAAAAAAATGTGACTTTTTAACACCTCGCCAACAAGCTTTCCATGGATCTTTCCAAGACCCTTGCAGCTACCCATGGCAAGGTGGTTGGTAGGGTTATAATCCAAGTTCTATAAATACCCCCTTATTTCTCTTATTTCTCACCCATTTCTTAAGGGACAAACCTCTAAAAAAATTCACATTGAGATTTTTATCTATTTTCAAAATTATTTTGGAGAGCTTACATTTAAGAGTGAGTCATTTTGTCATTACTTGTCAAATTTTTATCTATGTGAGCATGTGGTTTTATTATGTGTCTCTCCTATGCGATTTGATATTTATAGTGGACTACGTGTTTCATGGGGTTGAGAGTAGTTGTATTTCTAGCTATTTATCAATGGTTTCTAATCACACCACATTGGGTGGTGTTAGCTATCAATGATAGCCAAATAATTGCAAAAATAGCAAACAAAGAGAAGTAGTAGGCAGTTTGGATGGAGGTCCTAGCTGATAGAGGTGATATTACTTTTAATATCTATTAGAGTTATAATTTATTTATTGTTAGTAAATTATTTGCTTCTGAGTGATTTCCTTAAACAATCGAGGATGTTACCATATAGATACGGTCTCTATGTAGGTTTACCTCATTATATCAATTGTTATGCATGATCTGATATTATGCTAGTACAATCCAAGTTTAAGGTGTGTATGTTACAACATAATGAATGTTTAAACTTCAATTAAAAAGCCTTTATATTCTAGCTTACTTTATGTTGATTGTATATAGCATCTATTGATCAAAGTTATTTTCTTATTGGATATTATATTATTTATGCTTCTACAGTATGAACTATATAATTGTTTATATTCCTGTTTGAGTGAGTTATGGCTGAGTCCTAGAGGAGTCTGCATCTCATTACCTAGTAGTGTACTTGGCTTGGAGTCTTTTAGTTATAAAATTAACAATTCTTAAGGAAGTTCACAAGATAGGAAACAAAATAAAATAAGTAGTATGAAATAAAAACAAACTTATAAAATAAAAAAATTTATGCTACATATAATGATGGATTGCTTCCCATCTAGTGCCATTTTAATATCTTAGCAAGAGACATCTTTAGGGGATTTCCATTTTTAGAATTTAATGTACTCAATGTCCCCCTCATTATTGAGTTATGTTTTCTTTTTGACATGGCAACTATTCTTTGCCTTCCTTATGCAAGTGCTCAATTAGCTAGTCCACTTGCACTTCTATTTTTTTAATAGAAACCTCCACAGATTCCAACCTTTGATTTGTTTATGATTGGTTGTCTCTACTTACTTGAATGAATGCATTTAATTTATCCTCTAGTGTTGACTTGTTGGGATGATTCCTAGCACTAGTTTGTGGAATTGATGGCCCTGTTGGTTTGAGCTCTAGGTGAAGGGAGGGTTATTTAGTCTCTAAGAGAAATTAGGATTATTCCTCATCCCTGGGTTATAGATAGTTGCATTGGGATCATACTTGGATCTTGGTTGATGACCCCCTAATGCATTCACCTACTTAGGTTAAGCATTTGCTTATCCTTGATAAGGATAGGCATTAGCACCATGTCTCAAAGTACTATATAAGATACATTGTTCTTTATTAGTAGTGGCAAGTGTTATGAGAAGCATAACTTGCTTGGTTAATTGTGCAAGCTACATTTAAACTTCAGTATTGGAGTCTATTTCATGGACTTCTGATCTCCTTACTCATGAGCTTTTTTGCTATGATTTAACACCTAATATTTTGAAGAGATTATAAGTCTCTAAGGTGGTCTTTTCTCTCATTTCCCTTTTACCAACATTATCAATGATCAATTGACAATGTTGTGATAATACATCATAAAAAATTGGTTATATAGCTATAGAGGATAGCTATGATGAGAGCATTAAATGAGGAAAATTTTGAACCTATCCCATGCTTTATGGATTGGTTCTCCCTCAATCTAAGAGAAAGTATCCATCTTTGCTCACAATTTTGATGTTTTTTGGTGGAAATAGAAGTTTCTTATAAACTTATTGTAAAAATCGTCACATATCTTCAGGGGACTTGGGGAGTAACATTAACCAAGCCTTAGTCCTATCTTTGAGGGTGTAGGGGAAACACCGCATTCTCGGGAAATGTTTGGGCTGTTTAGTAAATGTCCATAATGAAAGACAATAAGTCTTCATTAGGCCGTCCAATAAAGGAAGGTAACATGAAAAAATAAATTTTTTTTAATTCATATTTCCAAGCAGCCTCGCCCTATTAGATTGAGGCAGTAGCAATGCCAATTGCTGACCTTGCATACTCCTTTATAGTGCCTTCCCTATGTGGTGGATTTTCTCCCATTTTTGTTAGTTCAAGTGGGAGGGTAAAGGTTTGGTTCAAAGATTTATTCAAATAAAGGCTATGGAAGCTCAAAGTCCAACCATCTTGACAATCTACAAGGCCTCTCACCTCGCATCAACTTATAAAAAGAAAAATTAAACTTACCAACCAAGTAGAAAAAAGATAAAATAAATATACTAGCATATAAAACATTGTATGTTTGTACACAAAAATACTAAACGCATAGTAATTAAAAAAATATAACACACAAGTTAGTAAAATAAATTATACAAGAAACAATTTAGTACACAAAAATATTAAACATAATGTAAAAGAAATAAGACAAATTTGTAAATAAATAAAAGAAAATAAATCAAAATAAAAGAAAAAGAATTGTTTCAAATAAATAAAAAATAAAATTATATAAATTATTTTTCTAATAAAAATTCTTTTGTTTTATTTAAATTTTCAAAAAAACTATTTTTTATTTTTTAAAATAAATAAAATAAAATCTTAAATTTTTTAAATGTTATAAGATTTTAAATTATTATTATTATTATTATTATTATTATTATTATTATTATTATTATTATATATTTTTTAAAAAGAAATTCAAATGTAAAATAACTAAAATTAATTAATACCCTAGATAATTTAAAATTTTAAATAAAAATCACAATAATTACAACACAAAATATTATTAAGAATTCGATGATAAAAATTCAAAAATGTTATTCCTCCCCCACAACGATGCCAAAAACTTGATAAAACAAAATTTATCAAGTTTTTTACGCTATTACCACTTCCCCAACAATGCTGCCAAAACTTGATATGTCAAAACTTAATGTACAAATTTTGTATATTTTTATAAATTGCTTGCAAATACACGAATCACTTATTGAAAATGATAAATATAGTTCCAAGCTTAGTCAAAAGAGGAATTATGTGGTTTTTAAATAATTCAACAAATCCTTAAAAATGAAAATAAAAATGTAAACAAGCTATCATAATATTTTGGTTTGATATATTCTAAAGTAACGATATAAAATAAAGAATAGTTTCAACACAATAATTGAAAAATGAATATTTACATTTAGTAGATAATTTATGGGAATATATTAGTTAGTTAATTATGTTTACTCAATATTAATTATGTTATTAAATATATGAATAAAGATTTTTGATTATATCTTTTATGCATAAAAATATCCTAAAATAGAGACGTTTTCTTTGTTAATTAAATTTAAACTTGCCACCTTCGATCGAGCCAATAATTTAAAATTTTAACAATGTGTCAAAATTAGAGTAATGATTTAAGTATTCGCAAACTAACTTTGAGATTTAACACTACTTCTAAAAATATGTTATCAATATATTTTTAAATAGTAATTCTTGTAAAAAAATTTGAAATAGAGTATGACTCTAAATAAAATTTAGATAATTACATCCAACATTCAAGAGTATTACGCTAAACCAAATTCAGATAATTAAATTCTAAATATACCATCATATTTATTTTGAAAAATATTTCATCAATATATTTTTCTTTAACAAGCTTCATTTAAATCTTGATGAAAAAATAAAACTTAATTCATTTTATAAAAAAATGTTTTACTTACTTCAATATTTCACAAGCATAACAACATTAGTAATAATCCATACTATTTTCTACACACATATTTAATTTAATCAATCATTTGTAAATTAAACATAGTATATAAAACAAAACATAAAGTTAATATGGAAATAATACATTTAAATTATACCTCAAGTGCATCCTCATAGGACTTCAATATCATTTCTATTTCTAGAAAACCTCCAAACAGACTTACCAACACTATTTTTTGAGTTGAAACAAAACTAATACATAAACTATACATATTCAACTCTCAATTTGAGAGAAGAACTTTAAAACTAACAAATAAAAAAAAGCGAGAAACGAAGAAAATCAACTAACAGATGAGATATGGGATGATTACAAATGAAAGGGATGGCCTTTCAAATAGATGTAGAAAGGGAGAGAAAAGTGGACCCTGATTGAGAAATCATAGTGCACATTTTTCTTTACCACAACATTCATTGAATTTGGACACATTTCCATTTGATGCATTGAATTTGGATGCACTTCTATTAGATGCATTGAATCTAGACATGTTTCAATTAGATGCTTTAAACCTCTACACTTCTAGAACCTCTTTTGAATTTCACCCTTTACATTTGTTTAAGACATATGTAAGGCTTACACATGTTTTGTCTTTTATTCTTCTTTGGTTGCAATAAGTGCTTTCAGTTACAAAGTTTTAAGTTGAATCACTTTGAAACCAAAAATACTTGAAAAAAATAACTAAATATACTTGTGATTCTAAAAGGATAGATTTATTCATATAATAACACAATTATGCAAAATAGAAATCTATTTTGACACTAAAGTGCATATAAGTCGTGTTATTTTTAATAATTTTCAAGCACTCAACATTTCTCAATTAGAGATTTTAATTTGGCCACTTCTTTAGGGATGGTAAGGTATTGCAACCTTATGCTTGACTCCATATTTTGCCAATAATAACTCAAATTGTTTGATGCAAAATTGAATTATTTCACCACTTATAATGGCACTAGGAGTGTGAAGATGTTTTAATGAGGAACTTCAGCACTACCTTGGCATCATTGATAAGAAGTGCAGAGGCTTTTACCCATTTTGAAACATAGTCAACAGCCACTATGATATAGTGATTACCAAAGCTTGAAAGAAACGACCCCATAAAGTTTATACCCCATACATCAAATAATTCAACCTTCAATATGTTATTTAGAGGCATTTCTTGCTTCTAAGAAATGTTTCCATCCCATTGGCATCTATCAGATTGAAGAATAAAATTATGAACATCCTTACATAAGCAAGGCCAAGAAAATTCAAATTGTAAAACCTTGGAGTAGTTCTAGTTCCTCCAAAATGGCCTTCATAAGGTAAGGAATGATATTGTTACAAAATATTCACCATCTCCCCTCTAAGAATATGCCTTCGAATTATTTTGTCCATAAATTTCTTGAATAAGAATGGCTCATCCTAATAGTAGAATTTCGCATTGTGAAAGAATTTCTTCTTTAGCTAGGAATTTAAGTCAGGTGGCAATAATCCACTAACCAAGAAATTGAAAAAATTTGCATCCCAAGGGAGTTGAACTTGATAAATTGCAAAGAGCTACTCAGTGGGAAAAATTTTATTAATTACAACCAAATTTTGTCCTTTTTTGTCTAGTATAGATGAATAATCAACTACTTGATTCTCAGTCCCTTTTCGATCCTTTATTTCCAAATCAAATTCTGTCAATAATAGTACCAATCGAATGAGTCTTGGCTTCACATCCTTCTATTCTACAAGATATTTTATGGTTGAATGGTCAGTGTACACAATGAATTTAGCTCCAACCAAGTAAGATTGAAACTTGCCAAATGAGAAAACATCATCTCATAATTCTTTCTCTGTGATGGTATAATTGAGTTGAGTTCCTTACAAAGTTCTACTAGAATAATATATGGAATTAAATATCTTGTCTTTCAAGTTTTCCTATAGCCACATCACTAGTATCACACATAAGTTCAAAAGGTAAGGAAAAATTTGGAGCTATAATTATAGGAGTAGAAACAAGTTTTTTCTTCAACACTAAGAAAGCTTATAGAGAAGCTTCATCAAAGAAAAATGGATTGTCTTTCTCAAGAAAATAACAAAAAGGTTTTGATATTTTTTAGACGTCTCAAATAAAGAGCCTATAGAAGTATGCATGCCCAAGAAAGCTTTGAATTCCCTTTATGGTATTTGGTGGTGGTAGCTTCTCAATAGTGTCAATTTTTGCTTTATCAAATTTAATTCCATTCTTAGACACTTTCTGTCCCAAAGTGGAATTTTTCCCAATTCTAGACTAAGTTTGTTTCTTCACACCTTTGCAGGACTCTAGACAAATTACTCAAGCAAGAGTCATATGAATCCAAAAAAATGAGAAGTCATCCATGAATACATCCAAAAAATGCTCCACCATATTAGTAAAAATTTCCATCATGCACTTCTAAAATGTGGCAGATGCATTGTAAAGCTTGAATGGCATCCTTCAAAATGAAAATGTACCATAAGGACATGTGAAGATCCTCTTGTATTGATCCTTGGGTACTATAGTGATTTGATTATACCTAGAATACTCATCTAAATAGAAATAGAACTCTTTTCTTATAAGTTGAACAAGCATTTGGTAAATGAAATGAAGAGGAAAATTATCTTTTCGGGTGGCTTTGTTCATCTCTCTGTTATTCATGCAAATTTTCCAACCAATGATAACTCTTGTAAGAATTAACTTATTATTTGCATTCTCCACTATATTCATCCCTCCCTTCTTAGGAACACATTGGATTGGACTAATACAAGAGTTGTTCGAAATAGGGTAAATGATGCTTACATCAAGCCATTTGATGGTCTCCTTTTTTACAACCACTTTCATAATCAGATTGAGCCTTATTTAAGCTTCTATGGACCCTTTCTCATTTTCCTCTAAAAAGTTTTTTTTTTTGCATACCAAATTGAGGGACAAATACCCTTTATATCTACAATAGTCCAATAAATAACTTTCTTGTAAGTTGTTAACACTTCAAGTAACTATTTTTTTTTGTACCTCGAACAAATGAGCTAAATTGATTACCGAAAGAATAGAAGAACTACCTAAGTAAGCATATCTCTAATGACAAGAAAAAGGCTTGAACTCCAATATAAATGACTCTTCAAATGAATGGTTAGGAATCTTAAAATCTTAAGATGATATGTTTAAGGACACAAATTTACTTCTCAACCTGTATGTATTTGAATTTACTTCAAACTAAGCTAGATGATCCTCATCTTCCTCTTCTAAATCAAATTTATATTGCAATGAGAATTTGAGAGACTCATCATAATAACATCACTAAAGCCTTTTAGATACTAAGGAATCCATAATTGAGATGGACGAGCACTCTTCAACATCCTCTAGGAATTTCATAGCATTAAACACATTGAAAGTAATGAACTCTCATAGTTAATTTACTTTTTACACAACAGTCAATATGTGCCTTGAAGCAAAAACTTGTCTCCCAAATATAATAGGCACTTCTCGATCTACCTCATAGTCAAGTATAATAAAATCCATTAGGATGATGAATTTATCCATAAATAGATCGATCTGCTAATTGCAAAGACACAGTTGTAGGCCTTGCTTCACCAATCCCCAAGTTCTTGAAAATTGACATAGGCATCAAATTTATACTTGCCCCCAAATCACATAAAGCTTTGTCAAAATATTGATTTCCAATAGAGCACGGAATTTTGAAACTCCTTGGATCCTTGAGCTTAGGAGGAAGTTTTTTTTTTTTACAATATTGCACTATTATCACCGTCAAAGGAACCATCTTAAATTCATAAAATCTTCTCTTATTTGTCAAGATGTATTTCCTGAACTTCACATAATTGGGAATTTATTCCAAAACTTCCACTAATGGAATGTTGATATGGATCTACTAAGGAACATCAAGAAATCTCTTGAATTGAATATCTTGTTGTTGTTTTTTGAAATTGCTAAGGAAATGGTAGAGGTGGTATGTTGTACTACAAACTTTGCTATGGCAAAGCTGCAATAATTTAAGCACCAGAATTTTGTTCATTTTTAAAAATCTAATCAGTTTGCTCCTACATTATTTCCTCTTTATCCAAGGTGAAAGTAGGAACTTTTTGATATTTTTTCAACACCCTTCACCACAACAATTTGAACAACATAATGTTTTTCATTGTTTAGAATCTAATCAGTTTGCTCCTACACTTTCTCCTCTTTATACTAGGTGAAAGTAGGAACTTTCGGATTTTTTTCAACACCCATTGGTGTCTCTATATCCTTTCACTTTGAAGAGTAATAGCTTTGGAAAATTCCTTTCCTTCCCTCTTTAGGTCTTCAATATCACTTGGAAGTGTTCCTTGAGGTAGATTTTTAAGCTCATTAGTAAGCTGACCCATTTGATTTTCCATGTTCCTAACTGATGTAGCCTGGCTTTGAATCATTACATCATTCTTGGCCATGATTTATTTAAGCAAAAGCTTCAAAGACCTAGATTTATAATTAGGTTGGCTTCTTTGTTAATGTTGAAATCTTGGTGAATACATAGGTTAATTAGGAGGCATAGAAGAGCTTGCTTGACTAGCACCTTGATTGTTCCAAGAAATGTTTTGGATGTAGCCTACATCTTGGGTTATATGTGTTCAAGCATGTCTTATGGTTTCCATTCACATTACCCACATAAGATGCTAATTTAGGATTATTAGGAAAAATATCAAACAAATGAGCTCTACCATAAAAGACACAAGACACTCCTGAATCTTGGGCTAAATTTATACTCGCAATCAAGTTATGAACCTTCAAAAAATTTACCAAAGATAATACTTGAGCTGTAAGTGTCATGATGTCATTTACCTCATTCACTCTTCTTGTGGCTACTACTCCATCCATTGGCCATGCATAATTACTATTAGCCATATTCTTAAGCAAATCATAAGCTTGATATTAAGACTTTGCTAAAAGAGCTCCATTAGAGGACGTATCCACAATGGTTCTTGTTTAAGCATTGAGACCAATGTAAAAAGTTTCCATTTGGATCCAATAAGGGATACCATAGTGATGACACTTCCTTAGCAACTCTTTCAATCTTTTCCATGCTTCATACAAAGATTGCCTGTCATTTTATTAGTAAGAGGTAATGTCATTTCTATGCTTGGAATTCTTTGTTGGTGAGAAATATTTCATCAATAATTTCTCCACCAAATCATTCCAAGTCATAATGGAATTAGGTGACAAAGAATTTAGCCAAGTTCGAGCACGATCTCGCAAAGAGTAAAGGAATAATTTGAGCATAAAATCCTCCTTAGTCATACCTTTAAACTTGAATGAATCACCAACTTCAATAAATAATCTGAGATGGAAATTAAGATCCTCTATAGGTAATTTGTAAATTGCCTAACTATTTGTAATATTTGAAATATCATTGGCTTCAGCTCAAACTTAAGAGCTTGAATGTTCAGGCTTGTAATACTTGATATAGCCTTTAAAATATATGTAATGCATATTCGTTCATAACTCCATCTCTATCATCTATTAAAGGTATCTAGTTTTTCAAATCCATCTCATTATCATTCTTTTCCACTAGATTTTCCATATCTTCCACTTAGGAAACACCTTGTTATTTTCTTCCTAATCTCAATGTATGTACTATTTTGGGGTTTATAGGCAAGAAATATCCCCCACCAAAATCCACTCATGCAATAGAATCAAATATGTTTCCAAGAGCACAAAGGAGATATCAAATAAAATGAAAATTAAAGAAAAATAAAAATAAAAAATTTCTAATGTTTATTATCCCCAACAGCGCGCCAAAAACTTGTTTCTTAATTTGTGTGCAATGGGTATGCAAATATATATATTGCAAACAAGTAATTTAATAATAAGAAAATATCATTCCCTCGAAGATTTTAATATTAAAAATTAACAAAAAAAATTAAAAGTAAATATAATTTTGTATGTTTTGAGTAAGCAAAACTATAAGAGCCAAAAGAAAGATAACAACTTGTAAGGTTTGTGAGTGTTGGCAATATTTGTGAACAAAACAATTTTATGTAATATTAGTTTCTAGGTATGTCTTTCAAGAATATTTTCAAGCCAAAGAAACCTTGGGTATATCTCTTTTCCCTTGCATATTAGACTTCATATTAGACACATAGGAACATTGTTGAAGTAGATCACTCAATTTATCGAGTAGTGCTAGATTGATCAAGCTTAATTATAAATGGTTGAATTAATTTTCAATATGACTAGATCGATTGAGTACTAGATCAAGCAAGATTAATGGCTTGGTCGATCCACTTATTTCTAAATTAATTAATTTTTTAATTATATCGATCCAACTATATACAGTCAATTGATCAAGCTTAGCTAGATCGATCCAACGGCCATACTTGATCAATCAAGCTAAGTCTGGATCGATCAAGTGGCTAGGTTTTCAAGTTTGACCTAATTTTTACTTGATCCAATTTACTTTATTACTATATTGTCCTTATGTTTTAAAGCACTTTTAAATATGTTCAAGGATAGATATGTAATAGACCTTTGACCTAGGGTTTCTACTCGTTCTGTTTAATCATAGCATTGGCTTACTATATTGTTAACCACACAAGAGCATTATTGAACATTGTTCTTTTCATCGTATTCTCTCTCTCTTATTTTGCAAAATATTTTCAAGTAGGCTTTGTTCATGGAATTAATTTATCAAATATTTGTGATTGTGTTTGATGAGTTAACAAGCCTATAATATCTATAATATTATACTTTAACTGATTGTTCTATGGTTTGCTAGTTGATTTTTTTTAATTTTATAATCTATTAAATCATCTGGTTAGGATTATTTATTATTGAATCTAATCTAGGACACACATTTGCACTTGTGTTATTGTGCTAATCTTTTAAGTAGAAGTTGAAAGGGTTAGATTGCTTGTGTGACTTAAGTCATCGAAGTATTGGTCCGGATTTGAACACCTTTCTTATAGAGACTATGATGAAAGCAGGAGAATGAAAGTATATTGATTACGCGGGAGCATTACTTTGGTAGGTAGTTTGAGTCCTAGCCTTGTAATTTGACCATATTTTTCATTGTGGATAGTTATATGATCCGGTGGACTGGTGGTTTTTCTCTTAGGTCATTAGTGTGACCTAGGTTTCTTTCACCTAAAAATATTCTATGTCAATATTTATATTTTTGAATAATTTATCTACATATGATTGCATGTTTGTCCATTTTGTAAATTTCTAAATTTTTATACTTCTATTGATTATCTTTTCACAACACTCACTAGATAACCCAATTCATAGCCAAACAAAACTTTTTTTCTTTCAATTGGTATCAAAGTAGTCATTAGTTACACTTATTGTACCTAGGACCTTGTTATGGATTATCTTATTGGGGATGGTGCATGGCTCAGGTGTTAAGGAAATTAAACTTTTTACTCCTTCTAAAAATAAGTTTTTGCAAGAACAAAATAATTCTTTACATTAAGTCTTGTATATTTGAAAGAAGAAAATATCAAGCTTGTTGCTAACAAAGAATAATTGGTACAAGAGCTAAAAAAAATCCATTAAAGCTATAAAAAGGCTAATAATTAGATCTGAATAGTTTAACAAGATTAGTGATTATGGAAAGCCTGAGGGCTAGGATATGTAGATTAACACACTACACCAACCTCTTCCAAATCAATAATTTTTGAAAAGCCTTTTGATCCCTACCATTCATACACATTTCTTCCATATGCTTCTAAGTTTATTCCTATATGTTACAATTGTGGTAGAAAGGTACATACTATACCTAGATGTAGATTCTTGATGATGTATAATTATGATGATAATCTACATGCATCCTATTCAAGAAACAACAATCATGTTTTCGAAAGTAAGCACATGATTCAAAAAACTAGAAAGTGTGGATCAAAAAATCAAATTAAATTTTTTGTGTAGCCTATACTGTATTTAAAGCTAAATATTCTACTGCATGGTATTTTGATAGTGGTTTTTTAGCCATATGACTCGTAATCGTTCTCTTCTCAAAACTATTGAAAAATATAATGAAGGAGAAATTACTTTATGTGAAGGAAATAAATCAAGGATTACTAGTAAAGGTACAATTCAAATTGATGGTATCCTAGGTTGGATGAAGTACTGCATATTGATGGTCTTAAATCCAATGTAATAAGCATCAATCAAATTTGTGAAAAAATTTAATGTACAATTTACCAATAATCATTGTATTATAATAAATCCAAAAGGTGAATCTAGAGGATCTAACTCTCAAGATAATTGTTACTGTATTAATATAGGTGCTATTACTACTACTTATAACTTAGCTAATGATCATTCTTTTTCATTGTGGCATCAAAAGATAAGACATCAATTTTAAAGATCTTGTTAACTTGAGAAAAAATAAAACTATTCATGGTCTACCTATGCATTCTGAAATTGAAAAACGTTTTGTGGACCATATCAACTTGGAAAACAAAGTCAATCTTCTCATATGTTATTATTGTTGTTGACAATGTTTTCTCATTTTAGATGGGTTGGATTCCTGAAAGAAAAATTTGATGCTTTAAACTTCTTTAGTTCCTTTTGTCTTAAAGTATAGATCGAAGCAAGCAACAAAATAACCAATGTAATGAGACTAAGGACAAATCATAGGAAGGAATTTGAAAACTCGAGATATGTTGAATTCTACAAACAACATGGTACAACTCATGAGTTCATAGTACCCTTTACCCCACAACAAAATGGGATAGTAGAAAGGAAGAATCAGTTGTTGCAAGAGATGGAAAGAGTCCAACTACATGCAAAGTACATTCTTAAGAAGTTTTGGGCTAAGGCAATAAGTACTTCATGCTATATAATGAACCATGTCTACCTATATCTAGGTACAAACCAAACTTCCTATGAATTATGAAAAGGTAAAAAACTTAATCTTAAACATCTACATGTATTTGGAAGTAAATGTTACATCCTTAAAGATCTTGAGAATCTAGGAAAAATTGACTATAGAAGTAATGAAGGTATTTTTCTAGATTACTAATTAATAAGTCGTGCCTGTAAAGTATTCCACTTTATAACTGATATTGTGATAGAGTCCATCTTTGTTAGGCTGAAATGGGTGACAATGGATATTAACAATGGTTAGCTTGAAAGACTCAATCAATCCAAATAAGGCCTAAATCATCTCTTTTGCTAAATACTATTAAGGATTTTGCCTTAAGGAATGATCAAATAGATCTTGAAACCTAGTAAATCTTGTTAACTCACATAACTCGCTACAAATTTTCTCTCAATAAGAACACCAAAATCAATCATGAACATATGCATAAAAATTTGAATCAATCCAATCAAAACTAACAAGCATATCATATGATTAATGTAAGTATCTTAACGAGCATGTTACATTTCTTATCGTAGTCATGACAACCAATTTTTATCATTGAGTTCGTATGTTTCATATCAAGCATGCATGCACTTAGTTTCCATATATTTATCAATTTATACCAAAATCATGATTAACAAATCCTAAACAAAATCTTAAAAATTTAAAATGCATACTAAATACTAAAGTGGAGAATGAAGTAGCATCCCACAAAATTAAATTGCACATTGTCCCCAATGTGCTCATATAAATATGAAAAAGTAAAAGGAAAGAAAACTCCCTTTTGTCTTTGCATACCACATCTGTCGTTTAAATGCTCAATCTTGTTGCACATTGCTCTCTATATTTATTCACCTACACAACAAAAACAATGAAAATATAAGTAAAATAATGTTGGGTTGCCTCCCAACTAGTGTCATGTTTAATATTCTTGAATGGATAGTCGTATCAAGCCTTAAGGTACATCACTTTGTTTCCATTTACTTTTGAGTTTACCCGAAAAAAGACTAAGTCTTGATTTGTTGAATAATACTTTATGTTCTTGTTTAAAATCATGGTTCTCAGTTATCTTATAAGGCCACATATTTATTTTCCTTTTGGAATTCTTATATGCACTCCACCGTGGGTCATCTAATTTATGTATCTACAACCTCTTTTTCACCTCTTTATTGGACTCTTCTGCTTTCTTACTTGATTGGGAATGGAAGGGTAAAAGTGTGAGACATAAACTTAGTGGCCCTTTAATATATGTTTTGAGCTTAGATGCTATCTCAAAACTCTCCACAACCACATTAGGTAAACACATGGGAGGTGTAGCCTCTAAATAGTTCACACAATCAACAATATCAATCATAGATTCCACACTTTTAAAATTGACATAGATTGAGTTGTTTCTTGGTGAGTTTACTTCATTGTTCACAGCATCATGTGTAACGGTCTTAAGTGTGGGAAACTCAACATATTATTTTAAGTTGTTATCATAATGAGTAACATTTATCCTTAAACTTTCATCAACATTATCAATATTAGGGGGTTTAGATGCTTTAAAAACTTTAAATGTTACTTGTTCATCTTGTACTCTCATTGTAAGCTCACATTTTTGTACATCAATGAGTTCTTTTTCTATTGATAAGAATGGAAAAACAAGTATGATAGGAATTTTATGATCCTCTTCCATATCTAGTACAAAGAAATCCGCCGAAAAGATGAACTATTCTACTTTTTACTAACGCATCTTCTACTACACCTTGAGGTCTCTTAATTGATCTAGCTGCCATGTGTAATGTTACTAAAGTGGGTTTGGCTTTGCCAACCCCCAATCTTTTGATAACCATTACTATCATAAGGTTAATGTTGGAACCAAAGTCACACAGTGCCTTCTCAAAGTGGATGTTCCCAATAGTGTAAGGGATGTCAAAACTACTTAGATCTTTCAGTTTTTAGGGTAGTTTTCATGCAAGGATGGAACTACAACCTTCAATCAAGTGCATCTATGATGATTTCTTAAAAAAAAACTAAAATTAAAATGATTTAATGTACTTTAATTGATTAAATAGGTTTATATTTGTATGATTTTATCATATTTTATACAAATTTGTATTTTTTGAATCACAGGCATTTATATTATTTTTCAAGCATTTTCATTTCAAAAATAATTTAAAGACTTGAAGAAAAATACTAGAATCAATACATCACAATATTTAAAGTATAGTATTCATTTATTACACAAATAAGTCAAAACAAATTATGAAAAGTCAAAAAATGGAAAAATGGAAAAAAAAGGACATGCCCAACCTGTCCAACGCGTAACCACATATGTGTCATGACAAGTACCAAGCGCGTCAGTACCCATCCCATTGAAAATCTCCCCCATTTGCGCCAATGCACAACAATGTTCACTCCCACCAATGCTCGTCCCACCGCAAATCTCACCCAACCGCACGTGCCAACACCGCTACACGCATGCCAACTTGTCCAAACACGTCCAAGACCATTTTGTATTCTTTTTTCCACTTTTTTAGCATTTTCCTCACCTATTAAAGGACCTTCTCCTCCATTGCAAAAATCCCTCTTCTCTCTCTCTCTCTCACTTTCTCTCTCTAGAAAGCTTTCTTAGATTTTTTTTAGTTTTAAGGTTCTTCTCTTTTTGTGAAGAACTAGCTATGCTTTTTTTCAATTTCTAGTTTTGATTCAATAAGTAGAAATGCAAATCCATTTGGAGGTTTCCCATAAACAAAATTAGCATCAAAGTTATGTAAGGATTCTTACGAGGTATAATTTTAAAATGAATTATTTACGATTATTTTTATATTTTATTCTTATATGTTATTTTTAATTTATCTTTGATTAAATTTAATATGGTTGACTATTTGTAAATATGATATAATAATAACGTTATTATGCTTACGAAATATTAAATAGATAAAACATTTCTATAAAATAAATTGATTTTGTTTTATTCAAGATTTTATATTAAGGATATTAGAGAGAAATATATTATTTTTCATTACAAACTTAAATCTAAAAATTAGATTTTAAGGTTTAAGTATCCAGCCTGATTTAGAGAAGTGCCCTTTTGTTTATTGGTACAATCGCTTGATAGTTAGAGTAAATCTCTATTTGAAAAAGTTTTTGTAAGAACTATTAGACAACATATTTTCATAATGGTTTTAAAACTTAAAAATTAGTACTCAGATAATTAAATTCTTAGGTTTAATTTGAACGCCTCGAATAAAGTTTAAAATGTCTAACCCCACAAAAGGTGGCATTTAAGTGGTTCATTTTCAATCTCTTAGAAAAAAATTAATTTAATTAACAATATTAATTATCGACCCCACTCATAGGTGTTAATTGATTTGTTTAATTAAAAAAGAATATATAACCCTACCAAAGGTGGTATTTATATAAAAAAAGAGAATCATATCTTTAATAACCTAAATAATATGAGCAAACATAATTAACTTAATTATTATATCCATAAATATTTCACTATTATGCATGATAAAAATTTGCATAATTGTTTATTGAATCCATATCTATCTTTATTTTTTTTATGTTATTAGATTATGAAACACAAGAAAAATCAAAATATCGTGACAGAATATTTAGGATTTAATTTCATTTTTAAGAGTTTGAATAATAAATTAAAAATCACATATATTTCTTACTTAGATCGACCTTGGGAGTATACTTATCAATTTATATAAAATGATATGTGCACTTGTGAGAGTTTTACAAATATAAACCAAAGTATTTGCAAAATAAGTATTACTAACCTGATACTGATTTTTTTCAAGTTTTTGGCACCATTGTAGAGGAAGGAATAGAATATTTAAATTATTTATTAAAATTTGAAAAAATTTTAAATTGTAAATAATTGTGATTTTTTATTTAGTTAAATAAAACGAAAAATAATTTTTTAATTTTTAATTTTTAATTTTTAATTTTTCTTTAATAAAAAAATTAGTTAACTTTATTTTCTTTCTATTTCTTAGTCTATTTGTTTACTTCCATTTTATTTAATTTTTTTCTTTTTAATTTGTGTATAGTGTTTGAATGTTTAGTATAGTTCATTCAATTTTGTTTCTTTTTGTATAGTCATTTTATTTTTCTTTACTTGACAGGTATACTTAAACTTTAGTTTTATTTAGTCTATGCAAGGTAGGAGATCCTTATGGCATTCCCTTACACCGTATATAGAAAATTTTGAAAAACCTAGGAAACTACCAAGAAGGTTGAACTTTGAAACCTTTCAACCTAAACCTAAACCAAACACCAAACTTAACCTTGAATCCTTACCCGAACTCTTAAAAATGGGGGATCACTGACCTACCAAAGAAACTTACTTGAAGGAATATGCAAGGCCAATCATTGGCACTACAATTGTCTCAATCTAACTAGGTGAGGTAGCACAGAATTACAACTTGAAAAACATTCATTTTTCCATGCTTCCTTCATTCTATGGGCAACCTAATAAAGATTCTCTTTCCTTCATTAGGGACTTCTATGCCACAATCCAAACCTTCCCCTTCAGTATTCTAAATAGGGATCAGCTTAGAATGAGGTGTTTCCCCTACAACTTGAAGAACAAGGCCAAAGCTTGGTTGATGTCACTCCATCCAAGTTCTCTAATGACTTGGGAGGATGTTTACAACAAAGTCATCAGAAAATTCTATTCCCACCAAAAACCATTAGAGTTAAGAACAAAGATTGCCACTTTTCAGATGGAAGGAGAGCCATTCCATGAATCTTGGGATAGGTTCAAATGTTTCCTTACTCAATGCCCCCATTACAACTTCCCCTACAGTTGTAGAACAAATTCTCTTACAATGGACTTATGCACCAATGCCAATTCATTGTGGACAATGCTACTAGATGAGTTGTGGTAGAGAAGATAGCCTTAAAGATGTACAACCTTTTTGAGATGTTAGGTGAAAATTCCCAATTAAAAATCTCACAAGTGAGAAGAGGTGGAGTTCAAGAAATCAATTTCAGCAATGAATTTTAAAGACAACTTGTTCAATTGTGGTTTGTTTATCAGCATAGCATATGGTAATAAAGCCTATCCATATCAAGAAGAAGCACCAACTAGATCTGAACAGCTTAATGTTTTGGGAGCATATCAATCGAGACCAATATTTGACCTAAATTGAAATACCTATAATCTTAGGTGTAGAAATCATCCCAACTTCTCCTAGAGGCAAAACAACCCTCCTTTTGCCCAAAGCTTAAATCAACCAGGCTAGCAATTCCACCAATCCATTCTAAGAAGCCTTCCTAGTAAACCAACCATGGAGGACAACTTTAATTATTTTATTCAAGTCTACAAAGATAACTACTCTAAAACTAATCAATGGTTGGACTCTGTAGAAGCTTCTATCAAAAATTTGGAATTCTAAGTAGAACAATTAGCTGAGCATTTGCATAAACAAAGAAAAGACTAAATGAATGGTCAAATTGGATCCAATAATTCAATGAAGAGGAGGCATTGAGTTTTTCATTCTGAAATCTCCAAGCAACGTCCTTCTATCTAGAAGACGATAAATTTTAGTTCTAAGTGGAAGGTCACCCATTATTGTATTTTCTTTTCTTTTTAGTTTGCTTTGTTTTGTTTATATTTTAAGAATTTGTGTAATAAAATTCCAAAGAAATAATATAAATTCATTTGTTTCAAAAATTGTGTCCATTCTTTAAATTTAGCATTACAAAAAAATATTTAACTTAGGATCCCTACATCTTTCTTCTTTAAGCCTATACATTTTGTCAAGTGAGAAGTATTTCTTATAGAGTTCTACTATTTTTGAATTTAGGAGCTAGATGTTGATACACAAGAGGAGGAGGATCAATTTTGACTACAAGTAGCCATATGAGATGCTAGAGATAGGCAGAAACGAATGAAGGACTATGCAATGCCAATCATTATCAATGCAACTTTTGGCATACAATTGCAAGAGGCTACAAGGGACTATGAATTGAAAAAGATTCATTATTCTTTTTTCCTTCCTTTTATAGTATCCCTAATGAAGACCATTTGCATTTCATTAGAGAATTATTTATTATTGTCTAAACCTTTCCACTGTAATGAATTGATGAAGACCAGCTTAAGATGAGGTGTTTTCCTTCCACCCTCAAAGATAAAGCTTGGTCATGCTTCATCACTCTATAATCGAGTTTTCTAACAACTTGGGATATGAAAATTTTATGGGTAGGTTCTATTCCTATCAAAATACTACTTATCTAAGGATGAAGATAGCAACGTTTTCTCAAATGGATGAAGAGCCCTTGCATGAAGCTTGGGAAAGACTCAAACTCCTTTTCATTCAATGTCCTCATTATAGCTTACCATTACAGCTATAGAACCAATTATTTTATGATTGATTGACACTATAGAGTCAATACATGGTTGATAATACTGTCTGAGGAACTATGGGAGAAAAGACTGCAAAGGAAACCTATAGAGTCTATGAGCTGTTAGGTTCTAATTCCCAACAAAGAAGTACTAGAAGAAGGAGAGCATGAGTTAATGAAGTTGGCTATGGTAATGAGATAGCCTTGCAACTTGCTGAATTGACTAAGAAAGTGAAACTTCTCACTATCCAAAAAATGCCAAATCAAGAGGTGTATGAACTAGGTTTTTCAATTGGGCATGATACTCGTAATTGTTCATATACTTGTGATTCTAGTATGGATTCCATAGAGAAAGTCAATTCCTTTCAAAGGTATCATCCAAACACATATAATCACCCTAACCATCATTGGACACCAAACAATTACCAAGCCTACACCCAATGTCAAATATTAAGGCCAAATAAAAACCACCCTCACCCACTAAATCAATCTTTTAAGCCAACCTTAGAGGATAGCTTTAATTATTTTATTCAAGTTAGTCATGACAACCAATTGATGAATAATCAAAGGTTGAGCACCATGGAGGCTTCAATTAAAGGATTGAAGCTAAAGTTGGGCAACTAGCTGAATAAATGCAAAGGCAAGAATCAGGAAAGTTGCCAAATCAACCTGAACAAGTGAAGGATGTAAGAACCCTTTGAAATGGTAACGTAGTTAATACTAGTTTACCTAAAATCTCTAAAGATCTACCTTGTAGTTCAGGTAACAAAGAAGGTGAAATTCTAGTCTCGCAAAAAGGAGACTTGTGCTAAACTTGACAAGCCTTCAAAAAAACTTATTGGGGAGTCATCTCACATCCCCAAAATTCAAAAGAAAACAAAACAACATTAGCTACAAGTACCTTTTCCACACCGCCTGAAAGAATCCAAACAAGATAAGCAATTCTATGATCTCTTTAATATGCTTTCTAAAGTAAATATCAATTTACCATTATTAGAAGTAATCATGAATGTGCCCTCCTATGCTAAGTTTTTCAAATAGTTGAACACTAAGAAAAAGAGGTATGAACTTAATAAGCGAGTAGTAATATCAGATATTTCTAGTGTTGTACTTCAGCACCAACAAGTTTTATCATAAACATAACTATAGGGGATAGGAAGGTCGCTAAAGCAACTCTTGATTTAGGTGCTAGTATAAACTTAATGCCCTACTCTATATTCTTACAACTCAATTTAGGATATTTAAAACCCATAACTATATCTCTTTAACTTGTTGATAGATCTCTTAAGTATCCAAAGGGAATAGTTAAGGATGTGCTGGTACATGTAGACAAACTGATAATAACTGTTGACTTAATGGCTCTAGATATGCAAGAAAATCCATCCTTGTATAGAGAGCACACAATACTACTTGGTGGACCATTTATGGAAACTACCAAGACTATTGTTGATGTCCAAGATGGAAATTTTACAATGACAGTCTTAGGAGAAACTGTTCATTTTATAGTTTTTGATTCTTCACCTTTTCTTTCAATTTCTACCATCGATGAAATATTTGATGTTGACACTTTAGATAATCTTTTCCAACGCAACTTTCCCCAAACTAGAATAAAAGACAAGCTTGAAACTATTCTTACACTTGAAGAGGTCAAAGAAGATTTAGATGAGGAAACTAAGGGGTACCTTGAATAACTAGATAGTGATGAACTAATGACAAAATCAAGTACACTTTTAAATCTACCCAGTTTCCAATCTAGTAAAGAGGCCAATCCACCTGAACTTGAACTCAAAAACTTACCTCAGAACTTAAAATATGTGTTTCTAGGAGAAGGAGAAACTTATCCAGTGATAATTTCTTCAACCTTGACCAAATCCAAAGAAAAGGAACTTATAAAAGTGCTTAAGAAGTTTAAGAAAGCCATAGGTTGGAGTATCGAGGATGTAAGAGGCATTAGTACTACCATGTGTATGCATAAAATCAACTTGGAGGATAGTGCTAAACCCATATGAGATTCCCAACGAAGACTAAACCTAAACATGCAAGAGGTAGTTAAGAAATAAATTGTTAAACTGTTAAAAGAAGGAATTATCTACCCTATTACCGATAGTAAGTGGATTAGTCCAATGCATATGGTACCTAAGAAATCTGGGATAACAGTTGTTAGTAATGAAAAAAGTGAATTAGTACCAACTAGAATAATTAATGGATAGAGGATGTGTATAGATTCTAGGAAACTAAATTTATATACTAGAAAGGATCAATTTCCACTTCCATTCATTAATCAAATGTTGGAAAGGTTAGTTGGGCAAGAATTTTACTATTTTCTAGATGGACTGTCCGGATATTATCAAGTACCTAGAGCACCAAATGATTAGGAAAAGAACACATTTTCATGTCCTTTTGGGACATTTACTATTTGAAGAATTCCATTTGGGTTATGCAATGCCCCCACCACATTCTAGAGATGTATGATGTCTATCTTCTTGAACATGGTGGAAAAATTCATTGAGATTTTCATGGACAATTTCTTTGTCTTTAGAAACTCATTTGATGATTGCTTACATAAATTGACTTTGGTTTTAGAAAGATGCGTTGAATACAATCTAACCCTTAGTTGGGAGGAAATTCATTGTATGGTTTAACAAAGGATAGTGTTAGGATATATCATTTCAAACAAATGTATTGAAGTTGATAAGATAAAAGTCGAATTGATTTCCAAACTACCTCCCCCTACATCTGTTAAGGGGATAATAATCTTCTTAGGACATGTAGGATTTTACATACGATTTATTAAATATTTCTGTAAAATAAGTTATCCCTTAAGTAACCTATTATCAAAAGATGTTTATTTTGATTTCAACAATGACTGCCTTATTACCTTTAATACCTTCAAAGAGAAATTAACATTTGTCCCTGTTATTATGGCACCAAATTGGTCTTTACCCTTTGAAATAATGTGTGACACTTCTGATTATGCAACTAGAGCATTCTTTGAACAGAGAGTAGATACCTATTAAGTAAATCAAATTCCTTGCTAAGATTAATCAGCTAAGTCTTACTCTTATGAGAATTTAACCTCAAAATCAAGGATAAGAAAAGCAGTGAAAACTTAGTAGCTGATCATTTGTCTAGGTTGATTTTTGATTTCAATTCTCTTAAAGGTGAGAGTAAAGAAATATAGTTGAAACCTTTCCTAATGAAAAACTATTTTCAATAGGTTCAAACCCATGGTATGCTGATATTGTAAACTATCTTGACACTAGTGTTTTGAGACCTAACACTTCATATCAGGACAAGAAAAGGTTCTTTAAAACTATCAAGGACTATTTTTAGGATGACCCTTATTTATACAAGATTGCTCAAGATCAAGCCATCCAGAGATGTGTACCTAGAGAAGAACATAAAAGCATTCTGAATCTTTGTCATGAACGTCATTATGAGGCCATTTTGGTGGCGAAAAGATAGCCCATAAGGTATTACAATCTAGATTATTTTGGCCCACTCTTTTTAAAGATGCTCATATGTTTCGTGGACAATGTGATAAATGTCAAAGAACAGGCAACATAAGAAAAGGAGATGAAATTCCTTTGACATCTAATTTAGTTGTTGAACTCTTCGATGTATGAGGGATTGACTTTATGGGTCCTTTTTCCCCATCCAATGGTCTTCAATATATTTTGGTTGTTATGGATTATGTATCCAAGTCGGTAGAATCTATTCCAACTAAAACCAATGATGCTAATTTTGTTGTAAAATTCTTGAAGGATTCAATATTTAGAAGGTTCAAAACACCTAGAGCTATAATAAGTGATGGAGGTTGCCATTTTTGTAACAAAATCTTTGATGGAGTAATAAAAAAGTACAACATCACACATAGAGTAGCTACTTCATATCATCCTCAAACTTCTAGTTTAGTGGAAGTAAGTAATAATCAAACCAAGGAAATACTAGAATGCATTGTGTGATGATTGAATGAGTCGCAAGACCAGCAATGTAAATACCAATCTTGCAAAATAATCTTTTTGTTTTTATTATTAGTAAAACTCTCACAAGTGCATGAATCATTTTATAGAAAATGATAAGTATACTCCCAAGGTCGATCTAAGGAAGGAATATATGTGGTTTTTAATTTATTATTCAAAATATTAAAAATGAAATTAAATCCAAAACAACCTGTTACGATATTTTGGTTTGTTTTTTTCATAATCTAATAACATTAAAATAAACATAAACATAGATATAGATTCAATAAACAATAATTCAAATTTTATCATTCATAACAATGGAGTATTTAAGGATATAATAATTAAGTTAATTATGCTCGCTCACATTATTTAGGTTATTAAATATATAAATTAATATTTGTTGATTTTCTCTTTTTCGTATGAAAATGTCCTTAGGTGGGGTCCAAATTATTTTTTTAATATTAACTAACTAATATTCTTAGGCTGGACCTATTAATTAACTAAATATTAAATTTTAACTTTATTTCTAAGAAAATAGCAAACCACTTAATCACAGCTTTCGACGGAGTCAAATAATTAGACTTTATTCAAGGTGTCTAAATTAAACCTAAGAATTTAATTTTTCAAGTACTAACTTTCAAGTTTTAAAACCAATACTGAAAATATGTCGTCAATACATTTTCAAATAATAATTCTTATAAAAAAACTTTTGAAATAGAGTTTCACTCTAACTACCGAGCAATTGTACAAACAAATAAAATAGCACTACTCTAAATTAGACAGAATAATTAAATCTTAAAATCTAATTTTTAGATTTAAGTTTGTAATGAAAAATAATGCATTTCTCTCTAACATCCTTAATATAAAATCTTGAATAAAAACAAAATCAATTTATTTTATAGAAGTGTTTTACCTATTTAATATTTTGTAATCATAACAACGTTATAATTATATAATATTTACAAACAACCAACCATGTTAAATTTAATCACAAACAAATTAAATATCGTCCCTACCCATAGGTGACATTTAAATTGTCTAACCCCACCCAAAGGTGACATTTAAATTGTTTATTTTTAATCTCATAGAAAAAAAGGAATTAATTCAATTAACCAAATTAATTATCGACCCCACCCATTGGTGTTGATTGATTTGTTTAATTAATAAAGAATATCTAACCATATCAAAGGTGATATGTTTATAAAAAAGAGAGAATCAATAAGTATCAATTTATATTTTTAATAACCTAAATAATACGAGCAAGTATAATTAAATTATTATATAAATATTTCACTTTTATGAATGATAAAAATTTGCATGATTGTTTATTGAATCCATATCTATGTTTATTTTTTATGTTATTAGATTAGGAAACACAAAAAAAATCAAAGTATCGTGACAAGATGTTTAGGATTTAATTTTATTTTTAAGAGTTTGAATAATAAATTAAAAACTATATATATTTCTTTCTTGGATCGACCTTGAGAGTAAACTTGTTATTTTCTATAAAATGATTCGTACACTTGCGACAGTTTTACGAATATAAAACCAAAGTATTTGCAAAATTGGTATCGGTAACCTGATGCTGATTTTGTTCATCAATCTGCAAATGATATATTTATATGCAGCTTCTTGTAACTAACTTTTTCTTTTGTAGTCTTTGAGGGAAAGGAATAGTAGATATGTATAGTTTACTCTTTTTTCGTTGAATTATTTCCTTTCCATTACTCTCTTTATCCACAAATTCTTAGCTCTCTTTATCCACCAATTCCTGCTCATCTTTTTTAATTTCATGTTCCTTCTCATCCTTGGTGGTTTATGATTCCTCCTTATCCTTTTTTGTCTCATGGTCCTCCCATAAAGTTTTTCCAATCCTCAAGGCTTTGGCATTGCAATGATCTTTTCCCTTTCTTCTTGGGTTTATAATTGTGTCACTTGAAAGGTTACTTTGAGGCCTTTAGCATATAGCCTAGGCAAGTTGTCCCATTTGAGTCTCTAAATTTTGAATTGAAGACTCTTGATTGGACACTTATATTTTTATTAATTGGATGAAATATTTCATCATTCCCATTAAAGCATTTGTATTGTCATCAGTAGGTAGCTTCTTCTCTTAGGCTTATAATTATTGTGACTGATGGAAACCAGGTGGTGGAAATGATTAATGGTTGAATTGATTACCACCTTTATTGTTGTTATTACTCCAAGAGAAATTTAGATGTTGTCTCCATCCTAGGTTATATGTGTCCAAGTATGGATTGTTGTTTTGGTTCACATTACCCATATAGAATACTGATTCTGAACACTCCATAAAATACACACAATACAACTCAATCTTGGACATGGTTCTTGTTTAAGCATTGAGACCATTGTAGAAAGTCTTTATTTGGATCCAATGAGGGATACCATTATTAGGAGACTTCCTTAGAAATTCTTTGAATCATTCCCATGCTTCATATAAAGATTCTCCTTCATGTTATTGGTAGGAGGTAATTTCATTGCTAAGCTTTGCATTCTTTGTTGGTAGAAAGTATGTCATCAATAATTTCTCCTCCAAATCATTCCAAGTTGTGATTAAATTAGGTGGCAATGAGTTTTAACAAGCACAAGAATGGTCTCGTAAAGAGTAAATCTAAGCGTAAATGCCTTCTCGGTCACACTACTGAATTTAAATGAATCCCCAACTTCAATAAACAATTTGATATGTGAATGAGAATCCTCTATTGGTAATCTACTAAATTTTCCAACCAACAATGTTAGGCAAGCGAGTGTGTGTGTAAACATGCTTGTATACAAAGTGTTCCTAACTATGAATGTGTGTGTATTACTGATCTGTAGTAACTAATCTTACAAAAAGGATGGCAAATACACTAAGTAAAAATAAAACAGACACCATGTTTTACTCATGGGAACCCAATATACAGACATGAGTACAACGAGACTTACAAAACTAATCTTTGAGGTGGAAACTCTAATGTTTGTCTTGAACTATTAAGTTCTTCCTATCTCCAAAAGAGACTTCTCTAGGTATAAAATCTTGAGTTGTTTTTGAAGGATTCTTATCTCCTTTTCCTTTATCTTGATCTTGATATCAAGATATTTCATTCCTACAAGAAAAAATAGTTAAAGTTGCTAATTATCTTGCAAAGGCATTTGTTAAACTATTCTTATTTCCTTAAAGATGTTTGACATCAAAATTGCAGTGGTTAAACAACTATTTTTATCTGACTAACCTTCCTTGTTTATAATCACTTGTAATAATAGTTCATAAAAATAACCAAAATATTTGTTATCAATTCTAACAATAAATCTGAAACTTATAACATATATTGTAACTTTCTTAATAACTTTTTTGATAACTATGTATTTTTCATTAATGTGATATTTTACTCTAGACTATGGAAAGATTCTAATGTATATCTACAAATATATTCATCTTTATTCTCTACTTTTCCTTCTAAAATTTCTCTCTAATATTCATATGAAGCACCTGTTTCAATTATTATTTTATCATCTAGACCTAGATGGTATAAAAGTTGGTAAATTTTTTTACCTTTGATTTTACCTTATCCATGTACAAAGTATCTTGTTCTGTCTATTTTCAAACATGATATTTTTTCAATTTTGTTTGTAAAGGTTTTCAAATTGCTAAAATTTTCTTGATGTATATTTCCGCATATGTTAAATATCCTAAGAATCTTCATATTCTTTTTCATTACTATGATATTTTATTATGGACTATGAAAAGATCATAGTATATATTCATCTTTATCATATACTTTTACTTTTACAATTTCTCCCTAATATTCATATGAAGCATATGTTTCAATTATCATTTTACCATCTCGACCTAAATGGTATAAAGTTAAAAAAATTACATTTGCTTTACCTTATCCTTGTACAAAGTATCTTGTTCTATCTATTTCCAAACATGATCTTTTTCAATTTTTTTGTAAAGGCTTTCACATTTTTGAAAGTTTCTTGATGTATATTTCAACATACATTAAACATCCGAAGAATCTTCGAATTCATTTTCATTACTATAATATTTTATTTTGGACTATTGATGAACAAAATCGTTACTCGATTTCATAAATACTTATCAATTTTAAATTTTATTAATTCTCGCAATTGTATGAATCATTTATAGAAATGATAAGTATACTCTCAAGGTCGATTCAAGAAAGTAATTTTGTGTGATTTTTAAATATTATTCAAATTTTAAAAACAAAATTAAACCTAAATATTCTGTCACAATGATTTGATTTTTGAAAAAAACTAATATAATGCATAAATATAAAGATAGACATGAATTCAACAAATACTCATGCAATTTAATATATTCATAAAAAGTGGAGAATAATGGATATACACTACTACAATACATACATATGGCCTCAGTTTTTAACCGTGACCATAGGTCTATGGCCACGATTATAAGAACTGAGAGCTAAGTGAGAGAGACTATAAACTATTACCTATGACCTCTGTCTTTCAATAACTGAGGACATAAGGTTACCTTATGGCCATAAATTTAAATAAAAATACAATTATTAATTACAATATTAAAAGTCAATATAAATTATAATAAATTTATTAATTAAAATATTAAAAATCATATTATATTAAAATTAAAAATGTAATTACATTTGAGAAAGCATTATTATTACAAACTGACTTCTTACTATTACAATCATTTATAAGTGTACTTCTTCAAATCAACATAATCAAGTCCACAACAAATTTAGCAAAAGTGAAGAGAAAAGGCAAATACCATAGGCAATGTTAGTAGTAGATGGTGCGCTAGTGTGCTAGTGTTGTTGCACTAGTGTGATGGTGTTGGTGTAGGTGCGCTGGTGTACTAGTGATGTTGACTAGTGTATTGGTGTCTTGGTGCTGGTGCGCTAGTGTGTTGGTGTGCTGGTGTGTTGATCATCTTTGAACCATATCTATGGTATGTGCAAACAAATACCAAAGTAAAAATCATATGTGATGAGAAAATCAAATCATTGTAGCCATATACAACCCCTCTAGGAACTGCATATTTATATAAACCAAATAAGTAGAGTTGTAGAAAATAACATTTGTATGCCTAGCAATTTTTAAGCTAAGTAAAGGATATACTGAATAAAATTTATCTATAACTATGTCCAAAATCTACAAGGATCTCAGTTTTTCAACAAAATCAATAACTATATAGACATGGAAATATATAAAGTGAAGAAAACACCAAGATATCCTTCAATACCACTGTATAATAACACCAGTTATTATATATATCACCATAAACTCCTTTGTTGAGTCATTCCACCAGTTCTTTCTCAATGTTCTATACAAACATTAAAAAACTCATGAGAACTAGTAAAAATAACACAAAGTTGGACTAGGAAGTTGAGTGGAATAGAATGTGAAGATTTGGACTAGGAAGCTGAGTGGAATAGAATGTGAAGATTTGAAGAGTTTGACAGCATTAGGCACCAGCATCAGTACCAACACCGGGCACTAGCACCAAGCACCAACACCGGTACCATCACTAAGCACCAGTCCAAGCACCAACACCAGTACCGAGCACTAGCACCAACACCAAGCACCAGGCCAAGCACCAACACCAAGCACCAATACCAGCACCAAGCACTAATACCAAGCCAAGCACTAGCACCAGGCTACACACCAGTACCAATACCAAGCACCAATACCAACACCAAGCACCAATACCAACACCAAGCACTAGTACCAACACCAAGCACTAGGCCAAGCACCAGTACCAACACCAAGCACCAGCACCAACACCAACACTAGTACCAGGCCAAACACTGGAAATTAGCATATTACCAAAAAAAGATCCTGATGTAGAAGCTTGAAAGTAAACAAAGGGAAAGAAATTAATACAACATAATTAGAAATTGTTTAACCATTACTCATATCTGGATTCTAAAATGTATCAGGTGTTGCACATAGATAACAGAAAGAAATTTAAACCAAAGAAGTAAAGACTATATAGAGATTCATCATACAACATAACTAGAAAATTTAAAACTAAAAGGAAAATGATCTAAAGACGCTGACCTCCTTCCAGCACATCCAAAAGCAAAGGAAAACCATTTCCATTTCTATTGAGATCATATCCATTATTTCTACTAAACTATTTCAACTCAATTTTCTTAATTCTCAAAAACATCAAGGACAGTTACTAGTTTTCCCTATAACCACGAGTGATTTGCTCGATGTGAATGCTCACTTGCAATGATAGACTTGAACAACCTTTCCATCAAGACCCTTGTATATGCCTCGAACCACCTGAACCTCATTGTCCTTATGAACTATCATAGAAACTTCTGGCAGAGATCGGTGGAGAGAGGCATGCTCATCAACCCTAGGGTTGTTCTATGACTACTCTGAATAGTGGATCAAAAAATGCTAAGGTTTGATGATGAGCAAAGAAAAGAAATTAATGGGAAAAAAATTACGTATATATTAATATTACCTCACTAGAGTAAAGAGAGAGAGAGAGAGTAGGGAGAGGAAAAAATGAAAAGAAAAGGGAAAAGCAAAAAAAAAAATAAAAAAAAGGGTAAATGAAAAAAAGAGGGAAAAAGAAAAAAAATGATAGAAACATTTGGTGTTTGATGTAAAAGAGAAAAAATTGATAACATATGTCTATGGCCTCGGTTTTTAATTAATTGAGGCCATAGGGTATGTTTATGGCCTTGGTTTTTAAAAAATCGAGGCCAAATTTCCAAGACTATATGTATGTATTGTAGTAGTGTAATAATTCAGTAATTATGCTTGCTCATATTATTTAGGTTATTAAAGATTTAAATTGATATTTATTGATTTTCTCTTTTCAGAATGAAAGTTTCTCTAAGCGAGGCTCAAATTCTTTTGTTTAATATTAATTAATTAATATCCTTAGGCGGGTCCTATTAATTAATTAAGTATTAAATTTCATCTTTATTTATAAGAAAATAGCAAATCATCTAATCACAACTTTAGACGGAGTTAATTAAGTAGACTTTATTCATGGTTTCTAAATTAAACTTAAGAATTTAACTATCTAAAAAATAACTTTCACATTTTAAAACTATTTAAGAAAATATGTTGTCAATACATTTTCAAATAATAATTCTTTGTAAAAAAACCTTTGAAATAGATTTTCGCTCTAAATATCCAAATAATTAAATCTAAAATAAAAGAGTATTACTCCAAATTAAGTCCATTTAATTAAATCTTAAAAGTAACTCTCATATTAAGTATGTTATTAAGAGTAATGTACTCTTTCAACTAAAATTCTTTATAAAAATCTTGAATAAAAATAAAATCAATTTATTATAAGAAAATGTTTTACTTGTTCAATATTTTACGAGCATAACAACGTTGTTATTATATCATATTCATTATCAGCAAGACATGTTATAAGTAATCATAGAAAAATTAAGAATGACAGAAGAAGTGACACAGATATGTGGACTACAAAAGGAATATAATTAATACCTTAACAATACCTTACAAAACTTTGAAGAGTTTATAAGACTATAAAAACCTTGATAGTAGTTGCACTCCCAAATTTGTTGAATCAAAAACTAGAAACTACTAAAACATAAACATGTTTTCTCAAAATTGAGGGAATAACTAAATAAATTCTAAAAGCTAAAAATATAAAAATCTACATAAAAAGGGGAGAGAAAGTTGCTGAAAATACAACTTGGTAGACTATTTCTTGGTATACAGGGGGTCCTTTTTATAGGAAATAAAGTGAGAAAAACTTGTGTTTTTTTGCCGCAGCATAATTGAATCGTAACCAGATTTTTGACCAATTCAAACCTCATTGTGCCATAGCATACAATTATTTTTGTTTATTTTCCATTATCTCTTTTTTTTTATTTTGAATAATATCAAATGAACGATATTCATTTAAGCTCCAAAAAGTGTGATAAACATGATTCAAGTATTTTTCTTTATTTTAATATTTATATATTAAGATACATGAAAAATTCTACAATATACCCATTAATATGAACAAATAGATTTGTATAAAATATAATAGAATAAAGCAAATACAAATCCATTTTATTAATTAAATGACATTAAAACATAGTATATTTAATGCTTTTTAAGTACTCATCACAACCCCCAACTAGCTTCTTGCTAATCTCTTAGCAAGAGAAGTGGTTCAAACTAAAAAAACTAAAAATTAAAATAACCTAAATCACTTTTGTAGATTGAAAAAATTGCATTTAGCATATGTAACAAGTCGTTAAACCCTTAGGTTGCCCTAGTGGATGAGTTTAAGTATAGTGAGGGTTTTCAGTAATGATACCCACAAATATTAACAAAACATGAAAACAAAATAAAACAAATAAAATAAGAAGTTAACTAAAATTTAAAATAAAGTAAAAAGACTAAAATAAAATAAAGAAATGAAATACAAAAATATCTCATGCTTATAATCTCTTTTAAATTTCATAATTAAAATCTTAAGCATAGATTATTTCAACTTCCTAAACATTCATGATTTATTAAAATAATTAGTTGAAAATCATTTTCATATTTCGTATCAAAAATGTATCAATTTAATTTCACCCAAACTCAATGTTAGGAATCTGAACTCGGTTAGTCTATATTCCTCACGAGTCAATACTCTCAAAAACACTCAATCCTATGGGTTCAAACACTCATACTAATTTATATACGAAAGAGTTAATGTATAGAAATGAACTAATATGTTCGCATATATATAAAGAAGAAAGACTCAAAAAGTTATTTTAACATTGATCTTATGACATAAATCAAATGTAAGGATTTATAAAATATTATACATTACTTTCATGCATAAATCAAATTCATCAAATAAAAATATCAAGTAATATGACTTTTAGAAAATGCAAGAAAATGCAATGACTTCTTAGGGAATTACTTCTTACATTTTCTTTTGTATTAAACCATTTCTCATAACTGTTTAGGCTTTTGGTTCATAGTATATAGATTATACTATTCATTTTTCTCTCTTTCTTTCTATTTTTTCTTCCTCTTATATATTCTTTTTTAATAAGAGAATTTATTTTTTTAAAGAGTGGACTCATGTACAGATTGTACATTTTTTATATGGTCAGATGAGTAGTTAATATTTGGCTTTTTGTTTGTATTTGTTTAGGTAACTATAGATATATCTATTTTTTAATAGAAGTCGTGTATGAATGAAGAAAGACATTAACTATCAATTTCTACTTTAATCATTTAGTCTAAGCAAATTAAAAATAAATATATAACACTTCATTAAGATGTAAAAATTTAGACATTCAATGCTAAGTCCTATAAAGATAATCAAATAATGTTAAAGAAATAAGAAAAGTGTTTAGAGTAGAAAAAATAATATTTATCACTCAAAATAAAGGATAATAGGCTCAAAATATTTCTCATAATGGCAGTCTACACTATTTGATTCCTAAACACTGATTTTGGGTTTAATATAATTTTCACACCTTATCAAGAAATATTAGTCATAATAAAAACTAACTAATTATCACATTATTTCATGATATGTTTTTTTGGAAATTAATCTAATAGTGCAAAAAGACTTAATCATCGTTTAAATTTAATTCAAAGACATGATCAATTTCTAACTAATTATCACATTACTTCATGATATGTTTTTTTTTTAAATTAATCTAATAGTGCAAAAAGACATAATCATTATTTAAATTTAATTCAAAGACATGATCAATTTTTGTGAAAATTTTTAAAATTACTCTAAAAAAACTAAAAACTACTAAGCAAATAAATTACAAATAAAAGTAATAAATAAAATTATATGAAAATTATTTAAAATATCTAAGAATAAAAAAAGTGTAAAATGTGTAACTTTTATATACCCACCCCAACCTAGAATCTACATTATCCTTGATGTTTAATAAATATAAATTGCAATAATAGAGGTAGAAAAGTTACCGATACATTTGATGTGTTAATGTTTTGATGTGGAAAACAAGGTGCAACCAATATCAGCTTGAAATAATTATTCTCACAGATAGAATACTGTAAATTCTAACACATCTCAAAATGTTAATTATATTAATGCTTAAAATAAAATAAATAAACATAAAATAAACTAATTAAATAAAATTGTATAAAAAAATTACTTACAATAATGGGTTGCCTCCTATCCAGTGCTTGGTTTAACATCTCAGCAAGACGCATCTTTATTGTGCTGAGAATTAATTTATCAATATGGAATCAACATTAGCCATGTTGTATTCTCCTTCTAAATAAGTCTTTACACAGTGCCTATTGCCTTTGAAAGTTATTTGTGTCTTTAGATTCAATAACTCTACTGTTCCATGTGAAAAAACTTGAACAATTGTGTAAGGTCCATCCCATCTTGATCTCAATTTTCTTGGAAACAATCTCAAATGATAGTTAAATAAAATAACTTTCATTCGAGGAAGAAAAGACTTAGGAACTAGCCTCTTGTCATAATAGCGTTTACTACGCTCTTTGTATAATTTTGCATTTTCATAGGCCTCGTCCCTAATCTCTTCCAACTCGTTAAGATAGAGCAACCATTTTTCTACTACTTTATCTAAATCCATGTTTATCTCTTTAATTTTTTAGTAAGCCTTGTTCGAGTTTAATGGGAAAGTGGCGCATTTTCTCAAAGATTAACCGATAAGGACTCATCCTAATGGGTGTTTTGTAAGTTGTGCGGTATGCCCATAAGGCATCATTCAATTCAATTTCCAGTCATTTCTTGAAGGACGTATAGTAAGTTCCAAAATTTCCTTGATTTTCCAATTACTTACTTCCACTTGACCAGAAGTTTGAGGATGATAAGGAGTTGCCACTCTATGTGAATCGCTGTACTTCTTCAATACTTTATCAAAGAGTCTATTCCAAAAATGGCTACCTCTATCACTTATTATTCCTTTATGTGTCCCAAATCTACTAAATATCGAATTCTTAATGAATTTCACAACAACATTTGCATCATTAGTTTTAGTGGGTATAGCTTCCACCCACTTGGATACATAATCTATAGCAACTAAGATATATTCAAAACCATTGATTGGGGAAAAGACTCATAAAGTCAATCTCTCATACATCAAAGAGTTTAACAACTAAATTAGATGTCAAATACATTTTAGCTCTTTTTCTTAGGTTGTTTGTTCTTTGACATCTATCATATTGTACACAAAACATATTAACATCTTTGAAAAGAGTTGACCAATAGAATCCAAACAGTGATACCTTTAGGGAAGTTTTCTTACCACTAAAATTTCCTTCACAATGAAGTTCATGACAAAATGTCAAAATGCTTTTATGTTCTTCTTCAGGTACACACCTTCGGATGACTTGATTTTTACCAATTCTAAATAAATAAAGGTCATCCCAAAAGTATTTCCTGTAAGAAGTTAGAAACTTTTTTTCTTTTCCTAAGAAGAAATGTTAGGTCTCAAAACATCAGTGGCCATATAGTTAATAATATCTGCATACCAAGGGTTTGGACCTACTGAAAATAAATCTTCATCAGGAAAGGTTTCAATTATATCTTCTTTACTCTCACCTTCAAGAGAATTGAATTTGGAAATTAACCTAGATAAATGGTCAGTTACTAAGTTTTCACTACCTTCTTATCTTTGATTTTTACGTCAAATTCTTATAAGAGTAAGATCCACATGATTAATCTTGGCTTTGCATTAGGTTTACTTAATAGTTATCTCAAAGCACCATGATCAGAATGCACAATTACTTTCGATCCAACTAAGTAAGACATAAATTTATCTAAAGAAAACACAATAGACAAGAATTATTTCTCAATGATAGAATAATTAATTTGGGCATTATTAAGTGTTTTGCTCGCATAGTCTATGACATGCAAACTTTTTCCACTATCTGTCCCAAAATTGCTCTGATTGCATAATCGGAAGCATCACACGTTATTTCAAAAGGAAGAGACCAGTTTGGTGTCATAATAACAAGAGAAGTTATTAAATTTTCTTTTAAAGTATCAAAGGCGATAAGGAATTCTTCATCAAAGTCAAAATAAACATATTTTTACAACAAGTTAGAGAAATGGATGACTTATTTTTGAAAAATCTTTAATAAATCGTCTGTAAAATCCTATATGTCCTAAGAAACTTTTTATCCCTCTTATAGATGTAGAAGGAGGAAGTTTGAAAATCAATTCAATTTTAGGCTTATCTACTTCATTAACTTTGTTTGAAATTACATGTCCTAACACAATCCCTTGTTGAACCATAAAATGATTTTTCTCCCAACTAAGGGTTATCTTTCTAAAATCAAGCTCAATTTAATTAAATATTATTTATTGAAATTTAATAATTAAATTAAAATTTATTTCATATTTTTATTTAATTAATTATTAATATTTTTTTATTTACCCATATAATGAAATTTAAATTAAAAATTACTTTTTGTTTTATTTTATAAATTTTAAATTCAAATTTAAGATGTATTTTTTATTTCTTTTAATGAAATTAGTGTTCTCTGTGTTACTGTTCACGGAGCAGTATCAAGAATAGTAGCTTTTATTTTAATTATTTTATAATTAAAAAATTTAGATTTTATTGTTCAAATTTCCTTGAATAGTCTCTAAACTGATTTTTCAAATTTTTTTATTTTTTTATTTTTTTTATTTTACTATTTATTTAGATTTTTTTAAAATTAATAATTAAATTAAATTAAATTAATTTAAATTTAAGATTTATTTTTTTTATGAACTATACTTCATAAAGATTTATTCAAAAAAAATTATTTTTTTTTAAGATCTAAATTTGAATTTAAAACTAATATATTTTTTTATGGTCTTTTTTTTATGTGTATAGTAAAGAATTTAGATATTAATTTAAATTATGTCTTATATATGATTTGTTTAATGTTTATGAACTTAATATTCAAATCTAATATATTTTTAGATTTTTTTTATTTGATTTTTGATTTCAAATTAAATTCTAAAAATAAAAATCACAAAATTTACATCACATAAAGTTTTTAAGATTTAATAATGATATAAAAATCACCATTAATTCCCTGAAAATAGCGCCAAAAACTTGATTAACAAATTTTTTACTTAATATTGTAAATACTTATCCATTTTAAATTTTATTAATTTTCGCAAGTGTAAAAATCATTTATAAAAATAATAAATATACTCTGAAGGTCGATTCAAGGAAGTAATATTGTGTTATTTTTAAATATTATTCAAGTTTTAAAAACAAAATTAAACATAAATATTCTGTCAAAATGATTTGATTTTAAAAAAAACTAATCTAATACATAAAGATAAAGATAGACATGAATTCAACAAATACTCATACAATTAATACATTCATAAATAATGGCGAATAATGGATATAATAATTCAATAATTAAGTTTACTCATATTATTTAAGTTATTAAATATATAAAATAATATTTTTTTTTATTTTCTCTTTTTGGTATAAAAGTGTCATCAGGCGGAACCCAAATCCTTATGTTTAATATTAATTAATTAAGTATTAAATTTTAGCTTTATTTCTAAGAAAATAACAAATCATCTAATCACAGCTTTAGACGGAGTTAGTTAATTAGACTTTATTAAATGTTTTCAAATTAAACTTAAGATTTTAAGTATCTAAAAAATAATTTTCACGTTTTAAAACTATTTAAGAAAATATGTTGTCAATACATTTTGAAATAATAATTCTTTGTAAAAAAACCTTTGAAATAGAGCTTCGCTCTAAATATCCAAATAATTAAATATAAAATAAAATAGTATTACTCCAAATTAAGTTCATGTAATTAAGTCTTAAAATTTAACTCATATATTAAGTTTGTTATTAAGAGTAATATACTCTTTCAAATAACATTCTCTATAAAAATCTTGAATAAAAATAAAATCAATTTATTTTAAAAAAATGTTTTACCTATTCAATATTTTACAAGCATAACAACGTTGTTATTATATCATATACACTATCAGTCATACATGTTATAAGTGATCACAGACAAATTAAGAATGACACAGAAGAAGCGACACATATATATGAACTACGAAAGGAATATAATTAATACCTTAACAATACCTTACATAACTTTGAAGAATTTCTAAGACTAGATAAACTCCGATAGTAGTTGCACTCCAGAATTTGTTGAATCAAAAACTAGAAACTACTAAAACATAAACATGTTCTTCCTCAAAATTGAGGGAATAGCTAAATAAATTCTAAAAGCTAAAAAAATAAAAATCTACATAAAAAGAGGAGAGAAATTTGCTGAAAATGCAACTTGGTAGACTATTTTCTTGGTATACAAGGTGTCCTATTTATAGGAAAGAATGTGAGAAAAACTTGTATTTTTGTCACGGCGCAATCGAATCATAACCAAATTTTTAACCAATTCAAACCTCCTTGTGCCGCAACATACAATTATTTTTTTTTTATTTTCCATTATCTCTTTTCTTCACTTTGGATAATATCAAATGAATGATATTTATTTAAGCTCCAAAAAGTGTGATAAACATGCTTCAATTACTTTTCTTTATTTTAATATTTATATATTAAGATACATACAAAACACTACAATATAACCATTAATATGAACAAATAGATTTGTATAAAATATAATAGAACAAAGTAAATAAAAATTCATTTTATTAATTAAATGACATTAAAACATGATGTATTTAGTGTTTTTTAAGCATTCATCAACTATGGAAAGATCCTAATGTATATTTACAAAGATAATCATCTTTATTATCTACTTTTTCTTTTAAAATTCCTTCCTAATATTCATATGAAGCATCTGTTTCAATTATCATTTTACGATCTAGACCTTGATGGCATAAAATTAGTAAATTTTTTACCTATACTTTTACCTTAACCATGTACAAAGTATCTTGTTGTCTATTTCCAAATATGATTTTTTTCAATTTTTTTTGTAAGGGTTTTCACATTTCTGAAAGTTTATTTATGTATATATCAACATACGTTAAACATCCTAAGAATCTTTATATTCCTTTTCATTACTGTGATATTTTATTCTAGACTATGGAAAAATCCTAATGTATATTTATAAAGATATTTATCTTTATCATCTACTTTTGTTTTTAAAATTGCTCCATAACATTCATATGAAGCATTTATTTCAATTATCATATTATTATTTGGACCTGGATGGTATAAAGTTAGTAAATTTTTTACTTTTGATTTTACCTTATCCCTGTACAAAATATCTTGTTTTGTCTATTTCTAAACATGATCTTTTTCCAATTTTGTTTGTTAAGGTTTTCACATTTCTAGAAGTTGATGTATATTTCAACATACGTTAAACACCCTAAGAATTATCGTTATTGATTTTTATCTTTTAATTCACCAGAAAATCCTTGAATGTTATTTAGTATATGGGGTTATAGCTTATGTTTCCATCTTAAATTTTTGACCCTAAATACTTAATTTGTTTTGTTGAGAAATTAATTATTCTTCTTAGAAAGCACGATGCTTTCTTTTTTGCATTCTTGTAGAATATTAATAATATCCAAATAATGTTTATTTAATTGAATACTAAAAACAAAAATATCTCTATGTAAATACAACAAGTATTTTGTAATTGTATAAAGATATTGTCCATATTCCTTTAAAAAGTACATGTAGCTTGTTTTAATTCGAATGATCTAATAATCTATTAAAATTATCTTTAGACGGCAACTAAATACCGTTAGGTTTTGAGTTTCCTCATCAAATCTTATTTGCCAAAATCTATTTTTGCAATCAAAGCTTAAGAATTATTTCTTCCATTTTAGTAATGATAATAATTTTTCTTTCTTTGGAATAAAGTATACATTATTAATGTTGTCTTTATTCAGTTCTTTGAAGTTTATTACCATTCTCTTTTTTTCTCTTCTTTTTTCAACTTCTTTTTCAATTGAGAATGTTGGACTAGAGTGAGGTATTGTACTTGATATTATGGTTTTTAGTTCCAAAATTTCTTGAATTTGTTTTTCAAACTCAATCCTGTCTTTTGGAAGATAAATCATAGGTTTTACTCAAATAATTTTGTTAGGTTCTATTAGGTTTATGTTAACAATCATTTTAGATTTATTTACTTTTGGATATAAAAGATTTTTTGAATTTACTATTTTTAATAATTTTCTGATGCCAATCAACGCTTTATCTTCCTAAATTTTATTAAGAAAAAAGTTTTATTTATCTTCTATATCTAATAAAATATTTTCTAAACAAGGTTTTTTTTGTTGTTTTGTGTCTATCTTACCACATCTTTGCTTTTAATGTTGTTGCATAAAAGTTAGATTTGATACAATCAAAGTTTTTCTTATTTTTGACACATAAATAGTTTCACTATCTAGTATTGTTAAACTTATTTTGTCAAAATATTATGTAAAAGGTTTATAAGTTTAGGAAATTATTCCCTATTAATAAATCAACTTGTATTTTTTGTTGATATATGGTAGGAATGTGAAATTTCTCTCCTCATATTATTATATCTGTATCTTTTAAAATTTTATTAAAATTTATTGTAATATTATTAGTAGTACATATTTCCAAAGTTTCCATAAAAATACATATTTACTAACTATACGCATACTAGCTCTTGTATCTACGCATATATATATATGGTAAATTGTAAAACCTTTAAATTTTAATCCTACTTAAATATAAGTATATTTTGAATTTGTAATACTATATAAATCATTCATCTTCTGATAAAAAGTATTCATATTCTTCATATTCTTAATCAATTACTTTTTGCTCAATTTCTTTTAATAGATAAATATTGCAAGTACCATCTATATCCAATTCCTATATTGGTTCTAATTATATTTTAAAAGCTTCTTCTAAGATTTTTGCTTTCTATGAAAATTCCTTATTAAATTATTTTTTATGTTTAAGCATATTAAGGCATTTATTAGCATAATATCATTTCTCATTATAGATCTAACATATGCATTTTTTTCTTTGATAAGCAATATTTTTTGTTTTCTATTGACTTGTACCTTTTTTTCCTAAAATATATTTTTCTATAATGTTCTTTGCTATACCTTCTCTTATATTTCTTAAAGTTCTATTTTTTAAATTTAAATCTTTTGAATGTTTTGTATTTTTATATTTTTTATATTTTTGCTTGTAAGATTCTATGTTATATCCATATTTTTCTAACATTTTAAAATATCTTGTATTATAATTTTTTTTATTATTTCCTCTTATTTGTTTATATTCCTGTTTTTTTCAATATTTAATGATTAACTAATTTTTAAGGCTTTTTATTCTTTCTCTTACGGTGTTTGGTATAGTTGTTCTGCTTTTTTTATTCCATCTTTATATTATGGTTTTATGTAATGTTCAAGGTAATTTCTAAAAATTGTGAGAAACATACTTAACATTTTTATTTATTTTGTTATTTTTATTTATAAAATTTTACTATTTATTTTTATTAACTTTAATTTTAATTAAATTTAAAAAATATTTATGATATTCATATTCATTATAATATTAATTTAAAATTTAAATATTATCGATGTTACTACAAATATGATAGGAAGGCAGTTTAAATAAAATACATAATAGTTTTCCGGTACCCACCATCGTACAATTTCAACACTTCACAATACAAATACCCATATGACTTCCATTCATAGAGATCGGGAGGTTTTTGTGTTTTTTTATTTTTTATTTTTTTAGATCTAGATAGGGAAAGCGCTTTTCGCTTCTCTCAGTTCATCTGTATATTATGGATAAAGTTTTCAATCCTCATGAGATTCTTGTATCACTACCAATAGTAGCACTAGTATCAATGCCAAAAATGAAGATCTCAAGCATCTAAACTAGCTTTCTCATAGGATCTCTAAACCAACCATCAAAAAATCCACCTTTGATCCAACACTTGATCCCCAATCTCACTCTCAGAACCTCAATCTTCATCAACCTCAACCAAAAGCTCAATCTCAACCAATTCCAGTTGGATTGTCTCAAACTCAGACCGAGAACCAAAATCTAGAGCCTCAGTAACTACCAGTCTATAACATCAACAAAAAGGACTTTAGAGAAGTGGTTCAGAAACTCACCGGTTTGCCAACCCATGAATGCTTCCTAGCTCTCGTTTACAGTGTATTCGTCCTCCACCTCTTGCGCAAGTTAGCAATTGTTGATACAAGTTTGTTAAAACAGTGTTGGAACAATATTACCAATAACCTGAAATGAACTTCTTGGGTTGAGTCGCGGACTAGGTCACTCTCTTTAAGATATTTCGCAGCTCTACCCAAATTTGTGCAAGCAAACACAGCCCCGTCGTCCCCAGGATAAAACAATTCAGAATCTTTTTTTTGTCTCGGAACTTCACTGCACTGATGAAGTCCGAAATACTACACCTCTTAAATATTTATGTTGCTCAGAAATCTGAGAAAATAATTCCAAATTTTCTTTCCTTTGATTTTGCTATGAAAAACCATAGAACTGTTTTTGAGTTGTTAAGTTGTATTCTAAACTGAGGGCTATTGCCCCTTTTTATAGTTGAAAAAATATCTGTAACGGTCATATAATTATGAAAATAATGGCAAAAAATAATGGACATATGATTATGAAAAAAACGATCATAAAAATAACAGTCACATAATTATGAAAATAACGGTCATAAAAGTAATGGTCACATAATTATGAAAATGACAATTACATAATTTATGAAATAACGGTCATAAAATAATAAAAAATATTTTTTTATTTAAATTCATTTCCAACAATCCCCCACTTGAATTTTAAATAAAAATAGTTTCATCAAGCAACCGATCAATTAAAAGTATAAGATTGTGCATAAGCAAAAGGTGTCTATCGACTTGAACCTTTGCATAGTGTTGATGCTTTAGAATATACTAGAGTAACTCGTAGTTTTGAACTCTATCTCTAACAACATCACACACACAACCTTTCCAAGGTGTAGTTCGAAAAGCCCGTGATTTATGGCCATGCACGTGTATCCCAGTATAGTGAATGCTCTAGTAAATTTTGCCCAAAATTTTCATAGGAAGTGGCCATACTTCCACATTCACATAGGTGAGTCTATCAAGAGTACTCCTGTAGCTACGTACTCCACTTCTCATAGAGTATAGAACTCATTAAGAGTTTAATAATTAACTCATCCTTTCTGTCGCTTCAGGACTTCATGCTTCTAGCAATATAGAATGGGACATCATAATAGCATTATCCATCTCATATCACTTCATGACTTGTTATTACCCATTGAACTTATTTCTTGGGATCTCCAATCTATAAGTTTAGTTACCATCATAAGTGACTCTTCATTCTAAGGGCATTAGTCCCATTCCTTTTGAGGTTTTGAAAACCTTTTCTCTCGGTAATCCTTTCGTCAAAGGATCTACCAAATTTTCATCAGAACGTACATGATCCACTCTTACAGCTCCCATAGAGAGAAATTCTCTAACAGTACTATGCTTACGATGTATCTATCGTCTCTTGTCGTTGTAGTAACGGTTTTGAATCTTTGCAATAGCCGTGGTACTATCGTTGTGGATCAAGACAGCTGGTATCGGTCTTTCCCATAAAGGGATCTCAACTAACAAACTTCTTAGCCAGCCTACTTCTTCACTAGTAGTGGCTAGTGCTATCATTTCACACTCCATTGTAGATTGAGCCAATATTGTTTGTTTCTTAGACTTCCAAGAAATAGCTCCACCAACTATGTTAAATATATAGCCACTAGTTGCTTTGGAGTCTTCTGATAAAGTGTTCCAATCTGCATCGTTGTATCCTTCTAGAATAGCAGGAAACTGTTTATAATGTAATCCAAGGTACATAGTTCTCTTAAGGTAGCTCATAACCCTTTCAATAGAATTCCAATGCTCTACACTAGGTCTACTGGTAAACCTACATAGTAGTCCCACAACATAAGCTATGTCTCGTCTAGTGTAATCAATAGCATAACGTAAGCTACCAATGATGCTCACATACTCATTTTTTCTAACACCGTCTCCGGTGTTCCTGAACAACTTTACACTACGATCATAAAGAGTACATGCAGGTTTGCAATTAAAGTAATTATATTTCTTTAAGATCTTCTCAATGTAATGAGACTGATCTAGAGAAATTCCCTTTTCAGACTTATTTATCTTTATACCAAGGATTACACTCACTTCTCCAAGATCTTTCATATCAAAATTAGCACTTAACAAAGTTTTCACATTGTTCACAACATGAATATTTGACCTAAAAATAAGCATGTCATCCACATATAAACATATAATAGTGCAAATGTTATCTTCTAATTTATAATAAATGCATTTGTGATTTTCATTTATTTTGAATCCATGTGAGATAACTAGATTATCAAATTTTTCATACCATTGCTTAGGTGCTTGTTTTAGACTATAAACAGATTTATCTAGTTTACAAATTTTATTTTCTTGACCTAGGATAACAAAACCTTCAGGTTGATCCATATAATTTTTTTCTTCTAAATCACCATTTAAGAAAGTAGTTTTAACATCCAATTGATGTACTACTAAATCATGGATAGCAGTAAGAGAAAAAAGTATACGTATGGAAGTTATTCATGTGACTGGTGAAAAGGTATCAAAGAAATCTACATTTTCCCTTTGCCTATACCCTTTAACTACAAGACGAGCTTTGTACTTTTCAATAGTACCATCAGGTTTTAATTTATTTTTTAGTATTCATTTACATCCAATGGTTTTGCAACCAAGAGCTAAGTCAACTAAATGCCAAGTCTTATTATACTCAAGTGAGTCCATTTCATCATTTATGGCTTCTTCCCATAAGTTGGCATCTAAAGAAGATAATGCTTCTTTAAGAGTTTGGGGATCTTCCTCTAAGGTATAAGCATAAAAATCAGACCCAAAATCCTTAAGGATTCAAGCTCGTTTACTTCTTCTAATTTCAATGTTTAATTCTTCATTTTGTTCACTAGTTCTAGTTATGGGTAAACTATTAGAAGACGAGCCCCCACTATTTTAAATTTAAAGGGAAACCTATGTTCATAGAAGTCAGCATCATTTGATTCTATAACTACATGATCATTTAAGTTATAGAATTTATAAGCTTTACTATTCATAGTGTATCCTATAAATGCACACTCATATGCTCTACTAGCAAGTTTATTTCTTTTAGGATCACGTATCCTTACATAGGCTAAACAACCCCAAGTTTTAAAATAAGTTAAATTAGGTTTCTTATTTTTCAAAATTTCGTATGGTGAAATTTTATTTGTAGATTTAGACACTCTATTTAGCACATAGCAAACAGTTAATAAAATTTCTCCCCACCAATGGGAAGCAGCACCAGAGTTTAATAAAATTGCAACAAATGATTCAGTAAAAGTTCTATTTTTTCTTTCAGCTTTGCCATTCTTTTCAGGAGAATAAGGTGCATTTTTTTCATGAATGATTCCATGACTTTTATAAAAATCATTGAAGATATTGGAATCATATTCAGTGCCTCTATCACTTCGAAACCTTTTTATTTTTCTGTTAAGTTGATTTTCAATCTCAGTCATAAATATTTTAAACATGTCAAACGCTTCACTTTTATTTTTCATTAGATATACATAAGTGTAATCTGAACAGTCATCTATAAAAGTTATAAAATAGCGTGTTCCATTTCTTGTTAAATTTCCATCAAGTTCACATATATCAGAATGAATTAATTCTAAAGGTTCAAATTCTCTAACTACTGATTTATGTGAAGTTTTGGTTATTTTAGCTTGACTACAAAAATCACATTTTTCAAAATCATTCATGTTTTATTTTTTAATAATAAAAATGTGATTATATAAAAAGCGTTATTTTTATAATTATAAATTATAAATATTTATTTTTTGTAAATTAAAAAAAAATGCTTGCTTCGTTGGTTACCTTTGTTTTCCAAAGATGGAACTCATAGGTTAGAACAATAGCCCGTTTAAGTCTGATTTCTATAGTAGTAGCTAGTAGGCCACTAGAAAGATTTCCCGTTTGAATTGGGTTTTGTTCCTCATGAATTATTCGTGTTAGACTTGGACGCGTAACATGTACATGAGCATGTGCCCAGAACATTTCAAATTTCTAGAAATTTAAATAAAATAGATGAAAATATGTTTGTATTTAAATATTGAGTTAGCTTTGGATAAGTTAATTATAATTTTTTTAAATTAATATTTAATTTATTTTATGTAGTTTTCTTATCAATTAAAATAATTTAAATTAATATTTAATTTTTTATATATATTTTATTACATTTTAAAATGAAATATTTTTTTTGTAATTTAAAATGAAATAGAAAATCAACACATTTTAGAACTAAAATTTGAGACAAGTAAAATGTCTAGCATGGTTTAGATCGCATTCACCATTGATGCTAATTTTTATATGATTGTACGATACGATATTATTTTATAATTAATTACGTAACTGTAAAAAATAATGTATCCAAAGAATCCATGTTCTAGCTACTCAAAATATTGTGCTAGTTGGATGTGTTTGTTCGAGAAGTGATTTTAAGGAAAGTAATTTAGTCAAAATTGGTTATAAGAATTACTTTCTAAAAGTGGTTTTGATTGGTATTTTATTAATAATTTTAAGAATATAGCATGCATATTAAAATATTTCTTTCAATAACTAATATTGTTGGGATTGGTCCGATTTGTAGAGAGAAAAATTAAAGAGAAGTCTGAGTTTTGTAAAATAACTAATACTGTCTACGCATGTACATGTGTCGATTACGTAGGAAGTATATGTCACAACATGTCATAGAGATAAGAGTAAAGAAAAATACATATAAAGCTTGAGGTTGATCGCACTATGGCTTGATCTAGAGGTCGGTCTTTCAACACCTAAGCTTCCAAGCGTAGGTAAGTTCATACTATTGGTGTCGTTGTAGGCGCGGGCACACCTAGGTTCTCTTGGGATGACCTCGCCTGATAGCACAGGCTGTTAGTTTGATCAGACTGTTAGATGGATAGGGCTTTCGATCGATCAATATGTCCAAACATTCAGTCTCTTTACTCTTTCAACTTGTGTACTAAATAGGGGTGTGAGAGTATTGCTTGGGCAGCGGATCTGAATCGTTCAATTCCCTAATAAATACTTGTTAGATGATTAGAGAGAGAAACATAGACTTCTGTATAAGGAGGAGCTTGGACCTCTCCTCATTTCATAATCTTCTGCACATTAGACAAAAATTAAGAAACAACGCTATGTTGCCTTAGCTCGAGCTATATAAATTCTCAGTTCAGTGGTAAGAAAATCAGTTAGGCATATAGTTTACTTGCTCGAGTTTTCAAGGGAAAACTCCTCGAGTCTAATAATTTTCTACTTTCTTTCTAAGTGAGTTTAATGAATCATTTTCCCCTTTTATTTCAAACTCGACCCTAGGTAATCTCTATTTCTCGTGTTTTAACTTGTTTATGTTTTGTGATATTTTGTAGAGACTATGCATAGAGAAAACACTTTAGCCTTGACCAATGAAGGTTAAGGCTGGGAGAGCTCATAATATCCCACTTTTTTGGGTCAGCTAGAAAGTGATGTCATAGGGTAAAGTGATGTCACGGTGTTTACCAATAAGACAAGCATTTGGAATGAAGAGGAGCTATCACAACCTCAACCCTCTACCCCTACCTCTCATCTATAGGTCGTACCTACAATTAGATTGAACGTGCCTCAGATTCAGATATCCATCATGAGCTCATAGAGGAAGAAAACAAGGAACAAAGGGACTGGGGAGCCCACATGTCGTACCAAAGGTTGGGTGACCAAGGTCAAGACCAATGGGTTGTCACCTCAGGACGAGGAGATGATAATGAGAACATACGACATTCCCTCCTCGGTTCAGATAATGATTCCTATGTTAAGAGCTGGTGACAACGACCCACCTCCAATTAGGTGGACAATCTTCCATGAGAAGACTTTATGGCTGGGGTCAGATTTCCTTTGTACCCCTTTATAAGGAAATTTTTGGCTAGGACTCGGCTCGCGCCAGACCAGTTGATGCCTAATGGATGGAGGTACTTGTTATGCCTTACATTGATATACAAAGAGCTCGGGGTCGAGTTAGAGATGCTTGAGTTCAATAAGGCCTATGTATTGAAATAAAATCTCTAGACAATAACGCTAGGCTGATAAGGAGCAACTAGGCTAACACCAAGGTCGTGATAAGAAATATGGGTTCCTTTATCATGACCTTGAGTCAAGAGGTGAAGCAACGATTTATTGATATCCAGAATTATATGCTCGAGAAAACTCTTTGGGGGCATTTATTAAACACCCTGCATTTTTTGCGTGTGGTTAGATAGGACGGGGCTTAGTAGAGCCCCCTCATAAGATTATACGTAAACCTCGGGAACCCTCAATCCATAGAACTCCTCCTATAGACTATGAGGGAGATTCGAGGTGGTACCAGACGATGAATTGGTCGTGAGCTTATAAATTGTTTTTTATTTAGCCCGTGCTTATAAAACTAACACCATTGTTTCATCTTTGTAGATAGCATGGAGTTCAATGCCTTCAAGTTATTGGCGCGGTGTCAGAGTAAGTAATGAGTGCTCAAAAAGTATTAAAATTATCATGATTTTATGCACATTAATTGATTAAAAATATATATATTTATATGATTTTATCATATATTTATATAAATCTGTTTTTTTTTTTGGAATCACGGGTATTTTTATTTTTTTTTCAGGTATTTTTGCTTCAAAAAGTAACTTAAAGACTCAAAGAAAAATACCAGAGGTAATACATCGCAAATATATTCATAAATTAAATGAGGAAAGGTCAATAAATATGGAAAAATTGGACAAAATGGGTCAAAAATGTCAAAAATGAGGAAATCGCGCATGCAGTAGTGCCGGCCAATGCGGGCGCCGCATAGCACAACGCCCAGTCCGCATGCGCCAACATCCATTTGCGCCCAGTCCGCGTGTGCCACTGCGTCCATCTGCTCCAATCCGTGCGCGCCGCTGCCTCACGTTCACATGACGTCATCAATGATGTCATCATTCACTACTCTGCGTTTCCACCATTTTTTATCATTTTTTCACCCACTTTTTCTTCCTCTCCTCACCTATAAATACCCTCATTCTCTTCACTTCATACCACACCTAAAAACCCCTCTTTTCTTCTCTTTCTTTCTCTCATTTCTTAGTTTTTAGTTTTTCTTAGTTTTAGAATTCTTCTCTTTTTGAGAAAAACTAATTATGTTTTTATAATTTATTTGATTTTTGATTCAATAAATGGAAATGTAAATTTCGTTTGAAGCTTTTTCAGTAACAGGAATAGCATCAAAGTATTGTAAGAATTTTATTTTCTTTACAACTATTTTTTATGTTTTATTCTTACATGTTATATTTAATTTGTCTGTGATTAAATTTAACTTTACTGGCTATTTGTAAACATGATATAATAATAACGTTGTTATGCTTGCGAAATATTAAATAGGTAAAAATCTCTAAAATGAATTGATTTTATTTTTATTCAAGATTTTATATTAAGAATGTTAGAGAGAAATATATTATTTTTCATTACAAACTTAAATCTAAAAATTAGATTTTGAGGTTTAGTTATCCGTTCTAATTTAGAGTAGTGCTCTTTTATTTGTTGGTATAATCGTACGGCAGTTAGAGTGAAGCTCTATTTCAAAAGTTTTTATCAGAATTATTATCTAAAAATGTATTGACATCATGTTTTCAGTAGTGGTTTTAAAACTTGAAAGTTAGTACTCGGATAATTAAATTCTTAGGTTTAATTTGGACACCTTGAATAAAGTTTAAACTGTCTAACCCCACCAAAGGTGGCATTTAAATGGTTCATTTTCAATCTCTTAGAAAAAAGAATTAATTTAATTAACCAAATTAGTTATCAATCCCACTCATAGGTGTTAATTGATTTGTTTAGTTAACAAAGAATATCTAACCCCACAAAAGGTGGTATTCATATAAAAAAGAGATAATCAATAAATATCAATTTATATCTTTAATAACCTAAATAATATGAGCAAGCATAATTAACTTAGTTATTATATCCATAAATACTCCACTATTATAAATGATAAAATTTGCATAAATGTTTATTGAATCCATATCTATGTTTATTTTTATGTTCTTAGATTAGAAACACAAAAACCCAAATATCATGACATGATGTTTAGGATTTAATTTCGTTTTTAATAGTTTGATTAATAAATTAAAAACCACATATATTCCTTCCTTAGATCGACCTTGGGAGTATACTTATCATTTTCTACGAAATGATTCGTGCACTTGCGAGAGTTTTATAAATATAAAACCAAAGTATTGGCAAGATCAGCGATGCCGGTTCTACTAATCAATAAGCACGCCCCGCGTGGAGGGACAAGCTCCATGAGGAAGAAAGGGACCAAGTCATCTAGGTAAGAAGGTACCCCAACCTTGCCAAAAATGAAGAAAAGGGTCACCATCGACAAATCGTGCCTTTAAATGTCGTCGATCCCTCATCGGTGTCCCCAGGTCCACAACTCTTCCCACCCATCAACTAAGGTCTTTAAGCACCTACTCCTTTTGTGAGGGATTTGAGGAAAGAGAAGGTGTCATCGACGACCTCATTAACGATGTTGAAGGAGTGGCTCTGTATAGGGGTCTGGCACCAAAGAGGTTGGACCACCATGTGAGCCATCTCCCTTACATAGTGCACGAGAGACAACTTGATGCCATATGTGAAGGTATGGACACCGAGGTTGTGCTCATTCGCCTCATGTATCAAGTAAGTGTTAGTTCGACCTTGTTTCATATTGAGCCTTGAGCTTTTATATTTTAATGACTTCGTGTTATTTTTCTTGTTTTCAAATGCAACTCTTTCATATGCTAGTTAGGACTCGAGGTGTAGCTGGTTTAAAGCATGCTAGAAAAGGAGAGTTATGCTTTAACTTGGGCAAAATATGTCGTGCTATTGGCCAAAGCCAACAAGTGGGAGGGCGAGGCTATTGACAAGGAGGAGAAGTTGTCCAAGGCTAAAGACGAGTTGAATGATATCTCAAGGTTCTTCGAGGAACTCAGGGAGACCCAGAGAAAGGCCTAGGCTAAGTTGAAAGCCTATATGCTCGGGGAGAGCTAAAGGAAGCATGAGTTTGAGGCAATAAAGGAAAAACTCTCCTCGAGCGTCGAGATAGGATACAACTTGGCCATGAACTCCTTCAGGGATAAGGACGAGGCTAGTAAGAGGGGTCTGGGGAAATACTACTATCAAATCTTAAATATCTCAATCACTCCTTAGTACTAGTCTACCAAAACTCAAGATGAGAGTGATGAACACAACTTGGACTCTGGTGCGAGTAATGATGGACCCGGGGTGAGGGATGGAGAGGGTGGCATTAGAGACCTATGATATTGGCACTAGGCTGAGCCTTCTTATATTCCAAATCTATCTTTTTGGTCCCTTCAACATGCTGATGGCCATATATATATGTATGTATTGTTAAGTTCGACATCATTCTTAATTGTGTGGTTACGAGCTCGCATTTGTAACCCTTTGTTATTAATGAGAAATAATAGATTTTTGGAACAATTCACATGTGTGCTTGTGTATTAATGTCATTTATAGTATTTATTTATGGTGTTGACCTACCTTCCTATTTTGATAGATATGTATCATTAAATTTGTCCCACTATTATTCACTATAAATTTGGGTTAAGAGTTGTAAAATTCAGACTTCTTTTATTTTTGCTTGAAGCATGTGACAATCTTTCTCCATCTTTCTTATGCAAACCTTATGGATTCTGACCGGAAAAATAGATGTTCAACTCAAGCTTTAAAATTGGAGAATAGTAGACTCAAGATTGAGGTAAAGAAATTAGGGATCGAGTTATCTAAGCTTAAGAATAATTGCTCCATTTCTGAAGAGACCAAGTGTGAGCTCGCTTCTTGTAAGGAGCAGTTATCACAAACTAGAGCTCGAGAGAGGAGGACCATGACTAAGATGGTTTCTCTCATTGATAAGGAGTCCCGTTGGGTAAACTTCTATATGAAGCGATCTAAGGGGTCTTCCTCAAAGTGATGGGTGTTGTTAAGGAATTGAAGCATTTTGTACTCAACTCGAGCTTAGCCCCTACTAAAACGAGGGTCAATATTCACAAGAAAGTTGTCAAGATTTGGGTCGAGTTATTGCCCTTAGTGGAGGAGACAAACGATCTAGACACCAATCGTGCGTCCAAACATTTGAAGAACTTTTCACTTTTAAGGGGACCGAGCTCTTCATTAATAAATTTTCCCATTGGGTAAACTTCTATATGAAGCAATTAAGGGGGTCTTCCTTAAAGTGATAGGTGTTGCTAAGGAATTGAAACATTTTATACTTAACTCGAGCTTAGCCCTTACTGAAACGGGGGTCAATATTCACAAGAAAGTTTTCAAGATTTAGGTCGAGTTGTTTCCTTTAGTGAAGGAGATAGATGACTTGGACAACGGTAGTGCGTCCAAACATTTGAAGAACTTTTCACTTTGTGGGGGATCGAGCTCTTCATTAATAAATTTTAAAAGCCTTGTGAACTAGAGAAATAAACTTATGTTTTAATAAGATGAACCTGTGACACTCTATTAATGTACTTTATTTTTGGTGGTGAGAGTTCTCTACCTGGTCTGTGACCGAGGTGATCAACTCTTTCTTAGGGAAAGCGTTCTACCTAGTCTGTGACCGAGGTGATCAACTCTTTTTAAGGGAGTGTTCTACCTGGTCTGTGACCGAGGTGATCAACTCTTTTTGAGGAATGCGCTCTACCTAATTTGTGATCGAGGTGATCAACTCTTTTTGAGGAGAGCATTCTATCTGGTCTACGACCAAGGTGATCAACTCTTTCTTGAGAAGAGCATTCTACTTGGTCGGTGACAAAGGTAATCAACTCTTTTTGAAGGAGAACGCTCTACTTGGTTTGCAATCGAGATGACCAACTCTTTTTTAAAAGGGTGTACATAGTCTGTGATCGAGGTGATCAATTGTTTTTTAGGAGAGCGTTCTACCTAGTCTGTGATGGATGTGATCAACTCTCTACACGTAATATTGAAAGAGAGTCATTGCTTGCAAACAGTTGCTTCATATATATTCAAGGATGATACATGAGCATGACAAATCAGAGTTCACTAGAAGTAATACTTTTTCAAGTGTTGGGCGATCTAACTTGCAATATCCTTAACTCTCTCAATACTTTTCAATAAATAAGCCCATCTTGGAGTCGTTTTGACTATTTGGTATGGGCCTTTTCAATTTGCACCCAACTTGTCGATCATCCATTACCCTTCTGAGAACTTAATCACCTATGGCAAAATCTTTGAAATGCACAACCTTGTTATAATAAGATGTTACTCTTCATTTTTGCATGACTATCCTTCTCAAGGCTTCATCATTCCTTTCCTTTGCGAGGTTCAGCTCAAATGGTCTTCATGCGGCGTTTTGGTCCTCGGTTAAGGATGATCTTACAGTAGGCACTGTAATCTCAGTTGGTATCACAATCTCAATCCCATATACTAGCGAAAAAGGTGTCTCATTGGTGCTCCCTTGGAGTCTAGTGATGAGCAGAATCGTGATCGCCAAATACTTTGATGAGCGAAAACCGGCATCGCCGATCCTGCCAATACTTTGGTTTTATATTTATAAAACTCTCGCAAGTGCACGAATCATTTCGTAGAAAATGATAAGTATACTCCCAAGGTCGATCTAAGGAAGGAATGTATGTGGTTTTTAATTTATTATTCAAACTTTTAAAAACGAAATTAAATCCTAAACATCCTGTCACGATATTTTGGGTTTTGTGTTTTTAATCTAATTACAGAAAATTAAACATAGATTCAATAAACATTCATGCAAATTTTATCTTTTATAAATAGTGGAGTATTTATGGATATAATAACTAAGTTAATTATGCTTGCTCATATTATTTAGGTTATTAAAGATATGAATTGATATTTATTGATTCTCCCTTTTTTGTATGAATACCACCTTTGGTGGGGTTAGATATTCTTTGTTAACTAAACAAATCAATTAACACCTATGGGTGGGGTTGATAATTAATTTGGTTAATTAAATTAATTCCTTTTTCTAAGAGATTGAAAATGAACCATTTAAATGCCACCTTTGGTGGGGTTAGACAGTTTAAACTTTATTCAAGGTGTCCAAATTAAACCTAAGAATTTAGTTATCCGAGTACTAACTTTCAAGTTTTAAAACCACTACCGAAAACATGTCGTCAATACATTTTCAGATAATAATTCTTATAAAAACTTTTGAAAAAGAGCTTCACTCTAACTACCGGGCGATTGTACCATCAAATAAAAGAGCACTACTCTAAATCAGGGATCGATAACTAAACCTTAAAATCTAATTTTCATGTTTAAGTTTGTAATGAAAAATAATATATTTCTCTCTAACATTCTTAATATAAAATCATGAATAAAAATAAAATCAATTCATTTTAGAGATTTTTACCTATTTAATATTTCGCAAGCATAACAACGTCATTATTACATCATGTTTACTAAACAACAAAGACGCTTAAATTTAATCACGCATAAATTAAAAATAACATGTAAGAATAAAGCATAAAAATAACTGTAAAGAAAATAAAATCCTTACAGAACTTCGACGCTATTCCCGTTGCTGGAAAAACTCCAAGCGGAATTTGCACTCCCATTTATTGAATCAAAAAGCTAAAATATTACAAAAACATAACTAGTTCTTCCCTAAAAAGGGAAGAACTCTAAAACTAAGAGAAACTAGCTAAAACATAAGAAAAACTAGCTAAAACATAAGAAAAACTAAAAACTAAGAAATGGAGAGAAAGAAAGAAGAGAGAAGTGTGGTTTTTAAGGTGTTTTGAAGGTGTATGGAAGGGGGGTATTTATAGGTGAGGATGGAGAGAAAAAATGAGTAAAAAAATGTTAAAAAAAATATTAAAAAATTAAAAAACGTGTAGTGGACATGCTGAGGTCATCAATGACGTCAGCATGACGTCATAGGGGCTGCTGCACGTGAAAAATGGGGTGAAAACGCCATGCTGGCATTGGCGCCGCTTGGGCTAGCTGGTGGCGTGCTGCTACATGCGCAGAAGCATGGGCGCCATACATAGGCTGGCTGGCGTGCGATTTTCCGTCTTTTGACATTTTTGACCTTTTCGACCCATTTTGTCCAATTTTTCCATGTTTGTTGACCTTTTCCCACTTATTTATTAATTTATTTGTGATGTATTGCTTCAAGTATTCTTCTTTGAGTCTTTAAATTGTGTTTTTAAGCCAAAATACCTAAAAAACAATAAAAATACCCTTGATTCCTAAAAAGACAAATTTATATAAATATATGATAAAACATATAAATATATATATTTTTAATCAATTAATGTGCATAAAATCATGGTTATTTTAGTGCTTT